>CM017580.2:437912-3220412 GCA_007844105.2 Rhamnella rubrinervis | reverse complement strand
ACAATTAATATGCATTTTAAATTGGTAAATATTATGGTGCAGGAAATGTCAATATTATTATTTTAAGGAAAAAAAAAAAAGCCAAGAGTATGTGTGTCCCTGTAGGCTGGGCTGGACCACTTGCAGAACCAAAACAATATGATATACGGTCCACAGCTTCATACACTATATATATATATATGTCTCTCAGTTAATATAATTATTATTATCATCCACAAAATAGTTGTTCCAACTTGGTTCCTATTTCTTTAGCCAATAAAATTTTTTATCAGAAAATATTAAAAATAAAATGTATTAGATATTAGAAACCAAAATTTTGTGACTAGTTTTTATTTAAAAAAAAAAGAAGATAATGAGAATACTAAACAAAAGCCATTGATTTTAAAATACCATCAATTCGGTTGCTATCTGAATTTTATTAAATTAATTTACTGACTCTAATATTACTGATATTCACCGTAGAAATTACTGAAAATGGAAGACCAATACTAGTAAAAGAACAAACACAGCTCACAGCTGCGACAAAAATGGACCTGCTTCGATCAGATAAAAAATAATAATAATAATAATAATAATAAAATTAAGCTTAAAATTATATTTCAAAGTGAGCCCCATCTGAACCGCGTGAAGCCTCGCTTTATCTTTCTCTGTTGTGTCTAATCAAGAATCAAGATTAAGTTGAAGCTAATTATTATATTAATCTTCACCTAATAAATGTTAAAAAATAATGAGAGCTCAATTATTCAATCACCACTTGGAAAAGAGAACCCATGAAGAATTACAAAACCCAATACACACCTAAATCCTATTCTTTAATCTGCTTACGCAATTAATTATAAGCTTTCTTAATCTCCCAACCATCATGGAGGTTGCTGGGAGGGATTTTTATAGGGGGTTGGGTTTAGTTGTTGAAACCGACAATTTTTTGTTTATTATTTCTTTTTTACTTTTTGTGATTCATCGTTTATTATTTAAATGGTGAAGCCTATATACGAGATGTGATTAATCTTCGTCGCTGTCCATAGCATGCATGTTCCTTTGAATTTTATACCAACCAAAGCTTAAAATTTTAAAAAATAAGCCTACATGAATTTCATACATCGACAGGGACTATCTTACCTTTTCATGACTTTATTATGCAAATAAATTATATTATAAAGAATTGTTTTTTTTGGGTAAAATATTATAAAGAATTGTTGATTAAATTAAAAGTCTCCAAAATAATAAGCTTGTAATAAAGTAATGGAAGGAATGGTCCCAATCAAACATGGCCCATGTGGCTCGATGAGAAGATGTCTCTTACGCATTTTCAATTTTTTTTTTAATTTTTTTTTTAAATATCAAATTCATTGAACTATAAAACAAGCTAGTCTCAGCCTGTATACATGAACTATTAAAAAAACCATCATTCATATATTCATGTGTCATGTATTTGTTTGTCCCCAAGAGCTTTTTGCTACTCAAAATTAACAAAATCTACTATTTCTGTTGAATGCGCGCGCGCGTGTGTGTGTGTGTGTGAGCAGTGTCTGGACAATGCAGTTCTTTAAATAGGCATGTAGGCTCGTGATGAGCAAGGCCAAGTATATACTTGCATGACATGGATTAGATTAAGACAAGCAAGTGATTGAGAACGAAAAAAGCCAATAATCATTCGACTTCTGTAGCTTTGGGATTTTGTTAAAATATTTTATGCAGGTACTTTCTGAGACTGAAAACACTTTATTATAACAAGCTTCTTATGTTACTGCATCAAAAAAATTAAAAAATAAAAAACAAAATTGAGCTTCAATCATTCATGCAATCCAAGAATAAGAAGTCTGGTAAGAAAATTCAATTCTTACCAAACTTGAGATTAAGACAGGTGTTCAATAAATTCGTTTAGTGCTGATTCCGTGGTACTATCTACAGCCAGGATCTTTCATTTGTCGTCTAAAAGATTCCAAAAGCAATAGTGGTAACAAGCCCGAAGCAGCTGAATATTACACATCAACAACAAAAATGCTGTTTTATCTTGTGATTATAGAGCAGTAAAAAGTTGAACAAAATTTTACCCCCTTGTGCTTTAGCATCTAAGGAGGCTAAGACCAATCAAACATCATTTCAAAGAGCACCTAACACTAGAGACTTTCAAACGATTAATGTTCATGTGAAGCTGATGGGTTCATTAACCACTTCAAAGTTGATGGCTAATTAGAGTGAGAGCCTACCACCAGTTCTAGCGGTTGGAAATTCATGAACTTGGATGGTTTAACCAAAGGTAAAAAAAATAGTTGACAACTTTGGTGATATTACTAAGCAACACTAGTTATGCCAGACGGACAAAGTTGGCAAGGTGGCCAGACATGTTTCATAAATATCACAGAGTAGCTGGCCTTATGGTCAACATTGATATCAAAATCAAGGGGAAATCTTCCTAGTGATGATACATGTTCAAGGAATATTACAGTTTTTGACAGAAGAAATGGGCTTATCTTACAAATGGCTAAATTCTAAACCATTTTAGTATATTCTTCTAGCAGTTTACAGCCGAAACAATGTCCTCAAAGGGACTCCACTAGTGATTATGTTAACCTAGTACTACCCAGCCTGCTTTTTCATTCCTCTCTCACTAAACTCCATAACCTATATACATTTTTAGAAAACCTTCTACTTGTTGAGTAACACCAGTTAAGACTACAGATATTTCATTTTGTTATACTATCAATTATTAGGGCAACATAATGTAAGAATTACAATTCATGCATGAAAATGTCAAAGCAAATGAGATTATGATTACAAAACCCACAGAATGATTTGTATCCTGGTGAGTTCTTTTTCCCATATTTGGTTTCTCATTCGTTGTCAAGTATACAACCAATTACCACCATCTTAACCAGAAACATATGGATTTCACCATTAAAAACATCAAAGTAGTACGACAATTCTAGTATGCATGTCCAAAAGAAAACAAGGCTCTACTTGAATATCCTGATAGATGTTTTTTCTCAAGGAAAATGACATCTAGACTAGATAGACAATAAGCAAAGGAGACTCACAATCATTGATAATTCACAAAGTTTTCAAGTTATAAAACAGAGGTTCCAAGAACACCATGTTCAACATTTATTGACTTAAATATCAGAGCAGACTTAAATATCAGAGCAGAGTAAGTTGTAACCTCTGGGATTAAAATTGTGAATTGCTAAAAACCAACCTCCTTGCCTGTCAAATTGCTGCTTCCTCAGCACCTCCAAGCTGAAGCTGCGATGAGCTCTCGACGCTGCCAGCACAGCACAAGTGAAGCCTGGCGCTTTTCAACATGAAATCCCCTTACCGGAGTCCTCTTCACCACACATTCTGCCTGAGTTTCGGCGATGTTACTAAATGTTATAGGGCCGAAACCGGCCGATGCAAAGAGTGTTTTCCAAAGGGGCATCTTTTCTGGAGCTCGAAGACGACCCAGAACAGTGCTCTCAATCCTCGGCTGAAGCAAGAACTTCTCAATCTTGCTGACAGCATCCGAAGTCACATTAACTGCATCCAGCGATTCCAAGAGAATTATGTAGGACTGGAGGGCCTGAAGGATGTGTTGCGGGAATGGGAGATCAAATCTATCACACCCTCTGTCCAAGGACACCACAATCTTCGGCGAGAGCTGCTTTACAAAGCGAAGGAGATTGGGCAATGCCGCAGGCTGACTAGAAGAGGACCAGATTGGAAAATTCACTGCAACAGCTTCATTTTCGGTGGTTCGAAACATGGGCAAAGAGTAGGAAGCATGGTCAAAAGAGTCAAAGTTAACAACTTCAAGCTCAAAAGATATACCAACCTCATTAGCAAATTGGGTTAGATTATCTCTCATAAGCCCGATCTCGACGGGATGATGTGTGGAGGGAGAGGCAAAGGCAGTGATTTTCAATGATGGAGTACCTCTATTTCTCAAAGGAAGCTCCTGCATGAAAGAAGCCCACTGAGCGCCAAACCCAATATCGAAATCTACTATGTGAATTTGATTGGCGTCTTCAAGAGCTTCGAGGAGGGCCTGGTTGCAGGTGAAGTTAACGAATTGAATAAGCGGAGAGACCTCGGAGAAGACCTTGTAAGCTCCCATCTTGAAGATAACATCGAAAGGAGTTGGGCTTCTAGGTGGAGGAGAGGTGACTGGGTTGTTCATGAGGAGGAGCAATTGCAGAGCCTCCTTGAAATAGAAAGCAGCCCTGTGGAGTGGCTTTCCAACAGGGGAGAGCTGGTGATTGAGCCGCGCCAATATCCCTTGCGCGTGTGAGAAATTCCCAGTCCCTAACAGCTCTGCGGCCTTATAGAGCTGGTCGAGCAAAGCATGCTGTTGCTGCTGTTGCTGATGGTGCTGGTGGGCCGCCATTTCTTCGCCATGTCCCACCACCTTCTGCTTGGGTGCCATCAATGGCTTTCGCTGCAGATAATGCTGAGGAAGAAACTGCATGCCCTGAGGAAAATCCAGATGTTGCTGTTGATGTTTCCTGAGCAAAAACTCGTGGCTTGGATCAGAAAATGGAACTTTCGGGATCTGAGAACCAGGGTCTACACTGCCCGAGTTGTGGCGCTTCGGTTGGGGCTGAAGCAGGAGTTGTTCCAATGGCAGAAAAAAGTTCTGATTTTGAGGAAGCTGAGACTGCTGTTGATTCATCAACAACTGAGGATTGAAAATCTGCGGCTTCTCATCCGCGCTTTCAAACTCTTGCTGCTGATGCGGCTGATAAATCATTCCAGAAGGCAGAGAAACCGGAAGAGGAAGATTGTAACCTGAATTAGCTAAAATGGGGTTTTGTAAATTACAGTTGCCTGTAACCTTGTAATTAAGCGGCCCAGAAGAGCTAGGCGCAATAAAGCCAACCTTTCCACTACCATTGTTGCTGTTTGTAGACCCAGAACCAGGAAAGACCAAATTTTGATTAATGCCCGTCATTAGACTACCAGAACCGGAAACACCTCCAACGACACCATTGATGTGGTCGAACCCAGGACCCTGATCGACGATTCCCAAACCAGCATTGCCGTCAAACTCAAGAGGATTGTTGCCACTCTGTAAAAGCTGTTTCAAGCAGAAAGACGGGTCGTCCACCTCGCCAGCGATCCAACGAAGAAGGGACTGGTCTTGGCCTGGTGAAACCGCCGTTTCGGAAAACATGCTCTCCCAGTCCTCCAACCCAAGACCACATCTTTCACCTCCTGACCCAGTGACAGCCTCTAATCCACTCGGAATCTGCTGGAGCTCCGATGCCCACTCGTCTTTGCGTGTAGTCCCGGCAGGTTCTTCGGTCCCCTGAGCGGTAGGTGTCTGCGGCGGAAGTGTCGCCACGCCGCCCGTGTTGTCAGTGGACCCACCTCCACCACCACCACCACCGAAAGACGAAGAGAGAGTAGATGCCGATGTGGGAGGACTCGGGCTTCTTCTCATATGAAGAACAGAAGTGGGTTCGTTGTTGGTGGCAAAGCTATGAAGCTCTTCTTTCTTCCACTTATTATCTCCGCCACAAATCGAAGGGAAGCTTGCTGCTGCAATTTCTAACACCCCCTTCCCTTGTTGCCAATGAAAGGGCATCCCTCTCATACCCTGAAATCCAAAACCTCTTTTGAAAGATCAGTCCCAGCCCCAGATTTGCACGGGCGAAGAAGGAGAAGACCAATGTTTTGTGGAAGTATAATAAGTTGGCTGAAATGGGTGGTTCTCAGATTTGCAAAACACGAACTTTTTCTTATTCTTTTGAAGCTTTAAACCCATCATCGCTCCTTGCATGCCATAAGTCCTTCAACTAAAAGAGAACAGATACTTGCCCATTTCACAGAGATAATAAAACAGAGTACTTTTCCCACTATTTCTCGTCCAGTTTTTTCTATGGCCTCTTAGTTTGAACATGTCTATTCCTTCCCTTAACTCCATTTCCGCTCCATAACACACACTCTAATATCTAGCTCTCTCTGCAAAAGGTTGGCTATTTTTTCTAGTAGCTGTTCTAATCTCTCTTCTTCTTCTTCTTCTTCTTCTTCTTACCCTTGTGTCGTAGCAGTACTCTGTGCCCTTCTCTGCTCTGCCACGGATGCGTGCATCATAAAAAAGGTAATAAAGTGCCAACCCCCTCTCTTCTCCCTCTAGTCCCTATCTCCTTCTCTCTCTCTCTCTCTCCCTCTCTCTCCCCCCTATTCCTTTCTTTTGCCATTCTCTCAAATTTTTGCTCTTTTAATTTCCCAACCAAACCCCATCTCTCTCTCTCTCTTCTACTGCTGGGCTTCTGTCACCCCATAGTGGTATACTGAATTGTCTTTCCCTTATTTTACAAGATTGATATAGCGGGCACTCCACTTCTTGTTGGTAAGGGCAGCCCACTTTTAAGTTTACTATATACACCCTCTGTCACATCTGCAATTTTTCCTGCATACGAGATGTAACTTTGAGCCTCCCTCTCTCTCTCTCTCTCTCACACTTCAAAGTTCATTTCCAAGCTCTTATAAAAATTATTCATCAAAAAAAAAAAAAAGCTCTTCTAAAAATTTAAAACTTTTCATGAAGGAGCGCTCATATAAATAAGTATTTCTGTAATTTTATTTTATTGTTATTATTTGATAGAATTGGCTGTAAATAAAAGCAAAACGCCAAAAAGGCAATCACCTTAATATTCCGAAAATGCCCACAAATTATGAGCTTTATTACGTAGATCAAGGTTTCATGTCCTCTGCAGTCATTCTCGCTGCAATTCCGAGAGCCCTTTTTTGTCTTGTAATTGTATTTGTACCCTCTGCCTTTCGTTGAAGCTCTCTGTTCTCATTTCAAAAGACAATGCCCATGAATCTGATGTACGGTGCTTTGAAAGCAAAAGTTCATAACCAACACTACAAATTATGACACACAGAATATTTAAAAAAGTAATAATAATAAAAACAATTCAACTTTGGTTGAATATAATATATATATATATATATATATATATAGGAGTTCTCTATTAACTTCTTCACCATAGGCTCTTATGAACAAACTTCACCATAGGCTGTTATGAACAAAACTTTTTTTTTTTATATATACTCTACTCAAAACTTTGTGGCTTGTGGCCATGTATTAGCACTCACTTCAAATTTAGCTGAAAATTCACTAGTTTGAACTCCAACTTCCAATCAAATGTCAAAGTTAAACTTGAATAAAAATCAAATTGTTACATACTCTAAATTTAATTTTCTATTAAATTTTATAACTTAAAAGATTAAATATTTATATGCTTTCAAAAAGAATAAAATATTTAATTTGTAAAGTACTTAAATCGTTAATTTTTTTAATCCCGAACAGGTAATCTTACATATCTCAAAAACGTATTATATATACGTAAAGGTTAACAGCGTAATTTTAAATCCAATAAAAAAAATGAGGCAAATAGCGAAGATCTACAGTTAAAATACAAAAAGAGATCAAAACGTGTGGCTGAGATTGCTTAACGCTCCATGAAGCGGGCTGCGGTCACGCTCCAATCCATGCAAACGCAAAGTTTCTCTTCGAAGTTCGAAGCCGTGGGCCAGCCAGATCAGTAACGTTATGGTCCCAGCAAGTCGAGGCGTGTTTCGGTCACGCGCCTACTACCGCGCATGGGTCTACTCGGGCCGTCGTTCGGAACTTGTAAATCTAAAAATGGCGGCGAGGTGAGCCGCTAATTTACCGTTGATTGATTGGCTCATTTTACCATCCTACGGCTGGAAAAGGTGGGTTAAAAAATGTGGTAAAGTAGTGGGGCCCACGAGCTGATTATTCAGACTTCAGAGGGACTTCTTTGTCATTATGAGAAAATGTACATCGTTCCTTAAACTAGTGCAGCTTGGATCCGGTGCTTCGCATACGGTAAAAAAAAAAGTTTATACGGTATGTATTTGTATAAATTATATTATTTTAAAAAAATCAATTAACACAAAACAAATAAACATGTAATTAAGGGCATGTTTGATGATATAATTATTTTTATTTTTTTTTTAAATTATGTGTAATTTAGTTAATTTAGAAATTTATTCGAATTTATTAAATATTAATTAAACTGCTCAATTAAGTAAAAATATAAATAGAAAAATAAAAATATTTTGAAAGTATTTTTATTATTTTATTTTATTTTTTTATATTTTTACTCAATTGAATAGTTTAATTAATATTTAATAAATTTCAACCAACTTCTAAATTAATCAAATTATATATAAGTCAATAAAAAATACTAAAAATAAAAAATAATCATTTTATCAAACAAATCCTAAATGAATTATTATCTAAACAAAAATTAATGAAGAAATATCAAAAGTAATAGTTAAAATTTAGTAGAAAAAATAATTTTTTAACCAAAGTAAAAGTTTTTTATTATTATTATTATAAAATACATAAAAACATAAAATTTGTGTTTTGAACTTTTGCCTTAAAAAAACATTAATTTTTACATATAATATGGAATACGAAATAATTTTTTAAAAATATATACGTGTGGATATTAAACAAAAAGTAAGGTATAAGCTAATCACTAGTTTTTGGTTGATGGCTCATAATTTTGATTAACTTTAATTAAATTTTTCCCTTTTGATTGATTAATTACAGTAGTAGGAAGCCATTAGAGTCCATTGGAGAGACCCTGCTTTGACATCTCCAAGACCATAAACTAGATTATTAAATTATAAAAAAATTCGTTTTACAATTGTCAATTTTTAGATACCGATAGATGGTATACTCTTTTATTTGTTTTTATTGAGTCCACGAGCTTATTTATTAAAATAAATTAGACATTTCATATTACCTAATATCCAAAATGTTGATAAATATAATTATTAATTTTTGTAATGTTGAAATTTAAAACAGATAGATTAAGCCAATAGAATAGTTGGAAAGGGTTAATTTTAAGGTTTAAGTTAAAAAAAAGAAGCCAGGTTTCTTATATATATTTAACTATTTTTACTACTAATTATTATGGTTAAATCGTAAAGCACTTTTAATTATTTATTGTTATTATTAAATTATGGCGAAGATATATGATCTTGTGACTATTTTATTTTATTTAAACTGATATTTATATATATATTTTTTGGCAATTTTAATGAATTGTGTATAGGATATCGTTTTTAAAAATAAAATAAAAATTAGAAATGTGGGATTCAAACTCAGAATTTTACCAAGTAAATAATATTTTTTTACTACGGTTCCTATGAACATATACCATCATCCATAATAATAATAATATTATTATTGTTATTTTATTTTATTATAACAGTGATGAGATGATTGTTAAAAAGTACAATATATATATATATATATATATATATATATATATACCTTTAGGCAACATCCAAATGTGTCCTTTTATTAAATGTTGCGAATTTGTCATGACTTTGAATATTTTTAAAAAGCGATTAAGCAAGTAAACCTCCAATAACCTAAGCTGGCATTAGTTATAAAATAAACTACTTTCCAAAGTTTATACAGTTTTAAATATAATTCACCAAACAAAAAAAAATGCAGTTGGAGTGTTCAATTCCTTTTCACTAATATATAATTAATAGGAGGAAACTAATATTGTACTTTACAAACAATTTGTTGTTGTTAAGCTCAATTAGGTTCCAAATTATACATTTTGATTGGAAAACTGAGCTTTTCAACCACCATGGCCACTGAGACTGCCCTATTAATCAACACTAATGTCATATCACATATAATTCAATTTAATCATTAGATTAATTAATCCCACTTTTCACGCTTTTGTTTGGAAAATTATATTAACATCCTTTTTTATTTTTGACATTTTTTCATCGAAGCCTTTGTATTTTGAGTAATTACACTACGATTTATTAGTATTATTATTATTTTCAATTTTGTTGTCCTAATACCTTTCTGTCAGTCAACCATTACTTTTTATTAGACAAATATTAAATAATTTAAATGTCAAATTCATATTGTATTTATTTTCCTAAAATATTAAATTAGATATAAATATTTTAATTAAATATAAAATAAGGGTAAAATGATCATTAGCAAAATTTTAAATTGACTAACCAAAAAATGAGAGTTATTAACAGATGGGGTGTTAATGCAACAAAATTAAACATAAAATAAAATAGATGTTGAGGTAATTACCGAAAATACAAAAGGCTTTTCTGCAAAATTGTCAAAATAAAAAATGGCGTTACTATAATATTTTATAATTGTTTTTGCTTTCTTCGTGGGTCCAATCTAATGCTACATCTTTTAAGACAGGTTCTTTTTCTTTTCTTTTTTTTTTTACAACAATAATCAAACAGATCTGGCAGTTAATGTGGTCTAATTTATTTTGCTTTATCCTTTAGTTAATTAAGGAATATAATAATAAGATTATGACTGTGTATTTTATGTACTGAAAATTCACGAGCAAAGAAAATACATATGTTAAATAACAACATTAATTCACATCAATAAATAACAATATTAATATTTTCATGGCCGCAGACAAAGTAAGTCCATTCGACAAAGTCCCGTGAGACAGCCTACAATCCAACTCATATAAAATGTTTATTTATTTATCTAATTTTCTTTTTTAAAAAAATGGGGAAAACAACTCGAATATCGTTGTGATTCATGAATTGTTACATAGACTACGTACTTTTTAAATCCTGTTTGACTAGGAACAGCGTCGGTGTATTTGCATAATTATGATATCGTAATGAGATTTATGTGATTATTATTCATAATATATAAATTACATTAATGAAATCATTTAGTAAAACTATATATAGAGATTATCTGCTCATTTATGTGATGATTTTGTAATTTGGATAGCAATAATAATAATAATAATAATAATAAAATGTAAGAGTTGAAAAAAAAATAGAATATTTATTTCAGGTTTCTAGCTAGAGGTAAATTAGAAATATGTTATTAGCCATTCAGAGGGACCTTGTTCGTCAACCTATGTTAAAAGAATTGAAGCCAAAATAATAATAATAAACAAATAAACGATAAAACTTGTAAAGGCCATGGTCCTAAGACTATGAGACAAAAAGATATTGGATAGATTATGGCCTGGTTTCCAATGACAAGGAAAAACATTGAGGGGTTTAAAAGTTAATTACATTATTAATATTAATTATTATTTGGAAGTTAAATATGGACACCTATCTATTCCTTTTTCCTTTTAGTCTCTATTTCAATCTCAATAGGAGACTCTAAACCCACAAAAGCATTTGATATTTGGTAAGATCGATCAAAGAGACAGCAAAGCTTTTGTAGACTACATGCAAAAACCCTAATTCTCAATACCATTCAAAACCATCATGCATGATAAGGCTTTGCATGCAGTAATTATTATTGAGTTTTTTCACTGTGTTTTATTTGCCATTGCTTGGACATTTATGTTTTGGAAGATGATGAAATGAACTTTCAAAGACAAATACAACCATAGTTTGACTGTACTTGTCTCAATATGCATATCCGTGTGACCGTGTAAGTGTCTTTTCGAAATTTCATTCTAAAAAACATAATTATAGTAATACAGTACTACTACTACTACTCCTCCAAGGACTTTCATGGGTAGCATGACTCCAAAAGTGGTGTTCCCTTGTCTAATTAGTGTTTCAAAAGCAAAAGAAATAAAAAAATAAAAATAAGATTTTGGGTATTTGTGAGGTAAATTAAGCGATGAGAGGGGGACACGGCTTGGTCTGGCATGAATATTGTATAGGAAAACCATGATTTGGACATGTCAGGGACTGAGGCCTATAGTTTATCTCCTGCCCCATGTGATGCCCTAACTAAAGCCCTTTGCTTCTGTGAAAGTGGAGGGTGACACAACCCCAACCCCTTTGCCCCACTCTTATTACCATATTTTCATATATAATATATATATGTATATCTAATATATGATAATATTGGTCTTCCTCTACAAAATCAAGTCCCGCCCTTCTTGGGTTTTTTGCATGTGGGATTTGATCGTGTTCATAGCAGAATTATTGGAAAATATTTTTTTTTGGGTACGTAAATTTAAATGGGTCATATTTTTAAAAGGAAAAAAGGGACAAATAAGAGCCGTAATTTGGCCAATCCGGCAACCACACAACTTTGTCTTTGTTTTAGAGTATAGTCGGACTTGGAGGGTGTCGTTGCCATGTTCTTTACTCCATTCCCAAGGAAGACTAAACGACAGCTAGGAAAATAGAAACACTGTTTGCCCTTTTTACCAAACAGCAACTTGGAATCACAGAGAAAGCAAGAAAAAAAACTAAGAAAAACGACTGAAACATTACCCAATACACATACAAAACAAACTTCCATTTTCTGTTTCTTTAATGTTCTAAAATGTATAATTTCATCTATATCATTTTCCTTTGGAAAAGAGTAGTGAAGTGAAAATACACATGGAACACACCAGCTATGAAACCCAATCAATATTGAATTTTGTTTAGGTTGGCTGAATGTGACAGGCCTATATACCCAATGCCTTCGAGGTTAATTAGCTATGAAATTTGTCAACCAAATAGCTACCCTATGAGTCTATGAGCTATAACTGTACCATGTGTGGTTGTGGAAACTTTGATTCAATTAATCACGTATGGTTCTCACAGTCACGTTTCCTGGATAATTTTAACTAATATTTATAATCAAAACAAAAAGTAAATCGTTGGAATTCATATGGCCTCTCTGTTTTACTTTTGTTTGTAATCCCATTTTTACAAAGCAATGCATAATAATTATAAGTATTAACTGATCTTTAGTGATCTTTTAAACTGTAAAGTCAGAGACTTTTGTTGATAATTCACAAAACTTTATTCAACTTTTTGAAGCCTTACGATACGGGTTTTGAAAACTTTATTAATATAATTACAATTCAAAAATCTTCTACCATGCAAATAAAGCACCAAAAAAAAAAAAATCTTAATTTAAAGACAAGGAAAAAGGGCAGGTCCAGGACGATTTCCAATGCAGAACAAAAGGTTGATTAGTTTTAAGATTTAATTACGTAGGTAGGCAGATAGAGCTAAGTGTTTTTAGCTACTTTATTTGAGTGACAAGGCATTGAGGTTGGTTCATTATAAAAAAGGACATTAAGGTTGGTTAATGTGGGGCACCGCCATGGAAAAAAATGAAAAAGAAAAGGGGCGTGCAAATTACAAGCCCTTGGAACAAAAAAATTAGCTCGTGAAAGCACATACAAGTCTTTTGGTTTTGGTTTAGGCTTTAGCTTGTTTGGTTTTAGAGACCTCTCTATTTTTGTCTATTTTTCCACACTTCTAGTTGCTAAAATGGTGGCCGAAAACTATCAAAAGAAGTGCCCAAAGACCATGTGTTTTACCTTGAAAAAGTTGGGTGCCGAGGTTTTATAAAATTGGTACATATATATAATTATTCAAAACATACACACATATATATAATTATTAGATAATGTTACTTCGCAGAAATACAAATGCAACCGAAATCTTATATAGTTGATGTTTTCTCATATTATATTTTTTTACCCAAAAGATGAAGAAGTTTATTATTGTTATTATTTAAAAAAAAAAGAAAAAGAAGAAGACAAAAATGAAGAAGAACAAATTCATTATTACAAATTTGATACAACTCCGAAGGAGTCACGTGAAGGGAAGGTTGGTGCATGCATGGCTGCATTGCAGTGCGTTACAATACAAACGGTGACATTAACATAGAGATTATCCAACACAAAACCGGCCTAATTTTAGTATGGTCCGACCAGGTCCTCCCATATAGATCCGGCCCGTCTAAGAGTGTTTTGGAAATGATTTTTATTTATTTATTTATTTTCAGGAGTAGAAAATTGAAAGTGACGTAACATGATCCAATCAAAGAAATTATCCAATACTGTTTTCAGAACCAATCACATAATTTTGAAAAAAGAAGAAGCTATATTATTATAATAATATAATGGCAAATAAAAAATAAATTATCACATAATTTTGGAAGAAAAATTAGTATGTTATTATAGTATATTTAGGCAATATTAAAAATGATGTTTTCATAAAATTAATTTTTTTTCTGATATTCATAAAATTTCCTTTAGTTTTAAAAATTTATTGGACCTAAAAAAACTTCCATTTCAATTCCCAAAATTATTATTTTTTCTTGAAAAATAGAAAGATATGAGAGAAGGAACACCCATATTATTCTCTTAAGGAGAATGTAAAATTATGTCCTCTTTAAATTATTAAATAATGCCAACATAATTAGTTTTTTTTAATATAAAAAGTGAATAGTTTATCAAGTTCAGCACCAGCGCGTGGGGTTAAAATCGTCAATACAGAATAAGGGTACAAGTAGAGAATATTCGCATGTTCGTCTTCGCGAACATCAACGGCCATGATGAGCCCAAGTGTAAAAAAATCGCAATTCACACTGACCATGATCAAATTACTTCCAACCGTTCATCGACCAAAGGACAGATGGCATCTGACGGTCGTAATCATTTGATTGCTTCACAAAACCGAATACCCGGGTCCCTTGCGGTCTACTCAATGGAGCCACGTAAGCATATACGTAAGAAAAAGCGAATAATTTCCGTTTAATTTTATTGCATGAAAATTAAATATTAGATTATTTGTATTATTATTATTATTGTTTTATATTTTATATTGGTGGATAAATATATAGACTGTTGAAGAAAACTCATCAACCAAACCACCAGCGCTCGCAGACTCTCTGATAAAAAAGCTATCTTTTTTGGGTTCGTTTTCTAAGAGGTTTGCTTTGACTTATAATTTGATTACTATGATAATCGTTTTGGTTTGTATAAGTATATATATATATTTCCTGATTTCATCGGTATAATCTACTGCAATATGTAAATTTAAGAGTGTCATAAAGCCTTACCCATTAGTTCACTTTAATTTGGTTTGAATATATATATATATATACATATATTTTCTGATTTCGTCGGTATAATCTACTGCAATATGTTAATTTAGAGTGTAATAAAGCCTTACCCACTAGTTCACTTTAATCTGTTCTTTTGAAAATTTTAGTTTTGTTGGGTTTTGTTCGTCCGTAATTACTTCATGATTTTTCCTATTCAATTTGTAAGTGTTACTTTCTATTGTAGTGGGCGATCGTTTTGCAGAAAACAGCTTCAAGTTTGGGTCTTGTGTGTTCTTTAATGCGAGAAAAATGTATTTTTGTTTGAATTTTTATATTCGTTTATCAGAGGGGAAAATAAATGAAATTGAATTGAAGATTTTTACTTTATATTGGGTACTGTTTTCAGAAGGAATGGCAAAGAGCTACTTCAAGCAAGAGCATGATCTTGGTAAGCACCTGTGTGTATATGGAATGGTGTTGTTGTTAATGTGTGCTTGTTATTTTTGCTTTTCTGTAATTCAAATGGATACTATTTTATCTTCAGAGAAGAGACGTGCAGAGGCTGCTAGGATTAGAGAAAAGTACCCTGATAGAATTCCGGTGAGATTTTAATTACACTTAATTGTTTATTGGCGATTAGTGTCTGGAATATGGAATAACTTTGAAATAGAGCTACGATGGTTCTCTTTAACAATTTATTAACTTAGCAGCTTGGCTTCATTTAATTTTTGTTTTAAAGTTTTTTTTTTTTCCCTTTGTAAGCAGCTTGGTAATCGTCTTGTTTTCATATTTGAAGCTTCTCTGCCATTTTTAGATGTCTTTGGTGTGTTTGATAAATTGGAGTTCTGTATCTGTTAACAGTTTTCAGAGCCAGAAATGGTGGTAGTTTCAGTGGTTATGTTCTAAGTACGTAAAACACAGAGGAATTTTCTGCTAATTGTTCTAGGGATATGAAGGTTATCAATGCTTTGGTTATGTTATCTTTTAACCCTTTAAGGGAATGGTGTTTGAGGGTAATTGATGTACACATCAATGTTTTTACTAACAGTCTAGTCTTACACTGTATTTTTCATTATCTTAAGAGTGGGGGATTGCTTCTTTGTGGACTGTGGCAAACTTTCGGCTAATCTTGGCACATCTTCAATGTTTTCCTTCTTTGGTTGGTTATGGTTCTTAAAGAATTTGATGTCAATTTCAATTTTTTTTTATTGCTTTTGAGCATGCATTATACCATAATTTGTCTCAAACATAGCTGTGATTCATAATCAGTTCTGATAAAAGCTTGTTAATGAATTCTTATTGTGCAAATGAAGTATGTATTTCATCTGAGGTGTGATTGGGTATGTGAAGTTAGAAGAGTATCTTTGGTTCAGGGGGAAAAGGGGTGAGTAAATTAGTACAAGAAGGTTGCATAAAAAATCTGTTTCGTTGTTTTTAAATGGAAAATTTTTTTGGAGTCAAACCTTCTTATTGTTTAGTGAATTTGATTGCTATCTTACTGAAATTTTGGATTTTCAATTGCTGAATATGCCTGTATAGAAAGTGGAGAACTCATTTAGGTGGTAAAGGATCTTGATTTCTGCTTTATCTGAATACTTGGGTGATATATATATATATATATATATATTTTTTTCTATCATGACTGCTTACAGTCTCAACGATGTAGTTATTACCATAGAGATGCAGAAGTTGCTTTCAGATGTGATATGCATAAGTTCAATCAGAAATTTTATTTTGTTTAATTCTATTTCCACCATCAAATATATCTTAATTTTATTATAACATTCCTTTTGGCTTTCTTGGCTCACTTTTCTATGAAACTTCTTTGATGATTTGAAGGTGATTGTGGAAAAGGGGGAAAAAAGTGATATTCCAAATATTGATAAGAAAAAGTAAGATTTTCTTTTTCCATTAGTGGTTTGACATTTCTTCTGTTATACTCCTAGTTTTTTCTGGGCAGATGTTATACTTTAGTTTGCTTTTGCCACATTTTTACCCAAGTTTCTAAAGGATATGTTTGTTTCATAATCCGAAAACAGCTTTCATAACATTTATTGGAGGTGTGTTTAGTTCATAATCTCAAAAAAGTAATAGTTGTTGAATCCAAAAACACAGGATTCTATTCTGATGATTTTAAAATTAGAGCAATGAGTTTAAAAATAGTGAAAATTTTCTTTATGAACCGAGCTAATTTGGTTAAGATCTGTAGTTCTACGCCTAATCAGATTTACTTTGTTCTTATTGAAACACTAGGAATTTGGTCTGTGGTCCTACGTTTGTTAGTGTTTCTTGTTCCTAATAAGTACATTTACAGGTACCTTGTTCCATCTGACTTAACTGTAGGGCAATTTGTTTATGTGATCCGCAAAAGGATTAAACTAAGTGCAGAAAAGGCAATCTTTATATTTGTGGATAATGTCCTCCCACCTACAGGTAATTAGTTATAACTATTGCCTCTTATTATTATTATTCATACCTGGAGTTTTTATTTTACATGGTCCATGGCCTTGCTGTTTTTCTTGGTCTTCGCAGGTGCTATCATGTCTGCCATATATGAAGAGAAGAAGGATGAAGATGGATTTCTCTATGTTACTTACAGTGGAGAGAACACATTCGGTTATGAGATTCCACTGTAGCACCTTCATTATCAGACATTGCAAGAACTTATTTGAAGTGCCGTTTGATTGCCTCCACCATCATTTCCTTGTGCTGGTGTTTCTCGTATTCTGCATGCTATCAAAAAAAACCTTGCTGGTGATATTATGTACAGTGATATATTGTATATAAATGCTACATACTCAATGGTTAATTTCTTTCCGGTGAATCTCAATGGTTAATTTCTGCTTCTTGCTTTCAGTAACTACCAAGTTTAGTTCTTTATGCCCTTTCAATTCTTTCCCACCTTTCCTGACTGATTATTGTGCACTCATGTGTGAGCATTGTTGTCAAAGAAATTCTTTCATATTTTTGGTTCTTGGATAGGTGTTTGGAGTTACTTTGTGCTACTACTTTCTAAGTCCCATGTGAATTCAATCATAAGATGAGACTATTTGGTGATGGGTTGTTGGTCATCCAAATCTCTTCTGCTCACTCTCTCCATATCTTTCTCTGCCTGCTAGTTTTGCACTATTAACATCCCACCTGATATTGAAAGACTCTGCCCTAGTATGAAATAAGAAATTGGTCTTTCTTTTTTTATTTTTGATTTTAGCGGTTAGTTGTCCGGGCCAGCCTGTCGATTGATTTCTTAAAAACATAGAGAATTATCAAAAGGTTAAGTAATATAAGGATGCTTCTTTATGGTATATGGTAAACTTCATCGTCCCCAAACCTTATAATTGCATGCTATTTAGAGTTACTACTCTCTTAGGATAAGCTTCATCGTCTCCAACAACAAGCTTTTATGAAAACTCCTCTATATAAACCATGAAAGACGTGAAAAGTAAAGACCCTGTACTGACTAATACTCTCTGCAAACATAACCATGCATGGCGGTCTATTGGTGACATGGCAATGCAGCAAGTCCATAGCACATGGACTAGACGGCCACGCTGGTGGGGGTACAGTGGACCTTCCATGTCCCAACGACGAGCTGCAAGTGACGGTTTGGCCATGCTCCTTTGTCTCCTCATCTAATGTCCCTACCTCCCATCCCGCTCCAAGTCTTCTTTGTTCCTTGATTTATTTCTAATATAACTTAATAAAACCCACTAATATAAATGTAATCGTTTATCAGTCTACACTTGTTTATGTTTTTTTGGGTTAATAAAACATAGCTTTTCATTTGGACTAAAATTATCATAGTACTCTTTCTTAAATACGATGTAAAGGTCACTAATTTTTTATTCTACATAGAGAAACATATTGTAGTGATAAATCTACTTAAAAACTCATTACAACTTCCTTAATTAGGTCAGACCTCAAACACTAATTATCTAGACAAAAATGTGAATTTCCTATATATTAATTTCACCCTCATATTAAAATTAAATTGGAAACACATGCCATACACATTGGTAGCTTGTAGAACCAAGGACAAGGAATGGGGATTCATCTGTTAAAAAACACATGGGTAGGATCTAACTTTTTTCCAATTGTACGTATATACGTCAGTTTTCCATAAATTTCAGTTTACTATGTTTTCCTAGTAAGAAGCTAGAGTTATATTCCTCCTTAAAGAAAAATTAACTTCAACACTCTCTTTCTCTCTTTCAGTCTGTCTCTAGCTACCTTGTTGCTTAATATATCAAATTTTCATGCACAGTATATATCTGTCCATTGCTTAGCTCTATAATGTCCTAACTAATTTAAGGGTCCAAAAAATTGTTTAAAAAAAAAGTGAAGAGGGTAGAGATGAGGAGGGAGACAAGAGAGGCCCCAAATATCTTGAATTTCGTTTTCAAGGTTCATAACCCAAACACCCGCATGTTCTCTTTAAGAACGTCCCTCGTCTCATACACAACCCTGCATTTAATGCTTCTTCTTTCTCTTCTCACTACAAATACTTTGGAGCTGCTACTAACCTATTACACCCAACTTACCTCAACATATAATTACCCAAAAAACCTAGCCTTCAATATTTCTATTCTCTCATTGATCTGCAACTGTATTTCTTATAAGACTTTCAAGCACACAAAACTCTTATTGGCTCATCATCATCATCATGTCTTCTGTTTCCCTTCTCTTTCTCCTGTGTCTTTCTTCTTTGCATGCATGCAATGCCCGTCTTATAAGCAGTACTAAAGTCTACCATTTTGCTCAGGTTGGTATTGGAATTACTAATTAAGCTAAAATTAAGACTCTGGCTTTTAAAAAGTAGTAAACATGATGATCAGATATATATATATATATATATATATATAGATATATGATTGATAGCAACCATTTGAGCATTTTAAAGAGAAGTGCATGGGCGTCTAAAAATTAATCTAGGAGGTTGGTGTGTTTTGCAGGATGCAGAGAAGGTACAACTTTCTGAGACATCAAGTAAGCCAAAGTTGCTGAAGCCTTCCATAGCAGTACTAGAATATCAAACACCAAAAGAATCCAAAGACACTATTGAAAGAATCAAACCTGAGAATTGTGATGGTGCAACCACTCCGACGCAGAAAGTTCCAAATGCGCTCTTGAGGAAACAATTACAACTTGATGATGGAGAAAGCTCAGGTAATAATTCTATGTTCAAATCAAGTCTCTCTTCTTTCCTTGATCTCTCTTGCCAATGACCTACAGGGTATACACAGTTAATGACTTTCTACATAAGTTCAATACCAATGCCTAATATCCCTAGTTAGATTATGTAATGCAAAAAAAACTAATCAATCATGCATTATTTCCCATTTTTTGTCACAGCATCTGTGTATAAAAGTTTTTACTTGTACAGTACTAGTTGTTGTTATTATTAATTATTAGTATTTAAAAATGTTATATTTTTAATGGTTTCATTATTGATGGTGATGATGGGTGTATCTGCAGGAAGTGGGATTACAAAATCTTTTGCTCATATTGAGTTGCAGCAAATATCTATTAAAGAAAAGGTAGAGATTATTAAATATAATACACTCCATATTCTTTTTTTTTTTTTTGTTAAAATATACTCCATATTCTTGTTCATATATATTGTAAGATCATCACGGGTTGGGAGCTATGACTTGCGAGGGAACCAAAACTACTCAAAACACCTAGTAAGATCTCATTAGTGGCATGTCTCCACCTATGTCTAGTGCCAGATTGTCACTTTTTCGTGCAAACCAATCGGTTATGCAAGAAATTGGGGACATGTCTTTTAAAAAGGGCTAGAAGAAAGAAAAATATATTATTTGTTATTTTTGTTTTTGCATGGAATTAATAGTGGAACATAATAATTATGGAATTAGTATTAAAATGAGTAACATATATAGTTTTGGTTACTATATGTGCATTTTTAGGGACTGTTTACCAAAGGGAATGATCAGCGTTCACTACTGGAATCTGCTCCACGTGATACTGAGGAAGCTCTAGACTTTAAGGAAAATGATAGTGTTGATGATGTGGTAGTGATGGATTACGCACAACCTCACCGTAAGCCACCCATTCACAATGAGAAACCCTAGATCATCACCACCTTCAACCTTCCTCTCTGCATGTACTACTTATATATATATATATATATATATATATATATATATATATAGACAAACACTTTTTACCTCTTTTTTTTTTTAAGTTTTATTATTAGTAATATCCTTTTTTTTTTATGCAAAATATATGTAATACTTCCAATAGTTTACTTCAGTACTACTGCATGATAATTTTTTTTTTCTTTTTGGGTGGCATTTTCTGAAATAAGAGTTCTCGTGCGAAGTCTTAATTAAAAGAAATGAATACTGTTCGATATAGAGCTCAACGCTATATTTCTACAAAATTGTGGTCAGTTTTATGATTTAATGATTAATGGCTTGTTACGTTGTGTGTATCTGGTTGTGCTTTGCTTTTTCTTTCTTTCTTTTTTATTTCCTCATGTAATGAATAAAGAATTGTCAAAGAAGAAAACATAGGCCATGGATGTGTTGGGTGCCATGTTGTAAATGTGTTTGTTGGTATTCTTAAATGAAGGAAAAACGGTTATCTGTTAGTTTCCCCATTTTCAGTAGATTGTCTTGTCCAAGTAGTGTTATACTAGCTGGGAAATTTCCAAAAACACGTAAGAGAGATTAATCGCATTAAATTTTTATACAAACTTAATCCCAAGATTTCACCAATGAAATACTGGCCTCATCAAGATCATCATACAGATCATATTCCAGAGATTAAGAATCTAAAAAAGGCCAAGTTTACGGTTTTGTTATAAACATGGATATAATAATACTCACAGAAAATGAAAATCCTAATTAACCATGAGATCGTCAGCTTAAACCAAATTAGTTCTAGGTATAAAAAAAACCATTAAGAATACTAAATTCCACCCCATATATCCCTCATAAAACCACGTACAATAGCAGTGCACCACATTTTATTATCGGTTCTAAATTGGTTTCAGCATCGTGATTTGATGATTTAAAAAAGAACATGATGTGGGTCCGTGGTTTTATGTATTTGGCCATTGTTGTTACCTACCGACCAAAATTAATGTCAATTTGGATGCATAATGCCTAGAGTCTCAAATTTATGTCACATAAGCCAGTTTCTCCATGATGGTGACCCATCAGAGATATGTATGTAGTAAATTCCTATTAAAAGTTGAAATTAATAATGTTATAATTGAATTCAAGTGTATTCAGTATATGTATGTAGTAAATTCCTATTAAAAGTTGAAATTAATAATGTTATAATTGAATGTATTCAGTAAAGCCGAAAGTTTGAAAACTCTGCAAGGCAAAAAGTCTTGCTCTATCAAAGAATAACTTTCTCTAGCTATTTTTAAGACTGGAACTCTTTTCAAGTAATCTAAGTACCACTACAATTGACAATAAAAGGTTTAACAAAGTTAATGAATTCAGAGGTCTTCAAACCTAGCTTCAGATCAATCTCACCGCCACCCAACCAAAAGAATCCCGGATCAAGTTTCGTAATTGCTTCATCCAAAATCACCTGAGAAATCAAATCAACAAAAATCCAGTTACTAATGCAATTTGACCAGTACTCATTCTCTTTCTACATTATACAACATTTGTTATAAGCATAACTGAAAACTATTGAGTGCTCACAATATAGTTTCACAACAACTAAAATGATTCTATATACAGTTCTATCCTTTCTACTTTATGATGCCTTCCATAACCAGGACAAGGAATGATAAATCACGTTACTTCAACATCGAGTGCTTCCTATATACGTCAAACATCATAACACGAACGCAAGTTTTTTTTTTTTTTTTTGTCGAAATGCCTAGCTGCAGTATTATACTTTCACTGTCAATTCATTTTTGACATGTAGCAGGCTGGCAGAAAATCACTAAGACAATCAATACAGTGGACCACCTTATAACAATCCAAAACTTCACAATCCAGGATTAGAGTTTTGACAGACACGATATTTGGAACAGTGGACCACCAAAAGCTGGCATGAAGGTTGTAAGGATTTAACTCATAATCAGGGGTTCTGAGGGATCATACATTTCAAAACATAAAAGAACTATTCCTTTTGCTGACGAATACGTAGTTATCACCATGAACATAAACGAGCAACAGTGGCTTTAAGCAATGCCGGGCAATTAAAACCTCAGGGACCTGTGTGTTGGAGTTGCATCTAGCACAAAAGGACACCCTGACAGTTTGTCTGAAAAACAAGTGTCACTGCACGTGCCAGCAAACTTTCCTTGAGCCACTTTTGAAAGCATGAGCATGTTAGAGTTGGAATTTTGAAATGCAAATTAACTGGTAATTTTACAGAAGGTTACATTCTAATTCTCCTTTTCATCAATCATATTAGAACCGTTAACATCAGTTATTCTTAGTTTCAAATTTCCAACAGTATATACAGAAAATATCAACACTTGCTTCAAGGGCTCATTGTTTTTAGAAACTTTGCAATAATCATAAAGAGTGTTTACCGGAATATCGGTCTTCATGCCAATACATGTTACTGCGTTGTGCTCATATCCAGTCAGTTTCACTGAAGTCTCCTCAGGTGCAAGCCTCACTGAAGGGTCATAACAAAAAAAATTTCCTTCTAAGATACAGAAACATCAGAGACCTTTGAAACTCAGATAGAAGCCATGCTAGGAACACTTTTCCAGTACAAATGAGGAGAGAAGTGAGGTGGATAATTATAGTAATAAACAGAAATATATGATGGCTGATGAATCTAATCTCGCAAGTTTCAGGCAATTATTCTAGCAGATGGGTATGTGGAGTTACTCCTAACTTGAATAGAAGAATTTATACGCAAGTAATTTAACAGTTTTACAGGTAATTTGCACTCAAGAAAATTAAAGTGGATAAGTTCTCCACATTCCAAAAAATCATATTCGGACACATACCAGGATGAATCTTGGTCACAAGCAATCTCAAAGCAGGCAAGTTATTATCCAACACCATTACATCTTATAAATTATACAATGTACATATTGGTAACCATGAAATTGAAATCTATTAAAAGAACTGTTGGTTTTCTTCGTCAAATCAATTTTTCGCCTATTGGTTGCAAATGTTTGCATGCCTTAATTGTATGTACTTGGTTCATTTAGACAAGATAAAATAAAACTGGTATGGGTATAGAATATGGATACAAAAAGCAAAAAAGAAATGGAAAAGCCAAGGATGCGATAAATAACATAATGTATCTTAGCGAAAGAGAAACATATAAGCACAAATTACATGAATTGAAAGATATTAAAGAGCACTAAAAACAGTTACAGCTTATAACAAATATAAGACTTTTGGAAACAACAAAAACGACAGAGCACATTATATTTCACACACACACACAGATAGAGATACATACAGAGAATCAGGTCTATCTAATTTCCCTTTGGCCACAGATCCTTTCTTTACAAGTCAACTCAATTACAATTTGAATACAGTGGACTCTAAAATTTTGTTTTTGCTACAATGTACCAAGTATTGTTTCCACAACGAGGATGAACCAAATAAGGATAACGACTTTATACTCATAGAAGCATACATGTTCCCCCAGCGTATTGGGCACACATTGGTAATCTAAAAGCAGATACAAGGGACGTTCTGGAGCATCCATGGAGATATTCATTAAAATTTCATTAATGATAGCTGTTTTATGCAAATTATGTGAACATTAAAAAAAAAAAAAAAGAAGAAAAGAAAAGAACACATGTATTATTGCTCATACACCGTAACTTTTTGTATTTTCAATCATTATAAGTGGAAAACAACTTACAGTTAAATTTCTTTTTTGCTATCTTCCCATTGTTGAGAAAATACAGGAAATTTTTAACTGTTTCGGCATTGAATCGAGCTGTATACTGCAAAAAAAAATAAAATCTCCAGATGTTAGATTCAGGAAGCAAGTAAAGTGGCAAATCATGAATGCATTGAAGAACAACCAAAAATTACCTGAACTACAACAACGTAGTACTTTGAATTGTTGGGATCACTACAATCAACAACGTTGGATTGGGCTTGCGTATTAACCTAACATAGAAAGAAATTAAGCCCCGGAAAGAAAAATTAGTAATCTATATGAACTCATAATGAGAGCAAGTCCACTGAGTTCAAAATAGCTTAGAATCCCAAGTTAAAAAATTACTATAGTAATCTTTATTATCAATACTATAAACAAATACAATAAATTTTGCGCAATTTCAGTTCATACTGTTCTTTTGCTCTCTACTCACTACATTTCATTGAAATGAAAATGTCAGATGAGAGATTAAAAAGAAGGCATTTAAATAAACTTGACAAAGAATTGAGCTTGAAAAGCGTACCAAAACGATGGTTTTACAGAGATGATGGACTGAAGCAGCACCGAGAGCGTCTCGTCGAGCCTCGAGAGGCCAATCGTAATAGTCGCTGGGGACCCTTTTAAAGGAGAAGTCTTTGACATCGTTTGCTCGGAGAATGGCGGAGAGGCGAGCTTCGGTGTCGGAGTCGGGGATTGTGCGGTCAAAGGAAGAAGGGGTGGGGGCAGATTCGGAATTTGGGAGATAGGAGAGCTCTAGCACTGAAATTCGTTCGAGGATTTGGTTCTGGATTCTCTCTAGCTCCGCCACACCTTCTTCCATTGATTCTCGCTTATCTTTCTCAGGAAATGTTATTAATAATTAGCACTCATTTTTCAATACTTACATACAAATTCTTCCATTTTTTATTTTTATTTGTTTTGTTGGATGGTGTTCTACTTAGTTTGCAAAATTTTGGTTATTCTTATATATTAAATATAATAATTACCAAATTAATATCCACAATCTACACTCAGATCAACAACCCCACTCAAAATGTAAGGAAATCTCTTTACTTTCTATATACTATAATTATTTTCCTTCGTAAACCTATATATATATATATATATAATTAAAAGAAAAAAAATTAAAAGACTATTTATGTTTTTGTCAAATCTTTTAAGAATAATATGGCGTTGTTAATATTTCTTGTACTTTTACTCTTCTCTCAATATATATACAAATATATATATATATACATTTTTTCATAAATTAGATTGTGGAGCTTAAAAAAAAAAATTCAAAATAAAGAAACAAATGTTTTCGACGAGGTAAATTTTCAATTTTATTTCCTCCATCTTTTTTTAGAAGCAAGTATAATGTTTTACTGCACTAGAAGTGTAGCTTTAACGGTAAGAAAATTAATGGGCCTTTTTTTTCATAAAGTGTTAGAAAAAAAATTTATTAAGAAAATAAATTTATTATTCTAAATAATTATATACTTATAAAGTAGAAATAATAACAGGGGAGATCTTTTTTATTAAAAAAAAAATGTAAAGACCTTTTTTTATTAGAAAAAGAAGAAGAAGAAGGTAAAACGTGTTACTAAGTTATGTAGTAAGAATTCAAAGCTTCAAACGTCCATTTCTTTCTAGAATCTCAGATTTCAAATGTTCGTTTCTTTCTAGAATCTCACAAATTTCAAACTCAATATTTCATTTGGTGGGAGCTCGGAGTGGGTTTCCAAAGCGTTTTGTTGGGTACATATATATTAATTATTACCTAAAATATACATCATAAAGGTGGATAGCCCATGGTTTAGAAGCCTCTGGTTTCCTAATAGGAAACCATAATAAAATGTAATTTTTATTCATTATACTTGAAAATTGAGTTTTGTAAGTTTAAGTTGAAAATAATAACCACGACAAAAAAATACAAAAAAAAAAATCATATAATTGGATATATTGTAATTCTTAAATGGAAAACTTAAAAGAACAGAAAAAAAAATAAAAATGGAAATTCTTTCAACCCACGCAGAGAATTTTCATGGGTAGGACAAATCGGACGTACGGACATGTGCTTGCCCCGCACGAATTCCAAAATCAGCGTAGACTGGTTTATTACTTCCACGCGCTGTGACTTGCAATTGGACAATACGCGTCAGTCGCTTTTCGTGAAAGTAAAAAAATTGGGTAGCCGTTAAGTCGTATATACATATTAAAATATTAGTAAATGTAAATATTATGTTAAATTGGGATAATAATTAATAATATAACCTTTAATCAAGTTATTATTAGTTAGATTACATAAGTTAATTTTCTAATGATATGTGTGAAATAATAATTAAAAGAAGGAACAGTTTCATTTAGTTCCAAAATAGCTTTGGAAGCATTTCTAAATCACGTTCCTCACAATAAAAAAATATGAATACTTCATTGTGATCATTTACATACATATGAAATAAATAATAATGGTTTATCATAGTAATTTTTTTTTATTTAATTTGATAATGCATAAAAGAAATTCAAAAAAAAAAAAGTATTTCAATGCAAGTTATTAATAATTAAATTTTATAACAAAATTAAAAAGGAATAACTGGATCATTTAGAATAATGTTTTAAAGGAAATGATTTTTAAAATTGCGGTAGAAATCAAATGACATTTTTTTGTTTTGTTTAATAAACCAAGTCACAATTAGATTCGCCGAATCCATAAACATGTGAATTAATAGTATTATCTAAAAAAAAAAACATGAATTATGAATTTGAAATTATTATATCTGAAATGTAGTATAGTAGTAAAAAGATCGACTGAGTTTTTATATTTATTTATAAAAGCTGTGATTGAATTCTTGTACAGTTATAGATCAAATTTTAATAGATTCCTATTAAAATTTTAAATATATTCAATCTTATAGAAATACTAGATGAATAAGATGTAAAAATCCTACATTTATACTGAAATTTTTTTTTTTACAACAAAGCTGCTTTCGCTGAACCTGCTTTTACCACGGTATAAACTTTAAATCAATATATTTTTTTAATGACAGAAACTGTGGGCATCCAGAAAGGCGCGTGACGTTAACGTGTGAAATCTCGATTGGTAAACGATGAAAATAATTTAGACCACAAATTTTCAACAGCGTTGAAAAGCCAAGCCTCCTACTTGTTCCACGATCGATTGCTTGACCAAGTTTCCATTGGTCCCAAACATTATAAAATGGTGAAGTCGGCCCCCACTGTCCTCCACAACAGTCAAAACCAAAATCCAAGCCCATAGAAACGAACTGAGATTCTGAAGCATCACCACCACACTGCAACCATGTCCATGCATAAGACTTCATCGGCTTCTTCATTGGGTCCCGGAGGTCTGGACCTATCAAGGGCCTTCTTCAAGCCCATACAGAGTGCCGCCCCACCTTCACCAACCAAGCGCCACAGCAAGATCTCCGTCATCGGCGCTGGCAATGTCGGCATGGCCATTGCCCAAACCATCCTCACCCAAGACCTCGTCGACGAGCTCGTCCTCGTCGACGCCAATCCCGATAAACTCCGCGGCGAGATGCTCGACCTCCAGCACGCCGCTGCCTTTCTCCCCAGAACCAAGATCATCGCCTCCGTCGATTACGCCGTCACCGCCGGATCCGATCTCTGCATCATCACTGCTGGTGCGCGGCAGATCGCGGGTGAGTCTAGGCTGAACCTGCTCCATAGGAACGTGGCTCTTTTCCGAAATATCATCCCCAAGCTGGCGCACTACTCCCGGGACTCTATTTTGCTGATCGTTTCCAACCCGGTCGATGTTCTGACTTATATCTCCTGGAAGCTCTCTGGTTTCCCATCCAATCGGGTTATCGGATCGGGAACGAATCTGGACTCGTCCAGGTTTCGGTTTCTCATCGCCGATCATCTCGACGTCAATGCTCAGGACGTCCAAGTATGTCAAAGTCTCCATTTTTACTTTACTAATTTTTGCCCACCTTTCCATTTTTATATTTACTTTATATATAACAAGTAAAATGTAAGAAATGAAAAGACAAAAAAGTCCTTTTTATGCTTTGTTACTTGCATATTTGCGTCTAACACTGGAATGGTTGTAACGAAGGCATATATTGTTGGGGAGCACGGTGACAGTTCAGTGGCGCTATGGTCGAGCATTAGCGTCGGAGGAGTGCCGGTGCTGAGCTTCCTAGAGAAGCAGCAAATACCGTACGAGAAACAGACGCTGGAGAATATACACAAAGAAGTCATTGAGAGCGCATACGAAGTGATTAGTCTAAAAGGCTACACTTCATGGGCGATTGGGTACTCGGTGGCTAGCCTGGCTCGGAGTCTGCTGAGAGACCAGAGGAAGATCCACCCGGTTTCGGTGCTGTCAAAGGGCCTCTATGGCATCGACGGTGGTGAAGTGTTCTTGAGCTTGCCTGCACAGCTTGGGAGAGGTGGAGTGCTGGGTGTGACTAATGTGCATCTCACTGATGAGGAGGCACAGAGGCTCAGGGACTCGGCTAAGACCATATTGGAGGTTCAAAGCCAGTTGGGACTGTGAATTGGACAATTTGCAATTTAGATTTTCATGTCTTTACTGGATGGTTATCTAACAATGTTGCATATTTTCCTTTTGGTTATGTTCTTATTGGTAAGTGTCTGGTTTTCCTTTTGGTCATTACTTGTTTGTTTCTTTGTTGTTCTTCAATTTGGATTGGTGTAATGTGATTAGGACCAACTAACAAGAGGGTTTGCACGGACCATATTCAAGATGCAATGTTGTTACTAATAAAATATTTTCATGGACTCAAACAATGTGTGTTCATTATCATCTAAATTTTTTGTTGAATAGATCTGTTATAAATACGTTCAGTAACCTTACTGAATAAAATTCATATTGCTGTTATTATTATTTTTAAAATCTTTATGAATCTAGTTGTAACATTAAATAAATAAAAATTGAAACGTGATAATACTGAGTGACAAGAGCATCACTTCTTACTAAAATGGATACGCAGACCACCAACCATGCTCCTGATACTATGATTTGGCATAAAAGTTTTTTTTTTGTTTTTTTTCAAGTGCTAAAATCATTTGCTTATTAGTCACTAATACTCTAATGCATGTTATGTGTTTCTCCTACAATTTTTGGTTGAACTTATAAAAAGTAAGTCTAAATATATATACCAACGTCAATTCTTCTAAAGTTTAGAGATGGAATTCCTTATTGTATGACTACTTAATAGATTGGGACAAATCTAAATTTAATCAGTTTTAAAACTCAATAATAAAATTTTATTTGGGGTAGACTCAACCATCAGCGTCCATGACCCAAAAAAAAAAACAAAGAAAAAAGAAGAAGAAGAAAGAAAATTACAGCTTTTAAGAATGGGCTAATTATTCTTTGTACGAGATTAGTCCGTTAGAATCCGTTAATCCAACCCATAGTTCAACATCCAAACATAGCCTTTTAAGCCCAATAAGTGGCAATTCCAAGTACTAATCCGGCCCACTATAAAGTCTTGTCGATACTTTGTTGTCCCGCAACGACGTCGTACTAGTCTTCATTTCCATGCTTTGCACAAAATAGTTTTCCAGTAGTGTGTTCTGACCAGGTGGTTAACACATAACACACGGTAGAAGAGAAAGCGAAGAACGAAGAAAAAATGGCTGGGAGGTTAAGCAGCGTGGCATCCAAGATCATGGGCGGAAACGGCGTCGTCAGCCGCTCCGTCGCTTCCTCTCTTCGTCTCCGCGGTGGCATGGGCCTTCCCGTCGGCAAACACCTCGTCCCCGACAAACCCGTAAGCATAAATCTCATTACGCTTCAAACCCTAGACAAACGCCGACGAATTATTACAATTGTGCTTTCTTTGTTCTACTTGTAAAACCATGGGAAAAAAATAATTCGAAGCCCCAATAATATTTTGCTTGCTCTTTGTGTTTCAGCTTCCTGTAAACGACGAGCTGGTTTGGGACAATGGCACTCCATTCCCAGAACCCTGCATTGATCGTCCTGCTGAGCTTACAGTTGGAAGGGTATGGAATTTTGTAATTACAAACTTTAAATAGTGTGAATTTTGATTTTGCCTTCTCTTAATTTTTGGTGTGAAATTTAAACAGTATGAAGCATTGGCTTGGCTCTGTGGAGGTATGGGATTCTTTGCGTCTCTGGGATTGTTAGCTTGGTGGAATGACAAACCCTCTAAGATACCTTTTGTAAGTTCAAAACTCGAACCTCATCTTCATTAAATTTCTTTCTTTCTTTCTTTCTTTCTTTCTTTTTGCAATTATGTATTACGTAGAGGTAAATAGGTAAACACTTTAGTTATTTCTGCTTCAAGATAATTGGAATTTTTAGGTATTGTCTGTGTCCCAAATGACATTATGTTGAATAAGGTAGAATACTCGACTAAGGGTTCATAGATATGGGGGGGTTGGCAGATGACCTGTGCTTCATTTTAGATTTAGAGAACATGATATGCACTAGCTATAGGTTGATCTCTCGTTTCAAAATAGGGTGGAAAACTAACCTGCAGGTTCTTTTTCTAGATTCATTTTGCTATGTTCTTTCCTCTGGAAGATTGATTTTTCATTAGGGGCTAAAGGGCTTCTATTTTCATCAAAAGGAAAGGACTTCAAACAGAATATATGGCATGCTCTGCACCATGTAATGTAGCTACTATGCTAACACATACTCTGCTCTGAAGTATGTAAAAGTTCTAGGCTTCTGAAGTATGTAAAAGTTCTAGGCTTGACGATCTTTCTTAATAAGATTTCAATCCAACTCTTCGATTAACACTTTTAATGGTTATACATACTTCACTCGGTTCTCTACTGGCACTAGAATATGAGTCAATTTGTTGTCCTTATAAATAGCATGATCCTTTTGAATTCTATGATTTCACCCACTTACTACTTAACGCCCATCTTATAAGTTCCAATTTCTCAACACTGTCCTGCCCATTTCAGTTCCTTATTATGCACTTTGCTAAGTGTTTAGTTGGAGAGCATCATTTGCCCTTTTGGACATTGCTCTGCAGTGCTTATGCGGCAATTTATCTTCTACTTTTCTCATCTGCTTACTTTAGACTGATAGGATCCACTAATTCAGAAGGCATTTAGTAAATGGAAAAAGGTGAAAGTACTTGTTTTCTGATTCTTTAATGAAGTCCATCTATATCGCTAGGTGGAATTAAATGTAACTGGGAATGAAGCTCTCACATTGATAATCCCTAGCTAGGTATTGTAGAGGCTGTATGTAAACAAGCAAAGACAGATTTTGTTAAGTTGACCTAAATTTTAAGTTCCTCTAAGCAATCGAATGTCTGAGGTTCTAGAGTATGTGAGTTTTGATATGTAGTCCTATGTGGGACTATAATAGCATTAGCAAACTCTTCCTGGAAGGGAAAGGGTAGGAGAGCATTACCCATGGTAATTATCCTCAATTGAGTTTTCTGATACTGCCATTCCTACCGAGGGCTTGGGTAGTGTTGTGAAAAAGGAATGAAAGAAGCTGATGTCTCTAACTTTTCAATGTGATGAGAATCTAGAACCTCCGATTGCGTACTAATCTCTTCTAAGTTAGAAAAGTATTATCTTCTTCTGGTTCGAAATCATCGTCTTAATATGACCTCACAGTCCTTTCTTCTTGTCTACTTTGAGAAATCTAGGGAATTATGAAGTATGATAACTGTTCGTACTCTTAATGATGCTGATAAGCATCTTAGATTTTCTCTATGTCTTTGAGTCTGCCTTCATGTTTTTACTCTATTCAGCATTATATTCCTCTTGATCTCATTTTTTATGAAAAATACGTCTGCTGCTGATTCTGTTTCTCTTTTGGACTCTCTTTTTGACCAGACACCAAAAGTTTATCCCTACGACAACCTACGAGTGGAGCTTGGTGGAGAGCCATAGGCAGATATTGGGGCCGTGGCTGTTGCATGGTTATTGTTGTTTCAGATTTGTCCTTGAACATTTTGTATGTTTTTGGAATCGTGCAAAATAATGGATCTTGTTTCCCTACTGCTTAAACTATAGCAAAGGATCATGTTTTTACCTGCTGCTTAAACTATAACAATGGATCATGTTCACTTTATATTTACCGAACAAACATCTTCGGCGACATAATGCTAGACATGGTTTTCAAATCCACATTTTTGGTAAGAAGGTTTTACCTGAAAGAACATGAAGAACAAATTAAACGGAAGCGATACTTTTTGTAGCAACTTGGAACAATGTAGGCTGATGTTATACAAATTGGTCTCAACGGTCCTGGCAGTTAATAACACACACACTCTTTCTGTCTCCAATCCTCGTAGAAACAGAAGAAGAAAGTAGTTGACATGGTGAAACAGACAAAAGAATGTTTAAACTTGAAATCTTTTGGAAGTAAGAGGTGGGTGCTGTTCAACCTACATTTTCAATATCCCAAACGAAGAAGAAATTGAACCTGTCCATCCATCACCAAGTGGAGCAGAGAAAAGTAGTGCCTCAAACTGTTTGGGCACGTTCAGTAGGACAAATGCTGCCGCCCAATAAGTTACATGATAGGGCACAGAGATCTGTATTGTGTTTTGTCCGTAAGTAGGCGCGCTTGTAAGGAGGCCAGATATTATAGACCACATGTAGTGCCAGGCCAACTGTGTTTTGCATTCATTTTATGGCTTATATAGAAAACAAGTAAGGATGAGTTATTGGATAAAACAGCATCAGCAAGCCATTTGGGTTCATGAACTTCGAACTTGATTAGGTCTTGAACGAGGAAATTATAGATTAGAATCAGTGTGACAGTGGGTGAGAAAGTTTTAGTATGACTATTGTATTTATATTGTGTTTCATTTTGTTCACTATAGCTTCTTCTTTTTAGTAGTTGATGTTTGTGCATTTTAAATCTTTTGATTTTGATTTCTAATCTCAGATTAGTAATCCCGTCCTATATTCCCCTTTTTAGATGAATGAGCCAAAACATTGAGATTATTAACAGCTTGATTCATTGCTTTATTTTTTTTCTTTTTTTGAGTTTATTTGAAGCTATTGAATCAATCTTATCACTGATAGTAAAAGGATAAGTGTTTTGTACGTACAAAGCTACAAAATCATGAAACAAAAGGAGCTCTCTGTACGTATCAGTTCCTTATCATTGTCCTTGATCAAGCATGTCATTATGCCAATGGAGTTGCTATAAAATCACATAATTAACTTTTGAAAGCAAAAATGGGTGAATTACGATCCCTTCCATAAATACATATAGTAGAAATGCAAAATCTTATCGGGTGGTGGAATTAATCATCAAATTAATGTATCACAATATTTGCCAAATCTGAAATCCTAAGCCGAAAGGTTGGGATTTTCTTTACGACTTCATTTGTACTGATATGTGTATATACGTATATATACACTACGCACTTGTATTTATAAACAAACATCGTGATGCTTATAGTAATTGCAGATTAATATCTCTAGGTCTTGCATGTTAGCAGCGACGGATCATAGATAGTAGCTGGAAAACGCCAGGCGTCCATCCCGGGCCATGTGTTCTTTCCTGTCTTTTACTCATCATGCATTGCTACATTCTCGATATATATATATATATATATATATATATATATATATATATATATATACATACAACAATCAACTTCTCAATATACACTTGCTTTTGAGCTACATGACAATTTAAGCACATGACGATCACATGTAGGACTGGTGATTTCTGAGTATAATTCCAGTATTAATTAGCTAGTTTCATCCAAACCTTGTTTTGTTTTAGTTAATTGCAACAAAATTAAGTAATATGAGGCAGTAATAATTATATAAATTTAATAATAAAATAAATAAATATAAAAAATTCTACATCTTGCATGCAATAGTCTACAGTAATTTTATACCTCATAAAAATTTTATATTTTACAACTAAATACCATACCATTTACAAAGACACTACATCCTACAACTAAATAATTGATATTAACTTTCATTGACCACGTTGTTGATCTTGTCGGAAGATGACCGGAATGTCATGAAGTTTGACTAAGTTCGGCCTTAATTTTTTTTTTTAATATTTTTAACTTGTTTTGTTTTTAACATTTATGTTACAAATTATTTTGAATAAAAAATTTTATTATCCGAACATTAATTATTTAGAATCAATACAATTTTAGTTTTTATCAAAATGGAAATGGAAAACTTATTATTAAAAAAACAAGAAACTTTTCATCCAAACAATTTTTTGATTGTATGGAAATTGTTTTTGAAGATAGCTTGCCTAACACCCATTGTTTTCATAACATTATTATCAAAAATAGTTTTTTTTTTCTTTTTTCTTTTTTAATCTTTATTATATTAATTCCTTGGATTTGTTTTACGAGCAAGCCTTACTACATGATAGACTCCAAAACCATACATGTATATTTTATGGTTCAAAATGGCTACATATAGTAATAGACTTACTTTAAGTTGCGTTTCTGGTTTTAATTCGACCTCGAATTTTGTCATTTCATTTTTCACAACACCATAACACAATCACAAAATGGCAAATAATCCAAGATAATTAAATATGCTTATAAACCATAATTTCATCTCAAGATAGTCGCATATATACATGTATTACTCACGACACTTGGAAACAAAGTAGTACCCCAAGCTTGAAAACTATAATGTTATTTTGTGAGAGCTTGGGACAGTGGGACATGAGCAACAAAAGTTGACAACTAACCTATAAAAGAAAACTCCAAATTCCAAAATCACATAATATCCTTATCCTCGAATTAACTTTGCATTTCCAGGTTGTTCTGGATTCGTCCCACATGATCATTCTGGTTATTTTAACACCATTGGAACCAGTCATTTCACCTATAAAAACCCATTAGCTAGGCCGCTTCAAACACAAAGCCATTAACCTACAATTTGCAAAGTCATCCAAAAGTAATTACCATTTGGTGTCTTTGTTGAAATGGCTTCCAAGGCTTTAACATCCACAGCCCTCTTTCTCAGTCTCAATATACTCTTCTTCACCATGGTGAGCTCCGCTAATGTCCCTAATTGCTCGCCACCCGCAAAGGGTCACCACCACCACGCACCTTCAGTGCCTCCAGCACCTAAGCCAGCCAATACTTGTCCTAGGGACACTGTTAAGATTGGGGCTTGTGTCAATGTGCTGAAAGACCCATCTTTGGTGCACCTTGTACTTGGTCAACCACCATCCAGCCCAGAATGCTGCCCTCTCATCCAAGGCCTCGCCGACCTTGAAGCCGCTGTGTGCCTCTGCACTACTATCAAACTTAACGTTTTGAATGTAGTAAACCTATCGGTTCCCATTGACTTGAGCTTGCTCCTCAACTACTGCGGCAAGAAAGTCCCCTCTGGGTATCAATGTGCTTAGATCATTATCTACCTCTCTGTATTCATTTATTTAATTTGTCACTTTCATGTTTTCTTTTTTTTTGTTGTTTTCCCATTTGTTTGTTTTAATTTCCATGTTGTTTTCAGCTGGGTGTAATGTTTAGTGGTTCATGCCGTAAACATTTGTATTAATAAATTTTTTTATTGTATTTTAGTACTATTTGTTTTGTTTTGTTTTTTTTGACGAATTCAAAATTTAAAGACTAGAGTGTGTGTGTAATATGGATATTAATTAAGCGTAACTAGTAGAAATGTCTTTGAAGGTAATTGAATAGAGTTTAGATTTTACTAATTGAAGTGTTAGCTTCCTTTCATTAAGACGATGTACAACTTGAATTGAAGGTTACAGTACTCAACTTCCAAATTATAAAGAATTTTATTTTTTACAATTACTCAAACATTTAAAGTGTACACATAACCTTTCAATATCATAATTGGACTCTCCTATCTCTACAAAACTCTTTTTTTTTCTGTATTTCTCACCTTCACTACCTGTCACTCTTTATCATTCGTCTTAAGCTTCATTTTGTTTTTAAAAGTTGTTTATATTGAAAAAAGAGTTGGACTTCTTCTTTCTTACATCACAAAAGTAACTTGAATAAGAAAAAAATATCTTTTTTTTTTTTTTAATTTAATAGTAGAGTCATATATACCATAAAGTCCAGTCCTTGTCATAGGTTGGTTATCATATCAAATATATCCGGAGTATATATGCTAGGCTATGTAACTCAGTTTATGTTGAGTTAAAATAAGTGTAGAATCACCCAATTCATATGGAGTCTAGTTAAAAAAAAGAATATAAAAAAAATAAATTTTATATATTTATATTTTTATTTATACCAAATAAAATGACGTGTGACTGTGATTCAATATATATGAGCTATGCAATTCAAAATAACATTTATACAAATATATATATATATATATATATATATATTGATATTGTGAAGTGCAACTTCTATTTCCGCCTCTTGATCTTAAACCTGAAATAATTATGTTCCTTTGTCCATTAATGCTTAAAAAATTCTAGAGGTGGCTATATAAATGGAGGTCTAGAACAAGGGTGTTGCTATAATTTGTTGAGAGGCTAAAAATTTTCCTTCCACGCAAACAGTACCTTCTCCTTCCATACAGAAGTCAGTTATTTTCCATCATAGTTTGACTGAGCTGAATTAGCTTAATTAATTACTAAATTGATCTCATCCAAAAAATAATTAAGTTTTAGTTAGTTGTTTAAAATATATTACTTTAGAAGCAAAAGTAGCTTTGCCACTATTAATGGACTAGGCATGGAAAGTTACATACAGTACTGTTATTTGAAACTAATTAAGTACGTGATTAAGAGAAGTGGCATAAATTATATAAATATATATATATATATATATATATATATATATATATATATATATATATATATATATATATAACCGTAGTAAGCAGGAAGAAATCATTTTATATTGTTATGGATTTGGCGATGCCTAGTTAGATGCGCAGCTATGCTTGGAAAATAGATACGCATAACTTCAAGGGTCATATAGTAATAATGCATGGACAGAATATGCTCATACCCTAAAATTGATATAGCTATGAGAAATACAATATATATATATATATACACACACACACACTTATTCACAAAGAATACCAAGAAATTGTAAAAAAGACAGAGTAAAACTTGATCGAAGTATTATTAATAAAAAAACATATGAACAAATGCTAAAATAATAAAATCTGAAAATTGCAAAAAAAAATAAAAAACAAAAGAAGAAGGAAACTTCCAAACTAAATGCTTTAAAATATTAAAATATAAATGAAGAAAAATTACAATAAACTGACTGCCCCAAAAACACTAAACTAGTTTTCGAGATTAATCTTAATTAATTTGTATTCCACCGATCATGGTATTATTCGACAATTTCCAAATAACTTGCAATTTCGTTGACCAAAAAAAAAAAAAAAGGAAGAATTGTATTTTCGAGGTTGCGGTGGGGTTGTCGTCCCACATGATCATTCTGATAATTGAAACCCCATTGAAACCGGTCCTTTCAACTATAAGAAGACTCCGTAGCTAGGCCAACGCATCCATCACAAAGCAACGTACAAAGCTTAGTTTCTTTTTTGGCTTATAATTTGCAAATTCATCCAAAAAGAAAAGTAGTCTCTCGGTGTGTCTTTGTACCGAAATGGCTTCCAAGGTATTAGCATCCACAGCCCTCCTTCTGAGCCTCAACGTACTCTTCTTTACCATGGTCAGCTCCACCAGTGACGTCCCTTGCCCACCACCTCCAAAACCACCATCAACTTCAGTGCCTTCTTTATCTGTGTCTATGCTTGTATAATGTACATAAGTTTTGACTTCAAGGCTCATATAGTAATTATGTGTTTTAATATGTAAACAAGTCTATGGACAGAATGTTCACCTACAGGATTGAAATATAGAATAAGGAAAAAGAGGCAAAGAAAACATAGGTTTAATACACTTCATTACCCTCTGATGTGATTAGATTTCAAGTAGATTAGTCCTCTTTTAGTTGTTGAGATCCTTTAGTTTCTAATATGATTCAATTTGATCTTCTCCCTAATGTTTTTTCAAATTTCTAACGGAAAATATAACTGAACTATCCAAATTAAAAGGGAAGAAGAAGAAATATTGTAATTATTTTCAACGAATTTGGAAGAGTTTTAGATCATGTATCTCCACACAATGGTATTTTGGATAGAGCAGTTACATTTTATGTCAGAGATTTAAAAAAATTTAGGAAATACTGATGAGAGACTAATTAAATTGAATCACGTTGAAAGCATGGTCTCTTGTATTGAGAAAAAAAATAAAAATAAAAATAACGTGTGTTTGTGTTTTTGTTCAATATTCAACAAGACGTGTTTAAGTAATAATAAAAATTTTCTGCGCACATTATAATAACACCACGTACAGGCGACTACATGATTTATTATTCCACAAATCAGTGTTAACTGCACTAACATTCATGATGTATGTACACAATTTATAAAGAAAAACTAAAAGACAAAATCAAAAGGTTACCAAACGGGGAGTTAATTATGTGATGTGAGCTAGCTTGGGTCACAAACTACACAGTTCATGGCAACTAACTTACCTTTAAAGAAAACTCAAAACTCCATGGTCAATCTCAAATTCTTATATCCTCGAATAACTTGCATTTCCAATTCCAGGTTGTGCTGGGTTGTCCCATTTGACGATTTTGATTATTTTAACCCCATTGAAACCAGTCCTTCCATCTATAAAAAAATCCCAAGCTAGGCCACTTCAAACACGTCCATCAAAACACAAAGCCTTTTGCTTGTAATTTGCAACGTCGTCAAAAGGTAACCTTGGGTGTAATTTTGTCGAAATGGCTTCCAAGACTTTAGCATCCACAGCTCTCCTTCTCAGCCTTAACATACTTTTCTTCACCATGGTCAGCTCCACATATGTCCCTTGCCCACCACTTCCACAGGCACCGTCAACCCCACCACCTCCAAAGGTCCCATCAACCCCACCGCCTCCAAAGGCCCCGTCAACTCCCCCACCTCCAAAGGCCCCGTCAACCCCACCACCTCCAAAGGCGCCCTCAACCCCACCACCTCCAAAGGCCCCGTCAACCCCAACACCTCCAAAGGCCCCGTCAACCCCACCATCTCCAAAGGCGCCCTCTACCCCACAACCTCCCAAGGCGCCATCACCTCCACCACCTCCAAAGGCACCATCAGCAGCCAGTACTTGTCCTAAAGACGCCCTTAAGATTGGGGCATGTGTCAATGTGTTGAAAGGGGAGTTGGTGCACCTTGTTCTTGGTAAGCCACCATCTAGCCCAGATTGCTGCCCGCTCATCGAAGGTCTGGCTGACCTTGAAGCTGCCGTCTGCCTTTGCACTACCATTAGACTCAACGTTTTGAATCTCGTAAACCTAAACATTCCCATTGACTTGAGCTTGATCCTCAGCAACTGCCACAAGGAAGTCCCCTCTGGATATAAATGTGCTTAGATTCTAATCCATGTATTCATTTATTTAATTTTTCAGCGCTTTCATGATTTGTTGCTTTCCCATTTGTTTCTTAATTTTTATTATGTGTCTATGGTGTCTCAGCTAGCTGAGATTGTTTTCTGGGTTCATGCAGTAAACATTCTTGGGTTCACGCAGTAAACATTTGTATTAATAAAATAATTTGTTGTATTCTGCTTTTATTAATTTTAGTACTTTTTCTTATTTTTTTCTAATTTTTTTTTATGCATTCAAGCGCTTTCACCCTGATTCTTTCCAATCTGCAGCTAGACTCTACTGTATACTAGAAATGAAGTATGTATATATAGTAGTCAAGTGGTACAAGTTGAATGTATTTGAAGAACTGAATTGAATTTAGATTTTCGAAGTTAAATTGAATTTACAGTACTGTTTCGAATTTTCCCACATATATATATCCATACATATTGTGAAATGCAACTTCTTCATAATAAAGCTTAAAATAATTATACTTTTTTAAAATCAGTGCTTCGACAATTAAGGAGGCTTCCATTAATTGATGATCTAAGATAAGGGAGTTGCTATATTTGTTGAGAACTTGGGAGAATAAAAGTTTATCTCCATCTGCTTTGTTTTCCTTGCAACCAAACAGAATATTCTCATTCTTCCACAATTTATAAGAGGCAGGGCTGAATTTGATTAATTACTAAATTAATTACATCCAACAAAATTGTACTTTAATTAGTTGTATAAAAAACATATTACATTTTAGTTAAATCTTTAGAAGCGCACAAAAGTAGCTTCGCCTTTTGTTTGGGTGAATTGAGTACATAAAAAATTAAGAAGACAAAAGACAAAGTGGCATAATTAATTTCTTCGTATATTATTACTCTGCAGCCACTATCTAGCTAGTACATATGATTTTTATAAATTTATTGATTTTTTAAAATTTTATTTACTGAAAATGGGCCAAAACATTAGCAAATAATGTTTCATAAAAACCAATAAACTTGTAAAAGTTATGTCTTTTAAATTAAAATAATTTGACTCAAAAATAAAATAGTTATAATGTAATGTAATTGTATGTAAAAATATGTTAAAAAACAAAAAAATAAAAATCACAACTTTTTTAAAAAACAATTAGCTATTCATAATTACATTTTTGGATGGACATTTTTCAGTTATTTTTTAGGATCCAAAATTTGAGATGAAACTAAAACATTAGAAGAATGTTAACCAAAATTAACCACCTATTGACTGGCGCCGGAACGTCGCTGAACTTTGGCGATCGAAGTTTGCCGTATTTAGCCATTACTTTAGTTAAAATATTCACTATTATCATTTTATTTGGAGGTGATGTTATAAATATTTACTATTATTATTTTATTTTATGTATAGCACCACGCTGCCCACGCACATACACATAATTAAGTAATTAATTCAATAAGATGTTCTCAATCTAATTAATCATCATATTATCACAATACACAATTAATTAGTCAACTCATGCAACAACACATTCATGACAACTACATTAGTCGACGTACAGAGCTCATGCTCACATGGCAACAACACCACCCATGCTGGCTTCACGGCCTAACTGGATAATTAACGAAGATGTGCTTCAGTATTCGTGTTCCCAATGACAATAATTAACATAGCGTAAACACTTTGTATTGATAAATTTGTTGGAGTATTAAACCAAATTTGTAAAGTTAATTTATAATTAATGTTCTATACATAAATGTGATTCTTTATGTACTAGCATTTAAAAAGGTTCATTTTTAGCATTTAGTGTTGATGTATCTAAGTATAGTATAAATATGTAAGAGTCCAAAGTTATAAAACACAACTCTCTTTATCTAAACTCAATAATACAAAAGTAATATTTTCTGAAGTGCAAAGTAATCTCTCTTGTGTAATCGAGGAAGCTCTACACTACCCATTTGGATGTGCATCTCCATTCAATATTTATTTTCTCTTATTTTATATCTACATCAAAATTATTATTATATTTTTGATTTTACTACTTAAATATTTTGTGTTCTTTCATGTATTCAAGGATGTTTCTTCACCTTAAACTTCACTGTAATTTAGATTTTACTAATTCAAATGTTGGTTGCAAGCTTCCTTTCATTCAAAAGGATGTAGAACTAGAGTAGCTTCAAATATTGATTAAAGTACTGTTTCAAATGTTCCCAGATATATTTTTCAAGTGCTAACTTCTATTCCGGCCTCTTGAGAGCCAGAGACCTATGGGATTTGATATAAATACAATTAATTTTAAAAAAAATTATCAAAAATTTATCAATAGCACATTCGGAAAAAAAAAAAAAAAAGAGAGAGAAAGAGAAAATGAAACTGACTTAATTAACCGATAAAATGTCTGTCTTACCCCTAATTTATTAATTAATAATTTAATATTTCTTTTCTTTTTCTTTTTCCTTTTTTTTTTTTTATTCTTCTTCTTTCTTTTTCTTTATCTTCGTTCCCACGATCTGCAATTAAGTCACGACCACAATCTACATATGCCAATCAGAAAGTCCGAATTTTTTTTCTTTTGGCTTCGTTCTATTTATTTATGTTAAAAAATAAAAAAGGCTATAATTCTGTTTTCAAGCTTCTTGACACCAAGGGTTGTTGCAATCTAGAATGTCCAAAGGCCAGGGAATCAAAATTTAAGAAAACCCAAGCAAGGCTTGTTACCCACTGAGTTTCCAAAAAAAAAAGAAGAGAAAAGCTTGAATTTTTATGTCATGGAAGGTTCGGATAAGGAGCCAAATTTGGATTTGAAACTTACCTCAATCATGGAGCTTTGTGTGTTGATTGAAGAACCTCAGTTGTACAATCGGTACCGGATAGCAAAAGATTGAGGGTCGCCGGAGAGGGGTGGCGCGGGAGGGGGTCGTAGGTCGAGCCGTCATGGAGAAAGAGTGAGATAGAAAACTATGAGGCAGAAAGAAAAAGAAAAAGACAAAATAAAATAAAATGTAAAAGAAAAAAGAAAATGAGAAATAAATATAAAATTATTTAACTACTTAATAACTTATTTTCGTAATGCCACGTGCTATTTTTAATTCATCAAAAATTATAAATAATAAAAAAAAATTTGTGTGGAAAGACATTTTTACTCTTTTACCGTTAATATTAACGGTACTGAATTGACAGACGGTAGGTTTTTAATGGAATTTGAAAATAATGGTGTGTGAGTGTCTATGGGAAGGGGGTGTCTGTGATATTAACCCCGTAAACGTAAAATAATAATAATGATAATTCTTTTAATTAATTCTTCAACAATTCTTATAATACATATTACCAAAAAAAAAACAATTCTTATCATTAAGAAGCTTTTATAATTAAGGTATAGAATAATGGAGACATAATTTGTTTGAGAGGCTAAAAATTTTCCTCCATCTGTCATAGCTTTTTTTTTTTTTTTTTTTTTTGGGGTGCACCAATGGAGCAGTTCTGGTATAGCTTTATTTCTTTGAATATTGTTATTAGCGGTGCCTAGTAGATCATGACCATTTCAGCGCCAATGGAGCAGATTAAGATCCTCCAAAAATCAAATGCTTTTTATTTGTCCTATGCTTGGAAAATAGATAGGCTTAACTTCAAGGATCATATAGTTATGTGTGTTAATGTTACAAACTAGTGTATGGATAGGATATGCTATTACTCAAAATTGAGATATAGAATAAGGAAAAAAAGACAAACAAAACATATATGTGTAACATGCGTATTGAACTATTTATTTACATTATTGATGTGCCAAGACCTTAGCTAATTGTGTTTCCAATGATATTATTGGACACTTCACATGACAATATATATATATATATATATGTGTGTGTGTGTGTGTGTGTGTTTCATCACGCTGGCCAGGCACATAGCTAAGTGATCAACAAGATGTGCTTAATTAGTTTGTCTCTATTCCACTAAGTCGTCATGGTATTATTGGATAATAGTAAGCAGTTTTTGCACTTTACAATAACACCACGCACCGGCGACTCCACCCGCGCACTTATTTTAATAGTGCTTGCATTAGCATTTATGATCATTATATTATTCGAAATATATATGGTAGTCATGCACATGGCACAAATACCATGTGCATTGACATTATTTTTGCTTATAATTTTGCGACCTAAAGGTGAACTTTTGGTATCTTTTTGTTGGAAATAGATTCCAAGGTTTTAGCATCCATTGCCCTCCTATCCGTCAAATTACTCTTCTTCGCCATGGTGAGCTCGGCAGCCAACACTTGTCCGAAGGACACCCTTAAGATTGGGGCATGTGTCAAGTTGTTGAAAGGAGATTTGGTGAAACTCGTCCTTGGTAAGCCACCATCTATCCCAGCTTGCTGCCCACTCATCAAAGGTCTGGCTGACCTTGAAGCTGCCGTCTGCCTTTGCACTACCATTAAACTCCACGTTCTCAATGTCGTAAACCTAAACATTCCCATTGACCTGAGCTTGATCCTCAGCTGCTGCCACAAGAAAGTCCCTTCTGAATATAAATGTGCTTAGGTTATTAATTTACCATTATAATTTATGTATTCATTTATTTAATTTGTCATTTGTCAAGTTTGGTCTTTTGCCTTTTGTTTTTTCTCCTTAATTTCATATGATCTCTTGGATTGTGTTTGTTAGTTCATACCGTAAACATTTGAATTAATAAAGCAATATATATTTTGTTTTTAATTAAGTTCTATTAATTGTTCTCTTCTTTCTTCTCAATATATATGTAGCTACATTAATATATTAATCTACTATATTCTTGTAAAAGTATAGTTATTAATTAATTAAATAGTGTTAATAATGATATTAATGGAATGGTTTAGGCTAGAATTAATGTTTATAAGGCAACGACAGAATCCTAATTTGCACAAAAACAGAATTACAGAAAAAGGAAAAAGACAAAGAAATCATATGTGTCGCTCAGTCATTCACGAAGATGGGTTTCGAAGTGCGGCTAAAATGGAGTCTCGGATCCCGATGATGTTTCCCCACTTTATTGTGGATGAAAGCCAAGCCTAACCTTATACAGCTAGTTGTATTTACTAATACATGAGGAAGAAATCTTGGTATATATTGTTATTGGAGGGTATAAATGGGAATTGGATGTGAGCGGCATAGCCATCCTCTCCCGATGCGTAGTTAGATGTGAACTTCAGTACCAATATATGGGTCAAATTAATGTAATAATCTACTATATTCTTGCTATTCTTGGAAGATAATTAGCTATGCTTGCTGTGAATTAGGCTTCTAGTCCAATTTAAGAAAATAACAACGATAATAAGTTCCTGTCTAGCATAAAACATTTTAGATAAAACTATAACATTAGAAGAATGTTCACCTATTGACCTGTGCCGGAACATTCCTAGACTTCGATCGGCGAAGTTTGCCGTATCTAGTGACTATTTTTCAAAAAAAAATTATTATTAGTTTATTTTTTGTTCATACATAATAAGAAAAAGAGAAATGAAATTATATGAGGAACTCTATGCACATTATTGATGTGCTTAAACCTTAATTTATGTTTCCACTGATATTATAGGACACTACGTGACAATATGTATAATGTATCACGACGCTGCACGCACACATAATTAAGTAATTAATCAACAAGATGTAGTTCTCAAATCTGAATCCATATATTCCACAGTTAATCATCATATTATTCAAAATTACATAGTTCTTCTTTCGTATTAGAATAACACCACCCACCGACGACTACATCGCACAATACACAATTAAGTATTCAACAATGATATGCTTATTATCGTAGTTAAATCAGTTGTTGCACTAGCATTCATGACAATTATATCAGTCAACGTACATAAGTGCTCACATGGCAACGACAACACCCGTGCTTAATTCACGGCCCGAGTGGAGTTGCCCTTTAGTTTAGGATATTGAAGTATGTGCGTATCTGGCTATTGGTAACCCAGACTTCATCGAAGGCCATGGCTGACCTTGGAGCTACAATAATGAAGAAACCAGAATATTATCATTGGGAATGAAACTAATTATGGACGTAATTAATTAATGACAGATGGAAATCCATATATTATATTGTATAATTTGTTAATTTGAAATATAAAATATAAATAATTGAATCAAATGTCTTGTGATATGCAGTACACCAAGCTCGAAAACTAATATATATATATATAAGTCACCACAAAGTTAACGACACAGCTAATTCACCTGTTAATTTAAGAAAATTTTAAAACTCCAGGATAATGATGGATCCTAAATTCTTATAATATCATCAGAATATTAACTTGCATTTCCAGGTTGTGATGGGGTTGTCTCACACCATTCTGATTATTTTAAGCCTATAGGAAACCAGTCCTTCACCTATAAAAACCATAGCTCTAGGCCACTCCTACACATCCAACACAAAAACACAAAGCCTATACTTGTGCTTATAATTTTGCGAACTAAGTCATCTCAAAAGGTGAACTTTTGTTATCTTTTTGTTGGAAATGGCTTCCAAGGCATTAGCATCCACTGCCCTCCTTCTATCCCTCAACATACTCTTCTTCACCATGGTGAGCTCGTGTGGCACTTGCTCAACACCATCCGTACCACCCCCTAAGCCAGCAGCCAACACTTGTCCGAAGGACACTCTTAAGATTGGGGCATGTGTCAAGGTGTTGAAAGGAGATTTGGTGAACCTTGTTCTTGGTAACCCACCATCTGGCTCGGCTTGCTGCCCACTCATCGCAGGCCTGGCTGACCTTGAAGCTGCCATCTGCCTTTGTACTACCATTAAACTCAACGTTTTGAATGTCGTAAACCTAAACGTTCCCGTTGATTTGAGCTTGATCCTCAGCGACTGCCACAAGGAAGTTCCCTCTGGATACAAATGTTCTTAGATTATTGATTTTTCATTATAATTTATGTATTCATTTATTTAAATTTGTCACTTGTCATGTTTCGCTGTTTTGCCTTTTGTTTTTTCTCCTTAATTTCATATGGTGTCTCTGGTGATCTCTTGGATTGTGTTTATTGGTTCATGGCTTAAACATTTGAATTAATAAAGTAATATATATTTTGATTTTATTTAAGTTCTATTAATTGTTCTTTTCTTTCTTCTCAATATACATGTAGCTACATTAATCTATTATATTCTTGTTAAAGTTTAGATATTAATTAATTAAGTGGTGTTAATAATGATATTAATGGAATGGTTTAGGCGAGAATTAATGTTCATAAGGCAACGACAGAATCTTAATTTGCACAAAAACTGAATTACAGAAGAAGGAAAAAGACAAAGAAATCAGATGTGTCACTTAGTCTTTCACGAAGCTGGGCTTCAGTATTCGTACGTGTTCCCAATGACAATAATTCACATGCATCTAATTGGACTCTCGCACATGCTGTTATTCATTATCTGGTGAAATATCTAGTACGTATGATCTAGCTAGAAAGGAAAGACCAACAAGCGAATTAATTCAACTGGCATTTAATTAATTTCCACTTTTGTTTGCCGTACACAAAAGAAATTTGGTTTATTGTAGCATAATTGAATCTTTGATAAAGGTTATAGAGTAAAACCAACAGGAATATTACTGGTGTGTTTATGTGAAAATTTATGTTATAGTTTCCTTACGGCATGTCTCAACGTGTTGAAAGGAGACTATAATCTACGTATTCATTTATTTATTGGTTAATTATCAATTCTTTTTCATGCTTTGTTTTTTCATTTGTTTGATGTGTGTGCAGTGGTCTCAGCGTGCTGAGATTTTTTATTGGTTGGTGCCTTAAACATTTGTATTGATAAATTCATTTTTTGTATTTTGTTTTTAATTTTAGTACTTTTTTTTAAAAAAGTTACTGGCTGTATTAAGCCTGAATTATATATAAAATTTCAAAGTACCCCTAAATTATAAAATTAATATTAATATTCTGAATTTTAGAAACAGTTTAAAATAACCCCTAACTAATAAATGTAATATATTTTTAGTAGTTTATATGTACTTTCTTTTTATATTAAAGAAAAAAGAGTTAGATGAGTGACAATATATATATATATATATATATATATATATTAGTTTAAATTATCTATGCAAAAAAATATTTCGGAAGTACAATATATTTATGAGTTGAGGGAAATTTTTAATTGTTTTTAAAGTTCAAAAGGTACATTGGCATTAATTCTATAATTTAGGAAGCAATTTACAATATTATATATATATATATATATATATATATATATATATTGTAAATTGAGTACCTAAGTAATTAAGAAGACAAAGTGGCATAATTATTTTCTTCGTATATTAATTTATAACCCCATCAACTAGTATTTACTAATACGAGGAAGAAATCTTGGTATATTATATTAATTGTTAATGGTTGGGTGTGAAATTCATATCACCCTCATTCGTCTGGCAGTGAGAAATTAAATGTAAAATTTAGTACTAATATATGGATCAAATTAATATTCCTTCAAAACTAAACTGCATTTTGTTTTTACATCCTTGGGAAATAGTTTAGCTGGGTGTGAATTAGGCTCATAGTCCAATTTAAGAAAATAAGGAGGATAATAGGTTCTTGTGTAGGATAAAAAATTTTAGATGAAACTAAAATTAGAAGAATGCTGACTGAAGTTGATCACCCAATATTGACCAGCGCCGGAACTTTGCAAACTCCGGCGAAGTTTGCAGTCCTTACCGACTATATTTTAAAACATTTTTCTTTATTGTTTTATTTAGAGGTAATGTTATAAATAATTTTGAATAAAAATTATAAATAAAAGAAAAAGTTTATTTAAATTTTAAAATTATATGTAATCCAGTCCAATTTAAGTTGTACCATATCATAATGATAGTAAGAGTCCAATTCTATCGAATCCGATTCAATGAACTCCAACTCCGGTCCAGTCATTTAATTATGTGTGTTAATGGTATGATTGTCAGTTGACAAGCATATGGACAGATTAATGCTCATATCTAAAACTGAAATGCACAATAAGAAAAAAATAAATAAAAGAAAACCAATATGTGGAACTATATGAACTGTATATACATTATTGATGTGCTTAAACTTTATTAGTTAATTTTTGTTTCCACTGATATTATTGGACACTACGTCACCGCCACACTGCACAAGCACATAATTAAGTAAGTTATTAATCAATAAGTTGCAATTTCACAATATATATATTCTCAAATCGGAATCTATATGTTCCACAATTAATCATGATATTATTCAATTAATAATACATATAGTTCTTTTTGCACATTAGAATAACGCCACCCACCGTCTACACACGCATAATACACAATTAATTATTCAACAAGATATGCTTAGAATCGTAGTTCAATCAGTGTTAACATTCATGAGAAATATGTTAGTCACCGTATAGAATTCATACTCACATGGCAATAACAGTACTACCCGTGTTTCACGCAAGTCGAGTTGTCCTTGAGTTTATACGAGGTTGTGTAATATTGCACTATGTGCAATCAACACTTCATCTAAGGCCGTGGCTGATATTGAAGCTACAATAATGAAGAAGGTAAAAAAAAAATCATTATGGGAATGAAAGAAGTACGCAATTAGTTAATGATCAACGAAAATCTATATATATTATCTTGTTTAATTTGTTTGATGTATAATATATAAGTAATTGAATCAAATGTCATTAATTTGTGATGAGCAGTACACCAAGCTTTTAAACTACTATATATATATATATATATACATATATAATTCACCGCAAAGTTGACAACTAATTCACTTGTAAATTAAGAAAACTCCAAGAATCCATGATGATGATCGATCCCAAATTCTTACAATATATATATATATATATATCATCATCATCATCACCATCGTCATCAGAATATCAACTTGCATTTCCAGGTTGTGATGGGGTCGTCTCGCACCATTCTGATTACTTTAAGCCTATAGGGAACCAGTCCTTCGCCTATAAAAACCCTAGCTATAGGCCAATCCAACACATCCAACCCGAAAACACAAAGCCTATATTTGTGCTTATAATTTTGCAAACCAAGTCAAATCAAAAGGTGAACTTTTGGTATCTTTTTGTTGGAAATGGCTTCCAAGGCATTAGCATCCACTGCTCTCCTTCTATCCCTCAACATACTCTTCTTCACCATGGTGAGCTCGTGTGGCACTTGCTCAACACCATCCGTACCACCCCCTAAGCCAGCAGCCAACACTTGTCCGAAGGACACTCTTAAGATTGGGGCATGTGTCAAGGTGTTGAAAGGAGATTTGGTGAACCTTGTTCTTGGTAAGCCACCATCTGGCTCAGCTTGCTGCCCACTCATCGAAGGCCTGGTTGACCTTGAAGCTGCCGTCTGCCTTTGTACTACCATTAAACTCAACGTTTTGAATGTCGTAAACCTAAACGTTCCCGTTGATTTGAGCTTGATCCTCAGCGGCTGCCACAAGGAAGTTCCCTCTGGATACAAATGTGCTTAGATTATTGATTTTTCATTATAATTTATGTATTCATTTATATAATTTGTCACTTGTCATGTTTTTCTGTTTTGCCTTTTGTTTTTTCTCCTTAATTTCATATGGTGTCTCTGGTGATCTCTTGGATTGTGTTTATTGGTTCATGGCTTAAACATTTGAATTAATAAAGCAATATATATTTTGATTTTATTTAAGTTCTATTAATTGTTCTTTTCTTTCTTCTCAATATATACGTAGCTACATTGATCTATTATATTCTTGTAAAAGTACAGATATTAAATAATTAAGTGGTGTTAATGATGATATTAACGGAATGGTTTAGGCGATAATTAATGTTTATAACGCAACGACAGAATCTTAATTTGCACAAAAGCTGAATTACAGAAAAAGGAAAAAGACAAAGAATTCTGATGTGTCACTCAATCATTCACGAAGATGGGCTTCAGTATTCGTGTTTCAAATAACAATAATTTACATGCATATAATTGTACTCTCGCACATTCATAATTCATTATAAATATCTAGTTTTCGTACGTACTATGGAAAGATAGGACCAACAAGGGAATTAATTGAACTGGCATTTAATTTGCAGTTTAGTTTTATTTTGCTATTATTGCCATACACATAATTTTGATATTCGTTAAAGGCTATAGAGTGAAACAATATTACTCTGTGTTTATTTGAAAATTTATGTTTTTCTTAGGGGAAAATAAGGTTTTCCTCTTATAATTTTTATAGTTTTTGTTGAAACTCTATACCTCATGATTTCTGCAATACAATTATATATACAATTAGGTAGATGTTATTACTAATAGCTAGCTAGCTACACTAGTTAAGTGCCTGGATTTTAATACCGTAAATGCCACTATGGTTGTTTGTAGTTTGATTTATCATGAAGATGAATATCGTTACAATTTTATAATATACTTTTATAATGCCCATTAAAAAAAAAAAAAAAAGTGGGCCGGGTTAGGGCAAAGGATGTCCTCCCACTTCCTGGCCCACTCAGATCTGGAATTCAAAAAAAAAATGAAGAAAAAAGAAAAGAAAAGAATTCATGAATTAGAATCCTAATAATAAATTAAAAATTAATATCTTGGTTAAGCAGTACAAGCACAATTTGTACGTTTATATGGCTAGTGTTTGCTATGAGAACATGTAAATAGCCAATTATACAGTTTACGTGGCTTAGGGTTTGTTATACGAGTGACAACATGTTGAGTAGCCAGACCAGCACATATTGCGAGTTCACGTGATTGCATCGTAAAATGCGCGCACCCTGTAATAGTATAATTAAAGAAATAGCAGGCCCTATGCGCCGCAAAACCCCTACCTAAATACATGTTAATTAGCGCTGTATATCATTTTTTATTATGCAGATTAAGTTCTTCAAATTAAATAGTTAATTCAGAAAATAAAAGCTGAGACAACTCAAGTGATGGATGTTATGAATATGTATGTTTGCATTCGGAAAAACTAATGCTCCCAAGAACATTTTGTCTGCTAAAATTTCATTATTATAAGATTTAGTAAGAATATGTTTTTGTTTTTATTCCATATTAATTTATCGAAACTGTACTTTAGATTTTGGCATGATAAGCTTTTCACTCTAATTTTTCTTTAAGAATAAACGGATATATTTTTTTCAATATTTAGTAATTCGTTACACTATTTATATTTTGTTACTAGTATACAACGCCAGGCTGTAATTAGAGAAGAGAAGCATACCTTTTATGAAAAAAAAAAAAACAAGAATTAATATATAATCATTAAGGATAGCCCAAATAGAAGAAGGAAAAAAGAAATGATGAACAAAAGCAAAGCGTTCCTTTCTATTGAGTATTGACTACCAAAAACAACGAGAAGAGACTAATTTTACAAGTTAAAAAGAGTGGAAAGAGAGAGGCAAACAAAGGAAATTAAACAGAAATTAAGCAAACTAAGAGGAGCCATAAAAATCTGTGAAACTGAACTCTGGGTTCTGAAATCGAGCACGTTCACGGATTGTACTGAGCAAGAGTCACGGATTGCGCATTGAAGTTTGTAAATCACCAACAACGTTCCAAACCCCTCCATTTTAATTTCGACACAATGCAAACTATTGGAAATTCTGTATATATATATATATATATATATATATATGTCTCCATGTTCGTCTCCCATGCTTTTTTACAACTTGTTCTAAACCAGTACTTGAAACTTTCGTCACTTAGCCTTCCCATGTCACATTTATGTATCACGGGTTGGTCATTTTGCTTAGCTATATAATCATATATATATCCCCCTTCACTATCAAAACACAAGAAGAATACAACATCTTTGATATTAAGGAACCCAAAAAATAATCATGGGTTCGAAGGTCACAGCCATGTTCTTCATCTTCTTGATTTCCATGCTCATATCTTTGCCTCCAATTCAAGCTTGTGTCCCTTGTACACAACCACATCCACATCCACCACAACCACATCCACGAACCCCACATCCAAAACAGCCCAAAATACCTCTACACCCTAAACCGCCATCCACAAAACAACCACCACACCACGGAGGCTCAGGTCACAGGCCCCCGAAAGTATCTCCGGTGCCGCCAGTTATATCTCCCCCAGTTATATCTCCGCCAATAATAACACCTCCAGTAACTAACCCTCCGGTGACAAAACCACCTCCTTCTTCTTCCTACCCGCCTTATGTCGGTCCTCCACCATCTGGTGGAGGTGGAGGTGGTGGCGGCGGTGGCGGCGGTGGTGGCGGCGGAGGCGGAGGTGGAGGCGGAGGCAGTGCTCCTGGTCAGAACCCTTCACCACCTACTCAACCAACTTGTCCCATTGACGCGCTGAAACTAGGTCTTTGTGTGGACGTGCTAGGTGGGTTGGTGCATATTGGTTTGGGGAATCCAGTAGAGAATGCATGCTGTCCAGTGCTTGGAGGATTGCTTCAGCTTGAAGCAGCGATTTGTCTATGCACAGCAATAAGACTAAAGGTTCTAAACCTTAACATATTCATTCCACTTGCCCTTCAAGCTTTAATAACTTGTGGAAAGACGACTCCTCCTGGTTTCATATGTCCTCCTATTGTCTGAACTAGTGCATGTATTCCATTGTTGAAGAGTACGTAGGCAGGTCTTTTTGGAGTCTAAAAATTTTACTTTGTGTTATCTAGATCGATGATCTTTGTTTTCTCCGGTAATTATGTTTAATTTGGATAACTGTACTTGCTTTACTTGAGCGAAAAAACTTAGATTGCTAGCGGTAGACATGAGAGGATGTCTGGTTCATTTATTTCTAGCACGTTGTGATGTTTTCTAAGTGTTGAATCAAATAACCCATCTTTTTTGTTTTTCTTTTGTCTTAATCAGCCAGTTCATCTGATTTTCTTTTCTGTTTTAGATCGATAAGAAATTGGTTTGAGATCAGTGGGAGGCAAAATAAAGACGTACGTACCTGACATTCCACTAGTTTTCAAATTGTGATAATGAGCCTAATTATATACAAACTTATACATATATATATAAATACAAAAAAAAATATTAACCCTAGATAAAAATGAACTGAATGGGGTCGCATGCTGCAATAACACAAGTTAATTACTATTTGATATTAAAACTCTCAAAGATTATTTCTTTCATTTGCAAAAGTGCTAAATCTATGGTATCCGAATATTTGCACGATGATCCAATCATATTATTTTCAAGGAGAGCTGAATGGTGAATTTCATCTAACAAACCTTTGTATGATATCCCAAAATTAATTTGTAAAAGTCTTCTCCTTTACATGAATTTCTCTACTAGTCTTGTCAATTTTGATAATAGAAAGACAATCTTAATGAAAATAAATAAACAAATAATAATAATAACTTAATTGGATAAAATTTTACAGTGTCAATATATATGGTCACAACAAGGTAATGGTGGTTGGTAATCAAGAGGTTTTTTTAAATTTGTTTTTGTAAGATTAAATTTGTTTAAACCAACATATATGATATATACACTCAAAAGGGATCTGACCTTATAAAAGCACATGATTGCCAAAGCAAACTCCTGTTTGGAACTCATTGTCCTTTTGTTCGCCGTAAAAGTTTATATTAGGCTATGTCTGAAATTTAGAATTTATAAGAGAAAAGAAAAAAATTACAGAAAATTATTGCTTAATTATAAAATTGTAAGGAAAAGAAAAAAAAAAGACAGTAAATATATATATATATATATATAAATGTTATTTTAGAAAGTTTCATTAACTTTTCAAAAAATGCGAAGGAAACCAAGCATAAATATAGGAGGATTTCACATCTCTTTCACTGATTGTGTATGGAAACCAAGCATGTGAGTATCCGCGTCTTCAAATTTCGGAAAAGTGTTCAAAGGGGATGTGACATTAATAATCATATATCTTTTGGAATTCATTGTATTCCACAATTTTCTTGAATGAATAATCAAACAAAAATAAATAAAAGAGAAAAAAGAGACAGAGTTGAATCTGGGAGATGCGTATCTTAACTATTCTTTGGATTATGATTACCAGCTCCACGTCGTGGTCAAAAAAATTTGCTGAATTATGCTTCACAATATATAAAGAATATTGAACCGACTTAAAAACAGCCCCTTTTGTTTCGTTTTGCAATTATATATGTTTAAATAATAACTTGAATCCGCCAAAACTGGTTCACGGGGCAAATATTGGTTGTTGAGTAGGGCCATGAGCTGAGACATTCAAGAATTATTATGCCAAAATAAGGAAATCCTCCACCATGCACGATGTCATGTACATGTAGGTTGACATTTTTTGTGAAAGAAATGTAGGCCCCATCTATATTATATTATTCATTGCTTCCGTATGTATAATTTGTGTTATATTACAAATAATATGTATATATATTTTCCAAATTCATTGTCTACTTGTATGCTTAATGAACTTCATTGTATGTGAAATGTACAATAGAAATGATATATAAATGTCCTTATATATGCATATATATTTGCGTCTGTAATTTTCTTCTTAATTAAATAGCCATGAAGAACTGAAAAGATCTTTTCAAATTCAATACCCTAGTTTTTTTGTCCTTAACAGGGTAATTTCACATACATACGTACATAAGTACCCTTTGGACAACATGAGTTTGAAAATTTTAGTTGACAATAATTCATGGTGCTCTTGATTAGTAAGTTCAGGCCAGCATATCAAAGAATTTAAGAAATGGAATCTTTGCCCTTCTCATAAATGAGATCTGGAATGTTGTGAAATGAAACGATTAGGTTTGAACTTTTCCGTGTGTGTGTGCGCGCGCGTGATGTGAGGTTGCATCTTCTTCACCGAATTCTCAATAGTCACGGGTGAACATGTAGCTAATAATTGCAGTACTCGTCAGTAAATAATGGACTAAATTAATTATTATTTTAAAAAAAAGAAACTTTAATATCCTATTTATCTCATTGTCATGGACCCCAACGACGTCTATAAATTATATAGATCCGAGACGCGTATTCTGATGACGATCTTATTAATCGATTAGCCTGTTTATGCATATAATCCGGAATATACGTAGTGTTTATAAAAAGAGTGAAATTATACATACATCTTCTGTATTTAACTTTTAGATTCATCATAATTTTAAAATTCATTCCCATGAATTAAATATTAGGAACACAAATTGTCGACAAATATAATCACCACTAAGTAAATAGATAAAAAAAAAAAAAAAAAGGTGAAATGAATGAAAACAGTGTTAGCTAGGGTAGTGGCTACTCGCTACACTGGAATCCAACGGGGACGCTCCTAGAGTAAGCATTGAGAATTAAAGCGATACAAATTGGGATTTCAGGAATTTGGAAACCCATAATGTTAGCTTTAAACGCAATGCAGAGGCACGTGGAGGCCTCAAAGTCGACGAGGCCATTCATGATTGAACAGCATGGAGTTGTTGGTGGAGTTCCAATTGTGTAGTTCAGCAGCCCATTCAACAATCCTGTGCATGCGTTGAATGTCAACGCATTCTTAGAGCATGTTCCCGTCTCTTCAACATAATTCGTTGAATTATACGCAGAAGAAGTAGTAGCAGTAGTAGCAGAGCTCGCGGCCATGGCGGCGTTGGAGGCCTGTGTCAATGCCTTTGGTTTTGGACATGGCCTACGTAAACCACAACCAGAAACAAGGGTAAAAAAAATCAGATTTACTGTAAGGAACAGACCAAGTGGTGCTGCCGAGGTTTTCGAACCCATGTTACTTGGCTTTGAAGCTTTTGAAGAAAGAAAAGTGGGTCCCAAGTATGATATTTTAAAAAGAGAGTTTTGAAGGGTAATTTTAATTAGAGAGGAAAACAGAGAAACTGATCAATAATATATTTTACTACTCCTTTTAATTTTCTTCTTCTGTATCTCTGTTAAGTTGTCGTAAATGGGTACAGAATTTATACACAAAATTTCCCAAGAGTCCGATTCAATGAGAACAGATTACAAAACTTTTGGAGAGTTTCTCGTTTTTTTGTTACGTGGGTTGTGGATCTAGATTTGTAGCATGCTCTGCATGCATGCATGACACATGCACATGCACTAGTATTTTGTTTTTATTCAAAATGATAGATTAATCACCTACTTTGATGGACCATTTTACGTGTGTTTGGTCACGGCTTTAGGACATGAAGTTGGGATTTCGGTCTTCGAAGTGTATGATGATATTTTCCAAATTTCATTTTCAAAATTGATTCAAAATAAGCATGAAATTCTAACGGTTTCTTTCAAATCAAGGTACATCTTACATGCTTACTGCCGAAGACAAAGGGCGTGACATATGATATGATTGAACTTTTATTATCTCCTCCTACGTACACACATATGCATGCATTGCAGCATGAACTTTTTATTTTGTTTTTTTCCTTCCATTTCTTTTGACTTTGTTTGCAAACGCTCACTATACCTGCCTGGATATATGGGTTATATACATATATATATATATATATATATATATATGGAATATACTTAATATATATCATCCTATTAGAGAGAATAACAAACTAGCCACCTACTCTAGCATCTCACTGTCAAATTATTATTCAAAGTTTTTAAACCATATATATCACAATACGGACAAATTCAAGTAAAAACGTGGTGATTTTTCTTGTTTTCTAAAAAAAATTCCCAAGTTTTTGTCTTTGATAATTTATAAACTGAAGAGATTTATGTGATATTATAAAATATATATATTTACCTTGGGTAAAAATAAATAGTTTAGCGTGATTTTAGTAAACAGCATTTATAAAGATTAGTTAGAGATATTCACCAAACAAAAGGATTAGCTAGAGAGGAAATGATAATTAAAGTCATAATTTATTTGCTCCTCTCATGGATTCAAATTAGTTATAAGGGTAAGTGGGAAATTAGTTACAACTTACATGAGGACGATGTATTCCATATAAAATAGTTAGGATTCTTGATCCTTAATTAATTATCTTAAAAATACAAATTAAGGTGCTAATATTTTATAAAATGCTAGATTTTACAATTCTCTAAACTCTTTGCTTATCGATCAATACCAGCTAGCTTAGTTGCTAGCTGTTAGTAGTCGCACGTCATCCTAATCACCATATTTCAGATTTTGACAGCTAAAAAGGAAGTCACTTAGCGTGTGTTGGAGGAGGAAGTAGACTTAATAAAAAGCATATATATATTTTGACATTTTTACTTTAGTGTAATTATACATCTACTTTTCCTGTTTATCAATTGACCTCTTTTTTGGTGGAATGTTTATTAATTGATTTGGTACATAAAAATTGACAATGAGTTTAAACATTTGCATCCATTTCTTATTGGATTACTACAGTACGTACTGGTCTTTTCATCAATTGGATCAATTGGCATGTTGTTAATGGAAGTTACGAAAAGTTTCACGGGCACAACTAGAACATCCGATGGGCACCACAAGAGCTTTAAAGCGAATAAAGAATGTCCATGTCTTCATCCAACATTGTTACTGTTTGTATTCCCAATATATATATATATATATAAGAGGAATTATATGGTCGGCAGGGCTACCAAAAAAAAAAATAAAACCTCATCTTCTAAATTTTCCACATTCTCACTTCATTTTTATTATACTATATCTTTACATACTCTTTCAACCTACAGTCTGTATCTACAAGTGTTTTGTGAAACTCAAATAAAGTTTTGCTGATTTAATTACAAATACTTTTCAGACAACTATAAATTTATTTGATAAAATACTTACAGATATAAAGTTGTAGGTTGAGAGAATATTTAAAAAATATACTATAATAAGAATGCAGAAAATGAAAAGTGAAAAATTAAGGGGATAAGGTGTTTTTCTCTTTTTGGTAGGCGATGTCGACCACCATATCAACCCTCTATGTATATGTGTGTCTGAAAAGCTTTAAAATCAAAGCATAAGATATTAGATAACTGTGTGGTTGTGGATCATATTGATCTCTTTTGATTCTGGAAAAAGTAGCTAGAAGAAGCATCTATAAATATCTTAATATTTAACATGATTATTTAAATATATAAATTACTAACTGATTGATTTTTTGTTTACTGGCGAAAGCGTGTTTTTAAAGATTTCTTTGAGAATAATTTACAAGACGTAGACAGCCTTGTCTTCATGCATGCACAGATCTGGAGGCTGATCATATCATTATGCTAGTTGAAAGCTTTCACACATACAAGTGTAACGCAAAACTTAGTTCTTATGACAAAATATAGCTAGACTTTTTCTTGTAAAATTTTCCAATGTGTTATGATTAAGTCAATGCCTTGAAACTAAAAAATCATTACCACCAAGAGCTAACAAACCATCATGAATATTTCCTTGATTAAACATATACGGTTTTAATAACAAATTTTACCAGTTTGAGAAGTGGCAGAACGTAATTGAAGATTATTTTGCCGATTAATTGAGAAGCAAAATTTTGCTAATTTGATTGCCAGATACTTTTCAGACAACTATAAATTTATTTGACAAAATACTTGTAGATATAGAGTTGTAGGTTGAGAAAGTGTTTGAAAGATACACTACAATAAAAATGCAGAGAATGGAAAGGTGAAAATTTTAGGGGATGAGGTATTTTTTTCTTTTGGTCGCCCACCATATGGTAGGCGATTTCGCCCATCATATCAATCCTCTATATCTATAAGTGTGTGTGAAAGGCTGGCTTTAAAATCTAAGCATAAGATGTTAAACACCTGTGTGGTTGTCGACCATATTCATCTCTTTTGATTCTGGAAAAAGTAGCTAGAAGAAGCATCTATAAGTAGCTTAATATTTAACATGATTATTTAAATATATAAATTACTAACTAATTGATTTTTTGTTTACTGGCGAATGCGTGTTTCTAAAGATTTCTTTGAGAAAAATTTACAAGACGTAGACAGCCTTGTCTTCATGCATGCACAGATCTGAAGGTTGATCATATCCTAATGCTAGTTGAAAGCCTTCACACATACAAGTGTAACGCAAAACTTAATTCTTATGACAAAATATACATGAATTTTTTCCTGGTAAAATTTTCCGATGTGTTATGATCAAGTCAATACCTTGAAACTAAAAAATCATTACCACCAAGAGCTAACAAACCACGATGAATTTTTCCTTGATTATAATAACAAATTTTACCAGTTTGAGAAGTGGTAGGACGTATTTGAATATTATTTTGCCAAAATGAAAAATGATACAAATTATAATTAAATGTTTCGTATACGTAATTTAATATACAACAATCCAGCTAACTGGCTCAAGATGCTAGTTTATTCATATCACCCGGATAACGGATTCAGATTTTCCATCTCAAAATTGTTATAAAATGATACGTAGAAAAAACATTGGTGGGGGCGAAAACAAATAAAAAAACGATGATATACTAAGAGAGTACGTATTTCAAGGATTTACTTCTAGGGATTTAATTAAGAGAGGGGGTTACATAGTTCACATCATTAAGAGCACAAATGTAATTAAGAATTAATGACTTTGTAACTACATCCTACATAAAAAGTTATATAGAGCTAAGCTACCAATAAATAGCAACGCATGAATAAGAAAACAAATCACAAAGCAAAATGTACCCGCGTCTTTTCTATCTATACAAGTGAAAAGGCCAAAATACTGGGCAATAATTTCTTCTACTTAAAACATACATATTGAACAAGAGTGAAACCCTATGTAATTGGAGACAAGGGCAAAAATATTACCATGCCAAAAGCCAATAATTTTAGTGAGAAAAAGAACTGGGTCATAAAACTAAATTAAGTAAAATCTTCGTAGCACATTTCATTGGTTGAAATGTGATCTTTCTTTTTTTACCTAAAAATTCGAATAAAGAAAAAACCTTCAAGTTTTAGCTAGCTTAATTAGGTATGTAAATTCATAGCCAGATAGATAATAAGTTCACGGGAGTGATTAACATTTGCAAGTTGGTCACACTTGTGATCCAAGGAATTAATAAATAATGAATATTCAAAGTTCAAACAAAAATAAAGAACGTAACAATGCCTTTTTTATGCGTTTTTGGTGGAATCTTATAAAGCTTAATTAGTTTAATTTCCACTAAATTCCAAATCTAGCTAGTTCGTTTCACATGGAAGCTCTCTCATTGTCAAATTGTTATGTCTTATCAATGAATTCAACATACTAGTAACTATTTTACCAAAAAAACATACGAGTAACTACGATCATAACTCTCTATAAATACCAACTTTAATATATTTCCATCATCACAATATAACAAAAACCTAGCAGTACTGTCTAAGACTAATTAAGAGAGTTAGAGAGGTTGAAATCATGGATCCCAAGAGATCCTCATGCTTTGCTCTCTTCCTCTCAATCAACCTCCTCTTCTTTGCCCTTGTAAGCGGCTGCAACACTTGTTCCAACCCCAAACCTCCTAGAGGTGGCGGCGGCGGCAGTGGTGGTGGTGGTGGTGGTGGTGGTGGTGGTGGTGGTGGTGGTGGTGGTGGTGGCGGCGGCGGCGGCGGCGGCGGTTCTACCACAAGAAGATGCCCCAGAGATGCCCTAAAGCTGGGGGTCTGTGCCAACTTGCTTAATGGTGCTGTTGGTGCTGTCATCGGGTCACCAGCCGTTACCCCTTGCTGCTCGCTTCTACAAGGGCTCGTAGATCTTGAAGTTGCCGTCTGCCTTTGCACTGCCATTAGAGCTAACGTACTGGGCATCAACCTCAACATCCCTCTTTCATTGAGCTTGCTCGTTAACATTTGTGGGAACAGGGTCCCGCCTGATTTCCAATGTGCTTAATCAACCACTTAATTTGTTGGTGTGTCTTATATATTTCCTTGTCATGAGCAGTAGCTATAGCTTAATTATTGTGTGTTTTACTAAATTGCTTGTTTTTGTTGTTCTATGTAAGTGTCTCAATAACACTGAGATTGCAATTTTTATTGTAAATCCTTAGTGCAGTAATTTGAAGCTTGATTGTATGCAAGTGTACGTGATTGGATTAATTTCCAAATATATTTGTTAAAAAACAATGCTCAGTTTTCTTTATTTATCTAAAAATGCAATTAAAAGAATATATATAATTTATTACTTAAATGTGCGCTAAGCAATATATATATATATATATATATTACATATATCAAGGAGATTATATGCAGCATAATTGTGTTTGGAGATCATCAGTCATGATGGGATGGGCACTTTGGTCAAAAGAGTCATAGATTAGTAGTGCATGAGAGTTAATCTCTTAGTATCTAAGCAACAGTATGGTTTTTTGGTAAAGCTAAGCAACAGTAAAGTTAAAATCTACCAATATGCAAAAAGTGATAATAAATATTATATATATACATTATCTTTATATAGTTATGGGCCATTACTCAGAGTATCTGAGCAACAATGACCAAGTGATTAATTATGTGAAGAACAATTTTAACCTGTTGTCTTGTAGATAAACCCAGGAAAAAATTTTTATGATAAGGAACGCTACAAATAGTAAAGTAACTAATTCTCTTTTAAAATATTTAATTATCAATGAATTAATTGAAATTTAAAACATTAATATGATAGACTGACTCCCTTATGCGTTTTGCAAGTCCTTAATTGATTTTTAAAATAAGCTACTTGTTATTCTATTGCTCCTTAATAAGAGCAACTATAGTCTTAACTACAAAATAAGAAAACTATAAGACATCAAACCAAAACATACAAAATTTTATTTACTGTAGAGGAAAACTCAAATATTAGAGCTAATGATCAATTGCATTGAATTTAATTTGAAGTATATTTTGGAGGCATGCAAGAGGCCATTAATTAATTAAGCTTAGTACTTTCTTTCTAGCCTCTTGTAGGCATGCTTTTTGGGTCGTCAAACTCATATGTAAACCTTTAAATTCCAAATACATAGTACTTGGGAGAAGAACTCAATAATTAATCTCGAAAAAATAATATATATATATATATATATATTGTATTTCAAAATTGAAATCAAAGGGTCAATAGCCATTAATTATTGTTGAACTTCCGCTAAATTCTCAACCCAAAGTTTCCTGGCATCAATGCTATTAGATGATTTAAAAAACTAATGAAAGCAGTTTATTAATAATCCAACAAGCTAGCTAAGAGCAACAACCCCAAATTAAGACTCGTAAGTTGTATACATATATGTGCTTAATTTTTTTTAATAGTTATGCCCTCTGATTTTCTTGGTTTAGAGGGGTTATTTTTTAAGGGTGTTCTTGGAAGCATTGTGTGAAACTAACCTGAATATTAGTGCTCCAGCTTAGCTTTTGTGTTAAGGTAATTATTCGAAAGAGAAATAAAACTTGTTCGCTGATTGGGTTACTAAAAAGAGCAAGAGAGACCCAGATGGGAGATATTAATTATCCAATTCCCATTTTGTTTCAAATTTATTGCGTTAGGACAATATACATGATGCATGAGTTTTTGTCTTCTTTTCTCAACAAAATAATTTCTTCATGTACCTCCAAAAAAAAATACTTCATGTATACTCTTGATCTAGAATTGATCATAGTTAACCATATGGGATTAACTCAGTAGGTAAGAGAATGTTCTCTTTTTACTTGTCAATTAAAGTGAAGTTCATTTTAAAAGTTAATTAACTTTTAAATATGTTATGCCGAGGGCATACTTTTAAAATTGTTTGAAAAGGAATTAATCGATTTGCGTATAAACTAATATGTACACCTTAAATGTTAGAAGACAAAAAATGAAAGAGGAATCGATCATAGCTACATGAAAATCAAGACTTATGCATGGTCATGATCTTAATTACTTTATAAATTATTAGACATTTTTATCTGGTTTTGTTTCTGTTTAATTTAAAACTTCAATGCACTTTTTGTTAATTAATCCATTTTTCAGACGTGGGTTAGGTTTTTCAGCATCAGAATCTGTCATTTTCTCCTAGATAAAGTTTGGATCTAGCTAGGGCTAATTGATGGTAGAACGATCTTGACCTCAAGCACTAGTGACTATCACAACCATGTAAAAAGGCAACGACGCAATTTTATTTTTTTTTTTAAATAAATAGGTCAATTTTTGCAATACATTAATAGACTTTCTTTTGTCAACATTTCGATAGCAAATAAATACCCGTTTTCAAAATCAAATTATGTATATAATTCCTCCGTATGAATTCGAAAAGTTGAATTTTATTTATTTAATAATAATGTGACTAAAAGTTCGTGGCCCTTGTGCATTTAAAATAAGGATATTGAAGTAATTAACTTGCACCAACCAGCTAATTTTAAAGAAAAAAGAATGTTTGGAGACAATGAGGACTGCTCAACGCTAGTTGATGCCTATGATATTGAAGTACTTTGTGAAGCAACGTAATCACAGACAAAGATGACCAAAAAAAAACACCCACCACAAAATTTAAAGTCCCCAATTCAATTTTCGTAATCTTTAATACAAAGCTTCACGGACTAGTCCTTTCGGTTTTGATTCCATTTTTACTTTTGTAGTAGAGAATCAGTTGGGGGTCACGAATCATATAATCCATCCATATCCATTGTACAATTCAATTGCCTAATCATATGTGCTTTGTCTCTCACTACCACATCACACATGGATGACCTAGCTTACACTTGAAAGTGCCTTCAACTTTTTAAATTTAATAAAAATAATTTCTCTTTTTTTTTTTTTTTCCTTTTTAGATCTTATTATTTTGCAAGTACTATTTTGTAAATATTTTATGTGTTTTGCTTTTGTCCATGTTGTATTTGTATATGTATTTTTAGTCCTAAAATCATAATATGAGGAAATTATCGAACACGTGGAAGATTTCTGGGCTTAATGTGGACTGCATAGGGATTGGGCTTGAGTCGAATGTTTTAAAATGGACCTTTACCGTAACAATTAGTCTGTGGGTCCTAAAGCACCAAGCTACTTTTTATTTTTGGTTTTGTTTCCAAATTTCAGGCCTCCCAACTTCGGTGTTGGCCTAACAATTTGGCCCATCACATCTTTGCTTCGATTTATTTTTTCTTATTTAAACGATAATATATAAGATTAATAAAAACCAAGAAGAAAAATACATGAAAAGCATTCAAAGTTACCAATATTAATATTTTTTTTTATAGAAAAAAAAGGGCCTTGATGTAATAGTTACTCATCTAATTTTTATTTTATTTTATATTTACTGAAATTCTAAATAAATTAAAAGTTACTTTTTATTTACTTGTTACTGGATCATTGTGGACATGAATGGTAGTGAGATTAAAATGTAATTTGTGTATTAGTTTGGCGTTTCATTCTCTCACCAAATCATCATCCCTATCTTTTATTTTTCTTAGTAACATAAATACACCTTTGTTAAATTCTTAATCATAATTAATGTTTGCAATCCCATCTTCAATTCTTATGTCCAAGATTTTTTTTTTTTTATTACAATTTTTGGTTGTAATGTCGAAGCTAGCTGTGTAGTTAATAACCTCCATTTTCTCCATCATTTCTTCCTTCACAATGTCAAAGTAAATTAGAAGATAATGGTTTGAGTACAAACTCAATTTGGACGCATATCTCCGGCCCTACAATATTAAGCCAAATTTGACAATTGTAAATTTGCGATATATTAGCCCGATTGATATTATATATATATATATGAGCCACTGGTTTGACATTTTAGAAATATTTCTTCATATAAATATTATATCTCAATTGGTTTGTTAAGATTCGAATCTGTATAATTTTTCAATATCTTGATTTTTTTATGATAATTTTTTATACATTATATTAAAGAATTATTATACTTATAATTATATTTTCATATCTTCGTTTTTTTTTCTTTTGACAAAAAAAAAAAAACCTGCCTATAATTGAACGAGTCGTACTCTTGCAGAACTCATCAAAGTGTGTTAATTTGAGTTATTGGAACCTTCATACTCCTAGAACTAGCTGGAAATATCTCAATTCCAAAACATAATTCTTAACTCTTTATTCCGACTTGTGATAGATACAAGTGATATGACATTTATATAATAACTGCAATAGTAACATTTTCACATCTTTAATCAATTAAAAGATATCACATTACCTGTGAAACTTCACGATCTATGATAAAAAAAAAATAGTATTGTAAGAGCATCTCCAATGTTTATTGCCATGAAAATTATGTCAGATAAATAGATAGAATTTAAAAAATAAGCATAAAAAATAAAAGATCTATAAGAGGTCTGTTGAGCTAATGTGACAATAAAAAAAATAAAAACTGTAAAGTTATGTTAGACAGTCTGACTCAATATTTTAATTATTTTTTAAAATTTTTTTAAAAAAATTAAAAATTAAATTACACATCATCAATTAATATCATTCTAAACCGAAACTGTCTATTAAATAAATATTTACCACGTAAGCATTAATTAAGTAATCAAGGTCTTTTAGATTCTATACCATATATATTGGACATAACCTTCTTTTATTATTAATTCATTTTATTTATTTATTTTTGTTGTTATTATCAATTTGGTAGTCTTAAAAACTCCAAAACCTAAACGGTATCTTATAATAAAATTTTGTGAACATATATGATATGATGATAACACATGTATCTTATTTTAGTTTGACTTTGCCACCCCTTTTTGTCTTCCTCATATTTTCATTCTAGTTAATTAACTCCCATCTTTCGTATCATGCAAACACTTAGGTTTATATTGACCTGATCAATTAGAGTTATATATCCTTAAACTAAGCACCCACATCCTACATGTCATGATTACAACTTCGAGATTACACACACTCGTATAGTATTTCCCAACTATTAAAACTGTAGCAGACAACACAATTCATTCAAAGGTCAATTAAATGTTTTAATTCACATGTAAGGCTCAGCGTGCCACACTTCTACAACTACTATATATTATTATTATTTTTCTTATAATTATTGTTCTACACATCATTAAACATGACTAATCAAACACATATTGTTGCTTCCCATTATATAAAAATGTACAAGTATATCAGCTGAAAAACCAAGATGCATTGGATCTTCACTTATATATTATTCTAAACAATAACTAATTAATTTCATGTCTTTTATCGTCCTTAATTTCTGATAATGTATTATATAGTAAGTTATTATTGAAGAAACGGTGTATATCCAGTAATTGTAGAAGCTTAATTTGCTGGACAACCTGCATGCAAATATATATAACAAATATATTCACAGAAATTATTTAGTGCAATTATTAGCGGCAAATTAAAACAATATGACTGAAATGTTTAAGCAATTAACTTGTAGCTGCTATGATCGAGTAAAAGTCTAATTGTACCATTAAAAGAAAAGAGAAAGTAAATATTTAATAATAATGATCATGATAATTGATAAGCACATAGCCGATCAGCGGAGTTGCCACATCACAGATGACAACATGTAGGTCTAACACTTTTGACGATCGACCATATAAATTAATTAAAAAAAAAACATTAACATGACGCTCATATAATTTGGATACAATTTTTTTTTCTTCTGGTTTAATATGATAATATTAATATTTTGACAATAAATATGACAGGGCTCGAGCCGCCCCATGCGCATGCTTAAGGTTGTTATGTCATATTTTAATTTAAAAGATAATGCATGTTAATATTGCTCAAAACATGTGGGGTGGGGGTGGTGGGGTTGTTGTGAACTTGTACTTAATTTGCCCTACTAACTCAGCATATTATCTGACATGTGGCATACATCTGTTCCCTTTTTTTTTTTGTGGTAAACTCTAAACTCTCTCTCTCTCTCTCTTCTATTATATGGGTATTTTATAGGCATATATATATGCGTGTGTGTGTGTTTGTGTGACAAAAAAGCAATGAGTCAATTAGTGAATAATTGAAATGAGAACAGCTATATATAAGTTTGCCAACTTGTCGTACCTTGGTTGAAGGATTGGCTCTTCGTGCACTTGAAAGAATACTTTCAGATCCTATATTTGATACCACATCCGCTACCTCATAATCCTAATTATATAATTAATTAATCTTTAGTTTTAAAAGATATTAACAAATAATATTATACCAGTTCCTGAGCTTTTCTTTATAAAATATAGTATGATTAAGGGCTATGGAATCAGCAGAAGCAGCTCGACAACATATATATATATATATATATAGTGTAAGTATAATGTATTGCATAAATATAATTGCAATAACTCCTTAATACAAATTTTAGAATTCTATATTTTTCACCAACATATAAAATAGAACATATCTTGATTTATAAAATTGATAGGATCTTAATTTATAAAACCCTATTGAGTATTGTCTATGGAGAAATTTAATTTTTCTCCTTTGTTCCTTTAGTAATCTGCTTTTTGATCAAGAAAGCATTAAAAAATACGTAGGATAAGAGATATAGTTTCTATTAAATAAGTGAATAATAACAATTCTTATCAAAATGTGAGTTTACATCACAATAGTTTACTTTTAATTAAATTGATGAATTAAAATTTAACACTTAATTTTATTAAAACTATAATAAAAATATAATTAATAAGCCACATAATAGTTTATACGGTTTTCGTATAGTTGATTAAATATACAAATAACATCCCCCTGTTGTAATTTGTTCTAGTTATAATCATTAATTTTCTTAATTCATGTGTGATTAAGAATGCAGCATTACGAGACACGATACAAAAACATAAACATAAAAACAATATTATACATCAATATAAACAATAAATCAAAGCATATACGGGCGTCAAACAATATAAGGACATTTGATGTTTATGTTTGTCTGTGATAAGCAATTAATAAGATAAATAATCAAGACCTCATTAAAAGATTTCATATATGATAGGATCGATGATCAGGATCCAGGATAATGGTGTAGAAAATGAAAAATATGATTGTGGAAAAGTAAACGATATATAAAATAATAAGCACAAGTTCATCTCTTATCAGGTCAATATGGTATTAAAATTATATATTAGATTTTTTAATTAAAATTTTTTTTTTTTGATAAAATAAATTTTATCGGTTCAAAATTCTATTAATTGATAAAGTTCTTGTATATTTTACTTAGCTCAGATAATAAACACAGATTAAATATACGAATCTAATGCGCTTATGATTAAAAGATCTCGTAGTTTTAACATCACGTAAGACATACTTTTAAATCTTTCAAAGGAGAGGGACCCGATATAAAACTAAAAGGCAAAGGCTTTATTAATTTAGACTTAATTTATGTGTACGCTAATTCTTAGTTTCACTAATATATAAAACGTGGGATGCTACCTAATTCAACTATCATTCTTCTCACGGCAACAAAAGTGTGGATGAAGTCCTTTTTTTAATAAATGATAAATACTTTGTGGAACAAAGTGTCACAATTTCATTGGAAGATCAATCATAAAATTGACTTCTTTCACAATCATTGTGGTGAAATGTGTAACTTATATCACTTTCTTATATTTTCTGGCCGTCGAAAGAATTAAGTTTTTGAGTGGGTCCCAGACTCAGTGGTATTACAGTGACACGAGCAAAAAGAAAAGGACTTGGAAGTAGCCATCTCTCATTTAACTTTTGGTAGATTAAAAATAAAAGAAAAAAACCGACCACATATTATAAATGAGCAATCAACATTAACATGCAGTTTAGGCTGTCAAATTAATTTTTTTTCCATGCGAAGCAACATTTCGATCGGCAGAGATCATTACATATATACTATTGTTAGTTCAAAGTTCAAAAATATATAGACACATATTTTATTAATGTATTATTATTATTTACTTTTTGGGTATGATTATTGTCTTATTAGCTGACCTTCATTATTTATTACTTTTGAGATTTCAAATCTCAATCCAATTCGCTTCAAGCGAAGAGAAGGCCAATATTAGAGGACCATAACTAGTTTGATCACGAGCCAATCGATTTAAATTAAAAAGAATTGTTAACAAAAATAGATAGGAGATTCATCTAATTAAGCTATGTTATTATGATCATGAACATAAATTTGTGATTCTCCAAGGACCACCACTCAAATCCAGGCAATAATATAGTACTTGAAAATATCAATTAGGGCCCACAAAATACGAGACTTTTATAGGAGCATACATTTATAGCTTCTCCATTCTAGTATGCAAAGTTTTATTGAAAATTTAAAAGAACTTAATGAATATTTAATTTTAGTGATATAATATACACAATGGGCACAAATTTTATTTATTTTAGTGATATAATATAATTTATTTGTTGAAAAATGAATGAGCTAAATACGGACAGTCTAATAATTCTCTAATTAGTATTAGCTAGAGAAATTAAATTATGGGTGCTGCAGTTGGAATCTATGAAACTACGAGGCAGGCTCTCGACCAACTTTACAATTAAAGGTAGCAAAAAATAAATGTTCTTGCAGGATTAGGCTTAGGAAAGAATCTTTTAATTAATTATTTCTGTTTATTAGATACCTTGAGTGAGGATTAGAAAGTTCAGATTTTTATTTTTGTAATAATGGCTTGCATGTGGAGATCGGTGATCAATTATTCACCAAGAAATTAAGCAAACCAATAATTCATTACTATATTATATACATATATATATATCATTTATCATGTTAGTTGATAAATAAAATTTGTAAAACTTCTTAGTACATTAAACAATATTTTGATAATAAAATATTTGATATTTTAAAAAAAAAACATTGAGCCTGAATTCAATTCCATCTTTTTTTTCTTTTTTTTTTTTATGAATAGAAACTGATGTGGATCTCATCACCAAATTTTGTTAGTGGTAGAAGCCTTCTTTCAAACTTTTACTAGAGAGAAATTTCAAATTTCTAACATATTCAAGATTTGTAAAATTTGGCGAGGCGATAACGCTTACCAAGACTCGAACAACCCATGGCGAGTGTGATGGAGCCGAACTTCCTTTCCAAGCCACACCCCGAATTCAATTCCATCTATACCATATGAATTGTCATATCAGTGATGGTGAATATAAAATTCCTCTTTTAACAGGTTTTAAATCTGGCAGACTCTTATTCACCAAAACAAATATACGTGTGTATATATATATATATGTATATATATATATATATGTATATATATATATATATATATGTGTGTGTGTGTGTGTGGCAGGTTCTTGTGCACAAAAGAAAAAAAAAATAGAGCTTAGAAATGCAATTAGAAAAATTATACATATAACCAAGATTTCTGATTCTAATAATGTTGAAGAATCATTATTCCTTAATATATATTAATGGAAGGTGGGTCAATTAAACTTTTTATAGTCGGATAATAAATTTAAAAAAAAAATAAAAAAATTGGGTTTGGGAAGGATTAGATCAATATTGCCACTGGGTTGTACCGTCGCGGGGACGAATCGGATAATTCTTCATGTGCTAATTTTTATTATATAACATATTCTAGCCTTTACTACCAAATTAACGGTTAATTTCCTGTTATAATTTTTATCTTGGTGAATTCTATTGCTTCTGTTAAATTTCGTTTTTTCAGTACAAAAGGTAGAGTAAAACTGCAAAAGTCATAATAGTAAAAGACAGCTGATTTGATGGCTCTTGTAATGAAGAAGAAGCAATAAAAAGTACATGCCACTAAGACAACTTGGTTTGAGGTTTGATTCAACTAATTTACACTTTACACATCATGAAAAATAAATAAACAGTATCCATAAACAAATTTTTTTTATTAAACGACAGAAAATTAAAATGCCATTAATTTGGACATAAAGATTTAAGGAGATAATTACTCATGTAGCATCAATTAGATTGAATGAGTCCAACATCAAAATTTAAAAATAATAATAATAAATATTGCGTAATAATAGTTATATAGGTTATCATTGTATCCATATTATGTCTATCATATTACTGACAAAAAACAATATAGGACAAAAAACGAAAGCCAATTCAAATCATTATCGTAAAACAATAAAAATATAAAACTCAATTATTTGCAGCAGTTAAATACATTTAAATACACAATTGCGTTTAAATACAAAAAATCAAAACAATATAAAGGTACGTATACCATGTTAGGAAAACAAACGAATACGTAGCAATTAGTAGGCAGGGATAGCCTTCATTGATTTTACCAGTGTTCAAGTGTTTTAATCCAAAGACGGAAAAGGTATTACATTGCTCAGAAAGGTGATTTGAAGTGTTTAAGAATATAAAAAATAAAATAAAATATCAAGTAATCATGAGGCACGATGTGGTAACATTTTTAAAAATTTAAAGAGAATTGAGTAAAAATTTAGTAAGATCAGAATTAAAAGAAGTTGTTTTTGAAATTTGTATAGATTAATGGTGGAAGAGGCAGTTACTATGTGCTATCACCTCATCTTGCACTCTACACTCCATATTCTCACTTGTATAACCGTTTATAATATGAAAGCAAGGAGATGTGAGAGCGACTGGCCAAGTGAGAATGAAAGTGGATGCACAACTCTTTTGTGAACATAAGTAGAGGTGAGGGCGTGTAACATAGAAGTAGATGAGGAAGTCCAGCACTTCCTGAATACGTGTTCAAAATATAAGTGTATATAATAAAAATTAATATTATAAAATATCCTATAACAGACTAAATTTTACCATGGTTTACTTACATATTTGACTGGGAAACCATTAATTAATAATGTGTTCTCTATGTTATTTTATTTTGAATATCATTGTGTACATGCCTAGTTCTCACTGGTGTCAGCTGGACAAAATAATCAGACAAATTTTCTTCTGTACTCGTAATGTCAATGAGTTTCCTAATATAAATACCCCAGTGGCCAGCCCATCCCAGGAACTCCCATATTTAATTTTCTCTCTCTTTATCCTCTTAAGCTCTCTCTGATCCAAGATTATCCAAAAGAGAAAACAAATTTTAATTAAACATGACTAGTAGTTTTAGTCTCCCTGAAACACAAGGCAAAACCCTCCCAGATGCCTGGGACTACAAGGGCCGTCCGGCCGAGCGCTCCAAAACCGGTGGCTGGACCGCTGCCGCCAAGATTCTAGGTCCCCAACACTAATCCCTCTTCCTACTCTATGTTATATATATATATATACATATATATATGTGTGTGTGTGTGTGTGTGCCCGCTCGCGCGCGCGTATATGTATGTATGTATATTCTTTGTGTAATAATAGTTACATTGATCATGTATTTGATCAGGTAGTGAAGCCTGCGAGAGGTTGGTAACGTTGGGCATTGCTGTGAACTTGGTACCATATTTGACGGGGACTATGCATTTGGGCAATGCTACGTCTGCCAACACAGTCACCAACTTCCTTGGCACATCTTTCATGCTATGCTTGCTTGGTGGCTTTGTCGCCGACACCTTTCTTGGCAGGTTCGTCAAATTTCAGTATCCCAAAATATATTGAATTCAATAACCCAAATGTTATATGCTCGTCTCAATTTCTCACTCACATATACTTCTCCAAATTCATCGGTTTTAGGTACCTCACCATTGCAATCTTCGCTACCGTTCAAGCAACCGTAAGTCTTCTTGTACATGTTGTTATATTTTTATATCACGGACACTCAGTTTGTTTGTTCATTTTGGTGAGATTTATTTGGTTTTGGTGTATAGGGTATGACAATATTGACAATCTCAACTATAGTCCCGAGCCTCAAACCTCCGAAATGCAAGGCCGACACGGTCTCACCTTGCGTCCCTGCAAACGGCACGCAGCTCACAGTTCTCTATATGGCGTTATATCTCACGGCCCTGGGCACAGGTGGTCTAAAGTCGTCGGTCTCAGGCTTAGGCTCGGACCAGTTCGATGACTCTGACAAAGAAGAAAGAACTCAAATGACAAACTTCTTCAACTGGTTCTTCTTCTTTATCAGCCTCGGATCGTTGGCCGCAGTGACCATTCTTGTCTACATCCAAGATAACTTGGGCAGAGATTGGGGTTACGGGATCTGTGCTAGTGCCATAGTGATCGCCCTCCTTGTGTTCTTGAGCGGCACGAAACGATACCGCTTCAAGAAATTGGTTGGTAGCCCTTTGACTCAAATCGCCACGGTGATTGTTGCGGCTTGGAAAAAGAGGAACTTAGAATTGCCTTCGGATACGTCGTTGCTCTTTAATGTTGATGACATCGGTGATGGTCACAAGAAGAAAAAGCAAACTCTGCCCCATACCAAGCAGTTCCGGTAAAGTCTCTAAAACTGTATCTTTTTTCTAATTCCTCCATTTGGGTTTTCTAGTAATTAACTAAATCACTCCGTATTTAAGTACTTACCACGTTGAATAGTATTATTAGTCTTTTGTTTTATTTTTTGGTGAATGGTTGAAGAGAGTATTTTTAAATAACTTTTAGTGACGTAGGGCATATGAGAGTCCCAACAATTAGGGAGTGATAGACCATAAAAAAAAGCTTATCTTTTTGGTGGGCTAGCCTGATGGATGATCACCAATCGTCGGTTAATATTGACCTCTCAAAGAGAAGAGTCATTGTTATGGTCATTAAAAACCTGGGCCATGAAATGGATAGCCAAGTTTTTGTCTACCTAACTCAAGCCTTGCAACTCAAAGACATTGTATAGAGTCGTTGAACGAGAAGTATGTCCATGTGCAAGAAAAAATAGGTCATGTATATCTTTGGTTGTCATCTAAGTTTCCCCAACACAAATCTGAAAACCAGAGGATCCAATATCCAAAAGAATAATATCAAAAAGTAAAAGAATCCCATATGTTAATTTCTAGCGTCTGAGCCGAATCCATTTGAATCTTTACATTGTCTTGTTTGTTCTTTTCCTCTTTCTTTATGATAGAAACCATGTTCATAGATTATAATATACGTAAGAAAGCTAGATATATATATATGGACCAGTGAAGTGGTGCTACATTTCACAAAGCAAAATAAAAAAATAAATATCACGAGGGGTCTACATCAGTCTGTCCTCCAAATAGGTCCTTACACTTGCTTGTCTTGGAGCTTCCCGCTTTCTAATTCTTCCCCTCCCCAGATACAATCTAACTCAGTCACGGACGGTTTAGCTTATATAACTATATCCCCTGTTCTCTTGTCTCCATCACAGCCTATTATTAGCAACAAAAAAAAAACTAGTTGTGTTATATTTTAGGAATTACTTGTGGCCTTTCAAGTCACAAACACTTATGGCGCGCACAAAAAAACAAATAGAGAAGCAACACTACATGTGACCTCCTCACGGAACTAATTACACTTTCTTACAACCTTAACATGATCATCTTGAAGAACACACATAATAAAATTTCCTTTTCGTCACCACCTTGAAACATGTTATTTTGACAAGACATATGACGATGCATATGCTTTCTCCATATTTAATATGTCGTAAACCTTTTTTTTCCTCTTTTTTTTCTTTTTTTTTGGGGGAACTTTATGGAATAAATTCCAGAGATGTTTATGATGTGTTCCTAATTATCTTCCTTTTCATGGCAGTTTCTTGGACAAAGCAGCAATCAAAGACTCAGATACAGCCACCATTACTAGGACCACTTTGATAAATAAGTGGAGCTTATCAACTTTAACGGACGTAGAAGAAGTGAAAATAGTGTTTAGAATGTTACCCATCTGGGCCACCACCATTATCTTTTGGACAATCTATGCCCAAATGACTACATTCTCAGTGTCACAAGCTACCACCATGGACCGCCATATAGGCAACAACTTCCAGATCCCTGCAGCTTCACTCACTGTCTTCTTCGTGGGAAGTATTCTTTTGACCGTGCCTATTTATGACCGAATTGTCATTCCAGCAGCAAGAAAATTGCTTAAAAACCCACAAGGACTAACCCCTTTGCAACGCATTGGAGTTGGTCTACTTTTCTCAATCTTTGCGATGGTTTCTGCTGCTCTCACTGAACTTAAGCGTTTACATGTGGCAAGATCACATGGTTTGACTGATAATCCAAGCGCTGTGATCCCATTAAGCGTTTTCTGGTTGGTCCCACAATTTTTGTTTGTAGGGTCAGGTGAGGCCTTCACATATATAGGACAGCTTGACTTTTTCCTAAGGGAGTGTCCTAAAGGAATGAAGACGATGAGCACAGGACTGTTTTTGAGTACCTTATCTTTAGGGTTTTTCTTGAGCTCTCTATTGGTTACTGTAGTGCACAAAGTAACTAGGGACAAGAAGCCATGGCTAGCAGATAATCTCAATCAAGGCAAGCTTTATGATTTCTACTGGTTACTGGCAATTCTGAGTGGTCTTAACTTCCTGGTTTATTTGGCTTCTGCTAAATGGTATGTGTACAAGGATAAGAGGCTTGCTGAGGAGGGCATAGAATTGGAGGAAGCAGAGATTATTTGCCGTTAAATAGAAGTGGTTTCATACAGAAGGGGAAAAATGAAAAGGAAAAAAAAAATAGTATTCCCTCCAAGTCCCTACTTACTTTTTGGCTTTTTAATAAGTCTGTAAGTTGTAACCCTTTATGTACAAAAAAAAAATTAACCAAAAAAAAAAAGAACAGATCAAAATCGAAGGATCACTTTTAAAGATTGTCATCAAAACCAAAATCGCTTTCAGAGATGCTGCCTTTGGCAAAATTGTAGAGTGTGGTTGATTAGAAATACGAGTTTTTTTAGTAAATTAAGGCCTTTATGTATTCTATGTTCCGATCAAAGATTAATGTTTAATTAAGCCCTTCTAGCTCAAATCTCATGCACATGATTACAATACATATTACAATATTATTGATGCACTACTTTGCACATATGTAACAATTAACAAAGAGTTAAATACAATATTTTCGTAGTTCAGGGACTGAAAAGAGTAGGTAGATTAAAGAAAAAGTGTACAGCACCTTCAAGGTAGGAGTATGTGTTGTTTATATATATATATATATATATATATATGCATGCACGAGGCACGGCCTTATATTAAATATATTAATCCCATGAATAAGTCATGCGCTTAATTCAAAGTATCAAGCAGTCTCATAAATTATATGATTAAAATACACAATAAAACCATCTAGTGAAACCATGGGCAGAATGTCATTGTCCCAATCTTAGGGAGCAACATTATCTAGGTAAAAGGTAATTATATCCAAAATATATACACAAATATATACGGAGAGTATAATACTATTTGCAGAAATGCCCAAAACCCATCTGTCCCAGATCTCTCAATAATTCAACTACTCCAATAATTTGAGGGCCTCTTCTTTGACACACTGAAATCAATCATGCAAAATAAATTAGTACATTCCCTTGATCCTTGTGCGAGAGGCAATGCGCATTCACGTAAGCAAACGCGTAGAATGGGTTGTTTTCTTTCTTTCTTTTTATGGATGTCGATATTATATATTTAATCGAATTTAAATAATAGTAAAATATATATATAACTTAACGTATGGAATGGGGTTTCATTTAGAGGTGAAAATGCTTTCTTCTAATGGAGGTCCTTAATTTCTAAGTCGTCACATGAAATGCAAAAGCTATGTACTAGGATTATGACACCAATGCCACATTATGTGACAGGCTATACATGCCAAAAGTTTAGACTGTGTAAAACATTGCTTTTATTGTATACATTATAAATATATATTATTGAGATTCTTGCTAAGCAAAAAAGCTCCAAAAGTTTTTTTTTTTTTTTTTTTGGTGAAAAAAAGCTGCAAAAGTTAAAAAGAGTCCAAATGGGTCTATTCATTTCACCTTAGTCACGTTATAACACATTATTTTGAAACATTAAAAAGTAATTAAAAAGGTAGTTTAATTAAAGTTTACAATGCCATTAATCAAAGAACATGAAATGCACTTTTAAAAAAAAAAAGAACATAAAAATGAAAAAGGCGGAATTGTCGTTAATCAAGCATATTGACATTGATATACACATCCAAATAAATAATGGAAGATAACACACATAAGTATAGCATAGGCTGCTTTGTTACATTTCGTACAAGCATACCTAAGCCATAGTCTTTGCTAGTGCTAGTGCTACCAAAACCTCTATTAACCGCACATTATAGAACTTTAATCCATTATTCAAATTCTCTCAATCTAAGCCAAGTAATCTTGGATCCTTATCTTCAATCCGAAGCTCTCATCATCATTTTTATTTAAGCAAAGGAAGGAGATATTTGCTATGCACAAATATTGACTCATCAGATGTACTAGTGCTGGCGACACACACTGTTTTAGTAGCTGCATGCATGTGTTCAGTAGGAATTTTATATATATATATTTTCCTACTACTTTTTTTTTTTTAATTGATTTCTGTTACTGAATTTTGTTATCTGGTCCCTTTCCTTATAATATTTAGGTTTTATGGCATCAAAAGTATATGGGAATAACACTCAAAAATTTCCCTTGATGCAACATTTTGCAGGAATTCAGGATCAGAATAACAAATAATTAAACACAACGACAAAAAGAAAAAGATTTTATTCGTCCTTTCTTTGGAAAAGAGTGTGCGGTGGGTGTGGCTTATGAGTTCAAGTGGTGTCGGCTTTTTCTTTTTCTTTTTTTCTTCTTTTCTTTTCCTTTTGTTACAAAAATCACGCTCAGTCCATGTCAAAAGGACGAAATTAAAGAGATTCATGGCCCATATGGGATGGAGATTTTTGGGCTAACCACATTTGTCTTTCCCACTTCTTAAGCCCAAAAAGGGCCCAGAATAATATATATATATATATATATATATTATTATTATTTTTAACCTTCAACCAATCTGTTTTACTATTCCTCTTGATTTTGTAACTTATTTATTAATACTTCTCATTCTCAATCCCACTCCACCTGAGAAAATCGCCAAGGAAACTGATTAAAGACTAGTTCTGTACAATACCAATTAATTTTTTATCAATTTTATTTACAACTGACTTGACAATATGTTATTTATTAATAATTTAATAAGCTTCGATAAAAGATAAATAAGCAGCAACCACAAATAAATTGTTTGTCAGCGTCGCTTTATTGGGCAAAACTTATTGCCCCTTTACTTTCATTATTTGTTATTAAAAAAATTTGCATTATTGGTGAGTCTTGTCATCTTTAAGTAAATCATCCGTCTACAAGAAAGCATAATGATTCTATTTTGGAATATGTATTGACTCCTTTTTCAAATTTCAAGTTCGGTATTTTGCCTTTATACATTACCCTTATCCTTCTGGAAATAGAAAAAGTATTACTGCATGGAGTTGGTTGCGTTGACCTGGGCCGTAAGCCCAAAGAGCAGCTTTGCCAGATACAAATTGGGCTTACTTAGAAGGATTATGAATTGGGCCCTATGAGAACCTTAAGGCCCTTGGGAACTTAAAAATGCAAATTTTCAAGGGACTTTTGTAAATTGCAATTAATTCATTGATAACACAGCTGTTTCTAATTTTTATTTTTTATTTTTATCTTTTAAGTTATATATAATTTGGTTAGTTAGAGTTTATTAAATATTAGTTAGACTAGTTAATTAAGTAAAAATAAAAATATTTTGAAAGTATTTTAATTTTTAATTTTTAATTTTTCATTTTCCATCACATTTTTAGTCTAACTAACATTATACCAAACTCCAATCAACCTCTAAACTAACCAAATTATACATAACTCAAGAAGAAACAAAAATAAAAAATAATTGTGTTATCAAATAAGTCCTAAATTATTTATTTTTTTTTATAAAAATCACATTAATTTTTTCGTAGTTAAATCATTTAAATACATTAAATTGGAAATAAATTTAAAAACTAACTTAAATGTACTTTTTAGAATGGTTTTAGGAGAAATTTTGAGGTATAGTACCAGTGCCGGTTCCACCTCAAATGCACACTAGGTACACATAGCCCTATTAAATATTGACATGTTTTAGATAAATAACATGTCATTAAAATGCTACATCTAGGGGTGTGGCTTAACAGAAAGGAAGTCGACTATCACACTCGTTTGTGAGAGTTGTAATTCAAATTTTGAAACAGTAGGTGGAGAGGGATTTATTAGAGGGCTGAGCTAGCTGATGTAGACTCGGATTGCAAAGTTAAAGTTTGAAAAAAATACGTCATTAAAATGCCACATCAGCATATTTGAAGCATTTATTACACATTGTACACCTAAAAATTTCTCTGATTTTTAGTTTCTTTTTTTGATAGATCTGATTTTAGTTTACTTAAACATGTTTATTGGTTGTCATTTTGTATGAATTGCATTATCCATTTGATTTTAAGTGATAAAATGGATGAATAATTTAGGAATTAAGTCGCATTAGAAACAAAGATATATAGATCAGATTTGACAAAAATACACCTTTCTTCATTTATTTCTGAAAGTGAAATACAAATAAATAGGGAATTTAAAAATAAAAAAAAATGAAGAAGAAGAAGAAAGAAAGAAAGAAAGACAGAAAAGAAAAAGACGTACAAGGACTACAAAGAGCGAAGATATTACACATTGCATGCCCTCCAAACCTGATAGCGATGACGTTTACAATCATAATATTAGACTAAATAAGCTAACCATGAAACCAGAGTTAGAAGATGAATAAGATTTAAAAAGTTGGCGTAAGGATCAGTTGGCTGTGAATATGTAGGAGAAATAACTCTTGGATCTTGGAAGTGATGGGTTTCAGGACCAGAGCTGTTGAGCTTTTCTCCATACCAATCCTGAAACCACCTCATGTGTCTGTAATCTGCCATGCTACAATGTTATCTGCAAAGCTACAATGTTAAGGCATATTTAAGTAGAGAGAATAATTAGGGTGAAAATTTATAACTTAATTATTCTTGCAATGAAATATGCAAACAAGGTGTAGATCATGAGTAGCAACTAGTTTGTCTTTGAAGAAAAAAGCATTACTGACAACGCTAAAATTGCTGTGGCACCCATACCCATGCCAATTTGGTGTTCTTTGGTAGAATTTTATTGCATGAAATATATACATATATATATGTGGGATTTGCAACAAGTATGCAAAAGAATAGTACTAACCTGAATCATGAATCATGGACCTTCTAAGGGCTCAACAAGGCCTTCATTAAATTCACCAAATATATTTGGGCATCCATCCCATTTTCCTTGCTCACGTGATTCCCAATACCCACCTACATAGTGAAACGGCCCATTTCCACCTTCTCTCCGGAACCATCTGGGTTTCCACCCATTTTCTTGTAATTTCCTTGACTGTATATACAGTGAGAAACGCCAATGAAACATAAGTCGTTTCTTTAATTTCACATCGAAAAATTTAAACTATTACCTAGTGTACATTTGTAAACAGGTTAAGATATAATTCACGTATACAAATATAATAAATTGTGTTTGGTAAGAAATAGAACGTCAGTTATTGAAATTTACTTATTTGCTAATAAGCTGCATGTAAATGTAAGCATGCTTGTGATTTGATAAAGGCATAGATAGAGATGACAAAACATACCATTCTTTGCCTCTTCTCTAACCGTTGTTTCTCCACATTTGCCTTCTCATATTCTCCATTCTCCAGATGCCGCTGATCCGGTCTAAGTCTGGAATCTGTGGGTGGGAGCTTCTCCTTTATCCGTGATCAAATACCCGGAATCAGACACAGCTAAAAAAACCGTTAGAGATGCATGAGAGGAAAATGAAAATGCATATGAAAAAATTGATTTGATGCATCATGTCTACCTGCAATCCAGATATAAGCTCGTTAAGCGTGATTGCGAATGAAGTTAAGTTGTACCGAGTGAGATTAGAAGGTGGCTTAATCCTTTTCCACAACAAGGATTGTGAACCATTATCCTTTGCTTTGTTGCTGCCATCCCCATTAACATAATACATGGCATCATCCCACTTCCCAAATAATATGGCCACCTTGTTCCCGTTAATATCTTCAACAAATCCATTAACCTGTTTCAAATGCAGGATACTCTTAACATCAATCCTGTAATCTTTCTTGGGAGAGGAAAAATAGAATTAGAGAACTGGTTGCATCAAAATTTAGGTATTGTTTAAAACTAAGGGACATCAAGCAGCTAGTGTGGAATTTGCCTACTCATTGCATTACTAACCTGGCGAGGATTTCGTTCAAGAATTGATTGCTCTTTGAATTTAAGTTTGCATGAATGTTGACGATTTCCACGTATATGCATCATCCCATGGTGATCACAATACACTTTTCCAAGGATAAGATTATAAATGCTTGTTGTAACCTGTAAATATCATGTGATTCCATAGCATGTTAATCATAAAAAGGCAAGGAGCAGATGAAACATTTAACGTCAAGATCTAGCATAAACACAGCCGTACAGCAATTACACACCTTGCTCCACTGGAAAATTTCTCCATCTTCAAATTCTACAGTCAGAACTCCTACAGGGTCAAGCTGAATTGACCTCCCCCAAAATTTTGTATGAAGGTTACTATCACCCCAGAATTTCCAACCTCTACCTTCACAGTGGCAGGCAATAAGTGTTGGGTGGTGACTGACCTGTTCCAATTTGAAAATTACTGAAATATTGTAGATTGAAGAGTAAAAACCATACAACAACTTTAAAAGAAAAATGAGCTGACAGATACTTCAAGGATGCAGCGTGCAGCAGCATTCATGTATTAGTGTTATGCAATAATAACTTCTGCTTAATCGTTACTGAAATAATTTCTCTAGTTCACTACACATAAAGAAAACACTTAAAACATTTCCTTGGTAGTTTTCAAAAAGGTGAAACTATTTTATCATGATTTGGATCTTCATTTTACAAAAATGTAGGTTGGTTTTTTCCTTCAACAATTAAAAAATTTGTAACTTATTGCACTTTGATCATTAATTTAAAAATTGCATGTGCTATCTAGTTTTTTATTCCCTTAAAGACTCAAATCCAAGTAAACTTCTCTCACAGTTTTTCTATTTCAGTTCTTTAAAGTCCTTCAAAATGATACATCATAATCAATTTCTCTTTCTTGTTGATAACCTTGCTACAAGAATTCATCTTTTCCGAAAGAAAATTTGCAAAATCTCAAATGTTGAATCCTTCTAGAGAACTGTAATTCATATCTCAACCTCGACTAAGTTATCATAAATTTTTGAAGTTTAAGTTCAATTAAATATGCTTCTTCTTCTTTTTTTCTTTAAGTTCAATTAAATATGCTTCTCCTTTTTTTTTTCTTTAAGTTCAATTAAATATGCTTCTTTTTTTTCTCTTTCTGTTTTAGGACTATAGATGTTTTGGATCGTTAAATACTGACCTTCTCCGAGAAGAAGCGAAATCCTTTCTCAGGATAGTCAGCTTCATAAGTTTCTCCTAATAACGGATTGAAGGGCTTGCAATGCCGACCTTCAGATGACGCATATGCTGACACCGCAAATGCAGCAACATTCAATGCTCTTAGGAGGCTGTTACCCTGACAACATTAATACAAGATCCCATGGAAGAAATTGTCAGATTTCAGTAGGTTCAAGAAAACAGCTACTTTTGATGTACACATACTTGAATATATGTATAGCGGGAACAGCCTATTTGACACAATGGATCCTGTAAGGAAATAGTATCAAGAGAATAAAAAAGGATAATTTCTTTTACTGCATGGACAATGGACACTCAACAAATAAAGATGACACTGCGATAAGAAGCTATGCAAAAATTGACAACAACAGTGTATGACAAACCATGAAGTAACAGATGCTAATCATACCGCTTTTCCATATTCGTATGCTTGATCCAGAAGGTAAGAGTACTCCATGTCTTCACAACCTTTCTGAAGGGAGGATATTGGCTCATTGAAGTAAACAGGAAGACAAACTCGTGTGAGATCCTTTCCCACATTGTCTTTGATCATGGACCATAGACTAACACCTTTCTCCTTCTCAACTGGATCAGGAAGTTTTTTTCTCCTTTCAATGTGCGGATATCTAGAATCATTACCTTCTTTCTGAGTTTGTACTTTATCCATGTTGCCAAATTGACTTTGTTCACTATGCTTATCCACATTATTTACAATTGCATTACTAGATCTACAACTAATGGTGGGTTCAATAAAATACTCTTTCGTATCATAAAACGATGTTTCATCTTCATCTGAAACTTCCTCAAGCTCTTGTTTCTCAATATCATCAGATGATTCAGTTGTGCTGCATTCTGGAACCAAAACATAAGTCAAGAAACAGACAAGCAGAGAAGCTATAGGAAAACATAGATATCATCGTGGATGAAGCAGAACTTTGGACTAAACAGTTTTATTTACAGTATAGGGCTATATGCATATTACCTCAATTAAAATAATTATAAGATGACTAAACAATCATCCCTTAACACTAATATGAAACAGAATGGAAAATGGATTTTTTTTTTTACCAAAATATAAATAAAAACAATAATTTGTCTTCAAATATTGGAAGTCCACAGGTACAACTCTAAAGTACAAAGATAGAGATAACATATCGACTGGAATTGAATCTACCAATGAACCATGAATATATAGTTGACTAGATTTTTGTATGAATTAAGCCAAAAGCTTCAAAGAGAAAGGAATAACATTTAAGTAGATTCACTCTCAAACCAATAACTTTCTTCTAAATGATAAACCAAAGAAAACTCAGGAAACTTTTGTCCAATCAATTCTTCTCTCACTTTAATACATACATGGGTTCCATTTTCAAAATTCTTTTTCACCAAGATCCATAAGATATGCTTGACCCGAAATTTATCCATTCCCCAATGTAAAGTTTATTTTTCCACCAGACAGAAACACAAAATAACCAAGCAGATAGAGGGAAAACAATTCATGTATACCACTGTATTTTCCACGCCCTAGACTGGAAAACTCATGCTTCGTCAATTGAAATTCACCATCATTAATTCCAGATACTTCTGCTTCAATATTAGCTGCCTGCACATGTAAAAGTAAGATATGATGCAACATGCAAAACATATACGCTACTTTATTACACGTAAAAGAGAGCCAATAAAATGTAATTTTTAATCAGAGTAAAGGATTAAAAGAATTTGAAACAACAGCGTTAAAGGAAGCTACTACAAAGCATTACCTAAGAAACTAAAAATACAACAAGAAATTAAGTTTAATATAGAAAAAAGGATTATAGATGTCAGAACCGGCTGCAAGCACTTCAATGTGTAAATTAAAAAAGGACACTAATTGAAAGTAAAGTTACCTCCAACTGCCTCAATGTGTCGAGTAAATTGGAACGCTCTTGGCAGAGAACCTTAAGTTGTCCTTGAATTTCGGAGAACTCCGAAAGCATGATTTTCTCACAGTCCTTTACGGTGTTCTCACTGATTCCCTCTTCAAGTAGGCGTCTTTTAAGCTTTACAGTTGATATAGATAAGTCATTCGGTACAAGAGAGAGACTATCATTCAACAATCTAAGCGGAAATAGACTCCGAGTTGAGACCAGAGCTTGTATCCAAGCAACACGATCGCCCTTTGATTCAGTTCTCAAGTGAAGGGTCTTTGTGGCAGTAAATATGTAAAAGCGCCGGTCATCAGACTTGCTTTCTCGAAAAGATGATATCTGTTTGAACAAAATCAACAACAAAAAAGATCTCTTTGGCATGAAATTACGGCACCATCACAGTGTCCACTGCGAGTTTCAAATTAAAAGTTCAAAGAATGAATGCAATTAACGTAACAAATATCTCAAAAAAGAGGAACTGCTTTAAAAGACGTCAACTTTTAGCCTCGCCAAGACAGGCAGTTTAACTGCACAGACGATGATTCACGAACTTCAAACTCAGACCATCCACCTCACACAACCCAGACCCTCCTTCTCCTAAGTGGGACCCCTTTTACCCTAATAAGCCAGAAGGCTTTCCAGCTCCTAATGAAACAATAACATTGCTATCCAGCTCCCAATGACACCAAAAACTATCTGACATCTTAAGAAGTTGAAGTTCAGTACTTAAAGCGAAAAACCCAAACCAAAAAGCCTTACCAGCCCCCTTTAAAGATAACAAATAGAAGATCAGCATGGACTTGGTCATTTAGACCCAGCATCTAGAAGTATCCAATAATGAAAATACTGAGAATATGCCCCAGAGGGCTCGAAATAAATCTCTTTGTCCCCCCCCCCATTTCAAACAGTATTAATACATAACCCAATCTTCAGAATCATTAAACCCCACCTAGTCGTCCTAAGTCCCCACATTGTTTATTCACCAAAAAAAAGTCCCCACATTGTTTCAATGTTTATGTCACTAAGAAACAAGCCCACATGTCCCAAATTAAAGTTTCTTCCAAACGAAACTTAAAAGCAAACTACTTATTAGCTCCCGAATCCACTCAACCCCAAGACAAGTCAAAAAGAAAACCAACACTCTAAAACAAAATCCCACTTAAATAACGCAGTGAAAACACAATCCCCTCCGTCCGATCACTGCACTATTCCATACTTCCGAGTAAACTAAACCTTCACGTATAGTAAAAAAAAAAAAAAAAAAAAAAGGAAAACAAATATAAAAAAGAAAGAAAAAAATTTTGTGCTAACACTGTACACGGTACCTAGCATAGTAGTATGAGAAGCTCCACGGCGTGGGCTTGCAAGTTAGAGCTTTCACTTTTCTCTATAATTTAGAGGTGAAAGAGTGTAAAAGAAAGGGAAAAAGAAACAAAATATTAAAACGATCATCTTAGAGCTGGAAATGTAACCAATAGCGATTCACGGATGATGTGACCACAGGATAATACCTAGGCGTACAACGTAGGCTAGCACTTCCTTTTATCCACCTGCTGATGTGACCCACTAAACACTAACAACTAGTTAAACTGTAAAAAAGTTAAATTGAAATTGAAATCGCGAAGAAGTCCAGAAGGGAGAGAGAGTCTAGTCAACACCCAACAGCTAAGGATGACGAACACATTGTTGCTAGGAACCAACGGTTCACATACTTGGTTTTCTCGCTCAGATATCAAAGCCTTTTCTTCTTTCTTTTTTCATTTTTTCTACATTTTTCTGGCAGAAAATCAGAATTGCAGGGGAAAAATAGCATTGCCAAGAGACACCCAAAATTGAAAATTTTGATAGACGTGAAGAGGTGTAAAAAAAATAAAGATTTATATCTTCTTTTTTTTAGTTAAAAGAAATTGTGAATCAAAACCGCTTGCCGAAATTGGAAAGTTGGAGTGAAAAATAGCGCCAAAAAACCGCCTGATTGAAACTTCAATGCTCTCAAAACGGATCGTAGCGTATACATATATCCTCTCAAAAGGACGTGTGTATGTATGTATATATATGTGTGTGTGTGTAATAGCATTGGAAAGAAAATTGGATTTAACGAATAGTTTTTTATTATTATTATTATTTTTAAATTTTTGGGTTAATTTCTGATTACCTTGAGATGGACGATCCCAACAGTTTTCTGTTGCTTTCGTCTGGCGGACCCGGACCCGCTGTCCACCCTTGAAAGCCGATTGGTGGAGATCTCCCCGATGAATCTTACGTCGTCATTTGGCGTCAGCAGGTTCAGACTCTCTGGCCGGCGAATCTTCGCGTAAGATAGCACTCCGTTTCTCAACAAAAACCATCTGGATCTCCATCCCTTCCCGTAATTGGTCCACTTGTACAGAACTCCGGCGACGGTTCCCTCAGATCCCGGCGGCCTTCCCGCATTGCCCTCAGATCCGCCTGAAACCGCCGCCAAACTAGCCGGCAAGCTCCTCGTCCTCGACAGCATCGCCTCCGGGGACTTGTCCCCGATTCCCGGAGTGCTCACCAGCGTGATACAGCACAACGGATGCATCTCCTTCACTCGCATTTCCAATCCCGCAGATTAAATCTTGCAAAAATTTTAATCTTTTTAAAAATTCAGAAAAAATATATATTTATATCCTTTGTTTGATAATAATCAGCTTCCCATTGCTCTTCCGATGAACAACTGCACCAACACATAAACAATCAAATAGCAAAGCAACCATTAGAATCAAAATGCAGGCATTGCTGATACCTGAAACTTTAGGGTTCCTGAAAGTGAGAGAGAGAGAGAGAGAAAGAGAGAGAAAGTCTTTCGGGGGCCGTAGACGCACCTGTGGGAGCTCTGAAACTGAGAGAGATTCGGGAAGAGAGAGTGTGTGAAAACTCAGAGGCTTGCTATTATAAGACCACGTCCTTTTATTTATTAATCAATTAATTTATTAAAATTTGCTTCAATTGATGGCAAAGTATATATATATATATATATATATGTGTGTATATATGTATATACACACACAATTGTATGTATATATGGAATATGGAAGTGAGAGAGAAGGGTGCAGGTGGTAATTAAGGTGGTGGCAGAACGGTAATTAAATGCCATTGAAACAGATTTCCAAGCTGAGAAGGACTTCTTCTTCCTCAACTTTTTTTCATTTTTTTAATCATACATTTTCCTATTTTCATTTTGGTATTTTTAATTATTTTGCACCGTGGTGGGGGGAGGGAGCGAAGGAGAGAGAAAGCCCGCCATTTTGCGAGACAAATAAAGTATCGGTAACATAGCGCGATAAATTGGAAGTGGCAACTCGGAACGTTTTTTTTTTTTCAAATAACTCTTGATTTATTATTCTTTAAACTTATAAGTAGATACTAAGTACGTTTTAAACCATTCTTTGTTTAATATTATCTATCCTAATTCATAAAACCATTGTCCTATTTTCATTATAGTTCTAAAAATTTTAACAAAAAAATTCATAAATAGAAATGTTTTATTCTTATTTTTATTCTATTCAGTTCAATCAATTCAATAATTATTTTCATTACACACCCGTAAACATTTTATAAAAAAATGCCACAATTTATTAGTTTTACAATTAATTTATACAAAAAATTTATTCCAATAAATTGATTCTTGCTAGTAATTAACCTTTTAATTATTGTTATTATTTATATTTTAAAAAAAAAAAAAAACAACCCCGCTTGAACCGTATTAATAATAAAGAGTAAATCTTAGCAGTGCGAACAAATACGAGAATTTTATAATTTTAAAAAAAAAAATATCAAGTCCCTTGTCACTTTAACTTTCCAGCCAGATCAAGGTTTTATTAAATCCAAGATTAATTATATTAACTGGTCTAAATCAAAATCGATAAATAAGGTTTTTAAAATTTTTAATTGGAGTATAAACCTGCACAAAATATCCAAGGACTTCTAAGTTTTCACCTTGAAACTGTACGTTAAAAAAAAAAATTAAACTTCAAAATTTGTTAAATCTTGAAGATCCTTCATCTTCCTTATCACGCTTTGAAAACATTTTGTTTTTTTCTAATCTTATTAATTTCATGAATAATTTACTTCTTATTATGATAAAAATGCAAATATTTTACTCAAAGCTGTTATATTCATAAATTATAATAATCAAATTTCATTTTCCCTTCCGAAAATAAAATACATATTTTCATTACTTGAAATAATAACTTGAAGTCCACCTCCTTTTAATCTGCCAGCGCTAATCCAAGTCCATATATAAATATAACATAGATGAAAGTGTTAAATTTCCAATTTGTAATTCAAATTCATTTCAAAAGACATAGCAAATATCATGTTAGAATTTGTGGTCACGTTAGAAAATATTTAAAATAAAAGCATTTGAAAATTTTTACACTTAATTTAACTAAAGAATATTTGAATTTTTAAAACTCCATCTAGGAAAATTGAATTCTATATGATAATAAATTTCTTTCACATATATATATCTTTTTAATCAGGCTGTGTTGGAAAATATTATTAAATCTTTTTAAATGCTATACTTACCATGTAAAATCCTAAAATTTAAAATTCCTAGCATTCTCCTTCCAACTTCAATATTTTACAAGCATAGTGTATTCTGTATATTAAGTATAAAAAAGAAAAGACTCGTCCTAAATGCAAACCTAATTTGGAAGATGCCCCAGCTGTTTCTGAAAGATAGTGATTTTGTTGGTGTTTGATTAATTTCTTTGGTTGTTAAAAGTAAGGTAAGCCACCAAGCTAGCTATATAAATACAAATAGCTACATATCATGTCAAATTTGACTACACACTTCCATTTCATCAATCTTATATAAGTGTCTTCTTCTTAAATAAAGGAGAAAGATATGTGCCATTAAGATTGATATATACCCCGTCAAAAATTACAGGAAATGTTTAATCAGGTTTTAACCTCGTTGAATTGATATCACTTGGTAGTGGGTGTTCCATCTAGTAGAGTTTGGTTTGGTTTGGTTTATTATCAATTTTCTAACTAAACTTTGGCTGATGTTAACGTATATCCGTACGGAATAACGCAATTATAAATGTTATTAAAGCCATACCAATCTCAAGATTGTTAGTGGGTTTGAGAAAATTTAACTTCAAAGCTAATTAATTTAGTTAAGAAATTAGAATTTTGTGCTGTATCTGAATTGCAATAGTACATGACGTTTGGAAATATGTTTCACAGCTAACATAAATACAGTCCAAGTAATAATTATCAAATAAAACATCAAAGGGATAGGTTTTAAACAAATCCAAATTAATTCATTATTCATTCGAACCCAAACCACTTGGGTTTAAGCTGGATTAATAGCTGTGTTAATTAGCCGGCTTGTTCAGTTTTTTTATGACACAAAGATTACATTTTTAAGAGGAAAAAGATACAAAATGCAGCTAAAAAAAATTACTTTAGGTAATAAAATGTTAAAAATAAAAATTGAAGTAAGAAAGTACAAATTATGATAAAATAAAAAAATAAAAAATTATTTTTGTTATCATTCTTAGACCTTCTTGATCACCTTCCCTAGGAAACTCAACTGCTTAAAATAACTTACACATGAAAGTTAACTCAAGCCGAGAAGCTGCCTAGTAGTTGCTTGTACTTGTATTTTCCGCCAAGTGCCAAGGCATTTACTTTGTTGAGTGAGAGTGACATAGATGGAATATATATATTAACTGACAAAAATGGGGCTATTTAATTATAGTTAATTTGTTGAATTCATGAGTATATCACCATCGAAAATTAAATGATTTCAGCTGCAATATTAATAATGCATTCATATGCTCGAGCTCTTCTTGAAAGACAACCAATTGATAATTAATAAAATCTAATTCCAAAGGTACTGAAATAAATAATAAATTTATTTTTTTAAAAAGAAAATTAATTTCAAGGAGGAACTGGTTGTTTATATATATAAATTTAGCTGTTAAAAATGAAGAAGAAAAAATAACCCACTTAGGCCCTTTGATAACATTTTCTATTTGTATTTTTTTATATTTTTATTTAATTAAATAATTTAATTAATATTTAATAAATTTTAATCCACTTTTAAATTAATTAAATTTTATATAATTTAAAAAAAATTTAAAATAAAAATAACTATATTATCAAAGCCTTAATTTTTTCATTGTATGATGAATAAATTTTGTTAAATGTATTTGGAGGAGGATGGTGGAGGCCTTTTAACTTTGTGGGTAGGGGTCAGTGGGTGGTGGAGTCTCTTCCGTGACACGTGGCAGAAGCAGGGATAATGACATGGGAGTGATTAATTAATTAATTAATTAATTAATATATCTCTGGATCTGCCCACGCATGTGGCTCGCTCTTCCACTCCCCACGCTTCCCATTTCCTATTCTTTCCCTCTCCAAATTTCCTTCCTCTCCCTCCTACTTTCAGCGCGTGATTTCCAAACTACTTTTTTTCAACTTTTTATCCTCCTGAATTAAATTATTTTTTATTTATTTATTTTTTAAATTAGGAAGATTACATAAATTTTTATAAAATTTAAATATATATTTTTAAAAAAATTAACAAATTTGACAATAAAATATACTAATTAAATGATAATTAAAGGAGTATTGCCATCAGTGACGAATCTAGGTAGAGGGCTGCCCGGGCTATAGCCTGAGCAGTTTTTTATTTTTTCAAAATTTTTTTTTTAATTCGCCCACTTAATAGCCGTACAGTTTTTTTTTTTTTTTTAATTTCCCTATAAATTATCTATTTCATTTATATTCCAGTCTATTTAGATCTAACTCGCTTGGTTTTATTCAAATTTTTTATTCTTAAATTCAATTTTTAAACTTAACTGGTTCAAATTTAATTTTTTTTTCTTCCCTTTTTTTAATTTAATTTTATCATAATTCTAATTTATAAATCACTTCCTAACCTTTATTCTTAATCATTATTTTTTAATTGGTATTATAGAAGGTTTTGACTTACTATCATAAGAGTTTTAATTCAAAATAATTTATTATACCCTTAAGACTTTACCCCCACACCCCCACCACAACTTATAAATATCTCTAATAATTTTAAATTAATTTAATATATTGCATATTCAAATTTTATTTCTTTTAAAAAAATTTTATTTATTAAATAAAAATAGCCAACTCAATTTTTTAAAAAAAGCCTCGATGGATTTTATCAGCCCAATATTTTATTAGTGGATAAAATTTTCTTACTACTCTAATTTTGCAACCCTATAAGAGTCTAGAGCAGTTGGCTTAACCCCTTAACAGATCCCCCTTCACCTGGCGATTCAAATAAGGTTGAGTACACCTAAGACAATAACGAAGTTTGCCAAAACTCAAACCACAACTCTAACAAACGAGTGTGATAGAACAATCGATTTCTTTTCCGTTAGACCACTGTTCCTTAGAGATCAAACCTCTACAACATGCCATGTAAATTTGATTCAAATTAAACACAATTAGTTTGAATAGTCGCTTGTTTGTTTTTCAGCCATATATGTCTGTTTTAATTTACACGTTTTCACGCGCAGGCCTAAGATAGTATTATGTTCTATGCTCTGCACCTACTATATATTTACATATTTATATATATGTGTGTGATATTCAAGCAATCTCTGACTTTTACACGTGTAAACCATCAAATCAAATTATTTTTTGAGCCTCAAGGGACCCACATGGGGTTGAATTTTTTGTTTCTTAATTACTTTTCCAACTGTTTGATGATCAAGTAGTCAAAGATGATCATCCATTGCCATTGAGCGTGCACGTAAATAATACTAAATGCTGTGAAAATTAGTACTAACAAATCCAAAAAAAAATTATTAGCACGACGTCTAATTTTGATTATGACAATGACAGAGTTAATTTCCAAAGATCAAGCTTAGATATTATACCTGAATATTTTAAGCTAAAGTTAACTTTTCAGCGTCTGAGAAATAGCAAAGAAATTGTTTTTACATGCTTTTCAATGTAAATCTAGTACTTTATAGGATAATTTAGGGATATATAATCTATAAAAGCCAGCTATTAGTGTTAATCATAATTTTGACTGCCTAGCCACTCAATTACATGATCCTTTGTGGTTGATTTGGGCATGTTCTCTTGCATAATAAACTTTACAGGTGTAAATTAATCCTTATTAACAGCAGTGAAAATGACCCTCTAATCAATCAAATGGTGGTTGCTTGACCAGGAAAATGGAAGAGTACAAAATGGACAGCTAGATATATAATAAATTTACAATTATATTTATGGGCCAAAATTTTTTATATATAATTAATTGGAATGGATCCTTTTAATTTATTTATTCTTTTCTAAAAATTATAATAAATAAATAATTGAATCGAGTCTGTTGACCAGTTGAACGCTCTAAATTGCTGAGGACCATACACATAAGAGAGTCTGTGTGTCTTGGGTCCGCTATAGTTTGTAATATATATATAAACTTAAGGCTTATTAATGGTGGCCTGCCTCAATACTGTCAAGACTGAATAGCTATCTGAATCAATCTGTTCCAAGGCTGACTACTACAAACAATTTGGTTCAACCCCACAATTCCAATTCAATTTTTCTTTCCTTTTATTAATTAGTGTGTGTGTGCGTTTTTTTTTTCTTATATTATGTGGTTCTGTAATCTTTGTGTAGCTAATTATATCTAACCCCACATTGACTAGCATATGATTAGGGAAACTTTTTTTTTTTTCCTAAAGTGTTTAGTTAATTAAAAAAGTTTTATAGGTTTTTAATTCACCATGAATATAGGAAAGGTTAAGATTAAAATATTTATGGATGAAAAGTGACCCTTTTATTTTTCATTTTCCCGGAAAAAAAGATTCGAATGTTAATTGCTTTTTTCATCCTATTTTTGTACTTACCAATGATTTGTTTAAAGTAGAGAACATGGAAAGTCTATACTCCTCGAGTGGTTACAACTCTGGGATTATCTTGGATATACAGCACATATTTACTCAATTAATATTTTATGCTATACATTAACTTTTACAGTATATAATTAACCTTTTAATATACACTAGAATCTCAACCAAAAATAAAAAAAGCTTTGAAGAGAAATAAATTTGTACAAGTTTTGATGTTCAAGGACATGAAATGGGTTTGGATTCAATACCTTTTTAATTTGAAATATCAGTAGGAAATAAGAAAGAAAAAAAAAACAATTTGATTGAACAATGAACACATCCACGAGGCTCTACACGAAGTACAGAATCAAGTCAGCACGAAGTTGAATTTAATATCAAAGGAAGAGCAAATCAAATCAAAAAACACAAAACGCTCACCCCAAAAAATAATGGTGTCAGCTCTTTGTGAGACCAAAAACGATGTGTTTAGCTCATAGCCATGTGTGTGGATCAGGGAGTGTGTGTGTGAGCTTAATTCTCTCATGCATTTTTATTTCCCTATTTAAAATTGGTGACCCACTAGAGAGAGCTCAAAGGATAGAAAGTTCAGTCACAAGTCTCTTCTTGTTGATCATCTTAAGAAAAGGCAAAAACTGCTTCGTTAATTAGTCCCAAATAAGGAACCACTATATCCCACTTATAAAGCCAATTCTTTAATATATCCCCCTCTAAATTTTTATTATTCATTTATTTATTTAATTTGTTTATAAAAAGAATAAATACATTATCTGGCTTTATAGATTTGGTCTCTCATTCTGGTTCAAAGGCTGCTTGCACTGATTGAGATGGGTATAATACTTGTTTTATGCAATCCATATATGGGTTATTATACAATATTGTTTTATATAATTCTTATAAAACAATGAAGCTTTTGTTGGAGTTTTTAATGGGGATGGTGATGGCACTGATGGGTTGGAGGGTGGGGATCCACATGTTCATCATGTGTTAAAAGGAGAGGAGGTCGCCTCAACACAAGGGGGCCTCTCAGATGTCCAACGTCCCCACAACTATTCTCATATACACACTGGAGTACATAACAGCATATAACAACATTAATTATGTATGTATATGTACTATAGTATAAGATGGTACATGTGCAATATTATTCAATGAAGATGTATGAGTACTTTATGGTGCTAAATTCTTCTCTATGAATGTACTAAAATCAGTAACATTTATAATAGCTTCAAAACATAATAATAATAATAATAATAATAATAATAATAATAATAATAATAATATAATAATAATAATAATAATAATATATTGTTTATCTTTTCGTTTTTGTTGTTTCTCATATTTTGTCTGAGTTTTATGTGTGATCTTTCCAAAAGTTTCATTGATAGGGGTGTCCTCTTTATAAGTTTATTCCTTGGTATCAACCAAAATGGAATAGCTTTTGTTTGTGTATTTGGAGGCAGTGTGTGTAGGAGCATCATTTCCCATGTCATATGGGATGGTGTACTCTCTATTAATTAATTTAAATTTTATTACCATAATTATAATTAAATATAAATTTACAAAGAACCTTTATGAATTATATATATATATATATATGTATATTGGTATCTAATCATGCTACCAAGATCCAAGTAGTAGCGATGATACAACTTGTGTCATCATTTTTTCTTTTTCATTTTTCTATATATATATATATAAGAAAAAGAAGAAGAAGAAGAAGAAGAAGAAGAAAGAAGTGATGACACAAGTTGGAGACAAAGAAGCTTAAAAAGAGGCCTCTGGAAAGTAGTACGTACCTTGTATATATATATATATGTATAGGTAGATAGAGTATCAAAAAGGTTTTTAATAAACATTATATATATGTTGGTCTTTTTCATAATTATCTTTCTCTAATTTTTCGACCTGTACCTTGCATTCTCTTAAATGTTGACAACTAGCTGTCATTGATGGAAAATCTGCCTTCATGAGCTTTACTCAGTAGTCGCTGATTCAAAATCAACTCTTCCGCCACCTCTGTGGTGAAATATTAATATTACTGGATATAATATGATACGTATATTATGTATGCATACATACATACCGCTTTGTATGTGGGTTGGGTGATCCATGCATGTGCCAGTGACAGATCTAAAATATCTTAAAATTAGAAAGAGGACCGTACTGATAAAATAATATATAAACAAAGTTTGTGTATATTATTATAAGTAAAACAATTTTATTATTTGTTTCTACCAAAAAAAAAAAACAATTTTATTTGCTCTGTAGCTAATGAAATTTCAGACTAGTACGTATTATAATTTCAAGACAATTAAAGGAACAAAATCAAATTAATATAACTCGATTAATAATTATTTAATTTGCATGCACTTTGCAGAACTTAAAATAAAAACTCTTTTTTCTTTTTCTTTTTTTCTCTGTGATTAAAAGCAAGCAAAATAATGTAGTTTATTGTTGTAGCAGATCTTCGAAGAAGGCAGTGGATAGAGATTTTTATTCTCAGCTAGCAAAACAATAATTAGGTAGATACACCGTGGAACTCTTGAGATTAAATTTTTTTGGCGCATGCTAAACCAATGATAATATATATAATAGGAATCTACTAGGATTCCAATATTATTACAATCAATCATCCACTTTTGTTGATTCTTCAGTAATCAATTAATTATTTGGAATTCAAAATATGATACATACAAATATATACACTCTCTCTATGGCAAAATATATAATACTATATTTTGTATATGCAGCAAACGACATGAAAAGACCACCCATGTCCTTGTGCTATTTTGAAATGCACATACATATATATATATATATATATATGTGTGTGTATATATATATGTATGTATGTATTTATATAAGTTGGATCGTCTTCCTTTGATTGCTGGTTAAAAAGAGTAAGCTGCAGAAAACTTGAACCGTAAGAAAAAGGAAAACGCGGTTAAGTACGTAGCACGTATGATGCACGTGCGTTGGAGACTTTTGGAGTCATGGAGGGGTCCTAAATTTACTTTATCAGCTTTAGAGACATCAAAAACTGAGATTTATATAGACAAGTTAGCTGTATATACATATGGGGTGGTAGTGGCACATCCAAATTATATGGGAACGATGCTGATCAGCAGAAGCTTCAAAATTTGACACTAGCTTGGCTAGCTAGCTAGTAGCTTCAATGGTTAATAACATAGTTTTATATTAAATATAATTCGAAGATTGATTTATATATATATATATATATATGTATGTATGTATACTGAAACAGTGGTTAAGTATATTGAGGGTCCAAATAAAAAAGAAAGCAACAAGAGGGCTATCAAATCCATGTTCCACAAGTACTAAACACGGAACAATTTAACTCCACGGAGATAACAAAACTTGTAGTTGGGAAACAACTCATTGAAGCACTAATAACTGGACCCTCCATAGGGCATATAGCTCTACCCAATTATGTCCTCCTTGCATGAAGCAATATTTCTTTGCTCCCTCCGTCCCTCCTATCATTTCAATTTCATTATCATTATCATTTTTGTTTTTCTAATCTCCTCCGGCACTGCATGTGCTTGCCCATACTATCGCTCTCATTAACTTAGATATCCATAAGTGCCCACACTGTTTTCTCTTACCATGTACCACTGGACTTCAATTTCGTGTCCCTCATCTATACATATATTGGTCTTTTTCTGTTTTTGGTTTACAATTTGATGGGTTTTCAATTTGCGTGACAATTGTTCTTAGCAGCCTGTAGGCCACCCATACACAAGCATGTATAGTTTTTATTTTCAAAACCATAATTCACGCTCATAATTGAATATGACTTGAGCTAGTTTCTCATCTAATTTGGATGTATATATATGGACATTTATTAATTTCCCACTGTAAAGGGTACTTGTTCTCTTACTTTATAACTAAAAAGATCAATCCCATAATTCTTTCTCAACAGAGAAACCAAATTTCAATGTGTGGGGATGGCAGGGCTATATAGCATCTACGTACAGTCTAGAAATCTAGATGTGAGAGGTGGATTGTCTGGAACAAAAAAAGGATTTCATATTTTGAATTTTTTCTTTTTTGGGTTTTGTTTGTTGGAAGGTTTCCTTAAGTCCATCATTTTCATTACTAGCTATATGATCACCCGGCAATAAGTTCTTCAATAATTTAGATCTCTTTAATCTCTTTTTAGTCTTTTTTTTTCCTTCTTCAACATGAAAAAAATATTTTTTAATTTGTATAGATTCAAATTGTAGAGGAAAATGACAATCTATATATATATATATATATATATATATAATTCGGGACAAAAATTAATGATTAAAACCGGCAAATGAATTCAGCATGGTAATTTGTAAGCCAAAAAGAAAGATCTGTAGCAATTAAGTTGGCGGGATGTAAATATAAAATGCATCAGTTCCTTCGTCCAACAGTACCAAAAACTTAATTCCTCATGGGGCCACCATGCCCTACTAGTCAAACCCACGAATTACCTATTAAAACATATATGATCGTAAGCCAATCTGACACAAAGAATTCACTGCAAGTTTTAATGTTAAATTTGCAACAAGTAATTTCACTGCCAAAGTAGTTTATTTCTTTTATTTTCGGTTTTCTTTCAATCCAAAATTTGTCATCTCTGGTAGGTGGCTGGCCAGTTGGAGCTTAGAAAATTCTGTCACAATTTAAAAAGGAAAATTGGCCCACACTGATTCCACCATACACACACAAAAAGACATGTACATACATACACGTACGTGTACATACATGCATATGTATGAGTATGTACTAGCTTATACACATAGCAAACAATAAGTTGAGACGAAATCTGCGAATCAGAAGGACACACATGTTTGGTTGTGCAGCACAATGATTTAACTGGAAAATGTGAAAGCAATTTCCATGCGTGTTTCTAGTGGTTTATGATGTGTCTCAAGAAGTGACGTGCATGCCTCCATAATGCAATAGAACAAAGAGTACTCTCTTCAAAAAAATATCACAACTTTAAACTGAATTCTACATCAATTAATTTGGCAGAAGCTTAAATGGGTCTCATAAATATGATAAAAAATTCACACTAACTCCAACCAAAATAAACAAAAATGAAAGGTTTAATATTATATCAAAATTAATAGTACTCAATGAGGGCCACCATTTTTACTCGGAAGGGGAAAAAAAACAAATCAAAGGGCTAAACACTAAAAGGTGTGTTTGTGGGTGAATATAGGACAGCTTCAAATGATGTTGTACAGTCTCCATCTATGGACTCTTTCCAAGATCTCTGTTGCAATGGTGTCAGTTCTTTTTTTAATCACTGAATCCCTCTGCCCAGGTCCTCTGCTTTGTGGCAGTGATGAAGTTGGTACCCTGGTAAAACAGAAAGACATGTAAATCCGTCCATGTCCTCAGTTTATGTAAATCCAATTTTTGACTCAGTGGTCCTAACTCATCCATAAAGGAAGAAAAGGTACCAATTTCTCAGAGCTTATGGCATGTGCCACATTCAGTTTTTATCTATCAAAATAGGGTTAATGCCATAGCACCCCATACACACAAAAGAAAAAAAAGAAAAGAAAAACCCTCAGTTAGCCTCACATGGACACATTCACTTTTCTGAGGCTGCATTAACATAGCTTGTGAAGAGGCATGCCATCATGCCAATGAAGCTCATCATTATCCATGCCCACCAGCCTTCTCAGCTCTGAGGTATTTTCCTGACTTAAGTTTGGTCGTAATCAATTAGGGTTGACTGGTCTATGATTTCGGCATCAGAGGCTCATGTTCTGGGGTTGGTCCAAGCTCTATGCCACAAGCATCACATTCACATAGGTGCATAGTTTGAATATAGACAAGAGATTACCGCAAATCCAAAACAATGAGATAAAGGTGGTGTTTGAGATTTTGCATTACTTTTTCGTAATCTGCAATTGGGATTGAGCTTTTAAGCATTTGAGTCTTCAACCATTTCCAAATCATTAAAAAGTGAGAGAAAATCTTCAAGCCAATCTTAGCATTGACATATAGCTATGTCCATGATTAACAATTCCTATGGGCTGCTATTACTACTTCCTTCACAGTGAGCGAAGGTAAATTTCGTAGTAAAGCCGGCAATTTTGGATGATTTCAAACAACAATCATGTGAGAAACATCGAAAAGCAAATACGCAGTTTGCCCCCACCAGTTGAAATGATCCAATTACAATCTTCAATAGTTCATACAGAACTACAACAACCAAGTCACTTGGGAAAAGACCGCAAAATTAAAATGCTCAATAATACCCCATGGTAGGGACCTCTGGAAGTAGTGGTTGGGTTAAGAAAAATTTGATCAACCTGTAGTCAACAACAATGTGATTGCATTTTTCAAAGACACAGTAAAACAGATCCTGACCTAATCTCCTTTTCTTCTATAGCACTTCAAAATAGACATATATACAACACAACAACACTGCTAAAAGACATGCTAGGTAGAGACCAATATAAAATAGGATTAGAGCCTTGTTCAAATATTAAATCCTTTAAGTGTCTTCGAGCTTAAGATGTATGGCCCACTTGTCAATTCAATAAAACAATAAGGTACTAAACATCTTCCTTATCCCGGTGCGTGTCACATTTCATAATCCTTAAAATTATCAATGTAAAACTACAACAATCATCGTCAGCACTAGTCTAGTAAGTTTATAATGACTTTGTTTCGGGGTGGGAAAAAAAAAAGAAAGAACTTAGTGGAGAAAAAGCCATTTATTAATCAATCAGTCAACTAACTACACCTTGGATAAAACTTATCCTCAAACTGAGTAAGTAGACGTTTTATGAATGGATCAAGTAAACTACTTTATAGGTTTCCTTCAATTCAATTCTTTAATTTTGAGTCAATGAGAATTTCAATTTAGTTCCAAAAGCAATAGAAGTCCAGCCAAAAGGTAGTGCTATAGTGAGTAAATCACCACTGAACCGATTTGCAGGTCATTTGGCCTATCCTTCATAAGCCAAAATCTGGATACTAATTACGTGTAGATCCTAGTATTTCTTATTTTGATTTAGGAAAAAACGAGTGTCATAAACCCTTAGAACAGTACTCATTATAGTTCCATCCAAATCAGCACTACAGTTATAGTGAAAAGATCTGGAAGAGGCAGGTTCACACATGCATGGAATTCACAAAATACAGGTATAGCCAAGCAGAAGGTGAAAGAACATTTGATAAGAATATAAGGTGAAATTATCTTCTTCTGATAGCTCATATACAGAACTACTCTATTTATATTGGAAAGTGAGGAGGAACAGTTAAATATACAAACTAAGAGCGTTCTCAAGAGGTTCTTTATTGGCTTCATTCTCTCCAAAATAGAGAGCAGCCCACTTTTTGAGGAATCCCACAAGCTCTCTATATTCAAAAATTAAAATGTGGAGAGCCAAATTCACTCTCTAGTTAAATTTTTAGTGCTTTCATTTATTACCTTAACTATCACAACATATTACATAACATAGAAAAGAAAAAAAAAATCAAGGATGAAAGAGGAGGTAAAATAGTCAAATTGCTTATGGAAAAAAGAAAAATAAAGAGCAAATCTAAAGAGTGTTGTTGGAATGGTTTTATGAGTTTCACTCTTTATTTTTGAAAATTCTTAAATATGCTCTTTATTTTAGAATATATGTTCTTTAAAATAAAGAGAGATGATCTAAACTGAGGAGCAGTTAAATGTACATTCACACTCATGTTGGAAAGTGATAGCTAGTATAAATTGAGGAACAGGTAAATATACAAACCAAAACATGTCTACACTGCCCCAAAGTAATTGGGAAGGTCAATTAAGGAATAGTTTGTAGATCATCAGAAATATACATGTTTGCATTCATAAACAAAGATTTTGCAAGGAGGAATGGAAGTAGCTTGTAGTTTCAAGATTATATTTGTTTGGGCATCTTTTCATCAAGTACAGCATCATTCTTTAAGCATTACTTTTAAGTAGACAAGACACCCGACATATAGCAAATTAAGTACCACAGTTAAGACCAAATTTGAGGGAGGGCGGCCCTGCCATCTGGTTTTTGATAAGCAGAGACTCCAATTAATACTCTCCAAGCCTCCACCAAAGTAATCACTTGGTTTTTCACAAAAAACTTGAACCTACACATAATAGTGACCCACTAGTTCCATGATAGGACAAGCTTCTCAATAATGAAGCCAATTGTGACTATAACCCCCCATTGAGCTGATCCTACGCAAAACTAGGAAAACAATGGTGAAGACAGACAACATCAGCTTGTCGTTGCAGATCTTGGACTGAGTAACTGAGATGTAAAGTTTAACTTGTCGTGGGGTTGACAATGGAGTTGAGATGGGGGTTGGATTTCTATTGGTAGTTCAAGGTTCAAATCAGATCTCAACTAAGATTGTGATTGTTTTGAATGGAATTTGGGTTCATATTGGGTTGTTTCTTCCGGATGTGTAAGTGTGGTGGCTTTTAATGCAAGAAAGGGGCAACTGTGTCATTATAAACAAAATTACTTAGTTAGAAAAGTATGAAAAACTTAAACCAATGAGATTCATGCATGTGTTAGCTTATGCTTAAAAATATCTTAAAATCTAAATAAATTTGATACACCATTTCATTCATACAGGTGTCAAGACTTCCATTATTGCTACAAAAAGGCATCTCAAAGAGTACGCTATTAAAAGAAGGAGGTTAGCCTTAAATAACCTTTTTGTTTGGGTAAAGAAAACAGTGTATCAACACCCCAAAGACAAGAAGTTTTAACTTACTAAAACAACAAGACACACAACTAGCACTTTTAACATCTATGGTCTTATCTGAAATTGGTGTGCCAACAAACTCAAAGGCAGCCAAAAAAACTCACGCTTTCAACATCTTTCAAAAATAAGGAAACATGATAGAATAAGAGAGAGATGAACCACATGTAGGGAATAACCTCGTGCAATCGTAGTTTGTGTAAGGCACTCCAGTTCATGTTTGCATATGTGATCAATAAAACGTAATCCCAATTCCTACAATGTAAAATTTGATCAACTGCCCCATGCACTGAATTTGTAAAATCACTGTAATAGCTTAAATTGGCAACCTCCAATGCAACGAATTATATATCCAGTCAAACACAGTCCAAGTTAAGGATTTTGCTATCTACTTCTAATTATTCTTCCATCTAGGTTGAAATATCAATAAAGCCCCAATTACCCAGTCAAAACATTCTCTTCTAAATCGTTGAAAGAATTGCTTTAATTCCTACAAATAAGGAAAAATTTACCCTAGGTGATCTCCATGATTGCAGTAACGCAACTCTTAAAAGTGCGTAACAATTTCAATTCCCAAACAAATGTAACTTTTTATGTTCAAGCAGTGAACCATTCAAGAAGAAATCAAATTCTGAGATTAACTCCTCCCCAAGTACAGAGTCATCTTAGCCTAAACAGCAGCAAAAATAACCAAGCTCTTTTGATTGTGAAATGAGAACCTACTCTTAACCAAACACCAAGATCATAAATACAGTGATAATGAATGGAATGCATTTTAAACAACTAACAACAATGAATAACGATAATATAATTTCAACATACGAAAATAGATCAAGATTTAAATTTTTCTCAGTTAGGCAACGGAGCAATATCAAACATACTTAAAAGCAATGCTTTTTGATTAACGAATTTTGCACATTCGTCTTGAATACACCAGAATTCCACTATACATTATCTTCATAAAAATCCCGTAAATTCTCACAACAAAGGAACAAAAATTACAAGAATTTTTTTTTTCCCCAATTTGAAGGAATATTTGGTTCAATTACCTCAAAAATATTCTAAATCCTCAGAAAACGAAATGCAAAGAGACCTTCAAGCACTCCCAAACAGGTCCCGGCAAAGACATCGGAAATGAAATGCCTCCCAAGCAAAATCCTAGACACGGAAGTAGACACGGCCCAGGCCCAAGTAACGCCGACTAGAAAACTCATAACCTTGACGTCGTCGGCAGCGATCCAGCGGTCAACGAATGGAGAATTGGACCTGATTTGAACAAGGACATTGGCAATGGCGGAGGTAGAGAGGTAGACGAGAGAGGCGACGAAGCAAACCCTGGAGGAGTGGCCACTAGGGAAAGAGAAATGGTCGGCGGAAACGGCGACGTTCATGTTCTTATTGTAGAGAGGGCGAGAGCGGCGGACAACGACTTTGATGAGGCCAACGAGTGCAAGGTCGAGAAGGAGGCCGAGAAGGAGCGGAGAGAGGAACGGTCGGAGCAGAGAGGTCGGATTTGGGATTGGAGCGAGGAGGAGAGAGAGTGAGACTGGGAAGAAGAATCGGAAATCTGCAGAGAACTCCAGTAGGAGAAGAAGGGCGTGAGGAAGAAACGGTCTGGTCAGGCTGTGAAGGTGCTGAGAGAGCCTGCTGTCCAGGCTCATCAGCTTGCGGAGGAATGACGACGTGGCGCCGGCGGTTGCGGCGGTGCGTTTGGGTGATCGAGTGGGGCCCATTGGGTTAACGGCTGGTTGGCTGAGATTGAGTATTTACAGTTAACAGAGGACTGGGCAGTTGGAGTTAGCGAGTCGGAGGATAAACAGTTGAGGATGAAAAAACGACATCGTTTGCATTGGAAGCCCACTAGAAAGTAGCCCTGTGATGCCCAATTACATTCCTATGACCCGTTTGTAAAGAAGGCCCTGACCCGAACTAGTGGAGTCATTGGGCTGCTCGAACACTAATAACTCCAGGCCCAATCATGTGTTCCAAATAGGCTTTTGTGTTGCTGCCTTATTGCTAGGCTACAAATTAGTGGACTGCAGTTGGTTATTCTTGATTTTTTCTTCTTTTTCTTTTTTTTTTTTTTTTTTAATTTTCATCATATCAGTTCTCCTCCACCTATATGATGACAGGCTGAATATACCCGAGGCATAAACAGAGTTGGTAAGAATTAAATTTACAATCTCAGACTTACAAGCTGATAGAAAATAATGGCTTCCTTCCTACTCTTTCTGTATATATTTATTTCTTCAAGTATATATAAAAGAAATACATTATTGCATTACATACACTAGTAACACCACAATTTATTTTGAGCATCTTTTTCCATATAATATGTATACAAAATGGAGCTTCTTCATATTTTATCATAATGAAATAATTACAATATTCTATATAAAATATGGTATGTATCAAGGTCAAATACTTCAATTAATATAGCCCAATCTGTATCAATGGACATGTGAATAGTCGGCCCAAAAAGCATCAGATAACGCATGCAAATGTTTTAATAAATAATGAATGTTCCTAATTTCTTACTTAATATTAATAATACCATAAGTTAGTATCAAATCATTTGATCAACCCACATGTTAATAATTTGTTTGCTTTTATATGGTCTTAGATGTGGAATATCCTCATGATTTTGGAGCAGCCATTGCATACTTTTCCTTTTGATTTTTTGTTTTTCTTTCTTTTTCTTCCGCATCTTTTTCTAAACTGAAGTTGTGAAGTAGTAGCAGTTCAGGAAACTCCAAATCAACCACCTTTGAAAATTCAACAACAGAACTTGAAGTGTTTTGTATGTTTAAGAAGAGGAGGAGGTTGCGAAGACAAACACGTTCTCACATGAAAATGAAATCCAAGTTGGAATGTGGAGAATGTGGCTGCTGCAGCCACGAATCAAGACCTTCGAACTCGCAGAGAATAACGCATATATATCCAAATTTTCTATATTTATACCTCTATTTCAAACCTGTCAATTAATAAAAACCTACCCATGTGCTTCAATTTTAGGCTTATATATAATTTAAAAAACTAAATAAATTCAATGAGAGATATGAATTTTATATACACGGTAGGTGAGAGTAGCTCTTTACACCAATAGAGAATGTGCTACTGTACACGGAAGGAGTACACATAAACGATGTTTCTTTATATATGGAGGGTGTGTCCATTTACATGGAGAGAGTACAGAGGCAGTGTTCACAGTACACAGACGGTATGTTCATATATAAAGAGGAAATATCAGTGTTCACAGGTAATTAAAACGTCTGTGTACACGGAAGATGTTCTACGTAAGAAATGTCCGTGTGTACAAAAGGAGTTTCCATATAAACGGAGAGAGTATTAATATACACAAAGAGTGTGTCCCTGTACATATATACAAGGAAAGTATTTATGTGTATAGATTTATGTATACGAAGGGACTTTTCGTATACGCGAAGCGTATGTCTATATATACAGAGAGGGTAATCGTGTACATAAAGATAGTCTTTGTGTGACCAACAGAGTGTTCATGTAGCCGACAGAATGTTGTAGACACTTCTCTTCAAATTATAACCATGTCATGAAAACTTAAGACTACATGGTGTAAACTGTAAATGTTTAATTTTCCTGTTTAAAAAAAATAAATAAAACTGATTCTTAGTCCTCCAAAGAATATTTTGGATGGTTTATTCATCTTATCCATGTCTCCCATATTTGGGTTGTGGTTTCTAACAGATTCAAAATTGTTGCTAATATGATAATATCAAATGTGGATTTCCAGATTGAATAGTTATTAATGTAAAATCCGTTCTTCAATGTACACAGGTAATTAAGAAGTTAAAACCAACGACAACAGCAAGAAGATTTGACCCCCTGAAAAACAAAAATGAAAGCTTTCAGAGAAATTAAAAAGACTGAGAAAGAAGGGAAAATATAGGACAAAAATGAGTGACAGTCAGCTAATGAATGAGAGAGAGAGAGAGTCGGGGCTGGTTCAGAATATACTGTTCACAGATAACGATGTTGCATGGGGTAAGCTAATAATATATATGATTATGAGCCAGTGAGTCACGAGGTCACAAACTATCACGGGCAATTTCCAATGTCCCTCTTAATGCCTTGTAAGAAAAATCCAAAGCTTGCTAGCTAGCTAGCTCGAGTTTGTGCTAAATTCTAAAGGGTTATGGAAGATATATACAAGGTAAAAATGTGAGTGTGAAAGTTAATATATCATCAACAGGACCACCAAGTCCCCATGACCCATCAATCATCAAAAACCAACATAATTATCCTTTATTCATCATATTTTCTTAATTTGGATGCTTTCAAACCCTAAATAATATGCCTCTTTGTTTGTTTGAAACTTTTTGAATAATTTTGATCCGAGAATCACTCCCTATCTGATGCCTCCTAATTTCTCATGATCTGGACCCACTGCCCCCTCCTTGTTAATTTCCAATTGTTTAATCTTGGATTAGAGGTTAAGATCAAAAAGATTTAGTTTCTTTAGCCAACTCATTATAGCATACATTCATGTAAACACAGGGTCGTTAACACTTAATATAATGATTAATGATTAAGAATTGTAAGTGGGAACTGGTGAAGAGAGGTACTAGTTCTAAGGTTGTGGGAATTAATCTTTTATATGAAGCTATTATTATTATTATTTCTTTTATTTTTTTGGTGAAACAAAAACATTAACATCATGCAAGTTCTTTTTGTGACTACATGAATGTAATTGTTTAATCACATATGTCCATATCTATGAGTTTTTTTAACAGCCTCTCTAAATGCTTCACAAAAAAGAGGCTAAGAATGGGTAATTCCCAGGCTGCATTAATGGCGGCTTTAAATGAGTTCAATGATGCTAGAGATCAAGGTGTATCAGAATTCGTGCATTTATTGACTAAAAGAAATAGAGGGCTCTTGGGCAAGTTGAATTCTTTGTCCATGTTTTCATGACTCAGTTGGTCAAAAGCTATATGATACATCAAACCCCTTGATTAGGGTAAGTGAGAAGTGAGGGTCGTATCCTTTTCAAAACTTTATTTTTATCTTTTGGTTTTCCTTTGAAATCAGTTTCTATGGCCCTGAACTATTGCTTCTTATAGTACAAGACGCAGAAAAAAAATAAATAAATAAAAGAGTTTAAGAAAACACTTCTCTGTAGCTACCACTTATAGCAACAAGTTTTGTTAATGGGATCGTTAGTTCTTCACTAATTATCTTCTACTAACTTTATCAAAACCTATGAAACCCCAAAAATCTCTGCTTGTATATAATTGCCAGACTATTTTCATTTCATAATGGTGAAAGATGTACTTTACCATAAAGATTGATGTGACATACTTAGTATTACCCACAGCCTTGGTTCTTTAAATCTTATAGCTAACTATGAGATTTTCATCTCAATAGCTAATATGGTTTCTGTCAGTATGGATAAATATATTATCACAAAATTATTATAGTCAATTTTTCCACTATAAATAATTAATGATGTTTAATTTTCTTACCACAATCGCACAATCAAGGTCAATATTTTTACTATAAAGTTAAAGGTACAAATATGTTATTTCGTTATAAAATTAACCAAGATTGAATATTTCAATACGAAATTATAATCAAAGTCAATTTTTTTACCACAAAGTTGATAGAGATTGATTTTATCAACATTAATAATTCTCCATAAAATCAATAGATGTCAATTTTTTTCACTATAAAGTCAACAATTATCGATTTTTCAACAAAGTCAATGAAGATTAATTTTTTATCCAAGTCAATGATCAAGATTTATTTTTTCACGATAAAAGTTGATTTTCTCACTATAAAATCAATATTAAAGTCGATTTTCTCACCACAAAGTTAATTTTTTCACTATAAAGTCGACATTTTCTACTACAAAATTGATAACCCAAAATTATTTTTTTTCACCTCAAAGTTGAAGGAAGTCAATGAAGGTAGAGCAATGACTTTTTTTTTTGTTATTATTACGAACACTTATATACAAAAATTAGAGCTGATCAATGCGTTGTAAGTAAACAATGCTATACTTTTGCACCTAGAAAAAGGAAATTAACTATATTAAAGCAGGCATAGCCCAATTGAAAACACTGAACCCGTGGCTGTCATTAGCAGCAAAAGGAATCCTAAGCTTGTAGTCAGAAATCACCTCAACAAAGCCAATCAAACTTGCCTCACAAACCTAAAATTTGAAAGATAATAAAGAATAGAAGGGAAATGAAGTGAAAAAAGGTAGGTAAAAGAAAATTTGGAGAGGCTGTAAAAAAAACCAACGAATGAAGCACGCTTAAATACAAAAAACGCAGTTCGCGGTAATGGTTTCAAAATGGAGATTCTATAGGCGTGAGAGCTAAAGGCTGGCAGAAAACCACAACCACAGCCCCCCAAACGCCCACCACTTATAGCTTTGCTTTTTTTCTCTCCCATAAAACTCTACGCACTACTTTTAATTAGCACCATACAGAGTCTCATAATCACTCCATAATAAAATGCACATAACCCTTGATCGAGTTTTGGATTTTGAATTTTCTTGTGCATGCTAATTTGACCCTAAATGGGTTTGTCTTTTTTCGATTAGTCACGAATTCTTAAGTAGTTTTCTTGGACCATCTGGTGTTTGGTACTTAGCATTATAGAATTTTATTTTGTTGATTTAGGTTTTGATTATCTCAATGCAAATGTCTCCTCGTTATGAGACTACAAGCCACTATCCCAAAAAAGCACCACACCTTGTGAACCACCTACTTGGTGTAGTGCCTTATAAGGCCAATGGTGGCAATATTTATAATACAGGCTGAAGATAGATTATAATAGGAATAGTGGTAGAGAGCTTGTCGTTTTAGTAGTTTAAATTTCAGTGCTTTTTTAGATGCACTATCTGCCAGTTTCCATTCTCTTTCTATTCTTCTATTCTATTCTTTTTCCTATTCCCACTCCCAACTCCTATAAAAGATTCTGCCTCATAATGCCCATTTCCCTTTATTTTATTTATTTATTATTACTTTTTTTCAAGAATGCGGAATTTTAAAAATAATAAAATCTTTTATTATGAAATGACATTAATACCCTCGAATGCCTTTGACTGCCAAATGATGGTTTTGACTAAAATTAAAAACAAAGAGGGTCAGGTGGCTTCCCTGTTTTCGTTGAGACTTCAACCTCACCAAAGAAACTCAGTGCATGAGTTATTATTTCTTTGATTTCAAGAAGAGCAACAAAGTCATATAAAGTATTCAAAGTTAGATGGCAGTGAATGCTTTTATTAGAGAATGACTCGACCACCATTAGGTGTCACCAAACTGGATATCTATATGTATCATAACCGAATCAAAATTCCATGAATCACAATTAAAATATTTTCAATATTGTCAAATTACAACCTTGACAAATTAAATTAATTGGACTTTTAACATTTGAATTTATACATATATACATATTTAACATTTGAATTTATACACATATACATATAGATATATCTTCCAAAATATGCCAGTAATGGTCAAATAACAAAAAAGCCAAAAAAGATATAAAATGACAAAGACCCTACAACCAGAAAGTTGATGATATTTTAAATTCCAGTCCCTGTCAAAAAAAGAAAAAGAAAAATTAAAGAAACCATGAACATAATAAAAATGAAAAAGGAAAACTTTCATGGAGTTCCTTTTTTCTTTTATAAGAATTAGAGACCAATTAAGATTGAATATAAGATATTATAAGCTTTATTTGTGAAAATGAAAATGGACATATATATATATATATATATATATATATATATGAACCTCATTTTGCTTTATTAAAGAAGAGAAAGGTACGTAGCTCTCAGTTACGGTTGCTTTCTATCTTTGTAGACCATTTATATGGTCGCTGCATCTGCTAAGCTGGAAAATGACTAACAAAAAAACATGGAAGATTAAAAGACGAAACGTTTGTGTCCTCATTTTTATTTTGATATACATGGTTGCCATGCCTTTCTTTTTTTATGCATCAAAATCAAACAGATTCTTCAGACTTTCCCTTTCTCTCTTTGGTTACTAGTAACTTTCATTTGACAACAAACTTCAAGCCATTTCAAATTTTTTATTTTTCTTTAAAATAATAATAATAATTATCATAAAAGTTCGATTTACTTACTTTCCAATGGTTTCTGATGAATATTCGAAATTAATTAATGAGGGTTTGGTGGAAACAAGACCACATTGAATGATTTGAAACCGCCCAATCAAAGCCCTTAATTGGGTTTAAAAGCATTTGCAAACACAATTAAGTCATAGTTATGATGGTTTGACAAATCTCGACCAACCAATAATATCCAACCAAGAGCACCCCCTTGAGGACCATATCACGTCGTATGCAAAACTCAGGACCATATCACGTCGAATACACAAGAATACAGCATACGAAATATTTCTCAAACCCCAACAAAAACTCATTTATGGACTTTTGTTTTGTTCCTTTTGCGTTTAATGAAATTTGTATTTTTTTATAACGAGAGTGGATAAATATTTCTCTCTCCCACGTAGATAAAGACGTGGTCTCACATGGGTAATTCAAAAGTCTTCACGAGGGTAATAAAGTCATTTCATATCCAATATTATCGGGCGCAAAGCCCATTTATTAAATAACCCGCCATGCTGCTTCTATTACATTCTTTTCCCACCCAACAACGCCGAAGGAGATGAGAGCTCAGAGTCAGAGCTTTTACCCTTTGAAGAAGACCGACTTAGAAACATAAAGAGAGAGAGAGTGTGTGTGTGTGTGTTTGCAGAAAGTAGTGGTTTTGAGGTACGTTAATGGCGAACGGGTGGGTCAAGTCGCTGTACTGCAAATCGAGAGCATTCGAAGATGTTTACCACCCTAACCCCAAAAACCTCATACCCAGTGCCAGTTGCAGAAAGAGCGTTCAAAACATCAAGGATGTGATCGACGCCAACAAGCCCAAGCCGAGAAAAACTAAACAACCATCGCCACCACCTTCCAAAAAGCAGCCGAGTTCGAAATACCCTCGACCGGCCAAACCACCGGAGTCCGCTTTAAGCCCGACGAGCCGGTCCCGTGTAAGCAGTTCGAACCGTCCAGCCCGAACCCAGAACTCATTCCTGCCGGCGTTGACTGAGCTCCCGGAGGGTCACCCTTCACGCAATGTCGTAGAGATTATCTTCCACACGAGCTGGAGTCCCAAAGCCTTCAATGGTCTGATCGAGATGATATTCAAGGTGCAAAACGGGTCGAAAACCGTGGCTCGGTTCGAAGAGTACCGTGAGCTCGTAAAAGCTCGGGCTGGGTCGGGTAGTCCGACAGGTGAGACTGCATGCGAGGAAGAGAATACACGGTGCGTCGCGGACGGGAACGAGGTCATGCGGTTTCACTGCCTCGGACCAACATCGGGCGGGGGTGCGTACGACGCGTGCGGAGGCGCGTGGGCCTTCCCGGGTGGGAAGGGCTCAGCCATTTGCACGTTCTCCGGAAGCGGTGGGGCCCACGAGAGCGCCGGTGGAGGGAGAGGCAGGAGAGCCATGCTGGTTTGCCGAGTCATTGCGGGTCGAGTCTCCAAGCAACTCGTAATCGAACCGCCGTCGAGCGGACGAGTGGGGTTCGACTCGGTGAGTGGGGACAGCGGCGAGTTACTTGTCTTTGATCGACGCGCAGTGTTGCCTTGTTTTCTGATCATCTATAAATTGTAAAAATACAATATTTCTTCTCTTTTTTTTATTTGTCTCCTATTTTATTTTTTATTTTCTGGGTTGATGAATATTCTATCAGCATTTATCAACGCAATTTTTTTTTGGGCGAGTAATTAGTAAATTTTGTGTGATTTATGGGGAAATTGCTTTGATAAATGCAAATTAACCAATCTGCCATTTCTGTAATTCTACTGTAAAAATTCTGATTGTAATTTTTTTTTAAAAAAAGAAACTTATTGTCACTCTGACTAAAGCATTTATGGAGAACTCAACAAATGTACGATACTTTTCTATTCTATCCGCCACTGTAATTAAGGACTTTTATTGCATAGATTTTGTAATCTTTTTTAGTGAATACATTAGATTTTATTTTCTGTACGTTGCGTTTTGATAGTTTTCGTGGGCAACTGGAAGCCTGAAACGCAGAGGCAATTAATGATGAATATGTGGCAACGATAAAACTATTAAATACTAAATATGCCTCTGGTTCGTATAATAAAACTAGAGTATCAAATTTGTTAACGATAAAATCAAATCAAATGAAGGAATTAAAAAATATATATATATAGAATGATAAAGTAATTAGGTTTTTTTTTTTTTTTTTTGGTAATTGGAAAGTAATTAGGTTGAAGTAACTGAAAAATGTACATGAATATTTTGTAATATTGGTCCATTAGATACTGTGAGTTTGCATGGTTATGTAAGTAAATAAGTCCAAGAAAAAAAAAGTAGAATACGCAAGACTAAATAAAAATAGTAGATGTATTTAATTTATTTTAATGATGTTTGAAAAAAAAAAAAGAGTAAGGATTAGCTAGAAGTAGACAAGGTGTCAAAATTACGTGGGACCATCATCGACTTCTCCAAACATTTTGGTAAAAAAAAAAAAAAAATAGATTGAAAATGTAGAAACCAAGTCAGCGTAATTTATGGCAAACACATTGCTTAGCCAAAAATTAAACCATCCACGTAGGCCGGCGTACGGTCACCAACTTTGATGGAAACGCTTGCGCTGTTTGCTTTGTGTTTAGAACTTAACTAGAAATATAAAAACCCCATCATCATTCGGAGTATCTTAATACAATCCACACAACATCTTCTACTTTTTTTCTTTTTTTATTTACTTAGCTTCAAAGCAATCTCAGTTCATCATTTTACTTCATTGATCGGGTACATGGGTAGTCCAAGCTGAGATCAGGCCCATTTGATGGGTTTGCTTAGTTAATTAATTATTATTATTGTAATTTTAGAGCTGGAGTATTCCATGTAAGACCCCTGTGTGAAGGAATAGCGGTGGCTTTTATATGATAAAAGGGAACACCTGAAATCCAACCCAGTATGGACGACATAAATTCACGTTTGAAAAAAGAAAATTTTAAAAAAGAAAAACAAGAGGCCCGCATTGATTGTCCAAATCAAGCCCTTTCCACAAATTCAATGCTCTATGCTCTACTAATGAAGGGTCTCAACCACCAATGTTTCATTTTTTTTTCTTTTTTTTTTTGTTCATCAAAATTCAGTAATCAGAGAAAACAGGTAAAATGTGGGAGGGGATGTGTGAGACCACATAGCACCCACACCCAGAAATGAGAGAGGTAGCCAATAATATGCCTCTTTTAAAAATGTACATTTTTTCGACAATTGCAAGGGTGAATATCTGAATCCTTGTGGATTAATGGTACTCCACAAGTACATACAGTGGTTTCCCATTCAATCGCTGCCGACCCTGCAACATTAACAAGATCACATTATTTTAGGTCGCTTATATTTATTTACCTTCAACTAAAATCATAATCGAGACTAAAAACTAAAACACCAACAGACCTGTAAATCTGGTAGTTCAATAACACATGCACATTCCACAACTTCTGCTCCAACACGTTCTGAGGAACCAACAGCATGTCACATTCATTTATAGCAGTTGACAACTAAATTGTATTATATTTTATGATTAAAACATGGAAATTGTTCGACCCAAAACAATGAATTTTGGCAACGCATCGAAAAGCAAAATTGTTAATTCAACATGTAAGCAGCCAAGTGCATGAACAGTTGATCGAGTCCTAGTCCTAGCTGGAGAAGAAAACAATCAACGCTGAAGAGGACCGTGAAATTGGAAATGAAAATTATTACCCAATAAATTCATGGCAGCACAGAGAGTGCCTCCGGTAGCAATTAAGTCGTCGACCACCAGGGCGCGTTCACCGGGTTCGACTGCTCCAACATGCATCTCAAGGCGGTCCTTTCCATATTCCAAAGTGTACTCTTCAAATATAACTTCACCTGCCATGCCCACAAAGTTTTCATGATCAGCCACAGTTTCAGATTTCACATTTCCACAATTCAAGAACCAAAAACAGATACATACAAGAAGCAAATGCCAGCGTATTACATTTGCTTTTCGAGAAAAAAACACATGAATTGAAGAAGAAACTGTTTGGTTATCATTACACTAGCTTGTGGCGAAACATAGGCACTATTACTTCCAAGTTCCAACCTAGAATATATGCACATGTGGCTCGCAAAAATATATATATCTTAGCATGCAAAGATATCATCAAACATGCATACGTGGAAAGCCTATCAGACAAACATGCCATATGGTTTTATGATACGGAAGACGAATAATTAGAGAGGGATAAGATTGAAGTTACCAGGCAATTTCCTAGGTTTCCTCAGTGGAACAAACTTTGCTCCTATTGCCAATGCAATAGGAGGACCAAATATAAATCCACGTGCTTCTATTCCTGGAAAAACAAATCAAATAAGAAAAACCTCTCACATGTGAGAATCTACCACGGAGAGACAATTTATTGTTTATGATCATACAGAAACATGTACAGTTATTATATCCTTCAGATTCTTAAGAAAACTTTTATACTTTTAACCTCAGAACAAAAGAAGAATTACGTAAGAATCTGTTTTATTGAACTTCAAGCCTCAATGGATAACAAACATGTAACAATGGTGATTACACCTGCAAACAGAAGCAGCATATAGTAATCTTTTAACATTGAAGTATAATCATTGTTGAGTAACAATGACCAATTCCAGAACCCCAGTAGCAGGATTAAAGCGTTTTCTAGTCAAAGATTCTAGCATACTTATGTCCCAAGCTCAATTAGAATGTATGAGAAAAAAAATCCTTCCGATACATATTGTGTGCATGAATACATACCTGTTTAAAATACAAAAGGAAGATAAAATTGGTCAAACGAAAGGCTTCTAATCAACAAGATTTTCAATGCAGGATAATACTATGGAATAGAATGTTTCTGATAAATTCATATAAGGACAAAGTGGTAAAAAGGTAAAATCCGTATCAGCGATCACACAAGTGCGCAGATAACAGCATGCCACATCAACATGATATAGAAACATAAAGGTATCAAGTTAAAGTGGTGGACTCCAAATGAATTGAGTGCAAGACGCACCTAAGTACATCATAGGGCTCCAATGTCAAAGCCAAGATTACATGCAATTAGAAGACATGGTAAATTGACTAAACATGACAAAAACATAAAGAAGATGCTAATCCTTATCTTTCAAGCCCAAGCACAACATCTTAATATTTTCCATGAGACCTTACAATTTTCAGGGGAAGGTTCCGAAATAGTTCTTAAAAACAAATCCAAAAGTACAGCAAAAGTCAACATAAGCACACACCATAAGACAGATCCTAATGTACACATATTAGGACAAAAAACCATTAAGGAATTGGAACCAAATCATTTCTAAGAGAATAAAATAATTAAGAATCAAGGCCCCATCAATAATGAAATTAAAAAAGGCATTTTCAGCTCCTACAAGGCCACAACTGTCTAGGAGCAATAATAGAGTATATATATAAATATATATATATTCCATGAGCTATAAATGTAATACAAAACATTGTCTGTATACCATCATAAATACAAGTCGATCAAGATTCCATAGAACTTAAATGTGACAGTAATAGATACATTGCATTGCAACCCTGGACACTAGTTTTATAGATAAACTTTAGTTTTAACTGTTGCCTACTACAACATCAAAACTTGAAGGTTGCACTTGTTAAGCACATAAAAGTTATCAACCTTTTAACTTGTTAAGCACATAAAAGTTATCAACCTTTTAAGGGGTAAACTCAACTACTAGTATAAAAATAAGCAAAGGACAACAATAAAACAAAATAAAAATTCAGTGTAACTTCATAATTCGTCAAGAACCAGCAACGCACAGAAACTCAATGAAATGAAACAAGGAGTAGGAGAGCAAATGAGGCACAGAATGGAGTCAATTAGTGTGGAAACCCGCAATGCAGTGAAGCCAACAGAATTCGGCCCAATTGAAACTGGCATCAGACGGGTCCACTTTTTGCAAGGTGGGCAGCCATCATCAACCACCATCCATGCAAATTGGACCGGAGCACATACCGACAAGAGGAAGAGAGAGTAAGAAAATGTGAACCGCTGAAAATAAAAACTTCACAGAGGAAAGAGCCATCAGTGGCGCAACCCACTAACAAAACCCATAGTCAAACAAAAAATACTCCAAAACCCACAGTCACTTCCATTCTATAATGTCCTCAAAAGCATTCAAAAGGACAACCAGAAATTTATGCAATATGGAGAGCATTTCTGTATCATCCAGACCTACTTTTCTCTAAAGCATGGACCCCACCACCTTGAAGATAATCACTATGATAAAAAGTTCTTCAAGAAAAAAAAAATGGCTTCATCAGCTCAAATATTCAACTTATCAGTTTCTCCTTCTCTTCCACAGGAGGAAAAAATATAAGACAAATCAAAGAAAATATAATTTTCTCACCCGCAACAACCGAAATGTTTTTGCCTTTGTATCTCTCAACGAATAAATCGATTGTGTCCTTGAAAGCTTTTGGGTCCAGTAGTAGAGTTGTGATGTCTTGAAACATAATACCTGCACATTGTACCCAGTAATAAGTTGTTGTTTTTTTAAGAAAAATAAAATTTTGGAACTAACAAAAAGTAAAAGACCCTTTCTTTGATAGGAAAGGAGTTTAAGGAAAAGAAAGAGATTTTTAACCAGCTAACCCGTTGCTTTTCTGAAGCAATACCAAAACCCAACTCAGTCAAGTCAAATAGTTGTGCTTTCAATAACGAACTAAAAAGATTTTTATTTTTTCTACAAAACTTTTCCAATGTTTCTCGGCAAGCAAAGAAAATAAACAAACGAAAAAGAAAACAAAAAAACAGAGACGAGATATAAAGGAAGCAAACCAGGTTTGGGAAAATTGGGGACGACACGAATCTGAGTTTTGATGGCATGGATGCGAGGATCTTCGTCTGTGTAAGCCGACATTGTGCGTCGTATCAAAGACCCAAAAGAAGTCTCCCTGTGTTCTTCACGTTCCCCTCAACAAAACCAGCTGAGGAGCTTTATATGTGTGCTCTCAGTAGAGTGACAAAACAGAGACTGACAGAGAGGAGAAAAACAGAGGAGGGACGGTACAAAGACGAGAAGAGTGTATTTAAAGAGAGAGAAAGTGTGTTGGCATATGAGAGAGAAAGAGAGGCACTCTCTGCACAAGAACGCGAGAGAGAGAGAGTGAGAGAGAAAAATCGATTTTTGGTTAGTAAATAAAGAGAGCGATTGTAAGTTGTCAAAAATAAAAATTTGAGTTCTTTTCAGCTGTACATGAATTATACTATACAAAATGTTATTAATTATCTTTTAAATTACACAATTATTATCAAAATTATTTAAATTTTAAAAAATAACTATAATTTATACTAATTTATAAATATATGTATATTTTTATTTAAAAATAATATTGTTTTAATTATTCAGTCACCTATTTTATCTTTTAATATTAAAATATAAAATATATTTGAACGATTACAAATATAATATATTATAAATTGAGATAAAAAAATTTAAAATTATAATTTTTTTAAAAAAAATTAAAATTATTAATACTAATTTTATAATTTATAGAAGTGCCAAAAATTTTAAAAATTAAAAAAATGGAATCACGAGGAGGTTCCCAATCCAAAGACGCCCTTCCTTCTACATCTTGGCCGTGCGCAGGGCAGGTTTTACAGGAAAAGGCCACTACGGCCATCGCCTAGGGCCCCGCAAGATAAAGGCCCACATTAAATATGTTTTATTAAATATTTATTTATTTATTTCTCTTAAAATGGTTTAATTTTTTTGTGTTTTATTTATCTAGATCTCTAATTAATTTATTAATTTTCTCTTAGAATAAAATTTATATAAAGTAATTTAAATTTTGTGTGCTTTATATGTATAGTTGTCTGATTGTTTCTTTAATTTTAATTTCTCATTGTGTTTTTTTTTTTGTGGCAAAATAATTGTGTTATGAATATTTCAATATATTATAATTTATGAACATAATGAGGTAATAGTATAATAGTGTTCAATCATATGACATAATTTCCCAGTCCAACAAGATAAAACTTTTAATCCAATTTTCAAACTACAGAAATAAATGAAAGAGAGAGAGAGAGAGAGAGTACAATTTCATTATTGATTTCTTTTTCATTTTTCTTTTTTTTCATGATTTGTGAATTTCAGATTTTGTCGTTTTGCTTCGTTATTATGTATGGATAGCTTTCCAAATCACCCTCAATTAATAAATATATTACACATACATATATTAAATAAGGTTGCTGTGAATGGACAAGGCCCTTCCATGTGGTAATAAGTGTAGATTATTCGTTTTCAGCCAAAAACCAAAAGTGTAGCTTATTTGGAGAAAATTCCTACCAAAAAAATGGTGGTTTTCCTAATTATAGCTGCTTATTTTACCATAATTGTAAAAGGGTCGCTGTGAGTGTGAATAGACAAGGCCTCCCAGTTGGTCTACTAAAGAAAATCTATATTTTTATAACTTTATCAATGTGAAATTATAGCTTTGATCATTATAAACCCCGTTTATTATTTTAAATGCGAAATTGTTGTGTTATTTGGGATTCTAAAATATTACAAAAATCAGATAATAAAATATTGTAATTCCTATAAACTAACAGCATCCACTTAAATATTCTTTCTATTCACCAATAATAATAATAATACAATAATAAGTCTAGCCTAATTGTAGAAAATTCCTAGCAAAAACGATGGTCTTTCTAATTAAATTATGTTGCTCTATGAATACACACATGGCCTCCTATGTGGTAATAAGTATACGTAGTTTATTTTGTGCAGTCCAAATATTTTCGAGTCTTCCTTGAAGTAGTAGTTTTGAAGTCATGTTATTATTTTTATTTAGAAATTGTTATAAATTTAAACTGTATATTTCAGAAATTAATTAACAATATTAATTTTTGGCAATTAATTAATTACTCGAATAATATGCATAGATGAGAATTAAACAAAAGCTTTCACGCATCTCATAGAGAGAGGTACGTGATATTGGAGAGATGTGATTTGGATATGTATGGGACGAGGAAAGAAAAGTTTGTATTTTGAATTTATATAAAAATGCTTCCAAACACACACATATATATATACTTAAATATATATATATATATGTGTCAGTGGTCTCAATTAATTAATTTAAGTGAAAACTATAGATGATATGTGTTAAAGCTGTTATAAATATATATAAGATTTTGTTGGGACCGTGAGATAATTTTAGTGGTCCAAAATTCAGTCCAATATCTATAATATGCATGCAAGGATGGCCGATGACATTTCAACATCCAGTACTTCCAAATCCAATCTCTACTGCGCTTCGACATGAGATTCACTCCCACTGTTTTTAACGAATAACATATATATATATATATGTTAGTGATCGATGGTGATGGATACACATGCAGCTAGCTAGCTAATACCATTTGTCTTTATTATCAATTTCTAAATTATTAATTTGTTGTTATTTTTTCAACTCAGAAATGTGAAAAAATAAATAAAGAAAGAAAGAAAGGAGAAATGTGCCTGAAGGCTAGTTCTTGAGAAAAAAAAATCAAGCAGTCCAAAGTCCTGATCCAACAAACTCCACAATTAATTGGAGTTCATTTTTAAGTGTATGAATATAAGTGAGGCAAATTTAATGTAAGAGCAAAATTAAATTATATAATTATACAAATGAATAATAGGACCTATCTCAGTGAGAAAGACACTAGGAAGCAAACAAGTAATAAGCAGTCTATTATATATAATACTTTTGTTGTTTGGTCACCACCCATGTGGCAAGTGGGAAGAATGAAGTACCATCCTAATAACAGTGTAAGAAATTGTAAATAATAATAATAATAATATTTGGTTTAAACAAAGTGATTAACTATGGACTACAATCGTTGGGCTGTCTCTTTCATAAAAAAACATTTTTCTTTTATAATTAGTTAGCTACAGCATTTAAATTTAAGTAATTTTATTATGTTTATCTTAAATAATGTGTCTTATAGATAATGCTAATCATCAAAATGGAAAAGACATATTGATTTTTTCTTCAAATTTACAAAAAGGAAAAATGTCATGTGAGAACAATACATAACAAGATTATATAGACACATTTCAAAAATTATATTTTTAACCCCACATGTATTCATATAATTCCTACCTTTTTGTTCGTATCTATAACCAAAAAAAAAATTAGATAGATTTTGTGGTGTCCTTTGTACGAAAGAAATAAAGAAAGATTTGGTCCATTTAAACCCAAAAGAAAAAAAATTGTAAAAATTTAATATATATATATATATATATATATATACACACACACACGCATATATGTAATACATATGAATGACCAAAAGATGCAGGCATCAAACAGAAGCAGCGGTAACTAATGTAAGGAGTTAGGGAGTCAGAAACTCATCAATAAAGATATTTGCTAATTACAGTTTCCTGACAATCTGGCCAGTCTCTATCTCTCTGTGTGTTTGGTGTGTGTATTTAGCTATCAGGAAGGGTTGCTTTCAAATCTCTACAGTAATATTCTGTGGGCAACTCTCATGCCCTTTGACACTAATCCAAATATCCTTTTTTTTTTTTTTTTTTCTCTGGTTCCAATTCCATGCAATTATTATTATTGAATTTTAGTTTTATATTTGTAAATTCCTAATAACACACCACACACCGCCTTCCTTGGTGATGACTTTACTATTAAGGTTGAGGACATTTGGAAATTACACTTCTTGATATTTTAAAACTCTTAAATTTGAGGACAGTGACTTGGGGTGTTGGTCCCCTTTGCTTGTGTGCAAACAAGTGGTTGCCTACCAGCTGAACCCCAATAAGTTGCACCAGATTGAGCTCTAGATTTCCCAACCCTGTAACATCACCATTTGACTCCCATCTCAATGATTAATGCATTTTTTTTATATATAACTTTTGTTGAACAATAAGATTTATAATTTTCATGGGTTCTCACATTCTAGTACTGCATTTTTAGCAAATACTTTTAGTTACAAGCATGCCATGTTTAAGGTTTTTCTGATCACCTTATGAATAACCTCGTATAATAATTTGTGCAAATTCACAATTAACATAGCATAATCTTTTTATATTAATATTGACAAGTCCAACACAATCAATCAACCAGCCAAAACTTCTTACAAATTGTATTGAATGGCAATATTCACCATGTGCCAAGGAGTATATAAAAACAGCATTTTTGTTTTATTTACACATATTAAATGTGACGATGTCAATTAAATTATTGCGAGTATAGTAATAATTAATTAGTTTATTAATAAACAATTGAGGTATGTGGTACAGGTGTTGGACACAGACTTATTTCCCATACTACGTCAAGATTCCAATGGATGACATACATTCCACAATGATTGGGAATTGCCACCAAATTTTAGATGCTTGGTTAGGCTAATGATCAGCCTTTGTTAGCACTACTCATTACACTAGCAAAATAGAAGTCAATAGTTAAGTAGAACCCCAAGAACTAGTTCAGTTTGGCTTAAGCCAAGGCTTAAATTGTAATGCCAAACACATCTTTAGAGGGCGCCCAAAACACTCAAAAATAATACCTTATCCTAAGAAAAGAAAAAAGACTAAGGTTTATGGTGTGTCTATATTAATAACTATAATTAGTGAGAGCTTTGGGAAGTAGATAGAAATATAGAATCATGCTTTAAGCACAAAAAGGAGGATTTTATAGGCAAAGAGTACCTGTCATGTAAAAAAAAAAAAAAAAATCCAACTCTGCTACTTCAAGAGACTAGGTTTTAACTTTTAATTAACCACCAAGTTTCATCAAAAAAGAAAAAAGTTGGATATGTAATCACTCCACTCCATATGGATTAGGTGATTAGCATTATTATGAACTTGGTGATGATTTTTTTCCTAATTCCATAATATGTTTGTCAAAAAGCACAATCTTGCCATACTGAGGAGGTTAGATCTTGCAAAGATTGTGCTATTATGCTATGGTTTTTGTCAAATGTGTACTGCCCCTATTGATATGCTTTATTATAGCCTCATGTCCATCAAACCCAAAACAAAATTGTTTATGAATTATTATGCCTGGAAGTTGAATAGCTACCAAAATAAAAGCCATCATGAAATATATATATATATATATATATATATAAACTCATTCAAATTAAGGAGAGAAACAAGTAAGAAAGTGAGGGGGACCATTTTGAAGCTTAAAAAAGCTAATAGAATAGTGCAACATCAACAATTTTCACAACAGCAGTACTAGAAGATGTAATTAATAACGTGTATTATCATAACCAGCTCATACATAGTAGTGTTTGGTTTTCCATCGATTAATTATAAGACAAAGATCTTTCTTTCAGCCCGGTTACAGATATATATACACCTCGTTTTACTTCCTAGAAAATTAAGTTTAAAAATATAATTCACATTCAGACAGAAGAGGAGAAACAAAGAACAAACACGTAATGTACATAGGAAGTATAGAAAAATAATTTTCCCAAGAAACAAACAAATGAAGAGAAAAGTAGCAAGCACAGGGGAATAATATAATTGTGGCATGGAAGCTGGGAGGGTCCCCTGTTGATGGAGCTTTCGTTTTCTGCAAAAATTATATGAGCCGCAATTACAGTCAGAAACAGAGAAAGCAATTAGAGCTTTTGAGCTTCGAGCCGTGGGAGTGGGACAGAGGAAGCACGTGCACTTCACTCGCTCCCTGTCCTTCATCTGTGTGACGTGGCAGGATCCCCGGTCCTGTACCCGCACAGTTGCATGGGTGATGCTTTGCTGCTTCTCACTTTTTGTGTACCTTCAGATCTTCTCGCCTGTCTAACCGTCGACACCTCTGACACGCATTAATCCCTGGGCTCCACTTTCAAACCCTGCCTTAATTACCCTTTTGTCCCTCCTTTCTGTTTTCACATTTTGATGACGCTTTTCTCTGTGTCAGCTTCGGCTCGGGTGTTTCACGTCGTCCCGTTAACCCTTTCTTGTTTTTGTTTTTCTCTGTTTGGATAAAAGTCGTCCCCTTAGATTTTACAAAATACAGCGTGGCCATGAAACAGCGCGGTGTGATCTACATGGTAATGTAGCATCTATTCGTGATGAATATAAGAGATTTAGCTGTCACTTCACTTGTGACGCAATTTTTATTAATTGTCACTATGATTATGATTATATTGCGGTTACCAAATCTTGGATTCCACAAAAGTAAATATATCTCATAATATAATGACACTGTTAAGTATCCAAACATGTTTTAAAACATAGTTCTAGGGCAGGCAAATTAAGACCAAAAATATAAATCAGCTTCACAGGGTTGGTGGGTGAGCATATATATATATATATATGAAATATCTGAAGCGATGTCAGATTTGGGGTTTTGATGTGTTAATGCATGGTTTGGACTGTGGTGAGAGAGGACTATGCATGTTACTATATGTCTACTACTTTGTCCAAAAGCACCAGCCAACCGACAGCTTGTGTTTGTGCCCGTACTTTCTAATTTATATATATATATATATTCATGACCACCTGGACTACTCTCAATTTCTTACAAAATTATTCAATTGATAAATTTGGATAATATGATTAGAGCTGCTAATCTTTTATCATTATTAATGTTAGTTGTCAATGAACAAGTAGGCACAAAGACACGGCTAATCAAATTAACTTATAAATAAACATTAATTCCCTTCTCTCGGCCACTATAGGGGTTGAATTATTTAAAAAAATAAACAATACTATAGTTTGTTATTCAGCTTAATTAAATCATATCAAGAATCTTGTTTAGGTCCAACCATGAAGATTGGAATCGGATAATGAATCTTTTGAAAAGTAGATGATCAAGTAAACTAAGTTCCTTTTGCAGCATGAATTATGAAAGAAGTGCGTTAATTTAAGTGGCTAGCCTTAGGCCTAGTGGGTAGGAATAGGATACATAGATAAAAAAGGTGCAGTAGTGGAATAGTACAGGGGCAATAGAAATAGTAGAAGTAGAGTACGTAGGGCAGGGGGTGACCTAATTTAAAGAAAGGTTTGGGAGTTAGAGAAGGGCGTTAGGTAGGGTTGCATAAATATGAAAATGGGAGAGTAATCTAGTTGGAATGGAAGATAGACCAAAAGATCTTGTTGTCCCCACATTTTCGGCCGTCCCATTTCAACCCCCTCGCACCCATCAATGCAATCCCATGCGCAGCACCAAATGCGCTTTTTTGCTTTGGCCTTGTTCTTGTTGGTGTTGGTGCTGGTGCTGTACATTAATAATATAACCTGTAACACACTTGTATGGCATGTAGTGTTGTTTCAAAGTACTAGCTAGTGTGATCTTTCATATTATATAGCTGTTAAAAATATGTTATACATTAATAAGGCCAAGGCCAGATTCAGTATCTTTTTTGGGGTGGGGTGTGGTTGGTTTTCCAATCTCACTAAATGTTTATCTGCATAATTCTTGAGGCTGTGTCTGATCAGCTAGCACAACTCACTAATGCATGCATTTTTTTTTTCTCTTTTGGAATAAATTTCTTGTAAAACCACTTAAAAGGACATCAAAATATAATTACACAACCAGAGTCGGAATAATTTTATCTAAACAATAACATTGGAATCATATATATGTATTTTGGATACCAAAAGGCAACGCTATAAAACGGCTTCATTGTTTTATGTGAGGGGGAAAATGGAGTTTGTTTGATATTCAGACGTTGCATATGAGCTCTCATAGCTGTAACACCAAAATTTGCTTCTTTTGTTTTCATACGATTTCCATGCATATACTTCTACAATAAATTTAATTATTTTGATGCACAGAGAAGAAATTTTGAACTTTTTGTATTTTTTTTTGAAAAAATACTTAGCCAAACATCTTATTTTTCTTTGAGTTGCTTTGGTCTTGTCTTTCCTTTGTCGGTTTGGTGTCGCTGTAGTACTGGTTGTACATTAATTAACAAAACTTGACACTTGCATGGCATATTGGTACGTACGAAGTGTTGGTAAAAGTACTAGCTACGTACTGTAATTTCATATATAGGTGTTAAAATATGCTGTACAATAACGCCGAGGCTAAATCCAGTATCTTTTTTGGGGGGTGGTTCCAATCTCGCCAATTGTCTTTTTGTTGCATCCTTATCTTGAGCCAGTGTCTCAGTTAGCACAACTCAGTACTATTGCATGCATCCCAATTTCAATTTATTTATTTTTTCTTCTTTATGATTTCTTTCTTGTATAGTGGAATTTGGATTGATTTGTAATTGTATAGTATACCCAATCTACCAAATGACTTCATTGTTTCATGCAAAGTGGAATAAGTTTGTTTTCATATCTAACAGCTGCATGTACAAGCATTAATATATACCTTATAACATCAAAATGTGATTTTTACTTTTTCTTTTTTTTGGGGATCATACAATTTCCATACTTTTTGTAAGTTCAATTGTTTTGATGTCAAATTTTGTACAAACATTTTCTCTTTCTTTCGGTTTGATATATATATACCAAAGCTTTCAAGCTAAGTAGCTAACCAAGAAAAATTGACTAGTTTGAAACCATATATAACCCAGTTTTTCCTTCTTACAATGTTTTTTCTTTCATGTGCTTCTTCATCTGATTTGTAGGAAACTATTAGGTATAAATGTCTTCTATAACTTTTATGAGGAAGTGATTGATAATGGGTGAGCGTAAAGAGAGTCAATAATAGTTAAAAATGTGGTTCATATTTATGACAAGAAATAGTTGGGAGACATATTATTTCAACTTTAAAGGAAAAGTTTTCTACCAAAATGATGGAAAATTGATGATGCAGCCAGAGATTCTTGACGAATATATACTCTTTTTTTCTCTGTCTATTTGGAAATGATTATTAATACGAACAAATTTGAAGTCCACCCCTGTATAAGGAAGTCAATTACTATGTGGCTAAGAATTTATTTTTAGGGTTAATTTAATTTAATTTTTTTTGAAATATTACTGTTATATTAATGAGTTATATATATATATATATTTGAGTTGGGAGATTCGAATTAAGATCACTGATAAGGATTAAATGACTTTTAACTACTAGATTGTATCAATATAATTGGTTTAAATAGTTTTTTGGTCTACCTCTACTCGTGATGATATTGGCAAAGAAAAAAAGGGTTGGTTCCAAATAACAATCATGTAGGGTTTCACAGACAATTTTTGTAGTTGAAAAAATTTCATCATCAACCATAATTGATGGAGTTCCATGGAGGACCCATTCTGTTAAATCCCATTTATATGCTCATAAAAGGATCAAAAAAAGACTAGCACGGTTGGGCCTACCACTAATGGTTGGGTAAGAAATTACTGGATGATGATGATCATCCACTCATGCAATCAATCTACACCCATAATTCGATAAGCGTTGGAGCACACCCACAAAATCATACTTCTTAAAGTACCTTCATCATTCAATGTAAGATATAATTATATAAGTGGATCTTTTATATATATATATATATTTTTTTTTTTTTTGCATTTCAAGATTTTAAGCCCCAAATTCTTTCACAAAAGTTAAAAATAAAAGGAGTATCCAATGTTCTTAGTTAGTCTAATCAAAAAGCCACTTTGTATTGTACCTGGCTATAAATATGACCGTTTGGTTTTTATAACATTAGTGTTATCTATTAAACATAGAGTCCTAAGTTTTAATATTAGACACAACACTATATAGGAGTCTATGAATATTAAGATACAACTTTATTGATTAGTGGCACTTGGGGTGTGGCTTGCGGGAAGCCGACCGTTCCATCACACACGTTTGTGAGAGTTGTGGTTCGAGTCTTAGTAAACCCGTTATTGCCTCAGGTATACTCAGCTTTACTTGAATCGCTAGGTAGAAGGGAATCTATTAGGCTAAGAAAAGTTGACTTACCCTGAGTTCTATCCATTATAGGGTTGCAAAACTGGAGTAGCAAGAAGGTTATATCCACTAATATAATCCTGGGCTGATGAGATCCATATCGAGGCCTTTTTTTTTCACAAAAAAAAACTTTATTGATTAGTGTCTCTCCTCTTTAATAAATCGATAGGTCTTTGGTATTTTTTTTTCCTTACAAAACATATAGTGGAATTGTGAGAGATGTCTTGGTTTTTCTTCTAATTTTATTTGAATCTGTTTACATGGTACGTTTCTCAAATATACATTGTTTTTTCTTCACCCACAATAAGCAATGAGAATATAAAACGTACATTCTCTTCAATTGGATAACATGTCTGTTTTCCTTTAATATGATTACAGTGATCAATCCATGTTTCTTAGCCGAAAAGGGTTATTTTACCCCCAAAAAATTTTCCAAAAAGGGCCAAGAGCAATTAAGAAATTACAATTGTTCTGTTTAGTGTCTCTGTGTCTGAACGCCAGGCTCATGCTTCTAATTCTATTTGAATTATGTTAAGAAGGTGGGTAAATATGAGCCAAAAAGAAGGGGTCACTTCACTTTAATTTGTGCCAAAATTGGTGGGTCTGTTTGAGTATTGTTTTGCAAATGATACGAGAGCTTTAAATTTAAGGAGGTCCCAAGTCCTGGTTGGGCCAAAGCCTTAGACTGTTGGCGTATTTGTTTAACTTATCAGAGAGAGGTGACAAGCGCTAGCTACAATTTGCCCTATTTAGAGTTGGTCATGGTCGGCCATGTTGGCTTGGTGATTTAGTTTTGTTTTATATTAGAGCTAGCTAGCTATTCAGTCTTAAAATATAAATGTTGGAGCCCCCACCTGGGCCATCTTCCTCTAACTGCGTTTAATTTTGCTGTGAGAGAGATCAGAATTGCAAGACCCTTTGCATGCATGTTTTCACTTTATCTGTGTACTTATTCATGCAAAGTTGTCTAATTGAATTCGAAAATTAAACAACATTTTTACCTGAGGATTAAAGTTGTTAATGCCAAGTATCGAATAAGATAAAGACCAGCTTATATATACAATTATTACACTTTTTTTTGAGGATTTGATTACAAAGATAAAGAGAAAATGGCATGCAGATCCTTGAGAGGAAGAAAATGACAAGCACAAAACAGTTTTTCAAGACGGGACTTGAATCATTGAAGTAGTAGTGGGTGATTGCAATGAAATTCTGGAGTGGTTATGGTCACCCTCATATGTAACAAGTAACATGTTTGGATCCTCCAAACACCTTTCTACATGCTTTCTTGCAGGACATCCCCTCACACTGCTGCATTTGTAATAGCTCCTAATTTTGAAAAAAAAATTGTATGGAAAATGAACTATAATCAGCCATATAATAGTCTAGCTTAGAATTTTTTATACTTAATTAAAATAGAAACTGATATGTACCTAGGATACGGAGACCCTTTAATGGGCTTCTGACCATACTTCCTCCAAGTGTATTCGTCAGGAGGTATATCTGCTAGTTTATTACTTCTAAATGGAACTCTAATTGTTCTCTTTACTCTCAGTTTCCTGTAAATAATAAAAAGAAAAATGAAGACACAGAATATCAGAAGAAGAATAATTAGCGACACAGACTCAGGATATTTGCAAGGGTACCTCCTCTTTGAGCAATGACATCCACCTGTTGAAGCTACACATCTTGTACCGGTTTCTTGGCTTTTCGCCTCACACTTAGTCTTGGAAATAAACATGGAGGTGTTATTATGGGGAACTAGAACTTCTGATATTGAATAGTGAAGCATATGAGTACCAGGCTGCTTCTGTGGGAATTGGTTCAAATCCACAATCCTACTACTGTGTTCGGAGTAACTTCGCTGTAGTAGTCCGAAACTCTTACCTGGAATCACAGCAGTAGCTGCTTGATCTCTCTGAACAGGAAAGAACTGTCTAACAATGGAGGTTTGAGTAGAAGAGTTGCATGACAAAGCTTGGAATGAAGAATTGGTACTATCCATTAATTCAACATGATTTACGTCATTGGTATTAGGCAGAGGACCTTTCCTGATCCTCTTCTGATCTGATAGCAATGATCCGTCCAGGAGAACAAGCAGCTTTCTGAATTCATTTTCTACATCTTGAGCAAGCAAGCATACTTCTTGAATGCTTCTCTTTCGGGTTTTACCGGAGATGCAACTGAACAGGTTATGGGCACGCTTGAAACTCTTCTGAGCAACCTCTTGAATTTTGAAAAGTGGATCCATGGAAAGACAAATACGTGAAGATTTTTCCATGAATTTGATCTTCTATAACACTTTACAGTAGTAAACTTAGCATTTCTGATGGAAACCAAGTCTCAGAAACCACACCATTGAATCCTAGCAATGTTGCTCAAGTGGTTTAGTATACAAAAGTACTGAAAATCCACTTGGTGAAGATTTCTTATTTCAAGATATGAACTGAAATAAGATCGTGTCTATCTTATCTGCTTAGATAGTCAACTGTGGTTTACGTTTCACAACCCACTAACAAGTACACATCTGCATGATTGAAAAATGCCTTCAGAGACAGCATTATTTAACCACAAAATTCATCATGGGTTACAAAGTGTGCTTACAATTTCCATCTATTGGGAAATATATAACATAAATGTATCCACAGTTTTTTAAAGCACTACATATTTACCATTCTCTAAATTGTTATTATATTTGTCCATCATGATGGCCATGACAAAATTTAAGAAGTCTAAGAAACCATATCTCAAATAAACTAACCAAGGATTAGTTGGATATTTGCTTGATCAAAAAGTAAGTAAATAAACAAAAAAAAAAAAAGGATAGTAGAAGTGTAAAACCCTCGAAAGAAAATGGCTATAATTATATGAGTGGGTTGTGGGGACAGCGTACAAGTGTAGAAAAAGACAGAAGAAGATTCAAAGATTTAGGTGAAATAGTTTTGGTTGCTTGTAACATTATTCCAGTAGTCCATGAATCAAATCCACTATATTATCCGTACCCGTGGCTTGGCCCAGCGGTAACAGGGTACATCTTCCACCAGCTTGGGTTCGACCAGGATTGCCCAGCTGACCCCCACTAAAAAAAGAGGAAAAAATCAACTATATTATCCACCTAATTACCTACCAAACATTGCTATCAGTCTTTCTTAAAGGCATTTATATTCCTTGTGACTTCATAATTGTATCATGCTAGTTCTATCAAGTACCATGACATCTGCCTGTTGAAGCATGTAAGAAAGGTTTCAGTTGAGAGCTGAGTATTCAGTTTATTAGTTTTTGGGTAACAAGAGAATTTGATTTGAACAATTACCTATCCTAATATTTTGAAGAAAAGAAACATGTTGCAGTACAAATGGTAGGTACATTCAAGGAAACAAACGATCAAAGACGTTTAGATAGTACATTAATGGTTCTAACCTAAGAAAAACTAGCATGAAGTTATTTGTAGTAAAAAGCTGTCAAACCCACAGCACCTCTAAAATCTATGTTCATATTCATGTCTAATGCCATTTCCCAATCCCAACTAACAACAATTTTTATGAAAATCTTCTCCGCCCCGTATAATTGAGCCGTGAGCGTCTGCTTCTCACAGGTGTGCACCAGCTTTGTCGCATATCACCCATTCCAGCTCTCATTTTCTTGTACTCTCTTGATCTTAAAACTCCCTCCAGAATGTTAATATCTTCAAGAATCTCGTGCCTGGAAAGTGATGCTAGACCAGGAAGTATGTCCTTCTGGAAATCTTTCAGTCTCCTGCCCCGTCTTAGCTTGAAACCACAGTCCTTGGCCTCTGTAAAATTTACATCAGGCGGCTTTGACGACATGGATAAGTCATCTACAGTGCTCTCTGTTAGTTCTAGAGTCATAAACTCAAAAGAATCAGAAGAACACTGCGGTCTTTGGATCTCCTTAACTTCCATCTTGTTTGATCTTCCTCCATCTTTGGTAGAACAATCTTGATGACAAGTTGAACTCTCCAAAGACATATGAACAAGTGATTCAGCAGCTTCTTGGATCAGAATATCAATTTCATCAGATTCTTCTTTTCTGAGGTACTCATGTTTTGACTCACTGCTGTCCGTAAATATTTGGTTGTTGCCCGACAGTGTTTCTGGAACTTCAGACCCTTTATGGGTTCCTGATAACTGATCAACAGCTGAGGCATTTCCTAATTGAACTTCAGATTGCACAATCTCTGCATTACTGGATTCATTATCAGCAATGTGGATCAGCTTGCATGAATCAAAAGATATGTTGCAGTCTCCATCTGGGACTGTATTATGGCTATGACTCGAACATGAAAATAAAGCTTCTTCTATTTTCTGCTTCTCACAGATTACTATCCTAGTACCTTCATGTGAATGAACTTGACTCTTTGGAAGTTGCAATATAGATCCATCATTGGAGTCAATTCTGTGGCAGTCAAAGTCTTCACTAAGGCCTATTTTTGGTCCACACATGGTCTCCAAATCTAGTCCAATTTCACTCCCACTCGATTGATCAAATTTAGAACTTCCTGTGCCAATATCTGCTCTCTCATAATTGCCGTTTGAATCTACAAGTGAAGAATTTCCAGTATCATTCAGATGAAGAACAACAGAAGTTTCATTTGAGCCGTTGTTATATTCTTTTTTCAAAGAAGGGGAGTGCAAACTACCCTCCTCTACCCTGCCAACGAGTCCACAGAAATGTGATGAGCTTGCTGTTGAAGGATGGGCCACCGTAGGATCATTTGAGTAACAAGAGGAGTCATCAAACAGAACTCTGTTAAGGTCCACATGCCCTGTTGCAAATGAGCTTATTGGTTGCTTCTTGGTGGACAAATTGTTATTCAGGGCATCACCATGGCACTTATTTAAATCTGCAGAAGGGACAAACACTGGGTTTAGGATCTGCCAAGAGAGAATCTCAGAAGCTCAATTTGATGTTTATATCCTAGTTAGTCTTGCAAGGACAAAACTGACAATACCTTGAATGAGAGAGCTCTTCTCATGGTCATCTAGAAAAGAGTTACTCCCCACAGTTTCATGCAAAGGATCTTTCACCCTAATGGCAGTAATTGGATCAATAATGACAGACACTTGCGACTCATGTTTGCCTCCAAAATTTAGTGTTGTAGCTACATAGCTGAAAGAAGGTGCATGGTCCGAATCCTCATTTGATGTTGTCTCATCTGAATCTTCTAAATCAATAACATTTTGCCAGCAGGAAGTTTTCACTCGAGTCCAGGATCTCTTAGCACCTCCCTTTCTCCTATTGTCCTCTCCAATGCTTAGGGAAAGCTTCAAATCTGGATCTGTAACATAGTCAAAAGGAGAATATGTCAATTCCACAGTTTTACTTTCACTTGATCCCTAATGCTCTTATTCTTTTGGCGATTCTTACCAACATGGCCATTGTATTGATTGGCAGGAAGTTGAGGGTCAGCAGACCTTTGCTGAAGCCTATAGAATAGATGCTCACACCCTTCTAACAGTTGTTGGCTTGTAGAATGAGTTAAGTCCACCTGAAAGAAAGCATTACATGAACATTGAGAATCCAAGAGATTTAACAAAACGATGTACGTAATCAGTGGGGGATAGATATATTAAATACATATCAACCTCAACCTCCAAAACCCAGTAAGAAAATAAAACAAAACTAAACTTCAAAGACCAAAGTTATCTCTTGGCCCATTCAGATGACAATACCAACTTTTTGATGTAATTTCTTCATCATTAGACTTTCTAAGAGGGAAAGGCCTAAAGAACCTGAATTAAGCCACAAAGACAGCAGATGAGCGAAAGGGGGAGCAGGGGCTTGCAAGCCTCCTTCATTTACCATGGGAATTGAGGAAACTCTTGCTTCTTTTGCCAAAGGTTCATATCTTGCTGGATTTATGAAAGGTAACAGACTTGGCTCAGTACTTGGATTTCTCGAATCATATCTATCAAACTCCTTCCAGCCCAGATTTTGCATCAATGTCTTCTGTATCCTATACAACCGATGAAGTTCATGAACCTGAAAATATATCAGTAAAAAGAAACGTAGTTAATTTAATTGGAAAAACAATATATATATGACGAGTTTAACATTGCCACGGATGTTCAACTCATACCTGCTTCCTAAATATAATCTCCTGGTTGAGCATAGTCTTCTTTAAAACATCTTTTAGGGATTCAGTATAAATATGAACTGAATTGAGGTCAAAATCTCGCTGCATCAACATTTTGTCCTTGCGAAATCACATATCAGACCAGATTTTTTATCTTTAAAGATGGAACTTCCAGAAAAGACTTTCCACACTGTATTTCATTCCCCATCTACTCACAGCTCTCTTCCAGAATTGCAAGTATTGATCAAGTAGAAGCACCGATATATCTCAAGACTACCAAGTACAAAGCACTGATGTTTTTATCTGAAAAGTGGAAGAGAGGTGACTAAATAATCCCTCGTATAAATCATTACATAAGGTTTCAAACTGTCAAATTCTTTTCACACAGAATATACAATCAATAAACTTGACAAAAACTCTTACTAGAAATGAAATTGCATAGAAGTCAGGGAATTATACCAGCAAAAAATCATTATTAATCTTCACAAATGTCAGCATTTGCGAGTCATTTTCCTATTCGACCATGTTTCTACTGTGTGCCTGAATTATTCTTATGTAATATTAATTATTCCGGATAAGTCAGAATAAATTGGCATATTTACTTTCAAAACACTAATCATTACAGTAAGCTAAAAGGATTAAGTTTGTTCTAATTCCAAATAAGTTTTGCACAATCTGACCCTACAGCTTCATTTTAAATCCTTCCCTTCCTCTCCTACTAACTTCCACCAACAACCAAGTCATTGCAATCGAAAATCAAACACTACTTTCTAAACACAATAATGCTTAACACTCGGCTGCACTAACATATCAAAGTTAGCTCCTTTAAAGAAGACAACATATGCAAATTAACATTAAAATAAGAACAATAAAATATTGGAGGATTTACGAACGCATATTGTAGCTCATGCAACATCTATTTCTCAATCGAGAAGATATTTCAAATACTTGCTTAATTATCTGCTATTTGGGAATTTCACTGCATAAGTGGATCCTTAAGTAAAAATGCTTCCAGATATAGATAATAATTTACGCATTCACAGTAGATAACAAGTTAAACTACAAATATGCCAACCCACTAACAAAAAATGAACTAATCTAATTCAATACGAGTGTAGGGAGACAGAATACCATAGAGATAGAAAACCCAGAAACAGAGTTACTTCGGCAACAAAATATCATCATCTTCTTCTTCTTCTTCTTCTCCTTGTTTCATTCACAAAGTTTCGATTTTTACAACACATCTCAGAACATGAAACAAAGCAAATGCTTCCAAACTTAAATGGGTCATATAAATGAGAGAGAAAAGAAGAAGAACAAAAAAAAATGAGGAGAGAAAAGGAATCGGATCACACTGGGGTCGTCAGAGAAACTGACGGGAAAGATAATTCTCTCCTCCTCTCACACAAGAGAGAGAGAGTCAGACAGACAGACAGAGTAAAATGAGTACTAATGCACGCAATGCGGCGCGTGTGGGTCACTCACACCCACATCGTGGATTTCTCTTTTCTCTGCTCATTTTTAATCAACTTTCTGTCTCTTTCATGCTTCTCTCTCTTCCTTTTTCTCTTTGGGATTCTCTCTCTCTCTCTCTCTGCACTTAGATTTCTGGTTTAAGGAGGACCAGTCAGACGTTTTTGAGACAGTTTCAACTGCAACGCTGAGTAAATATGTCCCTCCTGCTTAATTTACCTTCGTCTCCCTATACAATCACCAAAATGCCTGATATTTCAGGTAATTATCCCCCACTGTCTCTGACATTGCATGTATTCTATCTCTCTCTCTCTGTGGGCCCTTCCTCAATCAAAAGCTCTGATATCTACAATCCAACGTCCATTACACTATGGCCCCACATTAAACCCCCTATAGTTACGTTACCGTCTTATTTTCTTCTCTTTTTTAAAAAGTAACTTCTAATTTTATATGATTTATATATTTTAAATAGACATCTTTTACTGTAACTTATTATATATATATATATAGGATATATGTACGGCTTAATTAAAGCAGTGAGTTGTTATTTCAAAAAATTTAACTTCATTTTATATATTTTGAGCAATCCTACAAATGAGATATTATGGCATATGGATGGCTTAAAATGAGTCTTAAATCACATAGCTTTTCTTTTCAAATGAAAGAAACAGGTAGAATGAGACAATATATAACTGTTCAATTTGAGTTTTACCAATCAAGCTTAATGTAAATTTAGTAATATTTATTACTTTCATCTTTCTAATTTTATTATCTGTTCCAAGGTTAACAATATCTCTATGAAAATGGCAATGGGGTTGGTATTGTAAAGGTCATGAAGCAGAAAGTGACCGAGAAAGAACCGTACTTGGCATTGATGTGGGAATAGAGAGATGATGGTGATCGCAGATTGTTTGGAGCAGTGGGGCCGCACCCCACATGTCCAAAACTCCCATTTGCTAAACAGGTTGTCATAGTTATTAACCTGTCCTATCGTTCTTACATCTACATTTCTCATTGCTATTATTTCAATTACTTTCTTCTCCAACCAAACCACAAATATAAAATAAAGAAACTCTGTTAAGTTACCTTTTCTTGAATCCTAAAAAGAAGGTTCAGTTGATTGCTCAACATTAAGATCCAACGAGCTCATGTTGAAGATGTCCATTCAAATCAATCATTAAAACTTATGAGATATTAAATATAAAATATATTTATTAGCATTTAATCAGAAAATGAGTATAATTTTTTAAATATGAAGAGTGAAATTTATATTTTATACTCAAAAATTAAAATAAAAAATATATTAAATTATTTTTTAAAAATAATAATAATAATAACAAATAAAAATTTAAGTCTTTAAAAATACTCTAATTCATTAGAGATTTAAGTGTTTAAAAATAAGTTAGTAAGTAATTAAGCATTGTTAATTACTTTTAAAGTAGTCTTCTTGTAAATTTCATATATTATATAAAGACTTTTATTGTATGAAGAAACATGCTAATATTTTGTTGCTGTAGAGGCAATTCAATGGAGACAGCGGACAATAAGGAAAAATTGTATGAACATATATATCATAAAGTTGAATTGTATTTATGTAATTAACATTAGGTTTCGGGTTATTAAATACGTTTTTATGAATACAATATATTATATATATGTTGACAAAAAACAAAATTCATATGACAAAACGAGGATCTAAACGTAATATATATATATATATATATATATGAGTAATCAATATGATTATTATTTAGAAGGAATTAATTTATATATGTTGATTAACTTTTGTGCAATATGGTTCACAGAGCGGTGAGATCGAGCAAGCGACGCAATGCAGATAAATTTCATAGTGATGTATTTGTAATAAATTAAATTTTGTTGGTATGTGTGGAAAACTTAAATTATAAGAAATATACTTTATGTAATTTATTTATAAAATTTTAACTCGTTTTCAACCATTGACAATTTTTTCCCATAAATTTTCAAAAATTGTTTATTTGAAGTAAAGGTTTTTTCTTATTATTATTATGACTTATATATATATATAATGACTCTATTAGCATTATAGTATGATTTATATAGATCTATTAGTTTTTTTAATATGCCCTATATTAGCCATATATAGTTCTAGATTCATGCCAGTTGTTTGAATCAGAAAACCTACCAGTTTTGGCTGTCAGCTTATTCTAAATTGATTTATGTCCCATATATTCCCAATCAAAGATATATTTTGCACCCTTTAACAATAAAAGAAAGGGAATTTACAGCTTGCACATTCTATATAATATATATTATGTATAACATTAATATCTGAAGGTATTGGCTCTTACTTTGCAGGTTTGAAACTCCCACAAAGTTTCCAAGACTGATTTGCTGATTTAATAGCAAAGTTCACCTTGTACAACTCCTATGTTTTTGTTAATTTTGATGTTAGTAAGATGATATTTATGATGTTTTTAAGCAGCAAATTTTAAGGACTCTAAGAATAGCTATCTTTTTCTGTAAGCTCAGATTGCTGAGTGTGTTTTGTGTTTAATGCAGTAGTATTAAAAAAAGAAAAAAAGAAAAAGACTGATTTGTTGATGACCCTTTTCAAAAAGAAAAGAGAGCATATATATATATATATATATATATATATATTATGAGTAACGTTTTAAAAATAAACAATTAATTATTGTTTAATGCATTATTGAATGATCAGCAGTGGAGTGGGTTTCCGTGGGCTGGCTTTTGTTTTTCAATCAAAGCCCATTCCTTTAAATTTATCCAAAAAAAGGCCTATTCCTTTGTTTTTTTCATCTTAAGCCCATCCCCCAATCTAACTGCAAAATAAAATAAAAATCAGTAATTAAAAAATAAATAAATTATCGTAACAAAAGCAGATTAAACTAAATAAAATGCAGTCACCGATCAATCGTAGCATAGAGCAGCAAAGCTGTAGAACTCATTAAGATTAACATTATAATTTTAAAATTTGCAGTAAACTTCTAGATGCCATGTTCAGTAACTTATCATATGAGTCTGAATCGTATTCGATCTATTTGTTGCTAGCCACTGCATTTATTGATCATTACATATAGTCACTCACTTAGCTTAGACCCATGCATTGGCTTTCATTGGTTCCATTATTATCATCCAAGAGCTTAAATTATGCATGATCTGCATGTATATACACCACCACTGCTACAAAAGCATCGCATGTATTATAAGATAAGAGTTTATGTATGTTTATAAATATTTCAAAGCACTTATTTGAGATGTTTTGTAAATATATGTATTGAGAAAATAAAATTGATATAACAAGTAGAGGATCTTATAAATATAATAATACAGATTCATTCATTGAATATTGTGTTTTACATGGTTACGAATATCGTATATAATAATGACAAAATTAAATTTATTGGTATATGTGGAAAACTGTAAATTATATGAAAAGTTTGTTTAATTTATTTTGTAAATAATTTTAACTCGTTATGAAACTCTTGGTTTATTTTCCGATCAATTTTTAAAAATGATTTATCAAAAGTAAAGGTTTTTTATTTTGTTTGATTAAACAATGATTAACCTTATTTATAGAAAGAAATATACAATCAAAGCAAAATGGCACCGACCATTAAACAGTCCAAAAAAAACATTAAAGAGACACCGCAATACCATTAATAATAAATTAACTTTTATAATATTTCTTGACCCGACCGATAACGATGGATATTTAATAATTGTAGAAGACAGACTAGATGGTCAGACACTGCAGCCGTCTACACGTTCGAAGACCACGCCATGGCATCTGACATACATCCAATCACGAAACGTCATGTAGCTGTGATCGGCGCCGGCGCTAGCGGCCTAGTCGCGGCACGTGAGTTGCGGCGAGAAGGTCACACCGTAGTGGTGTTCGAGCGTGGTGAGCAAGTGGGTGGCGTCTGGGTCTACACCCCTGAGGTGGAGTCCGACCCACTTGGGCTCGACCCACATCGTGAAGTTGTCCACTCTAGCCTATACCAGTCCCTCCGGACCAACCTCCCCAGAGAGGTTATGGGTTTCAGGGACTACCCATTTGTGGTCAAAGAAGACGATGAAGATAGAGACCCGAGAAGATTCCCGGGTCACAGAGAGGTGTTGAAGTATCTGCAAGACTTCGCTAGAGAATTTGGGATCAATAAGTTGGTGAGGTTGGAGACGGAGGTGATCTATGTGGGGATGGTGGAGGGAGGTAAGTGGAAGGTCAAGTCTAGACGGAGATACGGTGAAAGTGTGGAGGAGGAGTATTTTGACGCTGTGGTTGTTTGTGTTGGCCATTACTGGCAGCCTCTCATTGCCCAAATTCCAGGTAGGTACTCTCTTTTTCTTCTAAACTATCACTGAATTAAAAGCATTTAAGAGTTGTATGCATACTTAACAAAATGAGTTATTAAACGATATAATCCACAAACTAATTTTGTATAATAATAATTAAAAAAAAATAAGATTAAAAAATTTATTATCATTAGTCAAATGTATCGTTTTGTTCTTTTCAGGCATCGATGTATGGCCCGGGAAGCAAATACATAGCCACAATTATCGATTATCTCACCCCTTCCGTGACAAAGTATGTCTCAGCCTTTTTAATTAGCTTTCTTTGTATAAGTTAATTTGTAGCATTGGAGGTGATTATTTTGTGTAAGGAAATTCCATTTCATATTCATTTATTTATTTGGTGATCACTTCACTTGTTAATTGATCTACCTTTTGTCATGCAATTCCTGCTGAAAGTAACGTATTGATTAAAAAAGGGTTATGTGCTAGGTCCACCACAAATACAGTAAAAGTAATTCCCCTTCTTTGTGTGTGTTGTCGTCATGAAAATTTGAGAGCTTGCATTATTTTTTTTTAATTTAATACACTTGTGAAGGGCTTGTTCAGTTTTACTAGTGTAACTTCACGAAGAACAACATTTGATTTATTTTTCTGGTGAAATGTAGTTTACTAGTGTCTCTCTCGAACTTAAATTTCAAAAATGCAACAGTACTCTATGACATAACTCATAGCATGTGTAGTAAGCTGCAAATAAGTCCAAGTCTTAGTACGTACTAAACAACTTACTAGTAACTAGTTAGTAGCCTATCAACGTCGTGCTATTAACTTGTACAGGTAGTAGTTCTGATAGGCTGTTCAACAAGTGCAAATGATATTGGTCGAGAAGTAGCTGGAGTTGCTAAAGAGGTCCACCTTGCTTGTAGATCTATTGGACATGAAACATTGGGACAACAGCCCGGCTACGATAATATATGGCGGCATCCTATGGTAATTAATATATATGTATATATATATATATATATATATATATGGTGTGACAAATTATACTGTATGCCTGGTTTAGTCCTGACAAATACAGTGCCATACTCATCACGTTGTTAATTTGAAGTGCTAATTTACTAACCTAATCGAAATTAATGATGCAGATAGAAAGCGTCCATAATGATGGTACTGTGCTTTTCCAAGATGGAAGCATAGTACTCGCTGAGTTCATTATGCATTGTACAGGGTATATATATATATATATATATATATGATTAATGAGGCTTTAGCTTGATTATTTAATTAATTAGGACAAGAGAGATTCTGTTTTCCCTTTTCTTTAGGCAAGGCATAAGTAACTTGATTATTTACATGGCACTTTTTTTTTCCTTTAAGGTACAAGTACTATTTCCCTTTTCTTGATACCAATGGAATTGTATCTACGCATGACAATCGTGTTGGGCCACTATACAAGCATGTATTTCCACCTGAATTAGCTCCATGGCTTTCCTTTGTTGGGTTAGTATATAAGGTTTGTCCTTAATTACCACGAGCACAAATGCTTTTTTAGTAAACTAATTAGTAATTAAGGATCCAATAATATATATAAATGGTGGATTAATTAAGCAAATATTTGTCATTATACATATAAATGGGGACCAGGCTGCACCTTTTCCAGTGTTTGAACTCCAAAGCAAGTGGATAGCAAGCACTTTGTGTAATCGTGTTGAACTTCCTTCACGAGAGGAGATGATGAAGGATGTTAGAACCTTTTACTCTTCTCTTGAAGCTTCTGGCAAGCCTTCGAGACAGACTCATAATATTTTGGAGTACCAGGTAATAAATTAAAACTATATATATATATATACACGCACATTCATATATATATATATGTGTTGTTGGAAATTAATTAAGTTGAAGATAATTATTGATTTGAAAATGTACGACATGCATGTGTGGTTTGTTTGCATGCATGCAGTTTGAGTACATAGGGTGGCTCGTGGATCAGTGTGGGGCTCCACCTCATGAGGAGTGGAGAGAGCAAATGTGTGTGGCGTACTTCAAAAACTTAAGTGCGAGGCCTAATTCTTACAGAGATGAATGGGAAGATGAGGACTTGGTGTTGCAAGCTCACCAAGACTTCCTCAAGCGCCTTAAATTAAAATAAAAAAGTAGTAATTAAAAACTTGCATTTTCTTTTATCCATAGCCCAGTTACTCTTTTTTTTTTTTTTTTCTTTTAATAACTCTTTGAGGGAATTAAGTGCCCTTCATATATGACATTATATGTACACCTCAAAATTGTGGATTAATTAATTTACGCAACTTGAGGTGGATGAGTTTCGATATGACAAATTAGAAGGTCACATTTGTGGTTTAAATGAAAAGTGCTCTATCATATTCGTTTGTGAAAATTATGATTTTAATTTTAATAAACTCATATTATTTGAATGTATTTAATTTTCTTGAATTGATGATCTGTGGGGTTTTTAAAAGCTGTGAATTTGTTACGGTGTAAATCTCATTCTTTTACAAAATTTATTAGCACAGAATCTATACAATGCTATTCTTTTTAAAATATAAATTTATATCTTTTATACAAGTCTGATATATATATATATATTTAGTTTAAGCAAATTCTTTCTAGACGTACTTTTTGTTTTAACATTTAAAACAATGTGCTAAAATGTGCATTTTTATTATTGAACATTTAAAATGTATTAAAAATATACATAATATTTTAAAAACATTATTTCATATACTAATATGAAATAATGCTGTTCCTCTATTCCCGACTATCTTCTAAGATATTTCCTAAATTTAATTGATTCCCACGCTAAGAACCATTTTTTTCTTCTTTTTATATAAAGCCATACAACAGGCCGCTCAGCACCACAAGCCGCCGTCTCTTATCAAAAGGCCAAAAAAAAAAGCACAAGCCGACGTCTAGTCACTAATCTAATGACGAATCCAGCAGCGACATTTCAACACGTATCCTTGCCACCCATTCTCCCTCCCAGGGTCTCCCGACACGTTGCCGTGATCGGCGCTGGCGCCGCTGGCCTCGTCGCGGCGCGTGAGCTCCGTCGTGAAGGCCACAATGTGGTGGTGTTCGAGCAAGGAGACCAAGTGGGTGGCACCTGGGTCTACACCCCAAAGATCGAGTCGGACCCACTTGGACTCGACCCGCGTCGAACGGTGGTGCAATCGAGTCTCTATCAGTCCCTCCGGACCAATCTCCCCAGAGAAGTCATGGGTTTCCGGGACTACCCTTTTGTGCCCAAGAAAGACTATAAAGACAGAGACTCTAGAAGGTTCCCGGGTCACAGAGAGGTGTTGATGTATCTGAAGGACTTCACTCGCGAGTTTAGAATCGGTGAGCTTGTGAGGTTCGAGACGGAGGTGGAGTTTGTGGGTATGGTAGATGGTGGGAGGTGGAATGTAAGGTCGAAGAAGAGAGGTGAGGTTGGTTTGGATGAGATTTATGATGCTGTGGTTGTCTGTAATGGGCATTATACAGAGCCTCGTATAGCGGATGTTCCTGGTAATTCTTTCTTTTACATTCCCTTTTGCTTTTATGAATCTGGATATGTCTGAACTTTTGTAAAGTTTTGAAATTTATATTGGATGTACAATTCAGATGTTTATGTACAATTCGGATGTTATCGGGTCCAAATGTTTGAAGTAGAGCTATAAGTAAGTTAAGGTTTACAATTTCCAAAACAAATTTCATTTATTTTTGTTTCTTTCTTGTATGATTGAGTGAGCGAGCATCATGAGAATCTGCAATAATTGTGCCTGTGAAACTTATGAAGTTACTAAGTAGTGCGTTAAAGAAAATTTTGATGCAGTGAAGTCTCATCTCTAGCGGGAATGGTTAAAAAAGTTGGAAAATATTTTAGCATTTTAATATAGAGTTATTTTCTATAGTTTGGCAATGGATATCTAGTTTTAACTATCAATATGAAATATGGAGGAACAATCTTTGAGAGTTATATGAAGTCATGCTTTGAGCTTATATTATACCTTTGGGATGAGTATTTTGGTTCTTATTCCACCTATCCTTTGTTTTCATTAATCTACTTGCAGGTATAAATAAATGGCCAGGGGAGCAAATTCATAGCCACAATTACCGTACTGCAGAGCCATTTGTAGATAAGGTACGTATTAGGAATGGGATAACATCCTCGTATCACTTGTAACTAGATTAGCTTCAGCTAGATTCTTCAAACTGAGTGTGCATTGTGAATCTGTGATTTGTACATATTTGTGGTTACGTTTTCTTTCTTCTCTGCATAGTTACTAGCCTATCCATCTTATGCTTTTCCTGCTGTCCATAGGTTGTAGTCTTGATAGGGAGTGCAGCCAGTGCTAACGATATTTCTCGGGAAATAGCTGGAGTTGCCAAAGAAGTCCATATTGCATCGAGATCACCAGTTGGTGATGGAACCGTCAAAAAGCAGCCTGGCTATGATAATTTGTGGCTTCATTCTATGGTATAAGTGCCCACTTATGGTGAGGATTGGGTGGCTATTATGAGAGTTTGTCAAGGGAATTGTTTTCAGTCTCATTCTGGGAGATGCACTTATCTAACATGCTCATCCTTTTCAAACTTATGCAGATCAAAAGCGTCCATGAAGATGGGAGTGTGGTTTTCCAGGATGGAAATATTCTCTTTGCAGATGTCATTCTTCATTGCACAGGGTATGCTTTACAATACAATTAGGCTTTGGCTGAATTTAAGCCTTTAAAATGCTCTTAATTTCATAATCAAAATCCATTGGAAGTAAGCAAAAGTAAAAGAATGAATCTTAAGTCCTTTTTTTTTTCCCCCTAAGGTACCATTATCATTTTCCTTTCCTTGAAACGAATGGCATTGTGACGGTGGATGACAACCGTGTGGGGCCACTGTACAAGCATGTGTTCCCACCAGCCTTGGCTCCATGGCTTTCCTTTATGGGAATCCCGTGGAAGGTATACCTCCGCTTTAAGAAAGAATTCGCTATTTTTTTAATAAATCTCTATTGATGATGATGGTTAATCTCTGCATATGATTGGTGGTAGGTTGTTCCTTTTCCCTTGTTTGAATTCCAGAGCAAGTGGATAGCAGGTCTTTTGTCTGATAGGATTTCACTTCCCTCAGTAGAGGATATGTTGGAGGATGTTAAGGCGTTTTACTCTGGGCTTGAATCTTCTGGCTTTCCTAAGCGCTACACTCATAACATGGGTGATTATCAAGTCAGTCAACTTACTTTGATTATAGATGCTTGTTTTGCTTCATGTGTGATGTACCTAGCCTATAGCATTTTAGCCAAGGCTACAAGTTGTTATATATATGTGAGCTTTTTCTTTGTAATGTTTTTAGTGGCTTATGAGTTTTTGCATGTTTTTCCAGTTTGAGTATGATGATTGGCTTGCAGCTCAGTGTGGGCGTCCAGGGACTGAAGAATGGAGGAAACAAATGTATTCTGAAGCTTGGAAAAACAAGCGTGTCCATCCAGAGAATTACCGTGATGAGTGGGAGGATGACCATTTGGTATTGCAAGCTTATGACGACTTCAATAAAATACTTCTCAAATCAAACTCTCACTAGTCAGATATGATGACATATCAAACAATGCTTTCAAGTGATTAAATTGAAAGAGCCAACAGTTTGTTTTTTTCTTTTTCTTTTTTTTTTTAAATTTATTTTTGGGAAATTAAGGGGCATTGTTCAGCTCACCATAGTTGTATTTCATACTCTTGTTGTCACATCGTGACGAATACAATAAATGGAACGAAGTTCGGTTGCTCTATCTGTTTCTCAATGAATGACACCAGAACCAATCAATAAAGTGAAGAACGGAAAATTTCTTAACCAAGATTATACACCAAACTAAGCACAAGCAGCCAAGTAGAAACCCTAACAAAAACAAAATCGGACTCATTGTGTAATATCGAGTCGAGTCTACAAAGTTAAAGCTCTTTCTGTTTATTCTCTCTGTAAATTCCCATCATCAAAGAATAAACTAAATGAAACAATAGAGGTGAAGTAATTTCCAACAATTTAATTGATGTCAAGCAATAAAATCAGTTTACCTTACATTAGATATCAAAATTTATACACAATAAACTTCATTTATGAAATAAATCAACGGCAAAACTTTGTACTGTGTAGTTTAAAAGCTCTTAACTGGTTTCTTCTTCTTCTTCTTAGATAAGGCCTTCTTCTTTGATTTCTTGGCTGATTCCGTCTCTGTCAAAAGATAGTTGTACTTCTCTAATACCCTCTCTTTTTCTTTCAGCTTGCCCAAAAGCTCATATGCGTTTGCCACTCTCTGGACTATTGACTTTTCTGGAGGTTTACGATCAAAAGCTTCAAGGCCCTCAAAAAGCTTTGAAATAGAAGCACGATTTCAGTAACATATATGAAGTAATTCAAGCAAGACGGGAATAAAATGAGAAAAGACTCAACATCAACTTATAGTAGTAATACTGAAACTATAAACCATACAAAGCACTCAATAATTTGCTTAGCTAAAGCCATAACTGAAATGGAACTTTCACTGAAGCATATCACTTAAAGCATAAGCAAAAGCATACCTTTACAAGATTCTCCAACATATTATTTCGGTAGTATATAGCTATCATTTGTCTGCATAACTGCCAAGGAACTGAATGTAGATCTATACCAATTTTCTTCTCCCAAAACTTGTGTGCTTCGTCTGCTCTCTGGTCCATATCTAAAGCTCGTATTAATTGGCAGTATGTTCCCATTGTGGTTCCCTGCCCCTTGCTTAGCATCCATTTAATTACCTGTATAGATGAAAACAAAGCCCTATGACTTACAAACCACAGACGAGAGAAATAGCGCTTTGTATTCTAATTAGGCAGTCAAAAGAGTTAATGCATTCTCTTTGTTTTCTAATTGGGCAGTCAAAAGAGTCAATGCATTCTCTTTTTCTTGAATGTGCTTTCCTTTACCATTTAAAAGATATAATCTTCAATTTTCACACCACGAAAAAAATGTAGAGAAACGGACAATTGCTCCTACCTGCACGATTCTGTGCCACTGTTGTTCCTTCTCAAGAGCAAGCATTGCCCTCTTAAGTGATGCTATTGGAAAGTTTTGCTCCCATGCAACCCAGGCATCAAGAGCACCATAAACAGCCTCCTTGGTATCCCTAAGATCAATAAGCTGCAAATTTTGGTTATTTTAATACCTTCTCCAAGAGGTTTTGCAAGAAGAATAAAATAGAAACACTGTGCCCAAACTTTGGACACAAGGAACATAAACTTGCCATGCCATAGTGGCAATGAGAGCTTAACAAACACATTACTTTAGTCAGTTTAGGAAATAATTGCTGCTTCAAACAATAATCCAGATGTAGGTATGTGGTAACAGTGAAACTATTGATTTTTCTTCAGAAACTATAAGGCTCTCAGTGAGATTGCATCTAAATCATTACGCAGATACAAAATTACGTTCAGTTTCAAAGGTGCAAATGAGGACAAAAATGGTTTTATCTTTATATTAATAGTAACTTCATGCTAACAAAAGTTTGCATTAAGAAATTTTCACCAAATTAGAGAAGTCAATGAAGGTATAAAAGGAAACCTCTCCATGTCTCTCTCAGAAATGTACTTACTGTTTTTACGAGAAAATCAATCTTATCCTTTCTTGAAATGTTCTCTGAAAGGCGGTCCTTTTGTACACCTACATCATTTTTCTCTGAACACTGACGATTGTCTTGGCTGTTGTACTGATGATCCTGGACGTTGTACTGATCCTGGAATGTTGTAATTACCAACCCATCAATCAAACTTTACAGAATGTCATAAAAGAAATGATAAAAGAATCATCAGATACTTTGGGCAGGAGAGGATATGCAAACTGAAATATGAAAAGAAAGAGACAGTGTATATCAAAGCATATATTAAGAAGCCGAAATTCAGTCATTTAACATGCAAACTTCAAAAACCAAATCTCAAATAAACACATTGAACTTGTAATGGCAATGCAATTGTCATCAAGACATACGCTTGAGATTCATTCCTTGCTCCAGTTAAAAACTACCCAAAATTTCTTATATAAGTTTCACTTCCACAGAAAAGCTATTTTTTATCTTTTAGATTAAAATCCAAAGAATGTAAAAATGCAACGAAACAAGTAATGATTTTGTGCATTTATAAATATATTTGCACGGTAAAATACCTGTAAAGGTTCCAGGGCGTTTGCAGTGCTTTGGTTAGATATTTGAGCTTGCGTAATTAACCTATAACTAGAACTGACATTTTGGATTCTACTTACTCCACGTTGAGTTATTCGCCCAGCCTGTACAAAAGAACAAGGATGTTAATATAAGAGTCCACATAGATTCAGTGAATTAAAACCACTTTTATTCAAGTCAAAATTTCACGACAGTTTACAAAAGTTCATGTGAGCTCACTTGTCTCAGTTACTTGGAATCTTTACTAGCTCTGGTGGTTTGGTTACATGTCAGTTCAAAGTTATATTCATTAAGATTTCTAAGTTTCCCTATGTCTAAGCTACACCATGAATACAAAGTATTCAATTGAGCACAAAAACAGATTCAAGAAGTTGCAATGCACATTTGCACCTCACTAAACTAATGGCTCTGTTTTGAATTTCTAAGAAACTTGCTTAAATGACCATCAGTATGGGTATCCCATTCACTCTTTTAAACTGGTATATCTCTCTCAGTCCATTAATTGGCTTCCGTAAAGAAAGTACAAGCAGAAAAGACATACAATTTCCATATCAAAATAAGGGAAAAACAAAAAACGAAGACAGAAACAGCTCCAAAATTCAAACTTTAACCAACTTTCCGTTTAAAGACCCATCAGCTCAGATGAGATTTAGAAGAAGCATATAGAGCAAGAAAGAGAGAAAAAACTCACAAGAAAAGACAAAGCAGGTGACCTCCACATGACGGTGAACTGACTGCCGACGAGTCCCAAATGAACAGAGGACCCAAAAAAGATAATCAACTTTGTAACACTTTCATTCGTTTTTCTCCGCCATTAGTACTGCCAAATCACCATTGACAATCCCTGTTGGTGTTCATGAGGCGGGTGGGGACTGAGAGGGGGTAACCGCGTGGAGTGTATATAGTTTCAGGGTACAGCAAAGAGGCTCTGCTTTCGACAATCTAGGGATGTTCATGGGATGGGCCTGGACCAGAGATTCGGGTTTGGTATGATCATATCGGGACAGCCTTGATAGCTTGGGTCCCCGTCTAACTTTGATGTTGCTACACCCGGCCCAAAGCAGCCAACTCAACGTCTATTTACTTTTGTTTTATTTATTTATTTTATATATTTATCTATTTATTAATTAACAAATTAATTTGTATAGCTTAAGCTTTTAGTTAACATGTTTATATAGTGAATATAAATGCTTCAGTGGCTTTTTTTTTTTTTTGGCTTGATCTTTTTCTAAGATTTTGAGATTAATAAAGCAAATTCTTATCACTTGTGTAAAACCTAGATGAAATTGGTAAAATATTGACTTGGTATAGAAGATTTTATTAAATTATTTTGATGCATGTGGTACTATTCAATGTTAATGATGGATTTATATGACAGTTGATGAATGATTATTGATTAATTTTTTATTTGAGAAATCTAATATGAGAAAGTGAACCTATAAAGTTAAACTAATTAAATTCATTCACGTGGCCACATAACTCATCAATATTAAAAACTGATGGTAATATCAAGAATCAATATTAAAAATTGATGATAATATAAAAAATATAGTAAAATTATTATGTTATGTTATAATTACACCTTTTATCTGAATGTAACCCTGTTTTTAATTTTTTTAATTCAAAAATATATATATATATTACTTTTAGAAAAAGAAAAAGAAAAAGAAGTGTATATGTAATATTTTTGCTCAAACAAATATATACAAAACGTTGAAAAAAAAATACAATAGTCTTTAATTACCAAGAAATAATAGCTGGTGAGTGTTTGACTTTTCCGTCCATATGATAATTTGGAATAATGAGGGGAAAGAAAATTTTATGCATTGAAAATTAATTACCTTACGACATTAACAACAAATAAGAAAGAGTAATTGATAAGGAAAGAATAAGAAAGAGTAATTGATAATCAGTATTAGCTCTTTGTTATTTTAATTACATCATTGACAGATTTTGTCAATGAATATTGGCCTTTTGAATCCTCAAGTGCATGGAGTTTGTTGTCTCCTTATTGGGTTTGATTTTAATGGGTTTTTAATTCAAAATATTATTATTAATCAAAGTCAATAATTAAGAATAAAAAAGCTATAATCAATTTTTGCGCATTCTACTTGCGCATATTAAACCCATATGTAGAAAGAGGGAGAGAGAGCAATCAAATTAATGAGGTATATTCATCAGCAACCAAATGTTGAATTGTAACGTATTAAAATTAATTCATTTACAAATTAATTAAACGAACTTGTGCACCTAACTACATTATTGAATTGGTGATTATTTTGTTTCAGAGTCAGGTTTTTATGAAATATACGTATGAAAAAGACAATACCGGTAACCTAAAGTCAATAAAAAATTTATGAAGATTATTAGAAAGAAAAAAACTTTAGGACCAATTTTATATGACTCGTCTTTTTCTTCAATTTCCATTTTCGGTGGTTAAACAAACATTTTTTTAACTTCAATCCATTGTTAGGACTTGGGACCTCGAAGAGATCGAAATACGTACACGAAAGTGCGGTTGGAGCCCAAATGCTAGAAGGGCCACCTGTTGAAATCCACCAACAGAATTCAGCCACATGAGAAATGGTGAGAAAGTTTTATAAATGTCAGCAAATTTTGGTTATGTGTCGAACTTCCATTAATTTTCTCCTACAGCTTGGATTTCTATGAAATAAAAATCAAATCTTGGAAATGGGGAAGCATTGCATGGCTGTCTCGCATAGACCTGCTCAATAGCTCAGTGGAAGCGGGAGGAGAGATTGATTGACATTGGAGTTTCCTCAAATTGGGTTTGGCATAATCGCCCGTTTATCTGCCATGCTTTGGACCCTCCGAAGGTCGTTTAAAAAGAAATTGAAAAGCCTGTGTCTTTGTCCCTGCCACACCTACTGATCTTCTTCTTGTATGGGCTTCGGATTTTGTTTTCGTTGTGTCTTTTTGTTTCCATACATATGCTGAAGATCTCCGCTTTCAATATCTTTCTGACTTTGTATTTTTAGTGGCTCTGGTATTATTTGGTTTTTGGTTCGGCGTAAATGGCCAATGCATCTGGGTTCTTTACCACTGCTTCAGTTCCGAGCCTGAGGAGGAGGATACAGCCTTCAATAGCCGTGTACCGATCTGGGTTCTGCAGTCCTGAGAGAATCTCCAAAAGGGTATTCTGTTCCAGCACCATTGAAGGCGAAAAGAAGCATGCTTCTGGAGTTTCCCCTTCCGAATCTCGAGGGCCCAGGTGACTTTAATTCCTTATTTCTTCATATGTTGGCTGCTGAGCTACTTCTTCTTCCGCCTCTTTTAATCTTTTTTTTTTTTTTTTGAGAAATGGTTGACAAATGAAAGCCGGTTGTATTGTATAGCTTTTTGTTGCGGTGAATGTTATCAAAATGAGCTTGTTTGAGGAGTACTCATTAGATTTTAATTTAAGAAGATCTTAAGCTTCTATAACATATAATTTGCAAAAAAGTGGTGTTTTTTTATGTTGAAAGAAATGGGGATTGTATCATTATGATTGGTTGCGCCTCGATTTGAATTTCTGTGTCGCTATTAGTGTCAGAGGTTCTGGGGGAGTTACTCTTGCATGGCGTATTAGGCATAAAATGATTGAAGAATTTTATGAACAAAACTTAGAACTATCTTTCGAAAAGTTAACTACGTTAACTTTGTGAGATTGAGTCATATACTTGCGTTTTAGACACATAAACTTTGTTGCTTTATCTATTAGGGACTTGTTAGCATTTCATGATGCGCTGAAACCTGCTTGCATCTACTCATTAAGAGCTTTGTTAAACATATTCTGTAGTTGAGTTTAAGCAATGAGTTGATATTGGAAGGTTATCAAAACTGTTGAGCCAATAAAACAATGAATTGGACCTCATTACTGTCCCGGAGTGGATTATCAGCTTTGAATTCTGCTATATTGAGACCTTTGATTGAAAGGAAATTTTACATCCATACTAACAATTGTAGATAAATACATTGGAAAAGGAAAGTTTTTCTTTTTACATAGTCAAAACGGAGTTTAGTGACAAGTTTTGTTAAATCATGGGATAATTGATTGGGAAATATTACAGCAACTATTTTGTACAAGAGAAAATAAGGTCAATTTACTTTATCTTATGTCCATTGATGATGTAAGGCTTCTTGTAATTGAAGTGGTTCTGAAGATTTGATATGAAAAATACATGCTTTATAGTGAATAAGGTTCTAAGCTTGAGTACATCAAGGGGATTGCAGTCCTTTAGGGTGGCTGGGTTCATGGTGTAGATGGAGTTAGGCTAGACTATATGAAATGGAAATGGCCTGTGGTGTGCATATGAGAACAGCTTTTAAATGTTCAGCTTGGGTGTATATAAAGAGACAGAGATAGGAAGGGAGATTATAATCATTTTGCAAGATTGTAGTAAAAGTAACATGCTTCTTGACTGCTTTTCTTGCCTCTGTAGCCAAACCTTTCTTCAACATCATCTGTCTTTGAAGATTGTGCAGAAGCATTGGTAAAGGACTTTGCTATTTTCTTATGGTGATAGAATTTCTGAACTTTTGAAGAAACTTGGACAGTGAGGGATTCTAAGGATTACAAAAACTCACTTACTTTAGTTTTCTAGGTTAACAGGAGTGGAAAAAGATACTTCTTGACTATGGTTATTAGATAAAGCCCATAATATATAGGAATACTTGAATATTTTTCACTTTTCTTTTAAATTAGTGTGGTTTACAATATTACTAATGTAATTACGATTATAAGGAATTTGACCTTGTACAGTTCCATTATGTGTTTTCCTTTTGAATTTTAGGAATCTTTCACGTTCTGTCATCAGGTATATTATAAGTTTAATTTATAATTTAGGATAAAGTGGATGGAAAGGAAATGTTTTATCCTTGAATGTCATGCTCATTTTATGGCAAAGAGTTTTTCAGAGTTCATTTGTGTCTCCTTTGACGCTATAAATGCCCTGGATAGTTGATCTAGTGCATTGTAGGCAATGCTCTTGGGTTATTAAATACTGATTGTAATGAACTTACTTCATTCCCATGTTTATCTGTTATTATTCTCTGAAACTTAGTTATTATCTACAGTTCAATTATTTATTTATTTTTAAATAGTTTCTTTCAGAAACTCATTGTAGTTTTCTTGTGAACCATTAGGCCGGGCAGGTCCCTGTCCGGTAGCATGTGTGCTGTTTATGTACTTAATACATGCCAAGGCATAACTGTTATTGATTTGATGTTGTAGGACTTTGAATTGGAAATGGCAATCTGAGTGCTTTATAATTTCTTATTCTGTTCCTTTACCTGGTAAAAATTTCTTTACAGGCTTGCCAGTAAAGGCTGCAAGTTAGTAGGATGTGGCTCAGCAGTACCAAAACTTAAGATTTCCAATGATGATCTTGCAAAAATAGTTGACACTACCGATGAATGGATAGCTGTTCGCACTGGTATTCGTAATCGACGGGTTCTTTCAGGTCAGTTCATACTTTCCCAACTGCCCTAAATTTGGTAAGTGCAAACAGCCTCTTGACTGTGATACTAATTTTTGAATCCAAAGTTAGGGGAAGATTCTCCAACTTGATGAGTTGAGTAGGGATGTCTTATTCTTCCTCATGCATGGCTCATAATCAAAACTGGATTACTACTTATTTCTATGGAATGACTTCCGATTCATGAAACTGTTAATAGATTCTGATTTAGCATTGTATTTCAGGAAAAGATAGATTGACGACTTTAGCAGTAGAGGCAGCAGAGAAAGCACTTCAGATGGCACAGGTTGATCCTGATGATGTGGACCTTGTTTTAATGTGTTCATCCACACCAGAGGATCTTTTTGGTAGTGCTCCTCAGGTATAGAATATTTAACATATACCATAGAATGAGATTAAATAGAAAGAACCCATTTAGGGGATTCATCTGTGTCTCAATTTTTACATGGGGTTAATGGTTGCATTGGTGCAATATTTGCATTTAGCAAATGGAAAACTGGAATCTGCTATGTTCCTGGTTGTATCTTAGAAGTTAGGAAATGAAAAATTTGTTTCCAGCAGTAGTAATTAATAAGAAACTCTTGTTTAGTTTGGAAATGTGTGTCCTTTTTTTTTTCTAAATGTGCCACTTGGTGAATAAATGTCAAAGTAGTAGAAATGTTTCTCAACTACCTGCTATTTGTTGTCTTTATTCATGCATTTTTAAATCACAGTTGTAACTTCAACTTAGAATGGAAAGTTATAAAGTGCATCTTGTACCATGAAGATTTGCCAAAGGTGGAAGGAAATAACTTTGGCAAGTAGCATGAATTTTCTGTCTTAAGGTTGCTAGATTGACTAAACTCTTACTGTGTCCAATGATGTGGCCATGGTTGACAGCCTTCGCTTGAGCAGCATATTCAAGCAATCGACCATTGCTACTCAGTTTTTTTTGTCATTACTACAAGTTAAATATCATAATTGAAGCTTTTCATCAGATGATTATTGAGGTTTGCATTTGATAAACATGCTGTCAAAGCTCACAGTGGCTTCGTATTGTAACCACTCTAATCCTCTTTCATTCTTTCCGTCTCCATCCCTCTTCTTCTCCTTTTTAATTTATTCATCAGATTCAAAAAGCACTTGGCTGCAAAAGAAATCCTTTGGCTTATGATATTACAGCTGCGTGCAGTGGATTTATATTGGGTCTTGTGTCAGCTGCTTGTCATATTAGGGGTAACGAATTTGTTTTCCTTCACTGTTTTCTTCTTTTTACTAGGAGTTTGTTTTCCTTCATTGTTAGAAGGTCAACATTACTTCTATGTTTTAAATGATTGACTCTAGCTGTGCATGCAGGAGGTGGGTTTAACAATGTCCTGGTGATTGGCGCTGATTCTCTTTCTCGATATGTTGATTGGACTGACAGAGGAACTTGTATACTCTTTGGGGATGCTGCTGGTGCTGTATTAGTTCAGGTGATTATCTTATTTCTTCTTGTTGACTTTTGTAGCCATCTATGAGAAAGAAAGTCCTTGCACATCTCTATTGTGCACTTCATCTGGTATGTGCTTCCTCGTAGTGTTGATGTTAGATATTAGGCTATTTATTATCTATATTTCCTTTGATTTCCATCTTATGGTTGTTTGTTATAGTTTTCCTTCATTCTAGTATATTATAGTTTTCTTTCATTCTACCTTTAATGCACTATCAAAATCTCATCTTGTCTGTTTACATTTTTATTGTATTTTATTGTTGATAAGTCCTAGTAAGCAGACAAAAATGGAGACAGTTCAACTGTAATATAGTCTTGTTCTGTCTCTTAAACAAATTGAACGAAATAATATCTCATCGTGGACATTTTATTAGTTTCCACGTTATTGAGGTATAATTGATGAATTCTGACGGGTAGTCTGTTATCCTTTCTAAGATGTGTGGGATTACTAATTCAATAACACATAAGATGACAGCTATCTTTTACCTGCTGCTCATAAACTTCATAGCTGCAGACAATACATTAATCATCTTTTTACACTACACCTATTCTGCAGGCCTGCGACAGTGAAGAGGACGGCTTATATGGTTTTGACTTGCACAGTGATGGTGAGGGCCAAAGGTATTTGTTTTTCCTTTGGATCATGCAAAGTGTTACTCTCAACATTGCACATAATTGAGCAGCAACCCTCTCTGTATGCAGGCATCTAAATGCAAGCATCAAAGAAAATGAAATGGATCATGTGTTGGGTTCAAATGGTTCAGTGTCAGATTTCCCTCCAAGACAGTCGTCATATTCCTGCATTCAAATGAATGGCAAGGAGGTGTTTCGTTTTGCCGTGCGATGTGTGCCACAATCAATTGAGTCTGCCCTTGGGAAGGCTGGTATGCATGGGTCTAGCATTGATTGGTTACTGCTCCATCAGGTATGGAAATGAAATCTCCTTGTAGTCCACCCAGTAAATCTATCAATACCGTTACTGTACTTTACGCATTAATATGTTAAAGGTACCTAATAATCATAAACAAGGATACACTAAGGAAGGATTTATAATAGAGTTCATAAGCTTCTCAAAATTGTCATAAGAAACAAACAAGTAGGCTAAAGATTATGGAGTTATAAGCGAGTTGAATTGGTACAGGCGAACCAAAGGATCCTTGACGCGGTTGCTACTCGTTTAGAAGTCCCACCAGAAAGGGTCATATCAAATTTGGCAAACTACGGTAACACAAGCGCTGCTTCCATTCCATTGGCATTGGATGAAGCTGTTCGAAGTGGGAAAGTGAAAGCAGGCCATACTATTGCAGCTGCTGGCTTTGGAGCAGGTCTCACTTGGGGTTCTGCTATTCTTAGATGGGGATGAAACCTTAACTCTCCTGCCAATTTTATCTTATACAGATGACCCAAGAGATTTTGTTCAAAAGCGCGGTTCTGACTTTCTCGATTCAAATTTCCTATGTATTTGCCTTGGCATGATCTCTCTTTCTTGTTTGTTTGCCTTTTGTCACTATTTTGGCTTTGACACTTAAAAAATAAAATTTTGATTCTTATTTGTTCCCTCAGCTTAAACAATGCTTTTTGTTATAGTTTCACAGTTTTGTTCATTAACATTGTCGTATCAGACTGACAATTTTGCAAGTACAACGAGAACAGCTTTTATATACACTTTTAGTTTGCATTTAAACTTTTCCTTATAATATTAGGTTTGAGAGATGTCAAAAATTTGCCCAAAATTGAATGATTTATTTCAAGTGAAACATAAATCATGTACTTTCTCCCTGCACCTTAGCAGTGAATAATTATAATGTAAAAACAAAAAATAAATATAATTACAGAGAAAATGGGAAAATAAACAAAAAATTCTGGTCACTGATCAGAAGCTTCTTGGATTCTGGATTTAATTCTCTGCAGAGTACTCTCAACCGCAATATCAAAAGCATCTTTCTTGGCTCTCAAACCCAATGAACTTCCATGCTTTCTGTACATTACTCTGGGGATCAAGTCCACAACATTCTCTCTCAATCTTCTAACTTTGGCTCTAGATATGCTACTCAACACGTCCAAAATCCTTAGCCCCTTGAATACAACTTCTTCCTTTGGTATCGACACCGAGAATTCCTCGTACTGATCTTCCGGCAGGTGCCACCCATACTGGGTCTTCGCCGACTGATCTTCAAAGAAAACCGGTATGCAACCGGCGAGAATGCTGTCGAAAGTGGACCTACGGGTCGGAGTATCGCCGGGAGGCTGCAAGCAGAAGCTTGCCTGCAACATTGGCTTCATGAACCTAATTGGGTCGTGCTCGCATATCCCATTAGAGCAATCCTCAATCTCACACAATTTCGAGTACCCGCCATAGAAGCCATATTCATTATTGCTGGTGCTGTTGTTGCTGGAGCTATTATCGCATTCGTCTCTGATGCTTCGCCTTATATTGGGCGTGGCAGAGACCCCTCCACCGCCAACGAAGAGCATCAAATTATTGCGCTTGGACCGCCTAACCCGCTGCAACCACGCCTCCAAGAGCGAGAGATTCGGCGGGTGGAACGACGTCGTGTACGGGACCGAATGCTCTTGCCACGGCCAGGCTCGCGACTCCACCGTCAAAGCTGTGACGTTGAAGAGCTCCGGCAATTCCAGAAACGAAGTGCCCCAAACGGGCGGGTCATTGCCCAACGGCTGAGAGAAATCCCAGGCGGGTCGAGCCATGACCAGGAAGTGGTCGTGACCCATGTGCCGGTTCCACACACCGGGTGCGTCGTCCTGCAAGAAATCGTACAATTCGAGGCCGTGATCGGCGCTAGAATTGTAGTCCGGGCCGTAGAGGTATCGCAAAGCATCGATAGCGGCGTAGTAGGGGAGGTATATAGCGTCGGCGGCATAGGGATCTGAAGTGAGACATGGGTATTCGAGCATTCGACGGTGGAAAACGAGTTCGAGCATTAAAGGGTCTGTGCGGTACCAGCTCTGAGAGCGAATGTGGGTCTTCTGGCCAAGGCCATGGTTGGCCAAGTAAGGGCAGAAGTCGCCGTAAAGTGGGTACTCTGAACAATTGGTGAGGAGATCAAGGTTGAAACGCGATGGTAGCCGCCTGATGTGGATCCGACGGTTGCTGCAGTCTGATGGATTGGAGTCCAATTGGTCAAGATTATTGGAGATTTTCTGACAAAGGACCAATCTTATTGAAAAGAAGAAAACGAATAACAGGGTGGTGATGAAGAAGGTGCATTTGCAGGCCATGGATGAAGAGCAAGAGATATATAAATGGTTTACAGAGAAATCACAAGGGAAATGGAATAAAGCCTGAAGCTTTTTTTCTTCCTATGAATCACCATGACACTGTGGTTTTGGTCTTTTCCTCTCTTAGCACTGTAATTGCCTTTTTAACCCCCTTTCACACTGTGGAGGCAATTACTTTTGTTCTCTCTGTTTCTCTGTTTCTTCCACTTCCAAGAAACAAATGGCTGGTGCTTCGTAAAACAGAATGTTCTCTGTACATTTTTTTTTAAAGATTATTATTATTTTTGGTCAAAGGAAGATATTTCTGTTTGCTGTGAGGAAGAAATATTAGCGGAAGACAAATAAAGTTTAAATTTTTTTAAAAAATAATTTTCTTCATATATAATTTTAAACAAGCTCTCATGGGGAAGAGAGAGAGAGAGAGAGAGACGTGGAGAGGTTTTTAAGTGCATGGAGTGGGGTGTTTGACTTTGACCCACTATTGTCGGTGGAGTAGAGCAACGGCTCCTGGTAATTTTTCTCTCCACTTAATGCGCCGGCGTTTCCCTTCTTTTATAAATTTTGCTTGTTTTTTCGGCGCCAGTGGGGCGTCACATGTGTGGGCTCCATTTAATAATCAGATAGACAGGTGGGTGATGATACTGGATGTGGTGCTCACGTAGGCTTCACCACAGAAGATCAAACAGTATGAAAGATTTGGAGAATTGCTACCACATAAAAATCTGAAAATTCTATATAATTATTTCAGGCCAAGTTTAGATAACAAAGTGGCATTTTACTTTTAACCCAGTGGAAATGTACCAACTTCTATGAGAAAAAAATAAATAAATAAAACAAGTGCCAAACCTTTTTTTTTTTTTAAATGGAAATTAGTGAAACTTAACCATCATCATTGGTTTAATATGATCAAAATATCTAAGATGGTAAATTTCAAACGTGGACGTATAGAAACTAGTGGGAAATACACACACACATATATATTTTCTTTCTTCTTTCTCCCTTTTCAAATTCCCCAATCCATTCCTACACTTGCTCTCTTCCTTCGTGTATCGAGTAAAGAAGAAAGAGACCAACAAAAACGCAGCAAGAACACCAAACGCACTGCTCATCTATCTTTCAAGATGCTCAAAGCCGTAGGTAATCTCTGAACCACCTCCTTAATTTTTGTTGCAGTTTCTTCAAGAAAATATGACCAAAAGATATGTCTCAGAGTATTAACCATTCCATTGCATTGCATGCATTTTGTTAGGCCTGCTTAGCCGCAAGAAAACAACGCGTCCCTTCAAGGACTACCACTCCGACTGGTTCAACACCCTCAACAACTCCCTCCTACCTCTGCTCCAAAGCTCCATGAACGACGCTTCCCTCACTCAGCTCTCCACCCACGTCGACATCCTGCACAGCCATTTCCAGTCCTACTACAAGGCTCTCGACCTCGCCTCCTCTGACGACGTAGCTCAGCTTCTTTACCCTGATTGGCGCAATTCCCTCGAGAAGCCCTTCCTCTGGCTCGGTGATTTCCACCCTTACCTCTTCACCAACCTTCTTCGTTCATTCCTCGATGACGATGACGAAGATGGAGACGACGTCGGTTTTGACGATTGGGGTGATGGTCCATGCAGCGAAAGTTACGAGCTTTTTGATAGGCCGTGGCATATTGTGATGGCGTGGAAGAATCCGTCGAAAATCTTGATGACCCAGATCGAACAGATCGAGTGTGGGCTAAGGCTGATGGTTCCGGCTCTGGCGACTCGAGCCAGGAATGCACAGGTGGTATTCGTAGAAAGTATTGCGGAGAACTGGGCTCGGTGTGATGGAGGAAAGAAGGAGGCGGCGAAGGCCGTGGTCGGGGAAGCCATGAACGCTCAGATGGATGAGATGGTGAGCGTTTTTGTGGACGCTAATCGGCTCCGGAGGAGTGTTCTGACGGAGATAATCGGGGCCGCGAATGTGTACCAGGCTGCTCTGTTTCTTGAACGGCTTGCCCAATTTCTTGTTGGGTTCAGAGACCCTGAATTGGTCAGCGAATTTGAACGCTGCAAAACTCCTCTCAATAGGCAAAGTCGCCTGGCAATTTAATTATCTTTTTTTTTTTTTCGTGCTCTGCAAGGTGGGTTTTATGCATTGGATTGGTTTAGATTCTTAATTGTTTTCATTTCCTTTCATTTTCTTTGGTCTAATAATTTCAGGTTGCTATGATTTTTCTTTCCTGATTCCTTTTGGGCATGGACTTAATTGGCAGGCACTAGTGCTACCAAGTTGAAAAAAAAGTCGAGCACAATTTGCTTCAAACACAAGATTGGAAAGTCAAAAACTTGTGTCATGTCCTTTCAGTAAATTTGTAGAGGACTTGTGTTTTGTAAAAATGTGAATTTGTTGGATTAGTAAAATGGATCATGCTTATAAGTGAGTGCTGAAATTCATTGATCAAGTGCAATATGAAACCGTGCCTTTGTATACCACAAGTTTTGTTGTGGTTGTAATTTGCAATGCAAAGTCCTGTTCGTGTTGTGGTAGTGTGGTGTTAAATTCGTCTAAAACCATACAAGTCTGTTTGATATCATATAACTAATAACTATAAAACGATATTACCAAAAAAAAAATAACAATAATAATAATAACTATACAAGGACACTGATCAGCTATACGATAGCAACCCTTTGCCTCTTTTTCTTCTTCATGTTGTTCTTCAAAGCCTACAAAATTACTAAATCCAGCCCACTTACCGCAAAATTGATAAAGCCCAATAAACCACCCACAGAAGCCCATATAAATCCAGTCCATCTTTACTAGAGTTTGGGCTCTAAACCCAATAGCCCATATACCTTCAGTTTTCCAGTTAATTACATGCACTTCTATTTTAATTTCAATTGTGTTATATAAAATGCTCTAGTAAGTTAGTTAATTAAAATAGTGAAAAATATAGATAAACAGAGTTAAATTCTTTAATACTTTGTTCTTAAAATATAAAGCAGAGAGAGAGAGAGAGAGAGAAGCAAAGTTTCAATTCTTTGGATTCTTACAATAGATTTTAGTCAAAGGCCTAATGTTGGAGATGGTGGAATTTGACTCAGCCGAGGAGGAGTAATTTTGTTTTTCAGTTTCTCAACTCTTTATTTTTCAACCTTTTTCTATTATAGTTATAAAATATCGCCCGCATATGCATGAATCAGGATTGTACGTGCTTTTGTTTAAGATGATTTTTGGTGAAAAGGATAACGAAGATGAAGATAACATTAATGCATGGCAACTTGTATATACTTTTTTGTGGGATTAATTGGCAAGTTGGGTTTTGCAATGTCAGGTGATCATGAGGAATTGAAGACGGAGAGTCAAATATTGTATAGCTAGTTTATTAGGTATAATAACAAAACTTTAACAGGTACTGCACCAGATGGGACTCATCTTCAATTATTATACTTTCAATTCCTATGCGAAACCAATACATTATTTCTTCTCAAACCTATGAAACTGATCCGACCATGTGAATCAATCTAATTCTAATATATATATATATATATATATATATATATATATATTATACCTAGGATAAAACCAAACACTCATCATCCTCGTCAAATTTAGTAAGTTGATATATTCTACTATAGTTTGATATTGGTATCACCTGAACTGCAAGAAAAGTTACTGGTTTATAATTAGTTAAGTGCCTTTGAAATTGTATATTTGTGGCACTTTTGCCAGCAGAGATTACAAGGATTAATCAATTTAGCCCACTGATCTTTTAGAATAAAATAATTAGGAGGAGAAAAAATAATGATCATGTGGGATTAAGTTATCATTATCCGTAACAATTATTTTGGATTTAAGTATACAAATCTGTCAGAAGTACGTTGAGAGGCATATGCATGTGTTTTGAGTATATAAGGAAACCCTGCAGGATCATACAAATTCAGAGCTGATCATGCACTTTCTTTTATGAATTTCCAACTTATATATATACAATTTGGAGATGAATATAAGGAATTAAGTAGATAATTTGTGTCAAGATGTACATTGTGTGTGGAGCATCTGCAGGTTCAATATCAGCTTGGTCTGCCCAAAACAGGGCCTGATTTTTTTCCATAAATGGATAAATCTATGTGCATTATGCCATTATCTGGTTATATATATATATATATATAGCTAGATGTATATATATGTCATGCATGTTTATTTATTAATTTGCTTGAATTTCAACTCTCAGCTATGCACATTTTGGAAAGTTCAGAACTGATCTTAAATTCTATTTTAATATGTTATCATTTAATTAACACCCAAATTGATTTTCTTTATATCTTCTTGCAACTTTGTTCTTTGTTTCCTCTATCGATCCATTCAGTTATGACCACAAAAAAAAAAAAAATCACTGTTAATTATCAATCTTTTTTTAGTTGACAAGACTCAGCGTGGTTTTGTCCTTTGCTTTTTTAAATATGTTATCCTTCAACCATGTATAGCTGATCGTTGTGTCACTGTCCTTTTTCTTTATCTCTTTCTCTATCAATCTATTGGTCTAATACTGCTTGACGTGATTATAAACAGCACTTCTCCATATAAGTTAATCTTGATCTACATCTCTCGTATTAAATACTACTGATAGAGTTGATGCCAACAAGTTGACGAGCAATAAATATTAATTGAATTAAAACACCAACTGAACCATATGTAATTACAATTTGACAATGCTTAATTCTTGTAATTTCAATAATCAATTCAATGTTACTACGTTTGGTAGTTTGCCAAGGAAAATGAAAACCAAATTAATTAACCTCAATTACGGAAAAAAGGAAAGGTTAATATCCCTTTTCTTAATATATATATATATATATATATAGTCATGCACGCCACACAAAAGCGCGCATGTAATATATATGTCTTTATTAAATGAATGGCCGACATGATGATGTTACAATAATTGATCAAAATTTGTCGATATCAACCAATAAACAACCTGTCAATGTCCTAATATTATCTTTGTACTTGATCAACTTTATATTTATTATTTATTATATATTTATTGCCTTTAAAGGAGATTAATAGCTTGGAAATTGAGTACTCTTCAAGAACTTTATTGGTGCATGGTTTTGTATGATAAGAGAAACTAAAGGCTTGATTTTACAGTAAGAATCGAGTTGGGACCCCCTCTACGCACGCACGTTAAATGAACTTGAGGCTTGGTTAAAGACGAAGAACGGCTCGGATCACTAGGGTAAAATTAGCTTTGTAGGTTCACTGGCTACTTACTGTATGTGTGTGTGTATATATTTCATACAATAGTGACTACACTAACTAAACTTATTCTGTAATTATATGATATCAATTTATAAAAGAGATTAGGAATATTCCATAGAATAAGTCTTGTAAATCAAACTTAAACACTCCCTTGTCTCCAATTCCAACCAATGAGAGCTTAGTCAAGTGGCCCAGTTATTTTCTTGGAATTATATCATTGAATACACAAGTGTGTGTCTGTATATATATATATATATATATATATTCTATCATTAGCTTGCCGATCTTTAAATTTTGCTTGAATAATTACTCCAAAAACATAGTTAACGCACGTAATTGGATTTTAACATAGTTAATGCACTCAATTAGATTTTAACATAGTTAATGCATTTCAGATGTTCAAGCCATTGAGGTCCTTCTTTCGACCTATACTTGAAAAACAACAATTTAAAACTATATCTAATAATGTACTTCTTACGTACTCCTATTTAATTGTTTGCATGCATGGACACATGGACATGTCCTGTTTCACCAACCCTCTGTTTAACCATATATGCATCCAAAGAATCTTCACTGAATTTTTGATGGGTAATTGAAAGCTGTGGTACACTAACTACAATAAGAAAATGTACACATCCCCTTATAAATGCCATTATTACTACGATTTTGATTGTTGTAGTAAATATCAAATGAAAAGGAAGGAATCTTTCACTTCAAAAAAAGACATTTTATCTTTATCAAAGAAAAAAAAAAAAGACATATTATCTAGACACTCTATGACTGTTAAAACAAAAAGACATGTTGTCACTTCAACAATCAAAAGCGATTCACCAAAGTATAATTATTAATTTTCACGGTGCATGGGTGTATTTTGTTTCTACATAAATCATATAGACTATGTGATTTCTTTGCATGTTCCGTCAATGCAGCTACGCATCTTAATAAACTCCTAATCTTAATATGGTGTACCCCTAAAAGGCAGTTAACTTTCGTGTACTGCAACATCTATTAGCTAATAGTACGTTGAATTATAGTATTAATATTTAATTTTTATTTGAAAATGTTATGATTTCGTCATCTAATCGTCATCGATACTAATAACATGGTAACACTTGTAAAGTTACAATGAATTAAGAATAATTAAGATTGAAAAGAAGTTAATTAATGGTCAATTAATTAGTTATCGTTTTGGTCGTGGCATTACGCATATTCCTTGTGGTAATAAGCAAAAAGAAGAAAAGAAAATGGACGTTTTCAACCTTCAACGCCCATAGAGAACTGGAACTGTACTCTTCGACTTGAAACACACGCGCTGAAGAAGGAGAAGATTCCTTGGTCCGCACGTTGATGCTCTTCAAAACGTACCCAATCTAATGCCGCAGTACAGTTCCGGTTCTCTTCGTCAGTCGCTTTCCATTTTCTTCTTCGGGCTCCGACCTTTTTCCTACGGCCCAAAAGTCCTCGTCGGCTCCGACTCAGACGCATCACCTGCTTCTGCCATCCTGCAATGTCACAGCCACGTCATCACCGAAATATTTTCCTGCCAGCCTTTGCCGCCATGGGACCCATTCTCGGGAGTTAAAATACCGAAAATCCACAGCTGTGGTGGAGCCCATCCGCAGCTTGTCTTTTACAGTGAGGACGAGGCTGGGCCTCGTGTATCCGAGGTGGCTGTATTGACCGTAACCTGCCGTTGTTTGACTTTCGCATTTGGCTTTTGCCTCCCTCCCTCGTCGTTCGCTATTTCTTGTTCTATTTTACTTTGCTTTCCTTGCTGGTTATTTGAATTTAATATAAGATATTATTCTGCTAATTTGTTCCTATATTTTTTTCTTGAGTTTCGGTTGGATGATAAGTACATAAACAATAATTAATCTAGTTTAAATACTTGATAGTGGTACTTGTTCAATTATGAACCGCTAATTACATTATATATGTGGTTTTTAAATAGATGCTTTGGTTGAGAAGTTTCAATCATATTGATTATTTTCCATAAGTTGTTAGATGTGTAATATTAATTAGTGTTGATTTTTTATGTTTACGCAACATTTAGCCATATACAAATTATATTTTTATATATGTGTCTATTATTTCTAAGCGAATAAGATCAGTACCTTTCAACTCCATATTTATAATAAGATAAAAAATCTTTCATATTCTAGAAAAAAACACATGTATTATTCAATCACTACTAGGAAATTTCATAGTAATATAAAAATGCTTTGACCAAGTATATACTAATTATACCAACCTTAATTTAATTTGTTCATGAAGAATGGTGAGTTACATGCGTGATGAGTTTCACACCTAAAGATAATTGATTTTGTATATTTCCATCATTTTATCATATAATTTGGCATATGACAATATATAATCTATTTTCTTATATTTTCATTACACACCATCTGATTTTTTTTTTGTTTAATTAATTAGACTTTTACATTATATCAAACAGTTAGACTTCACATTAAATTGTCTTTAATTACAAAAAAAAATGTAAATTATTGAAGGTAATAGCTAGATCAATTTGAATTTGAAATAATGATATTTGTTATCATGGTAATCATCAAGTGGGTCCAATATTGACATAAAAGGATTTTATAAGCATTAAGCTCTATAGAGTTCACTATCACCACCGGTGATAAATAACATTATTTATTGGTTATATACAATTAATTGAATAAATAAGTTTTTTTTCCTGAAAATTGAATAAATAAGTTATGTAATATATACAATTGACTTTCTCTTATCATGCTTCTATAAACCCTAAAATATTTTAATCTTAAAGAGATGATGCTAATTGTCGTCCACATTTTGATTAATAGCATTTGTGGGGAAAAAAGTCAATGATAGATTAAAAAAAAAAAGAATTTTATAAGAAGAGAATTGACTTAAACAAACGAGCGTAACAAGAAATAACAATCTTTTAAAGTTCAATTGAGAAAAAAGAAAAAAAAGAAGAAGTGAACACTGCAAACTATATTAGTGGTGCAAATGATGCTTCCCTTGATTTATATATGTTCTACGTACCTGCCAGCTGCAACATCGATCATGGCCATGTGTGTAGGAAAATTATGTCAACTCTTAGGTCTACCATAAGATAAAATTAACAATAATCCATTAATTGTTTAATATAGATTTTGGAGTTTGTTTGAACCTTTCTTTTAATGGAAAGAAAAATTAAAAATAAAAACCTTAACATAATTCATATCCTAATCTCCCATGCTTTCATGCCATAGATATATCAAACAATTTCATTTCACATGGCTCTTTATATACTTCATCTAAAAATCCAACAACGTACTGTTTAAACTCCAAGGACAATAAGGCTAAGGCTTTTTTTTTAATATAAAACAGAGGGTCATGCATTGACCTTGTGATATTCGTTGTTATACACCTTGTAATTCGATTATATATAACACGGGTCTACGTACATATAATATATATGGCCAGCAATCTTTACGTAGTATTAGTCACCATTTTACTATATACTGTTTCCTAATAATATGTTCTTTTTCCGCTTTCATTTTATTCGTTTGTTTTATATTGAAGATGAATCAATGGTGCTCCCATATGCATTTCCCACAGTGAAAGCACAAAGCCATCAGAGAGAACTTGCCCTCCTTTCGGCTTATAAACACTACAAAATTAATTTTTACCAAAGGAAAAATTACAAAATTAATGCAGAGGCTAGCGATCCATTTTTCTGTACTGCAGCCAATAATTCTAGTCCTATATATTCCATTCACCCCTCAACATTATTACTTATCTATTTATTTATTTTTTAGAAAAGGTAAAAATTATGTTTGACAGTGCTGTGATCCAATGATAGGTGCATAGAGAAGTCACACTCACATCATATTATCGATTTGATGCCAATATTTCTTAAACCAAACTGTGCAACATTGCTGGTATTGGCTTGTTTTCAGCTACAGGTAGCTAGCATTTGTTTGGTATAACTTTTTACCACTGTTTGGTTGGCACATCCGAGTTTATGCAATTCCACCTTTTACCTACCATATCACTTCTCAATGAGCCATGAAGAAATTGACTAGCCCATAGCTTTATGTGAAAAAGATGTATAATAGTTTGGTAGTACAACATTTTTTTTTTCAATGTTTTATAATTATTTTTATTTATTTTCTTTTTTGTTGTTTGACAACTTTCTAACTTGATAATACAAAATAAAAGGAAGGTTGGGAAATGGTAGATGTCTAGATGACCCTCCTTGTTCAACCTAAAGGGGGAAAAAAATAAGAAGTAAATTGAACGTTTCTTTATTGCTCTCTAATTATACATTTTAAGGGTTTTTTTCTCCATTAATTGTTTTTAATCTGTGGGTTGACTTCTTCACAAACTTAATTTGATGGCATTTCAATTGCTTACAATGCAATAAGATTGTATTGACTGTGAAACAAGGAGAGTAGGCTGTCTTTGTTGCTCCCCCTTTATAGCGGCTGCTTAGAAACAAAGGAGAAAACAAATTAAGAAATTTTAATGCTCTATGCACATCAAATCAAATATCTTCACGTTTAAAATGATATGTTTATTACAGTACGTTAACCATATTTATATATTTTTAGTGGGGCAAGAAGCGTCGAGAAAGAAGAAGACTTGGTGACCTCTAGATGTAGAGGTTGGGACCGGCCTATATATACAGCATGCATTAAATTAACTTTTTTTTTTATAATTAATTTTTGCCAATGTAGTTTGGTGATTGCACTTGTTTTTGAGTGCCTGATTAGCGTTCTCTAATCAGGTTCTGTGTGCTACCTAATTACAAGTTTCAAAATTAATTAATGTACCCTAATGGAAATAAAATAATAAAAACTAGAAAGAGGTTTTGAGGGACTAAAGTAAAGTATGAACGACTTGTTGGCATCAACCACAACAGCAAAAAGACAAACAAGTTCGGTTCTTCACCCACCCCAATATTAACAATTAAAAGCTAACGTTGCTTTCTTAGGAATTGACAATTCTACCTACCCCGAATTGATATTACTCTAGATTCAACAGTCTTCCGTTAAGAGTTGCCATTTTATTTTGGGACATTAATCTATTCAGAAAATTAAGGGTAATATTCTGAAATTCGTTAATTTTAATTGGAAATTCAGTTTTAATACAAATTTCTTAGTTAAATAAATAAAGGCTTCAAACTCAATTAGTAATATTGTAAGCTGTATATTTTATATTATGGTTTGGGCTTTACATGCTGTGGGAGTAATTCTTAACTTAGATTAATATTTTAGAATGAAAAAGGTAATAATATATGATCATTTTTTTTTTGAATTAATGATACAAATTTTTTTAGTTGTAATGTTAGTGAAAATGTATTTATATATACATATATATCTATAGTTGAAACAACAATAAAATTAAAAAGCATGAAAGCAACTTAAAATTTTATTTGACGTCATAGTTGAATCTATAAACTACATTAGCTGTCTAATATTATATATATGTATGTCAATATAGTAATATCAACATTTTATACAACTTCTTCACACAAATTATATTTGGCTCTTGCCTTCTCAACACATTGAAAGGCTAAATTTTTTTTGTTTCATAGATGATAATTATTAAAGGCTACTTCCTATTCATTTTTTACATGTACCTGAAATCAATCTAGATTAATTTTTCACATGTCCAAGATTATAAAAAGTAAGAAAATGTGGATCTAAATTCTAAGTTTTAACCAAATGATTTCCAAAATAAAAATAAGCTAAACTTTATATAGGGAATATTAAAGTTGAAATTCACACTTTAATTTTCTTCATGAAAAAGAATCCCTACTATATAATTATATTCCTTATTCAAACAATCAAGAATTAGAATTAACATTTAAGTGTGATTAAATTAATATAATAATTATAATAATTAATAATAAAAGCATTAAAAAGGTTACACATTTACCATGGCGAAAGCTAGAGTTTTTTTTTTTTTTTACTAAGCAAAGAGAGTGCACACATTTTCCATGCCCGAACTCGTCTTACGAGCAAATCTTTTAATGAATATAGTAAAAGATCCCGTCGTGATTGCCGAGGAAAACCACCAACAGTAAATGCACCTCACTCTATTTTTTAATCTCTCATTGACCCAAAATCTTTTATGAATTTCCAATCCTACCCTCTTTCTTCACCTTATTTATTTATTTATTTTTTTGTTATATATTATATATAATATATATATATATATATATATATTTTTTCGGTTATACTTATATCAACCACAGAAAATAAAACTGACCGTCCTTATAAAAAGCTTGTTTGCCAGCTGGAGTCGTGGGGGCCAAGACACGAGGTTTGTGCGGCTCAAGCCGTAAAAGGCAAACCCATTTTCGTTCCACGCCCATTTTCACACGTGAAACCTACTACCTCTCTACTTGCCACGTCTACCTTAAACTGTTTTACTGGAAATGGAAAACCTCACGGTCACCGACGACTGCCAGCTGTGAACGAAAGCGAACCGACCATATAATCCGTCCATCAATCTTTGCGTTAGGGGGCCCCGGGTGACACGTGGCCACGTCACCTTGGTACATTCACAGGTGTCTTCTTACTGGAAACCCCAATCTAGAGATCTGCACGTGTCCTTTTTCGTTTTAATCTCTCTGTGACGGGCTTATAAAATTAGCGGTTAAATAAAAACCGAAAAAACAGATTCCACAAAGGTATCAATTGCATAATATTTTAATTAATCTTTAAAAAAATAATAAAAAATTGAATTAAATGGAATGTGATAAAATGGTAAATTTGGGTGGTGTTTCCCAATTCAACAGCCAAGCTTCCTTGTTAAACACGTCTTTGTAATTTGAGCCCATCATAACTCTATAAATAACCAAACTTCTCGGCATCAAATCCTTCCCTCGCTTCTCTTTCTGTTACATTTCGCTTTTCGTCTGGGTTTCTCTCTTTTGCGTTGCTTTGTCGTCGTTAGGGTTTTCTTTTTCTCTGCTACCGCAGGTGATGTATTCGTTTTCAATCATTTTTGTCTCTCCCCTTTCATTTATTTTCTCCTGGAATTGTTTTGGTTCTGAAAATGTCCTTCCCGCTTTTCGTCGATTCCATTTTCAGGTTTTCGTAATTTTGATCCGGAATCTGCATTTTTGAAAGGTCCTTTCCTGTTTGGTTGATCGGAAAAGGCTAGAAAGTTACTCTTAAAGCAGGTATGGCGCCACTCCGTTACAGTTTCTGCGATTTTATTCTCTAGTCTGTAAAATTTACATGAAAATTTACATTCCATGGTATATTTTATGCATTAATGCTGTTAGTGATATCATCCTCAAGTCTATTCCCTTTGTCAGTTTTACATGAGCAAATTAAGCTTTTCGTTCTTGAAAATAATGATCTATTTTCGTGTTTTAGCATTTTTTTCTCCTCCTTAAGATCTCTATATAGCACGGGAAAGATTCTATTATTACTGTTTTTATTATTATTTATGATTTCTAATGGTTTCGTTAGCCGCCAGTACATGATTTGGTTATGTACTGTTCATAAATTTGTCTGATACCTTAAAAGGCTATATAGCTTTTAATCAGTTCTTCTAGTTTTTATTTTATTTTTATTTTTATTTTGTGGCGTATATGCTGGAAAAAGTGACTTGACAGCTCAATATATCTTTTTTCTTAATTTAACACAAATTTTCTAATTTGTCGGTTGCTGCAAATTAAGGAAATGATGTTGCAACTTCGCAATAAGTCTTAATCACTTTCCTTGATGTAACCTATAAAAGAAAAAGTTCACGACTTTTGAATGAGACTCTAAAGAACTTTTATAGGTTGCAAATTTTCAAAGGGCCTCTTTTTTCTTCATGGAACTGAGTCATACAACCAATTGTCTTCCTTTCGAGAAATCTGAACTGGGAGGTCAGTTTCAGGAAAGTTTTTCGAGTTTTTAAATTTCTGCCTTCTGATTTTATTTTTCCGAAATAATGTTAGTATTTTGTGAGGGTAAATTGGTTTTGGGGGTTTGTGTCATGTCACTTGAAATTTTTACGTTTTGTTTTTTCTAGTTTGGCAATTCTGAGGCTGATGTGTTAGATCTATACTTGAGAGCTTTCAATATATGCACCATGGCCCACAACATGAATTGCATTACAACTATGTAATTATATTAACACATTCATATATATATATATATATATATGTACAATAGAGAGAGATAGAGACTCACCAAAAAAAAGAGAGAGATAGAGATATAATATATGCATCAAGTTATAGGCCAGATGACAAAAATGAGTCCAATTTGTATTTCATTCATATCTCTTGATCAGTGTGTACGATATATACAGCCTGACAAAGTAAAATGGGAAATGTCACTGTTTGTCATTGTTGGTGATGTGAAGCATACATGGATAATGAATATAATATTCGTATTAATTTGTTGTCTAATACATGCTCAATTAATATCGTATTCATATTTACCAAAAAAATATATATATATCGTATTCATATATTTGTTGTCTGTATATGCTCACATAAAACATTTTCTTTTGTTCAAAACTTATTTATTGTATGGGTTATATTTACTACTACCAACTCTTCTTAATCGGTTACTTTAATGAGAACATGGCTCTCCATATGGTTAAAACCTAACTTTTGGAAGGCCCTCAATGCGTGGTATATGTTACAATAAAATTTTCTAGTTCCCAGACAAATTTTTTAGTTTCTTGTTTTTCCCATAAAAAAATAAATAAAAATAGAGAACTCGATGGTTTTATTTTTTGGTGAGAAACTCTGTGGTTGAGTATACCCTTCAAGCATGTGATTTTGTTTCACTCTTCTTACTTGGTTTTGTTAAATTTATGTGAGAGCTCCATTGTTCGTATTGGAATGGGCGTGGAAAGCAAGAGAAATCTTGTGCTCAATTTCTTTCGTTGTCTTTCTATTTGTTAATTTAATATTCTTTGTGAAAGTTCTCTCTTTATATGTGGCTATATAATTTTGATTAGAATTATTCAACTCGATACAGGCCTAACAATCAGCTAGGAAGATTTATGATTTTAATGGTTGACATATTAAATTAAAGTTAAAATATTGGCAGTTAGGGAAGGAAGACTATGAAGATGTAGTTGTCAGCTCACTTAACATGTCGATGTGTTTACGGTTGTCTCTTACGTAGGTGTTGCATGGTAGGTCTGAATTTGTTTTTCTCGTCTTATTGCGAAAATGTGATTTAATATTGTTTTAGAATTAAAAATAAGCCTATAATTAAGCTTTTTTATCTCAAACTGGGGCACCTGACATTGCTTTGGATCAGCAATATGGCTCAGATTTACTTGCTCAGGCTTACTTGTACCATCTGGGGATCAAAATCTACGAATAATTAAGTGAACTTTGTTAATTTACCGCGTTTGTTTATATTGGTGAATAAAATTTGTATATAACCACCTGAATTTGGCATTGCATTATCCTTTTCAGAACAGAGGAAAATTTGCTATATCCAGGGATACTTACACGAAGAATGTTCAGTCTTTTGCAATAAATGCATTGTGGTTGTGGGGATGAGAAGGTATGACTTTTAACACACAGTAATACTGATTTTGATTTGCACGATGATGCTTTCAAACTATGTTTAGATTCATTCGGCTCTGTATGTCATCAGTAGCTTTCAGGAAATCTTTGCTTAATGGACTGCTCACCCAACAGCAGTGACAAGAAAACGTTAAAGAGGTGGTTTTTCATAGACAAGAGGGTCGGATAAAATTGTGCATCAGATTGTATTTTGACCGAGCTGATCATAAGCATATATTCTCTAGTAGTCTCAGTTACAAAAGTAGTTTGCAATATTAATAACTTGGGGATCTGATGGAGTTGAAGTCAAATCATGCTTCCCCTGTTCTCGCCGAAACTGCACCCATTAACAAGTCAAGACTTGGAATCCCTTCTAGTTTGTTGCCTTACTCTCAGCAAGGAGCTTCGTTCCCCTCTGGAAAGTATGTTTCAATTCCAAGGAAGAAGCCAGGAAAGCTTGACGATGTCCGGTCCAACGGCTGGCTGGATGCAATGAAATCCTCTTCACCCCCTCGGAAGAAACTAATTATGGACTTTACAGTTGAGGTTGATGATGCAGAGATTGCTTACTGCTCATGGCTGGTAATGTTGCAGTCTGTAGATAGACTTGGATTCTTTATAATATAAGTTTATTTGAAAAAAGACGTTTCTGTTTGCTGTTTGCACTTAAGTTCCTTGTGAATGTTTTTCTTGCAAGTCTTTCAATGGTAGGAAGGCATTCTGTGTTTTAGCTTTCTGAGAATTCTTTGCTCTACTTCCCTTCGATGGTGCAGATTAAGTATCCATCGGCGCTCAAGTCTTTTGAGCACATTACAAACTTTGCAAAGAACAAGAAAATTGCGATTTTTCTGGATTATGATGGAACTCTTTCTCCAATAGTAGATGACCCAGATCGTGCCCTCATGTCTAATGCTGTAAGAATGTTTAGTGTTTCTAGAATTTTCTCTATTTATTTCCTTTTGTTTTATTTAATCTTTATGGCCCTTAAGCTTGATCTGCAAACAAATTGTTATCAGATGCGTCGTGCTGTTAGAAATGTTGCAGAATACTTTCCAACGGCAATAATAAGTGGAAGAAGTCGGGACAAGGTAGCCAGAGGATATCCTTTATAATAATTTGCACTTCCATTTTAACATTTATGTAATCAGAGTTCTGAATATGTGACATTTTGGTAGGTTTTTGAGCTGATAGGACTAACAGAACTATATTACGCTGGTAGTCATGGAATGGACATTATGGGACCTGCTAGTACTGCAGTGTCCAGTGACCACCCAGACTCTGTGAAATCTACTGTCCAACAGGTAAAGTATACTTGATAAACATTTTCAGGATATATTCTAGTTTGGAATTTTTCTTCTGTGGTTCTCATTCTTTTCCACATCTCAATATTGTTGTAGGGCAAGGAGGTAAACCTTTTCCAGCCTGCTAAAGAATTTTTACCTATGATTGATGAGGTCTGTTAATATTTTTTGTTCATTTTATGAGTTTATGAGGAAGGTTAAAACACCTTATAAGATAGAAAATTTATTGTATCTTAATCAATTTTATGCAGGTTTTTAGAACCCTTGTCGAGAATACTAGAGAAATCAAAGGCGCAAAAGTTGAAAACCACAAGTTTTGTGCCTCTGTACATTACCGTAATGTAGATGAGAAGGTAAAAAGGATCACTAGTCAGTGGCAATTCCAAGATATTTCATTTTTCTAAATAGTTAAAAAAAATAAAAATAAAAAATTGTATAGTTTGGCTAACACGTTTGAATGTTTTTGGCTCTGTGTAATCAGAATTGGCCTGTAATTGCGCAATGTGTTCATGATATTCTTAAAGACTACCCTCGTTTACGACTAACTCATGGGCGGAAGGTAGGTATTATAGATATTGTTGCTTTATATTTGTTGTAGTACATTGATCACATATAAAATTTATTTTAGTAGTTTTGACACAGAATTTGGACTTGGTTTTTCCTCTGGTATCATTATAGGTTTTAGAGATCCGCCCAGTGATTAACTGGAACAAGGGAAAAGCGGTGGAATTTTTGCTTGAATCTCTTGGTACGTACTGAATCTTTTTTATCTACATCTCTTTGGCTTGGCATGGATTTGATGGATTTAAAATGTAAAATGGTGAGTGCCTGCAGGCTTAAGTAGTAGAGATGATGTGCTCCCAATTTATATTGGTGATGATAAGACTGACGAAGACGCATTCAAGGTAAATGCCCACTGTCACTTTCATTTTTTAGTGAAGGGTATGCTACATTTTGTGCTATATATATATATATATATATATATATATATATTAAGTATTATTAGACTGCCAAGTTTGATTATAAATTAATTAGTCTGAAAATTTTCCATCATGATCACGTCACAGGTGTTGAAGGAGGGAAACCAAGGATATGGAATTCTAGTATCCTCAGTCCCAAAAGAAACCAATGCATTCTATTCCCTCAGAGATCCATCCGAGGTTAATTTTTTACTCTTTTATTTGAAAAAATATTAGATTAATTATCTTGTTTATGTTCATGTGACAACATATGTATATATTGGAAAAAAAAAAACATATGTATATATTGAAAAAAAAACATATGCATATATTGGTCTGAAACCATTCTAAATATTTGTCTGCAGGTCATGCAATTCCTCAAGTCACTTGTGAGATGGAAGACAAACGAAGAAGCCAACTGATCGAGAGGAAGGAGCACTTAATTAATTATCATCAGCAAATAGTAATATAGGCATTTAATTTTATTTCTATTATTATTATTTTTTCAATTTTATACCTAAAATAACTCAAGCAGTTGGAGTGGCAACATCCACTGCGTTATGATTAATCCCTCTCAATTATTTGTTATGCAAATAATTAATGTTTTCCCCAAAATAAATATTATTTATTCGTCTATTTTATTATTTTTTTGCAAGAAGTTTGTTGATTTGAAATTGTTTAGTAATATCCTTGTGTCCATAAATGGCGGTGTGTTTTTTTTTTAGAAAAAAAAAAGAGAAAAAAAAATTGTATTAAGCATTAACAAGTTATGATAGTTTGGATAAGAGTTTAATATAAAATCCCCACAGTTTTTTTTGATAGTTTGGATAAGAGTTTAATATAAAATCCCCAAAGGATTTTTTTTTTTTTAAACCAAAAAAACAGAGAAAACAAAATCACAGAGTAAAGAGGAGTTCGATATGAAATAATCAGGAATTAAGTTGAGCCAAATAAAAAACAATTAATTATATATTGTTCTAAAATTATATACATTGGAGATTTGATATTCTATATGATTTAGTGCGTTTAGTAATCCATCTATATTTGTTTTAATCGAATTTTCAATCCCATATAAGATTAAATATTGTTGGTATAGTTTAAAAAATTTTCATAATCCCAAATTTTGTATTTAAAATAAATTTTCTTCTACAAATATATATATATATATATATATATTCCTTTCATTTTGCTCTGAAATAAGTTGTGCATTAAAAATATATTGGAAAGCTTTCGGACTTGTCATATGTGGGTTTGGGCCTTTATGTCCTGTTTTATGGGCTTGGCCATATGGCTGTCTCTTGTGGGCTTGGGCTTATTATATATGGTTTCCATCCTTTAATTGATTTATCTTTACATGTATTAATTAATCAATTTGATTATGTTTTATTATGAAATCTAAAAATAGAAACTAATCAAATAAAGCAAAGGCCATGGTTGGCAACGGAGATTACGAGAGAGAGATCACATCCCCCTCAGCTTATCCAAAATTAATTGACCATCACCTATTATATTTATACACACACACACACACACACACACACATTTGGACCCTTTTTCAATTATATATTATTTTGTTAACACAAACGAATTCAGTTACCACACTAACAAATTAAAAAAAAAAAGAAGAAAAAAACCAAGAGTTACAAACTTTTTATACTTTAAAAACTTTATATATATATATATATATTAATTTTAATTTTTTTGGTTTTATGTTTTCTTTCAAAAGCATGTTAAATATAAATATAAACATAATATGCATATAAATGAATAAATAAATAAATCCCTGTATGAGCCAGTGTACTCCAACAGAATTCCTTTCATCACTCTCACTCTGTGTGTGTGTGAGAAGCGCAATGTCAGGCTCTTTGCAATCTCCGCCATTCTCAGCTCTTTCATCCGCTTCGTCCTTCCAGGTGCTCTGCGTGTTTTTATTATATATGTGCGTGCTTTTCAGCTGATTATACTAATTGCAGTGTGAATTCACAGCAGGGAAGAAAGCTGAGCTTCTTAGGTGGATCCAGAGCTTCGAATTTGGTGTTTAAGTTCCAGAGGCGCTTTCCTCTAATCCGAGCTTCTTCTGGCTTCTCTTCCTCTATCGACACCGGTCATTTATCTTTTTTTCTCTCTTCCTTTTACTGCTTTACAACATAATTATAATCCGTAAATATTTATGCTTTCTTTTCTTTTCTTTTAAATGTGATTTTGGTGGTGATTTAAGCGTTGGTGCTTTTAGGTTCCAGCAATGAATTGGACGCCGTGTCTCGGTTCAGTGAGATAGTCCCGGACACTGTCGTTTTCGATGATTTCGAGAGGTATGCTCTGCTCTTTTCTTTCGTGTATTTGTAGATTCATATCTTAGTGACTTTGAGTTTGAAATGTACTGCTTTGGCTGGTATCTCTCAAATTATATGAGCGATACATAAAATTCATAATTTTGATCCCCGTTTAGTTTTAAAATACGGAGTCTAAATGGATTTCCTGAACTGAGTCAAGCACCTTTTTTTTTGAATCCAATTCAATAAAACTATGTAAATCCGAAATTCTTTATTTCGACATCTATTTTATTCTAATCGTCCGCTACTGAATAGAATTATTTGTTGCACAGGTTTCCTCCAACAGCTGCTACAGTTAGCTCTTCTCTCCTCTTGGGTATATGTGGTCTTCCCGATACCATATTTAGAGTAAGTATTCGAACCCATGGAAAATTGAGATGAAAAGAAGGTAAAAACTATAGGATTTGCACTAAGGATTATTGTGTCTTCGTTTCTGATTAATTTGTATATTGTGTAGAATGCTGTGGAAATGGCTTTGGCAGATTCTGAGTGTTATGGGCTGGAAAACACTGATATGAGATTGTCATGTTTCTCTGATAAGGTTGGTTTTAGGACATCTTAATTGTTATGGATCTGTCTTGTTGGATTAATGAGATGGTTCACAATTTTATTTGGAGGTTTAGGCTCTAGTAAATGTTGGTGGTGATTTGGCAAAATTAGTTCCTGGTCGAGTTTCGACAGAGGTGGATGCACGACTTGCTTATGATACCCATGGCATCATTAAGAAGGTAGTTTTCTATGATATTTTATCTCATGAAGATACTGATGTACTATTCATAAAGTTGCATGGTCAATTTAAAAAAATCTTGTATGGTTGCTTATTTTAATTAATCCTTTTCATGGTTTATTTGGGTTTAGGTCATCCTAAGTTGTTAGTTATCATAAATTCATCATTTTTTCCATGAATTTTTTTTTTCTTCTCTTTCATGAGCTTTCTTGTTAGTGTTCCATTATTTATTACCTCTGTCCTTCTAAACAATATAGATATATTGCATTGTTTAGTAATACATGAATATGCTGATGTCGCATAGTTAAAGAAAGTTTGAAGCAAATAATTTTTTCCCTTTGTGCTTGGAACCCCATTTTTTCTGTTGTCTCAATGACTTTGTCATCTCTACACACTTCTGTTCTTCCAGGCGAGTCTCTTCAGAAGTCTTTAGATGTATGAATGCATGACAAATTGGGAAAGGCCATCTGAACTTACCTTTTCAGGGTCCTGTGCTTGGTCTTATAAACTACATGTGCATTCTGATGCTAGTGCTTTTTTGGCCAGTTGTTTGGAATCCTGATACATGTATTTTATCAAAAAATACAGGTACATAACTTGTTGAAGTTATACAATGATATTGACATTCCACCTGAACGTTTGCTGTTCAAAATTCCTTCAACCTGGCAAGTAAGTTTTTTAAGAAAATGTATTGTATCATTGATTGCTTTAGAATTTCCTTCATGTACTTCACACATGAAAACTCATGATTCTTCTCATACTTTTGCTGCCTTCATATATTGGGTTTCTGTTCAGGGAATAGAGGCATCAAGATTACTAGAGTCTGAGGGCATACAAACACATTTAACTTTTGTATACAGGTAATATATTTTTTTGAATTGTGACATTATAGAATACATATGGAAATACATTATGCAAAAACAGACTGAAAAAGAAAATCAAGTGTTGATAATAAACTTCTACAAGGAATGTAACCATAATGATGACTGATTAAGATAACTTGAAAAAAGAAATTTATGTGTTGATATTTTTATGAGCTTTGGTATGAATGAGAAACAATCTGTTGGAAAATCATGAAGTTTGCTATTCTATTGATGTGTTTCTGAGGAATTTTGACATTGTTTGGAATATTCTCTTGTCTCTTAGCATATATTACCTTATAAAACTATGGCTTGCTGAATCAGGTCATAGAGATGATGATTTGAGATGGCTATAACAAGTTTTCTCTTGGTACTTGGTAGTATTCACACGTGTTAATTAATCAAATGTTATATGCAATAATTTGGTGGTTTCTAAACTAGCTATTTATGGCGGTTTATATAGATCACATGCTTTTCCTATCCCTGAAGTAAAACTTCTTGTATATGCTTATAGTATTGTGAAAACAGCAACTGGAATGACATAAACATGGTTCAGGTGTTACTTTTTAATTTTGTCCAACTCACAATTTAAGCACATGAGGTCTCTTACATATTTTGCCATTATGTTTGGCACTCTTAAATTTAATCAAGCTTCTATATCTTTTGATATTTTCTATTCCTATGACTTTCCTCTTGGTGTTGGTATGGTTGTGTTTCTTTAGCTTTGCTCAAGCTGCAGCTGCAGCCCAAGCTGGTGCTTCTGTTATTCAGATATTTGTTGGCCGCATTAGGGTAATCTTCTTTATTGGGTAATCACATTATACTTGACCTTTAGTTTCATGTCACTTATGAAGTTTGTGTTTATGATTCAGGATTGGTCTCGCAATCATTCTGGTGACCCTGAGATTGAAGCTGCTCTTAAAAGAGGAGAGGATCCGGGGTTAGCCTTGGTTAGTACAACAGTGTTGGTCTCCTCATTTCTCAATTAATTTGCTGTTTACTGTTATTATTATATGTAGCCACTCTGTTTGAGTTTTGAGTACATTTAAAAACAGCTGACCAGTTTAAACATTATAGTCGTATCAAGTATATATATTTTTGAAGTTATATCACTTTTATTTTTTTCTTACCTTCTTTATCTGTTATTGTTTAGCATCTCTAAGTTAAATTTAACCTAAGGATATGAGTTATAAATGCTGGTGTTACCTTAGTTTTCAGCATTTCTATATATCTAAGTTTTTCATAACTCTGTCAAGTTTGCCAAGGTGTTATCTTTTCTTAGTTTTGTATTGGATTACCCCAGTGACTGAGGGAAGATCTTTCATTGAAAGCAATATTAACAAGAAAAATGTTTTAGTCTGATGTGATAATTTTTGAATTACTTCAGGTCACAAAGGCTTATAATTACATCCACAAATATGGACATAAATCGAAGTTGATGGCTGCAGCAGTTCGGAATAAGCAGGATTTGTTCAGTCTCCTAGGGTAATTATATGATTTAAACTTTGATCTTATATATAACTTAAAATTCTTGTGAAGTTTTTGGCTGGAGGAATGATTTCTTCTTGTGTTCTTGTCGGTTTGTACTACTTTTTTCAGGGTTGACTATATAATTGCACCACTGAAGGTGTTGCAGTCTCTTAAGGAATCTGTTACTGCACCCGATGAGAAGTACTCTTTTGTGAGGAGGCTGTCCCCTGAGTCTGCTGCCGTGTATAATTTTACTGAATTAGAGGTCTGCTTTCTTTTTCATTCTCATTCTCATCTTCTACCATTGCATCATTAGTTACTTTTCACAAACAAAACTAGCGGAAATCGGAAAAGAGAACTACATAGTTTTCCATAGTAAGGCTTCTCCCTCCATCTGAATTAATGAGTACTTCTTGATAAAGTTGAACCAAGGAGAGATTAGAATATGTTGCAGATGAGTTGATGACCATCTAATTGTTGCTTATACAGTAAACCAATTGTTATACAGTTGAATTGGATATCTAAGATTACGCAATTGGTTTTAATATGCATATGGAGGGAAGTAAGTTAATTTGGATATATGTTTTTGCAGCTGACAAAGTGGGACCAGTTGACGGTGGCATCAGCCATGGGGCCAGCAGCAGTGGAGCTTCTGGCTACGGGACTGGAAGGCTATGTTAATCAAGCCAAGCGTGTTGAGGAGTTATTTGGCAAGATTTGGCCTCCTCCTAATGTCTAAAACTAATACTCTGCTTCTTTGTCTCTCTTACTAATAAGTAGGTTGGAATAGGAGGATTATGCCCCTTTTTAAGCAAGTGACTTTCGTTTTTCTTTTCCTTTCTCTCTCTCTGTGACATTTTGAATATAATTTTTTTTTTTTTAATTATCGAGTAATATTTTCTTTTTCAACAAATCAGTCAAATCTTGTTATGAACACGAGATGGAATGCCCATAATGTTTTGGGGAATAAATGCAGTGCAATGAGATCGAATGCCCACAGGCCTTATAGGGTCCCTGTTGTCTACATGGACACTGAATCATCTTGAAATCCGAAGGTTAATTTTCTCTGTGGTCGATTTTTCGTACCAAATATCACCTTAAATGTTGGCTTTTCCACTTCAAAAGTCGATTTTTAATTAAAGTGACTGTGTACTAACAAAAGTCACGGCCATCACCTGGTGATATTTGTTAGTTGTGTTTTTCTAGCTCACCACAAACAAAAAATTAAGCAAAATCTACAAGACAACCAATGTTAGTTTTTACAGCATAAATTATTGGTTAAAATTGACATGAAAAATAGAAAAATCCTAAAAAATCCTTACTTTTTTTTTCTTTTACCCATAAATTAAAAATATTAGATAGATAGAGAATAAGAGAGAATGAAACACATTAGAAGAAGGCATATAGGTGTAAAGCAGAATTTCCATCTGTGGTAGCATCTGTATAAACATAGGCTGCATGCATCTATACCTAATTACTTAATAAATGTAGACATGTTCTGCTTCAATCATGTTCATTACTACTAAATCCATGCACCTACAGTTGCCCAAAAAATTTTGCACATGCAGCATTATGCTTGCTAGCTGTTGGCAACGATTTTCATGTAATTTTTCTAATTTGATTGGATTCCCACCATGTTGGTGGTTGGTTTAACACATGCCACATTCATACTAAAACCGATCATATTTTTTTTATTAATTAATACGAGAGTCTCTGTTAGGCTTTGGGATCCAAGGAGAATAATCAAAGTCTATTGTAAACTCTTTAGCATCACTAGATTAGGTCAATATAGGACTTTTTTTCTTCATGAATAAAAAAAATTTTAACGTGTGGATCTCATCAATTCAGAATTCTGATAATAGAGAAAGTCTTCTTACTGCTCCAGCTTTGCAATCTTTTGAGTTTAGAACAGCTTTAAGCACAAAAAATATCCATCAAGATATTATGGAGCAACACAAGTCTGTTGACATCTTATGAAAGTTAAACCAACAAGTTGGTTCCACCTTCAAAAGAATGGCTGTCACCATCTCTTTGGCATCCACCTCCCAACAGACATGTTAACACTTCCAACTAAGCTTCACGACCCTTCTCAAGCGATAATTTTTCATTACCATCATATTATCAAGATCTATATTTAATTATCAAATAAAGTCCCACACAATCCAACAGTTTCAACTCATTTTATCCGTATCATCAATTCAGAGATTAAAGTATCACATACACCATATTAAAACCTATTAACCCAAGTACTCTATTATCCAAATTTTGTGGCAAACAGCATGTTCCTTACATGTTTTTTTAAGATATTCACATACATATATATATATGGTCGGTCCAACTGGAATGATGGTTATGGTCCGAATAGATAATGTACCGCATGGATTATACACAAGGGGTCCTTTGGAATAATTGTCACAATTTTGACGATTCTTTTAAAAAAATAAAAATGGTTGTTAGATGGGATATAGAATAATAAAACAAGAAAAATCAATTTTTGGACCGTCTTTTAAAAATTTGTGTCGTCTTATTATTATTATTATTATTATTAATTAATATGACGAGAGCCGCCCACATGAACATGATCAGGAACCTCTGGTTGGCAGTATGACCACCTCCCCATAAGGGATCTTATTAGGGTTTTCACAACATATATTATTCGAGTAAAAAATGTACAACATATATATAAAACCGACACCATACAATATAAAACTAACATTATTATTGCCTGCAATTATTTTATTTACAGTCAACTTTGTATTATTAAACAGAATCAACTTTGAGTGTTGCTTAAGGATACAAATTCTACGAACCTCTTATTGTTTTCGGAGATATTAAAACTTGAGATCGTCAGTCACATGTATGTGACTTGTCTGGAGATCCGCATATTAAAATTTCATTGGCAATAATTCACGATGCTGTGATCCAAAGCAAACCACGCTGGCAATTGAATATTCCTGACCTATAATTGAACATGATGATGATGATGACGACCATGATGAACATTACACAATATATGTGGTGGCTACGATTTATCCACCGCATCAAAATGATTTTAAGCCATAAACCTTTGGAAATTTCATCAACAACACAACATTTCCACGGAGGGACACGTGCTATGTCTTATTTTATTTTTTTGTCATTGACAGAGTCATGCTATTTATCAAGAATAACATCGCAATTTTATTATAATATAAATTATATGGCATAACCTCATTAGTTGGAGAACTATATATAATTAATTACAATACAATCCATTTAATATATTTTTATTATTTATATATATAATGTACTTATCAACTTTATTGATTATATGTAATATTAAATTAATGGTGCATTATACTATATAAATTGTGAAATCACACAAATAATCACGATAAAAAGCTTTATCTTTTAAAAAACTAGAAACGACACATAGCTGATTTTTTGGTGAATAAAAACTGCATTAAGCACGGGAAAAAAAAAAACCCCACAAGGGGTTACACATGAAACGACACATAGCTGATTTTGTTCGAGACAAACTGACCCATTAGCTACATATGACCAAACATGGATAATAACATAATCCTTCAAATAATTTGTGATGCTCTCCATCAGATCTAAACAGGTTGTTTATGATGATCACGGTTGGTTAAATGTCATGTTCGTTTTTTTTTTCCTTTTCACCATTATTTAATTATAAAAAGTCGATGAAATTCCAGCCAGAAAAAAAAAAAAAAAACTATGAAAGAGAAAAATACAAGGATATAATTGCATGTGGAGGACTGCGGACAAAATTGTTGTGTACGTGGAGAGATATGCAGAATCAGAGAGGACATAGAAATTAACATAAAAGCATATACAAAGTATGATGATCTGGTTTAGGGTGTTCGTGTTGTTTTTATTATTTTTGTTTTTTTCTCAATAATGCATCTAAATAATGGAAGGAGGGGGGGTCAAATAAAATAAGGTTCACAAAGGCTGAGTCATCGTCTACGTGTGGCTAGGAATTAGTACCATCCATCCCATGTCCTATGATTTACTTGGAATGGATATGGAAGCCACGCCAGTTTGTCTCAGCACCATTATTTTAAACTTACTTTTGAAATTTAACTAACACCCAGATACATCATTTGCTAACTTTCAATTCCTGAATCATTGTTAATCACGTTTATTCGCTGGTCCTTGTTTAAGACAATGACTTGTTTGGTGGTTGAAAACCCTAATCATGTGGTAAAACTCATATAATTACACGTGTACACAGTCATTTGCAAGTTTTTTTTTTAGCAAAAAAAAATTAAACAATTCCTCAATTGGATTGATGGAATTTGGAAGATGAAAAAAGAAATAATTTGTTTCCTTATTTGAATGGTTAAAATTGAGGCGAAAATAAAGTAAAATGAAAAAAAAAAAAATAAAGAAAATGAGGTGCATCATCCTTTCCCATTTCATTTTTATTAAAATTGATAAGAAAATGAGTGAAAAATAAAGAGGTTGAATAAATCTTTTAATATTTAAAAATTATCTCTGTTAATATTATATATTTTTACTTTATAAATAATATAGACTGTATTAATTAATTTTTTATTTTATTAAATAATTATTCAAATAATAATTATTATAAATATTGTAATTTATTTTTCTTTCTTTTCTTTTCATATTTCTACTTTTAATTCAAACACACCCAAGCTCATGCCAATTGGTTGGAAATGAATAATTGATTGTAAATTACGTGGAGCCTTCCGTAGACGACTATGGTATCGTATGAAGTATAATTTAAGTCATTTCTGCCTTGTGATTGTAATATATTTGTTCAAACTTCAAATTAGACTGCTATACGTAAGCTCAAATATTTTACAAGTCAAATTAAATATTTTAAAGCACAAATAGAGTTACTTATATATATATATATATATATATATTGATGAATAGTTACTTTTCTATTTTGTTTGCATATAGAATGTGCTCATGGGTTTGTAATTTTTTTTTCAAAAAATAATATACATGTATTTCTACAGTATGCATATGTACCTACTTTAAAAAAATATAATTAATAGTTAAATAAGCTTTAGATAATGAAATGAGCTATAGGATGAAAATGAAAAGAGATTGCAAAGTTCAAGTACTTTTTCTTTTGTATTTTAGTATAGCCAAATCACATTTAAATTGACTAATCCATGACCCACTTTTATATTTTTATTTCTTTCTAATATATAGGAATTGGATTTGAAGTTAACCACGTGGACGTCGTCCACCTGGCTTTTCAATAATCCCAATTAATTAATAACCATAATACAAAAGTTAATTTTTTGCAATCATTCCATGTGGACAGCTCAAATAAAAAAAAATTAAAAACTCTGAAATAATGTTGGGCCACCAATCATACATAGATATATTAAGTGGGAGTTACAAAGTTGTATGAAATATATTTGCGGGTGTGATTCAGAAAACAATTATTATTTTTGTCACTAATTCTGTTCACACTTTTTATGTATTAAATCCGTCAAACCGCCGGTAGAGAATGAATTATTAAATACTATTAAAAAATAACTGTTGAAAATATAAATTTATTATTTGAAAGTTAAAAAAATTATAAAGACCAAATAATAATCCGTCATAATTCTTAATAAATTTTTGCTACTAAAAGACCCTTTTTCTTATAATCATTAAAAGAAAAGGAACATATTCAATAGGAAATTGGTTTGCCTAGTCAGCCCCTGCAAAATGAAGATGGCTATAAATAAACCAGAACTAAATAAACGGCTGTCAAGTGTCCCAATTTTGTTGAACAAATTGTAAAAGCCATTTCAAAAGCCAAATCTCTCTCTCTCCCTCAAATTTGAATCCAACAAGAACCAATTAGTTTAAGCTTCTCTCTCGCTCCCTCAAAGCCGCTACAATTCCATTGACATATAAAAGTCAGCCATTTTTGTAGCTTGTCCTTCGGAATTCATCACCATTTTTGAGGTCTATTTATGTTCTTCTTCCGCTTCATTCATACTAGTCTTCTGTGTCCTTAGACTATATTTCTCCAGACCCTTTTTCGATCTTATTTAAGCCAAATTGATTGATTGCCGAGGTCCATAGAACAATAATGGTGGACCACCAGCCATTCCTTTCTGTTCCTGTTCCTGAGGAAACCATCACCGTTACCACCTCCTATGGCCCTCTCTATGATGGAGCTCCGGCGAACCGAAGACGACCCATGAAAGAGGTCCTGATTGTGTTTTCTGGGTTGTTAATGGTTGCTTTGTTGGTGGCCATCATTGGCAGCAGACAGCCCGATTTCAATGCAGAATTACCGAGTGGATCAGTGGCTATGTCGCGCGGTAAATCCGCCGGAGTGTCTGAGAAGACGAACCACAGGTTATTCTCCGGCGTTAACGTGCAGGATTTTCCATGGGACAATAGCATGCTGTCTTGGCAGAGAACAGCTTACCATTTCCAACCTCAGCATAATTGGATGAATGGTACACTCTACTATTCAAATTTTCCTTTCCCTTTGCCTCTCTCTCTTTACCATTTTCAACATTTTTTTTGTTCTTCATTTTTCCTTAATTCTCATGTTGTTTGGGGCCTAAGAAAATTGGAGATTGGCTGAAAGGCATGGTCTTTTGGAACGCATTTATTTAGTACGTCTTTCGGTCAGCTAAAATGGTTGAACTTTTGCGAAGATTTGAACACGGGTTTAATCACAACACGCACCTCTGTTATAGTTTATCCCATTTTTTTCTCTGTCAACGTTGGCCAATCAAATTGTATACCAGTAGACCAGACCTTGTTGTTGGACCCGTACCATTCGACAATGGTATTGGCTGCTAATATCTCATCAACGACACGACGTTTGTCGCTGCTTCTTCATCGTACTCTCTTTCTAGAAAAATACTAATCGTTTAACAGCAGCCACCGGTGGATCTGTGCGCTGATGTGGACGAGCTTTATTGGTTTAGTTTCATCAATAATCAATTGGCACGTAACCAAATGGTGGATCCTGAAACCAAAAATGATGACGAACAGCTTTATTTATTTTATTTTATTTTATTTGAGCCTCTGCGGGGTCCGATTGCATTACTTTTTTGTTATTAAACACCGTTTTGTTGGAAGTCAATTTCTGGCTTTACTAAATTTAAAATTTGATAATAATTTTCATATGCTAATTTTTATTTTCATTTTTCCTTGTTTTTGCAATATGATTGGACTGGTCCGACTCTGAATCTGCTGCCTGCTACTTGTTCAGATCCCAATGGTAAGATTCTGCTATGTTGATGAAAATTTACCACCTACTCTTTTGCTAAACTCTGAAAACGATGATAATTAAGGTAGGTGAATTTGGGTTTTGCAGGTCCATTGTTATACAAGGGATGGTACCACTTCTTCTACCAGTACAATCCAAACGGTGCCGTATGGGGAGACATAGTCTGGGGCCATGCAGCGTCGACGGACATGATCCACTGGCTTCACCTCCCTCTGGCCATGGTCGCCGACAAGTGGTACGACATCAACGGTGTTTGGTCTGGCTCCGCCACAGTCGTCGATGACGACAAAGTTGTCATGCTATACACTGGTTCAACCAACGACTCGGTCCAGGTTCAAAACCTCGCGTACCCGGCTGACCCTTCCGATCCACTCCTGGTCAAGTGGGAAAAGTACCCCGACAACCCGGTGTTATACCCGCCACGTGGAATCCGCAGCGACGATTTCCGTGACCCCACCACGGCTTGGTTGACCTCCGAGAAAAAATGGCGCATAATCGTAGGTTCCAAGATCAACAAGACTGGGGTTTCTTTCGTCTACGATACAGAGGACTTCAAGAGCTACAAGCTCTTAGATGGTGTTCTACATGCCGTTCCCGGCACCGGAATGTGGGAGTGCGTGGATTTCTACCCGGTTTCTTTGAACGGCGACAAAGGGTTGGACACGTCGGCGAATGGACTGGGCGTGAAGCACGTAGTGAAGGCGAGCCTTGACGATGACAGACATGATTACTACGCTATTGGGACTTATGATGAGAAGAGTAGTAAATGGGTTCCTGATCACCCTGAGATTGACGTTGGCATTGGAATTAGGTACGATTATGGTGTTTTCTATGCGTCCAAGAGTTTCTATGACAGTGTAAAGAAGAGAAGAGTGTTGTGGGGTTGGATTGGAGAAACCGATACTGAAACTGCTGATGTGAAAAAGGGTTGGGCATCTCTTCAGGTAAAGACTAAGTAGGAGGGTGCCTAATCATGATTAATTAAACTTAACTAATGTCATTAATTAATTAATTAATGTTTGTGGTTTGCAATGATTGTAGGGCATTCCGAGGACAGTTGTTTTGGACAAGAAGACTGACGGCTACCTCCTTCAATGGCCAGTGGAGGAGATTGAGAAGTTGAGATTGACTAAAAATGAATTTAACAATGTGGTGGTCGAGCCAGGGTCAGTGGTGCCACTTGATGTTGGCCCAGCAGCACAGGTCTGTTTTTTGTGTTCCAATTCGCCTGCAATTTTTAATTACAACCTTGTTATGTTCTAGCCAGAGCTGTGAAGATGATATTTTTTGTGCTAATATTAACAGTTGGACATTGTTGCTGAGTTTGAGTTGGACAAGAAGGCTTTGGAGAGAACAACTGGCTCCAATGCAGAGTTTAGCTGCCCAACGAGTGGTGGAGCTGCACAACGTGGTGCATTGGGACCCTTTGGTGTTCTTGTGCTTGCAGATGACGATCTTTCTGAGAACACTCCCGTTTACTTCTATATTACTAAAGAATCTGATGGTCATCTAAACACCCACTTATGCGCTGACCAGTCCAGGTATATATTTTTTTAGTGTTAATTACCCAATTACTTGCTGTAGAAGTAAAGCTATAGCTATCAATTTCTCATAAGAAACTCTCTGAAATTCTTGTAAATAGGTCCTCTGTGGCATCTGATGTAGACAAACGAGTCTTTGGTAGCTTCGTTCCTGTACTAGAAGATGAAAAACTATCTGTCAGGATTTTGGTAAGCAACTTCCTTCATTGTCATATGCAAATTGAACATATAAGAAAGATTCTTATAGACTTACATTCTGTAATTCACATTGATGGACTTGCCCCAGGTTGATCATTCAATAGTGGAAAGCTTTGCTCAAGGTGGAAGAACATGTATCACATCAAGGGTTTATCCAACCAAAGCAATCTATGGAGCTGCTAGGGTCTTCGTCTTCAACAATGCAACCGATGCCAACGTTACTGCTTCGCTCAAGATATGGCAGATGAACTCTGCATTCATTCACCCTTTCCAACCTGACAACCATTTTAACTCGGGGATCAAATTGTCCACAAACGTTGTTGTCTCTCTGCTACTATTATTTTTCGCATCTGTCTTTTTGTCATAAAATGTATCTGCTTTTTGTTAAGAATTAGTTTAGGCAATTTTTTTTCTTTTTATATAGTCGGTATACCAATATGAAGAAATGTATTTGCAATCAGTTATTGAAGTTGGGAATCAATGTTGTTTGTTTGTAATTTATTTTCCAATTAATGATTGATGCGGAGAATGTTTTTTTTTCCTCATTATACAAGTACCCCTCCAAATGAAATGACTTCAAAATTGGAATTACTTTTACTGAAAGATTAAGAATTAAAAAAGCCATATTTGCTTACAATAAGAAGTCAAAAACTTCTATTACCAAAAAAAAAAGAAAAAAATTTCAACAAGTTTGTGCGGAGGAGATGGAGTAAAAAGAGAATCAATGTAAAATCTGGTAATATTCCTGACTTTATATTAAACACATGAGAGACAGAATTAAACAGAGATCAAAGTTTTTGTGGGCATGGTTCGGCTTATTTAGTGAGTATCAAATTGCTTGGACAATTGGGGCATGAAGAATTTTAAAATAGGATTGGGCTGAAGTTTGAGAAGTCCCTATATATATTTTAGAAATTAGAACTTGTATTTATATTAGCAAATTCTTAAAGCCTAAACTCCTAATAAAGTTACAAACTATTAAACTTTGATAGGGGCATGTAGTTGGGTTTCTCTTAGAAATTAATCGATCTAGTTTAGTGGCTGTGATTACCGAAGACTCTCTAATTCTTAAGTTGGTGTAATTTGGTCTAAAAGCTATACAATTGCTACCTCTCATAATCTGATTGCTCAAATCTTATAGGTTTTAATTCTTTTATTTTTGTGCTTGATTTTATTAAAGGATGGTCTGCAATTATTGCTATAATGCTATGAATGTTCTTTCTTTACTGATTTTACATCATGTTTGATTCAGGATGCTTATGCATGTGCTAGTTTTTATTCCGTTTTGTTGTTTTGTAAGTAAATAAATAAATAAAAATTAAGTAAAGGATAATTCAGACCAAAATATTGATACTTTTTTTTTTTTTTGGAGAAGTATTAGGTAATAAAACTAGCTTTTTAACTAACCATTTTACACAAATTCATTAGACATAATTAGGAACTATAAATGGGATTTGGCTATCAAAAAGAAACTACAATAGCTCTAGCTAGAGCTGGATCCAAAAAAAGAAGCAGCATTTATTGATTTCTATCTCAAAGTTAGTCTTATAAGGTCGAATTGATACATTTTTGTCTCAAAATTAGTCTAAACGATAATTAAGTTGATTGAATGTGAAAACTTTATTTGAACTTAAACTATTGAATTTTATGATGTAGTTCTGTTACAGAAATTATTGTTGCAATTGAATCATGTTAGTGGGTACCCCTCAATCATGTCATTTGCGTTTAATCGAAAATGAATTGTATATATATATATATATATATATATATATATATTGAACTGTAAAAATGTATGTATTCTTCGCACTATATAATCATAAGTGATTTGCCACTTTGATTCAAATTTTAATATTATTTCATGATGACCTATATATATATATATATCTATGTATATTGTGGTCATAATTGTTCATGATTAATTGTCTTTTATAAATTTAATTTTTATAACATTTTTATTAAAATTTATATTATAACATGTTATAATGTTTTGAATCCAAAATAGACCTTTAGAGATAAAAATGGACTTTCTAAGATAAAATTAAAATTGACTTTTTAGATTAAAATTGACGGTAACAAAATCAACCATTTAAAATTAAAATCGATATTATGTGATAAAAGTAAAATCAATCTTTTGTGATTAAAATTGATATATCAATATCAAAATTAATCTTTTAGTATCAAAATCAACTTTTCAAAATCAAAATCAACCATACAAGATCAAAATCAACCTAATGGAATTAAAATCAATATTTTGAAATCAAAATTGACATTTTGATAAAACTTAAATCCACAATTTGGGATAAAAATGTATATTTTGGAAGTGCCGTTCCTAGGATATAACAAAAATCCCCCCTTTTGAGATCAAAATTGATATATTTTTCTTTAATCTATATAAACATATATATAAAACATTATTTTAAATGCACTAAAACTATATTAGAAAGACAAAAAAATATACAATGGACAATATGTTAAGCTCATTACTGTGAATGTCGGATACCATTTTTGTATCCTCCATTAAATTATGAACCAAGTGTGATTATATGATTAAAGGTATATATATACATATATATATATATATATATATATATCTTAAAAATGACAACCTATTGTTCTATCTAAATAATTAAGTAAAGAAAAAAATAAATGCCAAGACATACTTTATACAAGGAACATAAAGTTTAAATAACAAAAGCAATAGGGACGCACTCTGTAATCATGTCCCTATGGGGGACAACTAAGTTTTGCTTAAACCAATTTTTTTTTTTCAAAAGTAATATATATATATATATATATATTTATATTTATTTATTTATATATAGATGAATTAGCTAGTCAAAGGCGATCCATATATAGTGGATCAAATTAAAAAGTAAAAGAATAACAATTATCAGATTGTTTACTCAGCAACAAACGCAGACAAATAATTAGTTTTGAACTAATTACCTAACATATATTAAAACGCTAATAGTTGGAGCCAAAGCACTTTTTACTTTAATTTTGTTTACACAGTTGATTGGATAGTTGGAGCTAATCTCTGCCAGATTTGTGGCAAAGCGATTTAATTAAATCACATGCACCCTGTGGCACAAATAATGTTACGTAGATCTAAGGTTATGCAATTTAATTATTAAATTAAAATTCATTAATTGTCTTTTGTGATCCACCTTTCTAAGCAACCATTCTCGGTTTTATTATATATTATTTGTTGGCATGACCAGGGATTAAATCCAAGGTATTTACAAGGGTCCAAGCAAAACGTATTAAACTCGATTTTAATACAACATTCCTTGTGCAAATTTATTTTAAATCTGCAAGACAAAGCTTTCTTGTCCCTGATAACTTATAATTATTAATATTATTATATCTTGTTGTCTCCAAGACAGAGCCGTGGAACATGCGATGGACAATATCAACCCATTAAAAAATTGCTTTATTTTTTAAAATTGATACTAATTCTCACAGAAAAATATTCGCTTTTCAAAATAGGAACTACTATATGGAGGGTGGTTATACTGGATTTGGACCGAATCATTTCTATTCCCATTAATATACAAATTAAAAAGAAAAGGAAGAAGAAGCTATATTATAATACAAATATAGCAAGTGCATGATTAACATTGAGCTGTCATGTTTAAATGGACCATACTTATGGTTGGAGCAATACTTGGAGTGATTCTTTGCCTACATGTGATATGAAATGATCCACACACCCTTTAAACATATATATATATATATATATATATATATATATATATATATATTATGAAAAACTTTAAACTACAAGTTTAGGTTAATGATAAATACTCATTTTCATTGCTAGATATGGGTATGAACATGAAATTAATGGGATTGTAATGGAGTGTAAGAAATAGTATAGATGGGTGGAGATTTATGGTTAATTATTTAAATAAATTAAAGTTACCGAATGCTATCAATATCCCCATCAATCTATCAATATATCTCTTTAATTTTAGATGTAAAGTTTGTTTAATATCATTTCTACCGTCATTTATTATCATGTTGTTTGGTAAACATATTTATGGACTGTTTAATTAACTCCGATATTAATTTCCATATAAAATTGACTTCATTTTCAATACACTAAAAAAAAATATTTTTGTTACATGTTAGTACTTCTTTTGTTGAGATATTAGTATTGTTTTAAAAAATTGGTATAAGAATCACTGCTAGAATTACAATTTATTATTTCATAGCTGCTAAGACTACAATTGCTGATGTGTAATCCAATGTTAATTAATTTTTTTTTATTAAAAGAAATCCTTTATTTTTTATTTATTATGAATATCCATTTCGGCTTCTGTGGGCTTCTTTTTTAGCCTTTTAATTATTTAAACCTGATAAAATTAAATATAAAGTATGTTTTATATTTGTATGATCCAACTATATTAGTGTTTTTGATCTGACGTGGCAATTTAATTGGGTAATTAGGTGGCCTACCCCCAGTCACTGGTCTCTCTAATCACTACCCTTATCGGTTTTTCTACTAAAAGTCTGTTTGCCACGCTAGAAAAGTTACATGGAAGACTTTCACACCAGACTGACTGCAAACGGAAAATAAAGCAGCAGATTCGGCATCTCGAGGTAAAAAAAAAGGGTTTTTGAGCAAATTCAGGTTTTGGTTTTGGCCACATGCTTTGCTCCTCGATACTCCATCATCCACAGAATGACAATCCAACGGCTGGTAGGTTATCGCTGAGAACCCAAATGAAAGATGTTGAGAATCAGAGGGTTATTAGCCACTGTTATCCAACCAACACCACCGGCTCTGGGCTCTCACCCTACATCTATGGTGGGGGCCCACGCGTGGGCAATGGTTCACGGCTGGCAATCATGTGGAGCTTTCACAGAGATCTGAACGTTGTTGGGATTTATGGTTCTATTTATTTTCTATTCACTTTATATTTTATTTTATGGTTTGCTTTTTTTTTTTTGGAAGACAGACATCAGTCAAATTAAATGCATAAGCGTGTGGGTACTCTGGGCGAGTGTGTCCTCTTCAACTGTGAACTGGTTACTGGCTGTCACAGTCTCTCTCTCGCCCTCACTCTCTCTCTAAAATGCCATTCATTTCCAATGCTCGTATGCATGGTGACCGGTGACCGACAAAAGCTTTGCTTTGTATGAGAACTCGAAGACCAACAAGAGCCATCTTTCTTAACTAAAAGCCCAAAAAGACTGCACCACCCTACACATAATAATAATAAAGTAAAAAAAATAGCCGTTCTGTCACATTTTCTCTCTCTCTCTTCACTCTCTCTGTCTCTCACACAGTCTCTCTCTCTCTCTCTTGAGAGGTCCTGGTTTCTCCTCCTTCTCTCTCTTTCTGATAATGTAAAAACGCAGAGAAAATTAGCTTTGAAAAAAGAAAAAAAAATTCGGCTTTAAATCTTCTACTCACATTTTTAAAGTCTTGGAAATGGCTTTCTGGAGCTTTTTGAATGTGCTTGTTATCCACATTTGCTTATTTGTGAGCTTGTGTTTTGCTCTGGATCCGTTCGTTTCCTACAATTTCGAAGTTTCTTACATTAATGCTTCTCCACTGGGTGTTCTTCAACAGGTATTTTCCTCAGATCTCTCCCTGCTTCCCTGTTTATTTTCACTTTCAGTTTCACTTCCTTACTCTTCTTTCAGCTAAACTTTTCATGTGGGGTTGCTTAGCGTTCATAAATGAGAAATGGGTTGCCTTTAGCTTTTATAAAGTTTCGATTTTTAGCTCTAGATCTAGTGGATATGCTCGTATTTCATGACCTGTGGTTTCATCGTAGTTTCTAGTTACAGTAAATGCCTATGAGGGTTCTAGTAATTGGTTCCGTATCTGCATTACGTTGCAGGTTATCGCCATTAATGGCAAATTTCCAGGTCCAACTATTAATGTGACTACTAACAACAATGTCGCTATCAATATCCGGAACAAATTGGACGAGAATCTTCTCATTACATGGTAGGAACTTTTTGTAATGTGCATACGAATGTAATATGTATATGTATCTGGTATAAAGATTGAACTTTTGAAATTGGATTTTACGGCAGGTCGGGAATTCAGCAACGACGCAGTTCATGGCAAGATGGAGTTCTCGGTACCAACTGTCCAATTCCACCAAAGTGGAACTGGACGTATAATTTTCAGGTTAAGGATCAGATTGGAAGCTACTTCTACTTTCCGTCTCTCAATTTTCAGAGGGCGTCTGGTGGGTTTGGTGGGTTTATTGTAAACAACCGGGCCATAATTCCAATTCCATTTGCAACCCCGGATGGGGATATAATAATATTGATTGGTGATTGGTACACACGAAACCATACGGTAATTGTTTTGTGGGTTTTGAAAAACTCTCTTGTTCAAGTACAGAATGTAGAGAGTAAATTAAGTGTTTGATGTTGGTTCCCTTTGGAATGTAGGCTTTGAGGAAGACCCTTGATGCAGGGAGAGGTCTTGGAATGCCAGATGGAGTTCTAATTAATGGAAAAGGTCCTTATAGATATAATGATACTCTTGTCCCAGATGGCATTGATTATGAAACAATTGAAGTCCAACCAGGTGACTGCACTTATCATTTCTTTTGTACAATTGAGCTTAGATTTTAGCTTATTATTTATCTCCATGTTTTAATGAGAAAGAAACCCATTGCTCTTGGATCATTTGTGTTTACTAGTAAGAAAAAGAAGACGTTTCTATGAATTTTGTATTTATGTAAGAAATGCTTTTTTAGTTTTCACTATAATAGGATACTAATGCTTAAATTTACTTGTGACTTGTGAGTTTCCAAGTTGTTTCTGATGTCAATATGTTACTTTTCTGGTAATGTTGTGGTTACATTTAGTATGGTTGGGCTGTTGAAACTTTCAATAACGTTGACATTGATATGGTGTTGGACAGGAAAAACTTATCGTATTCGAGTTCATAATGTTGGAGTGTCGACAAGTCTGAATTTCAGGATCCAAAGCCATAATCTGCTCTTGGCGGAGACGGAGGGATCATATACAGTGCAACAAAATTATACTAGCTTAGATATACATGTTGGGCAATCTTATTCCTTTTTGTTGACAACGGATCAGAATGCAAGTACTGATTACTACATTGTGGCAAGTGCTAGATTTGTGAATGAATCACTTTGGAAAAGGGTTACTGGTGTTGCCATCTTACACTACACAAATTCCAAAGGAAAGGCATCAGGCCCCCTCCCTGAGGCACCAAATGATGAATATGATAAAACTTTCTCAATGAACCAGGCGAGATCTATCAGGTTTGTCGAAATTGTTCTCTCATTTCATTAGCAGATTGCACATTTGCAAGTCATAATTTTCTGAAATTTAATAGGTTCAAATTCAAGATTTTTTTCCATATACAGGGTCAACTATTCGTGTTTCTGTACATTTTTTCTCAATGAATTTAACTTCACTTGTGAAGAAACAAATCTCTCGTAATGTAGGAAGAAGAATCAACAATAACACAAATTTTTTATGCTATTTGACAATTTTTTGGACATTTTTGTTGGGTATCTTATTATTCTACTTCATTAGATAATCCCTGTCTAATTTGGAGTTAGAATGTGTTAGTTTACCTTTTGATTCTGTTGTCCAATTGTGCAGATGGAATGTATCAGCTAGTGGCGCACGACCTAATCCACAGGGGTCTTTTAGATATGGCTCAATCAATGTGACTGAAGTTTATGTGTTAAAAAACAAGCCAGCAGTAGTGATTGATGGGAAGCGACGAATGACTCTTAGTGGGATATCATTTGTCAATCCTTCTACACCAATCAGGCTTGCTGACTGGTACAAAGTGAAGGGAGCATATAAGCTTGATTTCCCTACCAGGCCAATTACTGGACCACCTCGGATGGAAACATCAGTGATCAATGGATCATATAGGGGATTCATGGAAATCATCCTACAGAACAACGACACGAAGATGCAAAGCTATCACTTAGATGGTTATGCATTCTTTGTCGTGGGGTAGGAATATTTGTTTTCTCTTTACACTTTCGTCATAGTGACTTGTGTACGAGGTTTCTTGTCCCCCTCAACATGATGATTTTTTTGCAGGATGGATTATGGTGAGTGGACTGACAATAGCAGGGGCACATATAATAAGTGGGATGGAATAGCCCGTTCAACAACACAGGTATATATTTCAAACCTTTAGTCTCAAATCAAACTGAGTCCTAGTAAGTTCCCCTGATAAAATTCACTTCTTTCTTTTCTGATGTGATCCATAGGTTTATCCTGGAGCATGGACTGCAATTTTAATATCACTAGACAATGTGGGAGTGTGGAACCTGAGAACTGAAAACCTCGACTCATGGTATCTGGGCCAAGAAACATATATCAGGGTTGTCAATCCAGAAGCTACTAACAAAACCGAGCTGCCCATACCAGACAATGCCCTATTTTGTGGTGCTCTCCATAAACTGCAGAAGTATGTCACACTCAACTTAGTAACTTGTATCAGACACTTTGACATGGTATGACAGAGCGAACATTCCTATTTACATCTTATTTTCCCTTTTTCAGGCCACAAGATATTTCTTCATTTGCAACATCAGTCACAGGTGAAATATCGAAGTTGTTCACTTTGCTGATGATCATTTGCGCTGTAATTCCCATTATCTACTAAAAAAGGCTTTCGTCTCCGGAGTTTCATTGCCTTCTTCACTGTAGTCTGTCTGATGCTGGGTTCTTCGTGAGGTTTGTGCTTTGAATGTGTTTAGGTTTGTAAGTTCTTAGAGTGTTGTTGATATGAATTTTTCCAGTGATTTTGACTTGCATTCTTTTCCTCTGTCAAATGTTCTAAAATGGTCTTTAGGCTTCCCTGTTTAATTTTATTGGGTTTTTATCATTCTTTTAATACCTGTAACTTATGTACTGAGAGACTATTTATCAATTAAAATACATTTGCAACTTCTTTCGTAAATTGTCCTCCACTCAAAGTTTGTATATTTTACAACTTTCAATGATCATATAAATTTGGGGAATATATATAAAAAAAACCAGGGTCTTTTGCCTTTTTGACATGAACATTTAGTCAGGGCCGGCATATCCAAACAAAATTGGATTTTGAGATTAAAATACTCCAAACATGAAAAAGGAGTAAACTGTTCATAGAAAAGCAGAAGGTGGTAATCATTTATTAATTTTAGATTTATTCAATGAATCAATCTTTTCAAATGTATTTATTGTATTTTCAAATGTTATGCCTCGTTAATTATGAACTAATAAATTTTAATATTGAAATATTTGTCACACAATAAATTTTAAAAAGATTAAAATCACAAATAGAAATATTACTTAGACATAGTATTTGGGCCTTCTTCTTGCGAGTGGGCAACGACCATCCCTGCAAATATTGAGTGGTCTAGGTCCACAGCCCACTACCAGTTAGATTTTGGCCCCACTCACATTGGGCCAACATATAATAAGCCCATAAAACTAAAAAAAAAAAAATTTCGTATTTTTTTCTTGTTTTTTTTTTCTTAAAAAGGAATTTAATGAGTAAAGTTAATGAGCCTTTGGGTTCTAACTTCCCTAAAGTTCAATCTCATGCCTTGCCATCAAAATATGTACCAAATTAAAAGCATAAAGAGAAGAAAAAAGAAAAGAAAAAGAAGAAGTTAGAGAACTATTGGCTTGAATTTTTATTTTTCATATTTGTAAGGAACTATTTGGTTGAATTGAAATGCCAAATATTAATTTATAGCACATAGAATAGTATATGGACGCATCTTTTAACAAGGCAAACAATAAATGCTTTTATCCAAAAAGCTGGACGAGACAGTGCCGGTTGAGAGTTTGGCATGTTGGAGTTAGAGACTGCAATTTGCTTGAAGAATTTTCGTATAAACCAAAATATATAAATATGGGAGAGGGGACAATGGAGAACCCTTTTTACAGAGAATTCAGCAATTAAAATCTGTAAATTATAGCCTTTTGGGTAATGCTCGATATGTCGCATCCTATGCACATTTCTATTTTTTTTTTTCAATTAAACTTTACATGTCACGCTTATAATTATTTGCTGCAACTATAAAAGCTTTGACTCATTATGGACCTTACAATCATCGATCATGGATATTGATAATAGATCACATTCGGGACCAACCACAATGCTGCCCTCTTTTTCTTCAACGGTACACTACTTTTAGATCCATCCAATATCACCTAAGACTTTGAAAATTAAATATATCCTATTTGTATTTTGATGAAGTACAAATAATGTAGTTGTTTATGTACGCACGTAGTAGTAAATTAATGAGACTCTTTAATGTTATAAAGTGTGGTACTTTTTTCTCTCTTATTTTATTTATTTATTTTTTAATAGAAGAAAATGTTCTTAAATAACAGAAATGATTATTTCCAGTTTCAGTTGATATTTGAAGGAAGTTCTAAGTTTTAAGACTTCATTTTCAATAAAACTTCTAAAAGCTAGCCATACTAATTCTTACAAGTAATTTCTTTATAGTTTCTTTCATTACAAATAATAATAATAATAATAATAATAATAATAATAATAATAATAATAATAATAAGAATAATAATAAGAATTTGGTTAAAGCAGCTAGCAGCCAAAATATAAGAGGAGATTAATATATTGAAATAAAATGTGTTATGATGAATAATCCATCATAATGCAAAATGGGACCAAAAAAAAAGTGCAATATTATTTTTCATGAATAGCAAAGTTAATTTCAAATATTTAGGATAACAAATCGACATTGACAATTTCTTCCCCTGCTTCTAATCAAGAACCATAGTATGTTTTTCACTCATTACTATATTTATCAAAATAAACGAATTAAATTTAAGGTTCATTTGATAACATTGTTATTTTTTTTTAGTTTTTTTCTGCTTAACTTATATGTAATTTGATTAGTTTAGAAACTAATTAGAGTTTGTTAAATGTTAATTTGACTACTCAATTGAATAAAAACGTAAAAATACAAATAAAAAATTAAAACACTTTAAAAATATTTTTATTTTCTTTCACATTTTTACTCAATTAAGTAGTCTAATTAACATTTAACACTCAATTGAGTAGTCTAACTAACATTTAATAAACTCCAATCAAATTATATATAACTAAAGTAGAAAAAACTAAAAACAAAAATAAAAAATAATTATGTTATAAAACAAGCCCTTAATGTATTTCTTAAAAATATTATATGTATATATATATATATATATATTTTTTTTTCACAGTAATTTCAGTTGATCATCAACTGCAAGCAAATATCAAACAAAAAAATCCGGCGCACATATATATATATATATATATATATATATCTTTAATTTCAAAAGACGAGTAATAATTATATAGTTAAATTAAAAAGATGGAACAACAAAATCACTTATATTCACAAAAGAACCCTGGCCTTTTTAATGCTTTGGACGACATGAATATTCATGTCCAACTCATTTTCATGAGAATTAATTTGCGGCTTCTGATTCAACATAATGTCAAAAATTATTCCTAATTGGATTCCAAAAATTACTTGATTAAGATGTGACGAAGAACTAAATATGTCACTTAGTGACATATATATATATATATAATGTATATATGTAAATAAAATGTATAAATAAATTGATCATTAAATGTTACTGATTAATTGAGAGAGAGAGAGAGTGGAAAGCATATGATTGTTCCATATACTTTACACAGCTGCTTTATGCGTGGCTAATAAGCACATTCTGGCTAATGATTGACCAAATTATGTATGCCTAATATTTACACCACAAATTCAGAGTTCTTTTGTCTTTCCATTAAATGAATAAATCAAACAAAGAAGAAGAAGAGGAAAAAGAAATGCTGTGTAATTTAACAATTGTACATATATATATGCCTTGATATGTCACCCAGAATTATTTGGAGTAGGCTATATTTAATCTGAAATGAAGTGAAAGAAACTGACGGACGTACGAGAAAAAAATTTGGTTAAAAATTTACAAAACAACAAACTAGCTAGTTGATTGTTCGACCCAAAAAACAAACTAGTTGATTGATTAGCAGCCAGCTATATTACCGAGCATATTGTCATAGCAATAAAACGATAAAAGTCTTCAAACAAAAGGTCTTTTCAAGAGGAACTTAGGAATTCAAATCTTAAAGTACGTGATAAATCACAAGTATTAACACTAAGAGATCTCCAGTACTTAGCGCATATATATATATATATATATATATATATATATATAATATTTGGGTTGTGAAGAAATTAAGTCTGTCTTTAAACTTCACAATTAGCATTTGAACCTCAAGACCTTTAACTTTCTAGCTAATTTTCCATGACTCCACACACACCAGCTCCAGTCTTTGTGATTTTTAGTAGGGGGAAACACCGACATTAGCCGAAGCGAAAAACCCATCTTTCATCAGAACGTCTTCTCCTTCCTAAAGCAAAATAATGAAAAAAAAAAAGAGATAGAGAAAAGTTAGTGCATTGTGTTTGATATGGCCTCGTGTTATTGCAAAATGCTGAAGCAGTAATAATAGTAGAAGCTAGAAGAGGGTGCATATAGCACTGAATAGGGAACCTGCTGGCGCACGTTTGTCTTCTTCACAGTCTGGTCAGGCATGAGACCAAAGTGAATATGTGGAAAGTGAGCCCACTGACAATGAGAAAACACACAGGTTCACGTATCGAAGGACCCCACAAAAGCTAATAAACAAATAAGATTTATAGTAAAAAAAGAAAAAAAAGAAAACCCTAATTTGGTAAAGATGTAGGGCTTAATAATTCTTTTACATTCTTAGCAGCTGCACTGAAGGCTTCTCTGTGTGATATATCAGGATTTACAGATTTGATGCGTTGGATCTCGTCCCTGCATGCAAACATTTTGATAGATCATTCACAACATCGTAATTTTCTTCAATTTTAGAGCATGCATAGATATATATATATATATATATATATGTATATATATTCATAAGAATGAATAACCAAATTATATATATATATAGAGAGAGATATATATAGAGAGAGAATAAACACAGAGAGGGAGAGAATCTTATAATATGAATGATGCTTTTATTAACATCATGACTCACTTGATGAAACGGTTGTACGCAGAGGGGACTCTCTGTCTCTTCTCCGGAGCTGGACATGGCACAGAGAGACAGGCAAATAAGTTAAAACCACTTTGCTTAACTTTTAGAGGCTTCCTATATTTTCTTTTAGCTAAAACCTTCTTTTCTGTCTAAGTCCCTCAATACATCGTCACTTTTCCAACCCTCAATTCATCATCACTTTTCTAACTTAGATAAATATATAATACATATATATGATCCACAGGATCAACTTTTACCATCTTTATTTTCGGGTGAAAATGTCCCCTATATTGTTCATATGCAATAGCCCGACTATGTATGTATATAATCTTCTTCAATTCTTTCATTCAGCTTTTAGCAAGAGAAACAAAAATCCTTCAAGTACAGTGTTTAATAAGTACAAAAAAGAATGGCATATTAAGTGGGAAGCGTTAATCTTGATTGGAGTTACTTAATAGTTAAAGCTTCAAATACACCCTATGACACTTTCTCAAGCAAAAAGAACTTGGCCGGTGCAAGATTAGATTTATAGTTGAAGAAATGGTCCGCCAAGTAAATTACATACCGCACCACTTCTTGAAGACTACTAGCTAGTATTGAGCTTTAGAAAACATAAAGAAACTTACCAGATTCTCCCTTTTTTGTTTTTTTTGGAAATTTTTCTTTAGCAAATCCAAGATCGATATCATTGTGGAAACTATGTTTTCACAGTTTTGGTTTTGATTAAATTGGGAGTTTCTGAAGAAAAATAACAATATGTTTGATCAAAACAATTTTATAAAAGGCTGTATTAGAAAATAAGGAAAGTAAAGTTTTTGTGAAGAATCTCACGTCTATTAATGACTGGTGGCCTTGAAAGTTCATCATGAGCTCCAGCTCTTTGTGGTACAAAGTCATTAATCATGCTTGATTGATTCATCAAAAAGTTCGAGGATGGGTTTGGTATCTCCTCCTGCAAATTAATATTAATTAAAAATCGAGAGCAAGAAAAGCAAAATAAGTACTTCACACGAAATCAACAATATATATATTTATAAATGCACCAAATAAAAATGAGATTTCAGTTGTATAAGAGTATTAAATAATAAGTTGATGAGGTTATACCAGAAGATTATGGGAAGGGGTAGTGAAGAAGGAGTGACCCAGATGAAACTGATTAGCCGAAGGCAGAAGCAACGCACGCATGTTCACGGGCAACAGGTTGGTGCAGTGGCCGCATCGAACCGTGACGGTCTTGAACAAGCTGGTGCAAGGAACACTCACCTAAATAAACAACAAAACCATTAAAACAAGTGTCACGAGCTATAGATATAGCTAGTGTGAATAAGAAAAGAAAACCTAGCGAGTACTGAGTTTGATTGTGGGAAATTAAGGACATAGGGCTTGAGAAATTAGAAGCTACCGCAAGGACAGTGTCGCAAATGTTGCAATGGACATAACAGAGCTGCTCGGAGGGAGGGGAGTGGTCCAGCTGAGACAATGTCGAAGCAGAAGTAGAGGATGACATTTCTTTGGATTTGATTCCTCTTTTCTTTTATAAAAACACGGATTGATGATTGGTCTATACTTTGATTGATTGATTGATGGAATGACAGCTTAACAACCACCTTGGATCTGCTTTTTTTTTTTTCTTAGTTATGAGTTGTGAAAGAAAGGTGTGCAAAGAGAGAGAAAGACAGAGAGAAGAGTGTGTGTGTGTGTGTGTGTGTGTAATCTATTTGGTCTAGTAGATTTAAGAGGGCAGGGAGGCAGGGAAAACGCTTCTCTTCCCTCCGTTTATTGGTGTGGTTTATAGGTCATGACTGACATGTATGTATGGATGTAATATTCATCATGTACATGTTCATGGCTGCATATGCCTATGTATGTAACATAATCATACATGCATAACATGGTGATTGGTGTTAATTGTAAAAGAGATAATAACATGTGTGGTTGGCATTCCCGATGCATTGAGGGAGGGAGAGAGAGAGAGAGAGAGAGAGAGAGAGAGAGAGGCGGCAGATATGGGGGAGAGGAGCCAGAAAGGGACGTGTGCATGGGGGTGATATAGCTTTCACACACTCACCTGTTGTTTTCAGAAGTTAAAGAGGGTGTTGTCTTGTGGTGTAACATTGTGGTTTCAAAACCCTTTTTCTTTTTCAAAAAATTAAAATAAACATTTCCTCAATTTCCGAACCAAAAAAATGAAACCCCATGGCTCTTCCTTGTATCTCCCAGACAATAAGACCCTCTGTGCACCCTCCGCCTCCCTCTCCGCCTCCTTAGGGCTCTCCATCTTCTCTCTGGCCCCGCCCGTGAATACCTCCACAGGGCACAACAGCACCAAACACCATCATAGCCTAATCATATATAAAATTATAAATAACCAAATATATGATCAGAATTTTTTTTTATTACATTTATATTTGCGTTTGTATGTGATTTGACACTTCAATTCCCTCGTCTTACGCAGAGACAGGTACGTATTTAAGTCAGTAAAAACCAATCTCGGTGGGCAGAGACTTGTTGACCTCTGTTACTACCACGTTTGTCCTTTCCTAATATTTCTATTTCTCTATGGCTTATGTTAGCTAATTTGGTTAGAATCTTTTCCTCGGCCTTCCTTTCAACCACAGATTCTAGGGTTTTCGTTACGAATTTTGCAAAGCTATACCCTAACTTTGGGTGAAAAACATAGTTTCCAAATTTTCATTTATTTTACTTTTTTACTTTTAATGCATGTTAAAGAAATTATCAGAACCATCGCCATCCTTTGTTCATTAAAGCCGGCTTATGAGCTAGGTTTCCTCTTCCCCAGAAAGCTTTATTGTTCGTTTGCAAATAGGAATGGGTCCTGTGTAATTCGTATGCAAAACATTAAATATGTGTTTGTAATCGGAGGAAAAAGTTGTAAAGCTTGCGGGGCTTTTACAGACCACCACAAAATGACCTATATATTTTCAAAATTTAAAACCCTACCATGCCATTTAACCAGCGTGGTGAAAGTGAAGCAGGTCTGAGTATCTGAGACACCAACCATTTGAACGAGTCCTCTCCATAAGAGGTCCAGTTTGAAAGCCTTGTGAAACAACTCAATTTGACACCCCAAAATTAAAAGTAAAACCAATAAAGAAAAGTACAGCATGATTGACTTAGATTTTCCTTTTTTTCGAAAATCTCGTTGCGGAAGGTATAAAATTAGATGGGTATGTAGAAGAAATTTTATAGCGGATTTCAAAAAGTTCGTTTAGGAATATCCTTAATAGATATTCTTTTTTCACCTTGGTGAAAAAAAGAAATAAAAACAAGAAAAAGCTATCTATCTTGCTACATGAAAGCATCTATATAAATGTACATATATAGTATGTCTAAATAGTAGTCAAATCCATACAAATGCTTCGCACTACTAAAAAATAATTTCAAGCAAAAAACAATCTCATCCTACAAGATATAAAATTGTTTTCTTAAAAAAGAAAAATAAAAATAATACACTATTTATCCGTAGTATTTGCATCATAAAATGGAGATCATAGCTAGACTCATAGTTATTGCCTTTTCACCCACCATTTTAATCTTGCATACCGACCTTTTTACAGAACCTATATGTAGAGTCTGCCCCTTTAAATCACTTGTAGATGAAGGCATCGCATTTTCTATGGCAAAGTCCTTTTCTCTTCTTTAACTAGGTTATGGCCTGAGAAGAAGATCCATGGAACTGATCGATTAAAGTATGAGTAATAGCTAGGAGACAGCTTTTGATGCAATAGCACACCTAGTATATATTATTTGAGCTCATTTTCTAGAGCCCTAGCAATCACAAACATTTTGTTGCGGCACTAGCAAACAATAAAGCTGGTAATATTTTCACCTACTTTTAGACTGCAAATATTTTTTGGTCTTCAAGCTCAAAAACATTGGAAGGGAAGCACAAAGCTGATTTAATTATGATAGAGGTTACGATACGTATTCTGATTTCAGCTTCAAATCCTACCTTTGGGACTTGGATTCCACATAGATATTGTCGAAAATTTGAATGGAATTTTGTTTTTAAGATTACAAGAATGCAACACTATCATTTTAAGTTGTTCTCTTTCCTCATTTTCTTTACAGATTAGAATCTTTTACAGAAAACAAACTCCATTGTAGCACTAGCATTTAAAAAAAGAAAAAGAAAAAGAATTGTATATGCAACTTTATTTCCATGGGACATAGAACCCTAAATCGTGGATTCAGTACATATATATAACAAGTACTCCTACACATTTAGGATTTTCACAGCTATATATAGGCGTGATTTTGCATAGTTCATTGTCTTTGCTCATCGTCACGAATTGGCTTGTAGTATTTTCTTTTCACTGAATACTTTTTTTTGGCTTTATATGGTTAGTACATTGGATTTGTCACCACAATTGTGCTTAATTTTGTGCATCCCAAGTTCTCAACTACTTTCTTTATTTTCTCTCTTGTTGCATCTTGGTATTCCAATTGTTGGCAGAGAGACTTTAGAGATTTTTATATTATTGTAAACCATGAAATTTTACTTCAATTTCTATCCAGTCCTTTCAATTAGTTTTATTGTCTTGTACAGTTATCCAATTAATGACTTTTGCAAATGACTAAATTACTATGTCTTTTAATGGATATTTAAATATGAAAATTTAATTATTGAAATATTTTTTTACTTAAAAATTTAGGTATACTAGACTCCCTTTTCTTTTCATTATTTACAGAAGTAAATATATTTAAATTATTTTTAGAGAGATGTAAAATTATATTTAATTTTACAAACACATTAAAATTTCTCAAATAATAAATTGTTAATGATTTTTACATAAATATTTTTTATTCTTTTCAAGTTATTGGTTTTTGAGAAGTGAATGGTGTATTTTGTAGGCTTACAGTTCATAGCTAAAGGAGAAATAGGCTGCATGATAGGCTAATCCTAGTCTTACCTGACAGATATGTAATTTGTATTATATTATGTGAAGTATATTTTTTGAATTATACAGGAGTAGGGCACTGGGCACAGATCCATAATCTGAAGCAAAAAAGAGCCACTTCCCGCAGCGCAGACACTACTTGGTCCTTAGATGGATCAGTACTATATATATATATATATATATATATATATATATATATATATATAAAGATATTTATTATATAAAAACCAACAAATTAATTAATTATGTAATACTTATTATTAAGTAATGCCAATCTAGTTGAAACAGTGAGAACTTTAACTTTGTGTCAGAAACGGCGTACAAATTTTGAATCCTGTTAGTATACTCTTTGTTTGTACTTCAATTTTAAGAAATTCTGAAGGTGGGACAATTACATGAAATATTCTATATATTAGCTAAATTAATTAATTTGTAACTCCATTTTAAGTTAATAAACAAAACATAAATATATTATCAATTTTTAATCAATGTACGTATTATTTATATTATTATTAGTGTTTAAAAAATGAAAAATTGAATAAAGATCAACGAAGAAAATAAAGTGTATAGACACATATTGGTATAATGTAAAGCATGTGACATTAATCATTGAATGTGGAAGCAATGTATGGATGCATATAAATATAGACTACACACACATATATATGTATGCATCAATTCATGGGTGCGTGTACGAATGAGGAAAAGCTATCACTGTAAAAAGCCTGCTAGGAGCTATTTGTTGCTGTTTGTGGGGATATGAGGATCTATCTATCTATCTATCTATCTCTCTCTCTCTCTCTCTTTTCTTTCTCTGTGTGTCTGTGATGGGTTATGCATGGTGGGGTTGGGTAGAAACCAATAAAGTTGAAATTGAATGTTGCTGTGGTGTCTGATATCTGTTTGGTCTGTGCTGTGGAGCTGACCAGTGAAACTTGCCTTTGCCTCTCTCTCTCTCTCTCTCTCTCTCTCTCTCTCTCTCTGTGACTAGCTAGCTCCCAAGTACGTAAGAGGTTTTAATGGGTAGAGGGCGCTCATGAATCATGATGAAGCACCTTTTCTTTTTCATTTTTTTTTTCTAGGTTTTAGATGTGTATGTGTGTGTGTGTATATATATATATTATGTATAACCCCACATGTTGCATGGGGTGTGATGATGCATATATAATGGGGGTGGCTTACATATGTTTGGTGTTTATGAACCACAAAACACAAGGACATGAACATGACCCACACAAGGAGATGGGTTTGAAGAAGCATACAGGTTCATTTGCCCTACTTTATCAGTCAGTCCCCCCTACTTGTTTCATCTACCTCTATATATACGACAAAACGACACCACTTGGATGGATTCACATTGAATTGAACTCTTTAGTCGTCACTTGTTGTTGTTAACATGTTTGACAGTAGGCACTGGACGACGAAAGGTTATTTCCAATAACATTCGTACTTTTCATTTGTGAATTACAACATTAATCTTAAGTAGTTCAATTAAATGTGTCCTTAACCGACATGAATTATACTATCTGACCAAATAATCATTTGTATATCTTTATGTAGATGTCTGTCTGTATCTGCACGCCAATTTGGTTGTAATCATATATATATATTTTATCTTAATAAAAAGAGTGTAAGTACAAAAAAGTATGAATAATGCTTTGCAAAACAATTTATATCCTATGTATTAGAAACCCACCAACTTTAAAATCATGTAGTGTATATTGCACAGCGGTGAATTAGAAATATAAAAAGAATTGTTTACTGGGTTTAGTTGACCCATTTCAGAGGCCCATTTTAGCAGCACAATCAATGGCGTGGAAGGCTCTTTTTACACCGTATAAGAAACTTTATACACACTCCTTATGTAAAAGACGTTTTATATATAGGCTTTCAAAATTTAACAAGGAAGAGTATATAAAGCTCGAAGGTAGTGCTGCACTGCTGCTACAATTTGCATTACTGAATTACCTTCTTAATAGGCCTGGTCCAGGCCCATTAATGAAGGCCCATCTGACCAGATTAACGAGCTTACCGACCAAACCAGACAACAATGAAACACGTGTGCTCATTCCGACTAAACCCTTCCCTTGAAGCGTGTGTGGTTCCATTCTCCTGCTTTCTCTTTCTTCTCCATCCTCGAGCATATCTGGTTCTCATCCCCTGAAACAAAAAGGCAAACTTTGCAATGGCAATGGCTTCTGTTTCCCCGCTATCCCATAAAAACTTCTCCAAGCCCTTTTCCGTAATCTGTCAGACAAATGATGTTGGCGGTAAGTTCATCTATCTCGTCCCTATTTAACAAGTTATTCTCTTTAGTTTGTGGTTGGCGGCTTACTGAATTTTCCATTGAAAAGGAAGATTGTTCCAACAAGCAATGCGTTAACACCAAACAAGAATCGAAGAAATGGGGGAAGCTGGTTTCGACCGCACTGGCCACCGCTGCGGTTATTAGCTTAAGCTCTGGCATGCCTGCCGTTGCTGATCTCAATAAGTTCGAAGCTAATACGCGTGGTGAGTTTGGGATAGGGTCAGCAGCTCAGTTCGGCTCTGCTGACCTCAGGTATGTTATTGTCCACAAGGTGTTATGATGTTATAGACGCTGTTTGTAGGGAGTGAGTATTTAATTTGTTTGTTTCTTGTGCAGAAAGGCGGTTCATGTGAATGAGAATTTCAGGTATTTTTCATTTCGGCTACTATATTCTTTACATAATGAATCTCAGCATTTAGACCCACTTTGACGTGAAATTCTCAACTTTTTGTTATAAAGTGCCTTAATCATGGCTTTTCATAGAGCATTGTTGTCCTTTATGAGGAAGAAAAGAAATATACTTTTGGTGGAATTTTATTTTTTTCTTCCTCATAAAAGACATTAACTGCTCTAAGAAATATTTGAACATTACAAAATATAATATCGTTTAATCAAAGGTCTAGCTTGCTAAATCATATCCTTAAAATAGTATGCACATTCTCTAAAGATGCTAGGAATGGATTTTTTTAATTTTTTTGCAAATTGACTAGAATTCGATGATTTGCTTATTTAGAGCAATCTTGTGTTTATAATCAATCTTCATGACTTGTATACAGACGCGCTAATTTTACATCTGCCGATATGAGGGAATCTGATTTCAGTGGTTCAACTTTCAATGGTGCATACCTTGAGAAAGCTGTTGCCTACAAAGCAAATTTTACAGGTAAAGCTTCCTGATTTAACATTTGTTGTTATGGGATTTAAAAAAAAAAAATTGTAGTTTAAGTTTTTCATACTGTCGTTTTTGACATTCCACAGGTGCGGATTTGAGTGACACATTGATGGATCGCATGGTAAACCTTGAAAATTTAAGATTTGCACCATTTTTATGTCTATCCATGAAGACCACTTTTCTCATTTCCTTTTGCATTTACTTATTTGGTTGATATATGTTAATGGAAGCATAGGCAGTCCATATAGGGATTATAGGTCATGATTGAATGTTTTACCCTTCACATTATGCTTCAAACCCAGGTTCTCAATGAAGCTAATTTCACAAATGCCGTGCTCGCTAGAACAGTTCTCACCCGTAGTGATCTAGGAGGTGCCCTCATTGAAGGAGCAGACTTCAGCGATGCTGTTTTGGACCTTCCTCAGAAACAGGTTCTGTAAATTATGTTATATATTTTAATCCAAGCCTTTCTTTTTTGTGTATTGTGCTTGCAGCCGTCTATTAGCCTGACTAGTTACTCTTACATCTTCTGTTTCTTGCATTCTATTGCTTTCTTCTGCATAATGATATGGTATGTTTGGGTGCATTATCCTTGGTGTCAGCTATTTCTGTCTAACTAATCCATACATGACAAACAGACAGTTCTGAAGCTAACTTGAACAGATTAAATCCTTTGTTAATTTCCTAACTAGATTTTGTTCATTTTCACTTTACATGTTTTCCCTCAAGAACTCCTCCTTAAGAAAGCATTATAAACAGAATGGGCTGTTTTTGGCCAAGAAAATCTAAAACAGTAAGGGATTCCTCCTGTAGATGCTTGTGGTGCTAATTTCTGAGGTTGCTAATAACTATAATAAATACCTTTTGAAAGTATACCAGGTGCTCTTTTACTGGTGACACCTTTTACTTGATAATCAGAAGGGAACCAATGTGGGGCATGGTCCTTAATGTACATTGAAATAGAGTATATTAATAAGCTTTGTGGGATTCAAAGTATATTAATATATGCCTTGATTCTTCACAAGAACAACTATGGTGCCTATCACAAACTGTATCTTTACCACCAACTTCTACAGGTTCAATCTGTTTGTTCTCTCACTGCATCACATGGACATGTTATTAATTAATGCATTGATCACCTATACTTCTTCTTTTGGTTTGTAACTTGTTCATTCTTTTGAGGAGAGCGTTAGTAAACTATTTCTTCTGGGTATTTGTCTAGAATCTATCCGTGTTCATATAAATTTTAAAGGCATGTTCCATATCAATTAGTGTTAATAAACTATTTCTTCTGGGTATTTTTCTGTGTTCATATAAATTTTAAAGGCATGTTCCATATCAATTAGTGTTAATAAACTATTTCTTCTGGGTATTTGTCTAGAATCTATCTGTGTTCATAGAAATTTTAAAGGCGTGTTCCATATCAATTGAACCAGATAAAACACTCAATTTGCAATAGCCCTTAGGTCTGATTTCTGATGGAATTATAAGTTGGCTTGTAAATGAAGGCTAACATATAATTGTAGGGGCATCACGTTCATATGCATTGAAGGTGAATATAATTTCTTTCCTTGAGTAATACATACGTTGAACGTTTATGAGGTATCTGGCAGGCAGGGGAAGCATCCTAAAAAGCTACCATATCAAGCTAAAGTTATTAAGGGTTTATTCTAGAAGATACATCCTTGGTATAAGTTAACTTGCACAACTTTCATATTCAGTCTTAAATAGGATACCTCTGCCTCATGCAAAGTTGCTCGTTACCATGCAGTAGTAGCAGAGCTTTTTATCTTGGTAACTGTTTTAGTATTCAATTCAGCCAGTCCTTGATCCATAAACAGAGTGAAGTCAACACTCATAGGTAATGGCAAGTATTAGGTTTTCCATGTATACTAGACCCAAACTACCCTTTTGGATTTTATTCAGATAATAAGAGACCCACATGCTGTTATAAAGCATTAGTATAGGATAAAGTAGTTCATCTATCTGGAAGAGAAAAGGTGGGTAAAATAGCCTATTGCTGTTGTTTTTCATATGCCAAACTTATGAACCCTGTGATTGGATTAGTTCTGTGTCATAAATTTAATTTTGGCACTTCTAGTAGCTCAAATATTCCTAATAGTTTCTATGCCATGCTCTTTGGGATGGTGTCCTGTTTCACGATCGATACATGTAATTTTCTTCTTTTTAACATTTCACAATCTTGGTTTGTCATTGCAGGCACTCTGCAAGTATGCTAATGGGACAAACCCAACAACTGGAGTAAGCACCAGGGCAAGCTTAGGTTGTGGGAATAGTCGACGAAATGCTTATGGCAGCCCCTCTTCTCCTCTGTTGAGTGCCCCACCTCAGAAATTGCTTGATCGGGATGGTTTTTGTGATGAAGGCACCGGTCTTTGTGATGCGAAATAGTTATGTACAATGCTAGATTGTTCTGCCAAAAAACTCATCGAGTGTAAATGTATGCGAGATAATTAAAAGAGTCACTGAACTAAAACCATAATATGTATACACGTTGGAAATAACAAGTAGTTTTTGAAAAACAAAAATGAAATATGATTCTACGTTTCATTGTCTTTTCCATGGCTAATATGTGTTGTCTTCTGTTGTGCTTTTAAAATCAAGAGACAACAAGAAGATTTACCTTCTGGTTAGTTCTTCAGGCATAGCTATGAAATTCATATATATATATGTGTGTGTGTGTTTGTGTGTGTGTGTGTGTAAATGCAACAGTTAAGTTTCTTATGCACCCTAAGCATAAGCATAAGTTTGATTTCTATGCACAATGTCGAGAAATAGATCAAAGCAGTACTCACATTTTGACCTTGATGATCGTTGATTTATGGGATTTTAGTTAATTAGCCAAATATGAGATTATGTGAAATGTGAACAAGGAAATGGTCCAACAGATAAGAATTGTGCTTTTTCTTTTTATTTCTTTTTTGGTAACTGATAGGAATTGTGCTTGGCAAGGCTGAAAGGTGATGTGGGCATCGACAAAGAAAATAAGTAATAATTGGGTTGAATTCTTGCTGTCAATAATATGGTCCGCATACTGTCCTCAAATTGTTATTTCTCAGATAATGGTGGGAATGAATGGGATGGACATGTCTGAGTGGAGCACCGAACACTAAAGAGAGAATCTTTCTAGGCAAATGATAACCATCTCTGCAAACATGAATATATGGAAGTAGCTAGGTAAGATATGGCAACACAATACAGGAAAAGTTACAGCTTCATCTTCTGAAACATTAACGTATGGGCATGTACGCTGACTATGATTTACATGTTTTGCCCTTACTTGGTAGTTGTTACAGGACAATGCATGAAAGACATATACAAAAGTAAATAAATGGGGAATAAGAGGAACAAAACGGCAAATAAATGGACTTTGAAGTTTGGAATTTGTAAGTAAAAGATAAAAATTAAGCATCTATGTTTTTGTGGTTTTGCTAAAAATAAGTAACCATAAAGAAGAAAAAAATTAACGTGAATGCTGGGAGGAAAAAAATGTTTAATTCATTCAAAGAGTTATATGGTTTAGTGGAATATTTAAAGAATTCAATTTCTCACATTTTCTTCTACAAATATAGCAAATTGAAAAACCTCAACCGGACAAAGAGAAAATTAAGAGTCTTAATTCCCTTTAGCCAAAATAAATGAATAAATAATATATATTAAAAAAATTCTTAGCTAGGCTTATATTTGTATCTCATAAGCAAAATTACAGACAAAATAAACATGAAAATGGGGATCAGATGGCAGCCATAGCCTTCACTGCACGAAACTAGTGTCCCTTTTTGGCTGTAATCCCGTTAGTGTTGTTTTTAGATGACATTATTATGTAGTCCCCCATTTGGTACAGTTTCACATGGCTTGAAATAATCGTGTCTTTCTGCCAATATATATATATATATATATATATATATATGTATATATATTCGTCATTTTTTGGATTTCGGCGGAAAAATCTTGTTTTCTCATTTAATTAAAGACGCCAATTATTTAAAAAAAAATAGTGTAAAAGGTCGTCAAACCTGAAAAAAACTCACAACTGGATCATGCGGTAGGCATTATTAAGTCCTAAACTCATTACATAATTAGAAAATAACTTTCTCTAACTAATGAATTCTTTTGACTAATTTTAATCTGATGTAATAATAAGATTCGAAACTATATATGTTATACCAAAGATAAAAGACTAAGTTTTAACCAAAAAATAGAAAAAAAAATTACATTTTTTTTACTCTATAATGCTATATATATATATATATTTATATTTATATATGCAGGTTGAATATTTCTGGCCTCCTAGACCGAGCTAGTGCAACAAATGAATAAGGAAGGGTTTTTGCAATTGTTTTTTTTTTTCTTTGGTGCAAGGGGCATTTTGGCAATTAAGTGAAGTGGCGTGCGTCATCAAAGTACATGTACCAAACAAGTGGTGGACAGGAGAGGCCTAAACCCCCAAGTCAAGTCTGAATGAATTAACCTAAGTGGTAAAGAAATCTATGAATAATTGAAGATGCTTCATCTTTACTATTTCAACTTTTTTGCTTCTTGTAAATTTTTTATATAAAAAGTAGCAGCCAAACAACTAAAAGAGTGAAAACAAGAATGAATGAGTAAAAAAATTGGTTTGTCTCCCTTTATGGTTGCCATCTAAACACATGCAATCAGGGAATGTGCCCTCTTGTCCTGTCAAACTCTCCTTACCCATTGTCCATTTGTCTCATACGTCGTCGTATATACCTTGTTTATATCCTAGAATATTAATCATGCATGGCATAATTTAAAAAAAAAAAAAAAAGGTTAATTTTTAACCTCTCGTCTCATAAAATATGGAAACTAACTAACATGATGAAAATTTTTAGTGTATTCCTTGATTGTTTTTACACTAGTGTATACCCTAAATTGCCATGTCGAAAATGAAGAGTCGTGGGTACATATATGTATATATATAGTTGATCCACATGTGGGTCCCATTTGAATATGGAGAGACTTACGTGGGATTAGCTTAAGGTTTGGTCTCACGCAATGCCACAATTATTTGTGGTGCTGAACTACAACACTGTAATACTCTTGCTTTTGCAATGGCATATATATATACATACATAAAGCGTACGCGAATTAAGCATGGTAGAGCTGCACGCCTTGGCGCCCTCTAAACTCTAAATTTCCTTAAATAAAAACAATGGCAGGAAACAGAAGAATCCCTTAATTAATTAAAATTAATCACCCGTTAATTATATAATTAAGCACCACTGGTATGTATACCATCATCAAATATTAGACAATAGAAGTACTGGAGAGAGGATCATTGGGTTGAAAAAAAAGAAATTTGTTGCAGTAGTCTCACAAATGCATGTTTAACCCATAACTAAGTGTGTTTTTAATTATTTAATTAGTAACTAGAGTTGGAATTAATTAAGGAAGAAGAAATGAGTAGAAGAGTGGAAAATCGGGACTCCGGGAACTGTGGAGGTTTGGGATTTGGGAAACTAAGGAAGCATAAGAATGATGGATGGCCTCACAATTCACATGGTGGGCTTGGTTTTTTCACATGGTCAATCATGTTTATCTTACTTAACCTGCAAACAACATTTTTATTAATAAAACCCTAATTATGCATCCACACACAGTAACATCAATGCGCATGGTCATGGTGTTCCTTCATGTTTTTTGGATTTCCCAGTCTTAGAATGAAATCTTATTATTCTCTCTCATCTCATATGCCTGACAACTACTTGACAAACCCTATTCTTTCTTTCTTTTTTTGCAAGTGACGCAATAATTAATAGAAAAAATGAATATATATGAGAAATAGTCCAAACTAAATGAACCATATGTGGAAGACCAACCCGGCATTTACTTTGACCAATTCTTTTGGGTCCTACGCATGCTTTTCTCTATCTTTGAGCGTCTATATCTAACCCCAAGTGAAAGTTGATGGTATGAGTCCATGAGAGCACGCCCAATGATTATGTCGCTCGCATCCCGAGTTTCTCATTGCTTAAAAGGGATTGTCATGCTTGACTTCAACTCAAGTAACAAACATTCGTATGCTGAGGTCAATATTTATGTTTTCAATGACAAACTCAAACTCAAAGGTTATATCTTATGCTTGCTTTCTTGTCCGTTTTCCCATAACTCATTATTAGAGTCTCATACTTTGGTCTGATTTGGGTATTTAAACCCCCCAACCTTATTTCAAATGCACTTCACGCGGTCAACTCTTCCACATACCCATTATTCCTCGTCTTCTGTACTGGCAGTCCCAATCCGAGAAGCTGAAGTGGGTGACTGGCCATTTTCTAAATGATCAGCAGCTGATCCTTCTATACACTGCTCTCCTGGTTAATTGAAATTCAAGAGCTAGCAGTTTGTGGGTCATGAGTATGAGCTCCATAAATTGTAAGTTGAGCCGTCGCCTAGCTTTTCTGTCTCCATTTGAGTCATCTTCTACCCCAGGCACTAAGAGGCAGGTAATTTTGTAGACGAGTATATGGTTACGGAGTGGTACTGAAATCTTGCAAAGTATAAATGCAGAAGATGTTTTGCATATGCATGTTATGACATTATTTATGTACACAATGAGAAAGCTTCCTGCATGCCCTTTCTGAAACCTTAATATCAACCATACATTTTTAATGCTGAGTTTCCTAACCTTATATATATATATATATATATATATATATATATATATTATTCTCTACCTTCTTTGGTGCTTCTATAATTATAAGACTTTGTTGCGTAACGTGAGTCTAAACTCCATTTTATGATTTAAGTATGTTTAAAGAAGCTGTTCGTCCATTAGTAATGCCTTTTCTCGGTATTAATATCAGGTATATGCATGCATATTATGTTTTCACATCTGCATCAAGTACTGCAAGCACAGGCACGGCGAATTTTCTCACTTTAATTTGTTTCTCTGTTTTAACAGATGATGAATTTAACCTTATCGCCAATTAAGGTTAAAAATGTGGGACGTTTGCAAAACCATTGGTAATAAATTTAACTTCATTGCAAACAAAAGAATCACAAAGTATGGACAACTTTCTCTAATTTAAGCTAGCATATGTTAAAGCTAGCAATAGCCAAGCCACTCTTTTCGGTACTAGCCCATCTATTCTCACTGAATATATAGTTAGTTTTAGGTATTACTACTAAAATCTACTTCTTGAAAAGACTCTCTCTCTCTTACTCATGTGCATTGACAACACCCAATGCTATGGGAGAGAGCTCACTCGCGGTCTCCTTCATATTCACATCCAATATGATTTAGAGTGATAAATTAGTCAAGTATGCTTAAGAGTGATAATTTCCAAGTTTTAGCTTACTTTCATACATATCTGAATAGGTAGTATAGTCGCATGTATTACTAAATCTATCTTCATGCAGTTTCGAAAATATCCAAAAGTTAGAGATCAGAACCATCAGATTTACATATATAAATATACACACACACACACACACACACACACACACACACTACCCTTTTCGTTTAAACTGAAAAATGCATGCAACTCTTCTTAGATATGTAGCTGTGGTAGCTAGTCGCAGGTACACACGCCAAGAGACTAAAATGTCTTGATTGAAAACTTTTTAAAGATCATAGCGAGGGGATCGATGAAGGAAAATAAGAAAACCATGTACTTCCACTTAAAAATATAGAATTAACACAAATATATGCTTGTTATATATAAGGTAACATACATATGATATCTGTATGGACAAAGGGGTAGGGTTACAAATATATAATATAAGCCTTGGGGATAAAACTTTTAACAGTCCATATAAGGCAAAAACATATCCCATAGTTTCCCAAAGAGCTAGTTTCAGCATGGCTGGGCAATATACAGTCTGCCTAGCATTACCAATTTTATTCTGTATAGTAGCATAGTCTACCCAAGTCACAAAAAGGTTGAACTGCTAAAGCATGCAATACGTACGGTCGTTCCACTTTATTATGTACAGCAACCTGCATGACCAATATTACTTCTTAATTTTCCCTTTAAACTGTACCTCCTATGATTAGTATGTATAAACGTCTAATACTGTATAATATATGTCTTTCACTTCCAAAGATCAATTTGGCAACTGGCTGAGGTAGACGTCGACGCATATTCCTGTCCAATTTCTGGCCTTTTGGACTCATTGGCTAGCAGATTCATGTGTTCAGCCACTTGATAAATTGTTGATGAATTTATGGAGTAGTTGGTTTCCTTTGGAGCATCTTGGTCATGACTAAGCTGTGAAGCAACAAATTTGTCCAAGACTCGCCAATCTGTAACTTGATCTACCGCTTGCTCATTGTAAAGGGAATTATTCATATTTTGTTGAACTTGCTCTTCTTGAGTCAGTGTAGAAGACTGCATGGCACTTCCATTGTTGTTCCTATCGTAGCCATACGGAACTACTGAGTTACAAGTTACACTGCCTGCTGATTGAGGAACTTTGGGACTTTCTAATTGTGGGAGCTGAAGGAAAGGATCAGAAGGCATATTGAATTGCAATTCCAGCTCTTGTTTACATGAGGCGTAGTGGTGGTGGTGGTAAGCTGAATAAGGGTGTGAAATTCGCCTTGGGGAATCAAGTTCAGCTGGCATGAATGAGACTTGATCATCGTACCAACATGGCGACTCGTAGTCTCCCATTTTTCTCACTGTTGTCATCCTCTTCTTGAACACCCTACACACAACCCATCCTTCTTCCTGCTACCATTTTAAAGACATATATATATATATATATATATATATATATATTGGTTTAGAAATATTCTAGCTTACTTACAGATATATAGTAAAGGATAATAAATTTGGTAGTAAAATTCATTCATGGCACAAAATTTTACAAGGAAATATATTAAAGATCAAGTATTACCTGAGGAGTTCCATTTTCATTGGTTTCTAGACGATACTCATGCATGATCCAATCTGATTTTTGTCCATTTGGAGCTCTACCCTTATAAAACACCAGGGTCTTTCTCATGCCAATGAGGCTGTGCCTAGAATAAATAGCCTTATCTCTTCCAGTAGCTTTCCAAAACCCTGCCTTTGTAGCCCTATTTGTTCTAGTTCCAGTTGGGTACTTCTTATCTTTGTGGCTGAAAAAGTACCATTCATTCTGTTCTTCAGTTCCTATTTTGCACAGTTCTGCTCAATGTTCAATGATCAATAGGAATATTATTAGAAATTATACCATCAATTATTATATGAAATAACTTTAAAACTGAGGATTAGCTAATACAGAAATTAATAAATAACCTTGAAGATCCCATGGTTCAATCTTATAAAGATCCACATCTTTAATAACATCCAAATCAATCCTCTTCGAAGCTATTTTTTTCCTGAGATAATAATCAACGAGTTCTTCATCCGTGGGATGGAATCTAAAACCTGGAGGCACATGTGAAAAAGTATTCATGATGTTCTCCAACAAGAATCAAAACCTGCAAGTCAAATTTCCAAATGTTAAATGTCGGCAAAACATATCTTGTAAGTTACTTAAAATCTAACTAACCAAGCTAGCTAGGGTTTTTCAATTATGAACCCAACCAACTACTCATATAGAAATAAACAGTGTCATGTATAATTAAATACTATCTTGGGGAATCATAATTACAATATCACACGCTTCGAATGTTTGTGAGATAAAAATAATGTGCTAACATGTAAATTAATATACATATGAGTGACAGGCTCTAAATTTGCTCTTCTCCTTTCTTTTTTCTTTCTTTTTTCTTTTGGTCCTGTGAGTGATCGCAAGTTAAGGTCCTGCGCTAGCGATTTTCAACCTAAGCTAGGGCAATTAGCATATTAATAGCCATTTCGAGGGCTACATTACAATTGTTAAACATTAACCGAAGAATTCTAAAGCTCGAAGTCATGTTTTAATTTCTGATCAATGCACAACTAAATTTCATTTTTTCAGCCTAAAGAAACCTAGTCAGGTAATTAAATAGTGAATTAACATTATAATGTAGTATGGACAATACATTAGCATTAAGCGACATCATTTGAGAAATGAGGAAAGAGATCATAAATTAAGTTTATATCTTTAGAAGAGAATTAAGAAAAAAGAAATTAACTAAACAATCTTTTAAACATAGCTTATGTATACGGGATTATGAAACAGTAACATAGTCATTAACATTATCTCTTAATTTCTATTCAATGTATGAGCAAAATCTTGAAATCCAAAAACACATCACCGAAGAAACAAACGAAAAATATTTATACACATTGCATGCGTTGACTAATTTTGAAAGGGATATTGGTACTTCATTGTGAATCACTCTATTTTTAAATAAATACTAAGCAATTATTTAAATATAATATTATAAGAACAGACTTACTAAGTCAAGTACATAACCAAAGAGATAACTTCGGACTACTAAAAACACGTGAAAAAGAAAAAAAAAAACGACATATATGCAATGACATGTTAATTAGTCTTCAACAAATCATGCAGTTATCGTTGCTTGAAAACATATATAATAGTTCTTATATCATTATCTTTATGCTCCATCTAAATTCTACGGAAGAATAAGTTCTTTATTCATGGCTCCATTATATACCGTAAATGCAACTCTCTAATGCTTAATGTGACAAATCCAGAATATACTGTAACTGACCATAATTTAAAGGTTATATTGTTTCGAAAGGTTATATTGTAGCTACGAAACAAAATGTGTCTTAAATCATGCATGGTGTACCCTTAGTTCATTCATTATGGCCCTTTATTATTGAAGGTTAATGTAAAATTTTAAATTATACGTGTAATGGGAAAAGGCAGTGAGATTAATCAAAAGAACAAAATGGACCGTCTAACATCATAAGTATACGATTTAAATACTCAGATAATTTTCCTCAAAAAAACAAAACTCTGTTAATTGAAGGTTCTACTTCATGTGTATAAGAGATGATCAAGAAGTCTAATAAAGGTGCTATTTAAAACCAAAGAAAACTAAAATAATCACTTATATATTACGGGACATTAATCATGGTATTAATAAAAATTATATTTCACATAAATAACTAATTCAACAATTAATAAATAAGAGAAATGTATGACAATGCATGTTATATGACCTAATTAAAGAGAAAGTAGAATAGCATGCAGAGAACTACTTTTAAATGGTTTTGCTTTTCTTCTATACATGCTGTTAATAACTTGAAGCAAACAGCTCATTATGTTTATCAGCACCATCATATGTTCAAGAAAGTAAGAAAATAATTCATGATCGTATGAAGTTAATTAGATCCAAAGATTTCTTTCTCGTAAAAAAAAATTCTCAAAAAATTAGGAAATGAGAAGCATTCATGACTAGATAACTATATATATATATATATATATATATTTGCAAACGTGATTGTTATCAGAAATGAATGTCATAGAATTTGTCAAGGAAATAATCTTTTCAAGTGAGTAAATCCAAAATATATACAAGTTAAAAACGAAAAGTTTAAAAATAATCTAAGAAGATTAATGCTCTTAGAACATACAATATTGTCAGATATATATCGACTTCAAAGTCATCAATCATCCGAATCAAAGAAAAACATGACATGGAAAATGAAACTGACAGATCTTTCATGTACGATACAAAGCTTTTGCCTCATGAAGGACCAAGAATACAAGTCAAATCTTCATATAAATAAAATACATATATCATTTCTAAAATCATCTAGTATTTGTTATGATCTCCTTTTGGACTCTGATCAACCTTAATAATATTCACTGCTTATAACTTGCAACAAAACTATATACATCCTCATGAAAATGCATGGTCACTCCAAAATCATTCACAAAACTCATACGGATCAAAACAAACGCAAACTCAAAAATAGAAGGATATGGAATATAGTACACAACCTTGATAATCCAGTACAGTGAAACCTATCCCAACTAAAATTGCTCCACAGATCTGGTTGAAACCGAAGCTCCAATACGTCAATCAATTTATATAAAGAAAAGACACACTCTTAAGCTTGGCTTTCGTCACACTTTCTTTTTTACTTTTTGTATACCTAAGCGCACTGATAAGCAGACAAAAAAGTAACAAACAAACGAGAAAGATAGAATTGAACAAAGCAAAAGCTAGTATCCTCGGGAATTGAACTGAACCATCCAACCCTTCAAACCCCAACTATTTTTCACTTTCAGGGAGTGTCTAGTAGTTGTCGAGGAAGAGGGAGAGAGATCAGATCCTGAGGAAATGTAAAGGAAAATGAAGGCAAAGAAAGTGATCAAAGAGATTAATAAAGGGAAAAGGAAAGGTTTCAAGAATGGGAAAACAGAGAAGAGAGAGCTAAATAGGAAACCCAAGCAAAAAGAAAACACACGCATGCCCTAATAATCCATCTCTCTCATTGAAGCTTTTTATCTCTCTCTCTCCCTCCTTATCTTTGTGAGTGGAAGCTTGATTGCTGCAAAAGCTTCCCGTAAAAAAGGGAGGCGCTAAAATGGCTCAAGGAAGTTGATCAGTATGAGAGAGTTTTTCAGAGAGAAACGCAATTATCTCAGAAGCCACACGCACACACCAGCAACTGATGGAGACCAGAAGAGAAATGTTATTGTTGTTTGAGGTTGCCGGAGAGATAAAGGTGGTGAACTTGTTAAGGATTGAAGAAGATCCGACGGTGAGGATGAGATGGTGTTCTATAAGGACTTTGACAGGAGGAAAGAAATATTATATTAATGTTTTTTTAAAAATTAAAAAGAAATATTAATTAGTTTTAACATTTACAACATTAATGTAAGAAGATTCATGATGATGATGATTTGTAATCAATGGTGGACATTTTTGGTGGTGACCCCTCCCTCACTCCTCTCAGCTCCACATTCTCTCTCTCTACTTCTTTTACTTTTACGAGGGTTCTTACCAGTTGAATCTACACCGCGTGATGTACACGTCCAGTTTGTGTGCATATATATATATATATATATATATATATATATATATATACACACACACACAAATTATCATATACATCCACCAAAAAAAAAAAATTATCATAAGCTTACTCAAGTTAATTAATCCTTTCCAGAACGATTAATCACCACATCTAGGATCATTTCTCGTGCTTCTTTTTTTTTTAATTATTGTTGTGTATCACATTATACTATATTACAAAAGTTATAAAATATGATACAGTGTTGAGCAAACTTTAACCGAGGAATATATTTTTGAGCAACAAGCTAAGCTTATGCATGGTTCTCTTTTGACTAAATTAAGCTTATACAGTTTTGATTCATTCCTTGCAAAATCCTTACAACTATAGTTATATTACTAGTATACATCAATATATATATATATATACCCAAGACCAATATATGTCGCTCCCATATTATTAGTAATGCAACACTGTTGTAAGCTTTCTTTCATTTTCTTTTTTCTGAAACTCTTTTAATTTGTAACCATTTTTGTTGGACAAAAACTATACGGAAACCATTAATTATGTATAGTTGATTACTTGTAACACTAAAATCTTACGAAATCCATAAAATTGCATATATATGAAATTAAAACTGGATTAATTTCATTCTACATGGTTGACGGACTGCATTTCTCTTTTTATTGATGCCTTCTAAATTAATATATCGTTTAAAATGGATTGACCGAGAAGTTATATAATAAGTAGACGAATAGACCTACCAAGTCCATTTGCTAATATTGCAATCTTATACATATAAACATTAACACGTACAAAAATTCGACCTCCTAACGTTGTCCTTAATCCTAAAATTTTCTATCACGTCCACCTTCCAAATTAGCTCCCATCATTAGCCATCACCGAGCCACGGTCACAAAGTGTTGGAACACTGACTTCAAGACGAAACCTTTTAGGACAACTATTATTTAAAAAAAAAAAAAACTAATAATAATAATAATTCTGGTGGCAAAAAGTGCAAATAATTTAATACAAAAACTCTGACCAGACACTTTTTAAGGTATTCAGAAAATACAATATTATCCTTGGGCTTCACCAGCAGTTGCACGCGGTCTCTGGTTGGTTGGTCCGCAATAATATATATATATATATATTTTTTTTTAAGTATGTTTTCCTAAGCTTTCAGGAGGACCCCACAAACCGACCCCTAGACAGTACGACAGGGACACCTCTCCAAATACATATACTAATTATATCTTTGTATTACATATAATAATAATAATAATAATAATAATAATAATAAAAACCTCGAAAGCTGAGAAACCAGAAGCCGCTCAGCCAGTCAAGCGGGAGCGTGAGAGCCGGCTCAGCGTGTATTTCTGTGCCTCCCGAACCTTGTGGTGGAGTGTGGGGCCCAGTGAACGGAATGATGCTCGGGACTCACTACGTGGCGGCTGATGGTCCGGCGTGGGCTAGCCCACGATCATTATATCTCACGATTTTGGCGGGTGCCAGGCCGGTTTGTGCAGGTGGGCCCCACACCGTTTTGTCCCCGTAATGGACCCACAGGCCGGCCTTTTTTTCTACTTTTTTTTTTTCTCTCAATCTTTTTTGCCAGAGAAGCTTATGGCTTGCCTTACTGACATGTGTACCCATCCGGTTGGTGCTTGTGCGTGCCGATGAGTTAAGCCTAGCCCCACCACATATCGCTTTTCCGGTGTCTCGCCCCGGTTCATCGCCTTGGCTTAGGGCCTTTAGGGTAAAGGTTATGATACCAGTTTTAAACAAAGTGGGATTTATATTATGTTATTATTGTTATTAACTACTTTTTTTGTTTTTTTTGGCAACAAGAAGTAAAGAAGTGAAGCAAAAGTCTCACACGCGATCCAAGTGTCATCTTGGACCCATCTTGCTTACGCGGCATCTTAGTATTAACAGGCTGATTAAGATCCTAATGGACATGATTGATAATAAAACCTATAATATATTCCAACTAAATTGTACACAAAAAGAGTTTACATTACTAAGTGAGCAAATGTATTTTTCCCACCAGATTTTATGATTCTAACTTGCACCATAAGCACTAGGTGTTACTGGTTGGAGGATATCAATAATAATAATCAAACTCATCAAACGTAAATATTGGCGTAATATTACCAACAATGCTCGATAATCACATTTATATTAATTTGAAATCATGGTTTTTTTTTTCCCTAAATCTTTGTTTAGGAGTTTAGCTTTATGTACATTAATAGAAGAGAGTCACTAAATATACTTGTAATGTTATTTTACTATCCCATAAGTTGAATTTTTTCAAAATAATGATCATTAATTGTTATGACTACCTTGCTAATCATAAACTATTTATATATATATATATATATATATTTGTTTAGGAAAAATAAAGGAAAATTCCTATATAGTTAATATACACTAATGAAGTCATATCCAAAAATGCCACACTAGAATTAATAAAGACAAATTAATTATAAACGTTTATGAAAAGCCTTAAATTTTCTTTTTGTTGGGATCTACATGAATGATCATAGAAGTTTGAGATGGGATTAGCAAAAGTTAATCAGGAGCAAGTGGGGAGCTGAAACCCAACCAGAGGTGGGGTCACTCTTAATCATTGTTGAAATAGACCCATTATTGTTTTGGTTCCCCACGTTTAGCCAAAGGAATGGGCAACTCCTCAAAAAGGTCCTATTATATTTTGGATAAAAGTTGCTTGTGTCCCTGCCCTTCGATCTATTGTCCATGGGTGTTTTTTTTTTTTTAATACTTATTAGCTAAAAAAAGATACATATACTTCTTGTAAAATGAAATGAAGAAATAAATAAAAGGTTAAACCCCTTTAGTTTGCTTTAATTATTGTGCATAGCATTTTGGGGAAATTGGGTATTTGTTTTCGGAGCAAAGTATTTTATCCACAGTACTGTGTTAGCACCTAGAAAAGGCATTGAGTAAAGGCTGGGCAATATGTACACACAAGTAGGCCATACGTTTTGGACCTATAAATCTTATTTATATGCTTATTTTATAAATTCCGATATTGGTAAACATCAAAGAAGACGATGGTTTACCAGTCTACTTTCTGAAGGATAACGTGTGTGTATATATATATATATATATATGTACATATGTGTGTGGTCAATTTGCTTATTCTCCTAATAGGAAATTGTTTCAATTTTCCAGTTAAACTAATATTATATACATGCTCGTTTGCTCTTGCTGAACAAACCCTTTAAGTCGAGAAGAAAATTATATCCAATATATATATATACACACACACATTACCACTCAGCCTCCTCTAGGACCATGAAACCCTAGTGCCTGACTGCCAGTGCATTACTTAATCCTAAAGGATTAAACAAGAAAACCCCAATTTATTTCAATAGTTAAGCACCAACCAAGGTGCTTTTTAGCAGCATCCTGAACAAACTTTAATTATGGTACCACCCAAGAAGTGTGTATTCTAGAAATATCCTATTGTTTATTATAAATGTTCAGGTAGAAACATGGAAATCATGGTATATTTTATCCAGCATTAATGCTAATATCCCTTATAAAAACAAGCAATTAAAAATTCAAAAAGTATATATATACAAAAAGACTGCAATGCAAGGGTAGGCGCTATAATTAACGCCTACAGCCTTTGATATATAATTATTCCAAATAACTTGTCACAGTGTGTGTGTATAAATACTGATTATAATATGTAATACTGAACATATATGGAAGTTCAGGTGCGTGATCAAAACGGTCAAAACTGGTTGACCTACACAGACCTGGTCCGGTGCAGGTGATCTGTTCGGGATGTTAATTTCAGTTGAACTGGACCAGTTTGTAAGTACATGCGCATTAACACGTGGTTGAGAGGGATTAGGTGGTGTCAAATGTTTAATTTTCTGTCACTGTCGTCTCACAAAGCATAATTATGAAGGACATTAAATATTAGGCACGTGATGGAAAAACACCACCACATCCACAGCCCACCTCACACACACAGAGTCAGCGAGTCGCCTTCTTATTTGGTCCAAATCTCCTTTTCATTTTTGATTGATGTCCCACCTGACCCCGGTTCTCATCGATCACTGTGACTCACCAATCTTCTTTGTCTTCTTCTACATTATGGTACTATGGGGTTTATTTTGTCTTTATGGAGCTTATTAGCTCTATTTAATTACAAACCTCGCATTAATTACTTCCTAATTAACCCCTAAATTATTAATTTTTCCTATAAAAAAATAGCAAGGAATAAATGATAAATTAAAACATTAAAAACAGAAATGAAATTTATCTCCCTAGTTATATTTATGTTTGGCTCCGAGGTTCTTGAAATGATCCCATTAGCATATATTTGTCACTAACGTGGTGTAGCATCTTGAGGTTTTTAACTTCTTATAATGCTTTCCTGTAACATGTTGTAGAAATAAATTTTTGTGCGAGTGTATCTTTGACTCATTTATATACCAAAATTCATTGGCACCAATAATCATGATGAATCTGAAAGATTTTCAAGCTAATGGAATGACTATTATGAGAAATTAGGTACATAGTATATTATACAAGCCTGTCCATTTACTTGACCGGGAAAAAAATGAATTTGGACTAGAATTATATATATATATATATATATATATATAAAGTTAATCGATTAAGGCCATATAATTAAGAAAGTTTATTCAAAACAAAATTCAAAGTTGTGTTTATAAGCTTCTACTTCTAGAATTTAATGATGGTTTAAATACATATAATAAACCCCAAACGCATACCCACACCTATAATTATTGTATTTAAAAATGAAATATACAATTTAGGAACTTGACTGTTGACTTGAAAGGTCAACTGTTCCTGCACAAAAATTCATGCACACAGCGGCATCATATGTACTGTTTGTTGCTGAAGGTGTGATGACTAATTATTACAGTATTAATGTGTTTAATTAAATGTGGTCGTGGCTCTTTTTAGGAGTGTTGATTGCTAAGTTAGGAATGAAAATTAATAAAACTTAGAAAGGAAAAAAAACAATATAAAATAGTATGATTGCAATTTGGTTTTTATGTCTCCTTCAAAGTAATAATACCAATTATGCCAACAATAATAAGATTAAGAAATGAGAACAAATAAAGTCTAAGAGAGTGGAGTTTGGAATCATTACCATCATATTCAAATTTTACCCCGACAAATTTCATAATAATGTGGCTGGAATCCGCTGCCAATTACTTAAAACTTGAACATTTTGGCCTATTATAAGCCTGTTGCATATATGGGTTTTGTCTTTTAATTTTCTTGCTTCGTTTGAATGATAGTTAGGATTCGATTTATAATCCACACACACACATAGATATATATGATTCAATCTATGATGATCAAAATATTACCAACACCAACGTGACAAGCCAAATGTTTACTTGTGCCTCCTAGCTAATGACAAATTAGGTACTAGTCTGCCATTTTTGTTTTCCACATCATTGTGAAAACTATGCAGAGTAATTGCTTTACAAAACATAAGTGATGCTAAACTGACTTAATAAAAGACGTTTTTGGATGGCCATTAGAATAGATGCACACATTCCTAGTTATTTCCAAGTGTTAGATTGCTTTTTGAATCTTAACTATGAAGTACCGTAATATCATGGACATTAAACAGTAATGCTAGGACCATCATCTTATATATTAATTTGTTTGTATGACATTGGTGTCCATTTAAGATTTAGTTATCTCTATTATGTTAGATATTTTCGTCAGTAATATCATTGTAGGAATATATTGCGGAAGCTTTAATTATTTATGAATAATATATGTAATTTAATCTGGAAAACACTAAGATGTTACCTCGTAGTAAGATTGGAAGCAATCTTTCCTGCACCGTAATAAGCAGTAAATATATAGACTGCAGACCATACGTCTTTTAACTCTAATTGTATTGTGCAGAGTAATTAGCGCTTGCACTTGGTCCTTAGTCCAAAATTTGTCTTGCTCCTACAGCAGAGATCCCACAATCATATCATTATTTGGTATAAAATCGGTGCCCAAGTAGAATATTATGTGAAAATGTACATAATGTTGAAAATTTCTATTATGTATATTTTATTTATAAATTATATATGTATATATAGAGAAATTTTTGTCAATATTAACATATATTTATATGTATATAAGCTTTTTGTAGGTTAACAAATTAAAGAGCACAATTACAGTAAATTTTATGCATAAAAATTTGAAGTTTAGCACATCAATCAAATTTCGAGGTCTCTGCAGTACTATTTTATCAAAAAAAAAAAAAAAAGGTCTCTGCAGTAATAGAAATATGGGAATCAAGAGAGCAGCATGCCTAGCATGAGTTTGTTTTTCTTGAGTTGGTATTGCAAAGTGGGAACAACAGTGCTTTGGACCGTGGTCTGGGTTTGTCTGCATATAAATAAAAATGCACGCAAAGACTAAAGAGAGAGGTATACAACCATGGCTAGGGCTGAAGTTAGGTGGGGCACAGCACAAACTCAAAGAGTCAACTCAGGAATTAATTCTCATTTATAATAGTTGGAGCCACACCTTGCGATTGATGGTTAAGCGCTATAGCAATCATCTGTTACAAATATTGATTTACCTAAATGATCATCACCCGCTTTTAACCCATTTATGTTCCATCAATCCAGACCCTCAAATCTGGCACATCAACTCATTTTATCAGGATCATGTTGTTGTGGTTAAAAAAGTTAGATTGATTGGCCGGTGCTCGTTGGTTTGTAACTTAGTATACGTAGGAAGGAAGGTAGGGGATTCTACAAGTCTCAGATCTGCAACAATATCTCTGTGGTAATGGTTCATGAAAGTGATTTTAAAATAAAATTCTGAATTCATTCGGTTATCTAGAAGGGTAAACGAATAGGTCCACAGAAGCTTGGGTGGTCCTCCAAAAGTAAAGCATGCATATATGTAGGAATATATATATAGGACTTTCTATCTCTCTCACTCAGAGGCCAGGTTGCCATGTCTGTTGCTTTTTCTCAAAGCCCTTTTGAGCGCACTCGTGGTTGGCATGTATTGGCGCTTGTCAAAGCATACTGTTTTTCACACGAATGAGAGAATGAGGGAGAGAGAGAGAGAGAGAGAGAGAGTTTTTCAGAAAGTGTCTAAAATACATTAATAGAATATAATTAAATTGTTGTTGTCCCACAAGGCAGTATTATAGTTGATGAGGAAGCAATCCTTTGGAAGATTATTGTGGGGCTTCTACAAGATAAAGGGGTCATTCATAGAAGATCCCCTATATATATAAGGCTATCTACCCTCCATTGTGTTCGCATTGCGGCTCAAATATTGCTTAGAGTGTGTTTTTACAAGCACTTTGCTAATAAACCTTTCGGACAGAGACCCTAGTTATATCCAAGGAAGTTACTCTAATAATATTTTATTGGCATATATAAACACTCTATAGTTTACTTTCCCAAAACAGATTTACAGATTAAAATAAAAATCCTTTAATATCCAATTATTAAATGCTATGTAAGTAAATGGTGGGAGAGCTTTAATTCGTTTCTAATTTTAGTCAGGGAAATTACTTTAAACATGTCAAAACTTTTGAATCAAAAGATTCACTAGTCTCAAAATATAAAGAGAAAATATTAATTATCCATATAAATAGTTTCTAATCTACACTGGTAGCTTTGAGAATTTGTGATGATCATAATACCATGCCGTTAGGTATGTTACAAAGAGTGTTATATTGGTGGTTGATATCATAATTTTCTAGAGACTCATCACTAATCATACCAATGCAAAGTGCGTAACATATTATAAACATCCTGAACAATTAATCAAGTATAGGCTTGGTAGTGATAGGGAAAATCAATTATATAGCTAATTTCCCACCAACACTTTCATCACTTGGTCTCACAATATCGTATAAAGCCAATATGTGATTACAGTCGTTTACTCAAAAATTAATCTTTTCTTGTTTTAATTCTCCAATCTGCTTTTCGGAACCAAAGAAGTGCTCTTAGAGTTCGTTTACATTTTGTGGGCTTTGTAATCCCGTTTTGCCCTAGCCCAATTGTGAAGGCTAATAATAACAGCCTTACCGAACGAGTCCAGCCCATTAGTCGACATCATAGAATTAAAAATTAAATATTGCGGAGTAACATGATTTGATACCCATGATTGGTTGAAACATGTTACACTTTTTTGTATTGTAGACTTGTAGTATAGCTACATAGACTGCCCAAAAAAATAAGAAATAACTTCAAATTATATATTTTATTAATGTTAAATAACAAAAAAATATGCTTTTTTGTTTACTTTTTTTTCTTTTTTTCTTTGGCTCTTTTCGCTTCTTGTTCTTCTTGAAAGCTCTTCACTGTGTTACTTTTCACTTGTACTTCTCCTTGAAAGCTCTTCAACATGTTATTGGTCTCCGATTAACAAATTGCTTCGAAATTTGCTTTTTCAACACTGTTTTTATTATTTTATTTATTTTTGTAGAGTAGCATAGGATGTTTCTTGGACAAGTTTAAGTGTATTTTACAGATAAAGAGTTTAAAAATGAGGATCACAAACTCATATCTATTATCCTCTTGTCTAACTCAATATTTATTCCATTGATAAAATTTCAACACCTCATATATTAATCAAATTTAATAAAGTAAGAAAAATATATGGATTAATATGTGAGATGTAAAAATTTTAAATTATTGGAATAGATAAGGGGACAGCAGATTTGAATTTGGATATTAACTGTAGACTCCAATATTAAATCAATAATGATTTTGTGTGATGTTGACCCATACTAATTTTCTTTTCATTCTTTTTATTTATTTGTTTGTCTATTAATTTATTGTTAGGGTGAGTAGAGAGATAAAATATACGAGTGCTGGTGAATTATTTGAGACAGATTTCAACCATCTGTTGTTTGTTTTGCTATAAATGAGTATGAATGTAGTCAGATTGATAGGTTGTAACATTAGAATCTTTAAATAATATTTATTAGTTATAAGTCCAGTTTTTTTAATGAATTAAACAGCACAAATCGTAATAAACAACATAATTAAATTAGACCTTACAATTAAATAATTTTTTGAATGATTTATTATATATGAAACTGATCAAAATATAGTTAATAAACAACATATAACTGCATTTATTAAAATTTATTTTGTTTGGAAATTGTATAATGTTTATTAACTTAAAGGTCCTTGCAATTCATTTTTCATTCCACTTGTCGGAACGAACTTGATTTGTATTCCAAACCAGATTATATACCAACCAAAGAACATGGTCTTTTCCTGATTCTTTTTGCCTCTAAACTCAATGCCAAAAAAGTTTGCTGGCAAGTTTCCTTATTCTCAAATGAACTATATTCCCTTACACTACTTCTCTCCTTCAGCTAAATCATATATATATATATATATATATATATATATATATATGTATAAATATTCTACATCATACATTTTCATATACTTTTCCTTGGCATATTGATCCACTTTAAGACAATTTTATGCTCAAATAAATTATATCATATTTGAGTTTGCAGACATTTCAATAAACAATCATTATCTAGTTTTTAATTAACAATGTTCACGCACAAAGTGAGAGGAAGAAAATAAAATATTCATATATAAGTACCTACTAACTAGGCAAAGCAATAAGATATTATTTGATGCGTAACTTAATCTGGTAGTTCTTAGACATGATTTTTTACAAAGATTTGGTCGCTAATTATGATCTATGAAGCATCACATACTATCACTTCAACTTTAAATTAAACGATTAATTTGATCCACATATTTGAGTTATGTATGTGAATATTTCATCAACCAACTAGGTAGCTCTTTTCAATATATAGTTCAGTGAACATAAAAATCGAAGCGTATATTCCCTTTTGTTATATATTGGTCACTACCTTTTATGAAACTATTATATGTACATTAATTTTGGGATTCTCAATATTGTTTTCTTCTGGATTTTCTTTGGAGATCTTATTCCCTGTACATTGAAAGAGTGTTTGCTAGGGACAAGAATTTAATACATATATATACACACACACATACACAAACACCCTATTGATTTAATGTATGCGGACACTTTTTTTTGTTTACACACAAATATTAATTTATTATACACAAACACTGATCTGCCCATGTACATAAGCACTAATTTTATATTCACAAACACACTCTCAGGACACTCTTCTAAAATGTTGTTTCATCATCATGAGTAATACAACATTTAAATTGAAATTAAAGAAATACAAAAATGATTCCGCTTCTTTGTATTTCTTCAGGTTTCCACCGTAAATAGTTCTACATGTTTTACTTGTCTTTCTTTTCTTGTCTGATTTTCTTGAATTTCCTCAATCTATTTATCAATACTGACCACATATATATTTGTAATATATAATTACGTTTTACGTCACACTATATACGTTGTCTGACCAATTTTGCATAAGAGCCGCGCCCCACTATCATGCTGAAATGTTAGGCAAAAGTAAAAAATAGAATTGTCAATTTAAGAAACTAGCTGAAAATTCAAAAAGAAAAAGGAAAAAAACAATATATATATCAATTTAAGAAACTAGCTGAAAATTCAAGAAGAAAAAGGAAAAAAATAATATATATATATATATATATATGGTAATGGTATATGTCGTAATTAATTAATATGGTACAAAACAGTAGTTTTCTGTACGCAAAATATTTTGAAAAGTTTGCTCCTTTTATATAAAAAAAAAAAAGACAAAAAAAAATTTCTATCTCGAATTGCGTACGGAATCCGTACACCAATTCAGAGGTTATAGTTTTTCTCTATTTTAATTTTCCTTACGAAAAATTCAAATGCTAGTGAAGTGTGATACATGTATGATTTTGTATGCTACTTACACATACGTGTATATATATATATATATATTTTCAAATATATGTTACAACTTTCACTATATTTATATTTACACAAAAAAAAAACTTTCACTATATTTATAATTTTATATAGTTTTATTTGTTAAATATATATACTTCTAACTTAGTAGTATCTATATGTTAATTAATAAATTGCAAACTTCATATAAAGTGTTACGTATCCAAGAAATAAAGTGATACATTAAGTTATAAGAGGTACAAAATTCAATGACTTGTATTATATATTACAGATATAGGCACACTAGTAAAACACAAACGTGCAATAAACAACTTATAGAAATCCAAGCGACCTAACAAACCAAGTACAAACAGCAACCCCTAACTATGCCTCTCTTTTTTTTTCTTTTTTTTTTTAGTTTTTTTGTCATATGGGCTAACAGATTTCCTTCTGGTTTTTATTCATCACACGAGCTTTATTAAATTTGAAGTGTGATTGTGTGAATAATATGGAAAAAATAGTGTGACCAACGTAACTCTCAGTCCCCAAGACTCGTATGATCTAATCTCAAACATGCATGGCTAAATAGTTTTGTTTAATTACCAGATCGGATGGCCTCCCAGAGCTCCATGTCAAAAGGGTCACTCACATTTTGCATGCATTATAAAAATTTTGTGGTTCACAAGCATTTTGAATTGCATGAACTATTCCACAAATCCGAATAAACTAAGAAAATCAATTACTCAAAAAAAAAATCACCTTATGGGTACCGATATAATGAAGGTCAAATACCATTTTTAGGTGCCTGTAGAGCATTAGATGGCCTTGATACCTAACAATGTCCAAAAGGTAAAACAAAACTGTGCACATAAACTAATAGTCCATGTCCAAAACTCCTAGTAAATGCTATTTTTTGTAACCCAAAATTGTTAATCTTTAGAGTCACCTCGCAGCACTGAGCCTCCACTATACTTCAAAAGAAAAGAGATTTAAGTGACTCTTCAATAGTTATTATATTTGATAAAAATAGATTAAGTGACCCTTCGATTTTGTAAGGGTAGGATTATGTATGTAATTAACCGTTCTTTTTTCTTTTTCTTTTTTTGGACAATTGATACGTCCATTTATGATAATTAAAATCTGGCACATAAATAATATATATGGATGTGGATATTTCAAAAAGAAAAGTAGAAAAATAAAATAAAAGAGCTTTTCAGTTTTTATATAACCTCTTGGCTATGACCTCACTGTCTTCCTTTTAACCTTGTACCGTTTCTCTGGATATTCCACCTTGACCGCGTGCGCACCCCATAATTTTCTCTATGTCCCGCTCATCAGCACGTGCTTTGACACTCTCCAATTGCTCGCTCTTATATAAGCTTAGCTGAATTCTCAAACCGAAACGAATTCTCGCTCTCAAAAATCCCACTAGGAGTCTCACCCCCACCACAACCGGTCCACCACCATCATCAGCTGCTATAAAACCCAGCATCTCATAAACCCACATCTTTGGGAATCACAGAGACAATCCAAAAAATAGAATAGAGGAATTTTACATTACTTTTTAAGTTTTTGACTTAAATACAATAGCCCCATTTCGAATTGGTTCACAGAAGCATGAGAAAAGCCAGAGGTTTCAAGCTGGGAGGGAAGCTGGTGAAGATCTACAAATGGGTTATCAGACGAAGAAGAAGGAAGCCAATTGGGTACCAATTATTGGGCTCTCCGGCGAGAAAAAGCAATCTCATATCTAAAGTTTTGACCTTGGCTCGGTATCTCCGACGGGGAGCCAAGGAACTGTGTTCTCCCAAGTCGGTGGAGACGAAGCCGGTGGACGTGCCGAAGGGACACCTGGCTGTGTACGTGGGCGAATCGCATGGCGACACGCAGAGATATTTGGTACCTGTAATCTACTTCAATCACCCTTTGTTTGGGGACCTGCTGAAAGAGGCCGAGAATGTTTACGGGTTCAATCACCCAGGCAGGATCACCATACCGTGTGGAGTTACAGAGTTTGAGAAGGTGCGGATGAGGATTGCCTCCGGGGAAAACTGCAAACAGTGTAGCAGAAAGCAGCGAGGGGGTTGGTGGCCGTCGAAACAGTGAATTGGTCAAATTAGGAAACAAATACAAATGTTGATTGGGTGATTGCCCAAATTCATGAACACATTTTTCTTTTTGCCTTTTTCGTTTCCACTGAGTTTGAGGGAATAGTGATTGAAAATGAGCGTGTACTGTGTAGATAAAAATGGTCTTGTTACTTGTAATTTACAGCAAAGCAACATATAAGTCACATTTTCCATATGTTTGTGATACCATTGAAGTAAACTCACCTAGAAACAGAGCTTCTTCTTCTTCTTATTTTGATTCTGTTCTTCAATATATTACATGAAAATTATTATACAGAGGGATTTTATGTAGCTCACCCAAATTGAAATTTTCTGCCATTCAACCAGCCTGCAGAGATGATCATGAAAGTCAAACATTTGATAAATTTAGTGGGTGCACAACCATATTGAGTTAAATGTCACGGATATTTCAATTTCAGGATTAATTTGAATACCTACTAGTACTATAGACTTTGACACCAGAATGTTTATCTTATTTTGTACTTGTTTTTTGGCATTAATGTCTTTAAATTATATATAAAATTATAAATTATTTTATAAATTAGTTTATAAATTATGAAATTGGTATTATCTTACCCCCAATTGATAATCATATTATATTTTAACTATTTAGATTTTTTTTCTTTTTTGCGCCAATAGCTAAGGTAATTGGTATTATATGAAAATATAAATTTGTTTTAATTATTTACGTAAAAAAAAAAGTTTTCTAAGTAGTAAAAAAGTAGTATTTAAGATAAAAATAAATTTTACTTATGAGTTGAATAATTTACTTTTAAAATATAAAAGTATTAATATTAATTTTAAAATTTACGTGATATAATTTGTAAATTTATACATAATTGAGAGATATTGATCTCAAACACCTTTATGTTTAAGGAAAAAAAATAAAGATACAGGAATAAAACTGAAATAAATAAAACCATGCTTTAACCACCAGTAAGTTTTTTTTTCCAAGATGACAGAGGAAAAGAAATATGCTTCTTTGGAAATTAAACATAAATTGTTAGATTCCAACTAATTATTTCAAGCTTAATTAATTAAAATATGAACTTGTTGGCCGACCAAGAAGATAATACTTGCCAAGATTGACAACATTCTCAAGTTGCCAATTTGACATGCATGACGTGGTCTAGCTATTTGAACGGTCAGCCTGTAAATTTCTAATGGTGCCGAGTGGAATGAGACCACCCATTTTCAAGGCCGTACGTACTGTCCAATATTACGGCTCGATCCACAACCTTATACTGTCTTCAAGTCAAGTTAACAAAGATAAGGTTAACCCGTTCGTACATACACTTAAGCGAACAAAAAGTCTACTCCTACTATTCTTCACCACTCTGTCCTTGTTGTCTCACCCAAAATTATATATTTGTCAGACTTGTTCAATATTTTCTTAATATAATATTATACTCAAAAAGGGCAAGGTTACTATATATATATCCATGTGTACAGGGTCAACAAACGCAAGTGAAGAAATACACACCAACTTTCCGATCTGCTAGTCAAAATAAAGACCCAACCAGATTGAACGAGGTTAAGTAAACAGAAGAGACCCTGTAAGTATAAGACGAAGGAAAAATGAAAGAGCAAGGAGCCGCTACAGTGTGATATTTACCATAATGGTATTTTCCATCACCACAAACTTGAAAGAGTAAAAGCCATGGGGATACAAACAGTGAAGCGCATGTTGAAGATCAAAAGCGCCACAGTGCATGTCACTTTCAACACTGGACGACCGACACACATGTCCATGCACACTTCTTTTGCTTATGATTATCCATTAATAATTTCTGTACATTTTTTTCTTTTTTCTTTTTTTAGTGTAATTTCTTTTCCTCTAATGTGTAGATAAACACACGGCCTTTTGACTGGAGATATAATAAAGCACGTTGGATAAAAATTGATTGAATCTGACATTACAATTGGTCCCATATGCCCACGTGCCCTTTTTATCTCACGAGAAAAAAGCTAACCGCGTAAACTGACCAATTAATACATGTGGCGAAAGGACATGTAACGCAGCTCTTGGAATAAAGCCAGTGGAGTAGTTCCCATTGCCCAGAAGATGGACTTTACGCGTGCAAAACACCTCCCATATACCACAGGTACAACCCCATCTTCCACAACATCAAACTCAAAACGACAACGCATCAGCGGAAGCTAATTTGGCTGGGCCATGAATCCATTGAAATGAGTTACAGGGCTTTATGGGTTTTCAACCCTGCCCAATGACAAAACCCACTCAAACGGGGCTTTACGTAACACGGGCCGATTTCAATTTCAAAGTCCTACAACTACAAGCTATACGCATTCATTTTTTATTAGAAGCACCTGCGAAAACACTTCAACTTCATCATGTACTTATCTGGTTGGCCCTCTGAATCCCACAAGGGAAACAGAAAATACACGGAGTTTAGTGCTTGAAACGTTATAAAGAACATTAAGAAGTAGTTAGTAGTAACTTCTATAAGTTTATAATTTGGGTTTTAAAGCTTTACTCTCACTCGTGTCTTCTCAAACCAATGCCACAATCCAATCATATTAATAACAGGAGCTGGTTTTAAAACAGAGTAATCTTCACTCCAACGTGTACTCGTTTTACGATGAATGCCACCTTTTGCTTCCGTAAATAGACATGAAAAGAGGCAGCGAACCATAAATACATAAAAACACATTAAACTAATGGACAGGGGTCAGCCCATAAGCTGTACGAGCCCACTCCATTGCCTGACCTGACCCAAGGATTTACAGAAGCTAATATGCCTGGGCAAATACAGGCCTCTCTAGATTTAGAACCCAGCCCAATGACAAAACCCAACTCTGCCACATAAGCTTTGACTTCACATTGGCTGATTTCTAATTATTTTGACTCATTTTGGAAGACAGAACTGTTTCAAAAACTCACATCCCTACATACTAGTACTATGTACTTAAAACCGGAGTATTTTCAACGCCGGTATATTTAACGTACCTTGTTTTTCATTTTTTTTCATTTTTTTCTCCTTTTCAGCTAAGGGATAATATACAACATACTTGACTTATATATCATTCGCGATCAAGCACTGTAGCCTGTGTTAGATGGATGCCATTGGCCATGATCATAGCCGCTACAGGCAGCCAAGCAAGCTTCTTCAAGCGAGCCCTGGGAGACACCACTATTGCAAATGTTGGCAAACGCACGCATGTGTTTCATTCCATACTGAGTCAGTGACCCGCAATGTGATTCAAACAAACGCACCTGACATTAACAGTTAATTAGGTAACGGAGGGATTGAACCAAGAATGGAATCAGAATTCAAAAGTTTGCATGGGCAAGTATATATTTGTTACCGCTGACTTCAAGCACGCCCAGTCATCAACAAGTGGGAGACCAGGAGCTCTCACAGAATTGAGAATGGGGGTCCCTTTCCCTGGTCCGTACAGAAGTGTTCCTATCAATTTCACGCTAACATCCAAGTGGGTTCTGTGCTCTACTTTGTCCTTGATTTGCTTTAGCATTTCTTTCTTCTTCTCAGACCCCTCTGTTCTTTTGTACTGTACAACATGGTATGTTTAGTAGATCATCAACATGGGAAATCATTAAGTATCATAAATTAAGTAACATTAAAGCAAAGAGAGACCATTACCATTTGCCACAAGTATAAAATATCTGCATCTCTTTGGTTAACAATTCCCATGGGCATGTCCATCTGGTTACTGTAAGGGGGTAGGTTCATAGTGGAAGGATCGAAACCTTGGTACAAATAAAGCTTCTCTGATCTGATGCTTTTGTTCCCATACTCCATCACATGAGATCCTAAAATGTAACTGTTGGAGTTGGCAGTTCGTTCCCTTACCTATACCAACGACAATCAGGAACAACTATCAGATTAAAAATTCACATTTGTCTGAAGGTGAAAAGAAACTTGGAGTTTTCATGGTTCACAGATCTTACAGTCTTATACTGCTGCTCTATTGTTTCTTTCTTCAGATTGTGGCTCTCACTGCATAAGAAGGCATTACAAGCACATTCAGGCCCTTCTTCTATGGAAGTAATTAGTCTTATGCAAACTTGCAATATTGACTAAATTCTATATCCTTTAAGATATGTATAGTACATCCTAAAGTTCATAGTTAATGCCTAAACATTCTAGCAATTATTTCAATTCAATCACCAGCCAACGTCTTTCAGAGAACATCGAATACCTGTCCTCCAACCATGCAACGCTATACAAATCCCCTAAGCAAGTGACATACTCTGGTGGCGGAGAAGGCTCCGCACCAGGACAGTAAGTTCCATAGCTGTTCTCTTGAGCATTTGATGCTGTTTGCACGTAAATGTTCAAATCCTTAGGCATTATACCTTCAAAAATGCTCCCACTCTCACAGGCTTCAACATATATGACCTGCATTAGGCACGACATACTCTGTTAAATGCATCATTCTTTCAGTGTCAACCAAAGTGGAAACCAGATTCATTACCATCTCTTTGTAACTCCCAGTCTTCTGTTTCTTCTTCAAAACATCTATGAAATCTGTGGCATAAAGATAAGGAAGATTTGGCATTCCTGCAATCAATTGGAAAATGATTAGTCATACACTTTACTTGTATTTATTCAAGTTGCAACTTTGTTAGGTTTGCATTTAGCTTTTACATCCAGAATGAGAGATAATTAAGTTCACTAACGCTGCAATCAGTGATTTAAGTTGGTCTGGATACTTAAAGAGGTTAGATTCTGATATAAATAAAGTGGCCATATATGGAAAATGTGCAAGTTAAAGAGGTTATGAATATATACCAAGAACTCCAGGTCCTCCATGATCAGAATAGTAGATGAAGATCCTGTCACTGGGTTTGCTGTCTACAACCTTCCCACTTCCACCTTTCACTGCCTTCTTGTCCCCAAGGAGTACTGCAAACAGATTATGGGTATTTACTTGCTCACCAGTGTAATCCTACAAAGGGTCATCCCACCAAATGTGATCAATCCAATCATAAAATGGAGGATCTACTTTGAGCAAACTAATGACTAGAAACAACTCTGCACCAGCAGGCATGCAATATCTATTGTTAAACTACGGCTTCAATAACATATTCAACAAGTTCTTCACAGCAAGTTATTAGTTGGATCAGTTAGCCTATGTGAGCATTTAGAGGATGCAAGACTAGCGAAAACTGATAATGATATAAAGGCAAAAATCACAATGGAACAATCTCTGAAAAAGCATGCACAATTTTGGTATAGATGGAATTTGTCAAAGACCTTTCTCTCCTAGATGGAATTGAATGAACAAACGGAGTTGCCATTACGGTGCAGAATAAAACTTCAAATCAGATAACCAGCTTTCTTCTAATGAATTTCCTCATCGGCCACCTAAGCAATGAGACCCTTTAGGCTTTTAGCATTTTACGTACCACCTCTTTTGTTTTTAGTTGAAAACACAATACAACACTTTCTTCACAGGAGTCCATTAGAAAGACTTTTCGATGGAGTTGGATTCTCAATGTATTGTCCACGGTTTAATATTCTTCCCCTAAAAGAAAGTAATTGACCAGTAACACCCGCCTCATATTTGCATAAATTTGTTTCTATTTATAGAATGAGATTCTTGGCTTTCATTTCACCTTATGGTTTGGTCTACTTGTACTTTCCAAACCCAAACCTCCTAGACATACAAACAAATTACACAACCAACACAAACAATAACAGTTTCAATTCATGTCCCACAGTTGGCTGTTTAATTTGTTTATCTTAAACCAAATGACATTTTGTGTTAAAAACTCTTTTGGTGCCCTGTTTTTGTAAGCTTGCCGAGATTTTTTGTGATTTCCATTGCTTGAAATTTTAGAATACTAAAAACATGTGGTACGCAATCACACTCAAGTAGGACCCCCACCTCCAACTTTTTAAACATGTCTATGGGTCTTTGCTTGCCCATTTAATTTGCTCGTTACATGGTTGTCGCGTGAGTAATTAACAATATTCTGAAAAACCCTCTTACATGTAAAACGTTGCTACCGCCCCTGGATTCCAATTTGTTAAAGTTGGGACTTTCTCAGCTGGATTCCAATTTGTTAAAGCTTTAGAAATATATTAATAATACTATATAAAATTCTGGGACAGACTCGGACTGTCTGAATGAACTAGGTAGGACACTGTAGTAGTTAAGGATACTTGATGATAATTATAAAATAAAAATAAAATAATAAAGGAAAACATATGTGGGGCAAATAAGAAAAAGTATATACCTTAGGGACGCCGGCATATACATCATCACCTTCGGGATGGTTGATGACGATCCCAGGCCTTGGATTCATATCATGCATGGCTATATCATCATACATAAACACCACTATGTTCTCCTCCTTCAACCCACCTTTTCTCAGCAATTGATACGCGTGGCATACATCAGCCTGTGCTTCAAACCCACCAAAGGGAAAAAAAAAGAAGAAAAAATCAAAAATTGATTGTACTTGGTTGAAGTTAACGAACAGGAGTACTATATATTAATCGGCTTCCTATAGCTTCGAGTTAATTACATTAAAGAAAAATAAAATAAATGAAAAAGGGAAATCCTTTGGAATGACAATATATATTCATGTACCTGATGCCTGTAGTTTCCAAAACCAGATGAACCGGCTACAAGAATCGCCCATCTGGTACCCAATTCATCGTCATCCATATCATCATCGGTAGGCATACGAATCGCAGACTCCCAACGGTCCAACCGAGTAGCTCCACCATAACAAATAGCTTGGGAAACCAACACCAACACCATCAGCAAAACCCACATAGCAGAGTGAGGACGGTCTGCCATGAAGACCGTAATTAACAAGAAGAGCAGTCCAAGAAAAGTAGAGGCAGAGCTTATAATGAAAACTGTGAGCGGAAGGGAAAGAGAAGGTCGGCGAGTGGAGAGGTGGGGGTGAGTGTTTTATAAAGTGGACTGCAGTGTGGGAAGGTGGTGGTGAAGCGGTGAGAGAGATGCATGCAAAACATGAGGTTGACACGCGTGTTGAAGACTCAGGGACCGGTGGGTCCGACACTGCGATGCATCGCACAGCTATTCATGGTGATGGCTTCTGCTTTCTCTAACTCTCCATCACCAGATGTAAAGCTCGTATCTTTTGTTAAACCGGCATGATTTTCTTTTGCGGATTTCAGTTCTTGGGAAGTTTCAAATCTTGCACAAGAAACGTAGGGTCACGTGCAAGATGACAATAATCGTGGACGGAATGGAGGGTCACGTGCCCCATTTGGAATTCTATTTTTATTTTTTTATATTTTTTAGTAATTTTTTAAATACTTTTTTATATATCTTCAACTATTAACTGTGAAATAGATGTGCAATTTCACAGATTTATTTGTTGTGTGCCCCTCTAAAATTATCTTTAAACATAATTTCTTTTTATATATTTATTACATTATTTTGGGCCCAAAGCCCTTTTTATTGCCTTTAAATCAGCCTATCCACCTACCAAAAATTTGTATTTTTTTTTCAACGTTTAACTGCTGATGTTGACAGGTTTAAATTTGCTTTTTCACTTGATCCTATCCAACTCGTAAAAGATATATGAATAGTCTCATTCTTTAGCCAAAAATATATATATATATATATATTTTTTTTTTTTTTTGCTAAAGAATAGACTATATATATGTATATATATAGACTTTTGTCTTTGTTTTTAATTTGCATGTCATCTCTCCTATCCTTGTTTAATAAATAATAATAATAATAATAATAATAATTTTCTATTTTTAAAAAATATATAGGAACAGATTCTCTGGTAACAATGCCATTTTCTATGAATTTGACTTGGTTTTGTAGCTTTTTTTTTCTAAAAAAAAAAAATTAGAAAGAAATGTTTTATAAAGAAGTCATGTTTGTTTGCCTCGTGTGATTCTTTAGTTGGTCACTGTCCTTCATTTTAGTTATTATTGTCTTTGTCTAGGTCATCTCTTTAATTGAATTATATTTCTGTGTTAATCATTTTGAAGGACCTACTCGATGAGGTCGATTATAATATATATATATATATATATATATATATATATATATATTTATATTCTGCCAATTGCAAGTTGAACTAGGATAGTGACTTTTTTTTTTTATATAAATAACTAGGATAGTGACTTTTTTTTTTTTTTTTGAGCAACCTAAGATAGTGACTTGATATAGCATATATATATATTTTATTAAATTTCAGATAATTAGTTAAAAGAATCCAAAATAAGATACACCTTCAGGTCCTTAATATATAAAAAAGTGTGCTGCTCCTATTAAAATTTGAAACCTGTGTGCTCAAATTGTTTGCAACTTGGAATAAATAAAAACGTAAAAACAAAAATGGTTGCTTTCTACATCTTACCCATGTTTGCTAATACATTTTCACAAGCAATAATTTGTTTTGCCTAATTATCTTCCTCCCAACAAATCTAAAACTTGAGCAATAAATTATTAGTCTCTTTATTATTATTAATTCAATGTATTGCTATGGGTCATTTGAGACTTGGATAATAAATTTTAAAATAAAAAAATTAAATTATAAAGAGTGACAAATACTATGCATTTGTAGACTTGTCGTACCACATCATCTTACACAAGTAGTAGTTATAAAGCAAAATTAATTAATATGACTAATTAATTGTCTTGATTCGGTTACACAAGTGATTATTAAGTTATAGAAGTACTCTCTTGATTTCAAGGTTATGAGAGGACCCTAATTCTTCTTTAATTTAGCTTTTAACCTTAATTATTTTCTTGTTCAATATTATGAGAGGATCCTAATTCTTCTTTAATTTAGCTTTTTTAACCCTAATCATTTTCTTGTGTGGATGAATATTAACCTTAACCATTGGAAACTTGTAAAAACATAAACCGAATCCTTTTAGATATATTATATTGTTGTGTTTGCCATTAATGAATAATTAATGCTTACCCATTGAAGCATGTATCGTTTGTTTACTGCTTAAACACATGGCCATCTTAGTATCTATTTATGATTTAGATTGGCTACCATATTTGAATTACTTACCACTAATTTATGATATCATAACTTTTGGTGGGGCAATTGCTTTAACATCAAGTTTAGACCATTAATTAATAGTGCATATCACCATCTGGTATAGTTTTGCTGTGTTTGTGCCTGTAAAATGAATGGGTATTTGTTATGATTTTATCTCTGAAATGATATGTGAAACATCTTTTTGGTTCATTAATTCATAAGTTGGTATGATTGGACCATTGATTTGATCTTTGTAAGATATTCATTGTTGGCATGGTCATGTTTGCATATCGGGTAGCATAAGGTGGGGTCTACTGTAGTTGGATTATCCGATATATCTCATCTGGAATATTTTAAAATCTTTTCAGCGATTTACAAAATCAAATTTGCTGGAGTAGCTCAGTTGGTTAGAGCGTGTGGCTGTTAACCACAAGGTCGAAGGTTCAAGCCCTTCCTCTAGCGATATATTTTTCTGTCCCTACAAGCCCATTGTAATCCACAAACAATTTTTGTCCCTACAGGCCTATTGTAATCACAAATCTTTAAGTGTTTTTCTGTCCCTTCAGGCCTATTGTAATCCACAAATAATTTTTGTCCCTACAGGCCTATTGTAATCACAAATCTTTAAGTGTTAGGTTTGGCTTAAATGGGCCTATTCTAATCCAGGCTTGACGTATTGTTATGTATCCACAAATCCTAAGGTGTTAGGCCTGGGTAAAATGGGCCTGTATTTAAACAACTTTAAGCTAAGGTAATATGGGCCCAATATGAGCTTGCATTCAACCTAAGTAATCATAATTCCACAGCCACGACCAGAAATAGAGAAATACTCAATGGGGTTGGCACTTGGAAACTGGGGAAGAATTAACATATCATAATCTTATTGCAAAGAAAAAGTCTGGAACATAACTCTTTGACATGGAAAATTGCAATTTCACACCCAACTGGAAATTCAGATTTAATCATAAAAAAAAAACAGTTTCAGTATATTTCCCTCCATGAATGCCACTTCAATTTCAACTGGAACCACAATGGTGGCACACCCAGAATCCCTCGTGATAACCTTGGATCAAAAACATCAAAATGCACCCTACTCAGTGAGTCCAATCCAACCTGGGCAGGTAAGGCTGGCAAAAGAACTGGACGAGCCTCAGCAGGTATTGTTCCAGCTAATTGACGAGCCTTCTGTAAATGAACATTGGCTACTGATGCCATCTCAAAAACTGCATCACAGAGGCCCTCACGAGAATCCAAACGTATCTCCGATTGACCCCCTTGCTTAATCAACAGTCCATGCTTGGCTGCAATTTCACTTGGTATGTAAGAAAAATGACGGTTGCGGCTAGCATGGTATGGTAGTGACTTAATCAGCAAGAGAAGGCCACTTGCTTTACCAACATGGGATGCAGCATGATCAGCAGCAGTGGAACTGATACCTCCAGCTTGAAGTGTTGTGTAAAGTATAGTTGATGCGGTATCCTCAGCATATTTCTCCAACTCTTCCATTTTTTCTGGGATGTCAGTTATCTCTCTTCTTGCGTCATTTATCCGAGCTTCTACTGACCTTTTCAACCATCCCTTGGTGATTTTGTTCTCATGGATCACTGAAGAGAGGGCTTGCGCTGTTGGGTGCTCGATTAACTTTTTGGCATAGATTTTGTCAATAGCTTCTTGCCACCAGAGGAGGCGCATGAGTCCAACCCTAGGATCAGAAGCAACATCCATGGCTCTGGCAGTTTCAATATTGAAGGCACGGATTGCAAATGCAGCCTTCCGCATGTTAGAAGGAAGCTCAAGAAGGCAAAGATAGTGATGGTAATCATAGTTTCTCACTTGCTGTACACAGTATGAGAAAGCTGTTCGCAAGCTACTAGATGCAGAAGGACCATTCATCAAATTTTCCCACACGGTTTCTCCTGTAAATATAAGACTACATTAATACACAGACAATAGCTCAGGCAATATTAGATACAACCTGAGTTTCAAACAAGTCAAGATTAAAACCAGAAGACACTTGAACTGAAGAAGAGGCATGCTTATGAAGTAAACTAAACTTCTATATGCAACGAATGCAACTACAACTCAGGATCATCATCAAGGTAACCAAGGTCCTTGATAAGCCAATCACATGAACAATACCAATCAAGTTGCAATAAAATAAAGGAAACACAGAAAACCTTTGATTTGGTCCAATAAATCAAACCTCTTCACTTCTACCAGCAAATTAAAATAGAGATACAAAGAACACAGGAATGATGCATCGTGGACAAACAAAAGTGGAGAACCAATTTCTGGAGGTTCTGATTTAGAAAGAACCACAAAGAAATATCTTGGCAATAAATAATTTCAGAAATCCAATAACATGTTCATAAATAAGATACCATGTAACAAAAAACAGAGAGAGAGAGTATCATAAAGGGGTCTAAATTTTAGAATCAGTAAAATCAACTAATAAAAAATTTCAATCACTAACAGTTGAAATCACGAATTCCAACCTCACTGATATGAGATATCTTATAGCATTGACAAACAGCATCAGCAAAATACACCTTCAATACAATTGTACAGCATCAGGTTTCGTATAGACATTGAATCAAACAGATTGCATACATTTTAGCCAATCACTACTCCAAGAAACTCCACTGCTAATTACACAGCCACGATGAAATGAAATAAAAATAAAAGATAATCTAAATCACACAAGTTAAGCTGACCCACGTAAAATCTTCAAATCAAAAACTTGCAAAAATGAAAGCTTACCTTAATACTAAAGGCTAGATAGACAACGATGACGCAGAAGGTCCAGTTAAAGATGAGCCCGTCCTCACGCTCCTCAGTCCAGAACCGCTTACCGCCTGTGCTTCATTAACAGTGAGAAGAGAGGGAGAGAGAAGTGTTCTGCTGGGCTGCGGAAGTTACTGTATACCAACAGGCCTTCAGGAGCTGGGTTCTTTTGACGATGTCGTTTTGGTCATTGATGGATAGTATAAGCACCGTTAAAAGGATATTCTCCTCCCTTTTTTTTTTTTTGACGAATAATATTTAATCTTAAAGCGTTACGGCTTAATTTATATTACTGTAGTCCATCTTTTTTCTTAAATCTATTTACATTTTTTGGTTGCCAACGTGGTGTAGTCCTCTTGTAGTAGTTGAACCAGATATTCTTAACATTTCAGTAACAAGCTTCGTCGGTTTCTTACTAATCTATAGAAAGCGAATTGTCTAAAAATGTATGTTCTTAGGCCTTAAGTGTGGTAGAATACATAAATTAAAAGGCTTTAATTATATATATATATATATATATATATATATATATTTTTTATAAAAAAAAGGCCTCGATGTGGATCTCATCAGCCCATGATTCTGTTAATGGGTAGAGTTTTCTGCTTTTCTTTCCTCTATATGAGTTTAGAACAATTACCTTAATAGATCCCTCCACCCTACGATTCAAGAAAACGAAGCACCGGATAATAACGCTTTAAAATTCAAAACTCTCATGGCGAGTATGATTAAACGGTTTTCTTTCCGCTAGATCACACCCCAGGTGCAAATCTCTATATATTTACTTAAGAAATCAAGAGTAATGCTACAAGCCTACAGGTTCCAACCTTCGTGTGTGGTCAACCATAAGGGCATTTTTTAACAAAGGAAATTAAGCACTTAATCTATTTCAATTTCATATTTCCAACAGAAAGAAAAGGAAACATGAGAAAGAGACTTTGATTATAAATTAACCATATTCATGTGCAAGGTTTTTCCATGTAGTAACTGGCAGACACCCTCATCATCAGCTTGAAGGTCATAGCCAGACAAGAACCTGGGAATTGACCCACCTAACTCGATGCAACTCTCCCCAGCCGATTTCTTCATTCTTCCGTATTTCATAACCTTTCTTATTTCAGCCGCTTTCTCCCACATCCCAACGTCAGCATACATTTCTGCAACATCAAATTCCAACCCTTCCTTGGCTCCAACTCGAGCAACCTCTCTCTAGCCTTTTCTGCTACCCTTTCATAGTCATTAATATCATGAGTACGGCATGCACTCAACAAAGTCCTCCACACAATGGGGACAGGCTCGATGGGCATGTTGCTTAGGAAGGTATAAGCCTCACTCAGACGACCAGCACGGGCTAAGATATCCACCATGGCGCCATAATGTGTCATCCTTGGTTTAATCCCATGTACATGTTCCATATCGTGAAAGTATCTATATCCATTTTGGACATGCCAAGCGCAGAGGGCCCCCAGAAAAGTAACATGGTTCGGGCGTGTGGAAGAGTTCTTCATCTTTCGGAAAAGGTCAAAGGGCTTCTTCTGCAAAGCCATGTTGGGCTAATCCTAAAATCATCGCATTCCATGTCAACACGTTTCTCTCCTTCAGCCTATTAAACACTAGCCTAGCATAAACCAAAGCCCCAGACTTGGCACACATGTCAAAAAGGGCAACACCCAAATGGCAATTCAAAACCAACTCTTTTTGGATCGCCTGTGAATGAACCCATCTTCCTAAGCTCAAGTTCCCATGCTCAGCGCAAGCAGGGAGCATGACAACCATTGCAGTCTCATTCGGCTCAAAGCCACAATCTTTCATCCTTAAGAAATACCCAACCCCATTATCAAACGAAGAATTCTCAACACAAGCGGTTATAACTGTATTCGACGAAAAAAAAAGTTCTTTCAGACATTGCTTCGAACACTTGCAGTGCAACCGAAATCTTCTTACAAGACCCATAAAAGTAAACTAATAAATTGTTTTGAACATAGACATCGTCGTCCAAACAGCACTTGAAAACATCGGCATGGACGTGCCTCCCTAACTTGAGGGCCGTAATCGTAGCGTAGGCTTTGATAAGAAAAGGGAATGTGAAGTTATCGGGTGTAATTCCCCGGAGACGCATTTTTTTAGTTTTAGAGAGTGCTATGTAAAGTAATTATTCCCAATTCATAATATGATTATTACGCCCAAATGCTTACTATATAAAGTTTATCATTCTAGGTATTTTTAAAAATTTTTTAATTTGTGAAATAAGTTTATCATTCTAGGTCTTTTTTATTATTATTATCTTTTTAATTTGCGAAATTTTTTAATTTTGTAATAATAATACTATTATGTGTATGTACCTTTTTGTTGCCCAGTCCATGGAGTAAAGCAAAGCATTACTCTGTTGGGCAAGAATATACTCAGATCCCAATTCCCAATCCCAAGTTTAATAGGACAACGATATCTGAAACCCAAACCTTTTTTATGACGAGCATAATCCTACACTTTTTTTTTTTTTGATATTCCTATAACTTATTATTTGTTGCTTAGTATGTTTGGGATTTTTAAAGAATTTTCAACTTCAATATATAGATTATTTTCCTCATTAAATATAATATTGTACTTAAATTTCAATTTATTTTAGCCTCCGAGGTGAGTGGTTAACATTAAGATTTTTTGAAATTTTTAAAACCATTATTTTGTTATGGAAAGTGTACACTATACATAAAGTTATATATATATATATATATATTATTAGATATCTAGTTGCGCTTTTAATAAAATATATTTTTTTATACATTTTAAATTATAAAAAGCAATTTAATATAAAATTATTTTTAGCTTTGAAATTTGGTGTAGTAATTACCACATATTTGTTTATAGAAAGAGAATTATCCATATTAAGTGAATAGAATAGTCAAATAGTAGGTACTACACTGTAGAAGGTTGCAACCAAAGACGTAGCCAGGAACACAAATCTTACCGTTGCCAAACAGACCTCTTCCCCAGAGTCCCAAAAGCGCGCACGAGCCAATCCACTACAGCAAACGTCGGAACATTCCAGAACCCACTCAACACGTAAATCACCAGAACACTCTGGTCTTCGCCGGTGTTATATAGGTCCTTCTTCCTTTGTTTCCTTTCCAAATTTACAATACAGCCACTGCTCTCATTTCCAATCCTAAAATCGGCTTTAACTCCTTTCTCTCTTTGCTATTGGTTCAGTGAGTTCTTCTTGATTCGATTCAATGGCCGAAGAAGCCAAAGCCAAAGGCAACGCTGCTTTCTCCGCCGGAGATTTCAACGCCGCCGTTAGTCACTTTACTGACGCTATTGCTCTTTCTCCGATCAACCACGTTCTCTACTCCAACCGATCCGCAGCCTATGCTTCCCTTAACAAATACGCTGATGCCCTAACCGACGCCAAGAAGACTGTTGAGCTCAAGCCCGACTGGGCTAAGGGATATAGCCGGCTTGGAGCCGCTCACGTTGGTTTGGGCGACTACGCTGAAGCTATCTCCGCTTACAAAAAGGGCCTTGAAATTGACCCTAACAACGATGCCCTAAAGTCCGGCTTAGCCGACGCCCAATCGGCGGCTTCTAGGCACCGTGCGGCGCCACCGAGTCCGTTTGGAGACGCGTTCTCGGGACCTGAGATGTGGACCAAGCTCACCGCTGATCCGATGACCAGAGCTTATCTGCAGCAGCCAGATTTCGTCAATATGATGAAGGAGATTCAGAAAAATCCTAATAATCTTAATTTGTATCTTAAGGATCAGAGAGTTATGCAGGCGCTCGGGGTTTTACTGAACGTGAAGCTCCGGACCTCTACGGCGGACGACACTGAGATGCCTGATTCGTCGCCTTCCCCGCCACCAACACAGACTGAGAGGAAACGAGCAGCTGAGTCGGAGCCGCCGAAGGAGCCTGAGCCAGAGCCAGAGCCAATGCAACTTAGCGAGGAGGCGAAGGAGGCGAAGGAGGCGAAGGAGGAAGGCTCAGGCCCTGAATGAGAAAGAGGCAGGCAATGCTGCTTATAAAAAGAAGGACTTTGACACCGCAATTCAGCATTATACGAAGGCAATGGAGTTGGACGACGAGGACATCTCCTATATCATGAACCGGGCAGCAACTTATTTAGAAATGGGAAAGGTACTACATGCCATTCTGGTTCAATTTTGTCACGTTGCATTTTTGTTTGGTTGGTTTCAATTATATTCTTTATACTGATGTCTTCTTGTTGATTTAGCTGGTAAGAATCAATGCTTGATGTTAAAGATTTTTTCTTTCTTTTATATGTGTATGGGCTATTATTAGTGTTAGGTTAATTGCTGAAGTTGTGGAATTGCACCTCAAAGTAGTGTATATACAAGTTCTTATTTTTATTTTTTCCTTTCTATGGGATTCTTGGTGTTGGGTTAACTGCGAAAGTTGTGAAATTGCACCTCAAAAAGTTGTACAAAGACAAGATGTATTTAAATATTGTAATTAAAAAAAAAAACTGCAGTTTTATGGAATTTTCTACTTTTATGTAGTCTTAAGTTTGTTCTTTTAACTTGATTAAGCATATTCAATAGAGAATCTTTATTTGTTTGTTCTTTTCTCATTCCTAAAAGCCTGTGTCTACGGAGTTCCTGTGGTGCCTTTGAATCTGCCTTGCCAAATATTAATTGTCACAATTATTTTTGCCTGTGTTGGATGACATTTTGGTTCTGAAATGTGTAGTTAGACAAAAATGTGTCCTGTTTGTTGCTACTAAAACTTCTAGGCATATAGGCTTTGGGGGTTTGTTTTGTCACTGTACAAGATTATGCATTTTTACTATGCTCTAGTTCCTTTTTAAGTTTGAAAGACAATACAGCATCAATGGGCAAATGTTTGCTATGCACCTTCATATTTATTTTCTTATTCCTGGTGCTAATCCTATTGTTAATATGATGTCCAGTATGAGGAATGTATCAAAGACTGTGAAAGGGCAGTTGAAAGAGGAAGAGAGCTTAGATCTGACTTCAAGATGATAGCAAAAGCTTTGACTAGGAAGGGAACTGCCTTGGTGAAACTTGCAAAATGCTCAAAGGACTACGAGCCTGCTATTGAGACCTTCCAGAAGGCTCTCACGGAGCATCGCAACCCAGACACGTTAAAGAAACTAAATGAAGCTGAGAAAGCGAAGAAGGAACTAGAGCAACAGGAATATTTTGATCCAAATTTGGCAGATGAGGAGCGTGAGAAAGGTATATCCACGCAATTGGATTTGCGTTTGTGCCTTTGTAATGTTAACCTAATTAGTAATTCTAGGTCTCCTTTTTTCATGATTTTTCTCTTTGTGGTCTACTTAAAGGTAGATTCTTGGGTTTGAAGAAATATAGTTGCACTTATTTATGGGTCCTAATTAGGGTGAGATGCCCTATATTTATGTGAACTATAACTGAATGATGTCTTGATTTTTCCATATTTTAACTTATTCCTTAGCTTGACTCTGTGCATGTTTGTACAATGATGTGCAGGCAATGAGTTATTCAAGCACCAAAAGTATCCAGAGGCTATAAAGCATTACACAGAATCTCTGAGAAGGAATCCTAAAGATCCAAAGGTAAGATCACCTGAAGTAGATTTGAGATTCATCTGGCATGCACTGATTTTACTTCAATTGTATTTACTTTTAGGCATATAGTAATAGAGCTGCTTGCTACACAAAATTGGGGGCACTGCCTGAGGGCTTGAAAGATGCAGAGAAGTGCATTGAGCTTGATCCAACCTTTTCAAAGGGTTATACCAGAAAAGGTGCTGTCCAGTTTTTCATGAAGGAATATGACAAAGCCCTAGAAACATACCAGGAGGGATTGAAACACGATCCTAAGAACCAGGAATTGCTTGATGGTGTGAGAAGGTATATAAATATAGTAGCCTTATGGTTCAATAATTAAAGTTGTTTATGTCCCAATGCACAGTGCTTGAGAAATTTTCTTAATTGCTACTTGAAATTCATTGCAGATGTATAGAACAGATAAACAAGGCCAACCGTGGGGATTTGAGTCCAGAGGAATTGAAAGAGCGACAGGTCCGATTTCTTTTTGAATAATTTTAAAGATTTTTTGATATCATTTTGGACGGTATTTAAGTGAGTGATCTGGTTGCAGGCCAAAGCTATGCAGGACCCAGAAATTCAGAACATCCTCTCCGATCCTGTTATGAGACAGGTAAGTACAATTTAAGGCTTGTAAACATTCGAAATAATACTTGTTATACCAGTTTTAAATTAATTGAGGTGATTATTGTAATCCCAGTTAGTTTATGTTTGGAATAATGGGGTCACTAAAAAGTTTCTTGGGATGGCGGCAGGTTTTGATTGATTTCCAGGAAAATCCCAAGGCTGCTCAGGAACACACAAAGAACCCTATGGTGATGAACAAGATCCAGAAGCTGGTCAGTGCTGGAATTGTCCAGATGAGATGAATTAAATCATACAATAACATGAACAAAATGCTTTTGCATGATTAAGTCGTACTCTCAGTGTGAATTCCAGTAATTAGTTGCTTAAAGGTACTTTGTTTGGAAAATTTTGAAATGTTCATTAAATTGCTTTCATATTGTTCGTTATTAAGGTTTTGATGTTTCTGAGTTTGCTTCAATTCCGTGCATGTCTCGTTTTCTTCCTTTTCCTCTTTAGCATTCAATTTGTATCTTTCATTGTGCGGGGAATTCATTGTTTAAAAAGCTCACTGCCTACAAGCACATAAATTTTAAGTAATTATAAAATTGTTAAAAGAGGTTCTCTTTTAAACATGACCTTAAGTTACAATTACGAGTTTTTCTAACGCCACCGAAGTTACGAGTAGAATGGAAGCCAGGCAATTGATCTTAAATTGAATGAAAGCTAGGCAATTATCATTTCTTAGTTGTAACTATTTCATATCCTTGAGGTCGGCAAGCAATTTATTTCTCTACTCTCTTTTTCTGGGAGCAGTAGTTCAAGACTTTCTAAGTTGTCTTATCTGTTCCATTTTCTCCCGGAGAAGCTTTATATATATATTTATATTATATATATATATATATATAATATTTACCAAGAACAAAATGTCAATTAAAAAAAATAAAAAAGCAAAATGATGGGAGTAGCGTGAAGTGGTGACTTCCACTTGTTCCGGTAAGCGATGCCTATTACTTGGTGGTTAATTATTTAAAAAGAAAATTATATAATGCCAACGCCAATAAAATTTGTTGCCGACTTGCTGATTACCAGTAGTCATAAAAATTGTTGTTCTTTTCATAAAAATTGCTATACATGCAAATCCTCATCTAAGATATCAAATGGTGTGGATATCAAATGATTAATCCACATGTAAGATGTAATTAAAAAGCATACCTGGATTTGTACTTTAAAATGCGGAGGTCCAATGACTAATAGGGTTCGAATTTGTGGGGCTTGCAGTTTATAATTATAATATAATATTGCAGTTTTAAAATGGTTGACTGCTTAAGTTTGAATTTTAGAGCTTTTAGATATTTTTTTAATTATTTTTGTAGTGATTAGAAAATTAACGCTGCTTTGACATTTTAAAAATAATCTTAAAGACATAATGTTGATTTTTTGTGTGTGCCTCTTTTCATCTATTCACAAGGTATGGTCTTATATGTTTAGAGTTAAAAATAAATTAAATCGTGTATTCAAAATCACATAATGCAAGTTCCACTTTATTTTCTTCAATTAGTTTAATAATGGCCTATCCTTTCTTCCCAAGAAACGGGCTGAACGACCTGGGTCAGGTCCAACTTGTAATGATATCTATTTTCTAGTGATGGGCTTGGAACACAAGAGAGAGAGAAAAAAAATACCTAATGGATTTTGTCAAAAAAAAACAATAACAATATCTAATACAATCATTTTTATTTTTACTTTTAAAAAAACCAAATTTATTTTGGAACATGGCCAAGATATCATATAGGTTCTATTTTTTTGTTATATGGATTCTAGGCTCACAATTGGAATGCGTTCTGATTTTTTTTTTAGTCATAATAACCATTTTATGCTATGCTTTGTAGAGTTAATATGTTATCATTATAACACGCACATAAGATTATTCTCTCTTTTTCTTTTCTTATTATTTTGATCTTTTCTTTTTCTTTAATTGATTTCAAATTACATCTCGTTAAAGTGTATTGAATGATTGACAAAGAAATAAAAAGAATAAAAGCATGGCTGATCATGGATGCAGTCGCAAAAGGTGTGTCAAATCAATTCTTTTTTTTTTCTTTTGAGAAAAATACAGTCCATTAAAACTAAACCAAAAGTACATAGTTTGAAGGAAGGGAACCAACAATTCTGGTTCATCTTCAACCAGGTTACAATACCATCAATGGTCAAAATAAAAACCTAGCTAATTTACAGACAACTTTATTGGTGCTTCTTCGGGAAAACATACAAGAAAACTGAGAAAATTGAGACAATCTTGCTCTTATATCCTCAACAACAATAAAAATCAATTTTAAAATCAATTTTGCCTTTTTTCTCTTTCATCTTCTTTCAAATCAATTTTGAAATGATTATATGCCATATGAGGACATAGGATATCCATTTAGGACTTTGACAATGCTCTGCTAACTTTTACAGATGAAAAAGAGAGCGAGTTTTGGTTTTTATGAATATGAGCAAATATATATATATCACTATTTATTTGACCGATTTGCATGCAAAATCCATGTTTCCACAAGTCATATCCCAATACATATAATGTGAAAGGTCAACAAGAATATATAATTATTTTGATTTAATGGAAACACTATATATTGCATTCCAAACTTTTATTTAGTATATGAGAAAATTAAGTTACATGCTGAAAGTCATTTACATGAATTTGGTACATACAAACTCTCCATGAAGGAACAAAACAACAAGTACCACTACCCGTTTAATTAAGCACATGGTTTAATTACCAAGCCAGGTACCACTTCCAGCAAGATTGGAACACTAATTTTATAATATCAAAGAGCAGATATAATATATGAACCCATAACCCATGAAATTCACTTGGATTTAGTTTGTATATTATCATAAGGGACATAGCTTTAGTACTTCAGAAAATCAAAAAACTAAGGCGAGGAAGATTTGGTCGAGGCATAGCTATTGATTAGCGCCAAGGCATTGCTAGTAAGATGAGCTACTTTCACTACGTACCTCCTCACTACATTCTTCACTCTGCCATGCAAACCATGCTCATCAAAGCCATCCATGCAGGTATCAGCATCTGTCATTGCAGCACTAACCCAGGTTTCGATATCATCCATTAAAAGCCCGAAATCTGACTCTCCGCAGCTGGCACGACCCATTTCGGCTACCGACTGTTGAAGCTCGTCCACCGAGTCACCAATCATCTCCACACAGTCAAGCACGGCTGCAGCCACCGTAGGCTTGAGGCCATGGAATTTTGAGAGCCTGTTCATAACAGTGGACGCTGCTCTGGTGGCTGCAAGTGACAAGTTGAGGGCAGCACTGGCTAATAGCTGTGGGTCGGTTTTGATCTTGTCTGCATAGACTGAGAGGGAGGTGTAGCACAACTTCGGGTAGGTTGTGGCTTTACAAGATGTTTTTATGTATTGGGTGTCTGTTTTGTGTAGATTTAATGGTCTGGTACTGGCTGATGAGCTAGCGTTTATGTGGTAATTAGAGGATTGGAGAATGAGCATAAGAGCTACCAATACATGCAAAGAACAACAACTTTCCATTTGTACAGCTTTTCTTTTTTGAGAGAGATTTTGGCTTTGTTTCAGAGTTTCTATGGACTTTTAATGGGAAATTCGGTAGCTTTTAATAATGAATTATTTTGAAACGAGGGAAGAGGGGTACCAAATTGATAGAAATAAAAGATTGAAAAAAACCAAAACAAAAAAGCTTGTGTGGTTCCCATATATTGGAGAAAAAAGCCAGATTTGAGATTGATTGACATTTTTGTTTTCAGCCATGAACACATGGCCAATAAGTGGAATTGTGTGATCCAATAAACCATTGGCTGAGAGTACAAGGTTTGTGTTCTTTTATCTAATCTGTCACCTCACTTGAATTTGATGTATATTCATGAAGACATGCATGTGCCTTAAAAATTATTTTTCAAGCCAAAAAAAAAACTATTAAACACTGCTTGGAGATGCTTGTCATCCAGCTGAAGGCCATCCAAAACCATGAAGACATGGATACGTACACACCAGAAACAAAGGCAGAAACGTAACGTTATATGAAGGCGTGACGTGGAAATTTTGTTTTTTACTACGTTTCTGTTCCATCGATCAATTTAATTTGGAGTACTATAAAGTTCTGATATATATTTGATTGCAATGCAATCATAATCCTAATGAATTTGGCAATGAGCCACTTGCGTGCATCATTAGGTGTGTACCTTTGAATTTAATATTTGGTTCTCATTTATAGTAAGAAAAAAAAAAAAAATTCGTCCCAGGCATGTTATATATTTTGCAGAAATATGAATGACAAGCAAGAGGGACAGCGGACTAAGAAAACGATAGTACTTGAGTTTGATATATATATATATATATATATATATATATTTATTTATTTATTTATTTGGGTAAACGTAGTTGAGTTTGACATGCCCCAAAAAACTTTGCAGTTAGAAATTATGAATAATATAGGCCAATAGAAAATGAGATGATAATCAGCTATTTCTCAATGAATTGGTCTAAAATTACAAGGTGATATACATATATACATATATATATATATATATGTATGGTACCAGTACTCCAGCAGGGTGTTAATTGCTCTTGAAGTTCAAATGGTCAATGGTTATTGGTTCTACGCCATCTAGGAGTACCCTTGAGAAAGTTTAGGCCGTGATTAATGTAATTATCTCAAAATTAAGATCAATCCGTTCAATTAGATTGCTTAATTTCTTCTAACGAAAGGGTACTAAAATAAACTAACAGACTAACAAATAGAAATGCCAATGTTGAATTTGATCATGCATTAACTCCCAATCCAACCCCAAGTTTTGTAAGAGTTATCTGGTAATTCAAATTGATAAGGACAAAAAAAAAAAAAGATAAAAAAAAAAACTAAGCCAGAGCTACACAAAATGCACAAATTAAGTCAAAAACTTGGTAGATTATCATCATTCTAGCTTCGGTTAAGCAGTGTGAGGCCCATTTCATAATGGTATGTGTCTAGCTACTACCTCTAACCAGTAACCTCTATGGATATTCATGAAAGAAGGTTTAACCATTCCTCTCTCTCTCTCTCTCTCTCTCTCTCTCTTTTTTTTTTGAAAATAAATCTGCCTCAGAGGTCTCCATCAGTGTTGCCATTAACCACTGAGAGATTTATCGTACATGGTGACAGACATATATCCATTCACCAAAAAAGTGACAGACATTAGCTCCATGTGGCCTCCCATGAGATCTCGTCTCTCTTATAAACTTTTTCTTTACAAAGTACGCAATTGAACTTCACACGGCCCACATATCGCCGAGATCTCACTTTTGGGAAGACTGGCAATGCCTTTATTATATTCCCTTCGATTATGTATATATATGCAGTTACAAACTTTCATTTTAAAGCTAGCCTCCTCTGTGAGCCAAGAGTCAAGTTAAGATTATGCTTCTAAATCTATAGAGCTTTTAGTCAGGCATTTTTACTCCCATTTCAAGCTTGATGTTTTGACGTATATCTCATACAGTATTTAGTGCGCTAGTATTCCCCAACACACTTATTTAGATACATGCGTACAGAAATCTATAATACATACTTTATAATCCTCTTTAATAAAGCATATATATATGAATATGATGATAGTATTGGACCAATTTTTATGGGCGCTTCATTAATCATTCAGTATCTTCGGAAACTATTTCTAGAATTCTTGTTGTCCTTCTTCAGATTTTCACTTTAAGACAGAATCCCACAAAAGGCTTTAGAAGATAGAGATGTTTACCAGGAAGAAAAAAAATGAAAGAATATGGAGATAGATAGAGCTTACCAAATCCCATATAAAATATTTAAGTAGTTTTATTATATTCATAAATTGGATTCATGACATGGCAAACCAACTTTCGATAGATATTTGGGGTCAGCCGTTTTGGGAATTATCTGGTCTAAGTCGTTAGAACGGAAAGTGGATTAATTATATAATCACATAATCTTCCAAACCGCTAGGTTTTCGTGTGCGTTTAGGCCGCAGATTGCGGTAATCTGTCTCCCTGATGATCAATCCCAATGAGCCGATACCAATACACAGAAAATTTTATACGTATTAACTTCTCTAAAGTTCACTTTGCTTGCTCTTTTTTTTTTTTGGTAAATTCTTAAGTTCACTTTACTAAATGGGGTTTTAGATTAAAAAAAAATTATTTAATAGCCAATCAGCAAACACAATGTAATCAAGTAGTGGTCCGAAGTTGATCGTGGTCATAAATAATATCAACCCACCAAATTAGGTAATGGCATAAATATTATTTCTAAAATGAATTCTAATATATATATATATATATATATATGGTAAAGGATGAAGATAATTATCAAAACTCAATTGTTGATGAACACTGATTAATGAAGCATAAAAATGACCAAAAAACAATTAAGAACCCATATCTCTGATTCACCGAAAACCCTAAAAAAACCAACAAATCTTGATAACAAATTGAAACCTGTGAGCATATACAGCATAAGGATTATGGGCATAAGCTCCAATTATTTTCCTGGGTTTGGTAATTAGTCCCATCACCTTTCTTTTCTTTTTAACAACTTCTTCCGAGATGTTCAACACAAACTATTGCATTGGCAGCATAGCTTCTCAAACTAAGCAGAGGATTAGATTAAAGATAGTTTTTAAGAATTTCCATAATTTTGCTCCACCTGTTTCTTCTTGAACAACATTATTATCATTATTGTTAATTTCCCCTGTCTTTCTACTATTTTGCTTTTTCCCTAATAAGATTTTTTGTTTTTTTGATGAAATTTATTCCCTAATAGGAATTGATCGAGTGCATGTTGCTCAAATGTAAAACTAACGAGAAAAATGGATTGGGAAAATATCTAGTTGGAATCTGCACACTTCCTAAGCATTGTAAATTAACTCTTTAATTCAGTTTGTCACAATGAAACAATTCTTAGAGATTTTGCTCCACTTTTCTCTACCAAAGTTCAGAACTTGCTAGATTTTATATAATTCTCTTCCAGAGTAACTTACACACTCTCATTACGAAGAGGAAGAAGAAGAAGAAGGGACAAACGCAGCCCAAATACATCATACAGAACAAGCCCAAAACCTTTGCTTTAGGGATACCATATATATTTACACAGCAAACAGTAAATTTAAGACAAAATCTAGACCACGCATAGAAACCTTATATAGTTCCAAGTAAGTTTTACATCCAAACCACCGAACACTCGTAACTAATACACCTAAGGCTGCTGGGAAGCCCCTACGGCGGCCTTGTGTTTAGAAGCAAAACGATTTACCAACGCAAGTGCATTACTAGTTATTTGAGCAACATTCACTACCCTTCTCCTTATCGCCGTCTTCACATTTCCATCCATAAACCTCCCTGAGAACCCATCCAAACAGGTGTTCTCATCAGTCAGAGCAGCACTGACCCAAGTCTGCACATTGCCCACATGCCACAGGAAGTCCTGACCCCCGGCTCGACCCATATGCCCCAGCTCTCGAACCGATTCACTCAGCCGGTCAATGCCATCGCCCATGGTTTCTATGCAGTCTTTCACGGCTTTGTATTCTATAGGCTTAATACCTCTGACTTTGGTCAACTTGGCCACAAAGGCTGCACCCGATCGCACCCTGGCTAGGCTCACTCTCAAGGCAGTTTGAGCTAGTTGTCGCTCGCTTTGTTGGATTGTTCTCGCATAGCCTGCGAGACACTGAACGCATAACGCAGGGTAGCTCGTGACCCTGCATGATGCTTTGATGAAATCTGTGGGGTTGGAGTGTCTGGTATTGACAAAATCCGCCATGCCAACGACGTAAAGGAAGAAGGAGATAACCAGTAGGGGAAGGCCAAGTTTAGCCATTTTCTGGTTGTGAAAGCTAGAAAGACAGAGGTGGACAGGGTTTTGCAACTGAGTAGGAAAAATTATATAGAAGAAATTTTCTAAAGGTTGTTGTCTATCTCCTTATGAGATTAAATAAAAAAGTGGTCACATGCCTACTTTTTCCTTCTCCATTTCTTCTTTTTTACCGCCTTCACTATTTTATACGTGCTCGTCTTTTTATAGTTTCAAGTTCTTTTCAACCGTCTTTGGTTTCAAGGAATCTGAGAGCTCACTGGTTGGTTGTTTTTCCTGTTTCTCATCTGTGTTTCACTGAGATGGAATAATATACAGGGTAATAAATGTTTGCCTAACTGCTTTTAAATCTCACCTAATGCAGCCCCTAGACCCTATGCACAGTGTTAAAGGCCATACACAGCTAAAGAAAAACTTAGACAATAAATATGAGTATTGAAGCGCCATTCAATATATTCTAAAAATAAATGTAACCTAACAATATTTGTAGTATTCATTTTTAATGGGTTTTCGTCCTTATCTTAAAGCTCAAATACTTGATAAGCTAATGTCTTAAAACACGAACTTTTGTCAGAAGAGAAGACAATTAGGTACTGTTTTACTCTGACTGTAAACCGGAGGGATTTGAAGGTTGTGGACGGTTCTCGAACTAAAAAAATGTCCAAACACAACATCTGTGATAATGTTTATGATGATGCAAGTGCATTTCTCGTAATTCGAGAAATGACCCAGCAAGTTCACAAACACCGACTCAAATCCAACCTCTCTGCTTTTTCATGTGGCTTCCAAGTCGCCTGACAACTCAACAATATACTAAAGCAAATAGGGACACAACTCTCCAAGGATTTGCATTCTACGGTCTACGCTTTGTGGATGTTGATCCAAACAAAGTGAGTTTGGTGTTTGTGGCAGGCAGCAAAAAGGTTAAAGATATTATATAATAGTACTCAGACCTGATGCATTTGATTTTTAATTTGTTATCAGCGATACCAAATAACATACACCAGCGTGATTTTCTGATTAGGTAAAAACACATCATGCATCATACTCTGGTATGAACATTAATTCAACTGATTAACCATGACCAACAAAATGAATAGGGAAATACCTCTGAAGCACGGACACAAATGGCCCACATGCCATACACACCTTCTCTTTTCCGGCTTCTGAATAGGCAGGCAATTGGGCATTTACGCCTCCGTCCTTTCTAATTCACTGGCCACTTGTTCAAAGTTCGCTTCCATATTGGGGGAATTTATTTTTCTTTTTTGGGTCTCCAAAGTGAAGTTTCAGCTTTTCAACACCACGTTATAATTTTGCATCCAATACTAACCCATTAGTTGCTTATAGCTCAATGCAAGACTTCCTAATAGTGGCCTTCATGACACTCATTTTATACTTGTCAGCCTTCATTTTATAAATGAAAAAAAGAAGAAGAAAAAAGCAGCTCACTACAACATATTTTACTAAATTAACGTTTATGCTTTTTAAGTGCTTTCCCAATCAGACCCCATATTTGTTTAATTTTCCATTTGAATAAGTTGATATTTGGTAAGCACGTAAAAACAAGAACTAATGGAAACCATTCAGCTCCTTTGTAGACTATCTAAACATGATCTCTCAAAATAATACACAGCACTAAGAACGGCCCATGTTTTAGCTAGTGCTTTTAGACTTGTCCGGCTGCATAGAAACTATCATTTGTCGATATTAAAAATGAAACTAAATTCAACTATCGTATTCACATGAACACGCGAAGCCAAACGTTATAAGTGCTTTTACCTTGCTGGAAAAGAAAATGAAGTCACTGTATACAACTTTTTAGCTTCAAAGCATGTAATGCTACAATAGTCTTTTACAGTATCACATTTATTGTACAGAATACAATCTATTCTTTGTTGTTTACAAAGCACAATGGAACACAGTCTATTCAGTTTGGTACTAATACAAATATTGTATATAATAACCACAAGGCAAGAAATATAATAGACTAAAAGTGCTCTCAATAATTCACCTCAGCACTAAACAGTCATGTACCTCAAAACAGACCCACGAAGCTTTTCCATGAACTCTGCTGCTTGTTTCTGCAATTTGAATTTAGGTGAATACCATACACTTGTAGAGGAAGATTGAGATTTTGGTGTCTCAAACATTATATAAACTTAAAAACATCGTCTTCATACAAACTAGTCCACAAGTTGAACAAAGCTTGCAAGGCTTTCCCAATGGCTTATTACCTGGTTACCTCTGTGTGCATTTGCTATGTTTTCGTCAAGGAGGGTCAACAAGGATCTATTAAGTTGGTTCTTCTCAACCAGCTCCAATAACTGCATTGTTAAGACAAAGTCAAATCAGACCAGCAACATAGGACCATAAAGCACTTAAATTTGGAGTCTTGGTAAGTGGATGTATAAGGGCAGCACATACTGTTGTTCGTACGTCCTTTGATGTCAAGATTTTTGTTAGATTTTCCTTAGCTGTTATGAGTTCAGCTTGCATTTTATCATACGCTTCTGTATCAGAAAATGGGCCAAAGCGTTGTGGTTTTTCAGTAACAATCAAGAAATCCGATCCTTCACCAAAAAAAAAGTTTATCAAGTCTACCATAACCTGTTCCTTCTTGCAAGGCTTTTTGCAATGCTTCCAGCTCCACTAATCTGTCTTCCATATCCTGGAAAAACAATCAATATACTTTTATAACATCAACCCTTATAAATTCAGTTATTTTTATGCAGGAATTAATCAAAATATAATGTGAACCTCGGTTTTAGATACGGCAAACCGAAGCTGACCCAGCTCAAATTTTAGGTGTGAAAAAAACTCCTCGTTCAATCTGCAATTATCATATTCTACGACAGTCAGTTAGTGACCAGCAAGGTAGAGTCAAGGCACTGACATATAATTGAAACGGTGACTTTCCAATAATCGAAAATTCCCTTCTGAAAGTACACTCCCCCATTCCCATTTGATTAGTAAAAGAATGAATTTTCAGACCAAAAACTAAAACATAATATTCATATACGCATAAAACTACCTCTTTTTTCGCATTCAGTTAAGCTTTTCCACTATAAATGTTTCCAATTTCTAATACTAGTATTGTATTCCAGAACCATACAAAAAGGGATTAAAGAACTAACTGTGGCCTCAGCCTCGCAATCTCGAACTCTATCTCCTGCGCTTCAGTGTCGAGAAAGTACTCAATCAGCCCCGCAGGAGTGGCCGGAGAAACCCGAGACTTTTGAACAAATAACAACCACAGCCATAGAGCAAACGTAAACACGATATTCCATTTTTTATTTTTTTATATATATATATATATATATATAATAACAAAGCCATGAAAACACAAGTCTCATTTCACTCAACTTACCATACGAAGAGATTGGCGACGCGCTTTCTCTTCACGGACTTGGCGTTCGAACTCTTCTCGGGCTTCGGAATCCTTCTCGAGCCGTCTTTTGAACTCTCGCCGAGCAATGTGCCCGGTTTGCGGCGGGCCAAGTATGCCTTCTGGGTCCTTCCTTCGGGAAAACAGAATTAACGAAATTTCAACTTGTACACAATAATATGCTTGAAACTTGAGGAAGGTAGAGTGAAAATTCAGAAGTAGAGACAGAGGGTACCCATCCAATGCAGGAAATTCTTGCTGGCGCGTAACGGGTTGGTCTAGAACGGTTGCGAACGACTGGGATAGTGGTGGCAAAGCCAATGCTAAGAGCGGCCATTGATGGCCTTCTGGTGAAAGTCTGGAGCTTTCAGCCTCTGGTTTTTGCTCAGTTTGTGGGTGGCGTTATCTTTACGGGGGATTAACTGTTCTTCCACGGTTCGACGTCGTTCCCGCTATGTCGAAATTACTTTTTTCTCCTTTAAACAGTTAAACCCAAAACCTTTAAATTACTGATTTGTCCAAGTTAGAACGGAAGTGGATTTTATTTCTTTTTCCTTTCCTTTTTTTCCACTGTGATATCTTTATTTTGTTAGAATTTTTTTATAAAAAAATACCTTTCAACTTATTTTTATTTACAACATAAAATTATTTTTAACTTTCTAAAACATCTAGAAATCCACTAAATATTATCAAACACTAAATTAAATAACCATTTTATATACTTAGCAAACATAAAATTATACATACAAAAAACATATAAATGTCAGAAGTATTTCTTAATATATTGAGGGTTTTCCTCGAATAAAAAATATAATACAGAAGAAAATGAAAAAGAAAAAAAAAATCTCTTGTGGCCTTTTAGGCTTTAATTTGGACAAATAAGTAATTGCAGGTAAACGACAAAAATATAGTTTCGACTTAATGGGCCCTCTACCGAGCCCAATGAAGAGTTAACTGTTTCAAATAGTGATGTTTCTGGGCCTTATATTATGGGCTATTATTTGGAATTTGGATCAAGGCCTGCGAAGAGCTGTCTCTATGGCCCCTTAATCATGCAGTCTACAGTGAAGGAAACAAAATGAAAAAGAAAGAAATCGCTGAATTAAAAACTTTTTCTCACCTGTGGAGAATTTAAATTAAAAAAACACCAAATTTGACAAGAGAAACACCACCAAACGAAAAGAGAATAAGAAGAATATTAACAGTGGATAAGGTTGTGTTTGATAATATAATTTATTTTTATTTATGTTTTTAATTATTGTTTTTTAAAATTATGTATAATTTGGTTAATTTAGTGGTTAGTTGGGTTTGTTAAATATTAGTTAAACTACTTAATTAAATAATTCTGTTTTTATTTTTATATTTTCTTTTACATTTTTAGTCTAACTAATATTTAACAAACTCTAATCAATTTCTAAACTAATCAAATTACATTTAATTCAGGAAAATTTTAAAAACAAAAATAAAAAACAGTTGCGTTATAAACAAGTCTTAAATAATCCATTTATGCTCTCCTTATTTGTTTGTTTTATAAGAAATATAGAATAAATTATACGAACTGATATTATTTTAAATGTAATTAGGGACAGCTAATCCATTAGTATTATTTGTAATGAACTAGTGCTATTGTATATTAAATGATAATAATTTGTATTAATATCAAACAAAATAAGAAGATTAGACGTACAAACTACTGCTTAATCAAAGTCAACATATCATGTGTCTATTTTTTTTTTTTTTTCATGTAGAAAATGTTGTCAACTTTAAAACATACATTACATTACATTACATATATGGCAAATGTGCACATTAATGATGAGACAAAAATAATGATCACGTTATTAATTTTTTTTGAATTTTTATTTATTCTGTTAGATGAATAAATAATGGATCGATCATAATTTATAAACAAGGCTATAATATTTTTCTTTAGCTACATAAAAAGAAAGATCAATATCCATATTTAAATTGCAATTCGTCGACCAATCCATTTATTTGTTTATTGCTTTGGTTGAGTTCGTATGGTCCAAATAAATTTATATGCTGTTTAATTGGAAAATTAAAAGACCATATCTAGGCTGAAGATGGGTTAACATGCATGAGTCTGTGAGCTCATAGCTTTCGTTTTGAACGTACAATTATTTTATGCAACATGACATTTCAATGGTAATTATAGCCCAATAGATAAAGACCCCCCCAAAAAAAAAGAAAAAAATCTTCTAGATATAATTAAACTCTGCGCTACATACTAATAATTTATGTCTTTTAATTATATTTTCCCCAGATATAATCAGATGCACGCGCGTACGCACATTTGCTGTGGTGTGTATGCATGAAAAATTTTGAAGTGGGGGAGCCAAAGGAAGCCGTGCCGTGAAGAAAATGATAGCCGATGATGACTTTGGTCTAAACTCTAACCATGCATGCACACCTATTCTAAATTTTGAAGTCGTCCCTTTCACACGTCTTGGTTTGTCTCTGTCTCATGGTGTTTGGCCCCTTTCTGTTTGTCTCCTCTGTGCTGCACCAAACGCAATCCTAGCTGAGATGTGCTTCAATTAATGCTTTTAATAATCCACCATGCGTTCTCCAAAGTGTCTCTTGTTGGACTTGAAGAATGGCTATATATATTCAGAGGATGACTGTTTTAAAATTTCGAATCAACCTAATTCAAAATATTAATTACACATCTTATTTAAATGTAAAATAAAATAAAATAAAATAAAATAATTTTTTTTTCACCCCATCGGTATCATTAACAGTAAAATCCACTTGCTCTATCTATCATTTGGATTTCGGGGTCAATCAACTCTTGAAGCAAATTAAAATAAAATAAGAGAGATACCCATGACCAAGAGTGGAATAATTTTTCTTAGTAAATTGACAATAATAATGATGCATTACATGATCACTCCCATATTTCTAACAACTATAGTCGCTATATATATATAACTTCTATTTTTAATGTGTGTCTTAGTTTTATTTTTATTTTTTTAAATGTGATCAACTACTCTTTTGTACATAATATGGACAGTTGACACCGCACCCTTCCCAAATTCTAAAGCCATAATTTTTTGTTTTATAATTTCAATAGCTTTGAACAATATTTAAATACATTAATATGTGTTTCATGTTCCTAATCTGTTAGTACATTAATATATATTAACTGAATTAAATACTAATGGATGAATTAGTGATTTAACTTTGTTTTCACTCTTTTGTCATGCCACAGCTCTGTTTCCTTCGTCCGACCCACCATCAGGTAAATAAATTCTCAGTCACCAGTGTTTTTATTCTTTTCTTTTTTTTAAATAAAAATTCTCAATAAATTGACCAAAGTTATATACTATACTGTAGCTTGAATTTGAGCCCCCTAAGACTGTATATATAATGTTTTAATTTTTGTATTCTAAGTAGGAAAAGATCATTCCTAGTGTTTAATTAATGGAATTTAGGACAATCGACCTTCCCCAAAGTTAATTATTAAATGGAAGACATAATTGACCAAACGGCCACAAAAGAATAATCCACTAACAAAAATGAATAAAAATCCTATTAAATTATAATTCTTGTAAAAATGTATAATTCAGGGAATTGATGTAATAAATTCGTAGGAATTAATTAGGCTTATGGACATAAGCTAAAATTGGATACAACAATAATGGGTCACCTGTGCCACTTTGCACTGAGATGAGAGTTTTCCTTAAACACGTCACTGAAAATTCAAAGGTTTCTTTTTCTTTTTTTTTGTTCTTTGTAAATTTCAAAGAAAATATATTCGACTTTTTGGAAATTTCAAATTCTTGCGCATGCTCCCAATTTAAGATTTTTATGTTATTTTTTTAAACATGTATTTTCATAAGACTTGAGACTTTTAAATTTCATGAATTCAACTCTGCTACCAAAAGAAAAGTGAAATGACATTATTAACAAGCTTCATATAAAATTCATGACGACAAAACATATATTTTTTTATACAGTAATATTAGTATAGAAAAAGGAAAAAGAATTGTAATAATTAATATTAATATATTAATATTTTCTTATTAACATGGAGTTTATTGTGATTATTAATCTAACAGCTGTAGCTGGAGGCGATGGACGTCATAGGAATTCAGCTGCAGGCAAGATAGTAGGAACAGGAATTTCTACTAATCTCCTTCTATTATGGGCTTGTATAGCACTGTTAATTAGCTAATTAATCGGGTATTAATCTGTTTGATCAAACAGTTAATTTATATATATATATATATATTTATAATACAGTTAATTTATATTTAAATCATCGTGAGATGGATATATGTATGATATTTTAGTTTTTCTTAACTGGAAATAATTTGTAATAGTGTTTTTTTTTTCTTCTAGCAAGAATTAAATTCTTACAAAGCAATTTTTCATCTTCAATTTCCATTTTTTGAGGTCTTAATTATGTCATCCTTACTCACAAAGGTCAACAACTATAGTTTAATAAAATTATATTTAATATAATATTCTCATAAATTAAACAACAACCATCTTATTAATAACATAAATGATAATTATAGTCTTTATAAATTATGTTAATTATTTAGGTGTAAACATGAAGATCTTGAAGGGTCTTTACCTTTTTATTTATTTATTTTGATTGCGATCCAAAATACACTCGGCTTCTGAAGGACTGAAACACGTGTTTATGTTTTTTTAATTGAATAAAATTACCAAGAAAAAACTCCATAGCTGGAGCGTGGGCTCAACGCTCTCTGAAGTCACGTGAGGACCTCTGTCTCTCGCTGACTTTTCAGCGTTACCATGTTGACCAAAAGTATATATAAACAGGTAAAAAGGAAAGTACGGGGAACCACCGCGATAAAGTGAGAAATAAAGAAGAGAAGGACAAGGAAAGCAAAATTACCGCAGGGCTTTTCCATTGTCCAGAGAGAGGGGGGGAAGATGGGTTTGGTCAAGATGTTGAGGTCGGTGATAATGGTGGTTCTGGTGGTGGGTATTGTGAGCTTGGTAGAGGCACAGGAAAACACATGCGCGAGTAAGCTGGTGCCTTGTTATGCGTATTTGAACTATACCACGTCACCACCAGCAAGCTGCTGCGATCCGATCAGAGAGACGGTGGCTAATGAGCTGGACTGCCTTTGCAATCTCTACAACTCACCTGGTTTCCTTGCGAGTCTGGGGCTTAATATCTCTCAGGCTCTACGGCTATCCCACAACTGTGGCGTCCCCGACGAAAAAGCCAATTGCAATGGTACTTTCTTTCGATTTCGATGATAAATTAGGAATTTAATTTTGCTTTGAATTGCATTTACTGGTTTGGGTTCTAAATTGTTTAGGAGCTCAGTTAATTAAAATCCGAACCAAAGTCATAACTTTAAATGGGTACTTGTCTTTTAAGCTCAATTTCATGGTAGTTGCTGGTTGTGCTTCTAATTGTTTTCGATAAATTTACACTGAGCTGGGTTATGTCCAAGTTTCCATTATCAATTTTCTTATTTGTAGTCGGGTTTTTGAGCTCCTCTGTTTACTTTACATATTCTCCCTTTGCAGATTCTTATACAATTTCGTAACTTTCTGATATTGTCTCGTAAATGAGTTAACTAATTTTACATTTCTTTGTTTCTTTTCCCAGCTACCGCTTCCTCTCCTAATTCCCAGCCACCACCACCCCCGGGTAAGAATTTCCTGTGCACTTGTTTTCTTTTATTTTTTAAAGATAAATAAATAAGTAAATTTTCTCAGTGCTCTCTTAGATCACGAGCTGATTTCAGGATCAAATGTGGTTTCTTTCACTCTTCCCATATTATACAATATGTAGTCATTGGAAAAAAAAAAAAGCCTTTGGACAAACATAGAACAAGACCGCCCCCCATTATACAGGGAAAATTATTTCTTGGTCTTTAAGTTATGTTAGGTTTCCTTCACTTCCTTTTGATGAAGCTTTTGGAAATTTTAAGTGAAATGATGGGCCTACCCAAGGTTTAATTTAATATGCCATGATTGGGGGTTTAGAAAAATTTAAGTGGTGGCTTACTATAGCTGATGTGATTGTAGCTTATGGTGCTCCAATTTTGACTTGCTTGTTCAAAGCAAGGAAAATAATTGCTGCAAAAAAAACAAAAAGGGCGCGTCTCTTGGAAACAACACTGCCTATCTTGGTGTAGTGGGACAAAGAAATATTAAAATGGAGTGAGGTTTAGTTAGAAAAATTGTGAATCATGCATTTTGAAGATTCACGTAGGAAAAACTCACTTCAGTTTAGTCCAATCGGATAGCCTTAGTTTAGAGGTTGTAAAAATTACTATAAGTATTTTTTTTAATGAGATTAATTAGTATAAGGATTTTCAAAATTGAATAAGTTGGATGGTATAAATCTTCTTACTGTCATGTGATAATGCATTTGCTCCAAAAAGAAAAGAAAAATAAAAATCCTACATAGGGTCCTAGAGGATAGGGCAGTAAAGGCTGTGTGGTCTTGACTCTTGACTCTTGCCAACTGCCCACACCAATAATGTAATGGAAGGCACTTTGAAGTGCTATGTAAAGGCATTAGAAAACAAAATACACAATTTGAAAGATTGTTGATATTTGATAAGATCAAGTTGATTAGACCTTCACAGCATGTCCTTTTTTTTTCGTTCCTTTCTCTGTACTTTTCTGAGTGAGAACGCATCACTACATGGACCCAACATATGCCATCTGGCTTTAAAGCATACTTGTTTCCTTCTTTTTCCCTTTTTTTTACCCAATTTTGAGTGAATTCAAATGGAGGCTGTAAATTCTAATCTATAATGTAAATCTTCTATCTTTCTCATAATATTGTGAATGCATTTTGAATGAATCTTATAGGAGTTCCAGGAGGGGATAATGGCAGTGGTGCAGTGATGCTAGTGTGGACTGGGATTCTTCCTCTACTGCTCTTATTTTGGGTTTCTATTATATTTTAATTACTAGGCAGCTATTTATTTATACTGTTGCACATTTTGGAAACAGATAGTTTTATCTTTGAGTAAAATAAATGCTGAGATCCATTGCTCTATTTGGGATTTGGACAGTGCTTTGATTTTTATTTATTTATTTATTGGGTCGCTCCTATTGTTTTGATATTTATCTTATTGAACATCACTGTTACCTAATAATAATGCCCTTTGATGTATTATATACATATATACATATATATATTCTCAAATTATTTCTTTCGTTAAGTGTTCGTCTATAATCTGATCAAATTGATTAAACTATATAATTCATGGACCTCGACCAAATTGATTAAACGACATAATCAGTAGACCTTTACATAAAATAATATATATTTTAAGGAACAAAATTAATGTTTTTTTTGTCAGAAAAAATATAATTAATTTGAAAAAAGAAAAAGATCCATATGATAAAGTAACCAGCCCAATTCCACTTCTGGTTGGCAACCTTGGGCATTCATGAAAGACAAATTCTAAATGGAGGAGTCGTTAAATGGAAAAAGGCTTCAATCCGGCCCATGGTCTACCAAGATCAAACCAAATTCCCTTTCTTTTGGTGCCAACGGTGGCCCAAGCCCAAGGCCTTTAATTTGCGGAGAAGAAAAAAAATAAAAAATAAAAAATTAATGTTAATGAAAATAAAATCCGCTAAAACCTTAATGTGATCCCTATCCAAAATAGAGATTCGGAAGCTACTAGAAAGTACCTGTGGTGAGTCTGAGGGACTCCAGGCCAAGTCCATCGCTAGTTTAGTCCTCCTCGATTCAGCCGAAGTACATCACACTGATCATTCTCTGATTTAGTCGTCTTCGCTTCTTGCATACATCACACTGATCTTTTTCTGATTTCAAACGCAATGGACACGTCGAAGCTTAACCAGTTGAGGCATTTCGTCGAACAGTGCAAGGCTGATCCCTCCATTCTCACCGACCCCTCCCTCTCCTTCTTCCGCGACTACCTCGTCAGGTCTATTCCCTTTTCCGTAATTTTTTTTTCCTTTTTCCCCATTTTGTGAATAATAATCTCTGTCTGATTCTCCTAAATTTTATGCAAAACAACTATGCGTCAGTCTCGGCGCTAAGCTCCCTCCCTCTGCTTTCCAAGACCCAGACACCAAATCGGTACTGTCTCACTTCATCTCGCTATATCTTTTAGGGTTTATCGTGTATATATGTGTGTGTGGGCGTGTGCTTTTGCATCTATATAATGTGTTGATGTGTTTATGTGTGTGAAATTTTGAGCGAGTGCAGAAAAGCTATGTGGTGGATGAGAGCGACGAGGACATGGTGGATAATGAGGAAACACAAGGGAATGTTGATGAGGAAGATGATGAAATAGTCGAGTCCGATGTCGAGCTTGAAGGCGAGACTGTGGAGCCCGATCATGATCCTCCACAGAAGGTTGATTGGTTTTATCTCTTTTATCTTTAATTGTTTTGGTTTTAGCTTCCTGTATGCTAAGGCTTTGATGCTTACAGATGGGAGACTCATCTATTGAGGTCACCGATGAGAATCGTGATGCTTCGCAGGAGGCAAAGGCTCAAGCTGTGGAAGCCATTTCTGAAGGTATAAATATTAATATATTGCATTCACCTGTGATAATTCATTTGATGAATGGTGTGACTTATTGATTTGGTTGGGGAATGTGGTGGGTTTGTGCGACTCAGATAAGTTGGAGGAAGCAATAGAGCATCTTACTAAGGCGATTTTACTCAATCCAACTTCTGCAATCATGTATGCAACAAGAGGTAGGGTTTCATTTTTTATATAGTTCTGTTAGTGTCTTGATTTTAATCGGTTGTCTAATTATATGTGGTCCTATAACTGAATGCTAAATTGTGTTTATTTGATGCCTTTGACAGCTACTGTTTACATCAAAATGAAGAAACCAAATGCTGCCATCCGTGATGCCAATGCTGCTCTAGAGGTTGTTTGCGTCTAAACTTTTTTGACTCTTAAAATATTATTGATTTTACTAAACTATTTGTTTATATATATATATATATGTGTGTGTGTATATGTGCTTCCATATTTGTATGTTTGTGTACCGTAGTTCTTTTTATCCATTTGACTGCTTTGTTCTATTTATTAGCATACCTACAATGCCCTGTTTTGTTGGTTAAAATGAGATGAGTCGTTTAATGCGTGCATGGTGAATTCATTATCAAATAGTAAAAGAAAAAAACAACGAAAAACAATAGGAGGAAGAATCCTATTGTTTCAACTAAAAACAACAAAAACAACGAATTCATTATTGTTTATGCATGCATGGTGAATTCATTATCAAATAGAAATAATCCTATTATTTCCGTTTTGTTGGCCAGTTTCAAGCTAGTTGTAAGCTTTACTGTGTCATTTGAGGAAGTTAATCAGTTATCTTTTCCTCAGATTAATCTTGACTCTGCTAAAGGCTACAAGTCTCGTGGCATAGCACGAGCAATGCTTGGTCAGTGGGAAGAGGCTGCTAAGGATCTCCATTTAGCATCAAAACTAGACTATGATGAGGAAATAAATGCTGTTCTCAAGAAGGTTCTCTCTCTCTCCCCCTTTCCTCTCTCTCTCTCTCTCTCTCTCTCTCTCTCTGTGGTTTCATGAGTTCTTATGGTTTTGGATTTTTGGTTTGCTGACTTCTGAACTTGTGTATGTGTACCATGAAAATGTCTATCATTTCCTGTATTTCCACTTTCTGCATCATTAAAGTAAAAGTTGTCTTTGATAAAAAAGAAGTTTAGTTACTTCTATCATTTTTATGGTCTAAGCAAATTATGCATTTATTATATCCTGTAATTCGTGCTCTGTGTTTTTATAGTAACAATATGTGGTTGTTTATCTGACCAGCTCCACTGCTAGTTCATCTGAATTATTGAAAACCGACATTATAAACGAGGGAAGTTTTGCATGCCCTTTTTCCCAAAAACAAGGAGGAGCAATGTCCTTTTTCATGGCTATGTTTACAATTGAAAGATGGAGTTTCAACGCATGTAAATCTACATTGTTAACGAAGTGTAATTAGTTTGAGTTAACACTTCAAGTTCTCCATGCTATAAGCGAAGATTTTTCCATCTGATACATAGATGAGTGTCATGATTGATGCTCAAATAAAGGGTGTCTCTTGGACTGTGTGCTTGTAACACTTCTTATGATATTGGATGCCTAACTATATAACTGTGCAGGTTGAGCCAAATGCACACAGGATTGAGGAACACCGTCGGAAGTATGAGAGGCTCCGTAAGGAGAGAGAGGAGAAAAGGATTGAGCGTGAGAGACAACGTCGCCGCGCTGAAGCTCAGGTAACTAGTTGTATGTTCAATTTCTAATAATGTTCTTCTCCATTTTTGTTGTTGCTATGTGATTGAATTTCTTGTTTGCGTTCTGTTCAAGGCTACATATGAGAAGGCTAAGAAGCAGGAGCAGTCATCTTCTGGTGAAAAACCTGGACCCACGCCTGGTGGGTTTCCTGGTGGTATGCCTGGAGGCTTCCCAGGTGGCATGCCTGGAGGCTTCCCAGGTGGCATGCCTGGAGGCTTCCCAGGTGGCATGCCTGGAGGCTTTCCCAGGTGGCATGCCTGGAGGGGTACCTGGAAATGTTGATTTTAGCAAAATATTGAATGTAAGTTTGTCATGCCTTGCCGGATTTTTGCAAATATGAAAATTAATTAACATGAAATATAACTAAGTTATTTCCATGAAAATTAATACGATGCCTTTGTGACTAAATTGCAATTATGAAGTAATGGAAAATAACTAAAGCCTAATTTTGTTCTTTAAATTTATTTTGAGTTAGTTAGCAAAACTAAAGTACAATATGGATGTATGATGCAACATCATCCCTTTATTCCTCGTATATATATTTTTTTGTTGCATTATTCTTGTAGCAATGTGATTGTTTGATGTGTTTTTATTGTTGATAATTTGCATAGGACCCTGAACTGATGGCGGCATTTAGTGATCCAGATGTGATGGCTGCTCTTCAAGATGGTACTTTCTCATTCTATCTTTTAATATATATATATATATATATATATATTTGCTTTGATGTCCCAATTGAGTTTTAGGTAGTGAAGAGCTATAGAGTTAATGGTTTCAGATATAAATAAACTAGCAAAATATTAAAACTAAACCTGAGGACGATATTGGTGTGAAACAGTTTTAATGGTAACGTATGACATGTTTGTAAACCTGTTTACATATGATTGTGTGGATTAAGGTCTAAAACAGTGGGGGATTGGCTGTTTTTGGTGGATGTATAGGTTAAAGGATCCATATAAAGTTGAGGCAAGTAAAGAGTCTTTTTCTAGAAAACTAGTTGTTGGATTACTGGACAGAATGTAATTTAGGAGTTCAAAGGCATTTCGAGCGCTATGAGGTCAGGGGCAGTGGGAAAAATAGGGATTTTCGGGTTTTTTTAATGGTTGGAAAATGCAAATAGACCAAAGACACTAGAGAAAATATTCTTCAAACTTTGTGAACAATACCTGAGACGAACAACAAGAAAATAAGATGGAAGAGAAAATATTCTTCAAACTTTGTGAACGGTACCTGAGACTAAGAACAAGAAAATAAGGTGGATAATAAGAATGGTACTTAGTATGTGCTGTCGGTGGATCCAAGTACTTGTATTCGTTTGTCAAAAACTACTCTGTACTACATTGAGCACTTGTCCTCTCAGAGTACGACTTGAAGCTATAGCTAGGAGCCTTTTTTCTTTTCTAATTGCGTTTTTCTTGGTACTTGACTGGACATTATGCAGTGATGAAGAACCCTGCAAATCTTGCAAAGCATCAAGCAAATCCCAAGGTGGCTCCTGTAATTGCAAAGATGATGAATAAATTTGGTGGACCAAAATGAAAAGTTTCACCGGGGGGAAAAGAAAATTGTGTAGCGCTTTTATCTGTTGCACTTGTCAATTTGTGGTGATTTCTTTGTCCTGGTATTTTTAGGGAATTAATATTGGGGAGGAAATGTTTGTGTATGCTGAATTAGTTTTGTTTGAATTTCCAAAGAATGGCTGAAATTGGAACTTAGCTAATTTATTTTCGTCTTCGGGTTTGAATTTGGAGTATTCATACTCCTTGAAGATGCGACTCTTTTCTTGTTTGAAATCTTCGATAATAATTGTGATTTGATTGGAAATAGCATTAAGCATAATTAGCAGAACTTTTAAATTCACACTTGAGTAATGCATACTGTCTCTGTTAATTGGTTAATTAGTTGTCCTTTCTTGAAAGTCGCGGTGTTCATCTCAAAAAGTAAAAAAAAAAGAATAATAAAATTAAAGTAGTCATGTCGTAGGCTGAAAGAAGTAGGTGGAAATTGTTTCTAAATAACAATTTTGAACTGCTAGACCCATTAAGAAAATATATTCAAGACCTCATGATGTAAGGAGTTGAAGACAACCAAAAAAAACCTCTAGTGCTATTTTCATGTTGGTTTGCTTGTATTACACTACTTCCAGAGGCAAATACATCTTATCTAAAACAAAGAAAACAAAGGGTCAAACTTTTCCCTTAAGACCTTGTAAAAAATTCTCTAGTGTATACTCTTTTTTTCCTTCGGCCACACTGTGAAAATGACACATCACCCATTCTGGGTTTATACGCCAATGACATATCATCTTCGCTTACGAAGAGCAGAGACTCTCATAAAAATGAAAAAAAAAAAAAAAGACTTTAATTTTACTTTTTGTTTACTTATTGCTGGTTTTGATTAGAAATGTCCTTTTTTTGAAGCTCAACTATCTGTTTCATATTTGGGTAGTATCTCACCATACTTCTAAGAATACTGTGAGACAGACTTCTTTTATTTATTTTCTAAAACCAGAATTTCAGTGTAATATTATTTATTATAATTGGATATTTATATTAATGTTTGTGATGAGATTACAAAAGTGGTGAAAATTTTCAAAACAAAATCTATAAAATATAAAATAATTAATTTTCTCTACTATCAACTAAGTAGTAACTTTAGTCTATTATTTCTTTTTTGTTTTTCAAAAAATAATTATTGAAGGGCATGAGTTAATTCCATATTAGCGAAATAAACAAATAAGTTGCTGAAGAGTGATAACTAAGTGCATAAAATTATACCTTATTGAACCTCCTTCACTTTCCACCATCTTTTCAATTGCAATTCACCACTCATAACAAAAAATATAATGAATGAGCCCCGTCTTTCTCACTTCCCACTAATCATTCTCTTAAACGTCATTAACCAAATTGATGCACTTTAGCTTGTAAGACTGAAAAAGGGCAAAATATTTTTGAGCTCCAACCAATAAATTAAATTTATATATGAAAAAAGAGTTTATTTTATATTATATATATAGTATATAATGTCTTGTCGTTTAGACCACTAGTGATGGGGTTTGATCGCTAAGACACATTTCACCAATTAGAAGTGCCTCATTTCAATGCATATTAATAGCCGACTAGGTCTCTACTCCACCAAGCGTGTGTAGGAGATTGCTTTTGATACATTATCAAAAGGAGATTGCTTTTGATAGCAAAAATGGAAGTCTTTGATCTGAAACCCAAGTCTTGGCTGTGGACTTTTTTTGGCTAGTCAATCTTCCTATATGCTTCCGGCTAGTTTGCTCATAATTAATTTTCCAAGTTTCTTGAAAATCTAGACCTTCCTTAATGACGATTGCATTACCTGCTAATTGCGTAATTAGATTACTCTTTTTATTATTAGGAAATTATTAATTGAATTGTCACGTAGTAGATGTAATTCAAATACATTATCTCGAATATTCTTCTCCATTTTATTTTTTCTTTGAAGAAATTAATAATTGAAAACGCACATATACATTTCAAATCGGTAGCTCAAAAGTCGCTTTAAGAGAGGCTTAATGGTGTGTTGAACATGCCTATGGTCTTTGGGATGCTCATTATCCACGTGAGTGGGATGTGGACTTTATTTGTAGGGGACAAAGTTTTTTATTAAATAATTTGAAAAATAATTTAAATACACAGTTAATTTGTAATTATATAACATAATCTGAAGAGGATAAGAGGAAGATACATAATGTTAATTATTTCTAAAAGAAGTAATCGCTATCTATATTATTGTTTATGAAATCAGAAAAATTCAAAGTAATATTATTTGTTATTAATTGAAAAAATAAATTTGCATTGCTTTTTATATAGGATTACAAACTAATTAGGATACTAGAGATGGATATATAGTTAATACAAATATAAGCGGATATTATAATTTGAGTTGTATTATTTGTATAAATTATAGTACTGAATTGACTGAAAATGCCATTATTATTTGTTCCTGTAATACAAATATACTATCACTGGATAATGTTTGCAAACCAAGGTCATTTTCAGATATGAATTATATAATCTTTATTACGACACGGAATTAATTAAAAAAATGTAATTTGGACCTAATATTTGTTTAATTTTGAGATCACAAAATTTTTAAAAATTTTATTTTATTAATTTATCTAGGAGGTTTATAAGTACACTCTTGCCTAGAATAATTCCTACTGCTGTGTTTGAACCCTCCACCGATTGAGAAAGCATAATAAAATTTAATTGTGTTATTTTTTTAGGTAATTTTAATTGTGTTATATAATTAAATGAAAAACATAAGATATTTTTATAAGTTCAAAACATATAAAGAAAATCAGTTTTTTTTTTTCATGAACTTGAATTTTAAAAAATATAGCATAATAGTACTTATAGATAGTTTCCTTTTTCTTTTTTTTTTAATAGCTATGTGTGCCGATCGACTTTGCTCTTATTTAATACACAAGCCCACGTACAGGAGGAGAGAATGTTTCAGTGATGTGTCCTAAACTTTCCTCGTGTGGTAACATAAATTTATTTATTTTTTCTTTATATGTTATATATATTTTTTAATATAATAAGTAAAACCATGAAACGTCGTTCTATTAAGTTATTGATCAACAAGTTATTAATTAAAAAAATAATATTTTACAAGTGATCGTACCCACGCTTGTTTAAAATATGAAACCTAGTTAAAAATTCATACACGCTACATCTTGTTCCTTGAAAATTCTGTATTTTTGGGCCTAACTACAAAAGTCAACAATTTTTTACGAAATTTTACACTAAAAATATGGAAGAGAGAGGCATGCATAATTGCATATATACAAAAATACTCAAATTTTCAAATGATGAAGTCAATTACAATTCGTATATAAAGGGTCAAATATTATGAACTAAAGATGAAATTATTGAATATAATTATATGCTGAAACATCTATCATCACATATTATGTACTTAGCATTTTATAAATTGAAACTAATTAAATTAATAAGTGATCCGTACATAACAAGAGATTAGATAGCTATTACATAATAAAGACATTCTACAGTCGAAGTCAAATTTAACAAGATAATGATGAATTTTTAATGAAAATTTTAGTCTATTCAAAATATCACACATCTTATCGAACTCAAATAGCGATGAAATATACATTTAACTTTATCATCAGATTAAACTATTATGTGTAACAAGACAGTGATGAATGGTCAGCGAACAGGTTGGCCAGGTCATATATACATACACACACAGCAATATATGAAATACTGACTTGCCACTTAATTGATTTGTATCCTTCTGCGGTTTTTTGTTTTTATTTTTTTCCTGTATATACTAAGTAATACTCAAACATAGATAAAATAAAAAAGAAAAGAAATAAAAATCTTCAAGAGCACATGAAAAAGATAAATGAGTGGAAGAGAAAGCGAGTGCCAAGATGTATGAAATACGGTCGCTGAGGTGATGATGAACCTTCAACTTCTACAGTTACGACATGTGCTTCAACCTTCAAGCAATGCCATCCTTATACCGATCCCTTTCTACACCACCCACCTCTTCTTCTATTTTACCCTCTCTCTCTCTCTCTCTCTATATATATATATATATATATATATATATATTTCCACCTGCCTGTATATACACTTGCTGAATATAAATGTATATGTTCAGGAATAATAAGGATATACATTTCCTAAGGGTATCCACAAGTAGCAAGTGTTTTTCACATAGGTGAGCTAGGTGCATGCATATGTATGTGATTTTAGCCAAAAAAAATGCATATGTATGTGCGTGTGATTTTAATTAATCTACATATTTAAGTACAATATTAAGTATATTTTTCCCATCAATTCCCTTATGCGGAAAGTATATATGTAATTTTCTTCATAGTTAATATACGAGTTTGAATTACAGAAAAACAAATGTGCGTAAATAGTCAGTTTGGTAATTTAGTGTCGTGCAAGTTATATCAGAGTATAATATTTTGATCTGAATTTTGACACCTGGAACTAATTCGAAACATTCAAAAGTACATATCAAGTCCAGACAGATTCTGGACCCAAAAAATGTGGTTCTAAAAAATAAAGATCTTGTTGTTTTGTATAGACACCTATAATGAAGTACGAAACTGAGCAAGCTAAAGAGGCAGTAAAAGGGTCCACATTGAACTGCACGTACCTAATCGAACAGATGCAAGTCAAACACCAACAAATTGGAATTTTAACTACCCACACCTCAAGCCTAATGGATGTGCATGCATGCAGGTTAGGTAACAAATATGTGTTACTTAGATTGATCATTTTGAAGGGAGAGTTTGGTATGCTTCATTGAATCCAAATTTTATTACATGGACATCTTCTTTCTGTGACACGCATACAATTCCAGGCCATTACTTTGTCTCGCAATCTCTTTAGGTTTGACAACATTTTAGCAACAAAATTAACATAAAACTCTTGGTTGTAAACTTAATATCTTCTTTAGCCAATCAGGAACCTAGAATCAGATTATATCGAGCTTGAAAGGATCTAGAACCAAAGGGTTCGTGGCAGCATGCTTGCATGTACACTTAATATGGTACGTGTTAGTATTAACATTTATATACGAGTATGCATAATTTGTGGTCCGTGTCAAAAATACCAAGCGATTTCTTGTCGTTGTGTTACTAAGATTTGCACGCATGTCGGGAAATGTGTACAACAGCGGCCGATCCTATGGCTGCTTAGGGTAAAAGGGATATCATGTGTATGCTTAATTAGCTATCAAATTAAGACCGCTAACTATGGTTTAAAATTAAGTTGCTTAATTAGATTATATAGTATGTACTGAGAAAGTACTACGTTATGCCTTGGCTGGAAAAATTAGATAAATTAAGATAAGGGACACAAATTATATTTACAAGAATAATATTCTTCAAAAAAAATGATATGCTGAACTAAAAAATATACATAGACCTTGTGGGGTGCTCTGCTTTCAGTCGAACAAGCTTAATTAATTAATTGCAATTTGGACAAATTTGTGTCATGGCACAGAGGAACAATTGTTGTGTAGTGCTTTAAGTACTGTAGAAACATTAATTAATCTTTTCTTTTCCTTAATTGTAAGGAATATATGAACAACCCCTCTTAATTACTTGTAAGGTATGGTATAGCACAGTTTATTTAATTAATGAATTTAATTTTGTCCAAAATTTTCTATTTGGAAAGGCCTAAGTCCCCTGCAAAATTAATTACTAGTTCTTTTTGTATATTTATATTTCCTTAAGAAAGACAAATTTGCAATTTAGGAAACAAAATCATTATATCCACTCAACATTAATCCTATTTATTAGGAAATGCGTGGCATGCTATATAGGCAGATGAAAGAACCACATAACCAAAGGATTCCGATGTTAATTTAATTGTCCCTAAAAATAGTCTTTCCTCCAAAACAAAGATTAAGAGCTTAAGCTGATGGTAACAACTAATAATAGGCCTTCAACTCCACCATGAAATCAAACCCATCTAAGAGCTTAATTAAAATAAAGAGATCATGATCAATTTTCCCCTTTCAATCAGACGGTTGATATTGTTGGTTATGGAGATCAAAGATTTAGACTTATAAGCAACAGCATATCACAATCTACTACAATAAGGACACGTAAACGTGGTGATGACGAAATGGCTGATGGAATGGTTGAGTAAGAGTGCAATGTGGGGGAGTGGGTTAGTGTAGGAAATTGGGAAGAAATTTTTTTTGGGTATGGTTGCTTACATGTAGCTCAGCCTTTGGGTCACCAATCTTTCATAGTCACCCATTTTGTGAACTCACATACACCATAACACCCCGTTGTAGTTCCTCAATCTCTATCATAACCCAATAGGGTGGACCCCATGTTCTCCCACGCTCCATAACATATACATTTTATGTGTGTGAAATTTGTTTAATTTTGAATATAGAATTAAGCTGAGAAAAGGTGAAAGTGTGGTGAAGACTGGGAGGACTTTATATAAAGGTGGGTGTGGGGCTTTTGAGTCTTTCCAAGTTGTATTGGTGAGAGACATTGTTGAGAGCCTCTAAGTTTGTCTGTGTTATAGTCAGACCTTTATTGTATTAGTGAGTGGTATTGTAGCCTATTAGCTTAAGTGTGGTTATGGGGAGACAGCCTTGCTGTGACAAACTTGGCGTGAAGAAAGGTCCGTGGACAGCTGAGGAAGACAAGAAACTCATCAACTTCATTCTCACCAATGGCCAGTGCTGCTGGAGAGCCGTCCCGAAACTCGCTGGCCTCCGACGCTGCGGAAAGAGTTGCCGGCTTCGATGGACTAACTATCTTCGGCCGGACTTAAAGAGAGGCTTGCTTACTGAAGCTGAAGAACAGTTGGTGATCGATCTTCATTCTCGTCTTGGAAATAGGTTCTATATTAATCTATGCATTTTGTTGTTTTTCCGGAGCACCTTGTTGCTGTGGATGAAGTTTATATTAATGGCTTAATTTCTGGCAAATTTTTTTTTTCTTATGGTTGGGACAATCTTTTTCTTCTTGATGAGTTTAAAATATTGATTTTGTTTTTTGGTGGAGTTAGATACAAAGTTGTTTTCAACTTTCCCTTTCGTAGGTCAATCATTAAGTTTCAAAAATATTATACATTTTGGCGTTAATGTATATTTAAAAAGGAAATTACTTGTAGTTGACGGAAATAATTAACCCCAACTTGATTTTGTCAAGAATATGTTATTTTGAATCCAATGATCGATCATGTTTCAATAGTAACAGAGCTTTCGTACGTAGTAATTTATTGTTACTTATTTTTCGGGCAAACCAGAGGAGTTTTTACCATCAACATGTTAGCAAAATTCTATTTGTTTTTGTTAAAAGCTCATGAACTGCATGCATGTGTACTCGATCGTGGCTCAACATATATAAGGTTTTGCAAACAAAATCATTTCTACTTAAAGCAAAAAGGCTTTAAAATTAGACTGTCTACTGCCAAGTGATATTTGCTTAAGATTGAAGTTAATGTATATTTTTAATTTGTTTCCACCTCCGCCAAAAAAGTTTGGAAGGCATCAAGGTTAGCGTTTAGTAGTAATGATTTTACTTAATGTCAATTAAGGGTTGTGATCTATTTTTGTTAATTTCTTCTTCTAATGTTTTCTTTTTCTTTTTTTTCTATAATTATAACAGGTGGTCCAAGATTGCGGCGAGATTGCCAGGAAGGACTGACAATGAGATCAAGAATCATTGGAACACACACATCAAGAAAAAGCTTCTTAAGATGGGAATTGATCCTGTTACTCATGAGCCTCTCCACAAAGATCAAGCTATGGATGATAATGATAATGATCATCAGGACAATAATAAGGAAACAATCTCACCACGTGATACTAATAACAAAAATTTGCCACCACAATCTGATCACCAAAACCATCAAGATCAAAGTGATAGCAACATGAACTCGTCGGAGGACAATTCTTCATCAAGCTTATCACAAGCAGAGATTAATTCATCATCCGGAGATGAATCACTTTTGTTAGATAGCATTTGCAACGACGAGTCGTTGATGAACAGCTTGTGGGTGGAGGAATCTAATCCTCTTGTCGTTGATTCATTGTGGAGCTCATGTCCACCGAATAATGAACACCAAAAGCTCAACGACATGGGATTGTTGCCGTCTTTTGATGACAACTGTGCATGGTTATTGGATTGCCAGGATTTTGGAATTCATGATTTTGGTTTGGATTGTTTCAACGACATTGAATTGGATGCGCTCAACAACTTAGAAATGGGAGATAAGCACTAGGGCTAGTACTGAGTAGTCAAACCAAAAGAAACTAGAAAAAAAGAAAAAAAAAAAAAAAGGAAAGGAAAAAAACGTCAAAGGCTTCAAAGCAAGAACATGTTACAAAAAAGTACCATGTCCGGTTCGGCTTAATTTAGGACGTGATAGTTTGTTTTATGGTACAAACTTGGTGTTGAATTTCATGTCTTTGTGCTGCAGAATATTCTGGGAGTGTGTTGAGCTAGCTAGCTAAAAACCTGCTTACGCCCATGAGAGATTAAAATTTCTCACCAACCAAACAGACTGTGATTACCAAACCAAACCAAAAAGAAATATTGTGATATTTAATTTAATTTTTTTTTTTGTTCCCTTTTAAGTTATTGTAATCTTATATGTAAAAAAAGTTAAGGGTCACATTCACAAACGTCAAAAAGTGTCAGCTGCAGGTTTTGTCAATTATATGAAACCTTGTGTACATAGTGTACTTTATGTTGATAATAAGGAGAGTAAAAGTTATCTTATTATACATTTTATTGTATTTGTTTAGGATCTGTACGTTCTTAGAAGATCGAATTGTTAGTACTCCTTCTAATATATGTTAATTTGTTTAACATTTATGTGTGTTAATGAGAGAGAGAAAGAACGCAAGAAGATTTAAAAAAAAGTATGCGTGGTCTTCCAATGGCGCAATATTTAAACAGTGACAGCCTAATGACGCACATAGATTGTGTAGGTGGCCTCCAGACTGTGATGTTATCTCATTAGAATCCACACACTGATTATATATAAAACTTTTGCCTCTCTGCTCCACTTTCCTTTTATCATTTTGTATCTGAACAAAACCTTCAATATTTTTTAACAAAAAAAAAATTTATATATATTTTAAATATTGAGAAGACACTTTTATAAACTGTAAGTAATGACGGGTGTCGAAAAGGTATTTTCATTGGCACTCTTAATTATTGGTCGCCATTTGCTTCAATGCCCATATTATTTATTATTAACTTTTATACTTTTCTTTTTTTTAATCATAAAGTCTTGCTCAGATGTCACATATGATCATGTCACCTTGGTCATTTAAACACTTCATACAGAGATTTACAGCTAGCTATTTGCAAAAAATTAGTATAATAGCAATTAAGCAAGTTAGGGTCTTGGGAGATACTGCATAATTAAGCAGAAGATAATAAATTAAATAATTAATAAGAAGTTGAACTAGTGTGTGTGTGTGTTTGTGTTAATAGAAGTTGTCAGCCTGCCATGATTGGAGGATGTTCCATGGATAGAAGAAAAGACGAACACTCAAATCATGTAGCTGGCTCGCTCTACGCACTACATTGATTGTTGTTTAAGCAAATAATAATCAAATACTTGTATGAAATCTCTATCTCAATCCCTGCAGACGTGCCCATCAGATAGCTTTTGGCTCTCTTAGTGCTTCAGATTTTATAATAAAAGATTCTTGAACCCCATAATTACCACCTCACCCTCTCAGTTCAAATTATTAAATTTATATATATGAGTGTTTGGTACAAAATACATGCAAGCTGGGTAAACATGTATATATGAAGTACAAATTTTTAATTAAGCTCCAAATTATCATATCAATTAAATCACGGTATGTAATTTTTTTTAAGGTTTAATAAGCTAGCTCTGAAAACATTAGCACCTCAGCGTGTGTATATATATATGTTTCTTTTAACATGATTTACATCTAACTTTTAATTTAATTAAATGGTGTATATATATATATATATACACACACTGCTCGAACATGTCCTTTAACCCTGTACGTACATGGTCAGATAATAATACTATTTTCTGATGGAAGCCCGTGCACTTCAAATTCAATATAATGATTAGCCTCATATAAAAACTTTCTGCTATTTTTATTTGGAACTTTGTGAGTCACTAACGCATGGAATAACTTATTTTACACCTTCGTGATTTTCTACATATATAGTATAGTGAGTGACTGAGTGCGTTACCAAATACCATACAGTTTATGTCACCGCCAAGTACATGTAATATATACCTTGGATGAGAGAAGATAACTGAGGAGACTAATTAGAGAGATTAATTAGGTTAATCTAGTTAATCACTTATATTAAGATTCAGCAATGATGATTAGATAGCGACTTACTATTTATACCTTAAATTCAACACAAGAAGGTAAGTCAGTAAGCACTAATGATTTAAGATATTAAGAAATTAAGATGATGAAAGAAGTAGTCTATATAAATAATTCTTGGTCATGATAGAAGTATATGATTAATTCACCAATGCAGTGTTGTCAAAGAATTTACTACTAATTAAATTACATAATCATGATGTCAATGGGTGTGAATAGTTTCCTTGAGCAATAAGTTTCAAGACCTGCCGACTTGTTTTTCAATATTAATGTAAAAATTAATTTATTATTGTTAATAAATTAATCCAAGATAGCTAGACAGTCTATATCACAGCATTTTCAACCATTAATTTTATATGTAGATTAAGATTTAAAATTAAACCTATATATTGTGGTAATCTGAATCTTTCTCTGTGTATATATCTAGTCATTACCGCCCATTAATTAAATAAGGGACAAATATTATTATGGTAAGCAACAGAGAAATGCTACATCTATAAAATCAAAATTAAAATAAAATTGGAGACAAGTGTGGAAAAAGGAAGGGGATGAGAGAGACATAACACCTAAGAGGCTTGGAATATAATCTGAATATTTGCCAAGAAGTAGTGCACATATGGTGGCCTTATCTGGCCTCATATAATAAAGAATGATTGCAGTGTGGAATTTCTCTGTATTTTGTGGGTTCTTCGTGATTCTGGATTCTTCTTCACAAAACAAAAATAAAAAATAAAAAAAATTCTAATTAGTAAACCTTATTTTGAATTGGGTTCCACATTTTGATTCAACAGTGACGTCTTTCGTTAGGGCAAATACAAACAAAAAAAAATAAAAATGAAATTAATAAAATTAATTTTTTTTCCTTTCCTGTCCACTCACAATTAATAAAAAGTTCCTATTTTCTCTATTTTATTTTTTTCTTGTGAAACTTGAAACATACTATTGGTCCTTAACTTTATTGTTTTTTTTAAAAAGAGTAATTTGGTTAAATGTGGATTGCATTATTAATTTTTTTAAAAAAAATATTCATGTCTCGTAATATTTGTAGAACTATCCATTATTTTTAAAAATATCCCCATCATTTAAAATATCCACTGGCTTTTCATCCATTTTTTTTTTCGAATAACTTCTTGATGAATACCTCTTATATCCATATATTTATACAAATATTTAAATCTGGGTTTTATTGTAACAAATATCCATCCACATATTTTTTCTTGAATTTCTCTTTTATGCTCTCTTTTCACTTTTTAATCTATTTGTGAGTAATAATAAATAACTCCAAAGAGAAAGCAATTGCTAATCATACAGAGGATTGTTAGATCGAAGCTCTTTAATGTAAGTCGTCATTGGCTCTTACTTGTGATGTAGTAGTTCTCGCTAACTAATGGCGAGAATTGCCATTAGACAACAAGGAAATTTCATTATAAATTGTCAAACTTTTCTGAAATTTTACTCGTCATAAGATAACGAAACCGACTTTCAGTTGATAATAATATTGAGTAGAATTTTACTCGCCATAAAACATATATTAGGCAGCGAATCTTTCTATTAGATAGCGAGAACTATAATCTCACTATTATATATCAAGAATATAATAGTCTCACGGATAAATAAATATCAATGCACTTTTTACGCTGAGTTCTAGTAAAACTCATTGAAAATGAGTAAGTAATTTATAAATATTTCATAAAATCTAATAAAATTGTAAAAATTATATCTCATTTAATTCTTATTAAAATAATTTGATTAAAAAATCAAAATGCTCATAATATAATATAGTTTTATAAAAAAAAATTAAATAAAAAATTATAAGACAAGAAAGAAAAAAAAAATAAAGAAGAAAAAATTAGATAGTTTAAGAACTTATAAAAATAATTTATCATTTAATATTTAAAAAATATTTGATTCAAAAATTAAAATGCTCATAAATTAATATAATTTTATAAAAAATATTATAAAATTAATAAAAATGATAGAAGTATAAAATAAAAAAAGAAAATAATAATATAGTATTAAAATTTTAACAGTATTTTCGATAATAATAAATATTTTTCAAAAACTTATTAACATAGATATTTTTATAATAATTATTGAATTAGACAATTTACCGAATTACCCTTTTAAAAATAAGAAAAGCCTAGAAAAAAAAACCTAGATCAGTCATGCTAAACGATGTCGGAACTTTCTCGATGATTCACCCAAATAGGTGTCGTTTATTTGAAATTGGTTTCTAGGGTCCCAACTCCCATCTTTCTCTAAAGAAAGCCTCTTCCTGTAGAAATTTCCCAATTCTCCGTGACCTACACGTGCCTCTAGCAGTCCGATCTCCGGCGACTCTTCCACCCTTATTGTCTTGCTTGGCGTGGATTTTCGAGGTGAGCTTTTATCATTTTTGTTTGAGAATCCGAACACAAAAGCAAGTGTAAGGATTTGAAACTGACCATGCTTTTAATTTTCTAGGAAACCAAACAAAAATTAAGTAAGATCCGATGGGAAAGAAATTACTTTTAGAGAACCTGAAACAAAGCGGATTCGACTTATATCCATCTGTTCGTTGCCCTTATTTTTCTTTTCCATTCGTAGAAACAGGTCCGACTTCAAATGAAATTCAGCATATTATTAGGCTTCAATAATCGTCAGGTTCTGTGTTTTTTTTTTCCTTTATTCGATTGAAGTGTTTAAGCATTCCTCTTTGCACCTACCATTTATTTGTAACTTTTGTTAGAGTTCTTACGGATGAAATTAGCCGTAGAGACGCAAGCTTTTAATCTGTTATTTTTCTTCCATTGAAAACAGAACTGTAAAAGTAGGCAATACTATCATAAATTTATTAGGTTTTGTTTTATTTGGGGGGAAAAAATGAGCTTTAGGTGGATGAGTATGGTATGTGGGAAGCTAATGTCAACAATTAAACTCAGGAACTCAGGCATTGTTTTAGCTCTTGCAGTGGTTGTTGTAATCTGTGTTTTACATAAGTTAATTTGACTCCCACATGCCAACTATGAAGTATAGTGATAGATTTGGTGTGTCAACTCTTTACTCCTTAACTATGAGCTGAGCCTTGTCAATGGTTCATTTGACATGGTTTTCTCACTTTTTTTTAGATGGTCTTTCTGTCACAAAACACAATATCAATTTCTTCAACCCGATTTATATATTTAGTAAGTTCCCTTGTTTGTTTTGAAAATTCAGCTGTTGTCTAAATTTCTTGTAGCTTTTTTTCTTATAAGTAAATGCTACATTAAGTTGCTAGGATGATGCTTCACATATATATATATTTTGTCAACACTTGTTTGTTTAGCGATATACCAGTGCTGGACTTTGGTCCTCCTGTCTTTTGCCACACTAAAATGATCTTTTTTTTTTTTTTGGCTGTGATATTCCCAAAAATGTTCCTTGATTCAAAAACTTATATAAATAAACAAAAATATTCTGCATGTTCTGGGGCTGGGCTTGGATGAAGCTTTCATTTATTGGGGGTTCTTTTAAATTGTTTCCGTTTTTGTTTTCTATCATGAAGTTTTATATTCTGCATGTTCTTGGATCTCAGTGAAAGCTAATAAAGCAAAAGAAGTTCCAATTTTACTTCATTGACTTGTCTCTTTTGATCTCCCACTTCCTTTTAGAAGTTATCATGAAAAGAACAACAATGATATTTTTGTAAGATGTTTGTAGGCATTGGCATGTATGTTGTATTATGTAACATCATTACTCTCTTGACTACCATTTTGGACCAGACTTTGAAGTATCATTACTACTATCCAGAGCTTTATTGGGTTCTAAACCACCATCTCCACTTCCTTTGATGTCTCCAGGTACTTGATCTAATATCATGGATGAGTTTAGTATTCAGATTACCAGTAACCTGATCAATAAGCTCGCTGCTGATGCTGAGAAGTCAAACAAGAAAACTAAAAGATCTAAAAATAAGGTACCACGAGAGCCTCAACGTCCCCAAAGTCAGACAAATCAGAAGCAGGCTTCCATTGATTCTGAAACGCAAAAGGGGACAGCTGCTACAGGATGGCCAGTTCAGCCTCCATTGTTCCTGCCTGTAAAACCTCCTGCACAGTCTGCCAGTTCGGAGTTAGATGCAATCCGGTCAGTCCTTCAAGAGAGTGAGAGGGTTGTGGAGAAGTTGCAAAAGCAGGAGGAGAAGATGTTGCAGGAAGTAACTCAAAGAGCAAAGGAACTCAGTGATAAGGAGTTCAAGCTTCCTTGCCAGAAGCCTGCACCCTGCTCGGCTGAATGGGAAGCTTCCTTGGCATGTTACAAGGAGCATGTCAAGGACTCTTTGAAATGTGCTCATTTCGTTAAAACCTTGGCAGATTGTGCTCGAAGGGTTAGGCAGCATGTGAGCTCAGCAGAGTAGTTTAGTGATTACAACATTTTTGCAGCACAAAATAAGCCAAACTCTAATTTCTACACATTTGTTGAGTATATGAACTATCTACACATCTGTCCATTTGTCGAGTACAAGAGATATACTAATTGTTTTTATGTTTTTGAGTTAAATCGTGTATTTCCTTTTAGTGCCAATGCTTGATGTTACTTGTTCAGCAACCAAGGCATCCACTCAACAACAATGCTATTTCATCACAAGAACGTAGATTCTAATCTAAGGAGGATAATTCTATGAACTAAATTTCATAAAAAATAATCGATGAAGTTTTAAAAAAAATTAAATAAAAAAAAAAATTTATAACACAGTCATTGTGTTACTTGTTAAAGTAATTTCGCAATAATAGAAAGGAAAAATGAAACGCATCTCTCTCAAAAAGAAGTATTGAGTATTTGATTAGAATTTAGAAACATGAGAGCCACGGGCAAATCACGTGAGCGAGGGTAAGACGATTTCCACGCTTCCTTCCTCGGTTCCTCCAGCAGAGGGCCTGGCGAGGACCACTAATTTATCGCCGTGGTTTTTCATTTCCTCGGTACCATTCCTTCCCTCCAATCTCCAAATCGCCGATCCTAACTTCCAGATTCCGACCACTTCGTATTTTCTCTCTCCACTCTCAACTCTCAACTTCCAACTCCAAACAAACGTACGACTTCTCAGGTTTGTTTCTTCAATCAGGTAGACACGTGCCCCCTTTTCTCTCTCTCAAGCCCAAACCCTCCATCTAAATGCTCTATTTTTTAAGCTCAGTAGAAGTTTAATTTTCTCTCCTCTCTTTTTTTTTTTGCAAATTCATATTTCTGATATGTTTAATTTTTTTTTTTACTTTTTCTCTAACTGGCTTATGAAGGTGTTTGTGCTGCAATAGTTTTAGCTGTTAAGTTTTCATTCACTAATAAGTATATCCAAGTCACTTATGAATGCACACCCTTATTAAACTTACATGGGTACAAGGCATATTAATCATGTTTCTGTAAGTGCTCTTATTCAACATTTAGGTTATTTTATTTATTAAAGTTGGTGGTAACTTTAAGAAATATTTTTGTGGAATTTTGTGATATCCCCATAAGATTTTAATAGGACTTGCAAAATAAAAAATTTGAAGTATAAGAAAGTGTGATGGTTTGCCCAACTCAGTTAGCATTAGAATTGTTAAACCATTATTTTGATGCTGCTTAAATTTATGAATTCTCTTTGCAGCTTGGAGGTTCAATTCTTGGACAATGGTTATGTTAAAATTTTAGGATACATAGTTTAGTAGTAGGTATGGATTTTTGTATTGATGATCAGATATAAGAGTTCCCCAAAATCCAAATACTCATAGTTTACACAAAGATGGATCGGCGGATACTGAAATTTAATAGGTATTGGCATAGAACTATTGATTTTTTAATAACAAGCTTCATTCCTGTTACATTGAAAAGAACAAAGATTGGTCAGTTATCACGTTGAAAATGATGGTATGGCATGGATAATATGAAGAACTACTACTGTGCTAATTGGAAAGAGGTATATGACCTTGTGAAGAATCTGTCTACTTGATTAATATGATGGCTGACAAAATATGATATGGTATGAGAACTTGTTCACATTTTCTATACAATGAAAGTCAATTACCAGCATGGTAGTTGGAAGTGTCAGCAGTAGAACCATTTTGTGGATACTTTGGTTTATAAATATGCCTCCTATGATATGAGTTCTTGTGCTTTTAAGAAGCTGAGTAAACCTTCAATTCAGAAATCCACATTATCCATGTAATCTCTGATACTTCGAATATTTTAATCACATATGCCAAACTCTATTTGTCTACTGGCTTGATTTTCCGCATCTCTTGAGACTATTTCTATTTCTTTCTTTCTTTATCTCTCTCTTTTTTTTTCAATATTCTATTACTATGTTCTATCTTTTGCAGCTCTTTCAAAGTTGTGTTAAATTTGACCTGCATTCTTTCATTATGGATCTTTTCAGCGACAAAATACAGAGTTTTATTGAACCTTTGACTCTTTGAAAACAATGGTCCGTGGAAGAGATGCTTGTTGGGAACACTGTGTCCTTGTTGATGCAAATAGACAGAAGGTAAAGTGTAACTATTGTCAGCGAGAGTTCAGTGGAGGGGTATACAGGATGAAGTTTCACTTAGCTCAAATAAAAAACAAAGATATTGTCCCATGCACAGAAGTCCCAACTGATGTGCGTGACCACATTAAAAGTATATTAAACACTCCCAAGAAACAGAAAACTCCCAAGAAACTGAAGGTGGATCAAGCAGCCATGGTCAATGGTCGAGAAAATAGCTCTTCTGCCAGTGGCGGTTTCCATCCTAACCATGGATCTACTGGTCAGAATGGAAGCACATGTCCCTCATTGTTATTTCCACACCCTCCACCTAGTGTACAGCCAGTAGTGGATGATACTCAAAAGCAAAAGCAGGATGATGCTGACAAAAAAGTTGCTGTCTTTTTCTTCCACAATTCTATTCCTTTCAGTGCTGCTAAATCCATGTATTATCAGGAAATGATGGATGCTGTAGCAGAATGTGGAGTAGGCTACAGAGCCCCAAGTTATGATAGACTGAGATCTTCTCTGTTGGAAAAAGTGAAGGGTGAAGTACACGATTGCTACAAAAATACAGAGATGAGTGGAAAGAAACAGGTTGCACGGTCTTATGTGATAGCTGGTCTGATGATAGGTCCAAATCGCTTGTAGTTTTCTCAGTTACATGCACAAAGGGGACGCTGTATCTGAAGTCAGTAGATGTCTCAGGTCACGATGATGATGCTGCTTACTTGTTTGAGCTGCTTGAATCTGTTGTGTTGGAGGTTGGTGTGGAAAATGTTGTTCAAGTTGTAACTGATACCTCTGCCAGTTATATTTACGCAGGAAGGCTTCTGATGGCGAAGTACAATACACTATTTTGGTCTCCTTGTGCTTCTAGTTGCATCAATAAAATGTTGGAGGATATTGGTAGACAAGACTGGGTGACTAAGGTCTTGGAAGAGGCAAAAACCATAACAAGGTACATATACAGCCATTCATGGTCTCTGAATATGATGAGAAGATTCACAGATGGAAGGGGATTAATCAGGCCAAGAATCACTAAATACGTGACTAATTTCCTGTCCTTAAGGTCCATTGTGATTCAGGAGGACAATTTAAAGCACATGTTTTCGCATAAAGACTGGTCGTCCTCCACATATGGTAGATGCCCTGAGGCCCAAGCTATTAATTCCTTGTTGTATTTAGAGAGATTTTGGAAGTATGCACATGAAGCTGTAAGTGTATCTGAACCACTTGTTAAAATCCTAAGAATTGTTGATGGGGATATGCCAGCCATGGGATACATATATGAAGGAATAGAGAAGGCCAAGGATACAATAAAAACCTATTATAAGGGTATTGAAGAGAAATATATGCCAATTTGGGATATAATTGATCGAAGATGGAATATACAACTTTATTCACCCTTGCATACCGCTGCAGCATTCCTAAACCCTTCTATATTTTACAATCCAAACTTCAAGATTGATTTGAGGTTGAGGAATGGGTTTCAAGAAGCCATGTTAAAAATGGCTAGCACAGACACAGACAAAGTGGAAATAACAAAGGAAAATCCTATTTACATTAATGCACAAGGTGCTCTTGGGACTGATTTTGCAATCATGGGAAGGACACTGAATGCCCCAGGTACGTGAAAGCTGCACTAACATCAAACAAAACTTTTGCATGGGTTATGAAGTAGTCACTGGCAGTGTAGATAGCATATAACATGGCAACGAGGTTTGACGGACTTGATCGGTACTGAAAATCACTTTTTCTTGTCATAGCTAGAGGTGGATTTAGTTTCATTCCTTTTACCTTTAATACTTCTGAATACAACATGACCAATTTGCTGTTTTGGCCTCTGATCTTAGATAGAAATTGGGTTTTTAATCTGGTTTGCTGCTTGTATTCTTAGATGACCACTTTGATATTTTGGCATTGGCTTTAAGATGGAAATTGGGTTTCTTATTAATCTAATTTGGAGCATGCTTTCTTAGGTGATTGGTGGGCAGGATATGGTTATGAAATCCCAGCACACCAGAGAGCTGCAATAAGGATATTGAGCCAACCATGTAGTTCCCATTGGTGCCGATGGAACTGGAGCACCTTTGAAAGCATACATACAAAGAAACGTAGTAGAGAAGAGCTGGAAAAATTCAATGATTTGGTATTTGTTCATTGCAATCTCTGGTTGCAAGCTATCTGTCAAAGTAGAGATGGAAAATGTAGTAAACCCGTTAAGTTTGATGAAATAGATGTTGGTTCTGAATGGCCCACTGAATTGGAGGCTTCTGCCCCTGTTTTGGATGATTCATGGTTGGACAACTTACCCCTTGAATGTAGGACTAGTCCCTGAAGAAACTCACCCCAAAAAAAAAAAAATGAAGAAGAAGAAAAATAGTGAAAGTAGACACTAACAATTGCTGTAACTTCTGTACGATACATCTTGTAATTATTATTTTGTATTATCAAAATATAATATTATTCAGAAGTTGGTTAGCATATTACTCAAATTAATGGTCCTCTTTTTAGCCCTTTAGCTATGAATTGCATTAAATTATGAGGTCCTGTAATGTAATCATGTTACCATCATTGGTCGGTTAGCAATTTGGCGGACAATATTGTCAAATTGCCAAGTTAGTAGCACAAAGCTGGTGGTTCTTGAAGTCATTGTTTTCGTCTCTTTTCTGCTACACTTCCTAGGCATTCTATTGTCATTTTTCGTCGAGAGCTTCTTTGATCCAAAACAATAAAAATTAAAATTAAATGAAAATTAAAAACAATGTATTTGTGAGTAAGGGTCTAGTCCCTTTCAAATGCCATGGAAATTAAAAACTTGGCCTCTTTCTTTTGGTTCTTTCAAACCCTTTCCTTGGTTTACTCAGCTAACATTTTAGTTGGTTTATATATGCATAGTTGGATGAAAAAGAACAAGGTCAACTTTATGTAACTAATGGATTGCCAAAGCTAACAAGGCCTCTAACACCACGTACACATTTCACCAAGTAGCTGGATTGGAATTTTATGGGTTTTGTTTTTTAGCTTACATATTTTAAATTAAATTTTAATTGCTTGTATATTGGGGAAAGATAATCAATGATTCTTTTGTTGATTCTTTCTAAGCAATCAATTAGATGCCTTATACGCATACGGACAAGGTTGCCGACCGGAGGCAAGTATATATTGTCCCAATTTTAATAATTTGTTATGAAAATTATTTGTTGTTAAATTCAATTAACCCTTTGAGAATCTCTTTCTTGCCTACCTTTTGTATTAAACAAATGCAATCTTAGTGCACAGCTCTAAGGATCTCTCTTGCCTGGACATAGGAGATTTCAAAATATCTCCTAGAGCCTAAAATTTCACATTAAAAGATTAAAAAAAATTAAAAAAAATCACAAAACTTCTCTATACACTTGAGAAAATCTGAACTCACCAGAAAATGATAGAAAGATACTCTTCACAAATTGTGGCCAAAACCACATTTATAAACTTTGTCGTATGCAGTGTTGTCACTTACTAAAATGGATGCCATTTTCAAATGCCAACCCAAAGTCCCATATTTACATGCCCAAAATTTCCAACTACACTGCTTCGTCCACAATAAACAGCCATAATGACGCCCACTTTACAGCATTTCTCTCAATATCTTCACTGTTCCTTTTCCTCATGGAGGTCCAAAACCAGCCTACTAACTGATGACGTTTCTCGACTCCTTTTCACTCTCTCTGCTGTCTTTGCTCTCTTCTGGTGCGCATGGAATTTCCTCAAATCCAAGAACCAGACTTCCTTATTGCCGCCTGGCCCAAAGGGACTCCCGTTGCTCGGAAACCTTCTGGCTCTTGATCCAGATCTTCACTCCTACTTCGCCGGCTTGTCGCAGACCTACGGTCCAATATTCAAGCTCTGGCTCGGAAACAAGCTCGGGATAGTCGTTAACTCGCCGTCCTTGGCCCAACAAGTGCTCAAAGACTACGACGTCACGTTCGCCAACCGTGACGTAACCGTCGCTGCCCGATTCGCGACCTACGGCGGGTGTGACATAGTGTGGACCCCGTATGGAGACGAGTGGCGCATGCTGAGGAAAGTCTGCGTGACGAAGATGCTCAGCAAGATCACCTTGGACTCTGTTTACACGCTACGGCGCCGTGAGGTCCGACAAACGGTAAGTTACCTGTACAGTAAATCCGGGTCGGCGGTGAACTTGGGGGAGCAGATGTTCTTGACGACACTGAACGTGATTACGAGCATGATGTGGGGTGGTACGGTGGAGGGTGACGAGAGGGCTAGCTTGGGTGCGGAGTTTAGGGAGATCGTAGCGGAGATAACGGAGTTACTGGGGAAGCCAAACGTTTCGGACTTTTATCCGGGTCTGGCCCGGTTTGATTTGCAGGGGATAGCGAAGCAGATGGATGGGCTGGCGGGACGGTTCGACGGAATATTCGATAGAGTGATTGGTGAACAGGCAAAAGGAGGTGGTGAGAAACGCAAGGACTTTTTGGACTTTTTGCTGCGTTTAAAGGATGAAAACGACGCCAAGACACCTTTCACCATGAACCACCTCAAGGCCCTGCTTATGGTACGTATAATATATTATATATATATATATATATATATATATATGTATGCATGTTCGTAACCTTAATTTAAGGGGTTACAATTCACGTTAGTTTAATTAAAGTTATGTTTAACTCTTAATGTAATTTACTTACTATATCTGTCAAATTTTGTTTTATTAATCATTCAAACATTTTATCACTTACATGTAACATCTTTTTTTAATTTTTTTTTTTAAATTGCTCAACGAATAGGGTACATTTTAACGTGGCATTTGGCACTTCTAGCCTTAGATCATTAATTAATCACGCAAGTTAGGACCAATAGTATAACCGCATTATATAAATATTTATATTGGTTAGCAATTGCTAAAAAACCAATTTCAAACACATTTCCCTTTTAGTAGCTAATGTGTAGTGTGAGTCTTTTCAACAATAAATTCCTTCACTTGCTTTGAATTTATTTGGAGTGAACAAATCTCCAAGATTAGAAAGATCTAACTATGCTTATGTATATCATAAAGTTATATGATTCAATAGCAAAATTTATGTGAATTAAGCTTGTGTAAAATGTGAAAGTACAGGACATGGTGGTGGGTGGGACTGACACGTCCTCCAACACAATCGAGTTTGCCATGGCTGAAGTCATGAACCAACCGAAGGTGATGAACCAAATCCAGCAAGAACTAGAAGCCGTAATTGGCAAGCACAGCATCGTAGAGGAGTCTCACATTCACAAACTTCCATACTTAGAAGCAGTAGTGAAAGAAGCTCTACGTTTACACCCAGCTCTGCCACTAATGGTCCCACACTGCCCCAGTGAAACCTGCACTGTGGGAGGCTACACAGTTCCTAAGGGCTCTAGGGTTTTTGTCAACTTGTGGGCCATACAAAGAGATCCCACAATGTGGGAAGACCCATTTAAGTTTGACCCAGACAGGTTCTTGAACAATAAATGGGATTATAGTGGGAGCGACTTTGGTTACTTTCCATTTGGGTCAGGCAGAAGAATATGTGCAGGTATAGCAATGGCGGAGAGGATGGTTATGTATTTACTTGCTACACTTTTTCATTCCTTTGATTGGGAATTGCCTCCTGGAGAGAAGTTGGATCTCTCTGAGAAGTTTGGGATTGTTTTGAAGAAGAAAATACCTCTCGTTGCTATTCCTAAACCAAGATTGTCTGACCCGGCTCTATATGAGTAGCATAGCTAGCTACACACACACACACACACACACATATATATATACATAATTATATATATATATATATATATATATATTTGAAACTCATCAAATGCTTATCATCTTCATGAGTTGCATGCATGTATGCATGGCTGATGATGATTCAAAACAGACTTCTTGGGGCCTAACTTTAGGGTTCAGTTTGTACACGTTACATATATGTACATGAAGTGTGTTGTTTGGAAACATATATAATATTCCATATGTTTTTATTATTGATATCATTATTTCTGAGCTTTTAATTGCACTGCGGCTTGCCAAAAAAAAAAAAAAGAGTTCCTCCACATAGTTTTAGAGGGCGCGTTATTAAATGGCTCTGGCATGTACTTGCTGATTTATTTATACCAAGGAAATGGAATTGCAATATTATTACAATAAAATTCGCATACATGCAATTTTTGGTTCTGAAATTGTCTTAAGCATTGATTCAATATGCTCTACTGGAAATTCTCAAGGGGGTTGATTCAATTAATGTGTAAAGAAAGGATCGATTCAATTAATATGGCAGCGCCAGCCAACACAGGCGTGTTGATTTAATGCGAAAAGGAAGGGTTGATTTTGAATTTAATTGTCATATTCCACGCTTTGAATAAGAAATGAAAAAGTTTTATATTTTATAATATTTCGAATTATATACATATATTTATTTATTTTTGAACCGACGGGTGGGGTGATTAAAACTTGAGATTCCCTGTATTAATTAATTTTAAAAATAAAATATTTATGATTATAATCACATTAAAAAAAATAGAATTTAACAAATTAATCAATGCTCTGTAGTCTCATTCAACAGCTACTAAAGAATAATAATTTTGATTTTAATAAAGTCCAAACCGATCACATATGATGCGGCTAGACTACTGACATGTTAAAATTTACAATTCACGTGAACATTTATGGATCTATGAGACTGGCTCAGTGGTAAGCTTGCCTATAATGAAACTGAGGTCTTGAGTTCAATTGGGCATATTCCGTACAAATATCAGATTTATCTTGATAAATTAACAGCTGAAAATACCAGTTTATGCATTGACCGATCACAACGGTAGACAAAGAAAGCACGTGCTTAAGGTCTAAGAGAAATTATCGTGACCGCATTCACAAGAATCTACACATGCACGTCGTCTATGGGCCCGTCATTCATGGGGTGTTGTTAATGCCCTCTTTGTAGCAGTGACATGCCATTAAAGAAGCAGCCAAAATTAATTAATCACCTGTCTTATTTTGTGTGAAATCTCATTTATTGGCTAAATTTTTTGAAACTAATGATTTTTTTTTTGGATCTTTCCAAACAAAATCGAAATCTTTAATTCACGGTCGATGTATCAGTTTCCACGGACTTATTCGAATATTAAATTCTTTATATTTGAGTATTTTTTGAAAGACAATAACTTTTATATCACAAAACTATTTCGTGGGTTATTCACATTTTATTAACCGGTGGTCCAAATATTGATTTTTTAATCAGATTCAATTTCATGGGTTATTCATATTTTATTAATCCGTGATCCATATTTTCTTGTTTGATGTTAATCAAATACAACTCATCTATTTTAATTAAAGAGTGTTTGTCCACTCACGCTGATTATTATATATGTGGCTTACGGTTTGGACCTAGACGGATGAAAATTATGATCTCTAGAAGACTTGCAAACGTTTCATCAACAGGCAAATATTAAATAAAATTGATAGTCCAACGACTTGATAAGTACTTCACAACCTTTTTTCATTCATACTTTTACACATTAATTAATTTGTTGTCGAATTGTATAATAATATATGAGCAATTTTTTCGTAACTTGGCCGAAAAGTTTGATATAATACAAGATTTTTAATTCTTCACATCATTTTTAGGGGGGTACATTTGGGAACAATAATAATGCCATTAATTTCCATGGTTTTGTAAAGGCAGTAGTAGCCTCGTGGACTAAGACCTTTTGGTGGTTAATTTAGAATTCAACGGCCGGTGGTTAATTTTAATAATATCAATCTTATTCTTAAACTCATTAAATTACTAGAGTTAATCAAGTTGATCCCACCTCTGTGAGAGAGACAGCCCAAATAGTACTGTTTATTTTAAAGTCAGTCAGCTGCCAATTGGGTTAGTTTCAACAGTAAGGTCATGATGCTGTCTTGTCTATTTAAGAAAATTTATTCATACACGGGACTAGTTTGGTTGGTTATGCTATATATCATTTCTATCGACTCAAAATGGCAATACATATAATTAAATTATATGTTTATACATATACACAATGAAAGTCAATTCTATTAATAACTCTAGCAGACATAATTGTTTTTTTTCTGTTAAAATTATAATTTTTTAATTTTAAGTGGAGGATATATGATTTATTTATTTATTTATAAATTGGAGGAGATATGACTTTTTTTTATAAATAGAAAAGAATTTCGATGTGGATCTCATCATATTATAATTCTATTAGTGGATAAGATCTTTTTATTATTCTAACTTTATAACTTTTTTAGAGTTTAGAAGCCCTATAATACCCTAACAAATTTCTACCTTTTTAATCTAAAAGAACCCACTAAGAGATTTGAGGTAATAATGGAACTGCCAAAACTCGAACCACAATTCTTATAAGCGAGTATGATAAAACGGTCGACTTCCTTTTCACTAGGCCACACCTCCAAGTGCTGAAAGAGATATGACTTGAACGCACTTATAGCAGGTATATTCATTTTTTTCGATTCATTCTTTCAAAAGTTACTGAAAACAAAAATAAGTTCATTAAAATTCAAAATTTAATATATCAATAAATGCAAAAAGTCTCTTCAAATTAATGAGTTTTTAATTCCCGAATAACTAACTGATTAATTAATTTTTTATAATGTATTCCATTTTAATTTCTTTGACAAATAAGACAGACATCGTTGCGTTTTTTTTTCCAAAATTAGCCAATCGGATTAGTTAATTCTTTATAAGATATTCTATTTTTCTTTAACAAATAAGACAGCAACATGTTGTAGGCCTAGTTTTTTCTTTATAATATGTTATATTTTTCTGTGACATATAAGATAAATAAGACAGCAGCCGGCCGTTGCGTTTTTCCAAAATCAGTGAACCATTAATTAATTCCTTATAAGATATTCTATGCAATTTTTGGTTCTGAAACTGTCCTCTTAGATGCCTTGCATTCAATTCCAATTTTCAGCAGCTTCAATGTAGGATTAACAAAAAGGATGAAATAGTTAGAGCATTGAATCAGCAGCTTCAATGTGTCCCACTGGAAATTCTCAAGGGGTTGATTTAAGTAATATGTAGAGTTAGGGTTTGATTAAATTGATACGGTAGTCGGCGCTAGCCAAAAAAAAGAAAGGGTTGGTAATTTTAAGTTATAAAATTCTCATATTCAATGCTTCAATTAAGAAATTACAAGTTCTAAAATGTTTACGTTTTACAGTATTTCGAATATATACATATATTATTATTATTATTTGAACCTACTGGTGGGTGGGGTGATTCAAACTTGAGATTGCGTGTAATGATATTGTAATAATAAATATAATTTAAATATTTAATCAATGCTGCGCGCCCACGCTGCAGTCTCATTCAACAGCTACCAGAGATGATATCAGTTATGCATTTGATCGATCAAATTGTGGATGAAGAAAAGACACGCATGAGGCCTAAGATAGAGCAAGATCACAAATTCTAGCCACTCGCAACACATGATAGTTTTTATATTCAGTGCAAGAAATTAGTCAAACTCCTATATATAAATATAAAGAGGTGTGTTGATTTTTCTTCTATTATTGCCTCAAAAACAAAACTCCTATATATATTGCCCATACCACCTCCTATACATATAAACTTGATCAATATTTTTTCACACACAAGTAACACAACGCTCACCATGATCACGCCAGCTTTACATTCCTTTACCTCATGGTGGTCGAAAACCAGTCCAGAAAAATACGACCTTTTGCAAGTGTTTTTCACTCTCTTTGCTATCTTTGCTCTCCTATGGTACGCATGGATGTTTCTCAAACCCAAGAACCGGTATTCTTCTCCATTGCCGCCAGGCCCCATGGGACTTCCGTTGGTCGGAAACCTTCTAGGTCTTGATCCAGAGCTTCACACCTACTTTGCAAGCTTATCACAAGCCTACGGACCAATCCTCAAGCTCCAGCTCGGGAGTAAGGTTGGGATAGTCGTTAGCTCGCCGTCTTTGGCCCGTGAAATGCTCAAAGACCACGACGTCACGTTCGCCAACCATGAAGTTTCCACTGCCGGGCGAATAATGACCTACGGTGGATGCGACGTCTTATGGACACCATACGGAGCCGAGTGGCGCATGTTGAGGAAAGTCATCGTGCTGAAGATGCTTAGCAACACCACCTTGGACTCTTTTTACGCACTCCGGCGTCGGGAGGTCCGTCAAACCGTGAGTTACTTCTACAGTAAAGGTGGGTCGCGTGTGAACTTTGGGGAGCAAATATTTGTGACCGTATTGAACGTGATTACGAACATGATATGGGGTGGTACAGTGAAGGGTGAAGAGAAGGCTAGCTTGGGTGCTGAGTTTAGGGAGGTGGTGTCGCAGATGACGCAGATTGCGGGGAAGCCAAACATTTCGGACTTTTATCCGGGTCTGGCCCGATTTGACTTTCAAGGGATAGCGAAGCAGTCGGAGACGTTGGCTCGGAGGCTTGATGCAATTTATGAGAGAATGATTGGTCAACGCAGGAAACTTGAGGAATCGGAGGTTGGTGAAAAAAGTAAGGACTTTTTGGAGTTTTTGCTGCGTTTAGTAGATGAACAAGACGATAACTCGTCTACCCCTTTGACCTTGAACCACCTCAAGGCCCTCTTCATGGTATGTACATATTGTTAACTCTTCAACTAAATCATCATCTGATCATAAAATAATATATAGCCCTCTCTACAACATAATGCTAGGGCTGCCGCCACCTTTATTTATCAACTAATGACCCCATAGTACGCTGTTAGTTGGTAAAGTAATATATCCTAATAAGTGAAACCTTTAAGGTAAACTAATCATGAGTCATCATTTCAATTGATAAATAAAGATTTGTTACGATATGAATTGAAATATGTCGCCCCTTTTTCTATCCCACCTTCTGTTTCATTGCCATAATTTTAACTCGTTATAAAAAGAAAGTAATAAACTAAAACAAAATAAGTCAAAGGCATTGATGAACATGTCAAAATTATACTAATCACAGGGAAGGGGACGCAGATTTCGATTCATTATAATGTAATGGCTTGCTTTTAAATTTTAATGTAAAAGTTTATATATATATATATATATATATTTTGTAGAATTGAACATGTAGATTTACAAAGATCAAAATAGAAAAATAATACATATATATATATATATATATATATGTGTGTGTGTGTGTGTGTGAAAATTGCAATAATACACTATACAATATGAACAATGCTTTCCAAAACAATTTATGAAATTTTACAACTCTAATGATACGGTTTTATCCATTAAGGGCCAACATATAAGATACATGACCCTTTGTATTGGGGTCTGCCCTGCATCCAATTATATAATATATATAGGTGGATTGTATATTTTTCAAGGTTGGGTAGCTAGCATTACTCATATCTTTTTACACAGATATTCTTCTGGCAATTAATCTATATGGTATGAGTGAGTACTGTGACGCTACATTTATACCTTATTTTAATGAATTAGGTGGATTTTGACATGGCAGATATCTAATATTAGGAGGAAAATCAAGTCCAAACCCATTTCCTCTTCTACTTTTAGTTTGATATATATTTTTTTCCATCAAATTAATAAGTATCCTTTGATTAAGTAGCAAAGTTGCATGATTAATTAGTGGCTTACAAATTTGTATGGATTACCTCATATGCAAAAAATGTGGACAGGACATGGTGGTGGCTGGTAGTGACACATCCTCCAACACAATGGAGTTCGCCATGGCTGAAATCATGAACCAACCAAAGGTGATGAGCAAAATCCAGCAAGAATTAGACGACGTAGTTGGCAAACACAACATCGTAGAGGAGTCACACATCCACCAACTCCCATACTTAGAAGCAGTGGTCAAAGAAACTCTACGCTTGCACTCACCCGTGCCACTCTTAGTCCCTCGCTACCCAAGCGAAACCTGTATTGTGGGAGGCTACACCATCCCGAAAGGATCTCAGATTTTTATCAACGTGTGGGCAATACACAGAGACCCAACCCATTGGGAAAATCCATTGAAGTTTGATCCAGAGAGGTTCTTGAACAATAATAACAAATGGGATTTTAGTGGGAGTGACTTCAGTTACTTGCCATTTGGGTCTGGTAGAAGAATATGTGTAGGGATAGGAATGGCGGAGAGGATGGTTATGTATTCACTTGCTACGCTTTTGCATTCCTTTGATTGGGAACTGCCTCCTGGAGAGAAGTTGGATTTCTCTGACAAGTTTGGGGTTATTTTGAAGAAGAAGACACCTCTGGTTGCTATTCCTACTCCAAGATTATCTGATCTGGCTCTATACACATGATGTCCTTTCTAATTAATCATGCATTAATTATTGGTGATTTGATTGTGCATTATGGGAGTTAAGACTTAAAGTCCTTGAATAAACTAGCTATATGTGCTAATAATATGAACTTCATTTACATATATAAATATGTATTCCATGTGATTTATAGAAAAAGTATCTTCACACGTAAGTACCACAAACCATAGAACTGCTGAGGTTGTGAGATCATGCGCTTAATTGAAAATAGAGGGTCGAATTTTGGCCTAACTAAAGGATAGTAAAATATATTAAAACTTAAAACCAATCCAAACATATCGCGCTATATTTGTATGGTTTATTGTTAAATTCTGATATTTAAACACAATTATTCTTATTATTTTAAAAAATCAGTATACATAGGAGGCAGCTTGCTTTTGGTCTTTCTTTTGCTAGCACTTTGATTAGCAAATGTTATGAATTATTATAAGTCTGTCTATTAGATTACATCTTTTCAAACCAAATGGGAAAATGATAAATATTCTTGTATCCTTTCATGAAAAATTAAAACTTGAAAAATGTTCACCCATTTTATTCTATTTCGACTAGTACATGTAGTGTTTTTTTATAATTATTTTGTTGTCAAATAATGGAAAATAGAGTACCTTAATTAATTACGTTTTGTTTCTTTGATTTTAAATGTTCGCCACACTCATATTTAGTCTAAAATTCCAAATATGAAAAATCCACTAAAATTTTATATATTATATTACTTATAGAAATATCTAATTCAAATAAAATAAATCAAATGTAAAACTAATACACAATATTTAACAATATAAATTTATACCCTCATTTTAATGATTATTCATGCACATATAAACCGGATTATCGGAACACATGTGTTAGTCCATTGAAAAATTCTATCATTAATTAGAAATGAACTTATATGAATTGGAACAAACAAAATTTGGATTTGTCAATTGTCATGATAAATATTAGTAAAAAAAGTTAACAATAAAGAAAAAAAAAAAGTTGAAAAAAATTCCGGCTGCCCACTGCAGTCTGATTCAGCACAGCTCCAAAAATATCTGACTTTTTGATTGGATCTCGCAATGGACAAAGAAACACATGAAGTGTATGATAGATCCTCCTTCACAAATTCCAGCCACACACAAAAGATAGCTTTTTTTTCTTGATGCGAGCTATGTGTTAAGCTTAATTATTGCTTCAAAATCAAAGTTGTATAAATTATCTCAGCCTCCACATTAATTTCGTCGACTTCAGCCTTATCTTTTTCATCCATATACAACGCGCTCACCATGATCACGCCCACTTTACATTTCTTGCAAAATCTTCAAAGTTCCTTTACCTCATGGGTGCGGTCAAAAACCAGTCAAGAAAAATATGGCTATTCCCAAGTTTTCTTCACTCTCTGTGTAATCTTTGCTGTCTTCTGGTGCGCATGGCTGTTTCTAAAACCCAAGAATCGATCTTCTTCTCCATTGCCGCCAGGCCCGAAGGGACTCCCCTTGGTCGGAAATCTTCTAGGTCTTGATCCGGAGCTCCACACCTACTTCACAAGATTGTCACAGACGTACGGACCAATCCTCAAGCTCCAGCTCGGTAGTATGGTTGGGATCGTCATAAGCTCTTCGACCTTGGCCCGTCAAGTCCTCAAAGACCACGAAGTAACTTTCGCCAACCACGACGTTCCCACCGCAGCCCAGATAGTATCCTACGGCGGGTGCGACGTCGTTTGGACCCCGTACGGACCCGAGTGGCGCATGTTGAGGAAAGTCTGCGTGCTGAAGATGCTCAGCAAGACCACCTTGGACTCCGTTTACGTGCATCGTCGCCAGGAGGTCCGAAAAACAGTGAATTACTTCTACAGTAAAGTCGGGTCGCCTGTGGACGTTGGAGAGCAGATATTTTTGACAACGTTGAATATGATTACTAACATGATATGGGGTGGCACGTTCCAGGGTGATGAGAGGGATAGATTGGGTTCTGAGTTTAGGGAGTTGGTGTCGAAGATGACGGAGATGGTGGGGAAGCCAAACGTTTCGGACTTTTTTCCGGGTCTGTCCCGGTTTGACTTGCAGGGAATAGCAAAGCAGACGGAGGGGTTGGCTCGGAGGCTTGATGGAATTTATGAAAGAATAATCGGTCAGCGGAGGAGGATTGAGGAAGAGGGTGGTGAAAAAAGTAAGGACTTTTTGGGGTTTTTGCTGCGCTTAGTAGATGAACAAGACGATAAGACGCCTTTGACCATGAACCACCTTAAGGCCCTCTTAGGGGTACGTATATATATATGCATGTTAAATTCTTCATCTAAATGATAATAATTATAATAATAATTCACTCCTTTTATCATATTTTCAACATTGAAAATTATAAACATTAAGGTAAAATGTAATAAAATGACTAATTAATACTGTTATCAAAGCATGTTACTTATTTTGTATAATCGAACATATTCATCTACAAGGTTGAAGAAGACGAAAAGAAAAAATACAAGTATACAAAATTGTATCCTCTATGTTTCTGTAAACAACACTTGTAATGTGTATATATTGTGATTTTACAATAGATCATATGCTTTTTACATAATTATTTTTTCAATTTTATATGATTTGAGCGCGACATGGCAATTGGTGTGATATATTTATTATCTACTAGTAGGAAGAACACCAAATTCAAGTCCATTTCCTCTCTTGTATTCCTATGGAGTTTGATTCTTTTCAACAAGTGAATATCATTTTATTTAGAAGCAAATTTGCATAGATTAATTACCTCATGTGTAAAAAATGTGGGACAGGACATGGTGGTGGGTGGAAGTGACACATCCTCCAAAACAATGGAGTTCGCCATGGCTGAAATCATGAACCAACCAAAGGTAATGAACCGAATCCAGCAAGAACTAGATGCCGTAATTGGCAAACACAACCTCGTAGAAGAGTCTCACATCCACCAACTTCCATACCTACAAGCTGTGGTCAAAGAAACTCTACGCTTACACGCAACGGCTCCTCTCTTGGTCCCTCGCATCCCTAGCGAAACTAGCATTGTGGGAGGTTACACCATCCCTAAAGGCTCTCGGATATATATCAATGTGTGGGCAATACACAGAGACCCTAGCAATTGGGAAGAGCCATTGAAGTTTGATCCAGAGAGGTTCTTAAACAGTAAATGGGATTATAGTGGGAGTAACTTTAGTTACTTGCCATTTGGATTTGGTAGAAGAATATGCGTAGGGATTGGAATGGCGGAGAGGATGATTATAAATTCACTTGCTACCTTTTTTCATTGCTTTGACTGGGAAGTGCCACCTGGAGAGAAGTCGGATCTGTCTGAGAAGTTTGGGATTGTTTTGAAGAAAAAGATACCTCTTGTTGCTATTCCTAAACCAAGATTATCTGATCCGGCTCTATACACACAATGTCCTTACTAAGCATGCATTGGAGGTGATAAAATAATTTGTGTGTAGTGTATATGATTTTAGTTTGATTTTGTATTATAGCGCTGTGTGTGGATCCTCCATAACAGCTAGCTGCATGTATATACCAAGAAAAATATAAATTCATTATTTACCAAAAAAAAGAAAAGAAAATATAAATTCATATATGATTGGTCACAACGGACAAAGAAAACATAACAAGTCTAGGAAACATCCTCGTTCACGAATTCTAGCCACACCGTATACGCGCGCACAAAATAGATAGCTTTTTGTCTTCACCTGCGCAGGTGAAGACAAAAAGCTATCTATTTTTCATGCGTACTCAAGCTGTGTGTTGATTTTTCTTCAATCGTTGCTTCAGAATCAAAGTCCTAGTTATAAAAGCACCATTCCACCCCCACTTCATCCACTTTTCTCCGCGCAGGTGAAGACAAAAAGCTATCTATTTTTCATGCGTACTCAAGCTGTGTGTTGATTTTTCTTCAATCGTTGCTTCAGAATCAAAGTCCTAGTTATAAAAGCACCATTCCACCCCACTTCATCCACTTTTCTCCATCACCATGACGCCCACTTTGCATTCCTTCACCCCATGGTGGTCCAAAACCAGTCAACAGAAACATGATTTTTCCCTAGTAATGTTCACTCTTTCTGCTATCTTTGTTCTCCTATGCTACGCATGGATGTTTCTCAAATCCAAGAACCGATCTTCTTCTCCATTGCCGCCGGGCCCCATGGGACTCCCGTTGGTCGGAAACCTTCTAAGTCTTGATCCCGAGCTTCATACCTACTTCACAAGCTTGTCACAAACCTACGGACCAATCCTCAAGCTCCAGTTCGGGAGTAAGGTTGGGATCATCGTTAGCTCGCCGTCCTTGGCCCGTCAAGTGCTCAAAGACTACGACGTCACGTTCGCAAACCATGACGTTCCCACCACTGGCCGAATAATGAGCTATGGCGGGTGCGACGTCTTATGGACTCCATACGGATCCGAGTGGCGCATGTTGAGGAAAGTCTGCGTTCTGAAGATGCTTGGCAAGGCCACCTTAGACTCTGTTTACATACTCCGGCGCCGGGAGGTCCGAAAAACCGTTAGTTACATCTACAGTAAAGTCGGGTCACCGGTGAACTTCAGGGAGCAAATATTTTTGACCGTATTGAACGTGATTACAAACATGATGTGTGGTGGAACGGTGGAGGGTGATGATAGGGCTAGTTTGGGTGCTGAGCTTCGAGAAGTGGTGTCGAAGATGGTGGAGATGGTGGGGAAGCCAAACATTTCGGACTTTTATCCTGGTCTGGCCCGATTTGACCTGCAAGGGCTAGCGAAGCAGATGGAGGGTTTGGCTCGGAAGCTTGATGGAATTTATGAGCGAATGATTGGTCAACGAAGGAAACTTGAAGAAATGGGCTGTGCTGAAAAAAGTAAGGACTTCTTGGGGTTTTTGCTTCGTTTAGTAGATGAACAAGACGACAAAATGCCATTCACCATGAACCACCTTAAGGCCCTTCTAACTGTACGTGTGCTTGTTCTTCATCTACATAATAATAATAATTCATTCATTTCATCATTTTGAATATTATAAATTATACACATTCAAGTAAAATATATATATATATATATATATGTAATAAAATGACGACTATATTTATATTATTCTTTATTCTTATAAAAGTATATTACAACCTTTATTTTTATTTATTTATAATTGAACGTATTGTTCTACAAGATCAAAGAAGACGTACGATATAAAATTGTAACATTTATCTTTCCGTACACAACCTTGTAATTAATGTGTATAAATTGTGATTATACCCATACATCCAACATAGAGCGTTTTTTATATATACTAGTTCTTCCAATTGGTATCAGAGCTAGCTGTGACTTTAAGTTTATATTAATGAATAGGGTAGATTTTGACATGGAACTTGTGTGATATCTAATAGTAGGAGGGAAAACCAAGTTCATGCTCATTTCCTCTTTTGATTATTTTTCAAATTTGCATGGATTATTACCTCATGGTGTAAAAATTGCATGTGGGAAAGGACATGGCGGTGGCAGGGAACGACACGTCCTCCAACACAATGGAATTCGCCATGGCTGAAATCATGAACACACCAAAAGTAATGAACCAAATCCAGCAAGAACTAGAAGCCGTAGTTGGCAAACATAACATCGTAGAGGAGTTACACATCCACAAACTTCCATACTTAGAAGCAGTGGTCAAAGAAACTCTGCGGTTGCACCCACCGGCTCCTCTCTTGATTCCTCGCTGCCCAAGCGAGACCTGCACTGTGGGAGGCTACACCATCCCTAAGGCCTCTCAGGTTTTTATCAACGTGTGGACAATACACAGAGACCCAACCAAGTGGGAAAATCCATTGAAGTTTGATCCAGAGAGGTTCTTGAACAATAACAATATTAAATGGGATTATAGCGGGAATGACTTCAGTTACTTGCCATTTGGGTCTGGTAGAAGAATATGTGCTGGGATATTAATGGCGGAGAAAATGGTTATGTACTCACTTGCGACGCTTTTGCATGCCTTTCATTGGGAGGTGCCTTCTGGAGAGAAGTTGGATCTCTCTGACAAATTTGGGATGAGTTTGAAGAAGAAGATACCTCTTATTGCTATTCCTAAACCAAGATTATCTCATCCGGCTCTATACTCATGATATCCATTTACTAATTGAGTATGCATTGTTGATGATATTATAACTTTTGTATATGATTTTGGATTGATTGTGCATTAGGGGAGTTAAAGACTAAAAGTTCCTTGATTAAGAGATATATATTTTCCCACATATTTGATATATAATATATATTTGATGTCTATTTGATTTATTGTAGTATTTAGTGAGATGGTTAACCCTCAAAACAAAATTTGGTTTCTGTTAAGACTCCACTGCTGAGTCATTTGTAGAAGGAAATGGACTCAAATTAAAATAATGCCACAAATATATATATATATATATATATATATATATCATCAAGATTACAAAAACTTCTAATCTAAAGGAGGAGAGTCAAACTTGAACCCACAACATTAATTAACTTGAACCTACAACATTAGAAGTGAATACAAAGGTAGTACCACTGCCCAACCTCACCTGTTAACAATAGTTTAGCGTTGAAAAAGTCAATACCTTGCACAAAACATAAATTGAAGTCCTTTATTGGTGGCTTGTCTATTCTTCACTGCCAACGATATTGATTGGACACTTCCTTCAAAGTCTTCACGTGTAGGCGTTTAATTGGGTCGCGTCAAATCCAAGAAAATGGAACCCACAAGTTTCATCCAGGGACGAGTGGCCTCACGTGGCGCGGAGTTTGGCGTGGTGGCGAGATGGTCTTCGCTGCAGGCCGGTGAGGTGCTCAAAGACAACCCATTTCCAGCAGATCATGCCCTACTGAGAACTTTATACCCTCATTTTGGATATTCAAATTACACCGAAAAAAGAGAAAACTTTATTTTCTTTTCTTTTCTTTCCTTTTCTTTTCCCTGGTTCTCTTTGGAAACCAGAATTCCAGGTCTAATTAATATTCTGCAGAAAAAGAAGATGCCAGCAATTTATGGCCAATAATAGTCCATAAGTTTTAATTATTGCATAACAAAACAAAACCTTTCTTGGGTTAGATTGGGATTGCGTGGTTGTAGATTGTAACTAAAGGCTCTCCAATGGTAAACAAAATAATGATGTGGATGTTGCCGTATAATTGTATTATATAAAATAGTTACAAAAATTGCCTTTTGGAGTTTATATAAATTTAATTATTTTTCTAATAATATGCATAGCTCTTAAATTACAATAAAAACGTCGCAATATTTATTAGAATTATAGGAAAAAATAATGCTACAGGACAAATGAACAATCAAACAGCTAGTCTGTACGTATTTGCTTGCCTCTGTCCACAAATTAAAAAGAAAAAAGAAAAAGGACAATCAATCAGAAAAAATAAGAAAAAACAATGAAAAACGACATTCAACCAGAGCAAAGAAAACAAAAAAAGAAAAGTGAAAACGACAATCAATCAGATTCAGAAATGGAGGGCCTTGGGCAGTAAAATATGTGGATAGCAAAATATGTGACCAGAGCATTAAGCTGTTTACAATTTATTTCGAAAACAATTTCTTATTTCTTTTATATGAAAATCTTTTATCTTTATTTAAAATTAAATTTTATTAAAAACTAGTTTTATTCTGAGATCTCTTTATTTACACTTTAAAACTATTCTTACTTTTAAAAGATTTTTATATTCCGACTATTAAACTTTTTTAAGTAATTTGCATTTTATGTTTTCTCAACATATCTCACAAACTAATTATGTTTACAAGCAACTTTTAAGTCCAAATCCAACTTTTTAAAACAAAACTCAAATTTAACCATGTTAATCGTCTTTTTAAAATTCAATTTTAATTGTGGTCTTCTTTTTAAAATCTAATTCGACTGCGATCACATGTCAATATTATTGAATCAGATCCAGGTCATATCTTCAAAATTTAAATTCTAATTCGATTGAATTTTTAAAATCTAAATCCAATACAACAGCATTTTTTAAAATCTAATCTGATTAGGTATTCATAAAAAAAAAGAAAAAAAAAAAGAAAATATTTTCTTAGGTATTCATAATAATAAAAAAAAGAAGATATTTTCTTAGGAGCTAGGCACACTTACAAATATTGAGAAAAAATAAAATATAAAATTGACAACTCGAGTTTTTTTGGTAAATGACAACTCGAGTTGAGAATGACATTTTCTTAGTGGTAGGGCCACTTTTAGACATCGAAAAAAAAAAATAGAATATAAAATCGACAGTTTGAGTTGCTGACATGAATAGTGACAAAGTGTGTCAGTTTCTCCCATATCAATCCTTGTCCAATCTAACTTTTGTGAATTCCTAGCTTTATCATAACGCAATGCCATTCCTAGATATCTGCTTTTATAGTTCTTTTTTATTTAAATAAAATGAAGTTTTTAAGGCTAAAAAATAAAATAAATGATTTATTCACAGCATTTTAACCTTAACCATAATTTTAACCCTCAAACGAATCCATATCCTGGTAGTATGTAATTGGGCTATACCTATACGAAATAGGGATTATTAAATTATTAGAATCCAACGCCATAAGAGTATTTTAATTAGCCAAGTGATTATAGCATTAAACGATAATAGTAATTGATAGGAATTTTTTTATCATAATTATAATATTTTTAATTTTAAAAAAAATGAAATTTAATGGCACCATTTAAAAAATATAAATGTTAGGACATAAATGTTAGGACCTACTACTAGACCAATCTTATTTGTCAATGAAACATTTTTTATTATCCAACATAACCTTTTAATTAACTACCTTTTGAAAATTTTAGTTTAACAAATGAATTATTATAGGTCTCATAAATTATATATGTTAAATACTCCAATAATGCATGGTTCCTTTTCGAACCGAGTGGGTTGGTCCCATACACATCATATCTTGTATAAGCAGGTGCACCTCACATTCGTAAATACTACAAAAAGTTAAATAGATAGCTTCAGATAATTAGGACCCTACTCCTGATCTCATTGTCACTAGTACTGTTACCTAGCGCCAACCTACAATGTATTTATGTATATAATATTAAAAACACATTTTTTTAATTAATAAAAAATTCATGCTAGTTTTAGAACCTTATAATATAATAGTACTTAAATCAGTTACTACTCCGAAGATAATGATCACAATGCATGTTTCTTATCCTTGTATGAAGATGATGATAAGTCGGTTTCTTTTCATATAAATATGAGCTCAAATTCGGCTTTGATTTCTGGGGAACAATACCATGAATCAAGTGTGGGCGTGTTTAAGTGTGCCCATTACTCAGAATATGAGGGTACGTAATACATACACAAGAGCAAGAGGAGTAAAAAACAAGAAGATCAGTGAAAAAAAAAAAAATACATAGGAGCATATATATAAGTCAAGCAATACCGTCTTCACCTGGCATTTAGTCGAGTACTTTGATAAACATTTATATTAAAATGGTCAAGTAATTATTTTTATATATGCAACCAAACAAACATATGTTCTTGAATTAATATTTATTCATTTTATGTTTTAATTAAGAAAATAATACCACTCATTATATTGTTCTTATTTGAACAATGTGTTATACTATTAAAAAAGATAAACACTTTTGAACGTAAAATTTAAATATTTAAAGCAAATAAGTAGATGCGTATTTGAACAAATCTTACCTCAGATTCCCTACATATTTTGAATTGAACTTCTTGAATATTAATATTTTCCTTTTTTTCTTTTTTATATATATTAGAGATCTGTTGTGAAGATGATTAGTCTTTAAAGTAGATCAGAGTTAAAAATTTTAATGTTATTTAAATTTGATAACCATACGAAAGTTTCAAATAATAATCCACTTCCAAACCAAAACACAAATAGGACTAACAAGATTAAAACTCATAATTTTAAAATATGGGCATCTCTTTTTACTACTTGAACTACCCCTGGTGGTATACTTTCCTCTCTTTTACGATCTACAATATTAATATTTTCAGATCTCAACCATGGTTTTTTTTTTTAATTATTTTCTTCTTCAGATCTTGGCTGGGATCCACCAATAAATTAATAAATAATGTCTAATAAAACGAATAAAGAAATCGAGCTAGCTGAGTTTACTCACTAATTAATTGGGAGAGTCTTCTCCCAATGCTACATTGCTACGTAATTTTCTTAATTAATTGTTAATTAGTCACCTTCAGGTTTTTTTTTCTTTTTTCTGGCAAATTAAGTTGCATTAGAACCGCACAAAAAGCTTCAGCAGAAGGAGATTACAAAACAACAGCACCAGCAATCTGGTCTGCGAACAACTGGTCTAAAAGACAAAGGGAATGGTGACAAATGGTATAGTGACAAAAGTTACCAGTTTCTCCCATTTCAAACACTTCTATTTCTTGTTTTACTTAGTAATCATCCTTAACCATGGTTGATCAAACCAATGACTTCGTTATATAAATTGACAAGGACCGGAAGATTGATTTTTATGTTCCAACAGATTGGTCCTTGTCGATTGAACACAATCGCTGCAAATGTGGTGGAGCTGGTGGCATGCTTGCAATCAGATGCATGAACATGTCGGACAGGTTCCCATCCTTATTGTCATGACCGCTCTCGCAGTGTTGTGGTTCGCGTGGACTAACAAGAAGTCGAGAAAAGCTAGTCCCAGACTCCCACCAGGTCCTTGGGGCTTGCCAATAGTAGGATACCTTCCCTATTTGGGAACTGATCTACACAAAGAGTTCACACAACTGGCCAAAATCTATGGCCCTATTTACAAGCTTTGGCTCGGAAGCAAACTATGCATGGTGGTGAGCTCACCTTCTCTTGTCAAAGAAGTGGTTCGTGACCATGATTTAACATTTACCAACCGAGACCCTCCTATTGCTGGAAAAATTGTTACCTATGGAGGGAATGATATTGTTTTTCAAGCTTATGGCTCAGTTTGGATGAAACTGAGAAAGATATTTGTGAGTCAGATGCTAGGCAATTCAGTTCTTGATGGTTTATATTCTCTGAGAAGAGAACAGGTTAAGAATTCTATTAGGCAGGTGTATGGAAAGGCTGGCACCCCAGTTGATGTGAGTAAGTTGGCATTTTTAACAGCTTTTAATGCGTCTCTGAGCATGTTCTGGGGTGGCTCATTACAACAAGATCAAGCAGATTATGGAGCTCAACTTAGAAACGCGGCAACAGAAATTATGGTGCTGATTGGAAGCCCCAACATTTCTGACATTTTCCCGCCGCTTGCGTGGTTTGATATACAAGGAATTGAAAAGCAAATGAAGGCACTCTTTGGGATTTTTGATCGGATATTTGATTCGGCTATTGAACAACGGAAGAAGATTATGGCGGCGGCAAAAGCTGAGGATCGACAACCACAAAGAAACGAAGAGAGGAAGGACTTTCTACAATTCCTCTTGGACCTTAATGAAAATGAAAATAGTGCAACGTCAATTACCATTGCTCAGCTCAAGGGCATGCTCATGGTAAGTTTGCATATATATGACTCCCAATATTTATCCTACCCTCGTGGTAACGTTTTTGTTTTTGGTTTTATAGTTTTTGGTTATGAGTTTCTGTATAATTCACTTAATTCATAGGATAGTTAGAATATACTAATTTGACTTCTTAATTAATTATAAATATAGATGAAAAAAAAAAAAAACCACGAATATCAAATTGAAAATCATTTTTAAATTGTTATATTTATTTTTCTTTTTCTTCGCATTATAGTAAAATGAGAACGCTAATTAACATTAACCAATCTTAACTAACATTTCAACTAAGTAAATTGAATTTGGATCTTCTCCACATCTGAGTATTTCTTTATCATTTTATAATCTTAAACATGTGAAAAATTAAATATTAATGATCCATAGTAAACTTAGATGGCCCATTGCTAATATGTAAAAAATTAATATGTATTCACCTTTTAAAATTTACCTTTTTTAAATAGAATTTTAGAATAAAAACCCTCTAAATTTATGTTGTATCATAACTGGACCATTAATATTTAATTTGCCAAGGAAGATTATAAAAAGAAAAAAGTGCTAAAATAGGAGTTCCAAATAAATCATACACAGCTCAACAAAACAAAAATATTACCAGAAAGTCCCTTGATGATTTGACTTCAAATTCTTTCAATTAATTTATGTCACAATCTTTTTTGTACCTTTTTTTTTTCTTTTTCTTTTTTTCCTAATTTCCCATTTATCAAAATTTTCTTCGCCTTCTATTTTTTACTAGTTTACTTAAGTTGTACAGTTGTTGTGGGTGGAACAGACACCACATCAACCATGGTGGAATGGACGATTGCAGAGCTGATTCAGCATCCGGACATAATGCATAAAGTGCGTGAAGAACTGATACAAGTTGTGGGGTTGAACAATTGGGTTGAAGAGTTTCATCTTCCCAAATTAACCTATTTGAATGCGGTCATTAAGGAGACATGTCGTTTGCACCCAGCGTTGCCTTTGCTAGTGCCGCGCTGTCCTAGCGATTCGAGGACAGTTGGTGGCTACCTTGTACCCAAAGGTACTAGGATTTTCATTAATGCCTGGTCTATACATAGAGACCCTAGTGTTTGGGACAACCCTTTGGAATTTATGCCGGAGAGGGTCCTTAATGATCCAAGCAAATTTGATTTTTATGGCAACAGTTTCGAATATTTGCCATTTGGATCCGGAAGAAGAATGTGTGCAGGACTTCCCTTGGGAGAGAGGATGTTGATTTACATATTGGCTTCGTTCTTGCATTGTTTTGAATGGAAAATGCCTGTTGGTGTGAAGCTTGAGCTATCAGACAAATTTGGGATTGTGACAAAGAAAATGGTACCCTTAGTTGCCGTTCCAACACCCAGGCTACCTAATTTAGAGCTTTACGCTTGAACTAAATTTCAAGCACTGCGTTTAGCAATAATAATGTGTTTTTAATGCTTTTAATATTGGGTAAAAGTATTGATGTTAAAAAAATAATTTTTCTAATGCTTTTAATATTGGGTGAAAGTATTGGTTGCTTTAACATTTAGTTTTATTTTTAATTGGTAACATGAATTTGGTTATATGTTGAGCCAAGTATATATTTGAAATGTTGATCGGATATAGTAGTTGATACTTGTGAGCCAATTAAGTTTAATTAATTGGTAGCATGAATTTGGTTACCACCTTTGAAGATGTATTTAGGAAAATGTGTTGTGTGTGTTTGTGTATATATATGTATGTATATTGAACCCAAAGTTTAAGCATGCAAATGCGTATGGTAGTTGAAAAATACAAATTAAAATGAAAACTTTAGGAGAATCCAATATTATTCAAAGCCTTCCCACATTCGATTAAGTTCAATTTCATCTTTCTCATAGTCATACATTTCATTTCTAGAAGCTAAGGTAGAGTTCATAACTTAAAAATCCCTATGTACATATCATTAGTACTAAATGCATCCACAACACAAAATCTAAATTAATTAATCATCTATTTTATTTCGGGTTAAATCTCATTAATTTATTCCAAATTAAAAGGCTTTTAAACTAACTTTCTTCGCATTAATTATTCTTTCGGTTCTTTTTAGACAGAATTGCTATCTTTAAATCACTATTGACAGCTTATTTTAAAATTAAACCTGTTATATTTTTGAGTTTTTTTGAAGAGTTATTGATAATGATAACTTCCAAACTTTATATAAAGTAGTAAATTGGTCTTTAAATTTGAAAATTATTACTAATATCCTTAATTTTAAAAACAGTTATAAATTACCCCTAATTCATAAACATAAGATATCTTAAATATAATATTTTTGAATTGTTCAAAATATTTTTCTATATGAATTATTCAAACTAATTTATTTTCATTTATTATTATCTACCTCAACTTTTAATATAAAATATATATATATATATATATATATATATCTGAACAGTTAAAAAAGATATCATGTTTATCAATAAATGAATAATTTTTAACTATTTTTTTAATTTAAAGAGTATTAGACAACCCACTATTTTCTATAAAATTTAAAAAAATTTGGTACTTATAACCCTATTTTGAAAGACACGTGCTTTTATTTTACAAAACTGTTTCGTACGTGGGTACATTATTCATTTTTTATTAATCAGTGGTACAAAAATTTTCTTGTTTGAATTTTTTTCAAATTCAATTTCGTGGGTTATCCATGTTTTATTAATCAGTGATCGATCCAGATATTTTCATGTTTGATATATTTTAATCAAATTCAGCTCATCTATTCTAAAAGAGTGTATGTCCACTCAGCCTAACTGTTCGGACCTAGACGGATGAAAATTATGATTTGTAAAAGAGTTTTTTTTTTTTTGGTGAATATGATTTGTAAAAGAGTTGGAAACGTTTCATCGACGGCAAATATAAAATAAAAATTGAGTCCAACGACTTTTTTTTTTTCTTTGCTAAAATGATAATCCAGCGACTTTTTTTTTTTTTTGGTAAATTGATAAGTACTACACATGCATTTTTCATTCAATTTTTTCACTAAAACCTCCTAAAGCTATTAGTGAATTTCTGTTCATATAAATATGAGCTCAACTTGGGTTTTGATTTCTGGGGAACAATACCATAAATTAAAGTTTGGGTGTGTTCAAGTATGCCCGTTACTCAGAATATGGGGGTATGTAATATATACACAAGAGCAAGACGCGTAAAAAACAAGAAGATTAGTGAAAATAAAAAATACATAGGAGCATATATATAAGTCAAGCAATATTATCTTCACCTGGCATTGAGTCGAGTACTTTGATAAACATTTATATTAAAATGGTCAAGTAATTATTTTTCTATATGCAACCAAACAAACATATGTTCTTCAATTAATAATTTATTCATTTTACGTTTTAATTAAGAAAATAATATCACTCATTATATTGTTCTTCTTTGAACAATGTGTTATACTATTAAAAAAAAACACTTTTGAACGTAAAATTTCAATATTTACTGTGATACATTAAACAAATAATTAGATGCGTATTTCAACAAATCTTACCAAAGATTCCCTACATATTTTGAATTGAGCTTCTAAAATATTAATATTTTCTTGTCCTATACTTTCCTTATGATCTATAATATTTTCAGATATTAACCAAGGTTTCATTTTTTAAATTTATTTTCTTCTTCAGATCTTAGCTGGAGTCCACCAATAAATTAATGAATAATGTCTAATAAAACGAACAAAGAAATCTAGCTAGCTGAGGTTACTCACTAATTAATTGGGAGAGCCTTCTCCCAATGCTACATTTGCTACGTAATTTTTTTAATTAATTGTTAATTAGTCACTTTAGTTTTTTTTCTTTTTTCTGGTAAATTAAGTTGCATTAGAACCGCACAGAAAGCTTCAGCAGAAGGAGATTACAAAGAAACGGCACCAGCACTCTGGTCTGCGAACAACTGGTCTAAAAGACAGGGGATGGTGACAAATGGTATAGTGACAAAAGTTAATCAATTTCTCCCATTTCAACCATTTTTATTTTTTGTTTTACTTAATAATCATCCTTAACCATGGTTGATCAAACCAATGACTTCGTTATCTAAATTGAGAAGGACCGGAAGATTGATTTTTATGTTCCAACAGATTGGTTCCTGCCGGTTGAACACAATCGCTGCAAATGTGGTGGAGCTGGTGGCATGCTTGCAATCAGATGCATGAACATGTCGGACAAGTTCCCATCCTTATTGTCATGATCGCTCTCGCAGTGTTGTGGTTCGCGTGGACTAACAAGAAGTCGAGAAAACCCTCTAAATTTATATTATATCACAATTTGGACCATTAATATTTAATTTGCCACAAATTGGAAGATTATAAAAAGGATTAGAAAGTGCTAAAGTAGGGGAGTTCCAAATAAATTATACACAACTCAACAAAATAAAAATATATTACCAGAGTCCCTTGATTATTTGACTTCAAATTCTTTCAATTAATTTATGCTACATAATCTTTTTTGTAGCTTTTTCTTCTTTTTTCCCCCTAATTTCCCACTTATCAAAATTCTCTTCGCCTTCTAATTTTTTACTAGTTTACTTAAGTTGTACAACAGGATGTTGTTGTGGGTGGCACAGACACCATATCAACCATGGTGGAATGGACGATTGCAGAGCTGATTCACCATCCGGACATAATGCATAAAGTACATGAAGAACTAATACAAGTTGTGGGTTTGAACAATTGGGTTGAAGAGTTTCATCTTCCCAAATTAACCTATTGAATGCAGTCATTAAGGAGACGTGTCGTTTGCACCCAGCATTGCCTTTGCTAGAGCCGCGCTGTCCTAGCGATTCTAGGACACTTGGTGGCTACCTTGTACCCAAGGGTACTAGGATTTTCATTAATGTTTGCTCTATACATAGACCCAAGGGTTTGCGACAACCCTTTGGAATTTATGCCGGAGAGGGTCCTCAATGATCCAAGCAAATTTGATTTTTATGGCAACAGTTTCGCATATTTGCCATTTGGTTCCGGAAGAAGAATGTGTGCAGGACTTCCCTTGGGAGAAAGGATGTTGATTTACATACAGCTTCGTTCTTGCATTGTTTTGAATGGAAAATGTCTGTTGGTGTGAAGCTTGAGCTATCAGACAAATTTGGGATTGTGACAAAGAAAATGGTACCCTTAGTTGCCGTTCCAACACCCAGGCTACCTAATTTAGAGCTTTACGCTTGAACTAAATTTCAAGCACTACGTTTAGCAATAATAATGTGTTTTTATTGCTTTTAATATTGGGTAAAAGTATTGATGTTAAAAAACTAATGTTTCTAATGCTTTTAATATTGGGTGAAAGTATTGGTTGCTTTTAACATTTTGTTTTATTTTTAATTGGTAACATGAATTTGGTTATATGTTGAGCCAAGTATATATATGAAATGTCGATCCGATATAGTAAATGATACTTGTGAGCCAATTAAGTTTAATTAATTGTTAGCATGAATTTGGTTACCACCTTTGAAGATGTATTTAGGAAAATGTGTTGTGTGTGTGTATATATATATATATATATATATATATATATATATTGAGCCCAAAGTTTATGCATGCAAATGTGTATGGTAGTTGAAAAGTAAATTAAACTTTATAAATTCAAATTAAAATGAAAACTTTACGAGAATTCAATATTATTCAATGCCTTCCCACATTCAATTAAGTTCAATTTCATCTTTCTCATAGTCATACATTTCATTTTTAGAAGCTAAGGTAGATTTCATAACTCAAAAGTCCCTATATACATACTATTACCACCAAATGCATCCACACGAAATCTAAATTAATTAATCATCTATTTTATTTCGTGTCAAATGTTATTAATTTATTCCAAATTAAAAGATTTTTAAGCTAACTTTTTTTGCATTAATTATTCTTTCGGATCTTTTTAGATAGTGTTGGTATTCTTAAATCATTGCTGACAACTTATTCTAAAATTAAACCCTTTATATTTTTGAGCATTTTTTGAAGAGTTATTTGTAACAATAACTTTTAAACTTTTTATAAAGTAGTAAATTGCTCTTTAAATTTGGAAATTAGTACTAATATCCTTAATTTTAAAAACAGTTATAAATTATCCTCTAACTCATAAATATAGTATATTTTAATCTTAAATACAGTATTTTTAAACTATTCAAAATATTTTTCTACATAAATGATTTAAACTAATTTATTTTCACCTATGATCATCTATCTCAACCCTCAATATAATATATATATATATATATATATATATATATATATATATATATATGAATAGCTAAAAATATATCGAGGGATAATTTTCAACTATTTTTAAAATCCAAAGGGTATTAGACAACTTACTACTTCCATAAAATTGAAAAAACTTTGGTACAAATAACCCTAGTTTGAAAGACACTTGCTTTTATTTTACAAAACTATTTCGTACGTGGGTATATTATTCATATTTTATTAATCAGTGGTACAAAAATTTTCTTGTTTGAATTTTTTTCAAATTCGATTTCGTGGGTTATCCATGTTTTATTAATCAGTGATCGATCCAGATATTTTCTTGTTTGATATATTTTAATCAAATTCAGCTCATCTATTCTAAAAGAGTGTATGTCCACTCAGCCTAACTGTTTGGACCTAGATGGATGAAAATTATGATTTGTAAAAGAGTTTTTTTTTTTTTTTTTGGTGAATATGATTTGTAAAAGAGTTGGAAACGTTTTATCGACGGCAAATATAAAATAAAAATTGAATCCAACGACTTTCTTTTTTTTTTGCTAAAAAAATAATCCAGCGACTTTTTTTTTTTTTTTTTGGTAAATTGATGGTCCAGCAACTTGATAAGTACTGCACAAGCATTTACACATTAATTAATTAATTTGTTGTCGAATTATTCACATATGAATAAAATTTTGTAACGTGGCAGAAACGTTTGATATATACAAGATTTTTAATTCTTCAACAATATCTTAAGGCTAGATATCTGTAAAAGGACAATTTGGGGGATAAAAGTAATGCCATTAATTTGCATGGTTTTGTAAAGGAATTACCAGGTGGCCTACGCCCTTTTGGTGGGCTGTGACAGGTAAGGTCATGTCGTTCCTTCAGACATTTTCTGTATGGCAACGTGTACCACCTCATTGATATGCCCAGCTTAATAGCAATACATAGAAAATGAAACCTCATCTCTAACTTATATCGACTTTAAACAGGTCAGGGTATTAGGATTTGCAGAGATTACGGTGGATTTTCAATCCATCTTCTTATTCCTGCACCAGTCCCTCCCCCTCCCTTAATATTTTCACTAATTCCTCTTATTAAATATGAGCTTACTAAAGTTGCTTTCAAAATTTGGGATAAATATTGGGTTAAGAATGTAGTGTAGAATTTAGAATTCAACGGTGCATGGTTAGTATATATATATTACCAATCATAGTCAAGTAGTATTGTTTATTTTAAAGTCAGCTAGCAGCCCAAGTTGGTTAGTGTTAATAATAAGGTCATAATACTGTTGTGTTATTTTAAGGTCAGTTAGCAGCCCAAGTATAATATATATACAAAGAAACATATTCATACACGGGAATTAGTTTCATTGGTTATGCATGCTATCATTTCTATCAATTCAAAATGGCATGTATATTTTTATATACAATAAGATTTCTTTATAGTACTATTATATATAAAATTAATTTGTACGTAATAATAAAAAATTATGGTCCAAATTTGGATCAATAATAAATTCTACATTGTAATAATTTTTAAATTTTTTAGACCTCGTCTTAAAAAATTTACATCTATATAATAATAATTATATATATTATAAAAATATATATTTTGTTACATTAAAGATTTTAGATGAAATAAAATATTTATCTAAAATTGTTTGAGATAATTATTTATGTTTTATTGTTACTATCATATCTTTGAATTTGTAGTTGCGTAGTAACTCATTATTATGTATTTATTGCATTTATATTAAAAAAATATTAAAGATAATAGCATATTTCAATACTACATGGATACATGTACTATTTTCTTGAACTATATCAATATTTTTTATTAATATACATATGCTTTGAGACTTAAAATGCTATATTAATTAATTATTATATATTTTATTTCTATGCAACTTGCATTGTAAATAATTAAGTAAAAATAAAAAACTAAACTACACCTAATGGTCTTATATATTATTGATACTCAAAGCTCCTCAGGCTATACCCCTATAAATTCTACTTCTTCTTTCTCAACGGCAACAAATTATCTTCAATTTTTACCAAAAAAAAAAAACAAATTATCTTCAATTGCTTGCAATTTCTTGCTTGGAATTTGGTAACAACATGGAAGACTATCACTCATCTTGGCTACTGTTGGCTGTCTCAGTGGTCATGAGCACCATCTTGGCTAAACTTTGGCTGCTCAAAAGGCTAAAGACAGAGAAAGTTACGCTGCCCCCAGGGCCACAAGGCTTACCTATCGTCGGCTACCTCCCATACCTTGGTGCCAACTTGCACCAAACTTTCATGGAGTTGGCCCAAGTTCATGGTCCTATCTATAAGCTCTCCATCGGCCAAAAACTCTGCGTCATCATAAGCTCACCCTCCTTGATAAAAGAGGTGGTCAAAGACCAGGACTCCACGTTTGCAAATCGAAATCCGAATATAGCAGCCTTGGCATTCTCATTTGGCGGAAACGACATCGCATTTGCTCCCTACGGTCCTCAGTGGCGCTTGTTGCGCAAGATCTTTGTTAGAGAGATGCTAAGCCATGCAAACCTGAATACCATTTGCACAGTTGTCATGAGAAATGAGATCGAGAAGTGTATTGGAGACGTGTATTCCAAGCTTGGCCAGCCCATAGACATCGGTGAGTTGGCATTTTTGACGGTGATTAATAGCATAGCAAGCATGTTTTGGGGTGGTACTCTTAAAGGAGAAGAAGCTACACGTATTGGTGCTGAGTTTCGAAGAGCAGTGTTACAACTCGTAGTGATGCTTGGGAAGCCAAATATCTCTGATTTTTTTCCACCGCTTGCGAGGTTCGATCTGCAAGGAATAAAGAGGGACATAAACAAGGCCATGGTTCAGATCGACAAAATCTTTGATTTTGTAATTGGTCAGGGAAGAAAATCAGGACCGCTAAATGTTGATGATCATCATCAAAATGAGAATGGTGGGAAGGACTTTTTGCAGGTGCTCCTTGAATTCAAGGACCAAGATAGTGGTAGATCAATTTCTACTTCTGAAATTAAGGCTATGCTTATGGTACGTACGTACTTAACTATGTGTTTTTATTATTTGATTATTCTTATTATTATTATGATTTTTCTTGTTTAATTTTTTAATTCATAATTAGTTTGTAAACATTACCATATACAGACAGGTAAACACAATACGAGTACTATTAGAGTGACCTAACTCATTTACCCATTAATAATGTGGCAATAGATGACTAAATAATAAAGAAAAATACTTGGTGTCACAAATTTTGAATTCCAAATTCTTTTTCAAATGACATGGTTCTCTCTAGAGTTTCCACTTCACTTATTAGGTTTTAAAATAAATTGTGAATGGTAACAACTAGTTCATTTGGGATTAATTTAGCATCTTTAATAATAAAATCTAATAGAAATATATGAACTCTAAATAGAAGTCAATCACGTGCGCATATTATCAGCTGGTAATAAATGAGCTGGTAGTTGTTATTGAACTTATCACATTTATAACACAAAATTTATAAAATAATTAAGCTTTTAATCACTGTTTGGTACAATAATATCTGTGGCTAAAAAATTTACCCTTAGGCCATGAATTATAAACCTGCAGTGAGACTTGAGACAAGTCTGTCCAAACTTGAAGCTATACCTAGTAAGTAATCTGTAATTAATCTGCAAGTATTTGCTTTATGTGCTTATACGTACGTACCTATCTAAAACAGTTGGATAAATAATGAAAAGCATTATTCCTATCTAAAGTGGGTATCAAACTTATTGCTGAAAGTACTTTCTATTTTTAAATTTAAAATATATATATAAAAAACACACACACACACACAAAATTAATACGTTAACTACTAATTCTTATTGAAATTGTAATAATACTGTGGTTGTTACATCAAGGCTTCTGGTTTTTTTTTATAGTTTAATTTGGACCATATATGTAAGTACTTAATTTAGTACATTACTAAAGTAGATTAGTTTTTGTACCTAGCTAGTTTTTGTTAAAAGTAATTCACCAAAAAAAAAAAAGTTTTTGTTCAAAGTACCTCTTATTCTTTCTTTCTTTCTTTTTTTTTAAGAAAAAAAAAAACCAATTAACACTTTAACTACCAAGTCATACTGAAATTACGTATGAATAAAATTCATCAAACAGGATATAGTGATTGGTGGGACAGATACAACTTCGACCATGGTGGAGTGGACCATGACAGAATTGATGCAACATCCGAATGTACTAAGAAAATCCCAAGAAGAAATAAAGAACGTGGTGGGCAGTGTTGACAAACTTGTTGAAGATCACCAACTGAACAAGCTGACATATCTACAGGCAGTTGTGAAGGAGTCACTAAGACTTCACCCAGTAGCCCCGCTGTTGTTGCCTCGTTGTCCAACCAAGTCATGCACTGTGGGAGGCTACACTATTCCTAAAGGCACTAAGGTCTTCCTCAACGTTTGGGCTGTGCATAGAGACCCTGAGTTTTGGGACAATCCCTGTGAATTTCGACCTGAAAGGTTTCTGGGTTCAGAAGAAGCTTTGAAATTGGATTACACGGGCAACAATAATAATTTTAAGTACCTCCCATTTGGTGGTGGGAGGAGAATATGTGCTGGACTTCCTCTAGGTGAGAGGATGCTGATGAATGTGTTGGCTTCGTTGCTGCATTGCTTCCACTGGAAATTACCAGATGGTCATGCAAAGTTGGATTGCGAAGAGAAACTTGGGGTTGTCCTGGAGAAATCTACTCCTCTTGTCGCTGTTCCTGTACTGCCAACTGATCCCTAGATTTCCCTATGAAATATATTATTAGACGACCGCTATCTCCATCTATATAGACTTCTAATCATGTGTGTAATATATATATATATATATATATATATGAATAAAAAAAACTTTGATGTGAAAATTATCATTTAGAATTTTATTAGGAGATAAAGTTTTATTGTTGTCCTAGTTCTAAAACAGCAAGTTCATTCCTCTAACAGTTCCTCTGTATTTGTTTAACAAAGCTGAGTGCAACTGAAGTTTTGATGGGAGATTATCAATATTCGAATCGCAACTCTCACAAATATAATATTTAATATGTGAATTAGTTGTATTAGGCTACTTGAATAATAATAATAATAAAGCGGTTGAAATCTTATGACGCATCACATATTTTATTCCAAACTTTAAAATACAGTTTTTTATCCATACATTTAAATTATATAGGGGAATATTTCATCAGCCAACCAGCTCATTTTGGTATACAGTTAAGAAAACATAAAAATAAAAGCTATATTTTTATGTTTAGAATGATAGCGTATAATCTTTTTATATATTGGTCCCTAAACTTTTTTCTGTAGGTTAATTTGAAATTCTCCAGATATTGTTTTGTTTTAAATTTTTTTCGAGATCTTATTCCCTCCATATAATACACGGACACTTAACTAAATATATACGAGTATTCTTTTCGTGTACATGAATATTTAGCTAAGATATAAATATTTAACTAGGCATTACAAGAATATATTTTCCTATTACTTGAACACTTAATTAAGTATACACAAACACCATCTCTATATAGGCGAACACTTTATCTGTGTTTAAATTAAAACTCTTAATTATATATATATATATATATATATATATATTTTGTAATAATTAAAACTCTTAATTAATTAAATATACACGAACACCCTTAATCTAGTATATACAAACACTCTCTCTGTAAACACAGACGCCCTCCCTGTGTACTCCTTCTCTGTGTGCATAGACTCCCACTACATGTACACGAACATATACGGATAGATGGAAATTAATTTTCCTTCACATCAATAAAAATAATTAAATTCATTATATCTATATTATGCTTGCTTAATTATTTTGCATGCATGTACTATTGGATTCACAATTTGATACGTAATTTTTTTATTTTTTTTTTCATTTGAAGGAAAATTCAAATATATTGAAATTAAGTAAGATTGTGGCAAAACGCTTAGATCGATGAATGAAACCTGTCCTACATATTAATTGGAGATGACGAGAAGGTGAATTGTTTGCTGTGGACAAGTGAAATATTAATAAAAATCAGTCGCAGTCCTAAATGGTATATTTATAAGGAAAACATACCTGGCAGATCCCTGGAGCACTAATTAGATATCGTAAAATCAACTTTGAAATAAATTATAAATAAAATCAAAAAGTTCTATTTATAATATTCTTATCAACTACCGTCAAGGATCAAAGTAAGATCGATCGGTGTATGCATGTAATTTGTACCCAAAAAAGAAAATTAAAAATGTATGCATGCATATGTCAAAAAAAAGCCACAAAAAAGATGTACTCAAATTTTAATTTTTACTTTAATATTTGTCTAAGCAGTGTTTACGTAATTAATTGGAGATCTTAATCTCTTCAATCTTGCAATTTTTTTGTTGTAAATTAAAGTTGTTGAATAAGGCCATTCATGATAAAAGCACTTTAAAGTCAGTGATAAATTTCGTAAGCCATGAACAAGATGACAAAAGCCAACTTGCACTTCTTTATCGACCATTTCTTTATTGACCATTTATAATATGGCTGCGTGGATAATGCATATATAGTTCTTTATATATATAATCTAATAATTGGTGTAAAATAGATGTCTATGTATAAATAATATGATCACCTCGTGGGATATTAAAATTAATAAAGTAACAATAATAGTTAAAGTATTAAAACCCCATAATATGTATTAATAAAATGATTGATTTTGGATACCCATTTACTGAGCAAAACATTATGAATCAGAAGTAAAACTTCATTTTGAATGGATCTCCGCGTCAGAATATCCCACATTCCTCTATTGTACACATAAAATTCAAAATTCAATAATACCTTTTTGGCCACATCGCTAGCAAACGTTTTGGAGACATGCGTAAACCATTGTTTAATTAGCTTACATCAAGTAATTAATTGAAGAAGTGGAAGATTAAAGGAAGTGCTGAAAGCTAATCTCAGTGACGGACACACGGCACACTAATGAGATTCTTTTCATATGTTTGTCTTCTAATGTAATACAAGTATAAGACCTTTCTTCTTATTTTTACTATAATTATACAACATGGATAAGTTTGTAGTCTAAAAATAATCATTAAAATTTTTTTAAAAAAAATGTGTAAAAAATGATAGCCATGATGGACTTGGTCCAAAGGCTATTATTTTCAATGGCTGTAGACAATATGAGAACTATGCTTAAGCCCTTCTGATTAGATTTGGCTTCATCCGCGTCTACTTAGGAGCTGATCTACAATTTGTTCAACATGTAAGGTTGTAATTGCTCGAGTGCAGTTGTAATTAAAGAGAGAAACAAAACATAATTAAATCAATACAATAGACAATCGGCCTTGTAATTCCTATTTCTTATAATCAAATAAGTTTTTCCCAGAGAAGGTAGTAGTAGAAAAGTAGTCAGATCAGCTACAGACAGAGCCAATCTTCACATAGTTAATTAGATGCCAACAATATTCTAATTATTATTAGAGTCCACAACTGACATAAAATGTTGGCCCAAACCTTAAACCCCCTAGAATATTTCCTAAACAACCCAGTTTGATTACTAGGTTAAAAAAAAAAATTGAACCAGCTACATGCATGCACCTACAGGTACATACATAAACTCTTCATCAAGAACTTTGTATCATATACTTCTTATATGAAATCAAATTCATATAATCAGTCAGCTACCTACAAAATACGTACATATCTTAGTCAATTTTCTACTCCCCCAGAACAGATACGCATAGCATCTAGACAATGACCTGGGACTAATTCTTTAGGCCGAAGCCGAAGAGACGCAAACGGGCAGGTCCTTTTCAAAGTTTGGAGGGACACGAAGAATTGGGTTGCTCTCGAAGAAATTAACAGGCTTCAAATCAAAGCTTGATGACACTGTAGGCATTATAGGGAAGTCCTCTTGACATGGTATGTGATGAAATCCTAATGTGTACCATACCACTATGTCCTTATTCTCAATTGGGCGGTCCCTGCAAGATTCAAATCCCAACAATTTAATATTGTCCAGAAAATTAGACTAAAAAAATAATATTCTAATGAATCAAAGAAGCTAGGCACTGACTGACCTCTCAGACCAAGTTGCAAGAGTGTCTTCACCCTGGCTTTGGTACACAAACAGCCCACCAGCCCACTGCTCGCTCTTGTTATAAGGAGTGACCCATATTTGGTTGTTTGTGAAAGCTCCTCTCTTCTGTGAAGAGTCTTCAAGGTCGAGCAAGCTCGCAGCAGTACCACTTGGAACCACCTTGTACCCGACGGGGTTACCGACCCGGGTTGTCTTCGACGGGTTGATCACGTGGAACTCAGATGGGTCATAGAGTTTAAGCTTGACTTGTGCATCCTTCTCAGTTTTGGCTACATTTCGTTTAGCTTTCAAATAGCTCCTCCTCGGTGACTCTCCCTGTGAGGTTTTTTGGCTTTGGATGTTCACTTTGACGAAGGTATTGTCAGAGCCATCCACGTCCATGTCAAGATAAAATGTGACATAGTGGTCGTGAATTACACCAATGATATTTTCAGACAAAAGGGTTCCGTAGAGATATTCTTGAGCTGGGACTTGGTTCATGTTCTCATACGGAGTGCCTTTCACCATCAGAATCCCACTAAGTCCAACCTGTTATAATCATATTTTGACTAGTAAACAAAGAGCAACCATAAAATATTTATAACACAAATATATAATATTATTCACCTCCATAAGCAGTGGTGAGATTATCTCTACATGCTAGTGCATTACACATCAAAAATTACAACACAAAATACTCATCAGATAAGCCATCAATCAGCTCATCACTATTAAATACAATGGCTAACCTCAATTAGTGAGTCTAATTGTTAATTACTAACCTTAATTTTAATTAGTCCGTCTGTTTGAAACTCCCAATCAACAATATAGTCATAGTTTGCCACGGATGCTGCCATTCTAACCACTAGCGTCACCTTTGGCCTGACTTCTGTTATCTGTGAAAAATAAAAAATAAAAATTGAATGATTCAAAACCAAACCAAAGAAAACTACAAAACTTGACGTGGAGTTCCACGTAGCATACGTAATCAATCAACGACCCTCGAAACAAATAAAAACAAAATGAAGTTTATGTTTTTACGGGTTATGACCCAACCAAATCATATGGTCCGACCCAATATTCATACCTTTATGCCCGTTATGGGACTTTCCGAGTGCCGCCACCCCACGTCACCGGCATATCTTTCAAACATACATACCATGTTCGATCTCACATACGGCTTTCCGTCCGCCGCCGCGAACACACCGTCCATGTAATAGGCGTTCCGAGGACAATCATTGAGCGGGTCAAGTGGCATAGACTGTAAACCGAACCCGTATTCGCCCGCATCCATGTAAGTCTTGAAATACCATGCTTCCGTGGGGTCCATATAAGGTACAAACAATTCGGACGTAAAGCCCTTGTACATCACATCTCTCAGTTCTCCGGTATCCGGGTCACGGAACTGGGCGCGGGAGATTATCACACCGGCTCTGGCGTCTGGCTTTAGGTGAAATTCCCAGTTTGCCCACTTGACTAAGTGATTGTCTTCCACCGTGAAACTCGGTCCCTTGGGTTGCTCTAAGGATATGGGGTTCACTAGCGCCTTCACTTTGTTGAACTCCATCGCCGAGAATCGGTAGTCTGTGTTGGCGGCCTTCGCTATTGGAATGTTCCTGCCCTTATCTGAAATTTCCACCACTTGTTTTGTATCCAAGTCAACGAGTACAGTCAACCCTTCGATTGGCCTCATGTAGAAGTTCGCCGTATCTTTCATGGTGTAGCACTGTACCTTAGCCAACCTCCGGCTCGCCTCCGCTTTACCGTACCACCCAGTCGAAAGCGGCAAACAAGCGAGGTCCGTCAAATCCACGCCACGCTGGATGATCGTACGGTTGAATTCGGCGCTGGCAAATGGAGCCCACGTCGCAGAGGTCATGTCCTCGATCGTCATCGTCGGGTAACCGGAATGAGAACCGGTCTCATGGACTGTCACTTCCCTGGCGGTCAAGTCCACGGTCAACACGTGTGATACACCTCTCACACGTGCGACAACGGTGGCCTTTCTGGGTAACAGCGGGTCGCCCTTTTTCCATTGGAGGACGAGTGGCTTCTCGGGCTCTTCGAGCTCTATGGAGTGGAGCGCGTAGCTGACTGAGAACTTGAAGAGCGCGTGGCAGGATAGAATGGTCCGAACCTGGTTGATTTCTCGGACGGTGAGTGGGTCGAGAGGGTGGTGAGGGACGTCGGAGACGTGGCTGTTGCGGAGGCGCGGGGGTTTAAAAGGGTTCTTAAGGAGGAGAAGCTCGGCGGAGGAAGGTAGGTCGGAAGGGAGGTGAACCCAGGCGTAGAGAAGGACAAGTGCTCCACTGAAGAATAGGAACAGGAAGCGAAGGAAGTTTCTGGTGTCCATGGTGGGTATGGAGCACAAAATTAGAGGACGTCACTGAGTGAGTGTGACTGTGCGAATCTAAATGTTTGATATCAATACATAAATAGGCCAAAGGCCTTAGAATCCTTCCAAGATGCATAGAATCTATCTGAAATGGAAAACCCAACAACGAATATGTCATTGTATTTAAATGTGGTTTTCTATTTAGGTGTATATCTTTCTATATTCTATCAACATCTACTATATTTGTATAAATAACATTTATTTATGTAATTACCTTTGTTTAGTTTTTTTCTTTTTTTTTGGTAAAATTACCTTTGTTTAGTTAGTATGGCACCAGTTTGTCGTATTTTTCTCAATCTTTTGGAAAAAAACAAAAGGGGGTAGATATCAGAGAAATTAAGTACAATATTAGCGCAAGTAGGACCATGTGACAGAGTTTAATTAATCTGACATGTTGCTTTAGATCTTGGAAATTAAACAGTTGGCAGATACATGAATACAAAGATCGATATGTTGCAGTTCAAATATTAATTTATAACCTCTTGTGTGGTTAACGGTCAGACTTAGACATTGCCTTGGTTGAAACAAAACTTAAAAAAAAGATCCTCCATGCGACACTTGATACAGCTTCGGCATTTGGAAGATATGATGATGACTTTCTCCACATAAACTTACTAAATTCTTAATCAAGACACAATACATAATTGGTGTGCATATTTCTGCATAAAACGAATCAATTCCCTTTCAAAAGTCAAAGGCTAACAGATACATAACCCGAAGGCTCGGTTCAACGGTAATGGTAATGCTGAAGATTTATTTTTACTGTCGTTTAAATTCGATCAAGTGTATAATATTATTGATAGACACTGACCTTCAAAAAAAAATAAGCTAATAGATGCAGTGTTCTTTTATACCTAATATGAAAAAATATATCATTTTAATTAACTGAATCTGCGTCACACATACTATAGACTATGGTAAATAACAAGAAGTACAGATATATATGCATGCATTCATATATGTTGTACATTTAAGGCCATTATTGCAGTCATTAAAAAATTAAAAAAATCATAACAAAATTGATGGTGTGCAAGAGACCCTTAAAATGGGATTCGGATCTTACAGAAATGGAGTTGCCCAAATTTTAAATCACTTAATTCATCGCAAATGACATCATATTCCCTTAAAGGTTGCTACATCACTAATTAAGTTTTCAATTTTAATAATTTAATGTTAATCAATGATGATTTGGGATGAATTCAAAATACCAAAATTTAGAATTCTTAGAATCTTTAGGAAGAAATTCACAGGCTTCTTATTAGAGCCCAACGACACCGTGGGCATAATTGGAAAATGAAGCTAGAAATTAAGCTAAAGCTCTATGATCCTTCAGTGTCCTATGTAATTAATCCAAATAGATTGTCTAGGTTGGGAACCCAGCAGGTCACAAAATGGTCCCTGGTGGTACTGCAGTCAGTTTGTTTGATCTCTATGATCATTTATAATTAGAGTATCTTTAAAAGTTTCTTCATATGCTATAATTAGAGTACCTCGTGAGATTCTTCATCTATTATTTTTATATTTATTTTAAAGAGATAATCTTAAAATTTTAATTTAAAATTATTTATTTTAATTTTTAAATAAAAAAGTAAATTTAACTCTCTAGTTTAAAAAATCAAACTTAAATAATAAATTTATTTTTTATTTAATATCTCATAATTTTTAATGATTAATTTAAATTTAACTTTATAATATTAACTTAAATATTTTTATTTTTATTTTATAAAAAAATTAATAAATAAGTAAAAATTAAATTAGTTATTAAAACTAACAAAATAAGAATTAAATAATAAAATACATTATTAAAATTGTTAACTCTATGATATAAAAGATACTTATTACTTTAAAAATATATTTTTTTAATTTAAAAATATTATTGAAGATGCTGTTAATAAATTATATTCACTAACAATTAATCAGGTAATATTAGCTTTTAAAACGAAGGACTTTCTAATATTAGCTTTTGAAGTAGCAATTTCTAGGCCTGGTCGGTTACGGCCGCCCAGCAAAAGAGCTAGAAGGCCCAGAAAAAATTTATTTCAATAGAATTATAATATATATATGACAAAAAAAAAAATTTGTTTGTATGTATCATTAACTCGGAAGTTGTAAAAACATTAATAAAGCATTTGAACAAATCTGATTATTGAAATTTCCAATAAAAAAAAAACAGCCTTTTGATTATTCTGGGGTGGGCATGACTTGTGGAGTTGTGTATGAGATCATGAATACAAATTTGTCAAAGTATGATTTTTCCACACGATTTCTGTATAAGACCTTATAGAAACAAACACGCAGCTTGAAGTCAAAAACTAAAAGCTTCAATGAAGCACTCCTCCTATATACGTAATTATACAAATTTTAAGAAACCAAATTGGATTTTTCAAACTGATAGTTAATTATTTGACAAACAAAAAAACCCCCCAATTTATTCATTTAACTCAATCTAAAATGATAATAAGATACAACTATATGAAATGAGATGACCGTGTTTGGGGCATGATCATTATATATATATTGGGGGATAATAGAGGTTAAAGATTATCAAGCTGAAAAAAGGTTGTGGCTAAAGATGAGCAAAAATGATGATGTATATTACTATCTTAGTGTCTTCCTTCAATAATAATCTTCATAATGAGTTTGAAGAAAAGGAAAATTAGGTGAGTTATTGTGTGGTTCATTAGCTCTTCTTTTTATTTTTATTTTTTTTCATAAATACATAGACAACCTAACTTAAATTAGAAACCAAGATACCCCATTAGCTTTCTTTCTACAAAGATTGCCTTCTTTTGAAGTTTATCAGTCACCCCTTTGAAATTTATTGAACTAGATAGGTAGGTCTATATCCCTCTTATCCATCCCCAATTATTTCTCTTTGTTCTGTGTCTTTTTACCTTTATATTTGTCACATAAAAACAAGTTTTATCCGGATAATAGCCTTATTATATATTATTATTATTTGTTTTAATTTGATTTAGAGGATTGTCCAAATCAATCTGTACACATCTTGATTAATTTCTTTTTTAATCCTAAAAAACAAATTATTTATATCGAAATTAAAAAATTGATAAGAGATAAATTTTATCATTTTGATCCTAAAAAAAACTTAAATTAGTGATTAAGCAAATCCCTAATTTAAATCCTCCTCAAGGAACCCAATTGAAATGCCAACCTCCTAAAGGAACTTTAAGAAGCCATAGCTGTCAGAGCACATGTTGTAGGTACTAACTTGCATTCACAGTCCCTTTGTTAGGTATTTTAAATATCTCATCTATCACATTATAATATATGAAGCTTGAAATCTCTCTTCTCCATTAATATTCGTATAATTCATGTATTTTCTTTTTTGATATTTCATCTCATGTACCATTTGTAATACTTTTTTTTTTTGGTGAATTGTGTACCATTTGTAATACTTGCACCTTGCAGGTGACTAATAATACATAGAGAAGTTAAATAAGCAGCTATGAAAATGCATGGTTTTTTAGCATATTGATACATGTGTTTTCAATTTATTACCTAAAATATTTATTTCTTGGTTTACAAGATTTCGTTGAAAAGCTGTGAGACTCCGCACTTTGGCTGGCGACCATACTAAGAAATTTCCAAACAAGTGCTAGTGAATAATTATTAATTAGGAGGTATATATATACATATATATATATATATATATATATATATAGTTGGAAAATGATTGATATCGTAGCCAAAGCTCTTGAACAGTTGGATGGTTCTCTCTTAATCAATCTGTCAAGAACCAAAATTGGAGGCAAAAATGAGTGAGAAATGGGATTTGTTTTTAATAGCGTATGGTGTCCTCTTTACATGTCGTGTAGAATAATTACTTACTAAGTTTAGTAGGGTACAAATTTTCGAATATCCTCATTTCATTCTTATTTAATTTTATAGATGACAACAAATATATGAAGTTTTCTATGGCTCTTAATTATGGTAAATAGCTAACACTACAATGCACATTATAAAATTTCAAAAACTAAAAGATGGTAACAAAAATCAAACTCCCTTCAATATTCAACCTATTTGTTCTCTTTCTTTTTTATATTATTTTGTACAATATATTAATTATATTAAAATTAATAATTAATTATTAATAACTTTTATATTGTAAATATTATTGGTCCGCATCAAAATATTGGTCTATCACTAAAAACCCTACCACCTAACTCTATAATTTTATTTATCTTCCACCTCAATAAAATCCCAAACTCTACTCCAATTAATATTAATTATAAAAAAAAATACTTTCTTTTTTTTTTTATATATATATATATACATTATAAATGACCCCCATCTGTTTGTAACCAATAACATTGAAGAATCACAGACAATATGAAAGAGGAAAAAAAATTTAAAAAGAAAATCCCAATGAGGGGATGAACATGAACTCTTCTTGTCAATTACAGAAGATGAAACTAATCAAAATGCTTTATTATTATTTTTAAAAATATTAATACTAATAATTGAAGGGGTCAAACTTTTCAAAGGATAGTCGAAGGAATAAATACACGAAAGTACGTCGTCGCTTCAAAAACGCAAAAGCACCATTAATGGGTAAGATTTTCTCTCCCCCAATTTTGCCAAGCATTCTCCAACACTTTCCCATTTTCCCACCGCTCTCTTCCTTATAAAACACCCACCAAAAACCCATCGTCTTCTTCCCAATTCTGAAAGTGACCCACCAGAAAGTATTACTTCTTTTTCATTTTCTCTCCACATCTCTCAGAATTCTACTTCTTAAGAACCCAGAAATCTATTCCACTGTCCCATTTTATTCCCAGTACTTGTAGCCCTAATTTTCCGTTTTCAGAGAAACGGAATAGAGAAGAATTAAGCAAAATTAGGGTTTTTACTAATTGGGGGGGGCCAATGTCACAGCTGAAGACAAATTCACACCTTGATAGCGTACCATCGACGCCGGGAAAGTTGAAGCCCGACAAGTCCACGCCGTACGTTCACCGACTACGGGTCTACACGTCTCTCTCTAGACTCACCATTTGGTCCTCTTTCTTCCTTGCCTTCATTATCTTCTGCTTTCTTTTCTCTTCTACTTCGCCTCCGCCTTCGCCTCGTCGATCGCTTGGCGATTCCTGGGGTGGCCGCGACTGGGAACGCCGAGTCAGCCGCTCGGCCCGCAAGCAATCTAGCTCTGCAATTACTGTACTTGTGACAGGCGCTGCTGGGTTCGTCGGCACCCATGTCTCTGTTGCACTGAAGCGGCGCGGTGATGGAGTTCTTGGGCTTGATAATTTCAACCACTACTACGATCCTAATCTCAAACGTGCTCGCCAAAAGCTTTTAGAGCGCTCTGGGGTCTTTGTTGTGGAAGGAGATATCAATGACTCGCTACTTCTTAAGAAGCTTTTCGAGGTTGTCGCATTCACTCATGTAATGCACCTCGCAGCGCAGGCGGGTGTGCGTTTCGCAATGCAGAACCCTGGGTCCTATGTTCACAGCAACATTGCTGGGTTTGTGAACCTTCTTGAACTGTGTAAATCCGTAGATCCACAGCCAGCTATTGTCTGGGCATCTTCGAGTTCTGTATATGGGCTGAATTCAAAGGTACCATTTTCGGAGAAGGACCGGACCGATCAACCAGCAAGTCTTTATGCGGCAACGAAGAAGGCTGGGGAAGAGATTGCGCATACTTACAACCATATCTACGGGCTTTCAATTACAGGGTTGCGGTTTTTCACTGTGTATGGACCTTGGGGTCGCCCGGATATGGCCTATTACTTTTTCGCCAAGGATATTCTTAAGGGGAAGACGATCACAGTCTTTGAAGCACCTAATCATGGCACAGTTGCAAGAGACTTTACCTACATTGATGATATTGTGAAGGGGTGTTTATCGGCTCTTGACACGGCAAAGAAAAGCACTGGGAGTGGTGGGAAGAAGAAGCGTCCTGCCCAATTTAGAATTTTCAATCTGGGAAACACTTCACCTGTACCAGTTGGTCATCTGGTAAGCATATTGGAGAAGCTTTTGAAAGTGAAGGCTAAGAGGAAGGTGTTGCCAATGCCTAGGAATGGTGATGTGAAATATACGCATGCCAATATAAGCTTAGCATATAGAGATCTCGGATATAAGCCTTCCACCAATTTGGAAACTGGTCTCAAGAAGTTTGTCAGGTGGTACCTTGGTTATCATTCTAAGTCGAAGAAGAAGAGTTCGTGGTGAAGAATTCCCTGCCCCATGCTGTGCTTAGAGTCACATTATATTTGTTTTTTTGCAATTGATCTCCTCCTTTCATTTAGCCCATCTTTGATTAAACGCTTTGTCATTCTGATACCCTCAAACAAAGACATGGCGTTTCATTTCGGGGATTGATAGAAGGATATCCATTGGTTTTTTCCATATGTTCTTTTTTGAATGTTTCTAGTTTAGGCGATGTACAGTCCATGATCACAAGCTTGGAAGTCATTTCAATAAAAAAAATAAAAAGAAAAAATAGAATTTGAGGCAATGGGCTTCTATAATGTTGTTTGACATTTAATTTTTTCTTACTTTTTGCTTTGTTTCAGTTAGTGGTGACCATGAAAATGGTTTGTTTTACCACCTTTGTTTAGCTTATAATCATTTATCATTCTTGCATCCCCAATTGCAAAACTTTGCCAAACTTTAAATCACTTTTCTTTAACTACTTTCCCATTCGTAGTTGAACAATACTGGCCTTCTTGCACACAGAGACCATGCACTTCATCAACAAGCATGATTGCTGACAACTATGCTCAGCCATCCCTTACCTTAGTGAGACCGTCCGTGTTGCCTTCCTTTGGTTTTGCTTGATGATTATGTATTCATTTATGTTCTTTTCCTTTTTTAAATGGAACAATATAATTATGTGAATGTACACAGTGAGGAAATGTTGAGAAGTTATTCGGAGGAGGAGGTTGCTTATTAACGGGAAATATTTGAGAGATTTACGTACTGTTCTATGTTTTAATTAGTTGATTATTTACGGATCAAATTTGCGTCTACCTCTCACTTGCCTTTTAGGCCTACAAGTTCGCAGATAAGTTTAAGATAGCCTCTCAAAACTACCATCTATAACACTCATTTATCTAAAACCGTAATATTTCACCGTTTTAGATAAATCGTCCACTAAATCATAGAACAATTATTATTGACCCATATTCAAAAAAAAAAGAAATACTATTGACGCATAAGTATTAAGTATTTGCACCTATTTTCCTTTTTGCTTTCTTTTTTTTTTTTCCTTTTCTTGTTAATAAATGAAGGGCTGAGCCCAATATTGAAAAGCAAGGCCGAGCCCAATATTAAAAACAAGGGCAGAGCCCACCCAAAAATTAATCGCATTGTGATTCGCTAACATAACCTTGACAGGCGGTTGAAGTGCTTCTCCGTTATTGACTGTTAACCATTGGGGGGCCCGGCCACGTGGTCTTGCTCATCTTCTCGTCAATCATCTCTCGAATTAAAAAATTTTGGAAAAAAAAAAGAAAAGACGACCAGACGGAGAGGGGGAGAGAAATTAGAGAGAAAAAACAGAGAGAGTGATCCATCAAAATTAACTTATGGGTGTGTGATATGGGCATCTCTGGGCTTAGAAATTAGCAATGAAAGGCGTCTTTTCGGCGCCTGGAGATTACATCTACTTCAAGTCTCAAGTCCCTCTTCATAAGATCCCTGTACGCTTCTCTCTCTTTCCGCTTTTCAATTTCCCTCTTCTCTATTTTTATTTCCCTCATTTTTGTGTTTTTAATCATGGGTTTGTCCCATTATCTTCATTTTGTTATTGGGTTTGGTTTTGTTTCTGATTTAGTTACGTCCACTATGCCGTAGTTTAGGAGCATAGAACTGTCGTTGCAATATCCTTTTATAGTGGGGTTGTGATTTTTGCGCCTTAATATTGTTCATGCAATTCTGGTGTTTCTTAATTTTATATTTTGATTTTTAGTTCACCGTTTTTACTGGATACGCTATCATTTCAGCTCTAGAGATTTGTTGTCATCAGTTATAGGGTTCTTTATGAGCAGTGATTCGTGTTTTTCTGATTACACTGTTGCTAGAGTGTACATCCATATGACGTTAATTTTGTATCTGTATTGATTTTCCATAATATAACTTGGGTTCACTTGTTAAAGGTCATGCCTTTTTTCCAGCTGCAAGCATTTTATTCTTTGTCAAGTATAATCTTGCACATAAGAATGTTTTCTCTACTCTTTCGTAGTTTATTTCTATTGGAAATTTCTATTTTTAACCCGAATGCTTAAATTTTTTATCTGCCTGAGTATGATATGTGGACCTTGCTTCATATTATTAATGGAGATACCTTCGTTTTAACTAAATTTGTAAAGCTTTTATGATTGTTGAATGTGGAGCAGCTTTGGGCAATATTAGAGTTCTGTTTCCTTTTATTATTTTTCTATGAGAATTTGGTGGATGCTCTATGGAAAAACATGCTTAAGTTTCAATGTTCTTAAGTGATTTTGTGGAACACATGAAACTTTGAGCTCCTTGCTAATATAGATGCTTCTTTCACACCATAAAAAGAATATTTATTGATGCTTCTAATTTTTCTTAAGGTTCTTTGCTGTATCATGTGGATTTATCACCTCTCAGTGGTTGATGATGTTTCTTAAATGCTCAGAGGAGTGGCTTTAGTTTCATATTTTGAGGAGAATGATGTGATTTATGAATGATTATGATGTTTTTGTTGGGGGCTTTCTTTGTTCCTTGCAGATTGGCACAAAGCAATGGCGATATTATGATTTTGGTCCAAAAGTTGTACCTCCACTTATCTGTCTTCCAGGAACAGCAGGAACAGCGGATGTCTACTACAAACAGATCATGTCATTGTCCATGAAGGTAGTATTTCCCATTGTGCGGTGAATTCATTATATTTGCTACCTAAGTAGAGTGTCAAAGCAAGTAAAATTTCCATTACCATTTTCTTTTACATTTTTACTTAGTAGGAGGAATTTACAATGTGGTTTCAAGTTTGGATGGTCCTCAACATGGAGCTTATTTGTTCTTGTGGTGTTCCTTTAGTAATCATTTACTTTCGCATAATGGTTGACTTGGACTGCAAATTTTCTACTGGGCTTATCTTCTAAAGAGCAATTGATATTGCATTGTTGAAACTTTTTTTTTCTTTTCAAATGTGCAGGGTTACCGGGTGATCTCTGTTGACATTCCAAGGGTATGGAATCACCAAGAGTGGATTCAAGCATTTGAAAAGTTTTTAGATGCTATAGATGTTCATCATGTAAGTGAGGTGATCTTTGTTGACATTCCAAGGGTATGGAATCACCATAAGTGGATTCAAGCATTTGAAAATTTTTAGTTGCTATAGATGTTCATCATGTAATTGACTCATATCCATATGATATTTATGTTGGAAAACTCTAAACTCCTTTATTCTGTTAGCGTCATGTGGCTAAAGTCAGAAACTTCTCAAAATAATTCTTTCAATGACGTTTAGACCTTCAGCCTGGAGCTTTAAAAAAGTAATTTCAAAGTAAACGTGAAGAGTTCCAGATTAAAATGATGTCTATCTTATGAATTTGGGTTGAATGGATGGAGTACTGGTTTCTACTAATAATTGGGCAGAAATGATTTTCAGTTCAAAACTAAGAATTATTCATACATGATATTTAGGCCTTGTGAATCAGCTAACAGTTTAATTTCTTATAGTACAATCTTATAAACAGTTTAGTATAATAATACAACAATCTCGGTCCAATACCTATAGTAATTTGGGTAATAATATGTATCAATTAAAAGTGTGAGACAATCCACTCAACGTGATTCCACAAGGATAATATTACATCCTGCTCTCTTTGTTGCTTTGTATTTTACACTACTATGTACTTATGTAACTGTTGTATCACCTTTTCACAACTGTCGAGGCAACACTTGTGACAACTTAAGTAATTTTTAAGTATGCTGATTTCCTTTTAACAGATACATCTTTATGGAACTTCCCTTGGGGGCTTCCTAGCTCAACTTTTTGCTCAGCATCGCCCAAGGCGGGTTCGATCGTTGATACTCTCCAATTCATTTGTGGAGACACGCAGTTTCTTAAATGCAATGCCATGGGCTCCTGTGTATGTTTGCATTTCATAACATGAATATAAACTGGTGATGATCAAATTGATAGGATTTGAATATTGCTAGAGCAAAATTATTTTGCAATTAAGCTGTCTGAGGAGTTTAGAAGTTGCCAATAGATGGTAAATTGTTTCTTGAGTTGTCAATGGAACATGTTGCTGCTTAAGCTGGAATTTCTTATTTATTCCAATACTGTGATTTTACATTTTGTGGCCTCTCTCAACTTGGCAAGGGTTTATAATGATAATGGTCTTAGGTACACCTTGCTATCTGTTTATAGTATTGGCTCTTTAATCAGATCCATATTTATATATACTTTTGACGGGTAAGAGATTCATGTTTTGCCATATGATCATGTTTGCTTATAGCATTAAAAGATGAAGTCGAGCATAACAATATTACATAATTATTAGATATGATAATCAGGGATTCCATACCATGTGGATAAACATGTCTAGGAATAACCTTAGGAGTAAAACTGCTCATTATGGATACATATTCTTCTAGTAGTATAATCAATGTCTATACTTTCCTACAATAGTTTCTGTACTCTCTGTTTGAAGATGTCTGGTAGGTAAGCTACTTTTGTATGAGAATTTTTTGTTATTTGCTATTGAATGTTATTCATCTGATTATTTGTGGTATTGCCTGATCCAGCGTTAGTTGGACCCCTTCATTTTTGTTGAAAAGATACGTCCTAACAGGAATTCGTGAGGGTCCCCAGGAGCCATTCATTGCAGATTCAGTGGACTTTGTAGTTTCTCAGGTAGAATCTATAGGACCTTAGCTATCTTTTTGTATAAACATGTGTTTTAATATCTGAAGCAGTCTGCACCAAGTACCTTCTAAACATTTCATCATTTAGCACAACTTTGAAACTTGTGTCAAGATGGCTTTTATTTATTATTAATACAGTATTTTTTATTTCTTTAGTATTTTTTATTTCTTTGTTACTGTTTGACATATAATTTTGTGGTACGATCTTAAAAGATTATCAAGTTACATAATTAGATTTTGTCTGCAGCACCTTGTTATGTTCTTTAATCTTAGGAATCTCCACTCTGGTTTTCTAAAGAAGACCAATAAGTTTATGGTTCTATTGATGGAAAGCTATTTCTGCCTGTAAAGCAACCAAATGGTACATTTTTGTTCTACCTTTTGACACTAATGTGTGATTAATTCAGGTTGAGACTCTATCAAAAGACGACTTGGCCTCCAGATTGACTTTAACAGTCGATGTTGCTTCAGTTGGACCTCTTTTACTTTCAGATTCGTTTATAACAATAATGGATGTATGTTATCTGGATCTTGTTTCGACTTATTTGTGCATATAGATATTCTTCTGAATTTGCTTTTAGAGCACAATTTCATTATGAAAAGGTTTTATTTTTCTTATTGTTCACTTATTTGTTTCTTTTGTTTTTGGACTGCGCCTACATGATCTGTTCTTGAAGACAAATGACTACTGTGCAATTCCTCAACAACTCAAAGATCAACTGAGCGAAAGATACCCTGGGGCAAGGAGAGCATACTTGAAAACTGGAGGAGATTTTCCGTTTCTTTCTCGTTCGGATGAAGTCAACTTACATCTTCAGGTAGTGTTTCTGTGTTTGCTTATATAAATGTTTTATCCCACTTGTGGTTTTTTGTTGGTTGTATCTTGTAAGACCTATGGTGTTTAAATTGTTGTAGCTACACCTGAGACGAGTTGGTGTGGAAGCTCGACTAGACTTGGTTCGTGGTGTTCCAAAGGGAGATAATGGTGGTCCTAGCGAAAATAATGATAAAAGTGGAAGCGAAGATCCAGATGATCCACCCAAGGAGGATGATAAGGGAAGCGAAGATACTCCATCTGCAGAAAGTCAACTACCGACAGCTCCAGAAAGCTCCGAGTCACATAGTTTAGACGATCAGCCCCTCAGCAACGCAAAAATTTGGCACTCAGATCATAAAGACATGATGGTTTCCATACCTCCAGGATTCTCAAAGAAACAAGACATTGTATTGCTACTTGCATGGGAGCTCTTTGCCTTTCATGTGCTTTCTCTCTATGTGGGATCTTTGTACATTACTTGGAACTATAGTTGGGAATTCAGACAAGCTCTCTAGAATTGGATAATTTGGAGGAGGTTGTTTGTATAAGTTTATTACAAGCAAATTGTCAAAAACCAGCCTTGCAAATGCTTCTTCTACAAGTAAATTTTCTCGAATTTGGCAATTTCTTATTTATGTGTATGTTATCATTTTAAAATGTTGTTTCATATCTGTCATGTACATTTCACTCAAACATACTGTAAGCTTTTACGATTTTTTAAATATGGATCAATTCAATTCAATTTGTTATTCTTTAAACATTGATGTCCTTCTAAAATTGTAGAGGAGCTAAATGAGAAGTGAGAATAGCAAGCTATCTGTATAACACTTTATTAAGGTAACTGACGTGGAATAGATTGAAGGCCAGGATTAGCCGGCAAATCAAATGTTTTACGATTTACACCAACTTATGGTCCATGACAGAACCCTTGGCAAGATTCCGGCAATCCTCCCGCCGGTGACTAAAGTTTTCTTTTTCTTATTTTATTTTCCTTCACTTTAATAAAAATCTGCTCTCCATATTTAGGTGCAAATAGAACCTCCCACAAGAATTGGATATTGATTTGACCAGCCCACTCGCCAGATTAGCACATTTGACACGTGGCAAGTTCTAAAAGCAGCACGGTGTATTCGACATAAAAGAACCCACCTCATTTTTTTTCTGTTTAATTACAAAATCTAAAGGAGTTTCGTCAAATAAATTAAGCTAAAAATAATAGATTATACAGATATCAGATTAAAATATTGATTTTGTTTTAAATTAGCTTTAGAAAAGTTTTGAAAAAGAATATATGTATGCGTGTATATATTAAAATCTACTTTCCCTATAATTTATTAAATATACAACTATTTATTTACCAAAGAAAAAAAAAAAATATATATATATATATACAACTATTTGTAGATAAATATTGACTTAAAAAGTACAAATGGTTGAACCGTGAGCTTTAATCATGAACAAAACTTGAAGAGCCACTTTGGCCATGAATTTTTCGACCATGGATATTTGGACATGAATTTTGTTTGCAGTGTTTTGTGAAATTATATTAAATTTTTAATTTTTAAAGAAAATCGTTGCTAATAATAATTCAGTGGGTCTAATTTATTGCAAATGTGCTGTGATTTTCCTGAAATTGATTGACCACGTGAAATTACGTGGGAAAGTACCAATAATTTCCAAACGTCAAAAAAAGGGAAGAAGAAAGAAAGAAAACAAAACAATAACCCTCTAATAATATCCTGTTAACAACCATAACTAGCTATAGCCATAACCCGTTGTGAAATACATATGATGGTGTCCCTAATCATACTTGACAAATATTAACGCTGGAGTAACCAAAAATTCGTCGACGGTTTTGTAAATTGTCCACAGACTTGATTTGACAAAACCCTCCTATAAAAACCAGACCAGAAACTGTAACGGAAATTTTCAATTCCATCTGCAATTCCATCTAATAGAAAATGGGGTTTGATGACGAATTCTTTGAACAAAACTACGACAGGGTTAAGTTTGATGTTTGCACTGAATTACCACCCAGGGTTAATTCTGAGAACAACGTTTGGAGCAAAAGCAAAGTTCCTCATGACAAAGTCATCATGACCAATTCCATGGCTGAAGTGGAGATTGTCATGGCCTTGATGTTCTTCGCCTCTAAAGCCGTTCACATTGTACTCAAACACTTCGGTCTTCCTAAGATTGCCTCACAAATCATTGTAAGGATCGAATTTGTCATCATTTTCATTTTGACTTCATGCATATAGCATTGCCTGTGTACGTGAATTAACTTGTGTGTGTGCGCAGAGCGGTATAATTTTGGGTCTGGCATTAGTAGATTCCGATGGACAGCCCAGAATTCACACATTGTTTACAAGAACGGGTCAAGAAATAATGGGAACTCTATCACTGTTCGGGTTCCAACTCTTCCTGTTTCTGACGGCAGTGAAAATGGACTTGGGAACAATTCTTAGGACAAGAAAAGAAGCTGCCATAATTGGAATTACTGCGCCATTGATCCCTTTCTTCTTTGGTATGGGCATTAAGCCAGGTCTTCAAAGCCACCTACTGGTTTCAGACAAGAAGAAGCTTACCAACCTAGTCTTAGGACTGGCCATTACTTCATTTCCAGTCATTTATGCTGTCATAATAGAGCTCAACATCCTCAACACTGAATTCGGTCGCCTAGCTCTCTCTGCCTCAATGGTCAGTGAACTAGTCAGTTTCTGCCTCGCTAATTGTGTAAACCTCGGCGAAACTTACAACGAAGAAGGGTTGAACAAAGCTCTTACGAAATTTTCAATAATCATTGGCGCCATCATTGTGGTTAAGTTGGTCATTCGGCCGTTGCTGTTTTGGATAATCAAACGGACGCCTGAAGGCCGGCCGGTGAAGAATGTGTACGTTTACACCCTCGTTGTCTTGTCCCTTACGTCTGGTCTGGCACCAAACCCGTTAGGTGAATATGTATACCTTGGACCTATCATTTTGGGGTTGGCTATACCAGATGGTCCTCCATTGGGATCTGCTGTGATTGACAAGCTGGAAAGCTTTGTCTCTGGTGTGTTCTTGCCACTCTTGATTACCTCCACAGGAATGAGAGTAGATTTTCACGAAATGAAGTTCGACAAAATGATCAGCTCCAGCATTATCATTACCATCCTAACTTACCTTGTCAAATTGGTAACGTGTTTGTTACCTTGCATTTACTACCAAATTCCAATGCTGGATTCTTTGGCTCTATCTCTCATCATGGCAAGCCAAGGCATCGTCGAATTAAACTTCTACTCCATTCTCAGGGACAACAACGTACGTATATACTATTTAATTCTCTACTTCTTATATATATATTCATTTCCTTAATTTCCTAATGTTAATGCATGCAGAGGCTAGATGATGGAACTTATGGTGTGGCGGTGCTCGTCATCTTAGCCATAGTGATTGTTGGACCAACTTCTGTGAAATTCCTGTACGACCCATCGAGGAAATATGCAGGTTACCAGAAAAGGAACATCATGCATTTGAAACCCAATGCGGAGCTTCGAATTGTTTCTTGTATATATAGGCCTGATGACATACTGGCTATGATTAATTTACTGGAAAACTCATGTCCGACCAAAGAAAATTCTATCACAGTTTACGTGCTTCACCTAATTGAGCTCGTCGGTAGAGCCTCTCCCATCTTCATATCCCACCAAATGCAGCAAAAGAGCCTCTCCAACACCTCCTATTCAGAAAATGTGGTTCTTTCTTTTGGTCGCTTCGAGAGGGATAACTGGGATGCTGTCACAGTCAACGCCTTCACGGCAGTTTCTCCTCCAAACCTAATGCACGACGATATATGCACCATGGCATTGGACAAGTTCATCTCCCTCATTATCCTCCCCTTCCATCGAAAATGGTCTGTGGATGGAACCGTTGAATCAGACGACACTATGGTAAGGACCTTGAACTTAAGTGTGCTTGAAAGAGCACCATGCTCCGTTGGAATTCTGGTTAACCGTGGACAACCTCGGCGGCGGCCAGCAAACCCCAACGCTTCATCAGGGCATGCACACGTTTATTCAGTGTGTATGATATTCTTGGGAGGTAAAGATGACAGGGAGGCGTTGATTTACGCAAAACGCATGGCCAAGGACCACAGCATCAACGTCACAGTGCTCCATATCACTGCCCCAAAAGACTTACCAGAAGACCCGAGTATGAAGTGGGAAAATATGTTAGATTCAGAGGTGTTGAAGGATGTCAGATACAGCAATCCGAGTGCTCCACAAGGGTTTATGGGATACATAGAAGAGGTAGTGAACGATGGAGCGGAAATGGCTTTGATAGTGAAGAGTTTGGTGGACGATTATGATCTTATAATTACAGGAAGAAGATATGGAGTAGAATGCACTCAGACATCTGGTCTCACGGAATGGAGTGAATTCCCAGAGCTTGGTGTTGTTGGAGACTTGCTGGCCTCCACGGATATCTATGGTAAAGCTTCGGTCTTAGTGGTGCAGCAACAAGTTACCGACTGATTGTACAAAATTAATTAATGTACTCTTTTTTCCAATTACAATTAATGAAAAGTGTTTAGATGTGTTCGAAATCAACGAGTTAGTATCGTTCATAATTACTTTTCCTAATTTATGACGGAAAAAAATGTCTTAATTTATAAATTGATTGGATATTTCAAGCTTCATCTACTCAAAATTAGGTTTGACTCCTTCCTTAGCCATCATCCGCATCCTCTAATTCAACGACTTGGATGGCAAAACAGAGAAGCTGCTTCTTGATTACTTGGAGATCATAGCAACATTTTCTATACTAACAGGCATCATGAACTTACTAAGATAAAATCAAATACACCAATTTCTTGCAGTCCCAATTTTTTACCTAGTGGCATAATTTCCTACCTTCCTAGAATGAATAAAATCTGTGGACTACACTAGCATTTAGCGAATCACTAATATTCAACCTTTTTTGGAACTGTTATCAATCCAGTCAATACGGCACAAACCAACTCCATCATGTGAAGAAAACCTCATTGAAGACTCATCTAATAGATCCAACATATCAAACAAGCCTACCAAATTTGTGCACCGAACTTAGTACCCTTTGTGTTAAAAATCTGCATGAGCATTACCTAATCAACTTTGACCCATATAACACCAACGACTAAGACAAAGTCCAAAGATTTAACTCATAATGACCCTAGATTCTCAAAAATTTCGGTACCAAAAATTCATTTCCATCTTACTCCAACATGTTCTCTTATAAACTGTTTTTGGTTTTCCTCTTTAATCTCCATTGGGAGTACAAAATTGCTCCTAAATGTGAAACTGGGTAGTTCGTAATGTATAAGATATGGCAGAAGAAAATGCTTCATACAACTTTCAAGATTTAAATAGAATAAAGGCCTCGCAGTTTCATCATTTGTAAAGGAACAGTATGGTACAATATTTAACCTGATGCATGTTACCACCTCCAAATTTCAACAGAAAACATGTCCTCAGCTCCTACTCTATTAACTAAGGTGCAACAAACTCATAGAACTATAAGATGCTTAATACATTCCAGAAAATACAGACTGCAATAGAAGCCTCTATCTAGTTCCAACCATGCCATTGCAACTACATCTTCACCCAACCATGATCTTTTTCTCAACATTTAGAAGCAGTAGAGAACCAAGAAAGTCACTGCAAAGTATAAACAAAAGACCAGAGGAGACAATTATAAAAGGCCTCCAATTTCACAAATTACATAAAACTTATACAGAAGAGGGTCCCTAGAAACTGACTTTTTTCCAATTGTTGTTAAGAAGCGTTGTGTGTTTCCAATAAGAGATTTAAATATAAAAAAATTGGTAGGATAAAAGAAAATTCCTTTGGGAAAAAGAAAATTATATCTGATCTTATTATCCACAAGTGAAAAGTCATTTTAGAAAGCACATAATGCTCTAATGAACATCCAACTTAATCCAAAATAAATTCACACTAAGCAGCAGCAAATCCGAAGTGCTATTGAGTACCACAATTTCTATAAAATCATACACAAATAGCTACACATTATGAACACTAAAAAACCCCAATATTACCATTACTCCAACAATTCAATTCACAACAGCAAAATCCAGACAAACCCTAATCTCAAGCACCAAAAGCAGAAACAGGGAAGCAATAAAAAAAAAAAAAACAAAGATTACCCAAATTACTTGCAGAAAACATTTCAGAAAAATCACACACCAACCCACGAGCGTATCATTTGGCCACCATTCTAGCAATGAAGTCCTCGTACCGGATCTTCCCGTCGGACCCAACATCCACCTCCCGGATCCACTCGTCGAACTCGGCCGGCTCGAGCTTCTCGCCAATGCTGGTGAGGATGTGTCGGAGCTCAGCAACGGAGACGAAGCCGGTGTTGTCCTTATCGAGAACCTTGAAGGCGTCACGGAGCTGGCGATCGAAAGGTTCGGGCTTCATGTGTTTAGCCATGAGGTCCAGAAACCGTGGGAAGTCAAAAGAGGCGGTGAGGTTCTCCTCGGAGATTATGGATTTGAGTTGGGCTTGGGTCGGGTTCCCCCCAAGTGAACGCATTAGGATCCCCAGTTCGGACGGGGCAATCCGACCGTCGCCGTCGGTGTCGAAGAGCATGAAGGCCTCCTTCATTGAAGAGACTTGTTCGTCGCTCAGATCCTTGCCCATTGATCCGGCTTTTCGGGTTCGGAGCCTCTGTCCTCTCTCTCTCTCTCTCTCTCTCTGTGTTGATAGAACTAACTGGGCTCTGTGTTCCGCTAAATGGTGGAGCTGTCAGCTTTGCGGATGGTTCTGGTTTAATTTGATTTTGAATGCCAAGGAAGAATAATTGAGAGCCCCGCTCTACACGGCGTCGTTTAGGGACGATAACGTCTTGTCCTCCTCAACACTCCCCCACATACTGTTTATAATTCCAAAAATAATTGGATTTCTATATAAACCACAAAAATCATTAATTTTTTAGAAAATCTATTTGTTAAATAATTTATCCAAATTCCACCAGAAAAATAATTAAATTAGCATTTTATTAATACTTTTTTTAAATTAAAATTAAAATAAAAAAAAATTTGCATGCTGGGGGGGTGTTTAATTAATATAAGCTGGAGCAAACGATGTCCCACGACGTGTTCAATTATTCTCTGCCCTGCAAATTGAATTGGGAATTGGATTTGCAATCAGTGAAGTGAAACACAGAGAAAAATAAAACAATGGACCCAAATTCTTCAAGTCCAATAATAAAAGCCCGAACAGAAAGCAACCCTGATGAGTAATAACACATCGTTTTACTTTAGCCAACCACCCCAAATGAGCTATTGAAACTATAAAACCACGACAGGGATATGTATACCCAAGATTTGCAATGTCCTTCGCTCGTCCATTATTATGCAGTACATGTATGATACCCAAAAGCCATTAGTGTGTGGAATTATCATCATCACTCCGGCCTATATCCCACACAAGCCATTGCCCTGGACCAATTAAGAAATATATATAAATCAAAACAAAACTAAATACATTTTGGCAATTTTTAGCTACATTTTTTCAGATATGCAAGTACACAATTTTATACACCACTGTAGGCCTCTCCATGCATTTAATAGAAGAGGCCCAATGTAGTTAAATTGAAGTTTAAATTAAGCTATACAATAATATATGTGCTCTCTATAAAAGCAAGCCAACACTTTTTTTTTTTTTTTTGTTCTCCAAAATGTAAAGGAATATAGAAAACAGAGGGACAAAGACCTTTCGTTAGCGTCTAGAATAATCCAAGACACATGAATTGGAATGGTAAAGTGTTTTTTTTTTTTTTCTCTCTTAGTACTTCTTGATAATTTGTCAAAAGACGTGCTGTCTAAGTTGTATGAATCAAGACTAATCTTACAATAAAATGACTTTTTCAAAGAGAATATTTGTAGGAGGAAGAACATAAACAATAATGGTGCAATTCAAATGCTGAATTTAGGGTAGAAAAGTATCCACAAGCGGAATTTAGTGGAAGAGCATATTGATTTTTCCACGTCGGATATGTATATTAAATTTTCACGACAGAGTTTTTTTTTTTTTTTATCATAAAGTTGTTTGTGAAGATCAATTTTTTATTACAAAGTTAATTGTAAAGGTTGATTTTTCAACATAAAATCGGTTATGAAAGTCGATTTTTTAATCACAAAGTAAACAGAAATTTATTTTTCCACTGCAAAGTCAATTTAGATGTAAATTAATTTTTTCACTACAAAATCAATTAAAATAGTTGATTTTTTCATTACAGAGTGACAAAGGTTGATTTTCCCATTACAAAATCAATTTCTTTACCACAGCGTCAATTATGAATATTGACTTTTCACCGTAGAGTTAGTTTTCCTTCACAAAGTGGACTAGCAAGGTTGATATTTCGATCTGAAGTCCAGTATGAGGGTGATTTTTCACCAAGAGTAATATATCGTCATTAATGATCATATACAAGAATCTTATACATACATTAATTTTCTTTTTTAATGGATTTTGCTTTGCATATTCCCGTCTTCTTCAGCCAGAAAAAGATTAGTTTGTATTGCATTTTAGAGAATGAGAAATTGATTTTCTTGAACTCAAAGAGCCATTTGGTTTGCGTTGATACTTGCAGAGTGGCTCTCTTTTTCCATCTCAATCACGTCGCACATAGCGGAGAAGGTCTTGACAAGCGCATTCGCATAAATTTCAATCAAATAAATGCCAACCATTTTCTTAGTCCCAATTCCCATCATTGATTACTTCATTGTCACTTCATATCGTTTAGTTTTTCTCACCAATTTCTTGTGTGTGTGTGTGTATATATATATATGTGTGTGTGTGTACATATATATTTGTATTTTAGAGACAATACTTGGTGTTGATGGTAGAAAAGTTTAGAGCTTTGAAAATGACATAACGAAATTGACATTACTTTGCCCTCTCTGTTCAAAAATCTTGAAGTTTAGATGCATCTCCATAACTTTCTTGTGGACCATGATTACGGATTCAAAATAGTATCATACACTTTTTAAGTGCTTAATCAACTTTATAGCGCGCTCGCTCTCTCTTTCGGCCCTAAACTTTTGTTTGGCCGCCAACGTCACCCCTACGAACTCAAATCTAGAACTCTTAACTTTGTCATGTATCTAGAAGTTGTGATTTTTCCTTCTTTTTTTTTCTTGCTCGCATAGTCATATATAGCTAGAAGAATAAAAGAACGTTAAGGAATTCAGCTTAGTGATCCACTTCTTTTAGTTTAAAGATCCTGTTTCAGCCATTAGATTTGTTTATATCATAGACTATGTATTTATAGGACAGCTTTAATCAAGGATTAATGATGATTAAGTCTCAGTCAGCACCAACACAACAGAAATTTGTCAAAATGTTCATGCTTCCTATCAATTATCAAACAAAATAAAAATGTCACCCTGCCCGCAGTGGAGAAGATTAATATTTAATAATATCATGCTTATTATTAAATTTAAGCAGTAATTAGAGCCAAAGGGAATCCAAAGTTACGAATAAAATAAAACAATTATGTAACATATTTGTTCCACATCCACTTCCACCCACTACTTAAGAAAATGAAAAACTAGTTGTTAATGGAAGCTAGAGTCAAATGGTATAGGGTTGCTCAAAGAAAATTTTGGCTCAGTGCTTGTAGAATATACATGAGGTAGAAATTTAAGAGCCGTTTAAAGCTACTGATGTAAATAATATTTTTTAAAAGTACTTTTTATTTAAACATTTTAGTTAAAAAACACATTAATAATAAAGCAGTTTATATTTGGTTGCAAGCTATAAAAAGTGCTTTAAAAATATTTAACCGTGTTTGATTGGTCAATTAAAAAGTATTTTTAATTGTGGTAAATTATCAAAAAGAATAAACTCTTAGTTAAATAAAATTGAAAATTTAAGTAATTTTTAAAAAATATTATTAATTAATTTAATTTTAGTTTCAAGAGTATACAATTGTTTATGAAATTTTTATCTAATCAATAATGATATTATACAGTATTGGAATTTTAGTAAAATATATATAAATTATGTAACTTTTACCCAAAAAAATGAAGATACAGATTCGAGAAAGGTTGTTTTCTGTCTAAAATAATCCTCATGGACAAAGAGTGAAATTTAAAAAATAAATGAGAGTGTTTTGGATATTTTAAATATTTATTTAATATATCAAAATATTTATTTTTTTTAAAAAAAAAGTATTTTTTAGAGAAACATAATCAAGTGCTTCTTAAAAAAAACATTTAAAATATTTCTTTTATATATAAAAAAATATTTTATAATTTTTTAACCTAATATATTTTAAAATACTTTTTTATTAAAATAAACAGTTTTAAACCGTCTCTAAATTTATTTTTTACACACCAATGTTTTTAAATCGCTTATTCCCCAATTATTTATAAATTGGAACATAAATTTTAGTCAACCCCATGTGGAGGATTGTGCCCACAATGCAAAGTTAGGTTTCCCACCCACTGAACTCTTTAAAGACTTTTCAAACTTAAACAAGAATGTCGGTAAAAAAATATAGCCTCCTGGCTGCTACTACTATATACACTGTATTCTTTATTCCAAATTGTGAACCTACATTATAAAACAGCTACTACCAACTTAAAACGACAATCTAGATCAATTTCCTAATTCTACAAGAAAGAAAGAAAGAAATACTATTTTTATTTTGAAATTTTTGTTTGCAAGCGTTAATATCAACTATAGCTTATTTATGCAATGCATTGCACTCCTGCCCCCAACAGGCACACTCAGTTGGCATAAATGTTTGGAACTGCGTGACAGATTAAAGTGACATACAATGTGATAATATGAGGTATTTTTAAAATTATAATATGGTACTTTTTTAAAACAGCAAAAAAAGAAAGGAAAAGGAAGAACTTTGGGGTCAAACAGGAAAGAAAAATGATGACGCAAAAGAAAAATAGTAGAAAAGAAAACTCCATAAAGATTTTGAAAAACAGTGGAGCCCAATTTATTGAATGCTAATTCAAATCAAGTGGTGATGCTATGCTGGGACCAATACGTACCACTATGATCCCAGCCATCGTTTAGATCAGCGACAGGAAATGCGCCTAATAGTCACAGCCATGATGGCCAGATGTCACGCTAAAATCTAATCTCAAATCCAAATGTGAAACTGTCTGTCAGCAACCCAAAAGGCAGAGGTAGTGATTGCGATCTCTTATGAATGTGCAATTGTGTCTTTCTTCCTCCTCAGCCTCACATAATTACAAAAGTTTTACGAGTTTCAGACAAGAGCTCAAAACAGAGAGACAAAACAATTTAGAACCTCGACCAGAACCAGTAATGGGAATCTAAGAGAAAGCAAGCAGTTTAGAAAGAGTGTAAGTTTTGAGCTAAATAGCTCAAATGGGTCTGCTTAAGTTTCTCCTTTCTCTATCTGTTTTGCTTGCAATTTGTACTCTACGTCATGTTTATGGAAATGCGGAGCTTGAGGCTCTAATGGAGTTGAAGTTATCTCTGGACCCAGAGAACAGGTTCCTGGGGTCATGGACGAAAGGTGGTGATCCATGTAGTGGCTTGTTCGAGGGAGTGGCTTGCAATGAACACCAAAAAGTGGACAACATTACGCTGCAGGCGAAAGGTCTTTCAGGCAAGATATCGCCGGCGGTGGCCGAGCTCAAATGCTTGTCGGGTCTTTACTTGCATTACAACAACTTGTCAGGAGAGATTCCCAGAGAAATTTCAAATCTTACTGAGCTCACTGATCTCTATCTCGATTTCAATTCTCTCTCTGGCGGCATACCTTCTGGGATCGGCAACATGGCTAGTCTTCAAGGTTAGTTGATATATGCTTATTTTAGTACTAGTCAGCTTTTGGTCAATAATTTGTGGCTTTCTTTATAATTATACTGTTTTCTTTTTTTCTGCTATGATCTACTGTTTTGCTCTTGTTATTTTATTGCAAGCCGAGTATAGTGGATTTCTTTGTTTTTTCTCTTCCTTTTTTACACATATATGTTCAGCACACGACATGGATTTGATATGCTTCTGGCAAAATTGCATAAAATGGCTGATTCTATTAGTAGTTTAGCTGTAATTGTTCATGAATTTTACAGGTTTTAATTTTCAAATTAGCACATCCAGGAAACATTCAAATTTCAAATCTGCTGAAAAAGCATAAGAAGACAGCAGATGAGACTGAAAATTTTATCTTATTGATTTCAACAAAATGAAAGATAATAGTTTAAGTGGGTCCCAAAATGTTGTACTGGCTTGGCAGCCTATGCTATTTAAAGATACAAATACTGAAACAAGAGGAAGATTTTCAGTTTGTGCGCCTTGGTGTTCTAAACTCATCAAGTTTAATCCAACAATTCTTTGTTTTTGTAGTTCTGCAGCTATGCTGTAATCAACTGACTGGAAGCATTCCTACCCAGATGGGTTCCTTGAAGAGGCTAAATACTATTTCTTTGCAGAATAACAGTCTAAATGGTGCAATTCCTGCAAGCTTAGGGAACCTGGAGATGCTAAAGAGGCTTGATTTGAGCTTTAACAGCTTCTTTGGTCCAATTCCCACTAGACTAGCTAATGTTGGATCCTTGGAAATGCTAGATGTCAGAAACAATTCTCTTTCTGGTGTTGCCCCACGTAGTAAGTCTATTTATTTCATCCATATAAACTGATTTTCCTTAACCTCTTATTGTCTCTCCATAGCAAACCATACTGATTACCTTCTTCCATTGTTAAAAATTGAAGCTTTGAAACGATTAGACAAGGGATTCCGGTGCGAGAACAATCCGAATTTATGTGGAGCTGGGTTTCCTGCATTGAGAGTTTGCACATCTTTTGACATTGATAAAGTGAATGTTGATGGAATCAAACCCCTTAGACCAAACATAACTGATACTGAGACGGAGATTAACCCCGAATCTGCAAATTTCCATCTACATTGCAAGCAAACCCACTGTGCAAATCCAACTGGCATCCCACAGACTGCAGTTGTTGCAGGAGTCATTACAGTCACTATTACATTGACAGGGGTAATATTTCTGATCATTATTCGATACCGGAGGCAGAAACAAAAGATTGGGAATATGTCGGATCCTTCTGATGGCCGGCTTAGCACTGACCAGGCTAAAGAGTTGTATAGCAAAAATGCTTCTCCACTTGTAACTCTTGAGTACTGCAGTGGATGGGATCCATTAGGTGATGATAGGAATGGCATTGGGTTCTTTCGGGAGTATTCCAGTAACTATAGGTTCAACATGGAAGAGGTTGAGTCTGCAACACAGTACTTCTCTGAGTTGAATTTATTAGGAAGAAGCAAATTCTCTGCTGTTTACAAAGGAACTTTAAGAGATGGTTCTCTTGTAGCTATTAGGAGCATTAATGTGATCAGCTGTAAGTCTGAGGAGGCTGACTTTGTCAAGGGATTGAACTTGCTCTTTTCACTTAGGCATGAAAACCTTGTTAGGCTGAGAGGTTTCTGTTGCTCAAGGAGTAGAGGTGAATGCTTTCTAATCTATGATTTTGCTCCAAACGGAAACCTTGCTTGTTATCTTGACGTAGAAGAAGGAAGCAACCGAGTTCTTAACTGGTCCAAGAGGATCTCTGTTATTAAGGGCATTGCTAAAGGTTAGTTGATTTCAGTTCATATTCCTTTACGCAATGCCACATTGTTTGGTCTTCTTGTCCTTACACTGCATCATATCCTTTTGTCTTAATCATGATTAAGAAAACCCTCATATCCAATCTGTTAACTTTAATATACATTGTTCTTTCTAAACCAGGTATTGGATATTTGCACAGCGATGAAGCAAACAAACCAGCTCTAGTCCACCAAAACATTTCTGTTGAGAAGATTCTTATCGACCAGCAGTTTAACCCACTGATTTCTGACTCTGGACTTCCTAAGCTTCTTGCCGATGACATTGTATTCTCAACTCTGAAAGTAAGTGCTGCCATGGGATATCTAGCTCCTGAGTACATTTGCACCGGTCGATTCACAGAGAAAAGTGACGTATATGCATTTGGGGTTATTGTCCTCCAAGTTCTATCTGGGAAGTGCAGTCTCACCAGCTCATTGCGAATAGCTGCAAACTCTAGTAGATTTGAAGATTTCGTGGATACTAATCTTAGAGGGGGATTCTCTGAAACCGAAGCAGCTAAGCTGGCAGAACTTGCACTGCTGTGCACTCATGAGCTTCCTGAGCACAGACCAACCATGGAGACTGTCATTCGGGAGCTGAGTAATTTCAGTGCTAGTTCCTAATTGCATGCTTCTACTTTTCCCTTATGTTAAAGAAACTGCTGGTGATGATGACCCAGAAGTTGAGACCTCGCTGAGAATGAGAGCTGCAGTTGAAGATGCTCTCTAGTGATGCTGTAACTGTGGTTTTTCTGGATTCAGAAAAGATATATGTTGTCCTGTAAATGGAGATGGTGGAAAAGTAAAAGGTTTTGGAGGAAGTAAAAAGTCCCTTATGATTATTTGTAATAATTCATCTTTTATGCCCATTAGCTCAAAAGTTCCCGACAAATACACGAAAGAACTTTGTGATTATTTTCTCCGTCTTCACTAGTCTTTTACACAGTCTAGCCTCAAAGCGTGGTACTGATTACTTGCTATTTCTTTACAACTTCTGTTAGACGACTAATAGACTAATAAGAGTAGCCTCTCATGCTATCTTTGCCGTATGCAGTTCTGGGCTGTGTAGTTTCTCTTTATGGCAGCTGGGTCGACCTTCCTATTTTTCAAGAAATTCATGGATGTCAAATTGACGTTCCACTTACGAATAAGGAAATATCTTCATTTGTTGCTTTTCTCTCTCTCTCTCTTTTTTTTTTTTTTAACTTTCCTCTTTTGTCCCCTACTATTTGAAAATTGAACCTTTTATTGGAAACAAGATACTATTATTTCCTATTACATATTGGCTACCGGCTAGATGGATATAGGCAGATTTTGCAAGTCTGATTCCCTCAATGCGGTGACATTATCATGCTAAATCTTAATAAAGCAATAGAAACAAGAGCATAAATGCCACTAAATTTGTTATGAAGTTCAATAGGGGCACGTATTTTTGACAATTACTTGTCTACAAAATCCATTTCTACCACAAGGTAGTGCTGGTATTGTAGAACCTAAGCTAGCATTATATTGCTTTGAATTGTTAAAACCTGCACTAGACTCCGTATGCCTTGTTCAATAGCGAAACCCCCTCCATCTCCCTTCAGTGGAAAAATAAAATGTGAAGAAACTCGAGTGATTTTTCATATGAAGTAGATTCAGTGCCAGCACAGAGCAAAGACGTAGAAGACGGATCACATCAAGATTGGGAAAGACACTCAAATTAAGCAATTGCACTGTGCTCTTGATGTTCTTGAAACCATTCAGCAGGCCACCAATCTGGTCTAGTAGCTTCAACCTTTACTTGTTCCTGTCCTCGTATGGTTAATGCACCTGACCTTTTCAATGCTTCCTCCAAACGCAAGACACCCAACCCACGACATCCAAGTTGAGTTGTTACACTACCGACTTTCTTGCCCGATGAAGAATCAACAACTTCTGAGCCAGGAGAAACTTCCTGCTCCACTTCTGCTAGGTCCGGCATTAACCAAATTGTAAGGCTAGGTATACCAAGACAAGTGAAAATATTAAAAGTGAAATGGAAAGAATGAGTACCTTCTGCATTATCGTTAACGAATCTTAAAGGGAGCAATCGTTTGCGAATAACACCTCGATGGTGTGTACGAGCTACAAGCTCTTGGCCCACATAACAACCTTTGTCAAAGCTTATTGCATTTAGACCCACCAGGTTGTATTCAAGAGGAATTGCCTCACCTAGACAGGACAACTTTTTTCAAATTGGAAGCTCAAAAAACTAGAAGCAGGGTTTAGGTACCTACACTACATATGATATCTATATTTTGTGACATATGACTTACCATGTCAGATTGAGTATAAAGAATACTGACATCCTACAGAAAATATATTTTAGAATATGAGAAATTAACATATACTAGCACTAAGGAAGATGAATATGCACCTCTTGGGATCTCAGACGAGCCTTCTGCAACACCATTCTCAATTCTCCATAGAAGGTAGTTCTGTTCATCTGTTTCTTTGTCAGCCTCAATCAATGGAGCTGCCACCGGCCAGACAAAAGTTTGCTTAACCAATGAGAATGTTTTCAAATATGATTTTAGGATGTATTGAAATCTTAAAACTTTGTATTGCTGTAAACACGAAAGTCTCAGATGCATTGAAGACTTAGAAAGAAACTCACGTGTTGTATTAGAGGGGAAGATCCCCCTAAAACCAAGACAATCCAATCTAGGATCCTCAAACCACTGCCAACCAAGACCAACCCCTCGCGAAGCTGACATGCCTGCACGGTCAACACCAGCACCCCAGCCAACACTAGCAGCCTCAGGCTCTTCTGTAGATGAAGACTGTTTAGAAAGGTTTCCTCCATAACGCTGCCAACAAGAGAAGTCTTCTCCCACATTTTCAATCTCAACCTTAGACCTCAGGCGATATCTGCCCAAGTAAAATAAAAAAGAAAGATGAACAAGTATTACATAGTTTATACAGCCAATGCAAGGGGAAACACACGTGTTAACCAGAAGAATCTAGAAGGCTTGATCACTGCAAAGAAAGTAATATATGAGATCAAATCACGTAATGCTTCCTAGGCAACTGCTTACATATTGTATGGTACAAGATGCAGAGAATACATGGTTATTGATGCTATATTGATCACAAAATAGCATCTGTAAGAAGTGAAGTCGCATTGAGATTAGTTATGTCACTCGTACTGGCAACACAAAGAATAAAAGAAACGAAAAGCAAAAGCTCATTTCAAAAATAAATCAAGCATTTCATATCAAAAAAGTATTTTATCCATAAATTGATGCAGAAAGTATATTCTATATCATTGAGATAAGCCCAAATAAAAATTACTATAGTCCACATACAACTCATGAAAAATGGCAGCATTAACGAACCAGAGAGAGAGGAGCTATGCAAGCCAGCTTGTCTCACAAAATCAAGGTAAATGCTCAATAAAAGTCATTCCCAAAAATTAGCATAAATTTATACAAGTACTGAGCTCTCACATAATGGCGCCCAACCTTGCAAAAATAACTATAGGCATCTCAGAGGCTTAGAGTGAAATGTGACTTGGAGGATTCAAGCCAATCAATTGAGTTAATACGTATCCATTGCTTATCAAAACACAAAAATGAATTATTTTAACAAAGAAAACTCACTTCTTGAAGGTGTTTAGGAGCTCATCCAAGACCGACGCATCCACATCCGCAAAGATATCAAACGGTTCGTCCTCATCGGACCCGGATCCAGAACCGGTCCTATCGAGCTTCTCTTGAGGCCTCGGCGGCCTATACAGAAACATGTCGTACAAGAACCTTCCCTGAGGCGTCAACATCGCGGCGTACATAGGCGGAACAGAGACGGGGGCCAAATTGGGCGTAACCAAAGTCGATGTCTTCTCGCCCATGGTTTCACTGAACCTCCGTACATCGTTGGTCAACAGATTCTGGAGGAACTTCACGGTGTCTGCGCCTCGGAATCGGATAACGGACCGGGACTTGAGGAGTGAGGACACCGGGCCAATTTTCTCAAGGTCGGATTTTTGGTGGAGGGTTCTGCAACTGTGATTGTACCAATTGGATTTTGGGCGCTGGAGAGAGAGTTTGAACCGCTGCATTTTTTATTGCTGCTCTTCTGCAACTGTGAAAAGTTAGGGATTCGCCGGTGATTACTTTGACGAAGCTTGAAGAAGACAGAAGCTGTCGTCGTGGCGCGTGAAAACTTTGGGTTGCTGACACGTTGGTTTTGGGGCATCTTGATCTTGCCACGTGTATCGAGAGGCCCTGGGCAAGTCACGAATCATCACGAGCTGCCACACTAAATTATGAGATAATAAATTTTAATATCGAAACGCTCATCAGAAGAAAACAAATCAAAAGGATTTAAAATGAGATGCAAAAGAAAATTACATTTTTACTTCGAATAATAATAATTATTTTAGAGAGAAATAAATAAATAAATGTAAAAATATATTTAATATACCAATTTGTTTTTTAGGCTTTTACTTGTGGGTCCTCGGTCAACGTAGCTGGAGTCCGACGCTTTGACAATTCGGTTTTTCCGGTTTTCTTTGGTTTCGTAGGTTGCTTCACGGCTGACGTTTTGGTTTTTGATGAGGATTACGGACGCGGTGACCTCCTCCTTCATTGACCATTTCACCCTTCTAGATTTTATTAATCAACAGCCAATACGCTCCCACAACTGTCCTTGTACCGTGTGGTAATGCAAAGTGGGGGTCCCCGTGCCTTGTTCGTCACTGGCGTCCATTGTCCTCCGGGCTTTATGTCCTTTTCTATTTTTATTTTTTAAATGAAAAAAAGTTTCAACATGGGCTTTATGAGCCTAGATTCTATCAACAATTTGATTGTCGGTTCCATTTTATAATTTTATAGAAGTTTAGATTAATAAAATTAAATATATTTAAAATTTTAATAAAAATTTATTAAAATTTAAATTGTAAGTTTCACAGACGTGGGCTTCTTTACATTTAGGCCATATCTCCTCCTCCTGAGTTTTGTTGTGTTGGCGATGATGAGGATGAGTATCACCACTAATTCAGCAATGTTTTGACTTCTTTAAATTACTTTAAATATATCAATTTATGAATATTAATATTGAATTATTCAATTAAAGTAAGCCATGACGTATGAGTTCGAAGCTATGAAAATACCACAAAGATAATAGAACCCGAGGGAGAGTCCCATTTGCATTAAAGTGATTTATAAGTGGTGTGAAACCATCACTTTCATGTAGAAAATCAAGGGGATGAAAGACACATAACGGTAGCCGCCAGATCTCTCTACGAGTTTCTACATGAAGATTGAGATGGATTTAGACGTTTTGTTTTGCTACACAGCTGACGCTGAGATAAAAGCCTGTTATTTATTAATTTGCGGTCCTGTTCTCATTATTATATATGGAGTTTGACATCCAATTATATATATAAATTATATATCTAATTCTTGGATAAGCACATGAGCTAGTGCCCACGGGATTCATCGTCATCATCTTTGACAAAATTTTAAAACCCCTATCTTAACCAGGTACCACCCCTTCTAAAAATATCCTTAATTTGTTCATTTTATTATTATGGTAAGCAGATTTGCACTTGGAATACTTCCTATGTACAGACCCATCTTTTATGACTTGGATAACAAGTTGAATAGAATTTTTTTAAGTTTGATTTCTAGTTTCTTTATAATAAAATAATGGTTAAAAAGAAGAAGACTATATTTAAAGTCATAGATTTGTAGTGATGGAAAACTAAGGATACAGCTAGTCGTAAAAAACAATTAAATAACTATATATATACTAATTGAGTATATATTTATATATGAATGAGTATGCCCATGAGCCAATGAGCCTAGAAGGCCGAAAAGGAGGAACTTGTGGAATAAATGGCATGGTATGAACGATTCTATGAATGAGTCGGACCCTTGAGGCAGTGAGCCAAGAAGGCCAAAAAGGAGGAACTTAGGGAACAAATGGCATGGTATGAACGATTCTGTGAATGAGCTGACGCTTGAGGCAATGAACCTAGAAGGCCCAAAAGGAGGAAATTGGAGAACAAGCAAAACAAAAACGAGTGACGAATCAAAAAGAGAGAGGAGAAAATTGTTATGGTCAATGATGTCCCACTTGGAATATCGTTATCCAACTTATGGTGTAATTATTTTGTAATTGACGCCTAAATAAGGCTAAAAGAAATACTCTGAAAACCAGGTTGTTGCTCAACAGTATTGGGAAGAAAAAACATAGTAATGCTCATCCAATTCCCAACACCAATCTATCAACACGTTGGACAAGGTGCCACAGTACAATGTCAACGGTCCACCAAACACTTTTTCTGGTTTCTTTGTCTCATATAAAACCCCAATTTCGACTTCATTTCATCACCATATTTGGCTTGGCGACCAAGAAAAGCACAACTTGAATATTTATAAAGTAGAAGCAGCACAAGTTTTGTTTAATCTGGTACGAAGAGATAATAACATAGCAGGGAAGAAGAAGGATAGAGAAATGAAGCTAGTTTGGTCTCCAGAAATGGCATCAAAAGCCTACATCGACACCGTTAAATCTGTGAGTAACATTAATTCCTCTAAAGTTTTCTGATGCAAATTTGGGTTCTTTATCATCTCTCTGATTGCTTATTATGATTGGATTTTTCCTGCAGTGTGAGATCTTTCATGAATCAGGGGTGGCAGAGCTTGTTTCGGCCATGGCAGCCGGTTGGAACGCGAAATTCATAGTGGAGACATGGTCACAAGGAGGACCAACAGCAACGAGCGTTGGACTCGCCGTGGCGAGCTGCCACACAGGTGCACGTCATGTGTGCATAGTACCGGACGAGAGGTCAAGGTCCGAGTACGTAAGAGCCATGAACGAGGCTGACATGTCGCCTGAAGTCATCGTTGGGGAGCCGGAAGAGGTGATGGATAGGATCACAGACATAGACTTCTTGGTTGTGGATTCGAAGCGCAAGGACTTTGCCAGGGTATTGAGACTGGCAAAACTTAGTTGCAAGGGTGCGGTGTTGGTGTGCAAGAATGCAAGCTGGAAGGGTGCTTCTGGTTTCAGATGGCGAAGTGTTACGGATGGAGGGTCTCGGAGACTGGTCCGGTCTGTGTTTTTGCCGGTCGGAAAGGGACTAGATATGGCACACGTAGGAAGCAATGGAGGAGCTTCAAGTTCAGGCAAGGGAGAGGGAAGGGGTAGATGGGTCAAGCATGTTGATCAACGATCAGGGGAAGAACATGTTATCAGAAAGTAATTTAGCGTAGGAATGGAATTTTTTCTGTTCTTTTACAAAATACAAAAAGAAAGAATTTCTATGTACAGAATTATCAATTAGATCAATCAGTTCGTCTTTATGTTTCTTTCTTCTTTAGCAGATGCTTTTGTTCATATATTTACCCAATTGATTAGGATTTAAGTCTCTCTTTAAGCTAGGCATTTCACATTTGAAATGACAGAAGTGAGAGAGAGAGAGGGGAAAGGAAAGAGGGAAGAAAGGTCAGATTCATTGGATGACAATACAAAGAAACTAGAAAAACTAGAAAAGGGAATTGTTTGATGTTATTGCCTTTCTATTTTTCTTTTCTTTTCTTTTCTATCTATGTGAATATAAATTCGATAAAGTCAATTTGTACAAAACGTTTTGTGGAGCAAATGGATCAATTTATACATGTTCCTCTCATAACACTATGAAGAGCCTGCAATATGGTAAATTCAATCCCAACTGTCTCTACTTCTTCTAAATGCCTTCTTTTGTGAAAGTACCTTCTTGCCTTTAAGGCGTTTCTGTTCCCCAATAGCAGCCCTTCAAAACATAAATGGCAATGAAAACCATGTTAGAGCCCTTTACAAACGTAAAAAATTGATGAACGCAGGTTGTGAAAGGGTCTCACAGCTTTTCAATTTTCTTCTTTTGCTCCTCTGAAGGGGGTGGAGGTACATAAGATGCAGCATCAATAATTGTCTGTTTCATTAATTTATTCAGACAAACAATATAATTGGAAAAATTAACAACAGCAGGTCATAAGACAGTAAAAGCCTAAAAGACTATTCGGAAAACTACCAAATGCTAAAGAGCTTTCTACAATTTGAATCAAATTCTAAAAAACAGTACTACTGCTTATTGTTCCACAAGAACATAAGAAACAGAAATCAAATTCTTGGTACCTGAAGTTTTCCCAGAGCATCTTCAATATTACCCCTGAAGAAGAATGGTAGATTTAAACCAGATGCTTTGACAAGTAACGACAGATAAGCAAAATTGATAACTTTATAGAACAAGGGGAAGAAGTTAACTTCTGAGTTCTAGTCTTTGTTGATGAAATCACAAGCTCCCCATCCTTGTTTATTCGGTTCTTCTCCTGCTCATAACATGGACAATGTGAGATTGTAGAAAGACAAACAGATAAACTTACCAGAAAAAAAAGGCAACGGAAAAAACCAGAACTAGAAATTCTACAAAACTATTTATGCAAAATGTTCACAGTTTTAGTTTTATTCCACAAAACTTTTTGACTAAACAGTTGCAATAACAAACCATTTGCATAATCTTCTCCCTGATTCTGTCACTTAGCCAATATGCATTTTTGACATTGAAGCGCATGTCCACCTTAGTGTTTACTGCCCTCAATAATAAATAGTAATAAAAAAAAAAAGGACAAGAATAAGTAAATCGACTAGTATTAGGAGGATGTAAATGAGAAAGAGATACAATGCAATATATTTTCTATAGAGAAAACCAAAAACTGATTTACAGATAGGTAAACAGACCTTTGTTGACATTCTGACCACCAGGACCACCGCTTCTAGCGAAACTCACAATTACATGGTCTGAACAAAAAGTTCAATGATTAAATAAATAAATATTGAATTGAACACAGAAACTATGATGGGCTACAACGACAGGATTAGATTAGGAGAAAGACCAACAACGGATAGATCCTACAACATTCATCCAATTGAAAAAGAAAAAGATAAAAAGGAACAAGGAAAACAACCTGAGGAAAAGTACTAAAACACTCATAATAGAAGAGCATATAATTCAAGCAAACAAGCTTTAAAAATTATAAGATTATTTGCCAGACTCATAATACCCGGAAACAAAAGTTTAAAACAGTTCCTAACAATCTCACCAAAAAATAAATTTGAAAATAAAATAGTCCTCTATTAAGCTCAGCCATGAACTGAATTCAAAGGCAAAAGTTTATTAATAGTTAATTTGATCGTAAAAGACTCTGCCACAACACAGCCCATAAACCAACCAAAGCATATGAACTAATCACTTGTTGCAAAATACAATTCAGAGATGAACAAAATCCTTATTTTCACACCCTATTAGCTTTAATAGCAAAACCAGTAGCCGGAAAATCATCAGTTATATAATGTTGTATTTGGGTTGCTTGAATACAAACATAATCAAAACAGCATACTGGCTACTTAACCCGCCAAGTAAAACTCCACCTGAGCTATTAGCTCTAATTGTACAACAAAAAATAAATAAATAAATAAAATACACGTCTATGGGGACGGTTTCTCTTCAATTTATATTTCAATTTCTTACATTTTCTCAGGAACCAAACAAAACGGACTCAGGTAGTTATTATTCATACCCAACGTGATTTTTGGCGCGGGACCGATGTCAGCCGAGAGAGCCCTCTCCTCAGCATCATGCAGTAGCTGCTGAACCTGTGAGAGCCGGGCCGACGCCTTCTTACCGCCGTCTTCATACGCGGAGCACCGGACTCGGCCCAGACTGATAGCACGCTGCGGCACATTGGACACAACCAAAGACGTAGGGAGATTAAAGTCCGAGACTAGAATGGACAAGGACGACGGTAGTTGACGGACTCTTCTGGAGAATACATTCGTGGTGATTCTGAGAAGAACCGCCATTTTTGTATATGTGGAACTGGAAGAAAAACCCTAAAGCAGTGAATCTTGACAGTTTATCTTCCTTCTTTTCTTTTGTTTAAATTTATTCTGGGGATTCAGGCCCTGAGTTTCTGAAAATGTAAGAAATTTTTTTTTTTTTTTTGAAAATTTAGGGATTTATATTAAAAGCACACTGTGTTCAACTTTGGTGTGGCTGTGAACTACCCATGACGAGGCTTGTGGAGTAGCTTCTTCATTCATGCTCTGCCATTTTACACGTGGTGTAATCCTATTGTTTCAGTTAACAAAGCTTTGCTTACCAACCGTACAAATTATAAGATGAATTACATTTTTTCTTGTGGGTTTTTTAATATCGTCCAATAACATATGAATTTTTTTAACTAATTTTTTAAAAAATAATTATTTTATCCTAAATTTATAATAATACTCTTAAATAATAGATTATTTTTTATAATATATATTAAAATATTTTTTAAATTATATATTTAAAATTTTTAGATAATTATATGAAAAAAATAAATTAGAATAAAAAAAATCATAATAAACTTTAATAAAAATTAATTTTTTATAAAAATTAATTTATTTAAAAGAAATCGATCGTCGTTAAAACTGATAAAGTTCTTCGTTAGTAACGAAATCCTTCGTCAGCAATAAATTTCTTTATCATTAAAAATTTCATCACTAAAACTAATAAAGTTCTTTATTGGCGACGAAGTACTTCGTCAGCGTTGTTAAAAATTTTATCGCTAAAACTGATGAATTTCATCAGTTTTAATGACTAAACTTTTAACAGTGAATTTTTTCGTTCAAAAAATTTCATCAACTTTAGCGACGAAATTTTTAACGACGCTAACAAAGAACTTAAAATTTAACTAAAATAATAATTTTAAGCAAAAATGGTAAAAAAAATTCAGATTGACCCCTGACGTAATATGACATAAAAAAATCCTTTTCTTTTATTGGTTTGGCGCTACTTTGAACTTTATAAATATTTTTTTAAGAAATAATACATGTTACTTGTGATAAAACTTGCGAATAATACTCTCTTGTTTAATACACTAGGTGATGAAGAACCTATTACATATATAGATCAACTACTAAAACTCCTACCAAATTATAAAATTAAAATAGCAAAAAACTCCATATTAAAAAAAAAAACTTATTCATAAAATAAAATAAACCTTTTTTGTAAAAATAATAAAAACAAAAAGTAGTTTATTTTTAAATAGAACAAACTAGCGTTGACTACTCCATCAAAACTTCAATTATCTCGGATCTTCACAGAAACATCGCGAACAAATTCCCGACTGAAAAGCTTAAAAGCAAACCAGAACATTAATTCTAGTATCAGAATAAAATAATGATTTGTTTTCAATTGAGAACGCAGGACGTTCTTTGTTTTCTTTTTTCTTTTTTTTCTTTTAATGTACTGTTAATAGTTTAATAGACTCGTAGAAAATATCCAACTTGGCTCTCCTCATATTACGTGCATTTTTCCAACGACTACTTGGGTGTTGTATCAAATAGGTAGCAAGTAAGATATATATGATACCACATCCCATAACAATCTCAAGCACCCTGTAGCACCAGGCGTTACATTATAGTATTACAACTAAACGTGGATAATACGATGCCCCACAATTGGGCTTAACCAAGAGGAAAAAAAAAAGGTAGAAGAGAGAAGACAATGAGCTCCTCCACATCTATTCTCTCGCCCTTCCACGAGAAGAGCCACTCTTTTCGCCAATATTTGCTTTCATCCTACTAGAATGCTGCGTGTAAGGAGAACCAGCCCTGGCTCTAGCGTCTGGCATCACCCTTCCAGAATGCTGTGAAGGTTCTGTGGAAGGTAGCGCCCAACCTCCCTGACTCGCCTGCCCATTGTATCCGCTGTTGCTAGCTCCTAGCAAAATATAGTCAAAAACGATAATCATCTTCCCCAGCAAAAGCATATTTCCATACTAACATTTTGGTGTAGAACAGTCATAGAACGTATCTCTTTAACATAATTGTGTTAAAAAGTGGTTTTAAAAAACAATTCAAAAGTTAAAATATGTTCCCTTGAAAACATTGCTCCACAAATCTAAGATCACACAAAACCAAACATTCACATAACAACTAAAATTGAATTCCCGAGCCTCTACACAAATCCCAGAGAGAGAGATAGAGAGTGGATAATTTCAGTCGACAAATTATTAGAGATCACATCATCATAAAGATAATACCGCATCCTGGAGTGATATAAACAATTTACCAGCATTCCCATAGCCACCAAGATTACCAGTCCATCCAGGCAAATGTTTTTGAGCATTTCCCTTCCAAGCTTCTTCGAAACCAACAAGCTCATCTAAAATTTTCATATTCCAACAACCACTGTTAATCCTTGTACACGTCTTACCTCCTAAAAGCATAATACTACAAACATATCATAGCAAGGTTAATGTACCTTCATCAAGATTGTGCAGTGTTTGCATTGTATCCACTTTTCCATCTGACTTGAGCTTCCTCATAACAGAATGGCCCTACAAAATAAATTCCTATTGTTAAATATTGACATTCTCCAACCCCAACAAGAAAAAATGGTTCAAACTTCTGCTCAGACAAACAAAATATAGTTAAAACACCAAAATCACAACATGATCTAACACCTAAATACACTACCTTATTGTGGAGTCCCCTAGACAATCTGTGATTTGCTTCTCTTCTGGCAGTATCAGCTTCTTTACTCTCTTCAAATGTCAACTGCTCATACAACAATAAGTAAGAAGCAGTAGCAACCACATGAAACATTGCACATTAGAACCATTTAGAATCACGTACCCCATCACTTCCTGTCCTCCTTGTCTTGGATGAAGTATAATATGTTCCATTTGCACCCCCATAAGAGATAGTGGAGCTCTGAAAGGTGAAGCCCTGAGTTTGGGGTTGTGATTGAACGTAACCAGGCATGTTGTTGTATTCATTCCGAGACTGCAAATGCTTACTCTCCCTCCCTGCAAGAAGGAGAAATGAAGTCCTGGTTAGTAGCTAGGAGGCTGGACTCCTATAAAATTATTAAAATATATGAAGCTACATATCATCCAATTAAAAGATACAATTTACCTATAACTTCATCGTCAGGATCTTCAATATAGGGTTCATTACTCGATCTACCATGCTTTCTAGGATTTTCTTTCTTCTCTTTGTCAGCATCTTCCTTTCCATCATCAGAGTTTATTTCCTCAATGATTGGCCCCCTTGACCTTCTAGGCTCTGGAGCTTGCTGCTCAAGAAATCCAGATGGATGCATTTCTACAAAAGGATTTACATTTGGACCAAAGAAGCTAGACTCTAACATGCCTCCAAATGGACGAGTAAAGAAAGGGTCATCAAAAGGATCCCTTCCATCAAAGAAGCTAGACATTAAACTTCCTTGACCACCAAAACTACCAAAGCCCCCAAATCCAGCAAAAGGGTCTCCAAATTCAAAAAAAGGATTTCTACCACCTCTGCCTCCCTGCATTTTTTGTTCACTATAAACCCTGCAAAGACCAAAGAGATCCAAAAAAGCTTAATCCTCGCCATATAAAGCTTAATACTTTAAGCAACAATGAAATTCAGAGGGGCAAAATGAGTAGACATCATATAAGACAACAGCAGAACAAAAACTAGACCAGCCCTTTTTTGCCCCTAGCATCAGGAACTGAGATAAGGAAAACAAAAGATACACATAGACATAAATATCCAAGCTCATAATGCAAGTAGAATTCCAAGCATGCACCTTTGGACATCCCACATCCATATCATAATACAGGATGGAAAACTTAGCATGAGAACTTCAGAAATACTTTGCCAACAAAATATGGATGAGAATACTGATACATTGTATTATAAAACAACCATTTAAGAATAATAAAAGTCCAGTGATTCACTAAATTGCCTAATATATATTCTAAGCATGCTTGAACACCAGAAGGAAAAACATAAAAGGGATCATCGTTAATATACCTACTAAAGAGCTATTAATATAAGGTCAGCGAGTTAACACCCCAGTTGATCTTAAGATCAAACGCAGAAGAACCGGCTAACAAAAATCAGAAACTATGATCAGGAGCTAATTTTTTTTTAATCTGAAGCCGGTTTAAAATACTATAATGGTGACGCGTAACTCATTCAAACAAAATGAAGAACAATTTAAATTGAAAATTATTTCAAAATGAAGTTATGATTAGGAACAAAAAAATAAAATGTATGAATTACAACCATCTATGATACAGTACGATTTTCTTCTTTTTTGGGGAAAGAAACACGTATTTCAGATGAGGTCAAATTAGGTTCATAAAATATAACTAGCAAATTTTTGCTTAAATGTAGATTATTACACATGGATAAATTCGTCAGCCACGCTTATCCACGGAATAATAGAAGGAAAATCACCAAATAAAAGTGACGATACACGATGAGAACTAAAAACGAACAAGCATAATAATACGAAACCCTACAAGCATCAATACGAGAGAAATAGTACCTGGAAGAAATTCAGAAGAAGACGCTAATCACCTATGAAACTAGGAGATAAGATGAAGGAATCAGCGCGCGAACAGAGAACCCTAATTTCCCCCTGAAAATGGATTCTATGGTTGAAAAACAATTTCAGGTCCCATCACGCAAATTACTTTTTCTTTGGGTTTGGGTACAAGTGAATGATACGCAATCTCAGGGCAGTAACCGACTAATACAGCACAGCAGACAGAGAGAAGGGTCGGTTCAATGCGTGGAAGGTTCTAGGGAGAGCGCGATTAAAATTACATTTGGCGCCTTGTTGCGTGTCGGAATCTCATTGGTTACTCTCGGGAATACACTTACATTTTCGTAATTTTCTCGGGTGGGTCAGGGCCTGGATATTAAATGGGCCAATATTTGGCTAGCCCAAATATTCCAGTGACCACAAAGGCTTAGGGATTCTGAGCCCAACAAAGCTAAAAATAAGCTGAATACTTTTGTAACTTTCTGTTATGTATTTTTTTTTTTTCCTTCTTTTTTTTTGATAATATTTTTTTTTTCCCTTCTTGGCAAAGCTTTTGTTTCAATTATTTGAGATTCAAGAAAAGGTTCATGTTTCAATCATTCGGTCCCTCGTACTTTCATCAACTCAACATAATAAAATGTTCTAGCAAAAAAAAAAAACCTCTACATACCAAATAGCTCCCAAGGGACATTGTCCAAAGCCATGTTCATAATTCATATACACCACTGTCACAAAACAAATAGACCTGCTAAACGAATTTCTATTTTTTCACCTTTAAAATGTATATAATTTTTTAAGTGTAGTCACGAAGATTCATCCTGATCCTATACCTAAAAGGTTGTCAATCTATTTACAACAAATTCTCTATTCTTACACCATTGAAAGTTCATCAATTCAGCCATTTTTTCAAAATTTTCGACCGACTGCATACCCTGGGCTGAGTCTTGACCGAGCTATTGCCTGTACGCTTCCAATGCAGGTGAAGGGTGTAACCAAGCACACTGTTTAGGTGAAGGAATTAAGGAAATGCCTCAATGTGGCCTATATCCTGTGGGTGACAGATATGAACCCTGCAACTTCATATCCTTGTGTCACCATCTAGGGTCAGAAGACTCATAATTGCTGGAGTGCATTCAACTCTGGCTTTGTTGGATATTCAAGACCCTGAAGTTCCGGCATCCGTTTCAAATCATCTTCTGAATATACAGGGATGAACCAGTACCTCTTATCCATCCCAAACACCTGATATAAAAAGAACCTCAATCATTATCACAATCAACATCACAATTTTTTTCTTACTTGGTGGAAGTGATAATTGCATTAACTTCAATGTGATTAGTAAACATAAAAGTAATATTCCACACCTGATTAATACTTATCCGGATTCCAGAAAACTTAATTACTCCTATCTTACTATTGGAGGATGAGATTGCAGAGGTGAAAATATTCGAAATTTAGAACAATGTGATTTCTTAGGTCAAGACACATGGAGCAACACTTCAGAAGGAAAGTCAATCCCATCATCATCAACCAAACGAGGAAACGGTTACCCAAAGGTACCGGGTCTTTCATTTTTCGTTTTGGATCAACATAATGTAACGATGACAAAACTTTAGCAGAATCTCAACTTTTTTATAACATATATAAATCAGCAGATATGGAAATTTTCATGGATGTTAACTATCAAGCTAAATATGTATGTTGTGAATCTTGTGATCTAGCAGTGTAACGGGATTAATTTCTGCTTAGCACCTTCTGTTGAATCATGTGCATTTTGTGATCTTTCTAAAACTTTTATCTTTGGAAAGTTAGCTTAGGTAAGGCTATGAATCAAGGAAACAAGATGCAGCGACATTTACTGGTAAATGATGATGGTATAACCTGCTCTTAGGCAAGTGCAAGAAGAAAAAGGCCATACCTGTTCAAAGTTTTTCTTTCGACCAAGGTCGTAGTGCCATTTAGGAGTAGTTTTCTTTTCATAAGCCTGAAGAGAGAGAGAGAGGTAAGAGGATAAAATGAGACACTCCACTAGTATAAAGTTCACTAATTTTATGGAAAATTAGGGGAAGTATAAAAGCCTTCACCTCAATCGTGGTGGTGTTAGATGCCACCAATGTCAAATGCATGATGAGAAAGCCCATAACACTCAATGCAAATGCCAAGTTTAAAACTGAAATATTAAAAAACAATACCATGAGTAAGGTAAAAGTACAAATGATAAGGTAACGTTACAAAAATGGTCATCCAAAAACTTACCAAAAGTTATAAAAGTTGCTGCAAGGGTGCCCGGTGTACCAGGCATCTCACCGTCGGTAAAAAATGCTATAAAATATGGCAACAGCGATATAGTGACCACAGTTGTCTCAAGAAATGTGTACAACTGCATCAGCATTGAGCAAGAAAGAAAGATATCAATCATATTTTAAATTTAGATCAACTTTTTGGATAGATACAATTTAGTCATGCCAGTTGAAGGAAATTAAATGTATGGAGCAAAATAATTTCATAAAAAACACATGGCAACATTGAAATATTTTTTCAACAAACTCGATTAGACTGCCAAAACACCAATCCTACATCAAGGTCATCTATACCTCACTCCATGGATACTTTTTCTCTAGGTAACTAGTTAAAGGCACTATAATCATACTAGAGAAAGATATTCAATGCTCCACATTTCAATATATCAGTCGAAACCGGGATTTCAATTGCATAGCTTTAAAAAAATTGATCAAGCACCTTGCTATCCAATGAAGATGTGCTTAATGAATTTTATTTTGATAATATATACACAACCTATAAACAGCATTGAACTAACCACCTGTGACTTAATCATAGAAAAGAAATACGATAGCCTGACAGAGAAAGCAGAGGCAACAGCCCTAAGCCCATATACATCTTCAGAGCAATCTCTATTAATGGAACAAGAGATCATTAACGGTCTTAGACATTTCATTATTGGCAAGCTGGTAGACCACCCAATGAGGCGAGAACAGTGAAATGTAAGAACTGATCAATCTAGAACTTATTTCCTGATACACAGACAACAATTGCAATCACAACAAACCAAAATGCTATTAGCATTCTATCTTTAAAAATTGATAACTCTCAGAAGGGTTCATATAAGGACTTACAAATTACTTCAGGTACATAACAATTGAGAAGGAAATGGGAACAAACCCAAATGCTACAATCTTTGAAACCAGAAATGGGAGGGAAAAAGAATCACTAAAGAAAGCTCAATTTTTCAATACTTCCCATGTTCTCGTAGTTTTAAATTTGATATGTACAAAGGTTAAGCCTGTATGCATGCACCACTCTGTTTTGGTTCTGCAATTTGAGTATTTTACTTATACTTTTCAGAATCAACTATGCAGAAATACAAAATACAACCATAAGGGCTTACAGCACATTCTAAACATAGAAATAAATGGTATTATGACTAATAACAAGAATGAAATATCTGATGGTCTAAACTCAAACCAAAGACTAACGAATAATTCCAAATATGAAACCAATTAACTGCATGGCCAAGATAATGCACGCACATTAGTCCAGTAAAGCTCAAACTGAATGATTTTGTCCACATATGTTAAGAGATTTGAATGCTAATGAATAGAGTAAACGTACCAAAAAGAGAAAGAAGTACTTGTAATTTAATGCTCCAACACAATTGACGACCCATACACAATGATGGTCCATTTTCAATATACACCTCCCACCTAAAACCGACACAAAATTTGTCATACTGAAGCGGCTCAACGGTGATGTTTAAACTAAATAGAAAATGACTAATTCAAACAACTCACAAACAGAGCAATGATGGCATCGAGGTGGTTTATACTGGTTGCACTTTCGACAGAACCGGATTCTTTGATCTGCAGGATCACCGAGCATGGTTAATTGGTTCGAACCCAAACCTCCTCCATTATATTCTGACCCCATCAATGGGTCTCGGTCACCTCTCTCCTCGTCCATTTCAGGCCTCCAATTCAATGGAACACCACCGGGATCCGTTATAACAACAGAAAAGTAGCTCCACAGTAACATCACCAACTACATAACCACATAAACAATACGGAATTACTAGAATCTTCTGTTTAAGGGGATAACAATAAATTGAGAAAGAAAGCTAAGAAGTCATATGTTTATATACTTGTTCCTACTAAAAGAATTTAATGAAATTACCAGCAGAGCGGAAGATGTTCAATAAACAATATTTGCCAGATGAAAAAAAATGTCATTTTTCCATCTAGCTAGGTATTTATAACAAGATCATGTCCGTATCTAGTACTTAGAAATCTAATATCTCATTTACGAAGTAGCTTAGACACTTTCTAAGTGGCCGTTTGGTAATGTTCTGATATTTTATTTTTTTATTTTTTCTCTTTGAGTTGTGTGGAATTTGTTTAGTTTAAAGGTTAGTTAAAGTTTGTTATTGTTAGTTAGACCACTTAATTGAGTATAAATGTGAAGGAAAAAAAAAACACCAAATCAAGAAAGATAACTAACCAACTCTAACAAGCCCAGACCAACCTTTGAATTAAGCAAATTACGCACAACTCAATAACCAAAAACTAAAACGTTACCAAACGGGCACTTAAATAACTTCACAATTTACTTGGTAAATTAAGTTCTAGTTTTCGTCTCTTCTCTTTTCTTTGGCCAAAAATTTGAGAAAAGTCACTCACATTAGGCATTGGGCATTTGCTTTATTCATATTTCCTACCAAATAAATAGCAATTCCTCCATTGGAAAAAAAAGAGAAAGCATAAATTCAAATATACATGCATAAAGCTATAAAATTATAAGCATTTGAACAAACTTTTGAAGACGACAAAAAAAAAAAAAAATCAAAGAAAAAAGATGGGAAATTACCAGAGAATGGAAGAAAAGCAAGACGGCGAGAGCAGTGAGGGAATGGAGGCCACCGCGAAAAAGAGCGGGTCCATAGTTGGCCAAGACGACGGCGTAATAGGTGAGACCGATTATGCCAAGGACGAAGACGATCATGACGGAGCCAAGCGCACGGAGGGCCGTACAGAACTTGAAGACGTTCCAGGCCATTGCTGGTCCGGATCTTTGCATAGCAAACAGCTAATACGAAGAAACAAACAAACAAACAAAAAAGGAAAATCTGAACAAATCTGCTTAATTCTACAGAAGCTATTTCAGGGAGGCTCTGGGAAATTTGGAAATCCATTTTCATTTCCCAATTGAAAGGTCATCGACCCAAACAAATAATAATAATAATTAAAAAGCAAAATTGGAACAATAATAATAATAATGAGGAAAATAGAAATAACAATTACGTTATTTTGTAACAGACCGCGTCGGCCTTCAACAGCTGGAGCTTTCTCTTCTTCTGGGTCCGTTTGTTTCTATCTTTTTTTCTTTGGAACTCATTAACCAAAATTATTTATTCTACGTCTATTATTAATTATATTTTTTTATATTTTTTATATTAATTATATTAATTATATATTATATATATATAATATATAAATCAAGCATGTTGCAGGTTTACGTGTTTTAGAAGGAAATCGGTTCGTTTTCTCTAAGATTTTTCAATGCAACCTCTCTCAATGGAATGGGTAAACAAAAATTTCCTTGGTTTGCTTTTAGCCCATCTATTGTCTAATATTCGGCTTTCTTTATTTTTAAGCAAAATGGGTCGGGGCTTTGACAATTATATTACGGGTTGTTGGGTACAATTTAGCCCAGCAATGCACCCATATAAACAATTTCTTTATAGTCCTCTGGACCTTTCAAATCCAACGGAGACTGATTAGATTAACACGATCATAACTTGAATTGATCATAAAGCTGTCTGTTTAGAAGATTACAACACTTGAAAAAACAAAATTCAAACTAAATAGTTTAAAGTAAATATCTAAAGTTAATTAAAGTAATAAAATGATAATAAAATAAATAAGTATTTTTTTTTTTTTGATGAATAAAATAAATAAGTATTATTTAAACAAGTGGAGATGTATAAAAATTATATTCCACGAGATGAAGTACTGTTGCTCGTATTATCGGATTTTCTACGTACCCCATATAAATATATATATATATATATATATTCAAATCTATGGAATTTATCATTTTAATATAGTTTCTTAGAAACAGTCCAGTGTAAAAAATTATTATTTTCTCATTAAAAATCTGAATTTGAATTCATCCACCGGGCAAAAAAAAAATTCATATGTTTATAAAAATAAATAAATAAAATAGAGTAGCGACTAAAGATTCAAAAACCTTTTAATATGTTTACAAAAATAAATAAATAAAATAGAGTAGCGAATAAAGATTCCCATTTAAGCAGGTAACACACCGCACGAGCTGAGTGCCATTTTACAGAAATAAACAGAGAGAATTGTTTAATTTTACATGCAAAAGCGTTACGTGACGGCTCCTATGTCTTACTTAATATAGAAAAACATACTACAGCATTCATAAATCTACCACTCATATACTCAAAATTGTCTTAATTTCCTTAAATATAAACATCTGGAGTAATTGAAAAGGGTAGCTAGCTCTTAATATTTGGATTTTCATTAGTTGTTGTAGAGCAGCGAGAGGAGTAATGGAAATTTGAATACTGGAGCTAGCGCTGCATGCATGGTGTCTGGGACATGGTCCTGTAAGCCTGGAATTCTGGCAAAAACCACAGAGACCGTACCACCCAAGAAAGAATATCGGAGGTGGGGTTGGGTGCACGTGATCCTACCACAACATATATATATATATATATATACACACACACACACACACATATGTATTCACAAGGCCAGCGGCTAATATATTGCTGATGGCAGGACAATACAAACCCTAGCTAACTGAGAGCAGATCAACAAAAGTGCCATAACGTGGCAAATTGGCATATGGACCGTGGAGTGGACCACTATGTTGGATTTGGATTTGTTGGGTATGAATGAAAGTCTCTCTCGCTCCTTCCCATATTTGTCTCATTAATTTATGATGCTCACATGCCCACCTAGCTATTAGCTCTGTTTTCTCTATTCTAATCTCTTGGATCTACCTTCCTTCCGATATTGCAAGGCACAAAAATCTATCCTCCGGATTAAATGAGAGTAGGTGAGACTGGCCACCTATTCAAATATCCATCGTCTTAAATGCTACAAGCTACCCGCATACATCTTCATTAATGTTTGACCCCTCTGCTGGTGTGTTCTCTGCGTTGTAGCTTCATGCTCCTTCAATAAATTCTCTCACCCAACCCTAGCTTTTCACACTTCCCATCAAGTTAGAACATTCCATCACAGATAAGATAAAAACTTATGCTCATCAAAAGCTTTGGATCTTAAGCACAAGACAAAAAGCATAAATCATGCTCCAATCAAAGTTCGTTTCAAGGGATGTTTTCCTTTACCATGCATTTAATTACTGAATTATGCTGTAACGTTGTATTAATTACTGGCTCTCTAAATTTAATGCAAAAATTAACAACTGTGGTGGCAACTTGGCAACTAAACGTTCACGGCATCTGTGAGGTTTGGTCCAACCATATTCAATGCGCTTTATGGCTTTTCTGACCGGGAAAGGTGTCTGCTTTTGTGGTATTTACTGTGTTTCTATGCGTACATTAAGTAGTCGTAATCAAATGGCGAGAGAATGAAACATCATTCTGCCTAAACCATCCTCTCCCAAGCCCTAACCTAGTTGATTAGGTGAAGTACCACATATTGAAATCCCACATCGATCAACCTAAATTCCAATCGATTATTTTTATTTTGAAGTTGAAAGTTAGTTGATGAATTTGGATGTTTCCGACAATAGCAATATATACGCACATGAATTATAAAAAAAAAACATATATATATATATATATATAATCTACATTAACTTGGTTTTATTTTCATAACTAATATATAATGTGGATATTACAAGGTGTTTTATAGAAAATATTGTTGACTTTTGATGTGGGACCATTGCACATCGGGCTATCAGTGAAAAGTAATGCTTTTAAAATAATGGGATAAAGCTAAACTATCGTAAAGGGAAATCTACGTACGTTCTAAGTGCAATTTGGAACATATGACTGTTAGCATAGGATATCTTATTGATTGCCAAAAATAATGTTTTTACTAATGAATTTTTATTAAATGAAGTTTTAAATGCATTTAATCAAAGAGATATCATTCAACCTATGATTGGAACAAACAATAAATTAAACCCCATAAAATTAAAGAACTTACCACGAGATAAACTCTAGAGCTTTCAATGTTCATGTGGGTTTCAATTAATTTAAGAGTTTGGACCCATAGGCATGTCCCACTCCAAATAAAGATTAAAGCCTCTCATTTTTCATGTGAAGGGTTTTTTAAGAGCTAACCAGTAACACTATTCTTCTACACCTCATGTGATCCTACTTGACCGACAATACAATACTACAGCCAATGAAATTGTCCATAACGGCTTACTTTTATAGAGTCCACCACTCACCATTCTTTTCTTGGTCTCGTTGGCAGTGTGTGGAACCTCTGCTCTTTTGCTCTGCATTGCTCATCATGACCATGATTACAACACGACGAAATGACAAACATTATAAAATATAGTAGTGAAATAAAACAAAAAAACGAGACTGATGAATATCGGTGCTTTCTCCTTCACACATACACTAGCGAGCGCACACGTACGTACATAAGTCTTTGGGATAACGCGGGTCATCACGTATATAGATATGTGTCAAAACAGAGTAAAAGAGACCAAAAATGCAAATACAAAACATGGCTTCGTCTTCATCTAATTCACCTTCTTCTTCGTCCAAATCCCCACCCTCTCCTCCTAATAGTGCTCCTCAGTTTCCGCCCTACCATTCCACCCATTTCACTCCCGTAAGTTTTATCTGTTTGTCTATTGGGAAAGTTCAAGAGAGAAAAAGAAGAGATTTTTCTGTTTTCCTGATCTGTGTTTTGTTTTTGGCATAAACGGAACGTTTTGTTGGTTGCAGATTCAAGAAAGTGACAGAGAAGAGCAAGAAGAAGATGGAACACCAAGTGTTTGTACGGACAAGGGAGTTACTCCGAAGCAGCACCAGCCGACGCCCCTCCACCGCCATTCTCATGTTAAAAACGGTAAACCCACCTCCAAGAGGCGCTCGGAAACTGACAGCGATGCTGGAGACGAAGATGGATCGGTGTTGTGCAACAAGTGCCGCCCTCACGCGCGGGAGAAGATCTCCGTAGTTCCTTTAGATCACAATGGCATTAACAAGCAAAGCTCGTCTATGGCGAGCCCAAATAGCATTTTCAAGTCGATAATCGCTTCGTTAACAAGGAAAAGTCCGAAGCCAATGGACACGACGGTCAGGGAGGAGCAATGGAAGATAGCGGTGGCCGAGCTGTCGCACAAGCTGATTCAGGCTACGAGAAAAAGAGACGAAGCAGTTTTGGAAGCTTCGAGGCTTAAGTACTCCATGGCCGAACTGGAAAAGAAGCTCAACAAGCTTGAAACCTACTGCCACAGCTTGAAGTCTGGTCTCGACGAGTGCAGCAGCAATTCGCCGCTAAAAATGGGAAAAAGGCACAATTTTTATCAGTCAAACCGTCAACATAGTCTTCCGGTTCACAACGACAAGGAGGTGGTCGAGAATTTCTTGGTTTCGGTCTCTGAGGCTCGGGCCTCAGTCAGGGTTCTAAGCCGGTCACTGACGATGCAGCTCCGGCACATGGGAGGCAGAGTCTACGAGAGAATTTCAGTGCTCCTTCAACCTTACGACATTAAGGTGTCGCTCTCCAAGAACCCAAGAACGTTGCTCTTCTATCTAGAAGCCCTTTTGAACAAAGCCTTTTACGAGGACTTCGAGTCTGTCGGGTTCCAGAAGAACGCGCCCAACCAAATATTGAACCCCATAGAACGGTGCGACACAAGCTACGCGTCGTTTAAGGTGCTAAAGTGTTTGACTTGGGAAGAGGTATTGAACAAGGGGACGAGGCATTTCAGCGAGGAGTTTAGCAGGTTCTGTGACCTGAAAATGAGTGAGATTGTAGCAATGCTGGGGTGGAACAGGGCATGGCCAGAACCACTGTTGCAGGCTTTCTTTGGGGCGTCGAAGAGTGTGTGGTTGGTGCACCTTTTGGCCACCTCGATACACCCGGGCCTGCCAATCTTCAGGGTTGAAAAAGATTTTGGGTTCGATTCGATTTACATGGAGGATATGGGTGGCGACAAGGCAAGGAAATTGGTTCCTTCAGTGATTCGAATCATGGTGGCACCTGGGTTTTATGTTTATGGCAACGTGGTCAAGTGCAAGGTGCTTTGCAGGTACAACAACAACACCAGCAGCATGATCAGTAGCTAGCAAGTTCAAATTTCTTCACCTTTTTTATGTTTCTTTTAAAGTTCACTAAACTTTAAATAAACATTTTATTTTATTAGTTTATAATATATACTTTTGCTGCTGCTCTTGTATCGTTACGGTGATGATTATTATGTGCATGGTGATTGAGTTTTGGTTGGTCGTTTATGATATAAAAATTAAAAGGATTCTGGATCAAAGGAATTGGCATTTTTTGCTTTTGACTAAATTTGTTTTATTCAGTTGTCTAGTCCATTCCTCTAATCTCTTATCTTTTCGTCACTAACTTACGAATTTCTTTTACAAGTAATTAGTTAAAAGACATGAAAAAAGTTGGTGCAGTAGTCATGACCCATTACGTATATCTGTCACAGCTTATGATGGATATAGCCGTGCTCGTTTATCTAATATTTTTATCATATTCTTTTGCTGGTAGTTTTGAGGTTTGGGACACACTAGTTTTGTTGTTTTGTCAGCAACAGTTGCTGGGTACGTTTTTCATATGTCCTAGTCTTACGGATAGAATTATATCAAAGACAATCAAAACGAAGAGAAAGATGCTCCTCTTGTGAATTACTTTTGGATCTTCCGGAATTTAAAAATGATTACATATTAGACAATTAATACGGTCAATATTCTACTTATTATCCTGTGTGTGATAATGCCAGCACAGTGCATGTCTCATATGTTTTGAGCTGAAAATACAATACAATTTGCACGTTAAAATATTTACAATTATGGTGAAGTAATAAGGTGATGGACGGAGGTGGAAGATGAAGAATTTGCTATTGATTTCTCTTCAAAACTAGTAAACTCTTAAGTCATGTCTGCGACTTGGAACCATTTTAGATGGTACAGTGGTCAAACTCCATGCATATTATAGCATTTGAACATATGAGAATTGTACAAATCGATGTTATTCTAGCGTTGTTAATTCGCCTCCATTTAGGGGCTTGGTCCGGGCACCAGTGGCTGTCGTAAAGCTTAGAAGTACGGGCAAATTGGGTTTCGAGTTCGTCCTTCTCAGGCCTAACAAGTGAATGGCTACCGGCTCTTCAGCGGTGGAGGGCCTGCGTAACAAGTTCGAGCTTGTAAAATATATCTACTAGAAGGAGCGGTAATGACCCCCAAACAAAAGGTCTAGGGATATTTATGGAAATTCAAAAATAGGTGAACAGCTTTACGTCCTTGAATTATGTATATAAATTTACACTTTATTTTTTAAAGTATTTTATTTTAATTTATTCTTTTAGTTTTTCATCCGTGTAAACTACATTATAATTTATAAATAGCATTGCAATCCTTTTTCAGTACTTTGCCAGTTTATTGATGATTAATTGCATCTGAAATAATTCACCAAAAAATTACATCTGAAATAATATATTAATTATAAATAGTATTTTACATATATAAAATAACACTAACCACCTTTAAATTGTTCAAAAATCATAAATAAATTAATGGATAATATTGAAAAAAAAATACTAAAATGCAATGGTACTTATAATGTGGTTTTTTTTTATGAATAAAAAAAGGGTCTCGATGTGGATCTCATCAGTTCAGAATTTTATTAGTGGATAGAGCCTTTCTCTCCAGACTTTACAAGCTGTAGGAGTCAGAAGTGCTCAACCCCTTAAGATCCCCTTCCACTGGCGATTCAAGCAGGTGAATACACTGAGCGATACTTGAAACAAGACTGAACCACAACTCACAAACGAGTGTGATGGAGCTTCCTTCCTCCACAGCCACACCCCAGTGCTACTTATAATGTGGTTGAGGATGAAAACCAACATAAAATATACTTTATGAATCAAAGTGTAAATCTATATATAATTTTATAGACCTTTTAACTCCTATTTATTTTACGGTCCTTCCTTCCTATGATATTATTATTTCTTTAATAATACATTGATAGCATGGATTCCCATTATGAATGCTCTGAAGTTATGTTTCTAACGAACGTAATAGTATAATAAAATTTCAAAATTGATTAATTGATCTTTTATGGATTATATATGTTTATTTAAAAAAATATACTTTAAAGTACTTTTTAATTATATATACTTTTACACGGTAACCACTTTCATGTCCTCTTTTGGCCATCAACAAAACGAGCAGGAATTCATCAAAAAAAGAAGAAGAAGTTATTGTAGTTTATTTTATCATCTTTCTAAAACAATGATTTTACCTTTGCTTCTAAAGGATTAGATGCTATTAACCTATCAATATGGTAATCATGTATGACCATTTTCCTTTTTATTTTTTATATAACTTCCCCTCATTTGTATCATTAAAAATATTTCTTATTTGGTTTATGTAAGATATATAGCAATGGAATTTACCAAAAAAAAAGATATATAGCAATGGAAAATGTTATTACTAAAAGAAGATAATTTTGCCCGAAGGTTGAATCTTAGCTTGAATCAATGCCTCTTTATATATGACCATGATGTATATATTGTTTGTCCAATCAGTGTTGAAATCATTGACTTTTTAGGGAGCTTTCCATAAAATTTCATCCTCTTCTAAACACATGAAAAATATATATATATATATATATATATATATATTCTGTAGACCCCATTCAATATTATAATTTTAGCATCATGAAAAACAAGTGGATTAACTCATGAAAAAGGCCAACAACAAATTATTTTAAAACAAGTTGAGAAATTGGCGATGCTTTTTCTACACCTCTATTCTAGAACCACTCATTAATTTCAAAATTTAAACGAAGAGGAGGTCGTTGATTTTTCCATATATATATATATATTTGACATTAATTAATTAGATTTCTTTCAAGTTTTTATTTTTTATTTTACGAAGAAATTTCCCTCGTCTGTTATTATTATTTAGATTAAATAATATTATTTGGGAATAAACGAGTGTGAACCCGTAGAGGAACCCATGTACGTGTGTCGGAGTCGGACCGTTTGCTTTCCCAGAAGAACAAAGTCGTTTTCAAAATGGGAGTCTATTTCCTTTCTCGGATCTGAGACGGAACGCCAAATCGCTTGCTGATTCAACTCTTACTATTCAACAGCCACCGCCACCAAATGTCGACACGTCAGCACCTTCTCGCCCAATATAATGAGTCGCGCTTTTCATAATTAACCTCCATTTCGTTTTGTTTTGTTTTTTTATAAATAAAGGAGATAATTAACTGCCACTTTTTGAGTTTTTATTTATTAGTTTTTCGGAGAGAAAGAAAGCGAGAAAATTATAAAAAAAAAAAAAAAGAAATAAGAAAGAGGGAGAAATTGAATTTCCTCTCTCTCTCTCTCTCTCTCTCTCCGACCTCGATCATTACCTTGATCTCTCTCTCTCTCTCTCTCTCTCTGTGATTCCTCTTCCTTTTGGATCGGTGGCTCGGGCAAAGCAAGAGCAACACAAAGTCTCGGACCATGTCCATCGATTCCGATTCGTCATCCTATGGCGGCGACTACAAGAATTTCAAACAAATCAGCCGCGACCGTATGTTACATACCTTCCCCTCCCCTCTCTCTCTGTCTATGTCATTGCAGTTTATTAATTAATAATCACCAACGTATAGTGCTTTTCTTCAATTTTCTTCTCTTTCGGGTTTAAGATATGTGGGTTTTTAGGAACTTAATTATGGAAGTTAATGAGTAGATTTTCTCTCTGTTTGGGGGGGCGCTGTAATGGTTTCAATATCCTTTCGCATTTTCTTGTGCTCAAGTTTTTACATTATGCTCTTTATGATTACAATGCTGCAGTATTGGCAATCGGGGCGACTATTCTTTTGGTTGGTATAGAGATTACTGGTGCTCCTAGAAAATGGTATTTAGCTGAATGCTTAGGCAATATCTAGTGTCTTTTTTAATTATCTTTGCCCTCTATGAACAAGCAAAATTCGTCTATCATGACAAGTAACTTCAAACTTTTAAGCGAAGATGTTGGTGGTTGTATTACATTAGAGATTTTTAGTATATGTTGGATTTTATGTTGGAGTATTTGAAGACTAGGAGCGGATTTTTTTCCCAAAAACAGGCTAAGTGAGACAAAATTTTTAAGGTTTTGTGGGCTGCTCCACTCTGATCATTGATTGTTTGGCGGGTTGGTGTAAGCGATATAGAGTAAATAATTGTATAGAAAGGGATTCAGGAGAATAAGTTGGAGGCCATTTAAACAACTGGTCACGGGGAGCATACCTGGTGAGTGGAGTTGATTTGTAGGTTAGGTATCCTGTGTATCTCGTTACTTCCATGATGAAGGTTTTTTTTTTTTTCTCCATCTTTTGAGAAGAATAGGATGATTCATAAATTCGATGAATTTTAGTGCTCCAAATTCTTTTGGGTTTTAGAATTGATGATGGAGTTCTGCAGATCTGTATTTTCCTGGAAAGGATTAGGGGGGAAGGAGCAGGGGGAGAGAAGATGAGGATAGACGAAGCATATGGTTGAGGTTAAAGTTTATAGGGTGTAACACTCGTGCAGGGCATGACTTCATTTTGATGAACGTGGAAACAGAACTGGCTGCTTCCAGATGTTGCCTGCAAAAGGAGTTTTTTGACTTTTTTCTTCAAACATGAACTTATAGGAATTAACCTGTAGGGATGCAAAACTTTGTGGTCCTATGAGTGAGATTGATTGATAAATTTCTTCTCTCAGTAGAATGGGAAGAGCACTTTTCAGCCATGGTGTTATTTGCACCAGCCAGGGAAAAATTTTCATAGGTTGAGGAAAGAGGAATTTAGATGCTATTTTTCCTATGCACCATGCTGGCAGAAGATGCCAAGTTCAATGGACCATATGTATTGTTACCTATTTTTAATGAATGGAGAGGTTTATGTTTTTTCAGTTTTGTTGGTTTTAATAATTTTTCTATTACTGCTAGTGCTTTCATTATTGTCCTTCCTCATACAGGTTTTGTTTGCTATCAGGAGGCATTAGCATTCTTACTAATCAATTTTCATGTAAATGACCTTTTTGAATCTTTAATCTTACATTTCAGGATTATTGCATGAAATGCTTCGATCAGCCAAAACGGGGGACTCAAAACTCACATGGAAGGTATATGCAGCTTTTATGATGATGCCATTTATGCTTTCCCGATAATGTACTTGTTCAGTGTATTTTATAGGTTCATGCTAATCTCTCACTATGTTTTACTTTTACATCTGTTAAGAGAATTTAATAATAGCTTACCTTATAATAATGTAAGAGACGATCGAAAATATTGTCTCCAATACAGTGCCCATTGCAAGTACGACTATGTTTTTGTACAATTCATTTTATTCCAATGCATACAAGTGATTTTGTTCAAGATACACTTAAATACATTAGGAAGTAAGAAAGTTCAATTGGCGGTATGCTTTAGGGATAGGATTATGTCTCTTTAGTTTAATAACCCCTTTACCTGGAAAAATACTGTTATGCTTTTACTTTGACTACACTTCCTGGTGTCCTTTTGTTATCTATCTTTTGGACTTCTGTTAATTCTCATTATGTTGAAGTTTTCTTTCATTAATCTGCTATGCCATTTCTTAACTTGACTTATGATTCTGTTTCCCTGTAGGTACTTATCATGGACAAACTTACTGTTAAGATAATGTCTTACTCGTGCAAGATGGCTGATATTACAGAAGAAGGCGTTTCATGTAAGAATCAGAAGGAAACCTTTTTGCCTATAGCTTTTTTAGCTACATTCTGTTGTTCATTTAGCTTGCTGTCCCATCCATTCCATGTTTGCATCTGTTTGCAGAGAATATTCATTATCATGGTATTCAGTAGATATTATTGTCCTCATGGTTATTGTTGAAACACGTGTTCCTTACCATAGAATGAGTTGTTTCATGGACTCCTTCTGATTACTTGTTATCAAATGAATATCACATCACATTTTCCATTTCTTGTGGTCTAGCTCAAAAGCTGAAATACTGAAAAAATGAAAATGAAGAAACTTGTGGCTTTTGCTTAGTGTTTGTTTTGAGTTGCTCTTATGCTGGTGTCAGTGTCTTCACTAGGGTGGCTGACAGACTAGTTGTTCCTTTTTCTGTTATGCAATCGTGAGTTTGTTATTAGATCCTTATATTCTAAGCTGTAAGACAGCATCTTTGTTATTAATTTTTTACAATTAAGAAAGTAGGAACTGTGCAGTTGCATATTTATTGGGGATAATTGTGGTGTTTGGGTTTATAAAAAGGCTATATAGGAACAGACAATTATTTTAAATTTGTCGTCTATTTTGCTGCAATTTATTAAAGTTTTTTTTCCTGCTGCAGTGGTAGAAGATATGTACAAGAGAAGGCAGCCTTTGCCCTCCATGGATGCTATATATTTCATCCAGCCAACCAAAGACAAGTAAAATCGTTACCTTTTGTTGATTTTGAATATTGATGTTCTTAAAGCTGTTGAGCCCTTTTAGTATTGCTTTTGGAGTCCTTAAAATTAATCCAGATAGAAACTTCTGCTGTATTATTTGAACCTTGATGCCTCAACTCATTTCTCTGTCTCTGTATTTGAAATGCTCAGTTGCTGAGTGTTATGGATAGTATGGTTGTCTATTTTTTTATTGGAAAACTTTTAAATTTGGTGCTTCTAGTGTGGCTATTATTGTAGGGAGCCTCTCTAACTCTTTCTGTCTTCTCTCTCTTTCACTCTTGTTCTGTTGCAGTGTTATTTTGTTCTTGTCAGACATGGGTGGAAGATCACCTTTATACAGGAAGTATGTGAAGAATTATTATTTTCTTTTGGTTTTCATAGTTGGCCCATCACCTGTGACTCTCTCAAACTGAAGTCTTAGTATTCTAATGGGTTTTCTACTTATTTCTCTTGTTTTTGTGAAGGGCATTTGTTTTCTTCAGTTCACCCATTTCAAAAGAATTGGTTGGCCACATCAAGAAGGATCCAACTGTGTTACCTCGCATAGGTGCACTGCGAGAGGTTATAATTCTAATCTGCAATATAGTTTTTCTGTAGATTGACAATTATGCAGAAGGAGTTTAATATTTGAGCAAGTTTTTTTTGTATAGTTATCATGGATTAGATACTAATATGGGTAAAAATATGCAGATGAACTTGGAGTATTTTGCTATAGACAGCCAGGTAGATGTTTTATAATTTTTATTCAGTTCAATTGTATGTGTGTAAACTCATGATTTCTAAATATCTGTGGACATGGAGAGTCTCTACAAATAACACAGAAAGTGATGAATAATAAAAGTCTAAGGGATGATAAGTATCTGCTATAACAGACCATCCTACTGCACTTCATTGGTGTCAATCCATATGTAAAATAATACATTTTCCTGATTTCTTTTTGCTTTAATTATTTCAATCCTCGCTTAACTTTTTTGGCTTGTCATTCTTATGACTTTCTTTTTTCCACCGATGCTGATGTTTTATTGTTTTCATTCTTTTCTTATTTGCTATTTCGTTGGACAGGGTTTTATCACCAATAATGAGAGGGCTTTAGAGGAACTTTTTGGGGATGATGAGGACACTCGCAAAGGTGATGCGTGTTTGCATGTGATGGCTTCTCGTTTGGCTACAGTATTTGCTTCTTTAAGGGTGTGTATATAATGGTTTGAAGGTTTGACTGAAAATCAATTGAAAAGTTTTCTGAAGCATGAAATTGTTTTTAACCTGTTAGGAATTTCCTTTTGTGCGCTACCGAGCTGCCAAGTCCCTTGATGCGACCACAATGACAACTTTTCGTGATTTAATTCCTACAAAGCTTGCTGCTGGAGTTTGGGACTGCCTTACGAAATATAAGAAAACCATCCCTAACTTCCCAGAGATGGAAACATGCGAGTTGCTTATCCTTGACAGATCTGTAGATCAGGTTTCTAGGTGCACGTGTTAGTTATAAAACACAGATTATGATTACTGCAATCTTATGCTATTATTGCAATGATATACTTGTTATTGATTTTCAGATTGCTCCTATCATACATGAGTGGACGTATGATGCTATGTGCCATGATTTGCTAAACATGGAAGGAAATAAATATGTGCATGAGGCAAGTTCTTATCACTTGAATTTTATATATTTTTAAAGTTCGTGTTTAGTCTTCCTTGGATATTTTATCAATGGCATTTCACATTCAGGTTCCTAACAAATCTGGCGGTCCACCTGAGAAGAAAGAAGTTCTGTTAGAGGATCATGATCCTGTCTGGCTTGAGCTTCGCCATGCACATATTGCAGATGTATGTCCCGTGTTTAAACTTTAATTTTTTGGCATCTTTATCAATGTTGGTGCTATTTAATCATAAGTGACCTGTCAGGCTAGTGAAAGGTTGCACGAGAAAATGACCAACTTCGTATCAAAGAATAAAGCTGCACAAATCCAGCATGGTTCAAGGTTGGTATACATTTAATCTCAAAAAAAAATTCTCTGTGAGTGCTGGATTCAAAATTTTTGGTACAATTGATTGAATTTTGGATTATAGTTTGCTACATAAATTAACATGTAATGTAGCTTGCAAATTTTATTTTGACTTCTTCTATTTCTTTATTAGGGAGAGTGTTTTTGATGATGAATGAGTTAAATTCATGTTAGAATGGCTTACATTTTCAAAACAACAAATGCTATTATTTTTGGAGCATGAACAAGGTTGCTGTTAGCCTCTATCAGGTCTTAGTAGGTGGTCCATTTCCAGAGGGGTTAATATACCCACGGGCAACATCTAGAGGGGTGAATGCCCAAGCACTTATCATGTTAGCCATAGATCCAGAGTGCTAGTATACAGTAGTAGACCATGCATCATATAATTTCTGTTTAAACATTGGAGCTGAAATTGTTTTGTTATTTTGATGGTATATTTCTTACATTAAAGTTCACCTGGTGTATAGAGATGGTAGTGAACTGTCCACGCGGGACTTGCAAAAGATGGTTCAAGCATTGCCACAGTATAGTGAACAAATTGACAAGCTCTCCCTTCATGTAGAGGTTAGCTCCTTTTTTTCACGAGAAGTTATCTTCTTTGATGATAAATTATTATGCCTGCATATCTTGGAATAAACATGCTATTTCAGCAAGTTAAATTGTAATTTGGCTGTTTATAGGATAATATACTTTGTACAATATGTCTTCACTGTCTTGTTCTTCTTGATTATGGCAAAACCACTTACTCCCTTAATTCCTAGTTGAGTTATAGACTCTTTCTATCAGTTTTCATCTTGAAGGCTGATCATTGCTTTAGATTGCTTTCTTCTGCTAACATGTATTTTTCTTTGTTTTTCCTACCATGTTCCCTTACATATCTTGAATAGCTTTAATTAATTTTCTTCTCTAATTATAAAGATTATTGACTGCCACATTACACTTTGAAAGCATCTTCAAACTTAATCATTCTTCTCAAGAGTGAATACAGTTCTGCGTCACCATAGCCTCTATATTATAGATTACTGTTCTTCAAAGTGATGCAGAACGGTAAGTAACTGAATTACAAGGATTGGTAACAAAGAAAATCACGAAGAGGGAGGGGCAATGAAAAACATAAAGAAAAGGGAAATTATGTCACACAGAAATTTAGCTCCTTTTCTATCAACAGGGAAACCATTCACATTGAAGTCTAAATGTAAAATAGGAATTATATAATTTCCAGGAGATATAAGGGTGCCATGGCTTTATGCAGATTTGTTTTGTTGGTCCAGATTGCAGGGAAAATTAACAGAACTATCAGGGACCTTGGGCTTAGAGAACTTGGGCAGCTAGAACAGGATCTTGTTTTTGGAGATGCAGGAATGAAAGATGTAATCAAATATTTGACTACAAAAGATGTAAGAAATTGTTGAAATATACTAGGGGGAACCAGACTTCATATCAATATATTTAATAACACAAATACCATTTTTGTGCAGGATACAACTCGTGAAAATAAGTTGCGCTTGTTGCTGATCCTGGCAGCTATTTATCCTGAAAAATTTGACGGCGAGAAGGGCCTCAATTTGATGAAGGTGGGACTCTTTTCTCTGTTTTCCAAGAGACATTTATTTCTTGTGTTTCTTATGTGAGGTCCATCATTGTATCCAAGTGTTGATCATGTCATTATGTTTGTTCTTATTTTTATTTTTATTAATTTTCTTTAACTTATATCCTTTAGTTGGCAAAGTTACCACCTGACGACATGAAGGCTGTGAGTAATTTGAGACTGCTTGGGGGATCATCAGATACAAAAAAAGGCTCAACAGGACCTTTCTCTCTGAAGTTTGATATTCACAAGGTTAATGAACTTGTTTTTTAAGCGTTTCTGATGATGATGAAAATTTAGCATCTAACAAAAGTGTTTTAATTCTCAGAAGAAACGTGGGGCTAGGAAAGACCGTACAGGTGAAGAAGAAACATGGCAGCTTTCACGCTTCTATCCCATTATAGAGGTACATCTAAGTTCATCTTAAGTGCATAGATTAGCATTATCCCTATTCCAGTAATTGAAGCTCACTGGTGTTTTGAATTACTTGACCCAAACTATTTCTCTCCCAGGAGCTGGTTGAAAAACTTAACAAAGGAGAACTATCAAAGGAAGATTATCCATGTTTAAATGACCCAAGTCCGACTTTCCATGGGACATCACCTAGTGCCTCAGTCCTTCAACCTCCAGCTGCTCATTCAATGAGATCTAGACGGACGCCAACATGGGCTCGGCCTCGTGCCTCAGATGATGGGTATTCAAGGTGCTCTTCTTGCTCTTTTGATATTGCTTATAGTACCTATAGGCATGGAGAAAACTATCACAATCTATCTTTCAATGATATATATATATATATATATATATATATATACTTTTAATTGTGAATTTCTCTTCATCTTCTGCCTACAGTGATTCAGTATTAAGACATGCATCTAGCGATTTCAAGAAGATGGGCCAACGAATTTTTGTATTTATCGTTGGTGGAGCTACTAGATCAGAGGTATGAGAAGATTTTGGTTCGTTCATCAAAAAGGTTAATGATGATTGCTTTTCCTGATGATGAGGTCCTACAAAATGTTTTTCTTTTCTTTCTTTTTCAGCTTCGGGTTTGCCACAAGCTTACAACTAAGCTGAAGAGGGAAGTTGTTTTGGGCTCCTCAAGTCTTGATGATCCTCCACAATTTATAACGGTAACTAGTTTACTTTCTTCTTTCTTCTTCTAGATCCAACTTCCTATCCTCGTACAGAATATACCACCATTTTCTCCAACCACCCAAGGCCTTAAAAATGTAGCGTCATTTTAACATGCAGAAATTGAAGTTGCTGACGGCAAATGAGCTCTCATTGGATGATCTCCAGATCTGAATGTGAACAGCTTTAGGGTTGCTGGAAGGGAAAATTCAATTGGGTTTTGGATTAAAATTTGTAGTCATTCATTACATCCATTTTTTATTCCAGAACTGTTCAAATATAAAATTTGTATTTTTTGACACAGTAAGTAGTGGCTCCCCTGTGGTATATTCAAGAAGGAGCAACTTGCCCAACTCTGGGCAGATGTATCATATTGACATGTCTCGAGGCCAATTGGGTTTTGATGCACACGGCGTGTATAACATAATGTTTCTAACCGACAGAAAAAGAACCATTTTCAACTTCCAAAAATGTGATCCCCAATGGTCAATGCCCGACTTGTGAGTTGTGACCGGAATTTTTTTTACATTTTTTCTTCTTTAGTTTTATCGTTTTCTTGGAGTTGTGTTGTATAGTCCAGCCATAGTTTTTTTTGGTGAGTCCTTATTGTTTAGAAAAATATGTATTCTTTAGTACAATTTTATGCTTGAAGATTGAGAAAATTTCTTGAGATCTTCAAATTCTCTCATACTAAAACCGACCCATTTGCGAGAGGGATGAAAATAATTTCAATTATTTCTGGCAAATAAACTTGCTTTCTAGTATCTTTAACTTTACAAATGATTACTTTCCCCCACTATTACGAACAAAAGTTGATATTAGAGATTCGTCGAAGTACACAGCTAAAGAAGCAAAAAAGTCTTTATTGTAGAAAACCCAAGTCAAACATCCCACATCGTCTATCTAACAATGACTAAAAGAAAATGCTCAGATCCATAATTGAATGAAATAAGGCAGAACTGGGAAAGAAAGCCGACTAGAGGCAAACACTTAGATCCATAATTGAATGAAAGAGTAAAAGAAAATGCTCTCAGATCCATAATTGAATGAAAGAGGGCAGAACTGGGAAAAAAAAGCCGACTATAAGCAAATACATAAGATCCATAATTGAATGAAAGAGGGCAGAAGGCAGAACTGGGAAAAAACGCCGACCAGAAGCAAATACATAATTGAATGAAAGAGGGCAGAATTCTCAGATCCATAATTGAATGAAATAAGGCAGAACTGGGAAAGAAAGCCGACTAGAGGCAAACACTTAGATCCATAATTGAATGAAAGAGTAAAAGAAAATGCTCTCAGATCCATAATTGAATGAAAGAAGGCAGAACTGGGAAAAAAAAGCCGACTATAAGCAAATACATAAGATCCATAATTGAATGAAAGAGGGCAGAATTGGAAAAAAAAATTTGGACCATTTCTCGATTTATGCGTGTCATCCTTGCGCAGGGGCCATGCTAATCTTCTCTGTATCGTTCCAATTTTATCGGATGTCCCCGAAGGGACATTCATACGTGCTACCCTTTTATCTTATAAATGCTTTCATTTATTGATAAATAGACGATGTGGGACATTTGGCTTGTGCTTTCCACAACAAAGCCTTTTCCGTACTTTTGCTGTGTGCTTTGAACGAGTCTCCAACAACAATCTTGACTTTTCGACGATCTGAACCATCAGTTATAGCGAACAAAAATTTTAATTGAAGATTACTTTCTCCCATCCGCCGTTGAAAATGAATTACATTTCAATTTTGACAAGTACCTAAATTTCTCTTACCAAAATGTTATGTGACATCAGGTTTGAGAGCCGCTAGGTTCTAACATTCATAGAAGTTTGATAAATTAAACAGTTTCACGTAAAGACCCTTTACTTGGATAGCAGATTTGTGCTTGGAAGTACAGAATAATCATAGCTTAAATCAACTCGTAGCAAAGTGGTTTGCAGCTAACTCTTAGGGCTTCTAATTCTAAATTTCTAATCAGATCCTTGTGTTTAATTTATATTTCCTCTAAAATTGGAAGCAATAGAAGATGTTTCTGCAAGGTTACTGATTCTCATTCAAGTGCAAAAAGACCACAAGACATGACTCCTTCAACTGCAAATTTGCTTTGCCTTATCACTGAGTAGGAGGTCTTGAGCTTTTCTCTTCTTGATGTCGCCCACAAGCCTCTTGACATAGGAGATATAACCATCTACGTCAAATTTCCTTTTGCAGCCTGCATAGTTCATATACCTTATTTTCCCAAAAACTGGTCGCTCCTTCCAACCCTGAAATTAATTACACAATAAAAAGAAAATTTCTTCTTTTAAGAGAGAAATTACCCCGTTAAACAATTAACCAAGAAAACAAGAAAATTTAAAGGACAAACCTGGTCGTGAATGCCACATATTGACCACATGCAACCCACATATCCATTTGGATCCCTCCCATCTATTTCATACTGTGATCACATTACCAACCGATCAGCCATATAATTGGGTGCCTTTGTACTATTTACATTTAAGAGAGAATTTTGCCTACATTACAGTATGAAACAGTCATTATATAGCTGTTACAAGCTTTTATATATATACAATATATACTATATCTATTGTTAAGAATTCCCATCTTTGACAGCTGGACTAGCTCAAGCAAAAAAGAAATGTTTTACAGGGCTTCAATTTAGGTTCGTAAAAGATATTGCTAGGCGATAAGTCTAAGGTGTAAAATATTATAAAGTGGCTTACCTTGTTATTTAAGTATATGGATATCTCAAGGGCTTCTTCAGGTCCTTTCGTCCACTCAAGAATCTTCTTCGCCCAATACATCCTGCATATCGTACTTACAAAATTTGTCAGATGAAATTATCCTTAAAAATAAACAAGTAGCAAAGTAGCAGAACCCTTTAGCAAAATTCAACAATCATGATTTATGTAAAACTAATGAGTTGAGTCGCCAAAGAAAAGCAAATTCATGTGTGTTCTCTATAAGTACCCAAACAAGTCTTTTTACACAAGCATCTTTGTTCCAGCTTAAAATAAAGAAAGGTCATCAAAGCCTATAAGAGAATTTTTATTGGAAAGTTTTGTTCCGGCATAAATGAGAAAAAACCACAGTAGAAAGCCAGCAAGTTACCAATACAATATAACAAAAGAAAAATTATGTTAAGATGTTACTTGCCGCATAAAACCATGCATCTTTCCATAGTAAACCATCTCCAACTGAGAAGCATTCCATAGCTGAAAAATATAAAAGCAGTAGAAATAATTTTTTGTCAAGAAAATCAAGGGGAAAATAATATTACCAGGTGTGATAAATATATTAACGACATAATACCTAGAGAGTATCTCAATATAATATTCGAAACAAAAAAGAGGGATAAGGAGCCACATTGACAGAGTGCCAAAATCTCATACAGAATTCGACTAGAAAAAAGAAAGACTCAGTAAGTTTGCTTACAGGATCAGCTGTTTGTGCCTTCTCCAATTGATCCCTTCTGGAAATGAAAGTTATTCATAGAGTTCAAAACCATCTGTCTTTAAACAGAACTCAGCAAAAGCCAAATCAAGCAAAACAAAGATTCTCACGTGTAGAGATGTTCTCGCTTATCACAGGCATGGTCCAGCAATGTTTTGCGTGCCCATTCCCATGCTCCTTGTAATGAATCATAATGAGGCTGATAGAAGCAGAAGTTATCAGCAAGTTCTCTACGCACAATCAACTCCTCTAGAAATGCATCAACTGCCTTAAACGTAGTAGGAATTAGAAAAAAATAGCTATATGTTAGTTTCAAAATAAACCACCAAGTAATAAGCAAGAGCAACCACAATTAATTGTACGTACTATTAGACACCAAACTACTCATACTAAGTCAATCTCTGAAACAAGAAGCAGATACTAGAATATAAACGTGAATTTGACATCACCAACCTGAGGATAAAGTTTCCGAACACTACGTGCCTCTAAAGCACACCGCTGTGCAGATATTTGACCAAAATGCAAATATGGTGAGAGGCCAGAAAGCCCTCCGGGTTTCAACGGGTTATTTCTGTCTGTTGAATAGCTCTTTAATCTTTTCGTCAAAAACCCATTTTTACTACCCATCAAAACCTCCATTCCAGCCTTTTCTCCTGGTTCGCACCATCTAAGCTCAGGAACTTCTGCCCCTTCCCTAGAAAAGAGGCAATAATAACATCAATAAAACAATCCTAAAGAATAGCCATTGATCTCAACCAGACAAAAGTTATTTCTAATTAACCTCAAAACTTCAGCAATGATGCCGTCCCAGTCAGTCACTTGAGTTGTGGCAGCCCATTTTCTAATAGGTGGCTGCAATGTAGGAAAATCAATGAGGTACTGTGGAAGCCTCTTAGTTATCTTACTCCTTATAGTCCGAGCTCCATACTCCAATTTCTCAGATGACACCCAAGTGGGCACTATATTATGAGCATCAACTTCATGTACCGTCACAGAATCATCCACCCTCTTGCAAATTTCCTCTTTACATTTCAGAACTTCTCGTAAAGGCGAAAAGTCTGTAACCAGAAGCGAAGCCCCATATTCTCTCACAAAATTCGGTATAGTATCTTCAGCTTTTCCCTATATATAAGTCGTCAAAAAGCATTTCATTTCATAAACATAATGTTCCAACCATTAATTGGTTGCTAATATGGGAAAACAGAACCATTAAAAGCTCCCAACTTTTTGCTTATTCATCCTAATAGAGTTAGGAGTTAGGACCACCCACCTCAAACCCACCCAAAAAGGAAGAAAAATAGAAACTTTAGAACCCAAAAAAAGTATAAAACTTTATCAGTAAAAATTGAACGGAGACAAAAGCATTGATGGATTCTTAACTTACCCGGAACAAGAAGAATGGGATTTGAAGGGTTTCTTCGAGCACATGATGAACCTGTCGCAAACCCCTCAACATAAACCCCAAATGTCGAGCTTTGGCGCCCAAAAATTGATCAAACAGATTAAACGCCACTGCAACAGGGACATTACTCATGTTTGCTTGCTCAAAGGCGTGGATTAAGGCCCAATTATCGCTGACGCGTTGATCTCTGAACATCCAGTAAACGACGGGCCCCAACTCCTTACCGGACGGCCTCGAACCTTTTTTAAGAACCCTAAATCGACTGGGTTGCACGGAGTTGGAGATGGCGGCCATGGATGAAGAACAGAAAACAGGAAACGAAGCTGAGGGTGAATGCTAACCTGCGCAGACAATGCACGGATAATGTGAGCCAGAGGTACACACAGAGAGAGTGCGTGTTAAGTCTGTTGGAATCGCGGGAAGGGAAGAGGAGGTGTACCGGAGGAAGGACCAAAAACTGGAGGGAACCGACTTTGTGGTTTTGAAACCATACACGTGGCTGGCTTAGCAGTTTGATACGTGGCTTGAGGTGATTACAACAAATAAATTGGACTTGGAGTTTAAAAGGCCCATTTTAGATGTGGGCCGGAATTCATTCTCATATTTAACACTGGTAACCTCTTGAACTTTCAAAGCCCAAGCCTTACAATATATGATAACGTGGTGTGTACATAGCAGTGTGTGTGATTAATTTAAGCTTAATTAGCTCTTCAATTATATATATATATATATATATATAGAGAGAGAGAGAGAGAGCTATAATTATTATATCTATAATTCATGAACATTTTACATTTACAGAGGAATTTAAAAACCTTAATTTTCAAATTAATACTTGAAAACGTAAATAAGAATATGTAAATTGCTATATCATTTGGTAAATAAAATGGGTAAAAATAAAACTTGGTGGATCTAATATTAATGTTTGTTTTTGTTTTCTTGAGGAAACTATTACAATACTGTTAATGAGTACAACTCCAAGCTTTAGTTGACCCCCACATACTTTGTTTGTCGTCCTCATTTATCCATTTTCTAGAATGTCACTCATTAATTAATCCCAATTTCGGTGCCTCAATCAAAGCATACATTTTATCCAACCCCATGCAACAAAAGTAAGCCTACTCCCTATAATATATATTATTTATAATCTCATAGATTTGTTAAAAGAAATAAAACTGATTAACTATCAAGTATGAACGAAGATATAGTACTATAATTAATCATGATGGATAATATATATGAGAGAGAGGGAAGACAGAGACACCGAAATAAAATTAAAATATAGTTTCAAAAAAAAAAATCAAAATATTTTACTATTTCATTCCTTCATTAATCTATCCGATATATCTGGACGAAAATTTTAATTATTTATGGACAAAATGAACTTGTAAATATCTCTTATCTCTATCAAATTACCTTTGCTTTACTCCAATTCCTTATATCAAATCAGAATTGACTCTTCATCCTCCTCCTTTATCACCTGTTTAATTTGTTCCTTTCCATTCGCTCATTTCTCCTACGTGTCAAACATTATATTACAAAGTTTAATTACATAAACTTTTATATTTTGATATATATATATATATATATATATATATATATTAGTAGTAGTAGTAGTATAACTGTGGAAGTAGTTGTTCTATATATAATTAGGCAATTGCATGTTTTAATTTCTAATATGTAATGGTCTACTAATTTGTGTGCATGTCAACGTTTTTACGACCGCACATTAAGCTTTTTTTCTTAGTACGTAGTCTTGTGGCTCATTAACATTAACCTTCTTCTATATGGTTCTAAGATAGACCAACGCATGTACCTCGATCTCCTTTCCAAAAAAACATATAAACATGTGCATATATATATATATATATATATATATATATATATATATATATGTATATTTGGCCTACCCAATCAAATATATCTTTTGTGTAGATTAAGCAATCCAGTAAGCTGGGAAGGAATACATATATATGATATAGATACCCCCACTAAATCTCATTTTTCAGATTCCACACAGTGACTGGCACTGTCATACATGTCACTAAAGCTACCACTCCTTTTTCTAAAACTTGCATATTAAGGATTAGGGTACATAACGCTACCCCTCATTGAAGTGACATTTTTAATAATGTTTTTCAAAAATACAGTTAAATTCAGAAAGAAAAAGAGACCAATGGTATTTTATAGAATCACCTGTGTTTTTTCTTGAGGCCAACTCATGATTTCACTCTATACTTAAAAATAAGTCTTTTAATTACCATTATATTTCAATCACTGTTGATTTTTTTTATTATTTATTTTTTTGGGGGGAGGGGGCTAATAATTTATATTTCAGGCTTTTAATTGTACATACAATGATGCCAAATGAAGAATGTACATGAACAAATGAAAGCCTAATTGACTGCTTAAAAAGTTGAAAAGGCAAAAAGTAAAATGAAGGGCCACACACACACACACACACACACACATACATATATATATATATATTGCTACTGCTCAATCAAATTATGTTAATTAAGAGATTTGCCCCCACAATACCACCAAAACAAGCCCACATGCTTCAACACAACCCATTAATCAAATCGTAAGCCCCACACTCCTACACTTAACACACTAATATATATATATATATATATATATATATATTAATATTTTATTGAATGGTTGTGGACCGTTTTCTAATTCTACCCAGTAAACTGAAGCTGCAAACATTGGAAATATAATGAAAATTAATTCTTGGGTTTGTTTATCTAGAATTAAGGGTCGTACAATAATGCTGAGTATGGACCACCGGGCAAAAGATTATAGGAAATTTTAATTACAAATATAATAATGACGCAGTAGAAATAATTAGTGGAAAGAATGGTGGCAATGATTCCATTCGTTGCTTGTGAAAGCTAAGTTTTAACTAAAACTTTTTTTTTATTATTATTATTTTCAAAAAAATATATATTAAGAAATATAAATAGGAGGGAGCTAGAAAGAGAAAGACAGAGAGATTGATTTTTCCATGCAAATGATCAAAATTAACAAAGAGATCGAAGGGATGCTATGAGTATCTCTGGCATGAGACCAAAGCGCCTCACGTGACAAAAACTGTGTGTGCACGTGAGCAATCACTCTGTGTCTACTCCACCACGTGTCGAATGGTCAATAATAGGTTTCCTTTTCATTAGGGTCAAAAAGTTTTTTATTAATACCAAAAAAAAAATAGTATTTTATATCAGTGGTCTCCATTGTCATTATAAATTAATGAAAGGCTGTGGTGGAGGCTGCTTAATTTTGAAGATTTCATACATCGAACACCATTATTAACCTCTTTAGTTAAACACTTCGGAAATGAACACGAAGCTGTACGGCCCAAAATCCTATTTATTTATTATTATTATTATTAAATTCTATTTATTATTTAAAAAAAAGAAAGTCTTTTTAAATTTTGTGGAAACCCATTGTCAGAAATCTCTTTGTCCATGTCGTTCCATATTTAATGTCATTGTTGAAACCATACACAAATACAAACTCAAATTTCTCAATATTTATAAATTGATTTATAATAAATATAGGACAGTGTTAGATACCACGTATGTGATATTTAATGTAGCATTCATTTATTGTTGAGACCATTTAATTTTATTTACTATATTTTATTGATATTAAAATTTAAAAAAAGAAGGAAAAAAAATGGAGAGAAAGTGGGAGTGACATCAGCAGAGAAGATAGTTAAGCGTCATGATGTACGGGCATTGACTGACCAATTAGATCCTAAAGAATCACAAATCCAACACAGAGTGGACCACGTGACCAGAATATTTTGCTGCCTGTTTGTTTTCTCTGGGATCAGTCAGTCACTCAGTTCAGTTCTGGGTGTTCCAAATATTCATAGCTATTTTATTTTTATATATATTTTATTTTTATTATATTAAAAATAAAGAAAATTAATTTCATGTTCATAGTTGATATATACACTGCCATTTTCACCCAAAAAAAAATAATGAAATTTCACAGACAGTCGGTCAGTCAGTCACTGATAATTGCTATTGCCAGGATAATATTTACCATATCCAAGCTAAAGAATACGACTATCCCATTCAATGTTTGTACCCAGTACTAGATTCTTTGCTTGTATTTTCACTGGCTGTGGTCCCGGGCCGACTTCGCAAACAATGCTCCCATCTCAACCGTAACCGTACACGTGGTCCCATTCATTTCCTCCACCTTTGGTTTGTCATACTCGCGAATCGGATCGCCCTCAGCACTCAGTGATCAGCAATTTTGGACCCTTCCACTGGGGCAATGGGTGGCCCACCGAGAGGTCAAAAACCAAAGTGACAGGTCCGTCAAACAGTTGAACGGACGTCCTTGATACGCGCCCTTAGGGAACACCATAGGTCCCTACGGTAGGGTCGCATAGTCGTATATAACAGCCCCATTATGTAGGGTCTACTCGGTTATGATTCCAAATTAATCACCTCTATATATACATCATTATTATTGGTTTTCTGGTGGAACCACCTACGTCCGAGCACCATATAAAAGTTTGATCAAATAATTAAAACCATGTATTGTTTTTTCCTTCTTATTTTTCAACATTATTTATTTCACATTTAATTTTAATTTTAATTTTTTAATTTTTTATTTAAAAAAAAAAGAGGTCCATTAGAGAAAACAAAGTCGAATCCCCATCTGTTTTGGCGTCAAGTAGACTCTTATAAATCACCCTCATTGTCTACTTTTTTGGTGATTGAAAAGTCTCAGCCTTTTTTCTTCATTCAAAAACTCTCTTTTTCATTTAATTATTTTGATAGTTTATGATTTTCTTTTTTCCTTCTTTCATTTTCGTACGAGGATATAATTTTTTTTTAAATATATATTCTTGAAATATATACTAAACATAATCCATTAAAAGGCCCAACGCTGGAGATTGAGCCAGGTTTAGGCCTAAGCCTTTGTGATTATCTCAGGCTTTAATTTAGACCTTGTGAGTGTCCAACAACATTAGCAGGAATTAGACAGCTGGAAGTAAATTTTTAATTACAAAAAATAACATTTTTATACATGTATTACAATTTCTGTAAATTTAATGGAGCTCAGAAAACATAAATTTGTGTAATATGATTACTAATAGAAGATAAGTATGATAAAATATATGAGCTATTTTATAATTGTTGAAAATATTGCAGTTTGAAATACATTATTGGGTCCACATTCTAAAAGCTGAACTAGTAGTGGCAAATTTAACATAGTATCATAGTGGATGTATATATACAAGGAGTCAAGTTTAGAACTTTAGCTCTGTATGAAAGAAAAATGACGAGTGACTCCAGTTCTGGCGTTGAGGAAATGTTAGAATATGTTAATGTATAAGTTTTGGATAAATATTAATTAAAAAGTTAGTCTATAAATTTAACAATGCTTAGTTATGGAAATAGCTTTAAAACAAAATTAATTCATATTTGAATATTTTTTTCTTCTTTTATATGAGAATTAAATTGTAAAGAGAAGAGATAGAGCCTAATTTTTTAAACGAAATATATTATGTAATGTAGAGAAAATAGATATAAAGAGAGGAAATAAATTATTAATCTATTTTTTTTCTCTTTGTTTGTTTCAATATATAAGAGAACAAACAGGAAAGGAAAAGGATTAAACCACTATGATTATATAATTACGAAATGAAAAACTATGAGAATAAAAAAAAAAAAGATTAAAAAGCAAAACACTTTGTTTTTTTTTTTTTTTTATTCTTTTCCATTAATTTCCAAGAAATTGGACATTTTGCTGAGGCTCAAGCAGTTGTCTCTCTCAACTTTCACACTCATTTTGCCACCGTTTCTATCAAGTAAGGAAGTTTAATATATATATTCTTTACGCTCCACTTTTTCTTTCTTTAATTTATGTGTCATTGTACTTGTCAATTCCTACTAAATATATACAGTACGTAAATATAAATAATGTTCAAAAAAACTGTCGTTCATTTTGTTATTTTGACACAATATAAAAAAACAATGTGGATGTCCTAGGTGGAAACCTGGTACACGTGAAAAAAAAGTTTGAAGAACTACCTCATGCATGCCCAAGGATTGGTTGTACCAAAATCAAAAAGAGAAGGCAATAATAAATTGAGTAGCAGTTAGGATTAATTTAGGGTTAGTTGTACCAACAAGAAATAGATGGAGAATAGGAGAGGCATTAACATTATTAATACATGAGATTGGTTTTTAATATAACATAGTCTAAAGCACTAGATAGAGAGAAACGACGTTATAAAGATCAAGCATATGTTGCCAAATTCCATCATAATATAAGCTGGTCGAATTGGTTCAAAATTTCCAATTCCATATTCTTTGAAAATTATTTTCATTGATGACATTTTGAAGCTACTCAAAATCTTTTCCCATCTCTAACAAGAAAAGAATTTTGGGTTCTTGATAGAGTTTGAGCATTTTGCACACGCTCTTCGTTTGCAAAATTATGTGACATGTACTATATAACAAAGTTCAGACACATCACATATATGTTTAGAGATTTGGAAAATTTACTTATTAGCTTTTAGTTAACAAATATTTGGTCCACATAATCTTCCATATCCCATGTATATATATTTTGTAGCATAGTGAGGAAGAAAGTTAGACAAACGTCCTGCAGATTAAAAAGACAGATCGAGGACCTTCATTAATCCTGAATATGAATAAGAAGATGAAAATGAAATGGTCACAAGATTGAAAAAAACATGTGTTGATAAAAAGACAGAAATGGGAGTTTGTCAAATTGCAAAGAGCAATAATGCAAAGCCTGTTTTATATATATATTAGGTATATATACAAATTAAGGGTGTCGAGGGGGTGATATACACACACACACTTACATAAGGTAGCTAGGACCGCTACATACAGAAGAGAAATAGATAATAACAAAAATGGACGTATAATAATAATAAGCAAAACGAAAGTGTGGGTTCGTGAACTTAAATAGCAACAAAAGAAGGGAGACTTTTTTGGCATCATTTCCGAGCCAAGGGGGTATTTACTCAAAAATAAATGCTTTTACATTTGGTATACCATGTGAAACAACAGTAAAAGCAAATTGTAGATCGTATCTTTCTTTTCAAAAGTGTATATTATTTTCTATAATTATTTTTCTGTTGAATGAAGTCTCCAAGGAGCTGACCAAGCTCTTCAGTAAAAAAAATTGGGTGGTCCATGAACCCCATGGACCATAATGGTAAAAAACGAGGATGAATTACATATATATTTTACATACTAAAGGTGCTCCAATATACATATATACAAGCATCACACATTTCAAAATTTTATGCTTCTACCTTGTTTTTACACACTACCCTTCCGGTCCACTTAAGAATTAGAATTTGCGGTATAGGTGATCATCATTTGGCCATAAAATCAAGATGCTTGAGATCAATCTTATGAAATGAAATTGATTTCTTTCTTTCTTCTTTTGTTAATTTTGTGGGGATGGGGATGTGGATGTGGGTAAATCTTGAATTCTTGGTATGGTATTGAACATTATGTCTCCTGGTTAGACATGGTTATCAAAACCCAAGTCAATATAGTTTTGGTCTTAACTCTTTTATAAGTGTTTGATACAAAATTTAGGTCACTACCTTACAATAGAGCAAGTCTAGCTGGCAGTGCATGCATGGATGGGGAGAGAGATAACATAGACGAAAACAGTTGAGTTAATTTTGACTTCCACATACAAGGGCTTTGTTATTTCAGGAATATATATATATATATATATTGTAAGAATTATGTTAATTAATCATTCTCAAAGTGGCTAAGTTTGATGCTAATTATTAGAGGATTAACCCTAAATTTTTCACAAAAATTGATATATATATATATATATATATACTTTCTTTCTGTGTATATTGATCGTAAATGGAATTCACTCTCAGTAAACAATAAAAAATAAAAAATAAAAAATAAAAAGAAGGAAGAAGAGGGAAGGCGGGTAGAAAAAGAAAAATAATGAGTAGCATTGGAAGAGGGAAAGATTCTTGTATAAAGAGAGTGATGTCCTATACTAATCATTATAATTCTTTTCCCTTTAACACAAAAAAATGAGTGGAGTGAAGCATAACATGCTGGTGAAAAGCATAACCACAGAGAGAGAGAGAGAGAGAGAGTGAAGTTCGGTGTGCAGTCAGCATTGGTAAAGCCTTGCCGACAAGAATTTGTGTCTCTCCACTAAATGAGTAATTAGAAGACCTAATAAGAGAGAGAGTGGTAAAATAATATCATACTGATAAATTCAATTCCTTCTACTTTTCTACTGACTTGTTCACTCAGCCTAAAAAAGTTAAAAAGACCCACTTGATTTTTCACCTATTTACTGCTCCTGTCTCTTGTAAGGGGTGGGTGCAAGGTTGAAATAAATAAGCTCGGCTCAAATCCATCAAGGGAAACAGACCGTGTTTCAAATTTCAAACTCCTTTTAAGAGTTTCGTATAATGAGAAGGTAGATGACATTTTGTGACAAATTCTACTGAATTCTTGTAAAACAGATCGATGCTCAAAATCAACTATTAAAGCTTTCCATAATTAGTAAACTGCTTTGCTTGGAATGCTAAGAGTTGGTGACTAGCCATTTTCATTCACTTGTCCCATACCATCACCATGCCTTCAATTCAACCACTAACACCCCTCCCCAACCCCACCACGACGCACGCACGCACACACACACACACACACACACACAGACACACATATATATATATAAACTCAATCCAATTCTCTAATTTCTCTAATAGACTCCAAACTCACGTTTATTTGTAACCGTACCCAACATCATGCAGAAAATTGTTTAAAATGGAAATTAGAATTTGTTTTAATGGGTTAAGTCCCTCTGTTAGCTAATCTCTTTAATTTATCTTATAGAAGTGGAAGTGTATAGTAGTTTTTTCTTCCATTTACTTAGGCGCACACACATCCTTGCTAACCTATTTGACATTACAACCATCATTTTTTTTTATGAATAAAAAAGAGCCTCAATGTGGATCATCGAGCCTAGAATTCTGTTAGTGGGTAGAGCCTTTCTTCTCAGCTTTGTAAGTCGTAGGAGTTCAAAGCGGTGACTCAACAGATCCCTCCACTGGCGATTCAAGCAAAGCTGAGTACACCTGAGGCAATAACGTGACTTACCAAAACTCGAACTATAATTCTCACAAGTGAGTGTGATGAAACAATCAGCTTCCTTTCTGCTAAGCTACACCCCCAGGTGCGACATTACAGCCATCGTTGATATTTAAAGAAACTTCACGTCAAGCACTAAATGTAATTATTTTCAGACCATTTGTAATATACTATTTTCTAAAATGTTGAAATATATGACTTTATCCTTAGATTTATTAGCTTCTTTTGATTTTTTTTTTAGCGCGTGTTAATATTGATGATTAATTGTGTTTAATCCAACATTAACTTCGAAACTTTCTACGTTGAATGCAAATTAAATTTTCTAAGTGTAGGGATACAATTATTTTGTGATTATATATATATATATATATATATATATCAATATCATGATCCAATTTTAATATATACGTTCCTATTCAACTACTGTTAAATTTGTTGGTTAATATTGACTGCATGCTTTTAATTAGTCCTCTCCTCAAGCAGAGAGATCTTAATCCTAAATAGTATCTTGAAGGCAGCATAAGGCAACAGAGAATGAAAGAATCAATAAATTGTACAAAAAACATATTAGTGTTGTGTACTACATATTATTGTCTTTGCTCAAAGTAGGAACCTATAATAGACCTCATGGCTTCAATATTTGATGAAGTGGATTGATCTAATTAATATCATAGCATGCATCTATGTCAAAAGTTGAATGTTTGCCATGCAAAAGTTTACAATTTTGACTTGCATATATATATATATATATATATATATATATATACAGACTGAAAAATTTTACAACACCAAGTTTGCAGCAGAGAAATTGATCAGCAATTTTCAGTGAAAAATCGTTGTGGGAAAAAAAAAATTGATCACATACGAGAAGGGGTTAGAGCATCTTTGATTGGTGGTTTCAATGCCGACAATCATGGGGGGAAGCATCACCCAATGACTCTGCATGAATGTCATGAGGCTTTGGAATGTTTAAAAGAGAAGTTACCCCAAAGCTGATTTGACTCATAACCCCCTGAACACATAGACACTCTCTCTCTCTCTCACACACACACCCATATAGACTTACCAAAGCTTATAAGAAAAAGACTTCCACTTCCTCTCTTTTCGTTTTTGGGGGGGCTCCACATTCTCTCTCACAATTACACAAAACCAAAAGCCATGAGATATGGACGAGAATAAGATAGATGGGTTTGTTTTACAAAACACAAGCACAGTACGTAGTCTTTCAAGTGCTTCTCCAGCAATAAAGCTTTTGAAGGAAAAAAAACACTTGCGTACTCTCATCAATCAGAATGGTCTTAACGTGGTTGTTGATGACCCGGCCAAGACCAAGTTCCGACTGAGCCCCGGCAAGCTCTGCCTCTAGCAAAACAACAACTCACTTCTCAAATATATATATTTGCCGGTCAAATCCTTTCTTTGGATACTTTTTTTTAAACAATGGGCCAACCACGTATTACTAACAACCAACCAACCATACTAAGGTGTCATCTCCACTGCCAACGATATCTTTGTCGAATACTTCTTCCACCATTATCATTTCCTTAAGCATTATTAATTCTCTTCGTGACCCTCTTTGATCAGTTTTAACTCAAATTCAATTCAACATCTAATCTACTCATAAAAAAACTTATAATCTACAAAATAATTACTAACTTAAACGTCTATGATATAAATGGTGCAAGGTGTAGCTTGTATATTAAAAACGTCTAGGCATGTCAATCCCAGAACATGTTTTGGTTATGGAATTTAGTAGCACCCTTTAAATTAGATCCACTTTTTCAATGGTTTGGTACGTATAAAATAGGATACAGTTGATCTTAGAAGTACAGGGTTGGTTTTACTTTTATGTATACTTGAATACAGTTGGAGCTATGGATGAATTTAAAAGAGCGTAAAAAATTGTGCAAATTAATTTTCTTGAGAGTCATTTTCCTTAGGCGATGAATTTTACTTTGAAAAGACAATTCCTCTCTTAGATGTAAACAAAAGCAGAGAAAATGGGTACTAGAATTTTAACCAAGGTAAGAAGCAAAGTCAATATTGCATCCTGTTGATAAAGATGAAAAATTCCAGAAATGTCAAATCCTATTATAAGCCAAATCAACTCAAAACTGATTAAAGCTATATATAATTTTTTTACCTCCAATACTGATCAAGATGACTGCTCTACGTACCTTTTTCATTTGTCAGCTTGTTGGCAACTCAAAAAACAAGAAAAAGATGGCGAAGCAGAGATTTGAATATTAAGAAACAAAGGAGAAATAATAAAACCTTCCCCTTTATAAATATTATTTAGTACTTGGAGGTACAAAATTTTACAACATCGATCCTTCATGGTCTGTAACTTCTGTTTATCTTCACAAACGAGAAGACATTATCTTTTTCTTTTCGGCAAACCCCAAAAAAAAGAGAACAAAAAAAAAAAAACAAAACTCCAAAATTCATGCTATGGGGAATCAAAGATGGGCAGTTGATCAAAATAATTTGGCCATGCAGAGCTTACAAAATTCAATCGCCCCCCTACAGTGACTCTCTTCCTCCCACCTTCTAAAAGAGAGTAAGTAAACAGGTACAACTTAAAAAATAGTAGTGGAAAGAATTCAATAAATCCTACAAATTTAAATTTCTACTTTGGAGAGGAAAAAAAAAAAAGGAAAAAAGAAGTAAAAAAAAGAAGAAATGGTTACACTGAGGATGTATCAACAAGAACCTCATTTAGCACATCATCCTCACCATTTGCTATGGCCAACAGCTCTGCATCCTTATCTTCATCACTGGAAAAATCTCTCCTATCAAGCTTAGAATGAGCTGCAATGAATATCAATTTCTGAGCCCTGTCCATACCCACCCTTGAATGCCCATGTGCAGAAACCCACCTTAACAAAGACCAATTGCATTTGAACCCACAAGAAGTTGCATGAAGGAAGATAAGCCTCACTGCTACTTTCCCCAGTGACTTGAACTCTGTGAGGTAAGTTTCCCACACAAGCCTACTGCTTTGTGGGTTGGCAATTCTCATCTTGCCTGTAACTGGATCTCTTTCCTTCATTTGCACAGCTTTTGCATATACAGGATCAAGCCCTTCTGTTCTCCATTTCATAAGCTCCATTAGTGCAATATGAGCCTCTTCTCTCGAAACAAGCCGGGTTATGAGCTTGTCCACATCCTTCTCCTGCTCGGTCGTCAAGCACTTGAATGGTGGAAGGAACTTCCCACTGGTGTCTCTAATCAAGTAAAGTGGATCAAGTATAAATGCTGCAGCCCAAGCTGGGTGATAATTCTTCTTGAACCGTCTTTCAATAACCTTCTCTACTGGTCCTTCCACAATGTTAAACTTGGCACGCCAATCTTTAACTTTTGTTCTAAGTTCATCCCAAAGTGGGAGGCATTTCCCAACTAGTGGCCTCTCTGTCTCTATGTCTTGAGCCATGTCTTTGATCAATTTGACCAAGGAATGCACTGCCTCCAGTTCATTCCAAAACCCCACTTCCCCAATCATTTCTGCAACTTCTCTTGCAATTGGATCCTCCATGGAAGCTATCTTATAAGATTCATCCAGCAGAACCAACTGGAGTGCACGAGCAGAATTCAGTATGTCCTCGAGCATTATATACACTGATTCGAAATTGAGACTTTCGTACTCACGAAGTGGTACTCGTAACAACCCGGCATGACTATATTCCTGCAACTGATACTTGTGGAAACTATTTCTAACCTGAGACTTGTTGTTAATAAAATTCGCAACCTTCAAACAATTCTCAGTGACAGTCTTAAACAATGGAAGTTCCTTGCTTAAGTCCTTAATCAAACTACTGAGACCCTGTAACTGACAAGAAAGATTAACCATCCAGTGATTCTGATTCTCTAAATTCCTCAATGCTTTGGCCTTAAACTTGTCCGCTACTATTCCTACGCACTGTTGCACAACATTCCCACAAATGCCTGTGACTGTCTCCCACAAAACTTCCTCTGCATACTTAGAGGGCACAGAGCCACTAACAAACACTGCCTTGCGGTACAGACTAGTCCCATTGGGGAGATTCACAGTCAAATTCACCAAGTTATCTTCACCAAAAACACCATAATTCTTGGGTCGCCATCCATCAGAAGCAATTTGGAAGAACATGGCATCTCTAATTCTGGCTTCTGACTCCGCCTTTGCCTCCTCAAACTTGACATCCAATCTTGAACTCGTGAACTCCCTCCGTGAAATCGCAGGTAAGCCCACCTGGTTAAGGAAAGCTCTGAACTTGGGATGTTCAATACTCGAAAAAGATACCGACCCACAAGACTCGTAGACCCAATCAGCAAGATAATCAAGCGCACCATCTATCTGGGTCTTGCTAAGAGCTGGTCCAGGTGATGTTTTGGGACTTTTCAGCTTCTTCACACTGTCCTCCAGCATAGCCAAAGCTCCCAAATCGTCTTTACCACCCGACAACATCAAATGCTGCTGCTGAGGAAGCAAAGACCCAGCACTCACAGTAACCACAGTCGTTGCCGACACTGACGGCGAGTACGCGAGCTCACCGCAGAATCGAGACGGATCCACTATAGCTAGCGGGGGAACATGGTACGACGAAGTCGACCCACCAGCACCTGCTGATGAAGAGCTGCGCTTGCGGTGGTTGTGGTGGACCGTAGTAGTAGACGGCGAGGCAATAGCAGAGGAAGGTGAAACGGAGGAAATGGGTTTGGCAACGGAGTTGAAATTTGGGCACGTCCCTCGCTTGAGATGCTCGGAAGCCGTGCGAGAAGGGTTTGACGCCGAGAAAACAGCGTCGCACAAGGAGCACCTCAGCTTCACCGCCTTGGGCAAGCCCGTGTCCGTGTTTTGAACCAGCATGGGCTCTAAGTGTGCCCAGTACCAAGCCCCTTTACCTTTTATAGCTTTGGTCCGAACCATCACCAGCCCTTCATACCGTTTATGCACAGCTTTCGCAGTGAGCTCGTCAGCTGAAGCGGACGAGTCCACGGCCACTGGCTGTGTACTAGTGTTAGTTGTCGCCATTGCACAGGACCTGAATGAGAAAAAGCAGAACAAAGTTGAGATTTTTTGGAGGAATTCTGGGCTTTCGAGGGGTTTTAAGAAAAGTCCCTCATCATAATCATCGCCACCGCTGAGGAACTGACCAGCGAAGTTGGAACAACGACGTTCTAGTTGCATTTAGCCGGGTAAAAGCCTCAGCGGTGGCCGGAACTTGAAAGTCCGGCGAGTTGCCATGCCGGAGCCCAGCCGATCTAAGAAGCTTTAAGCGGGTTGAGTTATGGTTTTTGTATCACAGACACTGATGGGTCACTTCAGCTGTTTTGAGACGAAATTCAAAGAGAGAGAGAGCAAGAGCAAAGGGGAGAGAGAAATAGGCAGACGTATGAGGGGAGAGAGAGAGAGAGAGAGAGAGAGGGTTGAAGGAGTGTCTACGCGCCAACACGCGTTAACACGCGCAAACTACATGCGCGTGGGGAACATAAATAAGCTATGTTGATGGAAACTGCGACCATGAAGTAATAATACCGCAGTCCCACGAACGAAAACACGAGCTGACATTGGTCATCACACACTCCTGATTGGATCGTGAAGTGCACGTGCCATGGAAGGATTTGGATATTTGGCACATCCCCACTTCCAAGTTTTTGTTTCTGCTTTTATTATTTTCTTTCTCTTTTCTTTTGTGTTGTTGGGGTCTTGTTGTGGGTCTGGTGGGGAAGAGTTTTTTCTTGTCTGTTTCTTTCTTCTTTTTTTTATTTTTTTATTTTTAAAAAATTTAATAATTTTTTTTTTTGCCCTTTCCTTGCAAACAAATTAAAATATAAATGGGGAATATTTAATTAATTTTCTCTGTCACAAAAAAATATATAAATTTTGGGTTTCCTTTTGTGATTTGTTGCTCATGTGGTTTTATTCAGAATGTGGACATAAAAGGGCAACCTAGGAATTTAATCAATTCCAACCAGTCCTTCTGGGGCAGTGTTGACCAAGAGAATTGCCTTGAAAAAGTTCACCAAATGCCATATCCAATCAAGGCTTGGATTTTTCTTATATATTTTACCAACTTTGTTTTTTTTTAATTACTTTATTCTTTTTAGCTGCCTTTCAGATCATTTTCATATTTCAATATATAACAATAAATAAAAGAATTTGCAGGTATGCCCATTTCAACTTTTTCTGACCCAATTCCTTCTCAATTATTTCTTTCCTCTGTTCATTTTCTTAATTTCTTATCATCAAGTCCACCATGTGGAAAAAAAAAAAAAAGTCCACCATGTATAATCTGCAAAAACAGAATAACCCTTTTAAGAAATCACGGCAATGCCAGAAATTTTCATGAACTTTGATGAATTTTTTGCAATTATACTTCCTTCCCCATTGTGTGTCTTTTTTCTTTTAATCTGAAACAGCTACCAACCAACCATTGGGCTTATGTTTTTGAGACTAATCATAACTTTATATGAAGAAAATATTGCACAAAATAAGTTCCTCTCTATGCATATTAGTAGTATATATGATTGAGTATTGAAAATATCTTTGTCACCTAAAAGTCTAATGCATCAAGGGTTGGAGTTGAAATGTCAGACCAGATCCCACCATTGGTTCACCTGTAGAGCTCTTTTCTATCTGAGACACTGAAGACTGAAATGCACTTAAAACTGTTCCTTCTGTAAATGCAATGCAGCATAGTTCTTACGAACTCATAATCTTGGTGTTTTTGCTTCTACCCTTTATCTAAAATGGTTTAAACCTTAAGCTTAAGAAGAAGGAATAAAGTATAATTTTCAATATTAAGCTAAAATAACTTGTAAAAAAAAAAAAAAGCACAATTTTTAGTTTAGAATTGAAAAAATTCAAACTCGAAATTATTATCTCATAAAACAATTACTTTACCATTGGAACATCCATAATAAAATACATTTAAAAAAAAAAAACAAGAGAATGTGTACAGTTTAAAAAATTATATATTTCCAATATATTTTATATTTCTTTTTGCTTTACGGATGTCAGACTCCAAATGTAAGGGCCTGGACCTTTTTGTTAGCCTACAAAAAATTGTTTCCCAACTACACCCACCACCAAAATGAACGAATAGCTCAGGTTGGCGATAAATATGAAATAAATATAGATTTGAAATTTTGCGAAAAGTGTTTGGCGTGAACAATTTTGTTTGGTGAATAGTGTTTGGCATGAAGATTAACTCATGCTTTTTGCTCATTTGCCAAAGTCGAATATCCAAATAAGGCATATGATTGTTCGAGAATTGGATGGACTTACCAGCGCAACCAAATTGGGTATTAAGAGACATAATTAAGTATCAAATTGGGGCAAAAAGCTGTACATAAAAATGTCATATTAGTCAATGTCCGATGAGTCAATAACCACATGCCACAACTGTCATCCACCTTCTGATGTAAGCAAATATACTGAATCCATGAAATTGGATTCCATGCCTTTGGTCCCAATTGACTATTCGTATTAAATTTTGAGTATGAGATTATTAGACATTAATTTAAGCCCCCAATTAAGGGTAAAAAAGAAAATAAATCAAAATTTTCCATATTGTATTCTTAGTGACAATACTTTTAGCCCAAAGAAAAATAAAATAGAATGTTATACACTATCTTGTCTTTTTTTTTTTTTTTTTGGTAGAAATTATATTCTATCTTGTCGATGCACAACATAGAGGGCAAAATGGAAAAAAAAAAAAACCCAAAAACATATGGCCAATTTTTTAACATCGCTACGAAAATGAAGGCTCATTAGCTTGTCATTTTTAGAACTGTGCTGCTCACTTTAGGTGGTTCGATTTGACCTTGAAGAAATGCTAACACCACACAGTCACTAATATTGATAGAACCACATGTCATGTTTATAATAATCATCCTAGGTTAGTTAAGATTAGAGGTTGATTATTTTATTATATTTTACTCTTTTTTTTATGTTCCTAGAACACGTAGTTTTTTATGATGAACTTGGACAATTTTGGTTCCTCTTCGGTGAATTACCAGCTAGTTCTCTCTTTTATCAAGTGTTTTGATCATAGAAAAAAGAATGTTGGAAAATCTATTTACAACTCTTTGAAAAATATCAACGCTTGTTGGGTAATATACCCACAAATTATTTTTTATATATATATTTTAAAAAATGTTCTCAAAATCAGAATATAAATTTTTTAACTTGTGGCCAAAACAGAGTTTAGGCTATTAAAAACAAAGTTCCAGCATAAGAAGAACCACATGTATTTGTTGAATTTACAAGAAATATAATGATTAATGAAACCCCTCTTTCATTTTCCCCACCAGAATCAAACAAGGTCTACAACAGGTTGAACTCAAAGGCGGTGCCAACCATCACAAGCAAAAGATAAACATGTGTTTGGTTGGAAGGAATTGATGATCAATTAGTGTAAAAAATCAGAATATAATTATCATTTTAAAACCTCAGACGCTATCTAGCTTTGATTATTATTATTTTTTTTAAGGTAAAAAAAAAAGAAAGTGAAATAACACCTCCCTAATGGGAAAATGTAATTAATTAAAATTTCTTGGTGGAGTAGGCCATAAAACCCATAAATAAGCTGTCCCTTTCTTAGAAAAAAAAGGTCAGTGAAAGACATTTTGCATTCCCTGAAATCAGAAACAAAAATAATAAATAAATAACCCACCTATTAAAACACAGACACTAGCAGTACTACTACTGCTGCTGCTATAATCCATCAGCTTAGGTCTACTTTTTTTTTTTTTTTTTCTTTTTTTTTGTTCTTCTTCAATCACCAAACCCACCACTTTTATTACATTTGGCATTTAATTACTGTAATCATAATAATTATAGGACAACCAAGTTATAATTATTATGGTGCAGTGACTCACTAAGTTACAAATTTCATGTTTATCTTCTCCAACGATCTCAATTTCTCACCAAAGTAACAAACACGGTTTACACCAGTTTTGTTTTTTATTTGGTGAATCTTACGACATTTATCATACCTTATTAATTAAATTTTTACTTGGAAATTCACTACCATTTGGATAATTAATTATAGGTGCTGTTTACTATTTACAATTCTTCATTTCTACTTTGAATAGTCCGAGCCTAAAACATGCTCTGAGTTTTCTCAAGTGCGATTTTCTCTTGTTTGAAAATCATTCTCTCTTTCTGTATCAATTTTCCATTGAACCTAACAGGTGCTGTGTCCAACTATATCTGAAACTATTGAAAACCCACACCATAGAATAATGAACATTAATTTTAATTTCTTGGGTGCAATGAATAAATTATTATTTTACCATTTTTTTTTCCCTATAAATGCAGCCAGTATCTAATATTGGAGGTGAAAAACAAAGGTTAATTAGTGTCCGACCAAGTAATAGTATTTTTTTTTCCCTTTAAAATATATATCTAACTGCTTTGTTTTTTTACAATCTGAAATAAAAAAAAAAGTAAAAAATAAAAAAAGCTTTAAGAAATTCCTACAAGATAATAATAGAATTAGGGTGGAGCAGAGCTTTCTCTAGTTGATGATGATGATGATGTGTGCAGAGTGAACGGGGAGAGCCTGAGCATGACGAAAAATGAGATGAAACGACGGCGGTTTAAGGTGCGAGTATGTGTACTTGGATCCTATGATTAGCCAAGTGGGATACGAGACACGTGTACAGCAGAGATTGAGAAGCTGACATTCCTTCCTAAATGATGCCCCCATAAAAGAAAGCCATAAAGTCTGTGAAATAATGAGAAAAAGCTCATTTGCAAATTTGCGATGCCTTTTCAAAAAAGTAAAGGCAAGGCGGGGTTTGCAATGAAGCCTAGAAACGTTGAAAGCTGAAACTTGTTTTGTAATTACAAAACAGCTGGCTGGCCTGATGAAGCACATGATCATTGGGGGCCACTCGTGGGAGAAAGTTATGGCGTTTTTACTTTCCACTTGGCGATCACGTCAGATTGAACCACCAACGCTCTATGTCACTTGGTGTTCTTCTTCATAGGGGATGATTGCCTAATGGGCCAAGTTAGCCTTATTAAAAACAGACTGGGCCTGTCAACAGGCCCATTAGAATCAAATGGATCAAAAGGTTTGATGTCCCATTAGAATCAAATGGTTCGCTAGAAAATGCTGTGATAAAATGTATGTTCAGCATCAGAAACTAAAAAAAAAATTTATATAACGCCCACCGTGGGGCTCGAACCCACGACCACAAGGTTAAGAGCCTTGCGCTCTACCGACTGAGCTAGACGGGCACATGGAGATTACGATTTAAAGATTATTAAACAATTCTAGTTTATCATGTTAAAACACATCTTGATAGTTGAAGAGATATTTACGAATCAAAAGTATATTGAAGATTACAACCCATTGTTCTCTGGGGCATTGGCAAAGGCCTTAACGGCCTTGCTCAAGAACCGTTCTTTTTTATTTCATTATAATTATCAACCGTCAATTACATATCCAGCGATTACAATTTCACAATAAATCTATTATAATTATTTTACTGAGCTCTAATATACTGTTAAATTGAAGGAATGTCGAGCCATTTTGCAAATTTTCACAAATTTTCACTATTTGAAATTGAACTAAAGCTAACACTAAACTTCAAATTTCAAGTTTGCAAGCTATATTCCCAGTTCATAAAAAGGAAAATTCTGAACCTTACAATCTGCAAATTTAATATCCCCACTCAGGCTACACAAAACCAAAAGTTGAAAAGAACACAGTCAAAATCTCCAACTGAGCCACTAAAGACAATATTTACTAGATTAACATGTTGATGTCAACTGTTGTCACCGACGAGAAGCATTATGAATGGGGTCTCACAGCTAATCAGATTTATTACTTTGACTAGAAATAGGGTATGAGCCTCCATTCTGCCTATCACTGCTTTCCATTTCCTCTTTCAACTGTAATAGATTAACACACTAATGAGAAAGAGAAAACAAATGTGAGTGAAACCCATGATAAACTTCATGAAAGGACTGGTCTGACTTCGAGGTCATTGTGAATCCAAATATGGAGAAAGAAATGTTCATAGAATTCCTGATAAACTCGTCTTTGTGTGACCAGATAATCAAATAATTTGCTAAGTCTTTTGGATCTATATCAAAGAGCAGTCCCGATTCCTCATGTCCATACGCTCAAATGTCAATCAAGATCCAATGAAAATGCAATAGTACTTGATCAATATTCCAAGAAACAACAAAATAGTAGAGGTTTACCTTCTTGAGTATCTTCTTCTGATACCGAAAACCCTGGTGAAATTTATCAAGAAAGTGTTATTACAAAATCACAAGTTGAATTACATAAGTGCATAGGAAATTAAAGTAACATTATACTTTACCTTGTCAGTTCCATAAATGTAATCACAGTAGGTGAAAACTGATGCAAAATTGCTTTGGCTTTGTCCTCCAACGTAGTGATGATAATCGTGATACTCAGCACCCCCATAAAATGGAATATACTTTGTCAAACTCCAGGGAAAGTCATACCTGCAAAAAGAAACATTTATTACAGCAAGCTCTCCATCACCTCAGTAGCCAAATCTGAAGAAGAAGCACTTTCATCCTGTTGCTGCTCATACAAGTTGACAGAAGGCAAGATGAAACATTTGTCTAGCCTATGCCACAATATGCACCTAACTTTAAGGAAACTTTTGAGCCGAAGCTTTCCCTTCCAGAAATTATCTGTCTCTTTCTTAAAGGTAGGAAATTGGCACTTCTGTATCAGTCTCTCCTTTCCCCCGACTTCTCTACGAGGTGCTAGTTTTTCTGTTTTAGGGAGAAGTACTCTTATGTTGATTTTCATTCACCAACTACATTTTTTCTCATCTTCTCTAAGTAACTTGTAGGATCTACATCAACACCTTCTATTATTGATAGTCAAAGTTTTCCAACTTTCAAGCGCATTAAAGATTAGCATCCCACGCTACTCTCTAGAGAGTTATTGCAGAGAACCTTGATATCCATCCTCAGCCGCACCTGAGTTGGATAAATCCTAACACTGCCATGTGGCAGCATGGCCCCCCACAATGCAGGGAGGCTGTCCAACTTGATTTTTCAGTGCTCAGGTTTGGGCAACTTTTTTTCTACACAAATGTCTCAACCATGCCCCACCTTCAGAAAATTTATTAATGCAGTTTCACAACATAAAAGAATAAGACACTAGAAAAGAAGAGGTCAAACTGTCCATCAAGTGACAGACTATGCATATCCTACAAAAGCTTGGACAGGAGGCAGTACTTAAAAACTGTCATAGTACAGAGGAAAGCAGCTATCACCTAACCTTTAAAATTCAAAGTTATTTTACTAAGCAAATGCAATAGTAAGAATTAAGAAATTGAACATGCAAAGAATTGAAAAGAAAAGTAATTGTACCGATCCTAGTCTCCATCAACAAAAGGTAAGGCACAATTGAAGATCCTTCAAATCAAAAGTACTTACATAGCATTCTATTGTGAAAAGAAAAGAAAAAGAAAGGATAAAAGGAATTCTAAAGCTGTTAACATTTAGGCACAATCACAATGAAGAAAAAGGACCAGGAGCAAGTGGGGTACCAAAAAAAAAATGGAACACAGCGAAGCATGCGTACCCGCTATGCGTTTCAATCGCCTCAATCTGGCGTAAAGCTATCCATGACCAGAATGTGATCATATGGCCAGGAGCCATAGCCGGCCCTAGAAAAGAGGGGATCCCAAGGATCAATATCTCTGCCCAATGCGCGTACGGCGCCGCAAATCCAATCGGAGCAGCGTATTCGTGGTGGACTCGATGAATTTTCTCGTACCCCCATTTGTTATGCAGAAACCTATGGATCCAGTAGTTGGTATAATCTTCTACCACAAAATAAACTAACAACTGTGAAAGCATTTCCCACCCAGATGGCAATGGCAGTCCAGTTCTAATCCCAATCATCTGTGTACGGAAATGCAATCCAGTTTTAATCAATACTCTTCACGAAATGGAAGAAATAAAATGGCAATGAATAGTTTACTGATAATTTCTTTTTCTTTTTTTTTCAAAATTATTGCATGTGCAGAAAGATTATTGCATATAACATACAGATTGCATATTCAGAAAAATTCATCCCAAAAATAAATAAAAAATCAAGAAATTCACCAAATCCAAAACCACGCTCATCTCATACCAAAAAGATTTAAGAAAGTTGTAAAATCCATAGAGCATAAATTTAAAGCCTCACTAACCCAAATCCACCAATCCCAAAAATTCAAAGAATTCACCCAAAATTTTCGAACCTATCTAAAGGTCAAAAGGATGAAGCTTTTCCCCGATATAAAAATAAAAACACTGACCTTGACAGAAGGAAAAGAGACGAGTTGCAGAGGACCCACGACAAGGAAGAACATGCGCATCACATCCGTGTAGCACCTGAGCATCTCCGGGAAGGACAGCCTAACCTTGGGCTGAATCTTGTACCTATCGAAACCAGCGATTCGCATGAGCTCGATGAAGACCAAGGGAATAGGCACGAGAGAGAAGATGAGGAAGAGGAAGAGAATATTGTGACAGTAGAGGATGTAATCGGACTTGCGAGCTGAGTAATTGAACCACACTGTTTCGGCGAAGGTGAGGTTCCGGCCGAGAGCCAATGCGGCCTCGTGGATGGTCTGGTACGGCAGCATTGGAAGCAGTGGCGATGATCGCCGGCCGGGAGGAGAGAGAGTAGTCGGCGGCGGCGGTTGAGGAGAGTGTGGGCCCCGTGGGATGTGGAGGGCGTTAGTGAGTAAGTAAGTGAGTGGCGAAGAGAGAAAGAGATGGACAGAGGGGATGTTTGGCAGCGAGGATTGAGGGGATTAATAGGTGGCGTGGGGATGCGTTGCCGTGTTTGGCTCTTGGCAGTTAAAAAAATATGCGGGAATTTCAAACTCTCTTCGTTTTTGCCTTCCTGGCTTTGGATTTATCACTAAAAACAAGCCTTGCTCCGCTTTTATACTGGTTTTCTATTTTTTTTTTACGAGTTTAAATTAATTTAAAGTACCTTTTTTTTACAAATGCAAAAACACCTTTTTTATCTTTCAATTTTACAAAAAATTATTAATTTCCATTTTATTATAACTATTTTTTTAATCTTTTATTAGAATTTAATTTATGTTTATAAACGTAGATGGTTTTTTTTTTTCATAATATATTAAATTCACTTTGTTATACTTGTGAGGAAGCACGTGACGTGGGAACACTCTACAAGCTTCACACTCTCCTCAAGCTTGTTGTGTACGAAGAGGCACGTGACCTGCCAAAGATTCGATTCCATCAAGTCCTAACAGAACACATAATTTGTTGGCATACATCCACAAAATTAACTTAATACGTATCAAACTCAATAATTATCTCTATCCCAAAAATAGAAAATAAAACTCAATAATTACATTGATTTTTGGCTTTGTTTTCAAGGAATAGGAGTCACTCATTGTTTTTTCTTTTATTTTTTTTTTTATAACACAGGCAAATCAAATTATTAGAAATAATTCATGGTTAAGTTTTATTATTATTATTATCAATTATTAATTCTTATCATATCCCTAGCTAGCTAGTTCTCACGGACATTTCTGAAGTAGTAAAATTGAAGGGAAAAAAAAATGTATCATCATAAATGCGTTGTGAACTATGATGACAATTATCAACAAATTATGAAGCAAATTGCATATTCGAACAAATTAATTGGTCGTAAATACACGAATTGGGTGGCATCATTAAAGTAAATTCGTAATTATAAAATTTACCCAATAAATAACCAAATCATTTAATTGCCATGTATTTGAGGACTGTGAATGCTCAATTATATATCATTGTACACCTTATTGTCTGCCATCCATTTTAATCTTGAATAAGATGCTCTTTTTAGGTTGACAATAGAATGAATTATAGCATTCTAAAAACTCTCTTCTCCTTTTTATTTAATTAAATAATTTATATATATATATATATATATATATATAATTTTTTTGGAGTAATAGTAATAGATTTAGTAAAGACAATCTGAATCCAACTTTATGCGTCAGCATGCTTTTGACCATGCCCTAAAATTCAATGATGAATTCTGAAACACAAAATGATTGCAAAAGGACTGTGAATCCCACTAGTAAAAATAAGCAAATATGACTCATCAGTACCATCTTATCAACCTGTTTCATCAACGTTAATGTAGGATTTATCTAAAATGCATGTTCTTAAACCAAAAAAAAAACAAATATAATTATTAGTTTTTACTGAACTTTCTGTTTTGTCCCCGCCCATAATTTCCACTGGAGTTGAATTGAAAATATGTTTGACAATGCTTAAAGAAGAGGAAGCATGACTGCCACAATAATGCAAGCTCTCTTTTTATAATCTGTCCTTTCCAAGCCATTGCTCCGAAACAAATACCTTTTTGATCATTGTCTTCGTGTATTTATCTCATACCCTTCAATACATTATGTTCGGATTATGACTAATAATTCCTACTTAACTTGATCTAATTAAGCATTTCCTACATTGATTCTTTTTTTCTTTTAATCTGTAAGAACAATGTATTTAGTAATTCATAATAACCTTTTGTATTTCATTACACCCATCATTTTAAAACGTCTTTGTTTTATTATCAAGTTTGATATGAAAGTGGTATGTATTGATGATACCCACATGAAATCTCAAAAGCATGTTTTGAGTATACATTTAGCAATGAGTTTAGAGTGAAAGAAGAGAAAATAATAGTAGGAGACAATGTATGTATCCTAATTAGAGATTAGAATTCCCTCATCTTTTTTTGTTGGAGTGAAAAAAAGAAAAAAAAGAAGAAGAAGAATGAAGAAGACTAGAAAGTGAAATTAAAGGGATACGTATCAAGGAGTAATAATGTGATGGGGTAGAGAAGCTTGTAAATTGAGTTGATGATTGGGGCCCCAAAGTGTTTGACAGTGTTCTGTGCGGCGATGATGATGTGACGTATGCAAATGATTTGATGCTGTGGACTGTGAGTCTATGGGATGGGAAAGTAGTTCTCTTTTCTAACTTGTGGTTGTCGTATGCATAAGATATTATTAATTCTTGTGCAAACTGATTAGCATGCGGACTCCAAACGCATCAAATTAACACTCATGGTTGTGGCCCTTACTTGGGGACTGTTATTCTTCATGCTTTCCCAAAAAAGGGTGGCTTTAGACAAGGATTACTAGTCAGTCTTTTCATATAAATTTTCATGTACAACTTTTTTCTAACCTCCGCCCATAGGTGCTCTCGCGAAATAGGCAAGCCTTTTCCGTTTTCCATCCCGCGTTTTCCTGCTTGAGATTTATTCTTCTTTTGAAAAGATGCGCAAACATGTGTTACACAGGCTAGTGGTGATGAGCTAGTGTTAGCGGAGAAAACCTCCAATACTTTTTAGAATACGTACTCTATTCATATCATTTTAATTTTAATAGAAAGAGAGAACTTTATGGAGCAGGCTTTTGCAAAGGTTAATGTTTTGTTTTGGGCTCATGCATTGATGTTGTTGGTGGGTCAGGAGATTTCGAAGGAATTGGGTCAAATGACGAAGCAATATGTTGGGCTTTTGGTGGGAAAGAAACAGAGATTCAAAGAGAGATTTTGAAGGCCAAGAGTCGGTCGCTCTTCAAAAACTCTCACTTACCCATTAAGCGTTCAGAACACAGGAACCCAAATTGTGAACGTGCAAGCTTAATATGAATAAATAAAGCGAAGTAAAGAATTAGGCAACAATAGGTCCAGTGAATTTGGTTAACTATGAACCGGATGGCTGTGAAACCATGCGTTAAATTACCCCATTTTCACATAATATTATAAGCCGAATGCTGGCCCCAAAACTTACATCCTTGTTGAAACATTGTCTATCTCTGAACCGGCTTAAACATGTCCATGCACTCCTCATCACCAATGGTCTTAACCACCTCGAAGCCCTGTTAGTTCGTCAAATATTTCTGTCGACTAATAAGTACTCTTGGCACGTTGCCCAGTATGTACAACTAGTTATTCACCGCCTGCAAAACCCAGATGCCTTTTCGTGGAGTTGTGCTATTCGGTTTTTCTCTGTGCATGGCCAATTTAGAACGACCATTTCTCTTTACGTTCAAATGCAGAGACTGGGACTGTGTCCAAGTACTTTTGCCGTGTCCTCTTCTCTAAAGGCATGTGCTAGGATTGCACATAAGATGGCTGGGATTGCAGTTCACGCCCAGGTTTATAAATTTGGATTCTGTAGTTGTGTTTATGTGCAGACAGCACTTGTGGATCTGTATTCGAAACTGGGTGACATGAAGAATGCGGAGAAGGTGTTTGACGGAATGCTTGAGAGGAATGTGGTTTCCTGGAATTCTATCTTATCTGGGTATTTGAAATCTGGGAATTTGGAAAAGGCCCAAAGGGTGTTTGATGAGATTCCAAGGAAGGACGTTGTATCGTGGAATTCTATGGTATCCGGGTATGCAACGATAGGAAAAATGGATCAGGCATTGTTTTTATTTCGAAAGATGCCCGAGAGAAGCTTGTCCTCATGGAATGCAGTGATCAGTGGGTATGTGAATTGTGGGAGCATGGAATTAGCACTAAGCATATTTGATGCTATGCCTGTAAAAAATAACGTTTCTTGGATTACAATGATCTCTGGGTATTCTAAAAGTGGCAACGTTGAGTCAGCTCGTTTGCTCTTTGATCAGATGAATGATAAAGATGTTTTTGCATTCAATGCCATAATAGCATGCTATGCAAAAAATGGCCATCCGATGGAGGCCCTTGGGCTGTTTAACCAGATGCTTAAACTGGATAATGACATTCAGCCAGATGAGATGACTTTGGTGAGTGTCATATCTGCTTGTTCACAACTGGGGGACCTGAGATTGGGGCTTTGGATTGAATCATATATTACTAAGCATGGGATCCAATTGGATGATCATTTGGCTACCGCTTTCATCGACTTGTATGCAAAGTGTGGAAACATTGAGAAGGCTTACGAGCTGTTTCGTTGCTTAAGAAAGAGGGATTTGGTTGCTTATTCTGCTATGATCTTGGGGTGTGGAATAAATGGTAAAGCTGTTGATGCAATCAAGCTGTTTGAAGAGATGAAAAATGCCCAAATTTCGCCAAATCTAGTCATCTATACAGGGCTGCTAACAGCCTATAGCCATGCTGGTTTAGTTGAAAAGGGCTACGAGTGTTTGAAGACCATGAAGGACCATGGACTATCGCCTTCGGCTGATCACTATAGCATCATGGTTGATCTTTTAGGCAGGGCAGGACGTTTAGAAGAAGCACATGAGTTGATAAAAAGCATGCCATTGAAGCCTCATGCTGGTGTTTGGGGAGCTTTGCTTCTCGCTTGCCGGTTACATAACAATGTCCAACTTGGGGAAATTGCTGCTAAGAATTGCTTTAATTTGGAGCCAGCTGATACTACTGGCTATTGTTCTCTTCTTTCCAACATTTATGCTTCTGTTGAAAGGTGGGACGATGTGGGAAGACTGAGACAGGTTGTAGATAAAAAAGGGTTCACAAAGATACCTGGGTCTAGCTGGATGGAATCAATTTGGGATTCAAATTGAAGAGCAGCACACCAGAACGCTTACTTAAAACGATGTAAAATTTAGTATTTTGGCCCTGGCTAGAGTTTGAAAATTCTCTCTTTTCTCCACCATGAAGGACTTGTGCGTACGTGCAAGCCACTACCACAAGAAAAGGGCTTGCACATGAGATTAAGTTTCCGTAACGCGTTCTTTCTTTAACATATATCATTTGAAGGTGATTAAAAAAATTATATTATAAATAACACTTTTCAGCATAATTTATATTTCAATTAATTACTAAATTATATATAATTAATAAAATTGACTAATTCATTAAATATATATCCATGGAAATATAATATATTATTTGTTTTACAACACAAACTGCGCTGCACCACAAGTTAAATGTTGAATAATAATATTATTAAACTAAAAGTAAAAGAAAAATAAAAAGTCAGATAGTCCGAAGTCATATATTTCTACGTGGAAGCCGACTGGGACTGTAACTGTCCAATTGGTTTTCTCGGACAACGTTCCTGAATATCCCCTCAGTCTGGAGTTATGAAAAAAAATATAACCCGTAAACAAATTATTTATCTTTTTTTTTTTTTTAATCAAAAAATTATTTATGATTTACCCTGAGATATCTCTACCAAAATCATTAGTAGTGTCTGCTTTATTGTTCCAGTCATTATCAGCGTTTTTTTTTTAATTTATATTATTGCTCATCATCTTCGTTACGATCAGTTGCGAATTCAAATATATATATATATATATATATTTTTTTCTTAATTATTTAATCAAATAACAAAAAAGAAATTTCATGAAATTCCGAAAAGGGAAAGTTACCATTGGGTTTTGTCCAAACTAAAACAGTAGCAAAATAAAAGTAAAAAAGAAAGAAAAAGAAGCAAAGCGTGGATATCAATCATCCTCTGTTGTCACGCCAACGGCCAGAGGAACCAACTGCCTACCTAACCTCTGCTTCTCAAACTTCCTCTACTGGTTTTTGCTCCCCACCACTTTCTTCTACAGTCCCCTTTACTCTTTTCATATATATATATATATATATACATATACAGCTTTATATGCCAGAGAGGGGCCTACGACGACGAGCTCCGGTGACGGGTGACCGGAGGGCTAGACCGCCACACCCTTCTCCGTCGCCTCGTCAGCGGACTTCACCTCCTCGTCGATCATCGAAGCATTCCAAGCCTATTAAGATACTAAAACGATGCCAGTCGGAGCCCATGCTGTGGACACCTGGTAACGATGGCAGTGAGGACGATCGTCGTCAGGATTCGACGACGGAGGAGGGTCTTCTTTTCCGGCCTCATACTTACGCTGACGTCTTTGCTTCGTCACCTTCTTTGCCGGGTCTCTCCTCCAATTCTCACGAGGTAACTATAATTTATGCGTTGTAAGAATTGTGATATTAATTTTTTTATTCTTTTGTCGGATGAATTATTTGTTGTTTCTCTCGAATTTTTCTTCGGTGGCAAGTCTCATTTGGAATTAATGGGTTTTGAGGAAAATTGAAAGGACCAAGAAGAAAGAAGAAATCTTTTCATTTTATTTATTTTTGTTGAACTTTTTAACACAATTTATTTATTTTGTCTACTGCGAAATGCCTAATAGTCATACCAGTCAGTCATGATCTTGAAAATTGAATATTGCTTTACTAAAATAGAATAATTAAAACGAAATACCATGAAACGTTTTTTTTTTTTTTTTTCCTTCCTTTCCCTGATTGATTGGCACAGCCCAATATAAAAATACCAAAATCTAATCACAACCACCTTCCTAGAAGCTCACATAAAATAATTTTTCCAATAAAATTTTTTGTCATGTCTCATATTAAAATAATAATGCATGGTCCACCCCACAAGGAACAGCTTGATGTGATTAAAATATATATACACCTGAAGTTAATATTTTTAATAAATGGATAATTATTATTTAAGGTCTTTGGCATTTGGTTTGCAGCAAGTAAGGCCTAAATTGTGGTATTGGAACGGTATATGTTAATGGAATGCAGGGATACAAAAGAGATGCAAAGGTGGTTGTAAATGTGACGGTTGAGGGAAGTCCAGGACCAGTACGGACGATGGTCAAATTGGGATCCAGTGTGGATGACACAATTAAGCTTGTTGTTGACAAATATAGCGAAGAGGGTCGTACCCCTAAGCTTGATAAAGGTGCTGCTTCTTCATTTGAGCTCCACCATTCCCATTTTAGTCTTCAATGTAAGTCTCTAATAAGTTACTCTTTCCCTATTTAAATTCATAGATGGATGTTGCTTGTGGGAGTGTTCACTTGGCTTTTTTGCTTTTGTTTGTATTTTGGTTAATTAGAGTTATCAATCAATTAGCTGTCTCACTGATCACCTAAGACATAACAAAGCCAAATTAATTAGTTATATACAAGAAGTGACCCCCTTGTACAAGTTAAGTATTGTAGACATATTCAGAGGAGCTATATGCAATGTTGTTCTTAGTTTTGGGTTAGTGACATCCATGCAAGCGGCAACTTAATCGTCTTTTATTGCACTGAATTTCTATTAGTTGGGTTTTTGGTTAAATAGGTTTGGACAAAGCCGAAGTGATTGGAGATGTTGGTAGCAGAAATTTCTACCTCAGAAAAAACAGCAGTGGTCATAGCAGCGACAACATTGTAGCTGTAAGAGCTACCTCTCCTCCACCTCTTGCAGTCTTACTATCGGGTTTTATAGCACGTAAGGCTGGCAAAATTATGAGAAGAATTCAGAAGATTTGGAATGTTGTGGTTTGCAGTAAGTGAAGATGCTCAAGCCATATCAGACTGTTGGAGACTCTTGAAGCAACGTGAAATACTAGAACATGTTACTCTGTAACCAGTCTCTATTATACATATATATATATATATATATATACACATAGAAAAATATACATTTTTTCCTTTCTAATTTGATATAAAATTCCTTCTCTATTCAAGTAATTTGTACATATAATGGTGTAAATTGCACCAAAAATTTCGTTCCTCCTTGTTACAAGATGAAGTATAATGAAAAAGATTGAAATATTCAATTATTATTATTATTATTTCTTTTTTTTCGTTTCGTGTTAGAGTTTGAAATAGATGAGTTTGTGGGGGGGAACAATTTAATAAAAATTTGAAAACTTCTAAAATGAATTTGTGTGTTGAATCTTGAAATAGCAGCTACTAAAATGGGACCATGTTAGCGTTGAAAATTGATTACAGTGACCGCCAAACGAATCATGCATCAAGTTCGGCAAACAATGGCTATTTTTTTTTCCCCTTTTCATACTAAATAATAAATGCGTAAATAAGCCAAAATAATGTATCAGATAATGGTCATTTTCAAAATGTCAATTTTTTGGTAAATGCAAAATGTCAGTTTTTGAATGTAGAAACGACGTGATATCATCCCCTAATAAGGCGGACTTTAAGAATATGTGTCATTATTGATCAAAGAAATTATAAATATAAAGGATGTAATATTATTCTTTCTCATGTTGGTCGGCGTATTTTGCAATAATGTAATAATAATAAAATTGGTCGGCCAGACCACCCACCAGCCACTATTAAAGGATCTAAATTAAATAATATATAAAAAAGTCAACAACTTTTTTTTTCTTTCATATTTCATATTTGTGCCATGTCAAATAAAATTTAGGAGGATTTTACTTTGACATGGGCCGTTAGGAATAAATTGGGCTTCACTAGAAAAGCCTACTTCTTGAGTCCTAACCACCAAAAATAGAGAAGGGCCCACTCACTTATCATCAAGAACGTACGGTACTTTACACATCATTTGTTCCCTTCTTTATTTTGAATTTCATTTTGAATTTAACACTCTATTTAAGTGATAAAAAATAAAATAAATAGTTAATATGTGTTAAATTTTAATTAGGAGAGAGAAGAAGATATCTGTAGTCCTATTAAAGGTAGTGGACAAGTCACAAGGCTTTTTTATTTTTTTTTCAATTCATGGTTAAAGAAATAGATTCTTTCCAAATAGAAAATCATTAAAAACTATTTGATTAATTGGATTATAATTTGATGTTTAGCATGATAATATTAATAACCCATATGCACACCACCCGATTTGACAAATGAAGTTTCCTAAGTGATTTCAAGTGAAAAAAAATGTACATATTGTTTCATGAAACATCATGGAATTGGCTTAATTTCCAACCCAACAAGTGTCCAAAATTCAGCAGGTTCCATAACAGAGTCCATAAGTTTATATAAAAGCAATTGTACAGAACAAAAGAACAAACAATAATCACATACCAAAAGGGCCAATAGATACATAGATGGGTGTTTTAGATAGTGTTTTTTTTTTTTTTTGGTGTACGATCAAATAAATACAGAAAGACCTACGTATGGAATTATCCAATTTGCATGGATAATACATAGATGGGGTGCAGGATTACATACACAAGTGATTAAGCGGCGTATGTATAAACAATTGCCCGAAGGCCAAATGCTAAATACAAACCTCCGAACCACAAAATTCATGAGTATCCACTGCACACTACTCTATACACACCTTCACAATTCACTTCACGTCTACGCCATTCCCTAACGTTTTGCCAAACTCACTCCTAACTACCTTTGTATATAATCCAAACTGTGTTTTCATCCAGATGTTTTCCCAGTGGCACCCATCGTAAATTAGTAGGAATACTGTGTCTACTTTCAAGGACTCCTGGTTTCTGGGAAGCTTCGCGCTTCATCTTTCTTCGTTAACTTTTCTTTATGTATTCGATCATTACCCTACTGAGGATTTGTCTGTTTTTCGTACCCTACCCCCACAACTATGTTATATATATACAAATTATAAATATAAATCACATAGCTTCATGCTTATAACTAATCGAATTCTCGTATTTACTAAGGTCTTACATTAATGGACGCAATGATTTCTCGATCATCGCGGTACGGTCGTCGCCACGGCCCATGCAGGGTCCAGCAGTCTACGTTCGAGCGGTTCCTGCATACGTGTCCGCCGGACCTCCTCCGCCGTCAGGGAGGTCGCCTCACTCTTCCTGAAAATCCAGAAGCGGCGCCTGATCAGAATGGCTTGTCTCGGCGGCTGACGAAGCTTCTTTTGAACGTGAGCATAGAGAGGAGCTTGGGACCTGTTCAGGTGGTGATGTCGCCGGAGAATTCAGTGGGTGATTTGGTGAAGAGGGCGATGGAGATTTACGTGAGAGAGAAGAGGAGGCCCTTGCTGGTTGATAATGATCCGCACCGTTTCCAGCTTCACTACTCACAGTTCAGCATGGAGAGTAAGTTGTTTACGATAGACAGCTCCTGTCCGTACATAACTTGCGTAAAATTACGTGTTGATTTTCATTTCAAAATTAATTGTCGCATTATAATTAATAGGTTATTTGGAATCTTAATTAATTATCAGTTCAATTTTTCTTTCCAAATAATTTTTAAACTCGGATTGATCCACTGCATCTCTTCTTACGTTTTTACTTACAATTTTCTTGATTCTTACCATTTTAGAGTGGGCCAAGTTTTGACTAGTCTTGTTCAAGTCTGAGCTTAGCCCAATTACTCAGCTCAGTTGAAGATTGGGCCCAGCCCAGCAGCTGTAATATTGACGAAACCTGCCCAAATACTATGAAAAAATCATAAAATTAAAAACTGATTATTTTTAAATTGTTCTCTAATTGTAAAAGAATATTATTAGAGTTAGAGAGAGAGAGTTTTGGTGGTGATTGAAAAATAAAAAAAAAAATGTGTGAAATTGGTGCAGGTTTGAAGGCAGAGGAGAAGTTGATAAACTTGGGGTCAAGGAATTTCTTCTTGTGCTCAAAGCCAAAAACCTCTGTTAACTCTACTAATTGCTCTGAGCAAGCAAACAAGGAAACCAACTCTCCATTTCCTTTAACCAAGTTAATGGATTTCTTACTGTAGCAATTTTATCTTTCTGTAGTTGTTGTTGTTGTTTTTTTTTTAATTATCTTCTTCAGCAACATGAATGTGTAAGATTGAAATTTTGGTTGAGGACCAATCTAAATGAATTTATTTGAAACTTGGATTTTTTAATTTTCTTTTTATAGAAAACATTTGGCATAGCAATCTAATTTAATGTAACTCCAAATTGTGTTCAAGTTTTCAGGGGCTGGATCAACATTGGTAACATTACAACTAGCAAAAGCAAAAGACCATTGTTGTTTTCTTTTCTGGTCATTAAATACAAGCCCATTGGTGGTGTTGTTGCTCTTTTTATTTCATTATTATTAATGTCTCTCGGTTTTCTTCCTAAAAAGTGTTAATTTGCTGATGATATTAATGAAATCCTACAAAGCTATTAATTTGTTTATATAATTAAATAGCAAATTTTATATGTGAGAAAGAAAAAAAAAGGAAAAAAGGAAGCTTTAGAATGGATTTACAACCGATAAAACAAAAAATTAAATCATAATTACGTGTAAACAATTAATGAAGCAAAGGAGTGAATAATAAAAATGAAAAAAAAAATGAAAAAAAGGAAAAAAGAATGGGGAAAGTAATGGATGGCCTGAAAAGAAAAGTCAAGCAAAACCAAGAATGAGCCAAAATTGGATTTCACGGTGCTCAGCGTTTTGGCAACCGCTGTGAAACCCCGTTTGGTATTGTGTCCGATCCTTTCCGTGAAGGTTGAAGCAAAGCAAACCCCCAGAAAGCGCGAGACCAATCAGGGTTCAGTGTGCGCATTCCGCACCATGCGCATCTATTAGCAAAGTTGGTGGTGTGGCTGCTACCTTGCGCTAATATCTACCCCTCCCAAGACTGTTCGCGCTTTTCCATTACGACCCCAAAAGCTTTTTGCCCAGATCAAAGAAAGCTGCACTGGGACTAAGGAAGGAGGAGGACCCATGGCGGATCTCTACGTTTGGCTTATGTCCTTCTTCTTCCTCATTGCCCTACTCGTCCTTGTTGTTTACCAGGTCAATTGCCTCAACATTTTTTTTTTTTTTCTATCTCTCTCTGATTATGTTCTATTTTAGAATTCTTATTTCATTTCAATTTGCTGAATTTGATTTCAATTTACTGGATTCTGAGAGCTAAGTATCAAGATTTTCTACCACCATTTGGGAAATTGAGGGCCTTTAGCTTGAGATAATCTTTATGGATTTTATAATTTTGCTGCTTATTTGTTTTCATTGATTTACTAAGTTTTGTATTTCATTCCCTAGAAAAATGGTTATTTGACATCGAGCTGCTAGTCAAAACGCTGCCTTTAGAGGGTCAGTGTGTGTGTGTTTTCGTGTGTTGGGGCGTTTAATTGAAGTTCTAACAAGTACGTGTCCTATTTATGGTCATTTGACGTTTCTTCCTTTTTTTTGTTTAAATAAGTTTTAGCTTCTTGTTTTAATTCATTTTTCACATTTTGTGTGGAACATATAGCTTATGAGGTTCAGTCGTGTATTAGTCCAACTTATTGGTTAATTTGGCATGTTCTAAATTTGTTTCTTTTCTTTACAAAGTCATCACTATCTCTAATGACTGGCTGCATTGTTTGCATGGTTAAAATAATTTTTATTCAACTTGCTTTTCAATCTCTTTTACGTGGGTTACATATTGTGGATGAATGTTTACTTAACCCCTATACCTAAATATTAAGAGAAAATACTAATTTCATTTCAATCTTATTTCAACTTGCTTTGATGAAAAAGTATGTTAGTTCAGAACATTTTTTTTTCTTTCTTTAAAAATCTTCTAAATATGTTTGTTCTAAGCATGACACGAATAAGTTTCAAAATGTTTCAGTATTATTAGGATTAGAGCCCCCAGTGGCCCATGATGTGAATTGGCAAGATAGCTTTACAAAGCTTGTAGCCCCCAAAGTGTATTATTATGCACGGGTTAACGACGGTAGTATTTATATTGATAATTTCTGTGTTAAAATTAACTATTCTTGAGTTTACGGTTGGGAAATAGATGCTACTTTTATACTCAAGTTTTTGTTCCAATCACAAAGGAAACAGTACAACCCATGGATTGGCATAGTGTTATTGTATCTTCCTTTGTTTTAAGCATATTATGTATGAAAATTTAACACAATATTTTTGCAGCTTATGTGCCTGGCAGATCTAGAGTTTGATTATATCAACCCTTATGATTCTTCAGCAAGGATTAATAGAGTGATCTTGCCAGAGTTTATTGCGCAAGGAGTCTTGTGCGCCTTCTTTCTTCTGACAGGGCATTGGGTAATGACACTGTTGTGTGGTCCATACCTATACTACAATGTGAACCAGTAAGTTCTTTCACATCCCATATGCTGACATAACCCAATTCCTAGGTTAATTCAAGTGAAGAGAAGAGAAGGTTAGGAAAGAAACTCATAAGGTTTAATTCCTAATGCTAGTGAGTACTGAATTAACCCAGTGCTAGGTTAGTTTCACTAACAGATAAGAAAAGGTTAGGAGAGAACTCAGAAGGTATAATCCCTGTTTGATGCGACTTAAACTATCTAAGTCCAAACTGAACTTTAGAAAAGAGAGTGCAGAAGAAACAATAAAGGGGTTAAACAATACATGAGAGGAGGGAAAAAAAATACACCTTAAAATAGAGGTCAGAAAAGTGAGTAAGAGAGGAAGGAGAGAGAGCCTTAAAGTTTGATTTTGCAGCTGTTGTTGTGCACCCCCTAATGTTGACTTCTACTAAATACTTCATTTGGTTTTATCTGATTCAATAAGATTTTCCATTAAAAGAAAGAGAGATGCCTTGACTTATCGGCTCAAACACTTTTTGTTGCATTGTATAATTGCATTGGTAATCTATCTTCATTGCTTCTTAAAAGTATGCCAATAAAGTAGTTGCTTCTGTCTAACTTTCGACCAACACAAGGTGTCTAATGCGAAGCTAGACCTTATAGCTTCGTGATGCTTTACATGTTATATCTTGAAGTAACATTGCTCATCACAGTTTGGTTTAGACTGATTGATGAGCTTGTGTTTCCTTAAGATGCTAGCATGTCTTACTCTATTTTTTTTTTCCTGTTGATCAGATACATGCGTAAGCAGCACTTGGTAGATGTTACCGAGATATTCAACATGCTACATAAAGAAAAGAAGCAGCGGCTTTTCAAACTCTTTTACCTCATCTTCCTCCTCTTTCTTTCCATATTCTGGTAGTGTCACTGGAAAAAAAAACTCCTTACTGTTTAAAAAGCATATGTTGCTTGCATTACGACCTAATAACACATTATTGGTCTATGAACTTGTATTTGCAGGATGATCCTAACTGCATTAGAAGAACATGATTAGCGGGAGTTTCTGCCACTGTTGGAACGTATATTATGTGCTGTGTGGGAGTTTCGTTTTTTGTATAATTATGATTTATATGTTCAGGTAGGGGACTGTGGCATATTTTTCAGCATGCTGCTGTAGCTGTAGTTGGAGCGTTCTGGAATTTATTTTTCTTACGGTGTTGTAATACTTTGGATAATTGATTAAAAGTAAAAATTTAAGGCATTTTTTTTATTTTGTTCCAAATATTTGTCATTTTATTTTAGACTCTCTCTTTATTTCAATGGCATTCCATTTGTCAGGAAATTAATTTGTTTATCTTTCAGATTTAAAGAAATTGATTCCTTTAAAGTTACAGTTTGCGTTTGGGATGACACGTTGCGTTTTGGACGCTGAAGAAACTACGCAAGTTCAACATTTTCGGTAATTTTTCAACATAAATGCAATAACATTGAAGATGGATGGAAAGAAAAAATAAAGAATAAAGAAATTTACAATTACATTGCAACAAAACAAATTCAACGAAAGGAAGATTAAATGAATCTGCTATTTTTACGGTATTTATTTCATTAATAAGTAACTGGAATTTTACCTTTTTCTTTACTGTTTTATTTTAATTTGTCAACTGAGAAATTGTTCAATTTTATTTTTGGTGGATTTCCGATTAAAAAGTACAAAAATAAGAGATCAACCAGGATCCTTACAATCAAAATAGGAAATAAAAAGGCAAAGTGACGGTGGGAATTGAGAAAGGTCATTGCTCGGAGTGTCTGACCTGAAGGCAGTGGGATCGGGTAGGGTTTCCCTTCGTTTTCCAGCGATTTGTTTTCTCTGTCCATTACTACCCAATCAAAATTCCATCTTTTTGTTTCGAGGTATGATCCTCTCTGTGTTTGTCTTTATTTTTTATTTTTGTTCAATATCTTTCTCGAAGCACTTGGCACCGACTTTTTCTTATTCCCTCTCAAATTTGTGCGTTTTGATTGTGTTTGATGGAGCGAACTTTTTTGAGTAGATATAATTTCTGGGTTCTTCATTTTCTTAAATTGTTGTTTGTATTTGGATTGGTTTTCTGATTTTATGAGAGCTCAGAGAAGGGTCACTTGGAATTATGCTTAGGCAGCGTTGTAAACAGTGTTAATAGGTTTACGTAATTAGTATTTTCAATTAATTATACTTTGCAAAACCATTCCTTTTAGTTTTTCGTACCGGCTTGAGTTCATGTAAGAGAGTTGCACAGGTGATCGACCAAAATATGGAACTTTGGCGCCTTAATTGGACTTGATGGCATAATCTGATTGTATGGTACTTGCTTGTTGCGAGAAGATTGAGAGTGATTTATATAGAGCTTTCTTCGTGTTCAGGAAACGTTTCTTATGCTTTATGTAGATTTAGTATTTAAGCCTAGTTCATTCAGCGAGTTTGGTTAACTAGGGGCATGCTTACAGTTGTCCAAACTATTAACGTTGTTTGTTTGAAATTAAGTCCCCTTCAAGACAGCATGAATTTTTACATGGTGTGTTTTAAGTTTTTTGTGTTTTTCAATCTAAAATTGTTTGGCTTTTGTATTAATAGCTGGGTTAATGATTATTAGAGTGTGTTGCAGTTTGAATTTCACACATTACTGGTACAGTATGGTTAATGCTACTAAGGGACTATTTATTTCCTGGTAAGTACTTCCAACCCCAAATATTCTTTCTCAACACTAAATGGCCATAGTGTTTTTTTTCTAGTATATGAGATTTTGGTTCCTCATCTACTCTATGATTAGGGACACTTTCATAATTAAAGATTGAAAACATTTAAGACTGAAATGATGCTGGTAACTTGTAAGTGTTAAAATGCTCATAAATTGTTTATGGGATTGGGTTTTGATGATTGGGATAGTTTTCAGATGTGGGTTTCACCCTCTTGTTTATACGTAATAGATAGTGGTGATTTGGGTGGACGTATGGTCATGGCACAATTGATTTGAGTTGAATGTGCAGTGGGATTGACCCTTCCAGTCTATGTAAATGTAAAGATCATTACCCATAAGTAGCATTTCTGTTGCACATTTGTGGGTTGTGGTAGTAAAACATTCTTCTTCTTAATGCTTTCATTACTGTTAATCAAAGTGGCCGGTCTTGAGCTTGTACAGCAATGTGACTTTCATTTGTATCCCCTGCAAATTCTTGTGCTTGTTTCTGAAAGACATGGCTTGGGTTTCTGTTGGGCAGTGATATACCAATGGCACAATTCATAATCAATTTGAATGCGACGCTGCCAGCATCACAGAAATTCATAATACACGTTTTGGATAGCACTCATATGTTTGTGCAACCTCATGCTGCCGAAATGATACGAACTGCCATTTCTGAGTTTAGAGACCAGAATTCCTATGAAAAGCCTACTTGAATATTTTGTTTCCCCCAACCATATATTTACTTTATTTATTTTGTCATTTTGGATCTAATATATATGTCCATGTATCAGCAAATTCCATGTTATTGTCTGTTTTCAATCAGCTCCTTTATCTATTCACCAAAAAAAAATCAGCTCCTTTATCTGATAAAGTTAGTTGTTAGTAGACTTTTCATTAAATAAATAAATAAAAACGTAAATACGTTTCTATATATATATTTTTGTGTTCTATAGAGAAAATAATTGAAGTGATCAAATAACATAATTGTTTTTTTGGTGGTCAATGAAAAATAACATAATTGAAACGAGAAATACTTTTCATCAATCCTTTTATCCTAATTTCATCCCCTCATTTTTTTTATTTTTTTTTGTTTTTTTTTTTCATTGCATATAGCTATTGACCAAAAGAAAAATCCTTTTATCCAAACGCATTAATGTATAATTTTATTTTCCTTTTCCCATAAGAAACGTAATAATATTTATGAGAAAACAAAAATCAAATTCAATTTTTTTTTTTTAATCTTTTCCAAGATTTTGTTAACCCAAAGTGGGTTTTTTTTTTTTAAGCGAGTATTGTAAGCGACTGAATACGGAATACTCATTTCGATTCTTCATCTTCAACTCAGTAAACGGCAGTGATTGATATCAGGAACGAAGTTGTAATAGTAGCGGTTGTATCTGATCCCAACCTCTTTATCTTCTCCGCTGATCTTCAACATTCTTCCTACAGAGACTTTCATCTTCTTCGGAGCTCCTCATATTATCTCCATCGATAATGACAGTCTCTTTACAAACAACTGCTTCTTCTCCAGGCCTTCACCCCCGGGCTAGACTCTCTCACCCTCCTCCCAGGTTCTCTATCTTTCATGGGTTTTATTTTTTAGGAAAAAAGGTCTTTTTTCTTTATGAATTTCTAAGACGCTCGAAAATTAACGTCTTTTATTATTCGACAGTTGTGCAACAAAGCTTTATTCAGGATTGAAGCTTCAGTCTGCTGGTACGTTTTGGATTCGCATTCCTTGTTCTCTTATGAGCTAATTTTAATTATCCTTTTCTCCATCATTTTGTTAAAGTCCTAATTTTTATTATTGAAGGCACTTTCGGAGCTGGTAAACCCAATTTGACGGCGGAGTTCTATGGAAAAGTTTACAAGAGCCTTCAACCCAGGTAATTTTGTTGGATAAGTTCGTCTATCTCTGCTTAGTCGTTTTGGAATCTGATGGGTGGGTGCGAAAATTCATATATTTGATGTCTGTGCTGCAAAAAGTTATTTTCTTATAAGAACTTGTAATTTTCATCTTGGTTTATGAAGAAGTTCGTAAGAGTGTTCAACCCAGGTAAATTTGTTGTTTAAGTTTGTCTCTCTGCTTAGTCGTTTTGGAATTTGATGGGTGGATGCGAAAAATTAGTACATATTTGATCTTTGTGTTGCAAAAAGTTATTTTCTTAGAAGTACTTGTAATTGTCATCTAAAATTGATAATCTGTTCACTGACCTTCTTTGGTATGCTATCTTTCACTTATTTAAGTAATGTCTCAAATATGTGTATACACATTACGCTTGGTAAATGCATATCGTAGACATTTGCAATTTGTTTGTATATGAACAACCACGGACCATATTAATGGAAAGCTTAAACAAGTAGCTTAGGATGGTAACCTGTTTCTCTTTCTGGATACTCTTATCCCCTTCCATGGTCAGGTTAAAACATCCGTCTAACATTACAATTTTATATGTGCTTTAGTGTAGACATTCTTTTATGCAATTTATTTAGATTTCTATAGTAGGTGTATTATTGTGTTACTTTTACATTTCTCCAAGAATGTTGATACACCCGCAATTTGTTTAGTAGATGCTCTAGGGAAATTTGTCAATGTTTTTACATCACCAACATCTGTCTTTGAATTGTTTTGATTCTAAGTGTGTTTTTTAATGCAAGTTACATGTCTACTCTTGCAGATTACAAAACCATAAACCATCACAAGCACAAATTGGAATGATGCCTATTGGAACACCAAAAGTGCCTTATAGAACTCCTGGTGAGGGAACTTGGCAATGGGTTGACTTGTGGAATGCCCTAGTAAGTTATTACTGCTAATTTTGTATTAAGTGAATAGGCATGAAGTCTGTTTCTTAAATATAGGTATTGTCTCTGTTAACCTAGAAGATTTTAGTTACTGTTTATTGATACAAAGATGACATATCACATGGGTTTTGTTTTATTATTTACCACCTAGGAGTCTCCTAGTTAACACTCCCGATTCTATAAGCTCTCTTTTTATTTCTCTCTTCTGGACTCTTTCTATCTTGTTTAACAGAAGTTTTCTTGAATACTTGACTATTGCTTACTGTTAATTACCGATTCCACAATTTGAATTTAACTTGTGTTTCTAGCCACATTAAAAAATGGCTTAAATGCCTTCTTCATTGCCACACAAGCCCAAAATACACTTTCCCCCTTCACAGTTCACAGGGTACTGAATTATCATAGTTTATATTTCTGTTTGGTTGAGATCCTGACTTGAACTCGTTTGAAAATTTACAATAAATCTACTGAATCCTGGAATGCAGTACCGAGAACGTGTCATCTTCATCGGGCAAGAAATAGATGAAGAATTTAGCAACCAAATTCTGGCAACAATGTTATACCTCGACACTATTGATGATTCCAAAATGCTCTATATGTACATCAATGGTCCTGGTGGAGATGTAAGTTTCTTGCAATGAAAGCCATCAACTTCTTACTTGATATTTTGTGTTGCTTTATCATATAACTAATCTGCTAATTGCTTGCATTTCTTGCAGCTTACACCAAGTTTGGCTATCTATGACACCATGCAAAGCTTAAAAAGTCCTGTTGGCACCCATTGTGTGGGCTATGCCTATAATTTAGCAGCCTTTCTTCTTGCAGCAGGGGAAAAGGTAACTGATAGGTCTTTCCACTTTTATGTTTGGATTGATAAATTCCATAATTTACTGCCTATGTGAAGGTGGTAACGTTTACACAGATAAAGAGAACTAGAATGTTTTAAAGTATGGGGATGTCGGACCTACCATTAGAGTTTTGGTTAATTGGGATTTGATTTAGGCAGTTACACAGAAAAAGAGAGCGAAAATGTTGTATAGTATGGGGAAGTCAGACCTACCGTAAGAGTTTGGTGACTTGGTTTTTGATTTGGGGATTTTCTTTTCTTTGAGGTGGTTTACTAATTGTAATCCTTTAGAGTACAGTTGGGTGTTTTCATGTAATATGTAATAATGCGCCTTTTTTATTCATTTATTTCTAGCTGAGATGTATGAACTCTGACATTCCACCCCTGTATATTTTTTTTGCTTTTGTTAAGGGTAATCGATTTGCAATGCCTCTATCAAGGATCGCACTACAGTCTCCAGCCGGGGCTGCTCGTGGTCAGGTATGACTTCATATGATCTTTCCATGAATACATTATCTGCCAAGTTTTGGTCATTACAGTTTACATGGATGTATTAAACGTGATTAACAGGCTGATGACATCCGAAATGAAGCAAATGAACTTCTCAGAATCAGAGATTACCTCTTCAACGAGTTGGCTAACAAAACTGGGCAGCCAGTTGAAAGGGTTAGTTTGCTCAACAAGAGAACCGAATTTGGCTTTCAAGTTGATCAGCGTGACAAACTGATTATGCATTGTTAATAATTCATGTCATTTAGGAGCTCCCAACAAACTTGGTCTTTTTTTTTTTTTTTTTTAATGAATTACTTTGGACATTGTCTAATTGTTCATTTAGTATCTAAATGTGCATGTATATATATATGTATATATTGACGTGTGTGTATTATATTGTTTTCTTTATATTGCAGATCACTAAAGACTTGAGGAGGATGAAGCGCTTTAATTCACAAGAGGCACTTGAATATGGTCTTATTGATCGTGTTGTCAGGCCTCCTCGTATTAAGGCTGATGCACCATCCAAGGATGCAGGGACTGGTCTTGGTTAGTTTTTCTTGTGCTTTAGACTAAGTTGGGCTGAAGGGCACTAAGGTCTTTTCCTAGGGCCTAACGAAGATAGAGGCCCAAAAAAATGAATTTAATTTTGTTTACTTTTTGTATTTATTATTAAATTGTACTCATATGAATATTGGCCTTTTGGCTTTCTTTTGAGTTTGAGATGTCCAACACTTTTAAACAAATTATAAAATTTCTCAAAAATTCGTCTATGCTTATTATTATTTTTTAGATATTAATTGATAAGATAGTGTTTTTGTTTATTTATTTATTTTTATTTCAGTCCATGTGTTTACTTTGCAAAAATGAATTAAACAAATAATATTTCTTGGTAACCGAAATTCAAAAAAAAATATTTAAAGTTTTGCGACTATTAAAACTGAAACAAACAAAGGTAAATTAAACAAAATAGAATGGTTGGAATTAATTAATAATAAGGCTGCAAAACAAAAGAAAAAAAAAAAAAGACGAGACTTTCTTATGTGTATTTATTTTGCTAAATATTATTAAGGGTGGAGATATAAGATCCCTTGACTTTTTAACTTTAATTATTTTGTATATTAGTTCTACTTATTTTAAACGAACGACTATAAAATATCAGAAAAGAAAAGAAAGAGAAAAATAATAATGAAAATAAAATGTTACTCAAAACTTAATCAATTTAATGTTATATTTCATTTTGATAACATTATTACATTGAGTTAAAATTATTTTAGGGGTTCCATATGCCCAAAAAATCCTTAAGAAACAAGGTTGGAGTTGTGGGATTGAGAGGATCATCAAGAATTTTTTTTTTTTTAGAAAAAATAAAATAAATTCAACATTGCCACGGCTAGTTCTAAGGAATCTAATCTTGAATTAGGGGGTCCAAATTACAAATTTTTGGTGGCAAACTTGTGCTTAATTGATCTAGAAACAACATCGACAATCAAATCAATAAATAATCAAATTCTACAAAAGTACAAATTGAAACTGACTTAGAAACAACATCAATAATCAAATTCTACAAAAGTACAAATTGAAACTGACTGGATAGATTGTCCCTCAATCTCTCTTCCCTCCATTCTTTATTAACCTTGTTAATAAAGTCTTCAATTCTTTTCTCCAAATTACCATCATATTCATCTTCATTCACACGTTGCCAACCATTGTCATTTTCATCATCGTCGTCATCGTCACTATTATCTGAATCCTTGCTTGTATCAGAATTTTCACTCTGGGCTTCGTCGTGTTTGTCATTAATCCCTGCTTCACATGGAGGAGGACGTGACAGGAAATTAGTTAAGAGTAACCTCTTAACTTCTTCGGCAGATGGCCAACGATTTGTCAAAACAATGGCCAATACTATGATGTTAAACACCGGAAACACAAGCAAAGGTTCCGATACGAATCGAAAACTCTGTCGAGAAAATGATGGCCACAGAGTGTTGCAGATGATGAGAACAAGAAGCACTATATACAAAAATAGGACAGCCTTTGGTAATCGAATTTCAAGCCTCATAGGCTTTTGGTACGTCAATGAAATTTTTCCTACTAATTTAGCCTCCTATAAGAGGAATACAAGAGCTACTTATAGAGATGTGTTAGCGTAATATAATCACTCTACTTGGTTTTCCCGGAAGGTTGAAGATTGAAGTGTACTACTTGTACACAACTTAGTTTTTACATAGAGAACTAATACAGCGTTGAAATTTTAGTTGGTCCAATTTGTTAAGAAATGGGAAACCTTATAAGTTAAAAATTACCCAGAAATTTCTTGATGTTGGCTTGTTATGATTGGTCAGTTTAAGTTCAAAAGAGTACTTAAAAAGTTAATTTGCATGTCAAAAAGAGCAAACTACTTAAGACTTCCAAGGGCTTACCAACTAAGCTAGAGAGAGCTGGTAATACATGAAGAAACCTGGCTTGAAACCCACGTCAAAAAAAATCGAAACCATAGATTCGTGTATGATTTGAGGTTGACATATTGGAAACGTTATAAATACTCTTGTTTATGTCTCTGTCTCTTTGACAGGGTGTGAATGTGATTGCGGAATAGTTTTTCTTTTGTTTGAAAAAAATAGCTTTGAATTAATTATCAAATTTTGAGAATATTTTAATCTATGTTAAGTCGATATGTCTAAAATTGAAAAGACATTTTGTATTTTTTTTAATGCTCTGCGTATTCTTTAATACAAATTGAATTTCTTTCAACCCAAATTGATTGAAGGAGTCCCCAAATAATTATTAAAAAAAAATTAATATAGAAAATGTTAGAGTTTGATGAGAGAAACAAGTTAGTGATGGACAACAAACCAAAATAAAATTATACAAATCAAAGAGTAAAATTATTTGTTTGACGTAATTGTATTCGTAATTTCGTATACAGATCGTAGTCGCCCCCAAATAAAAAATAGTTATATAAAATTATATATATATTTTTTAAATTTTGATTTTGCTGTTTGGGTCACATGCAACAACAAAATCAAACATCGATGTGGAGTGTCGTACGTGAAAGGAATTGTAGGGTGAAGAAGAAGAGACCTTTTAGTTTTAGGGTAGACAAGTCTTTTTCAGGGGCCAGAGAGCCAAAGGGTCATACATAGCTAATTAAGCCTCATACGACCTGAGACGGTGACTCTTTTTGGGTGACTTGATGTTGAAAATGTGGATGCATGCATGAGATTAAAGGGAATATTTATGCGTGCATGCATGCAAAACCAGCATGACACTCCAAAATGGCAGACGACTGCACCCTTCTGTTACGACAAAACAATCTTTTTCTTAATGTTTCCATGAAGACTAATTGAGAAAGCTCTTCCCACTACCTTTTTCATTGATTCTCCTTTTACTGTAATAGTCATTACAAGGGCAATCATCATCAGCAATATGAGCCATGCAAAAAGCTTTGCCAGGAAAATTCACTCGTAATCAGAATGATCAAAAGTACAGATTTCCTTTCCTTTTTGATGATTTTTCTTTCTCTACAGCTATTTTCTTTCCTTTATGTTTTTTGCTGAGCGACTTTCCGTCAGCCATTGCTGAATGAATAGCATGACAATGACATAATTAAAGAGATTTTGACTCAGAAAGACGAGAATATCCAAATCACAATGCATCACTCCAAGGAAAAAGGCAGATTCAGATGTCAATATTACAATCGAACTATTCTACTTTTTTCTACATAGCTAATCCAAAAATTAGCTCGAGGTAAAGGGGGGCAAAAACACCCCGGACGTAAAAACAAGAAGTTGACACTAATAGTCAATAGGTTTACAGACAAACAAACAAGGAGGACTGAGCTAAGATCAAATATTTGGGAGTTCAATTGCCAATGTGGTCAGTGACAAACCTTATCCTGCAACTGTAAGCCATTTAGACTAACCTCCTGGCAAACATACATTAATGTCGGTAGCCTTGTTCTTTGATTCTGATCCCACTGGAGACCAACTATCTCCACGAAAGGAAACAGAAGAAGTGAGGTTTGCTTTGGGATCAGCACTTGAAATAGGAATGGCTGCTGTTGCTGTTACCGTTGAAATGTGCTCGTGTTTCTGTTTCTTTGGCTTTTGCTCGTGCTGGTTCCCAGCCAGAAAGCTGCCTACTACAACCTAATTTACATCAAGGAAAGAAATGTTAGAATCTGGTTTTTTTCATCTTTTAGCAGTGATGTCTCAGTTGCAATGTTTTATCAGCTCATAGTTTTGTAACGTATAGATTGAAGAATAATAATGCAATTAAAGGTAAAACAAAAACGTTGAAATAGAAGCCATACCTGGACAGGACTTGCAGCTACTAATAGGCCAGCAACTCCACCACCTACAACTCGTCCATCTGGACTCGCTAAAGATACACTCATCCCGCCAGATCTGCTTCTTGTTCCTCCAGTTTCACTGGGCATGAATGAACCAGATAACGAAAGTATTTCAAAACGACCCTGCAAGAATAAGAGAGGGAAGAGATGGGATTTCCAGTAGTATTTACTGCTAGAAGATATAACAAATTTAAACAGAAAAAATTTGTTTCTGAAAGCTAATATTGTAAAAAAACTCTATTTATCAGCAAATGATATGGTAGCGATACGATTGCAGTCTAAGAAGCTGCATACAGAGAAAGGTCCAAAACTAAGTGACCGCAAGCAAAGTGCAATGGTGTACAGCAATACAGGCCTCATGTTCCAGCAACAAAGAAGCTTGAGGCTTGGAAAATTTAACAACATTTTTCTGATCTGCTATTTATCATAGTTATGGGGCCTACTTAAATTTAAGTTACTTAAATGTTTGATTGGAAATAATTTAATGCCATCATTAATAGACTCGAACAAATCCAAACATTAACGTCATTAGAATAAGAGGCCTCACCTCATATGTCAATGTACCTCCAGAAGAATCAGGCTGACGAAGTGTAACACTCGATATCACACCATTTGCAGAGAGAATGCATATAGCTCGAGGGCCTTGTTGAGAAAATGATATAATCTTCATTGTGACATCCTAATATAACCAAAATAAATTGGTTGGTATTGTACAAGTCATTTGAAATGTTTAAAGCTGGTCCTGAAGGTAGAATAAAAGGTACTTGGAAAGAATTTACTACATTCAGAAAAGCATCGGCCAAAGTTCTACAATTTGCAGTTGCAGTTGGCTGTCTCCAGCCATTGTATGACATGTTCAATAGACCAACCAAAACTAATACACTCGTCATTCTCCAGCCATTGTCTGGCATGTTCAGACCAACTAAAACTAATATACTAATCATTCTTTCAATTCAGATGTAAAATGAACTAAAAAAAAAAGAAAAGAAAAAGACATGTTTAAGAAATTCACCTCGCCAGAATTAACAGTGATGATATGGGGTGTAAAATTGGCACCTACAGAGCATGCAACCCATTCACCTACAAATAAATACTTCACAAGATTAGCAACCATAAATAGAGTCTTCATATGCCACAAAAGATTCTTTAAATTTACATCCGCGCAAAATGTTCCACAAAGCAATGTAGTGCATAGAATTTAAGAATTTTAAGAGACTTGTATCTTCATTATGAAGCATTTCTTCCAACATTGTTTACCAGATACTGAGAACTTAATTTCATCAAATAGAATTTTAATATCAATTGATAAAAGAACTGTTAACTTACAGGAAAAAGATTATTCATCAAAAGAAATGACTAGTTATGAACACATAGATTCTATAACATTATACCAGGTCCTGCAACTGAATTCCTTGTTTACCACGCCGTGCAAGTTACTTTGCTTCGTAAAAACAAAAAGAATAAAACTTCTTTTAGGTTTATTACCTGAGGCCTTTCCAAGTGGTCAACAGTTTATGGCGGCAATTCTAACTGGGTGGAGATTTTTTTTCATTAATTGTCATTTATATCTAACATCATGCCTTTCAGTCTTATACTTTCGATTTTTTTCGTTCTTCTATTAATCATAAATCTAACAATCTGCAATTCTGTCAGTTAAGCATTTCTCAGTGAAGTGGAACTTTTCAAAAAACAGATGCCATAAATATTTAAAACCCTTATTTCCAGAACAAGTGCAATAATAATTTTTAACAGTTTTTCCAGGTAGTGCATAGCTCTGTTTGTGGATTTCCTTGATCAACTTGCTATTCTAAAGAACAGAAATTATTCAAAGGACAATTAATTTCAATGCATTAAAGCAATAGCAGAAAAATACAAGGTACAGAATCGATGCCAGACCGAATAAACAAAAGCAAAAATTAAGGATTATCCAAAAAGGTAAAAGAAAATAGTTAAATAACAAACAAATAAAACCAGTTCACTGCAACTCAGCAAATTTTTATGCTAATTAAAATGACAATCCATTAGAATATCAACATGCAAACAAAACAACTTAAACCATAGTACTTCCCATCTCATAATCATAACCAAATATATTATCTTCTCCATTAGTAATATATCCATCAAGCAATAATGAAGCCAGCAGGGTAAGAAACTCTTTTCTGCAAGTAATGACAAATTGACAACTATACTAGTACATGTCTGCCCACCACATATAGATCTATTGAATAATCAGTTAAATAACTTGACAAATAAGAGTAGGACGTAAACTTTTTCTCCTGACCAAGTTTATGAGAAGAATCATCATACATGACAAGACTCGAAAAATCACCGACCTATAATAATTACAGTTCCATTCCATGGAACTAATATAACATCAAATCAGAAGTAAATACGTTTAAAAAGATCCTTATTTTTGGGAGACTGGAGAGGACACTTCACAGTACTTTTAGCAGAAGATCAGTCACAGTAAGTTCGAGAAAGACTGTGTAAGCCCAACAGGTATGTTCACCATCACTAGCAGACTTTAGCAGGGTACCCAAATTGGCACCTTCCACAATTTTCTTCCCGAAAAAGTGAGAAGTGCCAAATGACAGCCGTAACAAGAAGATTCCATCATTCCCATACCAACCCACAAGACTCACTTATCTTTATAGAACTACCACACATACACACACACCAAGATCTCAATTAGAGGGCATCCTATCACAGGACCCACATCTATCCAATGAGAATCTCATAAACATAGAAGCCACACCACCTCTCTTAAATTCAATCCCCTATAAGAGTAATACACGCCCAATCGCCACAAAGCAACAACACAAACCAATCCTCATAAATGCCAAGGCTTCAAACTTTACAAGTGAGACAAGCATAAAAACCACTCAAATTCCCAAAAGGGTGCATAAAAAGCAGACATTTTTCTATGTTACCTATATTTTCCAGTTCATATTTGGTCTTGCTGACTGAGCTAGCCGGCCGTACTTTCCCGCGCTTCTCCGCCGAGAAATCTATTACCGGAGGCGGCGCCGAAGACGATATTGGCTTCGGTGAAAGTGCCATAGTGACTGTCCCGTCAGGTCCGTACTTCCTTGGTCTCCCTCTCTTCTTCTTTGCCGGCATAGTCGCATCAGTCGCCGGAGCCGTCGCGGCCGACGGGGCTGCCGTGGTCGCCGGTGCCGCCGGTGTTGCCGGAGCAACTGGCGGCGGGGTCGTTGATCCACCCGTTTGGGCCGGGTTTTCGGACCTCGCAGCTACATGGTAGTCCGAGGGAGCATCTGATCCCACCACTGTAATCCCACTACTCACACCTTCCCTACCCTCCATACTTAAACCCCAAAAGTTTTATTTTTGAGCTTCCTATCAAAAACCCATTTATTTCCTAATATCAACTACTCAAAAAAAAACTGAAACTTCTATTGAAAAAATAAAATATAAACCCAGAAACCACAAACTTCACAAACGAACCCCAAAAAAAAAAAAAAAAAAAAGCTCGGATTAACAGCTTGTAAAGCTTCTCAACTGTTGAAAGAGTATAAAACTACCAGAAAAGCTTCACAATGAGATATTTTCAGCAAAAGTTTAAGTATGTTTACTCGAAAAAGCTTAGCTATCAGAGAAGAGTTAGCTGGAAAAAAAAACAGAGCTTAGAAAACTTTGATGATTTTTTTTTTTTTTTTTTGGAGGAAGAAAAATTGAATTTTTATTTTTTGATACTAAAGTGAGATTGGGAAGAGAAGATTGATTTTCTGATTATCTAGGCTCTCTGGGATTTTCGAATTTTGCGATTTGAATGAAAAATGCTCAGATAATAATAAGAAACCTTGTTTTTGTTGTTCAGCTAATAGGATGCCTAACTTTCCTTAGACTGTCCAAATTGAGATTAAAAAAATAAATGTGATAAGAAAATAAATAAATAAAAATTTAAAAAAGAGGAAGAAAATATTGAATAATGAGCATTAATGAATATTGTTGAGGGGTTTAATATTTCATGTTAAAATATATATATTTGGGTATTGGTTGGAATCTGGTGACTTGGTGAGAAATAATATATAAAGTAAAATTGAAAGTGGGTAGGGATTTTCTTTTTCTTCTTTAATTTTATATTACTTTTTTGCTTGAAAAATGGGCAAAAGTGAAATAATAGTAATTATTGTTGTGATTATTTTTTTATGTATATTTTAGGTGAATGCCTGAATGGAAAAGTAGAATTAGGTTGCCAAGGAATGAAGAAATTGTCTACAAAAGGGCAAAAGATTAGACTGGCCTAGGCTAAGCATCACCTTTATGTGTTATGGCAAACATAATACGGTACAAGCAAAGATTTTAATAATTTACCAAAAAAAAAAAACCAAACATTTTAATAAATACATACATATTCAAATCATGGAAAGTTTAAATCAAATAATTTCCTTTGAATTTCACATATGTTTTTTTTTTTTTTTGAGGTAAATCAGATATTTCTCATATGTATGTCTGTCTCTTGCATTTTTAAGTTTTGGTTTTTATTAAATTTAAAACGAGGAGGAAGAAGAAGAAAGAATTGTTCATATCCTTAAATATTACTCCTCCATGTATAAAATATTAGACGGCATATGGGTGCCACTCGCATGAAAAAGTGTCTTTTATTATTATTATCAGAGCATGTATGAGTTCTTATTTAAAATATTTTATCACCTTTTTCTACATATATTAAAATCTCTTAGTACTTAAGCGAAGCAAAAATATTAAAACAATTAACTTAGTACAATATATCTAGTATGGTTTTTTTTTTTGTTTTTTTTTTCATTGGATGAACTATATATATATATATATATGTGAGCAATTTTCTAAATCTAGTTAGGTGTTGAACTTTGTGAAAATATAATTCTGAAAATAAGTTTCAATATCGAACCAGCTAGTAAGTCTTTATGGTCTGTCCATGGTCTGTCCAAAAGAAAACAAAAAAAAAGAAAAAAAAAATGGTATGCGTGAGACTCACCCGTATTATAAGTATAGTAAGCCCATAAAAGTGGGAAAATATACAGAAATTATCTTTTAATTTATTTGTTTGTTCGGAGGATACATGATGGAGTTTATTCTGTAGCATCAACAATGAAAATCTTATTTATATGCCACGAAAAATTAAACAAAACAAGAAAAAGAAAGAGGAAAGATAACTTGAAAGAAAAGCATAGTCATAAAATTAAAAATGGGTAATGCAAACTTTTCCACAAATAAGCTTGTAAAGGGCTCAATCCATAAAGACAAATATTCTAATGAATGCTATGCATGTTCTGCATATATATATATATATATATATAGAGATACATACACACACATACATACATACATATAAGTTGAAGTTGAAGCTCATGGTTTACTTAAACAACTAGTGGGTGTTGGTGTGGCTGCACATGTTGGGGGTCTCTTATCATGTATATTATCAGTGTTGTTATCTTTCTTTCTTTTATTTTTGTCTGATAAAAATACATATTATTTTAAGGCATAGTGGAATCGTAAGCATTACAAATGAGGTTTTAATTACTTGCATTTGGTTCTGACAACTTACATACATGTGGTCCTTTTTAATCTTTTCTTTTAAGTTTGGATAGCAGCTAATAATTAAGCATTTTATTACCAATTTATATTCATATATATATATATATATATATATATATATATATATATTTGTGTGTGTTTGACATACTATTCATATATTTAAATTATATTTTTTATATTTATCTAAACCAAACCTTGAGATTTCACTCCATTTTAATATTTTTATTATTATTATTGAAATTTTATTTCAATAAAGTGGTTTGAAAATGGTGGGGGATATTGGAAGTGATCACACTTGAAAAAGATTAATAAAATTAAGAAATAAGAGGACCACAAGCATTGACCAGGGAAATCGAATTAAATACAATTATATATAATTCGGATCACAAGACTAAACGCATCTCACAGAAACAACGGAAATAAAATAAGTTACCAAAAAACAAGAAACAAATATTAAAGAAATTAAAGGTTAGATAAGAACAAGCTAGATATTCAAATTTTTATTTATCAATTATATAAATGTGGTGGCAAACTCGATGTACAGTAGCCTCCACAACTTTTATTTATTAAATTTTAGCTTTTTCTCTCAAGTAATATTGGCCTGCAAATATGGCATAAGTTTTCAATCTTCAATATTTTATTTACTAATGACCTAATTAAGTTGTTATAATGTAACTCAAAAGAAAGCGAAAGATTATAAAATAGACTAATTAAACCAATAAAAAGTTTTTAAATATAAAAATAAATAAGATGGGGAAAATTAAACAAACCCACTTGGTCACAAAAAGGAAATTAACACTGGAGCCGAAGATGAAAGTGGTGCACTCCTTGAACGTCCAAATCAAAGAGACAGAGACTCTGGACTCTCATGGAGGAGCCATGGAAGTATTCCTATTATATATGTATATATATATATATATGTATATATTTTTGTGTTTAATTATATTATATTTTTATTGAAGTGCCTTATCAGTAATCAAGAGGATGAATGGCCAAAAACACAAAAAACAAAAAAAGCAAATACAATAAATAAATAAATGAATAGATTACAATGTGAAAGTGGCAAAGGAAGACATGGATGATGGAGAGCCACTGTTTGAAAATGGAAGTATAAATGAGGTTTTTTTTTTCTTCTTTTTTAGCGGCTAAGAGTGTTCAATTCAGTTGGTGTGCATGTCTATTAATCTCTTTTTTAATTCAATTAAAAACAGGTTGCTCATGTCTGAGATTAGAGAATTCATAAGAGATCAACCTAAGTTTTAAAAGAATTTGAATTTATAATTGAGAATTAAATCTGACTAGTTAATCTATTTTTAAGATTATAAAACAATAACAAAGATGTATATTACTAGTAAATTTATATGCATTTTTATTTCACTTTTTTGAATCCTGAGTCAATATAGGTTGTAGTTGTAGTAGTAGTCAAATGGGGGTGCTGAGATTGTTGGGTTTTGATTAATTTCATTTTCATAGTATCACCTGCTCTTTCAATTTTTTTGATAGTACTGTTTTTCCATATGATCATCAACATCAGTGGACTTTTTTTTCTTTTCTTTTTCCAACAAAATGTTATAATTCCAAAACGTTGGTTTGAATTTGAAGTTCCAATTAAGACTATACTCTTTAAATATTTTTGACATAATACAAATATATTCACTTTTTTTATATTTTGTATTTAGATTTTATTTTTATTTTTTGGAATAAAATAGATAAAAGAAAAAAACGAAGATACATTGTAATTATCTTAATTACTTTTTTTTTTAAAATACATATATTTAAAAAACTTGTAACTATCAGTTCATGATAACAACAAAATTAATAACATCCAAAAAAAAATTAATTTGAAAATTATTGATTTCACGAAGTAAACGTAGAAGCGACTTGGTCAGTTAAAATGAACGTAACGGCTTGCCCGGGGCAGTTGATGTAATTCCCGTCCGTTGACCGAGTAATGAAACTTCTGGCCCAATTATATCCCCTTTATCTTCTCCTAATTACACTTCTGCCATCCCTCCCGCCGCATGCACGTACAACACTATTCAAACTTCAAAGACTCACTGGGTTTCAATGTCATTTTATTCAACATTTACATACATCTTTCTTTGTGATTTCACAAATATTTGAATGTCTAAACAATGCTTTTTAAATTTTTTTTAATTAGTCTTACGTAAATATTTGAGTTAGTAACACTTTAATTATGTATTTTAGAACAAACCTCCAAACAATATGCAGGGTATGTACCCAATTGAAAATATTGACTATTGATGAGTAATAACATGACAAATCTATTTGTTTAGATTAAACATGTAAATAGAAGAAAAAATATAAATATAATTATAATTATTTTTTGTTGTAAATACTAATAATAATAATAATAATTTAAGGGCTAGAAGTGAGAAGGCAAGATTCCAATTGAAGCAGGTTTCCTTGTTGTTTTCGCTGGTCAAAGACCGAGTAGTAATTAATTAATTAATTAATTTAAAACTTTTTAAAAAAAAAGTTAATATTAATATTAAATCTGGGTGGCTGTGCGGGTTTTGAAGAAGAAATTGTATAGAAATTGGAATGATACAAAGTATTTGTTAGCCACCGGCAGTATTAATTATTTATTATTAACAATATAATTATTGTTACTTAATTTAAATAAATCAACACAGTTCCCCAAAACTCGGTGTGGCGAGACTCGCATTGTTTTTGTCCCCTAAAATGGTCTGTTTTTTATTTGTAATTATTTGGTTAATTTAGAGTAACTTTTAATTTATCTTATTCTTTTTTTTATTAAAAAAATAAAATGTCAAATTCTGACCGACTCAGAGGATTAAACTGTGGATCATACCAATCTTTAATGTGTATTTAATTTAATTTAATTTATACAGGATATATGCCTTCAAGCTAAAAAAACATTTCATGAAAAAAATTAATTCTTACCCATTGTATATAAATATAATTGTCGTCGTGGGCCTATCTTCTAAGCGAATCAATTACAACCAAAAAAAGAAAGTTTTATCAAAAGAATATTTCCTTTTTCCTTCATATTTTCCTGCCAAACAAACAGAACAATTAGCCCCCCCGCTGGTTTCTATTCTGAAGGGAAATTCTAGTTGCTGTCCCACTTAAACTTTATACACACTCCTCCCTGTAAAATTTTAAAGCCCAAGATCAACACACGAGGAAAGCGTATAAAGCTTATTAAGAACTACACTATTAAAAATTCAATTAAGCCCTAAACTTATTACCAAAAGCCCAACAAGAAAATTGCTCTCCAAGGAATCCAAAAAGGCCATGATAATTCAGACAGGTCTAAGATATGAGAGTGCCACATGCCAACTAGCACTACATATCTTTTTTGTGAATACTATAAAAAATTATTTATTTCTATACAAATTGTGTGAATCCATAGTCCATTCGGCAAAACAATAAGGGCTCGTTTGGTACGCAGGATGAGATGGGATCGGATGGGATGGTAGATAAGGATGGGATAAGAATAATACTATCCTGTGTTTGGTGTTAACTGGATTAAAAATTGGATTATATATACTGTACTTGGTGCACACCGAATAGGATTGTATAATAAATAATAAAAAATTTATTATTTAATATTTAAATAATAAAACAATATATACTTATATTATATAATTTACTTAAATATTTTTCTATATTTTTTAAAAGTTATGATATTATTTTTCTTAAAATATAATTTAAATTTATAAAAAATATGTTATATATGAAAAAAAATAAAAAAAATAGAAGTTAAAGCAAGAAGGAGAGAAAGAACGAGAGCGTGATTCTTTTTCTTTTCCCGTCGTATCCCAAGGGTGGAGGTGGGATAGTGGATATAACTGAAATTCTAAAATGGATGGGATATGGACAAATCCGGAATTTTATATCCCATATTTTTTTATGCTCGCCAAGCACCTGATATCATTTATATCCTATCCTATCCTATCCCCTCTTATCCGGTCTGCCAAACACGCCCTAATAATAATGGATAAGAGCCAATCCAATGGACATAGCTCCAACATTTGAGCCCACACATTCGGTAATATAAAATCATATGGTCCTGAGACCTTCTATTTCTATATGGTAATAGCATGTAAAAGTAAAGTATGATTAAGATTCTAACTATTCAATCTATTTTTGTTAAACATTTCAGATGTGAGTAACTTTTTCCATATCATTAATTCAATAGAAAGACTATGCATAAATAAGACGTTATAAGAACACTGATTTTTTTTTTTTTTAATACCATATCTTATAAACGGTTAAATTGCACAATTTATACTACTTTTAAAGATTTCAAACTCAAACAAGAAAGAAAATCTTCCTTCCTCTTACTAAATTCTCATTAGCCACCCAAAGGCCATCTTACAAATTGATTAAGACCCTTTACAACCAAGCAAGTTGTGAGTATCATTATTAGGGTATTTACCAATTGGATATGTCAATGTTCAAGGGACCCCTTGAACAAACTAAAAAAAAAAAGAGGTTTCTCTCAGACTTCTCCCTATTGATATCACAAAAGGTCAACGTGAACTTTTAGATGTTGCCGCAATAACTACCCGCCCATTATAATCTTATATCTCAAAGCGTTTCCTTCAACTATTTTTTAGTAGGTTTTGACTTCAAATGTGAGACTGGTTCACATTGAATATTAATTTCAAAGCTGCCGACTTATATATATATATATATATATATATATATATATATATATGCGACTTATACATATAGTTTTGCAGGCTATAGATGAAGCCACAAAACGAGTTGACTAGATCTTCCAGAGTCAAACAATAATTAAGCTTGTGCTTTCATTTAATTTGGAGCAAATATATATATATGGTCATCATTCTAAATTTAAATTTGTCTGGCTGCCTGGAAATGGGACAAGTGGCAAACCTTGAGCTGAGGTTGTGGCAAAATCAATAGGAAATTGAACACCTAGCAAAAACACTTGAAGAGAATGAGAGTATTGAGCGGCATCTACGCTTGAGAGGACTACAAAGATTTATATATTTCTTAGACTGAGTGAAAAAATTTGTATCTCTAAGTTTTTACCAAAGCCTAGCTTTTTAGCCAAGCTGATTAGTCTGGTAGTAGACAATGAGTAGCTACAAGTACATACCTTTAAAATGCATTACTAGCTATGCCTACTTGGATAATTAAATACCCTCCATACACATTTTTAGTAAGCACCCTGGAAAGACCACAAGTATAAAATGATTCTTCTTCATTATTGTAAAGAGATCTCTGCTTGCACTGAACTGAACCATCAAATTCTCAAAATTACAAAGCATTCCTTTTTGTTGGATTCTTTTTGTAAAGTCAGCTAGCAATCTCTTGCATAAAGACAAATTAATATAAAAGTTAGATGTTTATCATTTAGATGGAGGGAACATTACAATCATAAGAGGACATATATAAGACTCATAAATATATAGTTTTACTTGACGTACGTGTTTTTTTATATCATTTTTTCAAATGTTAATATGATGACAAGGGTACAGCTAATATGCAAATTTCTTGACAGTTAATAGCAAAGTAGCTTCACGTACATGCCAAAGTTTTTCTTTTAGAATAAGCTTTATGCAAACTAGGCCATTTAATTTCGCTACCAATGAGAAAAGTGATAAAATAAACGCATTAGAGAACCCAAATAAAGCCCACAACATTTCTCGATTGGGAGATTCCCCACAACAATGGTGGCAGTGTCAACCTACTACTAATTATATTAAATAATTAGAAATCAATTTCTTTTTGGGGGCTTCAAGTTACATTAGGCATACCAAAAAGCATATATTGGGTTGGTAGCTCTTTGAAATATCCCTACAAATTAAAGTCAAGCAGGAACAAATGCTGCTGAGGCCTAATAATTTCATCATCTATGATCTGCATAAGGTTCTCTGCATTTGCACCCACTGCACCACAAGATGGATTGCATCTGAGTGAATATATAATATATGAGAATGAAGTTTATTATAAAACTAAAATCATTGTCTCAATGAGTTCAGAAATTAGATAATATTAATCTTATATTTTCTCTAAACATTTTCTTAAATGGGTAGTATTTTTTTTATTTTTTTGATGAATTAAATGGGTAGTATTTAATTTGCATAAAGAGTTGTTATTAAAGAAGGGACTATAAGAGGGAAGTAAATATTTTAAATTTTAAAACATGTTTAGAGCCAGATATGATATGACATTGGACAATTATAATATTATATTTTGAGTTTAAGTTGAAGTGTCTAACCAGATTATACGACAAAACTGGGTGATAGAATCATTGGGTTTAATGTCAGCGCTACAAAGAAAGAATTACAACTAAACAAAGGGGGTCGAGTGGGCATTGGATAGATTCTACTTACAAACACTAAAGGACTAGCACTTAATGTACAAGATTCTTGTTCAACTTATATGTTCCTCTTGTTTCATTCTTTGTTCTAACTACATATATGGCAGCTCCGTACATATATTTATTTATATTATTTGTTAGTGTTTAAGTCCTCAAAAGTGACAGGGATTAGTAGAGCTGATGGGACACTTAATAATATTTAGGACAGCATTCTTTTTATTATTTTCCCCACGTTAATTTGAAATTAGATACTATGCATGAAGGGCAATATATATATATTTTTTAATAAATAAAAAAATTAATATAAATATTAAAATTTTATCAGATAGAATTTTTTTAATATTATAATTTTATAATTTATAAGAGACGATATATATATATATATAGCAATAAAAAAGGCCATTAATTATCACTATATAAGACAAAAAATAGAACAAATTATTCATAATCAAAACTTTACAAATAAATTATAGTGCTAATTATTCTGCAAAATATCCTATAAATACTCTGCTAAAGTCGGCTGCAATGTCTTTTTCTTCTTCTTCATTTTTTTTTTAAATTAAAGTTAAAGGCTTTACTGGATAAATTTAGGGTATTAATTCAGGAATTAATAAGATAGGTTCCCACACGTTTTGCATAAACGGGAACCTTTAAAGTTGTATGAACATGAGGCTAGAATTAGAAAAAGGCCATAGAAATTAGAAAAGCATAAAAGAGATTATTCCAATTACAAAAGTGAACAGCTAATTTTAGTAACCAAACAAGTCTCTTGAGCAAGTAATCAACTTTGTTGGATTCTCCGATCCAACTCTTTTAAATATAAATATAAATATATATATATATATATATGTAAAAACCCACCAAAAAGAGTTGGATTTAATTAAGCACTGGTTGGTTTTACAATTTATAAGCACCAAATGACAAATTGAATCGATATTTCTTGAAGAAATTGTTGGGTTGTTTTTGCCCATTAGTGTTGCTAACCACTTGGATAAATTTCTTTAGTTAGTGTAGGGAATTATGGCTATTTGTTCTTTAATTAGTAAGCACCAAATTCAAAGAGTTTTGGGCGGCTTAATTGGCTGCATACTTGTCCTTTGTATTGATAGATGGAAAGCACAAGACAACCATATTTGGATGATTACAATGCAGGACTTAAAAAGCTTTTGGAAATTATAAAAATATCAGTATAAAACAATAGTCAGCTTGTAATGGATAAATCCAGGTCAGATTTTTTTTTTCACCATACGCATCAAATTAAATAACGTGTATGTATATATATATATATATATATATATATATATATATAGCCCCAGAAGGGCATATTTTAATTTATTAATTACCTTTTCCTCAACCCAAAACGAATTTTGTTTCCAATAATTAACATGGAAGGACAATGCTTCCAAGACTTTTTTCTAGTATTATTTATATGCCTAAAGAATCAAATTAGCTACTAATATAAACAATAATGGGTTAAAAAGGCATTCTGTCGCTGTTGTTTAATGTCAAAGGTTAAATGCCAAATATACAAGCCGACTCATGGAGATCCATGCGTACAAATATTAAGTTTTGGAACAAATTATAGGCTAATCTATGTTAATATAGCCATATATAAAGTGCTTGGTGGTTCTAGAAATATTCGGTAGAAACAAAATAAAAAGAAGTGATCACCTGTGAACATTCTATAATGCATGCCATAAACATTGATGTGGAAATGCAAAAAAAGGATACATATTGCAAATAGTAAAATCCACAGCCCTTTGCGGGTGTGGCTTCCTTGCACAAGTAATATCCAATGAGAAGAAAAACCCTAGGAATCAAAGCATACATATTTGGATGAGAATATAGTAGGAACATAATAGTCATGTACTAGCAAATAGCAAATGGGCATGTGTAATTTCTACAGAGATACTAACAAATATGAGTTAGAATGTCTGTTGATTTCATCCAATTTATAATGTGCATAAATATATATAGATACACTTATTTGATGTTGAAGATTGATTGGGGGAAAGAAAGGGACATCCCACGATGCCATGCATTAATTCCTGCACAATATATGATGGCTCTTCAACCAAGTTTGGGGCCTTTAGGAACATTTTGTTGAAAGCAAGTGATGCATGAATGAGCATAGATTGAGACAGAAACGTGGTTTTGTTGTCAATTTGCTTCTATGTTAGAGTTGAATTTGTTGCTTCCACGCTAGTAATATTTGAGCATCTTTTTTGTATCATCTAAAAAAAATGTAGCTCAAGCATAATATTAATATATTATTCTAATTCTTCAATAACATGTTTGATGGGCTCTTCTTCATCTATTGAAGGGCCAAAAGCAACATGAACGAAAATCAGGGTTAGCCGCGTAGAGTGATTGTGTGGTGTCCTCTAGCAAGTGGTACAGGAGGATAAATTAATTTAAGAAAATGACCACCCATATGTCATTGAAAACAGAACAGTTAGAAACTTCCAAAACCACTGTCCCATGCCTAATTTTTAACATTAAAAGTAAAAAAAAAGAAAAAAGAATTACGTTACCTTAACAGTTGGTCTTGGACAAAACAAAGAATCCCCAAAACCCTAAGTTAAAAAAAAAAAAAAAAAAACCAAACCAACAAGGGTATCAAAGGCTCATGTGCGTGCCATCTAGTACTAGACCATGCACATTACGAGATAGAAGAAAGTCAGGCATGCACATACAGACGTAGCTATAGGTCAGCTTTGGTGCATGTGCATCTCTCTCGCTCACTGCTCGCCTTTTCTTTTCTTTGTCTGTATACATACGAATACCAGCTCATGCTCTGCTAACCCTTTTCAGCCTCCGCACTTGCCGCCATGTTAACCCCAACCCAAAGTAATTAACCAAAACCCAAGTCAAACACACTTGCTTAGCTGTTGCCCACCAAACCACGTACTCTCACTTTCTCACTGCCAAGATTCTTAACCGACCATTAATAAATGTTGTTTTCAGGATCAAAAAATATAAAAAATAATAATAACCTTAGATGTTAAACATTATTTTATTTTGCTAGAAATAATTTAATAATTTTTATGGGAAGAATAAAAAGTAGGAGATGAACACTAGGCCGAAGCTGGCCTAGCTCTTAGCTCGCTGCAAGTGCTTGCAAAGTAGTCTCTTAGAAACCATATTCACTTTTGGGATCCGACCAAATGTCGGAAGCGGTGGCGTTTTCAATGGACAGACACAGAACTTACTAAAGACAAACCAGCCGTCTATCCCTCACCTTCTTTTTCCTATTTTCTTTAATTTCTCTCTTTCATATCTTTGACCACTTTTATAATTTCCCACTTGTCTCCTCTCTGCTTATTTTATTCATAATCCAAGTTTAACTATGTTTAATCAAAATCAAATGTGTTGTAATAAACTAATCTATAACTCATTTGCACAATACCACATGTTAGATCGTTGATTAGGGCAGCAAAACATTGCAATACAAAATTATCTAATTTTTTCAATGATTTTTTTTCAAGGGTGTTGTAGTCGTATAAATATTATTTGCGTATAAAACGTCTCATTAATTGTAGAATGATATTTACTGTCAAATATACTTTTAGAAGTGAAAAAAATTGGATGAGAAATTTGTATTTTGAATTTTGTGAATAGAGTGTGCAATTAATTGATAATGATGGGCAACTAAAAGCATTTAATGCTCTTTGGAGAAGATCATACGAAATCTAGTATCTTCTCACACTTTCAATAGCTCATTTCAATAAACGAGAAGAAAATTATTATTAAAAACAAGAAGAAAATTATATCAGCCCCATAGACTTCATCTTTGTTATAACGCTGTCTAATTTATATAATACTATTTTAAAAGGCACACAGATAAAACTAAGGTCAAATGACACATAATATATATATGATTTATTGTTTTAGATATATGGTATCTTATTGGTATTGTATTAAACTTTACGTTAATATGATTAAAGTGTCACTAACTCATCCAACACCGACAAATTTGACACTGGATATCTAATTCAATGAATAAAAATCTTATTCATTTAAAAAAAAATCTGTTGATATTCCATTGAAGTTTCACCCACTTTGCATTGCATTTCCTAATTTTAGCCAGTGTTATCTGATCACACAAATAACAAAAAAAAAAAAAAAGACGCGTTTTTGTCTTATAATATGTAGCTTAATGAAAATTATGAAACTTTTATTTCTTACTTATTTAGGTAATTACTTCTTTTTAAAATATTATTTTGCTTCCTATTTAAAGAATAAAATCAAACAATACAATTACATTTTAAGGGTAAACTAATCATAGTTATAAAGAATCAAATTATTGCTTAAACTGAAACCTTTTTTACTAAATAAGTATACATTATGAATGGTGAACAAATATTAGAAAATTGATCATTAGTTGGATTATGCCTACTTGGGAAATTAGAAAATATGGAAAATTTGAAGAACCCCTAATTTTTTATATTAAATTTTTAGTGTTCATTACACTAATATTCATCTAAAACCATATCACTGTGATTATTTTTCTACATATATATATATATATATATAAAAGTTGTGGTGTGGGCCCTAATACTCCCCATACAAAAATCAAAGAACTAGATTCTCATTCTTCAAGACAACAAAATGGATAAGGCAGAGATCGAAATGAACATTTTAATAAAAAATTTAAGTCAACCATTAGAACATTAATAAGTCGGTATATATACATGTGTAGTGTAGCTGTATACACTCAATATTTTTAAAATAAAAAAATATTAAACCTAATCTCCTTCTCTACCTGCCAGCAACAAACCAATAACAATACCAATACCCTTCTCACCAACCAAACCCAACTATAACAACTACTGTCACCAAACTTCACCTTTTCTTTTTACTATCTTTCCACTAATATAACTATGTACAACAAAGCCCAATCCCCCAAGCAAAGAATTAAATCATGGCCGCAAAGTCGACAAATCTTGTGCCAGACAAATTGCTTGTTTGCTTAAGAATACGATCTGATTAATCCCAAGTTGTATAGATTCCTCCTCACAAGGCTACCAAGTGACAACAACACTGCCCCACCAACCCCAACTGCCTGCTCTTCGCTCTCAGCCTTTGAGTGACAAACCAATGGCAATTCCTTCACCTTTAAGTTACTCTGCCCAATCTTTTGCCTCACAGATTCAATGATTTTTGGATCTGCATGGTTCCCGATCGCATCTGTTACATAGAATACATTCAGTGCGACGTCCCTCGAGGTTGATATCTCAGCCCTTGTCACATTTAGACCGTTCTCGCGGAAAGTCCTTGTCACATCTGCTAAAAGTGCCGGCCTATCCTCAGTGCATAGTTCTAGTCTCACACCCTGTTACCAAAACAAACATAATATTATTAATCACCCACAAATTTTGCAGCATCACATAAAAGAAGTATTTACAATTTACTATCAGCTATATACCTCAGATGCCCTTCTCTTAATGGCAGCTTCTATGCATTGTATCACTCGGTGCCGTTCGGGTTCTGAACTAATTGGGGTTCCATCCGTGTGTCTGATGTAAAATTCCTGCAAAAAAAAGAAAAAATACAAACCCATAGCCAAGTCACTTTTTTATGCTTCAAAATAATTAAAAATACTTGCAGGAATTAGATGTTTAACAAATACATACCAAGTATGCTTTATCCACTGCTGTGTTAATTGTTGCATGGAAAACCACATAATCCATATCTGTCAACGTGCAAACCACATCAAACAAGAGCTTGCTTCTATCCTTGCACTGAACATTTACCACTGAATAACCCCTTTCCGTCCAATTCTGCACTGTCACCGCCGGAGAGTCCGTGCAGCGCTGCAAGATGGGCTTCCTTTCGTAATCCCGGTCTGCAAACATCATTTGATGCAGTCTTCTTTCAGTGTGTGTTACTGCCATGGAAACAGAGGTTTTGGCACTCCTAATGTCGTTGTCTCCTTTAAGAACATTCCTTAACAGTGCTTCAATTTTATCGATCTTCTGTGAGTCTTCAATTTGGCAACCTGAATCACAGTCCTTCAGGAAGATAAGAGAAGCAATTCGGCCATTGTGTGTCCACACCTTGGATTCGACCACATTGCATTGAAGGTCAGCTAGTACCGCAAACACCTCGGAAAGAAGGCCCACTCTATCTGTTCCCGTTAGTTCTAGTGCAGTCAGTCCGTTATAGTCGTTTGACCTCCCAAAGTGAATGGTGGCAAGGGACTGTAACGTATTAAACAATTTCAATCGCAATTCTGAAACTGGGTATTAAAATTCTTAAACGAAATTTATCACTAAATTAGCGTTTTTTGTACAATTATTACCTGCTCAATGTAGCTAATGACACTCTCGTCCGTTAATTTGTTTCCATATTGATCAGTCACATGAAAAACTGCAATAAATCAAGCAACACCACCCACGTCAAATATTGTCTCAGGAAGCTTAGAAAAATATTAATTCACCAAAAATAGAAAAATAAGGAGATTAATTGAAAATTATTTAATTTACTTACCATCCATGAACCATCTACCGTCGGAGGAAATATAAGCCTTTTTGATTGAAAGGTTCAGATCCGTGAGAACCTGAACAGCCTCTAGGAGAATTCCATGCCTTCTGGCACTATCAACCTGTAGACCACGCAACAAGAAAACAGAGACGCTTGGTCAATTCTTTTGGAGTGACATGACATGAAGCCTTGGCTTTTAAATGGGTTTCGTAGAAGCTAACCTTGACGAGAGTTGCAGTGGAACAAACGGCATTGTCGATCACGACCCTGCAAAAAGTAGTGAATGGTCCAAGTCAGAGAAGCTACCTTTTTTTTAATCCCAAACGCCGTAATCGAGAAAAAACTAAACCAGGGTCTTTGAAAAGTCTAAGAAGGCAGTGTGAACTGCGAACCTCTAGAAAGCATGTATTTGAAATTAAAGAGACCAAAAATAAATTAAAGTCAGAAAATTTGAAATAAAATTTAGGTGAAAATTGGTTATCTGTATTGAGTCTGTTGGGTGTAGAGAAAGAGATATTTTGAGAAAGAGAATTAAAAATAGATATATTTCTAAAAACGAAATAGAATAGGGAAGAGATCTGATTCCCCAGAGAACCCCCCAAAGCGTGTTCGTGAAAGATTTTCACAAGGAAAGTAAAATTTACTGTGTCCCATTTACCAAAAAGAATGCTTCAAAAGCCAGAACCCCTTAAAACAAAACAAAATAATAATAATAATAATAATGTACAAATTCGAAAATAAATCGACCTCGCCAAATTTGTAGTTTCTCGGAGATTTTTGAAGAGAAAAAGTCGAAATATAGAGGAGAAAAACGAACAAAGAGAAAACTGATAGAAAAGAGAGAAGAAAACGGAGAAATTTTTTCGCCGGAAACCATAAACAACGGGAAACCAGATTGGAAACTAAGGTGAAATAGGAAACCGACGAAGAAGAGAATTAAAAAGAATCAGGCAGAGCAAACAAGCCCAGAAAATGTGCAAGTGAGAAGGAGGAGGATGGTAAGAAACAAACCTGGGAGTGTTCATCCTGTAAACGAGCTTCTCATACTCATCCAAATAAGCAGGCCACTCCATATCTCTCTTCGTTCTTTTATCTTCAAAAAAATATTTTCCACAGAAAACAAAGCAGCACCGGAGAAACCCTTTATTCTTGGATGAATTTAGTCGAGCTTCTCAGCTTTTAAAAGACCAACAAACAACCCAGAGAATCTGCGGCTAAACGACGACAAAATCGAAGTAGGAGCAGAGCTAAAAACTCTTCCCAAAAATACCCGCCAACCAAACAAAGCCCAATGCCAGAGAATACCTCAAAACTCTCTCTCTCTCGGCTTTATTGCTTCAGACCTTCGACCAAATCGCCATAACAACACTCACCAAACGCCTTCCTTCACTTTCTCTCTTCCTTTCTAGACAAAGAGTTACTATATACCGCTCTGTTTCTGTTTCTCTCTCTCTTTCAAAGCGCAAAGCACGCCTTGATCTTAACTCTCCGCCCTTGGGGATCAGGTATATATATTTACTTTTTATTTATTATATTCCTTATTTATTAATTAAAATATTCTTTTTTTATTTTTTTATTTTTTTTATATTTTCGAAACCACGCCCATACGCAAAGGGTGGATGGGACCTGGGAGGCGTTCACATGCGTGAGTAATGCCTTCCCGAGAGGCCTGCCCTTCCCTCTCGCTCGCTGACCTAACTCTCTCTCTCTCTCTCTCTTCAAGGTCAGCCAATCATAACGACACGTGTCTCTTGATCCTTCTCCCAGCGGTTCAGGAGTCCAGCTCGGACGCCACGTTTGCCACTGAGCCCTTACCTTTGCGTGCCTTCTACTCAATAGGATTCCTCGCAAACTTACTGGAGAGAGTAGCTGATTCCTGATGAACGGGAAGGATCGCTCCACGTGGCATTTCTGTCGAGATGGCTTGGCAATTAAGTTGCGATTTGCCGACCGTATTATGACGTCCTCACGTGACAGGTCACCGACTCGTCTCGGATTTTCTTCTGTCATTGTTTCGGCCGGTTTCCTTGTATTTCTCGTTATTTCTTTGATCATTGCCTCATTGGGGACTCACTTTTGCTTATTATTATTATTATGAATTTTTTATTTCTTAACATTATTTTCTATCATTAGGACCATTACATTAACGCTGACGTCCACATGCACAACGTGGTGGTATGTTAGTAATTTTACTGTAGATTCTGTTATCGTATGCATGATATTTTCACAAATAGATACTTGGAAAGATCCGAATCTTAAACTTAAGGTCGCATTCCATTATAGAAATTAAAAGGGTGTATTAGTCATTTCGTAAGGGACGTGGTTCCATCTAATTGGCACGGACTTGCAATTACGAGCGTGACTTAAGACGTAGTCGTGGAGGCATGTCTTCGGACTCATTATGTCTGCTTTCCTCACTAAAACGGTGCAATTTGAGTTGTTAAAACCTCGACACGTGTCGACCACAAAGACAATGTCAACCGAACTCGCTGGCCAAATGGGTCCCACGAGGCTGGCCCTTGTTCTGACAATCACGTGCTGGCTCCTCAGAAAACACGTTCACTGGTTCGCTGCAGCCCGTGCCACCGACTTATCCTACGTGGCATTACTTACCGCATAGTAACCGTGGCTGTGTTAACGGTAGTTTCTCCCTCTCCGTTACTAAGCGCGACCCACTCCACTTTGACTCATACCACGCCACGTGGCGAATGGAGCATAGAAATCTGAATTGAGTGCGTTTTTGCTCAAAACTAAAAACGACCCAGCCGTTATGTCTGCAATGGAACGGACGCGTCGGTTAATATGACAGGTGTGGCAGTTAGTGTTTGAATGCACAGCATGGGCGGGGGCTTCAAGTTGATTTGGCGGGAATGTCAGACGCTTCCCGCTTAATCGGACGGTCGTGGCTCCATGTCATCACGGAGTATATCCACATCGATATTGGGATTGAAAAAGGCGAAAACGTAGACCCCGCCTCTCTTTCCTTAGTTGTCGTGTGGGGGAGTTAACGTGGTAATTACGCCGCTGCGGGGAGGGGGGGGGTTGAATAATTGGAGAGCCACAGTGGCTTTTGAAGCGCCGAAGGGGTGTATGTACGAGGAGCGTGAAAAGAAGATGTGACACGTGGATGAGAGCTCAGACGACAGTCACGTGGGTCCGAACGACCACCCCCCCTTTCAATGTTAATTAAAATTATTTCAAATTCCTTTTTTTTTTTTTTGGTGGGAATTCCCGCCTTTTTTTCTTGGGGTCTCTGTCCTCTCCCACTCCCCACTTTTTTGACCGTTAAAGTTTTTGGCGGCAAATTCGAAAGCGAGGTTCACATTGAGGGCGGGAAGGGGAACTGGATTCTATACAGCGGCGCCGCATATCTCTCCGTGAGACACTGCGGGCATGTTTTGGTGGAAACGCGATTAAACATGTTTGGATTTATTAAATTAATTAATTTAAGCCCCCAAAAAATTAATCAATTAAAACTTGTTCTTGTGCATTATCTAAACTCTATTAGGGGGGACAATTGAAGTCTCTATCTGATTTTCCATTTTAAAAAATAATTAAAATAGCAGTGTATCTCTCCCCTCACTGTTTCATGCGCAAAGTGCTAATTTTGAAGAACCGCACCAAATTAAGGCTTTCAAAAAATAATGAATTTGAAAGCGCAGAAAAAAGGGAGGTGGTTTTATGTCGTTTCGGATTGCACATGGCTTAGAATCTCTCATGGTGGATCTCATAATCTCTGACTGAGAAAACAGGTTGACCATTTTTTATGGGAATGGAAATGGGATATTTCTTCACGTCCATGATGACGCAAGCTTACCTAAGAGGGTTAAAAGTGATCAATCCTATACCGCTCAGACTGCAACGTCACCCCAGCACCGTCTGATCACTATCTGACGGCTGGCATTTCCAGTTAAGAACAAGCGCAAGACTGTGAAAGGCCAGGTGGGAAACGTAAACCAAAAGCCAATGTGTGTTTTGGGTCATATGCCTAATAAAATTAAAAATTAAAATAGTTGGTTTTTAAGTGCAAGTATTCATGTGCGGCTGTGACAGTGCTTGCTACCACATGTTACATGTTTTTTTTTACTGTGAAATGTTGCGTATTCGTGTTAATTATAGCAATACCATGTTATTTTCTGCTGGTTTCGATAGCTATCTGTAAAGGGTAGGTGTGCCACCAATTTGAGCACAGGTGGTGGAAATTGGATTGGAACTTCGTCAATCATATTCTCAGAGGGTGGAAAGGCACTCTAATTAGCATATTTCCTTGTCATGTCTAACTCATTTCAGTGGGATCCTGTAAATGCATGTATCATATTTTTTTCTCATTTATTTTGCATGAAAATGGACGAAATCCCAGTAGATCCGGCTTGTAGAGTGATCTTACAACAAAATGATATGATTATTTTTTGTATGTGAAATACTTGGTGTATATTTTCTTCTTCAACAAGAATAAATGCAACACTTCCTATATATTTCAAGGATACGAGGAAACGTGTAATTATTCGAATCGTAAAAATATAAGAGAATATTAATTAAATTTTTCTTTAAATTAGAAAGGAACATTATATTTAGTTTAGTAATAGTGGAAGTAATATTACATGGTGGCAAGTACTTGGTAAATCAGGCATGGCCAGCTGGAATGATTGATATATATATATATATATATATAGTCGGCCGAAGAGAAAATGGCATTGTCAAATAGTAGAGACTTATAAACCACATGAAAATAGATTCTTTAATTTGGATGTGAAATATATCAATTTATATAATTAAGGAGGGTGACATGCTAGTTTATGATGCATTTGTCAACTCAAAATGCGTCACACGAGCCAAGTGTGTGGCCACAGCAAAGCATTTTGGCTCCCTATGAGAGGACATCCTACCCAATTGGACCGCTTTTTCCGTTGCGTTTAATGGTAAAACACCAGACACCATTCCTTATATTTTTATTTACCAAAAAAAAATATAAATAACTAATTTCAAAAAATATATGTATTATATCATCAATATCAATATAGTGAAGTTTGATAAAGACTATTTTACATGTATGCATCTTATTTCCACGTTTTTATTTATTTATTTATTTACTTTCTTTCTTTTTATTTTATTTTTGTCTTTTTTCAAATTCTGATATGGGCTTTTTGAAATCTTTTTAAATCATCACTCGCTGTTTAATTTTAAAAGCATTGAAAAAAAACCAATTCGATTTGTCATTATTGCTTGCTGTAAAGATGTTATTAGCTGTAATTCAATGAATTTGGGCTGATAATTAATTGAGAAGACGAGTCTGTTTATCATTGAAGATATGATTTCAGTTCACTTTGGCATTGCCAAACAAAACCCTCTCAGTTTATTTAAGACTTGGAAGCTTTGATGTCTCTGCTATAAGTATTTGATCCAAAATCATTGGAATTTATTTAAATCTTCCGCTTCTGTATAATTCAATATAGAATGTATTTAGCTCGTTAGTTGCTTCAAAAATTCTCTCTTTCTCCCTATCTGCAAAAACCCAGATCTCTGCTCCTACAAAATTTTGTAGTAAACTTCTCATGGGATTCATTTCAATTTCTCTTATTTTACAAACTTTTGCACTAAAAAATCCATCGTCAAAATTTGTTCTAGCTTTCCTTTAGCTGTTTATATAGTTTAGTAATGGAAGACAGGCAGGGAATGAAAGGAATGGTAGCTGAAGCTGCTGATTTAGTTGTAATTTGATGAAAGAAGTCAACTGTGTTTTCTGATTTTATTTTTTTTTATTTAATTTTTTTGGTGTGTGGAGGAGGGGATTAAAATTGTCAACCAGACAGAGCATGATGATTTAGACAATATGTGGATGAATGATGTTTTTACTTTGTGGGATTTAATTATTTATTTTGTTCCAAATCTTAAAAAAGTTGGATGGTGGTAGAGAGACAGGTACAACTAAATGAATTATTAGAGAAACAACTTTTCTAAGAACAAGATCTTAGAAGCAGATTTGGGCTATCCCTGTGACTTAGACATGTTTTACTTATTCCTTGGTTGATGATATCATTCTCCCAAGATTATCTGCTAGTGGAGGTGACACCGATATGACCTTCCTATTATTATATTTGCACTCTTTTGAAATTACAGTACATGTATAAATTTCTCAGTTTAAAACCAAATGAATTTCTTCTTCATTAGTTGGTAATCAAGGGAAGAGGATTAAGCATTTGTGAATATAACCATGGAAACATAAGAGAATAGACACTAATCTTTAAAAGAATGTAATTACAATTCCCAAGTATGTATATATATATATATATATATACAAACCCAAAATAGGTAAGTAAAAGTCTTACAGATACCAATTTCTCAACCGAGAAATCCCATTCTATAATTGTCCATGTACAAGATTAAAGCTACATCAAGACACGTGCAGCGCATACTTAAAGATGGAAGGAAGTGTAAATTGCCCAACTTTCCATCATCATCATCTTCTCATTCTTCTTCTTTGGTCATGCTGGCAAAAAGTTCCATCTTCCAATTAATTTGACCATTTTTTGCTCAATTTGTCTTCCCCTCAATTTACTGCAATAAATATGAAGGACCGGAGGCTTTCCGAAGACAGATGGTAAGCTTGCTAATCCAAGTGGGCACCACCTCTTTTTTTTTTTGTTAAATTCTTCAATCTCGTGTTGGAAATCTTGACCCTTTGCCAAAAGGGTTAAACTGTCCCGCAATTACTTACCATATATATTTTTGGTGAATAATTTACTTACCATATATATATACACGTATAGAGGTTAAATTATAGGACTCCCACCTGTTGGCTAATCACATGGCACCACATCATGTCGTCAATGAGTTTGGCTCTACTTTTTGTGGACAAAATATGGAGCATGATTTGGATGGCTTGAAAAGGCCCAGTTGGGACCCGGGGGGGTGGGGTGGCTAGTGATATAAGCTGAGATCAAAATGTTATAAATTTGCTGCTAATTGGTAATTAGTAGTATGGTTGGTTGGTTGGTTTTTAAGATGTCAGAAACACAGTAATGTGAAAGGTAATCATAAGAAGAAGGTAATATATAGAGGCACAGCTTAATGGGCAACTAAGAGTTCTGTCACTCAAACATGGAGCTAATATGATACTATGTGAATTCATGCATGTACTACTACTAGAATCCCACTAAAAACACTAATCAATGAACTCATGCATAGCAATAGGATCACAAATAAACAAAACCGATCTCAGGCTCATGCATGATGCTCATTTCTCTTTATTTAATTACAATTATGATTTGGGCAGTGGGACTTCAACAATAAGTATATGTAATTTACCTTTTCCTAACTTTTCTTCTTGTATACTTGACATTTAAAGGATCGTCTACTCTTGGAGACAAAAAGAGACTTTCACTAGGAGAGTCATTAAACTTTGTCTGTCAAGTATATATGAATATGATCAAATCTTTATTAGCTAAGCTGCTTGTTGTTTTAGAAAGAGTAACAGCACCTTTTTTCCCACAAGTAATTAAATAGAATAACAAGTTAAATAAGATAGCGAGTGTACCTTTAGGTGAGTTGTTGTTATTATTTGTTTTTTTCTTCTTTTCTTTTCTTTTTGTAAACATGGCCTACAGGGGAAAGAACAAACAGCAGAATTGTGTGTATTTAGTATTTCAAAATTCTAAATTTTGATGGAAAAAACTAAAAGTACGAAGTGATTGTTTAATGTTTGAATTCAACTTGATTATTATTATTATTTTTTAACTTCCTGACTCGGAGAAATAAAGATTTGAAATCTAGAATTAGTCCTAACTCCTAAACACATTAATTTTTATATTTTTTATTCTAAAAGTATACATCAAACGAGAATGAGGAGTTCCTTTGACCAAATTACTTCCCTTTAATGTAAAAAAATAAAATGCATAAAAACAAAAGCTGATCGAACAAAAATTTAACGAATTATAGATCTCTATATTAATAAAACTAATTAATTTTTAATTTTGAGTTATATATATAAATAATAATTATTAATTAACATTGACAGTCTAGACTTTGATAATCCGGCCCACTCAAAGCCTAAATTCAAATATCTTACCATTATAGAATTGGGCCTCCAGTCCTTGTTGGCAAAAAAAAAAAATATATATATATATAGAATTGGGCCAGAGTCCATTTTAGCAAATTGTAGCATCTTGAGAAATAAAAGGCAAAAGGAAAAAGCTCAGAGCATCTAGTGTCTTTATTTTAAAAAGTATTTTTTATATAATTTATTTTAAAAAATATTTTTTATATAATATAATAAAAAATATTTTTATTAATATTTATATAAAAAAATAAAAAAATTTATTTAAATTTAATAAATTTTTTATTTTTTAAAAAATTAATAAGATATTAATAAAAGTTATAATAATAAATTTTTAAAAATTAATTAGTATAGAATATTAAAATTTGTAACATATTAATTATAATATAAGAAAAAAATAAAATTTAACTCTCTAAATATGAAGAATTAAATTGACTTATTATTTTATTTTTAAAAAATAAAAAATATGTTGAACTCTTATTCTATATAATTACTATTTAAAATAAAAAATTTTAAAATCTATAAATAGTTGCTAATTGCTCGAAATTAATTATTTTCCTTTTTTTTTTTCCAAATATTAATTTGAAATAAAAAAGGAATTTAAATATGCATCAAACAAAACCAAATTATTTGTCACTAATTTTTTATTTTAAATTTCCACAAAAAATGGTGGAATAATACGTAATATTCGGACAGGGCTTATCTTACCGAGTCCGCAATACTCAGAGCTTTCTCTTCCCTAAATGGCTGCTCGCAGTCTTTCCAAGCTTCCCACAGTCCCGCAATCCAGTTGTAGAAGAACTCCCCACACTTCTTCTCCGCCTGTGACCCGGAATTTCAGACCCAACACTTTACGGAGCCCATGGCTGGGCCCCAAGTGTCTCTCGCTTCAGTCCTCCAGTCTCAGACCTCCGGTGCCGAAGGTCCGACTCGTCACTGCCACAGTCTCTTTCAGCCTCCCAAACGCGTAAGTCCCATTCCCACATTGCTCAGACCCTTTTTCTTTGATTAACTTCTCCACATTTGAGGTGACCACGCTGTCGTTTCAGATGCTTCTGATTTGGCAATTGCAGAAAACCAGAGAGAGTTTCCTCCACCGAGAAAGCTCCCCAGTGAGTTTGGTTTTCCTATTTTTTTTGGTGATGGGTCTAATTGCTTGTTATTGAGTTTTTTGGGATTGAGGTGTTGTATTGTGTAATTGGGAGCAGATGGTCTCGGAGAGCTATAAAGTCATTTGCGATGGCTGAATTGGAAGCGAGAAAGCTCAAGTACCCGACTACTGGAACTGAAGCCCTTATCATGGGGATCCTCATTGAGGGTAAGCAAATATTTGACCTTTCCGTCTTTGTTATTTTAAATCTTAGTTAATTAGTTTATTTCAGTGATTTGCTCTATGTTTTTTCTGCCTAATTGATAGTCTTTATTGATCATCATGGCTACTATTTCTAAGCCTTTCCAATTGAAGTGATGTCCTTAGGCATTAGGCCCGAATGAGGAGAGAACCGAGGTAAGACTAATTATGAATTAGTTCGAAAGTAATAAGACTTCCGGGAAAATTAAGATGACATGGCCAAGTATAACGTATGAATACATGGGCAACTATAACGCATTCTTCATGAGAACCGCTTGGAGCCAGGGACTCAGTGTGTGTGTGTTAAGTGAAGTGTATGAAATGCGGGTATCTTGTTGACTTAGTTGTGAAATTGCTGTTAACTGGGTTGGGAAATTGTTATTCTTTTGTTGGTATGTGGAAAATTGATGAATAAATAATACATATTTCCCCTTAGTTGTAAGAAAAGACACTTTCCTTTGATATTACTGGTTAGTAGGCCCCTTGTATCTAAGCATCCAATTTATGAGAAAAACCTTAGTTGGGAATTTAAATGCCATTTAGATACCATGGTTTAACAAGTTTTGATGAAATATATTGGAAATTCAAAAAAGAGACTAAAAAACCTTAGATGGGAATTTAAATGCCATTTAGATACCATGGTTTAACAAGTTTTGATGAAATATATTGGAAATGCCATGCTAAAGAGACTAATATACTGTTTGGAGTAGCTCATACTTGACTATGTGGTTGATGGTGAATCATCAATGTGGTTGAAGTTGTTCAACTCGAGTTAAATGCCATTTAGTTTACTTTTGGAATACAATTCTTGCTGCATCCAGTATCAGTATAAGTTTTCTTGAAATGGAATTATGGATCTATGTAATGAAACTTTGTTCAATGACAGGAAGGTGTCAACTGAATGGCTCTGTTTATTTAAATTATTTTTTCTTATCCAATAATACTGTGAATGAGAATATAAAGACATTTCTTCAAAGAAACAGAAAAAAAGAGATGTGGAATATCCTTTGGCAGAATTCAATGTTTTATTGACCGACTCTTTGCTAATTGCATGTTACACTGAGTTTCTTTTACCTTTGGGCTGCAGGTACTAGTCTGGCTGCAAAGTTTTTGAGGGCAAATGGAGTGACACTTCTCAAGGTGCGTGAAGAAACTATCAAGTTGCTTGGAAAAGCTGACATGTTCTTTTTCAGTCCTGAGCATCCTCCTTTGACTGAAGAAGCTCAAAGAGCGCTAGATTGGGCTGTTGACAAAAAAATTAAATCTGGTAACTTTTCAGTCTTTCTTTTTTCATCAGTTCTTTAGGTTGGTTTATAATTCTGTATATGGAGTAGTAACAGACTTGTTTTTTGTGGCCATGCCAAATTCTTTTGGAGGTATTCATCATTGGTTGATCAAATAATATCTAGATTATAAGTTTTACATCTGTTGAAAGTTTGTGGTGACCGACATGATCTCTACAAGGACCTAATAATAACTTATAGATAAATAATGAATAGGAATTTTGTGAATCCCTCTAAACTCACACATATAAACATTAACATATGAGCAGATCCCCATGTTCTAAACTTTTGAATTTTCTGATTTGTCTCAATGCTTCAGTATGCTTGTGAGGATTTTATTTTATATAAAAATTTGGGTTAAAATTCACAATGAAAAACTGCACTCAATGCTTTCTTGAACTCTAGGATACTAATCTTGAGATAGGATAACTGCAGCTTGGGGTTTTTGTAGTATTGGTCTGAAGTCTTTTAAATTTACACAAACTACTATCTGTGAAGTCTTGTCATATCCTCAATTCTTATGTATGCTGATATCCTTACTGGTTGAGTAATATAATTGTGAGTTGTAGGTGATGGTGGGGAAGTTACTACAACAGATCTTCTTCTTGGCGTTTGGTCAGAAGTGGAATCACCTGGTCACAAGATACTGTCTGGCCTTGGCTTCAGTGATGAGAAAGCCAAAGAACTGGAATCTTTAAGTTCTGAACCTGGATTTGTCGATGATTGATATCTTCCTTTGACATTCATTGGACTGATAACAAATTTTCTGTGTCAACAAATGTATCGAAGATCTTTATTGAGATGTTGATTGGGGCTTACAATTTGTTCCATGCATGCTATTATTTTCCAGAGTAACTAAAATCTCATCCATGTTGTTCCTATCTTTTGTTTTGTTTTTTGTCCAACGCTTGATGCTTCATTGGCCTACATCTATAGAAAGTGGAGTTGTACTATATTTTCTTGCTAGGGCAACAATTTCAATGGTTCACAAGGGAAAAATATATTCCTCCCAATTACAGAAAGGGGCCGAAATTAGATTGGTGTTCACAACGTTTGTGCGGGTCCAGTTCTGTTATCTTTCCATTGTTTTGTACTGTGGTTGATACGTTTCTCAGGTTAGCCTCATACTTGGGCATCACCAACAGTCTCTGCAGACTTACGATTTACATCTGTAATCTCCTCTGGCGCATGTCTGACAATGGAGGCAAGTATTTGTGCTTTGTCAGCTTCTTCATCCCAATTGATCCTCGCAACAAACACCATTGACAAAGCCAAGCACACGACCATGCCGATCAGGAATCCTATCAACAACCCACCAAGACCAAGCACAGCCTTGAAGGCTAAAACCACCCCCAAGGGCAAGGCCAGGAGATAAAACCCACCGAGATTGGCATACATGGCTAACCATGGTCTGGCTGTTCCTCTTACAATTCCGCCACAAACTGCTAATGGGAAATTTACCACCTCCACCAGAGCCATCAGCAGCATCATCTTCTTCACACCTTTTATGATCCCCTCATCATGGACGAACAGAGCTCCCCAACTTCCCCTGGCTGCTACCATCACCAAGCTGCCTATGGAACCTGCAATCACACTTATCGAAAGAGATGCATATGCAGATTGATAAGCAGGGCCTGCTCGGTGTGCTCCGAGCTCATTTGACACCCGAATTGATGCACATGTGGCCAGAGAAAGCATAACAGAGTAGAGCAAGTAGTCGAAGTTCAGCACAATGGCCAACACTCCCACCGCCTGTTTTGCATTATCAAGCCGTCCCGTTAGCAGAACTAAAATCTCATAGCACCACCATTCAAGGCAGGTAGTGAGGCAGCAAGGTCCTGAAAGCTTGATCAGCCTCATCCAATCTTGAAAACTTTGATCCCACCATCCTCCTTCCTTCCATCTGCCTTCTTTTGAATTTTCCACCTTCCCTGCATATATGACCAGTAGAATTACTACTATGAGATCACTGATCCACACAGCCATTGAAACTCCTTCAAGACCTTTCGACTTTGCTAGGAAGATATTGGTAGGTATGTGAAAGGCAAGTGCCAGAGCTGAGCTTAACATTATAGGAAGTGTTATGCTTTGTGAGCTCAAGTAGGCTTTGAGAGGGCAGAGGAATGAAGTGACTAACAAGTCAGGGAGGAGATAGAAAAGGTAGCTCTTTGCAACAATTGAAATGTCTTCTTGTTGACCAAAGTGGATAAGAATTTTGTCAACATTTAGCCACAAGAAAGAAATGAGAACTGATACTGAAAATAACAAGAAGGTTGTCATGAGAAGAGTCTTGTGAAGGAGTCGAAAATTTTTAGCTCCAAATGCTTGGCCACATATTGGTTCCATTGCTGCAGAGAGACCGCTCAGGACAGAGAAGCCAGTGACATTAGCAAAAGTGAAGCCAAGTGTTCCACCGGCCAATTGGAGCTCACCTAGCCGGCCTAGAAAAGCTGTTGTGATAGCTGTCTTAGCAAACCATGCCAAATTCATGGCCACCAATGGTAGAGCTAATCCCCGCTGTGTTTTTAGCTCTGAAAGCATGGTCATGGCATACTTGGCTGGCCATTTTTGAGAGAGAGGTGGGGAAGACAGTGGCTGAGAGGCTGTTTCTTTAGGGTTCTCTTCCAAGTTAGATGTTGAAGACATTGTGGTTGAGCAAAATGGGTATGCAAATTTCGTCCTAATAGGGAAATCTCTTTTAATTGATGAATTGGAGTTAGAAGGTTGTTTTGTTTTAGATAAGGTTGATCATGTATGAGTGCTTGATGAATGCATGGGTTTCGTGAGGGTATTATTTTTTTCTAAAGGAGAAGCAACTTGGTAGGCAAATAAGGTTTTTATTTTTATTTATTTTTATTTTTAAATTTTATTGTAACGGCCAATTAAGGAAGAGGGAGAGTTGGTGGTGGATTTTATAGTGCATGATGAGAATGCAAATGCCCAATCGCCTATAGAATCTCATTGGATTGTGGTGTCTGAAAGAAAAATATGAGATTGAGATGGTAAAGTACTTGCAATAAACTTTTAGTGGCAAAAGAGTTAAATGAAGCTAAGAAGAAATCTACACTTTGGAAGCTAATTGTCAATTGATTTTGCATTAAAATACCAGGGTATCACTTAGTATAAAAACCTCATTATTTATTAACCAATTAAGCTTTAATTGTATTTACCAAAAAAAAATTAAGCTTTAATTGTGAGATTATTTCATATGCCAAAAGACAAATGCTTTGAAAACCTACCAAACTTTTAATTACTTTCACTTATCTTTTCAGGAGAATCATGGTGTGAGGAAATTAGATTAGATTTGATATATAGATACCCATTTTTATATGACTGACATTCAATATTCTGATATGGTTTGGATAGCTTTGTGCCAATAAAATTGAGAAATTCTTAAGCAATTTGAAAGTAGTTCATAGCAGTAAAACAGAGAGGAAGTAAGATTTGATTTGAAAAAGGTGGGAGCAATAATGCTGCGACCTTTCATGGCCATGATTGCAATATTCTGAGCTATGAACACCTAAAAGAGGCTATCAGGGACACCATCTTAAAGCTTTTTATTTCATGTTCTAAAGTTTCCAATGAAATATTTAATAACTTATATTTTTATCTCTGTCACTTTTTAAACCATTTCTTTTTCCCTGTTGAAATAATGGTAGAAAGAAATACAGCATTATACTTAGGAACGGTTCATAACAGTTTCTGTGATCCAACAGTTACTAGCATAAACATGTCCATATTTACCAATTAATGTACTACGATATCACTCACTAAAACCCAATTTCATCTTGAAAATCAATAACCTAGGAAATTTTCCAAAACCACAATCCACGAATACAAAAATGTTAAAGAAAAGGATAGTATTGCTCATGGATCCATCATTTTTAACTGTTTCTTTCTCTTTATTTATTTTTCTCAAAAGAAATTATTTATTGAAAAGAACTTTTTTCTTTCTTTATTGTGACCATACTTTGCCTTCCACTTGTTCCCCATTGATAAGGAATACAAATCTGGCTTTAGCTCTAGTGCCTGTTGTCTATTTCATGTATTTCTTTGTGATAGCGTCAATCTTTTTAATGTATTCAATGGTTTCTCTATGATTAAGCAAAATCTCATTTAAAGAGAGAGAGGAAATGACAACATCAAGGCTGTGACACATAAACTCCAATCATTAGTTTGGTTTTGAGAGCTACCAAATGAATACAAATTGTTGCACAACCATCATTTACATTGATTCTGATTGGAGTATTTGTTACTTGTAGACGTAGAAGTTGTATGAGGTTCCGGAGGTGCTTGTTTTTTGCAAAATGATGTAAGGCTTGATGGATAGAGATAGAAATTAAAGCAAAAGGAAATATTATGATTTTTCAAGGGACAGAATTTAGCATATATGCAGTGGAATGTTTAGTATTTTAAATGCAACATTCTTAGGAATGTACTGTGAATCAAAAGCAAAGACAACAAAAGAAAATCAAGGAATGTAAGCCAAGTTGAAACTTTAACCCAAAAACTATCAGATATTAATTCGATTCTTAACTGAGATGACAAATTTTTTATGTGATCTTTAGTTTTAAAAACCCAACTAGGGAATCATAAGAAATTTCACTTTTCTGATAAAGTTTTTATTAATAAAATCACCTCGATATGCTTCATGGATTATTAACTAACATATATATTAAAGAAAGGAGGGGAGGTTTGTCTTTTGCTGGAAAGGCAGAGAGCTCCAGGACCTTTCCAACTTTTTTATGAACGATAGATGCAACACCTCTCTTTAAAGTGGCATTCTAGCTGGTAAAGGTTGTGTGAGAGATCGATGATATATATTTCTTACATATAGCAAGAGCTTTATATATATATAATGAGTATGGCTAATCATCAAATGGTTGGTTCACCCACTAATTAAACTTTTTCGTAACTTAATCAATCAGTATATATATTATAGTTTGTAGTGACCAATAATCATTTTGAGGAAAGCTAATGAAGGAAACCTGGTCTTTCAGGCCATTGTAACATGTCAAAACCAACAATATTTGTTACAAAATATGGAACTAATAAGCAGTATATAATGAGCAAGTACGAGTACGAGTGTGTTTTTCATGCTTGTGCATCCATACCATGCAGCTACTTGTAGCATACTCAAACATTAGGTTTTGATTGAATATATATAATATATATGTTCATATATCATTTTGAACACAGACAGTATTAATCTAATGACAGACTAAAGATCAAAGTGTGTAACTAGTAGGTTATGAATTAAGCTTAATATTTACTAATAAGTAATTCAGGCCAGATTTTTGGCAGCTACAGTACTAGTTTCTCAGAGATCCATTAGCAAATAATTGTTTACGATCTTTCGCTCCACTCAATATGAGAAATATTGGCCATCATTTTCATATTACTAAGTGAAAAAGCTAGCAGATAATGGTAGCTAGCCTAATTTTTTCCTAGTATGACCTCATGTTAATCTCTTATTAGCTATAATTGAAGAGATGCTGGCTTTGAAAATTTCTTGAAAATATGACTGAAAAATCGTTTATATGGGCCTATATATGTAATTAAGATTCAAACTTCTGTAGATTTGCTTTGATGGGAAGGGCCTGCTGAACTAATAAGAGAATGATTATTGATCATTGACATTAGATCATCGATAGAAAATTCATATCAGTACCGATTCAAATCCAAGTAAAAACAAAGATAAATGGATCATTTTAACAGTATTAATTTGGGTCTACTGCTGGCCACTTAGCCGTGACGAAATCCCCACGATTAATGAAAAGATGTTGGATCAAATTGACTGGTGCTTATGGATTTCAAATCACAATATTTCTTATACCAATTGACTGATTTAGTAGACCAATAATCTTACTGACCATGACTTACCAATAAGCCAGATACAAAGATGGACCTTGTCACCCACAAAGCAATTCTCATGCCCCAGAACTCACTCACTTCAAGTTCAAAATTTGATCAATTCTACAAATTTGACCGTTTATCAAGGAAAAAAAATATTCTACAAAATTTGACCTTCCAATCTAACTTCTTATATCTAAGCCGTTCCTAATTCTTGCATATACACACCCTAATCAGCATATTTCATAGAGACAAACTAATGGGATTGATTAAAGGGCCATGATTTAACTAAAGTTCATTATCATATATAGTTTTGGAAGATTCATCTCATAGTGGGATCAGAGGTGTACCTCTCAACTTTGTCCCAGTAAAAGTTTTGTACTCTTCAGTGGGATCAGCAGACTGGATCCGAATACAATCTGAAGATTGAGAAGCTTTAAGAATCTAGACCAGACGACACTATTAAAGGTGAAACAAAATTCATGTTTTGTGGCATTTAGGAATCTCTTGTTCAAGTTTCAAACAAAGTCACACAAATATTTTATGGTTTCATATAATTAAGTCAGATTTAATTAAAATTTTGGCGTTCAGGTAGAGTAAATATTGGTTTTATTATATACGAATTTACACCATTGCTTAGATTAAGAAGACATAAAGTCTCATGCCATTTTTTGAGGCAGATAATAATTAAAAGGTGGCCTTCGATCCCCACAGTGGATGGAAACCTCTCTGTTAAATAACCCATAATTGTAGTTAGCTTTTTCAATTATGGGCAACCTACAATTTCATTGGTGCTAACTCCAATTAATTTAGAATATCTAATGTCAGTGTCCCAAATATAATATTTAAACATAAAATTCCAAATCCCAAATCAGTTACAGCAATAATAAAAGAGCATTAATCATTACCAAAAAATAAAAATAAAATAATAATAGAAGAGCATTAATCCTCAAATTTCAACCACAATGAGACAATGGCGTCCTTGAGTTTGGGTTCTGAGTCAGCATCACCTAAATTTAAAGAGCAATCTATTAAGCACAATTTGCAAACAAGGATTACAGCAGCAAGTTAAAATTGTTAGGTTAAAGCACACGTCCACTCAATCTATTAAGCACCATTTTTTTATTCTTTATTTAATTATTGAGCAAGTATCAGTGAGCGGACGGACTCTGGCCAAGTAGATTTTGGGCCATTATGGGCCATAGTTTTTATGGACTAATACTAATGGACATTGGTCCGTTTACAGAAACTGGTGTCTGTGTTTGGGCCAGGTCCAGTAAGCACCATTTTGTAATTTGTGATTGATTGGGATTCCATATATAAAATCTTTATGAACAACCCGAATTGGCTTAAATATTTTGAAATTTAAATAATTTTAATATAGGCTCTGACCCTTTTTTGTACATATTATATATATATATACATATATGTATAAACTAGTATTACCAAAAAAAAAAAATATGTATATATATATGTATAAACTAGTCCCTCTTTTTTTAAAAAATAAAAATAAAAATAAAGTCATAAACATGACCGAGGAATTGTTTCTTCCCTAGACATATATATATGTTGAGAATTGTAGCCTAATTAGAAAAATAAAGCAAATTGTACGATTGATAATAAATATAATGAGTGGTGTGGATTTATTTAGTCCAGTAAATCTGTTTATGGATTATTAATTTAGAATATCCCATTTAATAAATCCACTCCAAGAACATTGCAGATCACATAACTATCCAAACATATATACGTACGTGACACCAGAACAGACTTATATGCTTTGCTTCCTGTACAATCAAAAATAAATATTTTTTTCCCGCCATTAATCAATTCAACTGCATGTTAATTATTAAAGAGTATGTAATAAAATAAAACTCATATAAAATACATAAATAATGTGTCTCTCCGGGTTGTTAAATGACTTTATATTTTGAAACAATAATTAATGGAAACACTTTTTGTTGTGACAAACTGCAGTCATTATAAACTATATATATATGTATGGATCTTTTAAATTTAAGAAATTAACTGAGTCTCACCAAGTCGATCGTTTTATTATTTTTTGTTTTCAATTTTGAGTCCCCTCCGTACACGAATGAAGACAAGATTAACAAGTAAAAATGAAACATACTTTTGAGTGTAAAATATTATCATAAGTTGTTGTTTGATTCAACCATTTTTATTTAATTATAATATCATAACAATACCAAAATCATGCCATATAAATATATATATATATATATATATATATATATATATATATATATATATATATATATATATATATAAAATAAACTCCTCATATCGCATCAAATTGGCCTTCACGGATCCGCTACACTACTTTTACCAGAACACTTTGGATGAATTGCCAATTTTAGTCACTGAATTCTAGGAAGCTTATTTACCAAAGAGGATTCTATATTATATATATATATGTAACCTAGCTACTTATTCACATTTACATACATATATATAATCATGTTTGCAGATCAAGTACCACTTTTGGCCAACCATCTTTTAACATATTTATAAATTATATGGGAATTTTAATATGCCTAGCTAGTAGAACTGATCTTAGTTGAATATGTTCTGAAGGTTAGAGCTTAATTATATATAATAGAAATTACTGAGAAATACAAGTTCTAGGTTTAATTCTAGCTAGCTTGTCATAAATGTCACTTAGAAGAATAAACCATATCATATATGTATATTTATATTTGTATACTAGGATTTTGATGCAGGTATAGCTATTGGATGATCTCAGTGGATATTAATTTTCATTGGTTGAGTTTGAATTTTCTTAAGCAGTACATATAGTATACATATATTATTATCGAAAACCAACCTATAAAATATATATTTATTTTCTAGTAGTTAAGAGTAGCTATTATATACGGAGACCCTATATATATATATATATATATATATAATTTTCCATGAAGGACCAGTAAGCTAGCACAAAAAGATGAATGTGAAAGAGGAGAATTTTGATGCAGATTATAATAGCTAATTGAAGCAATTGAGCAGTTGACAAAGATGATACAGAAAGATTCTAAAAACAATAGAGCTGATCACATGGATACCTCTCATTTTGTCGCGTTTTGCTTAATTAATCTCTAAAAATTGTATAAAGTTTTACGATTAATTAATTAAAACCCCATGCACATGTGAAACCCTTCTGTTGGTCTTCTCCTAGCTTCAGAGGGTGGGGATATGCAACCGGAGGGCTTGTGAGAAAGCGCAAACATATGCATGCCAGTTTCGAGGCAAAGGGTGCCTTTCACATGCCTCTTATGGCTTTCAATATTTTAATTATTTATTATATATATGTATATATATTCTTTAATCCCTCATCACCATCGGACTATTGATTGGTTGATTTATATATAATTGTTTAATTGGAGATGGTGATGGGTTTGCTTTTGTTTAATCAAATGCACTTGATTACTTATTATTTAAAGTCACCACCATTAACGCTGTTACAGTTTCTAATAGCTACCATATTCATCATCATCATCATCATCATCGTTGTCATATCTTTTTCACTCTTTTAAGTTTAGCTACAGCTGCCTAAATTGTTGTCACTAAGACATAGACGTACAGGTTTAATTTTGCTGAGAAGGCTTTTTTTTTTTTTTCTTCTTTAAAACAGTGATGAATAATCACCATGTAATTAAAGTCTTACTCAAAAGTGAATAATAATGTATTTGTTTAAACAGAAATCAAGGTCTCAAATTTGATTAATTAATACCTTAGTCAATAGTATACGTTCATGTTTTACCTTTCCATTTTCAAATCCCGTGAACTAACTTTAGTAGACTTTTGGTGCACCAATTTTCTAATTATACCTCTTTGCATATGCGTTAATTTCTAGTTATTTTATTTTGATAAATTATTCTTGTGAACTTGAAAACCTTTCATATATATAATTAAGGTCGTCGTTTAATTGCAGAGGTCTTCGAATTAAGGTTAGATTTTGCAAAATCTGAAATGTAAGGATCAAATTAAGTTATGGTTTAGGAAAGCTGAAAGGTAAATGAGAGCAATTAATTTACTGACGAGGTTCATAATAAAACAGGAAGGTAATGCTTTGGTTTTGGACCGGCCTTGAATATTTGTTGAGTTGCAGCTGGGGGGGTTCGGTAGTATAATTATATTTTTTAGATATTTTGTCTCTTCTACCATGAATTAACAAAGAAAACGAAATTTGTAATGCTGGCGGGATCCGATGAGAAAGACGATGTGACACCTTGTTGAACAGGCCGTACGTTGTTGTTCTTTGTCTTATGGCCCTTGGATTCCACAAGTAACATATGAGAGAAAAAAAAGGGAAAAAATTGAACACTTTCCTTATTTGACCAGATCTTGGATAAAATGATACTTCTTAGCAAATTCTACATAGACCTTCTAGCTAGTGCTCCATAATGTCACATATTTGCATTTACACTAACTCATAATATATAAGTATTAAAGTCAATCCAATATGACTCCAACCTTCTAAATCTAAATCCAACAAATGTTTTACGTAGTATACGTGTTTTGACCTACTAATATCATATGCTAAGTATTAATGTTAATTCATTTTACAACGTAAACATAGATAAACAATGAGGCAAAGCATTAGAGATTAGAGTTGCTTTGATGTTCAAACCTTACGATAGGTGTGATTAATGATAATTTCAAATATCTTACATACATATTTATAGAAATTAGAATCTATCAATTGTATTATATAGATAATTATCCTTTTTAGTTTTACATTAGTATTAAGTTTAAATTGTTGTTTCTAGTGGGCAATATATTGTTCTTATCATGAGTCACATGTACCCCACATGTCTTCCCAATGAAAATTGTCCATTAGGACCGTTTGGTTGTCCCTCATTTTGCTTGCTCTATAGTATTTAAAATTTTCAAGTCAAATATAAGATGGAATTGATCGTTTTTGTCTTGCTCTCTCCGTGTATGGTTGATTCACAATATGAACGTTTGTTGATATATATATATGACAAGAAACATGACAGCGGTTTGTAACTATATCTGATTAGCAGCTGGATTATTATTATTGATGGAACCTAATTAATATATAATTTTTTAAAAAACCTGATTAGATAATGAAGCACTAAATACGTTATAGTGGGTATGTGGCAAGCACACACAACTTGAATAGCCAATTGGGGGGTTGGAATGGGGTTGGAATATTAATCATATATATATATATATATATATATATATATATATATATATATAATGGCAGTAGTAGTTAGTCGATTGATTGAACCAATGAGAGTAGTCCCGAAATTGAAGTAGATAAAGTTTTAGGCAAACTTCAATTATATTTATATGCCAGAAAAGGACAGTTGAAACCAACTAAAGCATGAAAAAATATAAACTTGTAACTTAAATTTACACCGTAATTGATTGGCATATGATCCAGAAAACCAGCATAATTTTGTATGTATTGAAAACCCAAAAGCGAGGCAGTCAATTATATATATAAATATAAAGAAGTCCCTTTGAATTGGCATGTAGATCCACAAGGAAGACTTGAGTGTTTTTGTATGAAGGTTTGAGGATAAGGATTAAGGCAAATGGGGGGGCCACCAAGAGAGATCAAAGAGACCGACAAAGAGCATCTTTTAATACATGGGTTTGCGTTCAAAGGGTGCATGCGAGGAGAACACAGAAGAGGCACAGAGAGAGAGACATAGTTTGTGAAAAATATATAAGAGAGAGAGTGAGAGAGTGAGTTTGGGGGTTTGAGTTTTCAGTTTTAAGTTTGTGCAGCAAAGTCTCCGGCGCTCGTGCAGTGGCGCTTTGTGGGTGTGTGTCAGCGGCACCCACGCGTCTTTTACTCTTACTCCCACGCCCCCAACACTCTGGATTATGCGGTCAAACCCCACACACACACACACACACACACAACAACAACAACCAACCCCATCCACCCTGTTTATGTCTTTCATCACCCTCATCAACTCTCTCTCTACATATATATTTTTATATCAATATTTGTCCGTTTTTATATTTATATATCTCCGAGCTTGTAGCTGGGAGTGGTGTTTAAATGGGTAACTAGCTAGCTCTAGAGATTTGGTCATATTTAATTTAGGATTTTCTTTGTCATTTTGTGCACCCTCACAGATTTGGTTTCGTTAAGGTAGGTACTTGATTTTTTACACAATTTTTGAGCATGGGCTTTTCCTTTGTTTATGAAAATTGATGGAGAACAAGAGTGGATGTTTTGTGCTTGTATTTTCTATATAAGAATGGATATATATATATATATATATATATCCCTTACGAGACAAGTAATAAGATAATAATTAATGACATCCTATTTATAAAGAAAAGTCAAATATATATATATATATATAGATACACGAGTTTAATTTAAACGAATATATACGTTGATGATCAGATAATAATAATACGACGGGGAAAAACAAATTGTTTTGAACAATAAATTCATTAGTAGAGAGCAATGAAAAAGAAAGGCCTTCGGATATATATCATAACAAAGTTAATGCGGGAGAGTATATATATGGTTTGGTTTTGCGCAAGTAATGTTCATATTCCCAACATTTTCACCTTAATTGAATTGGATATTGATCTCCACGCGGGATATATTAATTTTTCCTCACTCACATAGGGATGGAATCTCATAATTATTACTTAATGATTGACTCTCAAAATAATGAAGATTTGTTTTTAGTACTTTAAATTACGACTTCCTTTCTTTAATTACTATATATATATATATATAATTATCCAAATAAGATATGAGAAAGATTTGAAAATAATTACAGTCAAATGCATAATAATTAAACTCCAGCCAGCAACTCCAATGCTAATTAATTGCAAATCTGTCAACTCCTTTCCAAGAATAATAGTTTATAATAATGCTAGAGCTATCAATTTATGTATTAACATTTGGCGGTGTTTAATTAGCTTATATTTTAAAATAAATTTTATTATTTTGTCATTTAATAGTTAATGATCTTATTGTCACATTATTAATTGATAAATAAAAATAGTTTCCTAGGGGTACTCCTCAGTTAAATTGCTTAAGTGAAATCGTTGACCAGCTATTTACATATCCGTAATTGATGATGCAAATATTAATGGACTTAAATTAACAAAGTGCATGAGATTGATCACCAACATGTGTACTCGTACTATGTAATGTAATATATGTGCTATTTTTCTTACACAAATCCTCGATTTTCTCCTGCAATTAATATCTAAGGTTGCCCTAGTTATACATACAGCTTTAGAAATCACCACTGAGGAAGGCCAATGAACTAGTCCAAAGCATAAATATGCGAATATAAGTACACGTATGTATCTATCTATTATTCTTTGTTCTTTTGGTGAACCATTAACAATTTTTGGAGCATGCATGGATACTTTATATAAGTATAGAAATTAACATGGATGGGCAAGTGAATTTACAGTGAGAGTTGGATGTGTCTTAAACAGGAAAATTTCTTCACTACAATGGGTATGTTAATTAGGTCAGCAAATAAAACACAAATATATGAGTCCATAAAAACTAAAAGAAATAAAAGTTGTGTGTACGTAACCAACCAAGTATTTTAGCATAAAAATGTAATGGCCAATTTACTGCCTTATTTAGACTTAGACGCATTAATAATAATAATAATAATAATAATAATAATAATAATAATAATAAGACAAATAAAAGACTAGTAGTTTGTATGCATCAGGCTGACCAATTGCAATATGAGAAAGCTGAATAATTAGGCTCCGGTTTGAGAAAGAGTAGACCCGAAAGGAGCGGGGGAAGAGACACGTGTCGTGCCTATGAAAGCAAAAGTGGACCTGATCAATGTCTACATCCTATGAGGTTTTAAACTTTGAGAGAGACATTAAAGATATATGTATATAGAATTTTGCGGACCCTCCTGTGGTGCATGTGGACGGGTCATGGAAAATTGAAGCACCACCTCTCTCTCTCCATTGTTATTACATGACAGTTCCAATTTTAATGCCGGCTATCTTAAATATAATTTGGTTTATATTACACAAAATGCGACTGCTAGCTAATCTCATACATGCACCATCAATACCGTATATACGATGCTACAGCTTGTTCATTTACTCCTCCTGTCTATGAAACAAACCAGAGATCGAATACTGATCCCAAGTCTCAACCATCCACATATAAATACATCTTGGTTACTTCGATCCAGGCAAGTTTTTTAAGATAAAAGGGTTTCAGCATCTACTATGTATATTTTATAATCGTAGGAGCAAGAGCACGAAATGATTCTAAATTAATGCACAAGGAAAACAAAGGAAAGAAGTTGTATTTATCCGAACTAGTATATATTAGAGTATTGATGGTTATGAAACGTTAAATGAATTAGATCCTGTGAGCAAGCCAATATATAATTAACGTCTTAACTTCTTGTTTTTTTTTTTTGGGTGGTGGAATTATACATTGGAGTAAATATTCCTACAAGCTCAAAATATATGTTTGAAGATGATGATCAGCTAGCAGCAGATAGCTTAGGAGAGAATGAAGCATGGACGGTTGAATTTGTATAGATAAGTACTTATTCGGAGGACTATGTGGAATTTTGAAACATTTACAAATAAAATATTCATTGCTTAATGCATAATATAATAATATATATAGTAAATAGAGAGAGAGAGATAGAGAGAAGTGGGGACCCATCCACCGCCCATAAGCACGCAGTCCTACCGAAGCCAAACCCATCATCCATCCCCGATCTATTTTCTCAATCTAACCCTAAGCCCAACGCTAACCCCTAGAAGAAGACAACCCCTCCAAATCCATGCCTATCCTCTCAGCAGCTTCTTCATCTCGCCCAATCTTCATCAGCATATCAGCAGCAACAAATTACACTATAGCTAGCTTATAACAAACACAATTAAATCCCCCAAGTGAAGTTGTTTGAGAGAAGACGATGATGCCAAATTTAGCTCAGAATTTGGTGGGTATAACACCATAACTCCACTCTCTCCACTCCTTCCTTGTGATGAAGACTAGCTAATTACCAAGGTAAAGATACAACAAAGCCAGCGTTTAAACAAAACAAAAGAAGAGGGACAGTCACACCCACAAGTTTTCTTCTTCTTTATAATCCCTTTTGCTACCTCCTCCACTTTATTTCTTTCAAATCTTCAAAACCTTTTTGGTACGAGTACCAGTAGTACTTCTTTGTGTTTACATTTCTTGGTTAATTTTTCCAATTGCTTATATACCTGGCTAGGTTCTTTGTATGTGAGGAAAGTTGATCAATCTTAAGAATTTCATTTTTTTTTTAAAAAAAAGAAAAAAAAGAGAGAGCATATTATGGATGCCCATTCTCTTCCACCTCCTTTCCATACTAGAGATTTTCATCTCAATCAGCAACACCAATTTCATCACCAAAACCAGAATTCAGAAGACGAACAAACAGGTAGCACCAGCCAGCTCACAAAAAGTCAGAAAAGGGAACGAGTCGAAGATAATAATGACAGCGGAAACGGTACCGATGGCATGGAACTCGCCGTCGGTGGACCCGGTGAAGGAGAAATGACGAGAAGACCTCGAGGTAGACCAGCTGGATCCAAGAACAAGCCCAAGCCACCCATCATTATAACCCGCGACAGCGCCAACGCTCTACGCACTCATGTCATGGAGATTGCCGATGGCTGCGACATCGTCGAGAGCGTCTCCAGTTTCGCTCGCCGCCGGCAACGAGGCGTCTGCATTATGAGCGGCACCGGGACGGTAACAAACGTCACTCTTCGCCAACCGGCGTCACCAGGTGCGATTGTGACCCTACATGGTCGTTTCGAGATCTTATCACTGGCCGGCTCCTTCTTGCCTCCACCTGCACCGCCAGCGGCGACGGGGTTGACTATATACTTAGCAGGTGGACAAGGTCAGGTGGTGGGTGGTAGCGTTGTTGGGACGCTAATAGCATCGGGTCCAGTTGTGATAATGGCTGCTTCGTTCAGTAACGCAGCGTACGAGCGTCTTCCACTTGAAGAAGACGAGGCTTCGCTTCCAATGCAAGGTGGAGCTAACATTGGGTCTCCAGGTGGTGTTGGTCATGGTCAGCAGCAACCACAACAACAGCAGCAGCAGCAACAACAACAACAACTTTTGGGGGACGCAAATTCGAGTGGTGGTCCTCCTCTATTTCATGGATTGCCTCCAAACCTGCTCAATTCCATTCAAATGCCAGCTGAGGCTTACTGGGCTACTGGTCGCCCTCCATACTAATGATGAGCTGTGAGTTGAAGGGACCATTAGTTCATTCATTTTCAACTTATCTCCTTCATCTTATCAACAGGCTAGTCAAGTCATCATCAACTATATATGTAGTTAGCTATATATATATATATATATATATATATATATGGATGTATGTATGTATGTATGTATGTATGTATGGCTAGAAGTTCAATTTGGATTTGTTGAGCTTTCCAGCAGGTTATTTATCTCTGTTCCTTTTGGTTTTTTGTTCGATCAGCATTATTAATTTGATGATTAGATGATATGTTTTAGATGTTGATTTGAGGACTAGTTGTATGTATATTTCATGGATTTATTCATGGTGAGTTCAAGCATTGTGAAAATAACTACTGCTCCAAATTTGTTTTCACGTGAAGAAAATGAAGATGTGCAGCCAACTTTTTTTTAAGAAGATATGAGAAACCCAAGCAAGTGAAGTACTATAAAAAAGAAGCCTCCTTTTCATTCTCCAAATTCTTCGAACTACTTATCTGTGTTAGAGCTCCAAGTTTTTCTAGTAATGAATAAATTAAGTCTATACCTATATAGTGGATAGCCTTGTCAATTTAGTTAATTTCTTAACATAGCAATTCGAGTATGTAGAAAACTTCCTTCATGCTGGCTGTATATTTACGTACAGTAACCTTGTACATATCAAAGAAGGTAAGAGAATCGAGCATGTACTTCTTGCTTTCCTGCTTTTGGATAATAATAATTACCTCATAATTAGAAAACCTAGCTTAGCTATAGCTACATACATTGATAATATAATATAGGCATGTAGTCGACCGAGCATAAAATGATAGCAAAATTATTATTAGTTTTGATGGTGTGTGTTTCTTGTTAGTAATTAAGTTGATTGAGGAAATTGTTAATAAATTGTATCTATTTATATAAGTTGTGGGTGTTTTAAACTTGGGAGCATAGTGGGGTGGTGGCTAAGTAAGTAGTGAGTAATATAGGAGAAGAAGCAAACAGGTATGGGCATGGAGATTGCAAGTGTAACTTTCATATATGTTTCGAGAGAGAGAGATGAAGATTATAATGAGAAAATAGAGATAGATAGATATAGAAGGGGTGGGGGCGTGGGATACGGAGACATGAAAATATTTGGGTACTGGTACACACGTGCACTGCTCTGATGAAAGCTCCTTTTCGAGGCAAACAACATCAATCAACAACACAGCTTCCATTAAAAGCCCACAACCCCAACCATAATCTCTGTTTATGTGCTTTTTTCTTTTTTTTTGGAATAAAAAAAGACACTGATATGGATCTCATTAGATATTGGATAAAATTTTCTTACTATTTCAGTTTTATAATTCTATAAGAGTCTAAAATAGCTGATTTAGTCCCCTAATAGATCCCCCTTCACCTGATAATTTAAATAAGGTTGAGTATACTTGAGGCAATAATAAAATTTATCAAAATTTAAAACACGACTCTCATAAACAAATATAATGAAACGGTCAATTTCCTTTCAGTTAGGCCACACCCCCATATGCCTATGTCTATATGCTTTGCTTGCTTCCTTCGACCCTCATCAAAAGCCTCTCTTTCTTAATTTCTCTCTCTTCGGGTTCAGAGATAAGGGATTCGCCAACTCCTATTGGTTGCTTTTTTTCCCATGCTAGCTACTACTATATCTATGTATCTATACATTGAACCTTGATCAACTTATCCCATTCACCATCCTTGTTTGTACTACGGACTCATCAGCTCCTACATACCTTCAACTTTTGCTTTATTGACCCCCTTCTGCTTTCGCTGCTGCAGTGCTGCCTGCTGCCCATCTTAATTAATTACTCTACAACTTTAAATTTACATTTTCTATCTTATAGGCTTACCAGTTACTTTAAGTTTATCTGGCAATACGTTTTTGGTGAGTCACAATTTAATATAATCCAATAAAAGATAAGAAAACTGTAAATGGAAACCAATTATACAAATTTGATAAAAACTTTTTTAGTAAACCTAACATTATTGATAGCTTATATGTTTCATGGGAAAAAGCACATTGTCCTAGGATTTTTGAGAAATACATTATTAATTTTTAAAAATTTTAAATGTTTTTGAAAATTTAACACGTGTTAAAAGTGAAACTGATTGAGTAATTATTTTTATATTGAAAATCTAAAAATCCATTTGGAGAAAATGAACATTAAAAAAATTAATGCGCCTTATCAAATTCTTAAAAAATAACCGTGTATTTCTACTAAGTCCCAAGGCTATTGGATTTTTTTTTTTTCCATTTTCATGAGCCCTTATTGTCATGTCTTCTATATATATTTAGCTTTGATAGAAGGCACAAATTTCCCGAAAAAATGCATAAATAATAATAACCTATGGTTATACCAATGATACTATTAACCTATGGTATGGAGCTAGTATTCTAAGTATGTCTCTCTAGAGTTCCTTTAGTCATTCCCGGTTGCATTACGTAGGTCTTATTAATTTGGTAATAAGTAGTTGTAATGCATTTGCCATGTCAATCAGTGGATTTGCTAGTACTGGATCATTTCTCTTGTGATCGAACTTATGAACATGTCTAGTTACTTTAATGAATATGTTTTCCTTTTTCCTTTATTTTGTCAACACTTTGTTTTCCACGAGATTTTCCTAGTTCTTCCATCATGGTCAGGAAAAAAAAAAACTGAGATGATAAACTTTGATAATTGATTAAAATGGAAGATGACATTCTGTGTATCCCCCAAAAGGCGTGTCTTTCCTTCGAGAAATGCTTTATTTCCCACTCAAAATAGGCTGGCATACAAGTTGCAAGCTTCCCTGGCATTCAACAAACAACATACAGCAAACAAATACATAGTGCTTATGGTGGCTCACAGAGAGACAATGGAGGAGCTTCTTTCTTTTTAATGGCTTACCACTTAACCAGAGACTGTGTCAAGGGACGTTTTTTCAATCACATCGCATTTGACACTTTCACTTTACAAGAGATGCAAAAAAACTTGTTTCAATCTTTCCTATTTATTTTTCCATATACAAATCAATATACAAATCGATTAGCAGCTACATACTGTATGGTCACGTGGTAGACAAAACCATGAATTAGACTACGTGATAATAATTTCTTCAACAAAATTAGGGTGTAATCAACTAGTAATTAATATAAGACTTGAAACCATATTTATATAGCGAAACAAGCTGAAGACAACTAGAGCACGAACACAGCTGGAGACATCACACCTGGAAGTATTCATTTCTTTTGACTCTGACTCGAGAAAGATCAATCTTTCCCCAAGTTGAAATTCATCCAAGGCTAATAAGTGTTTCCACATTCCCAACATCTTCAATCCACATCAATTATTCCACAAAATACTGTCAGAAATCTATCCGCAACCGCCTCAATTCAGCTTGGAAAGCGGGGCTGGAAGTTAATGTTCTATGTGCTAGAGTCCTTATGTCTTCCCGTGAACAGTCTCGCGAGATGCGAACCAACTCCCATAATGCACCTCCACTAATCATGTCTTTTGCATTCACTTCTGCATTTTAGTAAAATACAATAGCAGGTTTTTAACCAAAACATTCTAGAGTATGATCAGCTTGTTTCATGGTCAAGGAAATCAAAACTTACCATGTTGTGCCAAGTGGCAGAGTGCAAGCTCAATGTGGCGCCTGATTGTTGAGGCTTCATTGTTAGCATTCTGTACAATCCATGGAAGTGCACCATCATCGATCAAAAGAGACCTTCCAGACTTGGTCCCTGTATCAGTTAAGAATCACTTTTAACTATACTTTTTGAACTTCTTGGAATTCTCTGATTTCCGTCAACATAGCATGAAACTCATAAAATAATGCTGAACAAAGAATATTACATCTTAATTTGTATCATACAGTATGAAAAGGAACAGTCTTTGAAGTCAAGACTGAGAATCGGACACTTCTGAAATGCCTCTTCCTAAGCCTTTTACCTTGTGTAGACGCTCTTGACTCGCATTTTGCAAAGTTTGCTATTCCACGAGCAACTTGTGCAAGGACATCAGGATGCCCGCATCTGACCATTCCTAGCAATGCCTTGACACCGCCTTCACCTCTTAGCTTTGTCTGTAATTTATCTGGATAAGACAATTTTGATTTTATCAGCATGAACCCATTAATAGACTAGTTTAGTCTGTGAGTCTCTGCTTCACATGTGAATTTATAAAAACTTTCATAAACACGGTAACACATGAAATTAATAAAATTTGAAAAACTGAACATTAATGAAGTAACACAGTTTACCATTGCCACAAAGATTAGCAATGGCTCCAGCAACCATTCGAAGAGTTTGTGGATCTTCAGCATTTGCTGCTGTCATTGACAACATACTAATTCCTCCTTGAGCCATTATAAGCTCCTGATTGGTTTCTGAAAAGAAATAGACAAGAAAATCAGAGCCCAGAGCAGTGATCTTCTGAGCCAAGTTGATAGATATTCCAAAAATCAAAGGTAACAGATATAAATAGCATTACCATTCATTGCAAGGTTGGCAATTGCACCTGCTGCAACTCTATGTATGATCTCATCCTCAGAGCTTTGAAGCAGCATCAGCAATGATGTTAGACCGCCTGCTTCTACAATCTTCTCCTGATTTGTTTCTGCACATTGAAGGAAAGCTCTAATATCATGAGGTCCTGATATGATAAGCATTGTAAATTCTCGTGAAAGCATCATATTTTGTAATAAAACTTTGCTAACCATAGTACATAAGTGAGTAAGCAGTGCACTTGAAATCCTAACAGAATCAGAAACAATACGCAGAAACTGTAGTAGCGAGAATAAATGTAACATAAAGATGAGGAATTTATAAGGAAAATATTAAGAAACTCATGATGCAAAATAATGGAGAAGATTAAGACAGAAAAGAAAGCAATTTCACCTTCCGCTGCAAGATTTGCAACGACTTTAACAGCATGAATACGCACATCAGCATCTTCTGCTTCTAGCAAAGACAAGATCTTTTGCAATCCCACTATAATAACGTTTTTTTCATTAGTTAGCAGAATAGATGCACCATTATGCAATTAAACTTTAAGCATCCAAATCAAAAAACGAATAGAGCACTACCTTGTTCAAAGAGTTTAGCTATTGATGCTTTATCTTCAGTTCCTGAATCTTTGAGCTGAGGGTGCCTAACTTGTGTCATAAGAGAATCTATTCCACCAACAACTTTTCCAGGTCCACCTCTGTCAAGTTGCCTTCTTGTCTACAAAAATATATACCTGTTATGATTCACATTGGAGATACCATTTGTGCATAATGCAATTGCATGGCAAACATATATTCTCAGCATAAAATATTTTAAAAAATAAATTTAGAAAGGGTTTTATGTAACTGTAAATTGTATGCAATTTAATGCATTGAGGGACCTAGGAATAGTGAATTTTATCCAATAAGAAATGTACAATTCAAATTCCAAATACATAACAAAATGAACAGCCCAAGGCCTTTCACATCTTAAGCAAGTAATCCTATGGAAGTGGGTTAATGGGAAATATGCAGAAAAATATTGAGGATGATCAAGGAAAGATTATCCCCCAAGTAACTAAATTATAGTTAAAAATACTTTAGAAATGTTAAATGCATCATACCTCATCAGCTTCAAAACTTAATTGCAATAACTGACTATGTAGTATTGCTATTTCTTCCTTAAGTTTCTCCTTTTTATGAGTCTCATCTTCCAGCATCTTGCGGAGTTCTAAGATTTCAGAATTTCCAGCTGCCTACCACATCAAAACAATTGTTCTTAAGCACCAAAGCTGAATAGTAGAGAGAATAATATATAAGAAATACACCTCTGCTCTTTTCCATTGAGAAACTTGACTTCTGAGATTACTGACTTCCTCTTCTGCAGCCTTCCTTAAAAGAGTTTCTTTGTGAAGCATTTCTTTTAGCTCGTCAACTTCCTTCATGATAGACAAATTCTGCATACAAAACCCAGTAAAAAATAATATGCCAGAGTTGAAAACCTCAATGCTTCTTGTGCTGAGGATGTAGCTTAATGATAGACTAGAAACATCTTCTATCATATGAGATTATATGTAAAGATTGAATAATGTAAAACCACAAAATAACAAATCTTTATTATAGCAGATGACGAAATGTAATACCTCTTTGTTAGATATCAGATTAGAGCCATCATCTTTAGGTCTATTTGAGACTTTTTCATTGCCAGAGTTTCGTTGGTTCATCATCAACTGCTCTTCAAGCTTCTTTATTGATTCCATATATTCTTTCTGATATTTCTGTCTTTCCTTCTATTAATTGAAAACATGGGTGTTATAAACAATGTTAATTTGTTAATTTAAGGAAATGTACACATGCAAGATACTATGGATAATACAGACAAGAGTTTACCTCCAGTGCATCTGCATAGTTTCTTTCAGCTTCTGAGGTCTGATTTTGAGCTTGTATGGTTACTTTTTGAATTTCATCCTCAAATGCTTTCTGATGTCTTTCATGTTCAGCAATGAGTTTGTCTAATTGTATATCTAGTCTTCTGGATAAACCTTTGTAGTCAAATTCTTCCTTCAATTTCAGCATATTTTCTACCTTCATAGCCTAAAAAGGGGGGTAATTTTAGCATCTTCTAGAAATCAGATTAGGAAATTCAATGTTATGAATGCTCAATGCATTGTATTAAAGTACTTACACTATCTGATGTGTGATGCTTACATATATATTAAAGAAAACCAATAATGATGATTACATCAACTAGTTTAGTGCAATATTTTCATAAGTTTAAAGAAACAAGAAAGTCATTTTGGAACCCACCCGCTGTCCAAACATAATAGTACTAGCTGTCTCTCCTCGATGACGTGGGGATGGACCAATCGTAATAACTAGAGAAGTTCTTGCTGTTCCTGTTAAAGTTCCCCTTTGTCAAGCAATGCATGTGGCAACATCCACAAAATGGGAAAAAAAAAATTGACATCTATATAACATAAGGCAATTAAAAAATGAATTACCACTTGCAAGAATAGTTTGCTACTCCACAACACAGCTAACCCATTCCTAATATGCCAAAAACTAAACAGGGTAACTTGAAACAAGAGTCTTAGTCCAGAGTTAATAATCCATCTAGGAGATCCAATACCTAAAATATCAGCATCGATAAAGTAGCTTCAAGACTATTACTTGAAGGACTCTACCTACAGAATAATGTAAGCCATTCTAACGTCCTAAATCATCAATTCAAATAGAAAATAATAATTTCACAAGACATGTGTGACGGGCAAGGATGTCAGACTAAAGAAAGTGACATTAACATTCAATGTTGTTTACTTCCTTCTGAAGAAACTAAAACTATAGCAGAAAACATGACCAAAAAGAAAACAAAAAAATAAATAAATGTTATCAATTGCATCTTACCTCCAAATGAATCCCGAAGCAATCTCGTAAGCTTTGAATCCCGAACTGGAACATGTGCACTATTCTCAGCCAGTGCATTGATGCATTTCCCTAATGCACTTAAGGAGAGATTGATTGATTTGGCTTCCTCTAATGTATGCCCTTCACTTCCTGCAAAATGAAACATTTAACACAAGCCTGATATGTGAATGTGATAGAGAAAAAATGATTTTTCTTTTCTTATTCTGCAGGAACTTGATCTTATAGCATTTTAGGTTTCAATTTCATGCAATTTAGCATTGTTGGATGCAAACAGTCCAAATAATACAAGAGTGGCCACAAAACAACTAAGAATAAGATTAATCAGTCATAAGAGTTGAAAACACTTGCATCTCTATGTCAGAAGCACGCACCTGACTTGTCAATACGCTCTGAACCAGCAAGATCCACTACAACTAACTTTCCCTTCCGAACAACATCAGGCTTTAGAGTTTTAATCATGTGGGAACTGTTACCAGTATCATTTAAAAGGGTTGGATCTCTTCCCTTCACACACCTCTTAACATGTACCTATAGCATTAGGCATATTATCAGCTTATAAAGTCTCAACCAATTATTAATAAGCTCCTCTAACTTTCAGAAACATAATCATCAAGAACAACAAAATTACATGTTAAATTTACCATCAGAATGGCATGACTACGTGAAGATTCAGTATTCAATTTCGTATTTGCAGCAAAACGATGAGCTTCTCCTAGTCTTAGTAGTTCAATAAAGCTCTGTTGGTCCCTAATTTCAATTAGACTAGCCCCAGGTAATGAAACATCTCCAGTTTTTGGGTCTTCCACAATGGATATGTTATCATTTGCAGGATCAAGAAGGTCCTGTATGGTCTCCATATAGAGCTGCATATATGAATTGGAACCAGGACATTAAACAAATCATCAAGCTTAAAAAACTTTCACGACTGTTCGGAAAATTCTTCAGAACATGAGACAAAATTGATCAATATCATAGTTGAATTCCATAAATTATGAAAATATAAAACAAACATCAGTGAGAAAAGATAACAAGAACATCTGCTTTTAAAGGCCAACAACCTGCAAATAGGAAACTGACACAGAATCAGTCTCAAGAGAGATATCTGCTAAAATATCCTCCATAGCGCGCACCATTATACCACGAGCAGCTGTATCTTCCTCTCCAAGTCGCCCAAGAGTATATGTTTTTCCCGTACCAGTCTGCCCGTATGCCATGACTGTCCCATTATAACCATCCAGGACGCTCTGGAAGCAAATTACAAAATAGCATGTCACTAGGAGGAAGTTCAACTAAACATATGGCATAAACATAAACTTACTCAAAATCATTAAACCAGGATTCAAATGTTATCCTTACATTCCTAGCTTCAAGGTCTACTAGAGGTGGAAAATTTGAAGGATTTCAGTGAAGCATTAAAAAAACAAATTGATGCAACAAAATTAAAGCATGTTGACAGGCTGACCTAGTTCTGGCTTCCCATAATATGGAACAATTAAACACTCCCATGTAAAAGTTATCAACTTACTCATTCTTCTAAGGATGACATTCAATTAAGTGTTACAAAACCTAAATTGTTACATCAACAAATAATCAACAACCAAGTCAATTGTCCATTTCAGAAAGCAAAAGCTGACATTTAACGGAGTACAAGATTAATAAAAGAAGCTGAGCTTTCATGTATCCACACCTCCACAACAGGCTTAGCAACAACTTCATAAACACGCTTTTGTGATGCAAACTCAGTGAGCACCTCATCAAACTGAAATGTATCAGAGTCCCAATTGTTTTTCCGGAGCTTCAACCTTTTAAGCTGAAATTGAGAAATACAAGATTTTCTTTACCATAACCACCTTTTACAATATGATTTGAGAAACATATACAACGAAGAGAGAGAGAGAGAGCTATCCAGAAGATAGTTAAATATCATCAAAGAAGAATACCTCTGGTTGTAATTCCACGCAATCAGCAAAATCTGCATCAGCTACCAGCTCCTCTGAATTTCTTGGTCGCAACCTTACAGCTACTCGAACTCTTCCAAGAACTACACCCAAAAAAAAATGAAATGAACAAGTTAAAAGTACAATTTGGGTAAGTTAATCCAAAAAAAAATATTGGATTAGACTTTAACGATCAACTTTTTAATATAAAGCACTACTTTATTTTACTTAACAAATAGAAAACTTCCCACAGATAAACTTCAAATTAACTTAGTATCAATCAGGGATTTTGACGTCAGATTAGGAAGTTGCAAAAGTAAAATAGAAATAGAAAATAAATATAAAAAAAAAAAGAAGAGAGAGAGAGAGAGAGAGAAAGTGACAACGTTAACAATGGCTGGCTCTATTGGCTCCATATATTATATTCCATTTCCGGGAGAGAAAAAATGAGAATATTATTACAAGTAAAGCCACCCTACATAAACGATTAGAGGTTCTTGCAATCCAAATGAATCAGCCTATATACTAACTACACTACGAAGTTGATCCTTGAAACACCAATGCATTTCCACTATTACAAACTGAATATATACCATCTTACATGCATATAATCGCATGACTATCTAACAGTTTACAGGCTGTTTAACCAATTGGAAGGGGAAAAAAAAGTAACTTTCAAATATTGAGAAATTGCATTTACCCAAGTCAAAAGCAATTCAATTTCATAAAACTCTCAAACGTGATTACAGTAAGCAAAGAATAGAACAACACCAACATAATTTTTGCTTCCAAAAGCAAGAAAAATAAGCTCCACTACCAAATGGCAAGGCCTAATTAGTCAGGAAACAAAATAACTTCTTTTTTTTGTTTGTTCTTTTTAGCCATAAAAATCCATCAAAATATTGAACAATCACTTACATTCCTTCAATCATTCGCAAACCTATACCAATCATACGATACAGACATACAAGATCTCAAACATAATAAGAACTGGAAATCATATTCTTAAACCACCAAAACAAAAGAACAGAAACCAACCTCCAGCATCGTCCTTGGAAGCTCCAGTAACGCCGCCGAGCGAGCCAGTACTATTTCGGCGGAGCCCAGAAGCGGGCAAAGACTTGGATTTGACAGCTGCCTTGGGATTGGAGTTCACAGAGAGAGGCCTATCCACCTTGAGAGAACTCCTCTGAGTGCCATTCCGGTAATTATAACCACCCGAAGTAGCCATTGTAACAGGTTCCCAAAGCTTATAAGGTGGATTCAGAAGTTGACAAACACCATCGAAAAGAATGTGGGCTGTATAAATGAAGGAACCCACAAACAAGCAGGTGCTGAAATTGAAGTTGGAAGAAAACCCACAAACACCCAAAGCACTGAAATTTGGTGTATACGAATGCCAAGAAGTTGTAGTAATCCTAAGTAGCCAAAGGTGGATCGTGGACCTAAATCGTGCGGGATGTGAGTCAGATAAATCCGGGTTTTTTCTTGCTTCCTCAATTCAATGCGTACAGACGTGGTGGTAGATTATACAGAGAGAGTCTGGGAGAGAGAGACAGAAAGAGAGAATGAAAGAGCCATTTTGACTAAATGGTAAATTTGCTTCTTCAAAGTTGTCACACGGAGTCAGTGATGTTTCCGTCACGGCGTTGGTGGGTCCGTGATCTTTCTCTTCCTATATTTAATTTTTTTTTTTACATAATTACGAAAGTGCCCCTTCTTTATTTTGAAAAAATTGGCTCGTTGTTTGTCTGCTAAAGCCTCGAGTCTGGTAACGTGGATTAAGGTTTTATAAAACGCTAATGGATCGCATCGTGGAGTGGTATGGTTGACCAAAATGGACTGAAATGCCCTTCCCACGAGAGAAATATTACGTTGCAAGGTGCTCAGGCTAACAGATGAGGTTGAAATGGTATGCCACTCACACACATTTTAAAGTCGTGGATTCAAGTTATACTTCTTTATTAAATATTACAAAAAAAAAAAAAAAAAGCACTAGATATTACAAAGAATGAAGAAAAATATACTCGCATTCTCTTGGTTACTTGGTACTAGTGCATGCATTTTAAGGTTTGTGATTCTACTCCACTCTTTGATCTATATATATATATATATATATATTACTGTTCTTCCACTTTACTCCATTGGTTTTTTTTTTTTTTTTTCTACGTTTTAATTCACCATTGCTAAGGTACATTACAAGACCATGGTTAAAGGAATAATATGAGTTTGAGTTTTTATGACTATGTCTAAACAATAAGTATCATTTATTCACAAGTTTTTGAACCACTCGTATTATATTATACAAGTTTGAAAAAGTATTCGTACGTGTCTCTATACTTGTTATTATTTTCTGTCATCTTTATATTCGATGTTATACTATTTGGTCTCACACTATTTAAATTTTGAAAGTAAAAATAGTATAATCAATGTGAAAGGAAGGTAATTGATCAGTTGCAAAGACAAATGATTTACTCAAACGACCCAGACATCATTATTTTTATAGTTGGGAAGATAATTAGGCATCCTCAAGTTGATTGGAAGAATGGTATGATTGACTCACAGTTTTCAGTACAATGTGGGGCAATGTGTTAGCACACTTTCAGACAGTAAAATTATATGCATTGTCAACTGCATTTACTGCAATGATAAATAAAACCACGCAAACCAAACCTTTGTGTAGTCCACATATATGGCGCCAAGAGTTTGAAATTTTTTACAAACAAAAAAGCAATGGAATTGGATCAGAGCACAGAAGGAAAGGCTGATTAACACATCATGATCAGAGAGAGACACGGACAGAGCTTTATTGCATGAAAAATATCATAAAGTTATCCGAGAAGAAGTTCTTGAAAAACACTGTTCATTGGTAAACAAAAATTTTGAAACCAAATGGTTCCAAAAAATGCTTTAACCTCTATTTATAAGTTTTGAAATGTTGCCCTTTAAAATAAGAACCCTCTGGTTCATTAACTTTTTTTTTTCTTTCTTTTTTTTATATATAGTTTTTAATTTCCATTTAACCCTATATGACAACTGTTTAATTCCAATTGTGTTTTTTGCTCTTTTAAGGGTTATTGTGCTTAGTTAACTAAGAAAGCTAGCTAGCTAAATTCATCTAAATGACAAAGAATCATGACCTTGATTGCCTTATTTTGCTTCATGTCCAATGATGGAATTTGTGGGGGACAAAAGAAGGACAATGTATGCTGTTAAAGATCAATTCATGCAGTCTTTGTGACTCCAAAAAGGAAAAAGGAAAGTAATTCATTTTACCAAACTCGTGGGCTCTTCCATCTAATGCATACAAAATGGTATCTGTAGGTCTTCATTTATAATACCAAGATTACTATCCATATATTCATCAAAAAAAAAAAAAGATTACTATCCATATAGCTTTAGATATACTTCATTTCTTCACTATTAATCACATGCTCTGTCGTAAATTTCTTTATTTATATTCATACACTGAATATGCAGCTAGCCTGTATATATATATATATATATATGGAGATGGAAAGTCCAAATCAACTTGATAGAAGATAGCGATTTGGGATTAATTCAAGCGATCCAGAAGGTTCTGTCACTTTCTTACCTACTGTGATTTAATACCTTTTATTGAAGAAAAAGTATGAGTTAAGGCATATATATTATTGGAATACTGAGAATTCCATTTCAAGTGGTTAACATGTCCATTGACATAATAATAATAAAAACAAGCTAGCTGTTTAGAAATCAGTGCTACAGAATTTTAAAAACCACCTTTAGTGTTTTAATAATTGGAAAAGACTAGACACCCAAAGGACAAAACCAAAATATATACATGAACTATGATGTAAATGATAAAAAAGAAGATATAAAATAAATTGATCGAGTTGATCAGGTCGAAAAATAATGTGAAACATTAATTAATTATCCGAATTTTGTGCTCAAATAGTAAAGAGTCGTCCATTTTCATGGGACAACCAAATTGCAATACTAAAATGAAAGATGGATTACGCAAGCGATATTCGTTATCCAGGGACCAGTAGTGCACCAATATTGGGTTATGGATGGTCCAAGTAGATGAACATGGTGTTATATATATACACATTGAGCATGCAGTCGAATTTCGCACATGATTCTTTTGCATAAAGTGAAATGCTATCTTTTTCTTTTTAATTCTATAGGCTGGAGCCTTTAGAATAATGAGAATGATAAAGAAGACCATCACTAATACTACCGAAGACTGTCACTAGCATATTAGAAACTCCAATTTCTCAAAGTTTGATTTGAGATCGAATAGAGATAGAGAGGACATGGGGGTTGCTCCACCACCATGAAACTTTTGGGTAGGCTTTTTTTTCCCACTCTTTTTTCTCTCTGAGTGAGAGAGTGACTAAGACCAGTCGCTTGTTTAAAAGCTATGAGTTCAGAGCAAGTGTGGTCCTGAAAATGCTTTTAAATAGTACATGCATGCTTTATACCTTAGCACTTTCATGTAGCTTAAGCTGATCTAGCTACCTCTGAATTCACATGAATTGCTGGCCAAAAATCAATGTTGTTTTGGTCACACAAAAACAACTCATGTGTTGATCAATCACCTCCAATTCGAGTGATCGATGTGCAACGAAGGAGACACCAAACTCTCCTGCAGCATGCATTATATACATGTACCACAAATATATCCGTTGCATCATCATCTTCTTCTAAAACTTAACAAATAGTTTGCTGAACAATTAAATAAACATCTTTCAACCTGCAGAAAAATCTTCTGGCTCAAAGCTAATCTCTTCTAGCTAGCCCTCCTATAACTTATTTCTAAGCATTTTTTCATTGTCAAATATTTAACAAAGCTTCCTAGCTTGTTGGCATGCATTCTCATAAAGTTTTTGGAATATACAAGTAATTGCAAAGTCACCTATTTTAATCAGGTCATAGACATATTGATAAGGTGTAGTAATGTTTTTGATTCTTTCATGCAAGTTACAACAAATATAGTATAGACATAACTATCATGAAACCAGTGATCAGAGCTAGCCAGATCATTGCCTTCACTTAAAACTCTTTAGAAAGGAAGCCAAGTTGGGAAAAAAGGGTTGCGTTTGGCAAGCGGGTACTGGCCTACTGGGTACGTAGCTAGGAGCGTGCGAGCGAAAGACGAGCTGGGTTTATCTGTTTCTTTGACTGTTACAAGCGGCAACATGCTATAATAGACTAGTGTACAGAGTAATGCAAAGGATTTTGGGCCACAACTTAGAAGCAATAATTTGAAATTGAGAATTGAATCTACAAAACATGTCGTGAGCATACTTTATATTGTATCATTCAGGTTTTGTTCGTTAAGCCAGATCTCCAAATTAATGATTTCATGAGAGGTAACCCATGGCAGACCCACATAGCCATAATACAATATTGGGCAATATATAAAAGCAGCTAATTAAAACCACAACCACCATCACTGATCAACCATAGTGAGCAAATCATTAATAACCACCATAAACGTCTTTAACAAGTTAATGATATTTTTTTAATAAATTTCATGCCGTATTTATTAGAAAGAAATAATAATCTTTCAAGATGAATTGTACATAAACTAGGCATACATATGAAACAAATTAAAGTTTTTGTTTTATTCGCGTCTTTTCTGTAGGACCAAACTGCTCCATTCCTATCGCAACCATGCAAGTTTTACGTAAATTCGTTGAATATATATATATATATATATATCGATCTTCTAGTTTGTTTCATTTCATGTTTTTATTTGATGGATAATAGATTCAATAGGTTCATCAAAATACATGGTTGTGATCATCCACTAAAATGAATATAAATAAATGAACATAAATTCCACTGTCATTAATTCAAACTTAGACAACAGATTGAAACAATTGAGGAGAAACAAAAATTCCAAATCAAAGAAATCTACCAAAGAACGACGATTCTACGATTATATCCTCTGAACCTTATCGGCCTTAATGACAGGATTAGCCTTGGCAATGCTATCTCGGCCGGAGGCTTTGAAATCAAAATCGCAATCGTGCTTCTCCGGGTACCGGTGGGTCCCGCAGTACATACTCCCACACTTGCACTTGAACCCGGTCAACCCGACCTTCCTATTGCAGGTCGAGCACCGGTTCGACACCTTCGGCTCAGTTTGATCGCCGCCGCTCACCGTCGCCGAAGGCGATCCTACCGCAGGGGATTGATCCGACTCAACAATATCGGAAACCCTAGCCGCCTGATTCTCCGACTTCTTCGCTACGGCGTTGAAAGACTTCTCCATGGCGGCTTTCGCCGAAGCCGCCCGGTCTTCTTTGATGCGAAAATCTCTGTAGCACTTGGAGCAGAGATTCATGGTTCCGGCGGTGCCGAAAAAGCCACAGTTATTGGCGCAGGGCTTTGGCTCCGATGGCTGATAGCTTGTGCCGCCGCTCTGCTCATGAGAACCCATCGCTGTTAATTTTCTCTTCAAACTTTCTCTGCAACCAAACCGTAAATCAGGGTTACGATCTCGGATTCGATCAGTTCGTTGTCAGGATCTGACTTTCAACCGGAAAACAAAAACAGAAAATCTTTGAGGGTCAAAGAAGGAAGAGGAGGATCGAGCAGTGTGCGCGTGGAGTTGGAGGATGGAAATTCTTGTTAAATAGAGACACAAAGGGGTCAAAAACTCAGAAATTTCCTAATACAACTAGGACTCATAAATTGACCAAGTTGCTCCTCACTAGTCTTTGACTGCGGCCATGTAACTCATCAAAAACCTTCCAGATAATTTGATCGTTTCATAGGGGTATCATTGTCAATTCATATAGAACCCATCCAAAAATAATTTCTTAAAAAAAAAAAATTACCAAATTTGAAAGATATTATTAAATCGGATAAACACGCGGATTAAACTTGCACACCAAGAAATGTTCTGGAAAGATGGAAGGTTCCCGATAATCAAATTTGGCAAATATAAAATCAGTATTTCGAATCGCATATTAGAATTCAAAGTATTTAATGAAACTTGATCGTAGATAATTAAATTAAATAATTTTAAAAATAAGAAAAAAAATCATCAAAATTCGGATATACGAACCTTGCGAAAGAAGTGTCTCCGACTCAGAATCGCTGGCGTTGTCTCTGTGAATTATGTGATGGATAGGGAGCTGTGAAAATTAGGAAAAAAAGGAAAGCAAAAGGAAAAAGCAAAGCAGAGCCTCCACTGACGACGGATAGTGATGAAGACGAGCACTGAGCACCCACTGGTTTATGCTATTTCCACGGCACCCATTGTTTTATTTATTTATTTATTATTAATGTGTCGGCACACGCCCGCGGATGCATGGGTATTACCATGTGCCTTCAATTTGTCAGCTGTATGATTTCATCCTAATCTAATCGTGACGTCATTCATTCCAAAATCCAACGACCCTCGGTTTTTCCCCAAATTTGATTGATTGGTATTACACATTGAATGTAATGTAACTACCCAAAAAAAAAAAAGTGTGACTAATAATAACAATTTCCTATTCATAAAAAAAAAATAATAATAATAACAATTTCGTAAATAAATAAATAATTAAAATAGAGGTTCTCCTGGACCTTGTCTGCCTTTTGTGGATGATTCAAGTAGGCCGGCCCAACACTGTCATTGGCCCACATAACCCGGTTTACAATATGGGCTCTGATAGCTTGAGCCCATTTAAAAAAATTAAGTGATTCTAGGATTGTGGCCCAAACACTACGGCCTAGCTTTTCAAATAACATTCATGGCATGTTTGATCTTTTGGTTTATTTTTTTGTTCATGAAACTGTGTGTTGTGCGTAATTTTATATTTCTTATGGAATTTTATATGTAATATTCAAACATTCCTCACCAAAAAGATTCAAATTATAAAAGAGAAACCAGTAATTTTATTTCTTTTTTTTACCTTTTTTTAGCTCATGTGACAAGTGCATAATCGTACAGATGTGTTTCTCTTTTTGGTTTTTTGTTACTAAATAACCAAATTAATTAATGCAGCTTTATTATGAGCAAAGAGGACTATTGTTGAAAAACTTTCAAATATAACACCCATTTTATGCTAGCATATTACTTTTATACATTATTTGACACGCTACGTGTTAATTGATAAGTGAAATTAACCCTTACATGTCAAACAACAAAAAAGAGTGAAAACATATTGACATAAAATACGTGTTACATAAGATACATTCTCTTTGTAGAAAGGATTTTAATTGCATAAGTAGCTTCTGCAGTAATATATAAAACAGTTTTTCTATAACTATTCATCACAACCAGCTGAGAAACATAACAATCACCACAAATATATTATCATGTTGGAGTTGAATTACATAGCACACGCACACACCCACATACATAGTAATTCCCAAAAAAAAAAAAGTTTTGAGAAATAATTGCCTTTCTCATAGCTTGTCTAATGTACCATATATACATATTCATAATGGAAAGCACCTACTGATATGTTGGTGTTGATGTACATAGAGGATGACAATACGAAATGCGCAATCAATTGCACTTCATCACCTAGTTGGAATATGTGTATATATTTGGATGAATTGTATATATACCATATATACATATTATAATGGAAAGCACCTACTGATATGTTGGTATTGAGGTACATAGAGGATGCCAATACCGAATGCGCAATCAATTGCACTTCATCACCTAGTTGGAATATATGTATATATTTGGATGAATTGTATATATATACGAAACTGCAAGGTTTGGTGTGGACCCAAAGCTATACAAAGCTAATGCTGCACACACACACACACATATATATATATATATGGCCATCATCATCATGAGTACTACTACTACAGATCATAATTCATGTCTGTGAGACACTACGTCAAATGGATTATAATTCGGGCTGAGCAATTCAGGACACTTGAAGAGGGAGGAGAACATATATGTACTGTATATAAATATACATATATATATATATATAGGGGAATATATTTCCATTAATTTCTTTGTTGACCTATATGCAAATCCATATCACCCTTTGTATTTGGTACTAGTAGGTAGTAGCTGTAGTAAACCAACAAATAAGTGAAACTTCTGAGTGGTTCTAGTCCTCTGATATCCTCAAATGCATGCCCTCCTTCTATACCCTATTCAAAATAAAATCATTATCCGGCCTCCAACTTATATACTAATTCTTTTTCAAATAAATATTCATGTATATATATATATATATATATATATATGGATGTTTATAGTTTCTATAGGGCTTTTGCTATCTTAATTTGGTTTTCTTTAATTGATGCTAATTATATCTGTATGGATTTCCTTCTCGCATCGTTTAATATGAAAGGAAAAAAAAATTTATATATATATATATATATGAAGAGGGATCAGGTGTATTATATAACGTCCCCGTGAAGAGAGTACCAGAAGAAAATGACTTTAATTATTATTATATTATATATTAGAGACAAAAGAAGCTAATCATGTAGGTTATGGTACAAATTAGAAAAGTCTGTTTACTTAGGGCCTCTTCATTACTTAATTAGGTTGCAAAATGACATCCATAGACGTACGTAATTTTTAAATTAGTCATAGTAAGCTGAAATTTTTTCCTATATAGATATCTATGTGTAAAATAATCAAATATATATATATATATACACGTGTATCCATCAAGGCCAGAATGCATATATACATAGACAACCAACACATGATACGTAACGTCATTATCATTATCATGCATACTGATGTCGAGTGGGAAAAAAAGGGAATGGGGTTTCCAGGCCCTCGATATACCATTTGACTCTTTGATATTTGTGTTCAAAGAGGTATGATGATTGAGAAAATAAAGCTTAAAGGAAGGTTATCTACCATGGAAGTCTAAAGGTACACAAACCGCTTAAAGCCTACTTCTATATATATATATAGAGAGAGAGAGAGAGAGATATGGACGACCTACTAAATGTACTGTGCTTATTCTTCTATAGCAAGGGCCGCCAATTAGGATATATGGCAACACCTTTAGGCATTGAGTCACTTGTCAATTATCCCAACATGCACCATTCACCATTCACCATTACAAAATGAGATTATAACATGCTTGAATTTGTTAATTAAACAATTAACTAGTTCTTAATTAATTCTGGTCATCTTATTTTACATATAATAATAATAGTAATAAAAAAAATGTATTGAAATTACAAACTCTTAGTGGATTTTTCTTCTTTTATATAAATATATTTTCTTGTTTTATGAACTTTGAAAAAACACGTCGTAGAATATGATGATAATTGTTGCTTGAAAGTAAACATTCCAAATATCTATAAAGAAGAAGGTTTTGGAAAAAAATGACAGCATTTGTATAAGCATGACAAAAATAATAATTAAATATTAATTAGGGCTTAATCAATCCCCCAAACCAAGACTCTAGCTGGCTAATTAAAATTAATCAGGGATGAGGAGGAAGTGAAGGCACATATATATCTGTATGTATATGATATTCCATTTTCCATATTCCAAATAATAAAGCAATATTTTTGCTCATTTTATGATCAAAATGGGGTTGCTTAGTTCCTTTTGCAATCATGAGTCTACCTGCCATCATTACAAGAAGAGAAACCTCTCTCTCTCTCACTCCCGAAGGACATGCCCAGCTTACCAAAGGACACACAGCTTCAATATTAACCCACCCATATCCCCCATCTACATGTATATATAAAACCCTTACGTCCCATTCTTTTCTCTCATCAATTTCAACTCATTCATATCTTCTTCTTCTTCTTCGGACCACTTAAGATGTGCATCAGCGCCACGGATAAGAATATTCCATCTCCTCTACTCCATTATTCTAAAAGAAAGCAACGATCCAAAATTCAAGTTCATAGGCTTACCAGGTATGTACGTACTTTAACAAAAAAAAAAAAAGATCTATCCAAATTCATACCCTTTTTGTTTGCATGTCAGTCGGTAAAAGTGTAACGCTAAGAATTGAAGTACTCCTTTAATTTTAGCAGGAGAAGATGTGAAGAAAAGGAGGGAAAAGATTTAGAACTTAAAAATCTGAAGTTATATTTGGAGAACCAAACAATCATTGAAGAGAACAAGAAGCTGAAGCAAAGAGCTCATCTTCTTCACCAAGAGAACTTGGCCCTACTCTCTGAATTCAACAAGAAGTTCCCCAATCTGGATCGCTTCTCAGCCACCCTTTTCCTTCTTCTTCACAAAAATTGATAACATCATCTCCATCCTCTTTCTCTCTCTCTGTATGTAGAGAATTATATTGCTAGGCATGTCTAGGTTTTGTGCCACAATATATACATACTATATATATATATATATATATATATATATAATCTATGTAGTTGATTTATAATTTCCCAAGTATTTATGTCCTTTGCTTCTTTTTCTTTTTCTTTTTTTTCTTTGGAAAAGGAAGGGAGATGAGGGAGTAATTTAATTACATATGAGTGTCCTTTCTTTTTTTCTTTTTTTCTTTTTTGATTTGTTATGCATGTGAAATAAATAGGATAAAAAAACTAGAGAGTCACGAGACAAAGCGACCCATGCACTTTTGTGATCAGTGCTTGCAAGACGAAGGGTTTATGCTATGTACAGTTTTATTGTATATGAATTAGCTGTTTTTTTTTTTTTTGAAAAAAAAAAACTCGTACATGTGAAAACTATAAATTATTGCATGCAACAAAACACACCTCATATTTTTAGTCTAAAAAAAAAAAGGTCACACGCATGTATAAAACCAGTAGAAAAATACTGCTCTGCAAATTAAACTTGTTCACTTCACATAAATGGGTCCTCGGAAAGCAATTCTAGAGTAGGAGATACTCGTAATGTCACAAAATGAGCAATCTTACTAGACTTACCAAAATTAAGTGCTAAATTTTGATTGCAGGTTATGTGACAAGATATTAGTTACTGAAAAATAAATATGATCTACATGGGGATCTTATATATATATATATATATATATATATATATATACATATATTAAGAACGATGTTTTAGTTACATTGAGAAATACCATTTTACAATTTAGCTTTTCCCCTTTGGATTCGTTTGACTCTTACTGGTTGTGACAAGTGTTGCAAACAAGAAACAAATTCCCAATACTTAATGTCGACAAATTTAAACCCTGTTTCCATCACAAATCAGTCCAAACAGCAATTAGCAACAAACAGAAACAAAATAAAGTTTAAAATAAACGAGACATGAGGTAATATACATCATTAACCAAAGTGGAAAAAGTTGTACATTGATCCTCCTAGAGACGTTCAGGTCAATGCAAAAGAAGGGCAGTTTCGTTTTCACGAACACAGCTCTAAGAACTATATAAACTGCTCAATAAATGCTGGAATCTAAGTGCAACTCCTTCAAACATTTCACCAGTTAGCAAAAGAAACAATGACTTCTTTCAGGTAAAATGATAACTTGTAACCTTTGTGGTCTCACCTCGCCTGAATGTAGAAGCTTTATGCTGTCATCTTTTCCCTGTAAGCGCACATGAAAACATAGACAACAATCTTAGCTCTAAGTGGTGCTTTGTTCTCGAACATTAGTGCCCTGCTAAGGAGAGTTGATTTACCCGAAAGGAAGTAAGCAGTGGAAGCTATTCATTCATGAACAAATTTTGGTGTAGAGAGAGAAACTTTATAGATTATTGGAGCGCTCCTCTGATGATCTGTATATGCGGAATGCAGCAATACACATTGTAGCATTGCCTATAACTGTTAGTGCTGCTTGAAGAGCAACCAACACCTACAAAATTCAAGAGGGTTGCCAACATCGTTTTAGGTATTCTATCTCTCAAATCTCATTCTTGTCATAATTGAAGAAAAGCATTGAATGGCTTATGTATCGGTCATAAGGAATAATACATTTGCAATTATGGGACTATTCTTTATAAAAAAATTAATAAGAACTATGGAATTTCTATCTAACTACAATTACAGTAATTGAAATGACTCTGAAGAGTCCATATCTGAGTTTTATATGTATATTTCCAGCTTCCCTTCATTCAGTCATCTGGATTTATCATGCAGGAAAGGCATTCAGCTCAAATTCATTCTTATGGAGCGATTTTAATTTCTTAAAGAAGGACTAGATAACTACATTAGATGTGCAAGCAAAAGTTTTCCCACCAGCAGAAGAATAGATTCCTTACGGAAACTGAGATCTTTCTGTGAAGTGATCAGCTCAGACAGGAAAGTCAATGAATCTCAAAGCAGGACAGAAGCAAGTGAAGAATGTTAAGTGGAAAAAAGGAGGGGGTGGCAAGGTAAAGTTCAGACAAGATCATAATAAAGGATGGGATCTGTCCAAAATGACATAGCTTAAATAAATACCTAAAGGCTAAAGCCAAAAGAAAAAACAAGGAAAAATAGTCTGTTTGATTGACCTACATCCACTAACGCCCTGTGTATTTATTCAAGGAGGTATCAAATTCTGAGCAAGCCTCCAGAAACACCCAACTAAAACTTTTCATTTCTAGATTACCTTGGTTCATCAGTTCCATTTGTCATTACAGACAATGAAACCAGGTTTATTCCTTAGGATAACAAAATGAAACAACACTCATTGTGCATGTTGCAAAACTCTATTTTATATAGGAATTGGTTTTATCGTTCAATTAAACGAAGATATAGAGATAATAAGATACATTTTTCTTAACTAATGTCCACAGAAAAATTTAATCTACTATAAAAATAAGAGTATTTAATTAATCTTTTTACTGTGTAATAACTTTATGCATCTTCTATAATCTCAACGCTTTGAGGCTTAATTGAAGAATATGTTCCCTGGTTCCAACTACCATTATTCAGATGATAGATAAAACAAATGAGTTTCCTATAAAATCATAAATGTCAATATAAAGAACATCAATCCTTCTTACCTCCAGAGCCTCCGAGTTATAGAAGAAATGCCATGTGCATGCACAAAATGCTCCACCAAGCAGGGGTACCTAAGCCAATTATTTATATTAATTACAATTTCATTCAGGAAACAACCCGCATTAAGATTCCAGGGTAGGATGAAAAAATATAGAAATTTAAAGTCTTCAAGGCTAAAAAGAGTAACCCACCATACCCCATGAGAGCCCCTTCCAAGACTCGTAACCAGATTTCTCCCCATATTGCCATACCAAAGCCATCGCTGTAATCCTTAGAACAAAAAATCAACCATTCGTATTAACATATATATGCTATACTAGGAGTACTACTTCGGTTTGTTATATCAGCTTTTTGGGAAATCAATGGAAAAAATAAAACTTTAACCAAAACATAGTGAGACAACTCAAAGTTGAAAGTAACATCTTAATCTCGACGTCCATTTGCAAAAGCCACCAGAATATGAGAAAAATGCTCACCATTCAACGACACTGGAAACATGTACGGACCAGGTGGGCAAAGAGAGGGCATTGGAGGGTTCACCGAGTAGCAAAGAATTCAACAATGGGAAGTCAGCAGCTGAAGCGGGTCCCACAAGGGTCAGTGTCAAACCAGCTCCAAATATACCCACCATGGTTTTGGGGTTCCAGACGATGCCATAGCTGACGGGTTTCCTCGGTTGGATTTGGGTTGTCGGGTTTGTACGAAAGCTTAGAGCTGAAGGGAAAGAAGGAGATAAAGCATTGACGGTGGGTCTGTAAGGAATAGAAGGTTTGTGGAGGCATAAGCAGGCGTTCATGGCCATTGTTGAGTTAAAAGTTCGAAGAATTCCGCAGTGGATGACTGAGCAATGAAGCATGTTAAAGGAAGGTAGAAAATAGGATTTTTGAAAGAATTGTGGGGTTTATTAGAATAACATAAATTTTAGGATAAGGTCGGACCCGTGTTACAGCATAAACTCGTAGATTCAATCTTTTCCTTTCTTTTACTTCTTGTTTGGGCATAAAATACTCATAGTTTCCCTTTTCAATCTCAGACAGTAGCCTTTTTCTGCCACCATTTCGCGCTTACTATTAATATCATTTATTTTTTAAAATGGGGAAGTTCAAAATTTTTTTCTCTAAATTTTCTATAAATCGAATGTACATAAAAGTAGTATGAAAAGAAAATCTAATGAACAGTTTTGTAATTTTGAAGAATCTCTCTTATTTCAAATATATTTAATCTTTCATTGCACCCCTATATAAGATAACATTGATGGCATTAAGTAAACATAGGTTATTTGTAGTTATCAAAATAACATGATCTAATTTTATAGGGCATAAATTTTACACTTGGTGCAATAATGCTACAGAAAATGCAATAACAAAGCTTCATATGTTCTAGTGAGAATGCATAAAAAACGATGAACTTTTGGCAGTATTTTTCTCAAACCCTGTAAATTAGTTTTCTTTTCTTTTTAACTTAAAGAAAAATAAATAAATAAAAAGTTGATGGGAAAATGCGTAGACTCGTTTTATATCAAACTTTACGAAGAAAAAACAATCAAATACCATCCCTGTTGAAAGGAAAATTGCACCTCAGAGTTTGATTTCCAAAGGAAAATAATCCAACTTCTTCAGGCTTCCAAAAAGGTGTCTGTTTAAGAAAAACAATGAGAGATCTGAGCAGTTCTTAATGCACGCACGAGGCAGAGAAAAAGGCAACAAAATCTACTTCGGTGTCTTCCTAAAAGAATATTAATTATAAGTACAACATCCTCCTGATATATATTACGAAGCAAAAGGTTCTGCTTTAGCCAAGCCACCTGTACATGATGCACCATTCTCATTACTACCATATTTTAACAAAATCATTGCCCTAAATCAGATTTTAGGAATAGATTGAAAAACTTTCTCATAAATAAATAAAATACATCCTAATGTAGAAGCGAGTTAACGATGGGTTACTCTTTATCAAAAAAAGAGTTAACGATGGGTTACTTCTTCATTTTGCCAGACTGCCTCATGAAATCAGTCAGTCATTCCTTTTAGCCCAAACCATGACAAGTGAGAAGCCCATCAAAGACATGACTACAGTCTGCAGATCATTGAAACAATTAATATATTCAATCACAAAGCCTATTATATGGAAAAATATGCCACAAAATTGAGATAATTGAATATATATGAGTGATAAAGATACTGAGCGAACATTATACAGCCTATTATAAAGCTATGACAGGTGTAATTTGCTTATATCCCACAATAATTGCCTCCAGAAATGAAACAAAACAGGGATGAAAACATGATGCTCAAACCATAGAGAGATGAACGATGGAGTAAGGACAGAGTCATTGATCTACTAACACAAATCAGCAAAGAAACCTAAGATTCTTGCCATTAGATAGGAGAAAGGTTTTAAATTGGAGGAAGCAGAAAACCAATCGGTATATAACACTCACTGAGATTGCTGGAGGTATACCAACAAGTGGGTCTTGGAAAAACCTATTCGCAAGTGCAAGGGCCAGAAGACTGCTTTGCATTCCTGAAAGTAAGATAAATCAATTAGACTGAGTGATGAACTCCGGCAGGAATTGTATTGGCGACGATAGACAAAAGTGGAACCTGTCTCATAGGATAGTGTTCTTTGCATTGCTTTCACATCAGGTGCCTTCTTAAAGACAATGCCACTGAGAGTATAACCAGCTATAAATGCTGACAAATGAAATGCACAAACGAGGAACAAAATGAGTACTCCAAAAGGAGACATAACAGAGTTTACGTTAATGGCAAGTGGTGCTCCAACACAGAAAGCCGTCACTAATACAGATAGTGGAGGCAAAAATGGTCGAATAGCATCACAGATCCGGGGAAAGAACCTGTAGATGCAATCATGTAAGACACATAAGGACCTCAGAACATTGTGTTAATGAACTTATCCAGAATTAAGTGTATCACCGATTTAGAAGCAAGCCCGCAGCAATTGGTGTAACTACAATCTGCAGAATACTGGACACCATTCCTTTAACATCAACAGGCAGTCTCCTTCCAATTAGTAAGAGTGATAAGAATGGTGTGACAACTACTGCAGTAGCAGTAGACAATGATGTCATCACAATACTTAGAGGGGCCATTGGTGGGTCTGTTAGAAAAGTAGCATAGTTTGAGAGCTGTGCCCCACTAACACAAGATACCAACATAATCCCAGCACCTGATTCGTAGATTCAGTAATAGTTAGTACTTAGTAGAGCCACACCAGTGTTTTGAAGACAGGGCAGGCTGAACCTCACCTATTGGGGTTGGAAGACCAAATACTACCACTGAGATAATGCCAAATAAATATCCAAGAAGAGGCTTGACCACAAATTGACCAACATAACCAGCAAATATGGCTGCTGGTCTGTTAAAGGCTTCAAGGAAATCCTTTTCACTGGAATTAACCCCCACCGCAAACATTAGAAACCCTAAAGCAGGTGCATAGTACCTGAAAAACAGATTGGATAAAATAATTATCACATATTTGAATAAACAAATTCTTTTATTGACAACTGACATTTACTTTCACATGGATAGATTTAAAAATAATTTTTTTTATTCTCCCAGCTATAAGAAGGAACTCTACACAGCTGAAGACTAAATCTAGCTATAAAAGAGCCAACATCCTATCCTTAGAAGAGTACTCCAGAATAAACAGTTATAGGAAGTAAAGGAAATCAATATTGAATATCCCCTTAGGAAATGACAGAGATCCCTTCTGTATGCATTTTATGTACCAAGTTGGAAGGTTATTTAAAATGGACCTCCAAAAACTCTGTTAATCCATCACTCTAACATAGACCTCCTGGAAACAGGTGAAGAAATAAAACACTCATTGTTGCATATTACTTAAACAAATACAAATTCATTTTAATCATTCATTCATGAAGTCACTCCTGAACGTTGTGATGCATGGAAAATACACATTTGTTAAACAAACAATTCTCTGAAGAAGATTTACAACCTGCTTGTAAACCATGTGAAAGAAGGTGGATAGATTAGAGCCAGCAATGTACTAGCTAGGACTACATGAGGCAGAAACGAATTTGATTTCTTCAAAATATTCACAAAAGAGATCTCCTTTTGCTGAAGGATCTGAAAAAAACAAGTACAACAACTACAATCAAGGTGGTTTCGAATCTCCTTGCAGAAGCCTAGTGCAAAATTAAGACAAGATATCAGATATTTGAGCACCACAACATAGAATACACAAGCATTCACCAACACTTGATTTGAGATGTTAAGAACTTACTTAGATGAAATGGTTTTTTCTCACTTTTTTTTTTTTTTTTTTCCTTTTAATGCCACTATCTTAGAAAACTCAGCTTTGTGACCCATGCAAGATAAATGAAAATGTACCTAGATAAAGTGGCGACACCACTAACACCTTATGTAGAAATAATAGTAAGATAAACGATCTGAGCAGGTAAAACTAAACAATGTTGAGTTTAGGTTAGATTTTAGTGTTGATAAGAATAACAACAAACAAAGGCAGGTCAATGAAAGGTGACTCTAATTCGAGTTGTTGGTCGCTTTGGCTACTAAAATGAGAAGTATAAACCCAGACATAGGGCCAATGAACACCCTGTGAAATCAATTTAACTTCCAGACATGAGTATTTCACAAAATCTTAGCAGCAACAGTTGATACTAAACGAGTGGACAACTACCTTCTAGTGATCAATCCCCACAAATTGTGCACGCTATTAAAGAAATGCATAGATGTTATTGCGCACGCTATTAAAGAAATGCATTGTGCACGCATTAAGGAAATGTATTGTGCACGCATTAAGGAAATGCTTACATGTTAATAAAACAAACGGCTAGGAATCGGCACACAGATGCACTAAAATATCAAAATGTTTATCATATGAGACAACTATAACCAAGGGAAAAGCACAGTTTTTACTATTTAAAACAAAAAAGGCAGAGTTTTTTCTATTTAAAACAAAAAAGGCAGAGTTTTTTCTATTTAAAACAAACACCAAGTTTCACCCCAATCCTGTACATACGTATCACATATTATGAAATTACAAAGATTTATCCTTGGCTACGAGCTCAACTTCTACTTCCGGTGCATATTCAGCAAAGGACTAGCCTCCACCATTACATGTTTTTTAATTATAGAATTGATAGCTCTACAATTGTTTTTTTATTCACATCCCATTTTTTTTTTTTTCACCGGTTTGAACCTAGTAATTATACACTGACCAACACAAAAGCAGCATAAAAAAATTCAGCAAAAACGTCGAGTAAGAATCCAATGAGAAAGTAAGATCAAAAGTGTAAAAAGGAAGTCAAAGCAACACCTCCATTGGTTCAGATACATAAGCTTGACCCGAATCAGATTCAGAGTCCGGAAATTCCTTCGAGACACATCTACGACCTACAAGCAAATTCCAATAAAGGACAAATTATTACATAGAAAAAAATCAAAACTACAAAAGGGCAGTTTCAAAATTAGATATTCAAATATTTGAGCCGTGGAGTACAAGCGGAAAAAACTAACGTGGAGAATCAGACTGAGAACGAATGGAAAGCCCCAGAGAGCGCGAAAAAGAAATAGACGACGGCGACGGGGAGATTGGAAGCTTAACTTTTCGCGATACATCGGGAAGATTTTGAGCAGAAAAACGGGAGAGATGAATTTGCGACTGCCATTGTTGCTGATTGATAGCTTCGAAATTCATCTTCGGTTTGCACAGAAACATGGTCAAATGCCTAACAGTTTCAAACTCAAGAGTCAAAGCTAGACTGTAAACTACAGTCTCCAAGCTACTTCCGGCCATTGGATTTATTGAATATGGTCAACTACGGGCCGGTCCAGTCGGTTCGGCTCTTTGTCCTTCCGTCAAAGTGATTGACGGTTCAGATCGCCCAGCGTAATTACACGTGTTACTCCGTATACGCTAAGTCAAACAGCTGAAGTAATATTTTTTCTTATTTGGTAATTTAAATTATTCTGAAAGTTTTGTAAAATGAATATTTTATATTTTTAAAAAGATGCTGTTTAGTGTTTACCAACGTAATTAATTACTGAGTACATTTTATATTAATTTAGCTTAATTAAGCAACATGTATAAGAAATTATGAATTAATCTGTAAAACGATCGTTTCATTTTACCAATAGTTTATATATATATATATATATATATTTATTTATTTATTTATTTATTAACATTTTAAGACAGTCTAGTGGTTTAATCTACTTTTTTTGTATTTAAAAAGTTTTGGATTTCTACGGACTACAAAAATATCTTTTTCTTTCTTTGACGAAATTATAAAGACAACTACATTGTGAACGGTATATTTATTGTTTTAATCTGTACACTATTTATATAAACTTTTTATATATATATTAGCATCCACAAACATGCCGATTACAATATAATTAATTGTTTTTGGTAAATTTATATAATTAGTTCATGTATATATAATAGGTCAAGCTATTGGCTTGTTTCAAGAGCTAATTGAGTTGTGGAAGTTATGAAAAATGACTGAAGCTTTGCATATGTTACCCTCTTAATTAAGTCTCGGCTTGTACCACAAAAAGAGTATAATAGTAAGATGTTGTTTATTCGATAATGATGCGAGTTCAACTCTTTTGGGCCCATTAAAAAAATAACAATTAAGTCTTTAACTTCTTGTGTTTTAGACAAATAATATAAAATGTACATGTCACATAATAGTTCAATGAATATTAATTGCAAATCAAAAGACATAAACCAAAACAAGAAAAAAATTACTTATTTGATGTTCAAAATCCTTAGTTAGGAAGTCACATGAAATGCCCATTCATGAACGCAATCCCAAATTCAATTTTCACAACTATAAGTTAAAATACATACCAAACTCCTTTTAATTAACCAAATGGAAGACCAAACATGATGCGGCATCTGTGATGGTTTGTTGGAACGGCAGTTGTTTTGAAATGCTCAACGCTCAGCAAAGACTATCACCCTCATGTTATGTGTTTGATTATATCAATTAATCCACCGATAATTGGCGTACTCAATTATCAATTAAACTACACCAACACATTGTATTCCTAAGACAAAAGGGAGGGACCGCAATACTAGAGAATATACTAATATTGTTGTAATGTTTATCAAAGACAGGCATATCTATTCAGCTTTAGCTTATAATTAAATTAATAATCGAGGTTATCATTGTAAGCTAATCATTTTGATTATCATATAAGGATAATAATCAATATAAAAAATAATAGCATCTCTAACAAACATTTCCTAAATTTACTGTACAAATAGTCAAAGAATTAAAGAAAAGAAGAGGGATGGGGCAGTGGGAGTTTGGACTCATCTAGTCTGTTTGCTTTGCTTTGATTTCACACCCAAATGTCGCCGACTTTAAAGCCACTTCTTTTTGGCTGGTGGTTTTTCTCCCAGATTCCACCACCGACCTTTAACGCCATTGGTGCTAGCCAGCTCTCTTTCTACGTGTCGCTTTCTGATTGCGTCGACCCTAACATCTGTCATTTTCTTGGACAACTCAGTCCCTAATCTCAACGGATATACCTAATATATAACGGCGCCAGGCTCAGCCTGGGACCCATTAACGGCCACCGTGACGGTGAAGCCACGAACATCAACAAAACCCGACCGCCAAGTCATTCCATAACCGCCCCCACATCTGTCACGCCAAATCACTGAAGACGCGCCACGTGTGTTCGTACCCAACAAAACGGCTACGCGTTGTAAATGGCAGTTTCGCAAATTTTACGATCTTCAGAGATTTTTAATTCCATGATCTAATGGAATTAAATTTTTTATGCCTAGGAGTTTCTCTCTGAGTCTTTGTTTCCAACTTTCATCTACTGGTCTTCCTGGGTTTGATTCTCTGCAGCTTTTTGGTTCTCTCTCCGGTTTATCAAACCCTACATTTCCTGAAATTCCCAGTCATTTTTCTGTAGGGTTTTTTGTTTTAATCCCAAATCTCTCTGTCACTGGTGAGCCACATTGACATAGAGTGCCCTCACCGGAGGGAGCCAAAAAGGGTCGCTTGCTGCGGAGTTTCTAGGGTTTTCAATGACTTATTATGAAGAAGATGGTAGGGGTGAGGTAGCGCCGCAGCTAGGGCTTAGAATTGGGGGCGATGGTAATAATGGGGATTATGTGAAATTGGAGGAGGGTTTGGATGCCCCGCTGGAACCGTCTACACCGAGAAGAGGAGGAGCTTTGTGGTATTGGTTTCGGTTTGTATTGTTGCTCGTGTGTTTGGGGTTGCTGGCTTGGGTTTTTCTCACATGGGTGGGACCGTTTTTCATGGACAAGGTTAGTACTTGTGTGAAATTGCTTTTGTTTATTGTTGTATTGGTGAGTAATTGTGCTCTAGGTTTGAACAATTTATGTTTCTATTTATTTATTTTTTCTTATTTTTGGTTTTGGGTTTATTGAAATACCTGTACTTGAGGTTTTTTGCGTATGGGTTTTGTTCAATTGGTATGTTGCTATGAACTTATTTTGGACCAATAAAAAAAATGCTTTTGATGTTTTCATTTTTGTTAATTAACGAATGTTTATAGCTTTTTTTCTTTTTCCTTTTTAATATAGACATGCATGAAACTCGTGTTCATTGAATCACCAGTCTACACTATGTGATTCTTTAATTAATCTACATTATCCAGTTATTTGTATATTAGTCAACATTAAGTACATAAAACGAAAAGAAAAAAAGGAGGGACTGACTTTTTCTTGATTGTAAGCGGGTTTTAATTCGTGTAACATTGGTATTTTAGATGAGATAGGTAATTGTGTATTAGTATTTGGTTCACAACGTGTATAATGGTTTCGGCTAACTTTGAAGTATTTAACTGTAGATAGCCGATTTGACAATTCAGCTTTCGTTCATAGTGTGGAAGTTTGATATTTTACCTTGTCGATAGAAACTGTACAATAATGCTTCAATGGAAAAATTTAAGATTTAAGCTGTTTGATGTGTATTCATCCCCCTTATAAGTTATAACCAGCTTTAAAAGTGACCTCTAACAGGTTTGGAGGTCTCTGGTTTCTGGTACTGATGTGGCTAGAAAATATTCATATATTTTCTGAAATATGCTTGTTTACATATAAAGCTCTATACTTCGATGGTTATAACATGAGCCTTTACAGGAGATTATTCCTCTTATAAATTGGGAGACAGCAACATTCACTACTCCAGTGCTTGCCATTCTGGTTTTTGCTTCTGTGGCAGTATTTCCCACTCTACTTCTACCATCTACACCATCCATGTGGGTGGCTGGGATGACTTTTGGTTATGGCTTTGGATTTTTACTAATCATAGTACCTGCAGCTATTGGCATATCTCTTCCATATTTTATTGGTTCTCTCTTCTGTCACAAGATTCAGGTTTGTACCTTGTGTTAAACCCCCACCCCCTTCTTTCCCCCAAACTCTCTAAGTATATATTTATCTATCTATGTCTCTCTGTGAATATTTTTACATGAAGAGCTATATTATTATCATTATTATTATTTTTGTTTTGTAGGGATGGTTGGATAAGTATCCAAAAAGAGCTTCAATTCTAAGATTAGCCGGTGAAGGAAACTGGTTTCATCAGTTTCGAGCTGTAACTTTAATTAGGATCTCTCCATTCCCTTACATCATCTACAACTATTGTGCTGTGACAACACATGTTAAGTATGGTCCTTACCTATTGGGTTCGTTGGTTGGAATGGTGCCGGAAATATTTGTTGCTATTTACACGTATGAACTCTCTCTCTCTCTCTCTCTCTCTCTCTCGCTCTCTCTGTGTGTATTTGTGTGTGCGTGCTTTGAGGTACATTAGGACCTAAGAAATCTAGTATATTTTGATTGTAGGTTGGTGAGGCTTGTTATTGTAATTGTGCATTGGCATTATCATCCCATGTTATAGGAGTTCTCAAATTATAGTATTAAGGGTATCATAAATAAAATTTCTAGCCAGCTTGCAAAACTTGGGTAGTGCTATGTTGTGCTGGAAGTGTCTCTAGGTGGCGTAGGTTTATTTTTAGATTAGCCAGTAAATTTTACCATTACCAAGTGGACAGAATTCGATCTTTGTTATTTGTGGAACTATCAGTAAATTACAATTCACAAACGTATCTATTGGCTTGCTCTTTAGTCTAGATTTTTAGAAGTGGGATTTGTTGAATACCCTGTGTGCGTGTGAAACCCAATATCTCTGTCTTCAGAAATAATTGGTGGAAACCATGTTATCATTAAATACTGACCTCTGTTAGCTAATAGGACTGCAACGAGACTTATTTTCAGAGTGCTGGTATAAAATGTGTCTGATCATCTGTATCAAGTTCTGGTGTCTGGTTGCTCTGCTCCTCACCTAGCATGGTGCCTCTCACATATAGTCATAATTGTAACCTCTTTTCAGTATCATGAATTCCGACAATGTTTTTGCCTAATATAACTGAGAGCTTATCAGCCTTTGTTTCATTTCAGTGGGATCTTGATAAAGACTCTAGCAGATGCTTCACATGAGCACCGTGGCCTTTCAGCCCCACAGATAATCTTCACTGTTGTTGGCTTTTGTGCAACTGTGGCTACCACTATTTTTATCACAATGTATGCGAAAAGGAAGCTGAAGGAATTACAGATGGAAGATGAACTACTTTTGCAGTAAGCTTCTCTGGTTCTAGTATGAGTTATAGCAAAATCAATAAGTATAGGAGCCAGGCCACGGTCTTTATGCACACGTGAATTTCATTGTATCCATGAGAGGGTTATTTTATCTGTCATGATGCAATTGATTATGGAAGGGCCCAAATAGAGAGGAAGCAGTAACATGATTGCTAACATAATAGGGTTTATTTTATTGGTAATACACAATTTCTTTGATCCAAGAAAGAATTGTCTTATTGGTAATACACAATTTCTTTGATCCGAGAAAGAATTGTCTACTTTTTACCAAAAAAAAAGAAAAAGATTTGTCTACTTTGTTCTCCTCTCCCCGGCCCTTCATTTACTCTATCTCTCAATTGTCGATTGTATATTTTATTTTGAGTTTTGAATTGATGATTCTCAAATTGTAAATAAGATACGAGTGTTTGATCTATCATATCTAAGTAGATTATATTATGATGGATTGCTTCTCTTGTGTATTATACATATGGTTGGAACAATGTAGTGGGCTAAGCACGTGGTTGGGCATAGAAAAAAAAATAAAAAATGAAAGCGAATGGATATACCAGCTAATCTTTTACAAATGCCCCACTTTCTTCTCTCTCTCTCTCTCTCTCTCAGCCGATGTTAGATATTACAAAATGTAAGATATTTAAACATGAATTCGACAACAAATTCAGTAACAGATACTAGAAAGCAGATGAAAGTAAGGGGGAAGGTATTATTGATGTGCATAAATAAATGGTGTTAGGTAAAAGGTAATACTACTTCGACAAATGAGTCTGGGGGTTTCCAACATTGAATTTAACTGTGTTTGACTGCAATTGTAAATTAAAAAGAAATATTATCATGTCTGTCATGCAATGGTTGTAATTGATACGTTACATTTTTATTTTTATTTTTATTTTTTGTTTTTGTAGCTCTTTCATGTTTGCAAACATTATTGCTCTGTGACACCCATTATTGTGTTTTATTTTTTCAGCAAAATTGTTATTTATTTAATTTTTATTTAATTATTCATATGAATGTGACTAGTACGCAAATGATAATAGTAGTGGACATCATAACTATTTAAGATTTGACGCACATAATAAATTTCCTTCAACATATTCAATACAACCGCAAGCACATCATAATGCTATTCCTATAGCTAAATATGGTAAGAATAACCTTCAAATGCCCATCGATCAACATAATAATTCTGTCTTAGAAACAAAAAATGAGAAATATAGTGCTAAAGTCTGCGTCACCATCTCTAACTAATATATCCCATTAATGTGTTCCTATTATTTTAACATATATATTATAATTTTTATTATATTTTTTAGAATTTAAAAAATTGAAGACAAGGGGAGAGAATAAATAGACATTATATATTCAATGTCCACAAAAGGTGTATAAAATAAATATTTATTAAGGGAAATTATCACTAATATTTTCTTTACTATGATAGTATTATTTTTGTGATATTTATTTTATTTTTGCACTTTACAGTGCAGTGCATGGTTGGTGAGCCGGTGACCAATGAAATCCACACATTCGAACTACTATTAAATTTGACCATCACGTAGTTCTTGCCTTATTAGAGAACCGACAGACTGCGTACGTACAGAACACGCGCGCACGGAGCCTCTGCTAGTAGAATGAAAGGGTGCCAACCACGCGCTCTAACTGTGCGTTTTAGAATTTGGCTTCCAATTGCCCCGTGCTCGGGGCAATAATAAAGTGCTTCGCAGCACCTCTGTGCTTAAAGTGTTGCATGACGTTGATAGGGTAGAAATTAGAGAATTAAATAATAAAAAAAATAAAAGAAATATCATAAGGCTGTGTGATGCGTCTGTTTGGGACCACCCATGAGCTTGCCAACTACTATTGTCATGTTCGGTGCATTTAAGGCATTTTCTTAATCCCTCTTTGAAACCGTTTTATGCAACGGCCAAACACGGAATAACCAAATTAAGCACTTATGGAAGCCTACGTCCAGATCAATCTGCATTTAATAAACGCACTTCTATTTTCTACTCTCTTTTTTTTTTTCCAACCCTCTTTTCTCTTTTTTATAAATTTTATTTATTTTCTGAGTTTTTTGGCAGAGTTGAGATTCTTCCTATCATTGTTGGTCAAATGCAAGGAGACAAGCTATGAAATGCAACAGTGTAACTTTAACAAAAAAAAAAGCATAAAAATGAGCTAAAATGGTTGAAAGAAACCCATTGAACCACGTGGCATGATCTGAGCAGAGTACTGGAACTTAGAGCTAATGCAGAGGATTATCAATTTTCCAGCTGGAAATACTTTTTTTTTTTTTTGGTTTCTTTAGCTTTTCGTCAAGTTTTTTTCGTTTATTTTTTTTTTCTTCCAAATTTGTAGATTACAGGGTGGAAAAGGAATAAAATTGACGTATCATCTGCACCAAATTAGTCTTACTAATATAATTATCAATAAAATAATGACATGGTATGCAATAAATAAAACAACGAATGTCGTCTCTGAGTCTCAGTCGAAAAACGGATAGGAGAAAGTTTCAACGCAAAAGCAAAGAGACAGTGAGAAGAAAGGAGGAGAGAGATAGAGAGAGAGGAGAGTTGGTTATACTAACCAGTACAGACAAAGAGAGAGGCCCTGGTTCTCTCTGCTCTCCTCGTCTTCTTTATTTACTCTTTGGATAGTAATTGTGGTGGTGGCATGGTTGGTGGGAGGGAGTAAATGCTGTGGAAGAAAGACAGGCCCTACATGGTGCTGAGACAGAAGAGAGCAGAGAGAGAGAGACACATAATGGGATTTCCTTGTTTAATTTCATATCATTGTTTTATATGAGAAACTCTGTAAAATAAAGAGAGAGAGAGAGTGGAAATGAACATGCACGTGGTTCAGCTCAGCTTCACTTGGGTGGTGGCAAAATGCTTTGTTTTAGACACTTCTATAAGCGGTTTTTATTAAATTTCGCTCTCATTGTCTGACCTTGCTTTCTTTGTAGCAAAGGAAGAACCAAGCTACCATTTTTTTTTTTCTATTTTCGTTACAATTGAGCCCATACCTCCTTGTCCTCCATTCCTTCTCTCTCTGTCAACTCTGAGTTTTTTTTGCTGATTTGGTCTAATCCCAGAAGAGAAAAAAGGTTGACGACGCCGTGGATCTTTCCTCCGGAAGCTAAGAGAAGCAGAGTTCAAAACGGGTACCTGTATTTGTGATTCTTTTTTGCACAAATGTGTTGGAAGTTTAAGAGTTGTCTTCAATTTGATTGAGTCCCAGAAGGTGGAAAACAATGTTATGTGGTCTCGATCGCTGTATTGTATTTTTCAGTCTCAAAAATCTAAGAATCACACACGGAAACACTTGCAACACTTGGAGCAGAGTAGCAGAGGAACTTGGATCTACCCTCAATCGGCTTCAACAACCATAATGCCAAACGGGTAAGATCCATTTACCAGAACCCGTGTTTCGAGCATGAGAAAGCTCCATTCTTTTCTTCTTTCTCATGCTCTTCTGTGCTTTATTTCTTGCTTCCTTGGAATCCATACAGTTCTGCCTGTAACTGAGAAAGATATATTGCTTCAATTCAAAGGAAATGTGACAAACGATCCGTACAACAAGTTGAGCTCATGGGCTCTAAGTGGGAATCCATGCCAAGATTACGGTGGTGTGTTCTGTAACTCTGCAGGCTTTGTAGAAAGGATAGTTTTATGGAACACTAGCTTGGGAGGAGTGCTGTCTCCGGCTTTGTCAGGGTTGAAATCTTTGCGGATTTTGACATTGTTTGGGAACCAGTTTACAGGCAATATCCCACAAGAATATTCTGACATTCAGACATTGTGGAAGATTAATTTGAGTTCCAATGCTCTATCCGGGTCGATCCCGGAGTTTATTGGTGATTTATCTAGCATTAGGCTTTTGGATTTGTCAAGGAATGGTTTCTCTGGGAAGATACCGTCAGCTTTGTTTAATTTTTGTCTCAAAACCAAGTTCATTTCTTTGTCTCATAACACTCTCTCGGGTTCCATTCCAGATTCATTAGCCAATTGCTCAAACCTAGAAGGGTTTGATTTCTCTTTCAACAAAATAACTGGTGGCATTCCTGTGAGAATTTGTGGTATTCCAAGGTTAAATTATGTTTCACTGAGAAGCAATGCTTTATCAGGGAGTGTTGAGGAACAATTTTTGGCATGCCAAAGCTTAAAAGTGTTGGATCTCGGTGCCAATTTGTTTAGTGGGTCTCCTCCTTTTCATGTTCTTGGATCAACAAATATTACTTATTTCAATGTGTCAAATAATGGTTTTAGTGGAAAGCTTCCTGGTTCGTCAACTTGTGGTGAGAGATTGGAGATTTTTGATGCTTCAGAGAATGATTTGGAAGGGGAGGTTCCTGTGAGCATTACAAATTGTAGGAGTCTTAAGGTTTTGGACTTGGGGTTTAACAGGCTTACTGGGAGTATCCCTTCTGAGCTTGGGGATCTAGAGAGCCTTTTGGTGATCAAATTGGGTAATAATTCTATAAGTGGGACAATTCCAAAGGAGTTAGCTAGCATTAAGCTGCTTCAGATTTTGGATTTGCACAACCTCAACCTCGCTGGGGGAATACCAAATGATATAAGCAATTGTATTTTTCTTCGTGAACTGTGAGTCCCTAAACATATGTGATATCTTAAATTTACAATGAATATCCTTTTGAGTCTTAACCTGATGAATTTCTTATGTCTGGCTGTTGCTGCAGTGATGTTTCTGGTAATGCTTTAGAGGGAGAACTTCCTAAGAACCTTTACAACATAACATATCTGGAAATACTTGATCTGCATCAGAACCGGCTCAATGGAAGCATTCCACCTACCCTTGGAAACTTGTCAAGATTACAAACTCTGGATCTGTCACAAAATTCATTCTCTGGGCCAATCCCTTCTTCTCTTGGAAATCTAACGAGGTTAACCCATTTTAATCTATCATTTAATAATCTCTCAGGCACTATTCCTACAACTATCCAGCGTTATGGCGCCGTTGCATTTGCTGGCAATCCCTTGCTCTGTGGTTCTCCTTTGGACAAGTCTTGCTCTGCAAGTAGCAATAATACAACGAATTCCAGGTCAAGAAAAACCAAGGTACTAACTGTGTCTGCCATCATTGCAATTGTTGCCGCTGCAGTGATCCTTACAGGGGTATGTCTTGTTACCATTATAAATATCATGTCCCGCAGGAAGAAGAAAGATGATCAGACAATGTTTGTTGAGAGCACACCCCTTGGTTCAACTGAGTCAAATGTTATAATTGGGAAATTGGTTCTTTTCAGCAAAAGTTTGCCCTCAAAGTATGAAGACTGGGAGTCTGGCACAAAAGCTTTGCTCGATAAGGAATGCCTGATCGGTGGTGGATCAATTGGTACGGTCTACAGAACTAATTTTGAAGGCGGAGTCTCAATTGCAGTGAAAAAACTTGAGACTCTGGGAAGGATTAGAAACCAAGATGAATTTGAGCAAGAAATTGGACGGCTAGGCAACCTTCGACATCCCAATTTAGTAGCTTTTCAAGGATACTATTGGTCCTCATCAATGCAGTTGATTTTGTCTGAATTTGTTCCAAATGGGAATCTGTTTGACAATTTGCATGGTCTTCACTATCCAGGCACCAGCACTGGTGGTGGCAATAGTGAATTGGATTGGTCTAGGAGGTTTAAGATTGCCCTTGGAACAGCAAGAGCCCTTGCCTACCTTCACCATGACTGTAGACCTCCAGTTATCCATCTGAACATTAAATCCACCAACATTCTCTTGGATGAGAACTACGAGGGCAAGCTGTCTGATTATGGGTTGGGAAAGTTGCTTCCTATCTTGGATAATTATGGTTTAACCAAATTCCACACTGCCGTAGGCTATGTTGCACCAGAGTTGGCTCAAAGCTTGAGATTGAGTGATAAGTGTGATGTCTATAGCTTTGGTGTAATTCTTCTTGAGCTGGTCACGGGTAGGAAACCAGTTGAGAGTCCAACAGCAAATGAGGTGGTGATTTTGTGTGAATATGTAAGAGGCTTACTGGAAAGTGGTTCTGCTTCAGATTGCTTTGATAGAAGCTTGCGGGGATTTGTAGAGAATGAGCTGATTCAGGTCATGAAGCTGGGGCTAATTTGTACGTCTGAGGTTCCCACGAGAAGACCGAGTATGGCTGAGGTTGTTCAGGTTCTTGAATCCATTAGAAATGGATCAGAATCATAGTATAAAAAATGAAAAGGAAAGGGTTGTTTCATCGCCTCAGAATTTGGAGCATGAAGCATCTTCTAAGAACACAGACGTCAGACATAGTAGTCTAGCTTGAACTGATTTTGAGCGACTTGTGGACAGGAGAAAAAAAGCTTTAATTTACATAGGAACACAGAAAATTCTTTTGCATTTAATTGAAGTTCATTATACTCGATTGTTGTTGATATTTGTAATTCTCATAATAAAAATCATTGGTTTATTATTATCGGCTGAAAAATTTTAGTGGGGAAAGCTGCATTGTGTTAAGTCATTGCCTGTCTAAAGATGGTAAAATGTGTAACTACATCAGGACTACAATTGGCAAATGAAAGCTTCTTGAGTGTCTCTTTTTATTTCGTTACTATTGTCCCAATTCTGGTAATTTTTGTTTCCAATTGTTCAAGGTAAAGACAACAGCAGCCTGTAGTCTGGTTGGTATTATTAGCTGCAGAGGTTTTACTGGAAATACCAAGTTCATAAACAAGATAGCCATGTAGTCTCTCTGTGGAAATTCCAAGTGTTCAACTTTGTTTTAATTCCATTCTAAGATCTTGAGCACCATTGGAGAGCAAAATGTGTTAGTTCCACTGTTTAACATTTTATTATTGTAGTTCAAACTGAATGGGGCTGAATCTCCCACTGTGATGAGTGCACAGTACTTGCCACCCATCCCAGGCAACAATAATCAGAACAAAATCCCTTTTAGGGTCTCAAAGTTTTTGTGGTGGGGTAATTAGCGACAATACTTTATTAGATTACTTGAGAATGAAAGCTAAGAGTCAAATCAAACCCTTGGGAGATCCATAAAGTTACTTAATTAGGATATCTTCGACTACGCTTAAAGTAGTAAAAAGGCTCATAGATTCTTCTAGTTGGAGGCAGTTGAAAGCATTTTATTATTTTGATTTTTTCAATTCACAAAAATGTATAATTTTTTTTAAGGAATAATTAAAATAAATTAAATATTTTTTCTTTTGTCGAATTTTTTTTATACTATTGTTTTGATCCTTTTCATACTATGAAAAAACGAAACGTCAAAAAAAAAAAATCTTTACTTTAATATTCAACTATTTATTCTTAAATTATACTTATTGCCTTTTGTTGATTTGACCTTTTTTTGGTTTCTCGTATTATTACAATCAGTTTTTAAAATTTTTATTGTTCAAGACCTTGTGAGCAAAAAGAACCTTAAAACAAAAAAAAAACCCAACAAATGGAAATTAGAAGAAAAGGACAATTGTACTCACCCAAAACCTTGTATAATGAATCAATAACATATTTCAACAATGGGATTTACAATTTTTGGATATTTTCCGAATTCGCTCAATAACAATAGGAATATCATTTTCAGTCAAGGTAGTAAAACAGAAACGGAACCATCCAGGTTCAATACAATGACAAGAAGATCCAGGAGTTACATTGAGCTTGGCCACATTCAACAATCTTTCCCAGAGCTCAAGCTCACCTTTTTTACTGTAAGAGCTTGTTAACCCATTCATGTCTGCCCAACAGTAGAACCCACCATTGCTCTTTGTGCACTTAATGCCCAATTGCTTCAACCCTGCAACAAATTCCGAGTACATTCTTCGAAGCCTCTCTCCATTTACCTCAATGAACTTTTGGATAAATCTTGTATCTGAAAGCATTGAGATTAGCAAACGCTGTGATGGAGCTGAAATGGATGAGAACCTTGTCAGCTTTTTAGCAGCCTCAAGAACATTCTCATTGAAGGAGTAGATTACACCCACCCTAAAACCTGGCAGAGAGAGGTCTTTTGATAGACCATATACTATATGAACTCTATTCTGGTCAATATCTTCTGATTCGATTATTTCTGCCATGCTTACGAACTCTTCACTTCCATGAGTAGACCCAGCAAATAATTCATTTGAGATTATATGTAAGTTCTTCTCTCTGGCAAAGTCTAGAAGGCTGTAAAGTGTTGCTCGATTGAGTAGATTGCCAACAGGATTTGAAGGATTTGAAATTATAATGCCACGAACTTTCAAACCACGTTTCTTTGCGTGGTTGAATGCACGGTCAAGAGCAGTTATACTTAAACTAAAGTTGTCAGCACTACGGCAAGGAACGGGTATTATCTCCACTCCAGTTCTCGATTTCATGTCCCTATCCAAACTGCAGATCATGTTTAAATGTTAGTTTTCCCGAAGAAAAGATGGTTATCTATACAAACAGTTCAGAAATGAAGGCGATAATAATTACCATGGATAAAATGGCGTGGGAACAAGAAATGCATTTCCACTGTCTGCTAGGCAGAAGCTCAGCATTTCAATTGCAGGGGATGCCCCAGCTGTCAATACTATTTGTGAGGGGTTGAAGGAAACTGAATTTCCCATAACTTGACACATGAAACCTGCCACGGCCTACAAGGCTAGAAAAATTAGAGATGATAAACAATAAAAATCAAAAAGCAGTTCAAGAAGTATCTTTCAGGTTGTGAGAGAGTTGCTGCAACTGATCATGAAATTGATGACAGTTTGAAATCGAGTACAGCATTTATATATTACACATGCAAAGATTATTTCATGCGCAGGGGAAGGGACTAATGTCTGACAACATAGACTTATATACTATCAAGAAATTTAAGCGCTGAGGCTAGCCCAGACAGGTAAGGGAGAAGTTATAACTGCCCTTTGGAGATTGAGTTGCATGCAACAAACGCTAGTGACATAAAAACGAATATTAGTAAACAATCCAAGTAATCAAGTCTGAAGGAAACCAAAAAAGCCAAACTTTAAAATAGCAACATATGACTACAGCCAATGAATCATGCGGGAACATTGATTCTTACTCTCAATCATTAAGAATGACAATTTAACATCTACTGCACCCCGGAGGTCTATTTAGTTGACCAAAGATAGGTCATCACCAAGATGGAGAAAATATGTGAAAGGAACCCAAAAATGGAGAGAATTATGGCCTTATGACAGTTTAACTGGTCCTCATCCAACTAATAGAAATCCCATTTCTCATGCATACAAGAGTATGTGCAGAAACACTATCACATTACAAGAAATGAATCACAATATATCAAAACAAACTATTGGCATACATGTGATGCCGATTAGCCGATTCAATCTAAGTCTTCTGTGGTTGTATAAAATGATTTCAAATTGGGTTCTCCTTTCACATTGAAAGAAAAAAGAAGAAAAATACACTTAAAGCGCAGCACTGAAACAGAATGCCCAATGAACCTCAGATAGAGAAGAAAAACTACATCAAGCACTAATCTTGACACATTCAAACCGCCAACCCAAATGAAATACCAAATGAGTTCGATTCACATAAACTCTTGTAACAAAATACTAGACAGCAAACATGGAAGTCAACAAAACAGCAAAAAAAGTACCTCACAGACTCATCCAAACTTTTTCTAACCAATGACACAGAGAGCACATTACATGAAGTTTCAATAAAAAGGAGTGAGAAAAAGCTGGTAACTTCGCAATACTTAGAACATACCATTTTCAATTCCATTAACCCATCAAAAGGCTGGTAGCTTGCAATCCCACTTATACTCAGCTCCGAACAACTTCCTCCTCCACCCAATATAGCGTCCCTCGCATTTTCCACAAGCCAATCCCGAACCAAGTCCAACGATAACTATAGCCACCAAAAATCCATCATTTCCAAACACGAAACACAAAATCAATCAAAGTACATAGAAAACAAGTGCAACGGACCTTGTTTTCGGCCAACCCAAGTTGAATAACACCATCGGGATTGCCCAATTCGTCATACTCATCCTCCGAGACCTTCTTCAGTCCAACATAGTACGGAGAATCACCACCCTTCAAAATCAAATTGGCCCGACCCGAAACGTACGCCGGCCCGCCGGCGCCCCTAGGCGAGAGATGAATCCTAGACAAGGACCGAGGCAGCACAGAAACCTCCGCCAACTGCCCCGCCGACGGTGAAGGCTCAGGAGACGAGCTTCCAACCGGCGACGGCGGAGAAGGAGGCGGGTTAGGGTCGCGACGGTGACGTTTGAGGTAGAGCTGCAGGAAGTAAAACAGAGCGCAAGGTATAACCGAGCCCAGCACAAGGCCTCCCCTGCCTTGAACAACACCTTGTAAAGGCACAATAACTCTCATGGCGGTCCCCCCGCCAGAACTGGTGGCGGGTTTGGTACCTTCGTCAGGTTCAGAGCTCTGGGTCCGCCGGGAACGTGTTTGGGTCATTATAGAGTCATGAGGACCGGCCGGAGCTGGGCAAGAAGGTCGGATTTGGGGTCAATGGGTAATTGGGTGTTGGGTGGTCGGAGAGTACGAAGAAGAGGCAAAGGAGCTCTCTGCAAAGCCTCTGTGTGTGTAAATGTGGGTGGAGGCAAAAGTGTGAGAGTGACGATTTTGATTTTGGATTGTCTTTTGCGCCGTTCCTGTGTTTGAGGCGAGGATTGGATGTAGTCGTTGGGATTTTTTTGGTAAGCTCTTGACGTTTTTTACAAAAATGGCCTTCACCATTTCAGTAGAAATGGTTGGTGGTTTTCAGGTTTTGAAAACTCGGTGGTGTTTATATATTGCTCACAATTTGCTACTTCTGGACTTGGTTGCCACTCTCATATTTTACACTCACATTTTCATTTATTTTTTCTTTTTTAAAGTATTTTAAAGACCCAATTTTTACGAATGGAATTTAATATCCATTAATCTAAAATGGTTTTAATCACTTTAAAGTTTAAACCACAATTACATATGTAATTGTATATGCTTATATTCACCAACAATAATAATAATAATAATAATAATTGTATATGCTTATAGGCCCCAAAACTACAATTTGAGGCTGGAGGCTTAGGTGGGCTGTTCTTATATATATATGTATATATCATCATATAAATACATAATTTGTTGCGAGCCCTCAATTTCTCCACAAAATCAAATGTTGGGGTTTACGGTAATTTCACTGGCGCAAACACTAATTTAAATATATAAGTATTATATATATATATATATATGTATGTATGTATGCATGATCTCCCAAAGAAGACATTGTTTATATCTGACTATATCGCAAGGCTGTCCGTTCATTTGGAATCGATCACTAGGAATCTCCAAATTATGAATGTCCTCAAATAATTGGTCTTTTTCAAATCCATTCTCTTGGGTTTTGTCGCTTACCATGTGTACCACGAGCACAAGCTACGCCAACCAAAAGTCCACATATGATAAGCCACAGACAAATTAATATCCCAATACCCCATCATATATCATCACACTTACACCACAAATACTTAATACACCTTCTCTTATTAATTCCCTCCTAATGTTAATCGCCATTTACTCCTCCCATATTTACATTACAAGGCCTTCAATTCAAACCTCAGTACAAATGATTGGGAAAAGGGTTATAGATCCAGCACGCACTAGCTGCCTAGCATGTTTATACAAAGCTGTTTAATTATTTATTTAATCTCGACAGCCTTGCGTATGAAATTGGCATTTTCTTTTTCTTTTGCAGTCCAACTTAATGCATGGGGGTAGGCGAGCGATCCAATCAGGCACAGGACAAGGACGACTAACTGTTACTTCCCATCTTTTACAATTACAAGGATGATTACAATTAATAATGCCTGCAGTGTTTTAACAGCGTTCCAGCTTATTATACTCTCACTCTCTCTCCCCCTCACATGACACCTGTGCTGTACTTTGTTCGATCTGAGTTTGATTATCTTATTAGCTTAGTTTTGATTTAAATAATTGACCAATCACGTGATCTCAGAGTTTCAATAATTAGTATATACAGGACCCATTAGTTTATATTTACCAAAAAAAAAAAAGACCCATTAATTAGTTTATTGGGTGTACCGAATTTTGTTGCTTTATTGATATTAGGAGTATATAATTCGTACAAAACTCAAAAAAAAAAAAAAACTCAATATATATATATATATATATTGAATATTTGTAATCGATTATGTATATATTCATAATCGTCCTAAAATTTAAAGTGTTCTGTGTAAAATTTTAAAAAATATATTTTTATTTTAAAATTTTTTATATTTAAAAAATATCACATAAGTCAAATAAATATTTTTGAGTAATTCTATTAGATAAAAATACAAATAATACTATCAAATACTAAAATATTAAATTTATAATAGTTTTAATTGGGGAAGTGCAACTGACTATTTTTTTTATTTACTTTTTTTTTAAACGTTTATTTTTTTTGGTGAAATTTTTTATACATCAGTTTTTTTTAGATAATAAATATTTTAAAAACACATAAAAGTTATATTTTGAGTAGTAAATATTTTACCATAGTAAATTAAAAAAATTATCTTTTGATTAAATATTTTCTTTTATTACATAACATGGGTGAAAGAGGGTAAGAATTTTTTTTTTCTTTTTAATGATGGGCCCTTAACTTTATACAATATTTAATTATATTCTAGATTATAAATTATATACATATATTAAATAATCAATTTTAATGTATTAAAATACTATAATTATCTAATATTTGTAATTTTTTATATTTATTATCTCTAATTTTTTATACTTTTTAATTTAAAAAATATTTTTTTAAAAAAATAAAATTCTTACAATATAAATATATACTTATATATATACACCTAATCAGGGCCGGTCTTGAAATTCAAGGTGCCCTGTGTAAAATTTAAAAGAGTGCCCTTTTTATTTTGAATTTTTTTTTATGTTTATTATTTTTAATTTTCTATATTTTTAACTTAGAAAAAAAATATTATTTTTTAAAAATAAAGCTATTGTGATATAAATATATACTTATATATATATATATAACTAATACATACTTGAGTCTTTATATTTTGGGAGGCATGGGGCACATCTTCGGGACCGTACCTAATATATCTAAAAATGTCTCTGTATTTTGAAGGGCTTTATAAGGTCGTACTACTCGTACATGCTCAAGACCCCCGCCCTGTATATACGAATTTCCAACATGCATGTAATATATTCAACGTCACGTGCGTTTTTATTCAAAATTGTACAACGCATGCACATGTGAATCCACCAGCTGGTACGTCAGCGAGTCGTATGGAAGCAAGTAGACCTCTTCTCCTCATGGCTTTATGTGTGCCTCCTATTATGTTCTTAAAGGAGATGAGAGGTTCTTCCACTACGAGATTTGAGAAACGCATGGGTACCTCATTGCTACCAGTTGCCAATCTCCTAAGCCGTTGCTTATTTTCTTCATATATATATATATATATACACACACACAACATATCTACTTAATTGCAGAGATTAATATGTAGACCCTTACAAATTCATCATCAAATTACATTATTTTCCAAACCCTCTTATTTGTTCAGTCACAATCACTCAATCACTTCGTTGAATTATCAATCAAATATTCCAATAATGTCTTAATCGCATCCTCTTTTATTACCTTTTCATATCCATCGTTAACAATACTCATAATATGGAAAAAAATATTGTTTATTTATTTTTTATTCTGTGCAGATCCTGTCACCTTTTGTAGAGTGTGCGGCTCTAAGATTTTGAACTTTAATACAAGTTAAATCTCATGTTACATTGAGGCTTGCAGGGTTAAAAACTACTGAAGTTTTCATATATGGGTTTATTTAGGATTGTAATTTAAATTAATAATATTTGATATTCATCTACCTAATTATTATTATTATTTTGTCTTGGACTGATCTTATATATATGTTCATGAGGTAACGGACTATCTAATTAGAAGTAAAAAAATATTTGTAGCTAAGCAATTGCGTGACACTAATTAATTAGCTAGGACATTTCATATTTGGGGGTTCATGGTTCTTGGATCATATGGGTCCTGACACCGCAAACAAGCATACATAGGTACGTAGAATATATATATATATATATATATATATATATATATATATATAGTATATTATATCAGCAATAGATATGTGATATCATATTAGAAATTAATAAAAAAATAAATTCATATTATTTATTAATTTTTATAATTATTTTTTACTGAATTCTTTAAAATTAATCAATTACATTTTTATTATGTTTATTATAAATAAATGATGTAGTGCACTAAAATATTATTCTAATATATGTATAAATTTTAATTTTGGTCGGGGATGTTGATGTTTGAGGCTGGGCTGCGCGTCTATCTTGCTAACGAATAGCCATACTACATAAGTTTTGCGCTTAGGATGTCTGGTTGGTGATGGATGGCTATAGGATAGTTGGCTTTTTGTGTATCAATATTCAGCCAAAGTTTTACAAAGCTGGCGTTGGCTTTTTATGAGACTACGCAATGTCTTTGATTTGGACAAGAAATGGAACTTTAATTAAGCTAATAACGCATCAACAGATGGAAGGTTAATCGAACACAAATTAAATTAAGTAGGAAAATTAAAAGTTGTGAAAATAGTAAAGAATGTTATGTAATTAATCTCAGCCATCTTCCAAGGAACATGTTTTACAAAAGGTTGGCAGTAACTCTTCAGCATGCACATTCAGGAGTACCAACACGGTCAAAAAGTAATATAGCCAAATTGGCTTTTCGAAAATAAAATAACTTGTGCCTCAAGTCCTTTTCTACACTAAATAGGTGAAAGTATAAAGAAAGAATGCAGGCCATGCATGCATGCAACTTCTAGTATTCTTCTTTACTCTTTTGTCTCCCATGTAATTAAGGACTAAGTTGATTCGCTTTATAACTAATTAAGCCTTCAAACCGCAACATTAATTAATCATCCGATTAAAGAGGTAGGGTCTTGAACTAATTGATCAAAACCATACCAATTATAGGCTTAGTTTCTTCATCATTATAGTCTTACTATGCATGTAATTTAGGTGACTAAAAAAAAGCAAGAGAATGCTGAGTGGTGGCAAAGGGTACTGATCAGTAATTAAATGCCCAGCTACGTACAAACATAGCAAATACTGGCTCTTGTTTCTACTTAAGGATCACTAATAATACATTGGATTTTCAAATTACTTCTGCATAAAAGTCCACAATCTAACAGTGCCTTTTTCAGTGTGAGGCATTATAAATGTGTCACTTCCCTCTTGACTTTTTCTTCAATAGGGATGTTGCAGTCTTGGATTATGTAGTTTCTTCAAAAGACACACACAATAAAGAAACAAAAAATAAAACAAATAAAAAGTGGTTAGACATTTTGGATTGCCTCTTGACAAAGTGAACCTACTCTACTATATATGCTCTAAGCTATTACTTTGAAATTTGTCTAATTTGTAGCCGATGATGTTTATTTTAGACAATTGTGAAGAGCCTGCTTGTTATAGCTGTTTAACAGGCAAATTGAATTAAGAAATTGGATGTTTCATTATCAAATGTACATTAATCACAATCAACACTGCGTTACACATGGATTTAACTCCATGTATGCCTTGAAAATCATATCATCTTATGTATATCTAGTTTTGGATGTGGGTTTTGTATAATTTAAAAGAATAATGGATTTTAATATTTTGTGACGTCAAAATTGATTGATCTCGAAAGGACATTTGAACAGTGTTTACATTGTTTTTTTTTCGTTTAATGATTGTTTTAAATTAAACTTAATTAAGAATTAATTAATTATCTTTGTAATAACAACGATCCATTAACATCGGCCAACTGGCTAATCACAATTGAAAGGACTAAGACCAGAAAAGCTCTACTAAATTCCCATATTACCCTTTCCATAACGATCGCATTTTTTGAATTTGAAGGACCGGGACCCACACCCATTACCCTTGTTGTCACCTGACAAAGGAATGCAACCGTTAGGGGCAATCTTGAAATTTTAGCTGAATTAGGAGGGTAAATCGAATTCGCGCCGAAATTTCAGAGTCGTCGACAGGATTTCACCGTCCCAAGCAACGCTCTGACCCCGATAACAATGCCCCTCACTGGAAAGACAAACGAATTCCTCGAACTTCCCTAAAATGACAGTTTTATCCTCCATACTATTCAAATTTCGGACGCATATCCAAAAGGCTAGCTCGCCATTCTCCCAAAATCCCCGGGGCACAGTCGACATAACAGATTTAAGTAATATTTTCTCAGGAGCCATAAATTCAAAATTTCGGATCAGTTACAGACCTCGACGCTATAAAAACAAAAGTGTGATGCATCCAAACACGCCGTAGAGAAGCCAAAGTGCATTGAAGTACTCGTACCATACGCTATAAAACGTTGTACTTTAATTGGGTGGGGGTGGTTTTAGAGAATTTACAAAGTGATGGTAAATATCAAAAAAGGGCTTCGAAGCTTTCAATCTTACCGTTCTTAGCCCTGGTGGTACGGCGACACTGTCACAGTGTGCCGCCATTCTCTGCTGCGAGACGTTGAATATCCAGATTTAGGGTTTTAACGGATCAGATTCGGAGCTTCATAGCCCCAAGCTAGAGCTTTCTGAGATTAGAGTGGGATTGGAAATTCATGGTGGTGTGCTTTGGTTCTGTTTCATGCACTTGAAGCTCTGGCATTGAAGAGAGAAAGCAAAAGAGGAAGCTTGAGAGAGAGAGAGAGAGAGAGAGATAATGGAGATGGAGGAAGACATGGAGGTTGAGCTAGTGTTTGTGGCTCATGAAATCGACCTTGATTACGAGTATGATGCGGCGCGGTACTTCGATTTCACTCGGGAGGAGACTCCAGCTGAAGCTCGTGAAGCTGACTGTTGGTTTGAGTCCGCCAAAAGCTATCCACCCTCTCGTGAGTCTTACTCTATCTGAAGCGTTCTCTACCTTAAAAAAATTGTATCTTTTTGTCTGGAATTTCTGTTTTGGGACCGATATCATTGAAAATTTTTTGGTTGCTGTTTGATTTATTTTGACATAATGAGCTTGGCCTAAATCATTAATATTTTCCTCTTTTTCGTTTTTGTTTGTTGTATTTTTTAATTGGTATATGCTTTTTGAAAATATCTCCAACGGCTGCTTATTGTTGTAATGGTTTTCCATTATCAGAGTCATAGTTGCTGTTGCTGTAATGGGTGTTAGTTGGTTCTAAGTTTGCTTTTATTATTATTTTTTTCCATCAACAAAAAGTCTTTCATTTGCTGATTTTTTCTTTCCATTTTACATCTTCCTTTTTCAGCTTTTGTGACGAAGTTATTTCTAGGAGAGGACATTCTCCTGGAAAATGTAAACACTTCTCCGAAGCCTAAGAACATAGAGAGTACGACATCTTCGCTGGATGGTGACTGTAATGTTGATGTGGGCCAAGAATTTTGTGCAATGGATATAATTAATAGAGGTATGATTAAACATGCTCAGGCAAAAAGGACCCATTAACTTTACAATGGATGTAAATAAGTACAACAATTTGGCATTTTTTTTTTACATTGGTTTGAAGCCTTAAATGGTGATCTGTAATGTGTTATGTTGTCTTCTAGATTGTGAAGGAACGGATAGGGGAATCTTTGGTAATTTTCAAAAGGTTCTGAATCAACCACATGGATCAACATTCTACAATCACCTAACCAGTAGCAAGCCAAAGGGCAAAGTTAACACTTCTGTCAAGCCGTCATTCCTGAAGAGCTCAACTTTGATGAAGCCAACAGCAAGTCTGCTGGCTAAGCAGACTTGTGGTCCTCAAGTTGGTTCCAGGTAACTTTTGCTTACATGGAAGGCTAAAATGACTGTTTTGTGTGTCATACCATCTCTAATATTCTATTACCCTTCACTGTTAGATTTCAGATGTTATCAGTGCAAAACAATGAGAAGAGTAGTACTTCTGGGGTGGAAAGTCAAGCCCCCAAGAGACAAAAGCTAGAGGGAGGTCATTTACGTAAGGTACTGAGATTGTGGCATTGGTAATCTGTGCTGTTGAGGTTGTTCAATTTCTTCATTAATGGCTTGGAAAGCAAATTTTGGTTAATGAAGAAATTTTCGTTCACTAAATAGAAATTTTCTATTTGGCTCAGTATATAAAATTCTTATAAAATGTGAAGAGTGTATTTAAAGAACTGGTGACTGTTGAGCAGTCTAGCTAGCCGATTGTATGTTGTGTTTATATATTTTGCACAATAAGGTTGGGTCTGGCTCAGATTTCTGAAATATTTCAGGTTGCTGATGTAACAGTAAAAGCACAAACTAACTTAGTACACAAGGTGCCTAAAAAGGTACGCATTGCAGTACATTATATCCATACAGTATGTTTGTTTGATCAAGTTCATGTATATTTTCCTCGACAGTCTAATAAAAATTAATCTCTAGATGATTTGATTGCTTTTGTGTGCTCTCTGAAAAAACCCTACTGCTGAAATCTTTTCCTCAACCCTTGTCACTATTGTTTTGCACATCAGAATAAAACCTTCTACCACTATGGATCTACCATTTTAATTATTTGCGAAGAGAGAATTTATTTGTTCTTTGTTTCACACTATAGAGCTTGCATTTTTCCTAAAGTTGCATATTCTAGAAATGAAGCGTGTAATCTTTTATTTTCTAACTATGATTTTGTTATATGGTACTTGATACAATTAGAACATTGGGCAATGAAAATGAGATGAAGCTTGGGCATAAGATTTTATAATAATATTCTTTATAATAGACATGTTCAAGTCTTACCTGGGTGGTATTTCAGGATGTGCAGGATGGAGCCATTTCTGCACATGCCAAGTTGAAGCTTACTATACCAAGAGAGCCTGAACTTGAAACAGCACACCGGGCACAAAGGATAAGGTTAGTGTGCTATTGCTGTATGTGTTATATATATATATATATATATATATATATATATATATAAATTCTTCAATTGAGCTATGGCAGTCTGGTCTACCAGTCTTTAGAATATAATTAATGTTATTTTGTTTCAGGCCTAAGAGTGGTACAGAACCAGAGCAAGTGACATTAGCTGCTCGCAGATTCAAAGCACGTCCGTTTAATAGAAAAGTTGGTACCTAAATTTACTAAATTGGGAATTTTTAACAATTATTTGATGTTTTGCCTTATCCCAAGTTTATCTGTAATTACAGATTTTCGAGGCCCCTTCACTGCCACTGCCAAAAAGGAGTGCTCCGAAGTTGCCAGAATTTCAAGTAAGCAATTGACACTTCTTTCTGCTGGTAGTTTAGCTGAAATTTTCTCTGCATGCAGGTTGTGACTTCTGTATCCTCAGAAGGGAGAAAAATTACTAGGAAAGAAAGTTTCTTTATAGTTTTCACACCATGAGATAACTTCTGTATCTGGCCTCTTTAGGAATTTCACCTGAAGACATTGGAAAGGGCTACGCAGAATGCATCAGCTATTTCATTGTCATCACATCATAGCAAGGACTCTGAGAAGGTAGTTGCTTATTTCGTTGACTAATTTGCATTGCCATATTTTTAAGCCACCTGCTAAATTATTATGTATTTGCTGCAGGGGCTGGACAAATGTAGTTCTATTGTTGCTGAAAATGGAAACAGAGAATCCAGAAGGTAATAGCATGATGAATTTTTTCATCAAATGCAATATGAGAAGAAAGGGGCTACTTTCATTTCTATTTCTCAAATTCATTTTTGGCTGAGAAAATAGTACTTACTTTGGAATTGCTCCTTGCTTTGCTTAGACCAAGTACCATGGGAGCTCCCAAGCAAGATGGACAAAATTCTGTACATCAATTTAAAGCTCGTCCTCTTAATAAGAAGGTAAGATGTCATAACTATTATTAGCAATTTACTTGAAATTCAATTTTTTGATTATCATATATGGGTTTATTTCCTGTCTGAAAGCAGATATTCTCTAGTAAAGGAGATATTGGTGTTTTCCGGAACAGCAAGCGAGAAACCACAGTACCAATGGTAGTTAAAAGATGTTTATCTCTTACTTAGTTACCCTGTCATTGTTACCTGTTGGAAGGAAAATCTAATATCGTATAATGCTTTGATTTCTATGTAGGAATTTAATTTTCTTTCAGGGAAGAGAATTCAGCATAATCCACTAACAGATCTTTTCAGTAAGGTAAACCTGGTATCAATTTTTGAATGTCTGATGTGATTTTTTGTGTTCAACAACATTAGGTATGATGTACTTTCATTTTTTTTCACATTTTCTTCCTTCTCTAAATTTGTATCCTCTAATTTCAATCCTTCTTCTTATTGAATACAGCTCTCTCTGACAACTGAACTCCAGCCAAATAATGGATCTCAGTTGAAAATTCATCAGCCTTCCTCTATACCTGTAAAGGTTATCCTTTGTTCCTCTTTACTTTATATCATAGCCAAATACCACATATTTTAATTTTATTTTCTCTTTTACTCTATTGAGTTATTTGTATTTTGGCACAAGGGCTCAAAAGAAAATAGATTGAATTCTTTCCGGCCAGAACATAAGGTACTTACACATGAAGAACTGGTTTATGCAATTGCAATCTTTACCTTTTATTTTACGATTTTTGGGTTGTATCAGTTTTTTCTATTATTAAATAATCTTTTTCCACTTTATGCTATTCTAGTGGAGTGGTGTTTAGTTAAACAAGTAATGTTTCAATCACTTCTCATGTGAATGTGTAATTCACATCCTACAGATTACAGATTCAGTGAAAGAAAAACCTCCCGTCTTTGGTGGAAAGCAGATCCAATGTGGGAGTGATGAGTGCAAGGCAGCAATCAGTAACAAATTGAATATAAGGTTTGCCAACTATGACGGACTGTTGATGCTAACAGTTCTTCTCTCTCTCTTTGTCTGACATTAAAATTGATGCAGGAGTTTGGGCATCCGCTAAGGTAGAAGGGGCAAGATTTGTAAACTGGCTTCTCTCCATGGGCATGGCATCAGATTTTACTGCTGGATGGAAGATAAATGAGAAGTATGTAGTAGATGATTGCAGAACAGACTTATCAAAGGTTGTCAAGTTCCTATGATGTATATGGTCAATGAATCCAATAATATGTTCAAAGGCCCAGTGTTGTACAGGGCCTTTAAGGCCACATAGCGTCTTCTTTCATTTTTTTTTAAATCATAACACATGTAATGATCAGAAGTTGAGGAATATATAAAATTCAGTATGTTCCACTCTGGTAATACATGCCATGGAACATTTTTCAGCTGTAGCCTAATTCTTATTTGTAGTCGCTACATGACTCTGCTAAGTGCTCATTTGTTTTTTGGTCTCTATCATATCATACCTCATACTATCAAAGTGTACAACCTTAAACCCTATATAGAGCTTAAACGGGCTTGTGATGGTTGAAAAACAAAAAAAAATATATATTTCTTCTGATTGTATAGATTCAGTAGCCCTCTTGTTTCTCCTCCTCAAAATCTTTGTTTACTGAATTATGCTTGGTTAGAGCCGTCTTTGTCCAGCGTTTAATATCATAGGCTCTTTTGAAGGGTTTTTTCTCCTTGACGAGTCTTCTCTTTGTTATAGCAATGGCCAAATCGTTTGGAAACAGTGTGTGCCAAACGAAGGCATGAAGAAGAGTGGACACGAACAAGACGCACACCATTGCTGAAGACATGAATGAAAGAGTAAGTGCGAGGCCTTTGGTAAAAAATGAAGGCACATGTTCTGCATATTTAATGGTAGCCACTGAGGCAGTTGTCATGGGAAAAGTGTAAGACCACCATGCCACTGAAAATCTACAAAAATTATAAGTGAGATATAGTGTAAACTAATTAAATGAATATTAGAATGGAAAATAATAGGTTTACTTACCTAAACCCCGTGAAAAAGTTAATCCTTACAACTAATGAAACATAGAGAAACAAAGCAATGAAATAGCAAGTCCTAGAACACCCATCAAACTCCCCATAAATTGTTTCCCAAGCAATACTTGCTGCTGATGGGGCTGCAATAAACATGGAGTACACTGGATGTAATTCCTTAGGCAATGCTTCGCTGGTCGGCAATCGTTGATACAAAGTAACAAAAACCACAAGGTAATGTGCAAAACCTACTGCCCATAAGAACTTGGCAGGCTCCTTCCACCCCACCTTGGAAGCTAAAATTGCCCCCACAAAGTTTCCAACCACAGATAGATGAGAAGATGGATTGGCCACCTTACAAAGGCGTCTTTTTCCCCCGGAAAGCCACTGGCCATAGATCTTCAGCTCGAGTAAAAAGTAGGGACCCATGAAGGTGCACCAAAGGGCAGGGTGAAGGCTCTTAGGGGATAGCATAGATGGTACACCAATGGCTAAGAACATGCAGACAACCCATGGTGCAAAGAAGAAGTTGACCCTAACTGGGTGGAAATATTCTCTTTTAACAGCTTCAAAGTAGAATATGCATTTGAGAATGTAAGTGAAGGAGACAGATATTAGAACTGCCAGAGCTAAAAGCCACAGGCCAAGGTTTATTAAGGGACTAATGTGAAGAAACTTTGTAGCTGGGCTTGTTGCCAGGTTACGCCATAACACTGCTTGGCTGCTAAGGCCTAGACAAATACCAAAGCACCCAATTGGAAACCTGAGAAGAAATGGCCATTTCTCATCTTTTGGCAGTAGAATGTCCTCAGAATCCTGCAAAATACATTAGATTTTATTGACACCTTTTAATCTTTATAAGCTTAAACACTAAAAACATCTTACTTGCTTAGCAAGGTATTAAAACTGGTACTTTGTCTATTTCACTGTTCAAATTTCATTTCATGCAGAGTTAAAAGTTGGGAAATCATTGAATTTATATTATGACCATCTTCTTTTGGTCAATTACCTTGACTTCATCGAGTTCAGGTCCTCTAAGCGCAGCAAAGTATCTCCCAGCAGGAACACTTTTATTGACAGACTCATCATGCCCAACAGAGCCCTCAGTCCTCTGAGACTCCATCTCTCTCTCTTTTCTTTGCGGCAACAAAGAATTCTGTTTGCTTAGTGTCGACTTGGTCTTGAACAAACTGAAGTGATCTTCTTTCCGTCCATCCATGCCAAGCCTGTTGGCAGAATCAAAACCTCCAAAGCTTCTTCCACTTCTCGGTAGAGCCTTCCTCTCATCTTTAGCCTTAGACTCTCTGTTAAGCACAGAAAAACCGGTCTCTAGTGACACTTGCCTGCTGAAACCCCTATGGTTTCTCTTCATTTCTCGAACTTTAATGGGTCGGTTAAGGTGCTTCTCTTTCTCTACCCCTTTATTAGGCATTCTACCATTACTACTTCCCTCTTCTTCTTCTGGTAAGACTTCATGGATGTCCACAAAATGAGTGTTCAGATAACTTGGTTTTTTGTCCATTTTTTTGCTTCTTCTCTCTGAAGCCTTTAGGAAAAACGGACCTACATATAGTCCTCAGTCTAGCTGGTACTCTTCGCCCTTGAGTAGTATATAGTACATTGCTAGGACACTACATTGTTAGTTGGCGGTTGTTTGATTAGATGAAATGAGAGCCAATACTTTGTTGAGAAAAAGTGGATGTTCGGAGGGATATCTCGTGAGAGAAAATCAAGGACTATGTGGTTTGAGAGCTCAGTCTTAAACTTAGATTGAAACCAAACTTGGAAGCAGGAAATGTGTCATAGAAAAGAGGAAGAGTGCTTTTAAACATTTCACGGGTTGGAGTAGAAGAGAAAAGTACACGGTTCTCAGTTGCTTCTCATGCATGCCTTTCTGGCTAGAATTAATTAGACTAAAGTGAGTTCGTGATAATCTTCGTCCAGCTTCTACATAATGGTTAGTGTGAGAATCCTCTATGGAAATTCTCCACTTCAAAACTATTTTCCATTTATTTGTTCTGCGTTTACTATATATAAGGTATATATCGTGCACATGAATTTTAGGAATTTCTAAGATCATAAAGTAAAGTACCGTCTTATTGCTACGCTATCCGAAATTTGTACATTTTACCCTATTTTATGGTTTTGTCTCTTTAAATTTATATACAGTCACCTCATTTTATAGCTTTGTTACCTAAAATTTGTACTTTGTAACCCATTGTATTGTTATGTTACTTGAAATTTATACGTTGTTGCATTATTTTATTGTTTTGTTGCCTGAAATTGATATCTTGTTACCCATTATATTGGTGTGTTACCTGAAATTTGTACTTTGCTACCCCAATTTATTGGTTTACTTAGTTACCCATTTTGCTATATAAAGAAAGAAACTCAACCGAAAATTTTGAATACAATCAAACTGGAAGTCTCAGTTGGGAGACTATACTAACATATAATTCATCTGTATGTATTCATTTGAATCACCTATAAAGATGATGGCTATTAAGAGATGCACTAGGCCACTCTTAAAAAATGCGACATTAAATTCAAAATTTAAGAGAGATAGGAATCTTTTTGTTTCCAGTTAATGTCAATTTTCTTGAGTTTCTTTAACAAAATATTGAACAATCACCGTCCACGTGTGGTGGGCTAACAACAGTGAATAAGGTTAGGTGCATGATTATATATATATATATATATATATATATATATATATAGCCAATTAATTAATGGGAACAAGCTCCAAAGAAAACAAAAATGAATCTTGTAAAGATGCTGGTGGGTTTCATATATATAGGTTTAAAAATCTTAATTTGTAATGAAACATTCTTATTATGCCGTTCGGTACTCACTGCAGGATTGCAGGCCGTTCAAGGCCGACTATACCATGACTCAGTTTCATTTCATACCTAGATATAAATAGATGCCAACCTCTTTGTATTTGTGTGTGTGTACATATATGCAGCAGTGTTTGAACTCAAATATATATCAATAGCTAGCTAGCACATTGTTTCATTAAGCTCATCATCCTAGTAGCAGCAGTATTCAATAAAAAAAAAAAAACTCAATACTCAAAAATAGACTCTTAATCTATGGCCTCTAATTCCCACATCATGTTCATTATCCTTGGCATTGTAGCCATTTTGGTGCCTTCAATTTCTGCAGTTGAATTTGTGGTAGGAGATGAGAAAGGCTGGACTATTAACTTCGACTATCAAACTTGGGCTCAGGACAAGGTCTTCTATGTTGGCGACAGACTCGGTAAGTAACCAGCTCTCTTCTGCTTCACTAAGCAAGTCATTGCTTTTGTTTTATTTATATCTATTTTGAATGCTTACATGATTGAATATATGGATGATGCAGCAAGGAGCTCACAATGTTCTCAGAGTCAATGGCACCGGTTTCCAACAATGTGTGGCACCGGCTGAGACCCAAGCTCTTCGAAGTGGGAACGATGTGATAACTCTGGAAACCCCGGGAAGAAAGTGGTACATTTGCGGTGTATCCAGGCATTGCGCGGCGGCAAACCAGAAACTTTTTATAACCGTGCTACCACAAGTGTCATCTCCGGCATCTTCTCCAGCTCCTACTCCATCCCCAACATCTGCTGCAGCAACTACAAGCTTTGCATCATCAGCATTTGGGCGGCTCTTGGGGATGATTGGCCTTGTTGGAGTTTTTGTAGCTTGATAATCAAATGGTGTCATAACATCATACAATTCACCTTAATTATTGTACAAGTTTTTTACATTTGGGATTTAATTTACAGTGTGTGCTGCAACATTTAGGACATTTATAAGAACAATATATAAAGTGATATTGATTCAATATGTTTGATGTTCAACTTACTATAGAGCAGATATAAATTATATTGACACTTACTCATGGTAAATATATGCATATGAAGCAGTCTTGCTTGCAGCTAAACTGGCAATTTGACCACTAAAGCTGAAACAAAAATGATTATTTTACATAGATTGATTTGCAAGAGAACTCAAAAGCTGTGCAATCCATATACTCTTGACTAGAACTTGTAGTACCATTTGTTTGCTAAGTTCAGATTTATTTATTTTATTAGTATTATGAGTTTTCAATTTTTATTTACATTTATAGATCAAATAGTTACAATCGCAATTTTTTCTTTTTTATAATTTTGGTATCTTTCAATCTGATTAATTCATTTTATCAGGGAAAAAAAAAAGAGATTGGCTTAAATTGATCTAAATGAAGATCTGGATTGTCTTGGGATTAGTTAGTAGAACTTAAAGATAATGAAATTATTTTTTAATTTATTAAAAATAGAAAAAGTACAATGCCTACTTATTAATTAACCTCCTATAATTCATTTCCATGCATAAAACCTTGATTTGAGTTCTTGAGAAAAACAAGTCGGTTAATAAAGGAAATCAACGGCGACTTATTAGATTGTCGTTTTGCATTTTTAGGGATGTAGACGGGCTAGAGCTCAATCAAAACTTTGTACCCACTACAAGAGAGGCCCATAAATATCTGGATCTGAAAGGGTAAGGCCCAGTGTTTTTGGGCTGAGGGTCGCTTTTTACTTAAATCTTTATTAGAAATTTTATTTTATTTTTATGTAAAAAGTTTTTTTTTTTTTTTTGGATAAATTTATGTGAAAAGTTTTGCAAGTGGTAAAAGCAATATTTAAATAAGAAGACATGAAAATAAGTAAATTACCTGATAATTTTATGCCAACTGCAGTACATTAATTAACTTCCAGATAGAACATAATGAAAATGAGTAAATTAAGATAACTTGGTTTTTTTTTTTTTTTATCTTAATTCAAAAAAAGAAAAGAAAAGAAAAGAAGTTGATGTGGCGAGTCATCGGCCTATAGGTTACGGACAAGGTGGTGACCTGGTCAAACAAAAAACATATACATGAGAACTAAGCTTCAAACAAAACCATTGTAAGTAAATGAGAATTCCATACATAAACTTCGTAATAAACGTTTGATGTATCCAATGACACACATTAAATCAACTCCATTCGGCAGAAAGTGGTGCGGTCTCTGGCCAGGCCCCAACCTTAATCTATGTATGAGAGAGGCAGTTTCTATGCACACCCTGGCCCTATAAATTATATACACCATTTGAGCTCAACAATCACAAGCACTCCAATATCGAGGCCATCCCAAAAGAAGGAAAACAATATTCTTACACTAGAAAAACAAAAAAAAATTCAAGTACTCAGGGCTACATAGCAAGTCTACTTGCGTAATCATGGCCTCCTCCAAGCTATTCATGGTGCTTGTCATTGCTGCAATATTCGTGCCTTCAATTTCTGCAGTTGAATATGTCGTGGGAGATGACAAAGGTTGGACCACCTACTTTGATTACCAAAGTTGGGCTAACGGAAAGGTGTTTTTTGTTGGCGACAAACTTGGTACGTATTCATATATACACATATATGAGTCCCTGTAGCCTTTGTTTAATTTGAAGCAATATCTTGCATTATATATATTTCTTTTTCAAAATGGATTAGTATAGTCAAATTTGAACCTATTAATCATAAATTAACAATAGAAATTGGTTGGGTTGGTGTAGTGTTCAAGTACAAACAAGGAACTGACAGTGTGCTGAGAGTCAATGGCACTGGTTTCCAGCAATGTGAAGCACCATATGGCACTCAGCCTCTAACTAGTGGCAACGATGTGGTTATCCTAGCAACCCCAGGCAGAAAATGGTACATCTCTGGGGTTTCCGATCACTGTGAATTTGGAAACCAGAAGCTTGCCATAACTGTGCTGCCTCCATGGACATTTCCTCCCTCATTACCTCCGGCTCCCAGTCCTAGCGAAGCATCAACATCTCAGGAAGCAACCACAGGCGGCGCTGGATCGGATTATAGCTGGAATGCTCCGGTATCTCCACCATATTATGGCAGCTGGAACTGGTATCCATGGCCACCAATGCCCAGCCCTAGTGCATCTCCATCAACATCTCGGGAAGCAACCACAGGCGGCGCCGGATCGGATTATAGCTGGAATGCTCCGGTATCTCCACCATATTATAGCAGCTGGCCCTGGTATCCATGGCCACCAATGCCCAGCCCTAGTGCATCTCCATCAACGTCTCCGGAAGCAACCACAGGCGGCGCCGCATCGGATTATAACTGGAATGCTCCGGTATCGTCACCATATCATAGCAGGTGGAGCTGGTATCCATGGTCACCAATGCCCAGCCCTAGTGCATCTCCAGCAGCTAGGGCCGCCGGATCACGTACTGCCTATAGCAGGATTTCTCGATGGTGATAAACAAAAAATGGACGTGATCGATCCCAATAATTATTGTTTTTAGTTTTGTAACAAGAATAATGTTGTCATAGAAACATTGCATATTGCTTGTCCATGACATCTGGTATTTGAGTAGTAGTACTACACTGTTTGAGTTACTGTTTGTATGCTATGAAATCAATTTGGAGACTGGTTTCTATGTTTGCTTATTAATTGATTGTCTTTAATTTGGAAGTGAGCCTTATAGTTGATGGACTTCAACATTTAATTTAATTTGATTTATTTATTTTTCTCATATTTTTGTTTATATTAGTTACTTCCTGATGAATTGGTAGCTGCTAGCTAGAATATGAAACTATGATGCTTATTCTGAAATCTCGAGTATATGGCTGTTTCGTTAATATCACAATGACGATCTGAAAAAAATTTATTACATGCATAATGAAAAAGATTTAGAGTGAGACTATCATCACGTACGTCAAGATCATGCATGACCAAAAAAAATTAATTTCACGCCTAAAAGCGTTTTTTCTTCTTTCATTAACGTGGAATTTAATTTTTAGAGTTTTGAGGGTTTTCAACTTTCTTGAAAATATATATATATATATATATATGTATATATATATTGTACAGTATTTTAGGTAAGAAATTGCTTTAATCCTAATAAATAAAAAGATCTAATTCTTAGGCCAATTGACAGTAATTACGCTGAAGTCGAGACAGATCTTGTTCCAATTCTATTTGACAAAATCAAGAATTTCCAAATTTCTTGAAGAACATTGTATAGTATTTTCCTGAAGTCATATTTTTATTATCATTGATGCAGCCTGGTAATATGAAATTTACATCCAAAAATATTGCGTTATTCTTTCAAGTGAGTAATGAGCGTAAGTAAACTGGTAAAGTAATCTGTTCCTATATAAAAATGCAGGTAGCTCCTAAGACAATATACTATTGTAATTCAATAAAACAATATATAGTTTTGGGAAACAATAAAATTACAGAATGTTTTATGCTTTACAGGCAAAAAAAAATCTTGTTTGTTTAAATACTTCCAGAATGCTACAGATTAGAAGTTGAAATTTTTATTTTTTTTTTATATTTTGAGAGGTAAATCATAGGGGTTTGTAGCGTAGTTTCCTAGCTAATTAGAGGTCGTGGTTATACTTTAAACTTGTAAGAGGTCGTTAAAATTGATTTGGGTTCTAATATAGTAATTTTTTTTTTCAGACATAATACATATGATTCTGTATATATATTCACTATCAAAATTAACATTTTACAGCAAGCATACAAACACTATAAGAAACATTTTTATGGGGCATAAAGAACATCGAAATAAAGGACGGTTTGTTGAGTGATTTATGACTTAGACAAGCTAATGCCACAACAGAGCTTTCAAATCTTAGCTTTTGGAAATAACAAATCAAATTAATTCTTAGCCGAGTCCAACTCTAACAGCGCGTCGTGGTTAGATTATAGTTCAGGACAAGCAATTTATTTGGTTTGTTTATAATTGTGTTGACCTAGTTATGGAACGATCTCAAATGAACATCTCCAACAAAATATGCTATTTTATTATTATTTTAGTACTTTGTTTGGAAACCTCCAATTTGCCTGAGGAATTTGAATTTTGTATTTACATTTGTCTGCACAGCAGGTGAGATGGTCGACCTAGCCGGCCATCGAACTGATGTTGAGAATCTATAAATAGGAACCACTTGAGCTTTCTTCTAAACGCATTCTAAGCTTAACTGGCAAGCACAAGTAAACAATCAAATTGGCGAAGCAGAGCCCACCATCTCTCTTGCAAAAGGTTAGTAATGGCTTTTGAGAAAATGTTGATCACAATAGCCATGATTGCAATTGCTGCGCCATCAGCTTTGGCTAAGGAATTCGTGGTTGGAGACGAGAAAGGTTGGACAGTCAATTTTGATTATCAAACTTGGGCTGCAGGAAAAGACTTTCGAGTTGGTGACAAACTCAGTACGTTCAAATCTTCGACTTTCTTCCTTCTTCTTTTTTATCTTCAAGTTCCGTGGCCTAATCAAATATTTTGTGGTGCAGTTTTTAAGTATGCGGAGGGAGCACACAATGTCTTCAGGGTGGACGGAAATGGGTTCGAACAGTGTGTTGCACCGGCTGAAACAGAGGCTCTAGCTACCGGAAATGATGTTATTACACTTACCACGCCGGGAAGAAAATGGTACATCTGCGGTGTTGGCCAGCACTGTGACGCTGGAAAACAGAGACTTGCTATCACTGTTTTGCCTCAATCCGACCCACCGGCATCTTCACCTCTGCCTTCCAGTGATGGTGGTGATGGTGGTAGCAGTGGTGCTTTTCCGCCATCCGGAGCTACTAGAGCTGTTGCCCCTAAGTACTATGGATGGATGGCTACAGCATTGGGACTCGTCATGATGACTATAATCTAAAAGACTAGGATTGAACTTGAAGATTTTTTCTGTTGCATTATTGATTATGTTGATTGGATTCTGATTCTCCATTACAAAGTTGGATTTTATTATGAAAGAAGTTTATGTTAGTTTTCCTATTCTAATTAAAATCGCAGCCGTTTTCACTCTTTACAATTGCTCGTAAACAAAACATCTTGGTCACCATTATATAGACAAAGAATCACGCGGAAACAAAGAGCCTTTATTTGATGGAACTAATGTGGTTGCCGAATAAGATTCATACGAGGTCCAAATATTTAACATTTAATGTAAGAAATAACTCAGTGACAGGAAATAAGGTCCCAAATTTTTTTTATAGCGACCAGCCTCAAAGGTTAATAAGAACTTGTACTTGAAGAAATGCAACAAATTAATGATAAAGGCAGCCAGATAATGAAGCTTCAACCACCGGTAAACTTCAAAGCAATTAGACTGAATATCTGATGCTGAAAGTTCACTTTCCACGAGGAATTCTCACATAATCAGGTAAGGCCAAAAGCAAACAAACATGCTTATGGTGACGGACAAAATGACACCTAAACCGAAGTTGACGATTCTTCTAGCTTAAGCAGAGCCATAAGGTAAAACTGTTTCCTACAAGCTAACCCAGATCGGTTTCGTTGATGATTGCCATTTGGCAATCATGCTGACGTGCCATTCTATTCCAACGTAAATGGAATTCCTAGTAAGACAAATATACAGAGATGGCGTGGAGGCTAGGATAGTCAATGGATGTGGTCATTTCAACCAATCAGATTTAGCCAACCCATCTACAATCCATGATCAAGAAAAAAAAAGTGCTCGGTTTTTAACTCCTAGGTTCACATCTAAAACAGGAAACCTATGCAGCAATTTCATTTGCCACCGCACGTCAAACTTGGATCAGCCACTTAGTTTACACATTCTATGAGCCATATTCCTCACTTTTAAAGACTCATTATGTCAATTTCACCGACAAAATTGCAAAATTCAACAAATTCAATCATGTAGTATTTAAAACAATGAACTCCAACCAGAATGGAAGTCTACTTGGCTAAAATTGATACATGGGAAAAGCAACACTTAAGAAAAGAAATAAAAATCATTCGTATTTTCCATTGTATCACTTGGCATTCTTAAACACTAAAACTTGAGATTAAAAAAAATAAAGCAATAAATATGTAAGCAGTGATATTAGCTAAGCATGATGGTTGTAAGTCAACAATTCTGCTAATACTACTAAGGTTCTAACTAAGTCATTTAATCATATGCTGAAGAAGATTGGAACTCGGCTACTTATCATTGAAATGGTCAATTTATGTCTAGAAAGTTCCACTACTATTAGACTTTGGAAACCAGACTAATCACTTAAGGATCTTGTTGTTACTCCTGTGTCTTTCATATATCATTTCCTAAGAATTATTTGCCGGCGGGTAGAGAAGAAAACTTCAGTCAACATACAACATACAGAACCAGAGCTAATGCCATTTGGTGATGTCCGAGACTAACGTAATGCAACTTTCAAGTGTTTGATAAATTGAATAAAACAACTTCCTTTAGCACATCCAAAGACACCATGATATACATTATTCTAACTACGATATATAACACATAAGATGCAAAAAAGAGTAGGATTGCATTAATGAAGAAAGGTAGGAAAGATAGTAATACAAAATGTATTTAACAAATTGAAGTGGAGGACAATTTTTCCACCCCCACAAAATACAGTAACATTGATATTTGAATCAAGCTTGTAATGTGTTCGAATTGTAGCATACATCATATAAACTTACTGATAGGGGGTTTAGGCAGATGAGAAAAATTGTGTTCTCTCAATCTAATCCTATCAATAACAATTTCAAAAGTGGAAAAAGAAATAAAAAAAAGGCAGAAAAAGCAGAAAAAAGAGCATTACACTTTCACTTTCCCCACCATCCTATACAATCAAGTTGCATTACTTTGTTCCAAATTCTCTTCTTTTCCTCCCATTAATCGGAAATAAAATCTATAAATAAAAAAAAAAAGGAGGCAGCAGCCATACCGTGTTTGTGGCGATCAAAATGAATCTTTTAATTTCTTTTGTTGTTGTTGTCAATGAGTTGTAACTTTGGACCTCTTCTTGGCTTCGCTGTAAAGCACCACACCCATGATTGTTACTGCGAATCCAGTCATGCCCATCACCGTCACCGGATTCCTAAATATCAATACCGAAACCACCGCTGCTACCGCCGCTTTGGCGTTGCCGAGCACCTGCAGAGTCAGCGCACTAGTGTGTTTGGTCACTAAGAAATTCGTCAAGTTCACCAAATACGCCACCGTTGCATTCCCAACCAACAGGAACACAATGAACCTGTCCCCCTTGGCTTTCTCGAAGGTGACAGCCGCCACATTCCCTTCTATATAAAGTGTAAATGGAAGCAGAATCAGAGCTGCCATTGGAGCCATGTAAAGAAGCAAATTCATGGAGTGTAGCTTCTCAGCCTCGGAGGTCAGCAAAATCCCCTGTACTACGGATTTCAATGCTCGTCCAGCTGTAGAACCAACGCAGACTAAGAACCCAAACAAATGAAACAGAGGCTCGCTGTTACTGGCCAGCACAATCCCCAATACCACTGGCAAAAGAGCCATATACACCTCTGCCGACTCCTTCTTACACGTAATCAGGAAGGCGAATATGGCAGTGAAAAACGGCGTCGTAGCACCAATCGCCTGGTTAAATGAGACGGGTAGGTAGCGCAGAGAAGTGTTGCCGCAGACAACAGAGAAGCAAAAAATGACGCTGAGAGCGAAGATCTTGAAGAACTGCTTGCGCGATAGAATGTGCTGACGCGGAACGACCTCGAGGAAGTTAATGGCAACGTAGCTGTAGAAGGCGCACGATAGCATGTGGAGCATTGTGAGGAAGATTGGGTAGCGGAAGCCATAGAAGCTCAGCAAATACTTGTTGAGAAGGAGGACACCGATGTTGGAAAAGTACCAGGACGCGATGATCAAGGCCGTTAATAGGGTCGGAGACAGGAACGATCCGATGGAGTAGTTCCCGCTGTTCCGTACGTCTCCGGTTGGGGTTGCCGGAATGTCGAGGACTTGGTCATTGGCGGAGTTGTCCAGCCTCGGGTTGCTCATACGGCGCGTCGTCCATGTCTGTGCCTCAACCATCGCCCACGGAACCAAATGGGAATAAATTTCAAAACTTTCTCTCTCTAAAACCTCTGGGTTGTTAGAGAGAGAGAGATATGGGCGAGAGCGTATGTATTATCCCTGTGTTCGTGTTTGCGTTTGGTACTCAGATCTGAGCAAAGAAGCAATGGAGGAAAGATGACGATGACGATTGATAACGAACCGAGGGTGGATCTAATCCAAGGGTGGAGATTTAGATTTGGCTAAGATATGGGATGTCAGGCGTTGGATTTGGATGAGGGCAAAGTAGGGAATTAAAAGAAAAAAAAAAAACAAAGAGAACCAGGGTTTATTATTTAAGATTCCTTGGGAAGCGAGCTAAGTGGTGGAGACTGGAGAATCAGAGTGTCGGTACTGGTTCCTCAGATTTGTGTGTACGTGTTTGTGTTTTTGGGTTTACACTTCAGACCAAACATCCTCGTCTAACTACGATTTTACTGTACCTACCAAAAAACTACGATTTTACTGTGCCTTTTTTTTTTATATATATTTATTACGGATTTACCCTTTTATGGTAGATCAACGACAATCCACGTAGGATCCACGGAGATGACTGTACTTGCAGTGACAAATAATTTCTTACATTTTTTTTTTTTTGCTTTGGACAACTTACAATAAAGTGTTTTTTGGATAAGATCATCGAAATTCAATACCCACCTACTTCTTTTTAAAATTTTCTTTTACCACATGGATCAATTTTATGAAATTATGGTGACCATCTTTCAATTATTTTGTCTGTAAATGTGAATATGAATGCAAAAATAGTATATATTCTTTTGGGTCATAAAATCATAATTTATAAATAAAGATTTACTCAAATCAAAGAATTACATGTCTATCACTAGATTAATCCCTAAGCTACCAAATAATTACTAGGCTGGTACCTATGCATATGATATAGTGTAGACTGAACCTTCAAGGAAAAAATAAGTAATAAAGAGAAAATATTCAATTAGGTTATCAAGGAAAATAATTTATTCTCAGATTATATATATATATATATATATATATAATCCACTTTAGCGATTTTTTTTTATGCAGTAAAAAACACAATATATTGTTGAATCTTTGTTTATGTAGCTCCAATTATCCAAATTTTGCTTTTAGATAAATGCAAAAGTTTTTTAGTTATAAACCGGAAAAGACATTAAGTCCAAGACTTATTTGAATTTTGCTTCACCACATTCCAATCTGATCAGTCACCAGTACTAATTACATTAAGATATTATATGTAACTGCAAGCTAATTTAAAAAAGTAAAAAATAAATAAATAATAAAGGTATTATAGTATTCGGCAGTGGGTCATCTTCACGTGTGTTGGGTTTTCACACTGGATCCATTACGTACGATGTCAACCAAAGCAGCCCACTATTTAATTTATGTCGTTGTGGCAATTTGCCATTTTAAAAAGGTTAAAAACAGCGATGATAAGGCAAAAAGCACGAGGTTGAGAGGAAACTTAAAGCCAATTTGCCGTATCTATCTATCTATCTATTTATATGTATATACGAATACCCTCCATGTATGTACGATCACATTTTCTATGTAAACTAACATTATTTTCTTGTACACCAACCACACAAGAACTCTCTCCATATACACTAACACTTTCTCCATGTGACTCTCTCTTCGTGTGCATGACCACCTTCTCCATATAAACTGACACCATCTTTACGCACACCACCATCCTCTCCGCATACATTGACCACTCTCATTGTGTAACTGGCATCCTCTTCATATATATATAACTCCTCCATGTAGATCAACATTTTCTCTATGTACCCGATCTTTCTCTCATTCTCTCATTCTATATTTTCATATATTTTGTTATTGTTGTTAGTAGTATTTGGAGTTGAAACAAAAACTAACTAAAAGCCAACTACTATATAAGAAGAATCATATAAAGTGAAATGATGTTAATTTGAATTATAATTAATAATATAAAAAAAATAACTTTCAGTAATTTTTATATGACAGTCTTTCTATATCTAAAACAAACAGTCTTGTTAACATTGAATATTATTATTATTTGGGGTCTGAAATCAGAGCAGCAGTGTCATTAATTTGGGATCTCCCCAACTTGCTACTAGCTAGTATGGTCTTACTATTTTTTTTTTTTTTGGTACTAAGTATGGTCTTTACTACGTCATGTGCATAAAATAAAATTTTTTTTGGTGAAGAAATAAAATAAAATTCAATTGGTTCTCTGAGAAGGGCCTAGCGAAATTCTCTCTCAACTGGTACGTACACAGGCGCTCGCCAAACCCACCAGTTTAATATTAATTACATTCAATTGATTAATTAAATATTTAAATTAATACAAATTTTGTCCCTTGCTACCCATTTCTTGAAATTTGGAAATTGTTTACCTCATTTTATGATTTTTTTTTTTTTTAGAAATTTGTATCAAACATAAAAGGAAAAAAAAAATATACAAAAAATAGAAACACAGTCGCATATATGGTTGTTGATGGGTGAATCAAGCTAAGACAAGGGAATGAATGTCCATGGGAAACATTTCTTAGTGGGCCTAAACACATACAAGTTTAAGTGGGCCACCAAAAAGTCCAACTTTTTGAAGGTGCCCTTGGGGACCAAGATTAGAGTTGAACAATGACCGATGAGCCCACCGTAATGAAAGCATTGTGTCAAGATGTCAGTATGGACCCATTAAAGCAGAGACGGTGTGGATAGCTATGATGACGATGATAATGGATTATTTCAGATGATCAACTACACTCAAACCACAAAGCCAAAATCACAAATTAACCAAACCAACTCAAAATTAAGCCAAAAGTGTTAATTGTTGGAGCCCCATGGATTAATAATTATGTCTATTATTTTCACCAAACAAAATAAATTGTCAATTACAAACACTGTCTCCCATGTTCATAACAAGAACTCATGAAACCAAATCAGTCTGTAAACCCCTGGCTTGTTCCTCCTAGCTAGATACAGAGAAGTAGACAAAAATGGAAATTTAAAATCAAAACCCAAATTAAAAGAATGGTTCAGTTTTCCGGGTATAATCTTCAGAGACAAAACTACTATCCGTGGTGAAACCAAACCTTGGGAGTGAAATGGAGAGGTTGGTGTTTGAGCCGACAACGTTAACGTCCCCATCACTTGTAGTAGTAGTTTTACTGATTAGAGCATGTTCTTCAGCCACTACAACCTTTTTCGAACGGTGGCGGCCTCTGTGTACGTGCCTCTCACAGTACTTGTGATCTGGTATAGCTTCTTTGCTACACCTCCATTTTTTGCCATCCGTTCTTTTGCATCTCCATGGTTCTCGATCCATTCCTTTCTTAGAGTACTCCAAATACGAGGGACTAATATTTCCCAGAACTGCAAATTCATGCCAATTAATTAGGGATACACACACACACACATATATATATAATAAGATAAATTACTTGGAAATTAATTATATTCTTTGACTTACAGCTAGGATAATCTGAGAGCACCCCACCATTGAGAATGCCAAGAGATGCAGCGAAACTTTTCCATATGGGAAGGAGAAGATGATAAGGAACAGGGAAACCAGCTTCCATGTATTTGTAGATAAGGGCTTGGAGCTGTAGTTCTTGTAGTTGAAGAAATGTGAACCCACAGCATTTTATGCCGTCAAGTTTCTGATCAGAATGACCACGTCCAAGCTCCAGATTTAGCCCAAGTACTGGAGCAGCCTCTTCTTCTTGAACCGACCAACTACCGTTCTTCATGTTCCAACCATTACATAGCCGACTAGTACTTGGTCCAATCCCTATATAAGAAGAATAAAGTAATTACACTTTACAATTGTGATCAAAATGGAATAATTAAGACACAGGGGAGACAAATATTGGAGTACCAGAATCTAGGTTTTGAGAGTCCATTGTTTAGGAAAAGGCAACAAGACGATCGAAGAAGAGTGCCCAAATGATACAGTACGGAGCAATGTGGTTGGATTATAACTGAGAAAGAGTAAGATTATATACCCTGAAATGGCAGCAACAGTTTGCAAAGCCAAAGAGGGTATATATGTAGCTAGTTGTAAAAAACTATAATTTGAGACCACACATGTTTTGAGTTGTCTTCTAGGGGGCACAAATTCAAATGGCAAGGAAGAGAAGGAGGGACAGAGAGAGCTAGCGTGAGAGTAAAAAGTGATAAAGATGGTGGGGCTACAAGTCTTCTGGTGTGTCAGATTTTTAGTGATAAATGCTGGTGCACAAACAAACGCGTTGTCAGGGCATGACTATAGATTGATGTCGTACATTTAAGGCTCATTACCAATATGTAGACTTGTGAAGTGAACAAATTAACTACTGGCAGCAAGGTACCGCGTGAATTTTTAGCAGCAAACCAGCAAAATGGAACCAACAATGTGAGGCAGCAAAACCATAACCGCAAGTAAAAATGTCAAAACTGAAATCCAAATGGACTTCAATGGCGTCGCCCGGACTCGAACCGGAGACCTTCAGTGTGTTAGACTGACGTGATAACCAACTACACCACGACACCTGGTTGGGATTCTCGTTTCAATTTTACTAGTTTATATATTAATTCTTCTTAAAACAATGACGAAAGAGAGACATTTTTCTGGGTTCATTCCCTTTCTTAATTCTTCCTATGCGCTGCATGTAGTACTAGTACTAGTCCATCTGGTTTTACTCTTTGATGAGAGTGTCTTTAATGTTTATCGAATTCGTACCATCAAATATCAATGCCGTTTGGCTATTCATAGACCACTTAATTTATTTTTATTTTTTGGTAATTTATTGGTTCACCTAAAAATTGCTGCTCTTTTTAATTGCAATGGGTCCTTTGCAGTCAGATTATACCTGAAGAATTAACTCTATTGCGGTAAGCATTTTTATTTTTGTATGTGATTGATTAATTTAGTTCAATATTTTTTAAAATAATCTTAGTTTTTAACTTGACAATTATTCAACTGAAATAATTATATATATATATATATATTTATATATAAACATGGAGGCCACGAGGTAGGTTTATATACTGCATCCGGCTGTTAGTACAGGGTCGTGTATTTGATGTGCTCCAGTTGGTCGTCTATAGAGAACCACAATGATTAGGTAGTTCTTGGGCCAGGCCAGGATAGGTTGGTGGTATGACCCAAGAACAAGAATTGGACCAGCAACAGGGCTTTTACTGTTACCAATGAGAAGAGTTGAGTACATTACTATTAGTTTTACATGGTTCATTAGCTTATAAAAACAAGATAATTCTGTGATGATTTGTAAATTATAAATGCTTACGAACAAAGAAATTATAAATTTTAAAGAAGAGACAGTAAAAGGAATAACAAAAATTAAAAAGAATGGAGGGAATGATTAGTTTGAAAAGAAGGGTATGTGTTTCTCACTGCTTTATTTATTAGTTCTAATTAAGAAATTAATTGGTTCTAAAAATAAAGAAATGCCCTTGAATATTGATTTGTTTTCTGTAAGAAATTAAATATATAAAAATAAGCCTTCAACTATTGTCGTCCAATCCATTAGACTTTGTACTTATTCAATTATTTGTCTGAACGACGAGGCGGAACTTGTGATTGAGGGCCTATTTGCAAGTACATTCCCCCAGGCGGAACTCATATCCTTCCAAAGTGATTGTCACGGACCACGTCCACCCAGGCATTGAATAGTCCTAAAATGATGATATTTTAATAATAATAATAATAATAATAATTAAAAAAAGAAGAAGAAGAGGAAAATAGATTATATATATAGCTACTATCTTTATTTACCATCTAATTTCCCCAATAAATTTTTAGGTGACATAGTAATAAAACCCAATAGGGGTAAACAAAAGTGATGATGCAAGCATTATTGATAAAGGTGTGGGAATGAGACAAAGTCAATCAATTAATTATTTAAATCTTTTTCCCATTTATTAAAAATATTCATGTAGGACATTTTAAAGAATTTTTTTTAAAAGGAGAATTGTGTAGAATTTTGTATATGTAATTACTTAAAAAAATGCATACATGGCTAATTTGATTTAATAACTAATTGTTCCTTAATTCGCCCATGCTCTTTTCTATTTCACAAGGGTACTTAATTAGAGTGTGTGTGTGTGTGTATATAGTTTTTCTCAGAACTAAACAAAGGAATACATAATTTGTTTTACAAAGGTACTTAATTTTTTTTTTTTTTGGTAATACAAGGGTACTTTATTAGAGTTCTTCCTACATTACTGAACAACAGCGCAAATTGAAACACATCTAAGAAGAAACTAGAAGAACATATATAATATAATTAGTCACACACACTCAGCTAATTAACAAGCGTGGGAATGGCAACAAGTGGTATAGCTTTTTGCAAAGTAATACCAAACTTGTCTCCAATGTCTATGTCTTCTGGTGCCATTCCATCAGGAAGCTTCCAATCAAAATGGTGAACAAGATTACCCAAAGACAAGCTCAACATTCTCACACTCAAAGACAAGCCTGGACAAATCCTCCGTCCCGAACCAAAAGGAGTGAAACACAGATTTGTTCCTCGAAAATCCAATTTCGAATCCAAGAACCTCTCCGGTATAAACTCCGTTGGCCGGTCCGGCCAGTTCACGGGGTCTCGGGAAATACACCAAGAATTCACAACCAAATGAGTGCCTTTGGGAATGGTATACCCACAAACCTGCACGTCCATTTGAGCTTGATGTGGTAAGAGAAGTGGTGCTGCTGGATGAAGCCGCAAACTCTCTTTCAACACGGCTTGTAGATACGGAAGTCTTGGAATGTCTTTCTCTTCTATGCTTTGTCCTAAACTAATTGTGTCAGCTAGTTCTTGTTTTAACTTGTCCATCACTTTTGGATGCCTTAGCAGCTCAGTCATTACCCACTCTATCGTTGTGCTTGATGTATCGGTTCCTCCAATGAATAAGTCCTGGTGGAATCATGCATTTACACATGTTAGAAATGTCAATGAATGAGCAACATCATTTTTTTTTAGATCAATATCTATTATTTACAGTACATACTACGTACCGTGAGCATGGTTTTGATTTCCGCAAGGCTGAGTTCCTCAGGGCTAAACTGGTAATTGTCAAGCAAGACATCCAAAAAATCATCACACCTTGGCAATTTAGATTCTCTACGCTTTTGACGTTGATCAATGATGTTATCAAGCAACGAATGCAGACGATGATAGGAAACCTCAATGTCTCTTTTTAAATGTTGAAGGTCAAACGGCTTCAGAAACGGAAAATAATCTGAAATGTTGGGCTTTCCACCAAGAAACATTATTCTTGCAACCAGCTCCTTAATCTCCTGAATAACGTTGGATTTTGGATCAACAATGTCCACAGAGAACATGTTGTTGGACAACAAATTCAAGGATGTCCCAAACACCAACCTCCCAATATACACGGCCTCCCCGCTTCACTTGCTTCCTCAAACGCTCAACCATAGCTCTGTACATTTGGTTCCTCAACTCTTGGAGCGCATCGAGCCGTTGGGTGGTGAAAACCTGACTGTTGCATAGCTTTCTGAGTTTTCTCCATCTTGGTCCGCCGGATATCCAAGCCATGGCTACTTCGTAATCATGCTGTGCAGTGATTGCATCGGGGACTGGTCTGCCTAGGCAGGCTTGGTCGTTCTTTTGGAGAAACTCTTTTGCCATTTCTATGGAGGAAGCAACAACAGTGGTGTTGTAGCCAAGTTGAACCGTCATGAGCGGACCATGCTTTTTGGCCATGTTAGCTAAGGACTCATGGGGTCTCTGACCAATTGCAATAATGTTGCCCAGAATCGGAAGGCCAGTTGGTCCTGGTGGAAGCTTTCTCTTTACAAAGACCCATCTTTTAAGGTTTACCAAGAAGTGGGTGCATATCAAGAGGATCAAGGAAAGGAGAAGAAAACTATATGACTCCATTAAAGTCTCCTGCATATATGTGCCATATGCATGTGATATATCTATGTATATATAGAAATTGATGTCCATCTTAGTCTCTCAGATTTGACGTTGCAAGATAGATATTTTGTCTTTGGTATCACGTTACCAATTAAAGAAACATATCCTAGCTAGCTGTTGTTCTTGTTGACCATGCAAGCCCAAAAATTAAGATATGAAAATAAATTATTTAAAATGAGCAAGTGCTGGCAGGTCCAATTGCATAATTCATTCAATTGCCATCAATGAATCAAGAGGCGGCTTTTTGAAACTGATGATGTGCTAAGAACCGACATGATCAATATATAATATTAAAAGGTAAATTAAACTCTAGGTAATTTAGTAATTTTTGCCACTAAAATAATTGATTGCTTATGTGATTTACTACATGCTGAATCTAAACGTTTTGATACCATTTTTACGAGTGGGCGGTGCTATAAAATATTGTGATATAGTGAAAGAAAAATAAAAAACTAAACTTCTTTTATGTTATCTTTTCAGATTTTGTCTTCTATATCTTTGTTTATAAATTGTGGTGGTGAGTAGTCAATTGACAGCCATTTATATGGATTAATTTGGTAATTGTTATTGTTTTGTGTTATTGAACATATCTTTGTCTGTAATATATATGTCAATGATATTTTTTTGACCAATAATATTCAAAGATAAGGAGGAAGACAAATTTAATTTAGTGTTAGTTAGAACTGTTTTAATTTAGATATCCACTATAAATAAATAATGGTGACCTTGAATGAAATGTTTCTAAAGTCAATACATTAATTATATTGTTTTGATTGAACCAGTAAATTGGATGGGTTCGCGGATGGAGGAATAAAAAAAATAAAAAGCCACTAAACTGATCAAACTGACTTTGAAAATGGCTAACTGAGAGAGACAGATCGGATGGAGGGACGTCCCAACAATTAAGGATGCATATATTATTATGTATATAGTCCAATAATAGAGAAATGATGAGTATTATTAATATATATATATATATATATATATTGCATTTTCAGGGATTTAAATAAACAATCAAGCGCTGAAATAATTCATATTTAATATTGGAAATTTCAGCTCATTGTTAGATGATATAGAACATGAATAATATAGAACATCAAGTGTAACATTAATATAATTATAGTGTGGGTCTCGTCTCTATAATCTAATCTCTATAATCTACACGTCCCTGTATCACAGAATGGCTGTTTGGCCGGCTTGCTTTCCTTGCGTTCACTTGGCCATTTGTTATATTTCATAGTCGGTGGACGTTTAAAGACATAAATAAAAATAAATGCTTTATTTATTTATTTTTTTACAGAAACAAAATTACTCATGTGCTGGTCTACCATGTGTAGCCAAAAGTACCTCAGGATAGCTACAAAAATAATATTAAAAAAAGAAACTAGGTTTTAGCTGTCCTCTATGTATATGGCATATGCATGTGTACGTATATATATATATATATATATTATATTATTTTCATATTTTAACTTTTGTGAAAACTATTAATTATTAAAAAATAAAAAATTATGGCTATCTGTTTGTGCCAAGGTATATAAAAGCACAAATAAATTTTTAAATTTGTGCTAAATTATTGAAATTGGCACGAAATTGCGTTTATATTTTTATCTGTATGAAAAGCACAAACGTTTTCCAGAAGCATTTGAATTATTGGTTTGAAAATGGCTTGATGAGAGGCACAGATCAAGAATCTTGATATTTGATATGCATTTTTTGCTTGCTGTCTCATTAATTGCACATGCACGCACGAGTTATTATATTGGTGAATAAAGCACACACACAAATGAATGGTTAATGTAATAGTCATTAATTTAGTATTAATGAAAGACACATACAACATGCATGATTTTGTTTTCTTCTATTGTTAATTTTTTAATTATTGGTGTAATAATATGCCATTCTAGACATTTTGAACTTCATGTGGTCCTGCTACTGCTAGCTATGTTAATAATACTGTGCAAGTCGGCAATCATGAAGTACCGATGATTAAATGAAACTAAAGCCATTAATGCTGCTGATAAATTATACTTATATATGATCACCAGCTGGAGTAAGTATACGCAAAGTGTAAAAAAGCCTGGTAATTAAAATTAACTAAGCATTATATATATATATGAGAAGAGACGAATTTAAGTGAATCAATTATTTAAAACATTATTATAATTCTATATACATACTACACACACACACACATATATATATATATATATGTATTACATAAAAACTTCTAGATCTTTGGAGACTTGAAGGGTTTTTGGATCGTGAGCTGCTGACCAAGTTCAATGAAGTTTCCATGTCAGGGATTGAGCAAGGTCTGGTCTATAGGACGTTCAACTTAATGCCTCTATTGATTGGGCTTAGATTTGGCTTTGGAGAGAGGCTGGAGGAATTTAAAGTGGTATTCCGACTCATTAATCTCAGTCAAACTTATTATACTCTTGTTCAGATCACTTTTTTAGGATTCTATTGATGAGGTACTGAATATTAAGAGGAAGTTTGTTCAAATGAATTGGGTTTTGTATTAAATTAGTAGGAAGTATAATTGCCTGATAAGGCTGTAAAGTACTCTTTGCATCATACTTTTGTAAACTTTGTTACTAGATATGTTATTTCTAATTTCATTGAACTCCAATTACAGATAGATGTGTTGGCTGGAGATTTTTCTTAGGTTTCTCTTTGTAATGCTGCTTTGGAGTTTTTTTGGACGTAATGCTGTTATATTCACCAAAAAAAAAAAAAAAAACTTAATGTCTCTATGTACGTTGACGTTGGTAGCTAGCTACTTGCAGTGGTGGACCAAACCAAACTGCTTAATTGAAAGAACACACATGTATATTTATAGTAAAATGCCGTTTTTGTACATTATATATATATATATATATATATATATATATATATATATATATTGTGACGCTAGACTGTATCAGCAATAAATACTCCACTCTTCCCTTTTTAGATAGCAACTAATCATATAGATTCCGTGGCCAAGATCAGAACAATAGAAAAATAGCAACCAAATATCATTAAAACTTTGCTGACAAAGATTAGTTGAACTCCAGAGAGAAAAGGAGGATGCGGGGTTTTATAATAACACCTATTTAAGTGTGACAAATAATAATAGTAACAATAATAATAACTATATGGGAAAAGTGTGCCTTTAAGATTGCATGAAAAATAATTAGTCTAAGTGTGGGTAGACTTACCCAGACACCTCGGCGTTAGAATAAAAGTGTGACCCTTCTTCTAAGTTTTCCATATCTTTCGGTATTATTGTTTCCTATTACTATTTAGAATAACAAATACAAGATAGATACTACTACACTAATTAATAATACCTAGATCAATTGGTCAAAACTCAGAATCTAATTCATATGACGGGGTTTTTTTTATATATACTGTTCATCACACCATTTGGGCTTTTTTATATTCCGTTTACCAAATGACTTGGGCTTTAATCCACTTAGTTTTGAGGGGTGTGTGTGTGTGTGTTTTTTTATTGCATGTCGGGTTGTTTTCTTAATAAAACTACTTAGTGTGGAAACTAACCAGGCTAGACGAGTCCATTTTCATCACAGTTTAACGGGCTTAAGCCCAAGCATCGGACTTTGTTTTTGGTTTTCAATGGACGTTTAAATGAGCTTTGAATTTTTTTTTTTTTGTCCTCTCCAAAAGACGTTTAGATGAGTTTTGAAAAAAAAATCCTAAAGTTTGAAATGCTAATAAACATAGAAAGTGTCTTGTCCACACCACATTTAAAATTTAATTTACGATGAAAAGCTTTATTCGTTGCCAAGTTGCCAAATGAAGAAGAGTACTAGACGAGGACAGGGACAGGGACGGCTCGCAAAGGTTGAGCCATCTCCAATGAGATGCCAAACTTATCCTCCATGTTCAAGTCCTCTGGTTTAATCTCATCATCAAGCTTCCAATCAAAGGAGTGAACAAGCGAGCCCAACATCAAGTGCAACATTCTTGTCGCCAATGGCAATCCTGGACATATTCTCCGTCCTCCACCAAACGGAATAAGCTCAAAGCTCTTGCCTTTGACATCAATTTCCGACCCCATAAACCTCTCTGGCTTAAATGAATTAGGGTCCTCCCATGTACTTGGGTCCCTGCCGATTGCCCATGCGTTCACAATCACCTTTGCACCCTTTGGGACTACAAAGCCTCCTATTTCCACATCTTCTTCGGCTTTACGAGGAAGCAACAATGGAATCGCTGGGTGCAATCGAAAAGTCTCTTTCACGATGGCTTGTAAGTAAGGTAAGCGAGAAATGTGTGATTCCTCAACTGGGTTTCCTTTGCCGATGATTTGCTCCAGTTCTGCTCTAGCTTTGGACAGAGTCTCTGGGTCCCTCAGCAGCTCCGCCATTGCCCATTGAAATGTTGACGCGGTTGTATCTGTGCCCGCTACAAATAGAACCTGGAGACTAAATGCTTAAATGAGAAATGTTAATCACAAAAGCAGCATAAAAAACCAATTCTAGTAAAATAAAATAAAAATGGAAGCAGTATAGAGCCTAAAAAATGACCAGTAACAGATGCTGAATTTGAGCTTTGTTGACCTCCTCTCTGTTTTCTTCTATGATGTCGAGAAGAGTATCTAACACATCGTTATTTTTAACAGAACCAGGCAATTTTCTGAACCGTGACCTTTCCTTCATCATCCTATCCAACAGGTCTAATATCATCCCAAAGTGAATTGTCATGCGCCGCCTTATGCCAAGTGGGTCAATCTTCCTAAGCAGGGGAAAATAATCTCCCAAGTTTGGAATCCCGACCCCTTCCATGATATTCATCACAGTCTCTCTGAACTCTCTGGCCGTTTCAGAACTTGGGTCAGCCAAATCAAGTGAGAAAACAGTGTTGGACAAGAGGTTCACTGCCGTCGTGAAAGCTGCGCTACCAATATCTACTGCTTCACCTGTTAGGCTGCTTTTATGGACATGGGCAAGGAGCTCATGCACTTTCTTGAGCCTCAAATTCTGGTTGGCGTCGAGTACTTTAGCGGCAAACAACTGGGTGTTGCATATCTTCCGTAAGGTTCGCCACAGGGTTGACACAGGCATCCAAGGCAAGCCATTAGTGTCGTGTTGTTGGGCTCGGATTGCGTCCGGTATGGCTCGGTTGGACAAGAACTGATCGTGTGTTTGGAGGATTTCTTTGGCCATAGCTGCTGAAGAAACAACTATGGTGGTGACCTGGCCTAGCTTCAGGGTCATTAGAGGACCATGAATTCTGGCGAGATCGGTGAGAGACCTATGTGGTTTATCGCCAAGTTGGAAGAGGTTCCCGATGATTGGTAAAGGTTTTGGTCCCGGTGGAAGCTTGATGGACATGTTTTTAGCTCCTGCAATTGAACGGAGAGCTAGGACGAATATACAGGTTAGGATTACACACCAGATGCTATTCATCAACAACTCCATCTCTCTGTCTCGAACTCACTAAAATCTTCTCAATTTTGTAAACAGAGGTATCTCTTTTTCCAAATTTTGATAATGAATTCATGAACTTAGACCATTTTAAGTGATTGCTTAAAGTTATCGTTGACTTTTACCTTCCAATAGCTAGCCACCTGGCCGTACACCAGTTTGAGCGTTTGACAGTGATGGAATGCGAAAAAAAAAAGAAAAAAAAAGCTTAAGCTTTAGTAATTCAGCACTATAAAAATTGACAGGTATAATAATTTTTTACCATTTTTTTTTCTTATGAAATAAAAGTCAAAAGCTTGAATATTACGAAATATATATAAAATTATATAAATCAAATTTTATTCCAATTTATTGAAATTAATAGATAAACTGTATTACAATGAGTTATAAAATTACCAAATTATATTTCATTAAGACAGAGTAAAAAAAAAAAAAAAAATTCTATAATGCGAGACCCCAAGCTAATCATTTTTTTTATTATTTTAAAACAGCTAATTAACTATCTAAAAACATTTTTTTTGACGAAAAAAATACTTAAAAACATTTAAATTTAATATAATATTGGTTCGAAACATTTAGGGATAATATGGATAGAAGTACAGGACATACCATACAACAAAGTTTGACTTGGCTAACTATCCTTCTTTATTTATACTATACTATATATACGTATATATATTTATATGTGTATGCTCATGCATGCATAATCTTAATCGTGGGTCCGGTAAACTGCACACCAGAATCTGAACTAATTAGTAAGACTAAAAATAAACAAACTGATTTCATGAGAACTGAAATAAGGAACACATGCATACAATAGTTTTTCATGTGATGATTACATAGAAATACAAGTTACGTACCATCCTTCACACATATAGAGGATATACACACCAAATCCTAAACAAAATATTTATGGAAAACAAACAAACCTAATAATTTTTAGCGGACAGCCACAGGAATGGCAAGGAGGGGTACGGCTTTCTGCAAAGTAATACCAAATTTGTCAGCCATGTCTATATCACCTGGTTTCATTCCATCAGGAAGCTTCCAATCAAAGTTATGAACCAGAGATGCCAAAGACATGCTCAACATTCTCACACCCAGATTCAATCCCGGACATATCCTCCGTCCGGACCCAAATGGTGTGAAACACAGATTTGTTCCTCTAAAATCCACATTCGAATCCAAGAACCTCTCTGGTAAAAACTCTTTTGGCCTTTCTGGCCAGTAAGTTGGGTCTCTGGATATAGCCCAAGCATTCACAATCAGAACTGTTCCTTTGGGGATGGTGTACCCACAAACCTCCACATCCATCTGAGCACAATGTGGTACTAGAAATGGAGCTGCTGGATGAAGCCTCAAAGTCTCCTTCAATACTGCTTGTAGATACGGAAGTCTTGGTATGTCTTTCTCTGTTACGCTTCTTCCTAACCCAACTGTCTCGGCGAGTTCATGTTTTAATTTGTGCATCAACTCTGGATGCCTTAGCAGCTCAGTCATCGCCCACTCTATTGTTGTGCTTGATGTGTCGGTTCCTCCAACGAACAGGTCCTGATCATGTCAAAATCAATTTGTTGTCTGTCAAACAAATAGACAAGTACTTTATGCGTCCAAACATTAGAAACATTTTCAAATATAAATGAGTTACCGTAAGCATGGTTTTGATTTCGGCAAAACTGAGTTCCTCAGGGCCAAATTGATAATTATCAAGGAGGACATCCAAAAAATCATCAGACCTCGGCAACCCAGATGCTCTACGCTCCTGACGTTGATCAACAATTTTATCAAGCAAAGAATGTAGACGATCGTATGAAACCTTAACGTCCCTTTTCAGATGTTGTAGATCGAAAGGTTTTAGAGACGGAAAAAAATCTGAAACATTTGGTTTTCCCCCAAGAATCATTATTCTAGAAACTAGCTCCTTAACCTCTTGAATAACGTTGGACTTTGGATCTACAATATCCACGGAGAACATATTGTTGGACAACAAATTCAAAGATGTTCCAAACACTAACCTCCCTATGTTTATAGCCTCTCCAGCTTCACTTGCTTCACTCAGACGACCAACCAAGCCTTTGTACATTTGGTTCCGCAAATCTTGGAGAGCATCAAGCCGTTGGGTAGTGAAAACCTGACTGTTGCATAGTTTTCTGAGCTTTCTCCATCTTGGTCCGCCGGATAACCAAGCCATGGCTACTTCGTAATCGTGCTGCGCAGTGATCGCGTCGGGGACTGATCTACCTAAGCAGGCCTGATCGTTCTTTAGGAGGAACTCTTTGGCCATTTGGGCTGATGAAGCAACGACAATGGTGGTGAAGCCGAGTTGGACCGTCATGAGGGGGCCGTGCTTCTTGGCCATGTTAGCTAAGGACTCGTGGGGTCTCTGGCCCATTGCAATGATGTTGCCGACAACGGGAAGGCCAGTTGGTCCTGGTGGTAGTTTTCTCTTTACGAACACCCATCTCTTTAGGTTTAGCAAGAGGTGGATACATATCAAAACGATCGAAGAAAATAAAAGAAAACTATACGACTCCATGACTTGCTCAATATCAAGTCAATGATCAACAATGTTTTTTTACAAGCATCTGCAATTGCTTTTAAAATGGCCTGAGAGAGACATATATATAGAGCGTAAGAAACAAACATATGCTTGAGCGCATCATGCACATGCACTAAATGATTAATGATATATAGTCATTAATTTTGCATTTATATATTTTTATAATATTAATTGGTGAATAAAGCACACGCACTAACTAGATCAACTATATATATATATATATATATATATGTATATATATTTTATTATTTCTTTTGAATTATTGATCTAATGTACAACCCTCCAGATCTCCTATACCTTTTGTTTTTATTTGATAGAGATCTTATGCCTTTACACCTCATGTGGTTAATGTTATATTCATTTAATTTATATAGATATAATATATGAATGATTTTTTTTTGCTTTTGTTATTTTCTGAATTATTGCTCTAATAATTTACCATTCCAGAGATGCTGTACCTTGATGGGTCCTGTTAGCTGCTAGCTATTTCATAATGTAATGCATGTCGGCAATCATATATATAGAATATATATATATGGAAAGAGAAAAGTTAATCAATTATCTAAAACATTATTAGAATTCTATGTACATGCCACACATATATATTATACAAAAACTTTAAGATCTTTCAAGACTCGAAGCTAGGGTTTTGGACCGTCAGCCGCTCCTGACAAAGTTCGATGAAGTTTCAACGTCTGGGATTGAACAAGGTCTGGTCTAGAGGACCTCCAAATGAATGCTTCTATGTACGTTCACGTTCACGTTGCTAGATACCAAACCAGCTACTTAATCAAAGGACACATGCATTGCCGTTTATGATAGAATGCTGTTTTTGTACATTTGGCTTTCAAGTGAATTATATACTTTCCTCTCCCTTAATAATAAAAATTTATAGAAACTTCGTTGGATTTCTTATAATTTAATCCTCGGGTTGAAAAAGCAAATGAATATAAAATCTTTGAGAGAAATAAAGTGGTCTGTAAGGCATGAAACATGTTGAAAAAAAGATATCAAAATATACGTAAAAAAAAGTTGGGATTGCAATGCGGTGCCTCTCTCTCTTTTTATATGTATATAATTGTTCCCATCGACATTTCATAAAAAGCACCCAAAACGTTATTAAAATTTTGTCGATAAAGAATTGGTTGCACTCCAAAGAGAAAAGGAGGTAGAGGGATTACATAATAATAAGACTAATGGTGGCTCTTCTTTTTCTTAAGAAAAAAATAATAATAATAACCAAGCCGAAGTGGAAAAATGCGTCTTAAGATCTTGTGAAAAGGAATAGATGTGCGTAAACTCATCTAGAGACCCTGACCGTTAAAGAAAAACAGTGATCTTTCCATACCTTTAGATATTATTGTTTCTTATGCCATTTACTATTTAGAATAACAAATACAAGATAGCTACTATTACGCTCATTAATAATACCTAGATCAATTAGTCAGAATTCAGACTTTAGTTTATATGACTTTGGAAAATATATATATACATACTGCATCAGATGACTTGGCCTTTTTTGTTTCCTGTTTGCCATGTGACTTGGGCTTTAATCCACTTGAAACCTACTTCTTCACCAAGTGGTGAGCTGTAGCCACTTAACCCTGTCCTAAATCAGGCTTACGCTTATCTTCAGGGGGAATAGACGCATGCCTCCCGTTTTACACACCAAATTAAGCTTGACCAATATTCTCTTTTCCCTTTCCCTTATACTATTTTGGTTTCGAGGAAGGGAAATGAAAAGAAATAATAGGAAAAGAAAAGAAAAGAATAGGATTTGTTAAAATTATCGTTTGGATTGATTATTAATGTAAATATAAGTAAAAAAAAAAAATTTATACTGTTTTACAAAAATAATCTTATACAAACCCCTTTCCTACATGTAAGAATTAAGGTTGATATATAAAAGTCATAAAATTTCTCATATGATATTAGTAAGGATAAACTTAAAATATTAAAAATTTCATTAAAACCTTCTTCATTTCCCTCAATTTCCTATAAAATTAGATGGAAATGAACTATATCAAAAATGGCCTTAGATCAACTCTCTCATTTTCTTTCTCTTGATTTTTAGCAAACCAAATAAAAAAATTATCTCCTTTCTTTTCTCTTGTATTTTATCAAATCAAATATAATATTAATGTCCGCATCGTTATTTTATCAATGGAAATTTGTCTAATATTTGGGAAAAAAATCGTAATTGGGGGTTATGATTAGGGAATAAAACAATTGGGGGTAATGATTAGGGAATAAAACTTGGCTGGCTTATTAAATCTTACTTATGCTATTAAATCTTAAGCAAAAACCATGCATTGTTTTATTCAGAACTAATTAATAACGACATACTAGGATGTTTTATGATCATAATTAGTTATAAACATATATTTATATTGAAGCCAATTTGTTATGATATATATATGTATATAATCAATATATGATTATATATATATATATATATATATATATATATATATGGGATTATAAGTGAATAAGGAAGAACAAAAATAACTAAATGCTAATTTAAACAAAAAAAAATATAAATGTGATCTTGATTTAATTTCGACATTGCATATAAATAATGTCTTTTGTCGTAGATTTTAAGAACATGAAATTGAAAAGACATTGCATATAAATAATGTTCTTGTCGTCGATTTTAAAGAGATCATGAAATTCAAAAGAATAAAAAGAGTAAAAATAAAAGAACTTATACCGTATTTTGGTTCGTAATCATGAATTATAGAGTCTAATTTTGACCATTGATAAAAGTTTGCGATATAATACTGGTCCGGCAGAGCCGTTGGTGGGAATATTCTCTTTTATTAGACATAGAATTATCACCGAGAATCCTAAACTAATATGAATGATATTTAATAACTTTAACTTTATAGGGTTTATTTTGCTGTTTTAAAATTTTAGAATAAAAAATTAATTAATATCCAATCACATCATTAGTGTTGATAAATATCTCTATACCTATTTGTATTTTTGGTTAACGACCTCTTGGAATGTTGTTATTGTAATTATCCGCTTATAATGATCCAGTGGAATCCCTCCTACGTACACCCGTAATATGATAAAAAAGATTATTTGCTGGTAATCATTATTATAAGTTTTGGCTCTAAGCGATCGAGTATTAACTTGGGAACTGAACTAATAATTGTTAGTTTACTGATTGTTTATTTAAAGTTCAAAGATTTTTTAATAAACACCATCAAATGAAAAACAAAAGAAGATCACACACTGCGAGAAAAGGCAGCTCGCAAAACGCAATGGTTGAGAGCCAAGAGTGGTCCTTTTGTAACATGGGGACATTGTTTTAATCTCATCCTCAACCTTCCTATCAAACAAGAGTGGTGCTCTTCTAATATGTGGACGTTGTTTCAATCTCATCCTCAACCTTCCTACCAAACGAGAGTGGTGTTTTTCTCTAAGAAGATTACAAGAACTTATAATAGAATAAGCACGTAACGTAAGTATACTGTATACGTATGTATGCATGGGTGGAGGGACCAAACTAATTACCTCTAAATGATTAATTATTCGTGTACATAAAAAATAAGTACTTTAGTGCCCGTTTGGTATATTTTTTATTTTGGTATTTGTGGATTAGCTGTGATAGTAGTATCCCATGTTTTCGAAGTGTTTGATAAAGTCAAAGAGAAGAGACTCTGAGAGTTTTCTTGTTTTCGTTCCAATAAAAAACAAACAACAGGTTCACGCGTAAATAGAAATTACAGAGAGAGATTAATCAGAGTGGGATAGGAACTGCACGCAAAGGTTGAACCATCTCTAGGGAAATACCAAGTTTATCCTCCATATTCAAGTCCTCTGGTTTAATCCCATCCTCAAGCTTCCAACCAAAGGAGTGTAGTACAGAACCCAACATCAAGTGCAGCATTCTTATCGCCAATGGCAGTCCCGGACATATTCTTCGTCCCCCACCAAATGGAATGAGCTCAAAGTTTCTGCCTTTGAAATCAACTTCTGAGCCCATGAACCTCTCTGGCCTAAACGAATCTGGATCCTCCCACGTACTTGCATCCCTGCCGATTGCCCATGCGTTCACAAACACCTGTGCACCCTTTGGGACGACGAACCCTCCGATTTCTTCGTCTGCTTCTGCTTTACGAGGAAGCAACAATGGGACCGCTGGGTGCATCCGAAAGGTCTCTTTTACGATTGCTTGCAAGTATGGTAGGCGAGCAATGTCTGATTCCTCAGGTGGGTTTCCTCTGCCAATAGTTTTCTCCAGTTCTTCTTTGGCTCTGCATAGGATCTCTGGGTTCCGCAGCAACTCTGCCATTGCCCATTGAAATGTCAAGGAAGTTGTGTCAGAGCCCGCTACGAATAAAACCTGCTTGACGAAATGCTTAAGTAAGAAAATGGAACAAAAAAAGCAGCTTAAAATTAACCAATTAGAGAGACAAAGTTAATTTCAAGTAGGCTATAGAGTCTAGAAATGACCAGTAACAGATGAAGGATTTGAGTTCTATTGATCTCCTCCTTGTTTTCTTCTGTGATGTCTAAAAGGGTATCTAAGACGTCGTTATGTCTGATAGAACCAGGAAGTTTTCTTAACTCCAACCTTTCGTTGATCATTCTGTCCAACAGGTCTATTACCTTCTCAAATTCCTTTGTCATTTGCCGCCTAATGCCATGGGGGTCAACCTTCCTAAGCAAAGGAAAAAAGTCGGCCAAATTGGGTTTCCCAGCGACTTCCATGATACTACACACAGTGTCCTTGAACTCTCTGGCAATTTCAGAACTTGGGTCAGCCAAATCAACCGAGAAGATTGTATTAGACAAGAGGTTCACCGTCGTAGTGAAAGCTGCGCTGCCAATATCTATTGCTTCACCTATTAGGCTGCTTTTAGTGACATGAGCAAGCAGGTCTTGTACTTTGGTGCGCCTGAGGTTCTGGTTGGCATCGAGTACCTTAGCGGCAAACAATTGGGTGTTGCATATCTTTCGAAGCGTACGCCAAGGGGTGGACACAGGAATCCAAGGCATGCCTATAGAGTCGTGTTGTAGTGCTCGAATTGCGTCCGGGATTGTTCGGTTGGAGAAGGACTTGTCATGTGTTTGGAGGATCTCTTTAGCCATAGCTGCTGAGGATACCACTACGGTTGTGACCCGGCCTAGCTTCAGGGTCATGAGAGGACCATGGATTCTGGCGAGATCGGCCAGTGATCTGTGCGGTTTGTCTCCAAGTTGGTGGAGGTTTCCGATGATTGGTAATGGTTTCGGTCCCGGTGGAAGCTTGGTGGACCTGGTTTTAGCTCTTGTACTTGAACGGAGGGCTTGGAGAAATATACATGCTAGGAATATTACACACAAAATGATGTTCATCAACAACTCCATGTCTGATCTCTCTCTAACCAAACTCTTTCCTCTAGAAATTCAAACACAACTAGCGAGGTCTGGAAGAAAACCTCTGAACAATTAATGTGGAGTATGAAGTCACAAAGTTGACCCTCTACTAATTTATTTTTTCTTTTTATCTTCTACAGAATTAAATATTATATATGTGGCACGCGTGAAATTAATGGATTTACTACATATCGAGAAATCAAACAAAAAGTTGATTCCGCGTTCCAAATTTTCTGGACAAGAATAACGTTGTTTAGTTGTTTTTCAGGGTTGACGTTCAGTTTTTTTTGTACAAGATTGTTGGTGGGTGCCGCACCTTTGACAAATATAAAAGGTAGGCGCAGTAGTCATGTGACAAAGGAGGAAGAGAAAGGCTTGAGCTGCTGATAGCCTTTGCTGAAAGAAGAGACGCGCATAAAGTATAGTGAAGAAGAAGAGGGAGGGCTCTCCAATAAATAGTCATTCTTTTCAGTTTGTTATGAATTTCAAATCCTCCTAAGTGAGAGAGAATTCAGAGAGTGAAAAAATTTAACGTGAGAGTTATTTTTTGTCAGTTATATTTTTTTCAGTTTATGGGTATATTATTAAAATATCCAAATTTATAATTTTTGTTTAAAATTAATGAAGTGGTTAGCAGTACCTGATAACGTAGGTATAATTTATATCAAACCTCATAAAATACCGGTGTTCTTTTTTATGTGTTTTTTTATATTTAATTATTGTTGGGGGTACTGTTCATATGTATAATATTTTATATTTAATACTATTCACGTATACGGTACTATTTATCGTGTGAGCAAATTTAAAAGGGGAATTATCCGTTTTCCCCAACAAAGATCGATCATTTGAGAGCCCAGAAAAGTTTAGCTCAGAGAGTTTAAACATGTGATTTCACAGCCTAGCAGTGTTGGCTCCATACTCCATTTTCCATGCATGCTTTTACAAACCTCACTTTCCAACACGTTTCGATTGTGTAATATATATATTTTTATTTTACTCATTTCTTAATTCCATGGCACGTGGGAGATTCCATGCCATATAGTTATACGATTACAGGCGTACATTGAATACATGGATGAACATGGGGTTTTGGAATTTAGATGTCCAATCTATGATTAAGTACATACTATTGAAGGGGTGAAGGGGTACTTGTTAGAGGGAGAGCTAACTGCTCTAAACTCCTATAAAATTATAAAATTAAAGCAGCAATAAAGTTCATATCCTAATAGAATTCTGAAATAATAATTTTGTATTGAGATCATTTTTCATTCATAAAAAAAAATATTATTAGACTTAAAGAAATTAAAATGATTAATTATTTAGTGTTTTAGCAAATTAATTAACTTAATTTGGGAATAAAGTTCATGTATCCTATAAAAGGGTGAGATGAGCAAGTATTACATGTCATTCATAATATAAAAAGGAAGTTATTTTGTTGATAAAAACAAAAAAATATAAATTTTACGTAACTATTATATATATATATATATAATAGAAGCGAAGGAAATCCGGATTTGTTGGCTAAAACAAAATTCATCAAAGACTAAAATAAAAAATAAAAATAATAAAAGTAAGAAATGGGAAAAGGAAGCCTGCGTAAAAAAATAAAAAGAAAAAGGAAATAATACAACATATTAATCACATGTAGGATACACAAGTACACTTAATCCTGGTTTGTTCCATCTGTGCCTCCTCCAACATTTTACTAAATAGAAAAGCAAATAGCAGCATGAACATATTCTTTGTAAAAGATAAACAACTTTTCAGGCGACAACAACTGGAATGGCAACAGGTGGTGTTGCTCTCCGCAAGGTAAGCCAAAATTTGTCTCCCATGTCTATGTCTTCTGAAGTCGTTCCATCAGGAAGCTTCCAATCAAAATGGTGAACAAGAGAACCCAACAACGTACTTAACATTGTCAAACCCATAGACAAGCCTGGGAAAATCCTACGTCCAGCTCCAAAAGGCGTCTAACACAGATTTGTTCCTCGAAAATCCACATTCAAACTCTCTGGTACAGGTTTTTACCAAAAAAAAAAAAACTCTCTGGTACAGACTCTGTTGGTCTGTCTGGCCAGTACGTGGGTCTCTGGATATAGCCCAGGCATTCACGTACACTTGTGTGTCTTTTGGAATGTTATACCCACAGACCTCCACATCCATCTAAGCTTGATGTGGTAAGAGAAGTGGTGTGGTAAGAGATATGTTTTCATTTGGAAGTAAACATGGTTTTGGAATGCAGGGTCATTTTGGGATGTTTATGAATTCACACACACATATATAGTTAACTCAGATGATAAATAGAATTAATAATCTTCATCTAATTAATAAATCGAATTCACACACATATATATTGTTAACTCTATACATATGGTGAATAATGAACAAGTAAAATTGCCTCAATCAAAATTGATTGAGAGCTGTATGTTCTAAGTGACAACATAACTTTATTTTATTTATTTGTGTTAAGGAAATACAGTAGATTTTCCGTCTTAGTTTTTAATAATATTGAAATTTCCTTCATACGACAGAATGAAAATAAAAATAAAACAATTAATTGAAGCTACTTTCTTAATTTCTGTTTCTGGGGAAAATTTTTTAAAAAATAAATATATGTTGAAATATAATTATTTTTTTTTGATTCAATAATATGTTGAAATATTTGTCGTAGAATAAAATATCGAGACAAAATTGACTTAATTTAGATAAAGGAATAAAAAATTTAAAAGAATTTTTTTAATATATTGTAATATAATATTGTTTTGGGCCTTAGCGGCCTTGTTCTGTAACCGGACTTGTCTGCGCCATCAGGCCTCTCTCTCTCTCTCTCTCTCTGACTCTTTCAAAACCTTCCTACTCCGGCCTGCTGCAACTCAACTGCCAAGCTTTTTGCATTTCACCGCTCGTCAACTCCTTCACCATATCCTAGATTTGTTCGATAATGGTACTCTGATTTTTACAATCTTTGTTTGTATATGGATTTCATTTCTTTTTTATGTCTTTGGGTTTGAAATTCTGAATCTTTTATATGGCAGATCCGGTTCATACTCCTACAGAACCGCCAGGGAAAGACCCGTCTGGCAAAGTACTACGTTCCTCTCGAGGATTCCGAGAAGCACAAGGTCGAATACGAGGTATCGTCTTCCTGAGTTTATTGTCTGGTTTATCTATTTTCTTTGTAAAGGAAGTTGTTTTCTGGGAACAAAATTTATTTGGGTTTTCAATTCTATACTGACAGGTTCATCGCTTGGTGGTAAACAGAGATCCCAAGTTCACGAATTTCGTTGAGGTGAAATGAAATTTACTTCCATTTAATTTCTGCCCTAATATTTTAGTTCATATGTTTGTTTGGGAAATTTTTCACATACCAAATCGAATTAGTATTTGACTTCTTTTTTTTTTAAATTTCTTATTGTAATTTAAACCTGGGAAAGCTACTGAACCTATTGCAACTGTCAAGATGATCTGCTGCCTGATCATTACTTTTGTACATCTTTCTTTACTTCTGTGATATGAGGGTTTGAGAAAGAAATATCTTTTAAGTATTATTAGCAACAAATTATGTATGATATTGCTGGTTACGTTGTTTTGGCATTGTTTCTTTGTCGTTAGGTCAATGACATTGTGATTTCCTTGAAAGGAAGAATCTTGGCTACAGCCTATTAATGATTAAAACTGAGAGTCATTATAAGCAAGAGGGTGTCTGGATACATTTTTGTCATTTTGAGTCTTGACATTGTGTGTGTTTCAACTCATTAGTGTTATTGACAGCAGATAACGCATTAGTGTTTGGTATGGCTTTTGGGCTACTAATATATCAAGTCTTGATTCCTTCTTGCAGTTTCATACACACAAGGTAATCTACAGGCGTTATGCAGGACTGTTTTTCTCACTGTGTGTTGACATTACTGACAATGAGTTGGCATATCTAGAGTGCATTCATCTATTTGTGGAGATATTGGATCATTTCTTCAGCAATGTGTGTGAACTAGATTTGGTATTTAACTTTCACAAGGTATGTTGTTTTCTGTGAATTTTCTTTAAGTTATCTGAAAATTTATGTGCTCTATGCTTCATGCTGTTATGTATTTTTTTGGAATTCTCCTTTTGATTTTCCCTTCTTACTCGTTATTAGTAGTTACTTCAGTGAATAGGTTTGATTAGGAGCTCATATCCCCTCTTATGCTGAAACTAGATGGTGACTGCTTCTGTTTCTAGAATTCTTTATATACCTTTCAGAACTTGATGGAACATTTATTCAAACTGTGGTGATTGATTGTTGCTTTCTTAGAATTTTTTTTGTAAATATTCAATTTTTTGTTCCGCTTCATATTCTCTGTGCTTGTGTGTCGTTGAGGGGGTGTGCAAGAGCTTGGGAACATATAGTCTTCTGATATATGATATATTTATATATTTTAAAATTTAATCTTACTGAATCATTCTTTTCCTGTGAAGGTCTATCTGATACTTGATGAATTTATTCTTGCTGGAGAACTCCAGGAAACAAGCAAAAAGGTGAGTAATTTTGAGATTTTATCCTTAATAATCTGGATTATATGAAGCCAAAACTTGAGTACCTGAATGATCATTATTCTTAATATCATAACAACCAGCTAGCTTTAATGGCAGTTTTCTTATATTATTGTATTTGGCGTTGTACCTTTCTTTCTCTCAAATAGCGACTGTGTTTAGTTTTGCCAGCACTGTAGTTTTACTTTTGGGGCTGCACAATTGAAAGTAACCTTGATTTAGTATGACGTCCAATTCCTGGTCCATGCAAGCTTTTGTTTTTTCTCCTCTCCCTCTCCTCTTCTTCTCTCTCTCTGTTTCCATTTTTATTTGTTGATTTTAATAGGGGTTTTTACACTTTCTATTCGTTCCCTCTTCTGAGCAATAATCGCTAAGCTTTAGGGCGTATGGAATTTACCCTTTATGCTACCATAGGGTCTTGTATATGATCTCTGTTTCACATATATAATATTATCGCAATAGAAGCGGACAATGAAGATATTGACCCTTGTAAAATATTATTGTTTGTAACTTGTAGGCAATTATAGAGAGAATGGGCGAACTGGAGAAGTTGGAGTGAATTTTTCTGTGGTGAAGATCATCGTCTAGGAGAGCGGTTTGGTTTTGTTTTGTTTTTTGTTTTTTTTTTTATGGTTTTACACTTCTACTTGATCTGTTTATCTCAGTTGTGCAATTTCTGGTGTAATATTAGTAAATGAAACTTGAAAATATTGTTTTCTAATGTACCCCTTTTTTTTTGAAAAAAGAATTTCTATTTTTTTTTCCCCTGTGACTAATATTGTTCATATATTAATACACAAGAACAGGGTTTGTGTTGTGGTGGTTGTGTTTATTCTTCTATCTTTCACGTTATCTGATAGTAAGAAGTTACAAAGAAATATTCACCAAAAAAAAAAAAGAAATTACAAAGAAAGTATTTGGGAAAACAGAGAAAAATATGTATATATATATATATAAAATTTATTTGTATATTATACATTAGTGGATTTGAATAAGAATACAAATATAATTGTAGAGTTGTAGAGTTCGTCTAAATTGCACCCCTTATTATTGGATTGACAAAAATAATTTATATATCCAAACGGAATTTAGTGGAGCCGAGACTACGGTTGCTCTCGTTCTGTTTTCAGGACGTCCAAATAAAATTCGACACGTAATTTATGAAAAAAGAATAGACGGACTCCAAAATAATGTCAAAAAGTCAAATCTGAGTCTAGTGCGACGTCATCAAGATGACCAACCTTCTTCAAGCGTCGATGCGTCTGCCTCTGCAGTATGTTTCGAAAAGATACAGTCTTTCGTCTTCTCTCACTTCAGTTCGCATCAACACCGGAGCCCTCCGCCTCAAAATGTCTACTAGCTCGTCACCACTCACTGACTCTATTACCCTACCGAGTCAACTCGGTCAACCCGTCCAAATCGTTGCTGCTCCTGGCATCTCCGACTCTGAATTCAGGCACGTCGCGCTTTCCCCACCCACCTTTTCCTTTTTTTTTTTATCTGATATTTATAGTTTCGTGAATTAAAATAATTTTGGGAAGAAAATTTTTGAAGTTAAAAACCGAGATGACGGTTGATGTTTCAGGAGTGCAATCGATTCGTTTTTGTTCAAGCAGTGGTTGAAGAACATGCAAAGTGAAACTGGGATTTTAGCTGGTGGCGATATGTCTCTACAACGAGTACTTATTCAGGTGCCTTTTATCAGGACCTGTCTGATTTTTAATAACCATGAATTTTAAGTGATTGGGTTGTGTGGGTATTTTTCTCTAATTTGAAAAGCGAGAACCGGGTTAGGAACTTTTAATTCTTCAAGCTGGGCTTGTAATTTGGTCATCAAATGGTATAACCATGACTAAAGAAGTAGCTTTACCTTGTTATCTTGCACAGTATTGTGTTTTGTGGTGATTTAGCATGGTATGTTTTCGTATGAGAGTGTATGGTGGTTAGACTAATTGCATTGCACCATGAGCACACGATTTATAGACCTGTGGAAATTTATTTCATGGCTTAATTCACTGTATAATATTCATTGCATTTTATTTACTTTATTTAAAAACGCTCAACTGATAGTTGGGTAACAGGGAGTGGATATGTTTGGAAAGCGCATTGGCTTTCTCAAATTCACTGCAGATGTCTATGATAAAGCAACCGGAAAAAAGGTATATGATCATGTATATCTTCTCATTTTGGTTGAATATCTGGACATAAACCATGAGAATTTGTTTTACTTCAATTAATTTAAGTCATCATCTTGAACTTGGTTGCAGCACACTTACGCTATTTTGTTTCAGTATTCTCTTTATCTACTCACTGCAATCTTCCTCTTATTTTTGTTTGAACCAAAACATGCATAGGTTCCGGGTATTGTATTTGCACGGGGACCAGCTGTAGCCATACTGATCCTTTTGGACTCTGAGGGTGAGACTTATGCCGTTCTCACCGAACAGGTATGCATAACATTCACCTGTGTCCATTATGATGTTGAATATTAAAAATTTAAGATTCTTAAGTGTTCCGTGCAGACTTTTCTAATTACTGAATCCTGTCTCATATTCATGCATGCCCAAGGTTAGGGTCCCTGTTGGTAGACTCATTTTGGAATTGCCAGCTGGAATGTTGGATGCTGACGAGGGTGACTTTGTTGGCACTGCAGTTCGTGAGGTCTCTCTCTTTCTCTCTAATGCTAAAGCATATGGTATATGTGCGTGTTTGTTTGTATTTTCCCCATATTTTTTGGCATGCACTCACCTGAAAGTTGATTATGCAAACAACCTCATGATTAGAGCTTTTAGGAAAATGAAAATAGTTGACAAGATTATTGCCAAGAATCATTGCTACTTTCTAGAACAAGGTCCTCAAATACTAGCCATGTTCAAGTGATACTAAAGTTTCTTCTACGTATAATATTTCTTGATTGTTCTGGTTTTGGACTATGATCATACCTTGTGTGCTTGCTATGACATTAAACTATTGTGTTTGGAAGTTTGAGCTAATGCAGTGGTTTAACAAGCTTAGATGAATTCCAAATGCATGACTTTAATCTTGATTATGGCAGGTTGAAGAGGAAACTGGTATAAGTTTAAATCTAGAAGATGTGATAGATCTTACAGCGTTCCTGGACCCAACAACTGGATGCAGAGTTTTTCCTTCTCCTGTAAGCTGATGCACATAACACCAATTATAATCATTTTTATATGATTGAGATTTACTGCATACAGTGCTATGAAAGATGGCTCTATGAATGTTCGACCATCTTGCTTTAAATCCACTTAAAAAATTTCATCGCAAGTTCAATGCCATTTTAGTTGATTCAAATTACATATATGTTTGTAGTGTGAGCTTACCAATTCTGTCTTGGTCTTTTGATTAAACAGGGAGGGTGTGATGAAGAAATAGGCCTCTTCCTGTACAAAGGGAAAGTGGAGAAAGGAGTTATTAGGCAGCTGCAAGGCAAAGAAACAGGTCTACGCGAACACGGTGAGCTGATTAAGGTTCATGTGGTTCCCTATGAAAAACTGTGGCGTACGACAGCCGATGCTAAAGTTTTGACAGCCATTGCTCTCTACGAAATGGCCCAGAGACAAGGGCTATTGCCTCCTCTGAATTCCTAATTTGTTTTATAATTACCCTTCTTTTTGTTGTTTTCCATTTAGTTGGTAGAAGAAACCTACATTCTGATCAACTACTCTTTATATATCAAAGCTCTTGTGTTTAGTTTGATCCATGGTAATTTTGATTGGTGAGCGTTCTATGGACCAATGTATTTGACAAAGTTTTTTTCACAAACAGCCATAGCTTCCTTCTTCTTCTTTTTTTTTTTTTTCGTTTTTAACTGTGAATAAACCCTCATCCATTATTAAACAGTTAAAGAAAGTTATATTCTATTAAATCTCAACCGTTATGTTGCATTGAATTAATGGCTAGGATTATTTGTCAAAAACCTATCTTTGTTGATGGAACCGGCCCCATTTTTATTTATCAATACAAAATATTATTATGAGAAATGTAATTGTTGATTTCGTTTTCATCCGCCATTAGTTTAACAGGCTATTCTTAGTTAAATTTGTAACACCACGGAGCTTGACATATTATTCAAAGTTTAAAGTTTGCGTCGACGGACCAGAACGACGTCGTGAGTTCATGCCTTCGTATCTCCAATGCATGAAGTCAATGGGTGAAAAGGCGCCAATAAACAATAGCGGGAGATGGGAGTCAATTAGGTGAACATGATGATATGATAACTTCTACAATCGGCCAGATGGGCTTCTGAGGCCTTCTCTTGTATTTGAAGAACTAACTGTGGGCTTGTCTCAAGAGCAAATCGAACATTAACGCTCGACATGGTTGTCGTTTTCTTGGGCCCATCTTTCTTAATCCCCACATATATATATATATATATATACATATATACTTTTGAGGTGAAAAAAATTTCTCATTATGGGGACTATCTGCAGCTGCTTCCCTACACCACCTCAGGAAGAAAAGTTGGAAGCCCATCATCAACAATGGACAAGTACCATTGTTTCCTCAAGTTCAACAATGGACAAGCACCAAGTAGCTGTTTGTTCTCTACATTTGGACTTTTCTTCAAATGAAGAACCAATGCACACCATGCTACAAGAAAAGTCTTACCATCCAACTAGACTACGTGGTTTTAGTCTCATATCCTTTATTACAACGGCAAATACTGTGTACTATTCATCCTCTACATCCAACTGTAGGCTTCGGAGGGAAAAAATAAAAATAAAAATTACAGAGGCTGATTTCTCTGTTGGGTTTTACACGGTGCCTTGAGAGTTCCAACACAAGCATGCAATATAAATTGGTGTTTTGCTAGAGGTTGAGATAATTAGACTTTGCTGGTGACAAAATCGTTGTTACTGGATTCCCAAATCGTGGTACCATCGCACGTACAAATCTTTTTGTAGTTTTCGCCAACCCCGGCACTTCTAGCAATTACTGCAGCTGCGATTCCAGAATCCGATTTATCTTCTGTTCCATATATCACTATGGACCGTCCAATGAGATCTACAACTCTTAACTTCTCTTTGACACCGGAGAAAAAGGCGTCGCCGTTCTCACCAGTATCTAATGTTCCCAGGTCACCCAGTGGCTGAATATAAAACCAAGCATGCCATTCAAAAAATGATATTTAGTGTCATTATCAACAACAAACCAGCACTAAATAACATGGAGAGATGCAAAGATGCACAAAAGGATAATGAAAAAGGTCTAAACATACAAATGACGGAAATAACAATCAGAAGCATATTATTTGTAGGCACATCTCAAATTAGTTGGTTAAGGATTTCAAAGAAATACCACGGTACTGTGGAATTGAATTCCACTCGATTTGGGATAATGCCTTTATAGCCAACAGTCATAAAAGTAAATTTGCCTAGCCAATTAACTGTTCTGTTGCCACAGCATGTCTTATCATATACACAAAAGGTAAGATCAAGATGATTTGTTATAGCAGTTCTGAATATAAATCAGATAGTAATGTCTTGACCAGCTGATTATATAATTATTGCATCAAACAAGCATTCAGCACTGGCCAAGTCAATGTATTCACCATAAACAAAGATGAAGGGATAAATTGTAACAAAAAAGGGCTAAAATGAAAAGGCCAACAACTATTAGGAATTACATTAAAAATGAATTAATAGTTATATAGCAAAATTCAGTAAGTCTTTAAGGTGATGAGCTCGATCCTGGAAAAGATATATGGACATGCAAAGTCTCTGTTAAAGAATACATATAGAGAACATTAAGTCATGTGTCAAAGCGTACCTCATCCACGGGTCCTTCATTTGATGGATTAAATACTTTCCCAGTGCTAGCAGCACCTTTTGTCAGATCACCAAATTCATTGATAGACCAGCCATGTTTCCCAGGTGACAACCCACTAAAGCTTGCCTCAATCCTAGCCAATTCCATATTCACCTGAGCCACCCGAGCCACACCAAAAATTTGTGGGCCTTTAAATTCAGCTACTACAGCAGATATTAAGAAATCTGCAGAATACATAGTATTAATTATTTGAGCAATGTGAGGTGCAACTTTTCATTCCAAGAATGAAGAAACATTAAAATTGAGGTTTATAGGTTATGCAACAATCCCACCTTCTAGGACTTGCAAACAAGAAACATCTATAGTTTTTTTTTTTTTTTTTGGTAATACAGAAACATTTATAGTTGAATAAGAAACATACTGTATAAATTATTATCTCCATAAACTTTAAGTCATCACTGATAAACCCAATACGTTTCACTGTAGATTCATGTTGTAAGCTTACAGTATTCAACATACAAGTAAACGTAGCAATTACTTCCTCTTTAAATATTTTATGTAACAAAAGAACTAATTTAAACTAAGTATATACGCATAAATGGTACTTTGTTGGGTAAACTTTGATCCGAGGTAACTACTGGACAGGCTAATAAAACCTGGTATACAAAGTAATCCCTATCCTTTTCTTTTGTCTTGGTAATATAAGATACAATAAGCTAATTTTGAGGTAACTCTAGGTGGTAATGCATATAAATGGAGGGATTTTCACCCACCAACCATAGATATTACCTCTCTAGGTTCAGATCCCATAATCCATCAAATCATAAAATTACTTTCTGGAAGCCTCAAATGCAGCATAAAGACAGATTCACAAAAATGGTTTGAAAATTCAGACGTGCACCTACTTGCTAAAATAAATAGAAAATTATCATTAAGGGACCAAGTGAAACAGAATTGTTAATAAGGAAATCAAATAAAATTTCATGGAGGAAAACAACAAAGATTCGATCGACCAACCTTCAGGGACCCCCTGCCCAATTAATCGAGCTTTTCGACCTGTCTGCTCCAAAGCTTCAGTCATGGTTTTCACAGGAGTTGAACCAAGAATCCTTACTACTTGATTGGTCAGGTCCACCTCAACACTTTTAACCCCTGATACAGATTTACTCCAAGAAAATTACTAATGAATACAAAAGTCTGTTTGAAAAACGCCTGGAAATGACCCGAGTACACTAGAATGCTTCGAAAGATTACCGTTTACAGTCTGCAACTTATTCTTGACAGCATTAACACAACCCTCACAGGACATATCCACCATGTACTCCGTCTGATAACAAACAAACAATTTAATCTTTCATCAAAGTGAGCAAAACCATCCTATTTCCATCACCGCAAAGAATTTCAACATATAACTTATATCTAATACAATCCCAATTTTACCTCAGCTGAGAAAAATCAAATTTTGATAATTGTCTCATGCGGCGAGTAGTTTCAAAGGAAATGAAACAGCTAAAATTAAACAATTCCAACATGAAAATGAAACCAAAGAAAGTCAAAACAGTTGAAAGAGTCAAACTCACCAATAGTTCTGGCAAGGCAGCATCACTCTGCGTTGGGAAATTAAGAAATTTCATGATTCAGATTGCAACATATTGAAGAAGAAAAACGTCAAGTAATTTCAATAATCAAATAGGAACCCACTAGAGAAAAACAGCAAATAAAGATTTTCAAAGCAGAAAGAATTGTGTTTGTGAAAATTTCAACGAACCTGGAACGATGGCTTTTGTTCTGATGCGAGTCCATCCATCTGGGGAACTGGGGGTTGGTGGGTGAAGCTTCTAGCGAGGCCCAAGCGATTTGGCACGACTGTTGGTGTAGACGATACGAAGGGGAAGTTATGAGCTCGAGGGAATTGAACAGATTGAGAAGAAGAACCCACAGAAGAAGAAGAAGAAGACGAACGAGAGGAGAGCGCAAAAGCCGCAGGTAAAGCAGAGACTGCTGCTATGGCAGTTGTTGTAGTTACTGCCCTGAGAAATGCCATTTTATTTTGCTTGCGTTCTTTCCTTTGCAACTACCATTTTGCTTCTTTCAACGTCTTTCTAGATGCTTCCCTGTAGACTCAATTACCATACAATACTTTATAAATTGTAACTTTTGTTTTTATTTTTTAAATTCTTCTAAGTTTTATAGTTTTTAGTTTTTACCCAAATTAATAAGACATGTAATTTTTAGTTTTTTTTTTTTTTTAATTTAGCATGTTGGTCCGGTAAAAAAAATATTATTTAATTGAGGTAATTAATTTATCAAGATTTTACTGTATTATAAAAAAAAAAAAAAGAAGAAAGAAGAAGAAGACATCTTCTTGTTGAAATTCACGGGCTGGTTGATTTGTAGAAAAGATGGAAAAGCCCAGGAGGCCAGATCCAAATTAATTAAGTGATCTGACCCGACATTGGTTTAAGGCCTAACCCATTTCAATATAATTGTAAACGTTGCGAGCCCAGCTATCTCCCATTACACTTGTACATGGACTTTGTTTAGCACCTGAACCAAATACCCAGGCCGTAGTAACCAATCAACCAAAAAAAAAAAACCCACACTGAAGAATTAGTTAACTAATTATTTTTTGAAAGATAGAGATCATAAATTTGATAATCCATAGGAAAGTTAGGAACCCATCAAACAAATAACAAATACATATAAAACAATACACTGGAAATTAATAACAAAGTTAGATAATCCTTAAGCTTTAGGATTTTTTTCTCTAATTTTCTTGCTCTCATGTAATATTTTATTCTAAATATACGTAGGATACTGAATATATTAATATTCACATGGTGCACTTCTAGACTTGTAGCAAATGTTTGTAACCCAAATTTTGGTGACTGGCTTTTAGTAATGTATTTGGCAAAAGCATGATGTTAGCAAGCTGTTGCCCAAGGAGACAAAACTATAAGTCAAAAACATATTTAATGGGACATAAAGCCTATCGCTACATTGTTTTAATCTAAACTGCATAAACATTAGCGGGCTTTACCAAGTACAACAGTCCAATAACAGCTCGTGTTTATGCAGACCTCCAATGCCGTCCTTGGGTCAATCATATGTCATTCATATCATACTCACTTTCTCCCCCTATATGTATATATACGTCCTTCACATGCATGGTGCAACAAAGTAAAGCACCTTGCATGCATGTTCGAGTTCTCAAAAAATATGGAGAACAAACAGTGCAGAGTGCTGGATATCACTGTCCTTCTCATTGGATTAGTTTCTGTTCTGCTAATTAATTGCTCAACGACGACGGTAGCTGATGAACAAGTACTGGATGCGGTTAGCGTCGAGAAAGATGCTCCGGATCAGAAAGCTAGCGGTCCACAGACTTACATTGTCTACACCAAGAAGCCTGAGGGTAGGGTCTTGTCGCAGTCCGATGATCTAAACAGTTGGTATCAATCATTTTTGCCTATTACCACAGCCACAACCCTAAACCACCACCAGCCTCGCATAGTCCATGCATATAAACACGTAGCCACTGGATTTGCAGCCACATTGACCGCTGACCAACTCAAAGCTGTCCAACAAAAGGAGGGCTTTGTGTATGCTCAACCAGAAACGATATTGTCATTACATACTACTCACAGTCCTAACTTCTTAGGTTTGAACCAAGGAATAGGATTCTGGAAAGGTTCAAACTATGGGAAAGGTGTGATAATTGGGGTTTTGGACACCGGGATTTCGCCGGATCATCCATCGTTTAGCGATGAAGGAGTTCCTCCTCCACCTGCAAAATGGAAAGGCAAGTGTGAGTTCAACGGGACAGTGTGTAACAACAAGCTAATCGGAGCTAGAAATTTCGTAGGCGCTGGAGAATCTAGTAAGGTTGGGCCGCCCTTTGACGATGAAGGCCATGGCACGCATACATCCAGCACAGCTGCCGGAAATTTCGTTAGTGGCGCCAATGCGTTTGGAAACGCCAATGGTACGGCAGTGGGAATGGCTCCTTATGCTCACTTGGCCATTTACAAAGTCTGCTCCGGTGATAGCTGTAGGTCAAGCGACATATTAGCTGCAATGGACGCTGCCGTTGAGGACGGTGTTGATGTTCTATCCCTCTCCTTAGGTGGTGGCTCTTCTCCTTTCTCTGTAGACTCCATAGCAATTGGAGCTTTCGATGCAATCCAGAAGGGAATTTTTGTCAGCTGCTCAGCCGGTAATGAGGGTCCAGGAAACGGAACTTTATCAAATGAAGCCCCTTGGATTCTCACTGTCGGAGCAAGCACCATTGATAGAAAAATTATAGCAACTGCCCGACTGGGAAATGGAGCTGATTACGACGGTGAATCCCTTTTCCAACCTAAAGGCTTCCAGCCTACTTTGCTACCTCTCGTCTACGCAGGCGCAAACGGAAACGAATCCGCTAGGCTTTGTGCCAAGGGATCGTTGAAGAACGTCGACGTGAAAGGAAAAGTAGTGGTGTGCGAAAAAGGCGGTGGCATAGCAAGAATTGCAAAAGGACAAGAAGTGAAAGATGCTGGTGGAGCTGCCATGATCCTACTAAACCAAGTGCAAGATGGTTACAGCACTTCGGCCGACGCTCACGTGCTTCCGGCAACGCAAGTGAATTACGCCGCTGCGTTGAAGATCAAAGAATATATAAATTCTACCCAAAACCCAATGGCCACAATTATATTCAAAGGAACTGTGATCGGAGACAAAACTGCTCCAGCAGTCACTTCGTTTTCTTCAAGAGGGCCGAGCTTGGAAAGCCCTGGAATTCTAAAACCAGACATTATTGGTCCCGGCGTGAGCATTTTAGCCGCATGGCCATTTTCACTAGACAATTTCACAAATTCAAAATCAACCTTCAACGTCATTTCTGGAACCTCCATGTCTTGCCCACATCTCAGTGGCATAGCTGCTTTGCTCAAGAGCTCACATCCGGACTGGTCACCGGCGGCTATTAAATCTGCCATCATGACCACCGCCAACGTACTAAACCTGGGAGGCAAACCCATTGTTGATGAAACGCTTAACCCAGCAGACGTGTTTGCTGTTGGTGCAGGCCATGTGAACCCGACAAAAGCAAACGATCCTGGGCTTATTTACGACCTCAAGCCAGAAGATTACGTTCCGTATCTCTGTGGATTGAACTATACGGATGAAGAAATAGCGTTAATCACACAAATGACAGTGAATTGCTCTCAAGTGGAGAGCATACCAGAAGGACAGCTGAATTATCCATCGTTTTCAGTGGTTTTGGGGTCTGAGACTCAGAGATTTAAAAGGACGGTGACGAATGTTGGGCCGGCTAATTCAACGTATAGTTGGATGCCCGATGTGCCTCAAAAAACAGGGATGAGTGTGAACCCCGAGAAGCTAGTGTTCACAGAGGTTAACCAAAAGTTGTCGTTCTGGGTGGAAATAATCCCACAGGACGATCCTGGCCGGATATATGCGGAGGGATCTTTGACTTGGGTCTCGGAAACTCATACCGTCAGAAGCCCCATAGCTGTTATGTTTGTTTGAAGTTGGGTAATTGGGTTGCGTCGTCAAAGCTATTCTGTCCCCGTAGTCGTTCACGACGTCGTTTTAGGTTTAGCTTTTGAACTTGCCTGTTTGTTCCCCAACTGGAAGAGAATAATAAAACCTTCATGCATTTGTCATAACAATTTCACAATCCCATGAATAAGGAATAATAAAGTATCTTTTATTCACTATTTGGTGTTTCAAATTTCAATATGTAGTACTGCCTCTTTAATAATTTAAAGAAATTTATAACAAGAGTCAAAGGATATATATATATATATATATATATATATATTTTACGGAGTTTAAGCTTTGGGTTCTATATTTAAAAGGTTTATGTACACCTATAAAAAGTCAAGAGAGAAGGAAACACAATATTAATTAGGCACACACACCTGGATAGTATTGACTTATTAGTAGCAAAAACGGAATTTATACTAAACACTTTTTCAATTATCCATGTTTGATAACATATAAATGACTTTCATTACGGCTTGATTTAAATTACTTAAGGTATATTTGAGAATGATTCTAATGCTTGAAAGCCCTTTTCGAAAGAACATAAGTGCTTTATATGATGTTTAATAAAAAATAAAGATAGAATATAATAAAATAATTATTTTTGGATAATCACCTATATGTTGATTTGAAGAAAAGTAACCTATTCTTTCAATGGAGAAATAAATCACTCGCAAACACGCCCCTTTGGTTTCTTTTTTTTTTTGGAAGTATCCCATTTGATAATATATACCCTGTAATTAAGCAAGCAAATGTATGTGTCAATTCCAACTTCCTCTTTTTTTCGAGCAATAATTTACTTCCTGTTTGATAAGACCTTTTAACCAAGCAAATGCTTGCATGGAACAATTCCAACTAAAAATACACATTTTTAAGTGGCATTTCATTTATTAAATCTGCTAGCCGGATACAAATTATTCAATTTCCTTGACTCTCGTATTTTTAAAAATTATAATAAAGGCAATGCATACGTTTAGCAGTCGTTCTCAGTGAATCTCAGTGTTAAGTTGGTGACCGGAATTCTGATACTCGAAAATTTGGCGGTGATAATTTGATAGAATTTTTATTTTGAAAAAAATAAAAAATTTATGGTGGAGTGGAGGGATCAATGGACCTATTTCGATTTTGTAATTTAGCATATATATTTACATGCCAGAGTTTTTCGGATGTGTGATGGTTATTAGCATATAATCAAATTTTATATCTCTCATCAGTTATATTAATTTTTTATTATAATAAATTATTTCCGCCTCTACCAGTAATTTTTTCAGTCTTGAATTTCCATATAAATTCTATATGTTTTTATTTTTTGTTTTAATTTTATCTATGGCTTCGTTAATTTTATAACACTTAATACCACTGTAAGCCATAACATTTTTTTTTTATAAAAAAAAAGAGTCTCGATATGAATCTCATCACCACATTCTCATAATGGATAAAGTCTTCTTGCACTTTTACAATCCTATAGAGTTCAGAAGCGGCTCACCAATAGATCCCCCGCCCTCTAACAGATCTCCTTTATCTGGCGATTCAAGTAAGGCTGAGTACACCTTTGCAATAATAAGACTTGCTAAGATTCGAACCACAACTCTCGCAAGCGAGTGTGATGAAACGGTCGGCTTCCTTTCTGTTAGGCCACGCCCCAGGTGCTGTAAGCCATAACAATTAATACCACCGTAAGCCATCGTTAAAAATTATAGCATGCGTTGGCCCCACACTCCATCAAATCAAAATTAATTACACCTACTTCACATATATTGTAAATTAGGTATGTATTGGGCAAAACTTGTCTTTGGTTAAGTGAGTTTAAAAAAACTCAAAACTTATTCAACTGTTGTTAGTTTGATTAGAAGCCATCGATTGATAAATCACAATGAGTTACCCTGGCCCCTGAAATACGGCTTAATACATGTGAAAATTTATACCTATATACCTAAACTAAGAAATCTACGAATTGATTATGAAATGAGGGTTACAAAAATAATTTGAAAATTTTAGATGTAACAAATTAAGCTTTGATTCACCAACCGGTTTGAAGAGGCCCCATGTCCAATTTCTTAATTTGTGAGGACTCTGAGCTAGCAGATAATGACATTTTGGAAAGTTTAAGAAGAGGAACAACGTTACCTAGTTGTTGCTTAATGTTTTTCATTATTTTATTTCATTATTATTAGTATTGGATGTCGTCAGACTTGTTGATGATGATTGTAAACCAGAACACAGGCGTACGCATGCATGCCTTCAAATTCTAGGCATAAAACAAGCATAACATAAGCTGTAACGCCACTTTGTTCCAAATGCATAGATATTAGCGGGCTTTACCAAGTAAAAATCCAAGAACAACCCCCTGTATCTTCTCCACAGCTTCATTTCGAAACCTGTTCGAAGTTACAAAACTTTGTATTAAAAAATATAATATAAAAACTCCCTCCAGCTATCTAGAAATGCCCGCCCACCATCGATATTAATGTTTTATAGCCATGCAGTAATTTCCTCTTCCTTTCTCTCTCCAATATGTGTGTGTATATATACAGGTTTCAGAAATGGTGTAGCAAAAATATAGAACATTTAAAAAATGAAGAACACTACAGGGTTCGAAGTGTTAGAGCTCATGATGTATCTCCTAATTGGTTTAATTTTCATTTTGCAAGTGTCTGCCACATCAAATGTAGGTGAGGAGGAGTTAAAAACTTATATTGTTTACGTCACAAAACCGGAGAGTATTGCTGGAGTTTCCATGCAACAATCTGATGAAGATTTAAATACTTGGTATCACTCATTTTTAGCTGCAACGACGACGTCGTCCAAAAGCCTAAGCAAAGAGCAACGCATGGTTCACAGGTATAAAAATGTTGTCACGGGTTTCGCAGCAAGACTGTCAGCTGAAGAAGTAAAAGCCATGCAAGAGATTGAAGGTTTCTTGTCTGCCACGCAAGAGAGGATTTTGCCTTTACACACAACTCACACTCCAAACTTCTTGGGTTTAAACAAAGGGGTTGGAATCTGGAACAATTCAAACCTCGGCAAAGGTGTGATTATCGGACTTTTGGACACAGGGATTTCACCTGACCATATTTCTTTAAGCGACGAAGGGATGCCTCCTCCACCAGCAAAATGGAAAGGCAATTGCGAGTTCAACAGGCCAGCGTGTAACAACAAGCTAATAGGAGCAAGAAATTTCCTTGATTCTGGGGGCTATTCAGGGTCACCCGATGACGAGGTCGGTCATGGCACCCACGCAGCCACCACAGCCGTTGGTCGTTTCGTCCAAGGTGCGAGTGCTTATGGAAATGCTAACGGCACAGCCGCAGGCATGGCGCCTAATGCACACTTGGCAGTTTACAAAGTATGCACCGACCAGGGCTGCCTTGAAAGTGCCATATTGGCTGCAATGGACGCTGCAGTTGATGATGGTGTGGACGTGCTCTCGCTCTCCTTAGGCGGTGGTTCATTTCCTTTCTACGATGATCCAATCGCAATTGGTGCCTTCGGTGCAATGCAAAAGGGTGTGTTTGTTAGCTGTTCGGCTGGAAACGAGGGTCCCTCGAGTAGTACATTATCAAACGAAGCCCCTTGGATTCTCACAGTCGGAGCAAGCAGCACTGATAGAACCATCAAAGCGACTGCACGGCTGGGTAATAGCGATGAATATGACGGCGAATCACTTTTCCAACCTAAAGATTTCAGTAATACATTGTTACCTGTTGTGTACGCCGGCACAAATGGAAACACAAGCACATCTCGCTTCTGCGACAAAGGATCTCTACAGAGCGCTAATGTGAGAGGAAAAGTAGTACTTTGCGAAAGCGGTGGTGGCGAGGATATAAATTACTATTCCCAAGGGCAAGAAGTGAGAAGATCTGGTGGTGTTGCCATGATTCTCATGAACGAAGAGATCCATGGTTTTAGCATCTTAGCCAATCCTCATGTTCTTCCTGCTACACAAGTGAGTTATGACGCGGGGTCGAAGATCAAAGACTATATAAATAATTCAACACTATCCAAACCAGCAGAGGCCACAATCTTATTCAAAGGAACTGTGATCGGAGATAACGACTTGTCTGCTCCGGTAGTCTCTTCCTTCTCATCAAGAGGTCCAAGCAAAGCAAGCCCCGGGATTTTGAAACCTGACATTATTGGTCCCGGTATGAACATCTTAGCCGCATGGCCCTTTTCAGTAGACAACTCCAAATCAAAATTTAACATAATTTCAGGGACTTCTATGTCTTGTCCTCATCTCAGTGGCATCGCAGCTTTGCTCAAGAGCTCTCACCCTGACTGGTCTCCTGCCGCTATTAAATCTGCCATCATGACCACCGCCGATGTAGTAAATCATGCAGGCAATCCCATTGCTGATGAAACTCTTTCCCAAGCAAACATATTTGCTATTGGTGCTGGCCATGTGAACCCATCAAAAGCTAATGATCCTGGTCTGGTTTACGATATCAAGCCAGAAGATTACATTGCTTATCTATGTGGATTGGGCTACACAGACAGACAAGTTGGACTGTTCACGCAAACTACAGTCCAGTGCTCTACAGTCAAAAGCATATCAGAAGCACAGCTGAATTACCCATCGTTTGCTGTGGATCTGGGTTCTAAAAATCTGAGCTTTACTAGGACGGTGACGAATGTTGGTCAGGCTAACTCTATTTACGCTCTGGAGGCTTCTTCACCACCAGGAATAAGCATGAGTGTGACACCTGACAAGCTTAATTTCACTCAGCTTAACCAGACGGCTACGTACACTGTGGTATTTACCCCACATAGTGACGGTAAGCGATATGGTCAGCATCATTCAGAGGGATATTTGAGATGGGTGTCGGATCAGCATTCTGTTCGAAGCCCTATTTCGGTTAGGATTTCTTCTTTTAGTGGTTCTGTATACACCACAAAAATATCCCCCTATGTCCACATTTTCAATTTGTTTATCGTTATTGTTTTATATTTTCATTAAATGTATAAATGTAGGCTATGCTTCATTGGAATAAAAGAAGAATATTAGATTGTGCAAGATATGTGTATCTTGAATTGTAGTAAAGTTGATTTCATCATCTATTTCTTTTGAAATGTTTACATATATAATTAGATTCAATAAGTATTGGTTTGAAGTTCTATATTATTTAGATTAAAAAAAATACATTATTATTTTGGATGGAAATATTCACAGCATAAGGTTTATTTGACCAAGGATACATGATTAATTTCTCATAAAAACATAAGTTAGTGGTGCCTATATGTCTGCAAGGTGTTAGCTAATATCTATTATTTATATGTTTCTTTGGTAATTCTTGTAGAGTGTACGTAACGCATGACAAAATTATTGTATATATGTTGACGTGTCGTCGTTTTCATTCACAATTAAGTTTCAATCTATTAAAAAGATAGTCAGATCTTACTCGTGACCCAAAATAAGAGGCCTGTTGCCCCTTGACATCTAGTTCAAATCTTATTATAAAGGGATATTTCAGATACTACGATTTAATTATGGACCAATGAACAGCAACCTTAATACAAACATTAATTTTATTCTGATAGTGGACGAGGCAATAAGGATTTAATTATATCAATTGTACTCCATATTTTATGTTTTATTTTAATAGTCAATATTTTGTATTTTTTAAAATTATATGTATTATGTTTCATCTCCCTTAGTCAAACAACTTATTAGGCATGCATGCATGCTCAAATATAACTTACGTAGCCCACGCAAATTGAGTCCCACGTATTATGTCATAATAGTCTCTTCCACCAATTAAGGGGAAAGGCAAGTGTGAGTTTGGAGCAAGAAGCTTTGTAAACCGTAGCGCAAAACCTTGGGGTAACTGTGCTTCTCATCGATGAGGAATGGCATGGCACGCACACACATCAAGCATTGCGGCTGGCAATTATGTTCAGGGTGCCAATGTTGCTGGTCATGCCAATGGGACTGACGTGGGCATAGCGCCTCTGGCTCATTTGGCCGTCTACAAGGTCTGCTCCGTAGGGGGTTGTCCACAACGTAGCATATTAGCCGCCATAGATGCTGCTACTGAGGATGGTGTGGATGTGATTTCCTTGTCTTTAGGTGGAGCAACGCTTAGATTTTTCTCTACTGACGTGATGGCGAATGCAGCTTTTCGGGCTATACAATATGGGATTTTCGTCAGCTGTTCATCTGGCAATGTTGGTCCACTCGACGGCACGGTGACCAATACTGCTCCGTGGGTTCTCACAGTTGGAGCAAGCACCATTCACAGAAGCATCAGGGCAACCTCACGGCTCGAAAATCTTGAAGAATTAGGCCGTGGAATCCCTTTTCTAGCCTCACAATTTCACTACCACATTGCTTCCTCTTGTTTACCCCAACAACAATGGCACTGGATCACCTGCAATTTGTGACGCAAGAGCTTTGAAACATGCCGATGTTAAGGGGAAGGTGGTGTTTTTTCAGGGAAGTGGCCGGGAGCAACTGTGGTTTCTCAAGGGGAAGAAGTAATGAAAGTCGGCGGAGCTGCCATGATCGTCATGAATGAAGAATTCGACGGAGACAGTATCTTAGCCGATCTTCATGTTCTTCTTGCTACGCAAGTGAGCTATGCTTCGGGGTTGAAGATTAAAGCATACATGAACTCGACCTCAATAGCAATGGCCACCATCATCTTCAAAGGAACTGAAACAGGAAAATCCTCCGCTTCCACTCCGTTTTCATTTTCTTCAAGAGAACCAAGTGTGGCAAGCCCTGGGATTCCGAATCCTGACATTCTTGGACCTGGAGTGAACATCCGCTCTGCATCGACATACCCTTTGACCAAAACAGATTCAAATCCACCATGTTTCCTTCAATCAGGTACCCCCATGGCTTGTCCTCATTCAAGTAGTATTGCAGCTCTGCTCAAGAACTCACACGCAGATTGGTCACCGGCAGCCATTAAGTCCCGATCATGACAACAGCTAACGTACAGAATCTTGGAGGCAATCCAATTCTTGATTACACTTCTTTTCCGGCCAACCTGTTTGCTATCGTTTCCGGAAATGTCAGCCCATCAAGAGCAAATGATCCGAGGCTCGTCTACGACATACAACCGGATGATTACATTCCTTATCTGTGGGGTTTGAGCTACACAGAGAAAGAGATGGAGAATATAACACAACGACAAGTGAAGTGTTGGGAAGTAAAAAGCATACCCGAAGCAGAGTTGAATTATCCATTGTGTTTGGTCTGAGTACTCAGACATTTACGAGGAAGGTAACAGACGTTGGACTCGGACCATCTAGTCCATTTTACAATGTGGAGGTTGTCCCACCAAATGGAGTAGGCGTTAAGGTAATGCCTGAGACGATTCTCATGACGGAGGTGAAACAGACGGTCACTTACAACGTGACGTTTAACAGGAAAGATGATGTGGGAGTGTTGTTGAGGCAATTGCTCAAGGATTTCTGAGATGGGTTTCTTCTGCTGAGCATTCTGCGAGGGGCCTAATAGCTGTCATGTTCAAGTGACAACGCCCCTGTACTTTTGGATTCCCCTTGTAGGCTTATTTGGATATGCTTATGAAATAGTTTTTTTTTTTTTTCTTTTTTTCAACGGTACTTATGCTTTGTACCGCTTCGGTTAAAAAGTGATAGCGTTTAATTTTGGTGTCAAATTATAAAAAAATATTTTTAAAATATCTTGTTTAGTTCAAAAATACTTTTAACTGTGACAAGTTAGCAAAAAGATAAACTTTAACTAAAAACAAAAATAAAAAAATAAAACTTAGCTAGACAAAGGGTGAAATTTTAGATGTGAAGTGGGTTGTTTTGGATATTTTAAAATCTTCATTTAATGCAAAATGCTTTTTGTTTTTCCAGAAATAGAACTTTTTTGAAGAAAAAAAGGTGCTTTAGTTTTTTTTTTTTTTTACCAAACATGTTTTAAAAAAAGCATTTTTATAAAATTAAAAAAAATAAAAAATAAATAAATACTTCTATGAAAAAACACATTCAATCAAGCTCTTAGCTAAGTAATTTTATGATTTTAGCCCATCATTTACAAGCATCTTCTTGAAAAAGTTAAGCAGTTTTAGAGTTCTTAATTACTAATTTGCATATTGGAAGAAGGGCTCAAACCCGAGATTAACCACAAAAAGTTACATTTTTTTTTGGTCAAACACAAAAAGTTACATTGGATATAATTAATTGACCGGGTGTGTGTATGTGTAACGACGCAACATATTCTTAAAACTAGACAACTGGAAAAATTGGATTGACGAAGCTCCTAGATGATTTTGAGTTCATTACCAATGTCTTTTCCACAAATAAGTCGTACAGTTAGAAGCTGAATTTACCGTGATTGAGTATTTCGTATAGTTATTCTCAGTCTCATTCGCGTCTAGCGACAAACTTAAAATGGAGATTTCAATTCATGCATATACTACTAATCGTGCATTTAAAAACCCACACAGAAATAATTTGAGGATAAGCCAAATATTTAATGACCCTAGGACAAGTTGAGAATTATTAATTTGTAAACAATTTGCTTTCAATAGTAATATTTAAGCCTTTTCTAATCGTCTTGTATGATTGACTTCTTGTTAAGTATATTTAATGCCAAATAGTGCATGCCACACCATAAAATGCAAAAGATAAAATCACTCAGTTGAACCATTCAAATACTACTGTGGCAATGCAGGAATTCTTTTAAAAATTTCTAAATGTACCAGCCAAAAAGAAAATAATGCAGGGGTATGGCTAAAATTTTCAGTTCACAACAAAATATCAAAGAGGAAAGGGGCCCATCCACGAGGTGGTCATACAAATTATGTAAACTAAACAAGCATGCTAAGACAATAGTAGTACATATTGCTCTTAACAAAAAAAAACCAGCATGGTATCCCTGTGGCCGTCTTAAAGATTAAGTGGAATCAAAAAATGAAATTCATCATGAAACTTACCAAACTAAGGCTAGAATAGTGAAAAGTTATCCATGTTAGACCCACAAGACTCCAACAGGAAGGTGTTGCACTTGTAAGGAAATGCCGGCCAGTACTCTCTTTCTTTTCTCCTATATAAATGCTGGTGTGCTAGACATTCACAAAATAGAACTCTGCCTTGTCTTTCCAATTTTCTGTTCAAACATGGCAGCTGTGACTTGTTTCATCTCTCTTATTTTCACCCTTAGTTTCTACAATGTGATTGCCCTGCAAACCGAATTTTCATCTACCACTGAAACTAGTAAAACAAGTAGCGTACAAACTTACATTGTCCATGTGAAACAACCGGAAGGCAGAGTTCTTTACCAATCAGATGACCTGGAGAGCTGGTACAATACTTTTCTACCAGCTAAAACCACAGATTCTGATTCTTCTGAAAGGCAGCCACAAATGATTTATTCATACCGAAATGTGCTAAGTGGTTTTGCAGCAAGGCTTACTCAGGAGGAAGTAAGGGTAATGGAAGAGAAAAATGGCTTTGTTTCTGCGCGTCCTGAAAGGATGTTAAAGAAACAAACAACGCATACACCCAGTTTCTTGGGACTGCACCAGCAAACGGGGTTCTGGAGAGAATCAAATTTTGGCAAGGGAGTGATAATTGGAGTATTAGATGGTGGAATTTTGCCCAACCATCCTTCATTTAGTGATGCAGGAATGCCACCTCCGCCTGCTAAATGGAAAGGAAAGTGTGAGTTTAACTTGTCAGACTGTAACAACAAACTAATTGGTGCCAGATCTTTCAACCTGGCAGCCAAGGCACTAAAGGGTGAGAAAGCTGAGGCACCAATTGATGTGGATGGTCACGGGACCCACACAGCTAGCACAGCTGCTGGTGGTTTTGTGAAGAATGCTGATGCTCTAGGAAATGCTAAAGGCACAGCAGTTGGGATGGCTCCATTTGCTCACTTAGCAATATACAAGGTCTGCTTCGGAGAAGTCGGAGCGTCAGATGACTGTCCAGAGAGTGATATACTAGCTGGCCTCAACGCTGCTGTTGAGGATGGTGTTGATGTGCTCTCACTCTCCTTAGGTGAACCGTCAGTTCCATTTTTTGAGGACAGTATTGCAGTAGGCTCATTTGCAGCAATCCAGAAAGGAATCTTTGTAAGTTGTTCGGCTGGAAATTCTGGCCCATTTAACAGCACTTTATCAAATGAAGCCCCTTGGATTCTCACAGTTGGAGCAAGCACTATAGATAGAAGCATCATCGCTACAGTAAAGCTAGGAAACGGAGAAGAATTTGATGGTGAATCCCTGCAGCGGTTGACAGATGTGGCTCCAACACAACTGCCTCTTGTTTATGCTGGCGTGAATGGTAAATCAGAATCTGCATTATGTGCTGAAGGATCCCTGAAAGATATTAATGTCAAAGATAAGGCTGTGGTGTGTGAGCGAGGAGGAGGGGTAGGAAGAATCGCGAAGGGGGAGGAAGTGAAAAATGCTGGGGGAGCTGCCATGATTCTCCTGAACGAAGAAACTGATGGCTTCAGTACCAATGCCGATGCTCATGTTCTTCCTGCAGCACAAGTCACCTTTGCTGATGGACTCAAGGTCAAAGCCTACATAAATTCATCAGCTACACCAACAGCATCAATCATATTCAAAGGAAGTAAGATTGGGAACTCATTATCTCCTGCTGTTGCTTCCTTCTCCTCCAGAGGCCCCAGCCTTACAAGTCCAGGCATTCTAAAACCAGACATTATTGGACCAGGTGTGAACATTCTAGCAGCATGGCATCTCCCTCTTGACAATAACACAGATCCTAAATTAATTTTCAATATAATGTCTGGGACATCAATGTCATGCCCTCATCTTAGTGGAATTGCAGCTTTGCTCAAGAGCTCTCATCCTTACTGGTCACCAGCTGCCATTAAATCTGCTATAATGACTTCTGCTGATATAGTAACTGTAGGAGGTAAAGCCATTCCTGACCAAACACTTCAGCCTGCAGACCACTTTGCCACTGGTGCAGGCCATGTCAATCCATCAAGAGCAAATGACCCAGGATTGATTTATGACATTCACCCTGATGACTATATACCTTACCTCTGTGGTCTGGGCTACAAAGATGAGGAAGTCAGCATCATCGTGCACAGATCAATAAAATGCTCGGAAGAATCAAGCATACCTGAAGGAGATCTGAACTACCCTTCATTTTCTGTCACACTGGGACCATCTCAGACATTCACAAGGACTGTGACAAACGTTGGTGAGGCGAATTCATCTTATACAGCAAAGGTTGTTGCACCAGAAGGAGTGTATGTGAGTGTCAAGCCCAACAAGCTTTACTTCTCCAAGGTGAACCAGAAAGTGACATACACGATGACTTTCAGCCACACTGCTTCAAGTGGTAAAACTCGTGAATTTGGTCAAGGGTTTCTTACATGGGTTTCTGCAAAACGCTCTGTCAGGAGTCCCATCTCTGTCAAGTTCCAGTAAGGAATGGATGCATTCAAAATGGAAGGGAAACAGTGGCCTCTAGATTCATACTTAAAATCTCCAAGTAATGCTGTGATTACAGCATTACACATATTTACCATCTGATGTATTGTTTGCCTTCAATAACATAGTAAACTTTTAAAGCTGGTGACTAAAAGAGTATTGGCAAAGAGAATTCTTACATACACCAGCTACCTGAGATGGTTAAATCCAGGATCAGATCCTTCCAGTTGAAAGAATAAGATAAGTTACAGAGGGGATTGGAGATAAGAATGTCACATAAATAGATGGTAAAGACAAGCAAGGTAACAGAATCTACAAGTCTCCATATCCTGATTTCGCATATTGGTTGTAAATAACATCGAAAGATAAAGGAATGATCCTCTGATGACAAACATTCTTGCGATGCTCCTTCTTAACACATGCGAAAGTTATTTTGTACAAGCATCAAGGCATCAAATCCAAGGAGACTCTTTCCTAACTAAACTGATTAATATTAGATCTAATATGTCATCATTATTACATCTCACAGTATGCTAGGTCTCTCCTAATTTTCAGTTTGTAACTCAGCAATTAGAATCCAAGTGCTTCCACTCAAACCATATAAATGGCACTTTTAATTAATAAAGCAAAACATGCCCACTAATATATTAACTGAGGTTTTGTTATCACATGAATAAAAACAAAAGAAACAAAAAAAAGCCCTAAACGTACTATACTCAGGAGGCAGATATTCCCACGCAATAATGAAGTGCCAATTATCTGAAGCATATGGCAATCTCCAACATTGGATGAGGAATACCTCCCAGATTGCTCAAATCAAAACTTTCATCTGACAGCTGAATCCATCTTTGTTTTGCTCCTACTTTTGGCAGTCGAACAAAAATGATAATAGTCTGGATTGCAAATTGAGACATCAACCAAAACCAGGAGGCACATCAGGATCCTCATCACTAATGTCACAAGGCTGTTTGCCGCCCATATCTGCAGAAAGACCAGGCGGTGGACTGTGACCAACATCTTGGGACTCTAGTTTATCTGGAAACTTATGCGGACCTTCCTGCTGCTCTTCAGTTGGTCCTTTTTCCTTACGCAAAGGTAGTTGCAACCCCTCACTGTTCTTCTTCTTCAGATGACTATGCGACAGAGAAAAACCCGGTGGTTCTTTTGGCTCACTATCAGACAATTCATCATCAACTTCAGTGGCAGAGGCAAGGTTGGAACCACTATTGCCAGCTCCATTTTCAAAATCCATCATATGAAGAGTACAGGATTCACCCTTTGCTTTTCCTTTAGGGTTCAGTAATCTGTTGTAGACAGACTGAACAGTTTCTGCAATTTCACCTTTCATGCCATCACTTGATCTGATTATTCCCCACAAACCATCAGAAACTTGGCTCATTACTTTCTCCCTAGCATTACAAACAATGAAAAGAACCAGCATTAATAGCTTGTCACTTGATTTAACCTTCAACTAAGTTGAAAAGACTACAAATTTGGACTTGAAATGAGAACAATTTTACATCAAACTACGAATTACATCAAACCCATAAAAAAATGTCAAACATAAAAAATCCCATTATAAAAATTAAACGGAAAAGAGAGGCATCTAATTGACTAAAATTGAAAACTCCAAATATCACTTACGTACCCAACCTCTTGATAGATGGCGTCTGAAAGTTGTCTGGGCTTCATATTTTCAGAACCCGAACGATTTAGTGCTGCTGATTGCTTCACAATAGAGCTAATATTTTCCCGCAAATTTTCCTGCAAACCAATTGCTTTTTTTTTTTTTTCAGTACCAGCACAAGGGCTAATCGTCAAACATTCATGCTAAATAAATTGCATATGACCAAGATGATAATCAGTGATCAATTATATCATGGATGAGAGTAGACACAGAAGTACAATTTGGGAAAATTAAAAACCCTAGAAGAGAGAATAAAAGGGGGAAAAAATAGGTAGAGGGAAAGTGAGATTGTGGGGGCGGGGATGGGGATGGGCATTGCTTACGTCTTCCTTGAGCTTGCGAATGATCTTGAGACGAAGCCTGTCGAAATCGCCATCGTCCTTGAGCTTGCCTATTACGTCGTCTTTGCTAATCCTGTGGCTGTGTCCGCATTCCATGAGTCTTCCACTGGTTTTAGAGCGAAAGGATTGTTATTGGTGGCCGTGGCAGCGCTACTCCTCTGAAATATATAGCTAAATATATAGCTAAGACCATCAGTCTTATTATTACCAAAAAAAAGACCATTAGTCTTATTAATTATCAAAAAATATATATACATGTGTATATTATATTAATTACAAGATAATGAAAATATTTATTAATTACAGGATATGAAAATATTATATATATATTCTTGCATTTAAAGTTCTGTAAAAATTCTTTTCCTGTTATATTTTTATTCAAGAAGAAAGCACGTATTGAATCTATTCTATGAGTACTCAAATTTTTCTTTTGGATTTTGCCTTTTCCGAGACAAAATATTATATATATATATATATATATATATATACGTATACATTGAAAATCTCAGATTGATTCTTAATTTAGAAATACAAATCCCTAAGAAAATGAGTTCATTGATTAAATTGTAGGCCTGGTCTACTTTCGCAAGCCGCATTGTGCGTGAATCCGAGAAGGGCAAAAGAGACCAAGTCTCAATTTTTATTTATTTATTTATTTGTCCGACTGTGTTAATTGTCTCAATTGTGGATTTAATACATGTAGTTTTTTAGATAAATAATAACTAAACAACATAAAACATAAAGCTTATCTATAAAAAGATAATATTTACTGAGCATTGTAACACTATCTCAATGCATTCCTATATCCAAACCTATCTCAACACTGCCGCATATAAAAGGATATTTTTCTTAAACTACATTAAAATGAGTGGCACAATGATGCCAATTCAATTTCTGTACAAGTTGGTACAAATTATGGATAGTAAACATAGTGTACAACATTGACTAATTATCAGTCCCCAATTCTTGGGAATAGAAAAACACTACCATACCAAAAAAAAGGAAAGAAGAGAAGAGAAGCTTGATGTAGTTATTTCTGAGATGAATGATGAGTCCTCTTCCTTGAGCAGCACCGGCTGGCTTCAAAACTCAGGTTTCTGGAGAACATTTCATCATCAAGTTTGATAAAAATGGAGTTTTGTGCAATTCAGGTTGAGGTTCGCAGTAAAAATAGCAAAGAACTTACAAATCAGCATCCTGCTTTTTACTTCTCGATGAGTCCTGTGTTGACAAAGATGGTCCAGAAGCCTGTCAAAGTGGAAGAAATTACCGAGTTTCCAGCTAAATTTCTCAATTGTTACAATGGCAACCAATAACAAGATCAGATAAAATGAGACGCCATAGTGAAAGGCCAAATAAAAGAGAAAAAAGAGTTGAGATCTATGAGCGTAATAACTGTTTTCGTGCCTGTACTAAGGTTCACACTCACCTATATATGCAAAGTAAACCAGGTGCCAGGTCAAAGTTAATAACCTAGATGATCACAGACAGCATACTTACAGGGAGACATAATTGCTTGCTGCTTCGGCTATGGGCCTCCAGGTATTCTTCGTAAGACTGCAAATAAATCAGGAAAAAGCTAATTATCATTGGGAAAATTCAATGATGAACCATCTCAATCTTTTTCTTTAAAGATGATGGCTTTTCCTAGTTCATTAACAAAAGAAAAGGAGGGGAAAAAGTAGGCGTGAAATTATAGCATAACAATCAGAACTACTTTAAGATTATATGGAAGCTTCTACCCAATTTGTCTATAGCAAGCAAACCATGGTACTAATGAGGATTAAATCTATAGATAAGCTACATTGAGCTGGTTCAGCTTCATTAACATCCCCAGGTCCAATTCCCAAGAATGTTGAAGGTTTTTTGAAAAGGAATTTCTTCCTTAAGCAAAAGGGAGAAAACAAAAATGGTAGTTTGGTGTTTAGTTCAAACACTTATGTTAGACAAACGAAATGAATTTTCCTTTCCATGAAAAGTGAAATTGTTACTCTAGGGGAGGGCTATGGTTTGGGAGAGACAGAGAGAGGAACAAATGACATCAGGGACTTTCTCCATAGAAAGTCAAAGAACAAAGAAGCAATTATATGCTTACACAAGTGCACAAACTTGAATGGGTAAAAGGTGAGGGGCAAGGGAGAGGAAAGGAAATACAAGAGACTTCTGTAAACCAGTACGGCAATCATCAGGTAGACATTGAGCAGCATAACCACTTCTTTCCTATGTTTCATTTTTCTTTTTCTACTATCCCACAAGCTAAAGTCTAAATACATAAATCATTAGACCTTGAAGATCCAAATAAATGCAATTCAACTGGGATACAAAACCAGCTACAGAAAGACACATGATGTCACCATATTAAATAATAAGCTAGAACATATACTTCACAAACATTACGCATTGCAACTATGACATTACAGGTTTGACTGTTACTTTCATGTCAATAATCATTATAAAGAAAAAAGGTAAATGAAAAGTAAAACATTGTAACAGAATAAAAGAGAAAAAAGAGAGAGAGAGAGGGAGGGAGAAGAAAATGTTCACTATTTGAGCACAAACAATGATATCTCAATCCAATGCGCATTCTGAAATTCTAACTGCACATTTACCTCCTACAGAAACTGATTATGCCAAGGTTATATACCAAGCATAAAATTGTCTTTAACGCCTCCAATGTCATCAATTGAAAAGGAAAATTTCATTTGGCACAATGCCCTGGCAAATATTATCAGGAAAGGATAAAGAAAGACATAACATATACTAGCTAAGATAGGATCCTCATACCATTTCAAGAAAGTCATCCTCAGTAAGAGCACTAGCTAGAGGGCTATCTCCAGCCAAGCCCCAAGCATCAAATTGAGAAGACACATCACTGTCTACTTGTAAATTAGAAACGGACCCAGTAAGGCAATATTGTGTCATCCTTGTTATTGTTAAGCTGCAGTATTGACAAGGAAAAAATTTTCAGGAGTAATAATACCGCTAGTTCTCTGATGTGCAAATTGATATGTACTTGCTCCAGCCTGATGTTGGTACAGTAAGGAAGAATACAGCATAGGTGCCTGTGACCATGACAGATGCGCTGGAGGCACATTATACTCCTCATCTCCTAACGGCCTTTTTGAAGGAAATTCATCCCTGGGAAAATTGATCCAGACTCAAGCCGTTATTACCAAAGGCTAATGAACTGGAAATGAACAGAAACTTATGCTGTAGCTATCTAAAGATATTACCTATGCAGGCCATCAACATCACTCTTCCCATCAAGAAGCTCACAAAGAGCTTCCCCAATGTCTGGAGACAACTCCTGAAAAGAATACAGGAGTCAAAAGTTATAAACTGAACATTCTTAGACACTAATGCCACAATAACAAACTTGAAAGCAGTACACATCAGTGACACCTGGCAGTCTCTGCTAATTTTGACAGGTTTATAGTCATTTAATGGATTCTTGAGATGAAGGGTCCTCTGGAAAGGCAGATCATTTAACTGTAACCACTTGACTTTGAAACTGCGGCCCCAGGGGTTACATTTACCATTTCCTTGGCTCCAAACATTATCTCGCCTCCACCCCACAGAAGACATCATTTCGGCATACCCTTGGAAGAAACCACTCATATTGATGCTAAAGATTAAAATTACCCTACCAGAATTCTGCAAGACAAGCACATGCTACTCTATAATACTGAAGACTGCAAAAATAACATGACATCAGTATCTCAAGGATCTTACATGAAAGGCTTCTTCCAAAATTGGTTCATTCATGACCTGAGTAGCCCAAATTCCTCTCTCGATTGATAGTTGAATATTCTGACGATTCAAACTCTTTATGATGAAATATCTAGTATTATGTAATTTACCCTTTCTGTTAGCAGTTGAATGGCCCCTAAAATTTCGGAAATCTTCCCTAGAAGGGTCACCATCATCATTAGCTTTGTAACTTGAACTCTCTGACAAGAAAATACAATAATATTCACACATTATACATACAATTTAGAAATGACAACTTTTAGAGATTCATTAAGCACCTTTTGGAAAGTTGCATAATAAGTAGAATTATATCCATCATGTGTACCCAAAACCTAAAATTCACAAAATCCATACAAGATACTCACTAATTGGACTGCATATAATGACATCAAGAATAAGAAAAAAAATATGATTAGGACTATGGTGTAAACAAAAAATTGGCCTGAAATATAAGGGCCCGTTTGATAACGTTTTTGTTTTTGGTTTTTTTCTGTTGAGTTGTGAGTAATTTGCATAGTTTAAATGCTAGTTAGTGTTTGTTAATTATAGTTCTCATCTTCCTATAATGTGAAGGAAAAATAATAACTGAAACACCAAATAAAAAACAGTTTGAAATGGTTTTCAAATTAATATTTCTGTTTTTAGTTTTCCCTCACATTTCTAGTTACTTGAGAGGTCTAATTAACAATAACAAAGTATAACTAACATTAATTAACCTTTGAAATAGGCAAATTACACACAACTCGGGGGGGTAAAAAATTAAAGCCAAAACAGTGAAGTCTCCACTCACTAAATATCAGTAACTGACTAAATTAACAATGACATGTCCAAATTCGTGAAAACCATTCATATCATATCCATGGGTAATATACAATTTATAACAAAACCATTCTACACCAGACCAACCAAGCTCACAAAAGTTGCAATAATACTGGAAATACATAATTAAAAGATGATTTCATGATTTATTACCAGGATCTTCTGAATTCCTCACGTCCTGTTTCCATTCAGTGAGTGATGAGTCAACTACAGACGCATTTTCTCTTGCAGTATCAGAAGACATATCCCTACCAACCCACTACCTTCCAAATGTAGTAATTAACATAATGATTAAACTAATAAATGAATAAAAATCCTGCAATATTATAAAGAGGGACAAAATGGAATATTGGAAAGCAATTAGCAATCAATTTTTTGAACTGCTACTGAGCTCAAAATAAGTAATACATAAAAAGATATTCTGGTACAGGGACAAAGACAGAACCACAAGAAAATGATATATATATATATATATATATATATAAACTATCTTTTCAGAACATCACACGATGATATAATTCAGTTTTGTTTCCCTTTGCAACATTATTCTCTAACAACTAAAAGGAACAGATTGAAGAAGCTAAAAAGATAACTAGATTCCTCATACGCAAAAAAAAATAGAGACAAACATCACAGTCTCATTAAGCAAAATAAAAAGATATACAGTAGAGTAGAAGTGAAAGATAAAGTAGCTTACACTTCAGAGAGAGAGAGCGAACAAGTCCAAGAATAAGGGAGCGAGATAAGAGAGAAACAATACCGGATTAGAGTGAGAGTGAGATTAAACTGTAAAGTCGACAAGCCTCTAAGTAATTTCCGAGCCCTAGTTCTCGTAAAGCACTTCTGTTTACGGTTCGGCTTCTGAACTCCGTCTTCTTGCTAAGGTTACTCGCGGGTTTGGGAGATTGACAATCCAACGGTTAGGATCACTCGGTTCTTTTATTGTGGGACCTCTTGATGGATAAACTGTGCGTCTGTGATTGTGGGATTCGATGATTCCTCACTGCTTTCATTTGATTAGCGGACCAGCGTAGCCTAGTCTGGTCTCTCGGGTGGCTCTTCCACGCGGCAGGAACTTCTTTTGGTTTTTCAACCTAAAGTCAAAGGCATATATATTTTTTTATGTTTTTTTGGCAGAGAGGGGATACTATTTTGTTCTTCCTTTCTTTTTTATTATTATTTTTTTAATTCTTGAAGTTGAAATTTAATACTAATGTTTTGTATCTTATTTTTTTAATGCACAGGATTTTTTCCAATATAATAATTTACTATTTTTACATGTATAACCAAATAAATTTTATTATTGTATTTATTAATCCATACTTTTTAGATGAACAAATTTTATTTACAATATTAGTTTTACATTGTAATATATTAAAAGCATCCTCTACTTTTTCATTTTTTTTTTAATTTCTAGTGTTATATTTTATTTTTCACCTTAGCTCTTTTAAATGATACTGGTAACAACTCCCACATGATTGAAACTCTAAAGCCCAAATATTATTCGGAAGCACAAGATACTTTGGACCTACCAAAAATAAATAAATAAATAAAGAAGAAGTTTAATCTATTAGTCGACATCAAGTATTACAGTCACACGTTTAATTTAAGCGTGCAATTTATCAACAAGCTGCCGCAGAAGGTGGAAGTAACATTGTCATATTCAACATCATTTGAATGAACCTTTCATTATTATTATTATTACTGAAAAAAAAAGAGAATAAATGTATCAAACCAATTATCATCTACAACGTATATAAATAGGTGTGAATGTGTAAGAAGATGTGATTTGTTGACTGCTTGTCGCAATCACATGCCCTCGAATGTTCAAATTCATCAACAGAGAGGATCGCAGCTAAAACATGTGAATATATATTTAATAACCCACAAAAAAAAAAAAGTGATGGGCCAGAGGGCTCACGTGGGCTTTCACCAAAGGCCGACGACTCTGAAGGTATGCATGGCTCAACTGTATTGAATTATTCAAAGACCTCAACAGCATTCATATACATGATAATATATATATATATATATATATATGTTAGGTGTGGATGATATATATGAGAGTTGAATTTGCCACTAATGTTGCCAAAGATCATTTATGTAGCTGTAAGGTCATGTCTTAATTAGTTTTGGAGACTTATTTCTTCATCCGGGGCCCTGCCCACCTGCATAATAAACACCTAATCCTATTACTCATATAAAATTATATATCAAATTTATATATATTATATTAAGCTATGAATTACAAAACGTGCGTACAACTGTTTTCTCTCACAAAGTAACTTAAAGAAAAAGATGTTGAATTTTATATAATATATATGCTCACAATGATTTTCTCATTTCTTAAAATTATTGGAGCATGATGCGGTGACCATAGGGATGAACATATAACCAAAACATATATGGTTAATCCCCACAAAAAAAAAAAAACCATTAATAATAATCTTATCACCATCACAAGCAGCGTTGACCATGAAGTCATAATAAAATTAATCCCAAATGTTACAACATTATATACATATATGTATACATATATATACACACGCACATAATACTACAGTACTCACTATTCCCTAATTAATTTATTTGTAAGCAGTAATTTGATTTGTCTTGGTTCAAAAAAAAAAAAAAGTAATTTGATTTGTCGTAGTAAATGTGAATATGCATGGTGAGTCCTCCAAATGTACAGTGCCTTTTAAAAACAAATGAATATTGAAGCAACTGTATAACGTCACTCCTTATATCATCTTCTGACTGAAAATTAATTCACCGAATCTTGTAAGCATAGGCCCATCAAAGATCTCTTGCTCTCCAAACTCCAAATTAATTAATATATATCCTTTATATATTTTGGAGTACCATCAAGTGCTTTTAATTTAAAGCAAAAAAAAGGCAATCATAGAGAGAAATTAAGTAGAAGATTTGATAGAATTAAAAGAATATGGATTATATTCCATCAAATTTCCAAACTGACCAAACTGATGATGAGCTGTTCCACAACATGTATCGCGCCTTTCCCAGCTGCCAGCAGCAAGAACATAGAATCAAAGAAGATCAAGTCCCACCCACCTCTTGTCATGATCAGGATGACCATGATCAAAACCACAACCCGGGCTTTTGCCGGCCGAGGCCTAGATCATCGGTCAGTTTTGATGAAAATGGAGATCATGATCAGAACCCTAATCATCACCATGACAAGAAGAAGAAGAAGAAGGTGGAACATAAACATATTGAACGCCAAAGAAGACAAGAAATGACAAACCTTCACGCATCTCTACGCTCACTACTCCCTCTTGAATATATCAAGGTCAGTTAACTAATTACCTAGTTAATATCCTTTTAGTCATATTTGGTGATTAATTAGCTTTATGGTATTTTTTTTTGGATGGTTTCAGGGAAAGAGGTCCATATCGGACCACGTCCAAGAAGCAACAAACTACATAAAAGATTTACAAAAAGGGATTCAAGAGTTGAGTAACAAGAGGGACAAACTGAAGAACTTATTGATGAACACTTCGGGCTCTTCTAATGTTTGTGTTGCACCGCTGCAAAACCCTCACTCTCGAGCTTCAGATTCCATAATTGTTAGATCTTCTAGTGTTGGAATGGAGGTTATGATAAATACAGCTTTCACAGAAGGCCTTCCTCTTTCGAGAGTTGTCAATGTTCTAATAGGAGAAGGGCTTTCTATTATTAGCTGCATTTCAGTTGAAGTTAATGAAAGGCTGCTTCATACCCTTGAATCCCAGGTATTCATCAATTACCAACTCCTTAGTTAAATTTGTTATCTTGCGGCTGTTTCAGAAAGAACTTCTTCTTTTGTTTTCAATTCCAATAATATTTTGTCTTAATTTTAGTGTATTATGTGCAGGTGAGTGGGGGGAGAAGCATAGATCCATCTGAGCTGGAACAGAAATTGAAGAAATTACAATTTTGAATACTGGAAATACATGGTTTGGAAGTTTTGCAAGCCTGCCATTGTTTCTCTATTGTCAATAATGGTTGCAAAACTTGTCAAATTAAGAGAATCTATGGAATTTTTATGTTGAGTAATTACCCTAGTTTCTTTATAAATTAACATTCACAACAGTTTTTATTTCAAAGTTCTTTTGCATTCCATGCATGGATGTTGCTAAACCAAAATGACAGTAATGAATAAGTACATGTTAATTAAACCCATCATGAGCAATTAATCTAAATTCATACACATATCCACTAAGTTATTTGGTAAGTAGTAGCTGTAGATTTATCCAATATATATATGTTCCTTCTTTGTGTCCAGTTCAACTGAATAAAAATGTGGTTGATAGAAATTTTTTAACGTCTGTCAATTGAAGAAGCTGAAAGGTGATTATATATTGATTTAGCGTTAGTACTTAATCAATTACAAGAAAGTGAAAATATATGTATACTTACTAACAACTCTATCTTTTATATCCTCACAAAGCATTTTGCTGCCAGCTCCAAGTCCCACAGCTTAATTAAAAGATCCCTTGTAATATAAACCTTAAGTTGACACATTAATTAGTGCATTAATTACTGGTTCCATGCTAATGTCAATTGACAGCAAGGTTAACTAGTTCAGCCTAAACTTTCATAATCAAGGACCATGGTTTGTTAGCTTTTCTGTGACTAAATGCCGGACATGGTTACCAAACTAATTGTCAAATTAATGCGTTTCATTGATATATATGGTATCACAAAAGGGAAAAAAAAAAATTGTTATACTGTGACTAAAATTGATTGGTGACTGCATGTATTCTGTAAACATTACATTTAATTAGCAACAATTCTTTTTTTTCTTTTTCTTTTTCTTTTTATTCGGATTAAGTGTGATGACCATTTAAAAATAAATTATAAAACTCATATCTTACAATACAAACAGGATATATATATATATGCGAACTGTACATAAATTCCATATTAAGGTTGGCTAGGGAACTCTAAACGTAATGAAGGTTATGTTTAAGCTAGTGAAACTGTCGAACAAGTTAATTTGATTCGAAAACGATTGAATGTTTTGTGACAAAAATTGGCATATTAATCCTTCCATGTAAACATATATATATATATATATATATATAATATCGATTATAGTTGAAATGAGTTCATTAAAATGCTCAACATATAATATTGTTATCAATTTAAGTTTCTTGTATAATATTCACCATGGAACTCCAAATGTGCAACTGCTATATATGGTCGGTCTTATTATTTGACACACTCTCTCTATGTCTCTCTCATTAGCTTAAGAGCTTTGGAATCAAATATATTATCTGTTTCAATATTGCATTAATTATATTGAAATACTCAACGTATAAGTATATATTAGAATATTGTTCTATTATTACCTCCTCTGAATTAATAAATTCTAATACTGAAATAGTTATTCAAAAAAACCAAAAGACATAAAATTGATTTTAGACATCTATATAATAAAATACAAAAAAATAAAATAAATATAAAAAACATATATGCTTAGTATAAATTATTTGTTTTGGGCCTTCTTCTTATAGGCCCCAAGAAATGGCTTAGTAGGCTTGACTGCGATAGGCCCTAGAGTGATGACGTGTAGAAAAAATTTCATATAATTTTATTTTAGAGATAAATAAATTAAAAAAAAAAAAAAGAAAAAAAACATTGGTAATATAAAAAATAATTTTTTGGGTCCTTTTCAATGGGCGTAGTTGACTTGCCTGTTACCGGCCCTGGTGACGTGTACATGTTTCCTCTTCTTCTTTGCGTTGAGAAGAACCGATCTTCTCCAATAATCCTCGTTTGACTTTCAATGGCAGACCAAGCTGGGTCTGAGACAAACCACCTTCCTCTGATTCTTGTGCACCGTCTTCCTTCGTTTGACCTCGCACTCACTAACATCTTACAGACCCACTTCCGCATTCTCGACCCCCTTCACTCTTCCCAGCCACTCGACTCCTTCCTCACCTCCCACGCCCAATCCGTACGTGCCCTCATCGTCTACGCTCTCTCCCCGCTCACCGCCGACACCATCCGCCTTCTGCCTTCCTTGGAGGTTGTGGTTGGGACCTCCGCCGGAGTTGACCACATCGATATTTCCGAGTGCCGCAACAGGGGAATCACCGTCACCAACGCCGGTGATGCCTTCGCTGAGGATGTCGCAGACTGTGCGGTCGCGTTGTTGATCGATGTTCTGCGACGAGTATCGGCGGGTGATCGGTATGTACGTTCCGGATTGTGGCGTTTGAGAGGAGAATACACACTTGGGTCAAAGGTCAATTTCATATAGCTTTAAATGTTTAAGCTTTGCTCATATTGTTGTGAAATGCGAAATCACCTTTTCTTTTCTTTTTTCGTTTTAATGGATTATTAGTCTGGGACTATTTACTACTGAATTTAATCCAACGATTTTATTATGGTAAGTAATTCAAATATGATTTTTCTTTTATGTCTATGTAATCTTGAATTATTTGCAAGGAGGATAAGTTGGAACCTTAAACTTGTGTATGCATCTGGTTGTGATTTGGAATAGTACTATTGGATTGACGCACCTATTTTCTACGTAATTCTTGCATGCTCAACCGGGGGATTGATAGCTGTACTTCAGGAATTAATTGGTCATTTTAGTTGTTCTGTAACTTGTATTGAATCCCATAAACATTAGAATCCGGACTAAGTTTCAATTACCAGACATTCAACCAGCTGGTTAAATTAGTAGAGGTAGGATATTTATCTTTTTATTGGTGTGCACTGCAGTAAATAAGGTCTAGCTCAAAAGAACATAAATATTGTTTATTGATTCATTTCGCAAAAATGAGCTGAATTTATATATATATATATATATATATATATATATATATATATATATATATATATATATGACCTCAAATATTGGAAGCATTCATGGTGCAAACAGCAGAGGATGAGGGGCTAATACAATCTCAGCAATGTGGTTTGATATTGCTAGATGACACCTTAATTCAATATGTAATCAATCATTTGTTGCTAGATCTTTTTATAACTGTTCTATTGTGGTCTTTCTGCAACATGAGTAATGGAAATATGGTCCTTGAATGCTTTAAGAATCATCCCTCCCTCCAGCTCCATCTAATCTCAGCTGTCTTTTTATGACTAGTGTTGTCTATATCCCATGCTTGATGATGAAGCATCTAAGCATCTTAATGGAGTATTTTGTTGTAAAGTTGGTAATCAACTCAACTAATGATTGCAGTTAGGTGGAAAGCGGGTTGGGATCGTGGGGCTCGGACGCATTGGCTCTCAAGTTGCACAAAGGCTCATGGCATTTGGCTGCATCATTGCCTACAATTCAAGGAAGAAAAAATCATCAGTCCAATACCCTTACTATGCAAAAGTCTGCGACCTTGCAACTAACAGTGACATTCTCATGGTTTGTTGTTCACTGACATCCGAAACTCATCACCTAATCAACAAAGAAGTTATGAAAGCACTTGGAAAGGAGGGGGTGATCGTTAACGTGGGACGCGGTGGTCTCGTTGATGAGCAGGAACTGATTCAGTTATTAACAAGAGAAGAAATTGGCGGTGCAGGTCTTGATGTGTTTGAGGAGGAGCCCGATGTTCCCGGGGAGCTATTTGCTTTGGATAATGTCGTATTGTCTCCACATAAAGCTGTCTTGACACCCGAATCCATTGAAGCAGTTTTCCAGCTGAGCTTAGCCAACTTGAAATGCTTCTTTTCAAATGAACCTTTGCGATCAGTTGTGCAGCAAGAATAAGGCAACAGCTTCTTCAATGAAAGGAGTAACAGTCTCTATCAGTTACCACTGTTTACAAGAACTCCGGCCGAAATGGATTTAATTAGTTATTTATATTATGTTCTCATCGCACTCTGTCCACATTTTGGACGGTAGTGTGACATGAATCTAGGATCTTATAGATTATTGGCTCGATACCAAATTGAATTATCAGTTGTTTTGAATAACTTAGACTTGGTTCTTAGTAGTTCGTGCTGGTGAAGATGCAATTAGTCGGATAAACTCTTCTTCTTTTGTCGTGGAAGTGCTGTCATGTCCGCGACAAATTGTTGTATAATTCGTTATTCAACAATTATGTATATAATTCAACAAAACTGGCTCACATGAGTTTTTGTCTTGGACGTGTTCAATTATAGTTCCTATTCAATTATTCAAAGAATAACGAAATTGTTAGGATCGTGCTATCATAATCATATGTTGGATGACACTTTTTCTGCGACAAAAAACGAAACTTTGACAAATAATGACGACTATTTTTAGCAAATCGTAGTATGATGATGAGTGAAGGGCTTGGCTTAGATCACTCACATGTGCAATAGAACCTGATCAAAGTAAACAAAATATTTTATGTTTTTTTAGAAAGAAGGGTACTTAAGCACCAGTCTGATTGACTACTCGTGCTTGGTCCAACATAAACAAGACGAAAATTTAAAATAAAAAAAAAAAATCAGAGGAAGAGGAGCTACCTCTTCTTAAAATATTAATATGTTATTTTAATTTTCTATCTCATATTTTATGTATATATATATATATATTTATATTTATATTCATATAAGTCCTTCCAAATTCAAGATTTGACGTAACCGTATATATAATAGGACCAATATATTCCTATTCCTATTTCTAAATGATTAAACTAAAATGTATTATTATTATTAAAATAATTGTCTTTTGCTAATAGAGTTTAATTATATGTGATCATATATTATTGAATTTGTTTATCCTCTAATCCCTAATATAGAGGCACTTTCAAATTATATATACATGGTCACAATTCACAAACACTAAAAAGCGCATGTGGATTCTCTGTTCACTTAAAATTGACACCTTATGATTAAAGTTTGATAGATTTCATGTCTTTCACCCCGTTACTTCCTCCGTTTAATTACATGTTTTTTTTTTCCATATAATATATATATATATATATATATTCAATGTCGGCATAGACGAAATACATTAAATTAATAAACAGTTGGAATATTAGAATTCAAAAGAGAATATGAGTTTGCCTTAATTTTGACAATTTCCCCGAAGTTGGTGTCTCTTGCAATTTCAAAACTTTTTATTATTATAATTTTTTAAGTCCATACGCAATTTCATAACTTATTTTGTCTTATTGATGAAAACATATATTGCACTGTCACTTGTTTCACCATGCCATTTTATTTTTGCTCCTTCCACTAACAACAAGCCTATGATCGACACCATAATTTCATACTTAGCTAGATTAAATATAATTTGTATTTTTTGTTTTTCATTTTTTTTTAACTATACGTTTTGTAATTATTTGTTGTGTAAAATATTCGAGTAAAAAGCTTTAAAGAATATATAACAAAAAGATGGGACCGAAGAAAAGATTGGACTTTAAGACAAAAAAATAAATAATTAAATAATTAAAGGAAAAGACGGCACTAATAAAAGAAACACGAAAAAATGATTGAAGTGTCAATTTTTAAGTGGGAGCTAGGCAGACAAGGATACGGATATTATCTTCCAAATTTTAATAACGAGGTGTAAATTTTTTAATATGGACACAGAAAAGACAAATTTTTTAATTTTTTTTAATGGAAACAGAAAGACAAATTAAATAGGGGATCGGGATTCTCACAATGCATCCCAAGGATATTACATTATATAATATATATGATCAGAAATAACCAACGGAAAATTTATTCCAAACAACGTCTTGTAGCCACAGACAAAGCCACAGGATCCAAGATACGATGAAACTAATTAACAAACACAACCACAACATGAAACAATAATAATATGTAGATAATGAAGACATATATAACTGCAGGTGATTACATTAAAAACCTCATTTGGAGCCAAGAGACTCTTGGCTCTTCCTGAAGATCTTGTGCTCAATATGCTGAGCAAAGGTGCGTGGAGGAAACTGTGCTGGCTCCGCCTCTGACACAAGCTCCGGCAGCGGCTTCAGTATGATCTTCTCCTTGGGTGGCTCACAAAAAACTGCCCATGAAATCCTCACTTTCTCTTTGTTGACAAGCCCCCTGTGAAGAATACTCTTGTACTTCCTGTTGCTCAAGATCTCGATGGTGTCGCCGATATGCATGATTATGGAGTTTGGAACACATTTTGCCGTCACCCACTTGCCTTGGTAGAAAAGTTGCAGCCCGGGCACCATGTTGTGGAGGATGAAGGTGAGTGCACTCACATCTGTGTGAGCTTCGACCCCCAAGGCAAGCTCAGGCTGAGGACATTTCGGGTAGTAGTTGATCTTCATTTGCAGTAAAAGTTCTTCCAAACCACCCACTTCCTTCTCTAGCCTCCCTTCTTCCAGTCCCAAACCTAGAGATAGTACGGACATCACCTTGGTTGCTAGCCCTCTCAGTTGCCTTGCATACTCACTGGTTGCTTCTCTGCAAAATAAATAAAAATAAAAAATGTACTTGATATTATAACTGGAAAACCTATTGGGATAAATATTAAAAACTAAATCCACTTTCTATCAACTTAATCTAAACTTACATGTAATCGGAGGGTGTCTTGGGCCAGATGGACAAGTTGCGCTTGTCCTCAGGGTAAATAAGGTGGAAGAAGTAGTCTTCCCATTCGAGCTGGCCACTGGCATTGTTAGCGAGCTTGCTTCCATAGCCTTGGATCTTCCCTGTGGCCTGGTCATTGGCGTACTTTTCTTTTTCTTCAATGGGTTGGTCGAAGAAAGCTTGACCAGCTTTCTTGACGCGTTGTGTGAGATCATCAGGAATTCCATGGTTAACCAAGTGCATGACACCCCATTCAGTGGCCGCCTTCTTCAACTCCTCTCGGCATTTGTCTCTCACGGCTTTGTCCTCTGACTCGATGTTTTTTAAGTCAATGGTTGGGAGTTGTGGTCCTTCTTCTTTCTTCTCTTCCTCGAAGATATTTCCGATGCTGTTCAGCTCCTCTTGGGGTCTCACATACTCTTTTGGGATTGCCTGAATCCCACTGCTCGACAAGCTCTCCACTCGTGCTTCTACCGACCTCACCATTCTTGGCTTCCTTAACTTGTTCTTCGGGGTCAGTCAGTCTCCTAGTCACTACCAAACAAGCATCTAAATGCACAGCTGCTTTACTGAATTGCTTTCCTTTGATGCTTCTTCTATGCCTTATATAAGAGTTGCTGCATCAGGTAGATGTAAAGCCCATAATAATGACTACTAAGATAATTGAAATATGTTAACCGCCTGGTGTCAATTAGTAGATGGGAAATTGGGGCTCAACCAGTCAAACTGATAGAGTGTAAAAAATTGCATGATCTGATAATGGAGAGTAAGACCACGTGACAAGCTAACCTACCTGACATTATACCAATTTAATGGTCAACGTCCGAAGACAAAAAAAAAAAGGGTTATTTGACTGGAAGCTTTATATCACGGGGAAACCCAAACCCGCACGGTTAATATTTCATAATATAGATTATCTAAAGTCATACCTTAAGCGGAAAAAAATAAATAAATAAAAAGAAGAAGAAGAAGAAGAAGAAGAAGCAATGCTGGTTTTTGTTTCTACCAAAAAATGGTGGTTTTTGTTAAAAATTAATTAATGATCACCAATATTGGTTTTTCTATTACGCATAGAGAATATTATTCACGCCTGCACGTTGATGCTCTTACAGAATTTGTTTAAATTACTTTAGTACTTGATTTCGTATTAAGTTGAGTTTTAAATTGTCAAAACATAATAAGAAGAATAATTGAGCTTTTCTAGAAGATTGCCGTGGATATTTGTGCTCATGCGAAAAATAAATAAAAATCATATCGATTTGAATATTCAAATTAATTAGTTGAGTCAACGTAAAACGTTGCTTGAGTCAGAACTAATATTTTTATTGCCTACCCCTTTGATAACGAAGGATGCTGAATTTATGTCCCTGGCCTGCTTGTTAGGGTTTTAACGAGTCACTAAATAACTTTTCATTAAAAGGAATAGAAATCACATTTAGAACAGCTCTTTATAATTTGGTCTACCATAACGTAACTATATTTTAAGAGTAAAATAACATGGTCAATAAAAGAGCTAACTGTATTTTTGTCATACAGTTCCTAAAAAGGTTAAGTTATATTGAGGGACAAATTTTCTTCATACGTAGGTATATTAATGTCCAAACCAATGAGGGTAAAACTTGAATAAAGGGCTGACAATTTAACTGCCATCTCAGAGTCAAAAAGTTAAAAGTAAAATATGGTATTAGTTTTTTGAGTTGCTAAGCTAGTTATATATATGCTATTGATGCTTCTCATCTGCTGGTTTTTAGACAAAAAAGTTACTTTTGGTTCAAAACATGCATATATACCTCGTGGATTTTGAGACCAACTACCATTTTGAGCTTGGCCACGTTTCATCTAACCCAATGTACTCAGCTTCCTCCAGCGGCCGGTCATGTTATTATGTTTTACAATTAATTTGCGCTAATTGGGGAGCATTTATTTACTAAAAAGTAAGAGATTATTATTTGTTTATAATATAAAAGATAAAAAAATTATTACAATTAAGTTCTGACTGTGAGAAACAAAATAAATTATCTCTGTTCAAGGGTAGATTTAAAAAAACATGTTTCTTTATTTGGAAACTAGATAATTCTATTACAGGGTTTACGGTTGACGTGTTATCTTCAGTTTCACTTTCAACCATTTTTGCCTTACAATATATATATATATATATATATATATATATATATATATATATATATACACACACACAAGTTACTATGTCCATATATATTCCAAATCGTGTAACCAATTATTTGAACGTTTTTCAGCGCGTATGGTATTTTTTTTTTTGGGTAATATTCAGTGTCAAGGACCTGCTATATTTAATTCTGATATATATATATATATATAATATGACCTCTTGATCAATATATTATATTTCTTTTGCTTCCTGCAGATTTATATATATATATATATATATAATATGACCTCTTGATCAATATATTATATTTCTTTTGCTTCCTGCAGATTTATATATATATATATATATATATATATGTACATTGACAATTTATATATCTCATTTGGATAGCTTAGTTTGATTGAATTAATTTAATCCCTTTTTCTTATTACAATACAACAAAGACGATTCTTAGCGTCGATTATTTTAGCGGGGGGTATCTTTTAGCGACAAAATAGAAATTTGGTCTCCTCGCCAACATTCTACCCTTGTATGGTACGAAGGGAAACAAATTAAGTAGGGATTTACAACGAATTATTTCACCTAAAATGATTTTGGAGACGAAAATATAAAAATCGACAGAAAACTTGTTTAGCATATATCAGTGAGAGAAATATCCCAGGCCTTAAATTTAAGTTGCGATATTAGTTTCCTAAGATTAATTACCAGCTAAAAAACAAATGAAAATAAAGAATTCTGATAAAAAAAAATGGTGTTATAATATAAATGATAGGTTAGGTAACTAGCAGAGACTATTATGATAAACATATTGAAACTAACAACAAATTTATCATGGTTGCCAGAGACAAATTAATCGACTAATTGATCTATTATATTTAACTAGTATTGCCCTTTTTTTTTTACGAACTCTAACTAGGTTTCATTTCCAGCATTAGGCATTTTTATTCTTATTATTATTATTATTACCACCACCACTACTTTTCTTTTCTTTTAGCTTTGAAAAGAATGAGAGAGTTAGAGGAGCACTTTGACGTCTTTGTGTGGAGGAGATGAGATGGGCTTTCTAGAGGTCTCTAGCGAGACTACGTAAAGTTGGTTGGTATGTCATGTGTGCAAGAACTTATCAGTCAACATTACTATATCTGCCATATATATATATGTATATGTATATGTATTGTCCTGAAAATGTTTCTAGCTAGCTCATGGGTACGTGATTGGAATACCATGTTCTTTGTGAGGGTGTTTTTAACTTTTAACTGCATGTAATATGCAACATTGGCAACTAAACTAGATCATAAAAATTTCAAGACTTTTCTATATATCTTTGATAAATTAACCAGACTCATTGAGGAAAATCCCTCGCCATTTACTATGGGTTTTGCTTCATTGTGTCCTCTTTTGTCTTCCTATGTAAAAAGATGGAGCTGTGTTAGTTACCAATTCTGGGTAAGTTAGTTAACCAACTTCATATTGAATAAAAGAAAATTACAAAATAATGAAAAAAAAACATTATTAAAGAAAAGAAAATTCAGTACTTTGAAAGAAGAAAACTTTGGGTCTTTTAGTCATGACTGAAATAGAGTTCCTGATTCGTCGCTATATGAAACTTTTTTGTCTTCTTTCCTCTTCCTAATAATGACATACGGCGTTCGACAACATGAGTGAAGTAGAACTTTCAACAACCAATTATAGTAATTTAGAAAAATTGACAGAGGGGGTGCGGTACAAAGGACTAATGAAAGATGTCGAGAATATAATATAAATAATCAATTAAATTCACTTTTTAATAGTAAGAAATTTTTAAAATAGTGGTAATTCAACACAATATTAGAGTAAAAAAATTTTTAGGCTAAAGGTTCCAATCATACTAAATGTAGTCACGGATTTGATTTTTGTACATAGTAGTAAGTCTATTAGTTTATAAGAATTTTATTTCGGAATAAGGATATCCAGTCAAATAAAGTTGAGCATATGATTCTTTTCATCGATATGGATCGATTTGCCATCATCAAATCAATTATAAAGATTAATTTTTTCACTGTAAAATCGATAATAATTAATTTTTTTCTCCTTAAAGTATATTATTTTACTACAACTGTTAATTTTTTCACATAACAAAATTAACAGAGATCAATTTTCGTATGATAAAATTGACATCCAAGTCATTACAAAGTCCCAAATAGTTGATTTTCCAACCATAAAATAGTCGCCTTCTACCATTTGAATCAAAATCTAACATATCTTACTTATTTTTAAAATAATAATCACTAAATTGATTATTTGGAGGTCAATCTCACATCAATTCGTAATTGGACCCAAACAAGTGGTTTTAGTTTATGTGTTTGACTTTTTTTTTTTTCGATGAAAAGTGTTTGACTTGCACTATGTTTCTTTTATCAATTTTTACAAGTAATATTTCTTCAAATTTGGTTGAGTATGTATATAAAAATTGTTTTTTAGTTTTTTTTAGAAATGAAAATCACATTTAAGTGAGATAAATAAAATTAATAAATCTAGTAATATTGCAAATTCAAATTCCATATTTCACTCAAATTGGAAACGAAATAATGACTTCTTGGAAAATTAAATGCTCTAATGAACCAACCATTCCTCTACACGTCACAGGGAAGAGAGGGCGGACCAACACAGCTAGTACTGGATTACAACCCACCAAGTTCCGAGAGGCCCATGACCCAAACCAACCGGGCTTTCATCAAGATCCAATGTTTCTAACAGAATGATCCAATTTTAATCAAAATCACGGTGGGCCACAACCTCCCACGTGACTTCCTCGTGTGCCCATGAGGCTAATCCAAAATTAGTGAATTACAAACCACATCCATAGAAATTAAAATGGATTGTTGTAATTTATATCATTATTTCAATTATTTTATTCCTTTTGCAGTCGATTTCACTTATTTTATATCTTTATGTCACTTATTTTATTATGAAAAAAAAAAAATCCTCTTATTTTTCATTTACTGAACTACAACATCTAAATTCATTGTCATAAATAAATTTATATCCAAACTAACCTGCTTACAAATTTTAATTTATCGAAATAATCTAGCACATTTCTAGTAGCATAAATAAATTTTCATGACTTTATATATATACTATTGAAATGGTTATTTATTAAATTAAAGTTTATGTGTTTAAATATATTTGAAAATTCAATTTAAGATTTAAAACTATTATGCATTAAAAAAAAAGTATAGAAAATCTTAGTGCCACGTGTCGTGAGCTCATCTCAAGATGGTGACGTGGCAGATTTTCTAAAGATGAAACATTTGAGAAACGAAACTAATTGATGTCACAGAAGCAGACGACAAAAGGCCGTTGCAATTCCCTCCACACATCCGCCACTGCCTTATCTTTGAGGTGTCTCAGTGTGTCCCTCTTTTTTATTTTTCTATTTTCTTCGTTTTTTTTCCCTTTTTTTTTTTTTTTCTTTCCCTCCAAACTAAATCACATTGCACCAAAAAGCCAGCTTCTCTTAACCTCCAATCCTACTAGATCCCACCCTGAAATCGTAGTTATTATTATAAGCTTTTCTTTGTTGCTCTGCCCCATTCTCATGGCTAGCAAGTTAGTCTTCATCTTAACATCACCGCGACCTTCCACTGCCTTAACTCAAAGACCCTTTGCTTCAATTTCTTCGTCTTCCACAAGGGCTCAGTCATTTCAATTCAGTGGAAGACAGCTGAGTGTTCGTCGCAGGTTGCTGGTGCTTCCCTTTAAGGCTACTGCTGACCAGCAAGGTAAAGTTTATCTCTTTAAGCCTTTGATTATATAATCTTTTAGATTATAGGTTCTAATTGGATTGAGAATATATAGTTTGCGTGACTAGATCTCATGGTTAATTTAGTTAATGAAATAGATTTTGATTGAGAAGTATTCTGCAGTAGAAATTAAGTATTTTTTAGAGTTGGAAGTTGAGAATTTTTTACCAGTTAGCTGCACTTTTTTTTTCTTTTTTTAAAATTTTACTTTGGGTCTGATTCAGTCCATGTCTCCAATGGTTTTCTTCAGGAAAGGTTGAAGAAGACGACGTTGTAGATAGTAATGTCCTGCAATATTGTAGCATAGACAAGAAACAGAAGAAGTCACTAGGTGAACTTGAGCAAGATTTTCTTCAAGCCCTACAAGTAAAAAGATCAAAACTTTCTTTTTTCCTTTTAGGCAAATATATTGTATACATGCAAAAGCTCTATCCGTGCTTCGATCATACACTAACTATGAATTGACTTTTCTTTGTGTTTTTTCTACAGGCATTCTATTATGAGGGAAAAGCCATTATGTCAAATGAGGAATTTGATAATCTCAAAGAAGAACTAATGTGGGAAGGCAGCAGCGTCGTCATGCTAAGTACTCATTGATTCTTATTATATCCGGAGTCTTTAACTTATGTGTTTAAACATTACACTCTAGCTTAAAGTTTCGAATTTTTTAAGATATAACTTGTGTTACATTTTACACCGCAGGTTCTGATGAACAGAAGTTTCTGGAAGCTTCAATGGCTTATGTGTCTGGGAATCCTATTATGAACGATCAAGAGTATGATAAATTGAAATTGCAGCTAAAGGTTTGTGTGTGATTGTTTCAGTACACTATTATATGCATGCATACTTGAATACAATGAAATGATCTTTCCTCAAGTAAAGAGCAAAGAAAGTGGTGGAGTAAATTTCTATAGGTGTTCTATTGTGATTATGAGGGAGACGCTATTGAGTATCAAACTGATATGTAGAAACATCATTTCATCAACCTATTATGTCAAATACATGTTGGTACCTTGTGGTTGAAGTTTCCTTTATACATCATTTTGATACTCGTTTCAACATAAATAGAGTTAGTATATGATTAAATTTAATTGTTTATTGATTGTACCGCTTGTTTCTTGCTATGTATGTAGAGTTTAGAGAGGATGCATGACACTAACACACCCCACTATTTTCACTTTTGTTGCATTAAGAGCATCTCCAACAATGTTTTTTAAATTAAAGAGCATATATTTGTAATTAAAGAGCATCTTTTATATTAGAGAGTTAAATTAAGTAAACAACTCCAATAATACTCTTTATTGTTTAGTTTTTATTTTGTTAGTTTCAATGATTAATTTGACTTTTACTTATTTATCCTTCTTTTTACAAAATAAGAATAAAACTATTGAGGATAATCTTGTAAAGTTAAAATTCAAATTAATCATTGAAAGTTGTGAAACATTAAATAGAAAATGCATTTATTATTTAACATATAATTAGAGAGTGAGTTTGGCTCTTCAAATGTGGAGAGTCAAATCCACTCTTCATATTTAAAAGTTAAAATAAAGAGTCTGTTAGAGTAATTTTTTTAAAGTTAACTCTCTAAAATAAAGAAAAAATGACAAATAAAGAGTCCCTTGGAGATGCTCTAACACCCCTTCTCTTAGTCAACTCTTATATTTTTTGTTAGTCAACTCCGTGAATTTTTTGTTAATGACAATCCTATCCTTGTCTAATGTTTAACTAAACAATAAAAATTTAATGTAATTTTTAAGGAAAAAAATAAAATAAAACATTATATGCTTTTAATACTTAAAATATTTAACATCCAATTTCACTTTTTTCTTTATATATATATATATATATATATATTAATTTTGTATTTATACTATATATATATATAATGCATTTAATACTTGAAATATTTTTTTAATGTAAATTTTTTTTAAGTATTTAGCACAATTGTTTAATGTATAACCAAAAGATAGATATTGTGATTCTTCCTTTTTTATATAGCTTTTTCACACATTTAACCCTTAAACAATTAACAATCGATGTTATCTTCTTTCTTTTCTTTTCTTTTCTTTTTTTTTTTTACCATTTTTATTTAATATAATAATTATAAACTTTGTTTTAAAATTTAATTCTCGAGGGCATATTGGTTTTTAAATTTATCAAAGTTAAATTCTTCTTCTTCTTCTTCTTCTTTTTGATAAACACTAGTGCAATAAAACAGAAAATAGAGAGCTTATGTAGTATACAATTATGTTTTATAGATTGATGGGAGCGAAATTGTAGCTGAGGGTCCTCGATGCAGTCTCCGAAGTAGAAAGGTATGCAGTAATAATTAATCTAGCACACATTTCCATAAACCCTCATCAATAAGTATACAAGTATGATTCATATACTAGGAACCCAACACACATACATTTACTTATACATTTACTTACATTAATAACCACATGCGTTTATCCATCTAAACATAAATGTCATAAATTTAACTTGTCTAAATTATACTTCCAACATTTGGCACATACTGATTAAATTTTTCTGGCGACAGGTCTACAGTGATCTGACTGTTGACTACCTCAAGATGTTCCTGTTGAATGTTCCGGCGACAGTCATTGCGCTAGGACTGTGAGTACATTCTTTTCTCTGTGGGCATGGTTCCTGTTGCTTCCAACTCTTTTGAAGGTATTGGCTGCATTTATTAACCATTTGTTTAATTTAAATCTTTCTTGTTTGTTTATCCTACCAGGTTCTTCTTCCTGGATGATCTGACTGGATTTGAAATTACTTATCTTTTGGAGGTGTGCACTCGTCATTACCCTGTATCACGCATTTAGCTTCGAATTCTTTAAGTATAATTCAAACCCAGTTTCTTGATATGCTTTAGCCTTCCCAATTAGTGAAATACAAAGACTACTACATGTAAATCAGTAAATAATGAGTGTGAGAAGGATCAGCATATTGAAAGTTGCAAAGCCATAGAATATCGAAAAATTGAGACGAGAAAGACTTGGTTCAGACAACCAAAACCAACCAATTTTCCAGTCTTTCATTTGCCACTCATCTAGTTGAATGCATCTGACATACTGAAACTATATCTCTCTAACGTATTTAAGAAAAGCTAGATCGGTTGAGACAGATAATTGGTAAATCTAGGAAGTAAAAGTTCCTTCTGTATAAATGTATTGCTCTAAATGCCAATATTTAATAGCTTTTATCCACTGCTTAAGATTATTAAAAAAAACTAAAGTCACTAATTTTATGCTTTATGTTACTGAACTTTTTGTTCTTTTGGTAGCTCCCAGAACCATTTAGTTTTATCTTCACATGGTTTGCCGCTGTGCCGGTCATTGTCTGGTTGGCTCTTTCACTCACAAATGTGGTTGTGAAAGATTCTCTGATCTTAAAGGTAGCTTATAAGTTTCTTTGTTGACAACTACACTACCTTTGGAATGCATACACCAACTTTAACATGTTCATGGTTTTTTCACAGGGCCCTTGTCCAAACTGTGGAACCGAGAATACCTCCTTCTTTGGATCCATATTGTCAATCTCTAACGGTGGTACCTCCAATAAAGTTAAATGCTCAAAGTAAGTCCAAAGGCTATTTGCCAACTGTGTGCCTCACAATGGTTATTTTTGGTGTGATTTTTCAGAATTAACTCTTTTTCATATATATTTTAACTTGCAAAGGAAAATATGTTTTCCTCAGTTGTGGGACTGACATGGAATACGACTCAAAAACACGCTTGATTACACTGCCAGAAGGAAGTAATGCTTGATTTCAGGTACATATTATTTACTTTTTGCACCAAATCATAAATTTATACTAATGAAGTAGGTAAAACTAGTCTTTGTTTTGGTTGACAAATTGCAGGGCAGAGCTACAGAAAAATGATGGATGGACACATTTTGGGGGTATTGTAACCGTAACTCAACTGGTTAAGTTGGAGCCAAAGGTTGTCACTGTGTGAATACCTAGATTCACACGCTGGAGGGGAATAGAAATATGTATGCTTCTTTAAATACCTATTTATACTTAAAAAAAAAAAAAAAAATCTAGAGCAGATTTGTCCAAAGAAGAGGAAAATGTATAAATGCCATGTCAAATATAATAATATCATTACGTAGATAAGTTACTATTATTCTATGTGTTTTCATTTAAGCTGCCTACTTGTATGCAAAAGGTGATCCAACAGTTCAACATTTACAAATTTGAGAGGTTTTATCTTTTCTTTACAATTGGTAATTAAGATTTGGCGTTGATAGTTAATCGAGTGTGCTTACATTACATGCAAATTTCTACGATTAATCGAAAACTCAAGGATTCGATTGCTACTGTGATAAAAATGGAAGAATACACACAATCTATTATCGTTAAGCAGTATAAACACAAAGAAACTACAAATCGAAGCAATATCTTATGTTTTTTTTTTAATCATCCTAACAGCCTAAAAGTCAGCCACACAAGACATTTTGAGTATTGCCAAATATAGCAATAAAGACAAACTCTCCAAACTAAAAATCAAACCAAAAATGATAGGCCCCTTCAGCGAAAACACCATCATCTTCTCCATTACAGAATAGCCACATCCAAGTAATCTCCAATCTACAATAAAAAGTAACATATGAGAACGTCAACATGGAAGCAATTAGTGTTGCTGATTTAAACCATTAACTTCTTACCTGGAAGTCAAGTTCACCCAATGACTTGCCATCATCTAGTCGTCTCCCATTTCCATAGGAATGGGTCATCCCCACCTAAAGACAAATCACACAAGTTCTTAGTAACAACCAGAATAATTGTTAATTCGTGTGTTACAATGCCAGTGTGTATAATAGTGCATTAATTACGATCTCACTGCTTTATTGCGCCAAATTTAACTCTTTCTAAATAAATATGGAAGGGTATATACATGTCCATTGGCTCTAGGAGATTCATACAATGGGAAACAACTTCAAAAGAAAATGGCATGCAAGAATTTTATCCTTGGTTTAAGGTGCCAAGTAGATTCCTTAAGTTTCTAGAGGATCAAACTAGCACAGGGAAAAGGAGGGATTTAATTCTGTCCATGCCTAGTTCTAGAGCCCATTAACTGGTTGACTAATAAGTTAAAGTGAACCTTTGCATAGGATTCATCACTACGTAGCATGAATGCAGCTTGCCAATAAATGGGAGGACAATTTGGAAATCAATTTAATGGCTCTAATTCTAACAAAGCATGTATGTATTTCACCTTTTCAACCCTAAGGTAGCACTTACCTGCTTCAATACAAAACGACCCCGCTTGTCAGGGTATACAAAAGCAAATGAAAGCTTTGCATTTCTTCTCCTTGCCTCTGGAGCAACCTCTTTTACCTGCAAAGAACTAGAATTATTTACAGAATAAACATAGATATGTGGGAAAGAGAGTATGCGATGTTGCTATGAATCACTGCTATGAATCACATACAAGATCTGTTAGCTCACGAAGTGTTGCATCTTTCCATGTATAAATTTGAACCTCATCTTTGGGTTCCTTGCCCCTAACTGCAAAATCTTCTTCACTGTGATGTCCTCCAAGCTTCAGGAAAGAATAAATAAACAAATAAAAAACAGAGGCAACATACAAAAGTTGTATAGAAGCAGGTATTAAGACATCCAGCCATGCATCCAAAGAAAAACCAAAAGGCACTCGCATTACGTTGTTTTTAATAAAAGTTATCCCACTCCTCTAAACAAGAAACAAGCCAAGCATCTTCCTTTTTCACAACATTGGAAGACGCCAATCAGTCCAAGTCGTAATCTACCCAGATGCCAATCAGTCCAATCACAATCTTATAGTGTTCCAACCTTACCTTGCACATAAGAGGTATTCTCAACAATCTAGCAGGCAAGCTAACGATACCAACACAATGTATCCTCACTACATCTATTACCAAGACAAACCAGAAGGGACAGTGACTTGGTTTGACTACCATCAAATATTATTTTATTAAAAATAAACCAAGAAGCAAACTTTTTGAGCAAATAAGAATTTCTAAGTTCCCCTCCTCACCACCTACCACCCAAATTATTGTTATGTCCTTCAGGAAGCAATTTTATGTCAGAATCACTATTATTATCATAGTGGCTGGTTCCACTCAAGTTAAAGTAACTAACGTTGAATGCCTCCCAAGTACCTACAACAAAAATTCTCTCTTCCCTCAATTGGCTTTCCTATTTGGCGTAAATAAACACACTCAAGCCCAGCTAAGACTGATTTTCCTTTTCCCTCTATTCGAATGAAAAAGAAAAAAAAAACACACACACACTTTTTTACTCACCAAAACAATGCTTAACACCATGCAAAGGTTGCTAATTCATTACCCCATACTCTCTACACCTCCTCATAAGAACACTGCAAGATGCTATTACTTAATTCTACAAATTGAAAGCTGACAATGCATTCAGGATTTTTTAAATACCTTGGTGAATACTCGAAGCAACAAAGGGCATGTCTGCGTCACACAAAAGAATAAATTTTTAGAAAAAGAAGAAGGTAAATTCCATTACAGGGACAGAAAGAAAGAGGGTTCTGGTTAACCTTTTCGCGATCGACGGGTTCGAAGCGGAGGCGAGAAATTGGGGGCTGTGGTGCCCTAGACTGAGGAGGAGGGAGTGGTCTACCACTTCCAGAAGCTGGTACAGGTGGACCTGGCGCTAGTCGGGTCTGGGAATGGGGTTCTCTTCCACCCATCTTTTCGTCCCTGATTCTCTTCTCCATTGTTGAAGCTCACCGAGTTCCTTCTCTGGTATTGCTGCAACAGGGAGGGCTTCTAGGGCTCTACAAAATTACATGGACATCGAACTGAGTAACTTAGAAAAGCCAAAAGTAAAAAATAAATATATAAAAATAAAGTGTCTCCCATTTTTTAAAAAGTAAAATAAAATTATTTGACTTTTTTAAAAAAAAAAAAACATATCTCGAGTAATTACATTTTTTTTTAATTAACTTGGGGGTAGTTACAATACTAAATACTAAAAAGCTCATGTATACATATATATATATATATATATGGAGTTTCAAGTAAAATTGAAAATGCTTGAAATAATAATAAATTTTTTTAATATGTATTGTGAATGAAGTTCAGATGATCGTGAACTAAGTATTTCGTGTCCATATAAAAACTAAAATTCTAAAATTAAATTCTATATAATTTGATGTATTTTTTTTTCAAAAAAGGACTTGATATGAAAATCCATCTAAAGATGATGATTTAGCTTTCTAATAGATTCCCTTCTATTTGGCGTTTCAAGTAAAATTGAGTATATCTCAAGTAATAATGAATTTTTTAAAACTCGAACTATAATTAGCTGATAATAACGAAGTTTATTAAGACTCAAATCATAACTAGCTGACTCAATTTCCTAATAAATTTCTCTCAATTTGGAACTTCAAATAAAATTGAGTACATATAAAATAATAATAGAATTTATCAAAACTGAATTATAATTTTTACAAATAAATATAATAGAATGGCCAAAACCACACCCCTATGCTGTATAATTTGATGTCTGATATGACTTTTTTATTTCTACAAATAATAAATTCTATCTGCTGTACAACTTTTCTTTGTGTTTATTTATTTTATTATTATTTTCTTTGTGGACGGTCGGATTGCGCAATATTATTGATAATCTAACATTCAATCTAACGCTCAGGAATACCAAAGTACAAGACCTGCCATCACGTCCCCTACCATTGAATATTTGAAGCATCTATCCCATATTACGCACGTCCATGATTCACAATACCAAAACAACATTCCCACCCCACTCATTAATCTCGTGTGCCTGATCTGCAGCTGACGCATTTAATCAATTAATCTTGACATCACAGAAACTCTACTTTCCATGTCCAGCTTGATGATTAGCTACTATTGAACGGCTAGGATCTTTAATTTGATTACTACTTGTAGGCCTCTAAGGTATACACCAAATCATTGTAAGAGTACCTCAAGACAATGTAGACAATATACAGAGCAAAGTCAAAACCCTTTTTTTTAATTTTAATTGCAAAACTCTCTGCCTTTGACACGAAGAACATCAATATGTTCGTGAGAGTCACGTTAGGCAATTTTGGGGTTGGAATGTTTAGGAGTTTGAGATTATATAATATAGCCACCAAGTACCTTGTCATAGACATTGTAGTTTGTCACAGAGAGAGAGAGAGAGAGTGCATAATCAGAGGAAGCTCTACTCCATGACTGCACCAACCATGTCTTCGTTTATTTATGCATGGTGCTTCATCTTCTTGTTCATGGCAATCATGTGCACAAAAACTCTTGCTCTGCCCGTTTACAGGCCAAGCCCTTGGGAACAAGCCCATGCTACGTTTTATGGCGACGAGTCAGCCTCCGAGACCATGGGTATGTAACTGTATATCACAACGTCATTCAGTAAATGCCATGATGTTTAATGTAAAGGAGTCAATATTTGAAGTCCGAGAGAGACTCAAAGGTTTGGTGTTTTAATTTAATTTTCAGGAGGAGCTTGTGGCTATGGAAACTTGATTAGCAATGGATACGGAACAGATACGGTGGCATTGAGCTCAACCCTATTCAACGATGGATTTGCATGCGGGACTTGTTACCAGCTAAAATGTATTCACTCTCCTCATTGTTACGACACTATCACCACCGTCACCGCCACCAATCTCTGTCCGCCAAACTGGTCTCAGGACTCCGATGCCGGAGGCTGGTGCAATCCACCTAGGGTTCACTTCGACATGTCCAAGCCTGCTTTCATGAAGATCGCCTGGTGGAAGGCTGGCATTGTCCCTGTTTACTACCGCAGGTACTTACATACATACATATATATATATATATATATGGGATTTTGTCACAGAAAGCTCGCACGTATTAATTCTATAAGGAGTATATTTGCTCTCTCGCATGTATATATTTATGATCTCACTCTTTACAAATAATAATATTCATGATCTTCAACCTTAATTTTTGGCTAATTTTCTTTGCCATTGCTCTGTTTGATTGGCTGTAGAGTGCCATGCATGAGGAGGGGAGGGCTGCAATTCTCATTCCAAGGAAATGGGTACTGGTTGTTGGTTTACGTGATGAATGTTGGAGGTGGTGGCGACATAGCAGGCATGTGGGTGAAGGGATGCAGAAGTGGATGGATAAGTATGAGCCACAACTGGGGAGCTTCGTACCAAGCGTTTGCAACACTTGGCGGCCAATCTCTTTCTTTCAAGATCACTTCCTATACTTCCAAAGAGACCATCATCGCTTGGAATGTGGCTCCTGAAAATTGGAATGTAGGATTGACTTACCAGGCAAATGTTAATTTCCAATGATTAATCTTGACCCTTTTTTTGTTTCAAGCTTTGCATGAGGCAGTTTTAGGGCCTTTATAGATTATCTTTGGCTTTTGTTTGAGAGGATTTTCCTTGTTTTGTACGCAATCCTCATTCACCGAATTTGAACTTTTCATTTGGAGAAATACGAGAGAGCATGATACTGGTAATGATGAGCTACCAAAACTACTTGTTTTGATGATTTAGTTGTCTCAAACTCATGAGTAAAATTCATCTTGCTCCTACAACGTAATTACATTACTTCACCCATTTTCGTGTGCCTAATTGCTATTTTTGATATAAATATATAATTGCTATTCTCTCTCTAAAAAACTTCAAATTTTAAAAAGCAATAGGTGCTTGTCACTTCAAGTTAGACTACAAGAATTAATGGTGATATCTTTGCATTTGAAAGCCTGAAACAGGACATGCAATGTGTATCATTTAAATTATGTCTAATCGATGGACAGATTGAGACAGGAGAAAACATAAAGTTTCATGAGAATATGATGAGATGGTTTCATTTTATTTTATTTTTTTACTTCAACAACTATGGTCAATTGTTTGAATCTTGTAATTCGTGCATATTTTCATGGAAAAAATTAATATTTATTTAATTTTCTTTTATAAAAACTATTTCATTTCTCTCATAAATTTCAAATAGCAGACATTCCCTTATGATTGTCGCATAAAATTCACATTATATTTGAGCTCAATATTCTATTTAAGGGTGTGTATCTTTAAAGAGGAAAAAAAAAACTTACGTAACAAGAAGAATGATTTTGATTTCAATGATTATTTGCAAAAATCCCAAATGATATCCTTACAATTGCTGAAAAATCTGACATCTTTGTCTGTATCTAATCAGTATCAATCTTGAATTATAAAAGAAAAAATCAGCGTCAATCTTGTGATGTAACAGTGAGTACAAATAATCTCCAATATTGTATATGGAAGCCATTAAGGGGAAAATATATATATATATATGTTTCACATCCTAAAACTTAGATTAGAATATAAACGTAAGGAACAAAGTTGGTGTTTAAGATTAATTGGCATTACTTAAATAAACTAACAAGATTTGACATATTGCTGGATAGATGCGTTTTGAGGGGTGTGTTTTAGAACCCATGTGGAAATGGGGCCCCATAGAAATACAGATGGAATGACCATGCTTGGTAACATGAGACCCACATAAGTGGTTGGAGTGGGGAACATGTTATGAAACACAATTAAGAGTGTTGAGCCCCCCAAACACATAAAAATTGGCCTTCATTTCAATCCCTAAGCACGCCAACTCCTTTTTCTTTACCTTCTTTTGCCATGAACATGAAGTGCCATCATCATCACCCACGCTCTTAAATCATTCCTCCCAACCTTCCCATATGACCCTATAGCCTCTTTCCCAACTTCACTTTTATTTTTATTTTTTTTTTGGTATTTTTGGTACCTCTATTTTGAGTTTCTAAAACAGAGTAGTAACTGTGATTGCTCGCTTGTCCAAATTCCAAAAACTTTCATATTATTTTTGCCACTTTCAACTGCCCATCTCTTGTAGAACAGCAGGCAACTTTTCTTTTTCTCTGTCAAAATGTCAAAACCACCAAACATATATTCTCTCGTAGTCTTATATAATGATAGACAAAGTAAGAACTTTCCTTTCCCTTTTACTTGCTTTCTCCTTAATCCACCAAAGCCTCTTATGATCTATAAATTTCCTCAGACTGTCCAAAAAACTTTCCTCTTCGCAACTTAAGCTAAAGAAAAAAAAAAAGGGTTAGACCGATTTGGTCACAGTTCTCTCTGAATGTATCAGCTCCTGAAATCAGTGAAGAAAACCGAAACCTCCTTATAAACCAACCTCGTTTTAAATTCTCGCATGGGCTCTTACTTCTCTTTCACTTTGATGATTCTTTCATGGATATTACTGGCATCCACAGAAACTAAAGCTCAAGGGATCAAATCTGCTCGTCTTCTGGACCTTCTCATTCGAGACTACATCTTTAAATCCTATGACACCCACTTCCGGACAGGACTAGTACACAGTGTACGTTTACCATCAAATTTCTCTGGCATCAGGGTCGACATTGTACGGTTCAGATGTGGCAGTCTCCGAAGGTACGGTGCCCAAGTCAAAGAATTTCATCTAGATGTAGATGTTTCCGTAAACCCATGTGTAGAAAGAGTCATGGTGGTGAGCCAGAATCTAGGATATAATTGGTCTTCCATATACTATGCCAACTATGACTTATCTGGGTATCAGCTTGTCTCCCCTGTTTTAGGCATTCTAGCTTATAATGCTGGAACCGATGTGAATTTCAGCAACCCATTTGAGCTTGCAATTGTTGCTGGAGGAAAACCCATCACCATAGATTTCAGGAACATCACAAGGATGAGAAACGATTCAGGTATAATGCCATTGTGTGCTAGTTTTGAAGGAGATGGCAAATTGACATTAGCAAGGCAAGCTTCCCCTTACGTTTGTGTTGCAAAAAGGCATGGTCATTTTGGGTTGGTGGTCGAGAAGCCATCACCGGTCCAGTTGAAGAGAAAGGAGAGCCCTTGGAAAGTGGCGGTGGGAAGCTCCATTGGAGCTGCATTGGCTGCTTTTCTGTTGTGTTTGCTTCTAGTGGCAATGTTTGTGAGGGTGAAGAAGAGGTCAATGATGGAGGAGTTGGAGAGGAGGGCTTATGAAGAGGAAGCTCTACAGGTTTCAATGGTTGGACATGTTAGAGCTCCTACTGCATCAGTCACAAGAACATTGCCTACACTTGAGCACGAGTACAAACCTCCACCTCATTGAACTGTTTATTGTGTTTTTTCACTTGTGATTATTCTTTCTGTATTATTAAATGAAACTTGAAAAAAAAACAAAAAATTCTATTGTTTTTGTGATAAATTAGACAAATTCAATCAAATTTTTATATCTTCTAGATCTTTGAAAGTTGATAGTCTTTTCTTGCAGCTGTATTCATACATTCTTAATTATTCTTCAATTTTAAATACAAGATAAGGAAATTTTTTTATTTATATGTGAATTGTAGATCTTGTAAAGTACCCAAAAAAGGAAAAAAGGAAAAAAACTGAGAGTGGATCTACAGTACTTGGAAAAATGTCATTCTTTTTATAGAATTTCTGTAGTTCAGAATAATGGGTTCAAAGTTAATCTCATTTCTCTGTTTTCCTTTGACATCAAATTGTATTTTCCAAATTTACCAAAAAACAAAAAAAATTGTATTTTCCAAGAAGGATACAAAATTTGGTCGATATTTCAAGCTCAAACTATACTAAGAGGTTTAATTCAAACTCTGGCTGAAAAATTTCTGAAGTCTTCACCTTTGGCTTTAGCAGATTCAGGTGAAAATCTGATATGCCACTAAAATGGATTGCTTGGAATCCAATGACAATCAATTTTGAAAGAGTCAATCTAATAATGCGATAATTGGGATTAGACCAATCAATTTTAAACAAGCACAGATAATTGTGCTACTTTTGTATTGAATGTCACAATTTGGTAGAACTTAATGTGAAAGAAAATTTTGTGGAGATTCCAAGAAAAAAAAAGAAAAAGAAATAACAAACAATTGCTAATTACTGTGAAGCACTTTCCCTTACAGCAAAAACCTTAAACTCATTGTTTATGAAGGATCAAATATATTTTGATATGGTATTAATGTTATGAATACTTGAATATATATATATATATATATATATATATATATATATATATAGATTACAAAGTTTTAAGCTTTAAAAACCCTTCATTCAATTAGCTGACTGACCCATTAGCATTGGGTTTTCAAGATCTAAACTTTGTTGGATTGGAGTGAATTTGGAGTACGGCATATGCTTGTACAGCAAGTCTATTTGGCTTTAACTTACATTTATTTCCTAATCATACATATAGACATCCACATGTCACATGCACTTCTCTGTCATTCTGAATAATTACTTGCTACTTTTGCTTCATTTATTTGTAAGTTAACCCAATATCCCTCTTATTCTCAAACTTGCAACTCAAGAAAATTAAGATGAATGGCGGACACACTAAAACATCAAATAGTCTATTTTTAGAACGGTATGTTGTCAATTATATTCATCAGGGTTTATTAGTGTATAGAATTGAACCGGAAATTATAATGATTTTATTTGGCTTGAATAGATTTTACTAGTTTCATGAATACTTGAAAGTTTTCCAAATTTTTTTTGGTTTGTTTGCCTAATGGGATTATGAAAGTTTCACAATAATAGAATAGGCTTCACAGTATTTGGGTCCGGATAAGAAAAGCGTTTATTTTTTGTCGTTTATATAAGTTTGTAATGTACTAGAAATTTTGAAGGGGTTTTAAAGTCCGAACCTTTAAGACCCAAACACAAAAACAAGCCCGGTTTTTTCTTTTTTCCCGGGAAAATTAACTGCAAAGGCTTGCCTTTTACCGAGATTTCCCGGGAAAATTAACAGCCCTGAAGGTGTTTCTTGTCTATGGTCTCTTTCTTCTTTCTTTCAATAGACATCACCGTCTCTACCGCTTTTCTCTTTCTTTTACTGATCCTCCATGGATGAACCCTCGGTATCGCCATTAGGCAACCAGCCAACTGTCAGAACCCCATCTTCTTCTTCTTCGCAGCTCAATCTGCCTCCCAACATGTCACGAAGCTCACTCGACCTCGAATCCCTAACTCCGTCTCGCCACATCGACCGTATGATCAACTCCAACCACTACCAATCGCCTTCGAGAACCATCTACTCCGACAGGTTCATCCCCAGCAGATCCGGATCCAACTTCGCACTCTTTGACATCTCGACGCCGGGAAATTCCCCGGCGGACGGCCGGGAGGATCATTCCAGCGCCTACGCCACACTTCTGCGTACTGCTCTTTTTGGGCCCGAGGCCGGAGTTGTTCCTCCGGTGACACCGGAAAAGAGGAGCTTGCACATGAGCCCACCTAACCGGAATATCTTCCGGTACAAGACTGAGACTCGCCGGTCCATGCACTCTCTCTCTCCGTTCGGGTTCGATGATATGGTTCCCGGGGTTAACCATAACCCCGTTAAGACACTAAGGAAGGTTCCCAGGTCGCCGTATAAGGTAAATTTATCCGTTTGGGTTTTTATTTTGTTTGAAAATTTCTGATTTTGGGTTTTGGGTTAATGGAAGTTGTTCTGTTTTGCTTAGGTTTTAGATGCACCTGCATTGCAAGACGATTTCTATCTGAATCTTGTGGATTGGTCTTCGCATAATGTATTGGCCGTGGGGTTGGGCAATTGTGTTTACTTATGGAATGCTTGTAGTAGCAAGGTAAGCTTGTTTTCCTTTGAATTTATTCTCTTATTTGACTTAAAAATGTCAACTTTAAATTTGTTTTGCCTGGTTGCTTGCAGGTCACTAAGTTGTGTGACTTGGGAATTGACGATAGTGTCTGTTCAGTGGGCTGGGCTCAGCGTGGTACACATCTTGCTGTTGGAACTAGCAATGGAAAAGTCCAGGTGATCATCTAATCAATCACATAGTATTTACATGTTCCAATATAACCTTGATGCGGGTATTTGTTCTGTCAACGAAACTGTAAAACTAAGATGAATATCATGATCAACACGGAAGATAAAGGCCTTTCCAATCAGTTTTAAAACTAAAAACCCTGTAGATTGTATAGTACTTTAGTTTTCAGTTCAACTTTATAGTTGTTTTAGCTGGTTAAACTTGAAGTGATTAGTTGCTAGCACTTAGTTATCAGGTGTTTAGAAGGCAATAGGATTATCATAAGTTTATGCTTTGTGCAAGTGAATGTTGGAGTTTGATCTAGTTGCAATGACATAAGTAGGTCTTTCATGCATTCCTCTTCAAATCTCAAAATATATAGGCACCGCTTTCCATATGTCTTATCATTTTTTTAAACTTCACTTGTAACTTCAGGTTTTTTTAGAGGTTTTTTAAGGACACAACTCCAATAAGAAAGATTTTTTTTTTTTTTTTTGCTAAATAAAATACGTGCTGAGTTAGCGTTGCTAATAGCTCATAGCAAAATGCATCTACCCTTGCTAAAACAGTAGTGTCCTTTTCTTTATTATCTAGTGCAGTATGATTCCATATGTACCATTGTTTCTACATAAGTTCTGTGGGACACTAATCTTTTCCATTGGGATGTTTGACATTGTGTCTGTTCAACCTGCCATCGATTGGCTGATGCCATTGGTCACCTTCTATGTAGATTTGGGATGCATCTCGCTGTAGGAGGGTAAGAACAATGGAGGGCCATCGACTAAGAGTTGGAGCCTTAGCATGGAGTTCATCTATGTTGTCTTCCGGTAGCCGGGACAAGAGTATTCTTCAACGAGATATTCGAGCTCAGGAAGATTTTGTCAATAAACTTTCAGGACACAAGTCAGAGGTTGGTTTTTGGATGGTTCTGCTTGATTGAACTTCTGTGTCAATCCAAAGGGCATTTCTTTGGTCATTAAATTATTTGTTTTTGGTTTATTCAGCCTGATGGTGAATTGGTTGTCTTTTAGGTATGTGGCTTGAAGTGGTCGTATGATAATCGTGAGCTAGCATCAGGCGGTAACGATAATAGAGTATGTGATTGCAAATGTCTTTTCTTGCCTTGGATAGTATTTGTTAATTTCTCTTTAATTGCGAATGATAGTTTGTCCCTCTAATATGCAGCTTTTTGTTTGGAATCAACATTCAACTCAACCTGTGCTGAAATACTGTGAGCATACCGCCGCTGTGAAAGCTATTGCTTGGTCTCCCCATCTTCATGGACTTCTGGCATCTGGGGGAGGAACTGCAGACAGATGTATTCGTTTCTGGAATACAACCACTAACTCACACTTGAGCTGCATGGACACAGGAAGTCAGGTGCATATTTCCTTTATTGTACTTACACCCTTCTAAAATTATTTCATCCATACATGGAATAGGAAAGATTTGTTTGGAAAGAATGCTGAGGGAAAATTGTGGAGGATACTTCTTCCATAATTAGACTTGTCATCAAAATAGGTAGTAATTTATCTATAAATAAAACCCAATTTTAAATCTTTCTTGACATTAAAACTCTAGATATATCCTGTCATGAAAATGTGAGAATGAAAGATCAACCCCCACTCCCTTTCCCAAACAATTCTCTCTCTGTGCATGTTAAGATGTAATTGTCCCTCCAACTTACATATGCAGGTGTGCAATCTTGTATGGTCTAAAAACGTCAATGAACTTGTCAGCACCCATGGTTACTCCCAAAACCAGATAATAGTTTGGAGATATCCAACTATGTCAAAGGTATGGAAGTACAGTGTAATTCTTATAATGCAACAAATATCCTTTATTACAATTGTTTTTCTAATTTCTTGTTGTGCTGCTTCTGCTCATACAGCTGGCAACTCTTACCGGTCATTCCTATAGAGTCCTTTATCTTGCCATCTCTCCTGATGGACAGGTTCTGCACTCCCTTTTCTTTCAGGCTTTCTCTCTCTTTCCTTGAAAAGACTAGTGTTGTGCATATTTGTTGCCTAACTATGAGAATTTCCTTGTTTCAGACAATCGTGACGGGAGCGGGAGATGAAACACTTAGATTTTGGAATGTGTTCCCTTCTCCTAAATCTCAGGTAAATATGACTTGATTGATGATGATTCGTGGTAGTCTATACTGTTGTTTAGGTTGTAGCTTTTGTATTTCACTGCTATTAACTAAATTTGACTAGCGAAAAGTATGAAAAAATTATCAGTGAAGCTCCCTTTGAGAACTGGTTTTCTCTTCTTCTTGATATCCTCTTCAGTATGGGAAGGTACAGCTTATTGCAAGTTCAGCAAGGGTAGTTAAATAGCCGTCACTGTTCTTTTACAGTGAAAATTGGTTGTAGTTATAACGTGAACTAGAACAAGAAGATCTCAAAAAAGTCTATGTTACATCTAGTTGTATGCCTTGTTCTTGATTCGTAGCTTAGGATGGAGAAATAAATTCAACTAAACTTTGATTGCAGAACACAGAAAGTGAAATTGGAGCATCATCTCTGGGAAGAACTGTAATCCGGTGACCTCAGGACTTGGGCTTTCTGGCTTGCCATCTTTTAAAAGTTTCTTGAGATGCCAGAGGATAGGGAGCAACATGATCATCTGTCTCGCACCTGAAATTTGTTATGCTGAAAAATGCTTCTCAAATTGGTCTGCTTGACCAGAGAATTGGCTGAACCTGAAAGGCAAATACCATCCAACAGAGATGGAGTAGGCGACTCTGATTTTGGGATTTTCTTTTTCCACTTCAACGAGATGTCATTATTTGTATAGAGGGAGGTGCTGTCGATTGTTTTTTCTTGCTTTCTTTCTATGTATATTTAAAGAGAAGAATACTACAATGATATTTAACATGGTGGTGTAGTACATTTTTATAATCATTGTATATATTCATCATTCTTCCAAATGTTTGTGTTACTTCATAGTTCCGAACATCACCCTCTCTCTCTTCTGTTAAACGACTTGCAATGAACAAATCAGGACTGTTTATGAGATTGAGGAAGACTCAGTTAAACATATAAATTTCCATTTTCCACTAGTTTACTAGCAACGAGATTCTTATGCTATGCTGGCTGCAAGAGGAAATCATTTTTTGGTTTTTTAGTTGTAACTTGCTCTATCTTTCTTTCTTCTTCTTCTTCATTTTTTTTCTTTTAAAAAGAAAATTTAGATATTATTAATAGAAAACGATTACGCAAATATAATTTTTATCTTTGAAAAAACAAACCACCCAAAAACTATTTCCGACGCAAATAAGACACCTCCATGTTATCCAAACGAATTAAACCCGGAACAAAAGGCGTCAGCTCCCTCATAGGAAGAGAATCTCCGATTATGACCTTCTGCAAACAAGAGGATTTAAAAACAAAATAAAGAGAAATAAACAGATTAAAAGAAAATTGAGCAAATTAGCTATTAAACTGTACAAGAAGTTGGAAAAATAAGAATTTTATTTACATAATACAATCATTATCATAATACTGCACCATCAAGCACTCAATGTCTTTGAAGTCTTGATTAAGCAAATTAGCTATTAAACTGTACAAGAAATTGGAAAATAAGAATTTGAATTGCATAATACAATCATTATCATAAAACTGCATCATCTAGCACCCACTGTCCTTGAAGTCTTGAATGATACGCAACAAAGCACGTGCCAGAAAGGCGTAAAGTGGGTACTGCCAAAGAAGAGAGGAATGGAGGAACATATAATAGGAGTATAACTCCATCATCTTCATTGTTTGTGGGGTTCCAAGTCCAAGAGATTGTAATTAGCAATTAGTATTTAGATTTGTAGGGTTTTGCTGATGACAGCTCTGTTGTTGTTGCTGTTGGGGCCCATATCCATTTTCATTAAAATTGGGAAGCCCTTCCGTCCATGGAATCAAAGTCATTGGTGGGAAGCAACAGTTGCAAACTTCTTGGCATGGTTCTGGCAAGTCCCAGTCGCTTAACTCACTTGCCTTCTTTTCCTTGTCTTGGTAATCCTGGGTCCCACCATCTCCACTAGAAGGTGCTGCTGCGTCCTTCAGTGGACCCCAACATTCTACTTTGTTGAATTCGGTAAGGTTTGAATGGAAATAAACCAAAACCAGAGCCTCGTGTAATTCAGGGTAGTTGTTCAACAAATTGCCGTCTCCATGAACAAAGGCCTTCAAAACCTGTATTTGTTACATGAGATTTAATTACCACTTTGTTAAGGCCTAAAGGGTGATCGCATTTAGTCTCAGAGCTATCAGAATTAAATAGGTTTACAAATTTACCACAGGAAGTTCTTTGCAGAAGATGAAGTATCTGAACCTAGCACATATATCTAATAGGAAATGGCCTCCGCTTATGTGACAATGAACGTGGAGAGACATCTTTCCTTTAACCTTCTTCCACTCTGCCACAACTTCATCTCTTTGTAATCTGTTGTACCACCCTTGCAACTGCAATTAAGATCTAATATACATGATTATAAATCATAACTAATTAAGAACTTAATTATTTTCTCGTTAAACACGTTCTATAATCCCCTGGTTTCCTCTGTTTTTAACTGTTTCCTTAGTTTACCTGTAGATTCAGTACCTTTCACATCTACCACTTGTAAGATCCCCTATATGATTCACTCTTTGTTTCCAACATGTTTAGAAATTTTACCCTGCACATATTACATGCGCGAGTAGGCTAATCCAAAGGAAATAAAGAAACCATTCTTCACCTTTTCCACTTTTTTGATCTTTCATTCACCAAAACCAAAAGCAAGGTACAGATCATATCTCAATCACTCGAAGCTTGTTTTTCTACTCTACCCCCACCTCCCAAAAAAAAAATTAAAAATTAAAAAATCTGACAGACCATATGCTACAAGACCACACCCAGTTCAAGGCATATGGTCTGAACAATGGAATCCGACCAACTTAATTAAAAATAATAATTGAAAAAAAGATTTGGCAGATGAGGTTTAATTACCTGAGAGTTGTTTATTGTCTGTGAGATGGCTAAGGTGAGTTTGGAAGTTATATCACTGTGCGTAAGTGTATAAGTTCTTGGAAGCTTCCCTGGATGTTTCTTTTCATCCACTCCTAAAAACAGCACCCTCAGCTTCGATGCTTCAAAAATCGCAGGCCCAAATAGCCTCGCAACCTAACAACGACCAAAAGAAAAAAAGAGAAAACCTACGAATCAAAATCGTATTTTGCTTTCAGGAAAAAGGAAAGAAAACCCAAGAGAGTTAAACCGAAGAAAAACCAAAACAAGGGTAGTTACAGGAACAATAGCTTGGTTCTTCTTCTTGGGTCTTCTTCTTTTAAGAAAGAGAGAGCTTTGGTGGTCAGAGAATGAAGAAGGCTTAAGGCTACAAGGGAGAACAGGAGCAGCAGTCAAAGTAACCACCATCTTTACCAATGAGAGACGTGGTTAGAGATTTCGTCCCTTCCTCTGCTTCTCCTTCCCTGCAGCTCCAATCTCTGAGGGAAACAAAAGTAAAAGAGAAACAAGTTTTCCAAACTTTAGAAAAACCAATACACATGAAATGGAAAGTTTTGGTTTGAAACTGAAGCTTTCAAATTCGTTCGCTTTGAAGCTTTTGCTTTTGCTTTCGCTTTCGCTTGTCGTCCAAAGTAGTTGTAACTTTGAAGATTTGGTCACATTGGGGAGGCTTAGAAGTTGGAACATAAAGATGCGTGTAAGGGCGTATCGGTCGGTATAGCCGTTTTTGGGAAGCTTGGCGTTGCTTGTCACGCGGTGTGTCATTTGCTCGGCCTTTCCACGTGTTGCGGAGTCATGTGTGCTACGTATCGCTTGCCACTGCCTTCCCTATCCTTCTCCACCTTGCTTTCAAATCTTTTTCTCGGAGTTACAAAAATTAAACGCTGCTCGTTACGATCATTTTGTTAAAGTAAAATAATGTGAACCACCTTATTATGGTACGCTGTATTTTCCAAATTTCCACAAAAGCATAAGAAAATTATAAGACCCACGTATTTACTTATTTATGAAAATCAAGATTTGAATCTTAATAGATGTGGGGGCCAACGTGTGTTAAGTAGAAAAATCGAGTTGGCATTAATGAGTAAGCTCCAGGTGAATTACACAGTATAATATTTTAATATATTCAGTTTTATTAATGATTAGGTGTAGATCTTATTAAGTTATGTAAACAAAATAATATATATATATATGAATGAAGTTAAACCCAGTAAAATTTCACACCACCACAAAGTGAGGTAATATTTCCAAATAATTCAATGTAGAATGGCAATAACACGTGCAAGAAACAGATCGAGATTGTCAATGATATATAGAACGGTCACATCTAATACGGAGATAATTATTATTATTATATAGTTGGGTTGAAATATAATTAAATCAGAGAGAGTCACTCACTATGATCCGTGATTATTCAATTACAATGACACATAGTTTACTTACCAAGAAAAATGACACAGTGTCTGTACAATTCGAAAAATCTATATATATATATATATATATATATATACAAGCTAACTGTCAGTTACCAACTCTGTTTTAATTCATCATTTACCCAAAAAAAAGAAACTCTGTATTAATTTTTCGGTTCAAGTCCAGAACCATTGCCTGCTCATTTATGATACCCAGCAAGCATTGTGAAAGAGTCCCTTTTTTTTCTTCTTTTTTCTTTTTTGGGTTTATATACCCTCCAGTTAACCAAAAAAAGAAAAAAATCTTTCTTGAAATGTTGTACCATTTAAGTCCATAAGAAGCTTCAATAAAACAAAAACAAAAAAGGTCCCCAAAATCTTTGAAACCACCCTTTATAGTTGTTCCCATTTCTTCACGTTTTCAAAGATTAAATTCATTTCATATTTTGTCAGAAAGGAAGAAGAAATATATTAGTATTGGGAAGAAGTAATCGATGAGTATTTGATATGCTTATTTAAAATAATAATAATATTTGATACAAATTATTATTATTTTTTTCTTTTTTGATAAAATAGTTGATATAAAGTTGGATTAATCAGATATTGACTAAGTGAACATGTATGGCACAGCCATTACCAAAAAAAAAAAAAAACCAAGTAAAATTTATTCAAAATGTCGATAAGAAAAATGTCCAATTCTGCACCTAACGTACGTAAACAAACAAGCTTCTAATTGAAATAGGGGACTCTACTCCTGAAACAAAAATAAAATAAAAGCCTTTTGACTTGTAATAGGTGGACCCTACTCCTTACTTTATACACGCAATCTACCTGTATAAAAGTATTATTCATTCATTTGTCTTTATGTATAATACTTCCCTTTCTTTCACGTCTTTCAACTTACCATTATAATATAAATTGGAATTTCTTTCATTATAAATTTTAATTAATCAAAAACAAAAGTTTTAAAATTAATTTTCCCATCAAATTCTATACGTTAACCCGTCCTCCACGACACTGACGTGTCCGTTGATTTCCTATGACATGTGATTCCACATCATCTAACACCCAAAAAAAAAGGTGGAAAACAAGGGCAGCATTATTATTAGTATTAATTAAATATTAATAATGCCACAACGGTAGCATTATTAACAATATTAATAATAAAATATAATCATGTAGATAACACCAAGTCTCATTATCTTGTTGAATAAAATATTAAATTCTAACATTCCAAAGTACATATTAAAGTGAATTTCATATTTAGATTTAACATATATACGTCTACATACTCATGCATTCTCTTTTTCTTTTAAAGATTAAAACAAAGTTTGTAACAAAGCTAACAGAGTGATAAAATATTATATATATATATAGTATAATTCGCAGGTAATAGTACAATTTGCAGTAATATACAATGCGTCCGGGTGTATACACTCTTCAAAACAATAAGGGCGTATACACTCTTCAAAACAATAAATTTCAGAAAACAAATCAAACACTTTCTGATACATACTTCAATATATCAGTCAACATGATCTCGAGCTTGTAAGTTGAGTTTGTTTTTTGCCTTACTGCTGTTATATTGAAGTGCAAATTAACGAGAAAAAAATAAAAATCCACGACCATTTATGATGAAGAAGCATGGAGCTGGTGCGATAATGCACAGGTAATTTTTCGAGTAAAAGAGTAATATATATATATATATATATATATGTTATTGCCGGGTCCAGTCATGTAGTATTCATGAAGTCTATGGATTTTGGGCAGGTCTTGTTTCTGGTGGTCCTATGAACAATTCTGTTTCCACTTCCATAATTTCTTTGTTGTGTGAAGCTTCCTCTTTGTGCTTACTAGTTGGTGAAGCAAGTTGTTGCATGCCAGACTGATCAATGAGTCAATATTTCAGATATATATATATATATATATATATATATATATATATATCATTATAATATTATTCATTATTCAAAAATATATAAAAAATCATTATAATATTATTCATTATTCAAAAATTCCAAGTCTTAAAAGTGGTGATTAATGGAGGAAGAAGATAAATTTTGGAACAACAAATTTGTTTAGGTGTACTCTACTTAACCCAAATTAAAAACACGCTAATGTCCCTCGATTTGGCGAGCAAATTAAGAACACAAATCATAATTAATATAGCCACAGTATTAGGCAAATCCTGTACTGCTACTATTTCTTTAAGAACTAGAAAGTATAAATATGTGGAAAGCTAACTAAGAAGAGAAACTCACCTTCTTTCGTAGTTCAGCATTTTGCTCAAGTAGGCGTCTCTCCTGTATAATATGTGCCGGAAAACACAATAGGTAAGTAATTATACAAGGAATCCATATATATTTCTCTCGCATACCAAAAAAATATAATAAAAAAAAATTAGACTAAATATATATAAACAATAATTAGTTATACCTCTTCCTTCAACTGCTCAATCTGCTCCCGAAACAATTGATTCTGAATAGAGGCATTAACCAAGTGTAATTAAGTACTACTAACTCAGACATAATTAAACTATAATTTCAAGCACCCAATGATTAATACATATATATATATATATATATATATATATAACTTTTCTTATTGATAGGATGATCTTAATTAAGATGATATGTATCATCTAAGTACTAGTTAATCAATTAGTGTTTGAATGCATATATATATATATATATATATATACGTATAGTACGTACCTTTCTTGCCCTAATTTTGGCTAAGCTGCGCTCCAACTGGTTCTCTATTTGATGTAGCTCGTCAATAGAACATAAATCCAAACCATCCCCCAAAAGCTTCCTATACAATTAATACCCTAATTTTCAAATACATATATAACAGTTTGGTAATGTGATTAGTTAAAAAAATGTTTCAAAGGCAATTTTCCAAGCAAATTAAACATCGAACACCACCGTTTAGAAACTTCAAGAAACTCGATTCTCTTTGCCATGCTAAAGGTGCATTCCTTCGCTGCCTAAAAAAAAAAGGAGGGAGAGAGAGATTATTATGACAATTATGGTCCATATACCATCAATATGTGGAGGGTAATATAATTAATTACCTGCTTATCTTCTTGAATTGATTTGTTGGTAAGGCCTAAATCCTTTCCTCTTCTTTGATAACGCTCGATTATCTTGTTCATACTGAAGCATCTCCAAGCATGTACAGCAAACAAGAAACAATTAGGTGTACATACAACTAATTTGCAATATGTGCGTGTGTAAAGTTAGAAGCTATAAGCTATGACAAGAACAATGTGAATCCAAATAGTAACCAAATACTCCTAAGTCCAACATTGAAAACTAATTAGTAAAATTATAACCTTCCACATTATTTGCATCAACATCTCATATGTTATGCAAATTTTGCACATTTCATTCCTTTTGTTTTAGAAACCACAAGGCGACCCCTTAAATTTTTTATTTTTATTGAAATGTTTATATTTCTATACACATATATCCAATCAATATTTGAATTTCAAATGGCCTGTATTATGGTGCCTATGTAAATTGTATTTAGTGCCTATGTAGTTGTAAGCTAGTTTCAATATCTAGATGACATATACATGCTAGTACCTGAGAAGGAACACCAAATATTGGTTCCCAAAAATACATTTAGAGCTTATATATACCCATTAATCATAAAGAAAATTTGAGGCAATAAGATATATATATATATATATCCCTTCACGCTGTTTTTTATATCTATCATCTACCAAACTAACAAATATAGTTGCTCAAAGAAGCATCAACAAAATGATCTAAATTGCATCTCTCTTATAGCAATCCATATATAAGCAGTAATTCCAAAATAATAGTATAATACTAGAACTCATATATGATAAGCAAAATCTGCTGCTGGATAACAAATTTCTGGTGAATTAATTATTATGCTACTAAGATAGACCAAAATGGATGATTAAGAAGAGATTCATTAAGATGACCATTCCAGTATTAATTAGTAATGAAAAAAGAATACAATTGGAGAAAATCTAATTAGAAGCAACGAGTTAGTCATATTGATGATTGAATATGATCTATATAATTAAGTAAATGCAAACCTGCTACATGTAATTAGCTAGGTTTCATTGAAATATAATTCAAAATTCTCTCGACTGCCTAACATAAAAGTAAGTAGAAGATAAACTTGTTATTTTGCATCTTATTAAGATCATATTCTCATATTCAACCATTTTCTTCTGAGGTGTCCACAAGTAATTTACATAATCATAATGCAACAAAAGCTATTGACTCCCATTTAATTTGTTCTCTAATACCGCACTCGAGCAATCCATCGCTACACTAGCTATGCAGCACCTTTCTAAATTTATACAAGTAAATATGTGAAAGTTTGAACAACTAATGTAAACTAAATCTTAAACCAGTGATGAGGCAACAAATTAAAAGTATGCAAGTAAGAGAAAATCCATGATGATAGAGAAACTGTAAGCTTAAATTGTTTGTTTTTGTTGTATTGTCAAGGTTTAATATGTTTTTGTTAGTAAATTCAAAACCAAATCTATGGCATATCAAAGAAGAACTCATGAATATTACCTATATATATATATATATATATATATATATAAATATATACAGAATTGCTCTGATGCACAACCTCGTCTATAAATAATAAGCAACAGATGAGCATGTATTTTTAAATAAATTTTAAATATTATATATAGGTCCAAGTGAATAAAAAATTATTTAAAATACATGACATCTTATATGTCGCTTATCATATATAGGCGACATCGTGCATTAGAGCAATTATCTAAGTATATATAATTATATATAAATATATATATTTATATATACATATCATTTCAAAGTTAACATTTCCACAACACGTTCCTTTTTATACACTCTCAAACCTTCAAATCAACTTCCTACTGTTTTCCATCTGTTTTTTAATCAATATTTTACTCTTTAAGGATCTTTCTCTAGGATTAATTGCTTCATATATGTTTAGTATAGAAAGAGAGAGAGAGAGAGAGTGTGTGTAAAATGTCTCACTTTTTTTTGTTTTTTGGTGAATGTGTAAAATGTCTCACTTACTAGCAAGGAGAGAAGACTATATATAATGCTTGAGGTGCATCTTGCATAGTATATTCATCTCTTGTACCTTGATAAAAGTTCTCTCATAGGAGCTTATAATTATATATATGTTGAGAGAGAGAGAGAGAGCAAATTTAGTAATATCCATTTTCATTAATTAGAAAGGGGACATAATGAGCCTGTGGTGTTGATCCTGAAATGAAGTTTACATGCCACTTTCGCAAATATATACTTGGTTATTGTTGGTAAAATATCAATTTTTAGCATCTGTATCTGTATGATTCTGTCTATCTGCATGCGTTTATATGTGCACACATATTAATACACAGCACTGTGTTAAAAAATAGTTCAAAACTTGGGATTAAATAGTATTGTTTGGTCCAACTATTTAGCAAAAATTAGATGCAAATTCCGTAATATATGCTATATATAAGTACACCCAGTCTTTTTGCCTCTTGTTGTTTGCTAATGATAGCTACTAATATCCTCAAATATACAACAAAGCGAATATAAATATTATCATATATAGCATGCTTCCACTGAACCCTGCTTATATTTCATCATTAAGAAACAAACCACGCTAGAAAAATTTCATAAATGAGTTCTTCAACATTTAATATATGTTTTAAAATAAATACTACATAAGCATTTGTATGGATTAAACATATACAAAGAATGCATGCAATGCATGTCTGCATTTATGGCTTATGAATCACCACATAGAAACAAGAATGCATGGAATTCTTTTTGCTATGTACTTATAAGAGAATATTACATCTTTTCTGATGATATAAAAAAAGGAGCTAATTAATTAGCTAAGTTACACTTATTCCTTTGATGTGATAATAAATAATTATTCATCTACATAAGTTTGATGTTAAATTGTTGACGGTGGTATTCTTGTCAAACAAAAAAACTTGTCACTAAAAATAGTACTATAGTGAGGTTGTGTAGAAGCTAGTAGCTAGAATTTTCTTGCTGAAATTGCATGCATGACAAAGATTAGTATATTAGATAAGTATTTGATTTTCCATTTGCCTAAATAATATGATATCTTGTTGTTTTTACTCCCTAAATAAGGATGCCATGTGATGAAAGATAAACTAGATTAATCAATTAAGAAAGCATTACATTAGATTATAACCTTGAAAAATGAAACATGTTTAAAATTTTAAATAGCTTTTTTGCTTATCCACTTACTTTATTTTGAACACATTGAATTGAGGATTGGGAAAGGAAGATGGGGAACTGCATGTTATATGTATGGACTAAGCAAGAACAATTTCCAATTAAATAGAAAAGTCCTAATATCTTGATACAATTAATGAGCACTATTAAGATTTGAGGGCTTCTAATTAGCTAATAAATGAAGATAAACATATATGAAGCAGTTGATTAATATTCATATTATAAAAACTTAGTATACATATATATATATATATATATATATACGAAAAAATGATGTCATACGTTTATACGACGACCAATGCAAAGTACAGCCTCTTTCTTAGAGGTCCATCGATCTTAAAACAGTCAAAAAGATTCCCAAGCTAATTGTCAGTTTTACTATTGTACTTGCAAGTTAAAATATGTTGTAATGATGGGTAACAAATTAAATGTTTATATTTTTTCATTTTTTACTTCAAAAAACCACTTTGGCTTCGGGGTTTGTTTCTTCACGCTTGATAACCATAAACTAAATGAAAACCATATGTGTTTTTTTTTTCAGTTCAGTAAACCTAATCACGTATGATAGTTATATAATAAGTCTCTCTCCTACCCCCCTCTCTCTCTCTCTGCAAAATAAAGCATTTAGGTATTAGTGGATGGACCGTGGAAAACAGTGATTGACAACTAATAGGACCCAATGAAATCCTGTAAAGAATCAACCACTAGCTTAGATTTGGCTCATAAAAAAGGAAAGAAAAACAGGAACTTGCCTGAGGTTGGTTCTATTATATCTAGGTACGAGTACGACTTGCCAGCCTTGTTCGTACAACCCAAGAACCAGCTCTAACGATGGTAAAAGTTTAATAAAATTAATAACATATTTTCTGGAATACTATATTTACTTCATTAAAAGTTTTTTTTTTTTTTTTAAAGAACAAGAAAAAATCTGGAAAAAAATGAAAGAAAAATCATGGGTTTTTATTAGAGCATAAAATTAAACGTACCTAGAACTCGAAAACTCGTAGAGCTTTCCTCTGGGAGAGAAAATGATGAGTGCAACTTCAGCATCACATAAAACCGATAGCTCAAAGGCTTTCTTGAGCAGCCCATTTCTGCGCTTAGAGAAAGTTACTTGCCTGCTCGCAGCATTTTCTATACGCTTCATCTGAGTTTTTCCCCTCACCATTTTTACAACCCTCCGAAAGTCTGAGAAATTTAATTAAATTCCAGAGAAAATACCCAGAAAAGGGAAATGATTGGATTCTGCGAAAATTTGACTAAGGAACTTGAACACTGTGATAGTTTATCCAATCAGCGAAGGCAAACAATTAAACAACCCTCAGGTGAAACAGTTTCCTAAAATAGAAATCAGAGAGGATAGCTAAAAGAGGAAGGAGACACAGAAGGAAATACAATCTATCTATGCATCCAGCTTGTTGCTGCTAAGTTTGCTTGGAGATCTCAATCGGGAAAGGAAGAGTGTTTGAGATCTCAGAAACGCTGAGAAAATTATCGGCGACAAAAAATGAGGACCAAATTGACTGATTACCCTACATAACTAGTCCACCTTCTTCCTTTTTCTTTTTTGGCTAAGGCTACTATCCAACCCTAGAGTATATAAGTAGTAATATTATATAAAAAAGTATACAGTTTTTTTTTTATTAAAAAATATATATATATATAAAGTTCAAGAACCTCATCTCTTTCATTCACCAAAACAAAAAAAAAAGAACCTCATCTCTTTCTCTTTTTGGTAAATACTGGGGGAAAATGGACACCTCCCAAAAAAAGAAAAGCAGGAGAATAAATACTAAACAATTATTGCTTCAAAAAAAAAAAAAAGAAGAAAGTTACATATGGATGCACGAGAATTCGATGCTACTCCGCTATATGATGACACGCTTCAAAGAGACCGACAACCCCTGAGGCCGGTGACCATCGGGGCGGGCGGGCGGAGAGGCGTATGAGGTTAGAGACAGCGAACATTCCTGTCGGTTGCCAGTTATTTCCGGACAGTCTTTGAGCCAAAGTTGCAGGTAAATTTGGAGCACTCCTCGGGCACTGTAAGAGAAGTCACCCCACCCCCCGCGTCCGTACGAGGGTTTGGAACTGGTCGGTGGGATCCGTACGATGGGATCAGACATGGGGCCAATGGTATTAGGTCACGTATCACACGAGATGTGATGGTATCAGACCCTGTCACGTGGCTCCTCCTTGTGCGGTGGGTGGGTTTGATCTTTTTCACTCTTTTTTTTTTTTTTATAACATTTACTAAAAATCAAAAGTTTATTGAGCTGGGCGTGGCATGTGGTTGGCGCCTACTAGGGTTAGAGATTTCATCATTTTACTCTCTTTTTTATTTTTAAAATACTTTTCCATGTCCTCTAATGGAGAAGAATTTGGAGGGACCACAATAGGGGTTGCTCAGGTCTCTTATTTTCTTGGGCAATTTTGATGGAAGCCGCACAATGTGTGTTTTTTGTCAGCACACTTTTATTAGTTTACCATTTTGTATCTTCGCTTGCGGAGACGCCCCCAGAAAAAGTTATTTGTTCCCTTTTTCTTTTTTTTTAAAATAAAAAATTCCATATAGATTATCAGATAGAAATTTTATTAGGAAATAAAGCTTTATTATTGTTATAGTTTAAGGTAGTTTAGAGCAGTAAACTCATTTCTCTAATAATATCCTCTTTATTTGATATTTAATAAAACTGAATACATCTGAGTTATTAATAGGGATTTATCAAGATTCAAATTATAATTTTTTTAAATGAGTGCGAGGGTTCAGTTGACTTCTTTATCACTAAGCCACATCTCCTCCCTTTTATCGACTCCATGTGTAATTCTCATGTAATTCTAAAAAATTGAGTCAGGGGCATTTTATCAGAGGTTTCTATTGTATCAATCCATCATTGTGTGATTCCTGTTGAAGCATATACTTGGGGGTGGGATGGGTGTAGGGTAGACAATTTCAAAGCGGACTCCATTGGATCTCACCTGAATTGCCCCATCTATCATCCTGATGAGAGGTTCGGTTTCAAATCCCAGTTCGAACAAGAGAAGTATGCCATGTTAATGTGTCTTGAATGATCCACATCTGGCGCTGATGAGCAATCAGTCGCTTAATTGGATCACACAATTCATGCATCATTCACGGCTTAATTGCACAACTCAAAGCCACCCATGAAACTGCATATTGGTACTATGAAGCTGACTTATTAATTTATGCATGCTTTACATAGAGTGCAATTTTATATGCTCGTGTATTACTGTCTATTTCTTTTAACCTCGCACATATGCTTACTCTTTATATTCCTTCCTAATAATAAGACTCCTTTTTCCTTATTATTCTATAAGGTTTTTGTTAAGCCCATTTAGCCCAGCACATTGAGTTCAATCACCAAAACCTTTAGCCAGAGGCCCAGTCACCAACTTATTTAACTAAGGCCCTTAATCAAATCATGTTTGGGAGCCTAAACATTTTCTGGGCAGTGGGGTCTATAACAACCTCATGATTAATGGGCCAGGCTAATAGGTTCTATGTTTGGAAATGAGTAACTGAAAGCCATTAGTTTAAAATTGATAAAAAAAAAAATTATTTATTTATTTATTTATTTTTTGCTAATGAAAAAATTGATCAAAATTAAATGTAAAAGTAGAAAGTAAAAAATTTTAAAAATTTTTTTTTGGTATTGACGCAATGACGTCATCATCCAATAAAGAATCTTGCATGACGTCACAAACACATTGAAACATGTGGTAAAAGAAAAAGAATATCTCGAAAAAAGTTATTTTTTGCTTCTTTATTTATTTATTTATTTATTTTAATTTCGTATTTTTATAATTTTTGTATTTCCGACAACGAGCATGACCATCCCATGCTTTTGAGCAAAATGGATTTTCAGATTATTTTATTATTAATTTAGAAAAGTAATTACGCCAAAATACGCATAAAATTGAGGAAAGAAAAAAAAAAGAAAAAAAAAAAAAAAGAGATTCACTTTGGCGTTTCCGTCAAATGACAATTCCTAATACGCGCGAGGGCCTCCAGTCTCCCCTCTCTATCAATCTGGCTTTTTCGTCCCTCTCTCTCTCTCTAGAAATACAAATTTTCTCTCTCAAAGAAAGAAAAAAAAAAAAAAGGCAAAAGAAAGTCCGAAGAAGGGCGGTGGTGCTGATCGAAGCGCACAATCTGTGAGTCATGGCGTCGAGCTCGTCTGAGGAACAGCAGCAGGAACAGCCGCAGCCGCAGGCTCAGCCAGTGAAGGAGTGCATCCACAAAACCAAGGTCATTCAATTCTTGGGACGCACCACGCCTATTGTCCTCCAGAACGACAATGGCCCTTGCCCTCTCCTCGCAATCTGTAATTTACTTCTTTTTTTTTTGTTTCTCTCTCTCTGCTAGGGTTTCGCTTTCTCATTTTCATTTTCTCTCGGGTTGTTTTGTTTTCCGGAAATTGATTGTGGAATTGGAAGTTTTGAATTGATTGCCTTAATACGATCAATTGTCTCGTTTGCTGCGTCTACTGCTGAAAATCTTCATTTGGTCGCTGCGAACGCTGCATGATATTGTTTGTGATGGAGTTGGATATGAAGGAGAGTGATATTGGTGTAATATTTTATTTTAGGGTTTTGGTCGTTAAGTTGGTTAGCTGTGAGTCGTTTTGAGAAAAATCTCTAAGCAAACAAAATGTGCTTGGGTTTCTTTGGATGTGAAATTTACCACAACTTACCTAGAAGTCTTGTTAATCATAGTTTGGGTGATGATTTCAATGAAAATGAGCCTCTAACTCAAGTTACAGAAGCAACAATGTCCTTGCTGCTATCAAATTTTGATTGCTTCTAAAATTTATAGTGCTGTTAGGGCTAAAATTCAACTCCGGTAACAGGTTTCACATAATAAAATTATACTGATTGCAATTTGCAGGCATACTTGTTGTATCTTGTCTTTTCTTTTGTAATTTCTACTCCCAAATTCAAGGAGTAACTATTTGTCGTACTGTCCATCATCTTTCCTATTTATATTATCGCCTAGAAGATACTAGAATTAACTGTAATCAGATTATGTTGTCATTACTCTTAATGAACTTTTTATAATCCACAATCCTGTCTGTTGTGAATTTATTTGGTCATAAATTGTCGGAGCAGAATTTATGCATTGTTTCAATGAATATGTCTTAATATGATCATTTATATTTTTTTTCCCATCTTTTTTGAACCACTTGAATTGTTATGCTTATCAACGTCTTATTTCTTATCACCACTATTTGTCATTTATTTTGGTATTCCAATTTTTTTGTTGATTAGGATATTGGTTTTAATGTTTCATGTTTGGGATTCCTGCAGGTAATGTTCTTCTGTTAAGGAACAACTTGAACTTGAGTCCAGAAATAGCAGAAGTCTCACAGGAGAAATTACTTTCACTTGTTGCTGAACGATTAATTGATTCTAATAGTAATATCAATGTAATTAGTAATACTCGCTTTCTTGGTCTCTTTTGATATTCATGCCTTCTTTATGTGAATTGAAGTTAAGGGTTTATTATCTTTTTACAGAATAAAGATGAGGGATATGCTGAAAATCAACAGCAGAACATTGCCGATGCTATTGATCTGCTTCCTCGACTTGCAACTGGGATTGATGTAAATATAAAATTCAAGAGGTTGTATTTTATCTATTCATCAACGTTCCTTTTATTTTCATTTTCTGCTTTACAGTTCATATTAACATTTACATGATGGTTGCAGAATAGATGATTTTGAGTTTACTCCAGAATGTGCCATATTTGATCTGTTGGACATTCCACTATATCATGGTTGGATTGTAGATCCCCAGGTTTGTCCTTTCAGTCCTAAAACCTTTCAATCTTAAGATGAATTAGTAAATGTTACTTTCACATGCACAATTTTCTTACAGAAACATTTCTGATGGTTGTTTGTATTTGATGGGTTAAATATGTTGTAATAGGCTTTCCTACTTATTGTCCCTAGCATAAATATGTGTGTTGGCTCCACTTATTTACTGAACTTAAAAAGCCTTGTAGTGCTCCTTGTGCATGACTTGTGAAGACATTTGATATCAGCTTCTAGATAAAATACTCAAGAGATATTGGGTCTATGACCTTATGATTTTTATTCTCTCCTCTGAGGAGCGAGGACAGGTTTTAGAGGTTATATCAGAACTTCCTGACCCATAGTGTAAGTTTTGACAGCAGACGCTAGTTCTTTGGAAGTGCTATTTTGCCGTTGGCCTGTTTATTTGGACCTTCACATGCATTGGGCTAATGGTGTTATTTCAAGTTTTTGGAAATTTTTTTGGATAATATCAGTAGTTTCTGACTGGTTATATTATGTAGCACAACTAAAATAAGTTTGGAGAACCTATCAATAGTAACTTGGCCAGGAGCTTCGCGTCAACCACATTTGGTTGCTGCAAGTTTCTGTGTCATATACGCAACATATAGATAGACTTCCTTCTTCTATTCGCTTTTTCTGATTTTTTCAGTGCATTTTAAGATTTATTCCAAAGGACATGTATTCAGCATCTTGTTATGTTAGTATATGAATCTACTCTGTTTAGTATTTTAGTTAGATGTGTACATTTTAGGTCCACTTATCTGATGTTTTGAGAAATATAATGATGTTTTATATTATGCCTATGATAAGGAATATTGTTCCCTGTATTTTAGTCTATGCTCTCCCTTTTTCCTGTTCATTTGAATATGTTGGATGCTGGATTGCATGTAATTTGGTATTTACTTCATGGCACTTTGGTTTCATAATCAATTCTCTTAGTGCATGTTTATCAGGATTATGACACTGCTAATGCAATTGGGTTAAAGTCCTATAATGCTCTTACGGGGGATCTTGTAGCACTGGAAACTCGAAATATGGATGGAGAAGGTAAAAATAATCCTGAAGAAGATTCTGTTGATTTTGCTGCTGCAACAACTGCAGCGCTGGGAGTCCCTTCTCCTTGTCTTTCAAAAGCTCGATCATTTGATGATTCTCCAGATTCAGCCTCTGATGACCAAAAGCCAAGAAAAGGAGATATTGAAGAGGAGGCAGAATTATTAAGAGCTTTGAAGATGTCCGAGGCTGAAATGCCATCTTCAATGGGTGATCCTCTTGTAGCTGATTTTACTGGAGGGCCTGTTTCTGTCAGTTCAGATGAAAGTACACACACTCAGAAGGTTGAGCCTGTAGATTCTGTAGATACATCAGAGAAGCATGATGTTGAAAGTAATAATTTTCAGCTGCCAGACCTTTCCAGATCAGATCACAGCAAGGCCTCCGTGAATGGATGTAATGATCCACTGTGTTCCAAAAGTACTCCAGGGAAAGCTCTGTGTTCACCATCAAACATCAATCAAGGAAATAATCTTGATCAGCCAACTTTTGTGGAATCAGAGGTACATACTCTCTGCAGTGATGCTGGGAAGAGCAGTGTTGATACATTGGTCCAGATTGAAAGTGCAGTTTCTTTTTCCACTGGAAGAGACACTGCATGTGTAAATGAGAGCCATACTGACATCTCACTAAGTGGTGAAAAAATTGATAACCAGTCCAATGCTACAACTGATGTTCGTAAAACTGCCGATGAGAAAAATGGGTATGACACAAGAGAATTTTCATTTTTATCTGAAAAAAGTGCTGATTTGGATCCATCTAGTGGCCAAATGCAGCACGTTGATGCTTGTGAAACATTGACTTCGAGTGTTGATGGCAGTGAGCCCATATATGAAGGGGAGGAATGTATTATGGATTCAGGGACTACCGTTTTTGAAGACCGAGAGCCTGTGTATGAAGGTGAGATGGTTCTTGCTAAACAAGCTGACAAAAGCACCTTAGATGCAAGGCCCAAGGATGAGATTACTCCCAGAGAAGGTGAGCAAAGTGCCCTAACAAATTAGTGGATAAGAGATTTGCTCGAGATTGCTTGTTTAAATTATGCATTCCATTAGAAATTATTTATTTATTATTATTTTTTTTACATAATTACGTTGTTCTGATTTAAGATTCTCCCATTTTTATTGGCTTAGGTGAACTAATTAGGAACTTTCTGAAGAACAATGCTAGCCAATTGACTTTTTATGGGTATGTTAAATCACAATTTTACTTCCGAATCATAAATTGTTTATGAAATTTGTTGGGTGCTAACAAGCTTATCCCTTGGATGATTTTTACGTTTCCAGCTTATTCTGCTTACAAGAAGGTCTTAAGGAGCGTGAACTTTGTGTTTTTTTCCGTAATAATCACTTCAGCACCATGTTTAAGGTCAGCTAATTCTGGAATGGCCTTTTTTATTGCTTAGTCGTTGATGTTGGTTCTTTTTTAGATATGAACTTTTCTATGAGAAAAAGGACAAGTTGGAAAGAGAAGTTTGTTCTTTGTGGTCGTAAGCATATATTGCAAAGCACTTACCACATCTCATCTCATTTACTACAGTTCAATGGTGAACTTTATCTTTTGGCTACAGACCAAGGTTACATAAATCAACCTGATTTGGTATGGGAAAAGCTAAATGAGGTAACCTTGTCTACTCAAAATCTTTTTTATTCCTCTCTCTTTCTCTCTGTCCCTTTTTTTTTTTTTTTTTCATTTTTCTCTCTGGTATTTCTGTTTTCTAACTATAATTCTTATGCTTTCCAGGTCAATGGGGATACATTGTTTATGACAGGTAGCTTCAAGGAATTTAAGGTAGAAAATCACTCAAATGAAACTTGGGATGAAAATAATGCTATGGCCAGCACAGCAGTATGAATTCTTATACCTGGATTTTTGTTTATCTGTCAACTAGTGCCTCCATGATACTATTTTGAATTTATTTTGTTTCAGGACTATCTTGCCAGCATTGATAGTGCAACACAAGCAGGCTTGGATATGAAGTAATTAATTTGAACTTTTTCCGGATCATACATTTTCTTAAAAGGAAAATTCTAATATTGATATGAAAGATGAAAACTTTTAGTGGTAAACTTGCCTTTGCCTCTTTTTTGGATCACTTGTCGCAGCTGCATTTTAATTTTTAACTTTCTAAAAGAAATGCACTTCAATCACATGCATTTGTTAGTCTATGTGCACCATTTGGAATCCTTTCTTTCAGTACCCTTAATTCTTGGAGTAGGAACTATTTTTCAAATTCAGTTAAGAGTATCATTATGACTGGTCAGTATCAGAACAAATTAAATCTCAATTAATTTGGCATTGCATCGTAAAGTGGAATGAGTGAGGAAATTTAGTCAGAGTTCAATTATAGAATATATTGCCAACTCTTAAATCTCTTCTTCAAGATCATCATCATAAAAATTGATTATATTATCTGCTGTGGCAGTTCTGATCTGCAATTGGCAATAGCTCTGCAGCAACAAGAGTTTGATCAACAGCCACAGCGTCAAAATTCGCAGCAACCATCTGTTAGTAATTCAAGGCTGGTCACAGGTCCCCAGGTAAAATTTCTTATTTAATCTAGTAAGTGATTTACTTAAGTCTTGCCTTTACAAAAGTTTATGGAAATCAGGAATGTTTTTATTCTCGCCTAGGTGGTCCCGATTCATTACTTCTCTAGTGAAATTCAAGTTTATTGTTCCAAAGGATTGTTACAAGTTGTCCTAAAACATTAAGTTGGGCAAATCTGAATATCAGCATTAAAAGGAAATCAGAGATTTCTAGCAACTATTTCTTGGATGGTCCCAGATGGCTGAAATTATAAATTCAACTTGAATTTGATTATTTTGCAGGGACCAAGAGGCGGTGGGAGAAATTCATATACGTCTTCTTCAAGACCTGATGCAAAATCGAAAGATAATAAGTGCATTGTGATGTGAACTCCATGCGGGAGCAATTTGGAAGTCCGTGTTGTAAATGGTGTTTGTGTCTAGTCCTCATTTCGAATGTATGATTCTACTCTACTCTCGGCATATATGATTTTAGATAGAGTTTTTGACTGTAAATAAAGACCAAAAAAAGAAAAGAAAAAAAGGAAAGTTCATTTTCCATGTTGCTCAGGCCATTTCCCTCTTACATTCCCCTTCCCGTCCGCTTTCAATTCATTTAATTTGTTGTTAGTTTCTATTTTTATTTTTCGATTAAAATTAGTTATTTCTTTTTCTTTTCTTTTTTTTTTAAAAAAAGTTCTAAGTGTTACTAATTTCTTTTGTTTTTTTTTGCTTATTTATTTATTTTTAAAAAAAGCTTTAAGTGTCTAGAAGCGTATTTCGTTATTGTTAAGTATTATGTTACATGATTAGAGAGTATTTAAGATTTTAGGTACTAATATAAATATAATATGAAAAATTCCTAGTCACATTTAGCACAATAAGAGCATCTCTAAATGGTGTTTTATATCATTTATACTCTCTCTTTTAGAGTCATGGTAAAAAATAAGCTTTCACACTCTTTATATTGTCAATTTAAAATAAATAATAGTGTTTGACTTTCTAAATATAAATAGGCAAATTATTCTTTATTTTATAATAAATATATTTTTAATTATTATTTGCATTTAATTTTTTACACTATATAATATTTGTATTTTATTTAAATATAAATAAAAAAATAAAATGAATAAATTATAATTGTTAATTGAAAATAATAAAATAAAAAATATAATTGAAAGTCTATTGGACTTGTCTGATAAATTTATCTCTTTATTTTTTAAAAAAATATTTTTTATTTTAAAAAATATTATTGGAGATGCTTTAGTATGATTTCTAGTTTAAGCTTCAATTGCATTTATTGATATACTTGATTGTTTTATTTTATATCTTTAGCCCTTATTTGATAAAAGAGAGTTATGAAGGGATTACTTCTTATTTAATAGAGGAGAGTTATGAAGGGATTAAGAAAGAGAAAAAATTATAAAGAGATTTAAGGTGTAAGTTTGTTTGGTAGGAGACAGTAAATGACAAATTTATAAAAAAATACTTCTTTTAATATTGAATGGATCGAAAAAAAAAAAAACTTTTATAACTAATTAATAAATTTTTAATTATACTTTAATTTATTATACTATTATTCTTTAACATCACAAAATTAATATAAATCACTTTATTTTTTTACAAATCTTTTCGCCCTTCAGTACTTCATCCTTTCTCCGCTTCATACTTCATACCAAATAATCTTAATCATTTTCGAGTGGCTGTTTCACATTCACTAATTAACATGGATTAATCAAATTATAGTAGATAATAAAAATAATATTTGAAGAATATTTTGATGCGTTTTTGGAACTACGTTACGAATTCGGAATTTGCTCGTGTGACCCATCTATTTCATTATCTTCATGGGTGGTTCGGATGGGTTTGGCATGTTGACTGACCCCTTTGGATATTTTTCCTCGGTGGTGTAGTGCCCATGATTTGGAGACCTCATGCGGAAACAATCTCTTAAAACTTAGAATTTGTTGAAAAGCACAGTGACGAAAACGCCGCCTTGGTTTCATGACTTGTCACATTCTGATTTTAAGTACTCATATTTTTGCGTGACAAAATTTATTCCGATCTTTTCTAAATTTTTTGAAACGAAATTTTTCATAATTTATGTAGTTTTACAATTCATATGGCATGTCTTATTAGTTATAATTATAAATTATACGTAATCAATAAAGCAAAGCTGACAAACTCATTATATATAAATAATAAAAAAATGCAAAGTGAATTATGGTGAATAAATGTTATTTAATTTCTTTTGCCATAAAATCTATCACCGTAGTGAAGGGTGCCTCAAACACTAGAACACATGGACGACCCAAATATAATTTTTTTTTAAAAGAAAAAAAAAACCATTAGGGTACACAGTGAATTCAGATTTCATGATTGTGTAGAGATGTGACAAAATCCAAACGCCAATCAAGGTGTGAACTTGCACCAAGTAGTATTGAAGTTAAATTGTCGACAATGGGACCCAAAGGCAATCAAAGTGTTAGATCAAAAACACGCTGGATTTGACTCGGCACCGACGACGAAGCCTACCAATAATCTCACGAATTATTAGCCGAAAAATAATAAAATTTAAGATTAATTTGGTTATAATAGTATTATCTTTTTGAGCTAATTAAATCCATGATTAAGCAATGGATTGACTTTGGTGTACTTGAAAGAAAGAGAGCAGAGCACACGGTGATGGTGTCCTCAGAGAAGAAGCAGAAGAAGAAGAAGATGATGAAAAGAAAAAGAAAGGTCAGCATGCTGTGGGCCTCGTGAAAACGACACCACTGGATTTTTTCTCTCCTTGTGTTGTACTGTTGCTCTCCTTAGGTTTATTCAGTGGGACCACTTTTATTTCTTTTGTATAAAATTTAATCGTTTTTTCGATTTTATTTATTTATTTTCATTTCGTACAAAATTAGGGAGGGGACCACTCTATGCGTGTCGCAATCGTAGAGGAAAACAACACGACAAAGTTACAGCTGTGACGGTGACCCCACTACTACTTCCACCACCAACGACGAGGATGCTGGTTTTCTTGGGATTCACGTCTTCAACACTTTGCTTTTTTTTTTTCTTTATAAAATTTCCCAACTGCTTCCGGCTCGGCTCCGCTCGGCTTACTATTTTCCACGTGTTATAATGCTATTGGCCATTTGGCCTTTTCCTTTTGCCATTTCTATTTTTATTTCCACCTTATTTACATTTTTTCTTCTTTGTCTTTTGCATGCGTCAACTCATTTTGGCACGACGGTATTGGTGCGTATTTGCATGTTCCAACCTCAAAGTAAATGTTACCCAAAAAAAAAGAAAGAGAAAAGGCCCATCGAAGTGTTTGATATTATATGTAAAATATAAAAATATCCAATTATATGTGAAGATCTTGTATAAAAAGAAAATAAAATTATATATATGAAAATATGAAAGTGAGATTTATTTTTTGTATTAAATATATGAATATTATCCTCGTTAAGAAATTCACTCTTCCACAAATGGGACTTTTATATTTTATGTATGAAAATGATACACATTTATTTTGAAAAACTTGTCACTCATTGTTATTTAATTTGTGTTTCCCTGGCTTCTACATAAATCCTATGTATCATATATATTTAATTGTTATTAAGAAAGTCTTTTTATGCTTTAGCATTATTTGACATTTGTTTTATGCAATAATATAAGTTTTTTTTTTTTGGTAATATTATGTAATAGTATAAGTTGGTCGTTTCATAAATTGGAGTATGCTATTCTGGCTTATGAGCTCCACGATCGTAGAATTATATATGTAGCGAGACTATACATACATACATACATACATATATATATATATATTCTCAATGTAGAGGAATTGTTCAAATTCAACTTCAAATTTTGAGTGGTTCGGTTTGGACATATATATATATAACAAAAACCATATATAGATTAAAATAAAATAAACAGATTAAAACGATAAAGTGTTAGAAATACAAAGATTAAAAGTAGTTAGTAGTTTATTTTATTTTATTTTATTTTTTGGTCGAAATAATACTGAGTAGTTGAAGGCGATAAAAATATGTAAGGCCCAGAAAAATGAATTAGATTCTTTCTTGCTGCCAACGCAAAATAATTCACAAAATAAAACCTGGCTAAGAAAGAATAATTTTTATACAAACAAATTTATATGGATAGCAATAACATTGCGTTTTTTGTACAAATATTATTTTTTTTTATCGTTTTTCATTTTTCTGTGGGACCCCTTTTTGAAAATTTTGTTCCTCGCAACAGGGACCCATCACCACTTAATTAGCCACTACATCTCTAACATATCCCAGAAGATAATACTCTGTAATCTCCCATAAATATTTGGATTATATTTACTTTAAACCTTAATAATAATTTTAATAAAAACACCAACTTACGAACTGACGTGCTGCACACTGTCATTTGAAAGCATTCATGTGAAAGGATTTAACAGATCGAACGGTTAGGAGAAATCTGTCCCAACCTCTGGTAGTTGGTTTAGTGGGTCCCCGCCCCACCTGCCAACGCCACGTAAATAATCTACAGCAGTTGGTGGTGAGTCATTTTGTATTAGTCCTAACAAACAGCTAACTAAAACAATAAAATATATATATATATATATGTGTATTTATTAATATAATTAACAAATAATGAATAATTGCCAATTACGAAAAGTAATAATAAATCAAATCAGCTATAAGGCAAAGGAGGCGGAAACAGTGATAGCTCAACCCTCTCAGCAGCGGCCCTAGCCGACTTTCTTAATTAAAAGGTTTGGTGGATCAAATGGGTGCTCTCTCTATGTAAAATTATATATATATATATATATATATGGTAAATTATATAGCTATTTATATGTTTATATTAGTATTGTATATATTTGTTTATTTTTATTTGATTAGTGGAGCGCCCTATTTGGTGTACTGTGGATCATACATGATTATTTTTTCCATTTAATAATTAATATAAACAAATATTTTTAGAAGTCTTGTATTGGACTTTCTAGATGATTTTGGCTTTGATTAGTTGGATTCAATTTGTATTTTGATCATTGTTTACATCAATATTCAATACTAGCCAGTTGATTTGATAATAAATTGATAATAAAAGTTGTTATAAATTCGGGTTATATATATATAGAGGATTTTTATGGTGGGCGACAAACCCATTAATTTTTTTTTTTTGCATATTTTTATAAAATATATAAATATAAAAAGTATAAAAACAGTAAAAATATATATATAAAAGATAAAAAAAAATATGCAAAAAAGAAGAAGGGGAATTGGTGGGTTTGTCGTCCACTATAGAAATCGCCTATATATATATGTATGTATGTATATGTATATATATAAAAGAAAATTGTTAAACCATAGAGAAGGGTTTTATCATATATATTTATAATTCTTTTCAATTAATTAAAATGAATGTTGTAAAATCCCAAGAACTCTTTTCATCTATATTTGTTAATTAAGCTCGAGTTGCACAAAGAAATGTATAATGCAACTCATTGTGTGTATTTAAATTGTGGAAGAAAACAAGTTTATTTCTTTTAAAACAATATTTTAAATATATAGAAGAAAATTGTTAAAGCATAGAGAAGAGATTAATCATATATATATATATATATATATATATATATATTTTTTTTTTCTTTTTAATTAATGCAAATGAATGTTGCAAATTCCCATGAATTCTTTTCATCTATATTTGTTAATTAAGCTCGAGTTTCACGAAGAAATGTATAATGCAACGCATTATGCATATATAAACTGTTGAAGAAACAAGTTTATTTCCTTTGAAACAACAATTTAATTTGGTAACAAAATAATACGGTGTCTTAAAATTTAAGAACATATAAAAGCATCAAGTTTATTTGGTTGAGCTGAAGAGGAAAATCCCGTATTATTTATTATACATGGGAAGATGGCGAAGAAAGAGAGGTGCATGATGATGTTAACCCAAATGATCATTTTAACAACGTAAAAAAAAATAAAAATGCAAAATTCCTTGTTCTAACTCAGCGTCTCAATCTTATTATTATTTTGATGATAAGATTGAGCAGATAGATTGGTGAAAGTGTACATCTTAGTCCGTACAAAAGGAACAGGGAAGTGAATCTTTTGCTAACAGTCTGCGTTACTTTAAACAGTGACTTATGATTTACATATATATATATATATATATATATATATATATAATTATTATTAAGCCCTGTATATTGTAAATTCATTGAAAGAAGTGCTCCATTTTATTATGATACTGTGGAGTGTCAAAATCACTTCCATAAATAGTTGGTTGGATTACGTAAATTAACTAAATCACTCCCCACCAGAAACAAAAAAGAAAAAGAAAAAATAGACCAATTTCTTGTATTCTGCTATAAACCAAGAATTTTAATTTGGACAAATTAAGATTAGACATATATCTATCTCTCTCTCTATAATCAGTAACCGGCCTCCTTTTCTCTGTGTGTGTGAAGCTTAAGCTGAATTAAGCTTAAGAAACAAATAAATAAATAAATAAATAAATACACAGAGAGAGGAAAAAAAGAACAAAAAGCAATCAAATGGTCAGGCCACATACAGAACACAGAAGCAGCTTTATCTTCTTTCTTTCTTTTTCTTTTTTCTGACCTCGCTTCCAACCCCTCCTTTCATAGTAATGATTCTATAGCCCAGAACCTCTGTCTCTCTCAGAACCCATTTCTCAAGGACATTAAATGAAACAAAAAGCTTTTAAAGACTCTATCTTTCTCTCTCTTCTGTTGTTTCATCCTTTTGCTGGTTTTTCTCTTTCTATGTGTATGTAAAATCTTTGTATCTCTCAGAGGTGGTGCAGAAAGTTTTGTGTCTCAGATCCCAATATACGGCTTGGCATGGCATCTCTCTTGAACCATTAACCATAAAACTGCGGTCTTTTTTTCTTTCTTTTTTTCCTTCTTCTTCATCTTCTCCTTTAGTCTCTCTCTCTCTCAGGGTCCAAGCTTTGTGGTCCTTAAACCTAAACCCTTTTATATAATTTTCTTTCTTTTGCGCTGACCCATCGAACTAGTCATCCAGAAATGCAAGAACCTGGGTTGGGAATGATGGGTGGTGGTGGTTTAGGCGGCGAAGTTTCTGTCTCCGGTGGTGGAGACCAGCACCGCCAACTCAAGGCGGAGATAGCCACCCATCCACTCTATGAGCAGCTTCTATCAGCCCACGTGGCTTGTCTCCGAGTTGCCACGCCGATCGACCAGTTGCCTCTGATCGATGCTCAGCTCTCACAGTCTCACCATCTACTACGCTCTTACGCTTCGCAGCAACACCGACACGCCCATTCCCTCCCTCCCCATGAGCGTCAAGAGCTCGATAACTTCTTGGTGATTAAACTTGTCTTTTTTGCCTCAATTTCATTGATGGTTTTTTTCTTCTTTAGTTTAATATGACTTTTCTTCGGGGTCTTTAATTAAATTTACAGGCTCAATATTTGATAGTTTTATGCACTTTCAAAGAACAACTTCAGCAGCATGTCAGAGTCCATGCGGTTGAAGCTGTAATGGCCTGCCGTGAAATCGAAAATACTTTACACGCTCTAACTGGTATGCAAATTGCGAACCCCTACTTTTTTTCCTTTTTTTTTTCTCCATTATGTTTAAATTCGTCATTAAACTTCATCATGATATTATCATTATTCTACTTTTCGTGCATTTATGTTTTGTACGTTAGTTATGTAACAAATGACAAATATGGATCATCATTTGCTCTTTCTTGATTCTTGTTCTTTAGTTTAATAGAAAACATAATTAACATATAATCTATTTGTTTATTTGATTAATTACGGATGATCACTAAAAAAGAAGTTTTGTTGGTGTCTTTGTGTTATTGACGCGTTTGGTAGGCAGAAAGATGAGAGCTGGCTCGCTAAGCTAATTGGGGTTCTTGTAACTCAAGGTTGTCTATGAAATAGAAGTGGGTGAGGTAGGGTCTACGAAAAATTAAGCAAAAACAATGGTTGTGAAAGGGTTTAGTGAGTTGGGTGAGAGAAAGAGATAGGAGGGTACCACCATAAACATCACCAACCGATAAGGTTGCAGTGGAATATTTGGATTCTGGAATACTTTACTTAATTCTCTTATGATTGCACTTATTATTGCTTTAGCTTTCTCAAGCTAATGTATGTGAGCTTTATGTTCGTTTTGGCTTATCCGTTTATTCGCAAGGTTGGTTGAGTAGGTATTAGACAATTTAATTAGGAGCTTACAGATGTAACCAATCATCCAATTTCGATGATATTCTAGTCATGATTTATGCATGAAAGTTGAGACCTTTTGATTTCAATGAACTTGATATTGAAAAAAAAGAATAAGAAAGAACAAGGACTTGTGTCAATTAGTGGTTTTGTTCTCTTTAGTTTTGGTTTATAGGGTAGGGGAAAAGGATAAAAACTTTGAAAAAGTATCAATATGGATGCTTACTTATGGGGTTGTGAGCATTAAATTGCTGACACATGGCCTCTAAAAATTCCTATCAAGTATATATAGCCTTTTCTGAAATCCGACCCTAGCAAAGTACTAGGTCCATCGCAAATAGATTATCTTGGAAGATGATCCAATGGACAAAAAGTGGCATATGGAACTGTGAGAAGTAGCCAATGGCAAGGTATATTTTATTCTGAAGCATTGAGAGAGCACGAATCCTCACAAACCAGAGGACGAAAAAGAAGTTTTGTTAGGTTATTTTGTTTTATTTTATTTTATTTTTTGTAACTGATTGTGTCTTGCTTGTCTAACATGAAAAATCATAGATTTTGTCTTTTAACTGCCTTTCCATAGAGTATTTTACTTGTATTCTATATGTAATTAATATTAGTATATATGTTAATTAGTACATTTACCCAGCATTATATATGGGTTAAATACTTCAATGTTTATCATGTGGAACTTTAAATTAAGCATATATATATATATACGTATAGATACATATTCGAGCTTTGAATAATTAAGCTATATATACATTGTCCTGAGTCTTGAACTTATGGTACAAGAATGCTAATTATTAACTAATCACTACATGATCTTCTTCTTGGCCGTGTTATGTAAACCATTTTTTACGTATCGATCTATGGTTTTCTGAGGATTGAGATTTAGAAAGTCTATTCCTTTCACGTCAATTATAACAAGGAGGATAGGCACTAACTCCCAACTAGTGAAAATAAAGAGAAATAAAAAATTGAGATCTAAATCAACAAAAGTTTCACCAAAATACAAAATAGCGAGAGAATATACTAACCTTGGAATTTTGTTGTGTTCGTTAACATATATATTTATATATATATATATATATATATATATATATATATATATATATATATATATATATATATATAATGCGCTTTCTTATGGTCCTGTAGGATTCTCCAACATAAGATACATTTATTTAGAGAATTAATAATGTAACAGGTGTAACTCAGATTGCCACACAGAGGATGCTGATCATTGATGCTTGCTACGTGACGTATTTCATAATATAATCCATGCATGATTTAATCCAAAAAATTAGCACACAGCTTTACGAGATATATATATATATATATATATATATATATGTATGTATCTTTGAACCAAATGGCAAAAGTATTTAGCTAACTGAGTTTAATTTCTTCCAATGAAAAAAATATCCTTGTTATGCTTCATACAGACTAATACGCAATATCTTATAAACTTGTTGGAATTAATGTATAATATATATATGTGTGAATATATATATATATATATATATATATGTTTTAAATTCGACATATATGCAGGAGTAAGTCTTGGAGAAGGGACAGGAGCAACAATGTCGGATGATGAGGATGAAATGCAGATGGACTTCTCAATGGATCAATCTGGAGGTGATGGCCATGACATGATGGGATTTGGTCCTCTTCTTCCAACTGAGTCCGAAAGGTCGCTTATGGAGAGAGTTCGTCAAGAATTAAAGATTGAACTCAAGCAGGTTTGTTTTATATACTATCGTAACCTTAGTATTTAAACACTTTCAATTTTCACCAAAAAAAAATAAAATAAAAAAATTTAAACACTTCTTTTTTTTTATGAATAAATTTAAACACTTCAATTGCTGCGTAACGATATACTATATGTTATGCAAAACAATAACTAGGAATATTATATATAATATTAATGGTACAGGGTTTCAAGTCAAGAATTGAGGATGTCAGGGAGGAAATATTGAGAAAAAGAAGGGCAGGGAAGTTACCAGGTGACACAACCACTGTGTTAAAGAATTGGTGGCAGCAACACTCCAAGTGGCCCTACCCAACTGTAAGCCAAACACGAATCTGATCACTAAATTAAATACATATATACCATAATGATGATGACGATAATGATGACGATGAAATTATATAAGCTTTTGTACAAGATCATATATGAAACATGTACATACATATATATGTAAAACATGCAGGAAGATGACAAGGCAAAGCTCGTGGAGGAGACAGGTTTGCAGCTTAAACAAATAAACAATTGGTTTATAAACCAAAGGAAGCGCAACTGGCACAGCAACTCTCAATCTGTCACCTCTCTCAAGTCCAAGCGCAAAAGATGATCAGATCGATCAACGATCCATCATGATCAGCTGCATGCATGCACCAAATTAAAACTAATTACCCAGTGGATTATTGATCAGTTACTGCTGACTAATTACTTGTACGTCAGTCTGATATACAGCCTTTATGTGACCTCGGGGGGACGGGCATTAAGCACTGAAGCCACACCTTTTGCAAGTTAACTTGATCACGCATGAGTCCAAACTCACCTACGTTACACAATATATATGTATCTAGTATCATATAATATGGACAACTAATATATAGCTTTTTACATGTGGGAGGTTGTAAATTCTTGTACCCCATTGAGCCAAAAATTACTTAATTTCTATTTGTGTTATTTTCACCTTATTTGGGGTTTGCAGTTTTATAATACTTACAGATCTTTGAGATCGGTTTTATCTTTTGAGTGATACTTACTTTACGTAAACCTATGGATGTTGTCTTGATCGAAGTGTTTCACTTAATTAATTATTATATATTGAACTACTGCCATACATATATATATATGCAACAAATTAATTAATGTAATTTTATTAATAAAACTGAATGATCAATCAAAATATTAGGACAATATTTATTGAAATCTTCAAATGAAATTAATTTGTCATAAATTGACATAGTTAGTAATTAAATTGGAGATACCCTTTCGTAAACTATATCAGCTAACACCTAGATACCGATTCATTTTCAGCGTGGTTAAATATACATAAAACGTGTAAATTATGATCACCAAAATATAAAATTGAAGCCGCTCTAAAATTCTAAATAAAAGAAAAGAAAAGAAAAGAAAATTAGCACTTTGATTAATTAATTAATTAATTAAAGAAAGAAGATAACATATCCTCCAGCAGCCGAAAAAGAGAGCAATAATAATGCTCCACTAATATTTCGTACAATATTTAAGCACTTAGGAGAAGATTAATTAGACTGTATTATTATAGTGAACAAGTGAATGTACTTGATCAATCAGCGTCCTCATACCAAAGCCAAAAAAGCAATTTCCAAAATGAAAAGATTGAAAAAGACCCTTGAATTGAAACCCAACCCTATGCACCATTCATCATGCATTTTAATTAACTGAAATCCCAAATGCATGCATATGTGTGTATAATCATGTCATGAACAACAAAATTGAAAAAGTTAATGAACAAATGAAAATGTGTGATATTATGAGAGCCGTTAATAGTCAGAGTCAATTATTTGCTTTTCCCATTCAACTAGGAATCTTTTAAAATGTGATCAAGGATTAGTTAAAATTAATTTTAAGGATTAATATATATTTAATTATCACCCAAATTTATAAAAGGCACTTTTTTTTTTTGGAGAATAATTTATTAAAGGCACTTAGACCTTATAATGTCATGTTGCAAGACAATTAAGATGGGAAGTCTAGTAGTACTTGGGACTAATGGCTGCCAGATTGAGTTTGGGATGCCCTCAAACAAAAAACGCTAAATGCATTTCAAGCTACTTTTAATTTTGTAGGATATCCTAAATGGGTATATATATATATATATATATATATATATATATATATATATGTATGTATGTATGTATGTATTTAATTACGTGTTGCATTTTCATGGGGTAAGTTTTATAAACATTAGTAATTAGATCGTCCTCCCTCAGTTATTTATTCCACTAGATTGTACTCAAGCCAAAACGTATTAGTTATAGGCGACGGAAGCTAATGGATGCTCTCTCTGTGGTGGTGGTGGTAGTGCATCACCACTTCGCACTTGGACCATGACCCGAATTAAAGTAGTGGCTATCACCTCAATTAATTTAAAAATACCTTTTTCACATATATATATATATATATATATATATATGTATGTAGGGAGAGAGAGTTCTAACAAGGATATATAGTGAAAAGTACTACGAATTTGAGTATGACACAATGTCCTTTCTTAGCATGTATAATAATAATAAATATATAAAATAATCTATTGCTCAATATGTAATTTAGTACGTATGAAAAAACTATAAAGAAGATCAAGAGAACAATATAGTAATATAAACTTTCACCATGATTTCAATATTTAATTTGCGTTTCATTGTCACCCAAAACTTGGTAGACTTAATTATATGACAAAGTAATGAAAAATTTAATTTGAAAGTGCCCAACGAGTAATTAAAACCAAGATGCATGAACCTAGCTAGTAGCCACACTGATTTCAAAGTTCCAGTTGAAGCTTTCAATATCAATTATTCTTTTAATCAATTAATCACCCTTCAAACAATATTATATTTCTTAAGTCCAATGGTTAGGCCACATAATAGGGAGAAGCATATGTTACTTTTGAATCCAACATTAACAGTTGAAAATTTTAAAATGAATAATATTCCATGCACATGACAAAAAAAAAAAAAAAAAAACCCTCCAATTAATCTTTTTTTTATCACAAGACCCATTAGTTAGTTCATTTATAAGGCATGCAAATATGCTAAGCGAACTAAGAACTTGGTAATATATATAGAGAGAGAGGGGAAGAAACAAAGCTACCCACCCTCACATTCATCTTATGGATTATAAACAATACGGATCCGGTTGGTGGTGGTTGATCTTATTATCAACCACTTTCATTAATCTCCTACAACAACACCAATTCGCAGCTCACGAAATCTCCAATAATAAACACCATCATCACTACGGACCTCCAACAAATGTCACCAAGACCCTACACTTCCCAAATTTTACCCCAAATGACTCAACCCTCATCCATCATGACCAAGTCAAACTCCTGGGCAATGCAGGAATTTCCAAAGACAAAGGTGTGATTCAAATCCCTGATGCATCACAAGCCGTTGATTGCACATACCAAGTAGGCCGAGCCCTCTACTCCTCTCCCATCCGCCTCTTTGACCCATTGACTCTAACCCCAGCTTCATTCCAAACCACCTTCTCTTTCCAACTCGATGCCACCACAACTAATAACTCCAGCTCCGGCGGTGGCGGCCTAGCGTTTGTTATAGTGCCCGACGAGTTCACCATTGGACGTCCGGGCCCTTGGCTTGGCATCCTCAACGATGCATGCAAGCATTACAATGTGTTTGCCGTCGAGTTCGATACAAGCCACGACCCTGAGTTGGGTGATCCCAATGATGATCATGTGGGCATCAACGTCGGTGCAATAGTTTCCTTCAAGACTGCCAATTCATCAGGAGCGAGGATTTCCCTCCATAGTAACTCTCGCCATCGAGCCTGGATCACATACGATGGTCACCGTCGGTGGATCGACGTCCACCTCGGATCAGACAGTGATCCAATTCACACACAACCCATATTATCTTCACCTCTGAATCTCTCTCCTTTTCTTGAAGAGTACATGTTCGTGGGGTTCTCGGCTTCCACAGGAAACTCTACACAGATCCATAACATAATATCATGGAACTTTTCGTCCACAGCTCAAGCTTTTCTTCAACTTCCTTCTACTGAAGTGTGCCGTAGGAATATACACAACCAAGTGTCCAAGTACTCAACTATAAGCCACTATAACAAGACAAGCAGCTTTTTGGTGTTTGTTGCTGTTCTCGGACTGTGCTCAGTGGCTTTGCTTAGTTTTTACTTCAGCAGTCAGCCAAAAGAGAGTTCAATATCTCTGCTGCTTACTGAAAAGAAGCAAAGGCCTATGCCCCCGGGAAAACCTCGAAGATTTACAGTTCCCGAGCTTCACAAAGCCACTAGAGGTTTCAGTAATGTGCAAGTGTTGACAAGTGATTCGGGAGGTGTTCTTTATAGAGGAATTTTATCAAATGGGTGTTGTGTGGCTGTGAAGCGCTACTTCTCCACTCAATCCCTCACCAGATCAACGACACGCTTGTATTGGAGCCGAGATCTGAAAAGAATCGGCCAGTTGACTCAAATTAGTCATCCGAGTTTATCTCCAATTCGTGGGTGGTGCTGCGATGGTCGGGAGACCATCGTTGTCTATGATTACTACCAATTCGGAAGCATGGACACGTGGTTGTTGGGAGTCAGTGCGCTTCCATGGACGAGACGATCCCAACTCATAAAAGACGTGGCAGAGGCACTGAGTTACCTTCACTCCAAGGAACTCGCTCATGGAAACGTAAAGACTAGCAGCGTCTTCTTCGACGCCAATTACAGAGCCGTTTTGGGAGATTACGGGTTCATATTGTCCCAACGTGGCGAGGAGGAGCCAAAATTGGATAAGAAAGAGGACGTGTTTTGGTTTGGGATGTTTGTGATGGAAATAGTGGCGACAAAGAAGGGGATCGAAGAAGGTGGAGAGCAGGGTGTGTTAGGGCTTGTGAGGAAGATGCATGAGAGAAGAGAGATGGTGAAAGTGGTCGATGAGAAAATGGGAGACTACGTTAACTTTGAAGAAGAAGCAGTTCAGGTGTTGAAAATGGGACTCAATTGCACTGCCACTGATGTTAACGTCAGGCCTTGCATGGAAGAGGTGCTTCATTTCTTTAACATGCAGAGCTTGAGTTTGAACCGTCGTGCGCTTCCTTGGCAACGCATTTGAAAATTCTGAAAATAATAAATAAAATGCTTTTATGTGTTTATTTAATAAATAAATGAATAAAAGCTTTTAGGTGTTGGGCTTGGGCTAGTATGCGCACTATATGGACCAGCTTGGTAGTATGCATTGGATTGAAAACCATTGATCCAAAAAAAAAAAAAATTCTTTTTCAGTTCTGTTATTTACTTGTAGATGAAAATATGATGGTTAATATCAAAATTCTAAGTAAATGTCTTGCTTGAATTGGATGGAAATGGGGTAAGTAAAGTTTATCGGTCTGGCACATGCATGGAAAAATGCATTATATATATATACACGTATCAATGTATGGATATTTTTTTTTTAACACGGAGAAATTTCTACTTTACTATAGAGGAAAGGAGAAAATATCATACGTGATCGAATCCTCAAACTCAAATTGGGGGTTAAAAATTCTAATCGGATCTAAAATCTCAAAATACAAGCTCAATAATAATTACTATTCGGCCAAGTCAACATCCGCTGTGTAGCGAAGAAATCAACCCACTTTGGGCAATGAGGACGGCCCATTGAAGGCGGCTCATTGAATACTTGATATGAGGACGGCTCATACACGATGTGTGTTTTATTTTGTTGGCGCAAACAAAGTATGGATAATGAGGACGGCCCATTGAAGTCTCCTCCAACGTGTGTCCTTCTTCTGGCGGCCTTAACTGCTGTGGCAAAACCGTTGACCATAATTATTGAAACCTAGTATCATTTTTTTATATGCCAATAGAAGCTTACGAGTTCCGACTTCCAGCCAATCAAAAAATGCGTTGAATGCAAATATCGATGTCGTGTTTTTCAACGGTCTCTTTCCCCGCAAAGAACTGTTTCGTTGTAGCTTTCGATTACTATATTTGCCATCATTATTATTGAAATATTTATTAGGATCCAGTTGATTTTTTTTTTAATCGTTTTATTATTATTCTTTTAATTAAATAATATTACTGTTCTTCGTCTTCATTGCCCACTTGATATTCCATTATTCAATTCAACTCAATCGTCTACTTATTGGCAGCTCGCTATTATTTACCCATTCAAACTCCTCCTCATCTTATATCCACCCCCTGTTTTCAATTCCATTCTTGCATAAGTAATCAATTGCCTGAGTTGGGTTTCTGATTATATTGCTTGTAACACAATTGATTTCCGAGTATTGGCCGGCTGGGAGATTTATGGCTCGTCGCCTTTTTTCCGGAAATTCGTTGTCGTTTGGAAAGTCTAGCCATGGTCAGGGTAACCAACAAGTGCCGTTTAAGACCAACAAGGAGTCTTTGAAAGTTCTTTTATTACATGGCAACTTGGATATATGGATTAACGAGGCCAGCAACCTTCCCAATATGGATGTGTTTCATAAGACTATTGGGGACATGTTTTCTGCATTACCTGGTAAGGTTAACAGCAAAATCGAAGGCCATAAGATTACCAGTGATCCATACGTCACAGTATCTGTCTCTGGTGCTGTAATTGCGAGGACTTTTGTGATTCAAAATTCTGAAAACCCTGTTTGGAAACAGCACTTTAATGTCCCTGTGGCACATTATGCAGCAGAAGTTCATTTTGTGGCAAAAGACAACGATGTTGTGGGATCTCAGCTTATGGGTGCTGTGGGAATTCCGGTAGAGCAATTATACTCCGGCCTGAAAATTGAGGGGACCTTTCCAATCCTTAACGACAGTGGGAAGCCCTGTAAGCCCGGAGCTGTGTTGAGTCTTTCAATTCAGTACACCCCCATGGAGAAGGTGACCCTTTATCATCCTGGACCTGCAGGTTCAGCTAATTCTGATTACCATGGAGTTCCTGGTACCTACTTTCCTCTTAGAAAAGGTGGTCAAGTTAAGCTGTATCAGGATGCCCATGTTGAGGATGGTTCTCTTCCCAGATTCAAGCTTGATAATGACGTTGAATATGAGCACGGGAATTGTTGGCATGACATATTTCAGGCAATAAGTCAGGCCCGTCGATTGGTATACATTGTTGGGTGGTCTGTGTACCACAAAGTTCGGCTGATTCGGGATGCTAACAATAATGCAACAGAGTTCATGTTAGGGGATCTTCTCAAAACCAAGTCACAGGAAGGTGTGAGAGTTTTGCTCCTTGTTTGGGATGATCCCACTTCTAGGAGCATTCTGGGATACAAGAAGGTAAGATCAATTTATTACTCCTTTATTATTTCTTAGTTTTCTCTGTGAAGATAATTCCAGTATCGTTATATTACTCCTCTATATCCTTGTCAAAAAAGTACTGCGATACTATTTGTATACCAACAGATATTCGCTTTTTTGAAATGACATGCAGGATGGGATTATGGGAACTCATGATGAGGATACTCGCCGGTTTTTCAAAAACTCTTCAGTCCAAGTGCTGTTATGCCCTCGGTCTGCTGCAAAGGGACATAGCTGGGTCAGAAAACAGGTTTGGAAGGAAATAATTAATTACCATACTTACTTTGGTTTAACTATGTGTTATTTCTTAATAACAGCATTAGAATCATTATTTCTTAATAACAGCATTAGAATCATTCTGTTTCTCGTAGATGTTGTAGCGCACAATTACTTGAATCTAATTAGTTTCATGAAGAAATCGGAGTCAAGAATGATAAGGCTTTTCATTTATTTATTCATTCTTGGATAGCTAGGAGTTGCTTATTTTTGTTAAATATAATGCTTGGACTCTTCAGATTTATTCATCTTTTGTTGCTGTTTTGGCAATGAGAAGAGTATCAGAACTACTAGGCAGATGGAGTATGCAGAATTCATAATATTATACAGTTGCTTTAGTTTGTTATTAGTTTCAGAATTCAAACTCAATTCTGTTCATCTATGTGATGTCATGTGTTGCTGCTTACAAATGGATATAAATATTAGAAAATTGCCAACATTTGTCTGTACTTATATTCTAAATTAGTTCTTGCTTTGAATTGCTGTTGTTTTGAAGGAAGTGGGGACAATCTACACTCATCATCAGAAGACGGTGATTGTGGATGCTGATGCAGGCGATTATAAAAGAAAGATCTTAGCATTTGTTGGAGGTCTTGATTTGTGCATGGGTCGTTATGATACTCCAAAGCATCATATCTTCCGCACTATCAAAACAGTGCATGCAGATGACTTTCATAACCCCAACTTCGTGGTAAAGATTCACTGTTATCACTGACTTTGAAAATTGGTTTTGCTTGTTTCAGATTTCAGAGCCTTATTCTTCTGCTATAATCTATAGGCTATAGGCTATAGTCACTCTATCTGGTAGGGTTTTCCACACTTAAAATGATTCTTCAAGCATAACACATGTAGCATTCCTATATGCTATAGCTTCAAAAATTAACAAATGGGTTCCTAAATAGTTCCAAAACCTATTTTAAATAAAACTTTGATATATGTGTTCCATTTTCACCTTTTCTTTTTCAAGATTTTCTTATTTTAGGTTAATTTTGGAACAATGCCAATCTTCCAGCTCATTTCAGTTAAACAATTTACTGACAGAATACTAGGGTACTCATGAAAGATATTAAGTACAGTATTAGGAATTAGTTTTAATTCACAATCACAGTGATTTATGATATACAGGTTTTCTATTTATAACTCCTTAATCTTCTAGCTATGTTATCTAAACTGCAGGAGCCTTTTACTGGTTGTCCAAGAGAACCTTGGCATGATATGCACTCTAGAATTGATGGTCCAGCTGCATATGATATCCTCACCAATTTTGAGGACCGGTGGTTGAAAGCTTCAAAAAAGCATGGTCTGCAAAAGCTGAAAAAATCATATGATGATTCATTACTTAGGATTGAAAGGATTCCTGACATCATTGGAATGACAGATGTTCCTTGCCTTGGTCAAGATCATCCAGAAACTTGGAATGTCCAGGTCAGTTTCTGTTAATCAGCTATTGATTTTAAGTTTTCAGGTTCTTTGATTCATTTTCTTAGGGTCTTTGCTATGGTAAATTGGTAATGTTTTGACTCAATTCCCCATTACAAGTGAAGGTTTTCCGCTCAATTGATTCTGGCTCTGTGAAAGGATTTCCAAAGGATCCAAAAGAAGCTACAGCCAAGGTGAAATAATAACTTTGTCTTTAATTAATTTCTTGATGTTTATATATATATATATATATTAAATATTGTTTTAACACTTTATGATTGTTAACTTCACTTTAACAGAACTTGGCGTGTGGGAAGAATGTACTGATAGATATGAGCATACATACAGCATATGTCAACGCTATTCGTGCTGCCCAACATTTCATTTATATTGAGAACCAGTACTTCCTTGGGTCTTCATTTAATTGGAATTCGAACAAAAATCTGGGTAAGAAACTCTAGCATTTAAAACTATAGTAATTAGGATCACAAACATATACTTGTCAATCTCCTGCAAGTTCCTTCTTAAAGTTGTCCTGTATGCACAACAAAATAGTTGTAACTTGTAAGTGATTGCTAATCTTTAGGCATCTATTATGTGTTTTTGAAGCGAGCTTAACCTTTAATTATGAAAGTGGTGGCTTTTACAAATTTTGAATGTGTTAATTCTGGTTTTGACTTGTGTAACAGCCAGGTAGACTGGGTTTTTACTGTTGAAAACAGAAAATAGTTTCTTATTCAGTGGTATCAAGAATATGATGTTGAATAACATAGTCATATAGCTCTGTGTGTTAAGAAATCTTATTCTAGTAATGAACAAATTTGAAGCTGCAAAGTGTGGAAGTAGAGATGTACCTATTAATTAGGAATGAAAAGCCATAAACCATGTCTGTTCTAGTACAGAATCTATTTTAACAAATCGAAACTTGACTCCTAAGTCAGATGAGTATGAATATCAGCTGTAGAATTCCAATTTTTCTTTTCTTATCGTGAATATGACTGATGCATTTTTATATAATCTGCAGGGGCAAACAATTTAATACCAATAGAAATTGCTCTTAAAATTGTGAACAAAATCAAAGCAAATGAGAGATTTTCTGCATACATAGTCATCCCAATGTGGCCAGAGGGTGTTCCTACTAGCATGCCTATTCAAAGGATTCTTTTTTGGCAGGTAGATTCACCATGCAATTACCATATATGCATATATACTTTTCACATTCAATCATTAGAAAGCAGGGACTTGAATTAGGTGGCTGGTACTGCTACCAAATTTATGGCCTTCAAGTAACATTTTTGCATCTAAACTACTAGGAAACATTCTAGTTATGAATTTCATCAAACTTAGGTACTTTTTGAAAACAAACTCTATCAATTTGGCAGACACACAGTGAGGAACCAACACATCTGAGAATCTGACGTTTTCTTTACTCTAACCTTATTGTTGTTGTTACTTTGACAGCATAAAACAATGCAAATGATGTATGGAATGATTTACAAGGCATTACAGGAGGCTGGACTTGAGAACAAATACGAGCCACAAGATTATCTGAATTTCTTTTGTCTAGGCAATCGAGAGGCCTCAGATGGTGAAAGTCCAAGTGCAGTAACTTCACCTGCACCAAACACTCCTCAAGTAATTATCTTTCGCCTAAGTATAATTAATCTTACTCTCTCTATTATACAGGCATTTATGCAGAATTACTTAACTGTTATATACCCAAGCAGGTGCTCACCCTAAAGAGTCGACGTTTTATGATATATGTACATTCAAAAGGAATGATAGTGGACGATGAGTACGTGATAATAGGATCCGCAAATATAAACCAACGATCTCTAGAAGGCACCAGAGACACTGAGATTGCAATGGGTGCATATCAGCCCCATCATACCTGGGCAACCAAACACTCGAGCCCACATGGACAGGTAACATTATAGGATCACAAACTGTTTGTTCTTTATCAGCTGGATTAAAATGATGAGAGCTAATATGTGCTTATGTGTGCGTGTAATATACATGCAGGTGTATGGATATAGGATGTCACTGTGGGCAGAACACATAGGAGGTGTAGAGGAATGTTTTAAGAAACCAGAGAGCCTTGAATGTGTGAGAAAGGTTAGGTCTTTTAGTGAGCAAAATTGGAAACAATTTGTAGCTGATGAAGTAACCGAAATGAAGGCACACCTATTGAAGTATCCAGTGGAAGTTGATAGAATGGGGAATGTGAAGGCACTGCCTGGCTGTGAAACATTCCCAGACGTTGGTGGCAACATACTTGGTTCGTTTACAGGAATTCAAGAAAACCTTACCATCTAATCTCTACAGCTAATTACATACTTTATCATAATCCATACTACGTTAGACTGACATAAATTTTTCATTAAATTTGTGTTCTTTATATATTATTTTTCAGTAAGAGTATCTGATTAGGGAGAGTTTCATATTTGATAAATTAGTGATTGCTATTACATTGAATTTTTGTGTTAATGCAAATAATTTATTTTAAAGTTTGACTGAGAATTAGAAAAATTCAATGAAAAAAAAAAAGTCTCGAGTGGTTGGATTGATAATTATTAAAATCCATACATGTATTTGGATCAAATCTAGATCTCATCTGAGAAATATATTTGTTTTTCCTAAAACAGATCACACACACTGATTGACATAATATATAAGTACCAATGCACAGGACCAATGTAACTATGCAAATTACCAATCAAGCCCACTATATATGACTATTCAAATGTTCAACCAAACCCCAGAAGAGCATTTGCCCAAAAAATAAAAAAGAACCCAGAAGAGCATTAGAAAAGGGTCCTACGTAACGTATGTTCCATGGTTCACTATCATACCTGGTGTATAGCCTGAGACCACCCATTCCTTTGGAGGACGATTCGCATCCAAGTCAACCATCTCACCCCTCTATTCTTTACAGTGCTCTGCCCCTGCATCATTGACCATGCACACCACCAACCCCTTGTACTGGTTAGACTACATGGCAAAATTTTTATTTATTTTTCCAATTTCTTTTGGGTTAATGGAACTTAAAAGGCATTGTTTGATGGTTAAGTTGGACATGGGATTCTTCTTGCACTGTTTAGATTCAGAGATGAGAATAAGAAGCAAAGGCAAAGTGTATTACTTTAATAAAATGCATACCAATGGACTTAAGTTTTAGAATTCTTAACACTGTTTCTCATCATAAAAGAATAAGTAAAAATAAATTAAAGGAAAAAGAAAGTGACGAATAATATAAACTTTAGTTTACTCATAAACATTTCACTAATGATGAAGCTTCCTTACAGACCTCATAACCAAGATTCGACATTCATTATTCATCAAAAAAAAAAAAGATTCGACATTCATTGTTTTCATTACAAATAGGCAAATAATTAATTAATAGTAAATCACATTCACAAGGGCTTTGAGTTCTTAGCAGTTTTCAGGAAATTTTAAATCTTTTAACTTCAGAAAAAATATGAAAATCAAACAACCAAGGTATGTGATCAATTTAATTGGATTGTTACTACCATCCATCTTGTTCATTTAACTTAGAATTTCATTGACGTCCAAAAAATTGATTAATATTGTAATTAAAAAAGATAAGAAAATCGAGTGAGTGAAGCACATCCATAAGAGCATTTATTTAAGTACCCAGTAAGATTAGAGAGTTTATAAAATAAGAGCAAGTTAAAGATTAAGAAAAAAAAAAAAAAAGGTACAAAGTGAGAAGTAATGAGAGAAAAATAATGGAGTAACACCAAGGCAAAGGTAATTAATTAGGAGAGATGGTTACATTACATTTAGCATATTGTAAGTTAATAATCATGAATAATAATAGCAGCTTTTCTTAGCTAACAAGATTTTTTTATTAATTGACACATGATCTGTTGTTTCCTTTGATTATCCTCTTTATCTATCTGATGTATTTATTTGTCTTCTTTTGCTTTTTCAAAAAAAAAAAAAAACACTTGAGACGTGGCATAATAAATAGAAGTCTCATATTTATTTTTAAAAATTAAGGTTAGAATCTTAATAAACCTCATTTAATACAGGATATTCATTATAATAATAAAATCTTTATATTTTATTCACTTTTCGTTTGTAATATATTTGCATCAAATTGCCTTTGGTTTACTCGTAAAGTGGAGGGGTTCTAACTTGTGGACTAATAATTATTACAATAAAATTCTTTTTTCATTTCATAAAAAAGAAAAAGAAAATAAAATCTTTATATTTTAGTCACTTTTCTTTTGCAATATGTTTACATGTCCTGATGCCATCTTCAATCAAATACGGAAAACTGGTCCTACTGTTTTTTATTTGAGCAACATTACTGCCACATCCACCAAATTAATTTTAGACATCATTTACTTGATTAATTATTATTTGCCCTCACTTTTATATCTTCTTCAGTTTTTAACAAATAATAGTTTTATGGGATCAATTTAAATTAATTTGACAAGATAACTTCACCCACTTTCTTAAGGGAAAATTTCACTTTTAAAAGCTTGAAATTACATTGAACAAATGATTAAAATAAAAATCATTAAAATTTTGTTTAATTCAAGAGGCCTAATTATTTACAAAGAAAATTACTATGTTAAAACCATAGTTTAAAAAATGTGTCCAAAATATAGTATATGTGTATTAAAGAAAGGAAAAAAAGAATAAAGGGCCGCTAGATGACATATAAAAGAAAAATTATTAAACAAGTGAATTTATTATTTTAATTATAAAATTAAGATAGTAATAAAATCTATGTTATAACATTATCATGATAATTTACACATGAAAATTTTTTTTTTTTTAAAAGAAAAATTATTAAACAAGTGAATTTATTATTTTTATTATAAAATTAAGATAGTAATAAAATCTATGTTCTAACATAATCACGATAATTTACACATGAAAATTAGTTTTTTTTAAAAAAGAAAAATTATTAAACAAGTGAATTTATTATTTTAATTATAAAATTAAGATAGTAATAAAATCTATGTTCTAACATAATCATGATAATTTACACATGAAAATTTGTTAAAAAAAAAAAGAGGAAAAAGAAAAAATGTCCATGTTAAGACAGTGAGGTTTTCCTGAACAGAATCTTCCTCCATTGATGACGGGGGCAGCTAAGATCGCTGTCCTGTTAACTCAAAAACATCGCTGTCTCCTGTTAACACAAAAGCAATCTCTGGGTAGTATAAAGATGGATCCAAGCAAAACTTACATCTCTATTTTCTTATTTATTATAAATATCACAAATTATATATATAAATAAATTTGTATATATTCATTTTGAGATCCAAATCTCACACTCACATTCCTCTTCCACTTCACCTCACTCTCTCTCTCTCTCTCGCTCGCACGCGCTCTGTGTCCCTGATGGGTTTCCCTGCGGCTGCCGGCGACAAACCTTACAAGTTTCTGATCTATGGCCGGACGGGCTGGATAGGAGGCCTCCTCGGCAAGCTTTGCCAGGCCCAAGGTGTGGACTTCGAGTACGGTACCGGTCGCCTCGAGAACCGTGCTTCCCTCGAGGCCGACCTCGCCGCCGTCAAACCCACCCATGTCTTTAACGCTGCCGGTGTGACGGGACGTCCAAACGTGGATTGGTGCGAATCCCACAAGGTGGAGACCATTCGGACCAACGTGGTCGGGACCTTGACACTTGCTGACGTGTGCAGAGAGCGGGGCTTGGTCCTTATCAACTACGCCACCGGATGTATATTCGAGTACGATTTGGGTCACCCTCTTGGCTCTGGAATCGGATTCAAGGAGGAGGACACGCCCAATTTTATCGGATCCTTCTATTCCAAGACCAAGGCCATGGTGAGCACTGAGCACTCCCCTTCTGCTTGTCAAAGTTTTCGAATTTTTTTTATTCCTGTGTTTTTCTTACGGATCCGCGTGATTGTTTGTAGTTAGCTGGTAGATCTATAACTTTGTAATTGGATCTGTTGCGTGGTTATAGCATTGTCAACTTTTTAGCTTAAAATTGTACATTTCAATCTTAAATCTGTGATGTTGGTTTGGTCATTTTGATTCATAAAGTTGTGTTCGGATGAGCATATATAAGTTTGATCCTGTTGATGGCACGAGAATGTATGGTAATTGAATTGTGTTAAGCTCGCATTTATAAGAAGAGCCAATGCTGAATGGAGGAACCAATGCCCATTTATAAGTTTGGGAGAGTAGTTGACTTGGTGGTGTTTTGTAGAGTTAGTTGACTATAGAAAAATGATGCTAGCTAGTGGCTATTATTGTCAATTCCTCGTCTGGATGTCTGCGTGTGTGTAGGTCTAGATTTATGTTATTTTAGATGCCCATATGTTGTTAGTTATTTAACAGTTCATAAACGGTTGAAGTTATTATTGATTTTGGGTACTTCCTGATCTGTAAAAGGTGGAGGAGCTGCTCAAGAATTATGAAAATGTCTGTACTTTGCGTGTTAGAATGCCGATCTCTTCTGACCTATTAAACCCTCGAAACTTCATCACAAAGATCACTCGGTATGAAAAGGTTGTCAACATTCCAAACTCTATGACGATTTTGGATGAACTCCTCCCCATTTCCATTGAGATGGCAAAGAGAAATCTCACTGGAATATGGAACTTCACAAACCCTGGAGTTGTCAGCCACAATGAGATCTTAGAGATGTACCGGGACTACATCAACCCCAACTTTTCATGGAAAAACTTTACCCTTGAGGAGCAGGCAAAGGTGATCGTTGCCCCTAGGAGCAATAATGAGCTTGATGCCTCAAAATTGAAGAAAGAATTCCCAGAACTCTTGTCCATCAAGGAGTCGCTCATTAAGAACGTGTTCAAGCCAAATCAGAAGACTGCTGCAGCTTGAAACTTCTTAGCTTTGTTCTTTTTCAATTTCCCTATTGCTTTTAGTTGGATTGAGTTCTTCATGTGGCATGCGTAATTACCCCTATTTGTATTTGAATTTGATATTCGTAATAACTTTAATCAACGAAATAAATGAGTTGGAAGTGATTTATCAAAAAAATTTTGTAAGTCGGTGTTGTATGGGATGGAATATATTGTCATCTTTTTGCTTTTAAATTGGTTTATTCTATATGTATTCGTAAGTTAAAAATGATGCCCTGGGTTAAGAGTGGACAGCCCAACTTAGATTTTGTTGATTGATAAGCTCCTTTATCCTTTATGATGTAGTTAGAAGTATTATTTGATTTTGCTGTTCAGTAGTCTTAGGAGTTCACATTTTTGTGTTTTATTCGACACTTGGGAATACAGGATTGACATTACATTTCAAATGCAGACAAACACTACTGACTACGTAGCGGTGAATATTGGATGAAATTTTGTATCCCACGATCCAAGTCAAAATATTAAAAGTTGTTTTATTTCAGTCTGGCAAGGAAAGAACTGAGTAACCCACCATTTCAATTAGTGGCATTAGGTTAGTGAAGGAATTTAGTTGCGTCCAAGGATTCTATTTTTGTCGTAAATGGTGGAACCTTTGAAGTTTGGTTTTTTGTCAGGCGTGGAGAAACTAGAAGAAGTAGAACCCGGGAGGATACTGTAGATCACAAGTGGGCTTCTTACCGTATGGTATCCATCTTTCCATACAATTGCACCAGATATGATTGGCTGCTGCGCTATCGGCGAGCCCTTGACGGTCACCGTGAAGGATTTCTTCTCCAAAACAGCAGAGAATGACAAAACAGAGGGCTCCACAGAAACTGTAACAGAGACGGGCATGTACAAGGTGGGAGTGTAGGTTGAGTTAGCTGAGCCGACATTGGTGATTGTCCTATTGAAAGAAGCGTCGATAGCCTGGCCATCCTCCACAGCGAGTGAGAAGGAGGGATAGTTGAGATTCCAACCTCTTCCCATCTCTGTGCTGCTGCAGGTGCTGCTGTTGTCACCGGTAATAAGAGCTAAATCGCTGCTATTGTAGCCCTGCTTGCAGAGGAAATCAATGTAATCAGCCTCGGATGCATCATAGACAAGCCCAGGGTCTACTGCCTGTTCTGGGTTGAGATGTCCAGAACCGTAAGCGAACTCAAGGTCTTCATGCTTCTTTGCGTCCATGATTTGAGCTGTTCACAAGGAAAGCAAAATATGAAGATTTGACCATACTTAGTTGCTGTGCAGTTACCACTGGTCTGTATTAGTCAGCTGGATTAAGTTCTACAACAGGGAAAATGGTTTCAATGCAAATGGCTAGGCCAAAACTTACGGTATTGGTCTCCTTTTGCCTTTTAAGATACACAATTAATTGGTCTCAAGTGAAAGTCAATAACATTTTTTCTCGTCTAATTGATGGAAAAAATAAATTATACGAAAAGCAGTATTTTGATTCACCTGTAGTCATGAGCGCTGACTTGATAGCAGCAGGAGACCAGTTTGGATGGGCAGCCTTTACATAAGCAGCTGCACCACTAGCGTGAGGGCAAGACATGGAAGTGCCGGAGATGATGTTATAGTCGACACTCCTGGTGTCCTTCGGGTAGACGGAAGGCGCTCCCACTGGAGACCAAGCAGCAAGGATGCCCACACCAGGGGCAGTGAGATCAGGCTGTACATATCCAGAATTTGAAAGGGTTAGGGTATTTAATGGTGAGAATTACTATACTGAATGACTATTGCTCACCTTGAGAATGTCTGGGGTGATGGGGTTGGGTCCTCTGGAAGAAAATGATACAACGTAAGGTGCCATGTAGTCTTCCCAAGTCTCACCAAATAGAATAGTTGCAGTTGGATTTCTGAAACAGTATTACATAACAACTAATTAATGTCATTGAAACAATGGACAAAATGAGTTGGTGATTATAGCTATATATTCTATACGTACTCTGTTGTTCTGATGTATTCCAAAACTCTTTTGCCATCTTCTGAAGATATCAATGTCGCCGGCAATGGGTAATTGTCGGAAAAATCTGTGATCGTCGAATCAGCCATAATATAACCCGCACCGTTAGCCATCAGGATGGCACGACCATCAATTTGGGTTTCGCATAAAACTATTTTTCCTGCTACTTTGATCGAATTCATGGAAACATCACAATATCTTGACATTTCTCTGTTAGAACCAGCTGAGAAGTTTGCAGCATCTCCACCCCAGATCAAGGGATATGAGGTTGCATTGAGCTCAAAACTATTAATGGAGAGTCCCTGCAATACATCAAACATTTGAAAAGTAATTACAGGGTACCGGTATAATAGCTAGCTGTAGTTGCTAATTGATTACTCACAGATAAAATTTGTCCATTCCCAAGCACTGTTTTGGCTGTAAATTGCCTGTCAATGGTGCTGGCAGCAACAGTGAGAGTCCAAGGTGCAACATTAGAAACCGAGCTAGGGATAGGCCCATCGTTTCCAGCAGAATTGGAGGTCAAAATACCACGTCTCATGGCGTGGAAAGAACCAATAGCAATAGGGTCTTCTAAGTAGGCTTGTGCGAAGTCAAAACCAAGTGACAATGATATGATATCAACCCCATCAGCAATGGCATCGTCAAAAGCAGCCAAGAGATCAGCACTGGCGCATCCAGATTCCCAGCAGACTTTGTAGACGGCGATCCTTGCATTGGGTACTCCACCTCTGGCTGTACCATTGGCTAGACCATAGTAGCTTGCATCTGCTACTTCCCTGCCTGCAGCAGTTGATGCTGTGTGTGATCCATGTCCGTCGGAGTCTCTTGGTGATTTGAATTCTTTCTCGTCGTAGTTGCCGTCCGAATTATAGTAACGAGCTCCAATTATTTTACTGCATTTTAGCATTTCCATTAAGTTTATCCAATCTATTTTACTAAAAAAAAAAAATGTTTATCCAATCCTCTTCAAGAATCAGTCCAGAGAAAAATACTTTCTTCATGAATCCTTTAATATATTGCATATGAATGAAGTATACAAGAAGCTTACTTGTTGCAAGTGAAGTTGGTAGCCTTGCAAGTACCCTTCCATTTAGCAGGTGGTGAAGTCATGTCTTCGTCATTGAAGCTCTTGGATTCTGGCCAGACTCCTGTGGAACCAAATGACATATGGAAAGGGATTCAAATTATAAGCTCTCTGACCATTTTTAATGACAAATTGGGTTTTGTTTTTTGGAGTCTAGGAATGAAACATAACCACTGTCTATTAGGCCAATAATGACATCTCCCTCTTTAGCTGCCCCAAGTTTGCCTTTGGGGAAACCCATGAAGTCCCATGACCTTGTCGTGTGGAGCTTTAGTATTTGGTTTGGAAACACTGAAATTACACCTTCCATTGCTGCAAACCCATAATTAAGAGATGCTTTTAGCAAACCTTTGTCTCTCTTTATAGTCATGTGAAACCATTCTTTTCAGACACCATTTTGTTATTGACAAATCTCTAACCTGATAATTTTGCAACTTCCTCATCTGTTAATTTGGCGGCGAATCCATTGATGCTCCTCCCATAGCTATGGACAAGGGAGTCTCTCGCTAATGAAGTGCTGCAATTGAGAAATAAATGGTATTATGAGTTTTATGGCTGGCACAAGAGTCTGTCTATGTGGAAGCATTTTTTAGACTGTTTGCCGCCAGTTTGACAACGCATGCCTCATACATACATATTGATTTTCCCTCCACTTGCTATATTTTCACTAGTCCTTTAAAATCTATCAATTAACTTCTTTTGAAACTTAATAAATTCATGTTATAAAAAATAAAAAGCTTTAAAATTCATTAATGAGTTTTTTTAATGCCTAGAAAATCACATATATATTATAATTTAAGATAGACATTAAGTGCAAGGCCATTTGGGAAGCAGTATCTAGTAATTTATAGGAGTAAACCTTCCAATCACATTTGTTAGCATGGAATGGTGGGTGGATGCCACAGAAAATTCCCCTTGCGGCCGCTCTCCCATATACACAATGTGAAGCTACAAAAATTAGCTCATAAATTAGCTTAATATGGTCACATATATGTAGGACTTTAATTTTCAAGTCAGAAAATATACATAGATCAACAAATATATAGACATATATATGTATATCAAAGAAGTAATATGTAAATGTTTTAGTATATATATTTACACCTTCCTCTCTTCTGATATTCCATGGCAACAATTGAGCACGAATGCTGCAAGTAATAATGGGTATGGAAGAAAAGATAGCCTTGCTGCTTTAGCCATTGTTGGGTAGTAGTGCCACACTGCAAAGCTGATGAGATAGATGAGGTATTTTATACCACAAGGCAAATGCCTCAAGCTTTGGAAACTAATGCCTGTACAACCCGCCAAAGGATTTTGTTATTAACGTTGGAAAAAAAATTAAAAAAGTTTCTTGAGAAATAAATACAATGGCCTATTACCATGCAATATTAATGAAGCCACATATATGCCAATTTTATTAGCTTTGGTGTTGCCAATTAATCATTGATGAATATTATGCTTGCATTGGGTGATCATAACAGTGTGTCTCTTGAAGACCATTAAAGTTTACTGTAAATGAGAATGAGTGTTCCTGACCATTGCTTTTATCAGTTTGTCCCATTTCATTTGCATGAATGAATTTACTATTAGTGCCATTTTGTGGTTAAATTCACTACTTTTTTTTTTTCCTTCTTTATATTTTTGGACGTGGGTTATTTCGCTATGTTGCATTGTGCATTCCGCTGAAGATGGAGAGGGCTTTAAAATAAAGCATTGAATCGTCTCAATATCTCCAACATGATATTCCGTACCGTTAATGAGTCCCATATAAAATCTATATTTTAAAGCAATGAATTGAATGTTGTAAGCAGTTTAATAACAATCTTAATTGGCTGCATTCTCAACTACAATAAGCCAGTTTATCTTAGTAAGCTTCTTTGCTTTCACAGCCTTAAATTATCAAATTATTGATCTAAACAAATTAATCATTTTATTTTATTTTTTGGTATATCTAAACAATTTAATCATGTTAAGCAACGAAATCTAAATAAATAATGTGTGTAACATTATTCCAACATTTGTATCCGTACTACATAAGAGAGATATGGGACAGATTTAAACAAAAAATAATTGGTGTGTGTATAGAACGCCAACCATACAATTCAGATTGATTTTGGTTTCTGTTTTGACCCAAATTCATTGGTTAACTACTAAGCAAATTACATTGAGTGCTAAGATTTTAACTTATACCATGGTTGTAGTGCTGGTACTGGTTACGTACGAGTCGAAGACTGTGCTAGTGGACCTAGAAGTGCTCATTGAATCGGGCCCAATAATTTAATATAAACAAATAGAGGGACCGACAAGTGTACAAGACAGCCCAACAATGGATTGTGGGTCCATTAGTGATGTGGCACTGGACCCATGGATAAGCCTCTTCCGACAGCTGTCCACAACTTATTTTTCAGTGGAAGAAACCCCACTCCAAAGGCCCAACCACAAACAAAAAGAAAAATGAAAAAGAGAAAAATGTGGGGCATTAAGTCCATAATATGATAAATATTCATACTAACCCCAACCATGATGTGTCAAGTAGGGTACCCAAATGTGCATTTTGAAGACACATCCAAATTATCTCAGACAATAATGATAATACAAACTCTTTAAAAGTATCATTTGAGGTGATTTGTGTGCATTTAGGCTACAAAATGTAATGTGGTTCAAGTTATTTCCTTCATGTTTTTCTAATGGGAATTTAGAATTGTAATTTTTTTTAAGGAGTTTTGGGTCCCATAACCCTCGTTTTTTGACATTCCGTATTTTTTTATCCATTTAATAAGTCAACACAAATAATTGGATAAATAGACAATTATTCGTGCGCTCTAGCAGCCACACCTCCAATTTACATTAAACGTGTAATGTCAATTATATAATATAAATATAAACTAATAATTTACCAAAAAAAAAAAAATATGTATATATATATATATATCATTGTGGTTTTAAGTTTCAATATTGTATATTCTAACACGATTGTTGTTGAGAAAATTGTTTTTGTGCACGCGAGAATATTCGGACCCCAAAAAAGAATTTCTTTGTTTGTTTTTTTAAGAAACCCCCTGGGCCCATACGCATGAAAATATAAATATTAAAGATTGGACCACTAGAAGAATAGCCTCCATGGTTATTGGACACAGAGAGGAAGGGCCCACACACAAAAGGTGATTCGTGAAAAAGTGGAGCCCAACACAATGGGAGTTTGCATCAGCGGGCCCACATACATCAAAATCCGAACCCGAGGAAGAGCCAGAAGGCCCAACCGAGTTGTGGCCCACACATCTCTCGGTGGGCGCGCACCATCCCATCTTTTCCCAAAAGTCCCCACCTACCCAATTGACAGCTTCAACGTTGCCCCCACACTCCACGTGGATGACATTTATAAACCGCACCACATCCCAAACGGGCGTGAAGGACACGGTCCTGTAAGGTTGTGGCCTACAAAGAAACCCCACCCTCTTGGGCATGTTTGACCCACCGTTAACATTTGGAGAGTTGGTGGACCCACAAGCCCATCCCTATTACGTCAACGAACTCCGCCAACCCTATCACTTCACACGTGTGTCTACGACCAAACCCCGGCGAAAAGGTTAGTTCCTACTTAAAATTAATCAAAAATGAATTAAACTTAATCAAAATTAGGAGATGGATGCGCTCAAGGGTAGGTCGTTCATGGCGAATTGTGTGAGATTGCATGCGCAAGAGAAATAAGTTTTCAGAGAGATCTACAATAATTAAATCAAATTAAAAGTGGATAGTACTCAAATTTTGAACACTAACCCACCCTCTTAAATCATCGGTTCGTTTGGTGGTTACCGGAGCGACCCATGAACTGCAATTCTTGCTTGTCGTAAATCTCCAGCGAAAAGTCCCTAAGCATCTGGGTTCTAGTACCACCGCTACCGCTACTTGAACTTAAACTCGGCGCCATGGTTGACGACTTCTTCGCCACCTTTGGCCCCACTGTGCTCGTGCTCACCGCCGAGTTCGACAACCCACTACTGCTCACCCCTCCCGCCGGTGATGACGGGGTTCCAACCTCTATGCCGCTTCTATATATACTTGCTCCTGCCGGTTGATTCGCTACGAACGACGATATAGGCCTCGCCGCCATGTTGAACACCGGTGTGACGGCGGGCGACAAGGTCCATATCTGAGGTTGCTGATTGGAATGACCGGGTGGGCCTGCGACTGCGCCGGCGGCTGCCTGTGGAATCATCCAGAAGGCGTTAGCCGGAACCATCATGCCGGCGTTGCCCACGGCCCAGACCGGAACGAGCCCTTGCGGGACGCCGGGGGTGACTGGTCCAACTGGAGCAAGACCGGAGGACTGCGAAATGGTTTCGCTTATGTCGACGAATTCACTGTTCGATGGTCGCTTGCGCTTCTTGGCCGTGGTGGTGGTCGTTTCGTCAACCTGGGTGTTATTTGAGGTGGTGGGTATTTTGAGGGTTCCACCTACAGAGACGGCGATGGCTGGTACGGTGCCTGTCCCGGTGGCTTCTATTATGGCTTGCTCGGCGTGTTCGAGCAGCCACCGGACTGTCTCGCCGTCGGACTTGTGACCCAATTCTCGGGTCAGCTGAAAGATTCGAGCCGCACAAGTGGCGGGTATTCGGATTCTACGGCCACGGCCTTCCACCTTGGTGTGGCGGTCCTTTGTGGAGGATCGTCTGGTGGCCGTAGAAATGGGCATGGGCATGGGTATAGGCATTGGCTGCATCTGCATCGCTACCGGGACCATCCCAATGGACGCCGAAATTTGTGTTTGCTGCTGAGCTTTCTGCTCCGCTTCTTCCGATGGTGAGTCTGAATCAATAGGCTCTTCCTTTAATGGTATGGCCTGGAACCCCATGGAGCGGTCGAAATTTGTCGCCTTTGAGACTCCATTATTGTTGCTGTTCTTATCCTCGGTGGTGGCAGTGGTGGCGGGGTTGTCGTCGGGTTCCCCAGCACTGGTGCTGAGATCGGAGGTTCCTCCATCGTCGTCTTGGTCTATCTCCTGCTCCAGAAACGACGTCATTGTTGTAAACCAACAAGAGAATTGGAAGAGACCCGGATAGTTGTTCCTATGTTTTTTTTAAAGCCAATTTCAAGTGCGTAATTGGACCGTTTGTTCTCAGAGAGTCTGCGGGAAATTTTAGAGTATTTCTTCTGTTTGGTTTCGGAGAAATGAGGGGCTATACATGGAACTGTAATATAACGGAAATAGAGCATTGGAAAAATGGAGTGAAAGTAGGGGGCTACAAATAAGGAAAATAAAAATTAAAAAATCATACCCCATAATTTGTATTTATTTCACGTCGTGATGATAATTGTTGTAATTTAGATATACATATATATATCAGGGGGAGAAGATCAACGGCGGGAATAGATCAAATAAGCGATGGGGTCTTGGGGTTGTGGATGGTGCCACGTGTTGGGTCCTACTTGGTGACGCTTTGGTTATCAATCTGTCCCAATAGTTGGACCACTGGGGCTGGTGGGGGACAGGTGGCCTCAAAGACAGCCAATTGGCTAACGCCGTGGTGTCAGAAAGGTCTGGAAAAAGTCTTGATGCATTGAATAAAAACTTGTGTTGCAAAACACATAAGTAAAATTTCTCCTGCGACTTCCTCGTGAGCTGATTAATACTACAGGGAATTAATAAAATAAAGAAGACGACCATAGACTCATGTATTCATCATTTAAAATAAATAAAAGACAAGAGACTCATGGGACTTTGCCTTTTGATTCTTGCTGTTATCCCACTAGATAAAATCCCCACTAGTAAAAAAGAACCAAAACTAAACGCTAACCTTTTTATTTTTATTTTTAACAAGAAGTTGTCTCTATTTTTCATCAGGCAAATACAATATATACGTTTATACATATATACGTATATGTATGAAATTTTGGGTTGTGAAATTACTTTTGAAATTATGAAACTTTCGTAGATTTATTCTTTAAACAAGTTTAGATCATTATCAAGGAATTACAAGAGATAAACAAGTGAGTCACACTCGTGTTATTTAAAATGATATTCCCTTATACATTTTTTTTTTCTAAAATGTTGAATGCTGGCCTTGTGAACACTAAAATAATTCATCAAATTTAAATTGCATTCGACATTATTTTGTGTTTTTTAAGGTTTTAACAATTAAGATAATAGAACACATCATTCCTAATTCCAACACTATTATGAAAGAGACTAGTTTAGGCCAATCTAGTAAGAACCATTTGTCAAATATTATTATTCTCGTTGGATAAGAAATAATATTTTATGATTTTGTGAAGAGGTGGAATATTGAGAACTTCATTATAAATAAATAATAATAATAATAACATGACAATACTTGGTGATAATGAACTATTTGCTTTTACCATACAAATATCTAATGGAAGCCAAGGGCATTCATATTCTGCTTGCTACGTAGTGGCATCTAAAAACACAAATGCCTAACTTGCTGCCAGTACACATTTTGAAGATGCTAACCATTAGTGACCATTGGCGACCACACCATTCTCACATTTCGAGCCATTCTGCCCATCCTTCTTGCCATAGGATCTCCGGTACATGGTATCAACTTCAGTGAGATAATATGTGCCCAGAGAAAGGAGGCTGATGTCCTTGCTAGTCACAAAGTCATTGGCTCCGTAACGATGCTCCATGAGCTTCATGGTTTCTACAAACTTCTCAGGAGTGAACTGCAAGAATACCGCATTTCTATTAAGAATCAATTCAACGACACAACGCCCTGTTGTGTAATTTCATCACTCTTACACAAAGATGAACTAAGCAAGTTCTTGATTATTGTTTCTGGAAAAGGAGAAAAGTACCTCATGTCTTGACTTCAACTTCCTTCCAACATCCATAACAGTTGCAATGTTCGCCAAGCTAAAGGGATGTGTACCGTCACGGAGATGCAACGAGAACATTGTAGAAGTTAAACCACTCCCATATGAGAACAACACCACCCTCTTGCCTCCCTGCAAGTTTCACAGACGATCAAATTTATGAGAAAGAAGAGATTTGTATTGAACACAGACTGCAAACATATGATGTGGTTTAGGATTCTTACCAGTGTGCTATGCTTATTGTGAATGAGAGATGCAAAAGCCGCATATAGAGATGCAGTGTACATGTTTCCAACTTGTTTTGGTAGCAAAGTAGTTGGTTGCACCTTTGCATCATATAGGGGCTTGGCAACTTGCTGGGATACCTGTGGATCAATCATGTTAAGAAATAATCATCAGAAAGAGTTATATTGATATTGTCAAAAGTAATCCTAATAAGGGTTCTTAATAGACCTTTTCAAGATCCCGGTTTGAATAACTTTCATCACTAGATAAGGATGAAAATGCTGCAAGCTTTTCTTTAGCAGCCTCGTCAATGGAGCTGCAAACAGAAACAAATATGATAAATAATCAAGAACATGTAAAATAAGAAATAAGAGTTATACAAGAGACTGTGCTTTTCATTGGGATCAAGAATGATATTCAACCTGGCGTTTCTCAAGGCATCATTGAACACCAAACGAGCAAAGCTTTTCTGTACAAGCTGCAACAGATGAAAGGAGAAAAGGTTAGAAACAAAGACGAACAGACAGCTATTTTAAGCATTTCAGATTTCAACTGTAAGCTGTTAGCCGTTAATTTAAACCATAAGTAACAACATAATCTACCTTGTTATATGGAGAATGGAACACAAAATATTCAGCATCAGAAAGTGAGAATTGTTTGCCCTCCATTTTCTCATACCTACAGAAAGCAAGACAGTATGAGATTTACACAGCACAGCCAAAGCAGATCATGTAAATAAAAAGTAAAAGATGATTTCAAAATTCCTATAAAACTTACTTTTTACATAATTGTCTGTAGCAAGAATCAAGGGCCATGAGATAACATGTTTGAGAAAGTTTTCCATCAACAACCTACAGAAATTTTGTCAATTTGATGGAATTACTACAACAGACTATATTTGATCACCAGAAAGTGGACATGAAAACCTAAGAAATGGAAACTGAATTCAAATATTACCAGTCATTAATCGGTTTTAGAACCATAACAATACTTGAAGAAATAATAAATAAAAATATCAATTAGAAACTAAAAATCAACACTGACAAAATATAATTCCATTTCTGAAACATATATATATATATATATATATATATATCTAAGATGGAATTAGGAAGCATTACCGGATATTCACTGGCAAGGTTGGGTTTGTAAAAATCATAAGCATGAGCCATATGGCTTCCCCTAACTTTGCTTTCAAAAGCAATGGGAGCATCAGGACCTATCAGCAAGGCAATAGCAGCGGCACCCCCTGTTGGCCTGGCTGGTCCCTCTGCATAAACCTGGTAAAGAAAACATCCAATAAGAAAATAGAACAAGGAAAGGTTTGCCTAATTCAAATTCAACTAGTATGTTCTTTAACATGCATGTAAGAATAAACCTACAACTTTCTGACAATTCAGTCTCTCATAAGTTAAGTCCCCTTTGCTTTTATTTGGTACTTTATGTTTCAGAAGTTTATTCAGCAGTGGAAATTTAATCTAACAACTAGCAAGAAACTATGAGAAATTTGCACCTAAAACATTCCAAAGTAGAACAATTAAGTATTGACTTAAAATTCCCTACAATTAAGTATGACATAATTTCACGGACAGAGAAAGAAAATTTGCTATCAGCCTATCACTGGATGTTAGTCCAAGGCAAAGTGCTAAGTAAATGAATGTACCGCACTGTCAGTGCACACAACAAGCCCATAACGCCCATCCCAGGAACTACTCTCCACCCAATTGACACAGTTGAATAAAGCTGCTGTTCCACCATAGCACGCATTGGTTGAATCAACACCTTCAATGTCAGTATTGCCATATTTCTGCTTGTTTAAATGAGTAGCAATTAGTGAATGCCAAAGTACACATGAATAAAATAGGTAGTGAAAGCCACACCAAACAAATACTATTACAAGGATAATAATGGTAGGGCAGTGGAGGCAAAAGTATAAAAAACTATTTGAGCTTACAATTACAGAGTAAATAAGCAACCTATTCGAGCTTACAATTTCAGAGTAAATAAGCAACACCTTTGATAAATCAACTATTGGTTTCTACAAATATATCTAAAGTTTCCACAGCATTAAGCATGTGGAAATAATGTGTCGAATTAAGTAATTTGCTCCTCAACTGATATCAGAATCTTCTCATATACTTTTTCTTTTCCTTTTTCTTAACTCCTAAAACACCATCCTATGACCAAACATGAAAAATAACCGGAGTAGATGTTTGAAAATGATTTAGAATAATACCTCAAAGATCTGCATAAGGAAGGTCTTAATGGATTTGCTCTTGTCTATCACAGTCTCACTGCCCACTTCCATCCGACCAATTTGTTTTGGATCAATCCCATATTTTTCAAGAAGGGAAGTAACCACTGTCAAACTGAAAGTTCAAAATAAAAAATGAAAATCCAAAATTAAATAAGATGCAAACACAGACGCACACACAAAACTAAGGACAATGTCTTGAAAGAAGAGAGTAATATGAAGAGCTCAACATATTGTAACATCGAGGATCAAATGCAAAATTACAACCTCATTGAGATGACATCTTCAACTTCTGTGCAAAATGCCAAGCAATCTTGTCCAAGTCCTATAGTGTATTTCCCCTTACTTACACCATCATGAGCCTCCAAGGCTTCCTGTTTTGCACCAACCAAAGGAACAATAGATTGAAATATATTTTATTCATCATACAAGAACATGTACAAGCACGCAATTCAAATTCGAAAAACATAATTTTCTATGGGTTTATGATACTCTTTCAGTTACTGCATGGACAAATTCAAATTGCTACTCCTTTTATCTTGCAAGGTTATCACTTAAAAGATATAACAGGACAAAACTCACAACCCTTCCCATCCCTATCTCCACCTTGAAGAACACTTGGTTTTATTCTAAATTATATAAATCGAGTTAAACCATTTAATTAGTATTAATTTTATAAAGTATCATTTTGGGTATCTGAAATAGGCATACCAGATGACCAGTATGTTATAAGGAGAGGTAATAAATACCAGCGTCACGAATATATCTTCCCGTATACTTAGCGCACTAAACAGCAAATAAAACTTGAAATACAATATCAATTTCAGATCTAACAGTAAAAGTAATAATAATAATAATAATAATAATACGCAAAAACGATTATAACCTCTGGAAGTTAACGCTGACAAGATTCAAACTTGGAATCGAGATCAAAATGTTGTATTTACAAAATTTGCACTACTTATTTACTTAAACACAAAGAAAATGAAAAATGAAAATCCTTCAGTAAACGAGGCCTGATTCCACTAATCAATTAGCTGAGCTACAAAGCAACCAAAACGCTATTCAAATTTAAATTTTTTTTTTTCCATTTACAACAATTCAGAGCAAGCAAAAGGTTAGGGATCATCACCTGCTGAACACAAGTAGGAGGAAAGTAAATTTCCATAGCGAGAATTCCAACATTCTTGGCCATTTCTCTCACTTTCAAATCCTCAAATATGCAAGAAAAAAGAAAACACAACGAAAAAGAAATGCTACGGCTGTATTCGGTGTCTCTGAACTCTCTGCTTGCGTAATTCGTAGCTGAAGCCTGAGGAGGTTAGAGAGAGAGAAGAGAGAGAAGCAACCAGTCCTGGAAAGTGGCAGAGAGGAGGTGGTGCAGATGCTCACATGCTGATGTGGGTGGGCATGGCGGGTATATATAGAGAGAGCCCAGTGCATGCGTGTCTCTGCCAAAACGCAGAGTTGGTGAGTCTCGGTTTTGCCACATTAAGGGAAATTCGTTTTTTATCTTTTGACCGCTATTTTCAGTGATTTTACTTCAATTTTAAAAATAAAAATTCATTTCCGTTGGGGATGAGATTTGGGATCCACAGGCTTTGTTATTACCGTGGATCTTCAAAGATGCTAAACCAACATCCCCTTTTAATCTATTCTGCCACCCGCCTTTTTTTATTCCTTTTTCTGTTTCCTTTTCTTTTACGGCCTACCCCTGTGGTACCCAATTACATTGAAAAATAATAATAATAATAATAATTGGTGAATTATTTTCCAAAAGAAAGCAATAATAATTTTATTTTCCAAAAGAAAGCAATAATAATTTATTATGGTGAAGTTTAATTTCGAACTTCAATCAACAAACTATTTTCATAACAAGAACAATAGTATTGACTAATTGAAATATTATCATTATCTATCATGGAATTTAATATTCAACCAATTACCATAATTAAACAGTTTTCATTAGCATATCATGTTGAATTTTTATGGACTTGACATAATCAATTTGACAATTAAATTGATTATTATTTTTTTATTTAATTGATGTACTATAATGGACTGGACACGTAGTATATTATTTGAGATTTATTTGCTATTTTATTTAAATTTAATTAACCTATTAAATTAAATTACTCATTTTATAAAATTTATTTTAATTTTATAAAATTTATATTTTTATAATAAAATCTATTTTTATATTATATTATTATTTATTTTATTAATTAAAATATATATAAAGATATATGAACTGTTGGCTCTAATAATATACATAATTTTCATTCTAAAGTATAATATGTTGGGTTTTAACGAGTTTAGAAAAAACATAGAAGATAGCATATATTTTTTTCCCTTCTCCTGTGATCATGACTTTTACAAACTATGGATGATAATTTCATGCTTTATTGCTAAATTTGATAATTATTTCAACGTATCATTCATCGTGGAAAGTTAACAAAAAAAGAAAATGAAAAAGATTATAGGATTGTGCTGGATAGCTGGAAGAGGTGCCACGATTGCAGCATGACAGTGGCAAAGTTTTTAGACAACCGTCCTGTGAACGTAGCAAAACTCAACGATAGAATAAAATGTCTGCATGACAAGGACAGACAAGTAAAATCATTTGGCCAAGTAAGCAAAAGCGAGCCATGACTGACAGCCAAGCTGGTTCTGTGTTTCTGATCTCAACGGTTAGTGTATGGCGAGTGGATCAGGTGGTGACGCAGGCAATTCCTGCAACCACGAACTACCGTTGATTGTCCACCATCGTACGACCCTGATTTTGATCCCCCCACATGATCTGCTTAACGAGAGGGTAATTTCCTGCGTCCGATTGTAATAGGTGTCAAGTCAAGCGCACGCAAGTTTTGACTTTTTAGGCAATCCAAAGCAATTGAATATTGTAAACTGCTACACCGTAACACTACCCCGATCGATTCAAACGCAGTGAATATGGTTTCAAATTTGAATGCACCATCTCACATCAAGAATACAACAACACGTGAGTTACACCATCTTCTTGTTTTTGTAAAATTATTATTATTATATATATACATATATAAATATCTTCCATGGTGGTCCTGTCCCGTCTAAATCGAATGCGAATCTCATCAATTTGTGTTACACACCTAATTTAGTACGTGGGGGCGCAAGCAATTAAAGAGACGGTAGATGGTAGATACTACATTGACTCCTGTGCAATAAACAAATAACGTGGAACAACTTTGTAAACTCTTCTTCTTTTTTTCTTTTCTTTTTTTAACTTTGTAAGCTTATAACAATTTGAAAGAATAAGATTATATTTTTTTATAATTTTTCATTCACATAATATTTTAATAAGAGCGATTATATTTGAGATATAATCGGAGTTTATTAAAATTTAAATATCAACTCTAATAAATAAGTATAAAAATTTAATTAACTACTCCATCGTAACAGAATCGGTAATGTAGAAAAAGCTCAAATATTATTAATAAGTAAAACCAAATATTTATACACAGTAACATGTTGTAGCATATATATATATATATTCTAAATATATATAAGCAATTTTTATATTAAAGAAATAACAATATATATATATATACAATATAACCTCTCGACCTATTACCCACATCCTCAAGTGCAAAGTTTTTACTTTATAAATGTATCAAAATTTATGACATTTTTATAACAAAAATAGAGTTTTGTAGAAGTGATTTGTACGTTGATTATTTTTGTGAAAGAAATTATATCCATTTTAGAAGTTAATTTACTGTTATTTATTAAACTAATTTTGAAAAATTATCAACATGCATTATATATATATATATATATATATATATATATTTATAACATGCTCTTAACCAAACCATACTTAAAAGATTTTCACGTACATCTAATGTGCTAGCTTGATGATAAGTGATAAGTATGTTTACCAGTGACACTTAGTTTTTTTTTTTTTTTATGGAAAAAAATGTCTCGATGTGGATCTCATCAGCTCAAAATTCTATTAGTGGATAGAGTTTTTTTACTGCTGTTTCAACTTTACAACTCTGTGGGGGTTCAGAGCAGTTAGCTCACATCCTTAATATACTTTTTCTATTTGACGTTTCAAGTAAAGCTGAGTATATATAAGATAATAAAAAAATTTATCAAGACTCGAATAATAATTTTCACAAAAACGACTGGCTTTTTTTTCCGTTAGGCCACACCCTCGCAAGTGACACTTAGTTGACTGGACTATGAGCATGCCATTCCACAAACGATGTTATTTTCTTGGTATTTATGACAATGTTTTCGGTGAGGCATAATTTCTATGAGATTTATATTTTAAAATTAAGTGCAGTGGGGGTGATGACTTTGACGCAAAACTAAGTCGCTGACTTGTTTGGTACAGCAAGGTGAGCCCTGTAGTCCAAACTTACAAGCGTTAGCATTAATGTAATATATCAAAGACGAAGATGATTTTTGGGAAACAAATTATATAATATTTGGCTGCCTTTTCATGAATATATTAATTTAATTATATATATATGGCTTTTAATTATTTATTGTAGTTGGGAATATGGGGTATTGGTTCCCTAGGTGCCATTATACATAATATATATATATATATATATATATCTTTTGTATTTATAATTTATGAATAAGAACGAATAAGGTGCACTTGTCATAATTCATAGACAAAACTTAATTAGGAGAAACATTTTAGAATCCCCACATGATTATTTTTCATTAATTGTTCTTATAGAAAACAAAGTAAAAGAAATGACCAAGTAATTAGCTAGTGTTATGTGCTTGAGACCTATAATACCCTAAAAAAATACATCAATAAAGATCAAATCGATGACCTAAAATAAGATTCTTTTTTTTTTTTTGAAACTCAAGTAGTGTCCACTTTAATTCAGACTATTTGTTAATGAATTACTGTTTTTTATTTGGAATAAAAGACTAGTAAAAATGTTATGCAATTGTCAAATTAAATGCATGCTTTGAAGAAAACGATAAGAAAACTTGCAGCATATGCTGAGGTAACTTTCATGGCTCTTATTATACACTTGAAAGGTAAACAAGCCGGGCTTCTATTGAGTAGGAAAATCAGTTTAAGACAAAATAAATAAATGATTAAGTTGCATGCTATTATTGGTCACATAGAAATTTAAATTAATCAATTTATTTCAAGGAACAAAACAGATATTAATTATATATTTATATTAAAGATACTATATATTGTAAAAGGAGGACCATGTATATATTACTAAGGTTTTATCTTTGATATGTGGACCGAAATATTTCCAAATTAGCTTGCTAAATTACAAAAACCTCATTTTAGTCGACACCTAACATGAAGAGATGTAAACTTCAAAATAATAATTGTACTACGAAACCGTGCATATTAATTTTAACGTGGAAACCGTGCATGTTAATTTTAACGTAGAAATTGATTATTAATTGCTTATGTTTTGATGGATACAGTTATGAAATAAAATAAATAAATATTTGGGGATGAAAAGGTTGAACAAATTCTAAGTTAGGTGGCGATTGAAAAAATAAAAATAAAAATTTGGGCTCGCAAAAAAGGACCGAAAACAAAAGTGATACAGTCGCCCTAAATGGCCTTTTGCCACATTCCTCGATGATATATATATATATATTTTGCATTGGGCTTGCTATGGTGGGTGATGTCGTACGTCACCATTATTTTTTTTTCATATATGTATAAAATATATAAATATAAAAAAAGTATAAAAAAAAACATATAAAAATACAATACAGAAAACGTATCAAGAAATAGAAAAAACATATAAAAAATGCAAAAAAAAAGGAGAATATTTATGTATACATATAAATGCAAATATAGAAATTTATGTGTATATATATATATATAAATACAAATATAAAAATATTTTAATGCACTATGTTGCTCACTTATATATAGTGAGCATGATATTTTATTAAATATAAATAAAAAAATAAATTTATATTATTAATTATTTTTTATATTTTCTATATAAATCAGTTAATTATATTTTTATTTTATATTTTATCGAGCACTATACAAATTAGTTAATTGTATCTTTTTTATTATTCATTATATATAAACGAGTATATATTATGTTATGTATAAATTATACCCAATTTTAATTTTGGAACTATTTGGACCTAATATATGAAGGATGTCGAGTATATATTAGGTTATATATAAATTATACCTAATTTTGGAACTATTTGGTCGAATACATGTGTCAAATTTTGTTCAATTCTTAATCGGGACGCATCTGACTAAGTCAAAATTAATATGCTATAAATTTGAACTATAAACCATTTATTAATTGGAGTTACAAATACAAAATAGCAAATAGACAGAAAGGATTATGTTTTATTTAGTATTATAAGTTTTTTTAAAAATTCAATAAATAATTACTTTCAAAACAATTTGAAGGGATTTTAAATAGATCATACATTAAAATTACTCGAAAAGAGTCCATGAAACACATCATCACCATGTAAAATTTCATGATATAAATAATCCTAGTACCAGAAAATTAAAAGAAAAATACAAGGTGGGTTAGAGCATTTGGATGGGATAGAGCCCAAAAGAGTAGTCCTATATATATATATATATATATATATATATATATATATATATATATATATATTTTTGGCCAAGCTTCCATAGAGACTTATTTTTATAATTCCTACAGGAAAGAGTTGAATTAAACCATTAGGTAATATAAATTTAAAATATAAAGAAGAAAACTATAGCGGGGAACATTTATATCATTCTATGTGAACATGAATGTGACATGTAGGTTTAAAATGAAGTACTAATGAACACAAATAACATAGTTAGTTATTATATTCTTATATTTTTTATGGGAGTAAAATTTTGGGCTTAGGTGTTGACTTGGTTGAATAGTAATTATTATTGAACTCGTATTCTGAAATTCTGAATTTAATCAGAATTTTTGATAATTAATCTGAATTTGATCAGATTTAATATTTTTCCTTCCTATAGTAGAGTAGAAATTTTTTGTCTTAAAAAAAAAAAAACCTTTGGGGCCTATCAAAGATCTGGTTTTTAATTAATTCCAACTTCTGGGTCTGATTCAATTGCATCTTTCTTGTCATAGTTGCACTCTGTATTTGGGTGAGTCTGATTCACATTTGCATCTTTGTGGTCATAGTTGCACTATGTGTTTGGGTGAGTCTGATTCACATTTGCATCTTTCTTGTCATAGTTGCACTATGTGTTTGGGCTCACCCAGCCGACCCACTGTCTATGTTCAATTCTAACTTTGGGGTCTGCCAAAGGTCTCAATTTTTGGGTATCAGTCCTAAGATGTGTGTGGTCCAGTCCCTGTCCTCCTCTTAGAGCAGACCCAACATTTTAAAGGTCAACTATCCATCCATCCCATGTGGAGTAGAATTCAGAACCTCCACTTTTAATTCCAACAGAAGGTGGAAAGGTACCTTTTTTGAAATTAATGGCAGTGAGATTTTGATGGTTTTATTTGGTCCTCTATTATATCACTCTTCCATAGATCTGCCTGATTAAGTCATGTAGACTTTCTTAGGTTGTGAAGGTAAATTATCTAGAAACTGAGAGAGTTGTAGAATCATAGATCTGGGCGTGCTTAATGCGATAAATTGATGGATACTGGGTATTGAAGAAATAGGTAGAAAATGCTTATAAGGTGTTTGATTGTTGGTTTCGTAGTGTTGAAATGAGTAAAAATGCTATGAATAATATGTAGGAAACTGGTTGAATAATTAAATTCTTTTTTTTTTTTTTTTCTGCATATGAGGAGCATTGTTTGACAGATGGCATCTATTACATTTGCAGTTTAATTTTCTTTTAGTTTTACTTTATAATTTGCACTTGATTCTGATTGTAACTTTCTTGGTCATTATCCTTCTTGTATGCAATAAATATGATAAGAATACAACTCCAAATTGAATTATTGTGAGAACCGAGCATATGACCTCTCCTACAAGCAAAAGAATGAAAGAATGGGTTTGCTCTCAAACTTCAATTTTTCTTTGATTAAGAGCCAAGTATCTCCACCTCTCCTTTTCCACAAAGTCTGCGTCTAAAAACCTGGAAACAAATACCCAAAGTCTGTAAGCATCTTCAAAGTTTGTCAGCATTCCCAATGCAGTTGTGACTGCAGAAATCCCAGAACAATGTTCATCTCTGTTTTTATTTAAGACCCTAATGTCTTCTGTCTCTGCTGTACATGTCTCTAGCTTTGTCTCCCTCTCTTCTTCATTCTTGTCTGAGAACCGTATGTGTTGCAAAAATCCATAGCTTAGAGAAATACCATAACGATCGGCTAGCTTCTGCACTAGTGCTGGATCAATCTTTTCTCCTTTCCAATCAAATACATTGAAAGCTACACTGGGTCCTCTGTCAGGTCTTATCTTTGGTCCATAGATTCTGATTAAAGGATGTCCATTTTCTGAATGTGGATGTTGAAGACTCATCAATGCATTCACCAGCCAGTTGATCAAGCATCTGGCTCTGCGACTAATCAGTATTAGACCCAATGAATCTGCATGATCCAAGCCCCTGAACTCAATCTCTGAGTTCTCACTTGTACTTATTACTTCTTTGTTCTTGGTTTCGGCAGATTCAGAGGGTATATCCAACTCCACAATTTCTGACTCAATCTCTGATTTTTGTTCAGCTTCTCTGTCTTCGATAGTTGGATTTTGAGGGAAATGAGATGTTGATGCCGTATTAACAAGGCTCGCAATCCCTATGCTACTAGCTGCAGAAGTTGAATCCGCCAACAAAGAAATAACGGTTTTCTTGACAAACAAACACCCAAACCCAGATGGGTTTTCCCCAAAAACTTTGAAAAATGAGCAAATGAGGAAGTCAGGCCTAAAGAGAGAGAGTCCCAAGGTCTCCATGTCCTTTGCTCCCAGTGCACAAGCGTCGAGCAAGACATGCCAACCATTTTCCCTAGCGATACTCATCCATTGATACGAGTACCGAGCGCCAGTCATTCTTGACTGGAGTGGGAAAACAAACAGTCCCTTCGTCCTCAAATTCCTCTTACTCACTACCATCTTCCTCAATTTTCTGGATTGGATTCTCATATTAGGCCATGAATATTCAGCTGACATGACTCTAGCTCCTCTTTTCCTGGAGCTCTCAGTCATCAATTCCACTGCCTCATTCTTATGATCATAAACTGTTAGAAGATTTCGGTTAGACTGAAACGGATAAGAATCTGCTAAAAGTTTCATTGCAGAGGACTGATTAGCAGCGAATACCATGGTGTAATCGTCTTCCACGACGTTCATGAAGTCCATAATCCTCCTCTTAACTTTAACCTCCAGTTCTAAATCTTGCCCTCCATGAAGTAACTGAGCCTTCAAGTTCACAGACTTGTATGAGACATCAAAAAAGTAAGGTTCAGGGGAATGGAGAGGAGGAGGAGGATAAGACGATGAAGAAGCAACAGAAGCTGTTGAGCAACAATGTCTCTGCTGCTGGGAATAAGAGAATAGGCCATGGCCAGCATAATCGAGGCAGACATGGTTAGAGATGGTGAGGTGGTAGTACTGCTGGGATCGAATTTGATCAGCCTGGTTAGTCTGTGAGTATTGTGGGAAAGCTCTAATGAAGTTAGAGAACGATTCGTGTAGAGATGGCAGAGACTCGTGGTTGGTGAACTGGGCGTTTGGGTGAAGAGTGGAGGCTGTGGCAAGTGCAAAGTGGTAGTGTGAAGCTGTGGCCGAGACACTGCGCGTTGAGTCGGGAGAGAGAGGATTATTATTGGCCTCAGCAAGGCTGGGAGGTGTCGCACAGCAACCGTGAAGGCAGGCTTGTGAGGCTTCTCTAATGCAAGGTGATTGCATTTTCTTTTGCTCTTCCTTTTTTCCTATGCTTTTAATTATTTGTTTTTGTATGTTTTCTTTAGCCTACTCTTCTCCATTGACTTTTACAATTTTCTGTGTGTAATAGTTGAGTTTTCATTGGTCCATGAATGAATGTACAATGGGAAATGTCTTGGCAATTCCGGGGTTGTGGTACAGCTTGTCTGTCGTGGATAGGTGGTATAGTCAGTTTGACTCAGTCTCCATGGTTTATCAACGTTGAGTCGTTGACCATCATTATTTCCAATTTCAACAAAGTTATTTATCAAATTTTACAATTAATACCTTTACCATTGAATCACATCTGTTTTAGTATATTTCTTATTTACAAGTACTAATTTTATTCTAGTTCACTTCCTTTGCAACTAGCTACCTCCTATCTTACCCTTGATTGCTTGCTGCTGATTGAATTTCAAAGCATTCAATCTAGTTAATACAGGAACATATATCATAAACTATAAATGTTGGTAGCTAATAGATCATCAAGTATAACAACAATGCAATGGGTCCATCATACTGTCATGGAGTCAAGCTTTTGCTATAAAAGATGACCCTAAATTGTCCCTAAGAAATGAAGTGGCTGTTGTTCATTTCCAAGATATAAAAGTTATGTTGGTAATGATATGTATCCTTGAATTTTTTGTGCTTGCAGATGCGGCAAAGCAAAACAACAAGCAGAAAAGAGCAATTTGGGAGCTGTCATGGTGGCTGGCACTTTCCTTGCAGACTTGACTTTAGACCTACCTTTCTGAATAATTTTCATCTTTATATATATATATATATATATATATAATTCTTTATAAACTTAAAATATGTCTCTTAATGGGCTATAAAAAATCATTTATTTCTACTGCATCTGCATGTAGTAATCATTTGGTATCAAGAAGGCCATATTTATTCATCAAAAAAGAAGATCATATTCGACCGTCAATCTTTGTTGCCATTAGTTGAGTCTCTTTGCCAAGTCTTTCTTTACTTATGTCTTGGGGTGGAAAAAATAAAAAAAAAAAGTGGAGGAGAAGAAGAGTACGTAGTCGCCGTGGGCTCCACCACCTTATCTGACGATATATTTGGAATTCTACTATAAAACGTTAATCCAATATCAGGGGTATCCTGCAATCAACATATAAATATTTTTATATGCCTCATGGATTTAATTTTGTTCTACAATCTACGTATAAATTAATATGTTTATTAACCACACATAGTTTGCTCTATATATGAGTGGGTTTACAAAACACTTGTAAATAGTTTACTTTTTGACATAAATATTTTGAAATTGAATATTTAAGATTTGAATATTTTGAGATTTTAAATCCCTTTGTCATGGGGCACTTTTAAATTGGGACATATTCAATGTTGAAAATAGGATGTGTCCAGAAGATAGAAGAGACAGATAAAATGATATTTCTGACTTTAAAAAAACAGAAGTCAAAAACGACATTAATATGATCACGCTAGTGTGAAACGCTGGTGTGCTAGTGAGGGTTTGATCTTTGATGGTAGGTAAGGTTTTGTATGAGTTGCGTTAGGTTGCGTGCCCTTGAGGGTGTTACGACATTGAAATGCCTTCGTATGGTCGAAAACGACACCTTCCACATAAAAAATTGAATTGAATTGCCTTTCAAACTTTTTTACTCACTTAAATCTAATTAGAAGTCGATGGTTTTTTTAAAGCATCGTATCTTACGTGATGGATTGCTGTGATGTATGCGTGTGGGACACATGTATTGTTTAGATCGTTTAGCAAATAGATAATACAAGAATTGACCAAAAAATATAAAACAAAAAACAAAAACATTCTGTACAAAAGGCTTTCGGAGAGCAAATAGCAATTAGATAATATAAGAATTGACCAAAAAAACATAAAATAAAAAACAAAAAAATTCTGTAAACAAGGCTTTCAGATAGCAAATAGCAAATAGATAGTATAAGAATTGACCAAAAAAATATAAAATAAAATACAAAAACATTCTGTAAACAAGGCTTTCAGAGCGATTAAAAGTTAAAAACAATTCAAGGATAGCAAAGCTCAAGGCCCAGTGAATTAAAAATAAAAAGGGAAAAGCCCAATTAAAAAAGAAGAAAATAGCTCAATTAAAAAAGAAGAAAGCTCAATTAAAAAAAAAAAGCCCAAAAAAGATATTGTTGAGAGTGGGATTTGAACCCACGCCCTTTCGGACCAGAACCTTAATCTGGCGCCTTAGACCAACTCGGCCATCTCAACAAGTTGATTGTTTTCTTCAGCATCAAAATAAAAAAATGTTTTACCTGCTGGTCACTCGGACCTACCCGGAGGAGTGACGAAGCCCTTAGTTTTTCTCGCCAAGGTGCCATCTAAAGCAGAAGAGAAAGAAGCTAGACCTTGGAGCCGGAGCCCCTTCACTGCCTTTCCCTTCCGCTGGGATATGAATTGTCCATCAAGACAAACATATCAAAACGTTAGAATTTTGTAGCAATCTATAAGTACTAAGTACTAGTAAATTCTTTGCCTCTAAGAGGGGAAAAGTGGAAGTATTTGTGCTCTATATGTTTCCTTTGAAACTAAAAAACACATGAATAACATTTCCATCAAAACGTGAATTAATCCTTCTTGGCTACACAAAGTTTGTCACGGTATACAAGATTGTAAATACTAAAAAGGAATTTCAAAATCCAACTTTTATTGCCAACAACTTATGTTGGTTGAAATGAATTCATACTCCAGTACATTTTGTCCTTATAAGTACTTTTATAAGTTTATATACATGTTTAATTCTTTACAAGGTAAGGTTAAGTTCCTTTTTAATTTGTTTTTAACGATTTTAATAGCTAGTGGTGATTCCTTAATAATCTACCCTACCTTTGTTTCAGCTTTTCAGGCTCAAGAAACCCATTTGGTTTAAAAGTTGATAAAGATCATAAGCAAGACCAATAGTTCGCAGCACTTTCCTTAGAATCAAGAAAGACACACACACACACACACATATATATATATACACATACAATTAATTAACAGCATTTTCAATAAATAATGAGAACAGTAAGGAAATTGCATGAGCAACTACAAAGAAATCAATTGCTTGCAATGAGACATATATCGATTTTTGCATACATTAAAATTACTGATTCAGAAGGAAAAACAATCAGCCTGTTAAGAATGAATTTGACAGAGAAGAGAAGAAGAAGAGATAGTTGGGTAATTTGACATAGAAGAGAAGACAGAAGGAGAGAGGAATAATCTGGGTTGATAATTTGCTTGATAATCGCTTTCTAGTATTAACTGACTGGTTATATTTTATAGCCTAACATACTGGAAAGGAAATAATGACCCCCACGTTCAAGGAAACACAGCTAACAACAATACAAATAAATAGGAACACATAACCATAACAAAGCTAATTACAAGGCATTAACCCATCCACTACACACACTCAGTCTATCATGTTCTCCCATGCTCCAAGCATGAGTCCATGTTGTCTGACTAACCCAGTGTAGTCCCAAGCACGAACCATCCACGTATCACAGCCCCCTATATATATTAGGTTGTGAAGGCAAATAACTAGAAAAAAAAAAATTGTTTGTTTAGGTAAAAACTTTTTAATTAATCTTCTGCGTCAGAAAGTACCAAGTATATATATTACACATCTAGTGGAAAGAAGCCATGGGCATGCAGTACATGTAATACATATTTCTTGTTAATTATATTAAGAATTTGATTTGTCAACAAACATGTGCTTGCAATATTGAATGTGGAACGATTTGCTGGTTGGTACATGCCAAACAATTATCCATATACATAGTCTAAACAAACTGAGATAAAATAAAGTTTATGTGTACACAATATATATTACACCGAATTTGACTCATTTATGTATAATATAAGATCTTTAAAAATACTTGATCTTCCAAAGTTTCTGCTGCGTACCTTGCCCTTTTTTATTCGATTCATATCATGCATATAAGTAGCAAATTAGTTTCTATCAAAACAATATAAAATTAAGTAGTTTAACTTTGTAAAGAAAACACACATACATACGACAGCATGCATTTTATTTAATATTTACTTAATCCATCATACCTTTCTGCATGAAGTAGGTAGAGCGATCTTTAGGTGGCATCTTTATATATTGCACCTGGTTTTAAGCAGAAGCAGTCGAAGGGCAACTCTCCTTTGGCGGGCCATTTAGAAGAACACACAAAATATATATCCAATTAGTATATCTAATAAGTACCCACTAATAAGTACCACTAATACTGCCTGCCAAAGGAGAGATGCCGTACAACTAGTTCGCTTGGTGGACCAATTATCAGCGTCTTCATCTTCTGCTTCAAAGCTTGCTTGATTATGATGAATGGGGAGGCCACCCGGAGCTTTATATAGCCGAATTCATGGCTGTCTAGCAATGAAATAAGAGTGTTTGAGAAAAGGCATATGCCATGGATATCCCTGGGTGCCTTCTTTCTACGCCATCATGCAAGTCTCTTTTTCTCTCTCTATTAAAAGCTGCTTTCTTAGTATTAATGTTTTTTATTGTGGAGTTAGTTGAATGTGTTCTGTAGCACCAAAATAAAAAAATGTTTTCCTTTATATACGCGCTGGTCTTGGACTTGCCCAGAGGAGGGACGAAACTCTTAGTTTTTCAAGGTTCAAAGATTCCTCGCCAAGGTGCCATCTAAGCAAAAGAGAAAGAAGCTAAACCTTGGAGCCGGAGCCTCTTCACTGCCTTTCCCTTCCTCTGGGATATGAATTGTCCATTAAGACAAACAGATCAAAACGTTAGAATTTGTAGCAGTCTATAAGTACTAAGTACTAGTAATTTGTTTGCCTCTGAGGGGAAAAGTGAAAGTATTTGTGCTCTATATGTTTCCTTTGAAACTAAAAAACACATGAATAACATTTCCATCAAAACGTGAATTAATCCTTCTTGGCTACACAAAGTTTGTCAAGGTATACAAGATTATAAATACTAAAAAGGAATTTCAAAATCCAACTTTTACTACCAAGAGCTTATGTTGGTTGAAATGAATTCATACTCCAGTACATTTTGTCCTTATAAGTACTTTTATCAGTTTATGTACATGTTTAATTCTTTAAAAGGTAAGGTTAAGTTCCTTTTCAATTTGTTTTTAACGATTTTAATAGATAGTGGTGATTCCTTAGTAATCTACCCTTCCTTTGTTGCAGCTTTTCAGGCACAAGAAACCCATTTGGATTAAAAGTTGATGAAGATCATAAGCAGGACTGATAGGTCGCAGCACTTTCCTTAGAATCAAGAAAGACACACATATATATACACATACTATTAATTAATAGCATTTTCAATAAATAATGAGAACAGTAAGGAAATTGCATGAGCAACTACAAAGAAATCAATTGCCCCCTATATATATATTTGGCTTTGAAGGCAAATAACTAGGAAAAAAAATGTTTGGTTAGGTAAAAACCTTTTAATTAATCTTCTACATCAGTAAAGTACAAAGTATATATATTACACATCTAGTAGAAAGAAGTCATGGGCATGCAGTACATGTAATACATATTTCTTGTTAATTATATTAAGAATTTGATTTGTCAACAAACATGTGCTTGCAATATTGAATGCGGAACGATTTGCTGGTTGGTATATGCCAAACAATTATCCATATACATGGTCTACACAAATTGAGATAAAATAAAGTTTATGTAGTACACAATATATATTACACCGAATTTGCCTCATTTGTATATGTATAATATATGATCTTTAAAAATGGTTGATCTTCCAAAGTTTCTGCTGCATACCTTGCCCTTTTTTAGTCTATTCATATCATGCTTGTAAGTAGCAAATTAGTTTCTATCAAAACAATAAAAAATTAAGTAGTTTAATTTTGTAAAGAAAACACACACACACACACACACACACACACACATATATATATATATATATGCATGCATTTTATTTTATATTTACTTAATCCATCATACCTTTTGCATGAAGTAGGTAGAGCGATCTTTAGGTCGCCTATTTATATATTGCACCTGGTTTTAAGCAGAAGCAGTCGAAGGGCAACTCTCCTTTGGCGGGCCATTTAGAAGAACACACAAAATATATATCCAATTAGTATATCTAATAAGTACCCACTAAAAAGAACCACTAATACTGCCTGCCAAAGGAGAGAAGCCGTACAACTAGTTCGCTTGGTGGACCAATTATCAGCTTCTTCATCTTCTGCTTCAAAGCTTGCTTGATTATGATGAGTGGGGGAGGCCATCCGGAGCTTTATATAGCCGAATTCATGGCTGTCTAGCAATGGAATAAGCGTGTTTGAGAAAAGGCATATGCCATGGATATCCTTGGGTGCCTTCTTTCTACGCCATCATGCAAGTCTCTTTTTCTATCTCTCTCTGTACTAAAAGCAGGTATTAATGTTTTTTATTGTGTAGCTAGATTCTCTATTTGCTTCTGTTCTCTCACTTTCTCTGTTACCATCCGTGTCTGAAAGGTTTAAGGGAGAGGAAGAGGTTAGAAAAAGTAGCCACCGCAAAGACAGCAGTAAATCCTGGTATATTCTCCGTCATATTCTTTCCTCTATTATCTTCTCTTTCTTGATTTTTTTTCCTTTAATTTTCTTTGGGTTAACGTCTTTTTTTCGTGTATTTGAAAATATGAATGTTAGTTTCTTGCTGGTCCTATCAGAATTAAACCCACTATAATTTGTTTTTCATTTTCACTTTCATTAGTTAATTTGTCTGACCTATGAAATACCTGATTTTTATACATAGTTTCCCTCGTAGCCATAGCTATTAGGGTACGTATTAATACTATTTCCAACCTCAGAAAGTGTGCTGTTAATAGGATAAACCTCAGTAGTAAATACCATTGACAATATTTTATCACTCAAAGAATTAAGTATAATTAATACTTGTAAGGGCTATAAGAATTAATATTTGTAAAGATTAAAAATGATTATTTGTAGATTATTTTTAAAGAATTAATATTTATAAGGATCATAAATGATTATTTGTATGCTACTTTTAAAGAATTAACACGTGAAGATCATAAATAGCCTATTAACATTTATTACAATCATAAATGTCATTTGTAGGTCATTTTTAAAGAATTAACACTTTTAAGGACCATAAATGACCCGGACCACTTGTAGACCATTTTAAAAGAATTAATACTTAGAAGAACCATAACCACACTATTTTTTAAAAATTAACACAATCATAAATGGCCTACAAACTAGAAAAATATTGACAATATTTTATTTCTCTTCTCTATTAACAATATTTTATTTTTTCTCTATTAAAGTTTGATATATATGTTAAATACACTTTTTAATAGCTTAATATACATGTTGAATGCTTTCTTAAGCTTCATTTTGAGATCAGTATTAGTTTAACAAATACTATTCTTTATTAGCTACTTGACAAAACATATTTATGTTTGGTATAGGGAAATATATATAGATATACGAAATATAAATGATCGTAGATATTCAATTTGGAACCAACAAGATGCCTTTGCTTTCAAAAGCCGACAACTCCTTTTAATGGGTTTTGCGACCTTTTGTTCAGAGAGAAATCACCTTGGTCACACTATACGTTTAATACCTAAAAATACCTAACTAGCATTAACCATCCGTACATGCTGTCACAAATTTTCTCATATTCACATCAGAAATAATTGTTTTTTTGGTAATTAGTGGATGATCAAGTTCAAGGGCTAAGCTAAGCTTTCTTTTATTTGCAATGCCGGTTAATATTATGTTTTATTATATATGCTCAGCATTTGATGCATAATTATACAATAGTTAAAGTGCCTATGTAGAAAAAATTGAAAAACTCAACGCAATCCTCAAAGTGAACCTTTTGTAAACTGAATTAATGGGATCCTTCACAACAACTGTAATTAATGAAGTTGCTTTAGACTTTTTAAACTCATCTTTTAAATGACAAGCGGTGTATACATATTAATCTCTTAACTCAAACTGTGACCAAGCTCATAATTAAAAAGAAATATTAAGTTGCATTAATTTATTAATTGATGATGATCACCTTGATTCCTCGTTAGAAAGTCTCTCTCTTAATATTCTTACTCCCATGTACCTGCAACATGTATAAAGTAAGCCAAACACAATAATTAATATATATATATATATATATGAGGATTCATTGAAAAATGAGTAGCTATATATATAGAGAGCTAATGTGTATTATATATGTGAAATTAGTTATTACCTTCCAAGCATCATGACAGTGGCTTGAGGATTGGTTCCCGGGGAGTAATTAAACGTGGAACCATCGATAATACGAAGGGCATCAATACCAATGACCTTATAATCATGATCGACGACCCTCCCAAGTTGGCAGCCTCCATGGTAATGCCAAATGGTCATCACAGTGTCCTTACAATATTGTTCCAAAGACGTTGACGCATTCGCATGTTTAGGCAACAAGTTTATTGGCGAATTGGCCGTCATGTTAAGTAATGCAGGAAAGGGTAGAGTATCATATCTGAACTCTGAGAACGCCTTTGATTCTATTATTTTCTCTATTGTTGAAATGCCTTGAACACATCTCTCCAAGTCTTGGGATTCTTTGAAATAGTTAAAAGTGACTGATGGGTTATCATTTGGATCTCGGGTTCGGAGCTCCAAATGCCCTGTTGAAATTGGACCCATGATTTTCTCAAGAATGAATCCTCCTCTAAATGCAGCTGCTGTTTCATCATTGTTTTCCATTAGCTGCTCAGCATTATTGGCTATCTGCGTGAAAGTGAAAAAAATAAAAAACAATTATTAGTTGCTAGCAAATTACACATATTGCATGTACATGCATACATATCATATACCAAGGTACGTATACAAATATGTGTAAGCACATGGGCTAGTCCAAATGACAAATATAAATAAATTATATACGTCCGTAGTAGCACCTTAGGAGAGAACATGGAAGAGTGAGAAGGAGAACCTCCGGCAAAGTTCTCACCGCTGGCGGCTTCAATGTAGGCTCCGAAATGGGTGATTCCGACGACTTCAATGAGCGAGACCTCCACGGGAACCGGAGAAGGTATGAAAACGGCATTCATGGGATTGTCGGACATGCCTTGCCCAACCATGGGCTGCTCCAACACCACGCTTATATTGTGGGCCTTTAGCTCATCAGCTGGGCCCACTCCACTCAACATCAGTATCTGTGGGCTTCCAAGTGCACCCGCCGAAACTATAATCTCGTTCTTGGACCCTCTGTTTATATAAGCCCTATGCCTCACACCCAATGCATCTCTATACACCACACCGTGGGCCATGGGCCTTGGCCTACCTGTTTATTATTATTTATTTTATATTTAATTTCACCCAATTAGGATCTAATCACAAAAATACATTTGCTCAGGAAATTTACCACGTGTTCTAAAGAGGATTCTGTGCACAGATGCGTGCAAGAGCACGGTAAGCCCGGTGGGGTTGGCGTACTGTAACAGGTCCGCGGAGGTGTGTCTACGGCCATCGCGGTCGAAGATGGTTCCGCCAACTTTGGTACCGTACAAGTGGTCGTACGTGAACCCGTTGTACGGAACCACACCTATTTCCACTAGACCGTCCCTCACCGCCGACTGCCACTCCCCCAAACGCGGCTCAAACGCCACCGTTTTCTCCACCCACTCGTACGACTCCTTCACCAGCCTAGGATCCCAGCCCACTTGCCTGACGTAATCCGTGGAGGCGCGTGTGTAGAACCCGGCGTTCAAGCAGCTTCCGCCGCCCAATACGCGGCCTCGCGCGTTGATTACACCGTCCTCGGAGATGAATCGCTGGGATGGGGAGGTGAGCGAGATGTCCGAGAGGGCTGCGCCGAAGGTGGAGAGGTTGGTGATGTTTGGGTTGCCGTAGGGTGAGCCACCGCGCTCCAGGAGCAAAACGCTGTAGTTTTGGGAGAGTGTGGCGGCTAAGGGACAGCCAGCGGTGCCACCTCCGACGATGATGTAGTCGTAGTATGATACAGATGGAGCTGACGTGGCGTTATGCATGAACGTGTAGTTTGGAGCTGTAAATAAATGACATAAAAAAAAAAAAAAGAGAATTATAATAACCTCGTTATTATTACTCTTTTATCCATTTTTAATTAATAACCTCATTATTATTACGGCTATTAGCTCTTTCACAAAACTTTTCACAGATCAATTATTCATATATATTTTTTAAAACAAATCAATGGTAATTATCATTATACAATATTGTATGAGAAAATTAAAACTGAAACTAGTAAAACTTCAAAATGTTTTAAATAAAATAGAAATACATTGAGCAAAACAAAGCAAAATAAATTAAAGCCTTCATTTATAAATCTATAGTTGTTTTACAATATGTATAAAAATTGTTTCTGATTTAGAAAAACAAAAAGATAACGCATGCAGAATTAATGAAAAAAAAAAAAAACCAATTAAACGTTAAAAGCAATTTGGAAACTGATCATAAATACCTTGTTCAGAGGCAGAGAAGGCATCAAATGGAAGAAAGAGGATTGCAGTGAGAGCAGCAGCAAACAATCTACACCACCTAAGACCCATTACCCACCTACTTTCAGATATACAAGTACTCCACAAACTCGGTTCTTGCTTCTTTCCTTATATCATGCATAGAGAGATCCAAGAAAGTGCAATAGATGGATGTGAAACCTTAGAAGCGTTTTGATCGCCTAACATTTATGGCCCACGTAATAAAGCGAAGTTGGCAGTAGATGGACTTGTACTTGAAAAAGAGAGCGAGCTTACAAAAAATTTCGGATTTATATTTGAGATTATTATAAAAACAATGATAGCTAAGGTGGCACCATATATATATATAAAGCGAGTCATATATATCTGTTTTTATGATCAAAATTCTGATAAAAACATGCTATTTTGATTTAGTACATTACAAAGAAATGCAAATCATTATCTCCATATATAATGTTTTTTACTTCAGTTCATTTTAAAAGAAATATTTGGACCCATCAATATGGGTTTTTCCACATTATACATGGAAACAAGACCTCTCTACTCTAAGCAGTGTACATTGTACTCGTGTAATTTGGTTGGGAAGTTGAGACGACGTTAATGAGACTTGAACTGCTAGAGCAGAAGTAGTTCAGTTTTCTTAAATGGCCACATAGAGAGAAAACAAAATGGTGTCAATATCAGTTGGATGGATTCTAAATGTCACCCTTTTGCATTAATTTCAACCACCAAAAATGTGGTTTAAACGACAAAGCAAACCCATTTTGTAGCTGGCATCTTGAGTTTGGTTGGTTTTTGCATATGTTTTTCTCTGTTTTGTCAATGTCTCAATTGAGTTCCTATACCTATAGATCCTTCATTTTCTCTCAAATAATTTTATGTAGCCTTACGGCACCCAAACCCCCACAGTATAGAAAAGTGTGAATTTATGAATTGGTGGCCTAGAAGCAGAGAGATCAATCCCTCCTCATCAAGTAACCATCACGGGGCATTAAGTAGACAGCTAGGATGAGTCCTGTTTCTAACCAACTTCGGCAGCCTATCACAACCCATGAATAGTTGCATGACAATTCAGTTCTTAAAATAGCTAATTCTACTAATTGCAGCTTAGAAAACATAGTTTCATCTGAGTATATATTACCAACTTTTCCGGTTATCTATTATTACGTTTGAATTCATTAGTATCGATGAGAGGCAGAGCGGCAGGGCTAGCTACCAATTCTTGTCCTTTTTCACTCTTCTTTTTTATTTATTTTTATTTTTGCCTTAAAGCAGATTAATTAGAAATCTTTAATCTGTCTCCTTTGAAAACCCCCCAGGATTTGAAAGGAAAGCTAAATGGGTTAATAGTAAATTCACGCTCAAAAGATTTAACACAAACGTTTGTAGTTGTTGCTATACTCTGTTGCTGAAGAATAAACCTCAGACTGCTCCGTGGTTGTTCATCTAACAATGAAGCCATTTCCATACCACGGACCACGACTTGCCAGGGCTATATCAAGAAAGTAGAAAGAAGCAAAAACTAACACAAGTTGGCTTTATTTCGTTTATAAATTCAGCTCAACTGTTTGTTAGTTCGATAGCTTTGAGAAGGAAAATAAGCTTCATCATGTCTTGCAATTTTGTTGGCTTCCAGGGAAAATGACTCGGCAAAATTTATTACGATCAATTAAAGAAGATAATCAATGAGCTAATTCTCTAACAATATACAACCCTAATAGTAAAAAAAATAAAAATGAAATAGCTAAGATACAGAATAAAGGACTAAAATGTCCAAGGAATTGGAATCGGTAAGAGAATGGGAGGACACTGACAGTCGTTGAATCAGTAGAGAGAGTTGTAGGTATAGCAAGTGGCAAGAATGGAGGATATGCAAATCACGAGTGAAGGAAGTAAGGTTATATTCAAGAGCCTACTTTCCCCCAAGTATCCTGCCAGCGTTATAGTACCATCTGCAACCACTCGAGCAAGTGTTCCGGCTTCTGTTGAAAGTAGTCCGCCATTGTAGGTTCCACGGGAAAGCCTTGACGACATGACTCGAGAGAGAAGTGACAGATTAACACCTGTACAAATACCAAAAGAAAAAACTCAGAGATTAGTACAGTCCTCCTGTCTCCTAGTAGTCATTCTCAGAGCTGAATCAAATTGAATTAATAAGTGGCTCACCTTCAAGTACTTCAGCAGAAACAAACATGATGAGACCTGAACCAACATACTGCACCACAGAGTATGGAACAATTATGTGGAAGCTCAGAAGGATGCCTATGCAAACCATAATTTCAGATGCCAATAAAATTTGCCTGCAATTAGGTCAACGAGAGGAATTGCAATGCATAGTCAGGACGGAATAAAGGGAACTTAGATATAAATAGGCATCACTGATTAAAATGGAGATCAAAGGGGTCTTATAGAAAACTCACCGGTCTTCAAACATGTTACTAATGTAGCTTCCAACAACAATATTTACTGGAAGAACTGTCAACCCTATACATGCAAGAAATATTGCCACTTTGCTTGTAGACCAACCAAAATAGTATGTGGTAACGACACTAGATTCCGAGAGTAGAATCTCCATTGCATACTTGAGCATGAAGTATATCAACAATTGAACCTGAAGAAATGATTAGAGATGTCAAAGAATTTACAAGCAGAGCTCAGGTAGACATAAAAAAGCATAAATTTCTTTTTTTTCATTAATAGAAAAGACACTTTTTAGTCATGTGACAAAAATATATAGAATGGAAATCCATCAAAATATTAAAATTGGAAACCTGTAAACTGATTTTCACATTAACATTGATGTCAAAGATGATACATCTGATGTGAATGATTAAGGGTCAGCAGTTAATGAAATTTCAGGATCAGTCAAATACCTTCACAGAGGGCGTAAGTAGTCTATATGCTGATTGAATTGAAGTGGCTGGCCGGCGAGATTCCTCAGAAGCTTCTTCACTTTCATCACATTCTAGGTCGCCATCTTCATCTTGTTGCTGGTCTTCTGAACTAATGAGCAATGGTTGTTTAAGACCTTTCTCCAGTCCATCATTCTCTACTGTTTCTACATTTGCAGGGTTCAATATCCAAATTAAATATCTTCATCCATTGATTAATGAATCTCATTGATAAGAAAATGCATTAATATTGTTTGTAAAAGTGAAGAGTTATGAATTTATTGTATTTCGGCTTTTTGTTTATGTAAAGAGAGAAGGGGGAGAGGGGAAGTGAAGAGTTTTGATTATCACTTAAAATTTAAACTATTTAGCATTATTATTTTCAAAAGATGTTTTTTAGTATGATTCTAACACAATATGGATGATCACTAAGACTAACCAGATGATGTCTCTTAGGATGTCAATATATTTCTCAACTAAATAATATACAAAACAAAAATACGAGAATATTTACGTAGAAATTAAATTAACTTAAATCTAAAGCTTATGATGATCTGAAGACACATAATACGGAAAAACCATATAACTATGACTAGAAGTTAACATACCAGCATTAGACTCCTGTGGCATCTGATTTTCTTCAGTTTCATCATGTGGAGGTTCTTTAAATGAGATCCACAACCAAATTAAATATATAAGCCATGCCACTGCCATAACCCAGCCAGGCAAAGTGACTTGATTGAATGTAAGCTTGTAAATCTTAAAATCAGTTTGAAGTAAGCCAGCAAAAGCAGGACCACAAGCCATTCCAAGAGCGCTGGCGCTAACAAAACCTGCTGATGCCTGCATGCGGTATTTTAGTGGCACACAGTCACTAATATATCGCCTATTAACTGCTCTAGCAGAACCCAATCTGAGATTCAGAAAGTACAAATTCATCAATTCAGAAAACAAGAACATAAATATTTTTGTTTTTCACAAGTTTGGGTCTATAATCATCAATTAATCCCTGTTGCAAACTTAGTAGTGGTTCTGTACTTCCTAATATGCCACATTGAATGAAATATATTCCAACAATAGTAAAATAAATGCATGTAACAACAGAGAAACCTAGGCACATAAAAATAGCTATAACAACAATTCTGGCAGAGATCAAGTACCCAGATAAGAATGAAGAAGCAGTGGGAGACAAAGGAAAAGAGGAAGAAGAAGATCTTACCCACAGAAAAGACGACCAATTAAAAGAACCCATATTGAATGAAGATCAAAAGCCAGAGCATATAATGTGTTTCCCACAAAAAGAACAATGCTGCTGAATACAAGAGGTCTGAAGTATGATTTATTTGACCATGCACTAAAATACACTGAAGAAAACACCTGTGCTACTGCCATACTTCCAATCACAACACCACAAACTGTCGCTGCAGCTCCAAGGCTCATGGAGTAATCGTCTGCTGTAGGGACAATAATATATGTATTGACCATATAAAGAAATGTGTTTGCTAGGTTCAGGATAAGTGATATAAAATGGTATTTCTGATCATCAACATGTTCCCCAACAGGAGTAGGTAGCTCTTCTTGCATAATGAGTGCATGCTGTGCCAAAAAGTTTAGAAAGTTTGTTGAATGGGTCAACCTGTCTACAGCTGCTTTTATTGAATCAATGACTGGATCCTGCAGATGAATCCCAGTAATTATTATTATAACTTACCAACATTTGCTGACCACCCAAAAATCAATGCATCTAGAGGGCACAAGAAAACAGTAAAAAAGTTTCAAGAAAATTGCAATGGATTAATACTACAGAAACCTGAAGGGGAAGAGCAGGCTGATCATATATTGATAAGTAGCTTCCTTGACGGTCTTGAAGTTCATGAAGATTGCGAGATACAGCTCCCACAACAGCCCCGATCCCCTACAAGTCCGATGGTCATGGTAAGATCTTTCACACTTGGACAACATGAAATTGCTAATTTATCATGAAATTTGAGAATAAGCTTGTAGTGACTAGTTATATGCTAAGGCCCAAAAATCAACTTCTAAAACATGCAATGGAAACACAGAAGTCCCATCTAGAAACTTATTAAAGGGTTGAAAAATTATGACAAAGAAGAAGAAAAAAGTGTTTGATTAAACATATTACCACATGCTTAAACACTTGCTGCAGCTGAGAGTAAGGATGATTAGCACGAGTCTTGACATAGTAATCAGTGAATCTATAGCCAAAGCGTTTATCAAACTTCTTCAGTATCTTACGCAGACCAATAGCATTCACCTCAACAAAAAATAGAAGCTTTAACAGATCGCGCCCTACGTCTCTGTAAGCTTCTCGTAGTTCACATATTTGGGATATATCAGGTTGGTGCTGAAGGGCGTTGTGCTTTTCTCCAAGCTTGGATATCCTGCTTGCAAGTAGCCCTTGTTGCTCCAAAAGAAATAGGACAATCTTCTCAATCTGAAACAGAAATACTATAAGAAATTCATATTTCACCTTGCACAAAAAACAGCAGAACTTAGACTCTCCAAATAAAAACAAAAGGACATTCTTACAACTTCTGGTCCTATATGCATCTCACAAACATTTTAATCATGAACACAAACATTAATATAGATAAGTTTAATATTTATTTCTGTGCCTCTGCATGCTTGTGTACCACGTACAGATATAAATCTTTATCAATAATTGCATATGCAAATATCCTTACCAACTTCATAGCATATCTAAACGTTAAACTGTATATGTTTCTCATGGTACTTCTAACTTCAGTGAAATCCTTCACCCAATATATTAAGGGGGAAGGAAAAAAAGCAGACCACCTGAAATAATAGATGGAAATTGTGTCTGTTGATATCTACTATCTATTTAATAATAGATGACAAGGGATATCAAACATGTGTGGATGCATATACAACACAATTCCTCATCTTAAATTTAAAACGTGTTTGAATGAATAAGCTGTGCTTATATACCAACCTGATTATCCAGCATTCTTGAAAAATCCTTGAGAACGTGTCGACGATCTTGCATACCAACTTCAATTTGTTGGGCATATTGTTTTACTTTTTTCTTCATTAGCTTATAGTTAATGTAATATCTGAATTGAGAATAAAGAGTATCAGCGTAACACCCATAAAAAGTTAAATAGATAAGTAAAAAATGATCCTTCCCTCTCACATTCTCCACATATGTACATGCATATCTATGTATCCGTACTTTTAACTTTTTTCCATAAATTCATATTATGGACCTCTAAATGAATACCACTGATATATTGTTACTCAGGTCTAAATACAGAAAACACGTTAGTCGCCAAACAGTGATAGCATGTATATGAACTTTTTTTCTTTGTTTTGCTTTGTGCTTTAACAAAATAAAAAATTTAAGATGCTTGTCACGTTGAGCATAATAGTAGGAATTCATATTTGGAATGACTAATAGATATATAAAATATACCTTTGCCATTCTTCAATCTGTCTTTGCTTCAACTTTTTCCCAAAGGCAACCATCTTTCACTGCATATTGAGTGTAAAAGCTTGAATGAGAGAGAGAATAAGTAGGAGAAGAAGAAGTGAAATCCATGGCAGCACATGCAAGAGAAAGAATTCATATTTGAAATCAATAATACCAAAAATGTAGACTGCCTTTCAAAACTTGCAAACAATCACAAATGCTTTTGCTAGTCTAAACAATGCCAGCTTAGCACAGGAAGAAACAATAGTCAACCAATTAGCATGAAAACCATGTCCTCAAAAATAAACCGCCCAACTTGACCAAGTCCACCCAAACAAAATAGCAGCCAATCTTATAGCTCGGGAAGATCCCCTTACACAGATCACAACCTAAAGTCACCTTATAAAAAATAAATAAACAAATATTAAAAAAAAAAAAAACTAAAAGTTCATGCCTTTGTGTGTAATTTTTACAAAACTTGAAGCAAGCACAAGAATTCAACTTTACTTCTACAAACGAACTGAGAAGCAAATATTTTAACCGCAGATTCGAATCAAAGTGCTATAGCACAGCTGCTCTATTCGGTTGCGAGGTATCCAGAGAAAGTAGAAACAAAAATTGATTATTTCATTTTGTTGAATCTTCCTACAAATTCTCAGCAACCAAATAGAGCACAAGTTCACGAACACATAAGCACCTGTATTACTATAGACATACATACATATACATATATATATATATATATATATGTATGAAAACATGAGCGTGTGTTATATATATGAAAATATGGATTACCGTATTGAAAATTCGAAGATCTTGCTTCCAGAAAGAACTTAGATGAACATCAAGAAACACCTACAACGAGAAAACGGCGAATTGAAAGCAGAAACACAGCTTCGAATCGTTTTGGAACGCCTCGAAATTGAAGCAGAGCTATTGCTGTAGACCGAAGAAAACCATGAAAAGCCTACGAATGGAGAAGAAACAAATTAAAAAGACGGACAAGGCAAGTAACTTATAAATGGATCCAGGGGCGCGTTATAGTCCGCTGGGAAAGCGGATCTTTGTTATACTGATGGGACCTAACTGGAATTTTGGAATAAGAATATGGCAGTAATGGCATTCAATTACCAGCTTATTAGTGGCCCTTAATTCCTAATATTTAATTATTTATGTTCTTCCTTTTTCAATTATTGAGAGAGAGACAGAGACAGAGACAGAGACAGCGGATTCGGATCGCTGTCTATGTGGCTGGTTGGGTTGTCAAGTCAGCTCCTTTTGGGTCAAATAGTTTCGTCTTCTTCTTATTATTATTATTCTTTTTGGAAAATCATAAAAGAAGAGCTTTTATTTGGTTACTTATCAAATTCTGTTACGGGAATAAATTATTAGTAGTTTTTAGATGACATGTTTTGCTTCGGGTCAAAAAGATTATACCTTGTCTTATTATTTATAATGAAATTTTTTACATAAATTACATGCGTACATATATATATATATATATATATATATATATATATATATATATATATATAAGGTAAGGCTTTTCAATACATGTATATATTATTTCAAGTGGAGAACACAATCATCACATTTCATACATTTGTGATGGAGATGTGAGAAAGTGGAGACCTTATACAAACACAAACGGCGTTGAATCAAAACTATTCCTACTCCAAATAAGAGATTCATGTTCAAATTATCTATTTATTTTAATAATTGGACTCTTTCATATATTATTCAGGGGAGGACGAAAAAAAAATTAAAAAAAAGAGACATAAAATAAAAAGGGATATGTTTTTTTTTTTTCTTTTCTTTTGATAAAAAAAGTAAAGGGATATGGTTAAAACATTAAATAAGGGACCCAAATACGTTCACTTACAGCAAGTGCCATCCTCCAAGATTTTCACTAAACGACTTTATATAGTGTCATGTATTTGATTGCTGAAAGTAGACAATAAAAATGGAAGCATGACGTGGCACCTCGTTCCTTGCAAAAACGACACCGCTTACCGCGCCTACACTCCGGTCTCTAGTACTATTCTCCCCACGTGCGCCGTGCATTTAATACGTCGTTTTGCTGCTTTTTTTTTTTTTTATGGATAACATTATTCGTTTTTCTTCTAAGAAATATATTTAATTAATAACCCAGTTTATTTTATTTTATTTTTTAGGAAATATACCCAACTTAACTCTTCTTAATCTTCAATTTTCATCATATATTTTTTAAGCATTACCTTGCAAGTTAGGTTTTTGGCATCAAAACTCTTTCAAGTTCACTAAAAAAAAGCAAATATAGTAAGATTGAAAGTAATGTAATGTTGGCATAAAGTTCCATCAAATTATAGGATATGGCAGAGGAAGTGACATAAACGTAATAGACATATCAACCATTATAATACTCTGTTTCGATAAGTGTGCCACAGCTATGACAAATGACCCATATAAGAATCCTAAGCATAAAACTCAGTAATATTCCCATTCTTATTATTGATTTTTGTTGTTATTATTATTACTATTATCATTCTTGTGCTTTTTAGATACAAGCATTTTCCTAATTTAGATATCTAAGTAATTTAACTTGGCAAAAAAAAAAAAAACGTGGGGGTGTATTCAAAAAGGCACTTATAACTTTGAACAAAGGTGTCTATTATTTGTGAGAAAGATAACACTTAAAAGTAAAGGGAATACAACAGAAAGGGAAAAAAATAAATAGATAAATAAAATAAACAACACATGCATGGTGACCCACAAATTGAAAGAGTAGGAACGTTGTCCATGCAAATTGATTATAATAAATATGTAGTTGTGCAAAAATGGCTTGGAAACTTCAATGATTTTGATGTATCTAAGAATATTATTTAATATGAAAATTCAATCTTTATGGCTGTGAGCAGAGTCTCACCAGACACCCCCACCTAACTCCAATCTATCTTTTAGACCTTTCGTCAGAACCTTTTTGCCCATATTTTACCCAAACATTAAAATATAAAAAAGTAAAAAGAACCTTTTCGCCCTCGTTTAGCTTCCTAAAACTAATAGTTGTAAAGCAGTTCCCGATTGGATCAATACATATTATACTTGTCCAAAACATAAATATTTGTCCTAATTTCTGAATACTACAAAGATATGCATGTGCCATTTGGGTATTGGCCGTGTGGGGCTTGTGGCCATTTGTGCATGCTTTGCATCTATAAATAACCCTCTATTAGTCCACCTTTTCACCCAAAAACAAAAGCAGCCAAAAATCTTCATAGATGGATCCAATATAGCTCGGTTAAGGTTCTCAATGATGAACACCAATTAGAAATTGATCCAATGTATAGACAGAGCCCACAATAGAATACAATATGGGATTAGAACTAGATGTTTCTCCCTGATCTTGTTCATAAGCAGACGACAGAACACAAAAATAATACATGTTTGGTCCTATCCAATATTTTAATATTACATATGATAATATATTTAGTTATCAAAACAATAAAGGATGACAATTAATATTTAAAAGTAATAGAATAATATAATTAACTGATTTAATGTCTAGATTTTTATTAATTAATTAAATTAATTTGATGTAAACTTTTTAATGTCAGAATATGCAGTTCAATATAATATCTTAAAAGTAAATGATAAAATATATGTTATACAATTCCATAGTTTGGCTGACACAGTAAAAATGGACGAAGAAGAAAATTTATGAAGATGGATAATAATGAGGAAAGGGGTTTGACCTTTACAAGCTTCTCTTTGCTGCTTCAACTAGATCTTGTTTGCCTTATTCGATTGAAGGCAAACAAAGTTAGAGTGGAAGAAGCAAAAAGAAGCTTCGAAAAGGTTGCATTGCCTTATAAGAGAAACTACAAAATGAAAATGGCTTTACTGCTTTTCTTCTTCCCAGCCATAAAAAAGAAAAAAAAAAGAAAGGTATAAAAGTTCCAATCACTGTCATTCTTAGATGTTAGAGGTGAGCAAAATTCATCTGCATTTTTTTTTTCTATTTTTTTTTTTTTTTTTTTTTCCAGAGGGTGAAGAAAAAACGCAGGGTATCCAACTCTATGCTGTGATACAATCTAACACAACCAGCTTACTTGTACCCGCAGCTGACTTATTCGAGACTCGGTTGAAACATCTTTGACTGGTAGGATTTCGCCCTCTGAGGAGCTATGATCTCGAGAGCACCAAGTACACACTTGTGGTATGAAAAATCTTCAGATGTTCCATCTGTTCTTACCAACATGAAGCAGCGTGAGTTCTCAAATTTAGGGTGAATCACAACCTGTAAGAGAAGCAGTATAGCATCATGAAACTGCAGTACTTTAAACAGTAAAGTAAAACATAGAGTTGAAATTCGAAAACAGAAGGCCAATTTTTGTTTTTGATTTTTCAGTTTTTAACTTACCTGTATATCCTTAGCTCCAGAGCCAATCTTAGCATCTCTTTGGGGATGAAAGTATAGAGCCATCATCAAGGTTGACATGTCCACTTCATTTAGCTTGTCATTTATGGGATACCTACATCCATAACAGTTGAAAATAAATATGGAAACTCCACATATTTTATAAGCTTTTCTAATTACTACTGGACATGGAATGTGGAAACTATTCATGCTTAACACAATTTAATTACAATACAACGTAAAAAAGGATTTAAGAAAATCTACAAAGATCATGTCACTAATACTTTATAACACAATGGACAAAACTTAAAGGAAAGGAACACCATTGGGGATATAACTTACTTGTGCAAGATACGCTTCAATGTAAGAGACATATTCTGAATATCTTTCAATGTTATAAACCTTCGTATGGATGATTTCGAAATGCCCAACTTTGTAAGCCCTTTTGAAGCAAGAGCATCACACTTGTACAAAGACTGAGTATCATATTTGCTGGATGCATGATTTTGATAATTAGGTGCTTCAGTTACATTCTGCTTATCAGAACTGATTTGACTACTCAGCAGGTCATAGACATCTACAGGCTTGGCAAGTTCATGTCCCTGATGAATAATGATGACAAAAAAAGTAAATCATTTAAGGCAAAAGTCTGAAAAATGTGATTATAAACCAAACAAGTAAAATCTGATACAACTACATTACCCTTATTTCAACAGCCTTTTTAACAAGTGAAAGTATGAATCAAGTTACAAGGCCTAATAGAAATGATTAAGTAAGTCGCAACATTGAGAGTAAGGATTTGATGATAAAATTCCTTCTTTTTACTTGGACAAACTATTTTTTTTTTTGATAGTTATTTACACCAGAACTCTGTTAACTATTTTTGGTTGGAACTGTTGAAACTGAAACTAAACCTCATCCACCTAAATTCCACAATTTGTACTTCAAAGAAGACACACCATTCAAGATGTAACTTTTACTGTGTAATCAGTGCCTCAAAGTCACTCCTTAAATCCAGCTTTTAACTTCATCTAAAGCAATGGAAATCTCATATCTCACTTTAAGAATAAGTCTTCCAAAATCCCAGACAGTTACCCCTAAGCTGGTAGAGTGCATTGATTTATCGCTATTGATGGTGAGATCAATATGAAAAACTACCAAACCAGAAGTAAGAAATACCTTTCCGGAATATACAAGTTCAAACTGTCCACCGGTCCCAAAAGAAGGAATCCTTCCCCATGCTAATGTATCTAGACTCCCCTGGAGACCATCCGTGACTTCAGCCTTTGCAGCTTTGATAAAGTAAGCACCGGGTTTCTGCAACATATTCCAGAAAGCATACATGAATACATGCTAAAAAATATCTGTGCTTTTAGTTTGGAAATCAAATGACAATATAAAATTTATTGAATAAGTAAATAAAATAAGATGTAATAAATATGAGAACTCACAGAAAAGCATGCTTGCACAAAAGGGGACGAGAGGGATTCATGCTGTTTTTGCCGTGCAATGCCTTTTGCATTCAAGCCAACAAACTCTCCTGTAATTGATAGAGAATTTGCAACAAGAAGCAAATGTTCAGGAAGTATAGTCTTCCCAATGTCAGATATTGCTGATTCCAAATTCTGCACTTGAAAATGCATTGTGGAATTTATAAATCTTGTATTCAGAGAAGAAAAAGAAAAGAAATGAGAAATAAAGAAAAGTTGTGGGGGGGAGGAGAGAGAGAGTTGGTCGGAAAGAACGCAAAGGGAACTCACATTGAGAAAATATTTCCATCCAGAATCTATTCCATAGGAAGAACACAAATCATTGATATTATTTGGATGACTGCGAGACCAATCAATCATATCCATTATCTGGAGAGAATCATCTATTAGCATGCTCCAAAGTCTTTCTCTACTAGACTCTCCTGACATAGAAACCTTTAAGTAAAGTTCACCAGAAGAACCACAAATTGCTTTTGATACTTTTGGCCGATCATTCCACAAAATATCTACCTTTTTTATCTCTAGAAATCCTACAGAACAAATTGACAATAAAGAAAGCATGAGTTTCCAACATGTACAAGTACAAGAAATATCCATATATGATAAAAAGAAACTTCAAGAAATCATATATCACTATGACCAATTTCTACAAGGTTCAACAATATAAACAAGTTCAACACTTGATTTGATCTCACCTTATGAGAACATTTTTCCAAACACTTAGAACGTAAACAGTGAAATAAGTTTACAACATCATCTACAATGCACTCTAATTTTTACCAGAAACAGATTTCTAGTGTGGAAAGTTTCCATTAGCTTCATAGCATACTAAATATGACAACTAAACTGTACGTATTCAAAATCATATATGTAGAGCACAATATAAACATATTTATATCTCTCTGCGTGTGTGTGATTACAATTAGCAGCCCTTTAGAATACATAAATAATTAACACTTTAACTGTTAGATGAAAGCTCATCGATAGCTATAATAATCTGTCTTAGCACCATTTTCCATAAAAGTTCAACATAATTTCCAAGAAACACTTCTGTGTATCAGGCCTGACAACAGACACAATGAAACAATTTTACTAAAATGTAGCAAGTATGTCAGATGTAAGGCAAATTTGAGTCGGCAATGCAAGTGCCAAGAGTACCCTCAAACCTTAGGCAACAAATTAAAGAATTCAACGCCATATTCTTGTCCATTACAAAAATTTCCCAGAGGCATAGGCATTGCCTGCAAGCTACAAGAAAAGAAAAAACATATGGATTGGCGCACAACAAACCTTTTATAATAGTTCTAAGAAGAAAAGGTATGATCAAGTTTTGAACCATATCCAACTCTATAGAAGTCTTCATAGAGTTTTCAAGTATACTGACGACAATGCAATATGTGTCCTTGTCTTCCTTATGCGTGTCAGCCACAAAACAATTCCTGTCATTTATTCAGCCAAGTCAAAAAGGACAGAAAGCTCAGGGCAGGAAAGTTAGAAATAAGGATTGAGGAATAGGGAACTAAGGTAGTTGGTACAAAGAAATGTGTGCATCCTAGAGAAGACACAGTAATGAAGAAGGAAATCCATATTAAACCTTAAACTGATCCCCATTGTAAGATCAACTAAAAAATCTATCAAGGAAATAGCTTACTTGCTTGTTATCTGCAACTTTGGAATATTCATAGTTGATTCTGCTCGGGCAGAATTACACCATAGGTAAAGGGAATCAATTATAGAATGCACTTTTAGTCGTCTTCTCCTCACAATTTCCTGAAAGATAGGAATTATAAACTTATACGAGAGAATGGAACTTGTAAAAGCAGTGACATAATGTACATCTTTCCTGGTTATACCACCTTGCGTATATGAAAATGACAAACCCAAGGACTGAGTCGTGTCTGGCTTCCAGTCTGAGGCGAGAACCTAACTTCAACAGAGGAAAAATGATTTAAATAAAGTTTTAGAAGGAACAAAAGAAAGAGAGATAAACAAAAAGAAACTAACATTATCATAACAGTGGAGACAATGTCTGAAAATATTATTCCCTCCAAATGATCTTTAACCTCTAAGGCTCCATACTCGAAACCATGCCTATGTCTTCCAAGTTTCTCAGACAAATATAGTGACATGGTTTGGTCACCACTACTTTTTCTCAAACCGCATTCCAAAACACTCTGTATGATTAAATCAGCTCAAGAAAGTCAGGCAGAGAGTTCCAGAACAGTACAGTAAATGAATTTACTTGACTAAACATAAACCCACACGCTTTAAGGATGCAATTATCTCATATGCACAACTTGCAAGAACACAAGCATATCACAAACTCAGGTTAACAATTAAGTCACTTAAAATTTTGGAATTTATCGTTTTGTTAACCAATCACAGTCCTAAAAATTGAGGCAAGCAATTGATAATCAGGAAGAATATTCCAAATTGATTTTGGAATGAGGTTGTACTCTACTGTGTTAGGCTCCATTTTGAGAACCTCATTGTCTCTTCAAAAAGGGAACCCATAAGAAAAGGGTATGGAAGCAATACTTATCTTTGCATGAAAAGGGGGAAGAGAGAGAGAGAGAGAGAGCACCTTTAGATTCAGCAATGGAGAAGTTTCAAGTAAACTAATTGGCTGATCCAAAGCACTGTATGCAGCTTCAGAAATGGCACAAGCAGACATTGAGCCAACAGGTTCACCACCTGTCCCATTACAAACAGTAGCATTCTTGCCATATAAGTTGGGTACGGTGTTGCTTTGAGTGGATGTGTAGTCATAACTACTATAAGAGAACTGAACAAGTTGGTTCCCATATGCATTTCTCACGGTTCCATCATAAGCAGTGTACAGATCACGCATCAAGAACATAAGCTTTCGGGTCAGAGTTCCAGGTAGCTCAGCATTGTCACTGAAAGAACTATCTCGACTTGTAACTGAATGAACAAAACATTCTAATGGATTTAAGCCAGTAAGGAAAGAATTCTCAACCACTGCATAAGGGATGTAAGACTTTGCATTTTCAGGAGTACCATCCGTCTTCTGAGTTAAACCACTTGCCTTTTGATTATTCCATGCAGTACATGAGAGCTGGTGGGGAACTCTGAATGATAGCGGAACCAGTGAATGTTGCAAGCCAACACACATGCAGTGCTGCACTAATCTCAGCAAATTACCTTTGCTTCCAGCCTTAAACATAGCCATCAAGGAATTGTCCTTTCCACCATATTTGTAGGCTAAACTTTGAATATCCCGGAAAACTTGCTTGAAAGCATCAATTGAAACTTGACTAAGTGCAGCTGATGTCTGCCTCTCATAACCCAAGCGCTCCTTTTGAATATTAATATTACTTTGAGTCTGCTCAGTATTCTCAATAAGAAAGTCCTGAAAATAGTTGACCAACTGTTTGAAACTACACGTCTGCTCTGCTTCTTGCAAACCAATAAAGATTTCATCCATCATCTTTTTCCGTGAGTATGAATCAGAAGTGAGGTATAAGTCTGAAAGAGAAACACTCAAGCCCCTCATCGACAACCATTCACAAAGAACTTCCTGAGCAGCATGCAAAATGTCAAGTACCTTACCATCGCAATATTTTACAAGACTTTGGAAAAGGTTGCCATCTGAGTCGCGCAACCAAGAAGATCCTTCAGAAAAAGATATAAGTTCCCCATTACTAATATAAACACCATTTGAAGCATCAGCATAATCAAAACCAGAAGGCAGGAGCATGCTGAACAATTGTTTTCCAGTCCAAATTGGACCATTAAGTGAAGGAGCTTTAATAATTGCTGGCACCAGTTGTTGATGGGAACAGAACATTTCCAACTGTTGGATTTGATAAAGATTTAAGAGCACACCATCATCCATGATCAAATGAGCAGCAGTTAAACTGTCTTGACTAAGTGAAAGCAGGTTCCTACCACTTTGTCTGTTAGTTAATTGCCTATCTAAAGCAACAAGCTCCCTAAGTTCAACTCTGGTATCAATTGATTGAGGAACATAGCCATGGAGGCAATCACCATCAAAATCACCACGAAAAGGAGAGCAACAAAGTGGGTTTATTGATACAACAGAGGTTATTGGAAGGACCTTGACAGATAAAGCTATAAGAGAATGCTGATGTATGGATGGAGGCCTATTTATCAACAAAATATCCCCATCACGTAGAGGCCTGTAAATTGTGTCTCCTATATGCAAATCATCACTAGGACGTACTCGAACCAGATTACCTTTTCTGCGAATATAGATCTCTCCTTTCTCAAAAAGGCGTAGATTCCAACAGGCATCCAACTTTTCTAAGTTCCATCTATTCAAACGCTCAGAAATATGCATCCTCTCTGCAATATGACAGGGTATGCCAATTTCATTCAGCTTGATGTTTGGATCACCAACAACCACCATGCGGAAACAATGATCACTTCGCTTCCCAAGAATAACATCTTTGATCCATCTCAAACCACGTGTTTTTGAAGGAGAATCTTTAATGTTCTTTTGCAGGGAAAGAATCAAATCTTTACTTGAATCTTCTCCGGCACTTAGCTGCAAGTTAGAACCATAACTATAAGCAAGAAGCTTAACCTTTAACAAGATTCACACAAGTACATGAAGAAACCAAAACTGGGTATCTTGCCTTAGAAATTTTTAAACAGTCCAAAGTACGAGAACCCAATTCATTTGCTGGCCCTCTGAAATCAACTAATTTCTTATAAGCCCTGGTCCGTTTGTCCTACAACCATGAAACAGTGGAGCATGAGAGAAATAAATAAATAAAAGTAAGTAAAAAAAAGTACGATTATGTCATACTAACCAAACCAAAACAACCAAGTAGAGCAACGAAATGATATTCTTACAAAAATCAATGGCTGCCCATTAGAAAATGGGTGTGTGACTTCTGTAACACGATGAGGATTTGGAGTTACAGGGAAACAATTAAGAAAAAGTGTATCTTTCCTTGCAACATGCTTTTTGATGAAGTTGGGATCAATGTCATTCAGCAAATAATGAACCTAAAAACCAAGAAGAGGTCATTATGAATTTATCATTATAGTTGACAGAAATGACTATCTTGTAAGAAATGTCATGATGAACAACTTAAGATTCACATTCGTATTATCGAAAATGAATATTCCAGGAATTTTAAACGCAAGCACTAGAAGGCCAAGCTACCTGGGCAGGCGAAAGAACTCTTTTGTTTGGTTTCATACAATTTTCTTCTTGTTGTGCATCTTTTGGCATAAAATCCCAATAATCATCTGGCAAAACTCCTCTTTTGAATTTCTCTAGCAACTTTTCATTTACCTCTACTGTAATTGTACTTCTTCTGAAGAGATCTTTTGAGGAAACTTTAAATTTCACTGATGGGTACAAACTTCCCTGTAAATTAAATATACAAGATTTTTTAACACAGAGAACTGCAGAAAAAAAGCAGACTAAGTAAAGGGCCAAAAATTCTTACAGTGCAATATCTGCAACCCTTAGGCTTATGACGACCAGTTCCAGAATCAAGGCCCTGATGCACGCATAATAAGATATATTACATAAAAAATAGATAAACACCAAATGAATAGCAAATATGCAGTCAAAACATTATATGCACTTGTTAACATAAATACTGCTAACAGCTCCATTTAAAAACAAACTAAATGCTAAAGATGGTAAATAAATACCTTAGTTCAGGAAATGTTTTTAAAATAAGATCACCCATAAAATGCTTCAAGACTCTCAATTTATCAACATATAAATTTGACAGAGTACGATACCTGACCTTGACCCGCCTGATAGATTTACAGCCCGGGCAAATTTTGTTTAGGATTTGTACAAGTTCCGATAGAAAATAGGGATGGAGTATTGTGAATGGAAATTTGATATGCCCAAAATGACCTAACAATAAATTATAGCATTTTAGATCAATTTCCAGAATCAACGTAAGAAAGAGAACTCAGGATCTAAAACTTTCAAGAAACTTGCCTTCACAGCACTTCAAATCTTTGGCACCACATGTAGAGCACAGAGAAGATGGATTTGGGAGTCCCAATCTAGAATCAGTGACCTCACTGGTAGCACCAATTGCTATAACAGACATCTTCTCCTGTTAATGAAATTAGAATGTTATAAAATTCCATCTGGTTTAGCAAATATACTACAGTATACTCAAAGAATGTAACCAATTACCCCCTGAAAACCTAAACTTGAAAGAGGACTGAAACAATGTATATCATCTGACCTTACCTATTGACATCCTTGTAAGAAATCAATGTCCTCTCTCTTTTAAAATATTACTATAAATATCTACTAACACGGGAGGAAATAGCTTCACATTATCAATGACACCAAATTGGCAGGGATAAATTGAAATTATAGCGATGCTCTTCATTTACTCTTTGTTTAAACACAAGAAAACAAACAGCCGAGCTAACATTGAAAATAGAAAATTGCTTACAATATCTTCCTGAGTTGAAACACAGAAAGTTAGACCAGTTAAGTGGCCTGATGGCACTTGATCGTCTTCATACAACTCACTGTCCATGGCGCTTGATAACCTAATACTTTCAACTATAAATCAAGCCACCTGCACCGAAATTAGCAAACATTAGAAAAAAGAGTAATTAACCATAAAATTTCATTAGATTAGGAAAAAGAAAAGAGAATTAATGAAAGAACTGGAACATAGAGTGAACCAACTTACGAAGATGCAAAATTTACCAGTTGAGGAAGAAAGAAGTCCTCTCTAACTAAGACTCTCTTTCTCCATTTGTTAGAATCGGTCAATAGAATTCCTGTCTCCAACTTTTTGATCACTGATGTTTAAAGTTTCTTTATTTATCTGCAATCTGCAAGAGAAAGAAATGAGCTTCCATATAGAAAATAAATGAGTAAATAAATTAAACAATTATTAATGAAGCCTAATGCAAGGCAATATGATAAATGTCCAAATGAAATATTCTGAGTTAATTGCATAACTTTTCCTTCACAGAAAAGGAAAGTATGAAATGTGATCTCAATAGCAGATTAGCAGACTAATAAAACAATTACATCACAAATCATTACACATGTGACATGTTCTTCACTTCAATAAATACATATATAATACATGGTAACTCCTAGACAAATCAAAATCGTGTGGCGTGAAAAACATTGATATGTCCAAGGGAATTAGTTTTGAAGCACATTATATCAGAAAAAACATATGCAGACCGTTATGATTGGAACTCATTATATCAGAAAGAAACAAACGTAGACCGTCATGACCTGAAACAAACGACAAACCCAGAAAACAAGCCCACTCCTTAATTGATGAGGAAGTAAAAATAGCCAAAACGAGCACTCTCTAGTCAATCAATTATAAAAGACACATTACCCTTTTTTCTTCAATTCTGTGTGTACATGGAAATTAAGAGTAATGAAACCAAAACACCAGTTGTGTGGCCATCATCCCAATATAACATATCGCAACTCCCTCTTTCAATTGACCAATAAACATTTCACAACTCAGGCCATTATAATAAATTGACCGGAAACTTATACTGAAAACATAATTTCCTGCTTTCATTATCTGAAAGTCAACAAACGCCACAGGTATATCCTTGTATGAATCTATGTTAATTGTACCATGTACATATCAATTGTAACAGCAAATAAAAATATCGCCTTGACACCGAAAAAAAGAAGAAGATTAGCACAGCCACCAATTAAACCCTTCAGAAACATAAAATTTCTATGCACATTGTGTAAAGCTTCAAACTTTCAACATTTTAAGATAAACAGAACTGCCAGAACATGCAGAGCACTCAACACAAATCATCATGCAAGCAGCAAAACCATTAAATTTCACAGATAAAAACCAAGGAGCCACAATGCATTAGGGAAAAAAAAATTCCACAACCATGCAACAAATAAACCGAGAAACCGATTTTAAATTAAATAATATCTAAACCACTCCGGGAAAGAAAACAATAAACGTAGCATGATCATCCATACGCAAAAGCATGACATTAGCAATACACGCCCATTAAAAAATTTAACGATAATAAAAAGAAAAACAAAATAAAATAAAAAACCTTCTGTATTATCTTTAACAGTAACTCACACCGTTGGTAAAACGAAGATGACCAAGACGGAGCTTAAATGGCTGCTCGGAAACTCAGGAATATGAACAGGACAAAGGCAATACCACAAAGGAGCAAATTGGGGAAGACGGAGAGTGACTTGGCTTAGGTGAGAAAGTCCAGCGAAAGAGTGTGAAGAGAAGTAACGCCGCCGGTTACTTCAACTGGACCAAAAAACGAACGCCGAGTTCAAGGAGGACTGTGTAAGAGAGGGAGAGAGAGCAGTTCACTAAATTTGGTTTATTGGGTTGCGTCAGATTCACAACCCTTCCTTTTTACTTTATTACGACCCTGACCTTTTCGGTGAGATTGTGTGAATTTATGACCTTGACCATTGTATTCTGACAAAATTACCTGAAAGGTCCAACTTTTCCAAGGCATTTATGGAAAATATTACGTGGACTCCCACCTGGAAGACCACGTGCAGTGCTTCTTCCTATTATTTCACGCCACGCGGAGCACTTTCCACGTCAGGAAAAAAAGCTGCTTACTGAATAAGGGAAATAATTGTTAAAACGCACCAGCAAGCGCGTGGTTGATTCGGCGCCGTATCGTATTCGCTGGTCTTCAACTGCAAAACAATTTTATTTAAAAAAATATAGATTTAGTGGTCATATCTGATGGAAAAAAAGTTTACGCCAATTATTTTTATAAACAAAATTAAAAATCTAATGTAAAATATATAAATGGAAAAATAATTTTTTTTTTTTTTTAAAGCATAACAGGCTAGTTTTGTAATTTGAAGAAAAAGAAAGGGCGATATAACGAAGGAGACGAAGGGTAAAAGCGTGAAAGCAAGAAAGGGCGTCGGGGCTAGCGAAGACAAGTGGCTCGGCAACCACTGGCTAAAGTACGAACCGTGGGGCTCAGAGCCTTTCAGTCGGAAAATATTTAATAGATTTTCTGTTTGCCCGAAAAAAGTGGCTTTCTCTTTGCGTTATTATAGTTCAGTCTACATATTTTTCACACGCCTTTTACTTGAGAAAACCAAAACGACGCTATTTGCCCATCGCCCTCCCACCGTTTTGACACGGGCAGCGCAGAACGACTGGCACAAGTGGAGGATGACGTATGCAAGATTGTAAAATTACGTAAACAGCCGAACTGAGAGTTGTTCAGACGACGAGGCATTGCCAAAAAGGTGCATACGTGGTAAGCATGCAGAGCATTAAAACACGGAAAATTACTGTGGGGGGTTCGGGGGGGGGGGCTGGGGGTTGAAGTGAGCGATCTTTCTAAAGGTCATGTGAGTTATGACGAGCTTCTCTCCAATAATTAGTTTTGCTTTTTTGTCTTATGGTTGTCAGAAAAAATAAATTGTACAATTCTTATTTTTATCTTTTTGGTAAATAGTACAATTTTTATTATATTTTTCACTTTTATGTTATAAATCTGTTTACCAGGCTGGCTAGCCATAAAACCAATGAATATATATATATATATATATATATATTTTTTTTTTGTTTTGCTGTCGTACAGATTCAGCTATCATATTGTATTCATTCTTTATATTATACTTATGAATAATTTTCGGAATGCAGTAAAATATAAGATAAGCAAAGATTATGAGAGTAGTTTAATATATGATGGAGGAAGGGCTCGATGCAAAGATTGATTGTGCTGTAAGAACTTAGGAGGCATTGTTCACCTACCTAAGGGCACAAAACAGAAATGGAAGTGTCATGTTGGAATGTATACGTTGGTCCCACAGAGGAACCTTTTTTAGAAAGTGTAGTAGCCACATATATCAAAAGCGAATAAGCCCAGTCCCCGGCCCCACTTGGAGTTGCAGGGTTTCCCACTTTGAATCATTCCCATGCATACATCCATACACATAGGACCAAGTCATTCACTGTATATGTACGTATACACACACGCGATTAACTAGAATTCTTTGAGTGTCACTTTGCTGAAATATTTGATGGCAACTTCATGGTGTTGAATTGGATTATGATCTGTTTTGTTTAATCTTGGTAAAGATGATGAAATTATTTAGTAAAGCACACAGCGTCAATCAACTTAACCACAGCTCTAATCAAATCAAATCGAATCGAATCAAATCAAATCAAATCACCACCGTACATCGCTGATCCACCTAATGGTTATGGCAGTGAAAGTGGTGGTGGACGTCGCTGTTTGTGTTCATTGTGGTAGAGAATTAAACCAATTCCGAGAGTAAAAAGCTGGAATAAGTACACTCAAAAATGTTTTTTTAATTTACTAGAAAATGAAAAAATTAAGGAGACAGCTAGCACAAAATTAACGTGTGTCTTATATACAATTAAGAGAGAAAATCATGAAGTTTTGAAACCACGCATACTAGCTATGTGTATGATTCAACTAAAGTCATAACTTATTGTTGATATTATGTTTGAAAAAAAATTATACACATAATTATATGTATGTCTTATTGATTTTACAAGTCTCGTTTTGTCGAACTCTAAATAATTTTATATAAAATTATAAATTCCTAAGAAGAGTAAAAAAACAAAAGGAAACAAAGAGATGATCAAAAGATGGCCACTAGTTAAAATTAAATATTCCAATTTTCCAAGCTTAATTTTCAAGTCCAGCAATTAATTATATGAAGGTGATATAGATTAAGATAAATAACATGATCGTATATATAATTGAGAATACATATCCAGCACTATTTTTGTAAATCATCACCGAGAGCATGCATAGATATATAGAATATATATATATATATAGAGAGAGAGAGAGAGATAGAGCAAAAGATCTATTTTACCCCACGGCAAGCATATAATTGGATGAAGAATATTGAAATTAACGAGTTTTAAAACGAAAATGATATCAAATCGGGTCACCACGTAAACCTTATTAGCTATGTCTACCTCTGAGAGACATGGAGCAAATCTTGCTAATATCAAATGTGCAGCCATGCTTATACAGGAGCCATATCCACAATGGTCCGAACACTTCCTCTGTCACAAAGCTTCGGGACCTTCAATGAGACTTCCCAAATGGGTTATGGATCCCTTTGTTGGCACAATCTAAATTCAATATTCTACCCATTAATATTCAAATATTACGTACTAATGAAGAGCTGGCAAAGCGCATGAAAAACTTTTAACAACCAAAAGCTACACGTACGAACGCACGTACGCCATGCATGATGCATCAAAATCTTTGCCCATGCATCCAATCACGACCAACAAAATTACTCGTTGGGTTTCTGAAATTAAGTGCATTAGCTGGTGCTTCTCCCCCATCTCACATGCAAATTCCTAAATCTTACTTTCCAACTGCACTAATCTCGTTTTACCAAAAAAAAAAATCTGCACTAATCTCGTATCCTAAAACCATGTACAAAATTATTTATAAAAAAAAAAAACATTATTAATGCTAAATTGTTTTTCTTCCTTTTTTTTTTATATATTGTTGTGAGATAAATTAAATTATTTTATTAAAAGCAAATATAAGGTGTACAGCTAATCACAGTTGGGATATGTTCCCATCTTTTTCTACCAATATAAATTTTCTTTCGGATCATCTTGAGATGTGGTCCAATAAAATAAAACCAATAGAATTTCCACATTTAATTTTTCTTATCAATGTTTGGGTTCTCAAATTAATAATTACCATTATTTTTTTATTTAAAAAATAAAAATAAAAATTCCCAAGGCCCACCTTATGCGCTTCCTCTCACAGCCTCTAATACCAACCCACGTGGCCAGTTCCCGCATGAAGTGGGTCCTACCATGATGAAACTGAATAATTACGGTGACACAAACAATCATACCCATACAGCTATTGGCTAAAACTTGTGGGTCCCAAAGCCTAGTCACCCATCTGATAGGGACCCCCTTATTCCGTGTCTCGTCCCCTTCCACTCAGAAATCTAATATATATTAAAAAGTACTAATTTATTATTTCAATTTAAAAAAAAATTAAAGAAATGCTGTGTCCACTTGTAGACCTGTGAAAGATAAGAACGTTGCTACATGCTCTTACAGGGGTATGTATGTAATTAAATGACTAAATTTCCGAAACCTTAAATTACCAAATTGGTCTTCTGGGACACGTGTCGGATACAGGTGGAGAGGGTGCATGTTCTGAGTTGACCTACAGATTCAATTATGTATGCAATTGATCATGCATGTTGGAACGGGCTTTCCCGGTTCCGGGTTACGGAGAAAGAGGGTGAGAGACGGGGGAGAGACAGAGGTGAGAGAGAGAGAGAGAGAGAGGGAGAGAGAGAGAGAGTGAGAGAAGCATATGAACGGGTGAGAAACCAATGACTGCGGTTTGGACTTGGGGGAGGTTTTTGCTATTACCATGGCGGGCTTGTTCTATAATGGCTATCAGACCAGGTCAGTCCCTCTCTTTCCCCTGAAGTTCTGCAAAATGCGAGTTTGTTGGAATGTCTTTTTCTTTCAACTACCCTGCGGGAAAAATCTGAGCTTGAATTGTTCCGTTATTGTTTAGCTACAATTCTATGTTGAAAGTTGATTCTTTTAGTTGTAGGACTTATACTGTTATAAGTCTTTCTGGGTTTTTGTTTATTCTTTATGCTTTTAACTTTTTGGAGTTTCAAGCTTTCTGGGCAATAGAAATTATGCTTAGTTTTGGAATAGTATTCTCTGAGTTTGGACATTAATGATTGCAAAGTCTCTCTTTGTTTATGATTTTGCGGTTCAAGGCTGATCTGAAAGATGGCTTACTCTTTAATGAAGCAAAAAGTCAACTGAAACTTGGATATACTTTATGTTGTGTACTAGGTGATTGCTGCGGAATGTTGAAGTTCGGTCCATGTAATACAATATTGCTCATGAGATGATTATAACCATATGATGTGAGAGATGTTTGGATCTTATTTTGGATGTTGCTTATGAGCTTTCTATTTAAGGGCTGTTTCGTGAATGATCACCACTAATCTATATGCTGAATGTAGTGACAGTGACGCAAGTGTATAAGGAGTTCGAAACTTAAACGTGAGGTTTCTATTTCCTTTCTCCTTCAAATAAATCTGCGTTTCATTGGTATGGACAAAGGCAACAGTGATGACATTAACCAGTTTTCAACTCAGTTCTGCAACTGTTACAAAGTGGCTAACCTGAAAGAAACAATTTTGGACACAACCCAAGTCTCAAATTTGAAGGATCAGTACATTCTTGGTGAGCAATTGGGATGGGGGCAATTTGGTGTCATAAGGGCTTGCTCAGATAAGTTTACTGGTGAGGTTTTTGCTTGCAAGTCTATTTCCAAAGATAGATTGGTCTCACTGGAAGATTTCCGCAGTGTCAAGCATGAGATTGAAATAATGACTAGGTTATCTGGACATCCCAATGTTGTAAATCTCAAGGCGGTTTATGAGGAGGAGAATTATGTACACTTATTGATGGAATTGTGTGCTGGAGGAGAGCTTTTTCACCGGCTAGAGAAGCAAGGGAGGTTCTTGGAGAAAGATGCTAGGATAATTTTTAGGCATTTGATGCAAGTGGTTAAGTTTTGTCATGAGAATGGCGTTGTTCATAGAGATTTGAAGCCTGAAAACATTCTACTGGCAACAGCATCCTCATCGTCACCAATTAAGTTAGCAGACTTTGGTCTCGCTACCTACTGCAGACCTGGTACAAGTTTTATCAATGTTCTTTATCCCCTCTTCTGTTTAAATATTAAGTTTGGATCTCTCTACAAATTTTTTGTATTATAATCATCTGTATTTTGAATTCACAGGGCAGAAATTGCATGGCACTGTGGGAAGTCCTTTTTACATAGCTCCTGAGGTGCTTATGGGAGGTTATAACCAGACCGCTGATGTGTGGAGTGCTGGAGTTATTCTTTACATACTTCTCAGTGGAATGCCCCCATTTTGGGGGAAGACTAAGTCAAGAATTTTTGATGCAGTTAGAGCTGCAGACCTGCGGTTCCCTTCTGATCCTTGGGATCGCATATCTGCATCTGCCAAGAGCTTGATCACTGGAATGCTTTGCGTTGACCCCTCGAAGCGGCCGAGTGCTGCACAGGTTTTAGGTCAGTCATTGTTTCATATTGGAAAGGGATAATATGTTTATGCTACAAGGTTCACTTCTGATAATGAAAATGTATTCAAGAATTGGGTAAAAGGAGCACTATGAGAGCTTCATCTTTGTTGCTGGATAACAGCATACTTGTGTCAGCGTGTTTTCAAAAGGCTCTCTAGACATCTCTGGTTAGGCCATTAGAACTATTTCTTGCAGGCCATCTTGGGCAATTAGCCATTTGCATTCTATCAATGATTGCCATCTAGAATTTTTCTATTTTTCTATGCAATCAATCTTATTATAGTGAAAACTTGAATGGGGATTGGTGGTGGAACTAAAGAAAGTCATATTTTGATTTATGAGATCAAGATTTTGATCCTCTAGGCAATTGGGCAATTAGCCATTTGCATTCTATCAATGATTGCCATCTGGAATTTTTCTATTTTTCTATGCAATTAATCTTATTGTAGTGAAAACTTGTATGGTGATTGGTGGTGGAACTAAAGAAAGTCATATTTTGATTTATGAGATCATTTTGATCGTGTAGGCATTTCCACTGTATCTTGTTTTGGGTCTTTAAGCAAGGCTTTAGAAACTGAACAAGACTCCTAGTTTGGCTTATAATAAGTTGCTATCTTTGCAGCTCATTCATGGATAGAGGACTGTCTTCAAGTAGCTCAAGAAATACAAAAGCAGGATAACCAAGTTTGCAGTGAGCTGGAGGCAGGTGAAGGTTCTTTTTCTACTCCATTCATTTCCAGGACTCAAGACTATAGCTTCAGTGATCGAGCATCCACAATTGATGAAGGGCAACTATGGCAATCACCTGCATTCACATGCAAATCGTCTTTCTCTTCTTTCCAAGTTGATGATGATGCTCCTTGCTCTGCATCTGGAGGGTTTTCTTTTAGCAGCTTCCATGAATCAAGGGCAGCAGAATGCTCTTCCTTAATTCTATCAATGCCAAGCTTTACCTTTTTCAGTCCAACATCTATAATAGGGCAGGGAAATGTTTCATTGAGATTTAATGCCGACATAGCAACATTGGATGTAATTTATGGAGGTATGGTTTTATTGTTATGGCACCCTTTTTTTTTTCTTTTTTTTTTTTAATATCAAGGACTATATTATTAATCTGTTGAAAGTTTTCGATTTGTTTCTTAGTGTTTATGATACCTTAAACTATATCCTCTTATGTGAAATGCACGAGGTATATGTAGCACTCTTGCTTTAAGAAAATGGCCTCCCACAAAAAGAGGAATTACCCCTCCAACTTAGGAAACTGTAAACCTCTCTTTAGCTACAGTAAACATCTCTTCCTGTAAATGACCAACTTTTTTGTGCTCATCATGAATAAACATAGGGTTCCGTCCAAAGTTTATCTTGAGTACACTTTTATCTGATATGATCTTTTAATGTAAAATTGTAATAACTCACTCTATAAATTTGTTAATAAATTCTTTAATTTAAATGTTTTTTAGAAAAAGAAGATTCAAGTGTGAAGAAGCTACATGTTTTGCCTGATTCATCCCATGTAAAGCATGATGCTGGAGACTTGGAGCGGAAAGAAATTCGTAAAGGAGGGACAGGAGGGTCTAAGGTTGCAGGCATTCACAGCAGAAGGAATCACACAATTGGACTTGGTGAGCTTAATCAGCTTGATCTAATTGTGACTGAATCAGTTATCCGCTGGGCTTCATGTACCGATATTCCTACTGCTCCGTCACTTAGATTATCGCTTGTCTGCTAGAAGATTGGATGTAAGCATCTGGACTAGCCACAATGGAAAAAGGAAAAACCATTGATGCTGATATTGACATGACCAATAAACTCGTAACTTATCTAAGAAATTGATTAAGATTGGTCAATCTGAGATTCTGAGGAGCTGAACTCTGGTGAATAGGCATTCTTAGCGTGATTTATTGGTGTAATAGAGTAATGATGCTTTTCTGATTAGTAATCTAGGTGTTTAATGGGTTGGCTTGACTTCAGGAATTTACTAGAATTCTGACATCCACACTGGGGAAGAGCGCTCAATCTCTGCTTTCTTTAGAAGTTTGAATTGATGTTTTTGAGATTTTAACATATACATGCACACACATACACATGTACATTTTCATAAGCTTCACTGTAATTCAAAAATGAAATCAAAAGAAATGGAATACCATCCTTATTGCTTCTTTTATCATGTTGAGCGTGTGAATGAAAAAGTTTGTTGTGATTTGAATTCGTGCCCTTAACCATCTATTTTCAGCATTTTTGTTGTATGAAGTACTTAATTATTCATAGCCGTATTCCGTCTACTATTGTACATAACGAGCAGCTGTTTTGAGCAACTTTGTTATAGTTACATGGTGTGGTCTTGAGTAATTGTGAAATTAGTGTTGCGAAATAGGTAGTCATATCATAATATTGAAGCATACATTATGTCAGACTTGGTTCTAACCAGGTTGTTTGGCTTGTAACTGGTCAAAATATAGAAACAGACAAGAGAAAAATAAACTAAAATGGGCACCTCGCTTGGAATGGTATACAGAAATTAGGTGTAAAATTGACACCTAGATTCATTGAAAGCCAGCCTATCGAACACTCGCTCTTAAAAGACAAATAATCACAAAAGAAGATCTTCCTCCGCAGCCAAGGGGTAGAGAGAGGGTAACAGACAGAAAGTCAATTTAAGACATCATCCATAAAATTGGAACCTGTAGATTTACAAATTGCAGATAACTAGAGACAACTAAACTTTCCTACTAAGTATTTTGCTATAAACAGATAGGACCGACAATCCTATGTTTTAAAAGCATCATTTCAAAGTCGAATTTATTTTTATTTTTTACACAATAAGAAAAAAAAGTAGTGGGAAATCAACAATGAATCAATCAGAATTCTTACAGGCACATATGAGCAGGGAAAACTCAGCCTCTCTTGCCCTTTGTGCTCCAAAATCTTCTCCTCCAACCACAACCTGCTATGAAACCCACTTCTTGTTCTGAACATGAAAATAGCATACCCAGATATTGGATTGAAAAACCAGTCATGAACATCCCACATCATATCCACCAATACACCATCCAAAAATATTGCTTGGTTCCCTCTAAAATTCCACCTTAATCTCTTCACTTGAAATATCACCTTCTTATCAATGAAAACGGACAACACAGAGCTCTTAGATTCTCTGTGTTCTCCCCCACACTTGATAACGATGTCATGTGCTGCTCCTGTGTCACAGAACTTAGCCTTGGTTGAATACACAGCATTACCAGAGCAGTGCTCACTTCGACAAACCAATGAAAACTTTGCCTTTGGATTTCCTGTTTTCGTTTTCTTCAAGTCCAAGTCATCATGCTTGTCTCCTAGGACTAGACCAAGTTCCGAGTCAACCAAAACGATGACATTAAACCCGCTGATTGGCTCTGGCCCTTTATCATACTTCGCAGTAGAAATATCCCAGAAGACTTCAACCTTGGAATTGTAAAATTGGAACGTTTTGGTGCCTTTGTTCTTTTGCAGTTGCTGCTTAAAACCAGAACCCAATTTGGATTGGGAGGAGGGGTTCTCACCAACATTAATGGTGAGGCCTTGGCCTGTGAGGCTGTTGCGCCATGTGAGTGTGATTAGGAGCTGCTTTTCTGTGGAGAGCTCGATTTTGTATATGCATCTCACTTCATATGGGACAGAAGGGGTCTGTTCAGAAGTGAGATAAGCTTGGTTTGAAGGCCCTGAACAATAAGAATCCGATACATTAATGGCATGTTCACTGTAACAGGTTGCTATGCTCCTCATAGCAGAGAAAAAACCTGATTATCTCTATATAAGAGTGAGGGTGTTGATCCTCCTTGCATATGCTAGAAGAAATGGAGAGATTGGAGGTGACAAAATATGTGGTGCTTCTCTTCTGTCTGGTTTTCTTCCATGTGGGTGTGATCTTTCTATTTTACAAAATAAATGAACACAAATCAAGGAAGAAAGTAAAATCCATGTTCCTTGGTCAGCGCTCTAAACTTTAAAACTTCCATTATTAAAATTGAAAGAGATGAACAAAACTGGTTTCTTGTGCGGTTGTGCAAGTTTTTATGGAAATTAAGTAAACAATTTGACATGGTCTAGCAGCAATGCGAATATAAGAAATACAATTTAGTTTTGTCAACGGTTTATCTATAACGAAAACCAAAACGGAAAAATTGATGTTGGATTGGTAGATGAAACAAGAAACTCAAAATATGAACCAAATCAAGTAGACTTCGACCAATACCAATGACAGATGGATTAAGTCTGATTTGCAATGGTTATTATATTCGGGGGTTGAGATAGTGTTGGTGATAATGACAAATGGGTGATAGTGATGGATGTGCCCAAGGATTAATTAATTAATTAATTATTATTATTATTTTTAAAAGGCCTTGAAATTCACCAAGGAGACCAGGTTTTCACACAGGCAAAGCTCCAGGTTGAGTTACAAAGCTGAACTTTGCGTTTGAGAGCAAAAATAAGAGCGTATTCTAAGCTTTTTCATTTCCACCACCTGTGTCCCACATGCTACTACTCATCAACTTATGTGATCTGACATGTAGTCGTCCTTAGGAGTTGGCAAGAAGTTGGTAAACTTACTTGGTTTGGATCTCGGGATCCATCTGACAACAACTACCAAATAGGGGGCCACGAGAGACTTTGTCAACCTCAATTTTGATAAGCTAATGAAAATACACCAACAAATAAGCTAATGACAATGAAAAGTAGCAGGTTGTAAAATGTCCATAAGAGCCCCCCCGTTTGACCCTCTCTCAAAGATACAGAGAAGAAAAACACCCTCTGAAGCATTCTTATGTAAATGGGAGTGTAGAAGTCATAAGCTGCAGGTAAAATAGACAAGATTTAGTTTAGCAAATGCAGCTAAACACATTGAAGTTCTTGGTTAAAAAAACCTGTTTTTCTTCACTGAAATCCTAACTTGACCACACCCCATAAGTGTTAGATTCCTGCTAAAGCCTAATTCATGGCTTAATTTATATAATTGTAATAATTTATTAATGATTTCTCCAAAACGATGTTAAGGAGCTTACTTTCAATTACGGAAAGTTTTGACTCTGGGTTGAATAATCTTGCTCTGGATAAAATACAGTGAATTGCGAATAACACAACCGCTAAAGCCAGTGGAACCTTTCAGGTGAGGTCCAATTTTCAAATACTAACATCAACTTAAACATTTTCAATTCATAAATATTAAGTATTCAACACTTCCAAAGCATAACATATAGACAAAGGGAAGAAGAGGTACCGGTTCTAGGGTAAGGCCCCCAGATTACAAAGGCCTAAATTTTTATTTTTATCGTAAGTATATTATAAATATATAATTATATAATGTATTATAATAATAGACCCATATATTTAAAATGTCAAAATAAAAATAGAATATTTTGAAAAAGATAAATATTTAATACTAATTTAATAGCTTTTTCGAAAAAATTAAATATTTAATTATATTAAAAGATGATTATCTTGATTTTAGATAATATCTTTTTCTTTTTTTTCAATTTTTAAGCTATATTAATTTTCTATGTTTTTTTCTCCATCTTCTCCGTCATATTATATATCTTTATTTTCTCTCAATCTTTTTTACATTATTTTTTTTCTTTTCTTCTTCATTTTTTTCAAACATTATTTTCAAGATAAATTTTAAAATTATTATTTACTCTTTAATTTCTTTCAATTATAAATTCTTGCTTTACAAGGCAAGACTTTGATTGTTGCAACAAAAAAAAAATCAAATTTTATTCTTTTATACCTTTTATATTTTCTTTACATATATTTTATTATTTACTGTTTATTTGGTATTTTTTGTTTTAATTATTATAATGTCTACTAAAAAATAACAATATGACTATGAATTTTTTTTTTTTTTAAAAAAGAGAATTTCCTTTGAAAGCAAAAAAAAAAAAATTTTAAATAACTATTTATTGTTTATTAATACAAATTTATTTACTAATATTTATTTTTAAATATCATATAAAATTTATTAAAAAATTATATATAATTAATATCCCATTCTTTCTTTTTCACCTAAGGCCTCTTTTAGGGTTGTACCGGTGTTTATACCTCACCTTCTATCATTAAGAATAGAAACAAAAATACATCTATCCCGACTAGTTTAAATCTCCTAAACTTCCTTCTCAACAAATGGTGCATTTCTTGGTACATTGGATAGAGCAACAGCAAGATCTTCGACTCACTCTTCCATGAGATGAGACTCTGCCTGTGTTTGGGAGACCTTGACTTTGATTGGAAGCGTGAGTGATAAATCTTCTTTGAGAACAGCTGGGGCTTTAACCAGGCTGATATTCTGCTCCAATTCCTTCTTTGCCTCTTGGAGTTCCTTACCTTTCTTCCCCTTCATCCTGCCAAAAAGTTACCCATTTACATTCCAAATTATATACTCCAGGGCTTTGTTTTACTTGGCAACAATTAACTGAGAAGCCAACACAATAAAACAAAAAGTGTACCTGCGCTCAATGTGTTTGGCCTCCCTAGTGACTCTGACTTTATCAATCTTCTTAATGGCCTTCAGAGTGTTCTCTGCAAGATTTCTATCATATCTCTCTGGTCTATTACGCTTCCTTTCAAACTCGAAGGTAGAGTCCTAGAAAAGAAACAAGAAAAGGGAGATAATGGATGACCACCCAAATCTTTTATCATCACAACTATTGAATTTCTCATCCAGTTAATGATCATAGAATATTATACAATGAAAAAAAGGCATATGGACCTGTGTCATATCCTTCCCATGCAACCGCCTATATGCTTTGGTCCACTTTACTTTACGAGGATTCCGCTTCATCTTGAAATTCTTGTGGCACTTAGATCTACAAAAGCGAAAAATCTGCACAAGGATCACCAGTTAAGGGTCAGGATCAAAAAGCAATTCTGTTAAAGAAATAAATATCATATATTCAGAAACAAAGACAGACTATGGTACAGCAGATGAAAGGCATTGAAATAAATGTTTGGGCTATTAAAATCCACAACAAAACCAAAAAGCACCTTTGCATCATTGCGGACAAACTGAATACCATGCCCTGGGTATATAGTAGATGAACAGAACCAACACTTCTCTAACCTCATCTTCTATGATTTCCTGCAGATAAACAGAAAATAAAGAGGAAAAAAATATATACAAATCAAGGTTACAAGCAAATTCAATTAAAGTTGATTTGGATTGCTTGTCTTTATTGATTTCTAATTGGATTAATTGAAAAGAAATCTAAAATTAAACCACATTAAGGTTTTTCAACAGATTACAGGCTTGATTAAGATTTCAAGAAAGTCTGATAAAACCAAAAAAATATATATATATATATATATATAAAATAAATGTTGGGAACAAATTTATAATCCCATTTAATCTTTCTATCAGTTTATAGGTGTCTCATTCAAATATTAATATTATTGGAAATAGAAGAACTGAAAGTCACTTCTTTTTACACTGAAAAATTGAAAATTAGCCTACCCAACATAAGACAGAGAACGTGCTTGGAAGAGGATGCCCAGAATGCGAAACCCAGATATGACACAAACAGCAGATTGCTTGCAGAGCGATCTGGAAATCAAATTAGAACCAAACCCAACGCATAACATAAACTTCGAATTTATTATTGAAGATTATACCATATTTAATATGAAATTGGTAAACAGAAGCAAAAAAAAAAACCTAACTATAGCTGTAATCAACGGACCAAAAAACCTAAAATATGACAATTTTACATGCAATTTTAAATGGAAGAGTATGCGGAAACCAATAAATATTTTTTGAAAAAAAGAAGAAGTAAAAAATGAATAACGGCTTACCAGAGAACAACGGCATAGACCGAGACAGCTCAGAAGCAAAGAATTTAAGAATGAAGAGAGAGAGAGAGAGAGAGAGGGCAGAGGTATAGAGAGATACTGCAGAAGACACAGAGGGAGCGGCTGAAGAATGGGAATGAATGACTCAGGGGAACACTGGGTGGGCGGTGAATAACGTATAACAGAACGCCACGTGTATATAAATTTTACATTAATTCTTTAATTCAAATATTTATAATTGTAGAGTAAAACACACACGCCTTTCAGTTCTAATTATTTAATTAAAAAATTAAATAACACTTTATTATTATTATTTCACTTTCTTCTCAATTATTAATAAATACAAATATTTATTTTTCAAAATTATATTTAAACAAAGCAATTTTATTTCTATATTTATTAGAAGCTTTTCACTAAATTAGTTGAAATTTAATCTTGTTTAAAACAAAACCAATCAAATTTTTTTTTTCCAGGAAAAAGCCTAATAATTTGAAACACATCATCCATTTGTCGTGTATCATAAGGACCCTTGCATAATTTTACAATGTTAGATTAATTTTATTTACTTCAATGCAATAGACGAGTAAAATGGCATTTAAAAGTAGAATTTTGGAAAACATTATTACTAATTGATTCCGTTATGGTACACATATAGTGGCCCTCTAAGCATACAATAATTTCAGACTGTCTGAGAAAACTAACCCCCCCTCCCCCTCTCCTCATTTTGGAGCCTCACGAGACACAAAAACACTGCATGGCTAGTAAAGCCGCCACCTTTGCGAAATTCAAAGAAAAAAGAGAAAATTATATAAAAATAAAAATGAAACTCATCCTAGAACTATGCAGTACACTTAAAATTCAGGTTTTTACTTTTATGGGTGTAGTGAGCTATCAAGATGAAGGAGCATATTCTTGGATTGCTGTAGCCAGTTGATCTCGATCCTCTGCCGATTTCAACCTAAATAAGAAGGTACGAGCCACTACATTGTCTCTATCATCAGCACCATTGCCATCACCATCTCCCTGCAAAAAGCCAGTGAAAAATTGCATACATAACACTGCGAACCATCCTTAATATGAATCGAACATGAAAAATCATTCAGATTTTTAACTTATATTTATTACCGCAGTATGGAATATTGCTACGATGGAGTTTTTCTGTGAGTTCGTCTTGATACCCGGATAAAGCAAAGCATTAAGCAGCAGTTTTCCCACCTGTCCATCAAAGCAAAATATGTTAGAAAGTGAAACTCCAATTCAATAGGTTTTGGAGGAAGAAAATAAGCTGTCACTGAATCATCCTTCTAACAAGATAAATGGGAAGAACAAAAACAGAACAAGAATAGAGCATTTATTAGCCTAATTGAGGGTTTGAAGGAAGGAACAAACGGAAAAGAAGTACAGGTGTAGAACCATGATGTGAAACATACATCATTTCGAACAAGAATTGTTGGTTTCGATTCTTTTGCACCCTTGCTCACACCCTCTTTGCATTTAATGGAAAGCTGCCCTGTGCCTTTATCTTTCCATGCATCTTTATCTGCAGGATCACTAGACTGGACATATGAAAAATAGAGAGAGAAAGTTAGAACAATAGCAAATATTCAATGTAAGATGTCAAAAATGTCCCCGTATGCAAAATAGTCAAAAGAAGAAAAAAAAAATCTAATTATGTAAACATCTGCAAAGAACACTATCTAGTTTAAAAACTATAATTGAGGATGCTGTCTCAGAGACAATAAGACCATACACAACTTTGTAAGCACACACCTTCACATAAAGTTTACATTTGACCTCATGTACAACAACAACACCCTTTTCTTCAGTTTTTTTCACAGATGGGCTGCTAGGTGCCTCCAATTCATTTTCTGATTACCAAAAGAACATTCACTGGTTAAGGAGGAACAAGAATTCTCATAAACATAATTACTCTACTCAAAGCATCATATTTGTATATATGGGGATTATGAAGGGAGTAGATACAGGAGCATTTTATCAGTTCATACAAGGAGCATGTCATCAGATGCTCAATAATCAATCTTGAAGCACTCTGATAAGGCTTCAATACTTGCACATTTACTGATCAACAGCGACACAAAAAGATAAAATAGACAACATAATATTTGCTATCTTTGATTTACCCACTTGTCCATCTTAAGCCAAATTTTGGAAGCTTAAAACGCACCTCCATCAACTCAATAGCCCCTCTACTGGGCAATTAGTCTATTTGGATACTAAGGCATACAGAATAACAAAGGGGCAAAAAATCAAACGTACATGAAAAGCAACGAAGACAACTAGTAACAAAAAATAGAATATTCACTGTCTCACCACCATCCGCATCATCTGAAGCATTACTGTTTGCAGGAACTGAACTTTGATTTCCTGCAACAGAATTAAATAAACAGACCAAAACAAAGGGCATTAAATTGACATGATACTGATGCAGCAACATGATAGTCTACTCAGAAAGTTGGTCAACATGTAAAGGAATCAATTTAAATATCTAACTCTTTAACTTGACTTCATTGAGGTAAATATGTTCATTTACTACTGAGATCCCAATCCAATTATGTCTTTGTGACATGGGAAACAAAGAGTTAGCTTTCATCCACACAAGGTAGGAGATAAAAATTGGAGTTTTGGGTTTAAATTCTCAAATTTATTAATGTTTGATTTAATGCTCCATACTCTTAGCAACAGAAACTGAGCATACACATCATCACTGATTTCAATGGTGTATTTTGTAGGATATTTCATATATCATTCTTTTATACACCTTCAGGGTTCATCTGATATTAGAACAAGTTGACTTAGTTTAGACTTCTACTGAAATACAATTATACAACATAAAATATCCGCATTAAAACATAATTTTAATTTTAATTTTCTCTGGCATATAGTTTCAGTTTTTTTTTTTTTCTTTTTAATAATAATAGCAATATAAGCATTGAGCCACTATAAACTATAAATATAACACAGTACTAGAATAGCACTTACCAAATGAGAATGGGGTTTGATTGTTTGAGAATAACCCTGAGCTTTGAATGGTTTGATTATTAGAAAATAACCCAGAGCTTTGATCGTTGGAGGATACCCTAGATCTTTGACTGTTGGAGAATGCCCCAAATATTTGATTACCACCGAATCCTACTTGACTTTGAGCGCCAGAGAATAATCCAGAGTTTTGCTTATTTAATAATGCACCAGAACTTAGATTGTTGGAGAATACTCCTGTGGAGCTTTGATTATTGGAGAATGCTCCTGCAGAGCTTAGACTATTGGAGAATGCTCCTGCAGAGCTTTGATTATTGGAGAATGCTCCTGCAGAGCTTAGACTATTGGAGAATGCTCCTGCAGAGCTTAGACTATTGGAGAAGGAGCTTTGATTATTGGAGAATGATCCTGCAGAGCTTTTATTATTGGAGATTGCTCCTGTGGAGCTTTGATTACTGGAGAATACTGCAGCAGAGCTTTCACTATTGAAGAATGCTCCAGCAGAACTTTGATTGTTGGGCAATAATCCAAAACTCCATGAAGTTGCAGAATTCGCAGCAGTACTCACAGGAGTAGATCCAATTTTGGTTTCAGGGATCAATTTCTTCTCAGCAGTATGAGATCCTGCAGCAGGAAGACTTTCTCCTTTACCGGAATTCGCTTTCAGCCATTTGACAACATCAGTGAATTTCTCCTGAAATGAAATGGTGAACAGAGGGGGGGTGAGGGGGGAGGGAACTTGACATGCAATGTCAAGATCTAAACATCGATTTATTTAAAACTGCATAGAGTAGCTAGTTGACCTCCATCAATATGATTTGTTGTTGGACACTATAGACGTAAAACAAACTAAACCTGAATGGTTTTTGGAAAGCAACTTTTCCAAATCATCAATTGGGAAAGGTGGATGTATCTAGAGAGAATAATATCATCTTCCAAATACAGAAGTCATAAGGAGTTACCATAATGTTTGAAGCATGAGCAAGGTAGTCTTGCACACCATCTTCCCAAAGCTCGTCAGGATGGTCTTTTAATTGTGTCTGCACCCAACTGTGAAGAGAAAAAGAGAGAGATACAAGTACAGGAAAAATTGTAATTAGTTCTGGTTTTTCTGAAGGCTCATAAAATAAACGGCAACAAAAGAAACATATATCTAGTTGGGAAACAATTTAACTACGGACTCCAAAAGTAATGTAAAGTATGAAAAATGGGGAGCGAAAGTGAAGAACAAGAAACCTAATTGCTTAGCTGGATAAGACCATGATAAGGATAGAACTTAACAGGAAAAATCAATTAACCAAAATGCTAGATGATGAGAAAACTAATCTATTTACCAAAAAAAGAACAAATCTGAAAACATAAAATAAGGACCTTGCAAATTGGGTGTTGAGAGCTCTCACATGCTGCCGTGATGACTCTGCTCTCTGCAAATCCAATTGAGGTGTACTCGTTGGTTGCTGCTGAGAAGTTTCTGCCCTGTGAACATCAAATGGGGATCCTGCCATTATTCTCTTATTCCGGAACTGCATCACCATTGAAATATGTTAAAATACAATAAGCATCGACACAATGGTAATGTTAAATCCAGAGCAATATAAGGAACCGCACCACAACAAAAAATATATATATATATATATATATATGTGTGTGTGTGTGTGTGTGTGTGTGTGTGTGCCTTATTTGTAAAATAAATGTTTAACTACCAACCCTTTTTTATTTCTGTTTTATAAAACCTATAATCATTAGCTTTTACAAACTGAAAAAGCCAACAGAACCCGTAATTCAAAAAGCAGTACCCGATAGACCAATACTACATAAATTATACTCAAAAATAAAGATAACCACAACTTCAAATCAACCCGGAAGCTACGAAAGAAAGCTCAAAAATAAATATTAAACTTCAACATTGAGTTAAACAATCGCATTGAGTTCAGTTTCTCTCTGGTCGTTTTTTCAGACACTAAAAAATGGGAGAAAGATAATGAAAATTTTAGAATTGCAGTCTCTCGCTGGCTTTTGCCAGCAGCAAACTAGAGAAAATTGAATAAATAGATAAGTAATACTAAGACTGAAAAATTTTAAATTTTTAAAATACAAAGAAGTTTAAAGTTACAACCCATATCAAAACCCGAAGCTCCATTAGCGTTTCAGCATACGAAACAAGGGATAGAACAGGAAAACCAAATTAGGGTTAGCACAATACTCATTAATAGAAAAGGGGGAAAAATAGCGGGAGAGAGAGCGGGGCAAAAACAAAAGAGTAAATATACATATACAAAATTGAAAAGGGAAGAGAAACTCACGGCCGAGTCGTCCGTATCGGGTTTCGAGTCCGAAACACCGAAACGTTTCGTTCCTTTCAACATGATTCGGGGAGCTTTTACAGTTCAAAAGCGAAAAATAGGGTTCTTCAAAAATTCTTGTGCTTTTCTCTCAGGCTACGCTCAGTATAAGCACGAAAGTGGCGAAAAGAACCTTTTCCATTAAAACCGAAAAATAAAAAATCGTCGATTATGGACCATACGTAGCCGTTGGATCAGGTGGGGAAGTTACTTTCAATTGGAACCGTTGGATGAATTAGGACGCGTGGAGACTTTATATGAGTTTCGAGTTTGGAAGCTGCATATGGGCCACGTGCTTTTGTTAGTTGTAGAGCGCCGGAGAAGAAGGACGCCCATTCTGATGGGGCCCGCCACGTTCTAGTATTTTGATTATTATTTTCTACAAATGTTTTTAAATTCTACAACTGGGCTTGGCCTGTCCACACGTGCTTTTGAAAGTTAAATTAGCTACTTCTATATACATTCCATTTTGAACTGTATACACCTCGTTTTGTTTCTAATTTATACCACTGTTACACTGTCTTCAGTAACAGATTACTGGTTACATGACAGCGGGCCTCTAAACACATATCAAAGCCAATTAACAATAATTAAACTATTGATAAATATATTCCTCATTGAAACCCAATGAAGTAGGAGTTAAATACCAACAGGAAAAAATATATATAAAAACCCAAAATATTTCAATCCAAATAGTCCAGCACAAAACACACTACCTTTAAGATTTTTCTAGCTCTAGTTTTCTCTTCCATCCTCATTCCCTCTGAATCAATGGATGTACCACTTGATGACCTATCATTGCTTATGCATTCAATATTTCAGACAATTTTCCTCATAATGTTGGGGAAACCATGCCAAATTTACCTCCTTTTCTAATAGGAGAAACCTTGCACATGGTAAAGGTCTCTTTCTGTAAAATTATTCAATCACAAAAATGCTTAAACTGGTAAACCATTTCCACTACAGTAAATGTCTACATTAGAACTATAGCTAATTTCATATTCTTTCTTCTTTTTTTTCCCTTGACATGTGGTCTCTTTTCCTTCTTCTATGACGCGGGATTAAAAAAAAACTCCAAAAGAATGAAACAGAAGTAAAACGAGAGACAAATTAGTGGTGAATCCATATGCCTTGTCTTCAAATCAAGTTCTTTTTCTCCTCATCTTCCGAAATTTCTTGATTTCCTACTTGCTCCCTTTCCATGTTCAAAGTGGACTTTGAATGTTTAACAACAGCATTTTGGACTGTACTCCAACTGGGGACTTTATTCTCTGGCACCATCTTTAGTATGATGCCCATCGATATGAGTAGTAGCCCTGTCCCATGCTGTTCAGTCAATGGCTTTGTAAAAATCATGTATGACAGCAACAAAGTCACTGCCTTTCTAGCAGTCGTTATCTGCGGGCCAACATCCAACAGAAACTCCATTAGTTAAACAGATATCGATCAGAGATGGTTAATAAGAGATCCTACATAAACAGAAAGGAATATTTTTTGTACCACAGCAATTAAAGCAACAGAATTTATTTGGTTCCTGTATGTGTAAGTTATTTTACTTTGATATGGATTGCTGCTATGAAGCATGAGAGGAGAAAAATGAATTACCATGGCAGTTGTGGCAGCACCGAAGAGAGCAATGAGGGATAACACTGACACTTGTCCAACATATGTGGCCATTGCTTCAAAGACTAATACCCCATAAACATAAGGGTGCTGCAATTTATAACAGAAATATAATAGGCAAAGGTGATATCGAGGAAGATGGTATCAGAGGAACAGAAAACGCTTAAAACATAAGAAAATGAGGTGGGGGCAATTGAAATGATTCATAATTTCAGGTTTTGAAATTCTTTTAGAAGCATGATGAACAAAGAGGCAGTAATCAAACATCTTTTACCAGCTTTCAGTTGGTTAGGGTATAACTCATGAGCTCTCTAAATACATATTTCTCCACTCTATAATCTTCAGTACCATGGTGGTCAAATTAAGACATGGAAATTGCTTCATGCAGTTGATGTTTTTGAACCATTTCATTTGTCCTTTTACAAGAAAATAGCTATAATTCTTCATAAACTTCCAATGGCATTGGCCAACTTTACTAAGGTACATATGCAGCTTTACTCAATTACCAAATTTTTCTCTCCTATAAATTATTCTAGGTTGGAATTGGTTGCTAATTACTTCACTACTACACCATTAAGCAAAATCACAAAATGGGGATTCTTTATAATTAAACAAGAAGGAAATAATGAACGAAAAGAAGAGAGAATGATTCTTTAAGATCATTATACCTCAGAACATGAACTCCAGGCCCTAAACAGTTCTCCTGTTAAAATCATAGGTGGAACTAAGAAAGGCAATCCAACCACAGTAGAGCAGAACAACATCTCCATCTGTCAGAAAGATAAAGAAGAAGATTGTTAAGACAAGAAGCAAACGTTTGCATTTAATCCATCATGCATTCATATGCTCAATAGAAAAATAAAGCCCACCTGTGTGGTTTCAGGATTCATGGTAAAGATTGCCTCTTGCAAATTCCCCAGAAAAGCATCCATCACTAGAGAACCAGAAATCATTACGACACCCATCATGCTAAAATTGGGAGATGTATGAGCATCCGCTAAGGTGAAAAGGATCAGACCAATTACTAGAAGTATTGCAGAGATGTATTCATGAAATGGGTATTTCCTTCTCAATCCAGGAATGAAGGCTCCCATAACCATAACAGGCAGTACCTGCAGATCCTCGGTTACATTAAAGTTTATGTCTAGGATAAAAAAAAATCTTGGACCAAGTTTAAGTCACATATCCTAAAATTTCAAAAGAGGTTCTATCAAGCATTTGACATAATGAGTCATATTTATTTGAAACCATCTTTTGTTTAGTGCTTACCTTTGTAGATTTAAACATTATCTGTGCCGGATAATTAAGAAAAGCTAACGATCCCTTTGTCAACCCTTGAGAACCCATAAGAACAGCAGAGAGCGTCACGTATGTCTTCCATGGGTTCACCATTTGCTTGGTGGTGAAACCTTGGAGGTATATGAGCGAGATGTACACAAATCCTTGCACAAAGGTGAAGTACCATCCGTAGCTGGAGGACAAAGAGCATATGGACAATTCAAAAACAGAGTTAGAATAATCATATATATCAGAGGTCTTTAAATGATTTACGAAGCTAGAATGCCAGCTTACCTGAACTGGAGCCGATTGTACACGTATTCCTAAGATCAGGCGCAATAAACATGTCAGTGCCAAAAGTAAAAGGGGCTCCATGAAATAAAAATAGAAACTAAAAAACAATAAAACAATGCATTAAAAAACAAACGCAATGTTTTGAACATGAAAAACCCATCTATGAAATCAATTTGGCATAAAGATGAACTCTAACTACCTGAGACTCTAAATTAGCAAAAACCAGCTTCTCCTTTTGGTTTCATAGGAGATGTGGTAGAGGAAAAACATAAACTTTATTTTTCATAATAAACACAGACAAACAAAAACCAGTTTAAATTATTTTTATTTTGCATCTCTTTCATAAACAAATCAAACGTGACTCCTGAGATAGGAAATTCCAGGTTGTATTATTTTCACATATCTCTTTCAGCAACCAAACAGAGGATAACCTTTGTTTTAAAAAATGCCAGGATTAACAAACCAACAATAATGCAAAGCACGAGAAACAATTAAAACCTTTGGAAAGAAAATAACACAAATCCATATCTTTATATAAAAATGTAAAGTACATATTTTGTGGCAAAAATTAAAACCAACCTCGCAAACGCCATTGACGAGGTAACCAAAGAAGAACCCAGAAGAACAAATAACGAACTGTTGCCATTTCGGCCTGTCATTGAGGGAAATCCCAAAAAGGGATCTCGCTTGATCCTCGTTCTTCATCACGTCGAACCCAAAAACCCAATTAAAACCAAACAGAGCCAACACTGACAATAAAAAAAGAAAAAGCAGAGAGAAACTGAATATTCTCAGCTTTGCATGCCCATTTAAATTATACGAAAATAAATATAAAAAAGATTCGAAAATATTTAGTTTATTACATGAAGAAGAAAAGTATCAGGCGCAGCGACTTTTCGTAGAAGACTCTCTGACCCTCCCTAAATCGGAGCGAGCGAGCGACAGAGAGAAGTAAGGTTTGTGCTATCTATTTAACTCTCTCTCTCCCTCTCTCTCTCAACGTAACAGGCTTGAAAGCAGGAAGGTTTTTGAAGGAAGAGGATGGCAACGAGAAAGTAGCCTGGCGATTCACATGAATCACGGTCCACATGGAGGGTTTACTAAATTCCAGTTTCCCGGAAAATGGAATTTTCGCGGAATATAAATTACTGGTTCGATTTGATTTGGTAATTTGCTTCAAAAAGTCTCGCTGTTTGGCAACTACATGATGCATTGACTTTCATCCCCTACGTGGCTCAATAAATAAATAAATAAAACCATGCAGAGCAGCATCACTAAGCATTGCTCACCCAATAAGGACTAAACACGCTTTGAGAGAGAAAAGGCCAAAAAAAAAAAAATCTCACGCTCCTAAATTAATTTAAATTTAATTTTTAAAGCATCATCCAATGATATATTGCTCTTTGTTTTTTCAATTAAAAGATATTATTTTGTTCAAAAATTTCCTGTTTTGTACATGGGAATAGCGTGCACAGAAATTTTTTTAAAAAAAAGTTTACTTGCTATTTTAATATTTAAAATAATATGTTAATATTTAATAATTTTTTCTTACACTTTATAAAAGTATATTTAAAATATTATATAAAATATAAAAATTTAAACTCTAATTTTTGAAAATAAATATAAGAATTTAATCATGGCTGAATCACACTTCCCTCGTGTTTGATGCATAACAAAATCCTCTTTATAAAAGTCATGTTGATGCGTAACAAAATGGTATGTAATTAATTAATATATAGTTTGATGTTTGGTTAGAGAGAAAAAAAGCATGGAAAACGGAAGAAAGGATGAAAAACGTAAAAAAAAAAGAAAAAGTGCAATTCTATCTTCGTGTTTGAGCAAACCAAAGCGTATGAAAAACGTAGGGTACTTTTTTGTCATACACGCCACGGTGTAGACCTTTTTGGGCAAAATAACTATGGAATGGGTGCACAAAAGTCAATGATTTTTTCCATGGCAGGCAGGTATGGTATACTATTCAACTTTTTATTTTCTAAATATTAAAATATGCATTTTCCTTAATATATTTGAATTACGTCTCCTTTTAATTACTTGAAAAAAAAAAACATCTAAAAAAATATTTCAACTTTTTCTTTTTCACTTGCGTAGTAATGTTTTAGATACAAATTATAATTTGATGGTTAAAAAAAGTTTAGTTTATCATATCATATAATACAACTAAAATTTATCTTTAGGTAGGAGTACTAGGAGATTGTATTTCCATAAATAGTTTTTAAAAAATGCATGCATATATTAACATTTTTATTTATAATTCAGGGGGACAATGCGCTAAAATTCTTCGTAAATATTATTTTAAATTTAAATATCCTTAAATTATAAAATATAACCAATTTGACATGTCAATATTATAATTTAATTATAAATTTCGTAGCACGCTTTAAAAAAACAAAAAAAATTATAATTAGCTCAAAATTAATATTTCTATAAAAAAAAATGCATATACATATTTAAAAAACAAAAATAAAAGATTGTCACGTATTTTTATTTTATTTTTAAATGCAAAAAATATGGAGATATTTTGTGGAAAGAGTAGGCTCCTCACGCAAGACACTGGTGATTGGTCTTAATTACCCTCCCGCTCCTCAGTCGTATTGAGGTTGAGCACCGTCCCCCGTTCATTTGCCCGTGTGGTTTTAAACAATTTCAATAAAACCAATATTTAAAAAAAAAAATGTACAAAAATATCTAAATAATACTCCATTCGCAAGACCAGTATATTAAATTTATTAAAAATATGTTAATATTTTTAAAAGAAATAAAGACGTGCGTACAAAATATACATGATCCTATAAAAAGTCAATGAACTTATTTAGCACCTAATATTATTACTCTGATAAATCTAGTGAGTTATAAATGAATTTTGTGGGAGTAATTTAGGTATTATTTTGTTAGGAACTTAGGACGCCCACATTAAGATAAATTTATGTGCGTAATAAATTATTTGTTCACTAAATTGTGCCTAAATCCACTCGGCCAATGTACATGGGCCTTGATTGAGTAGGTAAAATCAGATCGAAGGCTGAGAGCCTTGAAGGGCTTCAGCTAATAAGCCCAATGATCTGGACTCCATTGGGTGGGATTGGGTCAGGTTTGATAAACCAATAAATTTTATAAATTATTATAAAACATAAAAGAGGTTTGTCGATGAGGACAAATTGACACCCCTTGACTTTTTATAGTGAAAAATCGACCTTTTGATTATCGACTCTGTAATTGGAGGGTGAAATTTATTGGTGAAATTTATTGAACTTTCAAAGTTATCGACTTTGCAATAGGAGGGTCAAATTTATGGTGAAAATTTTCAACTTTCAAAGCTACGTTTTAGTGGAAAAAACGATATACGCTAATTTTATAAAGATAGTGACCCCCCCGTGGCGGACTCTTTGCTGGAAAAATGGACCTAAGTCAAGTCAGCATTGTGGTCAAAATATAATTTGGATTAAAAAAAAAAAAAAGGTTCAAAGAAAAAAGAAGGTTCTGGTACCTTTGAATGATGACTACTAGAAATTGTTAGCGTTGCTCCAGCTACCATGCTAAAATTGTCACATGCATTATTACATGTGAATGCCCTTCTCAAAAAAAATTAAATAAAAAGAATAAAAATGAAAGAAAGAAGGTGTGAACGGTTTAATTGAAGGGTAAACGTGTGGAGTGTAGGGGGTCCCAACAGAAGAAGACTCCCATGCCCATGTTCATCCCATCCCTTCGAGCGTAGCATTTTCATTGTCAAGTAGATTGTGCATTTGACAACACAATGTCCACTTTATGGGGCACGGGGTACGTGGTGGTCCTGCAAAGCTTGTTAGCTAGGACGATTATCTGTACAAATTTTGGGCCAATTTCTGCCCCCTTCTATTTATTTCAATTTAATGCCTATGATTTTGTAGTGATCCTCCTCCTACAAATACATCATCTTAATCTTATCACCATTTTTATGTAATACAAATCCATTATTCATCCACACTAAACTCTACTAAAAGCTATTCATAAAAAAAAAAAAAAAAAAACTCTATTAAACGCCAATAATAACATAAAATTTATTCATATCACATTAAATTATTATTTGATACATAAAAATTATCCATTTATAAATTTATTAGGCGATAAGAGCATATTCATTTCTCTAATAATTTTTTAAATAAAAAAACGTGTGGTTGACCAAGTTCACAATAAATAAAAAAAACTAACAATTATTTATAAAAAAAAAAAAAAAAAACTCAAAAGTTTCCATTATATAATTATTGTCCTTTGTTCTTCATGAAACAAATTACCTAGTCGGTAAAATAATTAATAAAATAACTGCATGCATGCTCTCTGAGATCTCTGTCTCACAAGTGGATTTTAGTCATTCAAGCCAAATGACGAAAACAACCCTGATGAGTGATCAGAGTTAAGGCCGGGTGCTACTCGAACAATGTTTGGAGTAATCATAAACCATCAAGCAAAAGCTGATCCAGCAAAGAATTCCAAAGCTCAACCTCCAGTTCTAAAATCAGTTGATGAATTTCATCATCCAAATTTCTCCACCCGCCACCCTTTTCCATGTCCTTCACATACCCATATCTGCCTTCCTTCACCTCCCAACCTATCAAAACCTCTTGTTGCTTCCCATTTATCCAATCCTCTGCCACCTTCATTACCTCCACTACTACTACTCCTGCCATCATTCTCTCTCTGAAGAAATCAAAGAGTAGGTTCTCTGATTTCATGAACGCCAACTTGTTCGATGGTGTTATGGTTTTGAATACCAGCTGTACCAGCTCTCTTGCTTTCTCTTCGCTTCCTTCTTCATCATCGTTATGTCTGGATGATACTGTTTCATTATCATCTTCAAGCTCTGACATTATAGCCATTCTTTTCTCTAAATCTACTGGCTCAGTTTGAGCCTGAAGGTTCTCGAATCGTCGGATCTTTTTATGCTTGAGTTTTTGTTTGCTTCCTGTGTTAATTATAATAAAACAGTTTTGTAATTAAGTTTTTGTTAATTTACATTAATTATTTAATATCTTTCTCTGAATGCGAGGGACAAATATAGTAAGAGAGTGCAAAATTACCTTCCGTGCGGCCAAGGCCACGACGGAAAGGAGAGGTAGCCTCATCTTCATCTTCATCTTCAAATGGACAATCCAACACCGACACAGGACTGAATTGTTCCTTCTCTTCGTTTGGCCACCCCTGTTACAGTTCAAATTCTAATTTAATTAACTTTATTTAATAATAAAACCAAACGACACGGTAAATAATATAGCATAAGACATTAATCTCAAGGTTATTGATAAGTACTTTGTCAAGTCATGAAAAACTACGCGAAAATTAAGAGTTTAGTCGTCCAATTCTTGCAGGACTGAACTTGGAACTTCCTTTTCAATTTTTCATATAAAGAAGGCTAAAACAAAAGATATCAAAAATATGCTACGCTTAGAGATTTAAGATATTTAACCCTTTTTTTCTTTTTGCCAATTCTTTCTAATACAGTTTCAATTGACAGTACCACGACACATTAGCTAAAAAGTGGCTATGTTTACCGAGAACAAAAAAAGCTAAAAGCGGCTATGGCAAGAGCAAGACGGCGAACATTGAATAATACTGGCAATTACGTAATGTCTAGAAGACAATAATCTAGTCAATATTATAACAACCAAAATTTAAAAACTAGAACTGTACAACTAACAAAAATTGAAGCACCTTTCACCGAAAAAAAAAACAAAAATTGAAGCACCGACAAAATATGAGAATTGGTGGCGCACCATAGGCTCATTTAAAAACCCATAAATTGACTAAACTGCTCCTTTCAAGTTTTGATACATACTTAGGCCCACCCATGACCCCCTCTTTCTAATCAAATGTCGATGCTGGCTTTCTACAAGGGTTTTTACGTAAATCAAGCAGTTTTTTTTTAAAGCGTAGGCGTGTAATTTAGTATCCCGTATACTAATAGCAGATAGACTTGCACATTTCAATGCCGTGGATCCCGCAAATAGACAATACGTAGCGGGATCGTTGGCGTTGGAATAGTTTTCTGTGGAGCAGCGTATGCGTATCCATTTCCCGAGAAATACTCCACACTTGATCCCCACGCAATCCCAAGGGCCCAGCTAGCTAAGCTGTGCCCTTCCACAGCTCCACTCTTTCCCTCCTGCTATCAGATTTTCAAAATCCCCAACAAGTCCCTCCCTAATTCCACTCACCAACTTAATCGAAAAATAAAAAAATAATGCGTAGTGAAGTTTGTAGTTTTTTTTTTTTTTTTGGGGTAGAAGTAGTGAAGTTTGTAGTTGATTAGTAGTTTTGGTAGCTTAATAATAAATAAAGTGACCGGTCACCAACAGACACAGATAACATTTTTAATACACACGCGAAGCACTGAATACAAAACCTTTGTACTTACCTTCGCGTTTTGAAAAGGGCTGGCAGTGGTGGTGGTTGCTGTTTCTACCGAATCCTCACCGACAGTTATATCTACTTTCTTGTTGACCTTTCTTGATATATCCTTGCCAACTTTCACAACGACGTCGTTTGCAGTAGAACTCTCAGAGTTACCGTTTGATGATCCAGACGACATGTCTGAAGTAAATTCGCTCTCAGCCCCACTGTACCTGTTGCTGCTGGTACTAGTCGACAGCCTGGAAGTGACTACGGTGCTAGAGATGGTATTCTGATCGGACGGCTTATGGTCATCATGTTCCTCGAGGAAGTCACGGAACGATCTCCACCGTCTAATATTATCTCCTTCGTCGAGTACTCTCTCTGTTTTCCACCAAAAGCTCTTCCTTAACAGCTTCCTAGAAATGCTTCTCGGGAGAAGTCCTTTTCTGGGTTTATTTGACGTGGACGGAGACGGAGACTTAACGGAAGGAAACGGAAACTGCTTAACAACTTTAATAACGACATCTGAAGCTCGCTGCAGAGCAGAGACGGTGATGGAAGCAGCAGCTCTGGAACGGCTTCTCCGGTGAAGTACTTGCTTGGTGTTACTGCCGTTGGATACTTCTCTGGGTTTGAGATCGATCTCCAGGAGGAACCGGACGGTTGTGCAGCACTGTCGCCGTGGTAATGATTTGAAGCCGTTGGATGAGCATGAGCTCAGATCTTCCATAAGGAAGTCTTTGAGCATCAACGGCCTCCGTTCACTAGTTTTGGATTTTCTCAGCCTACGATCAGAAACAGAAAGGGAACCCATTTTTTCTACAGAAAAAGTTAAAGCCAAGTTTGAAACCTTTTGAGCTGAGGATTGAGGAATATGAAGAAAAGGTCACAAATTTAAAGCTCAGAGCTTTATTAGAAAGTATATTCAATTAAAGAAGGGAAATAAAGAGAGAGAGCAAAAGAAGTTGAAGGTGGGACAGAGATTCTGAAAAGCAGTATTGTGGTTTAATATATATGATCAGATAGACAGAGATGAAGCATTTAAATTCTGAATTCTGGTAGGAGAGAAACCAAATTAAGCTTCCATAAATAAAAAGAAAGAAAGCTCAGAAAAGCTAACAGCTGGCTAAAGCTTTAACATAGAAACTAGTACACTAATTAGGAAGAGAGATTTCTATATATATGAAGGGTACGTAGAGAAAAATACAAAAGATGGGATTTTTATAAAAGGGTTTGAAGAAAGAGAGAGGTAAGTTCTGGTTTCTGGGTTTGAAGATCTCAAGGTGTTCAGAGATCAAATCTATTAGGCCTGAGAGAGAAGAAACAAGAAGAAGAGGAAATGGAAATGGAAGAAGAAGAAGCTCCGGGTGAAATTTGAATATGAAGTTTTGTTATTTTATTGGTTTTCTTTTCATAAAAAAAAATAAAAAATTTTGATGTAATTTTATAGGTCTAACCTTTTATTAGTGAATAAAATTATTTTATTGTTTCAGTTTTATAATTTTTTCAGAATTTAAAATTTATATTTTTAGTAAATTTTTTTTTATGTATTAAATAAGATTGAATATATTAAGATAATAATAAAATTTATTAAGATTTAAATAATAATATAATAATTTTTATAAACGATAGAACAGTTGATTTCATTTATATCATGCCACGCCCTCAGGTGCTATTTTATTGGTAATTTTGAAAGTTCACTGAGGATGTGAATTAGTTTTATAATATAAAGCAGATATTTGAACTTGGAATATTTAATTGGGTGGTGGTTTTGGGAGTTTGGATTTTGGACTGGCATGCGACCAATAGTTGACCTTATCTATTATTTATTAATTTTCTGATATTTATTATATTAATATTCTCTCAGCTCACTTCCATGCAAGAAACTGTGCTCCTTCTCACGCGCTTCGCCACGTGTGCATGCGTGCTCTTGTCTCAAACCATGTAGTCACGAGCTGCTGGCACGGGATTCGCTTTGACCATGTAGCTCCCACAGCTTGCTCATAAGAAAAAGTTGTTATTCAAACAAAATCAAATTTTAATTTCTTTTTGCCTTTTATCAAAACAGGTGTCTAGTTTCTTATTGGATCGGCTAACTAATTCTTAAACACACAAAAAAAAAAAAAAAACATTTGGTACATTCTTTGACTTGAAATCTAAATATGCACTGTGGTAGCTAGCAGCAGAGTCGTGCGCCACTTTGTTACTTTAACATAAATCAAATATGGGTCAGACACGTTTTAGACAGGCTCTTACATAGCGTATTTTTTTCATTTTGACAAATATAATTAATGTGGAATTTAAAGTGATATATATTCCTTGCATTTTTTTCGTTTTCATTAAAATATATATAATTAATGTAATACGAACACCCATGTTCAACTAAAATATTATTTTGTTGCATCTATATAGAGCTGCAGTAGCATAAAATTATTGAATACTCACTGTGAATCTCCGATACAACACATTACTACTATAAACTGCAAAAGCTCAGAAAAGATGACAAAGTACTAAATATTAAACCCTCTGTGGCTTAAACAGATAATAATTCATCAGACTGATCAATGCACCCCATGCCATAACAAAATTGGACCACACCCAACTATTAGCATTCCTTCCAGGTGCACTGCCCTTGATTTCATATTTACAGCATTCACCAACTCATTGGGCGACATTTTTTAATTGGGTTTGAGTTAGAGTATATAAATATGTAACGGATTTAAGTTAAACATATTGTCCAGAGCATGTATATATATAATTGATCACTCATATACTCTGTGTTACAACGATGTGATACATAAGAGGAGGAGAAAATTAACTTTATATGCATATACATAGAGGTTCAATAATTGACCAGACGTAATTATCCCCATGTAACCCTGAATGGAAAGCCGCCACTTGAGAATTAAGATAATCGAACTGGCGTTGAAAACTGTGTCATGCACCACAAGTGTACGTCTATGTGTATATATTTATATTTATTTAAACTGGGAAAAAGATTATTCCATTCGGATACTTCACACGCATCTAACCAAGTACATGCTACGAAAGTCATGCAGGTACGTTGTACATTTTAAGAAGGTTACCCCCCAGTGTTTTTGTGCTACTAAGTACATAAATGCACAATCACATTCATTTGACCCAATAGATAACCTTGAGCTTTGCATGATAGGAAGGTAGACTAGTCATAATAGACCACACACGCGTCCAACAATCGGATATTCCACAACCGAATTAATTAAATAACACAATAAATTGAACGTCCTATCAACTGTCAACGGCTACCGAATTTGTGGTGTCTAATCAAATTTTACTTAATTGAATAAAACTTTCCACGACACTAAACGAGTGATAATTTTTTGTAGGTTAAAATTTATATAAATTAAACTGATATATTATTTGTATTTTATCGTAATTTTATAGTATTTTGTAAATTTAGATTATTTGTCTTTATATACATATATATTTAATTAAAATTTAACATCTTATTTAAATATAAAAAAATAAATTAAATTGTGAGTATACATTAAATTTTAATTGGAGGACTCAGAAAGGCAGAAGGAATGTAATATGTGATCCGAAGTTGGATACTCATAGGCTGATACTCGACCTCAATAATGAGCTTGAAAGCTTCTCAACATGTTCACCGCCCATCTATAGTTGAAATACACGTTGATGATCATATATTTTGTCTGCATGCATGTCAAAGTCACACAAAGCTCCACCCAAAACACATTTTAATTATTTCTTAACTCTGTAGCTTCATTTTTTCGCTAAACATGTTTTAACGATCGAATGCAAACAATATATTACACGAATTTTAATTGCTATAGTTTATAAATTTTGTCATTTTATTTTGATTTTAGTGCTACTATTAATCTCGTACATATAAAAACGTACCTGAATTCCTTGACTGAGAGTTACGGTCTACACTAAAAAATGAAGTAGTATCTATCCAATATGACCATGATTTACTCTTTATTACTGAAAGAAAAAACACTTGTACTCTTGAGTTTAAGTATATGGCACACTAGCATAAAGATTAATATGTGTAGCTGAAACAATAGTTCCTTCTTGATCAAACCTATATATATATATATATATATCCAATAATCCACTTTAATTAAATTGAATATTAAGTGGAGTGGATACAAAAATTCAAAGAGGAAAATCTTAAATCAAAGAATAGAGAAAAAAAGACACATACACTAATTTTAAGCAATGAGTGAGTATGGACAGTCTTATAATATAAAGCATGTAAAAATCTTCAAATGGAATAACTCCACAACGGCACATCTTCAGCTCTTTCCAATTCTTCTTCCCAGTCCATTCCATAATTCATTAAACAAGGAGGTGGAGACAGTAGAAGACCTTCAGCCATATCAGCAAGCAACCTTGGCATGTCAAACACTGCCTCTTCATCCACATAAAACAACTCCTTCTCTTGCATTCCCTTCACCTTCTCTTCCTCCATTTCCTTACTCTGACCTTCACCGCACTCACACACCCCACCAAACTCAGGAGGCCGGAAAGCTTCGGCCGCCTCCGTAGCCGCCTTACGTATTTCCTTAGCATCCGTAGAAGCCGGCTTTGGCAACCGGCAAGCAGAGTCGGCGAAGTTCAAGCAAGCAGACTTCCCTCTATACACCAAAGCAGCAACGTCGTGTGCTCTAGCCGCCATTTCAGCAGTTGGGTACGTCCCCAGCCATATCCTCGACTTCTTGTTTGGCTCACGAAGTTCGCAAACCCACTTGTTGTTGTTCCTCTGACGCACTCCTCTGTAAACCGGGTGCCGAGTCTCCTTGAAAATCCTCCTCCCAGCTCGCTTCTTGGGCCTGCTTGAAGCCAGTATAACTTCTTCATCGGAGTGAGAAAGTCGACGAACAGAGCACGTCCCGGCGTCGGACAACGACGACGACTCCGGCGCGTCGATAGCATCCGGCACAAAGGGGTACGGGTCAGAGAGCTGAGTGAAAATATCCATTTCGAAGGATAAAAGTAATTGTTGGATTGTTTGATTTGAGTCTGAAGTAGTGAGAGTAGAGAAGTAGTCTCGGATTTCTTGTGGTGGTTTGTTAAAGTTTTAAGCCGAAATGAGAGTGTGGAGGCTGGCTGCTTATATAGTTTTGTTTCGTACTGAAGGAACTGAGTACGTGGGACACGTGGGGCTTTGTTTCCGACACGGAAAGCCAGGCTGGAATGCCCACGGTTCCCACTGGGTATAAGCATCCTCACACTTCATCTTTTCGTTTACCAGGTCTTACTTTAAGTCTTCCATCTCTCCCATTTTCAGTCCAAGTGAAGTTTGTGTTAACCACGTGTCCTTTCTGTATATTTCTCAGCCAGCAATGCTTACTTTACACTCTCAATAAAGTTTTTCACTAGCTATTCCTTTATAAATTAATTATAACCGATAATAAAGACCATATGAACATTATTAATTTTAAATTAATATTAAATTTTAACATATATATTTAAATAAATAATGTTAAAATAATAATAATATCACAAAATTAAACACATGTATATTTTTTAAGAAGTTGAGCACCCCCAATTTGTATATATATATATTTTTTTGTAAAATAACAATATCATACTTTATCAGAAATATATTATTTTTACTAAAATAAAAAATAAAAATGGATGCCCATATTAAAATTTGACGTTTTACCTTATTTTTTGACTGGAGTCAGCATCAAGTCTCTTCTTGTGTTTGACAGCCGTTTGTTTACTTGGAAAAATATAATAATTATCACGTTTTTTTATTCTGAATTTTACGTGGCTGCTGCCAGATCAGCACTTTTTAATAGTAAAAGCATCAATAGTACTCTTTAAAATAAGATATATAATTTATATAATAAATAGTATTTTTATTAATATTTAAAAATAAATAGTGAAAAAATTTATTCAAATTTATTAGACTTTTTATATTTTTATTTTTTATTTTATTTTTTTTATAAGTATTAATGATCATATTTCTCTTTTATCATAAGATAAGAATAAAAATATTTTAAAAATCAATTAATAGAGCACATATAAATAAAAATTAATTGATAGAGCACATAGAAATTTTAAACGTATTAATTAAAATCTGAATAAAGAGTGAGTTTTATCTCTTTAAATATGGAGAACTCAACTCACCTTCTAATTTATTTTTTAAATATAAATTTTTTTTTAAATTTTAATTTTATAGGATAACTTTTTAAATAAATTTTTTTAATAATATTAAGAAGAGGTTGATACTCTAAACTGTCTTTTCCTAAACAGTGGATTGGCAGCACTCTTTTTAAGTGTGGGATTAAAATGAAAATAATTGCTGCTATTCGTGTGAAGGAGACCAAAAACATTCTTTAATTAGCTTTTTTAGTTAAAGTGTGCTTAACCGCAATTTTTTTTAATTATTATTTTTTTCTTTTATTTGGGAGTTGATACAATTTATTTAACTATAAAAAAATGGCTAATATGGCATAGTTGTTGACTTTGAATAAGAATGACAACCAAGTACACCTAATACTATATATATATATTGATGAATTACTATATATTTTTATTAAATATTACTAATTCAATCAAGTGTCATAGGAATAAGGTCGTTGATTTTGTATGAAGGTGTTTTTTGGTAACTACTTTATAATTGGATTGGATCAATTCAAACCATAACTGCGGTCTAACATATTTAATTAGTCAAATGGTCTTTACACAAAATAATTCATTTTGTACATATCGTACAACATTTTTTTTTAATTAACTTAAAGATATTATATTTGGATTAATAAAAACATAATAACTAACTTGTCCAAATTATTTTTTTCTAACAGAAAAAAGAAAAAAAAGAAAAGCAATATACCTTGCTACTTGGGCCTGTTAATCTGCTAATTGTAGCTTTGACATATGTGGCTGTTCGATTTATTGAAGGAAGGCTTTACGAATTTAAAGCGAATGGCTATTTTTTTAATGAGTTAATATTATCAAAAAAATTTGATATTATTATTGAAATAATAAATGATCTTATTGATTATGAAAATTAACCTTATAAAAATGATATTACTTTGCTACTATAGATAAGCACTTTGATAGCATAGAAATGGAATCTATTTAATTTTTTTTTAGTCTTTATATTATCTAAGTTGATTTAAAATCCTCTGTTTTACACTTTGAAATAATAAATGATATTATTGATTATGAAAATTGACCTTATAAAAATGATATTACTTTCTCACTATAGATAAGCACTTTGATAGCATAGAAATGGAATCTATTTATTTATTTTTTAGTCTTTATATTATCTAAGTTGATTTAAAATCCTCTGTTTTACACTTTGAAATAATAAATGATATTATTGATTATGAAAATTGACCTTATAAAAATGATATTACTTTGCTAATATAGTTAAGCACTTTGATAGCATAGAAACGGAATCTAATTTATTCATTTTTATCTTTATATTATCTAAGTTGATTTAAAATCCTCTGTTTTACACTTTGAAACAATAAATGATATTATTGATTTTGAAAATTAACCTTATAAAGATGATATGACTTTGCTAAAACCTTTTTTTTTAATCTTTATATTATATAAGTTGATTTAAAATCCTCTGTTTTACACTTTGAATCAAAAAAGGAAAAAGTAATTAAACGCATGCCATAAAATTTTTATAATTAAGTGAAAAATACTCTGTTTAGATTGATGGAATAGAAGATAAATGAAAGAAAATAATTTAATTTCCTTATATAGACTATTAAAAATGAGTTAAAAGAATTGATTACGAGCATTTTAAACAATTTAATAGGGTCGATGCAATCAAATATGAAATTCCGTAATTGACAGCCAAAAGCCATAATCAAAAGCACAATCATAAGGCCAAAGACCCTGGTCGTGCAAAGATCCAACCACATATTCGCTCACATTCTTATTTTAATGCCGTCATTTCGTATTCATTCTTTTTCTATTATCTTGTTCAATCCAAAGACAGTAGTAAAGATACGTAATTAATGACTTACTATAACACTGTTATTTCAGATTCTTCGTTTTATTTAATGTTGTCAAATCCAAACAAAGTAGTGAGGAGACGTAATCCATGGTATGTGCGATGCAAACATCGTATGGATGCAACGCACGGTGTACATTTAACAGCGCAGCTTATTTATTTTTGGTGGAAAGAGAAAGGAACGAAGCGAAGACGACACCGTGGAAGGAGCGGATGACAGTGGAACAAACGTGTACAACGTGGAGATTTCCAAAAAAACTGAAATATTTTGGGGGCCTAACATAAGCCCATCGTCATTCGGGGAAGGAAATGATCGCATCATGGGCCACTGAGCTCTGTAATGGAACACCCCCCCCCCCCCCCAAAAGCCATTTTTCTGTGGGCTGTTGATCCACGATCCAATAGGCTTTAGACAACACGAAAAGCCTTTTATTATTAATTTTTTTAAAAAAATGTTATTATTATTAACATCATGGAATATGATTTTACTATCTCAATATTGGAAAGCAACAAAAATAAATAAATAAATTGTCGCATTTAAAATAAATATATATATATATATATATATGTGTGTGTGTGTGTTTCCATAATACGTTTCTTATTTCTAAATCTTTGATTATATTCTGGAAAAAGTTTTGAAACCTCAAAAGAAGGAAGAAGTTTCATATTTTTTATGGTTACTATTTTCTTTTGCTGGTTTATTATTATGTTTGGTACATTAGCTCATTAGGATGTTATTCTTCATGATGAATAAGGTTTGTTAATTCTTTCTCCTATAGAATTTCAATCTGTCGTAAGGATATATACAAGACCTCTAGATTAATCTAAAATATACTTATAAATATCCTTAAAAAGCAAATCAATCAGTGTTAACATATTGGACTCTGTGCTTGAACCCCAACTCCAATGTAAAGCACAATGAAAAAATTAATTAAAAGCCTTGTTGATGAGCTCGTTGATTATGTTATATATATATATATATGCATTATAGGAGCTATATTAATGTACCAAAGATGTGCAATGATAAAATTCAAAATTTTATTCGTTAACAATGTCAAAGACCCATGATTTCAATTAATGAAAATATAAAGCTATATAATAATTAATAACCAACTTGAATGAATGATAGTAGATGATTAGAACTCACAAAAGAGATAATAATAATAATAATAATAATAAAAAAAGATAAAGAAAGAAGCTAAAAATGATCATCACAAATACTAACCAATCAAAATTAAAAAAACACAATGATTGGGCTCATTAAGGAGACAAACTTTTTGTAATTTTAAACTGTCCCTAGGAAATATATAAAATTAATTTACGAGTTGCCTTGGGGTGGGTGGGGGACGCAAAATAGAGATAGCTTTCTTTACAAAATTGTGTAAAAACGTACATTGGATACTTGGTCTTCCCTATATTCCTATGTCATTCGTAATAATATATTAACTTGTTTCTTACTTTTTGTCTTTAAAGGAAAGGTTTTATAGGAGCTGCTGGTTTTGATTTGATCCTTATTACTCAAACTGGAATGTTTTTTTCCCCCTTTTAATTTGGTGATTAAAAAAATTAGTTTTGTTAACACTTCAGAAATAAGGCTAGTAAGAACTTCTTGTTTGTTTATTATCTTATCTTTTACATTTACAACACTATATTATATACACACACATGACATAATGGAAAAGACATGATTGCAAACAGATATTCATGTTCTGGAGGATCCCTTATATTCTAAACCACAATGCATAAGATCGATTAAGATAGTGTATTGGCCTAGCTTGCTACCTAGCTAACTAGTCGGCTGCAAAGTATATGTATTTAATCATTTATAATATGTGTATATATACATATATGAATAATGCTATATTTGGTTGTGATATGAAAAAAACAGAATGTGATTATATGTATATACCGAAGTCAGCTTCATGGATGATGATTGTAATAACACAGAGAGAGTGACGCATCACCTACCAGTGATTGTGAGGAAGAAGAGAAAGAGAGGAGGCGATGTCGGCCATATATGTCTCCTGCCCATAGTCAAACACTCTTTTAAATTTGGTCATTCAAAGTGATAGAAAATATTTCGGCTTCTTTGTTTTGCATGATAATGCTACCCCACATGAAACAGAGACATACTTTTCCTTTTGATTTTGTGGATATATATTTATTAACTAAGAAAAAAAAAGAAAAAAAGAAAGGTACACACAAAAGCTAAACAATCAGCAACCCTTTTCAACATTTGAAGGCCCGGTCCCCTCTCTGATCTCTTGGCCGACTCCCACGCTTCATTTTCCTCTATAAAATTTCATGCATGTGACCCACGTATCCATTTGAGAATCTTGGCACTACATTGACCTGAAAAGGATATAACATAATAAATAAATTAATTCTACTTAATAAAATTTGCGGTTCATTTCATATCAAAGTACGATAAATATATATAACCTTTATAACACTATTTTTCTTCTTACATCTCCCTTTTCGAACTATAGTAGATTGAAATTGATCACCTTCTTCAACCTCTATTAATAAAATAAATTTATACAAGTGTAGTCACATATTGATCCCTGTAAATTTACACGTTTCATTGATGGAATTGATGCTAAATATGTAGAAATTAAACCATGAATTCATGCATGCATATATATATATATATATATATATATATATACATATACATACATGCTATGCAATTTCTAAATATATATACATACATATATATATATATATGAAACACAAAAGCCAAAGCATCTTAATATATATTTGTGACATGAAGTAGTTAGTTTCTAGAATCTGTTTACTAAGAACTTTAAATTAACAAATTCATATGCGTGTACGTTAAATGCTGTGGTAGAAGAAATGAGCAATATCTGTTTAAATTGGACACAAAGAATTATTCAATAATTAAAGAAGTGGAATTTGATTTCATCTCCTAGGCTAGCTAGGATTTAAAATGTCTTAGATAGGTCTAACTAGGTTTGCTCATATAACAAAAACTTGTCGTACTCGGTGTGCCATAAAGTTGATGGTGAGTCCTTGTGTTTTATTGTCTTCTGACTTAGTTGGAGATTTATTGGGTGCATCTATTTTGTATTGTAAAGAGAGAACGAGCTAGATTAGATTATTGTTGTTTCACATGTACTTATTTAATGCTGAATATTGACCATTCTAAATTAAGTCAAACTTCTCTAAAAGAAAGAAAAAAAAAAAAAGAAAGTTGCTAAATGCAGTGTCTATGGACGGAACATGTATGATCGGGGCGTACAAGATATATATGATTCCAGACGCTTTATCTCCATAAAGAGAAAATTCCTGTAGGTTCTCTTGGTTTTGCTTTTGGAAGGTCAAAATTTTTCATTGCCAAAAGTTAATTGGGTTGTGAGCAAAAGAAAAAGAGTTCAGTTTTTAGAGACTGTAATTAATTAATAAATTACAGGTCCTGGGGGTCTTAATTCTAGTAATTATAAAGCTATTTGTAAATATGGTTGGTCAGTTTGAACAGTAGAAGAAATCTTCAATTAAACTAAACAGAGGCTTTTTTTGGGAGCAACTAGACAGACAGTATTGACAAAACTTACATAATAAAAAAAAGAAATTGGCTTTAAAAATTAGTAGTTTAGAAAAATACAAATTTTTGCACATTTCAATGCGTATTCTTTATAACATCATAATGTTTTGAAAAAAGAAATATATATATTTTCTAAAAAAATAATTGTAGTTAAGAGCTAGTTGACAGAAGAAAAAATGTGAAGAAAAAGAGAATAGAAGTTGGTAATAGAAAGGGCAAAGAAGAGACACCTGTTCATGGTCGCATGATTATTGTAGCCCGACAGATCAACAGTGCAACAGTTTAATAAAAAGGTCACATTCTTTCTACTATATTCTAAACAAAACTCCAAAAACCAAATTTCTTTTACTTTCAATCTTTCATCAAAGAGATATTGACATTTCATGGGGCCACTAGGACCGTATTAAACTTTGACTCAATATTATATATACTCATCAAATTCCTGAACGACTCAAAATGTCAGCATTCACTGCCCTAGTTAATCAAATCATTGTTACTAAAGAAGCATGTTTTCCCTCACTAATTATATTTTAATTAGTTATCTACATATTTTATCATTTTAAAGAAATTTTGTATTGAAAAAAAGAAAAAAACTTAAAGAGAAGATAACGGTTGAATGTCATCAGGAATTATGTAAAAGATTCTCCAAACACCCTTTGTCTAATATGTCTCTTTATAAAGATTTTTTTTGATCCTTATAGCACAAGTCATTCAATATTAATTATTAAATTTTCCTACTCCATAAACATCAACTAGTTTAAGCAGAACCCAGCAAAGACACTATCACAAAAACAAAGCCAGATATATATTAATTATATGCTACAAAAACCAGCACAAAATTAAGTAATATAGAGATTGTACAGGTGCAAGAGCAACCTTATATCCTGTGATATCGATCAAGTCCACAGTTTCACTGAAATGATTCCGATATATCCTCTATCTCTAGCTACGTGTCTGAATTCACAGGATCTTAGCCATGCCCTGCTCTACTTTCATCTCCTACGTACAGGTGGTAATTAAGTACGTAGAATTATTTACATTGTTCCTATCTCAATCTCTTTCTCTCTCTCTCTGCCGTTACTTGTTTCACGCAACTTTTTATTTTAATTGGTTTCTTTTGGTGTATTAAAAGTAGCTCCATAAACTCTCTCCGCCGTCGGAATTTCCCGGCGAGTCATTGGACGGGGACGAGTTCATTCTCGGTGGAGAAAGCAGCATTCCCTCCGCCATGTCCACCAGCAAATTTGGCATCCCAAAAAGCTCTTCCTCGTCCACAAACCCTTCTCCACCAGTCGATGACCAACCATTGTACAACGTATCATCATCTCTATGTGACTCCTCCATTAATACTCGCTTACCGTCTCTCAAATCCGCCATTTTCGACCCCGAAGAGGCAGCAGCTGCAGCGGCTGACGCAGCGCTACGAATATCTCCTGGCGACGCAGAAGCTGGAACTGGGTACTTCCCAACTGAAGCAGGGAAGTTAAGCACGGCTTCGCTGCCTTTGAGAGCCAGTGCTGCCACGTCATAAGCTGCGGCAGCCATCTCCGGCGAAGGGAAGGTGCCGAGCCATATTCTTGTAGTTTTACGTGGCTCACGGATTTCCGACACCCATTTGCCACTCCTGCAACGAATACCCTTGTACCTAGGGTGTTTCCCAGAAGAAGTGGTGGCCATGGAAGTCTTTGGAGTAGTAGTAGTAGTAGTTTTGAGCTGTTTATTAGGTGGGGAAAAAGAATGTTGGAGCTGGTCCAGATTAGGGTAAACTGGAAGAGGTAAAGAAGAAGAAGAAGAAGGGAGATAAAGAGTAGGGTCAAGGTATGGAAATGGTGGCCGAGGAGGTAGGTCTAATGGGTGCAGTACAGGTACTGTAGCTGGAGGCAGAGGATGGAGTTCAAAGTCAAGGGGTGGCACTGCAGGTAGATGGATAGGTTGGTCTATTAGGCGCATGTTAGTGGGAGCTGTATTTGGGTCACTCATATTATCTAAAAATTTATAAATAAATATGTGGAGGATATGTATGGGTTGGTTAAATTTTTGTAGTGTTGGGAAGGTCTTGGTTGATATTTTAATGGGGGAGGGGAAGATATATAAGGGAAGGGGGTGTGTTTGAATAAAAAGGTAAAAAGCGTGGGGATTTCGTGGGTGGCAGTCTTTACTCAAAAAATCCGGCAAACAATTGGGCATGAACTGGCTCAACTAGGATTTATTTATTTATTTATTTTATTTGGGGTGTGCGAAAGTGATATTTGAGGAAAATGATATTTGAGAAAGTTAACATTGTAACATGTTTTTTTATATATATTTCGAAGATATTATTATTGATAGTGAGGGCACACGTATTAGTTATGTGCTTGCACTTAGCTGTTATCTGATGCACCTTTTAGTGCCACCATCCCTCCACCTTAGCCATTTTATTCTCACTTATTATTCTTTCTTTTTTCAAATATTATTTTCCACTTTAAATAGTTTATTGTTTATATACACACAAATACACATATGTATTTCAAAATTATAATGGATGAACAATATTATAGAATTCGAAACATGTCACGTGACAAAATGTCAATATGTTATAAAACTATATATACATGTATACTGAGCGTTTACCTTTTACTTTTGGTTTGCAACCTCTAGACCAACAAAGGGTTGGAATATACATGAATATTTGACCATATGCTCTATCTTATTAAGTACTATTTGGATCTTCTTCCGACCTTGATACTACGTAGCATTTTTATAATCCTTCAACATGTGCCAAACTAAATATTAATGATCCAAACTGTTTCATGACAAAAATTGATACTAAATACCTATTTGAAGAAAGAACCTAAATAGTTAATACATATTAATTCTTTATATGTGTATGACGATCAATCGATCTGGATCATTAGTTTAATTTGTCATATGTCTAATGATTATGAAAAGCTTAAATAGTGGCAAGGTCAGGAGATATATAATTCTGATTCTAACATAATTAAGTGGACTGGGAATTATATTAAATATCATAGAATATAGTACAAACTAAACATGTATATGCATTTTGAGGGAGAGTTTAATTTAATGAAAGTCTTTCTCCAAAAGGTTTTCTGTTAAGTTCCCAATCTTCCTGTATATTCACCCGAAGTTATAACAAAGTCAAATTTACGTTATGTCTTGCTACCTTAATTGGTACTTACTGTGGAATTGTTTTGACAATTTAGAGTAGCATGTGTGATAGAAGCTAATATATAGTACTATATACAGTGGGTAATCCTCAAAAGAGTTCACGTATTGATGGTAAGTGGTGGTTGCCCATAGGGGAAATAGAAGGGAATTTAAAAGGAAATTTGGAAGTGGTCAAACTTTGAATCACAAACAACGTACAGAGCTAAGCTAGCTAGGATATAGTTCTAGCTATTAGACTTTGACATGACTAATACATATATAGAAGTTAGTGTTTTTTCAATTGTATTTGTTTGTTTACCTAAACATTAGGAACATCTGTATTCTGATTAGTAATGGACTGGCTAGGTTGTGTCCCAATCAAAACTCCACCAAATATTACAGATATATTTTGATTCATTTTATTAACTTGCAGCTAAAACATGCGAGCATGCATTAATCATAGTACCAAGTAAGCAATAAAACACCACACATTTACGTGTTTGCTTTGCACCTGAAATTCTGTCGGGGGTCCCATTTATGTCTGTCTTTTTTTTCCCTAAACATTAAAGGAACTAAATTCCAAAGAAAACTAATGCATGTTTATTCAATTAATGTTTTAAGGTAAGAAAAACCACTGTTTGGCTGCGTTACTTATTGGCTTTGAAGTTTTTTTTATGTTTCTCTGAACATTAATATTAGGCCATCAAGGTACAGGACCCTTAACATGGGCATGGCTTCGATCGAGACCACAGCGGACCCCTTATGTCACCTTGTACATTTGTTTGGAATTTTTCATATAAAAATAAATAAAATAATTGTAAAACAGATTTTATCGGTCTTCATTTCATGGTACCCGGTACCCGGTTAATCCAATTCCAGTTGGTACTCTTTAAAAGAGACTATGGCTTTCTCAAAAGAAAATGAAAAAAAAAAAAAAACAAAGAAAGAGAGAAGAGATTTACGGTTTTTATCTTTTAATCCGTGAAATTTTTTTCTTCAAATTAATTCTTTTAGTTTTGCAAGCTTAATTTTTGTCATTTTATACTTTTATTTAATAGAAAAATTATAGCTTTTATATATTTTCTTGGTTTAGCGATATTATTTGTATTAATTAACAATTTAAGCTGTTTTTTTTTTCTCTTTGAAAAAAAGTTGTTACATATGTTATTATGCCCTATATTTTATTTTTTAAAGTATGCATCACACGTACCGATTAACATAAAATTCAATGGTGACAACTTAATTACTCAAAGTCATATTTTATTTTTATCTATCAAGTTTTCTTGCAACACACTTACGATTGAAAGTGCAATCGGTAAGAACTTACGGTTCCTAGCACTTTTCCTAGCTATAAGACAGTACTTTTATGGCATGATGGTTAATTAAACTTAAATTTAAAATTTAAACAAATAAAATTGTTACTTTCAGTTTTAAATTTAAATATGTTATGTGTAAGTGTACATCTCAAATACAAATATTCCTAAATACGTTTTACAATTATAGTAAAAAATAAAAATAAAAATAAAAACTGTTAAGATCTTTATATATACACATAAGATTTTATAATCCGGATAGACATAGGAGTTCATTTGAAGATAAAATAGCATTATCCAATTAAATCTAATTTGACGTTCAATAGGAGAAGGCTTTCCAATCTCTATAAAATCTAACTTCACACACAACCTTTTCTCTACGTTTGCATTCTTCGATCTCCCTTTTCTTGTTTTTCTTATTCTTCTTATTGTTTTAGTCTCTCTGCTTCTCCTTTCTCTTTCGCTTAGAAGCGTAGATTAGTAATTAAGTCAGCTATGGCGGGTGGAGGTCTAGCAGTGCAACACGGAGGAAAGGAGTATCCCGGTAAACTCACCGGTAGGGTGTTGCTCACATGCATTATTGCAGCCACTGGAGGTTTGATTTTCGGCTACGATCTTGGTATCTCAGGTAATTAACCAACAAAACTCTCTTTATAATTTTTTTTCTACGTAGAACTAGTACGTGTTTTAAATTTCTTAATTATTGTGTATAAAGATTTTCTAATGGTTTTTCTGATATGTTGTAATTGTTTAATAATTATTTCTAGGTTTTTAACTTCATGTAATAGTAACTTACTCTGCATAATTTAATTGATTAGACGTACGGTGGTTTTGAGTTGACCGAGGACATCATTGAAAATAATAATAATAAAAATGTAAACCTTTTTTTAATACGTTCTAATTTACATATATACGATCAATTTTTATTCCGTATCGTTGAAAATAATGATAATGATAAATAATCAATATTCATATATTAAGTTGTTTTGTTTTTTTTATTTTTTTTTATATATCTAAAATTCTGAAGAGTTTATTGCTGTTGATGAAGACAACTTTTCTCTACGTTATAATTTACATAAATAATGGTAAAACACATAAATTTTTTTTTTTACGTTCTAACGTACATAAATATAAATAAATTATTTGAAACTCTTTAGGAAGTAGTACCTAATTAATTTTTTTTTTTTTTGGGTAGAAAGTAGTACTTAATTAATGCACCTACAATATTCAAGCATTGCATTGTTTTTTTGACATTTAAAATTTTAAATTCTGGTGTTGTTCAAGATTAACATGTTAATCTGGATTTTGGTTGGTATTGGTAAATGGTACGTGCAGGGGGAGTGACATCCATGGACTCGTTCTTGAAGAAATTCTTTCCAGCAGTATACGAAAAGGAGTCGTCTGTAAAACCTTCAGACGACCAGTACTGCAAATTCAACAGCCAAACGTTGACCCTCTTCACTTCATCGCTCTACTTAGCGGCTCTAGTCTCCTCCGTCTTTGCATCGGCAGTGACCAGACTACTCGGTCGGAGAATCACAATGCTCTCCGGTGGCATTCTCTTCTGCTGCGGTGCACTCGTGAATGCCTTCGCCGAGCACGTTTGGATGCTCATTCTGGGCCGCCTTCTACTGGGTTTCGGCATTGGCTGTGCCAATCAGTCCGTGCCAATCTACGTCTCCGAGATGGCACCCTACAAGTACCGAGGTGGCCTTAACATGCTGTTCCAACTGTCGATCACTATTGGAATCTTAGCAGCCAACATCCTCAACTACTTCTTCGCTAAGATTCAAGGCGGTTGGGGATGGAGATTGAGTTTGGGCGGTGCTGCGGTTCCTGCTATTATCATCATCGTCGGCTCTCTCACTCTTCCCGAGACGCCAAACTCTTTGATAGAACGCAACAAGTACGAGGAAGCCAAACAACAGCTTCTGAGGATCCGTGGTGTCCCTAACGTGGACGAGGAGTACAATGATCTGATTGCGGCTAGCGAGGCGTCCAAGAAAGTGAAACATCCATGGGCTGCTCTGTTGAGTAGAAAATACAGACCCCAACTGGTTTTCTCCATTGGAATTCCCGCATTCCAGCAGCTCACCGGGATGAACGTCATCACCTTCTACGCACCCGTTTTGTTCAAAACACTCGGCTTCGGGAACAGCGCCTCGCTCATGTCTGCTGTGATTACTGGCTCTGTCAATGCTCTTGCAACCCTTGTCTCCATTTTCACTGTTGACAAAGTTGGAAGACGAAAACTCTTCCTCGAAGGCGGTGCACAAATGTTTATTTGCCAGGTAAAACTGCTATGTTTATTTTGTTTGTAAACTAATTTGGAAAAAAAACTCTATTACTCTCTACTCTTTTATCATTTAGCATAAATATAAATATTAATAAAGTATTAAATGATATTATTTAAATAATAAAAGAATACGAGGGTTTTTTTCCTAATTTGGGGGGAGAACATTCCTAACGTCGTCGTTCTTTTGTTGCTGTGTATATAGGTTATTATTGGAGTTGCAATTGCTATCAAATTTGGACTGAGTGGTAACCCTGGTAAACTCCAAGATTGGTACGCTTATGGTTTGGTGTGCTTCATATGCATTTACGTTGCTGGATTTGCATGGTCGTGGGGTCCACTGGGATGGTTGGTGCCAAGTGAGATTTTCCCATTGGAAGTCAGATCAGCAGCTCAGAGTGTCAACGTGTCAGTCAACATGATCTTCACCTTTGCAATTGCACAAGTCTTCACAGCCATGCTATGCCACGTCAAGTTTGGGCTGTTCTTAGTATTTGCAGCTTGTGTGATTGTAATGAACGTATTCGTATACAAGTTGTTGCCAGAGACTAAGGGAGTACCCATTGAAGAAATGTCCATCGTTTGGAGGAGGCACCCTTACTGGAGGAAGTTTGTTCCTGATGATGATGTCAAACCAGGACAAGAGGCTTAATTGGAATTGTTTTTTTTAGCCATCTTTTTATTTTAGTAATTCGTTCATATATAGTTTGGTTTTGGACCTTCATTGTTAAGAATTATTAATTAATTTTCAGTAATTTTCTTTGCTTAGTATTAGTTTTTTCGTATTATTTTGTTTTGTTCCAAGTTTTGTATGTGTAGTTGTGGAATGGGCTTAATTGGCGGCCTCTTTTCACGAGAAGTTCTATTTGCCATGCCATTTGGACTTTATACACACCACTGACTACTCCTAAAACCTACCATTCTACAATAAAACTAAAGGTCAAGTTTCTTCTGTATATCGCCAATCGAAATAAAAGTTTCTAGAGTTTCATTTGTCTCCATGGAAGTGGCATTTGGGTTTCATTATTTTTGACTAAATTAAATTTCAGGTTTTGGGAGCTTAGATTTTGAAGCATTAAATTCTAGCCACATTTAGGTATTAAGAATTTTCGAGCATATTAAGAAGGATTCATTAATTTTGTTGTAATTACTTGTAAGCTATATATAGACATGCATGGTTCCTGGATTTCTTCATCTTTTCCTCAAAGTCAATTAAAATGAATCCCTCTTGCCTCTCTCAGCTCTCATCTCTCCCTTTAATTAGTTTGCATAAAGCATGGAATTTTCCATAAGAATTTTCAACACGCGTTGAAAATTACATTAATCTTAAATTTTAATTTCTAAAGTTTTGGAGGAGTCAAATAGTGAATCTCTATTCAAGACAAAATCTGCTGAAAGCACAAAAAGAAAAAGACCCTCATAAAAATTGATACGCTGAAAGAGCCTAATAATAATACTCAAAACCAACATATGTCAATTATAAAAGTTTGAAAAATATAAGATCATAGGGTAAAGTTGGAAATACTTTTGATCCAAACTTTCATTAGCTTAGGGACTTATTGACAAGACTAGAGCAAAATTTTCCACAAGAGCACAGACTACGGTTTCTAGATACATATTAAGAAAATATGTTGCCAGTCATATACGTTTTAAATGTGTGAAGAAATGTCTTGATGTCGGCTATACATATAGTGCTCCTAATAAATTTGATGAGTAAGGAAGCAACCATTTGGTATAGGTTATATATGCTTTAGAGACTTTGAGGTTTTTATGAATTTGACTGGAATAAAACCCTCTTGTTTAGCCGTGATAGGAGTCGGTTAACAGGATTATATTGAAGAAATCTATTAATATAAGCTTGACACTAATATTGATTAGGATAGTGATTAGGGGATTATGCATCAACAAGAAAATGTGGTTCCAAAATTCTTAGTTGGATCCATATTGTTTGTGATTAGGATATTGGTTAGGGATTGGCTTAGATGACAAAATCATCTACATATACGTCATATATTTGAACCAAGATTCATGTATATTCATATATTCGATTTTTTTATACTGCAAGCCGGAATTTTTTTTTTAATTATTTCAAAAGGTCAATTTTTATTTTCAATTTTTTATTAAGATCGATTTGTTATTTGAAAAGCTTGATTTTTATTTCCCATAGATCCTTTTTTTTATTTGAAAAGGTTAATTTTTTATCTTCAAAAGGTCGATTTTTTTTTTTTTCAGATGATGAATTTTTTATTTCATAGTGTCGATAAAAGATTTTTTTTTTTTTGTTATTTAAATAGATTGATTTTTATTTTCAAAAATTCGAATTTTATCTCTAAATATATCGATTTTCTAAACTATAAGGTCAATTATAATCACAAAAATAAAATGCCACTTTTTATTCAGAAGGTTGATTTTAATTCCCAAATGTATTGATATTTAATCCCACAAAGTCCAATTATATTTCAAAGTGACAATTTTAATTTCTAGAACTTTGATTTTTATTTTTTTTTCTCATCAAGTTGATAGAAGAACAGTTTTTAATTTGAAAATGTCGATTCTTTATTCAAAAAAATCAAACTTTTCTGCCCAAAAGGTTGAAGACGGTTGATTATTTTATCTCAAAAGTACCATGTCAAATAAACTAATCCTAATCAATATTAATAAATTGGATTTCAATTAAAAGTAGATCGTATATAGACACCAATCTTTAGACATTATCGAATTTGTGTTAAAATGTTGAAAAAAATATAGAACAAGAAGATCCGGTAAAGCTCTTAACCTACATATAACTTATGTACGTAAAATTTTATTCGATCAAACTTTCATACAAAAAAAAAATGAAAGCAAGCAAGAAAGAAAAAAGATAGTTTCAATTCATAAACTAGCTAACTATTCATTCGAGTCATATCATAAAACATAATAGTTAATGGCATAATTTGATCGAACAGCTAAACAAAGTATAGTTTCAACCATTAATAATATTGGTTATTAAATTAATACTGCATATATTCGCATGCAAACCCCTTAACCTATATCCAAAACAAGTTAATAAGAACGATAAAATACCTACACCAAAATATGAAAATAAACTTTCTTCGTCTTGATCAGTGTCACTGAAATATGCATAAAGACACACATATATTCAAACCCCACATGCAAATACGTAGCAAACAGACAATCTTAGTACATGTAGACACACACACATTCAAACCCCGCACATGCAAATAAGTAGCAAACAAACAATCTTAGTGCATGTCATGCATTTAGCTTCTTGTACTTTCGTTAACCATATAGGCCCTTGTCTTCGAACTTTTATTGTGTCTGATGTACATGCATAGAGATGAGGGGTTGAAGATAGAGTTTAAAGCCAAGACGATGGTGAAGACAAAGAAGAGTCGTATACGAAGTTTGCCTATAACATGCCTATGCCTTTGTATTTCCCACCGACCATATTCTATTATTTTTGTCGCCCCCATCATCACCTTTCTTACTTTTTTAAGCCTCATGCCACATACCACCATCCACCATCCACACTCAAACACTAGGGTGTCGACCAGCCACCCTACCCTAAGTTACCACTGTCATTTATATATATATACACACATATAATATACTTTATATTATAAACTATTTATGTAGAAAAAAGATAGAAAGAGGACCTCAATAATACTTACCAGTACTCAAGGCATGCAACGCTACTCATGATGAGTCTACAGGGTCTCATACCGCCAAACCACATGAGATTAAGCGTTTTACAACTCGAATTTAGTTGTTTATAAATTATTTATATATAATGTCAATTTACATCATAACTATATACTGTTTAAATCATTTCATAAACAAACACAACGTTTATATGACGCATCGAAACATGCCGTTATATATATGGTGTGATGTGATATTATAAAATAAACAATTTTCTACAACGATTTTTAGGACTGCGAAACTGGTTAATTAACAAGCTCAATTAAAGGGTTGAGAAAGAGAGAGTATAAATGTGACTTAGACTAAGTTTGCCCATCCATATACTAAACTAATCTAACTGGTCAAACTTTCCAACAATTATATTCTCTTCACAAAAAATTTTCAGTGTGTTCCCACCCTGTACTTAGTTAATTAATCAATCAAAAGATTACTGATGGCATTAGCAATTTTAGTATCTGTCCATTGGGAAGTTGATAAAGTTGTATTTGTCTAACTAAGCAAATCAAAACAATGTCTTTGTCCATTAAATTACTACCATATCTCTGCCGCCTAAACAAATATGATATCTCTGTTGATTAATTTAATAAACCGCCACGAATTATGACCTTGGAATATTTCTTTTTCTAATTTTATGAGTTCTTTTTTCCTCTTTCATTGAATATATACTACTACTGGATTAATTCTGTCTCCTATTATGTTTTAGAATTTTGATTGATTTTTGCAACCCAAGTAAATCAGTAAGATATTACCCCCATCTATCATTTTTTAAAAAAATTTCTTTTAACTTGGAATATTTATATGGTTTGTATAAGAACTTGCCAGATTCTTTTACCCAAACAAATCATTGGAAAGTGATATAGCCTTGCACGCAAAATTGAGTGAGAAATTTTCTTCTTCTTCTTCTTCTTTTAAAAAGTAATATAGAGTATCTAACCAAATTTGGAGAGAGCACTGAAGCTAAAAGTTACATTTAAAAAGAAAATTAACAACCACCATGGCTCTAATATGAAATTGTCTATGTGAAACAGTCTTTCAGACACAAACAAAAGAGTTTCTCATAGCCATACTTGTTATTCATCAACACCTCTTTCATGACCAGCTATGCCATGGACTACTTACAAAAATAAGAGCATTTTGGGGTCCATGAAAAAACCAGCTGTCCCTTGATATCATCCAAAAATAAGGTCCAAATCCGAATGCAGCCAAGCTCTATATATTAATTCTTTTAAACATTGTTAATTTAATTTGCATGTTTTAAACAATAAAACAAAAACATTTTACAATCCTTTTTTGGGTTGAGTAAAAGCCTACCAATGGAGATAATTGGCTTGTAGAACATATCGGAACTGAAAATCGTATGTTAGTTAAATTTGATAACCATACAAGAGTTTCAGAGAGCGACTCACTCCTCCACATGGGTGCCTGATCGAGCTCTATTCCACCGCATTTCACCACCCTTTTGAACACACAAAATGAGTCGAAAAAATTGTTTTTTTGAAATGCCTCTGTTGTTTAGTGACAAGCCTACTAAAATATGCACAACTTAAATAACAGTTCATGAGTCAAGTTAGCGCTGATTTTCAAAAAAAAGGTTTCAACTTTAAAACCGTCCATCTTCATTTTGTGTTTGAAAAGTAGTATCTGAAAACTCAAAACGTTCTTCATGCCTTAAACAGTTCCCCGCTCTTAATTAAATTAGGAGAGAATTTATGGCTTTAGGGGATGTAACTTTGACTCATTAAATAAGAACATTAAAAGAGGATAATTACTTGGGCATGAATTTTGGATTCATTTTGAAAGCTACGCATTCTGCAGAGTGAGTATTAGTGTACCTGTATCTGGGTATGTATGGAAATTTACATATATATATATATATATATATAGTCTTAGCAGGCCCCAAACAGTGACATTGTCGGTCATAAAAAGACGCTTTGAAAAGCTTCGAAGGAATTTCAGTTGGAACTTGTAAGCTTCAAGTCTGTCAACCATATCATTCTTTCTTTTCATCAACAATGTACAATTGGCCGTCCATAGTCTTCAAACCCATCTCTTTCTAAAACCCCTCAAATCCTCGCCTTTAAATCCCATTAATCACTCTTTCATAACCCCCAGCCATTCATTTTCTCTCTCTCCCCCCCCCCCTTTTTTTTTTTTTTCCTCTTTCTCTACCACACAGAAGAAAGTCCAAAGCTATGTGCCACTCATCTTCTTCCCCTGTTTTCTGCAAATGCAAATCAGACCCACCAAACCATTCCTCAAACAAACACGAAGAGCCCGACATAATCGCTCCTTTGCTCCCCGAAAGTCCAACATTTCAGGAACAAAACCAAAACCCCAATAAAACCCATCTCTCTCTTGCTTTCGCTGAATCCAAATGCATAGTCAACGTGGCTTTTCCCATGGTATTAACGGGCCTTTTACTATACTCTCGTTCTATGATTTCCATGCTCTTCCTTGGCCGCCTCGGCGAGCTTGCTTTGGCCAGCGGTTCACTTGCTATTGGCTTTGCTAACATTACCGGTTACTCTGTTCTATCTGGCCTCGCCATGGGAATGGAACCCATTTGCGGTCAGGCTTTCGGAGCAAAAAGATTCAAGCTTCTCGGCCTCACCATGCAGAGAACCGTTGCTCTGCTTTTACTGACTTCAATTCCCACTGCATTTTTGTGGTTTAACATGAAGAAAATCTTGATGCTTTGTGGCCAGCAAGAAGACATAGCCACACAAGCTCAGTCTTATATTCTTTATTCAATTCCTGACCTCATTGCTCAATCCCTTTTGCACCCTCTACGAATCTATCTCAGAACTCAATCCATTACTCTGCCTCTAACCTACTGTGCAATCCTTTCTATTATCCTCCACATTCCCATAAATTACCTACTCGTTTACGTCCTCAATCTTGGAATTACAGGCGTTGCATTAAGCGGTGTCTGGACTAACTTCAATCTCGTAGGATCATTGATTATTTACGTTCTAATCTCTGGAGTTTACAAGAAGACTTGGGTTGGTATTTCAATAGAGTGTTTCAAAGGTTGGAAATCTCTGCTCAGTCTAGCAATCCCAAGTTGCGTCTCTGTTTGTCTGGAATGGTGGTGGTACGAGATCATGATTTTGCTTTGTGGGTTACTGATTAATCCCCAAGCAACCGTGGCATCAATGGGAATTCTGATTCAAACCACGGCACTAATATACATATTCCCATCTTCTCTGAGTTTTGGAGTGTCAACAAGGGTTGGAAACGAACTGGGTGCTAACCGTCCCCAGAAAGCAAAACTTGCTGCCATTGTTGGTCTCTCATTCAGCTTCGTATTGGGATTTTCGGCATTACTGTTTGCAGTAATGGTGAGGAAAGTTTGGGCAAGTATGTTCACAAAAGACGCAGAGATCATTGCTCTGACATCAATGGTGTTGCCCATAATTGGACTCTGTGAGCTTGGAAATTGCCCGCAAACTACGGGTTGTGGAGCTCTGAGAGGAACAGCGAGGCCTAAACTTGGAGCAAATATAAACTTGGGTTGCTTTTATATGGTGGGAATGCCTGTTGCTGTGTGGTTGAGTTTCTTTGCTGGGTTTGATTTCAGGGGACTCTGGTTTGGTCTATTAGCCGCACAGGGCTCGTGTGTGGTGACCATGTTGTTTGTATTGGCTCGAACCAATTGGGAAGTGCAAGCTGAGCGAGCCATGGTTCTCACAGGAACTGTCGCTATTGGTGATGAAAGACAAGAAGAAGATACAGAGAAACCACTACTAATCCATGAAACAGAAGAACCAGTGTAGCGAATCACTCGTTAATTCAGTACAGTAGTTTGAGATTATTCTTGATGATTCATATACTTTTTTTTTTTTCTTAAAGGGAAATATTTATTTTTGTGTAATTAAGTAGAAAATGGTAATTTGAGCTGTTTTGTTGCTTGTGACAAAGGGTATCGAAAACAGACTTTGCTTTTGTTCTTTGGTTATTTATAGAAGGATTTTATAGTTGTCGTTTTGTCGCCAAAAATAGCACATTCCGGAGGAAATAAACTCCCGCGTAATAAGAGGGGTGGGGGTAGGAGAATGCGTTCATTGGAGCGTGACACGACGCGCCCAAATGAGGTGGGGTTAAGATTAGTTGGGACTTAAACGCGTTAAAAGGGCTATGGGCGTTGTTGTCGGTCACTCAACCGGGTCCCCTTACGCGCAGCCGACTCCGTACCGTATACGACCCAATCTCTTAGTCGGGCGACCCGGTCTGTAAATGGACCAAATTATGCTAATCTTGTGTGTTGTACGTGGAAACATTAATTTTTTTTTTTTTTTTTTTTTATGAAACGTGGAAACATTAATTGGTTGTTCACGCAAGACTCTTATTACGGACGTATTTAAAGGTTTATTGCAGCTGTTCTTTGATGGGATATGTAATTGTAATAGTGAATGCCAAATCACGATTAATTTTTTCAAACAATTTTTTTTTTTTTTTGGAGTAGTAGACCTTTGGTCCTTTGGACGTGTGTGATATTTGATCTCTAACAGTTAGCTATCTCTTTCTGAGAATTTTTTTTTTTTTTAAAGGTATACAAAAAATATCCAAGTAACTACCGCATGGGTTGGGAGTGCAAACCATGCATATATGTATACCTGAATTTGGCATCTATACACACACATGTGTATATATATATATATATATATATACACACACACACAAACACAACAGCTCATCGCTCTCAACGAACATGGTACAAAGCCAATGACATTTGGTCACCAAAACCAACTTGTAGCGCTCAACTTGTCCCAACTTAATTCACATTTTACTACCCACAAGGAGCTCCGAGGAGGATTCCCACCCATCTTTTTTTTTTTTTAAAAGACAGATTCTCAGAGGCATCCATATGGCGAACACACACCCACCCTTTTCTCTTTCTTTTGAGAAAAATAACCCCTTTTGCGTATTGGTTGAATCCGTAAGATGGTGATCTTGATTGCTAACCTTAAATAATATTCCTACAATTTAATAATTTAATTCCATATACATATATATATATATATATATTTCTTGAAACCATATATGTTTTTAGTCAACTTTACAAACTGAAACCATATATGTTATATGTTACATATACATATAGTTTGACTAGTTAGCAAACATTTGATAGAGAAGATTGAAATTGCTGTGGCTTAGAAACATTCACATGTATGAGAGAGCGAGACTGTAATTGGGTGAGTGAACGCAGCCGGAAACTGTCAAAAACCTTATAATCTGCAATTGACAAAAGAACGGTCTCTGTGCCGGCTTCATTACACCTTCCTCTAATTTGTCTTGTATGTTGGAGTCCAAATTTTAATTTCAACATTATCAAAACCCAACATTTTAATATTAACTAAATATACGTTTAATTAATAAACGTGAATCTTATGGGATGGCTTTTAGACACAAAATCAAAGAAATATTACGTAAACAATTAATTATTGAGTTTTAAATTTTGTGGTTGGATGATCATGGATGGACAACATATTCATATATATAGAAAATTACTATGATGTACAATATCACCTATATGATAAATCATATCTGAACTGTCATATATTTTAAATATAATATATAAGTCCAAGTAAATAAAAAATTATTTAAAATACATGATAACTCATCTCTCATTTATTATATATAACCGATATTGTGCATTAGAGCAATTTTCAATATAGATATATTTATATGTATGCATCACTTTTGAGAATGATACAGCTTCTATATTTTGTTTAATAGGTAAGTATAGGTTACTTGATATAATTGGTTGGATAATGCAACGTTTTGTTTTGTTTTGTTTATTTTATTTTATTTTTGTCTGGTTTTAAATTTGTGTAAAGACAAACTGTACTCTTAATTGTGAAGATATTAAGTCTTTGAACGTTTCCAATCTTTTATAAATGTATGTTAATTAATTTACTATATATATATATATATATAACTATATAAATATGGGGAGACAGAAAGAGAGGATTAGGTTCGAGTAATTTGAATATAATTTTGAGAAATTTGTAGATGCATTGTTTGAACAAACTCTAGAAACTCAATTACCTTTTCAATTTTTGAAAAAAAAGAAAAAAAAAAAACCGTGAATTGTACATTTACAAATTCTTACACATGCTCGTTTTAAGTTTTCTTTGATATTGTACTTTAAATGCATTTTGAAACGGGCTCGCATGCAAATGTCACGTGCCAACTCGTGTGGTATAATTAACTCATTGTCACAAAACACCTACGTACATATGCAAAAATATGTCTAAAGTACTCTTAAAAAAAAATGCTCGTTTTGATGATACATTCTACCAACAAATCAATTGATGTTTGACCAAGTTTCCCCATAATTTAATTCCAAAATGAAAGATTAATAAAGAAATATTTATGTTTTAATCAATTATTTCAACTATAGCAGGCTTAGGCTATAGGATCCATGATCAAACAAAAAGCATAGCGATAATATAATAATGGGAGTAAGTTAATTTGCTTAATTATAAAATAGAACATGCTAGCATGCTTAATTCTTGATACACGTATAACTGAGCTACTTTTAATTAATAATTTAATATACTTTAAGCGATACACTCACTTTCGAAGCTTATCCAAGGGTAATGTACTGCATATTACCAAACAAAAGGGTCATGTACTGCAAAAACAGTATGGGGTTCGCATGCATGCATGCCTGTTGTACTTTTGAGGTCAGCTATGATGCATGTTTGGCCGCCCACACAGTCATGCATATGGTATGCATATCTCTCTCAATTTATAATATAAGTAAGACCCTATGCAAAGTCAAACCTATATATCCTATTAATTTTTTAGAACCTTGGACTTTTTAATTAATTAGGGTAATATTGAAGTAAGACAATGGCTCAAGGTTTGATCAGTTCACCTTAACTAAGGATAATGAACTCATTAATTTTCATTTTTCATATATATATATATATATATATATATATATATATTTCAAACCTAACTTCCAAATGGACCTTAATATAGTCTAATATTTTTTGTTTTGCTTGATCAGATTTTGAAACTTCTAATTACATTCTAGTTTCGTATCAAAATTAAGAAGTTTAGTGAAGACTAGGAAAATGTGACCATATACATACATATTAACCTTCAATGGAAGAAAAGTGACTTCTTTAATTAATTAGATTTAAAATGTGCCTACAGCGTGTCCACATGACTACGTTATTCACAAAGTAATGTCAAATTTTTGCGCTGCCAAAGTGTTTGATTAATCTTTTTAAACAAGAAAAGAAGTTTTGAAAGGGTCTTTTTGTGGATGCCGAATTAACAAGAGAGACAAATGTATGTAACTTCTTCCAAATGAATATATCTCCAGCAAATTGAGGAGAACAAAAAAAAGAAAAAGAAGAAGTTGAAAATAGAGTATATATAGTTCACTCGCGTACGAGGGCAAGTTAGTTTACAGAATTTTGTTCTTAAATTTATAAAAAAGGGAAACGACATGGGATTTAATTTCTCATGTAAAAATCAGCATAAATTGACAAAAAATGAAAGAAGAAGAAAAAAAAAAAACAATGGCCATGTCAATCAAATTGCAACTAACTAATACGAGCACATTCATGATTGTGCTTCCAGGTAATACTCCTTTTTATCTCCAAGAGCAAATCATTTGCTAATTTGAAGATATTGTTTAATTTGGAAACTAGTCATGCGACTCCATTATCTATGTGTAGTTAGAATAAGGAAAATGTTTAAGATTTTAAATTTTAAGATCCTAAATGACATGGCATGTCATTAATATTTTTCAATTAAGTAAATAAAGAAAGACAAAAAAATAATATTTATTATGTCACCAATGGATTCAAAGCTGATATAGAATAAATTTATATATATTAATTTTTAGGTTCATTTTCTTTAGTTAAGACTTTTAGTATATATATATATATATATATATATATATATATATATATCTATTAGGTTGAGGTGTAAAATTTTTCAAAACATTTTTTTTTTTTATGATACGGCAAATTTGGCATGGATTTGAGATCTTAACATCTTACTTAAAAAATTCTTGGTCTCTTACCCTTTTTTTTATTTTAGATTTGAAAAACAGAAAATCAAACAATATATGGTTGAATTGTCTATAAAATTTAAAAAGAAAAAAAGAAGAAGAAGGCAATATATGGTTGATGAACTGTGAAGGAGATTTTTTAACCGTCTTAATGTAGTGTGAATGAGGCCTAAGAAGACCCAATACGGATAAATTCGGGCTTGTTTTGGTAAACTCACATCTGCTTTGGGCCCAACATAAAAAGGAAGGTGAAAGCCCAATTTCATCAAACCCAAAAATCAATGTGTCATACTACAGAAGCAATGTGACGTGTGAAATTCGTATTCTCACAATTCTTCTATAATCTAATTTAGTTTTTCCTTCCTTTTTTTATTTTTTATTTTTAAATGAGACAGAAACAGCTTTTATTAAACTCAACCCAATTAATGCAATATATCAATTGGGCATGCTACTTTCATTTGTATTCAGAAAATGTTAAAAATGAAAAAATGATTGGCCTTTTGAATAAGCTCCGTTCTAGTTCCATCTTAAACCACTACCCAGTGTTTACCACTAATAAAATAGACGAGTGAATTTCTCAGAGATCACTAATTACATGCATGAATTTTGGTTTCTGTCTTTATGTATACCCCCACACACACACACACATATATGTTCCATATAATTGAAAAATGGGCTTTGTTCTTCCTGTTCATAGGGTCCCATATCTGAGTTGTTTTGAGGTAGACATTATATATATATATATATATATATATATATATATATATATATATATATATATATATATATATATATATATATATATATCTCGTTATACCATGTCTTTGCCTGTATTATCACCATCATTACCATGGAAATAATATAAGCAGCTGGCTTCCTTTCTATAAGGGCCACTAGACCCATATGTGGGGCAGGCTTGATGCTTTGAAAGTTTGAAACCAAACATAAAACACAAAACTTACTTAAATCATACATATATAGTGCAAAAGTTTACATTAATTTCTCAGCAAATTAATCAAGTAGCTAAAAACGCATACAGGCTGAGGAAAAGACAATGCTGCCAGAAAGATCATGGGAAACAGAAGCTCCACATGTTGTGGACCTGAAGATGTTCCAAGAATGTCTACGCTAGTGCATTTTTCATACAACATATTACTCAGCTAAGCTGGTACAGTTAGGCAGAAAAGAGAAAACATATAGGTCTATTTATTACCTTGAAATTGAAAATCTATCTTCTTTCATAGGAAAACCAAAATAAACAATCCTTTTCGCCTTGTGGTGATGAAATGCATGTATAAAATATCCAGTTTTGTAAGTCTTTGTTTTCCAAAATGTATTACAGCATGGTGCCAAATACAGAAAATACATATACATATATATATATATATATATATTGATAAGCGTGAGGTCCCTTTGCTTCTTTACTCAAAAGCTGATCAACGGTGAGTGATGATCAGACTGCCATGTTTGAGAGCTTTGTTCAAGCTCCTCCTTTCCCCAATCTTATCTTTTGTTCATTACTGTCTGTTCCGCTGTGACATAGTCAATATTATTAAAATGAAATTCAGGATGTCATATGGTAGAAAGAAAGAGAAATAATTAGAATGACGAAGGCTGGTGGGGCATATCAATGTCCCTTTGGGACAAATGACAACTGTGAAATTGCAATGTCTTTATTTTTTGGTTGGATGGATAATATTATAAAACATGATGGCCTAAAAGGTTATAAAACTTCTCCACCATTATGAAATCAAGCCCACAGAAGTCAAACCTACATTTTTATTATAAAATTTTATTTTTCCTTTTTCATGTTTAATCGTATTGGTATATATATTTTTGTGCTTTCTTATCCATGAACCTCCCAAGACACAAGGACATTTTTCTAATTTTAATAAGAAATCATTTACTCCTTCATTTGATGACAACCACATTCCAGATAGGCTAACAAAATCATTAACCAAGTTGAATTTTTAGGGCCTTATGGTCCCCAAGCCAAAGATATTTCATTATTCAATATAGTTCCTTGGATACAATAAAGTGCTCCAACCCATAAGTTGGATTATTCTAAACCCACAAGCACAGAAACAGAGAGCGAATACTAAAAAAAAGGTTTGCTGTACCCAAGTTTTCTTCTGCAATATCTATGAAACACCCTCTCTTTCTATCCTCGGTATCCCACTCTAGCTAAATAATATACAAATTGCAAAAGAACAATTTTACCCCACAATGAAATTATTTACATGCATGATTTCTAGACAATGAAGTTTAGGAATGACCAAGTGTGTAATTCCCAAACGTGTAACAATCCAATCAATAATATTATTTGTACTGAAAAAAAATATATGCAGAGCTTCAGGGCCTCATTCAAAAGTTTCCCATTTTGTGGACACCACTAGTGACTCGGATTGTTCCAAAGGCTTCTTTGGCATTTGTGGCACCTGCATGATCTTCTGCATTGGCTTTGGCATGTGGCTAATTGAATTCATTTGTTGCTGAATACGAGTTTTATCAGCAATGATGCTAGTTTTGGAGCTTTGTAGCCTCAACAGGTCCAGAGTTTCAATATATTTCTGAACCCTTCTCACCTAAATCAAAGTTGTTTTTAATAAGAAAATTTAGTAAAACTCACTTGGGTTTTGGAGATTACTACAACAACTGTCATTTATGATCTCTATGGAGTACCCAAAATTATTACCTGCTTTCCTCTCTGCTGTTTTAGTTCTCCATCTGCAACAATTCCATCAAGTAGAATTAACTTTGACATCAAGATTTCAGACAGATTTACGACATCTTTCTCCGCAACTTTCCCACCTCTAGTAGCCTTGTTTTCAATTGTTGTGACCTACCCAATTGCAGTAATAAAGTAATTCATAAGAATTATGTAAAACAACACATCCAAAAGACATGTTTTTGATAATTTTCTTTTTAAGAGTTAGAATATTACCTCCCCTTCAAGCTTGTCTACTTCGAAGTTGATTTTTGCTAAAGAATTTGTGGCCTTTTCTACTGCTGAGATTCTGCACATCTCCAAGTACCTCCTTTCTTTACTTGCAACGTCCTCCAGCAACACCATTTTGGATCCATCTTTGACCCTCATAACATCAAGAAACGCTTTGGAATCTCTCTCTTTGTTATTGAATATCAGTTTCTGGTCTAGATGATGCACACCAGTTGGTTCTGCCAACTTTTTCTTCAACTCCCCTGCAATTCCCAAAAATTTTAAAAAAAGTGAAGCTGCATTGATCCAATCACTCTCTCTCTTCAACACACAAATTCTTATAGAAACATAAATCCAAATAATCACAAAAAAATTATAAAGAAAATAACATAATAAGCATACCAAAACTTGCTTGGGAACTGATATAAATGTCATGATAAGAAGAGCCATATTTAACTCTGACTCTAATGTTTGAAACCGAAACAGAACTTGACCTCATATCAGAATTTCGCTGTTGAACCAACAATCCACCAGGCCTGACATCCAATCCGCCGAGACTAGGACTTTTCTCACCACCACTGACAGAGGCCTTGTTCGTGGACGAAAACATGCCGTTGAACCTCGTACAATGGAGGAGAAGTACAAAAATGAGAAAAACTCACAGCAAGCTTATGTAAATGCTTTTCTGTTGGATTAGAGGAAACCCAGTATGGAAAAAAGAAGCGTAGACTTGCAGAGAATCTTATCTATAGTGGTTAGTGGCAAAATTAGAGAAACACATATATGGAAAACAGAGTTAATATACATGGTTTATGAGCGAAACCGTCTACTAGTTTTGGAGTTGCACAATTATAGGAAGTATAGGCTTTGTTTATGTGGGTTTGAAAGGAAAATTGCAGAAGAAATTAACAAGGTGATTATTATATAAGAGAAGGATTGCTAGAAACAGAAGGTAGAAAAATGAGACTGGTTTTCTATATAGGGAAAAAAAAATGGAAATTAAAGAAATGGGAAGGAAAATGAAAGAAAACGAATGGACAGCGAAGAAAGTGAGTGAAGAGAATGAGCAATAAAATCTTTTGGATTTCCATATGAAAAAAAAAAAGAAAAAAAGAAGAAGAAAAAAAAGAAGCACGAAAAATTAGTAACAAAATCAATTTACGTTCCTAATCTTAGGACGTAAATATATACATATATATATATATATGTATATATATATATTACGTGTGTCCTTAGCTGCCTATGTCTGGCTCTGGTTCATTAATATGGTTTTGTTCACAGCTAATCATAATACTATAATATATTCATAATTTAGAACTTTCTGAATTTCCAAACAAAAATAAGTCACAAAATCATGAATTAATCAATCATCACTTTATAGTTTTTGAAATTGATTGATTTATTTGTTTTACCTAATTAGTTTATTTATCTTTAAAAATAAAAAATATTCAAATAGATAAAAATACAAAATGTGCTTCTTGCTTCCATGCCTTTCCCATATATGGGCATTTTCTCCCATATTTCATGTCTAGATTCGACCTTTTTACACTTTTTAGAACATTTATATGAATATTTATTATTTTGATGAAACACAAATTACAAAGATAATTGATTCACATTTCCATAATTATTACTCTTATTGGCTTTTAGCCTTATTCAATACAGTTATTAAACTAAGTTATTATTATTATTATTTTGTCTCAATTAAACTTTCATTCAAGCAATTTGGCATTATTGTTGATCAAATCTCATTTTGGTTAATTCCAATTTAACGTGGCAAATAAGGTAATATTCGTTTCATAATACAAAATATTTGACATTAGAGTATTTTTTTTTTTTTGGTAATAGACATTAGAGGATTTGTTGTTAAAACTCTATTAAGTCTAAGGAATAATTTAATAAAACTCTTTTAAGCTCATAGATTATTTCCCTGCCTATACATTTCCACTGAAAAATCATTAATATTTTTATTATGTTTAATTATTTTTATTTTGTTGGGGCTATCAAATAGAAAGCTAATTTATTCGTACATAGTCCTAATGCCAAATCTTGAATAACAAATACAAGTTTTATTTGACACATACCATTTGATAAACATGAAATATAAATATTTGTATTTTTTTTGGTTAAATTGGTAATATTATAATTAATTATGTTTTAAAAGTTAATTTTCTTTGAATTACTCAGTTTAAATTTTATTTGAATTACTCAGTTTAAATACTTTTAAAATTTTTTAAAGTAAAATGATACGAATTTTTAAGAAATAAGAATGTTATTAGTTTTTATTAGTTTTGCTTTTCTTTATTAAGTTTAAAATAATTCATTATAAAAATTAAAATAGGTAATTGTTCAAATGAAATGATTAAATATGATAGTGAGCATATAATTTGTACTTAACGAAAATTTTAACCATTTATATACAATAAATCAAAAGTTTTGACAAAAATAAAATATAAAATGCGTTATGTATTCAAAATAGAATTAATTTATTGACAAAAATAAAATAAAATTTGTTTGGGCCCTGTTTTTAGTGGGGGCCCTAGACAAAGGCCTTACTTGGTTTGATTTATATGTGTGTGTGTAATCATGTTCCTTGCAACCCAAACCAATGAGATTAATGGGAAAATATAATGTCATTGAATTCAATGTGAACAGGCTTAACATATTGACATGTGAAAGCAGATGTTACATATCATCCAAGTAGCAGACATTGACATGTGAAAGCAGGTGTTACTTATCATCTGAGTAGTAACAAGAGTGAAGGAACTTGGAAAAGAAACAAAAAAGAAAAAGCAATGACCTAATCTCTCATCGTCCCAAGCCACTCCAAAAGAGAAGAAACTAATTGAGTTGTAAATTCTCACTGATCTTTCCGAGGTTTGGGTGGTCTAACAGGCTTTGCTGGTTTAATCACGTAGCTGAGGAGGATCAACACTATTGGAACGATGGTTCCCACGTAATACACACTCCGGTATGAGGCAATTGTTTCATGCAGGCTTAATACCTGTCCCACACAAAAGAATGCATGCATTATTTATTAGCTTAAAACCACTCAAATCACAGCTTCCACATAAGCTGGGAGAGAATAAGAGAGAGATGACTAACCATAAAACCAATGCAGGAGTAGTTCAGAACCATAAGAGTGTAAGCGAAGTTCAGAAACACCAGTATGTTCTTGACCAGAGCCATATTTGGAGGAATGGCTTGCTGCCATCTGTAAATCACTGCTCCCGGAAACAGCAAAATAGGCAAAGTTAAAAGAAAGTTGTCAATTTCCCTTCTTTTTTTTTTTTCTTTTTTTTTAAAGAAAGCACAGTAGAAGTATGTAACAATGGGAACCAGATGAATACCTCTAGACCCGGCAATCATCAATGCTGACTGGACAAAGAATATGATGTAGCCTGGATATAATCCCTACATGTGTCCAGAAAAGAAAGAATTAAACTGAGGTGGACTTTTGAAATGGTGAAAAGAAGAGAGAGATTCAAAATCCCATACATAAAACCAGAATTAACAAATAACAAAAAGATTAAGCAACATTTACTACAACGTAGATGTGGGTATTTCCTTTGAGATTCATTTTTAGTCCATAACTTTGGCACAGAGTAGAAAATGCAAGTGACAGTCATATACATTGGTAAAAGCTACCAGCGCACAGACGATTAGATAAATTGCCAAATTCCAACAAAGCAAATGCTGAACACTGGCACAGATTACCAAAATAACTGATGCCTAACCACTCAAATCATCAATAGGCAGTAGCATAGATATTGTAACATGCACAACAATTTGTGCATAGGAAAATCAAACCAAGTCATGTTTGTCTAAGGCCACTAGAGGATACAGGTTTAGCTACCAAAAGCATTAAGCAACAAAATCAAAACAACAATTCTACTAATTATAAGTAGAAATATATTGAAATGGGACACAACTGCAAAGTAATGAATTCAAAAAAGATATCTAAATTCATTCCTTTACATAATATCAGGCCAAAATGGAGGGGGCCTTATGACTACAACAAAAAATTGTAAGATCAAATTTGTAAAGAAAGAAGTCATTTCTCTTTATATATATGTAAACTGTTGAATGGCATAAAGATGCTTATCATCGTCTTGTTTCTTTCATATAGTTAGCATAATCTCCTTAAGGCTTGATACATAACCTGGTGCTTAACAAAGTCAACAATATAGACAAGGCAAGGCTAAGAATATACTCACATGCCAAATAGCACTAACAGTCTGTGTCGCCAGCAACTGGAAGAAACCAGGTTTCTTTCCCTTCTGAACAAGCCTGTCATAAACATCTACAACAGCGCAATATATCAGATAATGCAACTTGAATAAACAGCCAGCTCTTGCTTAATGGATGCCCTATCACATGTCAGTGTATTTGGCAAATCAAAGTAAAACCAAAGTATATCATAAGCACACTAATCCAACGCAATTGGATCCTAACTTTATTGTTCTTTGTTCAGAGAGATAATGTCAAGTTTCCTGGTCCTAAAACATAAGATGTTCATATAGAAACCAAAGGAAAAATAGAAAACAAAAGCATAAAAACCCTCAAAAATGAGGAAGCCTTACAATGACGAAGCCAGGTGCTGACTTGTATATTCCACACAAGTGGCAACTCAACTGCACTTTTTGCCAACTCGACACCTAAAATATCAACATTTTTTGCACGATCCCATTGCGGCTTTGGCGGAGATGATTCTGTCCAACCACTGAAACCCAGGCCAGAAATAATGATGGAGGCCTCTGAAATTGACCAGATGAAATAGTATTTCCAACGTGCTGTAAATCCAGACATATACTGATAGCCCAACCGTTTCCAGAATCCCCATGCTTGGTATATATCATCATTAAACCGCGATAGGGGAAAATGGGGTACCAGATATAAATACAAGGCCATACAAAAAGCAGCTTGGAGCAAAGCTCGCATTGTTGCCCCATATGGTGATGGTGACAGTCCTTTATCTGAAGGACTCCAAATCTGCAAAAATATTTTGCATAAGTGAAATAATCCACTAAGAATTCTTAGCCTCATCATAGAAAAAGTGGTAAAGCAGACATTAACAGCATTGCAGTCATACCCCTTTCCTTTCAGTACAGTCAAGATAATCCTTCATTTCGAAAACTGGACCAGCAAAGTGGCTACCACAGCAAAGGCAGTAACCAAAGTACTCAAGCAAAGAAGGTAACTTAATCAATCTGTTTTTCTTCTGGGCCTCTCGCAAACCCTCATCTTTCAAAATCCCATCATTGTAGTTTATTGCACATGAGATAACTTTAAGTGTTAACACCATTAAGGCTCCTAAATGTAACAAGAGATATAAAAAGTTAAAATCCTATACAAAGCGACATATGAAAGTGTTTATACAAAATATAACTGCAAATATATAGGGGTGCGTGTGTAGTTTATTGCACATGAGATAACTTTTAGTGTTAATACCATTAAGACTCCAAAATGTAAGAAGAGATATAAAAGTTAAAGTCCTATACAAAGTGACATATGAAAGTGTTTATACAAAATATAACAGCAAATGTACAGGGGTGCGTGCGTGTGTGTGTATAATTTTCAGGCATGCATGCAGTCAAGAGAAAAAGCTCAACGTACCAACATACCAGAGAATCATCAATACATAATAGCACAACTTTCAATTTCCTTTTTTGACGAGATTTGTTAATGCAGATAAGATTTAGAAGAAATTCGAATGGAAGGCAATGTACGTAAAGCTAGTAATCTTCTTACCAGTTGCATCAATTCCTCCCTCCTTCCATGCATCCCCACTCATGTAGTACACATGGCTACACAAATACAAAAGGCCAGGATTTTTTAAGCAAAAATATACTTCCAATAATTTAAGGACAGTAATTATAAATATTTTTCGTAACAAAATATTGCCACCTCAAAATCATTGAAAATAATGTTAAAATTAAACTGCGGACTAAAAGAAAAAGAGGAGTTGTCTAACTAGATGGGTGCTCAGCCCTATAAATTCTTACACGTAAAGTTTATATATCCCGGTAGTCCCACATCATAAACGTTTCAAACCGGTACATGCACCTAAAGAATGACTCAAATACATAATTAGATCAATTATGTATGCTAAACCTATAATTTGCAAACCTCAACAGACCATTCAAAAGCAAGAAACATTTCTTGGGTGAATTAACTGATCTGACTCATAATTCATTCACATTCCAACTAGATAAATATATATAATCAAATTCAATACCAATCCAAGCTAAAAAAAATTACACTAATTGCAGGAATTAACGCAAATCCAGCAAATTAAGGATAAGGCGGGAGCTTTCTCGTTATATGCGTAACCTCCCAGGTAACAATGTTTAATCGCATGTTATGAAAAACCATGAAGGCAAAACAAAAGAAAGAAAAAGAAGCTTTTGTTATGACATTGCCACACATAATTCTCCTAAATTTGATAACCCAACTATAGAAACAAAGTTTGAAACTTTCTCATATTTGCCCATCAAAATGAAAAATTTGAACACAAAATACGTACCAACCAATGAGGTAACCGAATCCCAAGAAGAAAGTGATAATTCCACATCGGCGGCGAAATAAAACCATGGAAGCGTAACCCAGTAACATTGGGACCAAGAAATGCAGATTGGAAGAGAACCCAAATGAAAGGTAGGAGAGCAGCGCACCGGTACCGGCGGCGTAAATATGCTTGGCGAGTCTACCCGGGACGAATCGCCAGAGGAAGCTGACAGGTATTGTGGCAAGGAAGCAGAGGAGGAACCGGAGCACCGCTACCGAGACCCCTATCGAGGCCGCCATGGATTCCATTTCGAGGTCCATGGCTAACTTGCTTGCTTGGTCTGAGTGAGCCTGACGCTTTGATAGTCTGATATATAAACAAACAAATTGGTCAAAAGCTCGAGCTCCAAACGTTCAGGGATCTTTACGAAAGGACGATAATGTCCCTTGGCATTTACTTCTAAGTTTCCAACTGGTAGACGGGCGGTTGAGCCTCGGGGATGGAGATGACTTAGACGCGCTGCGATTGCGCGTGGCAGACGTCGCTCCCCCACCGCGGATTCTTGAAGTGACCGACGCGGAATTTGAGAGGGTGGATATTCTCTCCGTTTCACAAACAATTTTTCACATGTTTTACTTACCAAAAATAAATAATAAGGGGTGGAATTCTAAAATTAAATAGGATTATTTAAATCTATTAAAATTGTTATTAATGCACAAAATACTTTCTTTTCTTTTCTTTTTTCAAATTCAAAAAATAATATTTTTTGAGGAGGCACTTAAGCGTTTTAATATTATTTTTTTGTCAATTTCAAAATGCTTTTTTTCTAAAAATTAAAAACGCACATCCAAGGCTCTTAAATTATATTGTAATCATTGTGACAGTTTTCAAGACCCAAAAAAAAAAAAATTGCATTTTTTAAAGAGAAAAGGAGATTAGTCGACCATGAATTGATTTATCTCTATTTCTATAATATATTCATTCATATATGTGCAAAACTATAAAGAAGTAGCAATTTCTATTTTTTAAAAAACAAAGTGCAAAAGCAATTTCAATTCTTGGTAATTTGTTTAAAAATAAAAGATTTATTTTAAAAATATAAGAAATTGCAATTGTGAATAAAATTTATTTTTTAATGCAATCTTATATATTTATTTATTATTAAAAAAAAAAAAGGAAAAGAAAATGCTTAAGCTGACAACAGAACCCAAACTGGATCGACCCGCGTTAAAATGGGTCGGATTAACCCGGTTACTGGTTCCCAACCATCGTGAAGTTAGGGTTTTGGATGTATAATCTGAATCTTAAAACCTAGCAAATTTCCCTCCCAAAGTTGAACCTACGATTCGACCGGAGTTTCCTGAGGTTGTTGTTTCATTGACAGCTTAAAAATCTCTACTTCATCACTCAACTTGCAGTCCATCAATATTCTACGACCGTGAATTTGTCAACCTATTTTCTTTCATTGTTACAGGGCAAATTTGTTAAGCTAGGGCAATTTGTTTTCAAATCGGAATGAGGAAATCTAAGGAAGTTGTGGAGTCGAGCAAAACGGAGGTACAGGACAGTGAAGAAGAACACGAGTCGTCCTCCTCTTCTTCAGAAGATGTGGGTAATCGAAGCAGTTTTATCAATTTTTTTGTTGGCAATCTGGATGTAAACTTTGAAATAAAGATGGGATTCTTTAATAAAAATTTTTTTTTCCTGTTTTTGGGGGGAGGCAGGAGGAAGAGATAGAACGGGAGCTAGCGGATGTGACATTCGAGGAGTTGCAGAAGGCGCGCTCTAATGGGTCGCATTCAGTGTACCAAAAGCACAATGAAGTGAAGAAAGGCGGGCGAGCTAATAAGAATCGGTAATTCGAGCTGTGGATTGTTTTTTTCTATTGGTATTTGTCTCTTTTATGTAGTAAAGTTGCTGATTTTATGTAATTGTGCGAAGGCCAATGGAAGCTAGTAGTAAGAAGCCGGTTGGCAGATTCAGAGAAGTTATTCAAGTTCCGAAAAAGGTGATTTTGTTCGATATTTTATAAATTTTAAATTTGCTGAAATCAATTGGGAGGTTGGGGCATAGAATTAATTGTCATGCATATCAGGTGGAAGGTGTCTAATTTTATTAATGGCATTGAATTACTGAAGCTAGAGCATCTCCAGCAATATGCTGTGGTTGCCTTTTCTATTTGTGGGGTTTATTTATTTATTTGAGGACTTAAACCTTTTTCCTTTAGCCCCCTTCGTGCTCTTCTAGGGTATTCCTTTATATATATGTATATTTTTACACTGTATAGTGAATTTAAGCAGTGATGAAAAATTTATCAAATGGCATAAGTAAATGCACCCTGTTGTAGAGCATAGGGAATCAAATATGGTTTCTCTGTGACCGTGACTTTTGGGACAAAGATTATTGTTTTAGATTTAGTCATAATTATAGTGATGTAGATATTTTATCCTAAAACTGGCATTTTGGATTCATGTTTATTCTTTGGCAATAAATTTTTTGCAATGACATATTTTTGAAAGGTTGTCAGCTAATAGGATGCATCTTTACTTGTATGATTTAGGATTTCCCCATTAGTTAAAAAGTTTAGCATTTTAAATAGAAATCACATTCTCTGAGCTAGTTTTTCTTTCTAACGTAGTTCCGTATCATTGAATTTCTATGGGATTGCTGAGATTTTTTAGTTCTGAAATGTGAGAATGAGAAAACATTAATGAGCAAATTACTTATTATTTCTTCATTGTATTCATCTGTGTGATGTTTATCAGCTCCTTAGTATAATGCTTGCTGATAATATATTGTTTTCTTGTAAATTCAGGTTGTGCGTGACCCACGTTTTGAATCTTTATGCGGTTCACTTGATGTTGACGGGTAAGAAGCTCAGTCTCTCTCTTGATGCTTATTCTTTAGAACACTTCATCTCTCTGGTTTTATTTGGTAACCGTAGTGTATGCTGACTGCGATTACAGACCTTCTTGTTGATCTTCGTTCATTGTGTATATTGTTCTGTAGATAAAATGTATTGGGGATCAATCTGGTACCTAGCTTATGCAAGTTGGTTGTATTTTCTTAACATATTTGTTATATGAATAATACATGGATCTTACAGGTTTAGGAAGAGATATAATTTTCTATATGCAGAAGAGCTTCCCGCTGAAAGAGAGGTACTTTTCTTAAATAAATTGTGGAGTTATTTCTCCCATTGAGTGTCCATTTTCTGTTAGTGACTTTTGCTTTGATATTACAGGAGTTGCGCAAGCAATTGAAGAAAACCAATGACCCAGGAGTCACTAAAGAACTAAAAGACCGTTTATCTTGGATTGTAAGGACTTGCCCTTTGATTTGTCATGCTGATTTGGGTCATCTACTCAATTATAATATATATTCTCTGATTATACTTTTATCTCTTCAGAGATGTGGTGAAGTGTTTCTATTAACTTCAATTTTTTTGAACTTTTCAGGACAAACAACTGAAGTACAAGTCAGTGAAACATACTGAATGTGCAATTCTAGCTGAGCACAAGAAAAAAGAGAGGGAAGCAGCAAAACAAGGAAAACAACCATTTTATCTTAAGAAATGTCTCTCTCTCTCTCTCTCTCTCTCTCTGCGGTCCCATTTGTCTAAGCTTCTAAGAAACCACTGATTTATTGAACAAAATAACTGCAAGCCGTTAGCATGAGATTAGATCCTTTATTCATTGTTGCTATTAGATTATCACTGCGGTTGTGGGCTGGTGTAGTGGTAGTTGAGAGAGTAGAATGTGGTGAAATCTTAAAGTTAGCAGAATCGATGATGCATGTTTGTTCCCTAGAAAGCATTCAAAGTTTAAACAAACAAACCCCCACGGCTCAAGTATAAAATGGTTGATCATAATCCATTCTGCATCTGGTGTCTTTTCTTTCTGTATATCAGCATTACAGAATTCTAAGTCAGTGCCTAGATAAATGATTACTCTTGTATACTAGAATGTCTGACTTGCTTTCCTTACTTGCAGCTGAGATTCGAAAGAGAAGGCTGGTGAATAAATATGAAGAACTTAAGGTATCAAACAGTCAATTTACTTTTTGTCGTTGTGATGTGAAAGTGCATGTGGCAATAACAATTCCATTAAACATATTGGTGTGGCAAACTAATGATATATTTATTTTTAACGTAATCAGGCATCTGGCAAACTTGAAGCCTATATTGAAAATAGGAGGAGGAGGAATGCTGCAAAGGACCGTAGATACATGCCATATCGTAGGCCTGACAACAGTGAATAGATCAACAACTCCACTTGCTTGTCTAAGTTCCTTGGAAGCCTGTGACTGCAGCCAAAGTACATGGTTTATAATGCTTGTTTTCAACACCTTACGACGACGGCTCTCTGTCTTGGGCCCGCACAATTAGACAGCCTGAAGGGAAAAAAATTTATGTTCTACATTTTAAAATTCAACTTATTTTTCCTCAAAAATAATAATTATTTATTATCTAAGAGAAGTAATTTCTTGTTGGAAAAGTTACTCTATAATTATACGTTAAGCACGATCAATTATTATGCTCACAATTCTCTATAATAATTTTTTATTATTTTAACAAGCATGACTAATCAATTTTCAATTTGTTAGGAAAACTTATTTCTTTATCCATTAAAACATTCTTAATTCCATCGAAAATCATCTTTATCCATTAAAAGCAATTAAAAAGCCAATAGTTTAAATTTTAATCATGGGGAAATGTTTCTCTATGAAACAAATTAAGAGCAGGCTCATGCTAAATAAATTTTGGCACTTATTTTTTAATTAAAAATTGCAATTTCCCTTTATTTTTCTTTAATAAAAATAATAAGCGGCAATCTTGACATCACCAGAAGAAAACGGAAGGGGACAAGAAAGTTCAAATGCCACCCTGCAATCTCAGCAGGAGTACGTGGCTGATAGACAACTGACGCGTGTCCTTGATTCTAACCTATTCACACGGTTATAGCAGGCCCAACCACCTGTTCAGCCAGTTGCCTCTTAAATGCTTCACGCTCGCTCACTGCTCACTCGGTGCTCTTTCCCGCTCACTATATAAACCGAACCTGGCTCAATCTCAAATCCATGGCGGTTCTGCATAAGACTTAACTCAACCTCATTGTCCTTTCAATGCTTTAAACACTTTCAAGGTTTAGCTCACTATGCTGTTCCTTCTTCTTTTTCTTCTTTAATTGTTGCATTATTTCTTTTCTTTTCTGGGTACGAAATCTGACTTCTCCTTTTACTTTGTTTGACGCACACTTGCTGTCAGTCAGAAATAAACCCAACAAATTTTTTCGCTTTGTTTGGCTTTTGATTGCTTGACTGAGAAAGGAGGTGCTTAATTTCAGAGAAAATGACGGAAAGAAAAGGAAAAAAGAAAAAAGGTCTTTATACTTTCCTTATTTGGGCTCAAAGAACTGTCCTTGGATTAAGATAACCATGGGCGTTGAAGAAGCTCTTTTGAAACCGCCTTGAAATCGTGGACATAATGCTGGTTTCTCTTTATGCATTTTCTCTCCCTTCCTCTATATTTCCGGGAGATAAATTCTTGGCGGTGTCAAAAATTATTTTTTGCAACCTTGTCTTGTTTAGTAGTCAGTGATCCAAAGGAGATATAAGGTTCCTTGATGCTCTGTAAAGTTTATTTCTTTTTGAAAATCATGACTGATGTTTTGTTATGCAAATGTTTTCACACAAATACGTGGATAATATATGTGATGACGATGAAATATTGTTATTGGGGGTGATAAACATCTGTAATTAGGCCAAAGTAGTATTATTTTAACTAGTACGGATTTCTTCTCTTTGTTGTTGTAATTGGTAACCATGCGTGCGCAAAAGGTCTTTGATTCCTTTTCCCCGTTACTTTTGATGGTCCACTGTTTCAGGTATATAACTTCATCCGTGTTAATTGTGCATTTGGTTCCTTTTGTATGTAGGGTATTTTATTTGGCCTTAAGGAACAAGGAATGGCTCTGAAGGCCTTCTTAGATTCTAACTGCGAATTGGCAGTAAACGCCGTGGCAAGGAGTCGAGGCTTTGTACCGTCCTCAAGCTCTGATAGCTTACTTCAAAAACATGGGGAATACCAAGCTGTTGTAGCTTCTCTCTTAAATGCCACTTCTGGTAACGTGTTCAGTTCTCCTTCCAGAATTTCAAGTTCTTCAGTCATGGATGCTAACTTAGCCTTTTCAAATAAAAGTCCTTACTTGTATAGAAGTGACAATGCCAACATACAGTCCAAGCTTAAGGTTCCTGCAATGCCTGTATCTTCGTTCCTAGATAGTTCCTCAACAGCTCAGCACATCTTCAATATAGACCAAAACAGGTCCCAGATGCTTAAAAGGAAACAACTGGAGGAGGTTTTTCCTGCTACAACTTGTACAGCATCAGAGAGGCATCATAGTTCACTTGTTATTGGGGTAAAACAAGAGCCCATATTGCCCATTAATTCGACTCAGAGGCACAAGAAACCCAGATTAGAGATCAAAGAAGACTCTAGTTGTCACCAGTATAACATTCAACAGCTACTGCAAAGTCAGGACTCTGGCCACTTACAAAGACATACCCCTCAGCTTCAGGCGTTGTTTCAGAACCATTTGTATGGAAACCAGAATCAGTCAAAGGTTTCACATTCTATTCCACAGTTGCTGGGAGTTCACATGCAATCACAGCAACAGAAAATGAGGAACCAACTCCAACAGCAGGGAGTGAATAGAGTATCTACTAGTAACATGCACCCATTAGATGAAGGTGTATGTTCACGCCGGCTTATGCAGTACTTGAATCATCTTAGACATCGTCCGCCTGTGAGTATTGACATTGATATTTTCTTTATTCGTTCATTAAATTTGAACTGTCATAGACTTAAATGGTATCTGTCTCTCAATTTTTTTCATTATCAAGGACAATGATTTAGCCTATTGGAGGGAATTTGTTGCGGAGTATTATGCTCCGTGTGCTAAGAAAAGGTGGTGCGTGTCTTTGTATGACAAAGTTGGACTCCAAGCCATTGATGTCTTCCCCCATGCAGCCATGGTCTGTTTTCAAACTGCCAATATGGTTTCTAACCAGTAATTTCCCTCTTAACAACATTTTAGTCAGTTATTTTTATTTCTTAACTTGTGCTTCATATTTGTGCAAGCACTTGTATTGTCTTTGTCATTCATGCCTTATGTATACTTATATAAAATTAATATTTTTGCTGTTTTGTTTGTTCAGGATGCATGGCAATGTGAAATATGTGGCTGTAGATCAGGGAAGGGGTTTGGTAAGAAATCACCACTCAGTTATTGAAGCTTATTATTCTAATTATCTTAATTTGTTGATGCAAAGTAACTCTTCTGGTTGAATCCTTCTTGGCAGAGGCGATTTTTGAAGTCCTTCCTAGGCTCAGTAAAATGACATTTGAGAGTGGTGTGATTGATGAACTCTTGTTTCTTGACATCCCTCATGAGTATAGATTTCCTTCCGGATTAATAATGCTGGAATTTGAAAAGGCAGTTCAAGAGAGTGTCTATGAGCAACTTCGTGTTGTTCACGAGGGTCAACTTCGTGTAGTTTTCAATCAGGATTTCAAGGTGAGACTACTAAAATTTTGGTGGTTTTATATGTCAAGTAGTTCAGCACCCACTTTGATCTTGGTTATAGAAATGTCACATAGATATTATGACAGTCAGTTTCTTTCATTTTCATTTCAGATATTGTCCTGGGAATTTTGTGCACGCTGTCATGAAGTATTCTTTCTCCGAAGCTTGGTTGAACCTCAGGTTACAAACTTCATTTTATCAAAAACTTGAGTGAATTACTTTTTTATTTTTCTTATGTTGTAGCACATGCAATTATACCTTTGGATCTTTATTAATCCCAGCGAGCAACCTTGACATAATTTAAGTTCTTGTAACCTATCTTGTTACTAGGTTAATCAGTTGGTTAGTGCTGCACAAAAGTACCAAAGCTCCATTGATGACAGTGGATCTGAATCATTTAATGGGGTTTACCCACAAGACTTACAAGCAAGTAGAAATATGTGAGAACTTTGTCTTAGTCTTCTTCACAGTTCCAAGTACGAGATTGAATTTTAGTCGATGGTTTCCATGATTTTTTTTTTTTTTCCTCTTGTCTTTTCCGGTTTTACTGTAGGATCCAGGAAACTGGTTTTCAGTTTACAAAAGCTTTGGATTCACAGTTGATTGATAATTTGGGATTTTCAAAGAGATACACACGGTTCTTACAGGTTTTTGAAGACCAACTGTGTTTTTTTTTCCTTTTGAAATTAGAGTTCCATTTTCTCTATGTTTCTTAACATTCCAAATGTTTCAATTTTACAGGTAGCTGATATTGTCAACAACATGAAAGATTTAATGAGCTTCTGCAAAGATTATCATGTTGGTCCCATCGGTAAGTAGCTGCTAATGTGTTATTGTTGATGGGGTCCTTGTATTTCTTTTATTATTATTTTTTTAAAAAAGTAAAAGGCTTTAAGTTTGAGACTGTCGTGTGGGTTTGTTTTACTCATTGAATCACGTTCCTCCTTAATCACTTACAAGTTTGTTCACAGAAAGCTTGAAAAGTTGTAATCAAGTAATTCCCATAACCAAGCTCCATCCAGAAGAATTGCAGGGAAAGAAGCAGATAGAGAGAGCTCAAGATATGCCAATGGACGACTGCAGGTGGATGGCTACATCTCCTAGTCTTGGCAGTGGCATTAATGCTAATGCTAATGCTAACTCAGACATGGACAAGCAACGTGTTAAAACTGCCTTAGAACATGCAACATCTGCACTGCCTGCTGGTTACTACCACAATTTGATGAGGCACAATCCATCTTCTAAACCATTTCAGGGTCCTAAAACCTCAAAATCAATGCCAGTGAAAGACTTGCATGTCAGTGGCACGTCAAGCTCCTCGGAATGCAGTCAGATTATGCAGCAGGGAGTGATCCAAAAGGTACTGCAGGAGATGAACAGCAGAAGAACGGTGAATCGGGATGGGATGAACGTCGAGGAAACAGACTTCAACAACAAAAGGATCAGCTCTGACAATAACAAAGATGCTGCTGCCATTGCCCCAACTGGAAACTTGTTGACCAGCATTGCAGGGAAGACCAACAACAACCTGAGGCCCACCTTTAATATGAACTTGTCCAAGTCCTGTTTTATAAAGGGAGAGTCAGATTTTCCTGGAAAACTTTATCTGCAAGAAACGATCCTGAACTTGGCCCATGGGTATCATGAAGGCAATGAAGTCAGGCATGAGTAGTTCTCTTTGATTGCATTTTGTGGGAGGTCGGTTCTCGTTTATGCAATCAGTTCTGTATAGCAGTCCATGAACATATTGAAAATGGGGTTGTTGTGCCTATATTAGTGGTGTATGAGGAGATTGACATGCTCCATATTGGTTATAAAGGAAGAAGATTTAGAAGCTTTTGCAGTTAACAGTGTATTGTTGGGTTGATTAAAAAAAAAATCCACATGAAATTACATGAGAAAGAAGATTTAGAACGAGTAAATTTTTAGCATAAATATGTTTGAACATTAAAGCGGAAGTTCTCAAATAACATATTTAATACGAAATGGATAGGATTTGACCTGATTATTAAAACATATTAAAACAGAGTTTTTTTGTTGTATATTATTAGTTTATTATAGTAGAATAGACCATATGCACATGTAAATTATTAAATAATAATTTTTATAAGACATATTCAATTGAATTTAACATAAATGTAATGAAAGTTAGAAGATTAATTAGATAATTCTATATATATAAATAAAGTAATACATATAAACAGGTCCATCAACAATCTGTTAAATATGATTACTAAACTAGATTTGAATAATCTAACGTGATTATCAAGTGCATTGGAATAGGATTGGATATGATAAATTAATTGACTAATTAATTAACGTGTTCATTAATATAATATCCTGACTAATTCCCGTCAATGATTAACGTATGTAATAAAATAAAATGAAACAATGAAGCGGAGAAGTACAGGAGAAAACGTCAATAGCATTCTACAAATCAGCACCAAAACTAGAAAGATAGAGAAGGAGCTCTCCATGGTCCACTCTGAGAAGCACAAGAAACTAAGAAAGAAAAGCATATTACTATATTCTAATATCAACATTGCATTGCATTATTTTCCAAAATACCACAGGACCCGAAACCCCTTAAAAATGGAGGACTGCAGAATTCATGATACACTCTGACTATTTGAACAAATTAAACAACATTATACACATTGACAGTGCCTATTCTCTGTGTAAGATACATGGTCTCTCAAAGGAACAATTTCCTACCACTTCTCTTCGGACAACTACTCTATAATACACAAACGCCCTACTCTGCAGAGGTCAACTGCTATCTAAAAACGCTTAACCTCTCTCTAAACCCACTTGGGTATACAAGTACAGAGTCTAAACAGAGACCACCTTTTGTGTGCGTACAATCAATCTGGGTCATGGAGAACTTGATCTTTGTTGCTGCATTCTGGTTTTCCACAACAAAGTCTCCAACATGGTAGAAACTCCATTTCCCAGGCTCACCCAGAAAGCAATGGCTTGTGGTACTTTGGCAGTCGGAAGTCCATAGCTGGAATCGCACTGGCTTTATGTCCCAACCATGAACATGCTCAACGTTGCACATTCGGCGACCAAACCTCTTGGAGGCCTTCCCCAACTGCAGCCTGAAGAATATGCTGTAAGTACCTGGTGGAAATGGAAACTCTATTTCCCCATCAACCTCAAACCACCAAATTTGCTGAAGATATGCGATGGTGCGAAATCTACATGGAAGGAAAGAGGACCTGAAATTAGTACAGTACTCACGCACTAAAACATCCTATTCCAGTGAGAAGCCTCTCAAGGAGCCTCAGCTTTGAGCACCATAACCAGAAAAAAGATCTTAGGTATTGAAAACCCAAGCAACAGTACTTTTATGATGCACATGCCAGAGTAGAAGCAAAACAACTATATCTTTATCAGTTTCTTCACATGATCATGGGGCCCTATGGCCCCTAAATAGATCGTTTATCACAAAGCCCTCCCCAACTAGATCACTTGAGGAACCATATGCAAGTTATACTCTATCCTATAAAGCTTGCAGCAGTCATTAGAAATCACAGCTTTGGAAAAAGACCCAAGCTTTAAATTCATTTGAGTTTTAATTTCACAATATAATTGCATAAAAACAATATAAGAATCACAGAATATTATTGCAAACAATTCTGTAAGTAAAACTTTACAAATTACACCAATATGCATAAACATCAAGTTAGAATATCCATGAAAATGAACAATTTCAGAATCAGATGTTTCAAGAGAAGGGAGAAAATGACCGACAACTTATTATAAACACTCTATTTATGATAAATTTGAAGTGGCTCAACCATGCACAAGAAAGCCAGCCTTCTCCAGACATGAGAAATAATTTAGGTTTGAAGAGCGTTTAAAAGCAGTAAAAATAAATTCACAATCAAAAGAAAACTGTCTCCCCTGAGTTCAACTATTCGTGATAATTAAAGAGTAATATACTATTTCAATACTTCAGGTACAGCAAGCAAACCTGGAAGGGTAAAGAGGGGAGGGATAAACATATGTAATTGGGACACCCCTCCACAACGATTTCTAGCATATGAATATTGGAAAAACCAAAGACAACATGCAGGGGAATCTCACACTACCTGAAATAAGACAATAATAAAGGCACAAGCTTTCATAGCACCATGCATTGAAAATCCAAATACATCAATAAGAACTAGCAAAAAGAGGATATCAAAAACATACTTCGGAAAATTTCAGTAAGGAAATCCCACGAAACACTTGGACTTTCGACAGCCATTGATTGCATGACAATACTGGTTCAAATGTTTTCATTTTAATGGAAGTGGGATAAGTGAGGTAATGAAAGAAGCTTGACCGAATCTCACCTGGATTCTTCAGTTGGAATATAATTCCAATATCTTCGATCATCGATCCCAGTGATTGCTAATCCCTTTGAAGAAATGGACATGCATACACCACCTGTATTTTTATCAAGCCAAACTTTCTGCACTCAACACAAAATTTGATATCCATCAAAAACGAAACCAAAACAACAAACTGAATAAACAATCCAATCCGTAAAACATTGTTTGGTCACCAAGAAAGGCGAAAAATAAAAAATAAAAACGAAAATATCTTATGCTTACATGTCTTTTTAATTATCAAGCTCGGACAAATTGTTGGGTTTACAGTCCAAAATAAAGAAAATATCTAAGGCTCATAAAGTTTCATTCTTTCTGCTTCTCTCTGAACCAAACAAAATATATGATTTCTGAAAAAACCAAGGAAAGAACACACACCAGGTCAGTTAAACTGTATTTGCTACCTAAAGTTTAAGAAGCAGAAATTCAAAACCTTAAATTTTCTTCGTTTCCCCTATTTTCTAGTAGAAAACGAAAAAGCCTTCATTTTGGACTACAAACCCAACAATTTAGTGCCCAGAAAACCAAAACCCATTAACACCAGGTTGACAACAATCGTGAAATTACAAGTTTCTTTCATTTGCCACGCTTTCTCGGTGACCAAACAGAGAACATAAAACATCAAAGTAACACACACCTTGGTGCCCCCATCAAAAGTATTAGGCCGACAAAGCCTCGCATAAATCTCTCTCTTACCCAAATTTCCCAGAGAATCACCGAATATTTTCCGAACAAGAATCCGATAATTAGAAGGCAATTTCGATTCCCAAATAAAATCAGCCCACGAAGCTTCACGAAAAGCCCGATTCAGCCTCGCCAATTTGCAAATCTTCACCGGCTCCATATAGCCTAGAATCAAAGCGACGCAGCTCTCAGGCAAGTCGCCAAGACCAGGTTTTGATTGTGAAGGCAGAGACCCATATGGGTTTGAAGTGAACAAAGAGAAAGTGGCACCCATAGGACTCAGAAACTAGAAAGTTCTAAAACGCTGATATAAGCTTTGGTGAGGAAAAGAGAGAGGTGGGTGGGTAAATGGTGTGGTGGCAACATGGGTTACTTTGTACATGGACGCGCAGTGCGAGCTGTGAGTTTGTTTTCTTTTGTTTGTTTCCCGGGGAATTGAAGGTAGATAGCGGTGCTTGATTTGGACGGAAAACACAGGAAAGGTTGATAGATTTCTTGGACCATGATATTGTTTTTTTATTTGTTAATTTCCAAATAAAATAATGACTCACTTTAATTGGTTCACACTGAAATTTGCCCCTGGTTTTTGAATTTCTTATGATCTTCAACTCCTCCATGAATAGACAATTCAGATAATTTGACCCATATTCTTCTTAATTTTTATAAATTACATGTGTAACTAATTCACCAATTTTATAATAAATTACTGGTCTTTTCAATCCACAAGGATAAAGATGAGTAATAATCCGATTTACTCTAATTTTTTTTTCTTTGGTGAAATAAATAGTCTATTTATTTATTTATTTTTAAGTCCATTTTATTATATTTATCAAAGAAATATTATTTTTCAAGAAAACATCGATTATTTTTTTTTTAAGAAAAAAAATTTCGATGTAGATCTCATCAGTTTAAAATTAGTGGATAATGCATTTTTATTTCAGTTTTATAACCTTTTTAGAGTCTAGAGTAACTGATCTATACTCCTAACAGATCTCCCTCTATCTGAAATATTAAATAAGACTGAGTACATGATTACCTAGACATGCATGCATACCACCATGTACGATTGTGTAGCTGACCTTTCTTCTCCTTAAAAAAAATATCATGGAAAAGCCAAAAACATAGTTGGATATTTACTGTGTATTTTCATAATTTGTTCTTCATTTGTATCCATACAATATAACCTATCATCAACATATAAATGGAGAAAAAAAAAACACAAAGGACAAATATGGCATATAAATCAAGAGAAAAGGTGTAAGGTATTATAGTTCAATAAAATTACCGATACACCACTAAGAGGTGGTTCAAGTGGTAGGAAAAAGATGCTCACACCTTAAGATTATGGGTTGAGTTGGGAGCATGTGATTTTTAAATATCAATCATCTCCACAGTACCCCTCCAATATATATCAAAAATACCAATATAATATATTACGGTCAATCATCTTTACAGTAAGCCTATAATATATTAAAAAAAATAAAACTACCGATACAAATATATTGCTCGACTTACTTTTTCAATTGATATGTCATTTTATTATTAATTTTAATTTATAATTTTTTTTTAATCTTTTAATATATTAGTTTGTCAATCAATAATATAATGCCATATCATAATTAAAAAATATATTTCCATCCCTCATTATAGTTTCAAACTCTCCTTCGTTTGTTTCTACGCTTGGCTCATTACTTGTGCATATTTTGATGGACAAATAAGAATTAATTTTTTTTGGTTTTTCCTTTTTCTAAAAGAGTATTGTTTTTTTTTTTAAGAGCATTATTATTATTTTTGTGAATAAACAAAAAGAGCATTTGTTTTGATATAGTTAATTCATTACAAGTATTTACGAGTTGTAAGCTGGAAGCACTCGTGACACTAAGAAATTAGTTTTGCACGAGCTATAAAGAGGTTAATTTCACAAAAAAAATAAAATAAAAGAAATTTTTTTATTGAAAAAAAACAATAGAGAAAGAGAAATTAATTTAAAGAATTTCAAAGAGAAATAACTAATCATTCACAACTCTATTATCTTAAAGTCATTTTCATTAATATATATATATAAAAAAATCATTTTCATTTTTTATAATAAACAAAAAAGGCTAAATAAGCAATAATTTACTTGGAATTGTCCCGGAAAGATATTTTTTTACTATTTTATTTGTACTTTATTTTTCATTCGTTGTTAGTATCGATCTCCATATTAAACAAACAAAAAGACAACTATCGCCGCCCCATTAAAAGTCTATTCTTTATTTTATTTATAAAAAAAAAGGCCATAAAGGAGAGCTTAGACATTCTTCATTCAATCACACAATAATTTAACACAATTTTTTTTAATACTTGCTATGACCCCTATAATTTTAATGAAAGATATTCCCATTCCCTATCATATACTAAGATTACATTAAGGTTTTTTGGACCGTTCACACAACGAGCGGTGGAAGTGTTCGCCGTTGAATTTCAAATATATCGAAAAAAGAAGAAGAAGAAGAAGAAGCTACCATAGACCATTCCGTCCAAAAAATAAATAAATGTCAAAAAATATATATGGACCAATTAATTAAATGTGTACAAATACGCAAAAAAAAGTAAAGCCACATCAACGTGGATATGAGTCAGCAAAGAAGCATCTCATGGCAAAGGCTGATTCGAACACATGGCATGACATGGATAAGGTAGTGGGGGAGAGCAGCGAGTTGAAGAGGATCGGAAGCAGAGAATCCATTGTATCCACCTATGCCGTGCACAGTGTTTATTATTTTAATAATAAAAATAAAAATTATTATATTTGTAGAATGATTATGTCAAAGACGTTATATAATGAAGTTTCTACTTTTCTAATATTAGACTTGCATATGGACCATGCGTTTGCATAGTTCAAAGGGCTACAACAAACCCACTAAATTATATTAATTTTATGCCATTTGGAATGTTATTATTTGGTTGTTCTCACGTGAAATTGAAGACTTTAAAAATGCAATTCAATAATTGAAACTAGCTAGCTATGCCTAACTTGAATTTACAGAAAGAATATGATTATTAATTTATCTGCACTGTTAATTTACGCATAGTCTGTGATATATTAATGAATAACAGTGACTCTAATGGCACGACTTATATCAGCCATGTATGTATACATCATTGGGGGGCATGCATTGACATGCTGTGTAATATTGAGGCAGCATTAATCATATATAATATGTATATTGCGTGTATGAGTTTGATTGATTGATTCCTCCTCATTAAGAACCAAATTAGCGTATGATATTTGAGTGATTAATCTCAACTTGGGTTGGTGTAAGCAAATCAACAAGTTGCTTAGATTCTAGCACATACAAATGACTCAAAAGTGTGTTTGACAAGAAAGAAAAGAAAAAGGAAAGTAATAGAAAGAGAGAGAGAGAGAGAGACTGCGACATGTTTGCCAATCGTCCGCTACGCACTGTGCATCCATATTTCTTGTAGTCCGATGATGAAGTTTGGTGGAATATGAAGTCTAATTCATGTTCTAATTTAATATTTCAAACTATATATTTTCTAAGTTTCCTTTTTAGTTTCAAAGTCCGAACAGCGTCACGACTTAATTATTCCCATGTAAAGAATTTGAAGTATTTAATTACGTGTCAAATTGTATATGCATGGGCAGCACAAGACTCGAGGGTCTCTGTCAATCTCAACGTTACTTGGTTAAAAAAACAATTGAAAAAGTGAAACCCAAAAAATTTGCTTTTACCAAAACCGCACCCACCTAGATTTTCACCACCGTCAATGGAAGCAGCACCATGGAGAAAAAGTCATTTTCATAAAGAAAATTAAATAACTAATAAAAGAAAACAAAATGACGTAAGAAACATTCTTTAATTTATGTGTATATATATATATATATATGTGTGTGTGTGTGTGTGTGTGGACAAGAAATTATATAAAAATATATGTTACATCTTAATCATGAAACAAATCCACTAGCTAGGTACAGCTAGTACAAAGCAATGATGTCCATTGGTGATTCATTAAAAAAATGATGTCCATTGGTGTCAAGTAGACAACGTTGGTGAAATACAGAAAAGAAAGCATCTGTGGCCAAACTCGAAGCAGTACTTCTGTGTTGAGTGATGGGTTTATTTGTATCAGTTAACTGTCTCGAAAATGTTTAGAATTCTGTTAAAGACTTAAAATTTTATTGCCATTTTAACTCTTTATTTTTATAAAAGTTTATAACAGTAAATATATTTTCTTAATAATTTTTTTTTATTTAATATTTAAAATTTTAACATAGATTTATTAAAATTTAAACTATAGTTTTTATAAATAAAGATGAGCGCTCGATGGCTTCCACACATACAGATGCATAGGCTTATTTGTTTTAAGATAATAACAAAGTTACACATATTTTAGGTACAAAGTGAAGAGCGCAGTGGGCCGTTCCACCATTAACATTTGTTTGTCGATTTGTGGGGGGGAGAGATTTTTCATGGACTAATTTCCAACTTCAACTTGATGTTTTTTAATAAACATCACTGTTGAAGCCGATGGATGAGGTTCAAGAAGAAAGCGAGATGACTAAATAAAGTGTTTGATGCAGACATTTGCGGCAAATTAATTCACAAGGAGAAACCCACCCAGAGGAGTTGGTGGTGCATGATCACCTTCGCCACCAATTCATATTCCCATTTATCATTTATATTTGTGCTCTACAACTCAGCAGCTTACCAAAGTCGCTACCTACCAATTTAGCTCTATATATTCACCTATTGATCTGTTTCTTTCATTCTCATCAAAATCTTCGTCTCTTTCAATCCCATCAAAATCTCATTTCATTTTCCTCCGACTGAAATATACTCACCTATTTTCCAATCCAAAAATATCTATCTATCTATATATATATATATATATGTATAGAGAGAGAGAGCTATAAATTTGTAAAGTTTCAGTCCAGGACTTAGTAACTACAGGCTAAGCCCAGTCTTTTTAGAAGGGTGTGCGTACGGCAAGTGTGTGAGGATATGGGCCTCGGTTTGTTTCTATGCAGTGTCTGGTGCAATTGTTAAATGAAATTTCACAATTGTTAAATAACATAGTAATTTTATAGTTTCCTTTTTACGAATGTTAGCTTAAATTTGTACCTTTTTATAGTTACCTAACATTTATACTTTGTTACCTAATATTTGTACCTCCCAAAAAACAAACTAATAAAGTTTGAAAAACCTATCTAGAACCATTGCATCTTTTGGAATGGTGTACTTCATAAGAACAAGAACCATTGTAAAAACTGAATCAGCCTTGTTGATTTGGGATCAACTACAAGCTCGCCCAGGTAATTCTCTGGTGAAGACCCAAATCAATTGGCCTTCCTTTGACTGCTGTTTTAAATGGGTGTGTGCGTGTACTACATGTTAATTAAATTTACAGCTCAAGGGATTATAATTTTTTTTGGTAGAACTCAGTGGATTAATCTAATTACAAACAATTAAAGGAGTCCTTTTCATAAAAAATAAATTAATTGGCTGGTCATAATTTACTTGGACTCTTATCACTAGCCGTTTTCTAAAACTTGGTTCCACATGTTACTGAGTAAACTTTATGATTACTACATAATTCAATATATATGTAGTCCGTGTCGAACATGATGACTATATATAGATATGTCAATAATTTAATATACATATATACATATTCAGTTACGACTTTATGTCATCGCTCATCACAGCCCCTTGCTGCGTTATATTTTGAATGAAAATGTTAATTTATTCTTCAAATGGCCGGTCGTCTTGTTTTTGTTTCCTTGGGAGGTCAATTTAGGCGGTACAAAACCATTTCCATGATATCATATGGTCTAATTAGAAGCTTAAATAATTACAAGCAGAAAAGAAAATGAAAACGAAAACTGTTCAGGAGGACTTGCAATATACCAGCTAGGTAGATTTGCATGGATTGACCAATAATAAGATTTAAATTACATAAACTTGGAAATTATTTTGTAACATGAAACCGTAGTTGCACCAACTGTTTCTGTTTATTTAAACAAACCAGCATACATGAAATGGATAATATTGCATTTTCATGGAAATTATCTAATGAGCTAGACTAATTTACGTTTAGGAACAAGGAGAAGAGGGTCTTTTTTTACCATGACGAAGCCATATTTCTCAGTCATGTCCATGTCCTTTGGATCCTCACCGTATGGAAGAGACCAATCAAAGGAATGAATAAGGGAAGCAACGATGAAAGAAACATGCCTGGCAGCCATAGGTAAGCCAGGGCAAATTCTCTTCCCTGCACCAAATGGTATGAATTGGAAATCATTCCCTTTGAAATCCACACTCGAATTGACGACAAACCTCTCCGGTTTGTAAACCAGAGGGTCTTGCCAGCAATTGGGGTCTCGTGAAATAGCCCAATAGTTCACTAAAACCATCGAGTCCTTTGGAATGGTGTAGTTCATAACTTGGCATGACTCTACGGCTCGATGAGGAAGATTGATTGGCCCAGTTGGGTGTAGCCTCATGGATTCTTTAATACAAGCTTCAAGGTAGGTTAAGTTGGCTACTTTGGATTCTGTTACCAAAATTTTTTGGTCAATTTCTCTACCAATTTCCTCTTTAACCTTGTTCATGCATCTTGGATTCTTCATAAGGTCTGCTATTATCCACTCAATTGTGGTGCTACTTGTGTATGTGCCACCGGCAAATAGCTCCTGCAAGCAAATTAATTATACACATTTATATATGCTTAATTGGTTCACATAAGCTGATTAAAAGTTTAAATGAGAAACTTTTGGGATGAACGTATAGCCAAAATCCAGCTATATTAGGTTTGTCACAAAGCATATTGGGTCGCATTGAAAAAATTGGACCAATATTATTCTTTATCTTTGGTGTTATTATTGTGTGCGCTATGTGTTTGATTTGGTTCCCCATGCACTTGCTATATTTTGTGTGTGTTTATGTGATTTTGCTTCGTGGGTTCCAATTTTTAGTCACTTAATTTGGTACATGCATGAGAAGATACATAAAACTATAAATCATACCATAATCATATTATTCAATTGCTCCTTAGGATACCCATGGTCGATGAGAGCATCAAGAAAATCTTTATGGGTTGAAGCCTTATCAGTAGCAGTACTCTTTCTCATCTCTATTCTTTGGTTGACGGCTGCTTCCCACATCTTGCTAGTCTCGCTGAGTAGTTCCATGGCCTTCTTTCTTGATCCTTGAAGATCCAGTGGAGCTAATATAGGAAATATATCCGTTATATTTGGACCGCTCATCGTCTCCAATAAACTCCTAACAAGCCTAATAATCTTCCAATTTTGGTCCTTCAGGTTTACAAGATCTGCTGAGAACAGAATGTTGCTAATCATATTGAACACCACAGCCGTCGTTAACTCTCTAATGTTGACCACCTGACCTGTTTCCATTTGAGTATCTACGTATTCCAACATTTCACGCAACTTTTTCTCTCTCATGGAAGCTTGACCAGCTACAGCTTTGCCTGAGAATATCTCTGATCGACAAAGGGTACGCAAATTCCTCCATTGTTCATTGCACTCCACCATCCATCCTAGTGAACATTTGTTGAGCTCCAAACACTTTGCTGGTACTGCATGAGGAACATACCGACCCGACAAATATCGGTCCTGTGTCTTGAGAATCTCCATTGCAGCAGTTGATGATGAGGCAACAACGACCGTCTGAGTTCCGAATTTGAGTGACATGAGAGGGCCATAGGTTTGAGCCAAGCGTGCCAGAGCTGTGTGAGGGCTGCCGCTTCCAACTTGATGGACGTTGCCAATAATTGGCCATGGAATCGGACCTGGTGGAAGTGATGAGGATTTCAAGTGCTTCACAATGAGGATGAAGGTCAAGAGGAGCAGAGCTGGTATGAGAACAACATAATTCATCAACTCCATCTCTGAACTAATTTTGCCTGATCAAGTGAAAATTCCTCTCGGATTTATAGAATCAATCGTACTTGGCTCAATTAGTATTATTAGTGGAAAAATGTTTATTTATGATAATGTTGCGGGGTACCTGGAGTGACACACCATGAGGAAAGCAATAAGAATCTTTTCACCTACTTCTACTACTTTATATATATATATATATGATATAATATATATATATATATATATATATATAAGTATGAAAAATTTGACGTATATACCTATATGATATTAAAATCACGATGTTCTCCTTGGTTTTTCTTCTGCCATGTCTTTGCCTTTTAATCTCAATAGTCGATTCAATTTTATATTTCATCTAATGGATCATATCATGCCACATCATCATTTTTATTATTAATTTATTTGTTTCATCTAATTGACAATTTTGATTCCAAGTCGCCTTAAACTTTGATTGAATTCTTTAATTTAAAATAAATTATATTCTAGTTTTCGTTCTTTTGTATGACAATTAATATGTAATTATAGCTTTCTTTAATTTTTATTGGTGATATGTATTAATTAATAGGTTAACAGATTTTAATAAAATAGAATGCTGTGGCATAGATTTTGTCCATTTGATTGAAGAATAAATTGAATGAAGGGTTGAGATTAGAAGGCAAACAGAGACAAGTAGACACAAAACCAAGGAGATAATTTTGATCACTAATATTATAATTATAATATAAAATCTCTAAGTTCTTATTCCATGCCAACAAGAAAACAACTACAAAAAAATGACAGGAAGAATTTGACGTTTATACATTTTGTGTTGTTAGAGATAATGAACTATTGAATATATATATATATATGGAAAATATTTGAAATTTCAAATGACATAGCATTTGTCATGTAATTGATAATTTTTAACTCAATTAATTAAATTTACATGCGGAATATTAATTGAGAAACATATTGAATTAAATTATAATCATATGGTGTTCAGCCAAGTTTTTAAAACAGTTAAGTATCCGTAATAAACTCTATTCACCTCTAAACTAAGCAGGCACTAAGTGATTAGAATCCAAAGTAATTATGTAGCCAAATTAATTAATTAATTTTTTTTATTTAATTTTTTTATTGAACTAGATCAATATCATAATCACAAACGTGGATGGGAGTGGTAATTTTTGGAACGATCTGTTGGTGGTACACCTTTGTTATAAGATTTCAAACTTGTCGGCTAACTGCTGTCATGATTATATGCGTCCCGTGTCAAATTAAATATTGTTAATAACCTCAGCCTATAGTCTAAAGCACAATATTCCAACACCACATGGGTTCCGCACTAACGCCCCAAAACGTGGAAAAAGAGGCTCTCTTAGCTAGTCATGTAAAGTTGTAAAAAGATACCAAACCATAAAATTAAAACTAAGTACGTCTGCAAAAACTACTAAACAAAGAGCCATAGAAACTGATCTAATACATAATATATGGCTAGTCATATCGATAAATTTGCAAAACAAAGAAAAACGTCAGCCTTAGGCACTCAATTTAATCTAATCAAATGGATAATATGAATTTATAATCGTATTTTTAAATATAGAAAGGAGCCCTATTTATAGAGTTTAGGAATTGAGGATTTTGAAAAATCCTAGCGTATAAAAATCCCTAAGCATCCCAACTTATTTGATATCTTAGGAAGTTTTCTAATATGATGGTTAATCATAATTAATTGTAATAATATAATGAATAATGAATAATTAAATATAATATAATAATATAATGAATAATGATATCTATATTTAGTCGACGCCATGACGTTTCTTCACGTCTAAAAACGACGTATAAGAGTGGCAAGGTATATTATTCAATTTTATCTATATATTTTCAGAAAGCTAGTCCATCCTCTCACGGTTTACTGAAAAGTTTTGCCTAATTTTTGTCAAACAGGTCCCCTTATGATTTGCATATTTTCAAATTGTTGAATATTTGTTAGTCTCTTCAGCATAATTTTTATGAGGATTTTTTTCCGTGTTTTCAACAATTTTTCTTTGAAAAATAGAGATTCACTATTGTAAGTTGACACCAACAAATTATAAAAATTTAGAAAAATAAAAAAAAAAAATTTCTTAAGTATCATTGTCACCTCAATGAGAGTGAAGAGTACTCTTATGGAAAAATTCCATGCCTTAATGTAAATATAAACTAAGGATTCTATCACAAACTAATCAAAGGGAAAGAGAGGCAATACGGCACAAATTAATCAACAAAATGAATGTATGTTTTATTATGCACGAAACTTTTTTTATTAATGTGACACTGCAACCATCAAATTTAACTTTTTTTTGGGTAACAGCCATCGAATCTGACTAAATGTACGTTTAAGTACGTACCCAAATCTGACTAAATCGATCTTTATCTCCCAAAATCCTGATATTTTAGTAACAAAATTATGGAACACACTGTGATCTCGTTCTATGGAGACAAATGAGTATGGAGGGCCTTTGGTTCAGTAGAAATGAATATGGTTCTAGTTTGCACTACTAAAGGTGTACTTAAAAAATAGTGATGAAGCCTTGTTTGACTCACATATATAATTCCTATAGTTCCAGAAATGAAGCATATATTATATATATATATACACACTCTCTCTCTCTTTATTACCAAAAAAAAAAGTCACTCTCTCTCTCTCTCCTTCTTTGCTTATGTACTTAATTTATAAGATACTAAAGCACCAAATAATAATAATAAAAGATCCGAGCTAGCGTGACACACAAACAAAATTAAGATACATATATCATTATATAATATCTCATGACAAAAAAGTATATATATATATACATAAATATATATAATCCCCACGTTCTTCTTCCCCAATCCCCATCCTAATTTTTCTAATATAATTATATCAACTCCAAAAAACAAATTTAGTAATGTATATAATCATAATGTTGATTATAATGAGACAGCTGGCCATGTGTAAACGATCGAAATATCAATTTTTGTATCCCAATTTGAGATTAATTAATTTAAGTAATTAAGAAATATATGAGAAGACCGGATAAATAGCGATTGAGAATCTCCATGGCCGTCTGGTTTTCAAAGTAAAGTGAGATGAGATGATTGGGCCATTTGATTTACTAAGTGTCAAAGTCACCTCTATGCTTTTCCTTTATTAATTGAAATCCAAATTCTTAACATCACCTGTTCAACCAACATAGTAAGTTTTTAATTTAGTTGCAGCTGTTTTTTTTTTTAAAATTGTGAACGGATAGTATTTGTTCAGTCATACCATCTGTTACTTCATGACCGGGTTGATGTGGGTGGTCTAAAACGTTTGGGCCAGACGCTGAAGCAGTCCATGGACTCCAAACCTTAGCCCATACTATAATGGCCTTGACGATGGGTTTTTGGGTGTTTTGTTTGCACCACAAAACAACTATATACCCAATTACTTTTCCAAAATTCTCGATATTCCTAAAATACCCTTCTTCCATCTTCTTCCCTAATTTCTTTTCTTCCCTCCTCCAATCAGCAGCCACCATCGGACAAAGGCTCGCCGCCCACGTACCGCGGCAGTTGTTACCGGCGTTTCTTCTCGCCGGCAACTGCAACTTAGGAGTGACGAGTTTTAATTTTTTCTTTTAGATTTTTTGCTGTCGGGATTTGAGATTTTTCGGTCTAAAAATAAAATAAGGAAAAAACCAAAAAAATTAACAGTAATGCCGGCGGCTTGTCGTGCATATTCCACAAACTTTTACGGTAAGACGCAGCCGGGCGCCGAGTGGGTGCTGAGTGCTGTCATGGTGGAAGGGTTTGATAAAACCGAACCCTAATTTCCAAGAGAAAAAAAAAAATTGAAAAGCCCAGGGAATTTTAGTAAATTTATGGGAAAAAGTGGGCTATACAGTTCTTTTGGTAGTGCAAGTAGAATCTCCCCGTAATAATACATGATATTTCAATCAGTTGACTTCATTGGAAATAAATAAAAAATAAATAATGAAAAGAGATTTTTTTTTTCACAGTAAACCCAATCTTCATTCTTCAATGCATAAAAAGCATATAATTGTACCCACAAACATGCTTAAAAAGCTAAGCTACATACAAACTTACTTGCATATTATTATTTATATAATGTTTGTGACATGAAACACACATATTATATTTTCATGTTAATTTAGATAGACTTGTAAGAAAATTCAACAAGTCCTGTGCTTATAATCAACAAACGGCAGGATAATTACAAACCAACTGCAGATCACATAATTAAATTACATACAAACAATGTTTAATAATCTGTAGTAATAAGGAGGAGAGGCAGTTCCTTCATCATAGTAAGATCATATTTCTCAGACATATCCAAGTCTTTTGGATCCATTCCATGTGGAAGAGACCAGTTAAATGAGTGTAGAAGAGAAGCAACAACCAAAGGGACATGCTTGGAAGCCATTGGTAAACCTGGGCAAATTCTCCTCCCTGCACCAAATGGTATGAATTGCAAGTCATTCCCTTTGTAATCCAGACTCGACGAGCTTATAAACCTCTCTGGTTTGAACACTAATGGCTCTTCCCAATTCTTGGGGTCTCTACCAATAGCCCAAAAGTTAACCAAAACCATCGAGTCCTTTGGAATGGTGTACTTCATAACTTGGCATGATTCAACAGCTCGATGAGGAAGAAGAAGCGGCGCCGGTGGATGTAACCTCAATGCTTCTTTAATACATGCTTGAAGGTATGTCAAGTTTGGTAAATTAGACTCTTTTACCAAACCATCATCATCTTCTTGGCTGTTGATTTCTCTTGCAAGTTCCTCTTTAACAATGTTCATGCATCTTGGATTCTTTATTAGCTCTGCCAATGTCCACTCGATCGTCGAGCTACTAGTGTCCGTCCCAGCACTAAACAGTTCCTGCAACATACAACCACATGTCCAACCACATTATTGATGACTTTCAATTTGTGATCAAAACTTGCATATTTAAGTCATGAAAATATATAACTTTGACAACAAGTTTTATGTATGACCAAATTAACATTGATATTGATTCACCACAAGTTGATCTTATTCGAGTAAACTCACATTTCATATTCCCAATATTTGTCATTATATAATGAGCAAGGCCAGGGAGATATTTAGTAGAAGAAATATTCATACCAGAAGTAGCATGTTGATTTGAACATCAGGACAACCATTTTCAATGAGAGCATCAAGAAAATCTTGTTGGGTTGAAGCATTAGTGCCAATTTTTCTCTTCTCTTTCCTTTCTTTGATGATTGGCTCCCACAATTTACTACTCCTATGAAAGAGTTCCTCTGACTTCTTTTTTAATCCATGTAAATCAAATGGAGCTAATATAGGATAAATATCAGATATGTTTGGAGAAGAAGCAACTTCCAGCATATTCCTCAAAAGCTTACTCACCTCCCCATTTAAACTTTCATTCTTCAAGTCTATAAGATCTCTTGATACCAAAACATTACTCAGCATATTGAACACAACGGCGGACACCAAATCTCTAATTTTGACCACTTGGCCTTGCATTTTACCTACAAGTTCCAACATTTCACTTACCTTTTTCTCTCTTATACAAGCTTGACTAGTTATTGATTTGCTCGAGAATAGCTCGCCTCGACAAACGGTGCGTAAGTTCCTCCAGTATTCATTGCACTCCCCGACCCATCCGAGAGAAAGATTGTTGAGTAGAGGACTCTTAGCGGGTGCAACATGAGGAACGTATCTGCCGGACAAATTGCGGTCTTGGATCTTGAGAATTTCTGTTGCAGCAGCATGTGACGATCCAACGATGAGAAGCTGGTTTCCAAGTTTGAGTGAGATGAGAGGGCCATGGGTTTCAGCAAAGCGAGTGAAACTTAGATGAGGGTGGTCCTTACCAATTTGAAGGATGTTGCCTAGAATTGGCCATGGATATGGACCTGGTGGGAGTGTTATTGCAGAGGAAGTTTTGAATTTCTTGAGGATGAAGAACAGAAGAGGTATGATTATGAGGAGGAAGAGAAGATTGGTTTCCTCTGAAGATGCAGCCATTTGAGGCATGATTTTCAGAAACCCCATTTCAAGTTTTGCTAGTAAAAATGAAGTCTGAGTCAATCAAGTAGAAGAACACATGTTTGTATTGTAGTATTAGTTTATTGTTGCGTGGTTAATGGTTGAGAGCATAATTTGCATTATTTCAACCCCAACTATGCACTCCACAAATGAATTAATAATCGATTGATTGAGTAATTTAGATTCTAATTGACCAAACCCTCAACTTGATTCTTGAAACAAAGTACGTACGTTATGAGGTTCTTGATAACAATTATATAAAAGTTCCCACTATCTTCTATTAAAAGTCCACTCTCTGATGACGATAATATATATATATTTTCAAAAGGTATATTTTCATAAAAACCTTAAAAATGTAAATAACGTTTTCTCTAGTTCGATTGACTTTTTTTTTTTTTTTGATAAATAACATTTTTTCTGGGAATATTACATAGATTATGTAGAATTCATTTTAAGTAAAAACGTGAGGGTGGGATGGTGATGAAGGAGGAGAAGAGCGCCAAGCTTCTGGATTTTGAGAAAAAATGAGAACGGTGATGGAGTGGAGAGGGAAGGATAGTGAGATAGAAAAGAGAGGAGTGAGAGGGAGGAAGATAGGAGAAAGAGGGAGCCAAAGAAATCGGACTGACACGCAGTGGGAGACGAGTGAGCAAAAATACAAATGAAAAAGAGAGAGCTAATTATTTTAAAAATATATATTTTTATATAATATTCTCATTTTTATTTTACATAATTTTATGTTTTTAAAATTAATATTTTATTTTACCATTTTATATTTTAATAGATATTGAGGGCAAAAATGTCATTTCAAGCATCGCCGACAATTTTTATATGAAATGCAGGGGCCAGGATGTGTAATTTAAAATAAACTTATAAATGTCAAAGGGGCCCTATGTTTTTCTGCCTTTTTAAAATTATAATGCCTCTTCACCATTCCTTTCCTCCTAGGAAACTCCACATTAAAACAGAGCATATAATAGAGGTATGTTACCGTCTTTAGATCTAGCAGTTCTAAAATAATGAATGGATAATTACAACGTATAATCTAATGCCTATTTATAAAGCTTTTAAAGTCTGTTTATACAATCAACTTACATACATGCAGCTCATTACAACTCACTTATAACTTATATCATTTAATTTGTTAACTTTGTGTTGTATATTCTTCATTAAATCGACCTAGCATGTCTTGGTGTTTGATTTTCATCTTTCCACTACAAGCTGCTATTGTTGACTGTTCAAATACATCTCAAACACGCCTAAAACTACAAATTATACTTTCAACATCCTAACCCTGTTCATTATGCAATAACAATGGAATGAAATGTGATGGTATATGAGGAGAAGAAAATCAAACCCAACAGCAATAAACTTGCTTGTGAAAAACCAAGTGGTGTGGAAGTTGAGTTGGGATGCTCGCACCTCCAACCTAGTAGCTGATACAACCGTTAAATGGGTTTTGAGTTGTAATTCTGTCCCTTTTCTTTTTTCTTTTTCTTATCTCATACTTTTTTTTTTCCTATTTTTCAAGGACTTGAGCTGAAGCTATTTGTAACGACGAAGCTTCTTAAGTTCTTAGTTTGTAAGCCTCCTTTTGCAGGCCATTTTGTGCTTGATGCTGTCTTTCTTCATAAAAAAAATTTAAAAAAATGGAAGAAGGTTAAAGAGGAATTAGCCAAGATTTGATAACACAATCCAAACTAGGCAACTTAATATATATTTTTATATCTTCTACGCTTCGGACCAAGTAGTCTTCTTTTTTCTTTTTCTTTTTATTTATTCTTTTATTAATAATGTTGATATAAAAATCCTTCTTAATTTGAATGACTACGCCATTAAAACCCTTTTTCATTTGTTTATTTTCTACACGACGGCCTTATTTTTCTTGATTCTAAATTTCTGGAAAATCCAATATTTCATTACATAGATTGGGGACTATATGCATGGTATAGATTAGCCCAATTTAAACCAGGACCATGCTTTGAATTTTTGTTCTAACGCTGCGAAATATGCCATTCCATAATTGACTACTTGTATTTTTTGGTGACAAAGCGATAAAATTTCTTTATCAATTGAAGAGAAAAAAGAAAAAAAGAAAAGAAAGAAGAAGGTGTTTGATTATGACGCACTATAAATGTCGTAGAAAAGATGTATCTTTTTTTTTTTGGTAAAAGTAGAAAAGATGTATCTGTCCTATATTAATTGTGATTGAAAAATGTGTTATATGGCCAATAATTAATTGTGATTGAAAAATGTGTTTCATCCACACAAAGGAAGGCGCCTCAAATGAGGAGTTTGCAAATATGGATTTTGCAGAGTTTGGGGATGAGGGCTGTGCGAATTGGAAAAAATCGTGGTAAAAAAACGGTGAAAAATCTTGGCTTTGCAGAGATTGGAGGTGGGCTGTGCAAATCCATAATTTTACAGAGATCGGATGAAGGGAGAAGGGGTGTGCGAATATGAATAGGTCAAATATGGATAGGAAAAAAATGCAGCGTCCCACCACTACTGCTTTAGCCAAATAATCTGGACAATATAATATTCATGCGTGGAGCTACCATTTTTGTTTTTGGGTTTTGTTTTTGGGTTCCCTCAGTGAAAAGGGAAATTAGAAATGTCTTTTATCAGTTATGAATTAGTCTCAGCCTGCATGACTTAATTTCATCAACCAGAAAATGGTCACCTCATCTTGCTAGCTTGCCTCTCTCATTTGGCAACATTATTTGTGCTATATATCATTGTTATCATTTGGTTTCCAAATTTCTCATACAAATACGTATTCAAATGAAAATTATAAGTTCTTTCATGGCTAGAAATCAACAGATGGAGAAGCATATTTGGATACAAATAATTGTTATGTGATTGTTATGAGTGGCATTAAACGATTTTTTTTTTATATATAAAATTAATTCGTATGACATGGTATTGAAGGAGGGAACCGTGTATATATGATGGTTTTGCATAGAAGAATTGTTATTTTGAGTGGAAATTCATGTCAAAGAGAGTTTAATATGAATAATATTCTATGTAGGCATGCAATTGAAGTCGGCTACATGACAAACTTCAAGTGAATATATAAATGCAGCAACGATTACGGAAACCCACATCCCGTTAGTTCAACTTAGCTTTGAATTTCTATCTACTTTTAGTCATTAGTCTTTTTCTTGTTATTAGCCTTTATCTTTTCTATTGTCAATCCTACTTATTTTGGTTGAATTTCATATAAAAGACCCATCTATTTGAACCTATTTCATTTGATTATTATCAACCACCAATTTATATTATTATTTCGCAAATATGTTTTTCAACAGTCTTAATTTGAAACCAAAGGTAATTTGTGATAAGGGAAAATAGGCTTGTGGAGACTTAACCTTCATGTGGGAAAGTGGGGTATACTTAATTATACATATACAATATGACTTGCTCATGAGCTATTTACAGCTACTCAAACTCGGCTTATTTTTTAAACGAGCTCAATTTATTGTTTAAGATTGATACTTTATTTTAAATGAGTTGAGTCGAACCGGTTAAAATCGAACTTTATCACGAGTCTATTTACAGCGTCAAAGGAGAGATGAATACATATAATTGAACTATTAAAAGAAAATAATATTGAAAAATTTGAAATTTTTAACATTTTTTTTTGGCTCAAAAACCACCTAAAAACACAACATGGAAATAAATACTCCACTAAACATTTTATTTTACTATTAACACAAACCCCATCAATATTTTTAAAACACAACAACATGAAAAAAGAAACTCAACCAAAACAGAGCACTACGATAATGGCACCAAAAATAAAAAGGAAACATGAAATTTTAAAATTGCAAATTTTTAATTTTCTTCTTTATTCTTAGCTAGTAACAGAAACCATACTAGCTTATCATATATGACTAACACATTAATGGAATTAGAACTACATATATTTTACTTGAAAATTTTATTTAGTTGTAGGAATAAGGAGGAGAGGCAATTCTTTCATCATAGTAAGACCATATTTCTCAGACATGTCCAAGTCTTTTGGATCCATTCCATGTGGAAGAGACCAGTCAAATGAGTGTAGAAGAGAAGCAACAACCAAAGGGACATGCTTGGAAGCCATTGGTAAACCTGGGCAAATTCTCCTCCCTGCACCAAATGGTATGAAATGTAAGTCATTCCCTTTGTAATCCGGACTTGATGAGCTTATAAATCTCTCTGGTTTGAACACCAATGGCTCTTCCCAATTCTCGGGGTCTCTACCAATAGCCCAAAAGTTAACCAAAACCATCGAGTCCTTTGGAATGGTGTACTTCATAACTTGGCATGACTCAACAGCTCGATGGGGAAGAAGAAGCGGCGCCGGTGGATGTAACCTCAATGCTTCTTTAATACATGCTTGAAGGTATGTCAAGTTTGGTAAATTAGACTCTTTTACCAAACCATCATCATCTTCTTGGCTGCTGATTTCTCTTGCAAGTTCCTCTTTAACAATGTTCAGGCATCTTGGATTCTTTATTAGCTCTGCCAATGTCCACTCGATCGTCGAGCTACTAGTGTCCGTCCCAGCATTAAACAGTTCCTGCAACATACAACCACATGTCCAACCACATTATTGATGAATTTCAATTTGTGATCAAAACTTGCATATTTAAGTCATGAAAATATATAACTTTGACAACAAGTTTTATGTATGACCAAATTAACATTGATATTGATTCACCACAAGTTGATCTTATTCGAGTAAACACACATTTCATATTCCCAATATTTGTCATTCTATAATGAGCAAGGATAGGGAGATATATAGTAGAAGAAATATCCATACCAGAAGTAGCATATTGATTTGAACATCAGGACAACCATTTTCAATGAGAGCATCAAGAAAATCTTGTTGGGTTGAAGCATTAGTGCCCATTTTTCTTTTCTCTTTCCTTTCTTTGATGATTGGCTCCCACAATTTACTACTCCTATGAAAGAGTTCCTCTGACTTCTTTTTTAATCCATGTAAATCACATGGAGCTAATATAGGATAAATATCAGATATATTTGGAGAAGAAGCAACTTCCAGCATATTCCTCAAAAGCTTACTCACCTCCCCATTTAATCTTTCATCCTCCAAGTCTATTAGATCTCTTGATACGAAAACATTACTCAGCATATTGAACACAACAGCAGACACCACATCTCTAATTTTGACCACTTGGCCATGCATTTTACCTACAAGTTCCAACATTTCACTTACCTTTTTCTCTCTTATACAAGCTTGACTAGTTATTGATTTGCTCGAGAATAGCTCGCCTCGACAAACGGTGCGTAAGTTCCTCCAGTATTCATTGCACTCCACGATCCATCCGAGAGAAAGATTGTTAAGTAGAGGACTCTTAGCTGGTAAAACATGAGGAACGTATCTGCCGGACAAATTGCGGTCTTGGATCTTGAGAATTTCTGTTGCAGCAGCATGTGACGATCCAACGATGAGAAGCTGGTTTCCGAGTTTGAGTGAGATGAGAGGGCCATGGGTTTCAGCAAAGCGAGTGAAACTTAGATGAGGGTGGTCCTTACCAATTTGAAGGATGTTGCCTAGAATTGGCCATGGATATGGACCTGGTGGGAGTGTTATTGCAGAGGAAGTTTTGAATTTCTTGAGGATGAAGAACAGAAGAGGTATGATTATGAGGAGGAAGAGAAGATTTGTTTCCTCCGAAGATGCAGCCATTTGAGACATGATTTTCAGAAACCCCATTTCAAGTTTTGCTAGTAAAAATGAAATCTGAGTCAATCAAGTAGAAGAGATTGATGGTCGAGAGTATAATTTGCATTATTTCACCCCCCCACTATGCACTCCACAAATGAATTAATAATCTATTGATTGCGTAATTTAGATTCTAATTGACCAAACCCTCAACTTGATTCTTGAAACAAAGAACGCTGTTTGGTTCTTGATAACAATAATACAAAAGTTCCCACTATCTTCTATTAAAAGTCCACTCTCTGATGACGATATATATATATATATATATATATACAGTCAGCTGCTATTAGGCAAAACTAAACTGAGCTGTTATTTTCGAAAGGTGTATTTTCATGGAAGCCTTCAAAACGTAAATAACGTTTTTTGGTTCGATTGACTTTTTTTTTTTTTTTTTCATAAATAACACTTTTTCCTGGGAATATTTGACATAGATTATGTAGAATTCATTTTAAGTAAAAAGTGAGGGTGAGTTGAGCGCCAAGGCAACGTCCACTGCATCACACACGACAGGTTCAATACGGTGCGTCGTCGTATATACTTCTATTCTATATACGAGCGATGTGGTGGCTGTTGAGGTGTATGAAAAAATAGGTCAAGAATTGGATTACGAAATTTATGAAACATAATTATTCTTTTTAATTGGATCAACACTTCCAATTGATCAACATAGCAAGCTTCTGGATTTTGAGAAAAAATTGAGAGCGGTGATGGAGAGGAGAGAGAGAGAGGGAAGGGGCGTGAGAGGGAGCCAAAGAAAAAGAGAGAGAGAGCTAATTATTTATATAATATTTTCATTTTTATTTTACAAAATTTTATATTTTTAAATTAATATTTTATTTTACCTTTTCTATGTTTCAAAATTTTAATAGATATCGAGGGCAAAAATGTCATTTCAAGCATCGCCGACAATTTTCAAAGAGATGCTACGTTTTCATCCCTATCTAAAATTATAATGCCTCTGCTTGATCTAAAACTCATTATTTGTTTCCAATGTCCACCACCATACCTTTCCTTCCTAGGAAGAATGAGTATCTTAGATACTAAACAAGGAAACTTCATACTAAGACAGAGCATATAATAGAGGTACCGTCACTGTCTCTAGATCTATCATTTTTAGTATAATGAAAGAATAATTACAACGTGTAACCTAATGCTTATTTATGGAGCTTTTAAGAAGGTTGGTTTATACAATCAACTTACACACACATAGCTAATTATAACTCACATTATCAATTTGTTAACTCTGTGTTGTATATTCTTCATTAAATCGACCCAGCATGTCTTGGTGTTTGATTTTCGTATCTCCCACTACAAGCTGCTATTGTTGACTGTTCAAATACATCTCAAACACGCCTAAAACTACAAATTCTATTTTCAACATCCCAACCCTGTTCATTATGCAATAACAATGCAATGAAATGTGATGGTATGTGAGGAGAAGAAAATCAAACCCCACAGCTATAAACTTGCTTGTGAAAAAACCAAGTGGAAGAAGGTTAAAGAGGAATTAGCCAAGATTTGATAACACAATCCAAACTTAGGCAACTTATTATATTTTTTTTTTATATCTTCTACGCTTTGGAACAAGTAGTCTTTTTTTATTTATTCTTTTATTAAGAATGTTGAAAAAGAAAAAAGAGTGTTTGATTATGATGTACTATAAATGTTGTAGAAAATATGCATCCGTCCTAGTTTAATTGTGATTGAAAAATGTGTTGTATGGTCAAAGATTAATTTATCACCACCAATTTTCCATGGTAATGACATCTATGAAAAAAGAAAATTCTGACAACTACCTACAGCTACCTACAGAATACATATATGTATATATGTATATATATATACATATATGTATATATGTATATATATATATAGTATATATATATATATATATGCGTGTGTGATTAATTTCTCACCAGACTGATATAATGTGTTCATTTTTTCTCATATGATCCGCGGCACGCGGGCGACAAGTCTTTGTCCGTTGTGTTTTTCCGTGACAAAACGACGAAATTTCTTTATCAATTGAACGAAAGAAACAAAAAAAAAAAGAAAGAAAGAAGAAGAAGAAGAAAAGAAGTGTTTGATTATTAAGAGAGTGGGGATACAAATGAGTGAGTATGTGTTGAAGCTAACCTCCAAACTCCGATGCATGCATTTGTATAAAGTGGAATGAAATAATTGAACACCAATCTTATTACCAAAAATAAAAATTGAACACCAATCTGATTTTGATCTCAATTTTTTATTATTAAATTGACAGTATAATTTTTATATACATTTTTCAAATATTATATTAATGTGTAGAAGGATAGTTAAACAAACATCACTGGTGAATTGCAAAAGAAAATATATATATATATATATATATATATATATATATATTAACTTAAATAAACATTAAAATCTAATATTCTGTCAACAAGAAAATTAAAAAAATAAAAATACTATAAATTTCTCATTATTTGTTATTTTAAAGGCTAAGTTTTCCATGCTTAAGCTGCATTATGACTAACTCATGAGCTATTTACAGCTACTCAAACTCGACTCATTTTTTAAAGGAGCTCAATTTATAGTTTAAGATTGACACTTTATTTTTTATGAGTTGAGTTGAGTCGAACCGGTTAAAAACGAACTTTATCATGTAGTCTATTTACAGTCTCAAAAAAGAGATGAATATATATAATTGAATTATTGTTGAAAAAAGGAAAAAAAGAGTATTGCGGAAGAAAAAAGATAAACCCTCAGAATTATGATAAACTATGAGAGAAGGAAAAAATATAATAGAAAAGAAAAAAATATGATAGAATAGAAAAAAAATATTTTATTGAAAAAACTTGAATAAGAAAAATAAGTCGCTAACAAAATAACACGCTATACAGTTGAAAAAGAAGAAAAATATCACGCTAGTATAGCGTTGAAAAAAGAAGAAAAATATCAAGCGTTGAAAAAGAAGAAAAATATCACGCTTATGTAGCGTTGAAAAAAGAAGAAAAAAATATGCAGCTCTCTACATAGGTTTTGTGACTATATGGTATTTATAGAGGAAATACCTCCTAAACCTAATAGAAAGACCTTCTAAACCTAATAGGAAACAAAGTTCTATTTAATTAAACTACCTAAAAAAACTAAAAAATTAAAAAAATAAATCCTAAAAATTAGAAACCACAAAAAAATAAACTCTTCACAAGAAGAATATCACACAGGTTCCAACACTCCTCCTTGAGATTCTTCTTGAGTAAACCCAAATTTGTTGCAGAAAAAAAAAATTGAAACTGCCTTTCACACTTGTGCTTCTTTCAAACTCCTCCTTTAACTTATCTCACGTTTTCTTGGCTGTATCATAATCAATAATTCTTGAAAAAAAATAGAATCTGATAAAGCTGCATGAATACAAGATAAAACCTTAGGTTTCTTTGACTTCTCCTCTTCATGTTGCCTAATTTGATTTAAAGTTGGATTTGCTACCAACAGCAGGATCAAGATCACTCAAAATAGATTCCCATAGGCAAGTGCTTTGAGATATGATTGCATCTTGACAACCCAAAACCGGTAGTTTTCACCATTAAATTGTGGAAGAGTGGAAACACCAAAATTAGAAGACATATTGAAAACATTTAAAATTTCTCTCAAATAGAAAAAAGAAAATAAAATTTCTCTCACGAAAAACACATCCCTTAAATCCAAAGCTCGATACCATTTGTTGAAAAAAGGAAAAAGAGTATTGCGGAAGAAAAAAGATAAACCCTCAGAATTATGATAAACTATGAGAGAAGGAAAAAATATAATAGAAAAGAAAAAAATATGATAGAATAGAAAAAAATATTTTATTGAAAAACTTGAATAAGAAAAAATAAGTCGCTAACAAAATAACACGCTAGTATTGAAAAAGAAGAAAAAATATCACGCTAGTATAGCGTTGAAAAAAAGAAAAAATATCACGCAGTGTAGCGTTGAAAAAGAAGAAAAAATATCACGCTTATGTAGCGTTGAAAAAAGAAGAAAAAAATATCCAGCTCTCTACATAGGTTTTGTGACTATATGGTATTTATAGAGGAAATACCTCCTAAACCTAATAGAAAGACCTTCTAAACCTAATAGGAAACAAAGTCCTATTTAATTAAACTACCTAAAAAAACTAAAAAATTAAAAAAATAAATCCTAAAAATTAGAAACCACAAAAAAATAAACTCTTCACAAGAAGAATATCACACAGGTTCCAACAATTATCAAAAGAAAATAATATTGACAAAATTTGGAATTCTTTAACATTTTTTTTTGGGTCAAAAACCACCTAAAAACACAGCATGGACATAAATACTCCACTAAACATTTTACTTTACTATTTTACACAAACCCCATCAATACTTTTAAAACACAACAACATGAAAAAAGAAACTCAACCAAAACAGAGCACTAAAATAATGGCACCAAAAATACAAAAAGAAACTTGAAATTTTAAAATTGCAAATTATTAATTTTCTTCTTTATTCTTAGCTAGTAACAGAAACCACGCTAGCTTATCATATATGACTAACATATTAATGGAATTAGAACTACATATATTTTACTTGAAATTTTTATTTAGTTGTAGGAATGAGGAGGAGAGGCAATTCCTTCATCATAGTAAGATCATATTTCTCAGACATGTCCAAGTCTTTTGGATCCATTCCATGTGGAAGAGACCAGTCAAATGAGTGTAGAAGAGAAGCAACAACCAAAGGGACATGCTTGGAAGCCATTGGTAAACCTGGGCAAATTCTCCTCCCTGCACCAAATGGTATGAATTGTAAGTCATTCCCTTTGTAATCCAGACTTGATGTGCTTATAAACCTCTCTGGTTTGAACACTAATGGCTCTTCCCAATTCTTGGGGTCTCTACCAATAGCCCAGAAGTTAACCAAAACCATTGAGTCCTTTGGAATGGTGTACTTCATAACTTGGCATGACTCAACAGCTCGATGAGGAAGAAGAAGCGGCGCCGGAGGATGCAACCTCAATGCTTCTTTAATGCATGCTTGAAGGTATGATAAGTTTGGTAAATTAGACTCTTTTACTAAACCGTCATCATCTTCTTGGCTGCTGATTTCTCTTGCAAGTTCCTCTTTAACAATGTTCATGCATCTTGGATTCTTTATTAGCTCTGCCAATGTCCACTCAATCGTCGAGCTACTAGTGTCTGTCCCAGCACTAAACAGTTCCTGTAGCATACAACCACATGTCCAGCCATTGATGATCAATTACAATATTTTGTGACCAAAACTTGCATATTTCAGTCATGAAATTAAATACATATAATTATAGAAGAAATCATACCAGAAATAGCAGACTGATTTGAGCATCAGGATAACCATTGTCAATAAGAGCATCAAGAAAATCTTGTTGGGTTGAAGCATTAGTACCAATTTTTCTCATCTCTTTCCTTTCTTTGATGATTGGCTCCCACATTTTATTACTCCTATGAAGGAATCCCATGCACTTCTTTCTTAATCCTTGTAAATCAAATGGAGCTAATATAGGATAAAGATCGGATATGTTTGGAGAAGAAGCAACCTCCATAATATCCCTCACAAGCTTACTCACCTCCCCATTTAAACTTTCATCCACCAAGTTTATAAGATCTCTTGACAACAAAACATTACTCAGCATATTGAACACAACAGCAGACACCAAGTCTCTAATTTTGACCATTTGGCCTTGCATTTTACCTACAAGTTCCAACATTTCACTTACCTTTTTCTCTCTTATACATGCTTGACTGCTTATTGATTTGCCCGAGAAGAGCTCGCATCGACAAATGGTACGTAAGTTCCTCCAGTATTCATTGCACTCGATGGTCCATGTGAGAGAAAGATTGTTAAGTAGAGGACTCTTAGCGGGTGCAACATGAGGAACTATTCTGCCAGACAAATTGCGGTCTTGGATTTTGAGAATTTCTGTTGCAGCAGCATGTGACGATCCAACGATGAGAAGCTGGTTTCCGAGTTTGAGTGAGATGAGAGGGCCATAGGTTTCAGCAAAGCGAGTGAAACTTAGATGAGGGTTGTCCTTACCAATTTGAAGGATGTTGCCTAGAAGTGGCCATGGATATGGACCTGGTGGGAGTGTTCTTGATGAAGAAGTTTTGAATTGCTTTAGGATGAAGAACAGAAGAGGTATGATTATGAGGAGGAAGAGAAGATTGGTTTCCTCTGAAATTGCAGCCATTTGAGACATGATATTCAGAAATCCCATTTCAAGTTTTGCTAGTAAAAATGAAATTTGGTTGTTGGAATATGTGTCCGGCCAAAGTCCGTATGGGTCCTAAAAAATTTATAAGCTAGCCTGAATTATTCCCCATAGTGAATTAATCTTTTTAGTGATTAAGCCATTGTCAATGGCCATCTTTTCTGTGATTAGACCGTAACCAGCACCATTTCTTTCCTCCTGACCCTACTCTTGTCTATTATTGCTTATTTTCTTTTTCTTTTTTTTATGAATCTTCTCTATTATTGCTTGGTGGTCATATAATGACATCATATATATCTCACCCAAAGTACCATATCTTGTTTTCAATGCACGCCTCCCATTTATTTGAATTGCAGAGTCTAGTTCTTTTTGTTGGGACCCTTGCAAAGTAATACTATTCACAGACTTCTCCGTTTTGAATGTGATTCTTTAATTGTGTTGTCACCTAGCTAAGATCTAGCCCTTGGTCTGATTTCTAATCTACCGTGTATCATATGATCATTTAATCACAAATTTTAGTTTAATTAGAAGCCTTGCATGCAATAATATTAAGTAGATTTGCAACGATCGTCTCAGAAAATATTATTAGCTAAGTTACAACTGCAGGATACAATTTTCCAAAAACATGCATAAAAAGCATAGTAGCGTATAGACATATATTATATGTTTGTGACATGAAACCATATATTATATTTATATTTATGTTTATGACATGCTTAGACTGCAGCATTTTCAAGCTCATCTCCCTTAAGCTTCCCTTTTAAGCACGTCTTTAGGCGGTTCAATTCTCTAGTTATCTTGTTATAATTAACATCATTGCTCTCAAAAGATTAACTTTAATCCTTTTCTATTCTCTAATTTTTTTGTAGGAGATATCTTGTTGTGAAAAGGGCACAGCCAGATGAAAAAAGATAGGGAACGAGAAAAACAATTAAAAGAAATCATAAATTAACACAAATCAATGAAATCACTTCATATATAACAATCAAATTTTGAACTACATGAATTCATAATACTTAAAAACAAATTTGATAAACATGACAGGACTAACAAAGAATTTCCTCAGCTTAATACACAAAAGAATGAAAGAATAGACACAAATTTGACTCCAAATACTAGTGCCTGATAAATTCTAACAACAGCCTGCAAATGAAATTGAAATCAGTATTGTGACCTACTACTGTATTTCATACAAATGGATTTGACACTCTATGGGACTGACTGATCTTATCTGCAAGAAAAGAATGAAAGAATATGACAACTTTACCTAACTACAAAGAATTCTGTATCCCTTTTTGTTTCTGTATGCAACAATAATGGAAATGAAATGTGATGGTATCTTAGAAGAAGAAAATCAAAACCCACAGCTATCAGCTTGCTTGTGAAAAAGATGATGAACTGCCTGCCACGTCACCGGATGTCCATGCTGAGACTGTAAACAGAGGCTGATCTAACCAGCCTAGAGTAAGTCCTTCTCCATCTTGACCTTGCTTCTTCACATTGTAATTCTCACCAGAGTACATCTTCAACAGCAATTGACTCTGAAGTAATTCTCTTTCAGTGATCCTCATGCAGTGAAATCCTCCTTGTTCCATCAACCTCTTCCACTTCTCAAACCTTTCGTGCCTCTCTAACCGGTCGCTTCCTTCACATGCAACAATGTTCCTTATCTCCCTTGCAAATATTTCCTCTACTTTGATCCTGGCTGGGCTCTCCAACGGAAGGCTTGAATCAATGGAGTCAAATATGGCAGCGTAGTACTTCAATGAGTTGGCAACTCTTGCTTCCAATCTGAGGTCATTGTGCTCGGCTTCTTGTTCTGCCATAACAACTGTGGTGGGATTTGTGCTTCGAATGAGTCCCAAGAAATCCCTAAGACTACCTCCATTTGTGTCGTAAAGGGTCTTGTGGAGTTGAAAGACACAATTCACAGCAACACTCTCTTGCTCCTTGACGTGAAGCATCCAAAGCCTCACATCCTCCAATCTGTCCACAACTGGGTGGAACTCAAAAGGCAGGTTTAGTGCCTCAGCAAACCCAGCTAGCCTATCTCCTGTTTCGTTTAACTCTTGCTTGGACTCACCTATACCAGTGATTCTTATATGGCTTGGAGGATTAGTTCTAGAAGCCAAACTCTGGAATAAACTAGGCCATTGTAACCCTTGCTTGATGTCGAAATCTATAATGTGGACCCTGTCTTTCCCTTCAAAAGCTCTCAGCAATATCTCATTCGATGTGAAATGAAGAAACTTTGGAATTGGGCTAACCTGGTTTAGAAGCCTTAAAGCAGAGCCAGAATCGTCATCCATCCGATCAAACTCCCGAGGTGTTGTAATGTGAAAAATATGTGGCCAGAGTCTTGTGATTCTCAGAGCTAAAGCTTCGGTGTAATAAGCAGTAAGCCGGCTTAATGTGGTTCCTCCTCTAGGTGAAGCAAGCTCCCCAAGTCTGGCTATGAAATGGTTGATTACTGGAATATCCTTCGACCCAATTGCTTCCAAACATGCCGTAAGCAAACTCACAAGCTCAAACCCCTGCTGCTCTACTGGATTGTACTCCTCCCCTGCCTCTACCCCAGAACCTCCATGTGGGTTATAAGGATTTGTAGACCCATTACCCACTTCATGTTCAGGGACTACTTCGTTGAGTCTTAGTGCCAAGCTTTGGCTTTCAGAGGAAGCACTGGAAGGAGACGCTTCCTTTACCGGCCTGTGGCTTGTTTCACCATCCTTCTCCCCCAGGTCAGTGATCTCGGTGATCTCAGTGACAACTGAATCCACCCAAGGATTGTTTGACAATGGCAATGGTGGAGAAATCACTTCACTAGGCACGAAACAGACCCTCTCTTCATCCCCTGAACATGTTAAAGAGAAAGGAACTTGATGAGGGTTGAAACCAGGCTGAAACCAAAAATTCCCAGCACTCAATTGGCCTAAACTCAAACTATCACCGCCTTCATGAACATCATCATCCGAGTTATTACTCTTATCACTGCTACCCCTTTTCCTCTTAGCTCTCTTTATGAAGGACTCGTCTACTGAACCCTGCTCTGCAAACCTCTTCTTCAAACTCTTTCCTCTCTCCCAAAACTCATCCTTGATCTCCTTTCTTCCTTCTGTAAATGATGTCTGCGAACTCGGTGCTGGAGCGCTTGTCGCCAATGGTGGTAGCCGGATATTCTGCTTAAGAGAACAACTGCTGGTCTTCGATTCGATCGGTTTCTCCACCGAAATGCCCACCGGCCTAATGGATTGCGACCGAGTGGTATCTTTCCGAGGAAAACTACATGGCAAGTCCAGTCTCTGTGTGTTCATGGAAGGTAACTGGAAATGACAAGCTTGGAACTGTGCTGGTGCTTCACTCCTCAATCTATGCCTCGGCGATAGCAATGTGGAACTAGAACACCCAGCCAACATTTCTCTCTATAACCTTCCAATTTTCTTTCTCTGTTTTTTAATTGAACTACAATTCACCCACCCTGTTTTCAAGCTTTCTCTCTCCCCCAAGTTCTTTCTCTGTTTCTAAAAACTTTTGGACGATTAAAATGTATGGTAATTTGCTGTATTAATTCTATGATTTCATATAAACCTTTGAGTAAAAAATTTGAAAAGAGAAATCCAGAGAGACAAACTATTGTGAGTGTGTGAATTTCTTTTAAACAAACAAACAAACAAACAATTAGGAATCCGATGAATATATAATGGCGAAAAACAAATCAAAGAAAAGGTTTACAAGTATGTGTGTTCCTATATGTGTGCAAAGAATGAAAGAACATAAAATATGCAAACCCCACCCCCAAAAGAATGAAAGAATTGGAAACTAATAGACCTACAACAGCAAGATCATCGGATTCCCAAACATTCAAAAGAAACTCATTGGAAAAAGCTCTGATTTTTCTTCACAATGGAACTAACAAAACGAATGGAAGTGTAGAAATGTACATTCTCAAACTGGAGGCTGTAGTACTGAGAACCCTTCAGACCATAATCAGCATTGGAAGAATCCCTGAACTCCACCATGTCTGAAACTGAATCAGAAGCAAAACCCAGATAAAGCCCAGCTAGCTAGCTCTGAAAATACCTTTCAAACTCGCATGCAGAAGAAGAAAGCCAATCGATTTTTACAAACAGACAAAACCTCTCAGGCGACTTACTCAATACCCAAAGAAACCAAAAACCATAAAAGACTTTAGCTTTTATATACTCACCCTTTTCTTCTGAGTTGCACTTACCACTCCACTATTACTACCACTATCACTTCCATGGCTATCTCGATCATTGTTTTTTTTTTTTTTTTCTCTGGGTTCAGTGACTGATTTGATTTACCAGCATTGGAAAAATGATGGCAGAGTGAAAAGGAAGTTGAAGAAGACTCGAGGGGAACAGGGTTGTGTGGCCGCAAGATTCTAATCAGACGGTGGAAAAGAAAGGTGCAAGTGACCGTTGGAGGGTGTCGGTGAAATATGACCGTTGGGGGGAGTGAGGGACTGGTGAGGGGTGGTGATAGTAGATGTACGGAGGGGTAGAATTGGAAAATAAAATAGTGAGAGTTATGGGGGTATGTGACTCGACTCTGTTCGTATTCACGTAAGCCGCACGTGCTGTCCCCCCCCCCCCTTCCTTTCCTCCTTCCTCATCTGGTTTCCGTTTCACTTGACCGTTGGGTTACATCATCATTTGCTTTTCTTTTCTTTTATTTATTTTCACCCCAATTTTCTGATTAACCTCCTTAACTTCTTTGTAATGACCCACATTATTATTAAATTTGTAAAAATCATGGACACGTGCCGCACAGCAAGCCGCCACTATAGTCGCATTATTATTGTAACATAAAGCTACAAAACTCTTTCCAAACAAATGTTTTACATAATAATATATATATATATATATATTGCATATTATATACAATAAATTGAAAATTGAAAAAAACAAAACAAAACAAAACAAAAAGTAAAAAAAGTGAAAGTGAAAAACAGAATGGATTATGCTGCTGCGGAGTAACGTTACTTCCGGAGACATGCTGTACACAAAAAGTAGAGTGAGTTAGATTTTAACTCAAAGTGTGTGTGTGTGTATATATATATGCTATGAAAAACTCATTATTAAGTTGTTGCTAAAGCTGCAACAACACGAAGATTCCTCGACAAAAAGTATAAATAACAATGACGTATATATATATATATATATATATATATTATATGTGCAATTAATCTAATCAATCTTACGCTTGAACTATAAGCAATATAATACAAAATTACAGTAAATGGTTATGATTTATCTATGTTAAATTAATACACTAAATTAAAAAGAATTTAATATATATATATATATATATATATATAAATATCTACTTATATTCATAGAAATAAATAATTTATAGCCTAATAAATACTAATTTTATTTTTTTTGACAGAAAATACTAGGTTAATTTGATATACCATTTGATAAACGTGGCATAAATATATGCATTTTGTTGTTAAATTGGTAACAATATAATTTACGTTTAAAATATGAATTACATTTGAATTGCTTATTTAATACCTTGTAAATTCTTAAAAACGAAATGATACTGAGCTCCTAAAAATGTTGTTAGTTTTGTCTCTCTTTATAAATTTCAAATATCCAATTAAAATTTGATTGAAGATCATTGTTAAAACAAATAATTAAAGTATAATTTTATATTTGTTTAATAAAAAATTAACATTATATGATAAGTGAAAAAAATCCACAATCCCAATACTACATATAAAAGGTGTAATGTATTTAAATAAAATTTATTTGGGCCCTTTCACCGGCCCCGTCTACAGTGACATCTACTAAATCAACTCCAGGTACAAGGCTTCTTGTTTGCTGGTCAACCCAAGTTCATTCAGAGTCAAACCACTCTCTCCATCAGCGAAAGCACGCCTAGGATACGGCCTCACCTGTTTCATTAAAGACAATACTCAGAATAAGTACCACACAGTATCTAAAGGATTCAGTAAAAGTTGCAGCACAGATGTGGAAGATAAGCCCTTTTCTTCTTCAACAACTAAATTGTGAATTGCGAGAACAATTTGCATAGACTGACAACAAAGACATTTACTCAAACATCAGCAAGTACAGAATTGTGTTTTAGGCTTACTCACCAATCTGTAAGAGCCAGGTTTAACCGCTCTACCAATATCTATGAAGTCGAAAAGAGACTGCAAAGAGGATTGTGTAATAATGTTTAGGATCTTTAAGTTAACCAAAGAGGATGTGCAAAAGATAATGAAAGGAGAAATAACTATTTCTTCTTAACAAAGTTACCTGCAGCTTGTCGGACTTGACAAATCGACGACCACGTCGGCTTCCGTCAGGCATACGAGCCAAGAGGGTAACAGCATTCTCATCATCTGATGCTGGTTCCTGAGGAAGAGTAGCTTCCTTTGCTGCTAGTTGTCTCTCCAATTCCTGTCAGTAATAATCACAAGGAATGCAGCTATAACCAAGGAAAGTGCTATCACCAAGGAAAGTGCTATCACCATGAAAGCTCCAAGTCTTTTGGCAATTCTATAACTTTTTAACAATAAATTTGATAAAACACGAGTTAAACATTTTCTGAATTCAGAGGGTATATAGGATACTGTGACAAGCAAAAGGACTTCCTACATGTAGAATGTTTTTATAACCAATTTCACATACTCTAGAACTACTATAACGAGACTTGTAATTGTACCTGCTGCTCCTCAAATTTCCTACGAGATTCTTCCTCCTGTTGTCTTTCTTCTTCAAGACGGGCTTCAGCCTCCTCCATAGCCTTCAGTTCTTTTTCTCTGTCAGCTTGCAGCGATGCAAGATATTCATCATCCTGCATGCATCATACCAGTAGGAAAAGTTTAGTCACATCAATTTTGTGGCCTGACATTCAAATGTTTCCTCCACACAAAAGACCTGTTGTTCACGTATCAAGCGCTGAGCTGCCAGAGATGGTGATGGAGGACGAGGTATTGGCCGTGGATAAGTACTCTCAGGTTGAACGAATTGATGGGATGCATAAGGAAAGCGATATGCAGTTCCTTCAGGAATTCCACCAAACATTGCAGCCTCAAGCATGACTGCTTCATCATGCTCCTCTGAGGAAATGCCTCCCCACTTCAGTCAGGTAAAGAACAAAGGTCAGAGTTTAGATAGAATAAAATATTTGACAAAAATTAACTTTCAACTAAAAAACTTATCTTCATGTTAAACAGTGCAAAAATTAACTTTCAACTGAAAAACTTATCTTCATGTTAATCAGTCAACTAAATTACTTATGTGGTGGAGCATACCTCATCAGACGGGAAGGAATCACCATTGCGCTGTGGATGATTTTCCCTATTCAGCTGTCTAGGGCTAGATGGAGGACTATCCTCTAGATTCTCAATAACCCCAACTTCTTTGGCAGATTCCATAGAGCCAGAAGGCATGCGTCTAGACCGATGCCTAACAAGAGGCTGTTCTTCCGAATCTTCAATATCATCTTGGATGAATGAGCTTCCTTGCTCCAACCTAGATTGACTCAACGCACTATCATCAGATGTTTTGCCTCCAATACTAGAAAAAATACAAATGTACAAACATACAGTGTCTCATACAATAAAACAAAAAATGTGTTTATGAAACTTATGTTATAAGAAGTGTACCTTCCATTTGTTGCACCTACATTACCCAGCTCCACCTCTGCTGCTGGTGTAGAAGTTTCTTTTGATGCACCAGAGCTCCCTCCCTGCTCACGCAATGCTTTCTCTTGCTCTGCTGTCTGGACTCAGTTCATGTTAAATAATACAAATAATATACCAATAACTAAAAATAAAACCAAAAAAAGAACAACGCACCTTCAGTGACAATGAAACTGCATGAGCAAGTTCAGCATCCGCTAAGTGAGGTTGTCTTTGTTGAGGCCCAGGATCACTCAAGTCCTTCATCAAGATCAAAGTAAGTAAATAACTAAGGCATCTACTTATTAGAAGCATCCAACAAAGAGGAAGTCCACCACTTCACCCCAAATGCGAAGATTATTCAACATACATTTTGTGTATCGAATTGCTGATTTGAATAGCGTTCCTCCACCTCCCTTTTTGAAGCCTCAATGGCAGCTCGAATCATTTCTTCTTCAATGTCATTACTATAATCTTGCAAGTCAGTAAACCTAGGAGCATTGGGTCCAATATTCCGGTCATGAGATTCATCATGCAACATATCTTCTTTTGGTTCGCTCCGCTGCCCAGCCTGAGAACTTGGGGCATCTGGAACCTCATCTCCATTGTCGTCAATAACAACAGTCCCACGGATATCAGTGTTAGGTGTATCTGCTGCTTCAGTGATATCCTCGATGACAGGAGCTTGACCCGGACGACCAGATGCTTGACTGCCATCCTTGACCTCTATTGGGATCTCTCTCACTTCTCTAGGATGAGTAACAATGGGTTCTTGGCTTGTCAAATCAGTACCACTTTCAAATATGTTTCTCCCAAAATTTGGATCAAGAAGAGAAAATGGATTCAGATTTCTAGCTGCAGAAAGGGTTGCCAGAGGAGGTCCCCAAGGTTCAGGTCGAACTGGATTATCAATATCCATGAAATCACTTGGAGCAACAACGGAAGTTTCACGCACACTGTGGAAGACACAATTTAGACAACAATGTCAAAATGAAAAACTTGGACCACAGAAAAATATAATTCAAATACACATTTCTTTAAGTACAGTCACTAGAGTCACTAGAGATAAATTGCATACTTTGCCAAAGTATTTCTGTCTCCTTCACTAAAATGTGCATTCACAGCTACATTGAGATCACCACCATGCTCCTAATTTGCAAACAAAAGTAAGAGAATTAGATTATACTAAATAACAAATGTCTCAATGCATAAAGATCATTCTTTTCTCTCTCTTTCTTTTTTGAGGAGGAGAGAAACAGAGACAGATTAGTTATTTAAAGGTCAAAGAAAAACAAGTTTAGAGCTTCTTAAAATCCAAGACATTTAACAATACACTCCAAATCGGAAGCTTAATAATTCACCTCCGGATGCCAACGATCTGATAATAAGGAAACCAATGCATAAATAGGATGAATAGTTTAAAACAAAGATCAAACTTAAACTTACTTAGAGAAATTATTGTGAAGATTGAGATCCAATTATACCCAAGGGTTTTTCATTTTCTTGAGCATGAGGCTCACCCAGGGGCAAAGGAAGCTGAACAAGTACTTCACAATATTTTGAGACGTTGGCTTAGCTTCATGACAACTGGTTACTATAAGTCCAGCATTTGAAGCGCAGTGCCTTAACTATTTATCCTGATGACATTCCCTTTCTCCTCGCATAAAAGCAACACATCTAATGCTTGTTGAAGAGTATCTCTGCATCTCAGATACAAGCCCTTCACACTATTTCTTATTCAATATTTTCCTAAATTCCATCCTAACCTTCATTCCAAATCTTCCTTAATATTAATTCAATAATATGCTTTAAGTTATAAGCAGCCGAATAACATGGAAAAGCACAATATTTATAATAAGTAACCAAAAAACTAACAAAAATCTAGAACTCTAAATAATTCATTTGAAAATTTCGCTTTCATCTATCACTCAAATAAACCTGCCAAGTAATTACCTAATATCAACTATCGTCGATAAGCATACAGTTCTATCCCAGCAAAAAAAAAAAAAAAGAAATGCAAACTTACCATTCCGTCCAACCTTGAAACAATTATTACAACCGGAAAATCCCAATTCAAATCCATTACACAGTTCATCAGAAACCCTAACTACAAACCAATAGCGACATCAACAAGAACGCAATACTAAAGGGCATACGTATGAAAATCCATTTCAACACTTTGGAAACAAAACCCTTAAGAAATCAAAATTAGGAAATTCGAAAAAAAAGCACCTCAAGCTTTTGCACGGCGACGGCTTCGGATGAGCCGGTGATGCTCATGAAGGTCTCGATTGCTTCCGGATTAGGCGTCGCCATTGAATTCCCAAGAGAATGGACTGCGACGATCACTGCCCTGCTGAATTTTTTTTATTTTTTCTTCTTCTTGTTTTCAATTTAATTTTAGTTTTGGTTCCAAATGAATTTCTCAGATAGCAGGAAGAGATATTTGTGAGGAAAAATGTGTTGGGTGTGCGTGTAATAATAATAATAATAATAATAAGAATAGAGAGATTTGGGGGGCGTGCTTGAAAATTATATAAGGGGCTAAAACGGTGAAAGTGCCCAATCTGCTACGACTCTCGGAACCTACAGGTGTGTCACTCACTGGAATTTTGGTTTAACTTGCTTTCCAAGTACCTCCTTTATACCAAAAATAAAATAAAAGATGCTTTCTTCCAAGGCCATTTTGGTAATTTTATAATTTATCCTCTCTCTCTTTTTTTTAAATTAATAAATAAAAATTGTTATTTGGATTTTGGTCCTATATATTGGATTGGAGTAGGAAATTTTGAACATTTTGATTTATATGTTTTTTTTAATTAGAATTATAAATTTTTAATTTAAAGGAGAATGGGATGTGAATCGAACTCACAACTATGTGAATGTGAATATACATATTGAGTCAATCTTCCTCGTTATTCTCATTATATTTTTAATTTTGATTTTTTTTTTTTTTTGGGTGACACTTGAAGGTTCATCTATCATAATCCTCAATGTGCTCGCATGTGAATTAGTGGGTGACCACATGCCAACAACCCTGTCAATAATTACCACAAGTAGCTAATAGATTTTGCAATTTTTTTTTTCAATACTGATATTATTATTATTATTATTATGTAAACATATTATATTTTTTTTTTTATCAATCAATAACGAATAAAATGGTTTATATTTATATAGCTATTTCTATTTCATTGAAATTATTATAAATGTATTGATTCACTCTTGATTATAAAATAATTGCGAATGAAGTCTATGTTCATAAGCTTTATTTTGAAAATAATTAAAAAGGAATAAACACGATAATACGTATAAACAGAAACAAAAACTAGGAAATGGAATTTTTAATCAGATCATAGTTATTTTAATAAAGTTATTGCGTTTAGAAAATAAATTAGATTATAATAGGATTTAAAAAAAAAAAAACTCTAATAATAATAATAATAAAATAGCGATGGACTGGGCTGAAAGTATGAGCTGGTTAGAGAGATGGGCTCAATTAAGACACGGAAGCCCTGTAACTTAAAGAACCAAAAGCGGGATTTTCTTCACGAAGAAATTGGTCATATGAAACTTTAAACACAATATTTTCAATTTCCATTTTTTTTTTTTTAATTTTGGCTCCGAAAATTCAATTTCCACTTTTATCTTATATGTATTGAGTCTTTGAATTTGATAAATTGATATGTAAAAGAGATTATTGTGTATAATGATTAATTAATTTACTTTAAAAGAATTACTTTTTTTAATAGAGCAAGAGAATCAATAATACTGTCACAAAGATTTTTTCTTTTTTTTCAATTAAATGCATAAATATATATATACACATTTTTTCGAAAGGGCATAATGAAATTGGGAAAAATATTGGCGTTCAATAATAAGTTAATAACTATGTAAAATTTACCCAAAAAATAATAATAATAATAACTATGTAAAACGCGCCGTTTAATGCTCGGAGATCTAGTCTTCACTCCCAGCTTGGAGAATCTGACCGAGCTCCAGTGGCTGCCCTTCTCTGGAATCACAGCGTTTAAGGAATGGCGAAGGAGAAGAAAGATGGAAGCTTTTGGTTATGGGTAATAGCATCTGTCATTTTCAGGCTCGTCCTCATATACTTCCCCAAGAATCTCAATCTCGCTTCTCGCCCAGAAGTCTCCACCCCTCTCACTAGCCTTCGTCGCCGTACTCTTTCTCTCTCTCTCTAGTTCTGAAGCTTCATTCAATGGCTATGTTGTGATTTTTTTATGCATTAATTTATATTCTGATGTTTCTGCTCTTTTGCAGTGGCTGAAGGTTACTGGCTGAAGCAGTCATCATTGTCTCCTTATGCAGGTTTCTTTTAACAAATTTTGTATTTTTGGGTGAAGAACTGTGTTGAACTCTTCTAGTTATGATCTTAATGCTCCTGTTCATTTTTATTATTACTATTATTGGATTTTGGGTTCTAAGAAGTGTTGGGTCTTGTTTGTTTGACAGGATCTATGTATCACGGCTCTCCTTTGTTACTTGCTGTTCTTGGGCCGCTCACAACCAATGGGTACAATATGAGCTTGTAGTGTGTACTTATTATTGTAGTATGCGATTTAATTATGGCAGTTTTATATCTTAGAGCCTGAGTTTTGAATCAGTGACCCCAGATGCCAAATCCACTTCTAGTTCTTTGTTCCCATATGCGAAATCCTGTTTTGCTTCCACGTCTGACCCGTTTCCAAGCTGCCTTTCACTGCGTTTAATGATCTTCAAATGTGAAGTTTTTACCGTTTCATGGTATGATAGTTTTCTAACATTTTGTTTACATTTTATTGGCGGTTCAGAATTGAAGGGCAACCCAATAATCTTTTATGCAGGTACAACTAATTTGTTTCCTCTGCTACTCCCACGTTTATTTTTAATAGTATTGCTTATGTTTGTTTTAGTTGCGCCGCATTTTTTCTTATCATTCTTGATTTTTCCTCCCAGGACAGTCAGTTTTGTTTTTCTTCTTTGCTTAACTTATGTAGTGAGGTAGTTAATATCAACACATGTTTGGATACAGTTTGGTATTTGTGATTGCAGATCTTGTGAATGCAATACTTATCCGTGCTATTGGTGAAAAGCTTCAAATCGCATATAGTCAGAGCTTGAAATCACTGGACCTCTATACGATTTCAAAAAGCTCAGGTAATTCTATAATATGTAAAGAGTTACTTCTTTTAAATTCTGATGTGATTAGGCTGCAAGTTTCTTAGGACGGTAATGTTTTGATGGAACTTTATTTATTTCCACTTAGTTTCTTTTCCCCCTTTGGCCCCTCTTGTCTTCATTGCTCTTTAAAGTTAACAAATTGCAGCATTTATGTTGGTTTCAGCAATCCTTCCTTCTCGAGATATCGCTGCTCTTGTGTACTTGTGGAATCCTTTCACAATAGTTGCATGTGTTGGTTTGTCAACGTCCCCAATTGAAAACCTGACAATTTTATTGTCCCTTTATGGAGCATGTACAAGTAAGAAGCCTCTTCAATGTGTTTTTAGACTATTTACTGATTTTTCATTTTAAGTTTTGTTGAAGTTGGTCAATCTACTCCTGAGATTCCCAGGTCATTCTATTGTTCATAGTACAAAAGATGCAATTCTGCTGTAGTAAAGTAATGAAGGCCTGTATTCTATATTCATTTGTTGGTTGAATAATTTATAATTCCATGTCGATTTCGATGCTGTGTCAACCATTTTATCTTTCTCTCTCTTAGGAAGCATGATCAAATATTTTATTATCATATTTTATGAGATTTCTTATTGCAACATTTATGTTGCTAGGGTATTAGAATTTGATGTACAAATTGATGATGGGCAGTTTTAAGCAAGCTTGTATTATTTTAATTTCTTGTGGTTTGCTGTTGAATGTTGTTCTTTGATGAATCACAGGAATGGTTCCACTGGCAGCTTTTGGTTGGGTCATGGCAACACATCTATCCCTTTACCCTGTGATTCTAATTGTTCCAGTATGTGCTTTTTAATTTGCATGAGAATATGGAAGAATATATAGTCTTCCCTCATCATGCATGTGAATAATAAGCAATTTTTACTCGTGTCAGGTGATTCTCTTATTAGGATATGGTCCAGATACTCCTCCTAGAAAATTGTTTCTACATAGGAGATGCGATAAAATTGATGATAATGCCTCAAGTGATAGAAATTGTCATCAAGGGGAAGCAGTGAAGCAACCAGAACTAGCCAATGTTTTCTCTTGGAGATCAGTTAATCTTTTTTTATTGTGGACTATTATATGGTCACTCTATGTGTTGGTTCTATGTGGCATATATGTTAAACAGTATGGAGGTCTTGGTGAGATGTTTAGAAGGTACGAGTTTATAATTATATAATGTAGTTCGTCTAGTACAGATTCAAGTCCATGCTTCTTAACTTTTGTAGGTTTCTATGCATATGAGAAAGAGGATGCAAGTGTATTATCATTTGATAGGATTACTAATAGACAGTCAACTGATTATTTGAGCATTATAACAAATGAAGTCCTTCATTTGGTTGATTATGTCTTGAAGTCTCAAGTATGTAGAAAAAATTGCATACATCTTAAAGTTCTTTTGCTTCATCTGGCATTGAGTTGATTAAATATTATGTAAAGACAAGCTGCATAACAACTAAGGATATGCTAGTGTAGTAGAGAGGAAACCTTGGTTACTTGATTAAAACATCTCAAGTATTCCTGTTCCTGTGGCTTGTTTTTGCAGGACATATGGGTTCATCCTCACCATGCAAGATTTATCTCCAAATATAGGTGTATTATGGTGAGGCCAAAATATTATTGTTTTAGTACAACATTCTACTTTTTAGTTAGGGCACTAATATGTTCATCATCTGCTCCTCTCCTGTAGGTACTTCTTTGCAGAAGTTTTTGATTTCTTTAGAAATTTTTTTCTGGTTGTTTTCCATATGAATATTCTGTTTATGATATTGCCATTGGCTATACGGCTGAACCACCGCCCCTGCTTTCTGGCTTTTGTGTACATCACAACTTCTTCAATGCTCAAGTCTTATCCTTCTGTATGTTCTTTACCTTTTTGCAGAATCTTCAAGATGGTTTCAATCTGGTGTCATGTACTGTTTATTGTATAGCAATCTGATTGGTTTTTCCTTGCCTCTTTTGGTTCATTGTTGATTAGGTTGGGGATTCAGCTCTGTACTTGGGTTTGGTAGGGTTGTTTGTTAATGAACTAGCTGGTAAGTTGGTGGATTCAATTTTGTTACTGATACATTTTATCATGGTTTGGCATCTTAAACCCCATCTTCATGATATGCAGAAATGCAGTTCTCATTCTTCATCTTCTGTGTTTATGTTGGGGTTTCCCTTCTTAGTCCAGTGATGCACAACCTATGGATATGGAGGGTATGTCACTCTCTCAGGTTCATTAAGATGGTTTAATGAGTATAGAAACATTGTTTAGATCGTGACCTTTTTAAGAAAATGTGCAGGGAACTGGGAATGCAAATTTCTACTTTGCAACTGCCATGGCTTATGCCTGCTTGCAGGTTTGTTAATTTGTTAATTCCAGTCCATAATTCCTCTGCAAGAGTCAGTCTAAATAATGAAAACAAGTTATTAAATCATTGATTATACTAATGAATGATTCTCAAGACATCTATAGGATAATGAATGATTCTCAAGACATCTATAGAATACTTTAATTTAATCCTTTTACTTTATTGATGCATGCTGTTGATTGCAGATTATTTTGGTGGTTGAGAGCGTAAGTGCAATGCTCAATCATGATAGGGAGCTAAGAAAGCTATCTACTGCTGCAAAGCTTCAAGAGAGCAGCAAATCTTGAGGACTTCCAGCAACCAATTAGGTTTATCTGTGATTATTCAGCTTCCCTTCGTTCTCTAGAGTTCCACAGCTCCAAAGACCGAGTTGTGTGTTGCCAATGTCTTTCTCTGACTGAAACACTCACATAGGTTCATTATACATTCTCTGAAATGCTCTTCTTGATGAGCTTTTGGCCACACTTTTAGTTAAAAATACAAAGGGATTGTAATGACAAAGATACGTTACAGTATTGTTCCGATGCAACTGAGTATGCTGATCTAGAGAGGGAGTGACAGTGATAGATGGAGGGAGAGAGCCTAGGAAATGTTGAAGCAGTTTCGATTGGTTTCACTGTTATGGAGAATTAATTCTGTGACCAACGCCCTTCTGCTAACATATATATATATATATATATATATATATATAATAGCTTATTTTTGGTAGAAATATATAATAGCTTTTTGAATGCATGAGATAATACATTCCATACCGCACCAGAATATATACTGAGGCACGGCTCTGTGTTTATTTTTTCATTTTTCTTTGTAATATTACTTTTTAGCTTTATAGTAATAACAAACACATCAGATGCTCAAAGTGATAGATAAATACCAGTAATTTTTAGACCTTTAGGAGAAATTATGTTGACAAATTCATTGTTATTCATGATTCCAATCTTGTGCCTCGCCATGCAGACCAAAAAAAAAAAAAATTATTCCCATCAAACTCTTCATCCATGACATAGGTTTTATTTACATCACGATTAAACAACAGCTTTTTGGAAATGGTTTTCATCTCATAAATGTTTAAATGCATTCTTTTAAATTTCTAATCAAAATCTCAACCCTTGATGATGAATTTTTAAATGGAAACGACTAGTGTTTACGATGGTGGGCTACTTTTGGGTCCAACCCAGTGTAAGTCTACTTCATCAAATAAGCAAATAAAACGGGTTAAGGAAGCAAAAGGCGTGGTGGGTCTGATCTGAGCTTTGCTTAAGGATCATGCAATTGAATTCAAGAGAAATTGTTGAATGCATGAATTTGGAATAGAGATTTTATTAATTCGATTAATTAGAGATAGATTGTTTCACAAGGCACCTTTTTTATTTTAAAGCCAACAAGTTGTATTCCCCAGGCTCTTCAATTTTATGACGATGGTATCAAGTCATGGGTGACCAGTGACCACGTTGTCAGCTTGCTTAACTCCATAAACCTTGTTTCTTTATTCAGCATCTATTTATTAGATTAATATTTACGTAGTCTACTCAAACCTAATTCAATGTAATTTTTTTAATTATTATTTTACAAGAAATATAATCATTTTAAGCCAGTGGATCTCAATGCACCGTGTTTGGAAGACTACAGCATGCATTTCCAATAAGTTAATCATCTGATTTTAATGATGTTCCAGTTTGATCCAATGAAATTATTTATTCTGTAAAAAATGAAAAGTTCTTTTTGCTAAAAAAATAAAAAAATAGTTAATCAATTTTTTTTTATTTTTTTTGGTAGAACAATAAGAAAGGACTGAATGGTAGGGTTTTCATGAAAAATTACTTAGAATTAAAAATTTGTATCTTCATTGCCAAGGTATGAAGTTTTTAGCACCAAATTGAATGGTCAAACTGAGATCTTAGGATGTTCATGTAATGAGAGAAGAGTCTGTATACTCAGAAAAGGAGGCCATATACATGGAAAGGGAAACCCGTTTACACAGAAGGAGGCATCCTGGTGTACACAGGGTGTTTGAGGGAAGCCTTTTATATTGCGGTGAAGTTCTTTTGGATGTTTAAAGGTTAAAAAAAAAGAAAAAGAAAGGATTTTTGGTGAAATTTGTTTTTTATTTGGAATTTTTATGTTTTGAAAGTTCATTGTTGACATTCAGAACAAGCAATTTTATGTTTGATCACCGAGAGTTGCATAAACTATCTAATTTACCAGTTGGATCAAAATTTTGATCAATATTTAGTGACCCAAGAATAAATTTTCAAGCAAACAGTGATTCAAGAAAATCAATAAAATTTATCTATTCTTTTCAATCCGCAATATTTATGTTATTATATACTTAATATTATTATTCATATGCCCATAACCTAAGTACCTACTGCTCATAAATGGCCAATCCATGAACTCCAATATTTAGTGGTCTACTTGTTCATATTATATAATATAATATGGCATTTCCTTTTCTCTTTCTCTCTATAAAAATATTTTTGTCATCTCGGTGATTATAAACAGATAATTATATATAGAGAAAAATTATCATGTACAATGTTGCATATATATTTTAAACTCTTCAGATATTATATATTTTTAAAAAAAAATTAAAAATTATATACGACACCAAGTGCAATTCTCATAATATATATATATATATATATATATATATATATATATATATATATATATATATGTGAAGGGGGTACCTGTAGATTCTTCTCTAACGTAACTTTAATTTCTAAGTCACTCGTCACTTTTTCCTACGTGTCTATACGTATATACACATGTATGTGAATTTTGGAATTAATAATAAAGTTTATTATGAGGGAGATTATGGGAGTTAATTAGGTGCATTGAAATAAGGGTCAACCCTACACTAAAATAGGCGCTCCGACAGCTGAGTGAAGATGACCCTACATGTGTCAACTGCTTTCTTACAACTTAAGCCACTTACCTTTCTATATGTGGTATAAAACATTGAGGGTGTCGAGTATATTTATACACTGATGATATATATATATATATATATATATATATATATACTTTTACCTTAGTATTCTCTGCATGCATACAGATTATAATCCATCTAATTAATGAGTACCGCTCCCAGTAAATTGGGATTGATTATCTTAAACTAGATATTATGGGGTGCATTTCTCTAATATATATACATACATATAATACAACTTTGATTGTCGTTATTTATAGTCTTTAAACAAAGACAAAGACAATTGCAATTTTTTTTTTTAATGATTATGAGGACTTAGTTAAATTCGTAACCTTTGACAAGTATTACCATAGACAACAAGAAAAACATACTAATTAATGAATATACTTAATGGGGCATTTGTACACTTTCTTAATTTGGGAGCTTCATTGGCATAATAGTAATGCAGTAAATGGAGGTGGGTTTTTCTATTAGTCACATTTTGACTATATAGTAAGCAATTAATATTCCATCTGCTTAATTAATAGTTTCATAAAATAATTCATTTCCCAGTGCGCAAGGCACAGACAGAAAGAAAAGTTTTCTCCTCAATCCTCTCATATTCTTGAGCAAGCCAACAGCATCATCATCATCGTAAGCATATTCATCATCCTTATTATTTTTTGTTATATATTATGTATTATTATATCCTTAATTTTCTCATCATACTTGGATTTTGTGATTGCATTTTGATGTACTATTAGTGGTTCTTCGCAATCACAAAGTATACACAGACAAATTTAAATAGATATATCAAAGACATGGTTTGGTAGCATCTAATGGCTATTAATTAATGTAGAAGATCTCCTGCTGCTGCTGCTGCTGATGATGATGATGATGAAGACTCTGATTTTGCATGTGGGTTCCCACAGTCAGATTTCAGCTGCTCATATGCAATCAAGACAGGTAGGACCTCCCATCAGACATTAGAGTTTTCCATGTTGTAACTTAATTAATGGAAAGCACCTTACTTTATGATCCAAAAAACGATTATTTAAGTAATCAATAGACAAAGAAAAACCCAGAGTTTAAGAGAACAGAAACCTTCATTTTATAACAACACCCTTTTAATTAATTAGAGAGAGTATGTATTTTATTATTGTAAATATTAGAAATTTGTCGTTAATTATTTTCTAATCCCGAAACAAAGAGCTGTTTTAGCTGTCATTATTCTGCACCCTTTCAAGGAGACCTTTCCAAGCCTATGCCAAGCAATCAAGCAACCTCTGTGCTTGTCATCTTCTAATTATATATATAACCTCTATTTTTATATATTTACCCATTTGAACTTTTCTGCATTAGACTCTTCCAGAACTAAGGAAAAAAAAAGAAGAAAAAACCCTAAGGACATACTTTAGTGTTGGAGGCCAGTGTGTTTAAATATCATATTATAGATGAAAGCATACTAAGTATGGTTTAATTAAAGTTGTTCATTGTCCCATTCTTATATTATACTTATACTTCTGCTCAGAAAAAAAATATTATACTTCTACTTTAATTCCCCTAACAGCTATAAGACAGAGAGATAATTTTCTTCCTTCAATAAAATACAAAAAGCTTCAACATGATCTTCATGAAGTGGAAAGAATGATCATCTAAGCTGCTTAACATAGACAAGCCTAGAAATGGCATTAGCTTTACAGCATGTCAGATTGATCTTTCAAGTTTGAATGCTATGTGTTAATGGAATCGGAGAATCCATAACCAGACAAATTAATTTAATAGGAACTTTGCCTACTCATGTGTTGTCTGAATTCTAATCCTTTTTTTGTCTACATAATTTGCAAACTATATTATCGCTACAGATACACTGCCCCTGAACTTGATAATAATAATAATATATAAAGGTGATTGCTTATAATAATTGTGGATTTGTGATTCACAGTGACCTACACCTAGCTACATTGTGGTTGTTGTTACAAAGTTGGAGACCGTGGCTCAATGGGCAGGTGGGACGGTGCTCTATGTATGGAAATGGGTTTAACCCTGATGATCTAACTACCTAAAAACCTAAGTCCTCAAAATTTACAGCACAAGGAAATGAAAACTAAAGCATTATATATGCAAATATAGGGTAGTTGCATGAAAATCTAGAACACTCAATTTGAAATCACTAGTGATGTATGCATGAAGATTGAGAATGTGATATTGATAATTATATATGATTACAGCTGAAGAAGATCTAGGAAAAGATCTTATTCTGAAAACATAGAAAGGAAAAAAATGAAACACGAGAACAAACATGTGTGTTGCATCATACATAGATATTGGTCAGATTTCCAGATCAGTTGGCAAAAGTACCCACCTTAGATTTTATTAGAAATATTTTTACAGTAATTTAATGATCCAATGAAATTTGGTTTCGATGCTTTTTAGTTTGGTCAGACAGATACTTTGAATCTCTATCCTTTCAAATCTAGGGATGAGTATTTTCCTGTTACCTGATAGCTAGATTTCCTTAAAAAAGGCCACAATTCTGCCTCGTGCTTCTTAGTTTAATTTCCTTTTGTTAAAGTATATATTTCTAATAGTAAGCTTTATTATAGCTAAACTCTAAATCTAACATCATCCACCAAAAGAGAGAGATGCATAGGAAGTATCGTGCCACTCAACACAAATTTAGAGGACCCGTTGACAAAATGATATATATATATAATGCGGGATACCCTCTAAGACAGAATTATCCTAATCTATTCTATTCCATCTCTAACTAATTGTACAGCTTTTTTGAGCAACCAACTTACATAAAAACAAAACAGAACCCTCAGTAAAATAATATTTTTATTTTCTTAATAACTATTACTTTATGAATCACCTTGTTGCTCTATTTAAGATGGTCTTGAAATGGTAGCTGAGATACATGCCAGCACTTTCTTCTCCTTCCTGTCTTCATTCCCACACGTTTCCACCTCAACACCTCTCTCTTTCTTCGATTTCTAGTGGTTCTCAAACCTGTTCCAGTTTCCATTTCTGTCCAAAACCAATCCCACACCATAATATAACTCTCTCTTTCCTCAGTTTCAAGATCTTCTCAGATCAATATCACTAATATTAATTAGTTTTTTTAAGAAGATGTGGGCTCTGTGCATTGGAGTTGTACTTATAATATGCATCACTCATTGGGTTTACAATTGGAGACATCCCAGATGCAAGGGTAACCTACCACCAGGTTCAATGGGTTTGCCACTTCTAGGCGAGACCCTCCAGTTTTTCAGTCCCAACACTTCCTCTGATATACCTCCATTCATTAAAGAAAGGATGAAAAGGTACAACTTTTGATTATATATAAGCAAACCAAAATAGTACCTTTGCTAATCTTCTCTCTCTGCCTCTTCTTATATTTATTTCCTCAATGTGGTTCCTATTTTTTTACATTTCAGGTATGGACCTATATTCAAGACCAATTTGGTTGGACGACCAGTTGTTGTATCCACAGACCCGGATCTAAATTACTTCATTTTCCAACAAGAGGGCCATTTATTTCAGAGCTGGTACCCAGATACCTTCACAGAGATCTTTGGAAAACAGAATGTAGGTTCGTTACATGGGTTCATGTACAAGTACCTTAAGAACATGGTGCTCAAGCTCTTTGGTCCTGAAAGCCTCAAGAAGATGCTACCAGAAGTTGAACAGGCAGCAACTAGAAGGTTACAACAATGGTCCAATGAGGACAGCGTCGAATTAAAAGAAGCAACTGCAAGTGTAATTATTTGAGGCCAGAACTTGCTTAATTCTTATTGAAAATATCAGCTTTTTTTCAAGTCTGATTATAAATTTGGTCTGCAGATGATATTTGACTTGACTGCAAAGAAACTGATCAGTTATGATCAAGGTAACTCCGACGAGAATCTAAGGCAAAACTTCGTCGCATTCATACAGGGGTTAATCTCCTTCCCTCTAGACATTCCAGGCACAGCTTATCATAAATGTTTACAGGTAAGCCTAAATCCACTGCGCCAGCTAGTTTCAATGAAAAGAGAATTTCTTCCTTGCATACTAAGCCAATGTCGAAATGATGTGGAAAGCCTTTTATATAGATTTGCAAAACAATATGATCTTCTTCTCTTTGTTGTTAACTCTGGTAAGTTTGTTCTCAGGGTAGGAAAAGAGCAATGAGAATGCTCAAGAAATTGTTACAAGAAAGACGGGAAAATCCCAGAAAGCATGGAAGTGATTTTTTTGATTACATCCTTGAAGAACTTCAGAAAGAAGGAACAATCCTCACAGAGGCTATTGCCTTGGATCTTATGTTTGTGTTACTATTTGCCAGCTTTGAAACGACCTCCTTAGCTATAACTTTAGCTATTAAGTTTCTTACAGACCATCCTCTAGTTCTAAACCAGTTAACGGTATATGAAAGTAAAAGTATTTTAAACCAATTGTTTTAACTATATATATCCTTCTTTTGCTACCTTAATTAACATACTCTAATGTTTATACTCCAATCCAGGAAGAGCATGAGGCGATTCTAAAACAAAGAGAAAATGCTGATTCTGGACTTACATGGAAAGAATACAAATCAATGACATTCACATTTCAGGTGGGTCAGACTTTCCTTCAAAACTTACAAGAAAATGGACAACATTTTCTTGTGTGTAGCACTTTTTCTACAAACTGACATGTTCAACTTGCAGTTCATCAATGAGACTGTCAGACTGGCTAATATTGTCCCAGGCATATTCCGGAGATCACTTAGGGACATCCAGTTCAAGGGTAAGTAGGAATGCTATACATACAGTATTAAGAAGTGCACATGCATGGAATATCACAACCCAGTTTGACATACTATAAATATTGATGTCTATGCAGAATATGCAATACCAGCAGGTTGGGCTGTGATGGTGTGTCCACCAGCTGTGCACTTAAACCCTGCAAAATATGAAGATCCTCTGACATTTAATCCTTGGAGATGGAAGGTAAAGCATACTTTGACAATAAGCTGTTCTAATTTACTCCACAAGTTGCTTGTTACTGTTCAGGAAAACAAATGATGTATGACATTAACCTCTTGACTAAAATTCTTATTATTTTTATTCTACTGAAAATTGGTAACATTCAGGGAATGGAATTAAATGGTGGATCCAAACATTTCATGGCTTTTGGTGGTGGTATGAGATTCTGTGTTGGAACAGATTTTACTAAGGCGCAGATGGCAGTATTTCTCCATTGCTTAGTTACGAAGTACAGGTAAGAAGGTCTTAGAAGAGAGAGAAACAGAAACAAAGTGACAGAGACTAACCTGTTACCTTCTTAACTTTTCAGGTGGAATGCAATTGAAGGAGGAAATATAATCCGCACTCCTGGTTTACAATTTCCAAATGGTTTCCATGTTAAGATAATGGAAAAAGATTCAAGGAAAGAAGGGCACAACATATAATATTAGGGCTGACGGAACAAGAATTACTACTCTCAAGCTGCTAATTAAGGATAATAGTCTACAATACAGTCGACCAATGTACAAAAAGGAGAAGCAATTGTCATTGTCACTCCGAAAACAAAGAATGACCTATAGTTTTGATAATGGTCATGAAGTTTTGTGTTTTTTTTTTTTTTGTACTTCTATTTGTCTCCAACATATGTTTGAACAGCTCAAAGGAGTATCTAAGCTCAGGCATATAACACAATTTTATCAAAATGAAAGATTTACTTGTAAACCATCATTGTAAATTACATCAATACATCTTTTTGGTTCTTACTTCCTTAAAAAACCTGAGTCTCAAAATTCCACCAGGCCCTTTCCCACCTCCAAAAACAGTGGAGAGTATGGACTTTAAAATGTAATTCATAAAATGATTGCCCTGAAATGAGAATAATAACAATCAGATGGTAACAAAATAAGTTTAAATACTCGTCCCACCTAACATGCACATTAGGTTCTATCCCTCAAAAGACTATGTTTGTGCTTGTCAAGGTGATCTTGCTTCTCTTCATGTATAGTCATTTTATACAATCCTTCATTAGTTTCTCTTTCTTTTCTTCGCTTGTGGTACCCAATATTGTCACCAACTTGCTGCATGACATTGGAATTCCTACCTCGCCTATGCTTGTGCTTTTCCTTGTTGATTTGATGAAGATAGAAATTGTAATCACTTCCTCCGGAGTGGTTATGTATGTGATTGTAATGAATGCTTCTTCGCTTATGTTGAGCATCGTACTTCCGACGTCTCACTTTGTGTTGGTGATGCTTGTCAACATGAATGTGCGGGTGATCAATATCAATTTTGTGTGTTCGAGGAGCTCTAATACTGTGGTTATCAATCCAAAAATGATCTTCCCACCAATCATAGATTGGATCAAAGAGTCCCTTCTGATGTAAAAGCCATAGAAGAACAAGCACTGCAGTTCAATGTATATTACAGAATGTAATCCCTGTATCCTGAAAAAATTAACCACTTAAAATTTTACTTTTTCTATGAAGAAAAGTAAATTACCTGTTGGGAAAATGGCCAAAAGTAGACCAAACATCACTAGCCAGCCCATACATATATACTGAATGTGACATTTGAAGTCAAAAAACCCATAGCATTTACTTCTGCAAATAAAACAATAGGAATATTAAAAGCCCAGACAAAATATTGATTGTAGAAGTCTGTTAAATCTTTCCTGTAATGAAGTACCAGCAAGTACTCTCTTATACAAGTACCTGCAAGTTTTTCCAGTAATGAAGTCTGTTAAACCTTTCCACAGTTTGTTCCAAATGCTTTCAATAGACTCAAAGAAACCATTTATGCTGCTCTTTGGTGGATGAAAAGGAGTACTCTGCACCAGATTAATGAAAATAATTCACAAAGAGTAGATTAATCACCTGTTTCTCTAATTGATTATTGTTCTCTTTTTCTCTCTTATATTTTGATCAGCTCCTCGGCTTTATTTTACATCAAACACTGAAGAAGAAATAAGATGTATATGATAGATCATAATTTCAAATCCGCACTAGACCTGTGAACCATTGTCAAGGACAGTAGCAGTAGTAGCAAATTGGCACTCAGCTCTATCAGCTTCATGATAATCAGAATCCTTAAGTATAGCTGCATTCAAAGTCAAACATTAGTCCGAGATAGATTCATTTTTGCTGCCACTTCATTAGCCATTCTGAATTCTGGAATCTATCTCACCTGCACATACGTATTTTGCAGCTTGATCAGTTGCCGGGTAAAGTTTAAATGATCTGGTTGCCTCTTCATTTGGCTTCATAATAAAGAATTGTTCCTGGAAAAAAGTCTCTTTCAGGAAAATGATAATTATTTTCTGAATGTAAAATAAACATGTCGGAAAGGAGACAAGAGAATACCTCCATGAGAGTAACATCTCTAGAGCAATCAAACTGCAAGACACAAGAATAGTTAATCATTGTTCATCTTTAATAACTTGATCAACCTAGCGGCTATCCAAGTACAAAAATAATTACAACTACAGTAGTTACATAGTCACATGCTATATGAAGAATGCAGACCAGCTGAGAGAGACACTGCAAGTTTCTAATAGAATTTTGAGAGGGAAAGTCCATTAGAATATCATGGAATGAAGAGAGAGAAATTCAAAAGAGGTACCGTTAGCTATAAGATGCTTCCACTTCACCGGTATTCTTAGTTGTGATTGTAGCAACTCCATATTGAGCAAGAGCTTCAAATGTTGGGATGTTGATACTTAAAATTTTTCCGGGGCTCCTACAAAACAGTCAGAAAAGATAAAGTGCTGTCTGAAATGGATGAAACATACAAAATATGTGGAACACCAACATGAAGGGACTCCCCTTTGTATACTGTGTAGTTCCATATTGGAGCATACTCATTATTAAAAACCTTCTGATATAAGTAATCTACAAGCTATAGTTTGTATGAATTCTAGTGGGAAGAACAGGAAATCAACCTTTGGTAAACATATTCTACATCATCAGCTCTTAGTTCTATCAAGAGATTTGTATTAAGAACTTCTGTGACTCCTATTGAAAATGAGTGAGTCCCTGCATTCTGTAAAAGAATCAATCTGACGAAGTCCAAATAATAGACATCCTAATGAATGCAAATCTACAGTTACTGAAAAACGTAACTGGATGCTGGTTTATCCTTTCAAACCTTCCTTCCACGCCATATAATGGCAACTGCTTCCTTCTAATCCTGTTTTGGTCAGCCTGTCAGAAACATCAAATTTTCTGGTGAATTCAAACAAAAGTACAAAAACTATGCACCATCTTCTAACCAGATGTTAAAACTCTCAAAACGCTGACCTCCCAGAAATTCCACAGTTGATTATGCAAGCAACTCCAAAATGGTGAAGAGCAGAAGTTTGGCTGCCCATTGAAGGCCTCGTAACCAACACCAATTTTGTTACACTCAAGCCCATCTAAGCTAAATCTGACTCTCTCAAGCAACATCCACATAGAAAAGTTCCCTCCCAGATTCTGTGGTTGACCAGAGCCCCCCTTCCATAAGTGCAAAACAAAACTCTCAGCACTATATGACCAAATAATCACCGAGTGTTATAATAAACTAGAAAACAATATTTAGCCATACTAGCTTATGCTATTAGGTATGACAAAGTTTATGCCACATCCACATCAGCATCCCAATCATAATCCTCATTGCAAAAGTTGTTTAATAGTGTGAATGAAACATCAAAGAGTCAATGGATTATAGTGAGAACTATACAAGGGATCCAAGCATACCTGCCTCGGAATTACAAGGTAGAAGTCTTCAAATGATGGAATATTCGAGTATCCGGCAAAGTCTCCAATCAGATTGACTCTCAAAAAGTTGTCATTGGATGTTGCTGTTCTATTTTCAGGACCAACAATCACTTCCTGGTACCAAAAAATGGTCCTTTGTCTTTGTTAGCAATTTAAATCATGTGTTTTCCATTTCAGTATGATAAAACAACAAACAAAACCAAAATCAAATCAATCACAACTCTAATGAAGTGTTTCAGTCCAGCAACCTCTTATAGGACTTCTATTGATGTAAATTAATTAAACTTGCATCAATGTGTACATTATCTAGTGTCACAGAAAAATAAGAGTAGAAGATAGAAAAACTGGAGGACTTCATTTCATAGAGAAACATGTTGCACTTTCACGTCATGTCATGTACAAGGAACAATTTAAACAGTTCAAAAGCAATAGTTAATACTATTGGAAAAACTTCCTGTATTCCAAAAAATTTGAGTAGTTACGAATCATCAAATACATAATACCAGCAGATGAGAAGGATTAAACTTTCTTCGAGGGCTACCACAAGAAATATGAAATGTTTGAAGGTTCAATTCCAATCTCTTTGTATCTTAATTTACGACAGTAAAAAATGAAAAACAGAAAGCTCATCTAAAGGGCGTGATCTGTATGTTTCGGAAAAAGAAAGCCAAGCAAAGTTCACACTTTCAGTACGTAACAGACAAATACAACAAATAATGAAAAACCCACATAATTCTACCATCTAATACACAGAAAAGCTAAAGATTCAAAATTTTCAACCTTTTGCAAAGCTTATATTATGCTTCAATAAGATCATGTACAAATAGAAGATAACGAGAGAAATTCATTGAAGCCAATCAATATCAGATTTTCATATTCAGAACCAACATACCGAAACTTTAGATCCTGTCTTCGCCTGTATCTGAACACTGAATCCCAGCGACCGCTGTCCAATACCAAAAACGTGAAACCTAAGTGGATAAAAAAAATACCAGTTATGGCAAAAGAAGATGGAGTGAGTTATCAAGTAAAAGAAAAATAAAGCAGAAATGCATTATAAGCTGGAGCCTCCAATGCTCTTCTGGGACTAAGCAAGAAAACTTTACACCCAATGATCTCAATTACAAGCTCCCTCACATAATCAAATCAGATCATAACAATCCTATTTAACAATAGTTATTATTATTATTATTATTATTATTATTATTATTATTATTAAAGATATTTTTGAAAGTTTATTTGTTGGGGGCTATTTTTAAGTATTAAAATTTCATGTTATGGCTGCACATTAAACCATAATCAAAATAAAGTGTGTAATGTGAGAATCATACCAATCTCCTGGGAAACGGACACAGTGTGCAGTGTTAGCCTTTCCCTTCATCCACTTATCAACTAGCCAAAAGAAACCTCATAATCAATTGTCACAGAGAGCTGTAATGAAATTTAACAAAGCTGAACAATTATCCCAAAAACCACTTACAAACATTTCCACACGAGGAAGGCACTCGTCGCTGTGGCCCACAGGGACAACAGATTGGCTAATAAGGAAGAAAAATGAGAAAAGAATAACGCCACAAAAACATTGTAAAACAATATGAAAAGTAAATTTAAAACTAGAATAATCAAGTATCAACCTTAATGAATGTTTAAACTAATTTCATCAGTGCAAGAAGTGTAATTACTCCGAGTGCCCAAAAGTACTAGGAAGAGAATAAGATAGCAGGGTTTTAAAAAGTACGTGAACAGACAACAAGATCAACAGAGGATTGGCGATGTGGACAGCTTTGTTAGATATGTAATGTAAGTGACCAACAGTTTCCATGAATTTCACTCAATCCAAAGCATCAATCATGAATCTGCTGCCGAAGAATCAAATTCATTAAAAGAAGAGGCTATTCAAACTGAAGACCAGATCATGAAATTAAAGTTCTCGTGTTCAAATCGATAATAGACTGGAATTTGTCCACGCATAATGTAATAGCATCTCAAATAAGCAAATAAAGACATAACAACATATATAAACACTAAAATGCTATAGAAAATACAACCAGTTCCAGGAAGAGTATGAAAGAAAAGGGGAGGACAATTCTTAAGCTAATGAAATGAAATATGGTATTAATCAGACCTGAGTTTGCTCCATAATGTGGCCACTTTCATCTCGCAACCTAAAATGCCAAACGGTCATATTGGACATGCATGGGAAATAACAAAATACAAAACCCACTCAGCTTCATCTACATACGACATTATTCATCCCAAAATTCCTAGATTGATTAAAGAGTTCGTTACCTTTCGCATATCTTCACAACTTTTTCACTTGCGTCCGGCTCACATTTTCGTGTCCTAACATGGTACTCTTCGGGTTTATATGAGACATCCTATGAAATTGATGTGTTTGAACATGTCAAATTGATTCATTATAGGCTTTACGTACAGAAACGAAACATCTAATGTAAAAGAAGTTAAATATGGCATATCAATAACAATGTTATCAACAAGTAAGCTGAAAAACAAATAAGATTAAGAAAGTTTTCAAGTATAACATATATCAAATGGTTCACATAATATATAGTTTCCACATACTCTTATGTAAGTAAGCTCATAGAGAGCATAAGCAGCAGATTTGTTGACTGTAAGCACTGGTGGTATTCGCAAAGTTTGCATCTTTTGGGTTGAATTCTCTTCTACTTCTACTATCTCTGCAACAATGGATGCCTCTCCCCCATTCTGTAAAATTCCCACATGAAATTGAAATTAATTTAGTGTGACCATCCACTAATACCCATACATTTTCCAAGGCAACCATTCATTATGAATAAACAAATAAAATTGTATATATTTAATACCCAAAAAAACAGAGCAAGCTTTATTACCGAACCACTTGGGACAGCCATGTTAAGAAGGATCTTCTTAGTGCAATTCAAGTTGTCATCGGAGTAAGAATTCTTCTCGCATTTCTCGAGCTTCGACTTGGAAAGAATCTGAACCCCAATCACATTTTGCACTGCAACCAAACCCACAAACCAGAGGACGATCAAATACTCGAGGCTTCGTCTTCTCATTTTCTCTGCTAATTTCTTATTCTCACCCCTCCTCCTCTCTTGGGTCCGTCCGTTTGTGATCGATCTCGATCGCTATAACTGAATGTATTGTCAGGGAAGAAAAAGAAACTCTCATGGTTTTTGGCGGGGTATGAGGATTGGATTGATAAAAGAAAATAACTGCCACCCAACGGTTATATTTCAAACTCTCCAATGTCCTATTTACACGTGGCCGTGACTGTAGGAAAAAATTTCTTCTTTAAGTTTCGCTTTTTCAACAACTTTTTATGTTATAAGGTCATTTCAACACAAAAATAATCGATTTTTGTAACAAAAGACGGACTTTTTAACACAAAAAAGTTGAATTTTTTTCAAAAGATCGTCAATTTTTTTTATAACAAAAGATCGAATTTTGTTATAAAATATGGATATTAAAGTCCTTTTTTTTTTTATTGTAATTGGTCGATTTTCAAACCAAGAGAATTTAAGAACTGATAAAATAATAATATAAAAGTAATAGGGTTGAAAATATTACTACGTCACCATCGTCTACTCGGTTTTGACTTTTCACCGATACATCCGACCGTTCGATTCGACCTCCCACGGGAAATCAATGATAGGTCGCAGTGCTTGTGCTGGTACCAATTACACCAGATTCTTCTGGCCAGATTTTGACCAGCGCCGCGTTGGGAGGTAATATAGTTGAGTGTAAGCAACCTAACCCATTCCACTTACTACATTTCAATTATTTCAAACCAATGGCGGCAAGGGCATTATGTAATTTATAATCGAACCAGGGGCAATTCAGAAGGAACGAGGAAAAGCGAAGTCTAAAATTGTCCAATAGCAAACTCCGGCCTTCAGTTAACCGAGGCAATGCCAAAATCCCCTTTCCCAATTGGCCATTGTGATTTTGCTCTATGCAACAGCTGCCCGCACATGATAGCTTCCTCTTTCCGGCGATTGATACGTGGCGAGCATTCTTTACACAACATATAAAAATAGAAAATATATATATATATATATATATATATATATATTATAAAAGAAAGCCACCGATATCAAAAGCGACGACTATGCGCATTGCGCACCCTTCCTCCGGTGAGCCCCCGGCGATGGCCACTGCCGACAGCGAGTCACAGTCACGTGTTTACCGAGCATTAGAGGATCGGTGCCAGAGGTTGGAAGAAAATTACGTGAGACTCAGAGGGAAGCTGGATAAGTTGGTGCACCAGAAGAGGAAGGAAGAGCCGGCGATGGTGAAGTCAGATTCAATAGGGGTGTCGACGGAATACTCATTTCCGGGATGTTGTGCGGGGTATTTCTTTTCGGGGAGTCCTTACAAGAGCGTGTTGGAGTCGTTGAGTCACGCTGTTCATGTATGCAGAGCTTCCACCGGGGAGATCATATACTGGTGTGTATGTACTCATGGAATTAATTCACATAACCGTGTCGTTTTGTTGGTTTATTTGTGCTAGTTTTCGGATTCATTGGTTGCCCATTTTTACTTTTTGAAATTTTAAGTGTGATTGATGGGATTGCTTTATGGTGACAATTAAACAGTAGCTTGCAAAGAAGTCAAATTCGAGCTTTAAATTGTCTTAAATCTATATTGAAGAAATTTAAACTTCATGTGCGTTTTAAATGACGGCAGCGTTTGATAAATTGGCCACTCTGATGAAAATTTCTTTCTTCGGTCAATGGATTGATATTGCATGGAGCATGCTGATTAGTATTAAAGGCCAGGCCAGGTAAGCGATACTGTACATATTGGTCCGTCTAGAATTGGAGTCATGGTTAAGGTGGTATACATTTTAAAGATTAGAATTAGCTGAAGTGTTGCTTCAGGTGGGGGGCTTGTTTGTTGTCTACCTATGTGTCTTGTCCGAATGAGCAGTCTATTAATTGTTGCCTTTATTATAATCTCATTCTGCTGGCAATACAACTTTGTAATTTATGAAGTCAGGGAAAGAATTTCTGAGGGGGAGGGGTTAGGAAGGTACATTAGGTGCACCTTAATTATCAAGTTTCATGATTACATTTCTCTTTGTTCCAACAAGAGAAATGATGAAGTTTGAGGCAAATTGCAGGAATGATGTTGACTGTTTTAAGAATTATTTGAAAGAACGTAGTTTCCAAGTCCAGCAATGCTCAACTAGATCCCATAGTTAGTCTCAGATAATTTGATTCTCCTCACGCTCTAGTACTGCTAAAAGGGTTTGCTGTTGGTCTGATATGATTTTGTCTTATATCAATAAGGGTGGAGGATATTCGCCCATTTCTGAATTTAGCATTGTTAGTCAATTGTAAAGGTCAACTCTGTAAAAGTCAAATTAGAATGGTCAGGTAAATGCATATGGTGTACGTGATGAGCTGTTGTTTCAGGCGTTAAGATATGTGCAATGCATTGACAATAAAACTCCTTTTTGTGTTAGTGAAAGAGCCGCTTTTTGTTCCCAATTTGCTTATGATATCTTATACAATATATGGAATTTATGCTTGAAATCTTTCTTCAAAACATCGACTTTTACTTGTTGTTAGAAAGTTAGGCTTTGTAGCAGCGTCATGTGCCTCGACCAAGTCATTTAAACGGTTGAGGCTCCTGTATATCTGCATTCAATTAGATAAGGAAAAGAAAATGCTTCAAAGCTTAGCAAATTTTACAGCATATCTAGTTCCCAATCTAAGATGGTATATAAATACTCCTCCGTTTTTTCTTATGTACTCGATTATCACATATCAGTTTTAAGGGATTAAATTCATTTATAATGTTGCAGGAATCGCTCTGCTGAAAACCTTTATGGGTGGAAGGAATATGAAGTCATTGGACAAAGAGTTGGTGAAGAACTCCTTATGGCTGAAGAATATTATGTAGCTTTACAGAGAATCAAGAAAAGGTTGATCAGAGGGCAATCGTGGTCGGGTCAGTTCCCCTTAAAGAAGAGGTCAGGTGAAACTTTTATGGCGCTGGTGACCAAAAGTCTGTTATATGAGAATGGAATACTTGTTGGCTATATCACTGTATCCAGTGATGCTGCATTGTTTAATAGAATATTGGAAGCAGAAAACCCAAGGACAGATCAAGAAGATACCAATTTCCAGCATAGAGCACAGAGATCATACTTGAAAAGAATCCAGTGGCACCCACCACGTGCACACATTGCACCAGTGCCAGATATTGTTTCATCTGTTTCCAAACTGGTGCTTATTTGTCACACTTGGACAGTTTTTTTTCTTCCTATTTTTGTGCTTTTTCTTTATAATTTCCTGCAACATTTCTGAAGTATGCCATAGACATTATATTGTTGAACTAATCAGGCCTCAAAAATTTTCTCACGGGAACATGGAGATGATACATGTAACATATCCGGGGACAGAGAGGACTCTGTGACAGACATTAAAGATGCCAACCCAGAGAAACCTGGTACACTAGTGAGTCTCTGACAGTGGATTACGCCTTTGAAATTGAATTTTCTTTTTTTTCTTTCTAACAACTCCTTTAAAATACTGCAACTACATTTTTAATTTTGGATCAAGTGTTTATGTGTCTGTATATTATAATTTGATAATATTTATTTTCAAGGATGTGTTGGATCAGCGCATGAAAAATGAGTTGGAATTACGTGTCTTTTTCAGCCATGTTTAACTAATCTGAAAATTTTGGTTAGTTGCTATTTCATCAGGTTATTTGCTTATTGAGAGTAGAAAATATATTTGAAATTAATTAAAAACTCTAGAAGTTCTATTACATATAACATTCCAAAAAGTTATAGACTCATAACCCTACTATTAGATGCACATACATATATTTCTACAATTGCTAACGGTTTTACTCAACTATTTCATTGTGGTTGTTGTAGGCAGCGAAAGTCTTGGCAAAGCTGCATATTAGGGGTACCGGCAATAGTGGAAAGGAAGATTATGGAAGAACTCTACAAAATGGTGCAAGTGATACTACTCCAGTGAGGAATGAAGTGGCAAATGAGCCAAATTCTCAAAGTGATTCAAAAAAGTCTGCTTCATGTGACTGCCTTGTTGATACAGATTATAAAGGAGGACCTCGCAGACAAAATTTATCACTTGCAGCTAAGGGAGCTTGTTCATCCGTACGTGAGCTTGAAGTACCAAATTCATTTTTAGCTTCTTCGAGCGAGTGCAAGGAGTGTTATGGGTCATCCATGCCCAGAAATCCACTCCCAAGATTAGACAGCAAAGTGGATACAAGTGAAGCAGAACCAGGAGTAGCCAACTCGAATACTGTGCAGATAGAAGATGAAGTTCAAAGAAAGCCAGATGATAAAAAATACCCAAGTTCAGGGGCAAGTACTGACAGCATTGGGAGTTCATCAAGCAAAGGGGATAATGAGTCTATAATGGATTGCGAAATTCACTGGGAGGACCTGCATTTGGGGGAGGAGATTGGACAAGGTAAACTTATGTGCTCAGTGTGTTACAAGTTAATTTTTTCTAAGAATTAGAGGATTGTCTATCTGTGTGTCTCTTTGCAATGCTCATCTGGTATAATGTTTTAGTATCTAAATGGTTATCCCTACCTCCTACATAAAGACTTATGCTCTTATCCTGGACATGTGCAACAAACACATGTATTTTCAATAATAATCATATATTTTTCTCTTGCTTTGCAGGTTCCTATGCCATTGTTTATCATGGAATATGGAATGGATCGGTACATTCCAAGCTAAATATATCCCTTCTTTATTACCCAAAGTATTAATGTGGAATCATTTCTTTTAAACCTTAAGATTTTTGCTTCTTTTGAGTAGGACGTTGCTATTAAGGTTTACTTTGGGAATCAATATACTGAGGGAATTCTACAAGAGTACAAGAAAGAGGTACTTCAAACTGTCAACTAAGTTCTCACTTGTTCTAATTATTTGAGGGGATCCAGGGATCTCACTTGTGTAAACTTCAGATTGATATAATGAAGAGGTTGAGACATCCAAATGTATTGCTGTTTATGGGAGCCGCTTCTTCGGAAGAACAGCTAGCCATTGTTACAGAGTTCTTACCCAGGTAAATGGAGGGAGTGCATATTCTTGTAAGCCAACTTAAGATGACACTAAGAGTTTATATTCCAGCTAAAGTTGGTCCTTTTATATTATATTAACTTCAAATATGAGCTATCTTTTAATTGTTAATCAATATCTTCTATGCAACTTGGTATCAGGATCTTTCATGTGGCCAATATAGACAGAACCTCACATTGGTTTTTGTTTTGCATTTCCAGGGGAAGCCTTTTCAGGACACTCCACAAGAACAATCAAACAATAGACATCAGAAGGTGTCTGAGGATGGCCCTTGATGTTGTGCGTCTATGCTTCTCTTGTTTCTGTGAGTGTCTGTTTTAATCCTCTCAGGTGCTCAACAAAATAACACAGTTTCCTTTTTACGGCAGGCCAGAGGTATGAATTATTTGCATCACAGAAATCCACCTATTGTGCACAGAGATCTTAAATCATCTAACCTACTTGTTGACAAGAACTGGAGTGTTAAGGTAATGTCTGCTGGTTAGTGATTTCATATGATTAAGCAGATTGAGCTTATCTCAGTTACTTGAAAATTTTTATACTTTCTCAGGTTGGAGACTTCGGGCTGTCAAAGTTGAAGAAAGCCACCTTCTTGACTGCAAAATCTGGGAGAGGGACAGTAATAATTTGACCTCTCTTTCTTTCTCTCTAATTTTCTTCTGCTATAAGTTTCATTACAGTGATTACCTCTTCTTAATGACGTCCTTATCCCTTTGTAACTCTAAATACAGCCTCAGTGGATGGCCCCTGAAGTCCTTCGAAATGAACCATCAAATGAAAAGTGAGTTCTATGAAACCTAGCTTTACAAGATTATCAAAATTTACTTTTCTTCCATTCTCAAGTGGAGGTTCAAATGTGGAAGAGAGAATTTTTGGTGAACACTAAGTTGTTAATATTTAAGTTTCTCCCATGATCCATCTGTCTTCTCATACAATTAGAGTTATAGTTAACATGGTTTTGTAACTTCATTATCTCCATTCACCAAAGAGTTTCCAATACCTAAGAAGTACAAAAGTAATGTTCTTGAATAATAAATAAAAGCGAAAGGCCATAATTTATTCCTTTTCCCTTTTCATTTTGGCATTGTTAGGTGAAAGTAACATATATGGTTTTGCTGATATATTGCATTGCCCCCTCTGAACAGATCGGACGTCTTCAGCTTCGGTGTCATCCTCTGGGAACTAATGACTAAATCGATTCCATGGAATCACTTAAATCCCTTACAGGTCTCTCTCTCTTTTGCATATATACACATGACACGCCCATATTCATCCACAATTAATCTTTCCAGCATTGAAAACCTTAAACAACATAACCGTTTTTGTGTTCCATTTGAAAGGTGGTTGGAGTTGTAGGCTTTATGGATAGAAGATTAGACCTGCCAGAAGGCCTTGATCCCCAAGTAGCATCCATTATCAAAGACTGTTGGCGAAGGTAAATCCACCTCTTAACCTACTGATATTTGTTAGCCTTGAACTTGCAAGTTGTACTAAACCATCGTCACTCGTCTAAAACAAGCAGTGACCCAGAACAGCGTCCATCTTTTGAGGACATTATTCGAAGAATGATGATGCTTCTCCAAAAATCAGCAGCATTGTCTGCTCGGAAGAGCTCAGAACCTTAGAATTGTGTGGTTTTCGACCTACAACATTGGGTGTCAAGTGTAAAAAGGTAGTCAGAATTAGTTTAGAGGACCTTCACATATTTAACTCAGAAAATGCTCATCTTTTTATTTTCAGGAGAAATATTAAGCAGAGAGGACTATGAAAGTTTGTACAAATTTTTTCTAGGACTAAGCAGCTGCCATATCACTGTCTATCACAACTCACTTGTATTTATCACAACTCATGATGGAGGAAGAAATTTCCTTAAATTTGTTGTTATGCTTGGTTTGTTCACTTGTTATGGTAGTGATCTAATGAATAATTGGTGAACGAAAAGCAACAACAGAGGATAAAGAATAGTCCATTTGCTGCATAACGATGACTAGTAATAGACATAGTGCTAACCAATTACATAATTGTGAGGCCTTGTTGTTTGGTTGAAATCATTGGAATCCTTTTTAGGAGATATTATAAGACGTTATAAAAATAGGGTGTAATGATAATGGTAAATGTAAAAAGTTCTGTAAATGTTTGGTCATGTCAGCAGGGTAATGTCGTCCTTAACAACCTGTGACATGACTCCTCACCAAAAACAATGCCGGTTTATAAATACAACTGTCCTCGCAACTTATTATTATTCCTCTTTAAACCTTTTGCATATCAAAAAATAATAATTTTTTCTTGGTATACCCTCTGTAAGTCTCTCTCCAAAATTTAATACAAACTAATAAAATAAAATAAAATGAAATGTAGCTGGGTGTGGTGGCATCTATGAGCTATTAGGTTTGTGGTGGTTCTTAGGAATAACAAGTCCCATGCAGTGCAATTAAGTGCAACCACTCTCAGGTCCCATCTATTTCAAACATTTTGACTGGGTGTGGAAATTTGACCCTTCTCCACATTCCAATAGTAGACGGCTTATTTGACCATTCTCCTCATGCCTCTCATCTATTCCAATTATGCTTTGACTCTTCCCTGGCCAACAGCTCCACTCCATGAACATCCACGTGTCATGAACGCAACCGTCCAATTACTACGGCACGGCAGATCTGAAGCTTTTCACCTACGTGCACGTCTATGTCGGCATAGGTGGGTCCACGTAATTTTTGTACGTTTTATTCATGAAAAGCGAGGAAGTAACCAAAAACGTCGGGTGATCTGTAACTCTTGTTGTATCCGTTCCATTTCCGACCGTCTGATTCCAGCAGAATCCAAGCACCGACCGACCATTTTTATTTTTGTCCAATTGTTTAAAAAGGCCATGTGATTCAACAAGTTAAAACGCTCTCGTTTCGTCAAAACCCCCTGCTAATAATTATTATACCTATTGGGTCCTAATTATAAATCACAGGCGGAGGAGAGAGAGAGAGAGAGGGGTCAAAGTTTGTCTACTGAGTTGACAAAGCATTGCAGGCCATGGTGATCACAGGCGCTGATCAAACAGATCAGGACCTATGGATGGATCTAGGACTAGCATCATGCACGTGATCATCATTCCATTTTATTATTATTATTATTTTTTTAACTTTTTGTTTTTTCGGAATTGTTTTCTGTCTGTTTTCTGTTTTAGGCAGTAGATGCTATCTCTGATAGATCCTAGATTCGATCTCAGAGTGTTTCGCTTCCAATCTTTTCCCACTGTTCTGACTCAGTGTTTCACTTTTGACCCCCCCGTCAGTAAAATTAAATAAATCTGTAACAAAAATATTTATAAAAATTAAAAAAAAAATCCAATGGGTCCCTTATTATCCACACGATTAAAACCGTAGCTTGGGATCAGGACCTATCGTTGTCTCGGAGATCCTTTCTTCCTTCATCTGATCAATGCGATGTGGTGGCCCACCGGGGTTATTGTTTTATGATTGGCTGCGTGGTTTGGTGAAAGAGGAAGGATAAATTCGTAATTGCAACAATGGACAGCCCCTTTAGTTTCAGGCAGTACGTATCCACCTGCCTGTCCCTCCAGAAGTCTCTGCATGCAGACGCATCATCCACACCGCAATCCTTATTTTTCCCCTGCAAATTAAATATAAATTGACAATTTTTTTTAAAAAAATTAAAAGTTAAAATCCAAGTGGGTCTCAACAGGTAATAAAATAGTTCCATTTTTTTAATATTGTAAGTGAATTTTATGTATCTTTTTTTGATAAATATTAAATTTTTGATAAATTAGTTGGGTAGTTATAGTCTTATTCTCTTCTATAATAAGCATAATAAACTTGGTACTATTTTTCCTTAAATTATGCCGAACTAATAATGCTACGTTAATTAAACTTCATAGGATTAAAAAAGTGACTTTAACTATGTCAAACAGTGCCACGTAGGCACGTGCACATACATATATACCTTATGATGATTGGATCAAATTCATTTTTCCGTTGTTAAATGCTTCATTTGAGTCAGCAGCCAAAGACTATATGGCCCTCGTATTTCACGAGAATGTTGAATTCTAACAACAATAAGTTTTTTTCTTCGTTAGAAATTTTAGATGAAAAAAAAAAGTACCTGCTCTCAACGACCTTGTGGAGCTACCTACTACAATGTTAGGAATATATTTCTTTTCAATAAAGATGTTATAAACTTGACCTTAACACTTGTATATAATATTATATATATATATATATATTTACTCCTTACAGAAATAAATAAAACCTAATAAAAAAAACTGCTGTTATTGATTAAAATTAATCAGAATTTTAGGAAAAATTAATAATATTTTGATTGACTATTCAAGAATTTGTGTAACAGTAATATAATTAAATATTAAAGACCGGGTGGGAATAAATAAATATAAATATTTTTACAAATTATTTGGAAAACACGCGCCATACTGAGAGTGGACGTGCGCTTGACATTTTGACACATATCCATCAATCAGTAATTACAATATAATGTTTGTATCTTTAGTCTTGAACTTCAACTCCTACTTCATCTTCTTCATCTCTCTTGCTCTCACACACAGTGCCTCACAGTTACATTTTTCCCTTCTCTCTCTCTCCTTGTGTTTATCCCTCTGCTGCAAAATGATGCCCATAGCCAAACTCATTCTGCGAAGCCTCTGCCTCTACCGGTTTTCCATTTAAATGGGCAAAGCGTCCAAGTGGTTTCGAGGTCTCCTCGGCCTCAAGAAGTCCGACTCATCGTCTTCTTTAGCAGCTTCCAAACCACCTAAAGAGAAGCGAAGATGGAGCTTCGTCAAGTCTTACAGAGAGAAAGACCATCATCACCATCAGCAACACACCTCCAAACCCATTGACGAAACTTCGAGAGCCACGCACGGCCAAGCCGTGTCACAGTCTACTCAGTCCACGGAGTTATCTGACGGGGTCGTCGATCCCAACAAGCACGCGATCGCCGTCGCTGCTGCGACAGCCGCCGTGGCGGAGGCTGCTGTGGCGGCTGCTCATGCGGCCGCAGCCGTCGTCAGGCTGACCAGCAGCGGTCGGTGCCCGAGTAACCCAGCGGCGTACGTTAGCGGGAATGTTGGGATTCGTGAAGAATGGGCTGCCATTAAAATACAAGCAGCATTCCGAGGCTGTTTGGTTCGTATTCTCTTATTAATTCCATTTATTAATTAATTATTATTCTTCTTCGTTTCCTGCAAATAACTGGTTTGTTTTATTGACCGTTAATTTTGATCATGTCACGGGATTAACAGCTGTCCATTTTACGTTTACACTTTCCTTTTCCCGGGAAATCGACGTGTTCTGTCAACCCATTTGGTTAATGTATTTTTTTTTTCTCTAGAACTTCATGCTTAAGCAAACGCAGTGTCAGACGTCGTCGTTTGCCCGGTTTGTGTCTGTAAGCCCAATATTCTTATCGCCAATCTAGTGCTCCACTTGAGCTGTCTTCTCCTTGTCTTTTTACTCGAGACCATAATACGTGCAAAACCTTGCACTGCTAAAAAGACCCATTACCTTTTTCCTCTTCTATGTGTGACCCATTGCCATATTTTGAAGGGCAAGCTGCTATCATGCACAGTGGTGTACGTTTTACCATCTTAAGAACCGTGTGGACCTTAATTTTGGCCTTGATAATGTACATGTCCCATTTTTGCTGTCATGTTGTTTTCACAGAATTAATAGGCCAAAGTCTGTCTCTGTAGCCTTTCGACATAAATGGTCTTTGGAATTGCGTCACTTGTTTCCACATACAGGGCTACGTAGTTAATTTTAAATTTATATCCTCTAGGTAAAGTGGTCGGTGAGTAAATGTGAAGATGAGTTGGCGAGTTGTAGCATGTCATGGTTTTAGTATTTTTCATTTTCATTCCCTGTACCTCACCTAACCATTATAAGTTCTTCAAATTGTACTACCTTCTAGCTTGACACTGTTTTTTCTCTCTTTCCTTTTCAAATAATTATTAACAATTGCCTTTAAGTTTGTATCTTGGAGGTGGGGTTTCCTTGTGATGTTTGAATGATTGATTATGGGGGTTAGATTGCAAGCCTGAAAACGTTTTTTCAAGATTCCAAGCATACCTTTTTTTTTTTGGATTGAGTATAAAAAAAAGCTAAAGCTTTTAGAAGGGATGTTTTTAATTTATTAGATAGCTTTCAGCTTCAAGACTTAGAATTATAGGGTACTTAATAGGATGGGAGTTGAATATAGGAAATAAGTCTGTTTAAGTTTCATAATCCCTTTGGAAAAATGCAACTTTAAGGCTGGTATGTCAGTTTGAGGTAACTTTAACCTTATATTTGTTGACATTTCGGACCATGTCTCCTGTTCTAAGCCTATGGTGCTGCTGTGAGTGGGTCCAGGCCTCGGAAAGTTTTGGTGTTTGGTTTTGTTACCTCAAACTGAATTTTTGTATTGACTTTTTAGAGATACGAAGTTTGGGTTAGTTGGGCACGTCCATCTATCTCGGCCAGAGTAAATGGATAGCACGCTTTTTCTTTCTTCTGTGTAGGCTATGCTACTGAAATGTCCTTGTCTTGTCAGACATTTATTTCGTGTTGGTTCAGAAATGAGCTCTTTTAGGCGCCTGTTGAGTTCAAATTTCAATGTCACTCTGAGCAATTCTCTACCTTGGCGCCATTTTCTTGAAGGCCCTTTTTTCTTTTAAGGCCCTTCAATTAAATGTTCTTCAATAACTAGTACAGTGCGATAGTGATGGGTTACCTCGTCTCTTGGTATAGTCATTTAACTTTCTTAAATCTGATCACAGTGGGATCGTTGATTGCCTGCTAAGATGGTTTAGACTCTAAACACGTTTTGAATTCACTTTGCAGCAAGACAATATGTTATCTTCTTCATGGAAATATGAATTATCCTTGTATTTTGACTAATTGCTCTATGATTACAAGTTCACTGAGTAAATTTCCTTAATTATTTTTTAAGGCAAGGAGAGCGTTGCGAGCATTGAAAGGATTGGTGAGGCTTCAGGCTCTGGTTAGAGGTCATATTGAGAGGAAGCGGACGGCTGAATGGCTGCATAAGATGCAAGCATTGTTGCAGGCACAGACACGAGCACGTGCTGGGCGGTCCCAAATTTCCGATTCCTCACATTCAAGTAGCAAGTCTTCTCGTTTTCACCATCCTGTAAGCCAAGTCAACTTTTTTATGTTTTTGCCCTCCAATGTTTTGAGTTTTCAGACATTCACTTTCTGACATGTTCTTTGAGAGGAAAAGTCGAATGGTTTATGGACTGTGGGCTCCTTTGCTTTATGGCTATAGAAGACTTTGTGTGTAGGATTTATGACCTTTTACAGAATGGGGTTTGGTAAGAATAAAAAAGGTCCATACAGATAATTATATGCTTGAAATATTAAAGCCCTCTTGATGCCTAAATCTGTTGGGAATATTAAATGGTAAAACATAGTTTACGGACTTCAACTTTGTTTTCACTGTTCACCATTCTTTAACCTTCTCAAGTCTCTTCTTCTGTAACTTGGGGCATTAAAAACTGCTTTCTTGAGAAGTTATTTGATATTGTTCTTTTAAAAGTTTTCCAAATACATTAATATGGATTTTCAATGGTAATGAACTGTTAATAGTGATGATCAAATGTTTAACATGCATGCAGGGACCTACAACCCCTGAAAAATTTGAACATTCCATCAGGTCCAAGAGTACAAGAAATGATCAACCATCACCGCTAAGGGTGTGTCCAAAACTCTCCCTCCCTTAGTTTGTTTCTGTAATGATAGATCCTATACATGTGTAATCTTTATTACTAATACTTTTATCCAAAATGTAGAAAAATGGCTCCAAATCAAGTAGCAGGGCCATTCATGATCAAGACAAGGCGCACTTAAGTTGGAGTAGATCAGACAGTCACTCGGATGAAAGATCAGGGCTTCTACGAGGGTATTCCGTTAAGAATGGTAATGGTGCAATGGACGAAGAAAAGAGTGACAGAATCCTTGAAATTGACACTGGGAAACCCCATGCAACTCCTAAGAAGAGAAATCTCTTTCACTCTTCTAGCCTTGCAATGGCTTCAGATCAAACGAGTCATAGCTTCACCACTTCAAGAGACTCCACAACCCATCAGACGGTTCCAAGTCCATCTTCTTGTGAAATTCAATCTTTAAGCCCACTGAAAATCAGCTACGAGCCAGAAGACAATGCTTTCTGCACAGCAAATAATAGTCCACAGTTCTACTCTGCCTCATCAAGGGGTGGCAGCTCAAAGAGAAGCCCCTTCACTCCAACAAAGAGTGACGGCTCGAAAAGTTACTTAAGTGGCTACTCAGATTGCCCAAGCTACATGGCGTACACTGAATCTTCAAAGGCCAAGGTTAGATCTGTCAGTGCCCCGAAGCAGAGGCCTCAGTATGAGAGATCTAGTTCAACAAAGAGGCACTCTATTCATGCATTTGGTGAAACAAGGTCAAGTGCACAGAGGTTCTCTGTATTGCATACGAACTTCACTAGTAAAGCCTATCCAGGGTCAGGTCGGTTGGACCAGCTTGGTATGCCTGTGGGTTACAGATATTGATGTTTTTCCTCAAGTTTTTTGTTAATTCATCTTTTAATCTAATTTGGCTAACTGATGCACTCTGTTAAGTACTTATGTCTCCCAGGAATGTATAAGAATTCTACGATCATATAAAGTTATATTTGTGACTGCCAAGTTTCACAACACACTGGATTTTAAAGCATGGCATTTTTAGTCGAGACTGAGTTTCCGTTGGGTTTCTAAGAACCAAAAGCAGCTACGGTTGAGTTTTTGAGAACCAAGCACGACCACGGTTAAGTTTCCGAGAACCAAACACAACAGCGGCCGTGTTTCCGAAGATCAAATAAATATGCATTGTTATAAGCATTGAAATAAAAAAGACAAACATTGTTCATTAAGAAAATGAAAATCTATTTTTCTACAAGTTAAGGACTAACTTGTTACTTATTCATATTGCATTTATATATTTTCCAAACTAAGCACATTTTCCCACGATTTGACGCTTCCAAGATTAGAATCGTTTGCTACAAAATAGTATTCAAATGTTAATAAAAGTAAAAGGTAAAAAGAGTAATTCCCACAGTCACCCAACGATGAGTGGTGATACAAGTGTAGCCAAGCATAACAAGTATGTCTTGGAAAGTCTTGTCCTCAGATTTCACAATGAGCAGCATTAAGAGGCTGAGTCCTCTTCGCTAAACGCTCCAATGTTGGCAAAGTGGATGATAACGACTACATTAGACACCAACAGAGCCGCAGCCTACATCCACATGACATGACAAGGAAGATAAAACACAAAAAACTCTAAGAAAATAAATCCATCTTTTAAATTTTTGTTACCAAAAGCGGCCAAAACATTATTGTTAAGCGAAGGAAACCTTGTAAATAGTTCGAATATTAGCAAGAAGAAGCTCTGATGACATTGCTCCAAGTAGTCCAAAAAGAGCACTGGAAGCACCAACAGAGAAATTGTGTTGAAGGAAAATAGAAGATAATATGCTTCCACAAAATCCAGACATGTAGATTACCACCACTGTCACTGCATGCCATTGCCACAACACATCAAACAAAGATTAGTGGTCGGTATAACTATAATACTAGATTAATAACATTCATGGCAAGAAAAATACATACCAAATCTGAATTTCTTTTGTAGGCGGATCCCGATATAGATCAGATTGAACATGTGTAGAAGAAAATGGATGACCGCAGCATGAAACCAAATACAAGTGACGAGTCTCCAGCCTAGATGCCCATGAACAAACTTGTACCATTCCAGAGCTCCCAATTTGTTAGATCTGTGAATGTAGGTCAAACTTATAAGGGTCAGAAACTGAGAGAGAGAGAGAGAGAGAGAGAATCAACTTATATAGTCTAACTAGATTGGAGGAGCAAGATTGTAGCACGATCAACTCCTAAGTTCCTAATATATTTGAAAAACTATATAGCATCACGAAAGTTTATACCAATAGAAGATTGATTTTACTTGTTTAACAAGTTAAAGGTCAAAAACGAAAAGGCCATAGAAGGGAATTTACGTGGAAGAATCAGAGCGAAGAAATAGAGGGTTTTCCCTGAGAAGATGAAATGAAAGCTTGGCAAGACACTTGGCCATGCAATCTCCTTCAAAGGAAAAATTGAAAACATTGAAATAGATGACTAGAACAATCACAGCAAATATGCAAGCACTAATATTAAACTCCATTGCTGCTTTGTGGTCTCCTTGGGTGCATCGCCTTTGTTAATAGCCAATGTGATATCAATCTCTACATAGAATGAAAAAGAAGCCTGTGATATGACTGTCTCTGAGTTGTATAATATATATATAAGTAGTTATAGAAGAAAATGAGAAAGAAGACTGAGAGTAATACTCACGTCAATGAAGAAAAAAGAGTAGAAATTAATGGGTAATCTCTGTGAAAAAGGTGGTAGACTTGGCCATTGACGTCTTGTGCGGGTTTGAATATTCAATCACCGTTAGAAAATATTAGCTGTTCTTTAATTAATGCTGTTGAATGAATTGAAAATAAATTATTTTATAAAAACCCCACCAACCAGAATAAGAATTTGAAAGCAGGATTTAGCAACTGAAGTAATAAAAAAAAGAAAAAAATCAAGAAATATTCCAACCAGTGCCAAATTAGAAAGTAGTACTCCAATCAACATTATTATGTGCAAACCTCACACCGCCATTGACTTTGTTACTCGTGGTCGATCGCTGTGTAGTATATGGTGCTGTCGTGTAATATCCTTTTATCCTACTCTTTCTCTTGCCCTTGTAGGCTGCGGTTTCTTTTACACTCGTAGTCATTATTGCTATTGACTTAGAATTCAGAACTCGTCCTTACGTTGACAACTTTGCTCATACTTGAGGATTCTATCGCATGGCAAAAGGTCAAAAGCCAAAGCCAAAGCCAATTGAAGAAAACCATCCTCCAATATGAGCAAAGTGGTCAATGCGGGGTCGAATTACAACTCCTAAGTTAAATAGCATAAAATAATGACAATAAGTGTAAATGAGACCTTGAAGCTTACAAGCTCAAAAATTGCTCCTTACATGCGTGAACATTCTCAGAAAATTTCGAGCTTCCTGTCACTCTTTAACAAACACAATAAAAGAAAGGATAGGGAGAGAATTAGAGCCCTATTTATAATAAAAGAACCAACTAAAAATAGGAAACTAAAAGTAAATAGGAAAGCTAATGAAATAAGGAAACTAATCAAACGTCCTAATTAAACTAAATAATAATATTTAAAAATCCTAATTAAAAGATATTATACCTGTAATATTACTCCTAATATGCTTGCTCTCCTATCCATATTCCTAATATGGTTGTTGAGGACACAACCTTAGCGTAACTTTTTGTTTCCTGACGTATGTTTTGAGGCCATGTTTTCTTCTTCTGTTGCTGAGCTCTAAGAACCAACCACTGCAGTTGTTGCCATTACCAGAGTTCTATGCCTCCCTCAAAAATGGAGCTGCGGGAACTGATGAGCCTTTTTCTCCTTGTTTGAGTTCCAATTCTATACATAACTCTGTCTTCGTTATCGTCCGTTGCATGACTTGTGGTGGGATTCTTCAAGGCCTTCTTGTACACAAGGAACTCAAAACAAAGCGAAAAAGCCGCATCAGTTCCCACATCTACTCCATTTGGAGGTAGGCGCACACATAGCTCGGATAATAGCAACAGCTACATTGGTTGTTTCCCTTCTCTCCTCTGAACAGCTTTACCAACCTGAACAATTTGATGAGAAAAAAGTAGATATTAATTTTCTCAAAAATATCACCTCTCATCTATTAACATACATGTTGTTGAATATAATTGCAAATTTCTGATTTTTGTATGAAATTCAACTAAAATAAATATGATTACTAATCGGAAAACTAAAGGCTACGAACAAGAATTAAAGAGCTAAGAAAATTGACTAAAACCAGAAAAGGTTGAAGAAGAACTGCTGAATAGGAGTTGATCGGTTGTTGATGTGATGCAGGTCCTTATATAGACAACGTCCCATGCGCATGCCACCTTTAAATAGATTTCCACTCTAATTAAAGCTCTTTGCTTGCATACAATTGCACTCACACGTAACATCAACTCCCAACTCTATTAGGAATTCTACACGTGACATTCCAAGCCAAAGCCACCCTCTTTTCACTCCAACTATATTTCATATTAATTAATTATACTTTATTCAAGAGGGTTCATCCCACAACAAGCTCTGATATCAAATATCAGACTTCGAAGAAGAGGCCTAGATACAGTGTTTGACAAGAAAGTTAATCTTGGTATTGATCAAACACCTATTTTAACATATATATATATATATATGATCAAACACCTATTTTAACATATATATATATATATATATATATATATATATATTCTATGAGATGGTATAATAAATTTCACAAGTTGGAAGATGACGACCTTTAGTTTGGTACTGGTTGCTCTCTGATATTCCATATTTTATCAAACACTTCTTCCCATGAGAATTGAGATCCATGGTTATCTTCCCCATTCATAAAGATTGATTCTCTGTTTTGAAACTGTAGGCGTAATATGTCTGGGCTTCTCACAAACTGGACTATGAATACAAATATGATTCGCCACCATTTTTAGTTCTCTTTCAAAGTGAAGATGTTGATCTCTTGCAACCATTGTAGCTGGGGCGCCATTATCTAGCCTGCATGTGCATGACTTATCTCTTTCCTATTTGTAGCAGAGATATTTTATATGTAAATCTAAACGGATGCTTTCACTCTAGAATATATTTACACACACACACTGCTTATTTAACATCAAGAACTCTCTGCTACCACAGAGATTTTTATAAGCCTGAGAGCTTTTAAGAGTAACATTGCATACCTTATAGTAGTACTGTTAGTGGCTAAATAAGTATTTGAGTAGGAATAGGAGTTTGAGTCACGATCTAATTAGGAGTCTTTCATGAAGTTGATGTTGAATCATTCTTGTTCTTTGAACATTGGTCTATTCCAAATGGAGGTCCATTACTTCTGTTCTTTACTTGCTCCACGAAGTCGCTGAACATTCCTCTTTTTTACCGTCCATTATTTCAAGCAACAAGCCCATATTTAAAACAAAGTTACCTCAACGTACACCCTCTTTGCTTCTGTTTCAACTTTCATATTCAAGCATATAAACATATAGAAAAAAAATGTAAATTTGCAGACTTGCAGGATGTTGAAAACAATATGATACTCTTAAAACCATCATAAACAAGCATAATAATAAAAAAAAAAAAAAAAAGTATATTCCTGCAATAATCCCACCATAAAATCAATAGAGAACAGGAAATCTTCATATCATTGATTTGTTCATCACTGTGGAACTATGAATGTACAAGAGTGAAAGCAACCCGGTGAGACAAACATATACAAAATTACATATATATAGTAAAGAAAGAATTACAAATAAAAGAAAATAACAAGTAGAAAAGGAAATCCATTTTGAAAAGGCCACATCAGTTCCCGCAGCTCCATTTGGAGGTAGGCACACAGGACAGGTAATGGCACCAGCTACAGTGTTTGTTGCCGTTCTCTCCTCTGAATAGCATTACCAATCCCAAAGTAAATCTGCAATGGTTGATGATAAAAATGGATATTAATCTTCTTGAAAATATGATATATATATATATATATATATATATACATCTAATTTCAGAGTAACATAGTCATAAGCTTACCCAACAATAAGTAACGCAACAGCAACCAGCCAAAACACATATTGGTAAGCCTTGTGCTTGGATTTCATACGAGAGTTAGCCGGAAGATTCCGACTCTCTAACCATCCAAACTGGGGACGAAGCAGCAAGACAAAGCCAAGAAGAAATCCAGCCAAGAACCCTCCAATGTGGGCAAAGTTGTCAACGTGGGGAAGTATTCCAACTGCTAAGTTAACAGCAATGATGATTATCAATGTAAAAAGAGCTGCAGCCTACGAAAACCCAAGAGAAGAAAAGAATTAATAATAACGACATGCACCAAATTCAACAAAAATGGATAAGAGACATAAAACACAAGATAAAGGAAATCAAGCTCAGGCTAACCTTATTTGTATAAATAGTCCAGTTAGTAAGAAGCTCAGATAACATTGCTCCTAGCAGTCCAAACAAGGCCCCGGAAGCACCGACAGAAATATTGCGTTGAATGAAGAGCGAAGACAATATGCTACCACCCAATCCTGACAACAGGTAGATTATCCCTACTCGCACTGCCAGATTATAACCGATGTTTAGTATGTTTATAAGTCCTCAAAAGCATCATAAAAGCACATCAAAACATAAAATGGATTCTTTATATCGGCAAACTATAATTAATATGTCTAAAGTCCAAAGATAACTATCACACTTGGGAAAGCACAAGTACATCAGGAAGAGCATTGAAATTTTAGGAATTATGTACTAAGACAGACTAACATACATTATGGAATTATTTCAAGTCCAAGAACCAAAAATTGGCCACATGGAAGAGCATTTTCATAATTGTGTTTTTTAAGCGGACAGAGAAGTTAAAATTCAAGATGCGCTTAGAAGAGAGGAATACCAAACCCAAATTGCTGTTCAAGGCGGATCCCAATAAAGACCAAGCTCAACATGTTTGCAAGCAAATGAATGACACCAGCGTGCAACCAGATACAACTGATAAGTCTCCATCCTTGATGGCCATGCACAACCTTGTACCATTCCAGAGCTCCCATTTTTTCTAATCTGTGCAAGCAGATAGAATTAAGTACCAAGCAAAAAGATTCAAAGAGGAACCACGATTTCAATTTTAACCCTTTTTGTCTTAACAAAAATATTAGATTGATTAAGAGAACATATTAGACTGATTAAGAGGAGATGCAAACAAAACCAAAGGAGAAACATCATTTTATTAGGGATACAAAAAATCCAGAAAAAATTGATATAGTCTATCAATACAAGTAAAAGACCAGAAAGAATTGGGTACAATAAAATTAACTCAAAGCAAACCATGTCTACATAACAGAACCATCCTATAATTGAGAAAAGAAGTCTATGAAATCCTATCAGTCTAAATTCAAAAAGAATGTAGCAGAACAAAAATAACACACTCACATTAATCAACCACTGTTCATTAAAATATACTATTAATTGATTAACAAAATTGTAAAAACCCAGAAACCTATTTTCCCTAAAGCATCTATATTATTCGAAAAACACGATAAAATTTCAAAAGGAAAAAATTTCAAACTCGAGAACAGTACACCAATGAGTGAAACAAACCCAAAATCCACATCAAAGAGAAAAGAAAGAAATTTTTGTTGACGCATGGGTATAGCAAGACTCACGTAGAAGAAGAAGGACCAAACAGAGGGTTCTCCTTCAATGGCTGAAAAGAAAGACGGCCAAGAAACTTAGCCACACACTTCCCGTCGAAACCAAGATTGTTCTTTGGGCAGTTGTTAACATACATAGCCACTATAAATACAACAATATTGGCCACCACGAACATAGGAATCAGCCAAGAAGTCCATTGGTGCTCTGAGGCTTCCACATAATACTGATTGGAGCCATACCCAGGTGGGTAATTATTGTTGCCTCTGGACTTTGTCCCTCCTCGCTCTAGATCTTCGTTAGCCATGGCGGCCTCTCTCAAACTCTTTCCCTCTCTATCTCTGAATGACAAACCTGTCTCAAAGGTCAGATTTTATATTTGAATATAAATATATTAGTTAAATAAGATTGAGAAGTGGCTTGGAAGGGAGTAGTAGAAGTGTGTTTCAATGAAGAAAGAAAGATCAAGAAAGAGAAGAAAAAGGAACAAGCAGAGCTTCGTCAAGCTTATAGATTTAACCGTTGAAACCTCTTTTTCTCTCGCTCTTTGTCTGGTACGTGTTAGGCGGTGGTGTGCTGGCAAAACAAAAATAGTTTGCCTACAAACTCCATCTCATCGAAGGAACCACCCAAATTACATTTATACCCCTGTTTATTTATTTATCTATACTAATATTTAGAGTGTTATTTTCTGAATGAAAAGAAAATAGCAATATATTAAAACGTGTCTTTAGAATGGTTCTACCACACTGTATAAAGGCATCCTGTTCCAAACTAAACCCTGTTATTAATATTAAATGAGTTTTAAATTTTATTAGAAAGTTAAACATCAAATTAGTTTAACCTTCCCCAATATCATTCAAAGTCAATACTATAATTTAGAGACCAGTTCAGTGGCTCTCACCCATTACCTATAATACCATTTTAGAGCTTTTTTAATGCAAAAAACAGTGACCTACCTGCCAAATACACAATAAAACATAATTTAATAGCTAGATTAGACAACATTGTCAAGAGAAAAAACATGCACACTTTTTCATGATTGTAATGTTGTTTGGCTTGAAGCTTGAAGACCCAGAATGTTGATCACTGTCAAATTGAAAAAAAATATATATATATAAATAAAAATTAGTGTCAGAAGACATGCATGAAAAACATTTTTATGGATTGCAGAACAGTCCAAAGCACAAAGTGGTCCATGTGGTGCCTAATGTAGGTTGTCATGTTAATAGTATGTTTAGTGCCCTGAGTGATGGCTACTTCCTCAACTCGTTTTCAAAAACTAAGTTCTAAATCAGAGAGGACAATATGCTCAATTTACATAGCAGACAATTGTCATATGGGCAGGCAAAATCAAAAAGTTTGAAACTATGATGATTCAAATGAGCAAAATGGTTTTCAACATATTTACCTCTTCACCCTTTATTAGAGTATCTTTCTCAAAAGGTAAAGCATAATGATGGTACTCTGTAATCAAGAAACTGGGTAATCAACTAATAATCCTTTGCTCACACCACTTACTATAAATTATAAAACATTTTTTATACTTTTTATGAACTCTGTTTGGGTTTAAGATAAAGTACCACAAGCATGCCTCTTTTTTTTTTTTTTCAAATATTGAAATTTACGTGAAAAAAAGAACGTTGGTATTGCTGTGGGTGTGGATAAGGCATTATATACTACGCAGCACCATGAAAAAATTGAAAATATCCACAAAAATTTATAGATATTTTCATTTTTATAATATATAGATATTATCCATTAACGGAAATTAAAAATGATTATAATTTCTGTAATTTTCATCGATATTTTTTATATTTCCACAATATTTTTGTTAAAATTTCCATATCAATCCCTTCATAATTTGATCAGAATTTCTATGAAAATTTTAAAAATATACATATTAACTATTAAGTACAATATTAGTATTTTTTTAAAATTTTAATTATTATATTTATATCCTTTCAATGTTTCACATATTATATAGAGCTTGTTTTATATTGAAATTTCTGAAATTTTCATGAAAATTTCTAAAATATCCATATTAATTATTAAGTACAATATTAGTATTTTTTTCTTAAATTTTAATTATTATATTTATATTCTTTCAATGTTTCACATATTATATAGAGCTTGTTTTGTATAATTTATACTTGTGCAACTCATGAAGTATTTTTTCCTTTTCAAATTTTAATAAATTAATAATTACTTTATATTTTTACAATTTACACTGATGTGATACATATAGAAAGCTAACTAATATCATATTTATATCATGATTATCATTAATAATCACATATAATACTATATCCATATGATTGACATATTAATAATTATATGCAAAACTATTAAGGAGATGTGTCATGCTATTAATATTTTTCTCAATATACTAGTGAAAATGAAAATACGGAAGAGAGTAAATATTTTTCAACTATTAAAAAATTCTATATAGTATTAAGTTATATTTGAGTAATTATGTATTTGTATCATTATTCTAATTAATTAATAATTTATTAAAAAAATAATAATATTTTTATTACTGTCAACGAATACGGTAGATTTTTTAATTATAAAAAATATAAATATTCTTGCAATATTTTTTAATTTTTTTAATTAAATTGATAAAATAATTAATAAATTAACATATATTAAAATTTCATTAAAAATTTTTATATTTTATTATTAATTTCTATTATTTTTTTAAAAATTTTATCGATATTTCTATGATATTTTTATATTTTTTACTTTCGATATTTTCGTATACATGGATATTTTCATCCTTATACAGGACCAAGCAGTTTGTCTTCGTATTTAAAAAAAAATGGTAATATTTGAGAGGAGGGTAATATAGTAATTTAGAAGGGCACTGTAACAAGGCAGGTGATGATATATGGTGGGGTGGGTGGGCTCCACCACTTTTGGTACGGGAGAGCGGAGATAGTGGGAACGTGACGGAACGGGGTTTTGGGGGCATTCCTCCAAATCTTACCTATTTACGCAAGCAAGCGCGTACGGTAGATTAACTGTGTACCTATTTTTCACGCGCACTCGGAGCCACCTGGCAATGAGTGTGAGGCTCAGCTGGCGGGTTCTGTGGTTGGGGTTGAAAGGTGAGAGTTGAAGGTGAAGGCTTCTTGGCTTCTTGGCTTCTTGTTTGCTTTGAAGCCACTCTCTCTCCCATTGCCATGTGGCACTTTTGATACGACCCTGCCACATTATCAAACATATATTTCTGACAACGACTTGGTCTTAAATATTTTAGAATTAAATTCGTAAAATTGATTATTGTAAAAAAAAAAAAAGTTACAATAAAGTTGTGATAAACTTTTAGTATTATATATTTTTTCTAAAATATTTGTCTTTTAGGTTGGGAGAAAGAGATTGTTCATCAACAACAATAAAGGGGTAAGAATAACAAATACGCTAAAAATTAAATACAATAGAAGTTGGCTGTTGTCATTGCTTAGAAACAAAGTAGTTCTTTACAATAAGAAAAAGGCAACGACTTCAACCTCTTCCTATCTCCAACACAAAAACAGCGTGGCCTAAGACAAAGCTTATGTGGGTTGATGTCGCTGTTACGTGCCCAACGTAGTTTGGAACTTGCTGCACAAAACCCTTTGTGAGAAAAAAGGCCTTCAAAAATTAAGAAACGCAGGCACACTTGGGCCAAACAAAGCGCATGAACGCAACGAGCGTCCAATATCGGAAAATTTTCTAAGCGAAAGCTTGAGAGCTTTTAAGAGTAATATTGCATTCCTATTTGCTTGTAATAAGATGTTTCTCCTACTAAAATAATCATGGTAGATGTTTTATAAAGTAGATGTCAATTTCATTGGGCATTGGTCTCTTCTAAATGGAGATCCATTAGGCGTAATCTTTCACTGGACACTCCCTCATTCTGTGTCATGTGACTCGGGTCGCATTTTCTTTGTTTTATCCCGAATAGAGACAACAGCAATACGTGTCATTTAATAACAAGTTACTAACACAAGTAGTGTTGGATTTTGTTTTTGACTGTGTCATGCTAGTCAATTGACATCCAAGATGAACTGATTAAGAATATCCCAAGAAAAATGCGGAAGTGAATAATAACAAACAATGATAATTCCAACATTAAACTGATAAGAGTAATCAAAAAATTGGAAGTGGTTGTTCAAGGTCAAATAAACCATACATAGTATGGAAATTCAGACAAGGAAAAGGTTAATATATTAAAATATTAAACTTATAAACTAGTTCATGGAGGGTAAAGAAGAGAGAGGATGGACAGAAAATCAACGCTTCCCACCACCACCTCCAAGTTTAGGGCCCTTTGGAGCTGCACCCTTGGCCACGTTACCTTTGGTCTGAGACTTCTGTGTCTTGGACACCTCTGCTTTCTTAGCCTTCTTTTCATCCTTTGTTTTCTTTATCCTCTCCTTGATTTCACTGAGAATAACAAAACAGACACATATCACTCATTGAATAACTAACTTGGCATACTAACAATACAATTTCAACAACTTAGACTTGGCAGATATTGATGCCTCAATGTGGGAAAGAAGCATACCGGAGTGCAGCTTCACGGGCAGCGTCTCTGACTTCTGGTTTCTCAGATCTTTTCTTTTGTATAACTTCCAATGTGACACCAACTATGGACCTTGAATAAGGCTTCTTGGTGGTGCGGCGCTTCTTCCTCACAGTCTCAGCAGCAATGTCCTGTTACCAGCCAACATTAACATTTTGCTTGAATCAGTACTGACCCACACTAACCCCTAATTAAAATGAACTCCACTTTTAGGCTCATTTGAAGCCCAAAAGCTGGAATTTTACATTTTGTAAAAAGAGCTAGATTTGAAAGAAATAAGTTCTCAGACAGAAGACAATATTACATTTCAAAGCTATTATATTAAACAAAGGATATTTGAAAAATTCCTAAATTTCACTATGCACACTTCTCAAAATACACTATTGAATTGAACAATAACAAGGGGAAAAACATAAATAATTCAAGTAAAAACTCTCAACATTGAAAAGATATCTCATTTGTTATTCCTTTTACTTACAATGATGGATAAAGTTCTAAATTTTTTATATCATGCTGAACTTAACAACAGTGGGCGTCAAACAGAAACCGTGATCATTCAAAATCAAAATTCCATCGATCCAAAACATGAAGAAAAAGATAAGGGCACTAAAAGTTGGAAGGACAAATCACCTTCTTATGTTGTTTCCTGTACATAGCTGTCCAGGTAAGCTTGGATGGCTTTAGGCGGTTGTGAAAATACCTCTTGCATTTTGAATTGGCAAAGAGGAAGACCTTCCATCACAATCATAGAATACAGCATTACTTAGTAGTTTAAATCACTCTTAGAGACCCAGAACCAGAACCACAAGAGACATAAAAACAAACCAATAAGATCCATAAGTTACCTGAGAATCTGAGCGAATGAATCTAATACCCTTACCAGGATATATCTTGGCACCGCTGAAGCGACACAACTCAGTCCTGAAACGCCAAACCTTGCCAAGTTATAAGCAAGCTTCACATTAAAGCTAAAAGAACCACCATTACAACTATTACCACTAGTCACACTCAGTTCCAACTCCGTTTACTTTCAAAACCCCAAAAACAAAAATCCAAAACTTCCACAGGAATACCATGAACACTAACGTCAACTAGCACACAGACTTAATCCAATTTTTCAGTATAGGAAGCAAGTAACCATTACAAGAGAAAATGCGAGAGTGGTAATAAGAGAAAGTTACGTACTTGAGAACCATGGCTGGCGGCTGCGGCTGAGGCTGAGGCTGTTGTTGCCGCTCTCTGGATCTTCGAGTGTTATAAACCCTAAAGCCAACTCAAGCCAAGTGAGCAACAATTTAACCGCGCCTTCCAACAGGGATTGATGTGACCACCCTCTGGGTGGACACAACGACGGCGTTTTATTGCTGAATTGGGTCAATTTTCTTATAGCATCGGGCCCCTTGAACCGAATTTGGGTAGTTAGCCCAATGGCAAAGGCACCAATGTGGTTCTAAATACACTCCAAATTAATTAGACTCACCCCACCATTTTATGATCTCTCTATCGTCTCTTCACATAATGTGGGGTGGAATCCTAAATATCCAAAGATATTACACTATTTATTTCACTATGCTTTTAATCATCAAATATGAAGAGGTTAAAACTATGTATGAATTTTTGGGTTTCTCTCTATCTCTTAGAATAGTGCTCTTTCCTGTGTATTTAATTCGTATATCCTTGAACACAAAAAAATAGAAGGCTCTGCGGATGAGAATTGAGGACCAGAGTTTGTGATGGAAAGATTGAAAAAAATCTAAGCCAATTTTATGTTACGCACTGAACAAGCAATCACTCGCAAGAACATACAACCAAGATACGTAAAATTAATAGTGAACTACTAATACATTCCATGTTTAGCATAAAACAAAAAGAAAAAAAACTCCCACTAACATACAATCCTCAACGTTAAAACAAATATTTGTGTTTTTCAAATCAAAATCTAGCACTAGAAAAATCTTGCAGCAGCACCAACTTATGCCATTTTAGCGGCTTCACGAACTATGGAAAGCTTGGCCAGAAGACCACATAACTGAAGATACGAACCAACTCCATCACATATCCTCATATGAGCAAACCCAGTTTCCTGCAAACTCCAGCAGGTTAGGAAAAAAAAAGAAAAGAAGGGAAAATCAGGATATTAGAGAACAAACATGAAAAACTATGAATTTGCATTTGTACCTTCATAAATTCCAACTTCAAATACTCAGCCATATCATAATTTTTAATGATACGGAAAAAAGTTGTGATTATGTCAGTGGGGGAATAGCCCATATCGTATAGCTGCTTGAGACCAAAACAGGCATCATCAAATTTCCCTTCAAGTACATTACGCACCATGTTCTTCACATGCAATGGATGAGGCTGGTCACAAACCTGATAACAAGCCAACTCCTTATTGAGTTTCTAAGATACCATAGGGAAGAAAAAAAAAAGGAAAAGAAAAAAAAATCCCAAGGGCATTTTTTAGATGTGACCTTGAAAACATTTTCTTGGTTGACAAACCGGAATCCACTGTATGTAGCTTGCAAATTATTCAATGCCTGCCTCATATCTCCATCAGCAGTGAAAATGATGGCTTCAAGACCTTCCGGGACATATGGAACCTTCATTTGTAACAAGTGCAAATGTAATGAATATTTCCCCCAAGTCACTCAAAAATTGGAAAGATTTAATAGCAATTAGATTTTGAGGAATAAATGAAATTGCTAAGTTTCTTCGAAAGCTACTGAGCCCCTTCAAGGCAGCATTGTTTTTTTTTTTCATCTTTCATAAAGTTTGTACTGAATCAATGCATGTCCATGCAACCCAAACAGTTAGATAAATCTATTACATTAGATCAACAATACCGAATGCATTCCATAACATGAACTTTATTTTGCTTTGAAACCAGCCCCTAGACAAGTGCTGACCTAAATTATGCAGCATTGTTGTCTTGGTATATACTAAATTTGGATACTATTTGTACCTTTTCTGCTTCAACAACTACCATCAAGCGACCAAGTATCTCTTGATCTGATAATCTAGAAAATCGAACAAGTGCACATCTACTCTGAATTGGTTCAATAATTTTCGAAGAAGTATTGCATGCAAGAGCAAAGCGAGTAGAGTTTGAATATATTTCCATTGTCCGCCTCAAGGCTTGTTGCGCCCCAGATGTCATGCTGAATATAGCCACAATATATCCATCAATACACCCCAAAAAAAGAAAAGAAAAGAGAACGTTAAGAAATGAACAATGTGGTAGAAAGAAAGTATGAAATACAAGAAACTTTGAGTGTTTTTTTAGAAAAACAAGAAATATGAAATGGTGGACAGCTAAAATTGACAAATTATGGAATAATCAAACATATAAAATAATTGGAGTTTGACATTCGAGAAATAAACATCAGTGCTCACCTGTCAGCTTCATCCAAGATTACAATTTTGTGCCGGCCAGGGGGCAGAGTTACCTTCTTTTGTGCAAACATTTTAATTTTGTTCCGCACAACATCTATACCCCTTCACAAGAAAGAAACATTAAATTTGTTATGGACAATAAAGAAAGAAAAAAGTTGAATTGCACCAAGACCACGAACATCACCTGTCATCTGAAGCATTTAGCTCCAATACAGCCTCTTTATAATTTGGTCCCAGTAGTTCATGAGCAAGAGCCAGTATACTTGTGGTTTTACCAGTTCCAGGAGGACCCTGGCAATATTAGACAGTTATTGGTAGCAGCAGACAGCAATGATTTTGTTCTGGTGAGCAAACATATGACAATCTTCGCACTCAAATTCACATATAAAGCCATTCATTCATTTCAATAATCTTTCAACACTCAGATTGCTTAGCAAGTGTACTGACACAAGCACCAATCATCAACTACGTCTAATATAACTACTTGGCTTCATTAAGGCATATTTTTCATATTAAATAACCAATAGAAACTACGTGTGAAGCTCACTTTTACACTTCCACCTAGCTTCTAAGAAATTGAAACGACAGTTATAAAAGCCCAAATTTCACTTGTAGCAGAGACTCATGAATGTGAGGCTAGTACTACATCTACCACTCCCATTTTCTACTAATGGCCTTCCTACGGCATTGCTATGCCTTTCTACAGACTTCCTATGGATTGTACGGCATTCCTCATACGATGAATACCCATTGGAGTGCCTAAGACAAAAATCGATTCTACATTGAAGTGCTTAAGAAAAACAATCGATTCTTAACTATCTGTCAACAGATATATCAGTCTCCCATTTTGTAACATTAAAGAATAGTCTTATATATCTGCTCATTGTAATTGTTCTAAATTAAAACGCTAATCAGGGTTGGCTGAGAAATCGAAGTAATTCACAAACCCATTAATGCATAAATATATAACATAAGTTAGGATCGCAATTACGAGATTTTCCACAAGATATATATGTATTTTGGGAAGATATTCTTGCAGAATTCAGAAAACAAAAAGATGAAGACTTTAATAAGATAGTATGAGCGACACCTGAAATTTGTAAAAAATTTGGTGCATTGGACAAAGATCGACAAGGTTACTTACAGCTAATATCAGGTTGGGCATGTTGCCGTCCTGAGCGATAACCTGGAGCCTGGAGACGGCGTCTTCGTTCCCCACAATGTCAATGACCTTGTTGGGCCTGTACTTCTCTACCCAAGGAATGTCGTAGCTGCCGTTGTTGATTGACGAAGAAGACGATGCCATTGCTATGGCTGTTGCTGTTCGACGAAGACGACGATGTAGTGAAAACAGTTAGAAACCCTGGCCAAAAGCCCTTTTTTCCCACTCTTTTCTTCGATTTGGAGCCAAAATTTCTCAATACCAAGAAAAAGGCAAATAATATAAAAAGAAAAAATAAATGGAAAAGGCAAATATTTTTTCAGTAGAAAATAATAAATAATAGTAAGCTTCCTCATTAAATTCAACTGTGTATAATGATTTCAAAATAATATATATATATATATATATATATTTATATAATATTCTAGTTTTTTTTTTTTTAATAAGCTGCTTTTTAAAAAATATATATATATTTTTTTAAAAAAAATTCAACACATGCTCGAATTATACAATGCTTCCCAAAAGAAAAAAAAAATGTATAAGCGGCCTGTTATGTACTGTGAGAATCTTATTAAATTATATTACCAAAAAAAAAGAGAATCTTATTAAATTATTGTCAATAAAGCTAAAAAGGAAAAATAAAATATATATGTTTGGTCATACAGTAATAAAAGTTTGTATGGTGGAAAAAATTAGAAAAATATTAATAATATATTTTAAAAAATTTATTTAGCAAATAAATTAATTTTTTTGGGTACAATAGTTGATAAAAGTTGAACAGTTACAACGAGTGGAAGGACTTAATAAATCAAAATATTATTAAAGTTAAATAGTATATTTATATTACATTAACATTCTATTTTATAATAATTAGTATTTTGATAAAATTTAGGGGTATATCTGTAATTTAAGCATGCAACAACGTCATCGTCATCTTCGTCTATCCGCAACCTTGCATTTTCAGACAGGGTTGATTCCGCTAGTTCTTCCCCAATTGTTTAATTTTTGGGTATTGTCGGTTTCTTTTGTCTGTTAGGTTCACAAATTTTCGGAGTCTCAACGATTTTGTTTTATGCATGGGCTGAACCTGATCAGACTTAACAGAGTTAGGGTTCCAACAAGCTGAAAATTTTAATTTTGATTATCCCAAATGGCTTCGGCAAGGTCACCGAACCGATCCTCCGACGACATCGTCGATACAACGCCGTTACTGGGCAGTTCGGGTGGGTCATCCGATGAGAGCAATTCGGGTCGTCGATTTGTTCAGAGGCAGAGCTTGCGCCAAGCTGCGCGGTTCCTTCGACAAGCTAGTAGCCGCCGGATGATGCGCGAGCCGTCGATGCTCGTGCGTGAGACCGCCGCGGAGCAATTGGAAGAGAGGCAGAGCGATTGGGCGTATTCGAAGCCCGTAGTGATTTTGGACATCATTTGGAACTTTGCTTTCGTGGTCGTGGCGACCGCCGTGCTGGTTCTGAGCTATAATGAGTCGCCGAATACGCCTTTGAGGTTGTGGATTTTGGGGTATGCCTTGCAGTGTATTCTACACATGGTCTGTGTGTGCGTTGAGTATAGGCGACGCCAGCAGAGGCAGCGCCGCTTAAATATGGAGGAGGAAGGGATTGTAAATGGTGGTAATTTGAGTCCAGGGGCGAGAGAGGACTCAGGACAGTATGTGAGTCTGGGGCAAACGGACGAGGAGAATACCAGGTACATTTTTTATAGTTTTCGAAAGTATTATTGATTTGTTAATTGCCTACTTCTTTGCTAAGATCCCAGTTTTCTTGTTATGTTGATCATACATGAACTACTAAATTTGAAATTCTCGAGGGCGAGAAATGATTTGTTAGGATGAAAGTAGCTACTGATGCACAAATGTAGGAAATAGTTGTTGGTAATTACTGAAATAATAGCTACCCCTCTTTGGAGGAACGTAACACCTTTAGAAGTAGGGAAAAGAGTTAGGACTTGGTATGCTCACGAATGATATGCATTATGATTATGCAATCATATAAACTTTGTACTTTGTAGACTATATATTTGAATTGGTTCGCCGACTTACTTTATTCTTTGTATATGAGTGTAGTAGAGTCCTTGAACATAGTGAAATGTATGTTGTAGTTGAAGGCAAACTCAGTTTCTATGTTGTGATAATTTCCTTATTTCAGATGTTGTCATCACCACCACCATCATCATCATCATCGTTAATCTTGTTTTGGGTTTGAATAATGATGATGATGTTGAAGATAATGATGACATGCATGATATACTGAAGTTGTTTTGTGTGCTTTGGTTGAAAGTGCAAAAAATCATTTACATGCATCTTCTTTTTGCTTTTATTTCTCAACAGTGTCGCAAAGCATCTGGAATCTGCAAATACAATGTTTTCATTTATCTGGTGGATCATTGGATTCTACTGGGTATCTTCGGGAGGCCAAGCTTTAGCACATGAGTCCCCTCAACTCTACTGGTTTGTACTCTCCTCTTTCTCTGAAACAAATACATTAATTGACAATCAATCTAACTTGAGATGCAATTTGTTCTGCAGGCTGTGTATAATTTTCCTCGGTTTTGATGTGTTCTTTGTCGTTTTCTGTGTTGCACTGGCATGTATCATTGGCATTGCTGTTTGCTGCTGTCTTCCATGTATTATTGCACTTCTATATGCCGTTGCAGACCAGGTAGGTCTCAGAACTGCTAATTTGTTGTGTGTCTCTTCTTGTCCATTGCCATGAAAGCTTTCTATTGCTAATTTTTGTGGGCTGAGTGAGTTCTGCATTACTCACTGGAAAGGACAAGATGTTTATGCGATGACTCATTTTGTACTTTATGTTTCAAAAACTGAATATAAATTTTGGTTGTGTAAGTAGAACGAATGTTAATTTAAATTTTGGTTGAAGTGCTTGTATCCTAAGTGGAACTTATCTATGAATTTTTTTTTGCACTTTAGCAGAACTTTCAATCTAACCAATTTATGGTTTAGTTGGTGAGTCCAGCTCAAATTTTTCCTGTAGGTGTAACAATGAAGAGTTTCTGATCAAATAGGCGAGTCACCATAGTCGTGATAGATACATATTCTTTAATTTGTCTTCATCTGCTGGGAAGATGTGATAATGTTTTGTTCCTTTGGGTTCATCTAGTACCTTACTTTCATCATGATCATGTTTACTGTCCATCTTTTATTCTTAATGCTCCACTTTCCTTATTCTACATAACTTTTCCTAAGACAGGAATTATGATGTTCTAATTTTTAGTTTAGAAATGATAGCAATCTCTTGAATGAATGAGGGAATTTTCTGACAAATCAGAAAACATCTGTACTGGGCTTAGAAGTTTTATGCTTGATATATGGTAGCCAGATTATCCATGAAACTTAGTGAGGTATTTGCTTATGATTGTAGGAGGGAATATCAATTAGCAGTTGTGCAAAGGGCTTAGGCAGTTAGGCAGTCAGGCAGTCAGGCTTCAATGCCAAAATAGAAAAATCATGGTTTAAATTGTTATGTGGCCTTTTTGAAATTAATTTATTTTGAAAACTTGACGTACTGGACTGAGAGAACGGTATAGTTGTCCGCATATCAATTTCTTTCTTCATGTGGCCTAAATGTTGCTGTTTGAACTGTTGTTGGAGCAGGAAGGAGCATCCAAAGAAGACATTGAAAAGTTATCGAAATTCAAATTCAGGAAAGTGGGAAATAATGAGAAACTCATTGATGAGACCCAAGGGCCGGTTGGAGGAGTAATGACTGAATGTGGGACAGAGTCACCCATTGAACATTCCCTTTGGCAGGAGGATGCAGTATGTGAACATACTTTGTCGCCATTTAAATAGTTTTCTTTTTCAATAGCGTAGAAACTGAATGCCCTTTGTAACATATGTGGGGTTCCATATGTTTGCACATCACTTCTCATAAATCTTGACACCTTTAGCTTTAAGAATCAAGGATTGCACATCTGATATATTATGCCCATGGTGATTTGTAGGAGTGTTGCATCTGCCTTTCTGCCTATGACGACGGAGTAGAGCTACGACAACTTCCTTGTGGCCACCATTTTCACTGTGGCTGCGTGGATAAGTGGCTTTTTATCAATGCAACGTGTCCTTTATGCAAGTACAATATTCTGAAATGCAGCGGCCGAGGTGAAGAGGAAGTTTAGAAGTCCACTACTGAAGAATCGTTTGTGCATGCAAGAAAGCTTCCTACTTTTCTTCCCGAGTGTAATTTGATACAAAGCTTGTCACTCGACTCAATGCAGGCTTATTGTATTTGATGTTGCTATTTATTTTTACTTTTAGGGTGTTCACGTTGTTGTCGTTGTAGTTGTAGCAGTGGCAGTGTTGTTGTACTGGTAGTGATGATGGCAGTGGCACCTTCTATTTGTTTTTGTATTTGACAACTTTGAAGTTCATGTGTAAATGTGGTTTTCCGTGGTGTACTCTTGCAGTGATTTTGCAACAGGTCTGTTGTTTGCTTCTCTCTGTATTCATCTTCTTTGGGTGCCATTATATTTCGACACAAAAGAGCTCTGTTCAAAATGTCCATAATTGCAATGAAATAATGAAATTTGATACCCTCAGTTGCATAAACGTAATAAAAATAGGTTCTTGTTTCGTTTTTTTGTTTGGAACATGGAAAATCAAACATGTTGAAAACTGTGTGTTTCCTCACCTACCTGGGATGAAGAACAAAGCCGACCAAAGCTTTAATAAAATGTACAAATGCTTTTCTGTGTAAATGCTTCATCCTTCGAGTTCATTACCTTAACTTCAACCTCTTCTTAATTTTTCTACATTAAGTTTTTGGAAAAGTTAGAAAAATAATCCATATCTAATAACTAAAAAGGAAGACTATTAAGCTGTTTACCAGTCAAAGCAATTACCGGTTTAGGTGCTTTGCATTCATTCCATTTCCGCACTATTTGTCTTCTTTACTAGTTTTGTTCGTAGAAGTGCGTTCGTGTCCCAAAGGGGAGAGCTTTCTCTCTGGAAGGGCGTAATCGTAAAAAGGAGCAAATTCTGGAAAAGAGAAAGAGCGTGGAATCCAACTACTACTTTTATTGTTTCTTTATAGTTTCCTTTTCTTTTTGGCGCCTCCTCTCGTAATCATCTACCTCTGTAAGCATCTTGGTTTTTCTGCTTCGAGACGGTGATGGAGAAGATGAATTATTGATGATGGAGCAAGCTTCTCTTGTACGGCGATACCGCCATGACCGTCGAAAGCTCTTAGAGTTTCTCTTTTCGTCAGGTCTAGTCAAGGAGCTCCGAACCTCGTCCGGCACCGTCGCTTCTCACTCTCTTTCCCGCATTGACTTTGACACACTCAGCGCTGATTATGTCATTCATTGCCTCAATTCCGGCAAGTTGTTATTGTCTTCTGCTCCCTCTGGAAAAGAGTCACCTTTCCTTTTGTTTTTGAAGAAAAATGAACGAAAATGAAAAGAACTGAAATGAAATATCATTATCTGGGGGACCCAGAAAGCTTACTAATTTCACTCTTCTCAGCTCAATACAGATGTTCCATCTTACTTTTCCATTTTTTCTTCTTTTTTTTTATTGGTGTTCCGTTGTGGTTATTTACTTACCTCTGTTTAATCGGCGAGCAAACGGAGATTACTTAGTTTTATTGACTTGGAGGCTGATATGAATTGTTGATTTTCACTTTTTTTTTTACTGAATTGTTTATTTTCATGTGTTGATTGCTTATTGCTGTCGTTATTTTTTTTTCAGGTGGGGTGGTTGATATTTCTGAAGCACGTAGGAAGTACGTGCATGAATCTGCTGAGCCGTTGATGGTAAAATTTTCAATTATTTATCCTGCATGGTCGTATAGGTTGTATTGATCATTTCAATCTATGATAAATGTTATTCGGAATGGCTTGTGGGTGCAGGCCGTCATGGTAACCAAGATGTTAATACATTAAACGTGAACTAAACCTGTAAGAGAAATATAAGAATTTTTACAAAATATTAAGCATTGCTTGATAGCCAAAAGATATTGCATTTCTTAAAGTATGCACCTTTTAAAGTTGTATCTGTAATTCACTTCAGTTCTGCTTCATTTATTTATTTATTATTTTTTTTTTTTGCAGATCCATTCTCAATTAGGGAATTCCTATTTTCTTCATTCTGATCCAGATTTGTCTGGATCACCTCCTCGGCGTGCACCTCCTCCAGTTAGTGTAAAACAAACCATTAATCAGGCATCATGTTCATCAGAAGAGACGGATCCTTTAAATGTTGATAACACTGGAACAGCTGGGTATGACTATGGTTTTTCACATAGAACATCGACAGTCCCACATTCAAAGCCCGTGGAACAAGTGAAAATTCCTCCATTGGGATTGCCTGATCTGCATACAGGTACTGGACCTTTGTTATTTTCATTTTTTTCCTTTCTTCAACACAGGGATGAATAAGTGGTTTTCTTCTATTTGGCATTTTGCATTGATAGAAAGTTCCACAATGGAAAATCTAGTCGTTCTCATCAGTGGTGGATGGAGTGGGGATGGTGAAAGGAGCTTTGGCCCTTAGAAATTTGAAAATTCACTTTGTTCTAGTTACTTATAAGGCTATAGCCATGTATGACCTAAGTTCTACAGGGCGCCTTGTAGGCTGAAGAACATCTTTTTGCCCCTGGTTCACATAGTCTTCCATGGGTGTTTTGCATTAAACATTGTACTGGCCTTTCATCTTTGAGTAATCTGATACATAGCTTCAGGATTCTTGAAGGATTGTCTGATGATGACTTACGGGAATCAGCATATGAAATATTGCTTGCATCGATGGTATCTTCTGGGTAATCTCTCCCTCCCTCTGTGTATGTGCTTTGAAGTGCGTATCTGCCTGATTCATTTGTTGATTTAAACACACTTCTTTGAATGTATTAGCATTTTTGTTGGTTGTCATATCAGTCTCTTTATCTCTGTTGATTTCTTATTCTCTTAATCTTGCTTTTCACGTGGCTAGGATTGAATTACATGTGGCTGAGGATAGAAAGAAAGAAAAGAGTGCCAAATTCTTGCTACGGTCTAAGACTAAAAGGGGTAAAACAGAGACACAGTCTCAGTGTCTTAAGAAACATTCAGAGCTCATACACACAATCCGTGTGCAGATGCAGGTAAGCTATAATTCTTTTTTCTCAGCTAATGTTAGCTTTTTTATTGTGCTGACATGAAACATGAAAACTTTATGAAATAAGCTTTCCAAGTTTATATGGTCGTGCATATACCCTTTACTTGATGTAGAAAACATTTATTTATATGTAGCACTAGTGAACACTTGCTTTATGATAGATTGATGCATGACAGATTATATAAATGTGGTAGAAGGATTTGACATCTCTGTTTTTGAGCTTTTAATCTCTTTCTATCCATAATTTATTATTGTGCACTGGTCACATTGATGATGTTTCTGTTTCTGAATTTGCTAAATTTCACAAGTGTATATTTTTCCTTGATAGATATCAGAAGCAATAGATTCATGCGTCAGACAGAGGTTGATGCAGCTGGCTACAAAGAGAATATGGGAACTAACTGATATTCCTCAAATATCACTAGGGCTTTTAAATAGCATTTTCAAGTCTGATTTTTTGCATGAAAAGTCTTATATACAATGGAAGAGTAGGCAGGTAATGATTACTTTTGAGTGTGTTAGATTGAATCCCCTCCATAACAAAATATATTTAGGTAATTAAACATGTTTCTGCTGTTTGGTATACACATGGACTCCCTTGATTTTCGTAAATCAGTCAGATACCCCTTACACATGTTGTAGTTTGGAATTAATACATTGAACTGGATTTATTTTTGGTAATCACTGAAATGAATCCATGCTTATGCCGTAGTAAAGGGTATAGTCATGTCGTTCACAAAGTAAATTGGCATTTCAAAGTTTGGATTTACATGATGCTTCATAACAAATTTTGTAGGCCTGTATCTTAGAGGAATTTCTCTGTTATTCCGCCAATGCTGTAGCACCTGATCATCTAACTGCTGAAAGCTCTCTTGCAAAGATCAGAAATGCAGAGGTATTTCTCCAATTATCATTATGTTTTGACATTAAAGAGAGTGAATCTGACTATTGTGGAAATGATTGCTTTATTTTTTCTTAATTTTCTGTAACCTGATGGTCCTGCTTGTTTTCTTTGAATGTTGCAGGAATGGGACATGACAATGACTCCTTCTGAACGTGCAGAGGTTCTATCAGCTATCAAACATGTGGCTTTAAAGTTGTTATCTATGCATGGACAATTTGGCATTGAATTTGAGACCTACTATTGGACTGCTGGGTATCACTTGAATATTAGACTCTATGAGAAATTACTACTTGGCGTGTTTGATGTTCTTGATGAAGGCCAGCTCATAGAGGTATATGCTAATGATAGATTAAGAAACTTTCTTTATAGGCTTGTTTTATTGTTAATAAAGCTCAATTGTCATACTCTTTGATTTTATTAGGAAGCTGATGAATTCCTGGCACTTGTCAAATTGACCTGGTCTAAATTAGGCATCACTGACAAAATTCATAGTGCAGTATTTGGATGGGTCCTTTTCCAACAGGTATAAAGTTTCTTCATAATGCTTGTCATTCATGGAAAACTTTTGTTGATGTAACCATATTACTGAATTCTTCAAAGATGAGTGATGGTAATTTAAAACAATGATTCAGTACTATGATGATTGATTATTTTTTTAATGAATATTCTCTATTGAAGTTTGCTGCGACAAATGAGGTTATGCTTTTAGAATATGCAATCCTTGAGTTGCAAAAAGTTATATCAGCTGAAGATGATTATGAGAAAGAGAGACTATATATCGATAGCCTAGTATGTTCAAGGGAAAGCCATGGCACTGAAACAAAGTTAAGTTTGTTAGAGGCTATTTTCATCTCAATAAGCAGTTGGTGTGACAGTAAACTGCAGGACTATCATCTACATTTTAATCAGGTCAGTTGCAGTTAATAATATTTGCTCTGTTGTGTTCCATGCTCTCATGCTGAGATGAAATTTGCTACCTTATAAGTTTTTTTCACTTTCTGCTAGTAGAGTCACTGAATCACAGTTACTGAACTTCAGATCTATATGGATGTTGAGTAATTTGGTTGATTATATTAATTGTTGCATAACTTTGTACCTTTATTGAACTTGAGATGTTCTACAGGTTTTAATCCTTTTCCCACTATTATTTTTCTAAACGTGAGATTATTATTTCAGCAATCTGGTAACTTGAAGAGGGTAATGATGTTGGTGTCAGCAGTTGGGATTCTGTCTTCTGATGATTGTGGGGATGCTAAGGTTAGCCTTGGTGCCAGTCAAAGCTATTTAAATCTGTACAACCTCTTAACATCTTAGTCATTAATTTACCTCACACAGTAATAGACAAAAAGAGAGAACACATTAGTAGTTTTGGCTTCATGGTTTTTGTTGCATCACATGGTCTGACTTCTAACAAGTATTTGTGATGTGAAGACCTGTTCTTGATTTTAGTCTTGTTAAAGATGTTCACATTTAACCGGACTGCATGTTTCAGTTAACCAGACTGCATGTTTCGGATGAAGATTCTGCTGCAATACTCAAATCATACGTGGAGAGGTCCATTGAAGCTTCATACAGAAGGGTGAGTTTTGTTTCTGATTTACCTTTAAATTATCTCCATATGGTTTCTTTTGTGTTGGATGAAATAAATGTGCTTACTTTGTTAGGTAGTAAGTACCATAGATCTCGAGTCAAATATGGAAAGGAAGCATCCCTTGGCTCTTCTTGCAAATGAACTTAGTTTGATTTCTGAGAGAGAGATCAGAGTATTCTACCCCGTAATTCGTCAGTGGTGTCCTGAATCTGGGATGGTCGTGGCTGTACTATTACACCAGATTTATGGGGAAAAACTGGTTAGTTACTTTTACAGAAGTAATATCTATCTTGCAGCTGGTGGATCTTTATTTATTTGTTCTATGAATGTATAGAAAATATTTCTCCACGGAGTGTCATGTCTTTCTGAAGATGTTAAACAAGTGCTTCCAGCTGCTGCATTGTTGGATCATCACTTAACCCAGTTGTATGTGAGTGCTTGTGGAGTAAATGGCCAAGATCTGCATCATTATCCGGTTAGTTCTCTTGCTCTCTTCGTTTAAAATACAGTACTGGTTTTTGCTTTTTATTGTGATTACATACCATCAAATATCAGAATGAAGCTGGGTAATGAATTTCCTAGCTGAATTATCATCAATATTCAATGTAAGTCTGATTTTATGCTTCATAGAAATACTGTTATTGGTTGCCTCAAATACTTTATTAAAAATAATATATTCGTTAATTAGCTAAAAAGAGAATATGCTACCATAGATCTCCAGGAAAATCTACTTTTCATGCCACGTTAGTTTTTTGTTTCTAGTTGAGTTTGGAATCTACTATTGTAGTTTTTAATGCCTGTTTGTGCAGATTGGAGAAGTTGCAAAACCTATAATTCTTGATTGGGTGATTGCTCAGCATTCCCGTATCTTGGAATGGACAGGACGTGCATCTGATCTTGAGGTTGGTTTCATGTGGAGTTGACGATGTTCTTTAATCGTGTACTTTATAATTCTGCTACCTTTTTGGTTAAATACTAGTTTAATCAATGGACAAAGAAAAGTAACAATGGCGTGATTATTGATCTCAAGTTCCAAAACAAATTGATGTTCCACAATTCTAAGGGGCAGGATGGATAAAAAATGGGGAATTTATGCCCTACTTGCTTGATATCTTATATGGATAAATTGACAATCAAACTAGTTTTTGATTTTGTGAATGTGCAGGAGTGGGAGCCTCTGTCATTGCAGCAAAGACAGTCAGCATCTGTAGTTGAAGTGTTTAGGATTGTAGAGGAGGTATATAGCGAAGAGAAAATTATTGAGTTATAGCAAATATGCCAACACCTCAGTTGCTAATATTCTTGGTCCTTGAAGGTATATTTATGACAGTTTGTTTTCTTTCTTGATTTTCATCCTGCAGACCGTGGATCAATTATTTAGTCTAAAGCTTCCAATCGACATCACTCATTTACAAGCTCTGCTTTCTATCATCTTCCACACCTTGGATGCCTATCTGCGGAAAATGCTCAACCAGTTAGGTATGGTTCAGGCTATCTTCCTACTATGTGTAAGATTGGGTTGAATGATTACTGTATTTTTTATTCATTTATTTTTTTTAAGCTTTGCTTGGTAAAATTACACTTAAATTTGCAATTGAATTGAACTTCAAGGTGGATTTTGTTTTTGATGCTTATATTGTTGTTCTACTTGTGAGCACTTACTGTTGCAGTTGAGAAGAATCATTTATATCCATCAGCTCCTCCCTTGACTCGTTACACAGAGTCAAACATGCCAGTAATGAAGAAAAAGCTACTTGAGTGTAAAGTTCTGGACGATGATGTGATCAACAAGTTGAATCATTTGACCATATCCAAACTCTGTATCAGATTGAACACTTTAAAGGTAAGTTCTTCTTTTGATTGTATAGTTTCAGAAAAATAGTGGTGAATTTTCACAAAATGCTGGTGAAATTTAAAAAAATGAAAAAACTTTACTAGTATAAGGTGGTATGTTATATGTAACTTGCTAGTTTCTTTGATTTAAGTAAAGGAAATTTGTGTTTATTGTATGTTAGATTGAGATCATTAATACTTTTCATCATTTAAATTAGAAATATTTTAAGCAATAGTAAAGTTTGTGGATGCAGTATATTCAGAAACAAATGGATGTGCTAGAAGATGGCGTTAGAGAATCATGGGCTCTTGTTAGACAATCCAATTATAATAAATTGTGTAAGAAATTGTTTGTATAGATTGTTTCAAAGGCAAAGCTAAATAGCCATATTGATTTTTAGTATGATAATGTTGGTACTAGTGGTACTACACAATATATTTCCTAAAATGGATGAGGGTCTATTTTGTTTCATCTAGCCAAAGAAGAGCCTCACGAGAACACATATAGTGAAGAAGTTGATGAGCTGTTTGCCACCACCTTTAACATTATCAGGGATGCTTCAAACAGTGCCATCAGCAAAATTTGTGACTTTGTAGGTAATTTAATTCAATCTTTTGCAGTTTGTAACCACATGTCTACCCGTTTGTTGGATTAATTGCTTTGAAAATTAAATGCAAAAAACTCCTCGAGCCTTAGCTCTTGTAATTGGCTTGGCATATCGTCCAAAGTAATCCTAGGTCAATTTATCTTTAACACTGATGATTGTTTGTCATTTAGGCTTGACTGGTCAGGGTGATTAACTTGTGGATGCATGTGATGGCCAATGATGGTGGTTTTGTTCTTAACCTGGGAAAAAAGCTATTGCTTGTTGACCGTAAATTTTGTTCCATGTATGGCTTATCATTGGCATGAAAGTTGGGTTTTAAAAGAGAGTTTTTGTGTGGAACTCGATTCAAATATGGTGGTCAGTTTGATGCAAATTAAGATATGGTAATCTACTTGCCGCATATATGATCTAATTCATAGTGGCCATGTGTAGCATGTTAACAATCTACGTTCTATCTTGATATTCATAATTATGTCTTCTTGAATGATTTATTTATTTACATCCAGATTTAAGCTTGCTGTAATTAGAGTATCAATCATTTATCACCCTTGGCATCAACATTTAATTTACTGGCTTTGGACTTTTATGAAAGAGATCAGCCTTAATTTTGTTCTATTGAATTTAATATCCAGGAGCAAGAATTGTGTTTTGGGATCTCAGAGATGCATTCCTCTATAGTTTATATCATAATAATGTTGAAGGTGCTCGTTTGGACATTGTGCTCCCGCATATTGATACTGTAAGACATTATAGTAAAATCTCTCTTCCCCGCACACACATTCCCCCAATGTCTTTGTAGTTGTGTGTGCATTCAAATGTACAAGAATTTATTAAACCTCTTCACATGTAAGGTTTTCAGTTTTCTTTTCTGTAAATGTAATTGTTGAGTGGATTTGTTTCATTATGCAGGTACTTGACCACTTATGTGGCTTACTTGATGACACTCTTAGAGACCTCGTGGTTTTAAGTGTCTGTCGAGCAGCACTGGTATGCTTTTGCCCTAAGAATCTAATCTTTTGTTGCTTGTTTCTTTGCTGTTTCAGTTTTGCATATATTTAAATGTTCAGGAAGGTTATGCATGGGTGCTGCTTGATGGAGGTCCTTCTCGTGCATTTTCAGATTCAGATATCATGATAATGGAGGATGACCTTTCAATGTTAAAGGTAAAATATCCTTCTTTTGTCTAGAAAGGAGACTAAATAATTCTTTGATTTTCAACCATTTCCAGTAATTACTCGGATGAAATAAATGGAAAAGATTCTTGTTTTTCTGAGAAAACAGTTCTTGATAATATTTTGACTTATTAGAAAGCTAGATATCCTCAATGTTTGATGTTACAAAGAAGAATACCAAGTATGAAATTTTGATCTTACGGTTTACTATACTCTTGGTACGCAGAGATGGTATGGCTTCTGTATAAGTATTCTATATTTGCGCTAAGATTATATTCCATGTCATGGAGGTGATGACTAAGTATGTTGTTTTAACTTTGTAGGAATTCTTTGTTGCTGATGGTGAGGGTCTTCCCGGTTCATTAGTAGAGCAAGAAGCAAAAGTTGCTGAGCAAATACTAGGCTTGTATTCACTTCAGGTTTGGTCTATTGTTGCCAACTTTCTAAACCCCTTGAGTGGCGGAAACCGGCAAATGTAACAGAGAGTTTTGTTTCTGTAGACTGAAACTCTTATCCAAATGCTGATGACTGCAAGTGAACAAGTTTCATTGGGCATAGATTCTCATGACAATGACCACACACACTTGGTTAATGTCCACACTTTAATACGAGTACTGTGCCACAAGAAAGACAGAGAAGCCTCCAAGTTCTTAAAGAGACAGTATCAGCTCCCTATGTCCTCAGGTACCTTTTATTTTTCTCTCTTCATCTTTTCATAACATAAAGAGTCTCTTTCTGTCTGAGGTTTGGAGCTCGGTTTGCATAAAGATGGAAGGGCAGTGTGTCCCTGCCAGCAATGTGGACCATAAACAAAACAATGGGGTTATGAGCTTGTCATTAATAGGTAAATTTGTGTGCAGAGTACGAGGATGCTCCATCAAATGATTCAACGTCCCGACCACCTAATATGTCGGATCTTCTGAAGCGAAGTACCTCCATTCATTGGACCAAAAGCAGCCAGGCTAGTTTCAAATCTTTCAAGAAGAGACTTCAAGAAGCAACATCTGAAATGAGGATTGGGGGGTGGTAGTGGTGTTCATTTTATGAGCTCAGGGTAGTACCAGCAATTGAATTTCCATTATTGGGAGTAAAGCCAATTTTGTTTTCATTCTATCTGTGAGCTTTATTGAAAGATGTTTATTTTTCTCTCTTCTTTTTTTTTTTTCTTTTCAGATTGATCATTAGATATATCGTTAATTGTTTAACTTCTTCTTTTTTTCTTTTTTTCTTTTTTCTTTTTTTTTTCAGATTGATCATTTGAATTAAAGATGCCTTGATTCTTAAAATAATAATAATAAAAACTTGTAAGTAAATTATAAAATAGTAATAGTAATAAATTTGCGTGTGAACTGTGAAGTGGCATGAGCTATTTATAGGTGTAGAATTTTTATAGGTAAAGGATTTTTGTCGGATATTTAGTTGCAGGGAGTAAAATTTTTATAAAAAATAAAATTTTTATAGAGTATATAATTGTAGGGTGTAAATTTTTTATAGAATGTAGAATTGTTGTAGAGTATTCTATACTATAATTAAATATTCTACAAAAATTATGTAGTCTATAAAATTCTGTATCTTACAAAATTTTACGCTCAATAAAAATCTTTTACCATATAAAAATTTTACACTCTACAACTAAATACTCTATAAATTTTATATATTATAAAAATTCTATCTCTTAAAAAAAAATCCTATACACAATAAAATCTTATATCTTATAAAATATTTACAACTAAATAATATCCTATAAAATCTTATACTCTATTAAAATTCTACTTTATAAAAATTTTACACCCTACAAAAATCATACACCTTATAAAAATTCTACGACTTACGAAATCCTATGCATCATAAAATTTCTACAATAATTTTATACCCTACACTGAATTTTCAAATAAATCATTATAATGAATTAGTAGCTAACTATTCTTCATGCATATATATGTCATAGCAGTTTCCAAGCATGAACTTCCACTGCATCTACATCTGTCCAATAAACTGCACCTCTACTCTAATTAAGATAAAGGCGACTTTAATTTCCATATGCATCGATTATATATCATGCTTCATCATCTCGGCTTAATTTTTGAAATTAATTATAACATGAAATAATCTAAATAAATAAATAACTAAACACAAACATTGTGTTAATTAACTCCATGCAGTGCACTTATACATAAAGAGAGAATAAAAAAAAATTTAGATAATTTATAAAGTGGGTAATTAAGTATAAATTTCAAGTAACATAAAAAAAAATATATAACAAATTATAATTTTAAATTTTAAATAACATAACTATAAAATAGATAACATAAAAGAAATTTAGTAACATCGGGGGACATGGTCTGTGCACTTATTTCTCACGAAAGAGTAACGTAGAGAATGGATAGAGTAAAACTGAGAGTCAAGCAAGTCAAGCAGTCCATTCCCTTAAAGGTAATCACAAACAAAAAATGCAGGACATTTATACACTTGGACCAAACATTTAACCTATCGTTTCAAGTCAACATGCAGTACACACACAAAAGGAATATTACAATCTCATGCATACGTCTAATTAACGACGTCGCTTTATGTTTACCGCTGAAGAGTCACTTTCAAGCTGTTACTAATTTAATTAGCTCTTAATTAAGTTTATACATCAATGTCCATGATGAGGTACATACAAATTAAAGCATTAAGTTAGCATTTGGCAGTACGTAATTAGAAAATTCCTCATCAACTTCCCACCGCATGATGATCTTTCATCCTGCAGCTTTTCACCACAGTATAATATTTTAGGTTAATTTATTCCTGCTCCACAAAATTTTAATTAACTGTGGAATAAGTCTTTTTTTTTTTTGATGAATAAGTCTTTGTTAGTAATATATATATATATATACATATATATTAATTGCATATGGGTCGTCCCGCTGTATAGAAATTTCCCATAATGCAGTGGAATAATATTGTATATATACACATTTTCTTTTTCTTTTTTATAATCCATTTTGGTCGGCAAGTTGGCTGAGGACCATGTCAATTTGTCCTCGTATTCCCAAAACTTTCTGCTTAACAATTTGCACGAAGTTTCATTCCCCATTCGCTACAAAAATCGAGCAGAGGGCACATATATTATTACAGTGGTCCATATATATATATATATATATATATATATATATCCTTGCTTTATCTTTTTCCTTTCATTATTGTAATAGGGGTCCATTATGTTGGTCCAGCGCTGGACATTACTAACATGGCTTTAGTAGGCATAGGTTTGCATTCCATGAAAATCGTAACATGATCATAATCGATTGTGTAACACATTGAAATAACATAATTTTTTAGTAACGTGTGAAATGGGCAAGTAAACAATATCTTTATTAGTTTAAGTAAACCAATTACTTTGAAATAAAAAATAAAAAAGCATATTGTCATAAAGCTGTGTAGTTTCTATCTCAATTTCAAGAAGTCCAGGCCAACCATTTATGTGTGTGTGGAATTGACACCGTAAGAAAATTGTATATTTTCTGCTAAAACCATACTTCACGGAAGAAAATTGTAGAGACTCGTAAGTAAAGTCAATAAGACAAGTATATTTTATTCATGCAATAGTACTTTGGCCTACTTATAAACCAAACCCTAATTATATATAATTAAAGACGTGTAACCATGTGTGTTGTAAGCTCAAGCTTTGTGGCCGCCTAACATACCTTTGCAGCTGGTTCACACTCAGTCGCCATAAATTATATATATATATATATATATATAATTTATATATGCTGGATTGTAGTTTATATGAATTGATGGATTTTATATTTACTATAATATCAGTTATACATATACACATATATATATATATAATTATTATAAGATTAATTATATATATGAATCTAATCACTTACATTCAGCTACTTAATCTTTTAAAAGTAGTTTAATTAGCTTGGGAATAGAAATTAGATTGATTAGACTAGTAGTTAAGTGCTGGGAATAGGAATTAGATTGATTAGACTAGAGTTAAGTGCTTGGGAGGAACTAATGCTAACAAATTATTAAAGAGATTTATGCTTAAATATTAATGAATTTATTTATTTTCTATAACGTTTATTCCTGTAACATTTTTGGATATATAATACTGTATAGAAAGTCTGTCATAAGGCGTGCCCATATAATTACATGTCAGTGGTTTAAATTTATAAATAATGTAGTTATTTATTCATCACTTTATCTACTCGTTGGTTGGGTTTGATGTGCAATTTAGTGATTAAAAATGTTTTAAATAATTGTCTACATGAATAAGATGGAGGTTGACAGGATGTTTATATCAGATTGACACCCACTCAGTTTTTCTTTTTTTTTTCAATTTTTCTATTGGTGTGCCGACTGCCATTCACAATTTAATATTTACCCACAAAATTAATAATTTTATAATAAATTCGCAATCCACAAGTTACGCCATATGCTTTCACTTCTTTCACACAAATCATATATATATATATATATATATATATATTTTTTAGAAAAAATCGGATCAGCCTGCGATTTTATTAGTGGGTAGGTTTCATACTCCAAATTTCAGAACCTCAGGAGAAGAAATTTACCAAATGTGATCCCTCCACTGGCGATTCAAGAGGCCGAAGACACGGCGAATAACGGCCAGACTGAACCACAACTCAAACGAGCGTGATGAACGGCTTCCTTCCTTTCAGCCACACCCTGTGTACACACACAGCAATCAAGAATAGATATGTGTGTATGTATATATATATATATATATTCTTCATTGCTATTTCCATGTCTTCTTCTAAAGTTTTTCTTCAATTAATTAATTATATGGTTAATTGATAGGTGTTATGAGAATGAATTGAAATTTACTACTTGACTTAGAATCACAATAAAATATATGACTACTGAAAATATATAGAATTTTACTTAATTGACAACCAGCTAGGTTTAAAAATATAATCATGAATTTGTCACCAATAACAATCAAAATAGGTTCATTAGATAATAACCATGACCTAATTAATAAACAATTACACATGACCTTATACATATACATATTGAATCTTAAACAAAATTAACTCATCTTCATCATCTAAACAGCTAAGTTACGTAACAATGTTGTCACGCAAGTATTGTTTTTTTTTTTTTTGGTAATATGTCACGCAACTATTGTTGACACATAATATTTACCTAATAAAACCACTACGGGTTGTTGTTGATTGCTTCCGTGACTGAAATTGACGTGTCGGCCTGGCCCATCACAATCGAAGCACTTGAAATTTTTTATTTTTTTAAAAGATAACTAATAATTATTTATTAAAGAAAAAAGAAAGAAAAAGAAACACTATTGTATTTGTGGGAGTGCAATTATTGTAGGATTAGTGGACCAAATGATATCCATTAATACAACCAAAGGACAACATGAATTCACATTTTAATATAGGAACCAAATTAATAAACAACCATAATATATATATATATATATGTATTCTACACATAGCTACCTGGTATGTTCATTTAAAAGAATAGTGAATTTGTGTGTGATTTATTTGGAACCGTTCAAGTAATTTTATGCCAGGTGTAATAATTTTGTATGTCAGACTAAAATAAACGAACGTTTGTTTCTCCTTTTTTTTCACGTTTTTTCACTTTGCTTTCTCCACATTCTCTTTCTCTCTGTCCCCCAAAAAAGCTCCCACAGCTGTTAATCTCTGTCTTCCAAATATTAAGAAAACAGTATATTTCTTCTTCAAAGTTTTATGACAAGTTTTCAACCAGCAAAACATAAACCAAATAGAAACAAGTTTTTTACGATCTATAACCCAAAAAAAAAAAAAAAATGTTTTTTGGTGATCGAAACATGCCAGAGCACTGTAAATCTTAACTCCGAATATTTTATTCTTAAAACTTTGTAGATTAGAATCTTAAAACCACGAGAGCATTGTAAGAAGTAAGCCAAAAATCATGTCACAACAAAAACAGATAATGAAAAACCCAAGCTCCGCTCGATTAAATTATAAGTTTCAATTTTCCCGAACCCAGAAAATACAATAACAAAGATCAATGAACCCAACAACTTTCCTTTCTCAACGTTTCTCAGAAACCCAAAAAAAAAAAAACAATTCAAATACCTATGAGTCAACATCCAAAAGAGGTCTGTTTTATTTACCAAATAAAAAAGAAAGAGGTTTGCCTTGAACAAATATAATATAGGGTTCCATATTAAAAGTACGAAGAAAATTGGTGAATATATATTTTACAGAAGAAAAAAAGATCAAATTTATTCACAGTGGCTTATGTTGAAAATATTTTGCAGAACAATAGAAACCAGGCAAAGAGAGAGACCAAAGAGAGAGAGCGTAAAAAAAAGAAAAGAAAGAGAAACAAACGTCCGTTTATTTTTAATATGACATAGAAAATTATTACAATTGGCATAAAATTAACGGGAGTAGTACCCACTGACTCAGTACTCCAGGAGTACTTACCTGAGTCATTGGTTACTTATATCTTCCCAATCAACACCCTATTTATTATATTTCTCTTAGGCAATAGGCAATAAAATTTTGTGAATTTATTATGTGCAGGTCACTCTGCATTAAATAATAACAACAATTATTAATTTTTTTTATTGTATATTACAACAAAATATATATATATATATATATCCAAAAAAAAAGAAGAGAAAATTGGTCAACCGGCCGATTCCAGGAAAAATCCCTATAAGAATTACACAAAATCCACACAAACAAAAATAAGAAGATGAGACAAGCAAGGCATGACCCTTTTTTTTTCGTTTTTTTTTTAAGAATAAAAATTATAGGTGGACCAAAATCGAATCGAATTATCCACCCCAAAAAAAAAAACAAAAACAAAAAAAAAAAAGAAAAAAAGAAGAAGAAGGTGTGATAGAGCACTCTAGTTTAGTTAATGGAAGATACCGGCTTGAGATTGCCCCCTTGGCCATATGCCTCTGCCATTTGTACAGGTGACTGTGCCACGTCCTCAAGACACGCGGCAAAGAAATCAATCATACGTGGAAAATTGTGTAACCGGTATGCCAATGACCGTCTGACATGTTTCTAATGTGGGTGAGATGGAATTGGTAATTGCTCCTTGACGGTCATCTTGACCTTCAAGCCTTACGGCAAGGTTAAGTATTCCCTGAGTCCTAGAACCGTCTCTGGCCCGTAGCCGGTAACTCAGGTACCGGACTGCACCTGCCGGCGGGAAACCGATATCCTGTGCCGGGATCTGACACCAACCCAATTGAGTCTGACCCAGAACGAGTCGTTTTGTGTAGAGCTGGAGATATAAGCAGGAGTATCTGTTGGTGAAGAAAGCGGAGTCTACGGGGACATGGAACTTGTCACCCCAAGTGGGGTTGATGCCTCCTTCATCATCCACCTTTGTTGTGTACAAGTGACACCCCTTATCACCATTTCTGGTGAGTCTGAATGGATTAGGGCAGCTGGGTGGGACGGTGGTGAGGGTGATGAAGGGTCTGAGACGGTGTGAGAAGAGTATGGAAGAGGAGGACTTGAGGCCTTGTGCAGATATGACAGTGATTTCCATGGTGAAATTAGGCTGGTGGTGAAGATGGTTGTGCTTTAGCATGGTCTGTGCCCTCTGTCATGTATGAAGAAATTCTTGAGAGAGCTTGGAACTCTGACTACAAATGGTGTTTGGAAATTTAAAGAAGTGGAGGGTGAGGGAGTTCATTGGGTGCTTCAGGGGCTACTCATTGTGCAGTTTCCTGGTGGAATAATGTTTTGGAGTACCACGTGTATGGGAAATTTAAGCAGTGACATGAAAATAATAGAGGTTTCATGCTTTGATTGAGTCAAATTCTAATTCTAATGCCACGCGTAGTATTTTACTATATTAGTACATTCCAATGTGGCAAATGACAACAACATGTTTTCTCATTTTCTCTACTTTGCCCTAATGCCAAGCTTCACGGTGTCCAAATCATTGAAATCTTATTATGTCAAACGTGCAAGATGAAGGGGGATGTATTAACCAATTTTCAATCTATACTTTGTAATTTTCATTTTTACAAAAAAAATATAAAATTAGCATAATTATTGGATTTTAGCCAATAGAAATTACATAATTAATTAAACTCAACGATAAAATGAATTTTCCAACAAGACCAAAAGAATTTTTGTGAACTATATAAATGATGCAGCAACTTTGTCGCTTTCACTGGGTGGGCGCTGTAAAAAATAACACAAAAAGTCAGTACGTAGGACCTAATCAAGCAGGCGAGCATGGTTGGCACTTAGCAAAAGGCCCGTGACTCTTGCCTGAGCTGTTTATGATATAATACATTATTGAATGCCTTTGCCTTTCTCTATCTGTTATTAATTTTTTTCCACAAAACTTGTCAGTCAGTATACGGCGGTGTGGAATTTTTTTTAAAAATATTTTAAACGAATATTCATCGCCATAAATCTTCCACAACAATGCAGCTATAGCTCACTAGCTACACTGTTCCGGTTAAAACCAAACTTTTGTAGGTGGAGGGAAAAAAAAAACAAAAGATTAAAGGATCATAAAATGAACTGAGTGTGTGTCATTTCCTTTTCTTTTTTATTCGACAAAGAGACAAAGAAATGGAAGTCAACCAGATTTTATAAGTTTTTTCCAAATGTAGGAAAAAAATTATGTTACTCTGAAAGTTAGTACTCTTGCCCCGTTGAGATGATGCCATATAAATATAAATATTAATAAAATATTATATAATATTATTTTAACAGGACTAAGTACTAATTTTCGGAGTACTAGAAATTTTTTCCAAATATAAAATTCAAATAAGATTTAATTTTTTTAAAGCTCCGCAACTATGTGATCTTAGAACTTTTTTTTTTAATAAATAAAAAGATTACAATATTATTAACTCATAATTTTATTAAAAGATAAAATTTTTATTACTGTTTTAATTTTATAAACTTTTAAACTGTACTTTGTGATTGAAGTAAAGTATTAACATTAATATGTGGTTTATTATTTTGAAGGACCTTATAACTATCATATTATATGTTTAATATATATATGACAACATTAATTTGGAAATTTGAATTGGGGGTTTGCATGTAGCCAATTTCTAAGAGACGGCCGCAACCTTATTGAGAAAAAGTCAGAAAACACGGCCTCACTCTTCTACTTCTTTCCGATTGCGGGGTGGAAAAAAATGTATGACAGGTGAGGCATGTGGGAGCTTCTTTTCTGCTCTATATTTTTCCACAACTTGATTTACAGCTTGCAATAACACACAGGGAGGAGGGAAAGTAGGTAAAGAGGATGTAGGTAATCAATGTCACACAATGGCCTATATTAGATCACATATCCCCCCGGATCCTTGGTGTTTTTTTTACATATTTTCTCCAATTGTAATTTGACCCACCATTCAAATAAAAAAAATTTAACGTATCAAATTATAATTGGGGGGTATGGAATGAAACTGGCGGTATGTATTGTATATGCAACCCTATATATATATATATATATACTAGGGCTACGACCCAACTTGGGCTTTTTAGACTTGACCAATTGCATTTAGTTCATGTCACCACATCTAAAATAATCATATTATGATCCCTAACATTAATCTCTTATACATAACAATGTTCAGATTGATGTCATTGTAATAACAAATAAGCAATTAATATTCACATTGTAATAATAAATAAGCAATTTTTGTAGAGTCATAGAACGGGAATCTATCAATATCATCGAACTCCTAATCGACCAGTAGTGAAGTAAATATTCTATTGCCAAACATTGTAGAAAATAAAATGGTTTGAAATATCCATTCCAATTAACCCACCAAATGTAAAATCTAATCCCTTTGAATTTGGGAATTTTGGTGGATGGAACTATCGCGGAAAATGACTGTTAACATATCAAACTTTCAGATCAGATTAATTCCAAGAAGTTATTATGTCAATTTGGGCTTTTCCATTGACATAGCAAACCCAATTCATTACGTAACGATCCAGATTTCATTTATGAGGTCCAAATTTCTTTTTTTTTTTTTTTGGGTAGTTTTTATGAGGTCCAAATTCAGTGGCCTCATATATTCTGACTCTAAGATGACAAGCCTCCATGTAAGAACTAAACTATCGAAGCATGCTTTGCATTGGTCAGTTTGGGCTCAGGATTTTTATGGGCTGAACAAATTTATACCCCATTAATGGGACTCTCGTACAACTCAAGAGCCGATTTGTTTCCCCAAAAGATATCTTTCAAAGTTTGCCAAAAACAAAAAGAGAAAAAAAAATTCTTTACAATAAATTTTTTAATTAAAGTGGAAAATAATTATAATACATTATTATTATTATTTTTTTCCAATATATGCCAATTTGGATTGGAGGTTCTTAGGCTCAAAATTAACTTTCACTCGCTCCCAATCACAAAAAGTTCGGCGCGTTTGAAATCTTCCAGACCCTGGCAATTTTCTTTAGTCCTCGTCTCTCCACGTGTCAAACTTTCATGGTTCCCCAGTACACGGATCAAGATTTCGCAAATCGCAATGCCCAATGTTAGAGACGTCACCTTCGCTTTCCGGTTCCCCACGTGCAGTTTCTATCGGCGTCTGTGGCCTCGCACGTGAACTCTCATTCCGCCGATGGCTTCCCATCGCATGCTTCGGTTTTAGCCACTCATCGTCCGTTGGTTGCCATCCAACGACTTTGATTTCATCTCCACTCATTCCCATCTCATCGTGGCCGTTCATCATTCTCGCTCTTCGTCTCTCCTGGCTCGCTTAGCACCGAGTCCAAGTGACACACCAAATAGCCTCGGTGTCAACTCTTCCTCCTCCGCCTCAGTCTGGGCCTCGGCTCTTCTCGCCGCCGGTGGAACCTGCTTCGGAGGCAAGAGCTCCATTGACTTCCCCTCCGGTAGTTCGCCGTTGTCCAGCCGACTGGAGGAAGCATAGTTCGTCATCAAGCTGAGTATGTTGTTCGATAAGCCTCTCAACTGAGTCAACTCGTGGCTGAGCTGTCTGTTTTCATTCCTCAGCCTCTCGTTTTCCTCCAAAAGCTCCGAAGTGGTGGTGCAGCTCGTCGTGCTCTGAGGCGCTACGGGCGTTGCCACGAACGATGAGTTCGAGGTGATGACCTGTTCGTCGTCCGAGTTCGTCGGAGACACCGCATGCACTACCGCCGGAACAGCTGCAACGGTGACCGTCGCCGCCGGGTTTTGCGACGGCGAGATTTTACGGCGTTGGATATCGCGGAGGAGGCCTTTCTCGCCTCTCTTGAAACAATCATTCGCGAACTCCCACCGGTCCGATACGACTTTCCGAAATCCCTGCAAATTTGAATTTTTGCAATGAATTTCCAGAAATCAAAACCCGTTTGGATGGCGAGAAAGTGTAAGAAAGAAGATAGACTTACGTAAGTATTGAGCTGGCGCACGAAGCTGGAGAAGTTGTTGTGCTTGAAGTATTTAGGAAGCAAATCTCTGGCGAATTCGGCAGGACGCCAAACTATGAAGCACGATCCGTCGTCGCTCCAAGAGATAAGGTCGTCCACCGATGGATCGTCGACGAGTTGATAGGTCTTCGTCAGAAATGGCGTCGGAAGAGATCTCTGCGACTGCAAATCACCACCTCCTGTTCCAGGTTGATCCGACTCCCCAGTCTGCTCCACCGCTAACAGTGCCATTTGGCCTCCGCTCTCAAATTCAAACCTTAACGAAACCAAAACAGAACAAAGTAAAAACTTTATATATATATATATACAACAATCATAAAAATGTTAAATTTCAGCTTCCTAATCAAGCATATACCCAATTAATACTTAATATTTACCTGAAAGCGGGAAAAAAAAAATGGCAAGAATTTTCTCACCAACCAAACGGAAACACTTAAAGAAAGTTAATTCAACATTGATTAGGCAGAATCATACACCATCGATGCGAAACACCAAGACCACCACTACCAATACCATGCCAGCAGTGGACAGTAAAGCTAGGCAGCCACCCAACAGACGAACACTACAGGGACAGGCAGAGAGTAGGTTTCTGATGCTTCTAGAAGGTAATGGAGGGTGGGGGAGAAGGTAATAATAGCTGACATGCCTTCAGATTGGATTAAAATAAATAAATAAAGTGTAAATTTTGTGGGTTGGAAAACGAAAGGGTAAATGACAAAAAAAATGAAGAAGATGATAAAAGTGCGAAAAGGGTGGACCCCATTAGCCAACAGAGAGACAGATGCAAAATCAGAGGGGATGTACAACGGCGCGAGAAGCAAGGGCGGTGATGTGTGGAGAGCTTCTCTACGTCTTTTCCAGAAGCTTCTCTCTCCTTCCTAATTCATAAAATTGTTATTATTATTTTTATTATTATTATTTTTTATATATGATGAATAAAACGTGTTGTCATGTACATACGTGTCGGTGAGTTTCTGGAAGGTCGGGAGCGCTATCTTTTTGGTTGGGATGAGGACTGGATCTGATTGTGGAGGCACCAATGGTCGGTCAAACTTCGTGGATTTCTTGCCACGCCATCACTGTTCATCACCCGCATTCTGGAGCTTATGTGTCTGATTAAACTGAATTTTGGAACTAAATTTGGAATTTTCTTTTTCGGCTTGTTCCATTTGTTGTGGAAGCATGCCTAACTTGATCTGTGATCACCCTCAAAATAAAATAAAATATAAAATAAAAAAATTATTAATGATGTTTGTCATCGTCCAAGAGTAGTTTTATTAGGTGTGCTCCCGCTCCAATTCTTAAATATGGGCCGGCTCCAATTCCCAATCCAAAATTAGAGTTCTTGTAGATGTGACAGAGCCCACTTTTAAGGCTCTTTTGTTGAGGGGAGGAGTGGGGTGGGATAAGAAGGGATAGAATTGAAAAGAGCAAGTAAATTGTATTAATTTTTTATATTGTTTAATATGGTATAAGAAAAAAATATATTAAATTAAAATATAATTAAAAATTTATTAATTAATTATAAAAAAATTTTCTTTTTAATTCTTTTAATATTAAAGAGTAATTTTTATAGATTTGGATAAATTTGTTATTTATCTCCAAATTCACTTCCTTTATTAATTCTTCCTACTAAATAATGATCACTACTCAAATCTCTTTATTACTTCCTTCCCCTCTCTTAATATCTCCTACCAAATAAGAACTAAGAGTCACTCTTTTTAAATACACACATTACATAGTTAGCATGAACTGAATTATTATTGTGACAGGTTCAATGCATTGCTGTTTAGTCTGGCTAAGCAGAGTGGTGTAAGGAATTTACAAAACTAATACTAAAATCTCAGAACACACTAGCATGCAGCATCACCATATGATTCTCTTGCAAAGCTTGTAGCCAGACAAGAGAGCACAGGTTGCAATTACAATGAAATTTGCCAAGGACGTGCTGAAAGAGACTATGGTTGCCCGCCGCAGTGAGTGATTAGATCCTTCAATGTCTTGTAAAACAGCCACTGCTACTGAAGAAGACGAAACCAGAAGATAACCCACCAACTGTAACATGCTAGCTGTACATTAATCACCAAGGAGCAAGCAATATATATGTAATGAAAGATAAACAGGAAGACAAAAAATGGTGTTGTTAATTAATTACTAGTTAAAACCTGATCAAGAATGAAGCTGGTGTAGTCGGAGATCATGTCTGAAATGAGAATGCCTCTGTGTGCAATGTCACAAATACCTTTAAAAAGTTGGAAAGCCGAGTATACAAATGCTAAGATTGTTACTATGAAGCAGTACCTACACGTACACAAAGCATCATCAACACTTGGAAAGCATATCATAATTCAAATTGTGCGTGAAAATGTCAACAAAGCTTCTGAAATACAATAAAAAGAACCATAATATATACTAGTACTAGATGGAAATACAGAATTTGACTTTTTTAGATATTTGGGTTTTTAACTAATTTCCAAATATGTAATTATCTTGATTCAAAATCAATACTTTTCTAAAAGCAGCAGCAGCAGTCTGTGAACACAGCTAAAATATATGTATATAATACTTACAATAGCTGAGGGTAATCGCTGAAGCTAGAGGTTGCTTTGCTTTTGTCCTTTGGTGATGAAATCAGCACCAGGGAAAGAGCAGAGACAAAGGAGAAAACAAGCGCCAAGAACCGAAGGAGAAGGCCCCAAAAGCTGAAGGTAGATGGTGCGGAGGTCCACCCTGCTGTGGAAGAGACAATTGAGATTGAGAATGGAGATGGTGTTGGAAATGGATTTTTAGCCAAGCTATTGGCTGCCTTTGGTAAACCATCGGCGGCTATGGCTCTACAAGCACTCAAATCCCTTTCTTCTTCTTGCATTGAATTCATCATTTAACGTCTAGCTAGCTCCTCCTTCAAATAAAATGGTTATGCAAATCCCAAAACAAAGGTTGAATATCTCAAAGCTTGGTGGTTAGTTGCAAATACTACATGATTAAATAACATTTTGTAAAACTTCTAGGAAATTATCTTGATGGTGATGAAAGATTTTTATACTATAACCCAAGTTTCTCAAAACGTAGAGGTCACACTTCTACTGAAGCTGGCTCAGTCAAAGCCAATCACAAGACGCCACATAACTAGGAAAATACTACATATTAGCCAGAGGTGAGAATATTGATGGTGACCGACTTGGAATTTTATCAGACCACTCAATTTAATAGGTGAGGCAGGTGCGGAAAAACTCACGTCAACTCTCTTAGTCAACTATGAGTTTTAAAACAAGCTTTACATACGTGCGTAGATGAGTAAGTAGAATTCACGATTGTAGAAAGCAATTCAATATCTGCATTAAATTAATTAATTTATATTCAAGAGCTTATCCCTTGATAATGATGTCTTCCATTTTGCAACAAAGATATTCAGTTCTTTTGCAAGGTTACTTTGAAGAGTCAAAGAAGACGGATCAACAATTCTATTCAGTTATATAGAAACACATGAAAACCATTTAGCACTTTTACAATTGATAAAAGATGACATATACTCTATGGGAGTTTACACCCGCTTCAGTAGTCAATGCAATTATTAAACAAAGAAAAAGAAGAATTGTGGCATGGTAGTGATTTGTATCTTATTTTTCAAAGCAATCTCTCGTGGATGGTCCAGTAACTTGTGGAATGGGAATTCTGTAGAAACTATGAATGGCCAGTACACAATCTTAGGGGGGGGTGGGGGGTTAGTATTACTTGTGTCTCACGCATGTACATTCCATTCAACTTCAAGGCTTCGATTGATAACCCCATGGATTACTGCTTGCCCACTTCCACTGGTCCCTGCACATCTCATCTGTACCGTACTTTGCCCTGAAAAAGAAGTAAAATTAGCTGAAGGAGCTAGAACAAGCTAAGATGCAGTCTTTTCATTCCTGTTTCATTGTAATTACTTATACTATGCAGGATTCATCTCAAGTGTTTGTGCTGCATAAGGAAGAATTAATTAATTGTACATACTTCCAACCAAGTTCTGTTTGAGCTTTCTCCGTAGATGCATAAACAGCTGTGGCATCTCCTGGCCTCCTTGGACATAGTTTGATAGGGATTTTCTGAAACATGTGATTGAGAAGATTCAGCAGTGTGCAGCTTCAAAGAGAGAGAGTGGGAGAGAGAAAGAGAGACAAACAGACCGACCTTGCCAGAAGCCTTTTCAAATGCAGCAACCATTTCAAGCACAGATGAACCTTGTCCAGTCCCCAAGTTGTAAGCAGTACAACCTAGACATGAAACCATGGAAAACCCAAATTTCAAACAGGTTGTCAAACATATAATAGAGACACATTAATTTGAAATATGTTTTGAGCAATAGATACAAATTATTGCCAGGTGACAGAGTTCATTGACGCACCTATGTTCTCTGTCATGAAAAGCTTCCGAAGAGCAGCAATATGGCCATCTGCTAAGTCCATAACATGTATATAGTCTCGGATCTGTTCAGCAGAAAACATTTGATATATTAGGTAATCTGTCTACATGGACTTTACTCACTCAGTTGATGACCTAAGCATTGCTTTCCTATGACAATATTCTTTTCTGCAAAAGGGAAGAGATTTATGGATTTTACTTACTGCAGTACCATCCTTTGTGGGATAATCATGACCATATACATTTAGCTCAGGCAATCTTCCAACAGCTACCTGCTGGATGTAAGGCATGAGATTGTTTGGTATCCCCTTTGGATCTTCACCAATTTTACCACTCTCATGAGCACCCACAGGGTTGAAGTATCTTAATAGAATAATTCTCCAATCTGGCTCTGCCTTCTGAATATCTCGAGCAATTTCCTCAAGGAAAAGCTAGCATGGGCAAATAAAGACGTGGTAAGGAACATATGAAGCTGCAATTCTGAACCCACATTCTCTCACACCAAATCTAGTGGGTTTGTCTAACTTCTAAAGCTCCAAAGAAATCATTATAGTTAATGGTAATACACACCTTTGTTCGTCCATATGGATTCAAAGCTACTAATTGAAAATCCTCAACACATGGTATTTTTTCAGGTTGACCATAAACAGTTGCAGATGATGAGAAAACCATCTACATGTCCACAAAACCATTTTCTAGTGTCAGTAGGCAATGCATGAAAACATTTAATGAAACTAATGGACATTAAAAACAAAGAGGAAGCAAGAACAACATAATTGAAAGAGTTTTGCTAGTCTCCAGAAACGTGTCATACGCGAGAGAGGACAGTAATAATAATATTGTTAAATGATACAGTCGCTACAACACAAGTTTTTCTACAAAATATGTTCCACCGAAAGACAACATAACTTATCAGACTGCAAAATAAGAATTTGGAAAACATGATGAGTTAATGTATGTTTTCTACTTGCAGGAGTATAAATCCAGAAAAAATCCTTATTAGATATATTCAACCATATCCCATGCCTTTGACTAGTTTCACTGGGCACTGGAGAAAGTGAGACCACCATTTACCAATTTGCATAATCACAAAGCAATACTTAGGTCAATTTCAGTGACTGAGAAGCTGCATAACATAATTACAGAAACTGTAGCACTAGTTCTGATCTTGAAATTGCTAAATTGAATACTAAGAACAGTCATATGAAGGAACAAACAGTCATATGAAGGAACAATGAGCAGTTAAAACATCAACAAGAAGTTCAATAGTTAGGCAAAGACACAGATTGATGCTGACACATGGTAATTGGTAAATATTGTTATCTCTTCTCCAAATGACTTGAAAGTGAAAAAACTCAAACAAAATCAGAAGCGCAAGTAGAAACTGTGGCAACATACCTTTTTACAATTGTATTTTGCCATGACCTGGTAAAGATTGATAGTGCCAACCAAATTATTATCAAAATAACGACGAGGCTGTGCGACACTCTCTCCTACAGCTTTCAGCCCAGCAAAATGGATTACAGCATCAAATCTGTGTCGTGATCACCGTCATACACCAACATTAATACCAAAGTACCAAGAACTAAATGCAGAAAATTGAAGTACTGATAATACTCTGAAAGATGGGATATAACGTTAAATTGAAAGCCCTACAAAAGAAAAAAAAAAAAATCTAAATTTAAATGAAGCACTCGTCAAGAATCAAACACCTGTTCTTAGAAAACAGCTTCTCCAAATCGTCTTTATTCCTGAGATCGCCCTGAAACATAATCAAGCAAGTGAGCTCATCAATTTAAAGCCAAACTCCCAATGCACCATTTACAGCTAAAAGCTGTTCGAAAATAGGAAGAAAAAAACGATCTTTAAAATTCCAATACTGCCAACAAAACCCAAAAAAAAAAAAAAAAAAAAAAAATCTTGAACTCTCAAGCGATTAAGCTCCACTTTCCTAAAACAAGAACAGGTAAAAAACTTTCCTTTTTCAATCAACACCATTTTCTCGGGAAACCCAAACAGCGCAGGAAAATAAGTAAGCCTTGCTACAAGAAACAAGCCCCATACCAGATGGAATTGGAGCTTCTTGGAAAGCTGAGGTCCCACCAAGTCCTTAACCCGATCAACAGCGTCAATTACAGAGTTGTCAAGATTATCAATAATGAAAACCCTAAAGCCCTCTTTAAGGAGTTGAACCACAGTGTGGCTGCCGATGAAACCCGCCCCACCGGTGACAAGGATCGTCTGCTCTTCGGACCCCATAGCCAATTGTACTTACAGAACTCAGAAAGCAAGCTAGAGTGTGAGAGTGTGTGAGAGAGAGAGAGAAGAGAGGGAAACAAGATGGAGCTTTTAGAAGGCCATGAAAAGGTAAGAGCTCGTTTTAAAGAAATCAAGGGGGCTTTTTTGGGAATTTGGATAAGAATTACAGAAATGCAGTGAGAGAGAGAGAGAGTTGTTTGTTAATGAGAATCTGTTAAGCCGGTTTTGGGTTGATTTTGAGTACAGCTTTGGTTCGTTGGCGCGCTTTTCTATTACGTTCCGTTCTTGTCAAGGACACCTCCGTTTTGGATTTGGATGAGATTGAGCCCGCTGTTACATAGCGCGTGATTCTCACCGTCAATTATTTTGCGGCCCATGCTATGCGTATGACGTGGCGATTACGACGTTTCAGTTTTTGTCTCTTTTTTTCTTAATTTGTGATTGCGACGTTGATTTTTGATTTCGGAATTAATTCCAGATGGATAATTATTTCAAAAAATTGTTTCAATCAAAATAAAATTTAAACAATCATATTATAATCCCCACAATTAATCCAAATATCACTTACAGTTGGCAGATGCCAAGCAATCTATATATATATATATATATATATATATATATATATATATAAGAAAACAAAAAACCCTCTTTTTTTTTTAATGAAATGAAAACCAAAAACCTTGTTTTCACTTTTTTCATGTAAAAATGTAATCAATTTGCAAATGAAAGCCTCTCAGTATTCTCCATTGAAAGGTGAACAAAACGTTGATGCATGAATTTAGAGAGGGGGGCAGAGCGCATCTTTATTGGTAAGCATATGAAAATCACATGTTATTTCCATGTTATTTGGTAGGTATTAAAAATATATATATACACACACACACACATACACATTTTAATTTAGATTTCCTTTTCAGTCACAGCTTGTCTTCGGTAGCTACAACACATATAACTCATAATCATGCATCGTTGAATGGTTGTCCCCAATTAGAAACCCATGTTAAGGTTTGGGCTTTAAGATTTAGATCTCCTTAAAAGCAATCAATAACTTTTAATCATTCATTATTTTGATATTTTCCCACTATGCTATACAATGCTTAATTTGCACCATGCCACCATTCACCTAGCAACTAGACCAACCAATATGAACTGTCCCACAGCTAGCTTATCAAATTTAACAACTTTATTCAACTACTATAGAGCATAGAATTAATATTCTTAATCATTTGAAGATCGAAGGTATATAATTATTACCATTTATCTTAGGAAGAGGTAATAATTTAGGAATAAACATATTTAGGTAATAACTATATATATATATATATGAGAGAAACACAATTATGCAAATGTATGTGACAGGGCTACTTCTACTTGACAATGTAAAGGTATAGTACTCTTTCAGGTGTACAATAACTATGCTATGATGCAATTTTCCAATAATTGGAGCCTTCTTGTTTTTGCTTATTCTAATAGTAATTACCATTTCCTTATGAACTTATTAATGAAAACTGATGAGTACTATAGATAGGCCTTCCAATATGCGAAGGGCATCTTAAAAGCTGAAATGTGCTTCAAATGTAAGGAAAAAAAAGATGCAGTACGTTGTCATGCATAAAGGGAATTAATCATGTTATTCCACGTATATGCATAAATGTGTAAAAAAGGATCGATAATGCAACAAGAATCAAATTAAAAGAAAAATATGGAACAATCTTAAACTATTAATTCCAAGAAGATTCACCCAAAAAAAAAAAAAACCAAAGAAACTATGTCAAGAAGAATTTAGCTCTAGCTATATATATATATATATATATATATATGTTAAGCATTTACCACTATAAGCCATCAATTTTGCAAGCACCATGCCACTAGATAACTGGTGGTTATAAGACCAAGTTTACAACATTATTCTGAAGGATGATAGTGAAGTCATGTCACTAAGGAAGTTGCTATGTAATCTCTGATTGATGCTTTTATGAGCAGTTTGGCAACCAAGAAAGAAAGGAAAGTGTAAAAGGAAAAGGAAACCAGAACAGAAAAACAGGGAAAAAAAAGATTGCATGTCAATGTCAACATTGGAAGATGCAACAGCAGACACTAGTATATTTTGCCCACGTAACATTAACAGAAGCTAAATCCTTTAATTTCCACATCAAAATATGCATATTCCAGCCATCTTTACTTTTAACCTACGAATTCAGAGAAGAAAATTAAACCTTGTTTGGAGTTCATGATAAAGTGTCCACGTAGGTGTACAGGTGACATCAGAAGAGGTAGCATATATAAACAGTGGTGGACATATATATGAATGTTCTCTTTCTTATAATTGAATTGGAGTATTTGTGAAAGTGATCACCGAGTTCCTCAATATGAATTCTGGACTGCTACCCATTAACATGGATTCTGTGTGCAAGGTTAGAGAAGTACTAGAATAGCAATATGCATGTACTGTTTTGATGACTCATCACATGCTCGTCTGTTACTGGGTGCACAAATCAGCTACTACTTACCATTAGATGTAGTTGAAGCACATTCAAGGAAACACATTGCAAGTAGAGACCAGCAAATGAGAAATGACTGTCCTTCTTTTGTTATCATTAATTATCACCAACAATGCATCTCATTTAGCAGTTAATTAAGTACTTCCAAGAACTAAGGCATCCAACTCTACAAAACAATTGCCAACACCAAGCTGAAATTACTTTCTCTCATTAGAGCACTATGAGAATTATCACTATCTTCACTCCATCAATGTTGTCTATATAACTAAATGCAGACATGTACTACATTAGTACACTGGTGAAGTAGGAGAAGTTCATCACCATATAATATACTTCTTGGGAAAAAGGGAAACCTCCAAGAAACCATGCATGAATTTTTATTCCCCTAGGTAGTTGGAAAGTCCATCACTCAACCATATGTTTGTTAACCCTCCCAAAATGACTACAACATATATAAAGAACCCAAAAAGTAGTTATATATATATATATATATATATTTGTTTATCAATTTCCATATTGACATATTAATATGCAATTACCTTTGTCGGACACCCAATCGGTGTTACATGGACCCCCTCTCCGTGTTTGTGAATTACATAGAATTAGAGGAGAAGAAATGGCATTTTATAGGCGTTGTTTCATTATAATTGGGAAAGAAGAAAAAATATTTTGAGACAAAGTAATATATGAGTTTCTATGTAAATGGTAACTAATCTTACTGTAGGAAAAGTATATATATATGTGTGTGTGTGTGATGGATATATCATATTAATTTCCTATTCCTTGTTTAACTAAAATATTATTTATATCTACCACAAATTTGAGACGAGAGGCACTGCGAGAAACGTTCGTTTTCTTTCACCTAAACAAAGATGTAAAGATATGTTTCCGACGAAACACAATGGTTTAATTCTTCCTTATTAGTTATTAACTCAATAAGGTCATGGACTATAAAATTCACATGCATGATTCCATTTCCTTTGCATGAAAAGTTAATAAAAATTAACACGAGTAAGGTGGTATATATAGCCAACTTACATGGTCATTGTCTCACCGACAATGAGATGCCATGGGTCGAAGACGTACTGCTTTTGCTACGATATTGTTTTTGTTTAATAGTACTCTCTCATGGGGACTTTTCTTCTTCTTCTTCTTGTGTGTAGGCTATTCTTTATGGATTATATGCATGATTTGGGGACCCAATTCGTACTACAATTTAATAGGTGTTCGTAACAACTTCATCTCCAACCTCATCTTCTAATCCATTTTTCTGTTTTAATTTGTTTGCTTCTCTCCTTAATTTCTACTTCAAGTCTCATCAATATTTAGAAAGCAACACATAAAACGTCATTCTTTTCCTTTCTTGGTTATAGTCTACTGAAACTGGTACAAAGCGCAAAAACGATGACCAAAACACTTAAGCATACGCTAAATTCTAATGTTGATTTTGGATTTGGATTAGCCACGTATTTGGCCTACTTACATTCCACGTACACCTCCATTTTTCACTTGTCTTCAAGCACTAAAGCCAGCAAAAACTTGACCCTAAACAATAAACACTATCTCTCAGAATTTTCCAATATGGAGTATCAAACACGCAACCACCATCTTCATCTCTATATATAGTAAAGTTCTCATCATCACTAATACTCCTCAAAATGGGCCATTTCAAAAGCCTCCAAGTTTTCACCTTTCTCTTCATCACTCTCTTTCGGCTTCGCAAATGCAGCCACAACTCTCCCTAGGAAGCTCAACAGAGGAGAGACCTGGACTCTAAACGTGAACCCAGGCACCAAACAGGCACGCATATGGCCTCGAACCAAATGCAACTTCGACGGGTCGGGTAGTGGCAAATGCCAGACCGGTGACTGTGGAGGTCTTCTGCAATGCAAGGTCTTTGGACAACCACCCAACACGCTCGCTGAATATTCGCTGAACCAGTTCGGCTAGAAGGACTTCTTCGACATCTCTCTGGTGGACGGGTTCAATGTTCCCATGGAGTTCAGCCCCACGTCTAATGGGTGCAGTAGGGGAATCAAATGCACGGCTGATATCAATGGACAGTGCCCGAACCAGTTGAAGGCGCCAGGTGGGTGTCATAACCCATGCACTGTTTTTAAAACTGAAGAGTATTGCTGTAATTCTGGCAAGTGTGGTCCCACCAACTTGTCTAGGTTCTTTAAGGATCGGTGCCGGGATGCTTATAGTTACCCTAAGGATGATCCGACCAGTACTTTTACGTACCCTGAAGGGACTAACTATAGGGTTATCTTCTGCCCTTGAAGCAATACCATATATAGAGAGAGAGAGTTTGTGATAATAATGTAAAGCTTTAATAAGGACTTTGGTGCACATGTAGTACTGTTGTGCCCGGACTGTTATACTCGCTTCTAGCTACTTGGGGTTGTACGTACTGCCTAATAATAATATGATCTTATCAATAATATATATATATATATATGTGCTTTTTATATATCTTTGATTCATTGTTTTATAATACAACCAAAATTAGAGATTAATAATCCTGAATCGTGGTTAAGGGATGGTGGGAAATATCTTATTGGTTATAGGATTAATGTCATGGATTTGGTCGTATATTACATGTGTTTTTCAAAATATTTATCAATAATGATAAGAAAAAAATTAAAAGAGAGATTTACTTCTATAAGAAAACCATGATATGCATCAAAAGAAAAAAAAAAAAGAAGAAAAAAAAGAAAGAGAAACAGAAACCGTGATGGCAAAAAAGTGAATATATAGTTTCATTAATATAAACTAGTTTCTTAACATTAAAAATTAATTTAAATTGCACATATGATCGTCTTTTTTTGTAATTTAATTAGAAAGGAAACTAGTATATACTTATAGTTAAATTGCTTTACACGGATCATAAAAATTTTAATTAACGGATCACAGCCAAGGCTTGAGGCCCGTATAAGAGTGAGCCTGGAATCAAGTATGGGCTCTTTTTTTTTTTTAGTGAATGGCTGTTAGACTTTTTAAAATTGTCCCAGTTTCAGCAACTGAGATACTCGCCTAGGCCGTAAGGTTTATTCCATGGGGTTTCAGGGTGTAAATACACAACCCGCATGAATTTAATGGATGGAAATTAGATTGCCCAGCCCACAAGAAATTAATGAAAATTAATTTGTAATTCTGAATTATTTTTTTAATAATGACCAACACTGAATGAATAATGTTAACATAACTTTAAATGAAGCAAATAACAAATTATTGCTCCCTCATTTGTCATTATAATTGGTAAAAAAGTTGATATAACTTGTAGGTTACTCTTAATTTATTTTATTTTTATAATATTTTTTGACAGAAAAAAAGAAGAAGTCATTCTGCCTCTAGGGGCTCTAGCATTATTGTATTCTTCATATCTTTTTACATAAGAAAATTCTCGGCTATTGCTTACCAGATGAGTCAGAGTCAATGGCGGTGCAGATAATTTTCCACAAACCCAGCAGGGCCATCCTCAGATGTGACTAGTCAAGTCAATGGTGGTGCTTCTTTTATGTTCAGGACTCGCTAACAGCTTGCAGTCCAGAGGTTAACTTCGATATATCTCTCTAGGCTCTAGTTGATTGATAAAACCTATATGCATCAACATGGCAACCAAAACACAATATTATTCCTCTATAATACAATATCAATCAAGGCCTTCTTTCAAAACCAAATCCATCCTCACCTTCCTTTTAATCACTCTCGCCTTTCCTTTCGGAAAAGCAGCCACTTTTGATGTCCGAAACAACTGCGGCTTCACGGTTTGGGCCGCCGCCATCCCCGGAGGTGGCCTCCAGCTCGATCCTGGCCAAACTTGGTCTTTCAACGTCAATGCCAGCACGGCGCGAGGTCGCATATGGGCACGAACCGGCTGCAACTTCAACGAAGCCGGACGCGGCACATGCGAGACCGGTGACTGTGATGGAGTCATACAGTGCACCGCCTATGGACAACCTCCCAACACACTCGCCGACTACGCACTCAACCAGTACAACAACTTGGATTTCTTCGGCATCTCTCTGGTCGACGGGTTCAATGTTCCCATGGAGTTCAGCGCCACGTCCAATGATTGCACCCGGGGGATCGGATGCGCCGCTGATATCAACGGTCAGTGTCCCAACGTGTTAAGGGCACCAGGCGGGTGCAACAACCCCTGTACTGTGTTCAAGACCGACCAGTATTGCTGCAATTCTGGGAGCTGTGGGCCCACCGCTTATTCGAGATTTTTCAAGGATCGTTGCCCTGATGCTTTTAGCTATCCTGACGATGATCAGACCAGCACTTTTTCTTGCCCTGGTGGAACTGATTACAAGGTCGTCTTCTGCCCTAGTAAAGGTAATGCATACGTGCTAGCTATTGTTTATGTCATGGGAAAAACAATTTATTTTTTATTTATATTCAACTGCAATGTATTTCTTAATTAGTTCATCTAGTAAGAGAACCATTAGACTATTGAAATTAAGATTAAGAAGGGGAGGGGTAATAGCTATAAGAAATTTTAATCACAAAAATAATCAGGGTTTGAATGTGAATTTTGTCCAAAATTAAGGGGCACAAAAGAAAAAATATCATAGTTTAATTAACCATAACGGATTTGTTTTTTTATTTTTTATTTTAAATTGTGTATAATTTATTTTATTTAACAATTAATTAAAATTTATTAGAATTTGTTAATTTTATTAATTTATTATAAATATGAAAGAAAAAAAATAAATACTAAATAAAAAACGTATTTTTATTTTCTTTTACTTTTATACGCAATTGAACTAACTAACAGTAATAAATTCTAATTAATTTTTAAATTAAAATAAATTACAAGGAATAAAACAAAAAGCAAAAAATAAAAAACAAACACATTAATTACCAAACGGGGCCTTAATTAATGCTGAAAATGGGGTTGGTGGTTCTTCATTTTGATAGGACTTCATAACATCTAGTCCACACGTTTCTATAGATCCCTCTAATTAATTCATAAAGCCTTTATATATATTTCTACCTCCTTTTTGTGTCGCGAGCGTCATGATATCTTTTATCCCTTTAAATTAAGCGCAGCAATTGCCCAAATGCACATCCAAAACAACTGCTCCTTCACGGTGTGGGCTGCGGCGAAGCCCGGTGGTGGAAGGCAGCTCAACAAAGGAGAAACATGGACACTTAATGTCAAATACCAAGGCCGCATTTGGGGCCGAACCAACTGCGATTTCGACGAAAACGGGCGTGGAAAATGCGACGGCGGTGATTGCGACGGCCTCCTCCAGTGCCAAACTGGACCTCGAGCTCCCTGCACCCTCGCCGAATACTCAATAGGCCAAAACAATGTGGATAACTTGGATATCTCCCTAGTGGACGGCTTCAACGTTCCCATTGGAATTAGCCCCACCAATACTAGTTCCAAATCAAAGAATTGCCGGCCGATCAAATGCGCCGCCGATGTCAACGAGCCTTGCCCTATGGAGCTCAGAGACCCCGGTGGCTGTAACAACCCTTGCACAGTGTTTAGAAACGATCAATTTTGTTGCCGTTCTAACATATGTGAGCCAACTAATTATTCCAAGTTTTTCAAGCATCTATGCCCCGATGCTTACAGCTATCCACTTGATGATGCCACTACAGTAATTTCTTGCCTAACTGGAACTAGTGGCTACAATATTATGTTCTGCCCTTGAGCATTTGCTAGCTAATCAAATACAACCCACCACTTTTAATTTTTGTTTTGTTTTTTTCATGTTTATTTGACATGCATTATGATTGAGGGGGATAAAAGGTACGTTAATTTGCATTCAATTCTTTTGAGCGATGAAAATATTTAAGCACGATATAATAATATACGTTGTTGACATAACATAATATATATATATATATATATATATATATATATATATGTTTGTAGAGTTTTTTACACATCTTAATGCAAAATTGTATAGTTAAGTGAATTTTTAGAATATTAATGTTTTAAGTTACAGTCATCTATATGTGTTTGAAACTACTAATCCCGGCTAATTATTAATTGATATTTAAAATGGATGGAAAAAATTAGTTGTAGAAGCAACGTACAGCTACCCATTTTCTACATAATCCATACACACACAAAAATATAAGAGTTCCTATGGAAATGGAGTAAATATTGCATTCGGGCGTAGGCTATTAGACTACTTTGAATTAGGTCCAGATTCAGTCACTGAGAGATATGGGCCCCGGCCATTAGATTAATTATTCCGTCAGTATAATCCGTTCACCTTAGTCCATATTATTAAATAGAGAGAAGAAAAAAAAAATGTACAGTCATGTACTACTAAGTAGATTGGTTAATTACTATTAAGGGATAACTCAAGTGGTAAGAAGAAAATGCCCACACCTTAAAATTATGGATTTCAATCTCACTAGCTCCATTTGTGTTTTGGTGATAGAGTTGGATCATACACCCGAATTGAGAGTGAGTTACTATTTGAGATTTTCATGTCCTTATTAAGTTCAAATAGCATTAAAGTCTTTAGACGTCCGAATTGAAAATGGACTGCTATTTGAGACTCCTATGTAGTTATTAAATTCAAATAGTACTAAAATTTTCAGTTCTAATCTATTTTAAAAGCTAATCATCCCTATAGTAGATCTTCAATATATACCAAAAAATAAAAAGAGAAAGTAAATTGGTTAATTGATAGGAAAACATGCAGTATAGCTTCTGTTCGTAAACATTAATGTTCCTTTTAAAAAAAATTTATATATCCTGTCTAAACCTAAAATATGTGGTGCATATAATTGTATAAATGGTTATAAATCCGCAACTATTTCAAAGCTTTATTGTGCGGTGTGAATATATATATATATATATATATTTATATATAGGAATGCTAGAGAATGCGATCTCGCGGACCTTATAAAACGCGTGCGCATTACTTTTAACATCGTGTTTGTTAAAAAACAATTAAAATAAAAAATTCATAGTCTTTCTCGCACCTACCATCTCCGCATCCACCCACTCATCATCACTTGCATCCTCCCGTCATTATTCGCACCCAAATATGAAATAAACCAAAGCTTGCTCACTCCAAATTGCAAAGCAGACTAAGGCCTGACCTTTTATCAGTTTAGTCCGAGTCCCACCTCAGCTTTCTTCGACCATGAAGAAGAAAGATCAACACCACGTAGACAACAATGGTGAAGATATCGAGTTAACATTGACCAATCCATCTAGAGTCATGGTATCGACGTCGACCATGAATCCTCTCTCTAGTTATCTTGATTGTAATAGTCCTTGGGTACCTTTAGATCTAATAAAAAAGCTTGGGTCATTTTTATTATAAGCTTATATAACAATAAAAAACTGAGATAAAAAACACAAAGGAAGATAAGCTTTCTTAGCCATGGATATGGTGGTTGTACGGTTTATGGGTTTCTTTGCTCTAATGACAGAGAGAAAAGTTCTTTTTTTTTCTTTATTATTGATTTTAGTTTTTTTTTTCTTCCTTCATTGTTTAAGCATGTGTTTGTTTAAATAGATGAAGGGGTGAAGATGCATGCTTTTTGTTTTTCATAATTCGGAAGGGTGAAATAAAGTGGGTGTGGGTCTACTTCCGGCATTGTTACAAACAACTTTTGGCTGGAATTTTTTTTTTGGAGCTAAAGAGAGACCGACGATAGAGAGGCAGGAGAGAGACCAAAGAGAGAGGAAATTGACAGAAAGAAAATGTTTGTATTGTCATTAATGTAATATAGAGTAGTTTTCCACATATCATTTAAATAAAGGAAGTAGTACCGAGTGAGTTAGTACTTCAGGAGTACTGGAGTTTTTTCCCTTCGCATCCACCCATCCATTGTCTCTTGCATCCTCCCGCCAATCAATAATAGATATACAAAACCTCCACACAGAAGTTGCTAGCCACGACCAACTACACGAAGACCAATTTTAAATTGGAAGAAGAAGAAGAGGAAGAGAGCGGTTGGAATGGGAGTGAAAGAAAGACAAAGATGGTGAATTAGGAAATGAGTTTTGTGAAGTTTAAAGTTTGGGTGAATGGGTAGCAACTGGAAGAGACCGTGGTGTTGATCTTCTTCATGGTTGAAGAAAGCTGTGCAAGGGATGGGAGGAGGATATGGTGGGTGGGTGGATGTCAAGATGGTGGGTTCAAGACTGTGAATTTTTTTTTAACTAACGGAATGTTGAAAGTAACGCGCACGCGTTTCATAAAATCCGCGAGGTCGCGTTTTCTAACATTCCTGTATATGTATATGATCAGACTTTTCTTATGTACATAAGCTTTCATTTTCGTATTAGTAAATTATGTAAAAGGGAGGAAAATGGGTCGTATTCCCTTTGATATATCTTAATCTCACTAACAATATTAGCGCGCTCTCACTTGATGGGTTAGGTGTTGATCACCCATTGCTAATAAATAACATGGTAAATTATTATTAACAGTTTTCATTGATTTGCTCCTCCCAGAAACTAATATATAACAATGGCATCTCTACGTTAAACCAAATTAAATATATTAGTAATATTTCTCTCCCACAACTTCTCTGCCTCATTCGGATCAGGAAAATATCTCTTTCAAATTAATAGCATGCACACCATGCGCCACTTCATTTTAATTCGTTGACTATTCGTGTATACCTCTAGCCAATCCCATACTCTTTGCATTGAAAAAATTCTACAAAATCAATTACAAAAAAACAAAAAATTCCACAAAAATTTAAATTTCTAATACACCTCCCGCAAGTCGTCCTTCCCAACCCCACTGTCTCAATATCCCAATAGTACACATACACACACCATGACATTCACACAGTGACCTTAACAAATAAATGTATATCTTTTTCAAGCATCTTTTCCGGTACGCCGTACATGCTTACAACTGGGGAGATTACAACTGCGCAGAACCAAGTTGTACTCAAAGCTTAACTAAGTTTCTAATTAATTTCAGATCGACCAGCAAGTCTTGGTCATGAATTTAGACTTTTAATAGTTGTCCATACCAGCTACCTTTGTGTCGAATATTAAATTGGATGGAAAATTGGTCACACAGAAGCTACCTAACTACTCATTTTCCACATACTCTATATAATCATCCATACACATCACAAACACAAGAATATATATATATATATATATATATATATATATATATATATATATATTAATTTTTATAATCATTCAAAATTTTGAATAAAATTCATCTAGAAGATACCAAAATATATTAAGTAAATTGAAATAATATTCATACAAATATTATATATACACACACACACACACACACACACACACACACACCCTTAATTTATAATCATTCAAAATTTTGAATAAAATTCATCTAGAAGATACCAAAATATATTAAGTAAATTGAAATAATATTCATACAAATATTATATATACACACACACACACACACACACACACACACACACCCTAACATAAAATAAAACGGAATTGAATTTACGTTAGCACGTCCGTGCACGATTTGCAGGCTGTCCAAACAGTTGCATTTTACAGAAGAAGAAATCTGATTAGCCCCAAAAATATTGACTAATAATAGTCACTGAAAAAGCAAATTAATGAGATCTAGATCATCGGTCTGTATTTGGCAATTGGCACCAAGAATTACATTAAAAGCAGTCGTGGATACACTGTGTGAACGAATAGAAACAGGCTACATATCAACGGTACAATAAATAAAACAATAACTATTCCGACGTATATGTTGTTTGGTAATACTAATACGGTACGTAATACCAAAATATTTTGCCAATTAAATTATATGATATCGTATGCGACCGACGACTCGCCAACCACCAAGTCACCAGCCCTTGAAGGACTCCGAAATGGCGTCATCTTAGACTTGTCTTGGATCCAATTACATCATCTGTATCAGAATTTCCAACACAGCCTTCGATATAAAATCCTAGCCATTTCCTCATATAAACACATCCAAACCAATATAATACATATCAATCATGGCGTTCTTTCAAAACCTCTCCATCTTCACCTTCCTTTTACTCACTCTCGCCTTTCCTTTCGCAAATGCAGCCACTTTTGAAGTCCGAAACAACTGCGGCTTCACGGTTTGGGCAGCCGCAGTCCCGGGAGGTGGCCGCCAGCTCGACCAAGGCCAAACTTGGCCTTTCAATGTCGATGCCGGCACAAAGGGAGCTCGCATATGGGCACGAACAGGCTGCAACTTCGACGGAGCAGGTAACGGCAGATGCCAGACCGGTGACTGTGGTGGAATCCTACAGTGCACCGCCTATGGACAACCTCCCAACACACTCGCCGAGTACGCACTCAACCAGTTCAACAACTTGGATTTCTTCGACATCTCTCTGGTCGACGGGTTCAATGTTCCCATGGAGTTCAGTCCCACATCTAATGGGTGCACCCGCGTGATCAGATGCACCGCTGATATCAACGGTCAGTGTCCCAACGAGTTAAAGGCACCGGGCGGGTGCAACAACCCCTGTACCGTGTTCAAGACTGACCAGTATTGCTGCAATTCTGGGAGCTGTGAGCCCACCGATTATTCGAAATTTTTCAAGAGTCGTTGCCCTGATGCTTATAGCTATCCTAAAGATGATCAGACCAGCACTTTTACTTGCCCTGGTGGAACAAATTACAAGGTTGTCTTCTGTCCTTGAAGCACTACTTGATCATTGCAGATGATCATCACCATCTTCTCCAAATGCAAACCTTTATTAGTACGTATATCTATATGTAATGCCAATAAAATATCAAGCTCTGAGGTGATCAAAGTGCTTGCTCTGTACGTGTTACCCAGATAAATGTAACCGTATTTACATTGATATGCATCTTTCTAATTCCTTTGTTTAATTTCCATTAATACCTCATGCGTTTATTATATATATTATTAATAAACGCATATTATTAATTATTTATGTAGCTTATAATTATGCTTCTAGATGCTCTTCTTGGACCGGCAAGTATAGTTTGGATGTTGTAAGTTTGATTATCATTTTTTAATAATTAAGTCCCTTATAAGTAATAATATCCCACATGGAATCCATCCAAATCGTAGCTACAACACAAGTTTTTCTACAAAATATGTTCCACCTAAAGACAACATAACTTATCAGACTGCACAATAAGAATTTGGAAAACATGATGAGTTAATGTATGTTTTCTACTTGCAGAAGTATAAATCCAGAAAAAATCCTTATTAGATCCATTCAACCATTTTCCATGCCTTTGTCTAGTTTCACCGGGCACTGGAGAAAGTGAGACCACCATTTACCAATTTGCTTAATCACAAAGCCATACTTAGGTCAATCCCAGTGACTGAGAAGCTGCGTAACATAATTACAGAAACTGTAGCACTAGTTCTGATCTTGAAATTGCTAAATTGAATACTAAGAACAGTCATATGAAGGAACAAACAGTCATATGAAGGAACAATGAGCAGTTAAAACATCAACAAGAAGTTCAATAGTTAGGCAAAGATACAGATTGATGCTGACACATGGTAATTGGTAAATATTGTTATCTCTTCTCCAAATGACTTGAAAGTGAAAAAACTCAAACAAAATCAGAAGCGCAAGTAGAAACTGTGGCAACATACCTTTTACAATTGTATTTTGCCATGACCTGGTAAAGATTGATAGTGCCAACCAAGTTATTATCAAAATAACGACGAGGCTGTGCGACACTCTCTCCTACAGCTTTCAGCCCAGCAAAATGGATTACAGCATCAAATCTGTGTCGTGATCACCGTCATACAACAACATTAATACCAAAGTACTAAGAACTAAATGCAGAAAAATTGGACTGATAATACTGTGAAAGATGGGCTATAACGTTAAATTGAAAGCCCTACAAAAAAAAATAATTAAAATTTAAATGAAGCACAAGTCAAGAATCAGAAACCTGTTCTTAGAAAACAGCTTCTCCAAATCGTCTTTATTCCTGAGATCGCCCTGAAACATAATCAAGTAAGTGAGCTCATCAATTTAAAGCCAAACTCCCAATGCACCATTTACAGCTAAAAGCTGTTCGAAAATAGAAAGAAAAAACGATCTTTAAAATTCCAATACTGCCAACAAAACCCAAAAAAAAAATAAAAAAAATCTTGAACTCTCAAGCGATTAAGCTCCACTTTCCTAAAACAAGAACAGGTAAAAAACTTTCCTTTTTCAATCAACACCATTTTCTCGGGAAACCCAGACAGCGCAGGAAAATAAGTAAGCCTTGCTACAAGAAACAAGCCCCATACCAGATGGAATTGGAGCTTCTTGGAAAGCTGAGGTCCCACCAAGTCCTTAACCCGATCAACAGCGTCAAGTCCCACAGCTAACTTATCAAATTTAACAACTTTATTCAACTACTATAGAGCATAGAATTAATATTCTTAATCATTTGAAGATTGAAGGTGTATAATTATTACCATTTATCTTAGGAAGAGGTAATAATTTAGGAATAAACATATTTAGGTAATAACTATATATATATATATATATATATATGAGAAAAACACAATTATGCAAATGTATGTGACAGGGCTACTTCTACTTGACAATGTAAAGGTATAGTACTCTTTCAGGTGTACAATAACTATGCTATGATGCAATTTTCCATTAATTGGAGCCTTCTTGTTTTTGCTTATTCTAATATTAATTACCATTTCCTTATGAACTTATTAATGAAAACTGATGAGTACTATAGATAGGCCTTCCAATATGCGAAGGGCATCTTAAAAGCTGAAATGTGCTTCAAATGTAAGCAAAAAAAAGATGCAGTACGTTGTCATGCATAAAGGGAATTAATCATGTTATTCCACGTATATGCATAAATGTGGAAAAAAGGATTGATAATGCAACAAGAATCAAATTAAAAGAAAAATATGGAACAATCTTAAACTATTAATTCCAAGAAGATTCACCAAAAAAAAAAAAAAAAAAACCAAAGAAACTATGTCAAGAAGAATTTAGCTCTAGCTGTGACGACCTGAGTGGGCGGGTGCGAGAGGCATCAGCAGCTACCTGGTGTCCAGTCCCACATCGTCTGGGTGGTGGAGGAAAGATTTAAAACAAAAGAGGGTTCCTTAATAAGAACCGAGGCCTTTTCAGAGCGTTTGACTAAGGGGTTCGTAGGAATTCCAAAGTTAAGCGTGCTCAGGTGTGAGCAATCCTAGGATGGGTGACCTCCTGGGAAGTCTGATAAAACCCCATACCGTTGGTTTTCAGAGCCTTTGACTAAGGGGTTCGTAGGAATTCCAAAGTTAAGCGTGCTCAGGTGTGAGCAATCCTAGGATGGGTGACCTCCTGGGAAGTCTGACAAAATCCCATACCGTTGGTCATGCGGTGGCTAAATTGGGACAATATCGGTTGGAAAGGGACCAGAGGAGCCCAGTGGAAAGCGTTAGACCTGATCGGGGGACCCCAGTGTGGGGTGTTACAGGTGGTATCAGAGCCTGTACCCAACCGGAAGTGTGCCGACGAGGACGTTGGGCCCCTAAGGGGGTGGATTGTGACGACCTGAGTGGGCGGGTGCGAGAGGCACCCAGTGTGGGGGTGTTACAGGGAAGTCTGACAAAACCCCATACCGTTGGTTGTGCGGTGGCTAAATTGAGGACAATATCGGTTGGAAAGGGACCAAAGGAGCCCGGGAAGCGTTAGACTGTCGGGGACCCCATATGGGGTGTTACAGGTGGTATCGAGCCTGCACCAAAAAGTGTCGACGAGGACGTCGGGCCCCTAAGGGGGGTGGATTGTGACGACCTGAGTGGGCGGGTGCGAGAGGCATCGGCAGCTATCTGGTGTCCAGTCCCACATCACCTGGGTGGTGGAGGAAAGGTTTAAAAGGAAAGAAGGTTCCTTAATAAGAACCGAGGCCTTTTCAGAGCATTTGGCTAAGGGGTTCGTAGGAACTCCAAAATTAAGCGTGCTCAGATGTGAGCAATCCTAGGATGGGTGGCGTTAGACCTGACCGGGGGACCCCAGTGTGGGGGTGTTACACTAGCTATATATATATATGATAAGCATTTACCACTATAAGCCATCAATTTTGCAAGCACCATGCCACTGGATAACTGGTGGTTATAAGACCAAGTTTACAACATTATTCTGAAGGATGATAGTGAAGTCATGTCACTAAGGAAGTTGCTATGTAATCTCTGATTGATGCTTTTATGAGCAGTTTGGCAACCAAGAAAGAAAGGAAAGTGTAAAAGGAAAAGGAAACCAGAACAGAAAAAGAGGGAAAAAAAAAGATTGCATGTCAATGTCAACATTGGAAGATGCAACAGCAGACACTAGTATATTTTGCCCACGCAACATTAACAGAAGCTAAATCCTTTAATTTCCACATCAAAATATGCATATTCCAGCCATCTTTACTTTTAACCTACGAATTCAGAGAAGAAAATTAAACCTTGTTTGGAGTTCATGATAAAGTGTCCACGTAGGTGTACAGGTGACATCAGAAGAGGTAGCTTATATAAACAGTGGTGGACATATATATGAATGTTCTCTTCCTTATAATTGAATTGGAGTATTTGTGAAAGTGATCACTGAGTTCTTCAATATGAATTCAGGACTGCTACCCATTAACATGGATTCTGTGTGCAAGGTTAGAGGAGTACTGGAATAGCAATACGCATGTACTGTTTTGATGACTCATCACATGCTCATCTGTTACTGGGTGCACAAACCAGCTACTACTTACCATTAGATGTAGTTGAAGCACATTCAAGGAAACACATTGCAAGTAGAGACCAGCAAATGAGAAATGACTGTCCTTCTTCTGTTATCATTAATTATCACCAACAATGCATCTCATTTAGCAGTTAATTAAGTACTTCCAAGAACTAAGGCATCCAACTCTACAAAACAATTGCCAACACCAAGCTGAAATTACTTTCTCTCATTAGAGCACTCTGAGAATTATCACTATCTCCACTCCATCAATGTTGTCTATATAACTAAATGCAGACATGTACTACATTAGTACACTTGTGAAGTAGAAGGAGAAGTTCATCACCATATAATATACTTCTTGGGAAAAAGGGAAAACTCCAAGAAACCATGCATGAATTTTTATTCCCCTAGGTAGTTGGAAAGTCTATCACTCATCCATATGTTTGTTAACCCTCCCAAAATGACTACAACATATATAAAGAACCCAAAAAGTAGTTATATATATATATATATTTTATCAATTTCCAAATTGATATATTAATATGCAATTACCTTTGTCGGACACCCAATCCGTGTTACATGGACCCCCTCTCCGTGTTTGTGAATTACATAGAATTAGAGGAGAAGAAATGGCATTTTATAGGCGTTGTTTCATTATAATTGGGAAAGAAGAAAAAATAATTTGAGACAAAGTAATATATGAGTTTCTATGTAAATGGTAACTAATCTTACAGTAGGAAAAGTATATATATATATATATATATATATATGCAATTACCTTTGTCGGACACCCAATCCGTGTTACATGGACCCCTCTCCGTGTTTGTGAATTACATAGAATTAGAGGAGAAGAAATGGCATTTTATAGGCGTTGTTTCATTATAATTGGGAAAGAAGAAAAATAATTTGAGACAAAGTAATATATGAGTTTCTATGTAAATGGTAACTAATCTTACAGTAGGAAAAGTATATATATATATATATATATATATATATATATATGTGTGTGTGTGTGTGTGTGTGTGTGTGTGTGTGTGTGTGTGTGTGATGGATATATCATATTAATTTCCTATTCCTTGTTTAACTAAAATATTATTTATATCTACCACAAATTTGAGACGAGAGGCACTGCGAGAAACGTTCGTTTTCTTTCACCTAAACAAAGATGCAAATATATGTTTCCGACAAAACACAATGGTTTAATTCTTCCTTATTAGTTATTAACTCAATAAGATCATGAACTATAAAATTCACATGCATGATTCCATTTCCTTTGCATGAAAAGTTATTAAAATTAACACGAGTAAGATGGTATATATAGCCAACTTACATGGTCATTGTCTCACCGACAATGAGATGCCACGGGTCGAAGACGTACTGCTTTTGCTACGATATTGTTTTTGTTTAATAGTACTCTCTCTGGGGACTTTTCTTCTTCTTCTTCTTCTTGTGTGTAGGCTATTCTTTATGGATTATATGCATGATTTGGGGACCCAATTCGTACTACAATTTAATAGGTGTTCGTAACAACTTCATCTCCAACCTCATCTTCTAATCTATTTTTCTGTTTTAATTTGTTTGCTTCTCTCCTTAATTTCCACTTCAAGTCTCATCAATATTTAGAAAGCAACACATATAACGTCATTCTTTTTCCTTTCTTGGTTATAGTCTACTGAAACTGGTACAAAGCGCAAAAACGATGACCAAAACACTTAAGCATACGCTAAATTCCAATGTTGATTTTGGATTTGGATTAGCCACGTATTTGGCCTGCTTACATTCCACGTACACCTCCATCTTTTCACTTGTCTTCAAGCACTAAAGCCAGCAAAAACTTGACCCTAAACAATAAACATTATCTCTCAGAATTTTCCAATATGGAGTATCAAACACGCAACCACCATCTTCATCTCTATATAAACTTCCACATTCCCTAGTAAAGTTCTCATCATCACTAATACTCCTCAAAATGGGCCATTTCAAAAGCCTCCAAGTTTTCACCTTCCTCTTCATCACTATCTCTTTCGGCTTCGCAAATGCAGCCAGGTTCGACATCCGAAACAACTGTCCCTACACTGTCTGGGCAGCTGCCGTGCCCGGCGGCGGTAGGAAGCTCAACAGAGGAGAGACCTGGACTCTAAACGTGAACCAGGCACCAAACAGGCACGCATATGGCCTCGAACCAAGTGCAACTTCGACGGGTCGGGTCGTGGCAAATGCGAGACCGGTGACTGTGGAGGTCTTCTGGAATGCAAGGCCTTTGGACAACCACCCAACACGCTCGCTGAATATGCGCTTAACCAGTTCGGCAAGAAGGACTTCTTCGACATCTCTCTGGTGGACGGGTTCAATGTTCCCATGGAGTTCAGCCCCACGTCTAATGGGTTCAGTAGGGGAATCAAATGCACGGCTGATATCAATGGACAGTGCCCGAACCAGTTGAAGGCACCAGGTGGGTGTCATAACCCATGCACCGTCTTTAAAACTGATGAGTATTGCTGTAATTCTGGCAAGTGTGGTCCCACCAACTTGTCTAGGTTCTTTAAGGATCGGTGCCGGGATGCTTATAGTTACCCTAAGGATGATCCGACCAGTACTTTTACGTGCCCTGAAGGGACTAACTATAGGGTTATCTTCTGCCCTTGAAGCAATACCATATATATATTGAGAGAGAGTTTGTAATAATAATGTAAAGCTTTAATAAGGACTGGTGCACAGGTAGTACTGTTGTGCCCGGACTGTTATACTCGCTTCTAGCTATTTGGGGTTGTACGTACAGCCTAATAATAATATGATCTTATCCATATATATAAATATATATGTGTTTTATATATCTTTGATTTATTGTTTTATAATACAACCAAAATTAGAGATTAATAATCCTGAATCGTGGTTAAGGGATGGTGGGAAATATCTTATTGGTTATAGGATTTATATCATGGATTTGGTCGTACATTACATGTGTTTTTTAAAATATTTATCTAGTTTGATAAGAAAAAATTAAAAGAGAGATTTACTTCTATAAGAAAACCATGATATGTATCAAAAGAAAAAAAGAAGAAAAAGAAAGAGAAACAGAAACCATGATGGCAAAAAGTGAATATATAGTTTCATTAATATATACTAGTTTCTTAACATTAAAAATTAATTTAAATTGCACATATGATCGTCTTTTTTGAAATTTAATTAGAAAGGAACTCTTAACTAGTATAAATTTATAGTTAAATTGCTTTACACCGATCATAAAAATTTTAGGGTTTTTGACTCAATGGTCAGACCCAATATCATTTGAATTTTTTTAGCCCATTTTTTTCAAAATAATTATTTATTCTAAAATTATAATAATACCTTTAAATGATGAATTATTTTTTTAGCCCGTTTTTTATAGTTTTTATAAACTATTTTTTAGCCACATATTTGAAATTGTTTAGATAAAGTTATAGGGAAAAAAAAGAAAAAGATTAGGATTAAAAACATCATGATAAGATTGGATAGATATTGAAGAGTTCATAAAAATTAAAATTTATAACAATATTGAAAAAAAAAAAATTCATCACTAACGAAGTACTTCGTCGTACTTCGACGAAGTGGACTTTTAACGACTGTTATATATTTAACCGTCGTTAAAGCCCACTTGTCTTATCCACAGTGGGCTTTAAGAACGGTTAAATATATGTTCGTTTGTTAAAAGCTCACTTCGAATGATAATATTTTTTTTACAAAATTTTAGTTTTTTTTTCTTCAATATCTATTAAAACTTTGTTAGAATTTGTTACTAACGAATTAATTCATTATAAATTAATTGCATAGATGTGAAAAAGAAAAAAGATGAAGGATATGGCAAGAAAAAAAAGGGAGAAAAACAACCTGAAAAAAAGGACTTCAAAGAAAAAAAATTGCAGTAGAATAGATGTTATAGGAAAAGATTACGATGAAGAAGATGAAAACTAAATAGAATAAAAGAAGCTGAAGAAAAAGAAGTTGCAAAAGAAAACTAAAGAGAAGACGATGACGACAGAGAAGATGAAAAAGACGACGACGAAGAAGATAAAGAAGACGAATACGATGAAAAAAAGAAAAGTGAGAAAACCTATAAATATTTAAATGGTATATTTGACTTTTTATTAAAAATATAACCAAAATAATAATTATACAAAAAACTGATAAAAAAATTCAAATGGATTGCACAAGTGATATGGCATAAAAAAATCCAAAATTTTAATCAACGGATCACAGCCGAGGCTTGAGGCCCGTATAAGAGTGAGCCTGGATTCAAGTATGGGCTCTTTGTTTTTGGTGGATGGCTGTTAGACTTTTTAAATTGTCCCAGTTTCAGCAACTGAGATACTCGCCTAGGCCGTAAGGTTTATTCCGTGGGGTTTAAGAGTAAATACACAGCCCACATGAATTTAATGGAAATTAAATTGCCCAGCCCACATGAAATTAATGAAAATTAATTTGTAATTCTGGATTATGTTTTTAATAATAACTAACACAGATTGAATAATGTTAACATAACTTTAAATGAAGCAAATAACACATTATTGCTCCCTCATTTGTCATTATAATTGGTAAAAAAGTTGATATAACTTGTTTGTTACTCTTAATTTATTTTATTTTTATAATATTTTTTGACAGGAAAAAAAAAAACAAAAAAAGAAGTCATGGTACGTACCTATAGGGGCTCTAGCATTATTGTATTCTTAATATCTTTTTGCATGAGAAAATTCTCGGCTGTTGCTTACTAGTCGAGTAATTGACGGTGCAGATAATTTTCCACAAACCCAGAAGGGCCATCCTCAGCTGTAACTAGTCAAGTCAATGGTGGTGCTTCTTTTATCTTTAGGACTTGGTAACAGCTTGCAGTCCACACGTTAACTTCTATATATCTCTCTAGGCTCTAGTTGATTGATAAAACCTATATGCATCAACATGGCAACCAAAACACAATATTATTCCCCTATAATACAATATCAATCATGGCCTTCTTTCAAAACCCTCTCCATCTTCACCTTCCTTTTAATCACTCTCGCCTTTCCTTTAGCAAAAGCAGCCACTTTTGAAGTCCGAAGCAACTGCTTCTTCAGGGTTTGGGCAGCCGCCGTCCCCGGAGGTGGCCGCCAGCTCGATCCTGACCAAACTTGGTCTTTCAATGTCGATGCCGGCACGAAGGGAGCTCGCATACGGGCACGAACAGGCTGCAACTTCGACGGAGCCGGTAACGGCAGATGCCAGACCGGTGACTGTGGTGGGGTCCTACAGTGCACCACCCATGGACAACCTCCCAACACACTCGCCGAGTACGCACTCAACCAGTTCAACAACTTGGATTTCTTCGACATGTCTCTGGTCGACGGGTTCAATGTTCCCATGGAGTTCAGCCCCACGTCTAATGAGTGCACCCGCGGGATCAGATGCACCGCTGATATCAACGGTCAGTGTCCCGGGGAGTTAAGGGCACCAGGCGGGTGCAACAACCCCTGTACCGTGTTCAAGACCGACCAGTATTGCTGCAATTCTGTGAGCTGTGGGCCCACCGATTATTCGAGATTTTTCAAGGATCGTTGCCCTGATGCTTATAGCTATCCTAAGGATGACCAGACCAGCACTTTTACTTGCCGTGGTGGAACCAATTACAGTGTCGTCTTCTGCCCTAGTAAAGGTAATACATACGTGCTAGCTATTGTTTATGTCATGGGAAAGACTATTTATTTTTTTATTTATATTCAACTACAATGTATTTCTCAATTAGTTCATCTAGGAAGAGAACCATTAGACTATTGAAATTAAGAAGGGGAGGGGTAATAGTTATAAGAAATTTTAATCACAAAAATAATGAGAGGGTTTGAATGTGAATTTTGTCCAAAATTAAGGGGCACAAAAGAAAATATATTATAGTTTAATTATAACCCATTTGATAACGGGATTGTTTTTTTTTTTTTTCTTTTGAATTCTATATAATTTACTTTATTTAAGATTAGCTAAGATTTATTAAAATTTATTAATCTTATTATTTTACTATAAATGTGAAAGAAAAGAAAAAATATAAATATTAAATAAAAAACACTTTTTAAAATAATTTTATTTTTTTTCTAAATTATTTTTAAACTCAATTGATTTTTTTTAAATTATTTTTAAACTCAATTGAATAGTCTAGTTAACGATAATAAATTCTAATTAACTTTTAAAATAAATAAATTACAAACAGCTCAAAAAAAAAAAAACCACTTAATAATAAAACTATCAAACGGGCGTTAATTAATGCTGAACATGGGGTTGGTGATTCTTCATTTTTATACGACTTCATAACATCTAGTCCACACGTTTCTATCGATCCCTCTGATTAATTCATAAAACCTTTGAAACTATTTCTACCTTATTTTGTGTCACGAGTGTCATGATTTTATATATATATATATATATATACACCTTTAAATTAAGCGTTATGCAATTGCTTAATTTGCATTAAATCAATTCACCTTCTATATATAATTGGCTATATATATGCAGTTCCCATCCCAAATTTCACCACAGAACAAATGCACATCCAAAACAACTGCTCCTACACTGTGTGGGCTGCGGCGAATCCCGGTGGTGGAAGGCAGCTCAACAAAGGAGAAACATGGACACTTAATGTCACAGACCAAGGCCGCATTTGGGGCCGAACCAACTGCGATTTCAACGAAAACGGGCTTGGAAAATGCGACAGCGGTGATTGCGACGGCCTCCTCCAGTGCCAAACTGATGGTCGAGCTCCCTTCACCCTTGTCGAATACTCAATAGGCGACAATACGGATTACTTGAATATCTCCCTATTGGATGGCTTCAACGTTCCCATTGGAATTAGCCCCACCAATACTAGTTCCAAATCAAAGAATTGCCGGCCGATCAAATGCGCCACCGATGTCAATGAGCCTTGCCCTATGGAGCTCAGAGACCCCGGTGGCTGTAACAACCCTGCACAGTGTTTAGAAACGATCAATTTTGTTGCCATTCTAACATTTGTGAGCCAACTAATTATTCCAAGTTTTCAAGCATCTATGCCCCGATGCTCACAGCTATCCACGTGATGATGCCGCTACGGTAATTTCTTGCCTAACTGGGACTAGTGACTACAATATTATGTTCTGCCCTTGAGCATTTGCTAACGAATCAAATACAACCAACCACGTCCCTTAGGGATAGTCCAGTGGTTTAATCCACTCCTTCTCTCTTATCAAGTAGATTTTGGATTTAAATAGCCAATCAAGCATCCCAGTAATATTGTTTACTATTTCCATTAGAAAGTTCAAATACCAAAAATAAAATAAAAATACAACCAACCACTTTTAATTTTTGTTTTGTTTTTTCTTTATGTTTATTTGACATGCGTTATGATTGAGGGGATAAAAGGTACGTTAATTTGCATTCAATTCTTTTGAGCAATGTTCATCAAAAAAAATTCTTTTGAGCAATGAAAATATTTAATCACGATATAATAATATACGTTGTTGACATAACATAATTAATATATATATATATATATATGTCTGTAGAGTTCTTTTACACATCATAATGCAAAATTGTATAGTTAATTACGAGTCATCTATATGTGTTTGAAACTATTAATCCCGGCTAATTATTAATTGATATTTAAAATGGATGGAAAAATTAGTTGTAGAAGCAACGTACAGCTACTCATTTTCTACATAATCCATACACACACAAAAATATAAGAGTTCCTATGGAAATGGAAACTAATTCTCTCTCTCTCTCTCTCTCTCTCTCTCTCTATATATATATATATATATATGACAAATAAATCATATTAATTTTCCATTCCTAGTTTAACTAAAATATCGTTTATATCTGCAGAGACACTGCGAGAAACTATTTTACTACCTTTTCTTTCACCTTAAAACATATTAAGATATTGCATTTTGGGTATGGGCTTAGAATGCAGAGGCCTGTGGAAGAGTAAATATTTCACTCGGGTGTAGGCTATTAGACTACTTTGAATTAGGTCCAGATTCAGTCACTGAGAAATATGGGCCGTGGCCATTAGGTTATTCCGTCAGTATATACCGTTACCGTTAGTCTATATTATTAAATAGCGAAAAAAAAATGTACAGGCCAGTATTACTAAGTAGCTTTTGGTTAATTGATAGGAAAACATGCAGTATAGTTTCTGTTGGTAAACATTAATGTTCCTTTTTTTAAAAAATTTATATATCCTGTCTAAACCTAAATTATAAGTGGTGCATATAATTGTATAAATGGTTATAAATCCGCAACTAGTTCAAAGCATGTGAAATTTACCAAACATTATATACTTTATTGTGCGGTGTGAATATATATATATATATATATATATATGTATATACATGTGATCAGACTTTTCTTATGTACATAGGCTTTCATTTTCGTATTAGTAAATCATGTAAAAAGAAGGAAAATGGGTCGTATTCCCGGCAACTTCTCTGTCTCATTCGGATCAGAAAAATATCATGCGCCACTACATTTTAATTTGTTGACTATTCGTATATACCTCCAGCCAATCCCATACTCTTTGCATTGAAAAAAATCCACAAAATCAATTACAAAAAACAAAAACAAAAAATAAAATTCCACAAAAATTTAAATTTCTAATACCTCCCGCGCAAGGCGTCCTTCCCAACCTCACTGTCTCAATATCCCACTAGTATACATACACACCGTGATATTCACACACTGACCCTAATATATACATACATGTCTTTTCAAGCATCTTTTAGGTTGTAAGCTTTTTGGTTTTACTCAAAGCTTAACTTTCTAATTACTTTCAGATCGACAAGCAGGTCTTGGTCATACATACTAGCGACCTTCCTGCCGAATATTAAATTGGATGGAAAATTGGTCACTCAGAAGCTACCCAGGTACTCATTTTCCACATACTCAATATACTTATCCATACACATCACAAACACAAGTATATATATATATATATATATATATATATATATATATATATATATATAATTAAAGATTACTTAAGTTTTATTTTATAATCATTCAAAATTTTGAATAAAATTCATCTAGAAGATACCACAATATATTAAGTTAATTGAAATAATATTATATATATATATATATATATATATATATACAACCTAAAATTAGTAAAATAAAACGGAATAGAATTTACCTTAGCACGTCCGTGCACGATTTGCAGGCTGTCCAAACAGTTGCATTTTAGAGAAGAAGAAATCTGATTAGCTCCAAAAATATTAACTAATAATAGTCACTGAAAAAGCAAATGAGATCATCAATATGTATCTGGTAATTGGCACCAAGAATTAAATTAAAAGCAGTCATGGATACACTCTGTGAACGAATAGAAATGGATAGAAATAGGCTACATATCAACCGTACAATAAATAAAACAATAACTATTCCGACGTATATGTTGTTTTGTAATACTAATACGGTACGTAATATCACAATGTTTTCCCAATTAAATTATATGATATCGTATGCGACCGACGACTAGCCAACCACCAAGTCACCAGACCTTGAAGGAGTCCGAAATGGCGTCATCTTAGACTTGTCTTGGATCCAATTACATCATCCATATCAGAATTTCCAACACGGCCTTCTATATAAGAACGTAGCCATTTCCTCAGACAAACACATACAAACCAGTATAATACATATCAATCATGGCTTTCTTTCAAAACCTCTCCATCTTCACCTTCCTTTTTACTCACTGTCGCCTTTCCTTTGGCAAAAGCAGCCACTTTTGAAGTCCGAAACAACTGCCGCTTCAGGGTTTGGGCAGCCGCCGTCCCCGGAGGTGGCCGTCCGCTCGACCAAGGCCAAACTTGGTCTTTCAATGTCAACGCCGGCACGAAGGAAGCTCGCATATGGGCACGAACAGGCTGCAACTTCGACGGAGCCGGTAAAGGCAGATGCCAGACCGGTGACTGTGGTGGGATCCTACAGTGCACCGCCTATGGACAACCTCCCAACACACTCGCCGAGTACGCACTCAACAAGTTCAACAACTTGGATTTCTTCGACATCTCTCTGATCGACGGGTTCAATGTTCCCATGGAGTTCAGTCCCACGTCTAATGGGTGCACCCGCCGGATCAGATGCACCGCTGCTATCAACGCTCAGTGTCCCAAGCAGTTAAGGGCACCAGGTGGGTGCAACAACCCCTGTACCGTGTTCAAGACGGACAAGTATTGCTGCAATTCTGGAAGCTGTGGGCCCACCGATTACTCGAGATTTTCAAGAGTCGTTGCCCTGATGCTTATAGCTATCCTAAAGATGATCAGACCAGCATTGTTACTTGCCCTGGTGGAACAAATTACAAGGTTGTCTTCTGTCCTTGAAGCACTAGTTGATCATTGCTGATGATCATCACCATCTTCTCTAAATGCAAACCTTTATTAGTACGTATATCTATATGTAATGCCAATAAAATATCAAGCTCTGAGGTGACCAGAGTGCTTTATTAGTACGTATATCTATATGTAATGCCAATAAAATATCTAGCTCTGAGGTGATCAAAGTGCTTGCTCTGTACGTGTTACCCAGATTAATGTAACAGTATTTACATTGGTATGCCTGTTTCTAATTCCTTTGTTTAATTTCCATTAATACCTCATGCGTTTATTATATATATTATTAATAAACGCATATTATTAATTATTTATGTAGCTTATAATTATGCTTCTAGATGCTCTTCTTGGACCGGCAAGTATAGTTTGGATGTTGCAAGTTTGATTATAATTTTTAATAATTAAGTTTCTTATAAGTAATAATATCGCACATGGAATCCATCCAAATCGTGTGCTTCTTCAAACAACTTATGCAATAAAATAAATTTGCGGTCAAGTACTTAGTGTAAGTTTACACCTTTTTTTTCTTTTTTAGAAACCCACACGTTCGATTAGTCCATTCAAACGATTCTTGACAAAACTGTATCGAGAATAGATTCGTCTTTAAATTCTACCGAAATTTCTATTAAAATTTCAATAGAACCTCCTTTAAAATTTGAATTATCTTAATTTTATACCTGTAACGAAATACAATTTAAATATCTTCAGTAGCCATAGCAATTATTATTGAAGATATCACAATAAATATAATTATATTCTCTATAAATATAAATAAATATAATTATGAGAGATACACTCTTTGAATGGATAAGTGATAAAAATATAAAATAAAATATTTAAGTTATTCTATATTTTAGAATATAAAATAATAAACAAATATTATATAGTAAAATATGATTTAAAAATTGAATATTAATAATAACAAAAAAATATTTTTAATTAATAAATTCTCTATAATTCTCGAAAACTATGTACGCCAAGTCAATCTAAAATGAGAAAGGAGAAAACCATCGTACTATCCTTAATAATTATATGGTAGTTTCAAAATGATAAAGCACTTAGCGAACTTTAAAAATTAATTTATATTGTCTGTCACTGTTGGACTGATACATATAGAATATTTGGTAATAGATATGCATATAGATAATTAAGATTAGGCAATTAGCAGACTATCCTCCTTTATTAAAAGAAGATGTAGATGTGTCATTATGTAAATTAATGCATCCAAAGAGCCGCCCACCATTATATAACCCACATACAAACCCATTAATTAATTGCCAAACACATAAGAAATCTCACTAGCCACATACTGAAAACACATGAAGAGCTCCTTGGTACTCCACCACCTCCAATTCTTCACGCTCTTCTTCGTCTCCTCCAATGCATCCACCTTTGTGGTTCGCAACGAATGCCATTACACTGTCTGGGCAGGTGCCAACTCCTGTGGCGGTCGCTGCCAAGACAGAGGCCAGAGCTGGACACTCCAAGTGCCCGCAGGGACTGCCACAGCAAGTATCTGGGGCCGAACCAATTGCAACTTCCATAGAGACGGTCGAGGCCACTGCCATGCAAAGGTTGGGGCAATCCACCAAACACCTTGGCGGAATATGCACTAAACCAACATGGCAACAAAGATTTCTTTGACATATCCTTAGTTGACGGTTTCAACGTTCCTATGGAGTTTAGTCCAACTACGGGTGGGTGTAAGGGAATTAGGTGCACCGGAGATCTCAGAGGACCGCCGGAGGGTGTCATAACCCGTGTACGGTGTTTAAAACCAATGAATATTGCTGCACAAAGGAGCAAGGTAGCTGTGGACCCACACGTTTCTCGAGGTTCTTCAAGTCTCGGTGCCCAGATGCTTATAGTTATCCACAAGATGATCCTACAAGCACTTTTACATGTCCTGCCGGCACTAATTACAGGGTAGTGTTTTGCCCAACAGGGTCTCCTCATTTTCCTTTTCTTTGGAGATGGTTGGAAGGATGGCCGAGTGAGAAAGTTATAAATAGAAGTGTCTTTTATAATTATGTATAATTTTATGTTTGTACTCGTATTAACTACTTGTGGGGACTTGTATGCTTTTAGGTGTAGTTGTACTTAATTCTGCAACGTAGGATGCCTTTAAATAAAGACCGATATAACATTCATGTGTGTTGTCTTTCATCCAGACAAATTAAGGAAACAAAACTAGCTTATCATGAAAAATTAAAAAAGAAAAGGGCATATATATATATATATATATATATATATATATATATAAATCACTATTTTTCTCTCCTCTCACAAGCCTCGTAAAATTCATGGTATTCAGAAAATAATTTTCTTTTCTAAGACGGTCTAATTATATTTCTGTTTATATATATTAAACCTAAAGGATTTGGCATCATTAGTATTTAATTATATAATAACAAAAAGGAAATATCTCGTAAAAGTGGCCTGCTGCTTTGCTCATGTTTATCATGTACACGGCATTAGAGAAAATTACATTCCTTTAATTTACACTAAGGCAAGCATACATGCATACGGACTAGCTAGTTACAGATAATTATAAGTCTTATTTCTTAGGTACTTAATTAGTAAACACGCACTTTTGCCAACTCATTTATAAGTGAATATCGTCTTAATTTTTATAAGTAATTGAAAAATAAAAACAATTGTGAAGGGAAAATAATTTGCGGTTTACATTAATCAGTTCAAAACAAAATATAAGTGATCCTTTGGTTAATTACTTTAAAAACATTTCACCATACCATTGGGTTGAAGTACACCAATTCTTATCATTCAAATGCCCTTATCCTCACTTTAATTTTTGGCTTTCTCCGCCTAACTTGGTGAGGACACTTTATATACGAATCCCCTTTACCAAAAAAAAAGTATATTTAGAATTAAAGTTCCTTTTATAAACATGAAACAAAAAATGACGAGCCCTAGCTAGGCCTTTGACTTCATTATTAATTATTACATTGGACAATTGCTCTTGTAGGGATCATCGGGTTAATTATAATGCTCAATGCTTTTGGGAGGATTTGTATTACAACTTAACCTCAAGAGGTACACGCATGCAAGAAAAGCATAATATATTTTCGAATACATAATATATTGATCAATTCAGAACTTGTTCTAGATATCTACTATTAAATTAATATCTGGGACTGTGTTTATAATATCCACTATTAAATTAATATATATCTTGATCCTTGTTTATAGATCTGGGTTCTGCTTGGTATTTGATCATGAAACCGTGGAAAGTATATATTTAAGAATATATAAAGATCAGTGTTTTTTTTTTCTTGGTTTCTAATAAGTCATATACGAAAATATAAACCGCGCTATAAACGGTTTTGATCAATTTGCCCAATATCTCCTTTGAAACGAAACTAATTAAATAATATAATAGTAAACTAGTTAAATAATATAATAGTAAAATAATTGTTATACTACTGCCTATACCAACCGAACCAAGTGTAAACCCCATTAACTCAATATCCAAATAACCACATTCACGTGCACCATCCCACAATATACATGTAGATCTTTTTCAAGCATAGATATCTGCATATGCTTTCATGTCACCTATATATATATATATATATATATATATATATATATATATACTTGATGACGATATAATTGGATTGATTACAATGTTACTTAGTTTCTGCCTTTGCTAACTAATTATGACCAATTAATAGAACTTTTTTCATTAATTTATTTATTTTTGCAATATATGTCCACTATATTTGTATGTTTGGTGATCACTTGGTTTCTATGATACATATATTTAAATATATATATAAATGGACAGACTTCATAATTAATAATCCAAGTCTCCAACTAACGACAACTAGCATTCTAGTTTAACTTCCATTTGTAAAATTAAAGTCTTGGTAAGGATGACCATGTACGCTAGCTACTTGCTACTCATTATCCACAAAGTGTGTCCATATATACTCATCCATGTACACATACAAAAATATGAATAAATTAAATTTATATATAAGTTATTTTATTTTTATAATCATTTAGAAGATTAGGAAATTAAACTAAAACAATATTCATGCTCCAGATTTTATAAAATAAAATGGAATTGAATTACGTTACCACCTCTCTGCGTGATTTTGCGGACTGTCCAAATTAAGAAAATGCTTTTTAGAAAGAAGAAATCTGAGTAGCTGCAGATATATTGACTAATAATAATCACTTAAAAAGCAAATGAAATCACCTATATTGTAAAAATTAGCAGCAAAATTATACTGAAAATGGTAATCGACACTGCGTGAACGAATAGAATTGCATGCGGCGCAATCGATACAAATGACATCTTTCTGGTTTGTACGTTATCATATGTATAAAATCTGCATTCAATGTATAATATATTAATATTTTTATTATGTTAAGAATAATTCAATGGCACAATAAATAAATAATAACTGTTTGCAATATAAGTTATTTTGTTACACTAATTTTTTAGTAATTGACTATATAATATGAGTAACCCTACATAATTAATAAAGATGTTTCCTAATTTTATTTCCCAATTATAACGTGATATTATTATGTTGATTGATAAATTAATATATACTTAGAAGATAAATATATCCTTAATAGAAGTCGACTCAGAAGACACCAAGTAAGTAGGCAGGAGATCAAGATGGGATGCATTCATCAAGATGACTTCATCATCTATCAGAAATATACCCACACAGCCTTCTCTATATAAACCCCTAGCCATTTTAAAATAACAGCACAAATCCAAAACCAATATATCAATCTCACATTCCGCAAGATCATGGCCTTCTTTCAAAACCTCTCCATGTTCACCTTGCTTTTCTCATTGTAACAATTCCTTATGCAAAAGCAGTCACTTTCGAAGTCCGAAATAACTGTGGCTTCACAGTCTGGGCAGCCGCCGTCCCGGGAGGTGGCCGGCGTCTGGACAGAGGCCAAACTTGGTCTTTCAACGTCAACGCTGGCACGACGGGAGCTCGCATATGGGCACGAACCGGCTGCAACTTCAACGGAGGTGGGCGCGGCAGGTGCCTGACCGGTGACTGTGGTGGGATCCTACAGTGCACCTCCTATGGACAATCTCCCAGCACACTCGCCGAGTACTCACTAAACCAGGAAAACAACATGGATTCCTTCGACGTCTCGCTGGTCGAAGGGTTCAATGTTCCCATGGAGTTCAGTCCCACGTCCAATGGGTGCACCCGCGGGATTAAATGCACCGCTGATATGAACAGTCAGTGTCCCAACGAGTTAAGGGTACCAGGCGGGTGCCACAACCCCTGTACTGTGTTCAACACCGACCAGTACTGCTGCAATTCTGGGAACTGTGGGCCCACCAATTATTCAAGATATTTCAAGGATCGTTGCAGTGATGCTTATAGCTATCCTCAAGATGAGCAGACCAGCAATTTTACTTGCGGTAGTGGAACCAATTACAAGGTTGTTTTCTGTCCTTGAACCAGTACTAGATCATTGCTCGTGCTCACGATCATGATCATCTGCCATACATAGAAACCCTTTTTAGTACGTATACGTGTGCCAATAAATAAAAGAAAGAAGCACGCTTGAGGATGATCCAAGTGCTTGCTTTGTAAGTGTTACTGGGATAGTAACAACATTTACATTGATGCATAAGCAAACGAAGAATGACATTCGTTTACATAAGCATAATGTTTGTAATATTCCACAGCTTTTATTTCCAATACTCATGCTTTTACTATATGTATATATACATGTTACCCAATATATTAATGTAAAATATACTCCATATGATACATATCTATCGTATAACTATGCCTTTTAGATGCTCTTCTCGCACTGGTAATGGTAACGGTTACTATAGTTTGAATATTGTTAATATTTAGAATCTCATATTATAGTGAGATTGATAATTATTAGTTAAGTCGGGTAAAACTAACGTTATCGCACGTGAAATCCATCCTAATCGTATATATATGCTTTAGAACAACTTATTAAATAAAAATTATACAAATTAGTTTTTCTTAAAAAAATTTGGTATCAAAACAAATTCAATTCACAAATTGTTATGACAGAAAAAAATTCACAAGTCACACTATTCATTATATATTTAATTAAATCGTAAGTCGATCAAAGCTCAAAATTATGGAAAACATTTTGTACATGAGAAGAAGTTGAAAGCTTACTGCTTAGTTAAAATTACTTCACAAATTTTATTATTTTCTTTGGTCAAAAAGGGATTTGCAGCGAAGTTATTAGCATAAGTTTATCTAGAAGTCAAACAGTTATCGGTATTTTTAAACTATACGTACATCCAAATTAAGCTTTCTCCGTGATATGATATGATATATACTAAGCTTTTATTAACCTAATTTAAGAAAACCAAGCAAAAGGCTTTAAGACAGATTAATTAATTAATCGTTAATCTTCTCAAAAACATTAATTCGTTAGTTGACCCATAAATTTACCTTTTCTCTGCATGTATTCGTAACCATTAAAACTTGAAAATTTGGTGCATTTTCTTATGCAATTATTTTTGTTTTAATAAATCCATTTACAATAATCTTACGAACAAACACCGATCTCAAATCATTTTGGCTTTTATGGATTAATAAGTTTAGAAATTAAGAAAGAAATATGGTATTTTCTTAAGTTAATTAGCTAGCTAGACTTACTACGTACATACAATATATATATATATGTGTGTGTGTGTGTGTGTGTGTGTGTGCATTGACTAGTTGATTTATACGTGCGAGGATGTAAAGCAATTTCCATATGCATGATATACGTACTCTAACGAGTACTGCCAAGGATTATGCCTAAAAATTATATATCATCATCAAGCCGTGCACGATCGAAGTTACAAGTAGTCCGATGATGGTGAAGAAATATTTTATGTAGAACAACGTAACCCAGACATAAGGGCAACCTGACAGACCCAGCTCCAGGTTATAATACACGTTGTTGACATAACATAAATAATATATGTATATATTTATTTATTTCATATATGTTTGTTCAGTTTTTACACATCATAATACAAAATTGTATAGTTAAGTGAGTTTTAAGAATATTAATGTTTTAAGTTACGAGTCATCTACATGCGTTTGAAACTAGTAATCCAAATAGAGGATGACTAAATCAAAGATTCAGTTTGTTGAGGTCCTTTGCAGTGGGTATTGAAGAAGACGTTGAGAGTTTTGGCAGCAGAACCGTGAGTTCTTCGCAGGCACAATCTTGGCATCAGAGGCAGAAATAACAAGGTGCTTCAACGAATCCACGAATCGAATTTTGATGAGTCTATTCTTCCTGGCTTTGATGATAAGCTTTGGCTTCATTTCAATTGCCTTACTGCTCGGTACTAATGTTAATTCTTATTTGTTTTATATTCGTGCCTTTCTCTTTTTTGCACATTTACTTCGGCATTGCGTGTTTGGTTGCCGAGAAATTTGAATAAGCAAAGCAAAAGTAGGAATCGTCTTGTTGAAAAATGACAAACGTAGCGAGGTTTAAGATTCCTAGTATTCTTTTTATCTATATGCCTTTAATTTCGCATCTTAAAATATTCTTATCGTCAAGCTTAAGAATATTTACATTGCTTGCTGGAGGCAGCCTTCGAAAGCTTGAAGAAGATCTGTGTGTTTTATTTGCTAAGCAACCCAACTCAACCCACTACAAAGTTGCATATAGCGTTTCGGAGAAACAAAGTGAGTCATAAATTCCGAGAGAAATTCAGCTTTAGAGAAGCCAAAAAGGTAACTGTTAACTTTTAAAAGATTTATAATTATCTGTAACTAGCTAGTCCATATGCATGTATGCTTGCCTTTCTGTAAATTAAAGGAATGTAATTTTCTCTAATGCCGAGTACATGATAAGCGCGAGCAAAGCAGCAGGACACTTTTATGAGATATTTCCTTTGTTGTTATCATAAATAATTAAATACTAATGATGCCAAATCTTTTGGTTTTAAAATATATAAACAGAAATATAATTAGACCGTCTTAGAAAAGAAAATTATTTTCTGAACATCATGAATTTTACGAGGCATGTGAGAGGAGAGAAAAATAGTGATTATATATGCCCTTTTCTCTTTTTAATTATTCATGATAAGTCAACAAATACATAATTAATTAAATAGCAAACTAGCTAAGCTGGTTTTTCCTTTATTTAAGGGCATCCTATCTTGCACAATTAAGTACAACTACGCCCAAAAGCATAGAAGCACCCACAAGTACGTAACTACGATTACAAACATAAAAATATACATAATTATAAGAAGACACTTCTATTTATAACTTCTCACTCGACCATGCTTCCAACCATCTCCAAAGGAAAAGTAAAATGAGGAGAGCCTGTTGGGCAAAAGACAACCCTGTAATTAGTGCCTGCAGGACATGTAAAAGTGCTTGTAGGATCATCTTGTGGATAACCATAAGCATCTGGGCACCGAGACTTGAAGAACCTCGTGAAACGTGTGGATCCACAGCTACCTTGCCCCTTTGTGCAGCAATATTCATTGGTTTTAAACACCGTACACGGGTTATGACACCCTCCGGCGGTCCTCAGTTCGTTCGGGCACTGTCCCTTGAGATCTCCGGTGCACCTAATTCCCCTACACCCACCCGTAGTTGGACTAAACTCCATAGGAATGTCGAAACTGTCAACTAAGGATATGTCAAAGAAATCTTTGTTGCCATATATATTGGTTTAGTGCATATTCCGCCAAGGTGTTTGGTGATTAGTGAACTTTATTTTTAATAATTATATGGACAATCAGAATGTCAGTTTGTACATGAATTAGATGTCAACCGCCCTTGAAGCATAAGATTATAGCAACAAAGGAAACAGATTCAGGTGTAGGATACCCTTGCACATGGATAGCAAACAAAAACAGGTCTACAAGGATGGCAAACCCTGTATGTCTAGAAAAATCACATAGTATCATATTCATGTCTGTATGCATTTTTTATGCATGTTTTCATAGTCAAAAGGTATTGTCTATAAATAATTCAGAAAGAAAAAATCCAGAGTAATTTGTCCTCTAAAGAATATTTATTTCCTGCAATGCTTATTTTCTTGGTGATATTCCAATGAGTATTCTACAACCAGAACCACTCAACAAAATTATGACATAAATTATAAAATAGAAAAAAACTACCAGATTAGTATGGTAGATGACGGTCTTATGACATCGATGAATAGTACAGAAACGTTTGGTAGTCATGCATACCTTTAACAAAATTGAAAACAGCCATCATATCCCCATTCATGAATAAAGCCCTATGCTTGTGTTAGTGAAAGGACAAAATAGTTATTGCAGCCCGCTTATTTCTAAATTAATTCTTATTTCTTAGGTACTTAATTAGTGAATATCGTCTTAATTTTTATGAGTAATTGAAAAATAAATAGAAAAACAATTGTTTGAGGAAAACAATTTGCGGTTTACATTAATTAGTTCAAAACAAAATATAAGCGATCCTTTGGTTGATTACTTTAGAAAAATTTCACCATACCATTGGGTTGGAGTACACCGATTCTTATCATTCAAACGCCCTTATCCTTACTTTAACTATTGGCTTTCTCTGCCTAACTTGGTGAAGACACTTTATATACGAATCCCCTTTTCCAAAACAAAAAGTATATTTAGAATTAAATTCCTTTTACAAACATGAAAAACAAAATGACGAGGCCTAGCTAGGCCTTTGACTTAATAATTAATTATTACTTTGTACAATTGCTCTTGTAGGGATCATCATGATCTAGTTAGGTTAATTATAATGCTCAATGCTTTTCGGAGGATTTGTATTGCAACTTAACCTTAAGAGATACACGCATGCAAGAAAAGGATAATATATTTTCGAATACATAATATATTGATCAATTCAGAACTTGTTCTAGATATCTACTATTAAATTAATATCTTGGACTGTGTTTATAATATCTACTATTAAATTAATATATATGTTGATCCTTGTTTATAGGTCTGGGTTCTGCTTGGTATTTGATCATGAAACCGTGGTAAGTATATATTTGAGAATATATAAAGATCAGTTTTTTTCTTGGTTTCTAATAAGTCATATACGAAAATATAAACCCCACTATTAACGGTTTCGACCAATTTGCTCAATATCTCCTTTGAAACGAAACTAATTAAATAATATAATAGTAAACTAATTAAATAATATATTAGTAAAATAATTGTTATACTATTGCCCATACCAACCGAACCAAGTGTAAACCCCATTAACTCAATATCCAAATGACCACATTCACGTGCACCATCACCACAATATACATGTAGATCTTTCTCAAGCATAGATATCTGCATATGCTTTCATGTTACCTATATATATACTTGATGACGATATAATTGGATTGATTACAATGTTAGTTTCTGCCATTGCTAACCAATTATGACCAATTAACAGAACTTTTTCACGTTAATTTATTTATTTTTCCAATATATATCCACTATATTTGTATGTTTGGCGATCACTTGGTTTCTATGATACATATATTTAAATATATATATATATATATATATATATATATATAAATGGACGACTTCATATTTATTAGTCCAAGTCTCCAACTAATGTCGACTAGCATTCTAGTGTAACTTCCATGTGTAAAATTAAAGTCTTGGTAAGGATGACCATCTACGCGAGCTACTTGCTACTCATTATCCGCAAAGTGTGTCCGTAGATACTCATCCATGTACACATACAAAAATATGAATAAATTAAATTTATATATAAGTTATTTTATTTTTATAATCATTTAGAAGGTTAGGAAATTAAGCTAAAACAATATTCATGCTCCAGATTTTATAAAATAAAATGGAATTAATCGAATTTACGCTACCACCTCTCTGCGTGATTTTGCGGACTGTCCAAATTAAAAAATGCTTTTTAGAGAAATAAGAAATCTGAGTAGTTGCAGACACATTGACTAATAATAATCACTTAAAAAGGAAATGAGATCACCTATATTGTCTAAAATTAGTACCAAGAATTATATTAAAAACAGTAATCAACACTGCGTGAACGAAAAGAATTGCATGCGGCGCAATGGATAGAAATGGACTAGATAACTAGGCATGTTTCTGGTTTGTACGTTGTCATATATATAAAATCTTCATTCAATATATAATATATTAATATTTTTATTATGTTAAGAATAATTCAATGGTACAATAAATAAATAATAACTGTTTCCAATATAAGTTATTTTGTAACACCAATTTTTTGTAGTAATTGACTATATAATATGAGTAATCCTACATAATTAATAAAGATGTTTCCCAATTTAATTTCCCAATTATAACGTGATATTATTATTTTGATTGACAAATTAATATATACTTGAAAGATAAAATATATCCTTAATAGAAGTCGACTCAGAAGACACAAAGTAGGAGATGAAGTTGGGATGCATCCATCAAGATGACTTCATCTTACAGTTGGCTTGGTGCCAATTTCATCATCTGTCAGAAATATACCCAGACAGCCTTCTCTATATAAACCCCTAGCCATTTTTTTATAACAGCACAAATCCAAAATCAATATATCAATCTCGCATTCCGCAAAATCATGGCCTTCTTTCAAAACCTCTCCATGTTCACCTTGCTTTTACTCCTTCTAACAATTCCTTATGCAAAAGCAGCCACTTTTGAAGTCCGAAATAACTGTGGCCACACAGTCTGGGCAGCCGCCGTCCCGGGAGGTGGCCGGCGTCTGGACAGAGGCCAAACCTGGTCTTTCAACGTCAACGCTGGCACGACGGGAGCTCGCATATGGGCACGAACCGGCTGCAATTTCAACGGAGGTGGGCGCGGCAGATGCCTGACCGGTGACTGTGGTGGGATCCAACAGTGCACCTCCCATGGACAATCTCCCAGCACACTCGCCGAGTACTCACTAAACCAGGAAAACAACTTGGATTCCTTCGACGTCTCTCTGGTCGAAGGGTTCAATGTTCCCATGGAGTTCAGCCCCACGTCCATTGGGTGCACCCGGGGGATCAAATGCACCGCTGATATGAACAGTCAGTGTCCCAACGAGTTAAGGGTACCAGGCGGGTGCCACAACCCCTGTACTGTGTTCAACACCGACCAGTATTGCTGCAATTCTGGGAACTGTGGGCCCACCAATTATTCGAGATATTTCAAGGATCGTTGCAGTGATGCTTATAGCTATCCTCAAGATGAGCAGACCAGCAATTTTACTTGCGGTGGTGGAACCAATTACAAGGTTGTTTTCTGTCCTTGAACCAGTACTCGATCATTGCTCGTGCTCACGATCATGATCATCTGCCATACATAGAAACCCTTTTAGTACGTATACGTGTGCCAATAAATAAAAGAAAGAAGCAAGCTTGAGGATGATCCAAGTGCTTGCTTTGTAAGTGTTACTGGGATAGTAACAACATTTACATTGATGCATAAGCAAACGAAGAATGACATTCGTTTACATAAGCATAATGTTTGTAGTATTCCACAGCTTTTATTTCCAATACTCATGCTTTTATTATATATATACATATATATATATATATATATATATACATGTTACCCAATATGTTAATGTTAAAATATACTCTATATGATATATATCAATTATATAACTATGCTTCTAGATGCTTTTCTCGCACCGGTAATGGTAATGGTTACTCTAGTTTGAATATTATATATATTCAGAATCTCATATTATAATAAGATTGATTATTATTTATTAAGTCCGGTAAAATTAATGTTGTCCCACGTGGAATCTATCCTAATCGTATACATACGCTTTGGAATAGCTTATTAAATAAAAATTATACAAATTAGTTTTTCTTTTCAAAGAAAAAAAAGGTATCAAAACAAATTCAATTCACAATTTGCTATGACCGAAAAATATTAAATTCACAGGTCACACTATTCATTATATATTTAATTAAATCATAAGTCGATCAAAGCTCAAAATTATGGAAAACATTTTGCACATGAGTAGAAGTTGGAAACTTCACAAGGGTCAACAAAATGATTTGCAGTGAATCGTAATTTTGACTAGAAGTCAACACTTCATCTAAACCCACGTTCGAATAGTCCAAACAGTTGTCAGTATTCTTAAACTGTAAGAATATTCCAAACAGTTAATAGTATTCTTAAACTGTAAGTACATCCAAAGATGAAAAAGAAAAGAAAAAAGAATAAATTTGTATCTTTCTAAGTGATATGATATGATAATGGACTTACTACGTACATACAAAATATATATATATATATATATATATATGTGTGTGTGTGTGTGTGTGTGTGTGGGAGCGCAAGCGCTCGCAGTAGTTGATTTTTACGTGCGAGGATGAAAAGCAATTTCCATACGCACGATGTACGTACTCTCACAAGTATTGTCAAGGATTATGCCCAAAAATGTATATCATCATCAAGCCGTGCACTAGATATAGATAATAGGTCGTTCGAAGTTACAAGTAGTTCGATGATGATGAAGAAATATTTTATGTGGAACAACGTAACCCAGACAGAAGGGCAACCTGACAGCTCCAGCTCCAGGTTATAATATACGTTGTTGACATAACATAAATAATATATATATTTATTTCATATATGTTTGTAGATTTTTTTACACATCATAATGCAAAATTGTGTAGTTAAGTGAATTTTTAGAATATTAATTTTTTAAGTTTCGAGTCATCTATATGTGTTTGAAACTAGTAATCCAAAGAGAGGATAACTAAGCATTTACAGCTAGCTTCACTTTTGGACAAGCAAAGTCTTTGGTCATGACTTTAACTTCATTTTTTTGCAAAGGGAAGAGATTGCATTAGCACCAAAAAGAGAACCCGTAAGACAGGAGAGGGAATAAGATTTACAGTAAATTCATCAAAAACAAAAGGCCTTTCAGTAGAGAGGGACAGCTTTGCTGCTGCGTCTGCAACACTATTACACCTTCGACTCCTCCAAATCACCTTCCAATCCTGCATAGCAATACATTTTCGAATATTGCACATGGAATAGTACGAATACCAGCAGGAGGGATCCTCTCTAGCATTTACAGCTCTCTCCACCTCTTTCGCATCCGTTTCCCATCCGACTCTCCTCCACCCACATTGATTCGCATACTCCATCGCCCATCCCAAAGCTTCTACTTCCGCAGCAAAAGGAGAGACACACTCATACAGTTTGGAAGCAAGGTACAGCAGGTGACCTTGATCGTTACGAACCACCATAGCCGCTGTTGCTCTTCCATCAAGAAAGGCTGCATCCACATTTACTTTAAGGAAACCTTGCTGTGGAGGACACCAACCTTGGGAGTCTGAGGACCCTGAAGACGGCATTTCCCGAGCCTTGATATTATCGGATACCATGAACTGCTCCACCGCTAAGTTGAAATTTATGATCACTTGGTGCCAGTTAGTTGATATATATCGGATGACTTTAACTTTCTTGATATATATATATATATATATATATATATATTAGTTGATATATACTTTATTTTTGTGACTAATTATTAATTGATATTTAAAATGGGTGGAAAAAATTAGTTGTAGAAGTAAGGTGTTGATAATATTCTATCTCCCATTTCTATCAAAGTTTGATATACATACTAAACTTATTTTTTAATACTTTAAACTTTTAAAATTAATAATAATTTAACATAGTATGAGAGCCTCTAAATCCTAAATACCTAGATTTAAATCTCAATACTATCATATTACATTCAATTAAAAGAATTAACACTTATAAGGACTATAAATACCTTACAAGTGAAAGGAAATATTGACAATATATATTCTATCTCTCCTATTTATCAAAACTGGATATATATATTGAATCCAGAATCATAAATGGCCTACAAAGTGAGGAGGACTTAATAATATTATATCTCTCCTATCTATCATAGCTTGATATATATATTGAACTCACTTCCTAATAACTTGTAAGCTTATTATAAGTAAGGAGAATATTGACAATATTATATCTCTCCTATCTATCAAAGTTTGGTGTATATATATATATATATATTGAACTCACTCTCTAATAGCTTGTAAGGACCATATATACCTTACAAATGAGGGGATATAGCTTAAGTTTTTTGGATCAATAGTAATTTAACATCAAATACAATAATTTAAACTTTTAAGATCAGTAATAGTTTAACACAAGGTACAGCTACTCATTTCCTACATAATCCATACACATCCACAAAAATATAAGAGTTCCAATGAAAAATGGAAACTAATTCTAATTAAGAAGGAAAAGTGTATATACACTACAACAAAAAGGGTCTTTAGCGACGATTTGTTTCGCAGCGATTTTAGTATTCATCGCTAAAGATACTTTTAGCGACGAAATGGAAAATTTGTCGCCAAAATTTCGTGTACTTTCTAACAATTGTGTATAGCAAATTGACGATTGATTTCGCGACGAATTATTTTGCTATAAAATTATCGTTGCTACGAAAATATAAAAACTGTCACAAATGATGTTTCGTCACACATCTATTCGTCGACGTGAAAAGAGATTACCAACGAAAATAATGGCCATAAAATATTTTGTGCGGCGAAAATATATAAAGTGAAGCCAAAGATATTTAGCTACAAAATAAATAGGTTGTCGTAAAATCATTTTGGCGAGGAAAATTAAAAAAACGACGACAAAGCTATCTTGCAACACAACAAGTACGTTGTTGAAAATCAGTTTGACCGACGAAAAATATTTAAAGTGTCACAAAAAACATCTAGCATCATAATGTAGACTTCGTCATTAACATCCTTTGGCTTCGAAATTCTTAAAATTATCGCCAATTGTAGATAGTAACAAAAGTTAGGTATCATTGTAAAAAGTCTTACTCGACAAAATTTTAAAAAATTGTCAAATGAACAAGTCAAATGAACGAATCGAAAAAAAATGGGACTTTTCAATTGCATATGCAAATTGTGGGTCGTGGGCAATTGCAGGTCGCAGGAAGAGAAAAAGAGAGAAAAGAAAGAGGAAAAAAAAAAGAAAAAAAAATTAAATTATTCAATAATAAATTAGGGGTAAAATGGATATTTTTTTGGTCAACTAAGTCAATCATAAACTTTTTGGATGAGCTGTTACCATTTGGTAAGTTTTTGATATTTTTTTAAACTAATGGTAAGTAACTGTATTTATGTTAAATCTTATGGGTTTCTAATGGATTTTTCCCTTAATATCATTATTAATATTATTACTAATATTATTATCACTGTTATTATTTTTATTATTATTCCAATTATTATTAGTTTTATTTCAATTAATTATGTATCTATACCTATTAAAAATTTTAGTACATAATTAACAATCCATTATGTACCTATACATATCTATTAATAATTTTGGCACATAATTAATAATTAATTATGTAGCTATACACAACTATTAACAATGTTGACACATAATTAATAAACTATTATGTACTTATACATACCTTTTAACAATTTTGGCACATAATTGATAACAACTATATAGTTTTACACACCTATTAACAATGTTGGTACATAGTGAACAATAAATTATGTAACTCTACACGCCTATTAACAATGTTGGCACATAATGTACAATCAATTATGTAACTGTACATACTTATTAACAATTTTGGAACATAATGAATAATCAATTATGTAGTTTTACATACGTATTAACAATTTGGGCACATAATGAACAATCAATTATGTTATACATATTATGTTATACATATTTATTGACAATTTGGACACATAATGAACAATCATACTAACATATACCTAAGTATATATAAATACAAATATAATACACCATGTAGTTAACGGTTGATTTTAAAACCAAACAAACAAAATAAGGCCAATAAAATAATCATGAAGTGTAAAACATGGTAATGTGAAAATGAAAGGAGATACATAAAATAAAAAACATTATTAGTAACGTTTGTTAGTAGAAAATTCATATGTATTTTAATTTATTAGTCACAGATCATTCATTTATATTACACTGAGGAATCAAGATTTTGCTTCAAATCATATCTAAGTTAATTAATTTCTATTATGTCTTCATCAATTTTATTATTTTAGTATGAATATGAGGGTTTTTTTTAAAAAAAATAAAAATAAAAAATAACAAAAGAAATCGTGGTTTTAACAGAAGATGGGAAAAAGGAATAATCATGGTTTCAGCAGAAGGTGGGAAAAATGAAAAAGCGGGAAATTTTGGTTTTTTTTTTGTAATAAGCGGGAAATTTTGGTTAATTAAAGTTAAGATGTGTAAAACTTCACGCGACGAGGCTACATGTACTAATTTGCAAACGAGTGCAGAGAGCAAATCGAAAAGTCTCCATCTTCATCGATCGTTCAATCCTCTATCTCTAAAACACATCTTGTCTCGAACCAGAGCTCAGAGGAAGAAATAAAATATGAAATTTTCTACCTTGTCTTCTTCCTTATATATTCCTCAGAGTTCCTAGGTTTCGTATCTAACATTATTTTTCATGGAGTCTCCTACTAAAAGGTACAATTTTCTCCATATTTTTTCAATTTTTTTTTTATGTGAAAAAATATTTTTTCATTTTCTTTCATCGACCACTTCTTCCAATCGTTGATTAGCTAGTCCTTGTTTGCAATGCTTCGTTTCTTGCTATTGCCTTTTTCTTTTTGGAAAATTTCATACGGTTGGATCTTTTTTCAATGTCCTGTTTGTTGACTTCGAAATTCAACAGTTTAATTTCATTAGGGTTGGAAAATTTCATTATTTTTTAAAATTAGTTATCGGCAGTTGTTGGAGAACTTGGTTGTTAAAAAATAAGCATTTTTTGTAAGGTTCAGCAACGGAAGGTAGCTTTGGACTTAGACCTCAATAGCGCACTATCAGGTGATAGTCAGGATCAAGAGGGATCCTTCACTAAGATTGTGCAAGGTGCTGAGCAAGGACCCAATGTACTATGATTGATATAAAGGTCATTCACGATGATGTCATTGAATCTTCTCCAAGGGGCTTCTGCTGAAGTATGCCTAATGTTGTCTTGTATATTCTTATGCATTCAAGTCTTTGTGTTTCTCTCTATAGTATGTATCCATTTGTTCTACAACTTATGCTATTAACCTTGCACATTTTGTTAGGTTCAGAAGAAACAGAGGATGATGTAGATTTAAGTAATCCTTTGTTTCTCATGATATGCTATACATACCTATAAAGAGCTAGCATAATCTATTTTTTTACTTATTACAGTAAAATAAATTGAAAAGGTCTTTTAACTAAAAAAATCTTGTAATCTAGCTTTTTTCCTGAATTGTACGGCCTACGCTCAACCTCTTCATCTTCACCTACGCCAATATTGTAATTGTGTTGGAAGTTGTTGGCATTGAATGTAAAAAATGTGGATAGAGAATTAGTTTCCAATACAAAATTCATGAAGTGAAGTGGGCGTGGAACCATTTGACAATTACTTCGTTATATGTAATATTGAAGCTGGATAGTTACTGGTGTTCTGTACATATATTTTGTAAACTTTTCTTGTGCAGCAAATTCTCCTGTCACTTATTTTCCTTGGGAAGATATATAAAGTCAATCAATTCCTAAGATGCATTCTTGTGGCAATTGGCGAAATAAATGCAGCAAGGTTAGTCATGCATTTTTCTTTCTATTAGTTTTTTACATTATGGTTCAAATATAATGGTATTTAATTTTTGCAGTTAATCACACTTTGTTGATATTCATGTGAAATATTGGCTCTACAAGGAGCAGATTTCCTTTTATATGTCTTTGTGTTATGTTAATAATTGAAGCCACTAAGACTTGTCATTTCTACTTGCTCTAGATATGCAAATCGAAAATGGATCACTAGTCTATTATGTCCTACCTATAACCCATATGCTCCTGGCACAATTATAGGAGTTGAAGGACAGAGTGTTGGTCAACAACATACTTTTCGTCTCCAGGTTATCTTCAGCAACCTGTTTCTTATGGTTCAGAAGTTGTGCCCTTGCTATTGCTATTCATGTGACACAATATTTGTTAGAAAATATGGAGTGCAAGTGATAGGTCCCTTGTTGTGAAAGTGAGATAGTGAAAAAAATTGTACTCTGAAAGTGAATGTACAAGTTGAAAATGATTTTTGAGAATTAATAATATTTATGATTTTTTAGAATGTACAAGTTGTGCCCCCTGCTATTTCCTTTGTATTAGTTTTGTTTGTTTTAATGTTAAATTAACATCTAAATGTCAATATTAAATTATATTATAAATTTATTATAATATATATTTTAATTATATATAATAATAATAATATTATTATTAAAAATATATATATTTTAGTAATATTATTATTATAATATATATGATCACATTGTATACATCGTTCAAATATTTTGGTTATGATTCTTAAGTTTCATTGCTGAATGTTTTAGGCGACCAAAATTCAACTTTTGTCAAGGTATAGTTTAGGCAACACAATTAGATGTTACAACATAATTAATTTTAAGCGATGAACATTGCCTTTTGTTGCTATTAATTGTAGGTGATGAATTCAAAAATTTTGTTTCAGTGTAGTTTTAGCGACGAAACACATGTAGCGACAATTCTTGTGCTTTGTAGCCACATTTAGTGACGAAAATTCAGAAATCGTCGCCAAAAAGAAAATGCCACATAGATTAGGCGACGGCTCTGGCGACGATTTTGTTTTGTCGCAAAACATTTACGGCGATAATATGCATACTTTTAGCGACAAACAAATTCGTAGCTGAATAAAAATTTTGTTGTAGTGATATATATATATATATATATATATATATATATATATATATGACAAATATATCATATTAATTTTCCATTCCTAGTTTAACTAAAATATCGTTTATATCTACCACAAATAATTTAACAACTCCAGTAGGAGAGACATTACAAGAAACCATTTTTCAACCTTTTCTTTCACCTTAAAAAATATGTAAGATATTGCATTTCGGGTATAGGCTTAGAATGCAGGGGCCTGTGGAAGAGTAAATATTGCATTCGGGTATAGGGTATTCGACCACTTTGAATTAGGTCCAGGTTCAGTCACTGAGAGATATGGGCCACGGCCATTAGGTTATTCCGTCGGTCTATATTATTAAATAGAGAAAAAATAGTGTACATTCCAGTATTACTAAGTAGCTTGGTTAATTGATAGGAAACATGCAGTATAGTTTCTGTTCGTAAATATTAATGTTTATTTTTTAAAAAATTAATATATTCTGTCTAAACCTAAAATATAAGTGGTGCATATAATTGTATAAATGGTTATAAATCCGCAAGTAGTTCAAAGCATCTGAAATTCACCAAACATTATACACTTTATTGTGCGGTGTGAATATTATATATATATATATATATATATATATGATCAGACTTTTCTTATGTACATAGGCTTTCATTTTCGTATTAGTAAATTATGCAAAAAGGAGGAAAATGGGTCCTATTCCCTTTGATATATCTTAATCTCACCAACAATATTAGCGCGCTCTCACTTGATGGGTTATGTGTTGATCACCCATTGCTAATAAATAACATGGTAAATTATTATTAAAAGTTTTGATTAATTTGCTCGATCTCTCAGAAACTAATATATAACAATGGCATCTCTACGTTAAACCAAATTAAATATTTTAGTAATATTTCTCTGCCGGCAACCTTCTCTGTCTCATTCAGACCAGAAAATATCCCTTTCAAATTAATGGCATGCACACCATGCGCCACATCATTTTAATTTGTTGACTATTCGTATATACCTCCAGCCAATCCCATACTCTTTGCATTGAAAAAAAATTCCACAAAAATTTAAATTTCTAATACCTCCCGCAAGTCGTCCTTCCCAACCCCACTGTCTCAATATCCCAATAGTATACATACACACCATGACATTCACACACTGACCTTAATATATACATGCATGTCTTTTTCAAGCATCTTTTGTGGTATACCGTATATGCTTACAACCGGGAAGATTAAAAACTGCTCAGAACCAAGTTGTAATCTACCTGAGCTTTTTTGGTTTTACTCAAAGCTTAACTTCCTAATTACTTTCAGATCGACAAGCAGGTATTGGTCACTCAGAAGCTACCTAGGTACTCATTTTCCACATACTCCATATACTTATCCATACACATCACAAACACAAATATATATATATATAGTAATCTTTAATTAATAAATATTATATATATATATATAATATTTATTAATTAAAGATTACTTAAGTTTTATTATATAATCATTCAAAATTTTGAATAAAATTCATCAAGAAGATACCACAATATATTAAGTTAATTGAAATAATATTCATATAACTATTATATATATATACACACACCCTAAAATTAGTAAAATAAAACGGAATTGAATTTACGTTGGCACAAAGAATTAAATTAAAAGCAGTCATGGATATACTGTGTGAACGAATAGAAATGGATAGAAAGGGGCTACATATAAACTGTACAATAAATAAACAATAACTATTCCGACGTATATGTTGTTCTGTAATACTAATACGGTACGTAATACCTAAACCTCTCCATCTTCACCTTCCTTTTACTCACTCGCCTTTCCTTTCGCAAATGCAGCCACTTTTGAAGGTCGAAACAACTGCGGCTTTAGGGTTTGGGCACCCGCCGTCCCCGGAGGTGGCCGCAAGCTCGACCAAGACCAAACTTGGTCTTTCAATGCAATGCCGGCACGGCGGGAGCTTGCATATGGGCACGAACAGGCTGCAATGGAGCCGCTAACCGCGGATGCCAGACCGGTGACTGTGGTGGGATCCTATAGTGCACCGTCTATGGACAACATCCCAACACACTCGTCAACCAGTTCAACAACTTGGATCTCTTCGACATCTCTCTGGTCGACTGGTTCAATGTTCCCATGGAGTTCAGTCACACGTCGAATTGGTGCACCCGCGGGATCAGATGCACCGCTGATATCAACGGTCAGTGTCCCAACCAGCTTAGGGCACCAGGCGGGTGCAACAACCCTTGTACCGTGTTCAAGGCTGACCAGCACTGCTGCAGTTCTGGGAGCTGTGGCCCACCGATTATTCGAGATTTTTCAGGATCGTTGCCCTGATGCTTATAGCTATCCTAAAGATGATCAGACCAGCGCTTTTACTTGCCCTGGTGGAACGAATTACAAGGCTGTCTTCTGTCCTTGAAGCAATACTTGATCATTGCTGATGATCATCACCATCTTCTATAAATGCGGACCATTATTAGTACGTATATCTATATGTAATGCCAATAAAATATCAAGCTCCGAGGTGATCAAAGTGCTTGCTCTGTACGTGTTACCCAGATTAAAGTAACAGTATTGACATTGATATGCATGTTTTTAATTCCTTAGTTTAATTTTCCATTAATACCTTATGCGTTTATTATATATATTTACGTCTTATACCTGCTGAATAGTATATATTATTAATTATTTATTTGGCTTATAACTATGCTTATAGATGCTCTTCTTGGACCGGCAAGTATATATAGCTTGGATGTTGCAAGTTTGATTATAATTTTTTAATAATTAAGTCCCTTGTAAGTAATAATATCCCACATGGAATCCATCCAAATCGTGTGCTTTTTCAACAACTTATGCAATAAAATAAAATTACAAATCGATTTTTTGACCAAAAAATAAAATAAAAGTGTTGACTACTAGTTAAACTTACGCTAATAATTTCAGTGCAAATCGTTTTGTCGGCAAAAGTAAACAACAAAATTTGTGGAGTAGTTTCAACTAAGCAGTAATTTTCCAACTTCTACTCAAGTACAAAATGATTTCCATAATTTTGAGCTTTGATCTATTTAATTAAATATCTAATGAATAGTGTGACTTGTGTATTTAATTTTTTCGGTCATAACAAATTGTGAATTGAATTTGTTTTGATACCCAATTTTTTTATTTTAAGAAAAAAAACTAGTTTGTACAATTTTTATTTAATAAGTTGTTCCACGTGGAATAACGTTAGTTTTACCAGACTTAACAAACAATAATCAATTTTACTATAATCTGAAATTCTGAATGTATACAATATTCTAACTATAGTAACCGTCACGTTACCGGTGCGAGAAGAGCATCTAGAAGCATAGTTATACGATCGATATAAGATATATCTTATAGAGTATATTTTATCATTAATATATTGGGTAACATGCATATATACAATAAAAGCATGAGTCTTATTGGAAATAAAAGCTGTGGAACAATACACACATTATGCTTATGTAAACGAATGCTATTCTTCGTTTTGCTTATGCATCAATGTAAACGTCGTTACTATAACAGTAACACTTACAAAGCAAGCACTTGGATCATCCTCAAGCTTGCTCTTCTTTTCTTTTTTTCTTTTTTTCTTTTTTTATTGGCATTAGATATAGAGACACATATACGTACTAAAAAAGGTTTCTATGATTGCAGATAATCATGATCATGAGCACAAGCAATGATCTAGTACTGGTTCAGGGACAGAAGACAACCTTGTAATTGGTTCCACCACTGCAAGCAAAAGTGCTGTTCACGCCATCTTGAGGATAGCTATAAGCATCACGGCAACGATCCTTGAAAAATCTCGAATAATTGGTGGGCCCACAGGTCCCAGAATTGCAGCAATACTGGTCGGTCTTGTACACAGTACAGGGGTTGTTGCACCCGCCTGGTGCCTTTAACTCGTTGGGACACTGACCGCTGATATCAGCGGTGCATCTGATACCGCGGGTGCACCCTTGGGACGTGGGGCTGAACTCCATAGGAACATTGAACCCGTCGACCAGAGAGACGTCGAAGAAATCCAAGTTGTTGTACTGGTTGAGTGCGCACTCGGCGAGTGTGTGGGGAGGTTCTCCATAGGCGGTGCACTTTAGGAGCCCTCCACAGTCACCGGTCTGGCATGTGCCGTATCCGGCTCCGTCGAACTTGCAGCCGGTTCGTGCCCATATGCGAGCTCCCGCCGTGCCAGCTTTGACGTTGAAAGACCAAGTTTGGCCTCTGTTCAGCCGCCGGCCACCTCCAGGGACAGCGGCGGCCCAGACTGTGAAGCCACAGTTATTTCGGACGTTGAAAGTGGCTGCTTTTGCATGAGGAATTGTTAGAATGAGCAAAAGCAAGGTGAAGATGGAGAGGTTTTGAAAGAAGGCCATGATCTTGTGGAATGAGAGATTGATATATTGGTTTTGGATTTGTGCTGTTATAATAAAATGTCTAGGGGTTTATATAGAGAAGGCTGTGTCGGTATATTTCTGATAGATGATGAAATTGGCTCCAAGCAAGTGTAAGATGATGGCATCTTGCATCTTGATGGATGCATCCCATCTTGATCTTCTAGCTACTTACTTGGTGTCTTCTGCGTCGACTTCTATCTTTTAATTAATTTGTCAATCAAATAATAATATCATGTTATAATTGGGAAATAAAATTAGGAAACATCTTTATTTATTTACGTAGGATTACTCATATTATATACTCAATTACTAAAAAATTGGAGTTACAATTACTCATATTATATACTCAATTACTCAATTACGTAGGATTACTCATATTATATACTGAATTATTCTTAACATAATAAATATTAATATATTATATATTGAATTAAGATTTTATATATTATAAAATCCAGAAACATGTCTAGTTATCTATCTCATTTCTATCCATTACTATTTTTAATATAACTTTTGGTGCTAATTTTTGACAATATCGGTGATCTCGTTTACTTTTTCAGTGATTATTATTAATTAATGTATCTGCAGCTACTCAGATTTCTTCTCTCTCTAAAAGCATTTTTTTATTTTTTAATTTGGACAGTCCGCAAATCTGGATCATGAATATTGTTTTAGATTAATTTCCGAATCTTCTAAATGATTATAAAAATAGAATCACTTATATATAAATTTAATTTATTCATATTTTTGTATATGTACATGGATGAGTATATACCGACACACCTTACGGAATATGAGTTGCAAGTAGCTAGTGTAATCATCATTACCAAGACTTTAATTATAAAATGGAAGTTAAACTAGAGTGCTAGTCGTCATTAGTGGGAAACTTGGACTAATAAATATGAAGTCGTCATCAAGTGGAGATATATAGGTGTCTCGAAAGCATATGCAGAGATCTATGCTTGAAAAAGATCTACATTTATATTGTGGGATGGTACACATTGCCGGGAGAGAATTAATTATAGTACCGAAATGTTTATTTGGGTTCGTAGGAATAGGATTAGTTTACTATTATATTACTTAATTAGTTTTGTTTCAAAGGATATATTGAGCAAATTGATCAAAACTGTTAATAATATATATATATATATATATATATATATATATATATATATTTTCGTATATGACTTATTAGAAACCAAAAAAAAAAAACTGATCTTTATATTCTCATATACTTTCCACGGTTTCATGATCAAATACCAAGCAGAACCCAGATCCATAAACATGGTTCAAGATATTAATTAATAGTAGACATTTAGATCAAGTTATTAATTGATCAATATATATATTGCATGAGATTTTAATGTATTACATATTGGCAAAATATATTATGCTTTTCTTGCATGCGTGTACCTCTTGAGGTTAAGTTGTAATACAAATCCTCGCGAAAGCATTGAGCATCATACTTAACCTAAGTAGATCCTGATGATCCCAATTAGAGCAATTGTCCAACGTAATAATTAATAATTAAGTGGAAGACCCAGCTAGGCTCTTTGGATGCATTAATTTATTTAATAAAGGAGGGTAGTCGGGTAATTGCCTAATCTTAATTATCTATATGCTTATCTATTATCAAAGATTCTATACGTTTCAGCCCAACTGTGACAGACAAAATAAATTAATTTATAAAGTTAATTAATTAAGCGCTTTATCATTTTGAAACTACCATATAATTGTGCCACGAAACCTTGAAATGAAAATATCGATGTTATAATTGTTTTTACTGTGTCATTTCTATGGGCTTTTTTTTTGTATGCAGAAAACACGTTTTTTTTTTTTTTTTTGGTATAAACAGAAAACACGTATCAATGAAAAGAAAAAATACTCAGAAGTGACGCGCACTTTACTCAGAAGTGACACGCACTTTGATTTGAAGATGTTTCTACATGCCTCGCGGGTATCATATACGTGGTTCAATCACAATTATCCTAATTGCATAAAATTAGAATTTATAACAAAACCAATTAGTGCATTGTGCTTTCGATTAATTTCGTATTGTTCTATGTATTGTGCACGGCCTGTGAGTACGTACATCGTGCGTGGAAATTGCTTCACATCCCCGTGCGTATAAAATCAATTAGCGCATGCACACACACACACGCACATATATATATATATATATATATATATATATATATATATATATATATATATGTTGATTTTATACGTGCGAGAATGTAAAGCAATTTCCATATGCACAACGTACGTACTCATACAAGTACCGTCAAGGATTATGCCTAAAAATTATATTATCATCATCAAGCCATTATGATATATTATCTTTCAAAACCAACAGTGTGACACTTCAGATAGAGTAAGGTAATCATAATATGAAAATAAATTTTCATTTCAAGATTTCATGATACAATTATACAGTACATTCAAGAATGATAAAGAACTTAATTAACATTTTAATTAATTTCTCTTGACCGTCATTGTGGACTCAAACATAATAGGTATAATCAACCGCCTCTCCACCTTTATTTAAATAAAATGTATATCTGTCACTATGTAATTAATTCATGTTCCCAAGTAGCCACCCTACAATTATATAAACCAAGACACACAACCACCTGTTAGTCGCGAACATACTAATAAATAAAAAACATGAACTCAGCCCACCGCTTCCTCTTCCTGACCCTCTTCTTGGACTCATCCAATGCAGCTTCCTTTGAGATCCGAAAACAATGCCCTTACACCGTCTGGGCGGCCGACGCCTAGCTCCCCGCAAGAGTTGGACGTCCCACGTTCCCGCAGGCACCGTCATGGCACGTATATGGGGCTGAACCAATTGCAAATTCGACAGTAATGGTCGAGGCCATTGCCGAACCGGTGACTGTAGGGTGTACTTAACTGCAAAGGCTGGGGCAGGAACGAAGAATTCATGGACAACTGCTGGCCTGACACAGATTTTCTCGTGAATCAAAGTGGGATGATATATCACTTTGAAAAATCCAGGGAGCCAATATCTGGCAGGGCCAAACTATCAATCTTATGGTTGTAATCTTATGGTTGTTGGAGGCAGGGTCAATTCTCAAATTTAAAATGCCCCGTACAAAATTTAAAAAAAAATATCTTTTTCTATTTTGAAAAAATATTTCAAAAATATCACACAAGTCAAATAAATATTTTTGAATAATTTTATTGGATAAATAATATTATTAAATATTAAAATATTAAATTTATTGTAGCTTTGTTTGAAAAGTACAAGCGATTATTTTTGAATTTATTTTTCTTTTAAATATTTGTTTTCTTTTAATTTTTTATACGTCAGTGTTTTTTAAATAATAAATCTTTTTAAAATTCATATGAGTTATTTTTAAGTAATAAATATTTTTAAATTAAAAAATTATCTTTTGATTAATTATTTCCTTTTATTATATGATATGGACGAAAGAGAGTAAGATTTTTTTTCCCCTTTTTTAACAAGGGGCTCCTTAAGTTTATACAATATTTAATTACATTCTAAATTATAAATTATATACATATATTAAATAATTAATTTTAATATATTAAAATACTCTAAATATTTAATATTTATTTTTGTGTTTATTATCTTCAATTTTAATATCTTTTAACTTAAAAAAAATATTTTTTAAAAAAAATAAAACTTTTACAATATAAATATATACTTATATTTATATATATATATATATATATATATAGCCAATATACTCCTATATTTTGGAAGGTCCTATCGCATCATGCACATTCTCAGGGCCTGGTTGGAAGTCTCAAGTTGTTCCCGGAAGTAACCGGCGGAACCAAATTATCCTCTATTGGTATTACACCTGTAAGAGTCTTAAAAGAAAAGCCTAGACATGGGTCAGACCAACAATCTCCCAATGAAAAGGCAAGTTCTGGTTCTGGCTTCTCAAGATCTCCCATCTGAGCTTGTGTATGTGGTTGCTTCTCAGGAATCAATGGGTCCTCCACAGACTTCTCACTTTTATTTGATGGCTCTGCATGAGTTGAAATGTCTACATCGTTAGAGAAATAATGTGAGAGCTCTATTCCTTGGCCACGATCAAGCTGCATGTCCGATGGCTCTTCATGCAAGGAAATGTTTAAATTAAGGTTTTCAAGCTTTATTTCTGGAGAGGTGTCTGCATGGGCAGAGAAATGATTTCAAGCTCTATTCTCTGACCAGCGATGGGCTGTTCATTGGATGGCTCTGTGTGTGTTGAAATATAATGAACGGCTCTGTGTGTGTTGAAGTGTTTATATTGGTAGAGAAATAATTTGCAGGAACTGCTTCTCGAACAGCCCAAAGCTGCTCAATTACTTCATCTGCGGAATCTGTAGCCGGAGGGTCATTGTTTTGTGGGACTTTTAATTGTATTTTCAAGAAATCCTTCACCAGCAAGAGAGTTAGCCACCAGCTCAGGCTCCAAACCAGCAAGTCGCATTGAAGACCGACCAGGCAAGATGAACATTTTCTTCTTCTTGATTTCCTCAGGTTAACCCAACCTGTTTCATCGCTGCTCCTTTTTATCCCACTTTCATGCAAGTTCTCATGTTGCAGCATACCAGGTTCAGTAATCAAAGTAGCCCAATCGTCAGCAGCATCTGCCACCGGTAGTTCACCTGTAAGAGTCTTGAATGCAAATTCAAGGCATGGATCTGATTCAACAGAAAGCTGAGATGTGGTTCTGGCTTCTCATTTTCCATTTTTCCAGATTCCAGCTTTTGCTTTTGCTCCTCAGGGGCCACTTGGCCTTCAGTAGGTATTGTACTTTTTTCCATATAAAGGAGTGCTTGTGTCAGTAGAAGCATGACATTCAAGTTCCTTTTCCTGTCCAAACTCATGCTGCGTAGAACCTCCATTGACCATACTATCTGATGTCAAACATGCATCTAGCACTACAAGAAAAATCACTTTTTGCAACATTCAATTAGCAACATTCATTAATTGTCTGTTGCTAAAAATGATTTACTGCAACAGTCACCGCATGTATGTTGCCGTTGGTTAAGTAAATTGTGATTTTGCAACAGTATGTAAACGCGTGTTGCTAATTGTAATATATTACAACTGTATATGCCTGTTGCAAAAAACTTTATATGTTTTATATTATTAACAACATACTTAGCCAGTTGCAAATAAAATTAATACACAAAGAGTTTGCAACACTATATGTTCGTGGTGAAAACATAAAATGGCCTGTTATGATGAATCATTGTAAGCCCTCAAGTAAAATAGATTGGCGAACCATCAGCCCTAAATTAGCCCCAGTAAAAAGTAATTGTAGCAAACCCATCACCAGCCCTAAATTGTCACCAGAGATCGTAATTCCTGAAAGCTTTGATACAATCGCTGTGAATTTTTAGTGTCTACCATCGCCAAAGCTTATACAGACCCATAGATGCAATGAATTTTTCAGCGTCTACCATCGCCAAAGCTTGTTAAGACAAGGTTGTGAATCTCGTGGGTATGTGAATTTCTCACTGTAAAATATTTTATGTTTATTTTCACTGCCAATTCTCTCTTGTTTCCACCAAATTTTGGTGTTAATAGCAAATTTGAGCAAATGTAAAAGTGTGTTCTTCAATTCTATGTTGTCCCTATTGGTTGGGCCCTTCCTATAAATCATTATTTTTAATGTTTTTGATTGTTTAATTGGGAACTTAGTCTCTTGCTAGTTAATTTCTTCTAAATTTTTTAAGGAATCGGCCGCTTTCTTTTGAAATGGATTGAAGGTGTACTTTACTTGATTGAGTTAGTCTTTTTGAGCTTTAGCTGAATTTGTAGGTTTATAGAATTAGTTGAGCTAGATTCTTGGGTATAACATGAGTGTATTTTTGGTAATCTAGGTTTACTTGATTCAGTGCTGGTTTTGTTTGCTAAATATACTTTAGAATTTAGGATTTTTAAATTATAAATTTCAGATTTTATGGATTGAAACTGGTTTTCAGTAGTAAAGTTTGCTGGTGACTGTAGTTTTGGTTCATCTTTTAAGAATATTAAAAATGCATATTTGAAAACACAGACATCGTCATTGTTAAGTAAATGAAGTACCATTGGGGAAGTAGGCAACAGGGGTATTAAAGTTTGCATGTTTACTTGATGCTAAAAGTTTCAGGGAAAGATATAACTAATTTAGGATTGGTTCGTTTAAAGTGAAAAACATTTAGTTGACTTAGCATTTCTGTATCCAGTATTATTTATTGCTTTTATTTTTATTTTCATGTCGAATTATGAGATTACTGTATCGTTTGATAGCCTTTACAAAGTTGCTTATTGATACAATAAAATACGGTCATAGCAATTTATATTGACAGAATATAACTGTACGAAAAGTTAACAAAAAGCTGCTTCTACAATTGAAATGTTTTGAAAAAACAACTGAAGAATGAATTTTATTTTAGAGGAATATAAAACTCAAGAAGGAACCTTTTTCTACTTTTGTCAAGTAATTTATCGTCATGTGTTGGCCAAATAGATTTGTTCTTATGGGTGATCTGTATTTTAAAAAGATTTTAAATAAAAATTCTTATTTGATCACATTCACAATCTTCTATGAGAAAGCAAACAAGAAAAATAAATTAGTGGCAGAATCTCTATTATTTGTTATAAATCTCATGTGTTATACTGATGTGTATATCTAGAACTATGTGATTTGATTATTAATGTTAAGTCTATCCTTCTATCCTTCTTGTCCAAATAGCTATGGATTCTATGAATAACTAACATTTGTTCACTTGTGGTCCAATCCAAGAATCTTGAGGTGTCTGGCTTGATCCCCTTATTTTTAAAATGTAATCCTTGTTAATTAATTTGTGAAGAAATCAATCCAAAATCTCTTAACCACTTAAGAAACTTACAGAAGAATAGGTAAATTATGTGGGGAGCTTAGATATCTTTATATTTAGACCTATTTTCTTTCCTTATGCTTTCCAAAATTCGTGCAAGTTACCACTTGTTACATTCCAACATTTTATAATTCACTGAAAAAATAGTGATTAATTATACAGCTTATGGCTGGCTCATTAAAAGTCTATTATATTTGTTAATTTGTGCTGTGTCCTTTCACACATAAGTATATATGCTTCAAAAATCCAGTGGTCGTCATTATCATTTCCTTATCAACTATATGTCATTACTAAATACAGAGCACAACACATAACAACATGGAAAAGAGGGAACATAGGAATTTTCTAATAGTTGATGATATTATTAACTATTAATTCATTCTATCTCAAGCTTCAAAAGGTACCCTTTTCTTGTTTGAAAAAAATCTCTTATTATAGCTCTGAAAGGAATTTCTGAATATCCTACCGTATTGCCTTTTTTTTAAAAAAATTGCTTGAAGTTGTTAATAATCAATTTTTACATGAATTACTGATTAAACTATTGTTTTCTATGACTCATAATCACAAAATAGATATGGGACTTCAATTTGGGGCGGTTGAGGGAGCATGAAGAATCAAGTCCTTTGGCAGTTGCCTGTGGTGCAAATGATGCAGGATTTGTGATTAAAAATTTTGGTGAACTTATGAAAGAGACATCCTTGACTAGTTCAAAAATTTTGGGAGATATTTACCAGTTAAACTGTGCTATGGACCATGATGACATATTATTCAACGTAAGTTCTGCCTGCAGTTGGATGTATTGTTTGATTTTGCTGAATCATTGTTCAATTTTTTTATTCAGTTTTTATCCTCCTGATTTTGTATGGGGAGGAGGGGGAGGGCTGGAGCATAAGACTGATTTAGAATATGAATTAAGTATTTTGTTGACTGGAATCCCCATATCATTTTCTTTGTGAAGAATGTAAAAGGATTTTCATGCTTTGAATATCAACAAAAGATCAAGTGACCCAAATCTAAAGATGGATCATTCTTAGACCATGTGGTGGATTGTTGAATATTTTGGAAGTGCATGTACATTTTTGCTGACAAATTTACATGTCTTACTGTTTTGCAGTGTGGGTTAGCTTCTTGGTTTGTCTTCCGTGACTGACATATTTTTATTTTAAAATGCAGAATAATACAAATAATCCAGCAGCCAGCTAGGGGCGGCGTCGAGAGCAACAACCTACCTATTGGAAAACCAATATCGGTGTAGCTCGGTAAAACAACGGTTTCAGTGCCTCGAAAGATATGCATTTCATGGAAGAGTCATTTCTTGTGAGAAGTGATAGTTTAAGAACAGCAGCAACAACAAAGGCTAACGTCGGATGCTGGGTGAACAGAGGAAATGCCATGTAGCGTTACAAGGAGAAGAGGAAAACCCGAAGGCTCGTTTATACTCTACTCGGATAATAAAAATAAAGGAAGAACAAGATTTCAGGTACATCTTTAAGTTGATGCTAAGGCTATATAAAAGAATAGGCAAGGGAAAATTTAAACCGTGTCATGCATAAATAAGTTAGTCGGTGACAAGTAGTTAACAACAATCACCTTCTCTTTTACATATGCCTAGATATCAGACATTGAAAATATAACAAGTTAGACTCTATGATTGCATGGTAATCGAGATTTTCTCTGCATATATACTCTCTTTGAAGTAGCTTTGCAATTTATACTTGCTCCATCTTTCCTTGATGTGCATTCCAATGCTTGATGTGCTCCAGGACTTATTACTTTTATGAATTTGGAGATGAACAGCATGTAGCACTAGTTGCTGTTGTGGAAAGGTTTGTTACTACATTCATTTTGTTGCTAAAACACTTATCACTTTTCTAAGACCATTAGATTGGGTTGTATGATTTCTTACAAAGAAATAGGCCAATACATAGCAGGTCATTCAATTGTGGATGTTTAAGTTTACTTCTATTGACTTTGATGGGTTTGGTAGTCACTAATCCATAATTTTTAACTTTTTGCAGAGTGTTTTTGTTAGCATCCTCAATGGCATAAATCACGAGTTTCTAAGACATATATGTGTCTATTTTATTAGGTTTTATTTCAAACTTTGTATAAAGTCTATATTGAATATTAGAAAATATTTTGTATGGAAATTTATAATTTTTAGTTTATAATATACTTTAAGTTGATTAGCTTTGGCCATATATATTTTTGTGTAGAATGATATATATATATATATATATATATATATATATATATAATATGCAATATGAATTCAAATGATTGAGAAAGTAAAATGTAAAAGAATAATAATAAGTAAAATATGTTATTTTAAAAAATAGATAAGAACTGGCAACATGCAGATGAATGTTGTCAAACATAAAAGACAACGTGCATAAACTGTTGTTATAAAGAGAAGACAACGTGCAACTGAATGTTGCAAAATGATCACACGTCTTGTTCTACCACTACAAGCAAAAGCACGTTGCCAAAACCAAAATGTACGTTGCTAAAAATGCAATGGCAACGGGCTTTGTATTATTAACAACAAACACTGCATGTTGCCATAGCTATCGACTTTTTCGCAACATCGAGCAATGCAACATACGAATGTACGTTGCCAAAGCCATATTACAACAAACATCGCCAGTTGCGAAAGGTCATTTTTCTTGTAGTGTAGAATGGCTCCAATTTTACTGGATTTTCCAATTGAAAATTCAAGGGCTCGTTCGCCTGACATCTAGTTCACCAAATTATCAGGATCAAGCCCAGCAAGCCTTTTTGAAGAACGATGAGGCAAGATAATAAATTTTTTGTCCTTAGATCTACTAGAGGTCATCTGATGTTTCTTAAAGCTCTTCTTTTCCTCACAGGTGGATTTGAATTGTTTTCTTGCAGGATGTCAGATGAAGGAGTAGATGCAAGCCCTTGTTCACCTGACATCATGTTCACCACTTGATCAGGTTAAAGACCAGAAAGCCTTTTTGAAGATCGACGAGGCAAGTTCAGAAATTTCTTGTCCTTGGATCTACTAGAGGTCATCTGAGGTTTCTTAAAGCTCTTCTTTTCCATCACAGGTGGAATTGAATTATTTTCTAGCAGGACATCAGTTGCAGGAATTGAAGAAAGCCCTTGTTCGCCTGACATTAAGTTCACCACCTGATCACGTTGAAGGCCAGCAGCAAGCCTTTTTGAAGATCGACGAGGCAAGTTGAGAAATTTCTTGTCCTTGGATCTACCAGTGGTCATCTGAGGTTTCCTAAAGTTCTTATTTTCCATCACAGGTGGAATTGAATTCTTTTCTGGCAGGATATCAGGTGCAGGAGTTGAAGCAAGTCCTTTAACAACATCAGCTTTCCCTTGAGTCTTCTTGCATTCTTCAGTCTCAGGAAGTTTTGACCTTTTACGTTGGCTTATCTTGTGTCCTCTGGCTTTTGACCATGGAGACCTGTTTAGAGCACCATTTTGCTTAGTTTCAGCGCAATCTTGAATTTCATTTGCCAATGAATCTTGGACAATTTCAGCTCTGAGAGCAGAAGCAACTGTAGCTTCAGGGGAGGTCCTCTTGCTATCCGACTGCTTTGAGCCTTCAATTTTTGATAGCTCACTCATTCTAGAACTTGTCTTACCTGCAGTTGTAATTTTCACACAATGTAAACAATGAGGTATGGAAATAAACAATTCATAATTGGCCCCTTTTTTATGGGGTGGCTCAAAACAGAACCAGTCAACCATGACTTTAAAATCAATTACTTGACACCATCTATTGAACTCTCACTTGAAAAAATCTGTCTCCTGGTTGTAGGATGTTTTAATGTATGCCTTTTAGCTTCAGATGACGGCTAAACAGACAGAAATCAAACAAGTATAAAAATGTATAAATGAAAAGATTATTCATTATATCAAGTCATACATACAAAATTTAAAAAGTGCTAAAAACTGAATGTAGGTTTCTAAGAAACTGCTATGTCCATAATAACAGCATGGATTATGAAAGAAACATAAAGAAGTTTCAACATGGGTTATGGCATATATCCAACATTAAAGCTTACTCACAGATACTTTCATATATATAAATCTTCGTGATAATATCAATTCATGTATAATATCGAGGAGTTTCTTAAGAAACATAATGAAGAAGTTTCAACATGGATTATGGTCTATATCCAACATTAAAGCCTACTCACAAATTAATACTTTCATAAAATCAATCCATATATAATATAGAGGAATTTCTAATGGTTTTCCATTGTCAGATCTTCTTCAAGGCTCTTTCTAGAATAATTCTCAAAAAGGAAAAGAAAAAGAAGAAGAAAAGAAAATGTTTATGGAAACAGACTTTATTTGGAGAGTGCACCTTGATGCCAGTCTTCTTTCCGAACATGCCACCTTTGTGCTTGACAGTGCTGAGATATCGAAATACCTCTGGCTTAGAATAGAATTTACGTCTGTTTAATGGATCAACGTAACACTGCAATAAGAATACAGTTAAATAAGAAATTAATGGAATTTGTAATCGCAGGAAGTGAAAACAACCTTGCATAAACTTTAAAAAGTTTTTTCATGTAATTAAGTGGACCAATTTTTCATTCTTATTTTAGCATCACAAGGTACTTATACCAGACATGAAATTGTGCACAGCCAAGTTCATTAATGGACTCGATCTTAAGCTTAACATGGATAAAAAATAAAACTTGATAAGAGAATCAGCAGAGCAACAATGTTGGCTAACAACATGTAGCATCTACAAATTCCAATAAAAGTAAAAATAATTCCCCAAAGTTTATCCCTAAGCCATATTAGGAAAAGAACAATCACTCATTGGTTAAATTGTTTAAAATCGGCTATTTATCTTACAGACTTACACTGAATGCCCTTTCTTCCTAATCTTTTTATTTTTTTAAGGAAAAAATATATTTCAAAGAATCTTCCAAGGCCAACCATAACTTTTGCCTATTGAAACTGTTTACAAGATCAAACAGATTAATGAAACCAAATCTTGGTATCAAGATCATAATGATAAATATGCCATAAGGAAAGACATATATTTAAAAGAAAATGACAAACAACCCTGTCAATATATACCCAAAAAGACTGCTATAGTGAGGCATATGGTACCTTGTACTCATCTCCAATTTTCAAACCACTCTTTCGAGTTTTAAGCTCCACTTTCCAGCCATTAGGTAACCATTCAGGATTTGTATCTTTTCCATTTACGAGCTGTCAACAATAAACAACCACCAATTGAGTAAAAGGATAAAAAAATGGAGGAAAGAAAAACTAAAGATTAATATGACTCACTCCCTGTAAAGGATTTTTTCCTGGGTGTCTTTCAATGAGCCTATTAGTTGACTGAGGCTTTCCATGAAGAGTGTACCCCATTTTAATATGGTGGATGATGACTTGGAAAAGAACTTTTGACCAGTTTCCAAATTTACATAAATCTACAAAAGCAGAAAAAACTTTGAGCACTGTAGATGCACTACAACGATATACATCTCCTATAAAATTCTTCATTTCACTTCAATAGTATCGTCTATTTTGCAATAATTAAGTGAACATCATCTTAATTTTTTATAAGTAATTAAAAAAATAAAAACAATTGTTTGGGGAAAACAATTTGCGGTTTAAATTAATTAGTTAAAAGCAAAATATAAAGTGATCCTTTGGTTGATTACTTTAAACAAATTTCACCATACCATTGGGTTGAAGTACACCCATTCTTATTATTCAAATGCCCTTATCCTTACTTTGACTATTGGTTTTCTGTGCCTAACTTGGTGATGACACTATTTATGAATCCCCCTTTTCAAAACCAAAAAAAAAAAAAAAAGCATATTTAGAATTAAGGTTCCTTTTATAAACATGAAACAAAAAAAAAATGAATGACGTGGCCTAGCTATGCCTTTGACTTAATTATTAATTATTACTTTGGACAATTGCTCTAATTGGGATCATCAGGCTCTGCTTAGGTTAATTATAATGCTCAATGCTTTTGCGAGGATTTGTATTACAACTTAACCTCAAGAGGTACACGCATGCAAGAAAAGCATAATATATTTTTCGAATACATAATACATTAAAATCTCATGTGCAATATATATATTGATCAATTCATAACTTGTTCTACATATCTACTATTAAATTAATCTCTTGAACCGTATTTATAGATATGGGTGATCATGAAACCGTGGAAAGTATATATATATATATATATATATATATATATATATATATATATATATTTGGTAAAAAACCGTGGAAAGTATATGAAAATATATAAAGATCAGTTTTTTTTTTCTTGGTTTCTAATAAGTCATATATATACGAAAATATATATATATATATATATATTATTAACAGTTTAATTTGATCAATTTGCCCAATAACTCCTTTGAAACGAAACTAATTAAATAATAAAATAGTAAACTAATCCTATTCCTACGTACCCAAATAAACATTTCGGTACTATAATTAATTCTCTCCCGGCAATCTCGTTTGTAAGAAAAATCTTTAATTCATATTAATTAGGAGCAGCACACTAAGCGCCGCTTCATTTTTTGTTGACTATTCATTTCATGTATAGGTCCAGCCAATTTATTTCTATTTGCCAAAAAAAAATTCCACAAGACTTTAAAATGTTGTAGTCCTGCCTACCAACCGAACCAAATGTAAACCCCACTAACTCAATATCCCAATAACTACATTCACGCACACCATCCCCACAATATACATGTAGATCTTTTTTCAAGCATAGATCTCTGCATATGCTTTCACTTCAGCAATATATATATACATATATATCCACTTGATGACGAGAAAATTGGACTGACTACAATGTCACCTAGTTTCTGCCTTTGCTAACAAATTAAGACCAATTCATAGAACGTTTTTACGTTAATTTATTTATTTTTCCAATATATGTCCATTATATATGCATGTTTTGTGATCACTTGGTTTATATGATATATATATATTGGTTTATATGATATATATATATATATATATATATATATATATATATATCGAAAAACTCTCCTACACTATTAAAAATACACATCATATCATTTATCATTTAAAATATATGGACGATCATAACAATTATATATATATATATATATATATATATATATATAAATGGACGACTTCATATTTATTAGTCCAAGTCTCCAACTAATGACGACTAGCATTCTAGTTTAACTTCCATTTGTAAAATTGAAGACTTGGTAATGATGACCACACTAGCTACTTGCTACTCATTTTCCACGAAGTGTGTCCATATATAATCGTCCATATACATATACAAAAATATGAATAAATTAAATTTGTATATAAATTATTTTATTTTTATAAGCTAAAAAAAATATTCATGCTTCAGATTTTATAAAATAAAATGGAATTGAATTTACGTTACCATCTCTCTGCATGATTTGCGGATTGTCCAAATTAAAAAAAAAAGATTTTAGAGAAAGAAGAAATCTGAGTAGCTGCAGATACATTGACTAATAGTAATCACTGACAATGCAAATTATGGGATCACCTATATTGTCAAAAATTAGCACCAAGCATTAAATTAAAAACAGTAATCGACACTGCGTGAACGAATAGAATTGCATGCGGCGCAATGGGTAGAAATAGGCTCTTTTTTTCTTTTTTAGTGGGGTCAGCTGGTCTATCCAGCTGGACAATCAGACCTGGTCGAACCCAGACTGATGGAAAGGTGTACCTCATCGTGTTACCGCTGGGCCAAGCCACAGGTACGGGTAGAAATGGGCTTAGATAACTAGACATGTGGATTTGAACGATATCATATATAAAATCTTCAGTCAATATAATATATATATATATATATAATATTAATATTTGTTATGGTAAGAATAATTCAATGGTACAATAAATAAATAATAACTTTTTCCAATAAAAGTTATTTTGTAACACCAATTTTTTTTTAGTCATTGACTATATAATATGAGTAATCTTTCACAAACAAAGATGTTTCCTAATTTTATTTTCTAATTTTAAGTGCAAATTGATTTATACTTAAAAGATAAATAAATTCTAAATAGAAGTAATAGACAATCAATTGAGCCACAAAATTAAAAAACATATTTATATTTCTAATTTTATTTATATAATCTTGTATGCGACGGACTCAGAAGACACAAGTAAGTGGCTAGGAGATCAAGATGGGATGCGTCCATCAAGATGCCGTCATCTTAGACTTGGCTTGGAGCCAATTTCATCATCCACCAGAAGTATACCCACACAGCCTTCTCTATATAAACCCCTAGCCATTTTTTTTTTTATAGCAGCACAATTCCAAAACCAATATATCAATCTCTCATTCCACAAGATCATGGCCCTCTTTCAAAACCTCTCCATCTTCACCTTGCTTTTACTCATTCTGACATTTCCTTATGCAAAAGCAGCCACTTTCAACGTCCGAAATAACTGTGGCTTCACAGTCTGGGCCGCCGCCGTCCCCGGAGGTGGCCGGCGGCTGGACAGAGGCCAAACCTGGTCTTTCAACGTCAACGCTGGCACGGCGGGAGCTCGCATATGGGCAAGAACGGGCTGCAATTTCGACGGAGCCGGACGCGGCAGATGCCAGACAGGTGACTGTGGTGGGGTCCTACAGTGCACCGCCTATGGACAACCTCCCAACACACTCGCCGAGTACGCACTCAACCAGTTCAACAACTTGGATTTCTTCGACATCTCTCTGGTCGACGGGTTCAATGTTCCCATGGAGTTCAGCCCCACGTCCAATGGGTGCACCCGCGGGATCAGATGCACCGCTGATATCAACGGTCAATGTCCCAACGAGTTAAGGGCACCAGGAGGGTGCAACAACCCCTGTACTGTGTTCAAGACCGACCAGTATTGCTGCAATTCTGGGAGCTGTGGGCCCACCAATTATTCGAGATATTTCAAGGATCGTTGCCGTGATGCTTATAGCTATCCTAAAGATGACCAGACCAGCACTTTTACTTGCCGTGGTGGAACCAATTACAAGGTTGTCTTCTGTCCTTGAACCAGTACCAGATCGTTGCTCGTGCTCATGATCATGATTATCTGCCATACATAGAAACCATTTTTAGTACGTATATGTGTCTCTATATCTAATGCCAATAATAAAAAAAGCAAGCTTGAGGGGATGATCCAAGTGCTTGCTTTGTAACAACATTGATGCATATGCAAAACGAAGAATAACATTCGTTTACATAAGCATAATGTTTGTAATATTCCACAGCTTTTATTTCCAATACTCATGCTTTTATTATTATTATTATTATTATTATTATTATTATTATTATTATTATTATTATATATACATGTTACCCAATATATTAATGTTAAAATATGCTCTATATGATATATATATCGATTATATAATTATGCTTTTAGATGCTCTTCTCACACCGATAACGGTAACGGTTATTATAATTTAAATATTGTATATATTCAGAATCTCAAAAAATAGTGAGATTGATTATTAGTTGTTAAGTCCGGTAAAATTAACGTTATCCCACGTGGAATCCACTATAATCATATATATGGTTTGGAACAATACATTAAATAAAAAATTACACAAATTAGTTTTTTTCTTAAAAAAAAAAGGGTATCAAAACAAATTCAATTCGCAATTTGTTATGACGGAAGAAAAATTAAATTCACAAGTCACACTATTTATTATATATTTAATTAAATCGTGAGTTTGATTATAATTTTTTTAATAATTAAGTCCCTTATAAGTAATAATATCCCACATGAAATCCATCCAAATCATGTGCTTCTTCAACAACTTATGCAATAAAATAAAAATGCAAATTGAATTTTTTTTTGGGCTTATTTGATAACATGGTTATTTTTTTTTTTTTTTAATTTTTTCTATTTAGTTATGTGTAATTTAGTTAGTTTAGGGTCCATTTGATAATATGTTTGTTTTTTTTTTTAAAATTTTTTCCTTTTGAATTATGTATAATTTGATTAATTTAGAAGTTGATTGAAGATTATTAAATATTAGTTAAATTAATCAATTGATTAAAATGTAAAAATATAAAATATAAAATAGAAAATGAAAACATTTTCAAAGTGTTTTCATTTTCTATTTATATTTTTTATTTTTTTTTATATTTTTACTCAATTACACAGTCTAACTAACATTTAATAAATTCCAACTAATATTTAAACTAACTAAATTACATATAATTCAAGAGAAAAAAAATTAAAAATAAAAAAAATCATGTAATCAAACGAGTCATTAATGGTTGGTTAAAATTTATTAAATATTAATTAAATTACTAAATTGAGTAAAAATGCAAAGAAAAATAAAAAAAATACAAACAGAAAATAAAAATATTTTAAAAGTTTTTTTATTTTTTATTTGTTTTTTTATATTTTTACTTAATTAAATAATTTAATTATATTTAATTCAACTTCTAAATTAACTAAATTATACATAATTTTAAAAAAAAAATAAAAAATAATTATATTATTAAACGGAATAAATTTTATTATTTTATTTGATCAACGAAACTACTTGCGGTCAAGTACTTAGAGTAAGTGTACACCCTTTTCTTTTTTTTGGGCTTGAAAACCCACACGTTCGATTAACAATTTTGTTGGGTCAAGTACTTAGACGTTTCGATTAGGCCATTCAAACAGTTATTATTCTTAAACTCGACGTTTATCCAAACAGACAGTAAAATCATTTTGAATTTATTTATCATGTATAAGATTTTATCCTCTCAGAAATTTCCATTTTACTTCATGATTAACCTTTTTTATTATTATTATCTAATTACTTTGTTTGATTAATGTAAGCTGGATATGAAGAGAAATTAATTACTTCTGTTACTTCATTGGGTTGAAATTATAAAGGAGACCAATGTTCAACAGATTCAACATTTAGACATTATAAAGAACTAACTCGTAAAGGTAAAGCGCCGTTAGAATTACTTAATTTAAAAAAAAAAAAAAAACTAAATAAATTTTGTCTTTTTCCGTGATATGATAATGTCCAACGACTAAAGCATTGACGTAATGGAAAACAACCAAGCGAAAGACCTGTACGACAGATTAATTAATAATAATTATATGCTATATATATATATATATATATAAAGCAGTGCACAATACATTGTATACGACGAAATTGCATTTGGCCTGAGGTTTAATGGAAAAAAAATTAACCGTTTTATTATATTTATTTATAAAAATTATAATTTAAATTTTGATAATTTTTATTATTATTTTAGATAAAATTAAAACAGTAAAAAAAATTATTATATTAATTGATGAGATCTCTTTCTCTTTTTTTTTTTTTTTTAAAAAAAGGACGAAATTAATTGAAAGCACATTGCACAAATTGGTTTTGTTATAAATTCTAATTTTATACAATTAGGATAATTGTCATTGAACCACGTACATTATCCCACAGCTCCAGTTGATGTAACGCATGTGATACTTTCGAGGCGTGTAGAAACGTCTTCAAAACAACCTGCGTGTCACTTCTGACTACTTTTTCTTTTCTCTTCATTGATGCGTGTTTTCTGCATACAAAAGGCCCATAGAAATGACACAGTAAAAATAATTATGACATTGATATTTTCATTCCAAGGTTTCGTGGCACAATTATATAGTAGTTTCAAAATGATAAAGCGCTTAGTAAATTAACTTTATGTAAATTAATTTATATTGTCTGTCACTGTTGGACTGAAACATACAGAATCTTTGGTAATAGATATGATACAGATAACAAAGATTGGCAATTAGCAGACTCACCTCCTTTATTAAAAGAAGATGTAGATGTGTCATTATGTACATTAATGCATCCAAAGAGCCGCCCCACCATTATATAAACCCACACAGAAACCCACTAATTAATTGTCACACACATAAGAAGTCTCACTAGCCACATACTAAAAACCATGAAGAGCTCCATGGTACTCCCCCACCTCCTCTTCTTCACGCTCTTCTTCGTCTCCTCCCATGCATCCACCTTTGTGATTCGCAACGAATGCCATTACACAGTATGGGCAGCTGCCAGCCCCGGTGGCGGTCGCCGCCTAGACAAAGGCCAGAGCTGGACACTCCAAGTGCCCGCAGGCACTGCCATGGCACGTATCTGGGGCCGAACCAATTGCAACTTCGATAGAGACGGTCGAGGCCACTGCCAAACAGGGGACTGTGGTGGTGTACTTGAATGCAAAGGTTGGGGCAATCCACCAAACACCTTGGCGGAATATGCACTAAACCAATTTGGCAACAAAGATTTCTTTGACATATCCTTAGTTGACGGTTTCAACATTCCTATGGAGTTTAGTCCAACTACGGGTGGGTGTAGAGGAATTAAGTGCACCGGAGATCTCAAGGGACAGTGCCCGAACGAACTGAGGACCGCCGGAGGGTGTCATAACCCGTGTACGGTGTTTAAAACCAATGAATATTGCTGCACAAAGGGACAAGGTAGCTGTGGACCCACACGTTTCTCGAGGTTCTTCAAGTCACGGTGCCCAGATGCTTATAGTTATCCACAAGATGATCCTACAAGCACTTTTACATGTCCTGCCGGCACTAATTACAGGGTTGTGTTTTGCCCAACAGGGTCTCCTCATTTTCCTTTTCCTTTGGAGATGGTTGGAAGCATGGTCGAGTGAGAAAGTTATAAATAGAAGTGTCTTCTTATAATTATGTATAATTTTATGTTTGTACTCGTAGTACGTACTTGTGGGTGGCTGGGTACTTGCAAGCTTTGGCTGTAGTTGTACTTGTGCAACATAGGATGCCTTTAAATAAAGACCCCGTTTGTTGTCCCTATATAACATTCATGTGTGTTATCCTTCATCCAGACAAATTAAGGAAACAAAACTAGGTTAGGTTAGCTAGTTTGCTATTTAATTAATTATATATTTTTTGACTTATCATGAAAAATTAAAAAGGAGAGAGCATATATATCACTATTTTGTCTCTCCTCTCACATGCCTCGTAAAAATTTATGATATTCAGAAAATAATTTTCTTTTCTAAGACGATCTAATTATATTTCTGTTTATATATATTAAAACCAAAAAGATTTGGCATCATTAGTATTTAATTATTTATGATAACAACAAAGGAAATATCTCATAAAAAGTGGCCTGCTGCTTTGCTCATGTTTACCATGCACGCGGCATTAGAGAAAATTACATTCCTTTAATTTACACAAGGGCAAGCATACATGCATAGTGACTAGCTAGCTACAGATAATTATAATTCTTATTTCTTAGGTACTTAATTAGTATACACGCACTTTTTGCCAACTCATTTATAAGTAAATATCGTCCTAATTTTCTATAAGTAATTGAAAAAATAAAAAAACAATTGTTTGGGGAAAACAATTTGTGGTTTACATTAATTAGTTCAAAACAAAATATAAGTGATCCTTTGGTTAATTACTTTTAAAAAATTTTACCATGGAGTACATCAAGTCTTATCATTCAAATGCCCTTATCCTCTTACTTTTAACTATTGGCTTTCTCTGCCTAACTTGGTGAAGATACTTTATATACGAATCCCCCTTTTCCAAAACGAAAAAAGTATACTTAGAATTAAAGCTCCTTTTATAAACATGAAAAAAAAAAATGACGAGGCCCAGCTAGGCCTTTGACTTAATTATTACTTTGGACAATTGTTCATGTAGGGATCATCATGATCTAGTTAGGTTAATCATAATGCTCAATGCTTTTGGGAGGATCTGTATTAAAACTAAACCTCAAGAGGTATACGCATGCAAGAAAAGGATAATACATTCTTCGAGTACAAAATATATTGATCAATTCAGAACTTGTTCTAGATATCTACCATTAAATTAATATCTTGGACTGCATTTATAATATCTACTATTAAAAAGCAAATGAGATCACCTATATTGTCAAAAATTAGCGCCAAGAATTATATTAAAAACAGTAATCGACACTGCGTGAACTTTATCATATATATAAAATCTTCATTCAATATATAATATATTAATATTTTTATTATGTTAAGAATAATTCAATGGTGCAATAAATAAATAATAACTGTTTCCAATATAAGTTATTTTGCAACACCAATTTTTTTTAGTAATTGACTAATACAATATGAGTAATCCTATATAATTAATAAAGAAGTTTCCTAATTTTATTTCCCAATTATAACGTGATATTATTATGTTGATTGATAAATTAATATATACTTAGAAAATAAATATATCCTTAATAGAAGTCGACTCAGAAGACACCAAGTAAGTAGGCAGGAGATCAAGATGGGATGCATTCATCAAGATGACTTCATCATCTATCAGAAATATACCCACACAGCCTTTTCTATATAAACCCCTAGCCATTTTTTTATAACAGCACAAATCCAAAACCAATATATCATTCTCGCATTCCGCAAGATCATGGCCTTCTTTCAAAACCTCTCCATGTTCACCTTGCTTTTACTCATTGTAACAATTCCTTATGCAAAAGCAGTCACTTTCGAAGTCCGAAATAACTGCGGCTTCACAGTCTGGGCAGCCGCCGTCCCGGGAAGTGGCCGGCGTCTGGACAGAGGCCAAACTTGGTCTTTCAACGTCAACGCTGGCACGACGGGAGCTCGCATATGGGCACGAACCGGCTGCAATTTCAACGGAGGCGGGCGCGGCAGATGCCTGACCCGTGACTGTGGTGGGATCCTACAGTGCACCTCCTATGGACAATCTCCCAACACACTCGCCGAGTACTTACTAAACTAGGAAAACAACTTGGATTCCTTCGACGTCTCTCTAGTCGAAGGGTTCAATGTTCCCATGGAGTTCAGCCCCACGTCCAATGGGTGCTCCCGCGGGATCAAATGCACCGCTGATATGAACAGTCAGTGTCCCAACGAGTTAAGGGTACCAGGCGGGTGCCACAACCCCTGTACTGTGTTCAACACCGACGAGTATTGCTGCAATTCTGGGAACTGTGGGCCCACCAATTATTCGAGATATTTCAAGGATCGTTGCAGTGATGCTTATAGCTATCCTCAAGATGAGCAGACCAGCAATTTTACTTGCGGTGGTGGAACCAATTACAAGGTTGTTTTCTGTCCTTGAACCAGTACTCGATCATTGCTCGTGCTCATGATCATGATCATCTGCCATACATAGAAACCTTTTTTAGTATGTATACGTGTGCCAATAAATATATAAAAAAAAAAAGCAAGCTTGAAGATGATCCAAGTGCTTGCTTTGTAAGTGTTACTCTGATAGTAACAACATTTACATTGATGCATAAGCAAACGAAGAATGACATTCGTTTACATAAGCATAATGTTTGTAATATTCCACAGCTTTTATTTCCAATACTCATGCTTTTATTATATATATATATATATACATGTTACCCAATATATTAATGTTAAAATATACTCCATATGATATATATCTATCGTATAACTATGCTTCTAGATGCTCTTCTCGCACTGGTAACGGTAATGGTTACTATAGTTTGAATATTGTTAATATTCAGAATCTCATATTATACTGAGATTAATTATTATTAGTTAAGTCCGGTAAAACTAATATTATCGCATGTGAAATCCATCCTAATCGTATATATATGCTTTGGAACAACTTATTACATAAAAATTATACAAATTAGTTTTTTTATTAAAAAAAAAAAATTGGGTATCAAAACAAATTCAATTCACAAATTGTTATGACCGAAAATTTTTTTTCACAAGTCACACTATTCATTATATATTTAATTAAATCGTAAATCGATCAAAGCTCAAAATTATGGAAAATATTTTGTACTTGAGAAGAAGTTGGAAACTTACTGCTTAGTTAAAATTACTTCACAAATTTTATTATTTTCTTTGGTCAAAAAAACGATTGGCAGCGAAGTTATTAGCAAAAATTTAACTGGAAGTCAACACTTTATTTTATTTATATTCTCATGCGGAAACCCCACGTTCTAATAGTCCAAACAGTTATCAATATTTTTAAACTGTGCGTACATCCAAATTAAGCTTTTATTCACCTAATCTAAGACAACCAAGCAAAAGGCTTTAAGACAGATTAATTAATTAATCGTTAATCTTCTCCAAAAACATTAATTCGTTATTTGACCCAAAACTTTACCTTTTCGGTGCATGTATTCGTAACCATTAAAACTTGAAAATTTGGTGCAGTTTCTTATGCAATTATTTTTTTTTTTAATAAATTCATTTACAATAATCTTACGGACAAACACCGATCTCAAATCATTTTGGCTTTTATGGATTAATAAGTTTAGAAATTAAGAAAGAAATATGATATTTTCGTAAGTTAATTAGCTAGCTAGACTTACTATGTACATACAATATATATACATATACATATATATATATATGTATGTATATGTGCATGCACTAGTTGATTTTATACGTGCGATGATGTAAAGCAATTTCCATATGCACGATGTACGTACTCTTACGAGTACTGCCAAGGATTATGCCTAAAAAATTATATATCATCATCAAGCCGTGCACGAGATATAGATCATTGGTCGATCGAAGTTACAAGTAGTCCGATGATAGTGAAGAAATATTTTATGTAGACCAACGTAACCCAGACATAAGGGCAACCTGACAGACCCAGCTCCAGGTTATAATATACGTTGTTGACATGACATAGATAATATATGTATATATTTATTTATTTCATATATTTTTGTACAGTTTTTTACACATCATAATACAAAATTGTATAGTTAAGTGAGTTTTTAGAATATTAATGTTTTAAGTTACGAGTCATCTACATGCGTTTGAAACTAGTAATCCAAATAGAGGATGACTATATCAAAGATTCAGTTCGTTGAGGTCCTTTGCAGTGAGTATTGAAGAAGACGTTGAGAGTTGTTGCAGCAGAGCCGTGAGTTCTTCGCAGGCACATTCTCGGCATCAGAGGCAGAAACTCAAGGTGTATAACAAGGTGCTTAAACGAATCTGCGAATCGAATTTTGATGAGTCTATGCTTCCTGGCTTTGATGATAAGCTTTGGCTTCATTTCAATTGCCTTACTGCTCGGTACTAATGTTAATTCTTCTTTGTTTTATATTCGTGCCTTTCTTTTTATTGTTTTTTTTTTTTTTGCACGTTTACTTAGGCATTGCGTGTTTGGTTGCCAAGAAATTCGAATAAGCAAAGCAAAAGTAGGAATCGTCTTGTTGAAAAAATGACAAACGTAGCGTGTTTTAAGATTCCTAGTATTCCTTTTATCTATATGCCTTTAAGTTCGCATCTTAAAATATTATTATCGTCAAGCTTAAGAATATTTATATTGCTTGCTGGAGGCAGCCTTCGAAAGCTTGAAGAAGATCTGTGTGTTATTATTTGCTAAGCAACCCAACCCAACCCACTACAAAGTTGCATATAGCGTTTCAGAGAAACAAAGTGACTCATAAATTCGGAGAGAAATTCAGCTTTAGAGAAGCCAAACTGTTAACTTTTAAAAGATTTATAAGTATCTGTAACTAGCTAGTCCATATGCATGTATGCATGCCTTTGTGTAAATTAAAGGAATGTAATTTTCTCTAATGCCGTGTACATGATAAGCGTGAGCAAAGCAGCTGGCCACTTTTTATGAGATATTTCCTTTGTGGTTATCATAAATAATTAAATACTAATGATGCCAAATCTTTTTGGTTTTAATATTTATAAACAGAAATATAATTAGACCGTCTTAGAAAAGAAAATTATTTTCTGAATATCATGAATTTTTACGAGGCATGTGAGAGGAGAGAAAAAATAGTGATATATATGCCCTTTTCTCTTTTTTAATTATTCATGATAAGTCAACAAATACATAATTAATTAAATAGCAAACTAGCTAAGCTGGTTTTTTTTCCTTAATTTGTCTGTTTTTTTTTCCTTTATTTAAGGGCATCCTATGTTGCACAATTAAGTACAACTACGCCCAAAAGCATAGAAGCACCCACAAGTACGTAACTACGATTACAAACATAAAATTATACATAATTATAAAAAGACACTTCTATTTTTAACTTTCTCAATCGACCATGCTTCCAATCATCTCCAAAGGAAAAGGAAAATGAGGAGACCCTGTTGGGCAAAACACAACCCTGTAATAAGTGCCTGCAGGACATGTAAAAGTGCTTGTAGGATCATCTTGTGGATAACTATAAGCATCTGGGCACCGAGACTTGAAGAACCTCGAGAAACGTGTGGGTCCACAGCTACCTTGGCCCTTTGTGCAGCAATATTCATTGGTTTTAAACACCGTACACGGGTTATGACACCCTCCGGCGGTCCTCAGTTAGTTCGGGCACTGTCCCTTGAGATCTCCGGTGCACCTAATTCCCCTACACCCACCCGTAGTTGGACTAAACTCCATAGGAATGTTGAAACCGTCAGCTAAGGATATGTCAAAGAAATATTTGTTGCCAAATTGGTTTAGTGCATATTCAGCCAAGGTGTTTGGTGGATTGCCCAAACCTTTGCATGGCAGTGGCCTCGACCGTCCATATGGAAGTTGCAATTGGTTCGGCCCCAGATACGTGCCATGGCAGTGCCTGCGGGCACTTGGAGTGTCCAGCTCTGGCCTCTGTCTAGGCGGCGACCGCCACGGGGGCTGGCAGCTGCCCAGACTGTGTAATGGCATTCGTTGCCAATCACAAAGGTGGATGCATTGGAGGAGACGAAGAAGAGTGTGAAGAAGAGGAGGTGGAGTACCAAGGAGCTCTTCATGGTTTTTAGTATGTGGCTAGTGAGATTTCTTATGTGTCTGGCAATTAATTAATGGGTTTGTGTGCGGGTTTAGTATGTGGGTTTAAGATGTCAATAAAAATTTTAAAAATAAAAATTTTAAAAAATCAATTAATATAGTGTAATGAAATTTATAATGTATTAATTAAAAAGAGTTGAGAGTAAAATTTAACTCTTATAATATAGAAAGCTAGACTAATTTTATTTTATATTTTAAAAAAATAAAAAAATCAATTGATTTTTTAAAATATATAAAAAATCCCTTACAAAAACTCTTATAATTATTTTAACTCTATCATTTCTATGGACTTTTTGTATGCAGAAAACATGTATCAAAGAAAAGAAAAGAAAAAATAGTCAAAAGTGACGCAGTTTGTTTTGAAGATGTTTCTACATGCCTCGGAAGTATCATATGCGTTACATCAACTGGAGCTGTGAGGTAATGTACGGGATTCAATCACAATTATCCTAATTGTATAAAATTAGAATTTATAACAAATCCAATTAGTGCATTATGCTTTCAATCAATTTCGTCCTATTCTATGTATTGTGCACGGCTTGAGAGTACGTACATCGTAATTGATTACGATGTACTATGCTTTCAATTAACAAAGACATGCATGTACATATTAAGGTAGGTCTGTGAATGTCATGGTGTGTATGTGTACTATTGGGATATTGAGACAGTGGGTTTGGGAAGGGCGACTTGCGGAACTTTTGGGGAATTTTTTTTTTCTTTTTGTTTTTTGTAATTGATTTTGTGGAATTTTTTTTCAATGCAAAGAGTATGAGATTGGCGGGAGGTATCTACGAATAGTCAACAAATTAAAATGGAGTAGCGCATGGTGAACATGCTATTAATTTGAATGAGACAGAGAAGTTGCCGGGAGAGAAATATTACTAATATATTTAATTTGGTTTAACGTAGAGATGCCATTGTTATATATTAGTTTCTGAGAAGTCGAGCAAATTAATCAAAAAGGAACTAGTTGCGGATGTATAACCATTTATACAATTATATGCACCACTTATATTCTAGGTTTAGACAGTACATAAAATTTTTTTTAAAAAAAAAAAGGAACAGTAATGTTTACGAACAGAAGCTATACTGCATGTTTTCCTATCAATTAACCAAGCTACTCAGTACTAATGGACTGTACATTCTAAAAAATAATTATCACAGAATAATAAATAAAGCATTGTGGATAATTTAATATGAATTAAAACCTAGAAAGTTAGGGTAATTTTATAGGCTTTTGATACAGAGTTCCTATATCACACAAGATACATGTCTTATGCTTCAATAAGATGGAGCGCAATTCAAGCTGAGAAACTCAAATATTAATATAGCTTGACATGAAAGAACATATAAAAGGGAATTGGAATCTTGTAATAAGCTCAGATGTGTCGGCATCCCACTGGAGCACACAGAATTTGTATCTTTCAGTTGCAATAAATAGAAAGTCTTGAAATACACATAACTTGAATTTGCAACCTACACATAACTTGAATTGACGGCACTAAAGATAAAAGACTGAGTACAAAGTAGGCATAATAGAAAATAAGCCATGCATCGAAAGCCTTCAACTGGTAATCAGTAAACTTTATTTTTAATAACTATATGGACAATCAGAATGTCAGTTTGTACATGAATTAGATGTCAGCCGCCCTTAAAGCATAAGATTATAGCAAAAAAGGGAACAGATTCAGGTGTAGGATACCCTTGCACATGGATAGCAAACAAAAACAGGTCTATATAGATGGCAAACCCTCTCTGTCCAGAAAAATCACATAGTATCATATCCATGTCTGTATACATTTTGTATGCATGTTTTCATAGTCAAAAGGTATTGTCTATAAGATAATTCAGAAAGAAAAAATCCAGAGTAATTTAGCCTCTAAAGAATATTTATTTCCTGCAATGCTTATTTTCTTGGTGATATTCCAATGAGTATTCAACAACCAGAACCACTCAACAAAATTATGAAATAAATTATAAAATAGGAAAAAACTACCAGAGTAGTATGGCAGATGACGGTCTTATAACATCGATGAATAGTAAAGAAACGTTTGGTAGTTATGCATACCTTTAACAAAATTGAAAAGAGCCATCATATCCCCATTCATGAATAAAGCCCCATGCTTGTGTTAGTGAAAGGACAAAATAGTTATTGCAGTCCGCTTAATTCTAAATTAATTCTTATTTCTTATGTACTTAATTAGTATACACGCACTTTTTGCCAACTCATTTATAAGTGAATATCGTCTTAATTTTTTATAAGTAATTGAAAAAATAAAAAAAAAAGAATTGTTTGGGGAAAACAATTTGCGGTTTACATTAATTAGTTCAAAACAAAATATAAGTAATCCTTTGGTTAATTACTTTAAAAAAATTTCACCATACCATTGGATTGGAGTACACCAATTCTTATCATTCAAATGCCCTCATCCTTACTTCAACTATTGGCTTTCTCTGCCTAACTTGGTGAAGACACTTTATATACGAATCCCCCTTTCCAAAACGAAAAAAGTTTATTTAGAATTAAAGTTCCTTCTATAAACATGAAAAAAAAAAAAATGACGAGGCCTAGCTAGGCCTTTGACTTAATTATTAATTATTACTTTGTACAATTGCTCTTGTAGGGATCATCATGATCTAGTTAGGTTAATTATAATTCTCAACGCTTTTCGGGGATTTGTATTGCAACTTAACCTCGAGAGATGCACGCATGCAAGAAAAGGATAATATATTTTTCGAATACATAATATATTGATCAACTCAGAACTTGTTCTAAATATCTACTATTAAATCAATATCTTGGACTGTGTTTATAATATCTACTATTAAATTAATATATATCTTGATCCTTGTTTATAGATCTGGGTTCTGCTTGGTATTTGATCATGAAACCGTGGAAAGTATACGAGAATATATAATGATCAGATTTTTTTTTTCTTGGTTTCTAATGAGTCATATACGAAAAATATAGACCCCACTATAAACGGTTTTGATCAATTTGCTCAATATCTCCTTTGAAACGAAACTAATTAAATGATATAATAGTAAAATAATTAAATAATGTAATAGTAAAATAATTGTTATAGTAGTGCCTATACCAACCGAACCATATGTAAACCCCACTAACTCAATATCCAAATAACCACATTCACTTGCACCATCCTCACAATATACATGTAGATCTTTTTCAAGCATAGATATCTGCATATGCTTTCATGTCACCTATATATATATATATATATATACTTGATGACGATATAATTGGATTGATTACAACGCTACTTAGTTTCTGCCTTTGTTAACTAATTATGACCAGTTAATAGAACTTTTTTTACGTTAATTTATTTATTTTTCCAATATATGTCCATTATATTTGTATGTTTGGTGATCACTTGGTTTCTATGATATATATATATATATATATATATATATATATATATGGACGACTTTATATTTATTTGTCCAAGTCTCCAACTAATGACGACTAGCATTCTAGTTTAACTTCCATTTGTAAAATTACAGTCACCTGTGTAGGAAAGCTCTGAAGCTCATGCGTGTTAAGCGGGCATTCAGGGTCTATTTCTTGCTTGAAGCATGGAGTGTCACATTAATCTACTGAAACTTAATTTTAATAATACTTGTTTGATAATTTAGACCCTTTTTCGGGGGAGTATTGCACGTGCTTATGCACAGGAAGTCTTTGATCTGTTCCCTTTCTTAATCGAACCCATGAAATTTGTTTTAATATAAATGCTACTTTTAGTAATATTAAAGACAGTAGATATCATTTTGATTTTATTTGTTGGTTATTTTTATGCCAGTAATTAAATAATTATAACTCAATAGTTTAAGTAGAAAAAAGATTATAACACGGTAACTTGGTCTGTTGGTTAAACTGTGTGTATATTCTATTATTATCTAAGTTCAATTGGATATGTGATATTTTAGATAGACCAAAACCCCTTATTAAAAAAAAAAGATTTTAAAGGAAAGAAAAAAATGTAACTTTCTTGAGTTTGAACTCTGTTAGCTTTGTAGTTTCATGTCTCAAATTCAGTTTTTCATAAAGGTGAGCTATTTTCTTTTTCTTCTTTTCACTTCTAATTTCTTTTTTCTCTGTTAGCTTTGTTAAATTTTTTTTTTAGTAATTGACTACGTAATATGAGTAATCCTACAAAAATAAATAAAGATGTTTCCTAATTTTATTTCCCAATTATAAGTGATATTATTATGTTGATTGACAATTAATATATCCTTAAACATATCCTAAATAGAAGTCAGACTCAGAAGACACCAAGCAAGTAGGTAGGAGATCAAGATGGGATGCATCCATCAAGATGCCGTCATCTTACACTTGGCTTCGAGCCAATTTTATAATCTATTAGTGTTGATAATATTCTATCTCTCTTCTCTCTTATAAAATATAATATACATATCAAATCTACCTTCTAACAATTTAAATTTTTGGCATAAATAATAATTTAATATGATATCAGAGTTTCAAATCCTAAACACCTAAATTTAAATTTTATTACCATCACCGCTGTAATAATTTAATATGATATCAGAGTTTCAAATCCTAAACATCTAAATTTAAATTTTATTACCATCACATTACCACTCATTACAGCTTATAATTTAATAATCAGAAACATACCCACACAACGTTCTCTATATAAACCCCTTGCCATTTTTGTTTAATATATCAATCTCTCATTCCACAAGATCATGGCCTTCTTTGAAAACCTATCCATCTTCACCTTGCTTTTACTCATTCTAACATTGCCTTATGTAAAAGCAGCCAATTTCAAAGTCCGAAATAACTGTGGCTACACAGTCTGGGCTGCCGCCGTCCCCGGAGGTGGGCAGAAGCTGGATAGAGGCCAAACTTGGTCTTTCAACGTCAACGCTGGCACGGCGGGAGCTCGCATATGGGCACGAACCGGCTGCAAGTTCAACGCAGCCGGAGCAGGCTCATGCCAGACCGGTGACTGTGGTGGGGTCCTAAAGTGCGACTCCTATGGACAACCTCCCCACACACTCGCCGAGTTCGCACTCAACCAGTACAACAACTTGGATTTCTTCGACGTCTCTCTGATCGACGGGTTCAATGTTCCCATGGAGTTCAGCCCCACGTCCCAAGGGTGCACCCGCGGGATTAGATGCACCGCAGATATCAACGGTCAGTGTCCCAACGAGTTGAAGGCACCAGGCGGGTGCAACAACCCCTGTACTGTGTTCAAGACCGAACAGTATTGCTGCAATTCTGGGACCTGTGGGCCCACCGAGTTTTCGAGATATTTCAAGGATCGTTGCCGTGATGCTTATAGCTATCCTCAAGATGCACAGAACAGCACTTTTATTTGCAGTGGTGGAACCAATTTCAAGGTTGTCTTCTGTCCTTGAACCAGTACGAGATCATTGCTCGTGCTCAAGATCATGATTATCTGCCATACATAGAAACCCTTTTTAGTACGTATATGTGTATCTATATCTAATGCCAATAAAAATAAAAATGAAAAAGCAAGCTCGAGGATGATTCAAGTGCTTGCTTTGTAAGTGTTTCTGCGGTAGTGACAACATTTACAGTGATGCATAAGCAAAACGAAGAATAACATTCGTTTACATAAGCATAATGTATGTAATGTTCCACAGCTTTCATTTCCAATAGTACTCATGCTTTTATTGTATATATGCATGTTACCCAATATATTAATGATAAAATTTACTCTATAAGATGTATCTTATATCGATCGTATAACTATACTTTCTAGATGCTCTTCTCGCACCGGTAACGGTGACGGTTACTATAATTTGAATATTATATACATTCAGAATCCCAGATTATAGTGAAATTGATTATTATTTGCTAAGTCTGATAAAACTAACGTTATCCCACGTGGAACAACTTATTAAATAAAAAATTGTACAAATTAATTTTTTTCTTAAAATAAAATAAAAATTGGGTATCAAAACAAGTTCAATTCACAATTTGTTATGACCGAAAAAAAAAATTAAATTCACAAGTCACACTATTCATTATATATTTAATTAAATCGTATATCGATCAAAGCTCAAAATTATGGAAAACATTTTGTACTTTGAGTAGAAGTTGGAAACTTACTGCTTAGTCAAAATTACTCCACAAATTTTATTATTTTCTTTGGTCAACAAAACGATTTGCAGTGAAAGTTATTTGCGTAAGTTTAAATAGAAGTCAACACTTTATTTTATTTTTATTTTTTTATCTTTGTTGTCCAAACAGTTATCAGTATTCTTAAACTGTACGTACATCCAAAGAGTCACAAAGACAAAAAAGAATAAATTTGTATCTTTCGATATGATAATAGACTAAACTTTTATTAACCTAATGTAAGACAACCAAGCAAAAGGCTTTAAGACAGATTAATTAACTAATCCTTAATCTTCTCCAAAAACATTAGTTCGTTATTTGACCCAAAAAATTACCTTTCGCTGCATGTATACGTACCATTAAAACTTGAAAACTTGGTGCATTTTCTTATGCAATTTTTTTTGTTTTTAATAATTCCATTTACAATAATCTTACGAACAAACATCGATCTCAAATCATTTGGTTTTTATGGATTAATAAGTTTGGAAATTAAAAAATAAATATGATATGTTCGTAAGTTAATTAGCTAGCTAGAAGAACTTAATTAACATTTTTAATTAATTTCTCTTGGTCATCATTGTGGACCGAAACATATTAGGTAAAATCAGCCGCCTCTCCACCTTTATTTAAGTAAAATATATATCTGTGACTATGTAATTAATTAATGTACCCCACGATTATAAAAACCAACACACACAATCAACCCATTATTCCCGAACATACTAATAAAAAAACATGAACTCCTTAACCCACCAATTCCTCTTCCTGACACTCTTCTTGGTCTCCTCCAATGCAGCTACCTTTGAGATCCGAAACCAATGTCCTTACACCGTCTGGGCGGCAGCCGCCTAGCTCCCCGCAAGAGTTGGACGTTCCACGTGCCCGCAGGCACCGTCAGGGCACGTATATGGAGCCGAACCAATTGCAAATTCGACAGTAATGGTCGCGGCCATTGCCGAACCGGTGACTGTGGGGGTGGTACTTAACTGCAAAGGCTGGGGCAGTCCACCAAACAGCTTGGCGGAATATGAACTAAACCAAAACGGTAACAAAGATTTGATTGACATATCCTTAACTGAAGGCTTCAATATTCCTATGGAGTTTAGCTCTTCAACATTCCTATGGAGTTTAGCTCAACCACGGGTGGGTGTAGGGGAATTTGGTGTACCGGAGATCTAGTAACTAATTGCCCCAAACAACTGAGGACAGTTGGAGGGTGTAATAACCCCGTGTACGGTGTTTAACACAAATGAATATTGCTGCACCAATGGGAAAGGTAGTTGCGGGGGCCAACAAGTTTCTCCAAGTAGTTTTAAGGGTCGGTGCCCAAATGCTCATAGCTATCCCCCAGATGATCCTAAGAATACACATAAATGCCCTGCTGGCTCTAATTACAGAGTTGTCTTTTGCCCAGTAAAGTCTCCTCCTCATTTTCCATTGGAGATGGTTGAAAGCATGGTCCAATTAGACAAGTAATTAATCCAAAAGGTCTCAAGGCTCATTTTCCTTTGTGTGGTTCTACATTTTTATTTTTATTTATTATTATTATTATTATTATTATTATTTTGGAGAAAGGGTGTGGATGTACTTAGTTGTGAAAAAAAAAAAAAAAATTAAATAGACTCTTTCTTCCCTGTAAGCACTAGCTAGTTTGCTATTGCTAGGCCTTTGACTTGTTTTGTCACCTTGGACAATTGCTCTACTATTGGGATAATCATCTACTTGGGTTATAATGCTCAATGATTTTTTTTTTTTTTTATATATATATATTTTTTGGGCTTTTCGAGCAGAAATTAAATAGTGGGCCAAAACATTACTGGCCCAAATTATTCCAATTGAGGGAGTGTAGCCCAATACTTGGGTACCCTTGACAAACATGCCCGAATTTCTTCTTATGGGCTTGAACGGGGTTAGATTGTATTCGGACCGGTTGTGATACTCGCATGCATATGTACATATATATATATATATATATATAATATAGCCTATTATAAAACATAAATGAATTGGACATTTTCAGACAGTGGGATTCCTCGTCACGCTTACCAAAGAAAAGAAAGAGAGGGAGAGAGATCCAAGAAAAAGGGGTCAGAATCAGAATCCTTGTTCCTTATCGAGCTCTGATTGATCCAAAAATGGCTGAAGGAACCCTGGAAGTTGTTCTTCTTGGTGCTAAGGGTCTTGAAAACACTGACTTTCTTAGTGAGTTTTACTCTGTCGTTTCACAATTTTATGATTTCTTATTATCCTCTAGATCGATATGAATCGGGTTCACTTGGATTCCTTATATATAAATGTGTCAATAGATCTGGGTTTTGTTTGGTATCCGATAAACGGGTGGAAAATATATGAGAATACAGATCTAGATTGTTTGTTTTTGGTTTTCTAACGAGTCCTTATACGTAACGCACTATGACCATTGAGATAATGATATTAATGCAGTAATTTTATTATTTAAATTAGATACTTCTTGATTTTGGTGTATATATATATATATATATTTTAAGATGCTGTAATGGGATCCCCGTGATCAAATCTGCTTTAATAAATCATAATTTTGAATTTGGTTCCCAAAGAATTAGTGTATACAGTAATTGAAAATTTGGATACCTTTTATGAACAATCGCAGATCACTTAAACCAGTACATCGTTTGATTATATGGTTATTATATTCATATGAACCAGTTGACTTGAATAATTAGTTAGTAAATATGTATGCGTATATATATATATATGGATCCACTACCCAGAAAAATTCCATCTTTAAGTTTGTTAAATCTTTAATTTGTGTGATGGATATGAATTACATGGGACTATGTGAGCAGGCAATATGGATCCTTATTGCATCCTCACTTGCAGAACTCAGGAGCAAAAGAGCACTGTTGCATCAGGTACTTAATTAACTGTTATATGTGTGTGTGTGTGTGTGTGTGTGTGTGTGTGTATCTATATGTTGTAGCATGATATACGTGATACATAATATAATTACAAATACTCACATAATTTTTTATGTAATTAATACAAAATAATAATCCTTATAAACTAAGAAATGCCGTTCAATTAGTTTTGACAAATGATTAATGCAGGAAAAGGGTCTGAGCCAGAGTGGAATGAGACTTTTGTATTCACCATTTCTGAGGGTGCTTCGGAGCTCACATTGAAAATATTGGACAGTGACACTGGCACTGGTGATGATTTTGTGGGAGAAGCCACGTGAGTAGAGCTACGTACGCTCTTGCATGAAAGTCTTTCACAAACTAAATTTTGAATTTCATAGCCATCAAATTGTAGGTCGTTATGAATTGTTATTTGATTAATTAAATTGATTTTTATAATTTATGGTTTTTCATTAAATAATCTTTGCAGCATAGCACTGGAGCCTGTACTTGCTGCAGGAAACGTTCCAGCAACCTCATATAATGTTGTCAAGGACGAGGAATACAAAGGAGAGATTAGACTTAGCCTCACTTTCACACCTACGGTAACTTTTATTCCTAGTCACTTAATTAGTGTTAGTATAGAGATTAAATCAACATTTAAATATCAAATTTAGGTTTAAGCCCTTTGGTTTTATCAGAGCGTTGAAGACTGTGCTTTAAGCTTAACTATATATGGTGATCTTAATTAGGTACACAGTGGCAGGGGTTACCGTGCCCAAGAAGAGGAAAGCTATGGCGGGTGGAAAGAGTCTGCATACTGAGAGTGGACCTAAAATTCTGCAGTCGTTGGTGTTTTTTATGCTCTTGAAAATGGAAAATAAATTACACTTATTTTGGTTCAAAACATTTGAATTTCTTTTACAATAGTGTGTGCTTCAAATACTGATTTCGTTCGGTTTTGAATGTTGTGGCCATCAAGTTCATCAACTACCATATTTCTGAATTTATCAAAAAAAAAAAATTACCATATTTCTGAGTATTACCATTTTGGATTTCTCAAAACAAATTACAATTTTTTTTTTTTTATTGTTAACCAAATTACAGAGGAGTTGGAGATATCATAATTCTTAAATTGAATGAAAGGGGTGCAGCATTTCACCCTAAAATACAACCTTTAGAGAGTTGCACCACACCCCCTTAACTATTGCCACCACTTTGTTGTCTATTGTCGATCACTGTGAGCTTTGACAACATCGCCGCCCGCACATAATTAAAACTCAGAAGAAACTGATCTACTCGATCCCCATACATACCTACGTCAAAGTATGCCGGAAAACACTACACTTGTACCACCACCACCACTACGCTCAATCAGTCTCATACCCCCTCATCACTACCATAAGTGGTACAGACCTTTTATTGGTTTGTTGCTCTCTTAATGTGTCATTTGTAAGCCTGAATTTCTTGGGGTTTTCAATTTGATACTCTCTCTGCTCCTTAAGGCTTTGATTTGGTGATGGATTTTCCTTAACCGGCTTGCTCTCCATGAGCCTGAAATGGGTTTAATTTTCCAGACAAGGTTTCACATCTTTGCCCAATTTCAAACTTTCCAAAACCTATTACAACATTGGTGTTTACTCCATTGATTACCTGTTTGTGTCCATTTTCCTGCACTCCAAACACATTCACTATTTTGATTTGGCATTCCATACTGTCTTTTACGTATTGTATTGTCACTTGAGATATTATTTTTTTTAAGTTAATTCAATAGTAACTTAACTGTTTAATTGTTTTTCTAATAAGAAGATGGCTTAGAAACTGAAAAAGAAAAGCACTAATATTTATGAAGGGAAAAATTTATCTTTGTCATATGATATAAAAACCGTATCATTTTGAAATATATATATATATATATATATATATATATATGTATAAACTTCATTCAAATATCAATAAGTTTTACAAAAATAATATGTGCTATGATCCAGAAACTTTGAGAAAAAAATATATAATCTAGTGTAGGGTTTTTAATAATAACCTTAATTTATTATATGAATTAAAAGATATAAAATCTACATATTTATATATATAGTCCGTAAAAAAATATATGAAAACTGCATTGCCATATGAATATGCCCTACAAAAAATTTGTGCTATGATACTATATTATCCAAACACTTTGAGAAAAAAATATAACATACTGTACGTTTTTATTAATTTTAATTCAATATATAATTAAAACATTATAAAATCTAAAAATTATACATATAGTCCTTAAAAAAAATTAGTCTCTATACTCTTTCTTTTCAAAAAATAAATCTTAAATCTTACTATTAATTTGGTAATGCACCTAAAATACTGCTTCCAATTTCTTATTAGTATTCATTCTTCAAAAAAGAAAAAAACTCATTTTAATTTTATATATTATTGTTGATGTCACAGTTTTCTTTAAGTAAATGCATTAAAAAATAAACCCCTTTCAATTTCGTTCCCTTAAAGAAGAAGAGAAATAAATTAAAAAAAAGACCTTAGAAATAAAAAGTAACAAAAAAAAAAAGGAAAAAGAATACTCCTTTTCATCTATTTTTTGGGTGACCATAGTCACTTTGATCTAACTTCTGAAACTAGCAATTATTTAAATTCCGAGAGAAAATTAAATCTGTAAACAATATCAATTGTAAAAAAAATAACACTTGAAAATGTATAAAAACATTGAATCATAATACCTGTTTTGAAATTAACCTACACAAGTACTGAAATTTTTGAAGAATATGATAAGATAAAATTTTCAATTACTTAAAAAAATTATATTAGATCTTATAAAATACATATAATATATATATATATACATATATATATATATATATATATATTATAATTTGATTAAAAAAATAAATAATTTACAAAACTTTGTGCTAGAAAATATCAAAAGCAAAAGATTCAATTAATTCACGAACAGAATGTCTGCATATACTCATTTTGGTAAGACAAAAATATTTATTTTATTTTTCAGAAAACACACTTAGAAAATGCATATAAAGATTTCAGTTTTATTATTGTTATCAAATTTTATTTTTTATTTTTTTTCTTAGGAAGGAAATTAAAAAGGGGTTCTTTTTTCTTAATGCATTTAACAGTATGGAATGCCAAATATAAAAGTGAGCATGTTGGAGTACACCATAAGAACTTAAATAGGTAATAAAACAGAGCAAACGCACCTCAGCTGGTAAATAGTGTTTGGAGAGGCAGAAATTGGAGAGTGGACCTGTCTTTGAACCAACCCATGTCAAGCACACAGGAGAATAAAAGTAGAGATATTTTCACCCGGTTAAGCAAAATCCTTCACAAAGCCATGGCTTCACAAACTCTGAGCAGAATAGGTATGTGTATCAAATAGAAAATCCAAAGAATTCAAAAGCTTATGTCATGACACACTCTTCGATCACTATTATGACCAATAAAAGGTCCCTAATACACAGTGGTGGTGACAATGGGGATATACAGACAATATATTGCGGTTTGGGGTGGTGTGAAATGCAACATTTTCACTGACTAACTTGGACTTGGATATACTGGGTGGAGTAAGTAGAACAGTGACTCCTAATTCAATTAGTAATACACGGCGACTGTGTCAAACAACTCTGCGTTCAACGATAGCCAAAGTGGCTGACTTTGTTTTGAGTGTGTGGCACAGGATTACACTGTTAATTTTTTATTAATTTGAGTGGTTCATTAGTTTGGTTAGATTGTGTGATGAATCCTATAGTAGGGGTGGGTGATTCTAGTTTGATTTAGGCTTCTCTTTCTTTGTCAGATTACAATCATATTCTAGTTTGATTTAGGCTTCCTTTTCTTTGTCAGATTAAGATCATAAACAAACAGCCTAAAACAAGTAGAAAATAAAAACAACAAAAATCAGTGCACGCATGCACTAGATGGAACAGTGGAACAGTGGAGAGCTGCGCTTGAATATCTGCATGGACCAGAAACAAAGTAATGCACGGAATATAAGGCAACCAAAACCACTAACATAAGGGTACAGAAAACTTACCGGTATACCTTTTTCCCAGTTCCGGTTTTTCAAGAATGCTCGAGGCTTTTGGGGTTCTGGGATTCTTCGAATGAAGGCCGGGCATCTGAGAAGAGCAGAAGAAAAAGGAGGAGAAGAACTCTGTTGGTGAATTCAAATGGTTTATTTTTGTTTTGGGTTTCGAAGCTTACCCATCGCACGGCTCTCAAACCCAACCTGTGGTGGATCCCGGGAGACAAAGTCAAAGCGCTTGACGCTTTGCCCCATACTTTGAGATGCTCCTCCCCGCCGATCAAGCAGCGACGCTGCTCATGACAGGCTTAGCTTTAAGCCGCTATCGTTCGGTTCGAATAAGTCAAGTCCCTTCGGTCGGTTCGCTCAGGCGGTCTTTCCTTATCTTTCTGGTTAGAGAAAGGAGCACCGGCGGAGAAGGAGGAGAGGAAACCGTCTGTTGGTGAATTCAAATGGGATTTTAGGTTTAGGGTTCCGGAGCGTGAGAATCGCAGAAGAAGTAGGAGGAGAGCGTTTGTCGGTCAACCCAAATGGAATTCTAGGTTTAGGGTTTTGAAGCTTTGAATCGAGGAGCCATAGAGTTGATTCGGAACGGCTAGCTTGACTTGTTCAACTTCTATTCTGATTTGAATCTCACCAGGGCCCAGGCCCGGTTGCTTGGTAAGGCCATTAGGGCCCTGCAAGAAGAAGGCCCAATAAAATTTTGTCAATAAATACTTTGATCATTTAAAATAATTTATACATATATATATTTAATTCTTTGTAGCCGTATGTGGATGTGTTATTAATTTTCAGTTGGATATTTTAATATTATTTTCATATGTCATTTGTTAATTTCAATATTAAAATAGTTTAGTTCATAATGAGTTATAAAAGAATTAACATTTTTAGTTTGCCTCAGATTAGGTGTTTTGGACATTTATGTGGGCTTGAGATACTGCTGGATTTTTTTAATTTTTTTTAAATACAATAGTTAGTTTTATTTAATTCAATAACTTTTTTTTTTTGGTAAATTATTGAATTCAATAACTTGTTCAAAAGAAATATGGACACTTTGGTTTTGAAAACTATGCAACCAACGACTGTCTACGGATATCATAATAAACAAAAGAATATAAGCAGCTTACAACACTTGCGAGGCTTGTTTGAGTTTTTCAACATTTAGTGGGTCGATATCGTCTCAACAATTAAGAACGAAGAGCATCGACATACAATAACTTTTACAAGAAGGCTAACCATTTAGAAGTCATTTCGTAACAGCTAAATTTCAAAATTTACAACATGGCGTCTTTCTTCTAAGATTTTACCTTTCCACGCAAGTCCTTATCGCCTTCCAAGCAATGTTGTTGAGAATGATGAGCTCCACTACAACTCGGCAAGCTCACGTTTCCTGGAGGCAGGAACGAGGAATTCATGGACAACTGCTGGCCTGACACAGATTTCTCTGGTGAATCAAAGTGTGACGATATATCACTTTGGAAAAAACCAGGGGAGCCAAAATCTGGCAGTGCCAAACTACCATTCTTATGGTTGTTGGTGGTTTCAAGTTGTTCCTGGAAGTAACCCTGAACCAAATTATCCTCTATTGGTATTGCACCTGTAAGGGTTTTAAAAGCAAAATCTAGACATGGGTCAGACCAACAATCTCCCAATGAAAAGGCAAGTTCTGGTTCTGGCTTCTCAAGATCTCCCATCTGGGCTTGTGTATGTGGTTGCTTCTCAGGAATCAGTGGGTCCTCCACAGACTTCTCACTTTTATTTGATGGCTCTGCGTGAGTTGAAATGTCTACTTCGTTAGAGAAATAATGTGAGAGCTCTATTCCTTGGCCACGATCAAGCTGCATGTCCGATGGCGCTTCATGCAAGGAAAGCTCTATTTCTGGAGAGGTGTCTGCATGGACAGAGAAATGATTTCCAAGCTCTATTCTCTGACCAGCAATGGGCTGTTCATTGGATGGCTCTGTATGTGTTGAAGTGTTTATATTGGTAGAGAAATAATTTGCCGGAACTGTTTCTGGAACAGCCCAAAGCTGCTCAATTACTTCATCTGCCGAATCTGTAGCTGGAGGGTCATTGTTTTTGTGGGACTTTTTAACTGTATCTTCAAGAAATCCTTCACCAGCAAGAGAGTTAGCCACCAGCTCAGGCTCCAAACCAGCAAGTCGCTTTGAAGACCGACAAGGCAAGATGAACACTTTCTTCTTCTTGGATTTCTTCAGGTTAACCCAATCTGTTTCATCGCTGCTCCTTTTTATCCCACTTTCATGCAAGTTCTCATGTTGCAGCATACCAGGTTCAGTAATCAAAGTAGCCCAATCGTCAGCAGCATCTGCCACCGGTAGTTCACCTGTAAGAGTCTTGAATGCAAATTCAAGGCATGGATCTGATTCAAACAGAAAGCTGAAATGCGGTTCTGGCTTCTCATTTTCCATTTTTCCAGATTCCAGCTTTTGCTTTTGCTCCTCAGGGGCCACTTGGTCTTCAGTAGGAATTGTACTTTTGTTTGCGGAATCTCCATATAAAGGAGTGCTTGTGCCAGTAGAAGCATGACATTCAAGTTCCTTTTCCTGTCCAAACTCATGCTGCGTAGAACCTCCATCGACCATACTATCTGATGTCAAACATGCATCTAAAATGGCTCCAGTTTTACTGGATTTTCCAATTGAAAATTCACGGGCTCGTTCGCCTGACATCGAGTTCACCAAATTATCAGGATCAAGCCCAGCAAGCCTTTTTGAAGATCGATGAGGCAAGATAAGAATTTTTTTGTCCTTGGATCTACTAGAGGTCATCTGATGTTTCCTAAAGCTCTTCTTTTCCATCACAGGTGGAATTGAATTCTTTTCTTGCAGGATGTCAGCTGTAGGAGTAGAAGCAAGCCCTTGTTCACCTGACATCAAGTTCACCACTTGATCAGGTTGAAGACCAGAAAGCCTTTTTGAAGATCGACGAGGCAAGTTAAGAAATTTCTTGTCCTTGGATCTACTAGAGGTCATCTGAGGTTTCTTAAAGCTCTTCTTTTCCATCACAGGTGGAATTGAATTGTTTTCTAGCAGGACATCAGTTGTAGGAATTGAAGAAAGCCCTTGTTCGCCTGACATTAAGTTCACCACCTGATCACGTTGAAGGCTAGCAGCTAGCCTTTTTGAAGATCGACGAGGCAAGTTGAGAAATTTCTTGTCCTTGGATCTACCAGTGGTCATCTGAGGTTTCCTAAAGTTCTTATTTTCCATCACAAGTGGAATTGAATTCTTTTCTGGCAGGATATCAGGCGCAGGAGTTGAAGCAAGTCCCTTTACAACATCAGCTTTCCCTTGAGTCTTCTTGCATTCTTCAGTCTCGGGAAGTTTTGACCTTTTACCTTGGCTTATCTTGTGTCCTCCGGCTTTTGACCATGGAGACCTGTTTAGAGCACCATTTTGCTTAGTTTCAGCACAATCTTGAATTTCATTTGCCAATGAATCTTGGACAATTTCAGCTCTGAGAGCAGAAGCAACTGTAGCTTCAGGGGAGGTCCTCTTGCTTTCCAACTGCTTTGAGCCTTCAATTTTTGATAGGTCACTCATTCCAGAACTTGTCTTACCTGCAGTTGTAATTTTCACGATGTAAACAATGAGGTATGGAAATAAACAATCCATAATTGGCCCCTCTTTTATGGGGTAACTCATAACAACCATGACTTTAAAATCAATTATGTGACACCATCTATTGAACTCTCACCTGAAAAAATCTGTCTCCTGGTTGTAGGGTGTTTTAATGTATGCCTTTTAGCTTCAGATGATGGCTAAACAAACAGAAATCAAACAAGTATAAAAATGTATAAATGAAAAGATTATTCATAATATCATCATACATATAAAATTTAAAAAGTGATAAAAACTGAATATAGGTTTCTAAGAAACTGCTATGTCCATATTAACAACATGAATTATGAAAGAAACATAAAGAAGTTTCAACATGGGTTATGGTATATATCCAACATTAAAGCTTACTCACAAATACTTTCATATATATAAATCTTCGTGATAATATCAATTCATGTATAATATAGAGGAGTTTCCTAAGAAACATAATGAAGAATTTTCAACATGGATTATGGTATATATCCAACATTATAGCCGACTCACAACTACTTTCATAAAATCAATTCATATATAATATAGAGGAATTTCTTATGGTTTTCCATTGTCAGATCTTCTTCAAGGCTCTTTCTAGAATAATTCTCAAAAAGGAAAAGAAAAAGAAGAAGAAAAGAAAATGTTTATGGAAACAGACTTTATTTGGAGAGTGCACCCTGATGCCAGTCTTCTTTTCGAACATGCCACTCTTGTGCTTGATGGTTCTGAGATATCGAAATACCTCTGGCTTAGAATAGAATTTACGTCTGTTTAATGGATCAACGTAACACTGCAATAAGAATACAGTTAAATAAGAAATTAATGGAATTTGTAATTGCAGGAAGTGAAAACAACCTCACATTAACTTTAAAAAGTTCTTTCATGTAATTAAGTGGACCAATTTTTCATTCTTATTTTAGCATCACAAGGTACTTAATACCAGAAATGAAATCGTGCACAGCCAAGTTCATTAATGGACTAGATCTTAAGCTAGACATGGTTAAAAAATAAAACTTGATAAGAGAATCAGCAGAGCAACAATGTTGGCTAACACCATGTAGCATCTACAAATTCCATTAAAAGTAAAAATAATTCCCCAAAGTTTATCCCTAAACCATATTAGGAAAAGAACAATCAATCATTGGTTAAATTATTTTAAATCGGCTATTCATCTCACAAACTTATACTGAATGCATTTTCTTCCTAATCTTTTTATTTTTTAAAGGAAAATATATATTTCAAAGAATCTTACAAGGCCAACCATAACTTTTGCCTATTGAAACTGTTTACAAGGTCAAACATATTAATGAAACCAAATCTTGGTATCAAGATCATAACAATAAATATGCCAAAAGGAAAGACATATATTTAAAAGAAAATGACAAACAACCATGTCAATATATACCCAACAAGACTGCTATAATGAGGCACATGGTACCTTGTACTCATCTCCAATTTTCAAGCCACTCTGTCGAGTTTTCAGCTCCACTTTCCAGCCATTAGGTAACCATTCAGGATTTGTATCTTTTCCATTTACGAGCTGTCAACAATAAACAACCAATTGAATAAAAGGATAAAAAAAAATGGAGGAAAGAGAAAACTAAAGATTAATATGACTCACTCCCTGTAAAGGATTTTTTCCTGGGTGTCTTTCAATAAGCCTATTAGTTGACTGAGGCTTTCCATGAAGAGTGTATCCCATTTTAATATGGTGGACAGCATCATCCTTGGAAAAGAACTTTTGACCAGTTTCCAAATTTACATAAATCTACAAAAGCAGAATAAACTTTGAGCACAATAGATGCACTACAACGAGATACATCTCCTATAAAGTTCTTCATTTCATTTAGGATACTTCCTCCTCTCCAGACTGACATACACTTTTTATTATAAACAAAATATTAGAAAGTCAATTCCACAACCATATCCAATTTGAGTATGACACCGAGAAATAACACTAAAATCATAAAACAGTCACAGTCCCAATACGCTCAAGAAAGACAGGACATGTTTCAAACACTAATCCAATTCAACATTTAACAAACTGTACCGTAAATTTACCCACCAATAACACAACGCATCAACTACAAAATTCAACTCAGGCGAGGCTTAATATAGGACTTTCCAGATCCTCCACCCAACCAACCATGAACTTGCTCAAGTTTACACTTTAAAAGTGGACGGACAAAAGAAAATGCACATTATACACCAATTCTATTCAACAATTCACAAACAGAAACGCTCCCAAAATTCCTATGAATGGTTAATTAATACACAACACGAATAAGACGATACAATAACAAACATGCAACCCCTTTTTCTCCCGCCAATTGCAAATTCTTCCACCATTCACAAAAGAATCTTACACCATATGCATTTCATTTTGTAAGCAGCTAACACACATGAATACCAATAGGCTATAGAACGCAATATGCTCCTAATCAATACAATCGAGGCAGAAAGCAAGCATTTTAATCACGCAGCTAAGCCATTCAGCTAACAAAAGTCATATTACTGCACCAAATTAAATCAAGAGTTTAGTATTACACTCGAGCCTATACATAAAACCACAAAAAGCTACAAAATTTCAGCTGAAAAATCAGAAACACTGAAACTCAACGCCTCAAAAGATAAAACCCTAGAAAGACACTTGAAAGAGTACCTGAACTCTGCGACCCGTCTTTAGCACTCTGAATTGTACGGTCCAACCGGCGGGGAGCCAGTCCGGCGAGCCTTTGGCGACCATATCGCTGGAACTCGATGCCCTCGGCAAGAATCGTGCTCGGAATCAAACACTTCTCCGACGATCAAACTCCTCGATACTATCGGTCCGAGCTGAGAGGTTACGGAAATCTGAGGTTCTGCTATGTTTTTCTCTCTCATCCAACCGGAAGAAGAGCGACGCAATGTGAACAGGGATCCGCAGGCGGGTGCTTCTATAAATGGGAGGGTCGTCGGTCTCAGAGTTTGGCCACGTGTAGGAGGTCCGGTCAAGTTCATATTAAAAAAAAAAAAAAAAAAGTTAATTTATTTTTGGGTTAATTTAACCCAAGAAAACACACACACATTTTGCTTATTTTCCGTTTTTATCCAAATAGCGGTTATTGGCGGTCGTTGATGTAAAATAAAAGCTCAGCGATGAGAGCCGCCACGGAAATTGGCATTTAATACTAAAAACTAAAATAAAATTAAGAGCGAAAATAAATGTACAAAAATAATAAATAAAAACTCTTTTATTATATATAATGAATAGGAAAAAAAACTTCAGTACTCCTAAAATTAATATTTCTGTCGGTGTCATGTAATATTTTATTAATAATATTTTTATCTATACGTACTATTTTAACGAGATAAAAATATCCGTTGAAAATAACAGCTATCAGAGTACTGAAATTTTTTACCAATAAATAAATAACATTTTGAATAATTTAAATATAATAAAAAATATGGGAGAAGTATTTTGAATAATATATAATTATGGGTGCGTCCGTATTTTTGTAAGAATATTATTGCAAAAAGAAAATAAAAAGTTCCTTCCCAATTTAGTCGAAGCTATTTTCACGCGTGACCTTGGTGAGCCCAAAAATGGTCAAATAAAATCCTCTGTGCGACAGTCGCCGACCGGCGAGCCTTCTTATTTGTTTAGGTTTCGAAGAAAAAGACAAACTTTGTGTTTAGTTCAACACATTTGGTTCGACCTCATCATCAAAGGTGAGATTTTTATTTTGCACAGAAACCCCTAAACCGAAACTGAAAAGAAAGAAAATACGGGATTGAAAATCGGATTCAATTCTGGTGCTTCTTTCTTCCTTTCTTTTCCTTTTCCCTCCGGAATCAAACGGAATCTTATTATTTCATGGGGGGAAGAAACCAGTTTTATAGAACTTTGAAACTTAATTGAGGCATTTATGCCGCCTTATTATGTATGTGTTCATGAAAAGCAATATGGAAAAAATTGAAACTTTAATTTGGGGAAGGGTGTGAGGTTGAGTGGATTTTGCAGAAAATTAATGCATAATTTTTCAATTTGGCTGCTGCTTGTTCATTGTTGCATATTTGATTGATCAATAAGCGAATATGCGCTTTACATACGTTTTTTTTTTTTTATTAAAAAAAAAAAAAAAACTTTGTAATCTGCTAAATTTTTGTTAGTTTGATCTTACACCCACTTGTTTTCGTTGGGTTTTTCACATTTAAGTTCATCATCTTTGGTATATTTGATGAACTCTGAGTATTTACAATTTAGTTGGTTTTCCAGATGGCATTGCAAGAGCAATTAGATAGGTTCAAGAGGCAGCAAGAGAAGTGCCAGTCGACCCTTACCAGTATTGCATCTAGTAAGCCTAAAACGACTCAGAAATCATTTGTGCCTGCTGCACCAAACAGGCCTCCTGCACCTGCTGTTAAGTTTTCCAACGATACAGAGAGACTCCAGCACATAAACAGCATCCGGAAGTCCCCTGTGGGAGCTCAGATCAAGCGTGTTATAGACCTGCTACTGGAGGTTTGAACCCAAATTTTCTTTTCTTCTTTTGCTGCAATTTTATTTGTTGTGTGATGATTATAATGGATTTCAGTGATTCAAAGCCTGTGTACAGTTTTAAAGCCTGAAAATGTCCATGTTTGGTTATCCTGATTACTTCTGATCTTCAGAACTGTCTAAGCTTATTCTTTGTCCAGTCTTTATTAAGGATCAAGCAAATGAGAGGAAATATTGTGCCATGTTGTAAAGACGCTTGAAGGTTGATTCTTAGTTGTTTCTTGTTAGTTTACTTAGTTACATTATGCTTTTCAGATTTTAATAAGTAGAATGAAATTGTAGAATAGCTAATGAAAATTGGGCCTGAAATACTTGAAGTATGTGATTCCTCAATTATGAGTTGGTTTCATTTGATAAGATCAACTTCCATCTTTCAACAATAAGAATCTATAAGCGGATGAGTAGCTGTATATTCGTGTCAAAGTTATTGGTTTTGTCATTTCCCTCACCCTTCACCTCTTTAATTTTTGTTTTCTTTTCCAACTCAATCACCATTTTTAGGTCAATATTGGCTAGGTAGGACCATTTTAGAAGTATCAATCATTTGATGATTTATTATGTTCCATGTGTTTGCAGACAAGGCAAGCCTTTACACCAGAGCAAATAAATGAAGCATGTTATGTCGATGCAAATGCTAACAAAGCTGTCTTTGACAGTCTAAGGAATAATCCAAAAGTGCACTATGACGGGAAGCGCTTTTCTTACAAGGTTTTTGTCGGTCTTATTATCTCCATAACCCAATAGATTGGCACATATCTGGTTGTAGCATTTATATCCGTCTTTTTCAAGGAGGATGACAATTTGACTTTTATTTGGTTTATAGTCCAAGCATGATCTGAAGGACAAAGGTCAACTTATTTACTTGATACGGAAATTTCCAGAGGGTATTGCTGTTATCGATCTCAAGGATGCATACCCAACTGTGATGGAGGACTTGCAGGTATGCTGAGTTAATGGTTCTTCTTTTAAATGTAAAAAATAGGGGTCAGCATATTTAAGTTCACAGCAGCACTTAGTATTGCGTATAGGAGTCCTACCATCTTTTAATAGAGAAGTCCCTGAGGAAAAGTTTCATATTGTATTGAAGAAGGCAACTGATCAGGCCTTTTTCCTATTGATTTTGATCTCCTACAGTGAAAGTTGTGATGTCAAAATAAATATTAAACCCCTTCACCACAGCATTGGTAGGTCTTTGTTTACTATGTATTTATGAGATCTGAGGAGCATAAATATACAGTTCTAGTTGGCTTTGGTGACTCTAATACGGATTACCCTAGCATTTAAAGTTATGATTAAGTTTTCAATTTGTTCATATGTTTAAATCAGTTATCAAAAAAGCTAATTTCAGAGCAGAAAGAGGACTGCTAGACTTTTTCACATCTTTTGGGGTGGGGTTAGTTGTTGAGGGTTGTGGTTGTTTTGTTTATTTGTTTTAGCACATTGCTTCTCTCTTTCTCTTTCTCTCTCTGTGCTTTGAAGATATCTTGTAAGAGGTAATTCTGTGGATCTTCTTTCGTCAATCAATCACATATACTTTTAAAAGCAAGGTCTAGAACAAGGTAGTGGTAGCAGTGGTGTGTATTGCAAATCATTTGGAGGCTACATGGTTATCTTACATTGGAACCTCAAAATCATCCCTTTGTAGGCTTTGAAAGCTGCAGGTCAGATCTGGCTTCTTTCGAACTTCGATTCCCAGGAGGATGTTGCGTACCCAAATGACCCCAGGGTCCCCATTAAGGTGGATGATGACCTTAAACAGCTATTTCGTGGAATTGAATTACCTCGTGATATGCTCGACATTGAGAAGGATCTCCAGAAGAATGGTATGAAACCAGCCACCAACACAGCAAAGAGGAGGGCCATGGCACAGGTTCAAGGCATTTCCTCCAAGCCCAAAACCAAGAAGAAGAAGCACGAGATTAGCAAGAGGACCAAGCTAACCAATGCCCATCTTCCGGAGCTTTTCCAGAACCTAAAGGGGTCCTGATTCCTGAAGTTAGGTCAAGCTGTGATTGGACTCACCAAGCACTGATGCTCATCTGTTGGCTTCTCCAACGTATTCAGAAAGTTTGCTTGAGTGTGTGATGTGTAGAGATAGGAAGTATGATCTTCCGGTTGAAATTTATTTATGGCTATGGAACACCACTTCACACTCATTTATGTTTAATTGTATTTTTGTAACATTATTCAATGGAAAACCATTTTGATAAGCTTACCATGCTGTTGAAATTTGCTTTTAGATGTGTGCAGAAAACATATTAGAAAATACCATGAAGCAATATTACTTTGTGTAGTTTTTAGGAATGATTTAACTGTCTTTTAGAAAGCTTACCAAGCTTTCCCAAAACAAATAGGAAGGATTTGTTTAGCAAACCAATGTGTGCCATTTGCGTCTCTAACCTTGAACTGAAAATAAATAAAAATGAAAAAAGCTGAATCACTTGTTAGATATCTAAGCTGCTGAGAGTCGCAATGCAGAGACACTGTGAAGAGGGTGGTTTGGTAATTTAAAGCAAAATAGCCGCCATTTTTAACGTTCTATTTAAAAGGTCGTTTTTCCTTGTCCACCCATTTTGTATTGGAAGATATCTTTACCGAGTATTTGTGATTCGAAATATCATAATCAAACAGAAACACACACAAAAAATAAAAATCATCAAGAAAGCAAGACACAGCTCTGCAAAATCACCACCATTACCACCACAAGAATGCTCATTCAAGCTCATTGCTTCAGACCTTCCCGCTTTTGTCTCATCCATCGTCACCGCAAAAACCCTGTAATATCGCGCCGTCATCCTTTTAATGGTACTTAAGCTCGCTTTCCAGTATGATTACATTCTCTTCTTTTCCTTTCCTTACCTATATTTTCTTGGAACCCAAACTGAGCATTACGTTTCTTAGGTTACCACTAATTTGAATGACTGCATTTGTACGGGGTTATTTCTCCTTTGAATTCCATTTTTTCTTTTTTCTTCTTTGTGATTTTCAGTTTCCTTGTTAAATGGAGTTCTGAATACACGGAATAGTGGTCGACCAAAAGGTTGTGGAATGACGGTTTCAGCCTCTGAGGAGAACTTTAATGTGGAAAAGAAAAGGTTTGTTGCTCGTCTGGTTATTTTGTTTTCTTATGCATTTTTGAGATTGGGCTGGGTGGCGATCAACCTCCTTAGGATCCTCAGTGGTCCAGAGACTAGTTGGTTTTAGTTTGACAGTGAAACTGCGCTTTCAGGTCTTTAAGGAGTTGGCATTAGAACCTTGTGTAGCCCTTTTATAGTTGTTTCATTACTTGCAGGACCTTCTCAAACTAAGCTTAAAGATCGAGTTTTTTCATATTTATCTTGTTCATTTAGTTTTTTCCAAGTTACATGCAGCTGTGTGGTAAATCACATAGCAAATATGAAGATATTATGTTCAAGTTATAGTTTTCATATCAATGTGGTTCCTCTTTCATATTTGATGCAGTAGCTTTAAACTATGGTTATAATCTTATTTATGGGTTATATTACAGAAAAGTTGTGGAGCATATTTGTTTGCTTAAAGCTAAGGTGGATATATCTGAGGACGAAGAGAATGACATGCTGGATTTTCTGTATACAACCCAGTATCAAATGGGTGGAATTCTTGCAGTATCACTTGGTGAGCTTCTGCTTCATACAGATATGCAGCTATCATTACTTTTTCAAATTAAGTCCATAGTGGAGTGGAGTTGAGTGAAGTCGAGTGGGGTTGAGTGGAGTCCAGTCAAGTGGGGTTGAATGGAGTGGAGTTGAGTTGAGTGGAGCCCAAATCAAGTCCATAGTTGAGTAGGGTCGAGTGGAGTCTAGTGGAGGGAGTGGAGTCGAGTTGAGTAAACATGCTTTTCAAAACCTGTTGAAAAATCTGCCTTATGGTCCTGCCTGTCTCTCTAATTATATATCTTGATAACTATATGATTTATATCTGTGTGTCTTTTAATTAAACCTGCAGGACGTATCTCTAATCAAAATCTAGACAATTATACCCACGGTTTTTACATGCGTTTCCAAAAGAAGGAAGACCTTGACAAGTTTTATGAGAAACCTTTCTACTTGAGTGTTCTAAAGGAGCATGTATTGCCTTACTGCCATGTATGCCCTGACATGTAAACACCGAACACTCTTTTCCAGTTCTCCTTAAGCTTTCAGTTCTCTGCTTAATATGCTTTGTTGTATATAGCTTGACATTTGTGATATTGGCCTGTTAGACTGACATTAACTGTTTATTGTTAGGGATTACTAAATGTGGATTATGAATCTGAAGTAGAAGATGATATCCTTCCTATATTTCGGAAAGGAGAGGTTGGAATCAAAATCCTTTATAATGTTTGATTTCTTGATTAAATGAATTGCTTTGAAGTTTCTGAAGAAGATGCAAATCACTCTTGGATACAGGAATTCAACTATGGTGTTGAATTTGTGCTTCTGATTTCATTTGCTGATAAAGCAATTGAATCTATAAATGATGCGTTGGGTTCACTTGAAAGACTGATAATGGGATTTCCATCCTTAATTGTCCAATCTACTCAAGGTTTGTTTGAGTTCAAACTCATTTATTGTTGTGCTGGTCGGTAATCTTCCCCCCACTGTTTTCTTATTATCCTGAGAACTAAGGCAGTTTGAACTTTGAACTATAGAACATATGCTATTTAGTATGCAACTTATCAAAATTCCAATGGTCACTGGTTGTGTCCAGTATTGTTTTGGTTTTTCTTTTTATATATTAACTTCGTATGGTGATGTGAAGGAAAAACCTCACTTGTTCGTAATTTCTCTCAATCATCTGTAATCTCATATACTAGTGTTGGTTGTCAGGTAGGAATTTTAATCTCAGCAATGTGGAGTATACACATGGAGTAGTGACACGATTTCGATCTGGTGAGCTATCTTTCACATTACATTATATCTAATTATGTGCCACCTTTGATCATTATTTACTGGTGCATTATGCAGTTGACGCTTTCGAGATATTTATGGGTAGCTCCAAATACAAAGATGTAAGGAACCAGTAAACTGTTAAAGCTTATTTCTGTATTTAAGATTTATTTCTTGGACCAACTTTATTGATCTGAACTCACATGTTGGTGTGCTAACAGTTTAGCTTTAGCCCTCATTATGGAAAATGTCTTAAGGATTTCAAAACGTTCCTATCTGAGAAGACAACTTATTTCTGATTTCATCTTATTAGAGTTCTGAAAACACACTTCTTTCAGCAGTACAGTTTTAGGGAATTGTATCTGCTTCCTCTCATTTCTGTGAACTTTTTTTGGGCATACCATGAACTTCTGAAACTTGAGAATTTCAGCCAAGTATCGAACAAAACATGATATTTTGAAGCCAGATGAAAAGAAAAGATATGAAATTTCCTTGGTTACTACTTTCCATTTAATGAGAAATAATCTTAATCATCTTTCTTTTCTTTGAAATTAAACACAGATATGGAAGTCTAAGTTTGAGCCAATCACTCAGAGAACACTTTCCGTATATTATTCTGTGGATCCTGTAGGCACCGAGATTATGTAGCCAGGACCCCTTGTGGTTTGTTTTCCTTTTCCTTGTTCATCTAATGTTGAGCTACATAATCAAACTGAAATTAAAGAGAAAAAAAAAAAAATCTTAAACTTTGCATATATTGCTTGCAGGCTCTTCAACAGACATTTTTACCTCTGTTCAATTATTAAGATCAAGGACAGTGGTGAGTTTTGTCTATCTTATGCTCTTTCAGGAGCTATTATGAAGCTCTTTTCTTCTACCTTTTCCTTATTTCCATCCCCATGCATTTAATCATTGTTATACTAGCACTCACAAAAAGTATGCTCAATGAAATGGCATGGTTGACACACCATTTTCCTTTTTTTCAATCAGAAAATGTTCAAAATACTGCATGTCTTACTTTCTTGTCTAATAAGAAAGTGATTCAATAGATTACCTCAGAACCATAACTAGCAAGAACTTGAACCTCCTTCTTTTTTAACAGTCCCTGCAAGGAAGCTGTCCTCTGACAACTCAAGCAATTCAATTCAACCAGTCTCGTTCTCAGCTCGGTGAAGGAAAGAGGGTCTATGATTCACTAGGATAAGTCTATTTTCTTTCTAAATTTTTCTTCTTCTTCTTCTTCTTTTTTTTTTTTTTTAATTTTTCTATTAATTGGAGATTGATTCTGAGAAGTGTTACATGTCAGAGTGACGAATTGCTTGCTTGTCAGTGTTTACTCTGCGGGCTTCCTAAATGAACAATAATTAAAATGCTGTGGCGCACTGTGATTGAGTCACTGACCATGTAATGAAACCGTTCACTTTCCTCTTTGTTGTTTTATGAGCAAGGAAGTTACATCTTGGAGTACTTCCAAACGCATTTGTTTGACTTGATAGGCAAAAAACTACAGCACGTACAACACAATCATATAAAATATGATTACTAGCTTACGTATTTAAATCATTTTATATTCTCCCACAAGAGCCACAATTCAAACCCCGGTCAGGGTTCTTGTAATAAAATAATGAAAGCCAAATTTGGTTGGCAATGTATGATGTACTTCCATTTGACTTTCTATGTGAAAAAAGCCTCACGGTTTTCTTCGAACCCAAACTAAACTTCGTCTCATTGGACTACTGCTGTACTTTAGCCCCTTTTTTACATTTTCAATTCTTTAGGAAATATATATATATATAATCATAACAGTGAGACAAATGTAAAAAATAAAAATAAAAAATGGAGGCTCTGGTAATCTACATGAACAAAACATCAAGCCAAGTGTGGATGATGATGATTAATGATCAAGTAGGATTACTGTGTTTTCAAAACTTACAAATACTCAGAATTCATTTCTCAACTATAACTATTATACATGGCTATAAAGAAAAACTGAAATGATCTACACTAGAAACTGCAAAACTTCTGTACGGCAGAATACACAAATATATATGACATGCAAGAAGGCTGGCTATAGCTAGCTAGGTGCAGAGATCAGTTGTGAAGAGGATTTGGTCCGGTTGGAACTACTCGAAGAGAAACACCGTGACTCGGGTCCATGTGTTCGTACTTGGTGGATCCCTCTGCAGCTTTTGCAGAAGAATGCCATGAAAACCGGGTGTAGAACTCATTCTTATCTGCAGGTTTGTTGGTTTCTTCACTGGTAATTCTGTGGAGGTGACGACAAGTTGAGAACTGTGTGACCATGAGTATGAACATGATCATCAAGAACCCACATGGAAGCCTAATGGGATTACTCTGAATTCCCATGGTTCTTGGCCTGAGATGATAACAAGTCTGAAATTCTTGATGAGAAAGAGGAAGCCAAGGAATTTTTTTTCCTTTCTTCTTTTTTTTGCTTGGAGTTTGGTCTCAAATGCAAAATTTGGTGGTTTGAGATCCTTTTTTTATATGCGATACCGACAAACTGTGTGGGAAAGAAAGTGCCAAAACTACCAAAAATTGATTATACAGAATGGCATATTTGACCAATGAAATTTGCAAGTGTATCATATTCGAACTACCCAAATTGCCCAAGTTTTTCGCTTGGCAGTACTTTGTCATCTTCATTTTTATACATCCACCTTATATCCTAGAAGATGATATATCTTATATGTTTCTGGTCATTTTCATTTCAAAATCTAAGTATGGATTTGGATTACAAGAGAAATTAGAAGGCTAAAGAGGTCCTTTTTGTCTTCAAAACGGGGTTGTAATTTGCACAATAGTTTGCGAAGGAGCTCTGTAGGCGTTGACTCGTAATTAATTGGTTCTCTCTAATGCTCAATGTTCTTTCTCTCATTTGTTGATAATTAACTTTGCGGTATGCTATCAGAGACACGTGTTGGAAGAAGGCATTAGACAAGTGGCTTCCACGTTTGCCTAATAAACTCACTCCATCACGTTTTATTGCTTCTAAGGTATTTGAATAATGATTTTAAACCATTAGATTAAGTAAGAACTTCCTTCAGGGCTATTATCTCTCTCTCTCTCTCTCAGAGATTGATAGCAATGGTGTACTGTGTAGGATCCAAACACCTAACTGTCTGATTGTGGCCCATAACTAAGACAAGAAAATGAAATGAAAAATGAAAAAAAAAAAATGAGATCATGTTTCTGATTCTGATGAGGTGGTATATAGGAAATTATATATGGTAGCTGAATATAAATTAAAGAAAGGTTGAAAATTGTCACCAAATTTAAGCTATATATATATATAAAAACCCAGTAGGGGACAAAATACAAAACTATAAAGCTTTGAAGTTTTTGTTTCTTTGAAGTGGCGTGTTTGACAAAAATGAAAATAAATCTAATATTTTCTGGGGGATTTTCTTTTGTTTTCATTTCAAACGTCATCAGCTGCACCGACTGGCCTGGAAAAATTATGCCATAGTTATTGTGTTCTAGCAGGTCTCACTGAAGCTATTAATTGTGATTAGTATTGTGCATGTGGGAAAGCAGTGTGGGTCAAAAGTGTTTTTGATAAAGAGTTTGTACCTTGTACTCCTTCCATTGACTACAAGGCACACACAGCACGCACACAAGCCCATCTAAGAAAGTCTATTTGAGGCAGCCATTAACAAATCCTATGCATAATTTTATTTTTATTTTTTACAATAAAAATAATTTTGTTTTTTGACTGGCACAACACAGCAGTAACTTTTTCAACATGGTTTTCGCTTAATTGAAGAGTAGAATAATTATTGGTGCTTAATATATTGTACACATTTGGTCTCAGTCCAATTTATGATATTTTACTTAATAAGAAATGTTGAATAACATTTCCATGTAATATTATGATAACAATATATTATGACAGATTAGGTCTGCTGTCATTTTAATTAAATGCTTATGGCCTTCAAATTACAAAGCATGATGTGATTCAAGACAATCTTCAAAGGGGACCTCTTGAAGTAATAAAACTGTGACAACAACATTGGGATTCTTATTTGATAAACAATATATTATTATTATAAATGCAATTAGCCCCATAGATTAATAGCAGAGCTCTAGGGGTGGACAAATTAGGACATTCTTTAATGTCTGCATGCACTGGGGTCTGTAACAGCTGGGACTTACTCTAATTACCTCATTAAGGTGGACCAAGTCCAGTGAATGAGAGCATGATAGGATCTAAATCCTTAAAACGCATACAATAGACCATCTTATTTGTTTGAGAACCTTTCTGTTCAATGAGTTTCTAAAGCTTAATGGGATGTTTTCCTATTATAACTCTGTCTCTCTGTGTGAGTGTGTTTATGTATATTTATATAATGAAGTTGAAAAATGTTCTTGAGCTGATTGCCACATGACCATGACAGACAATTAGTCGTAAGCTTGTTGCCCAACTTGTCAATTGGTTAAGAAAAATGCCTCATTTGCTTAAGTAATGTTCTTGACTGCATGAATGTGAAAGTTTTTGGCCTTTTCTTCTCTTTTAAAATAGGAAATGTTTATGGTATTATTATCCATGTATCTTTCAAAGATAATAAGGAAATTTATTTGGGGCCAATTGACTTAATCTTACATGAGAGATTTTTCAAATGTCAATATCTAGAAATTAGTACCCTTAAGGCATATTAGAAAATGCAAATCCGTTTCATACGTTGTGAGTATTGGAACTAGTGGAATACATAATAATTGTTGTAGCACTTATCTAATAATAACAAGGTCACTTTAAGAGGTTTTTACTATTCATTTTGTGGAAATACGTGGATCCCATTTTAGAAAATACTATTAGATGTTCTATGGAAGAGGATCTATATCCCTGGAAAGGAAACACTATGGTAAGAGGGAAAAAAAAAGGGGGAAGCAAGCTTATATATGGAATGGAGGAAATGGGAAATGACAGGCCTTTGTCAAAATCAATCATGGCCTTGAATTCTTATCAGCTGAACAGAATAGGCAGACTTTGTTCTAAGCCTTAAAGAAAGGCAAAGAAAATTTGCATTTGTGTAGGGATGCACATGCTGATATGACAGAACACACTTGTATAATTGCTATAAAATACACATCAAATTAATCTCCAAAAATAAAAATTACCACTGGAATTTATTTCTTTACTTTCTGTGGCAACATACAAAAGCCTTTTTATAGGAAATTTCTTACCACACTGCTATATCTAGCTGCAGCAAGAAAAGGAAATTTCCCATGAAAGGTAAGTTATTATCAAAACACGTCCTGATCAGTACCAAAACTGAGTTCTAATGACCATAGCGGTCAGCATACGATGTTGAGTTGCACCAGATCAAAGTGCAAGAGAAGTTACCTCATCGGCTCGCCAAAGTCCCTCCTCATATTCAAACCATTTCAGGATTCCCTCGTCGTCAAATGCACGCTGACACGTAGGGCAGGACGACTCCTGACAGAAAAGGAAGTTCTTGAGCCGTGAGGCTTTTTCAATGGTTTCCTCTTCATATTTTCGGTAAGCAACAATGAAGCCATCATGTTCAGAATCATCAAGAAGGCAGTGTTTCACATTCAACACCTCCAAATGTTTCAACTTGTTCAATATATGGGTGAGAGCATCCTTGTACACCAAGGCACGCCTAAGACTCAAGACCTTGAGTTCTGGCGTATATTTAATAATTGCCTTCGCGAACTCCAAGTCAAAAGGGCACATGATTTTGAGTTGAGTGAAGTTCTTGCAGTGAGTATCAATCGCCTTCATGATGCACATAGGAGAATAAGTACATGACACGATCAGAGATTCAAGCTCTTGTCAATGCTTGACAGCCTCTTTAAAGCCCTCCACATTTAGCTGATTCCAAGCTGGTAGAGCAAGTCGTTTGAGTTTAGGGCTCCTGTATGCATGTAGGCCATTTAATATTAGTACCTAAATTCGGATCAAAATAGAGTTAACAGATGGTGTTTTTCTTTTTAAGTTCTTGTTAGAAAACTTTAGGAAGTGAAAAAGTAAGACCTTTCGGCTGCACAAATTAAGTGCTCATTCTTTAAGAATGCATAGAAATGAAAGACTAAGCAAGTCATATTTCCACTGCTGAGATTCATAGCATTCTTCAAGATATGCAGTAGTTTCTCTTCTGACTCCTCGTCAGACCAAGCATATGCTTCTTGGGGAATATCAAATGAACCAGATTTTATCATATTCAAATCAAGCTTTTCCCAGAAGATTGGTCCGCGAGAAGCTCTTCACCATGAGCTACACACGCGGGAAACACCAGTAATTAGATCCATAATGTGCAGACTTACAAATATTTTTAAGAGGATATCATGTGGTGCGTCATTCCAGGATTCGGTTCTTGAGCGTTTTCCCTTCATGATTCAAAAGAGAGTTCCTACAATATGCAGAAATGGAAACATAGTTAGCAGGAATTCACCATAAAGTATCGGCTAAGGATCAAATTTCCAGATGCTATACGTTGAAAGACTAAAACTGAGATAAGTCCATAAACAATTCTGTAGAAAGCATTAGAATGAAACTTTGCTGACACAATAATCAAAATATACGAGCTTCAAGTTCCACGGCATCTGAAAATATAAAATGATGGCTTGCTATGATTTATCAGGATGGAAAGTGAATAGAAATCACAGCATGAATTCTATTCCGCCTAATAGCTCTTCTCTTGCATTAGTACCTGTGTACTAATTTCATGGAAGCACCTAGCACCTGCTAGACTAGTAGCTATGTGCTTCCTAACGATCACATGAACTCTTTAACATCATATTTTCATCAACAAGCCCAATATTCTTTATGGGTGTAGTTAGATGATAATGCAAGAAAGTAAGCTAATTCACTTCCTAATGCTGGATTTCATTGAAACAAAATGAAAGACAATTGCAAAGAATCAAGAACAGTAAACTAACCTCAGGGTCTGTAAGTTTGAATGGATCTGCAACACAAGATTTCAAAGATAAAATATCAGGAACCCTAGGACCATTAAGAAGTTATTCAGTTCTTGTACAGAACCATAAGCTCTATAATTTGAATCGGGGAACCAGTTAATCTGTCTAGCAATATCTACTACTAGAAATTTAGTTAAACAAATACTAGAAAACTCAAGATTCCTTAAATTCTGTTTCATTACAAAAGGTTAATCTTAAATGTTACTTTGGATTCATAAAAGGAACAATATAGAACAAATAATGCAATAAAAGTTATCAGTCATCACATACTAGTTAAGAGGCTAAAGTTACAAGTACAATCTTCCATGCATGTGCAGCATGACGACAAAATACAGAATCCAGTTACAAACAAAGAATGTTTCTTTACAATCTTCCATGCATGTGCAGCATGACGACAAAATACAGAATCCAGTTACAAACAAAGAATGTTTCTTTACTACTATATGACCATATCTATACTCAAACTCTGGTATATTCTATAAGTATATATGATATCCACCCACTTCACGTACACAAACACCCTCTTCATGTACACGAACACCCTCTCCGTGTACATGACACCTTTCCGTGTATTGGAACTTCCAGAAATAACATAACAGGTCAAAGCTACGTCAACAAAAATGAAGAACCACATGGTGTTTTCCATTTCCAGCTTATGTACAAGATGGCTTAACCTCCCAAATGAATCTCTTCAAAGAATGGAAGTTTTTGTGATTTAAACATGAATGTATGCTGTCCAATTCAAACTCACATGAAGATCGGATAAAACTACAGGGAATTCTAGAATGAATATGCGAGCATTTTCAGCATCAAAGAAAGTCTCAGAAAGTTGTCATTAAGCAAACAGAAAAATGATGTAACTGTTCTCCATTCATCAATGTCGAAGATATTTCAATGACTCTTTTTGTTTCCAGTAAGCACGTGGAAACTGTCCACAGTGTCACATGTTTGCTTATGCGAGTATGAACTTCATATGATGCCCTCTAAATCCAAGCCAGGCCGCAAGGGTCCTGTCTACTCTTGTTGAGCTATGCTACATTTGTTAGAATGATAGTTCCAGAGCAGCTTCAGAAAAACTTGCAGTATAAGCATCATGTTTTACATGCTTATCATTATTAACTGAAAATGATTTTGAGGAAATGTATGAAATCTTTCAACTAAGGAAGTAAATCTATAACGTTTCTGTTTTTGTGGAGCTCAGTGCTATTCATGATGATCGCCTGCAACACTTTGAAAGATGAACAAAAAAACTTGTTTCTAGAATGGATCTTTAAACTACCTTTTATGTGGCATAAACCACTTTAATTTGTTGTTTTCTTCTCTTAAAACCAGTGAGAAAACTCTAGTAGACGTGAGAAAATTAAGGAAAACAAAGAGAAAAACAATGTATTTACCACTTTAATTTGTTGTTTTCTTCTCTTAAAACCAGTGAGAAAACTCTAGTAGACGTGAGAAAATTAAGGAAAACAAAGAGAAAAACAATGTATTTACCTTCTGTGAATGTGTTCTTTGGTTGGTGTTTTGTTCTCTAAGATTCTCAAAGAACTGAAAGTAGTGAATGAGAAAATGAAACCAGTTTCATTCATACATAGTGGCCTGATTTTGAAATTACCAAAAATTCCTTGCCATATGTAACGGCACTAGAACGACTCAGAGAGGTGAGACCGGCATAGATATTATATACTCAATGTCTCTGGGCATGTCAAATGGGAGTTCGACATGCGAATAAACTGAGGGTTAGTCCTGTCATTCCACATGAAAGATGAAATGTTGATATTACCAAATTGACCTTAGGTGAAATTTTGACAGCAGTCATGGAATGGTCTGCATGCAACTGTGTTAGTTGTCACCCGGCTAAGCTTACTTTAATTAATACTTTCTTACTATAATAACCATACCAGGCCAACCTCAAATTTTATTTACCATACATTTTTGTTCTTCATTTTCATTTTAAGCATGCAACTGACACTCAATTAACATATTTCAATTTTTCTTCTTTTTGGTAGGAGGAATTGTAAAAATAGGATTATATTTTAGATGGTTTTTCTGTGTTTGAATTAAATAACATAGATTTTGAGAAATTAATGTTTGGATAAGCTCAAAGTGCTGCAATTGCATGCTTTCAATGTGACAAATCTAGGATGAGTTGTTTGGATATTTAAATCTCCTTCCCCACATTCACTGATTTTATTTCTTCTTGTAAAATCATAATAAATGAAACCATTTTTTGATAAATTAATTAAAGATGACAAATCAGCATTGGGTGTATATAAGCATTTCCTCATTTGGGGTAGTACTAGATCTCTTTTTTGCTTAGTATCCTTCAGATTTGAGTTCGTTTTCTCTTCTATTTATTAGATAAAGAAAACAGAGAAAGAAGACTTGAATTCGAAAAACAATAGCAACGATCTCTCTTAAACATGGTATAAGACACCAAACAGCTTATTATTATAAGCTTTCTTCCTCAAAAACTGAGTTTATAAACTCAGCTTCATTACATGGTGAACCGAATAGAACAGGATTCTCAAGTTGATTTTTAAAGCTTTTCAATCAAAGCTTGTAATGAATTGCAAGTACAAAAAGAAGCAGCTCTAAACTTAAAAAAATAAAAAGATCTACAATTTATAAATGGAATGTACAACATGACACGGATGATGCATCGAGGTCATGATTGAAGGATCGAAAATTCGAACTTGGCTGCAAAGCAGACTGCGTATGCACAAAAAGAACTAATCTTCATGTCCAAGAATTAACTCCAACTTGGCAAAGATGTTCACCGATTCAAAACGAGAACAAGACTTCTTTTCCTTGCAAAACCAGCCAGCCACACATATATATGTGCAGGTTGCATCAGTGTTAGATGAAGTGTTTACTTACGAATTCTTATGCCATCTATGTCTTTCAAACCCATCTTCAATGCTGTCTTCCTAAAGATGGCAGGGGGTTTTTGCAGACCAATTGATTCGCAAAATTTGTTGGCTTGCTCGACAAGTGTGGTTTTATCCCTGCTAATTTCCCTGATCGAATTGTAGTAACCCAGCCAAGCATGGTATGCTGCTTCTTTCACACTAGTATCAATCTTGGCAATTGAATCCTCCACCTGCAATTCCATCATACAAATGAGAAGCCTGTGCAAACTGGACATAGACAAGGAATTTGAAAAACTACAGAACTATTTTGCATGGATTTCTAAAGTAAATAGTATAAACAGAGAAATGCTCAATATACAGCTACTGTTCCACCACTAATTTTAATTTTGAGATACTGCTGGCTATGGGAACAATCAAGCCTAGATTCTACTCTGCAATATGCGATACAAATATAATATATTAATCATCTAATTCGATGGAACAAGACAGAGAACAAGCTTTTAAGATGTTCAACTAGTATCCAGCTAAAACTATGTTTTAAATCTTAAAGCATACATTCCAACAGTAACTCTCTTCAACTCTTGATTTTCTTATCCTTGCTTGGTCTGACATTGGATTTTGAACAGGATAATTTATTTCATATAACAGTACATAAAACAAATACAACTGAAGAATTATAATGAGATAGACAATAACCTTGTGTTTTGTGTCTGGATCTAACTTAGATAAAATATATTTTTCAAGTGGTAGATCTTTCAGTTCATCCAGAAAAAATTCCTCCCATGGTGCAAGCAATAAGATACCTTCTCCTTCTTTTCCTTCTCGTCCTGTTCTTCCAAGACGGTGTATGTATTGGTGCCGGTCAAAAGGGATGCCCATCTGGCAATAATCATAATTGAGCCAATTAATATTAGAAAGTAATGCACAGAGAATCATCTTTTATTGAGTTTCAAGGGTACATTTTTCTGTTTCTATCAGCTCAACTAGAAATGAATATTGGCATCTATCCAACACTATGTCATCCTGAATACCTCCCTATGCATTCATATATGTAGAGTTTACTTACTATAGATAATTCTTGATATATGTGCAAAAATTAAAAGATATTGCCACATGTGATGTTGGACCAATACCTGAATGACCAAGGATACATCAGGATAATTCATTCCACGTGCTGAAACATCAGAGGTAATAAGAATCAACCTTTTTGATTCCTTGAATTCCTCAGAAACACGAGTTCGATAAAGTTGAGGCTTTCTAGAATGCATCTCCCTGACATTCATTTTCATTTCACGGAGAAGAAGATACATGAGTGATGTGAACATTCCACTCGTACAGAAAACAATCACCTGAAAGATAACTGTTAGGCCTCAAGTACATGCAACAAAACAAACAATATTGAGAAACTATAACATCTAACCTTATAATCAGGTAACTGTGAAATATGCTCTGTCAAAAGATGGTGCACAATTTGAAAATGCAATTCAGGTGGTGCAACAAGAAAGGATTGTTTAACCTGCATTCAGCAACCCAGGACAGAATCACAACATGCAAATGTAAAGATTCATACATGAGCATAGCTAATTTAATCATCCACAACAAATTCGTACAAAAGTTAAATACCAGAACTGAATATATTGGGATGTGATCATGTTGAAAGATAAAAATAGATGGGCAAGAATAGAATTCATCATATTTCGACAAAAGGAATTAACCACAGCTCAAAACTGCTATACCTTATCATGAGTTTCAACTGAACCCAGGCCAACAGTATCAACAAAAGTATGTTCTCTTTTCAAAACAAGCTGTGATATGCGTCGAACCTGCATATACATAATCAAACAAAACCTGACATTTGATTGTATTCAGACTAAAAGTTATATTTGTTCATTTCAACTCCAGATTAAAGAATAAGGATCAAACCTCTTTTGGCATTGTTGCTGTAAAGAACAAGGACTGCCTCCGACGTGGCAAACAATCAACAATTTTCTCAATGTCCTTCCTGAATCCAAGGTCTAATAAGTAGCTAGCTTCATCAAGTACAAGCATTTTTAATCCCATCAATCTCACGGATAACCCAGATTTATTTTCAACATGGTCCAGCAACCTGCCAGGGGTTGCAACTATTATCTGCAATACAAAGGATTTGCATTCACCGAATAGTAACACAACACAATTAGGCAATACTTTCAAGAGGAAAAGCAAAAAAGTGAACCTGGCTGGGACTTGATTCTAGGCGTTTCTGGTCATCTTTGAAACGTGTACCTCCAACTAATGTTTGCACCCCTATTCCATCATGGTATTTTAGCAACACATTTGCTTCAGCAGCTATCTGACTTGCAAGTTCCCTTGTAGGGCAGAGGATAAGAACAAAAATTGGAGGCACCCGTTGAACGTTATTGCTACTTGAAGCCTTCAGCACTGTTTCAATTGCAGGAAGCTGTTTTTGTTTAACTGCATGACTAAAAGAGAATTACTATCAAGTCAATTCAAAACAAGGCATGTGTGATGTACCAAAAAAGCTGCAGTTTTGCCAGTGCCAGTTTTAGCTTTGACCAAAGCATCCTTCCCTGACCAATAATGGAGAAAATCATCATATATACCGCTTATTTTTTACAACGATGGAAGCAAAACATCTATTAATCAGCAATATGAAATCAGTAATGGAAGAGCAACAAGAATGTGATGATTGATCAGCTTTTAGCCATCAACTTATAAGCAATATGCTTAATACAACAGTAAGCACTTCTTCCAATGGTTTATCCATCACGCTATTGTTAAAGATTTATACTTTATTAAGAAAACAATAGACATAACGCATGGAGATGACAACTTGCTAGCACACCTTCAAGAAGAACAGAAAGGGTAGCCTCCTGAACCTGAGTCATTTGAACATAACCAGCAGAAGAGAGTGCCTTGACTGTCAATGGAGATACATCACACTCATCAAACCTGGAAAAACAAAAAAGCTAAGGATTACTACTAAGCGGCATATAGATACTCTCTAAATAGGCAGCCGAGCCAATGGTCCAAGACTACCATTTTTATTCAATTCTCTTATTTTTCTGATGATTTTTATGTCTTTTCTAGTAATCCAAATCCTCTTAACTACAATAAAAAAACTTCAAAAAACATAATGCAATACCTTTTCTGACTAAGAATGCATTCCTCGTCGCCTTTTTCATCTTCATTTTCAAACGACTTCTTCTTACTGAGTTCATACCTAATCAACTCAACCTGCTCAGCAAAATCATCTTCCTCATCATATGGCTTTGGCGGCACCCTCCTCTTTACCTTCACATCATACTTCCCCAACGAAGCACTACTTCCCATCTTCATCAAACCCCTTCCCGAAAAGTTCCCGGAATCGTCATCCGAATCCATTTCTGTCTCGTCGTCACTCGAAGAACTCCCCTTTCTCCAAAACCTCCTCTGCTTTTGACCCGAAAATTTCTTGTCTACAACAAAACCATTCACATTTTTCCGAAAATTTGAACTTTCACGGTTGCCCACTAAACTCTGTACAAACGGCTTCGTAGAATTCCCCTTTAAACCAGAACCCAACTTATCCTCGCTCGAAGATTTCTCATTTCTTCGGCTACTCTGCACCGAATAACTCCTTGCCCTCACATAATTGCCACTCAAATTGCTTAAATTTACGCTATCCTGTTTTCCCGCTAAACTATTTCGTTCTGATACAAGCTTTCTCAAATCAATTGGCGACCCAGTAACCGATCGTGAACGTTCGTTTAACCGCGCCGTAGACGGAGATTTTAAGGGGCCGTCGCGTTCATTCCACAAATCTTCTGCTCCTCCTTTCATGAACCGATCAGATAGTGCTTTGATGTGGTCGTTGGGGCTCATGGGTCCGTGACCGTGAACTGATTTCGTTTCTGTAAACGGGTCGGATCGACCGGAGAGTTTGGCCCGGATTTGGGAGCGAATACGAGCCTGGTAAAGCTCCTTTTCTTGTTCAAGGAGACGTTTTTCTTTCTCCTTGGCTCTCTTCTCGTGCATGCGCTTCCATTTCCATTTGCTGACACCGCCCGGGAAGGTCCGAGGGCCGCCGCCCATGTTCCTCGTCAAAATGAAGGTGGGTAGATGCTTCGAGACTGTTCTCGAGCGTTCTCGAAGGATCGAAGAGAACATGGTTGATGGTGATCCGAGAACAAACAGAGCATTCCAGTCACAGAACTGAGCTTTGGAGGAGACAGACGGACAGGGTTTAGGGTTTAAGCTATAAGGCATATGGGCTGTTAGATTTTGAGCAAAGGGTTTGAAATCTTAGCCCAACTAATAATGGGCCTAATGGGCCAACATTTGATGCACAAGTTTCACCCGGCCCATGATCCGGGTTGGATCATCACGTACAATAGATTGCATCAATCCTGGGACAGATGTCATCACCTACGTCCATAAATCAGAAAAGCGCAGAGTCCCTAGGGTTTGAATAACCTGGAAAATCGACCACTTCAAAAAATTAAAAAAAAAAGGCACATAATTTAAAAGCCACTCAACTGCCTGAAACATTAACACTGCCACGTCATCAACCGTATAAAACAAACCCAGCTAGCTAAACTCGTTAGAACTTCGTTGTTTGAACACAGTCTCAGTGTACACTACAGCCCCGCTGTACATACGAACACCCTCTCTGTGTACACGACAGCCCCTCTCAGTGTGCTGCATGACCATTGCATGAAGTTTTCCCATTACGTACATCGTGCGTTAAACCAATTGAATTAAAGTTTTAGGAGGTTAAGCGATTACAGTAATCTCTTGACAAAGTGATCATTATGTTGGTACTAATTTCTGATGAATGAATCCGAGCCTTCCATGAGTGAGTGAGGTAATGTAGAACTTGAAGCACTTCTTTCCTCGGAGATTGAAGAAATTAACAAAATAATTTGTTTCAACAGCATCAGAAAGAAGAAACATTTTGACACAAATTACTCTTTTTAGAAAGCAGTCTGAAGCTTCTCATACATTGCACGACCAACATAGTTTGCTCGTCTCTCTCCTTTGTCTAACTGATATCATAATTCGAAGCAGCCTCCCATGGAATGAATAATTAGCTGAAGATCTTCAGGAACAACAATTGTTCAACAACTGCAATATATGCATGACACTTTTTTCAAGCTTTAGATTGGCTTCTTGCGGCATTTCGTCTCGCACAGCATCCCACAAAATATATTGTTGACTTGCGTCGCACGTAAAACAAAATAAAAGAAAAGGAAAAAGTAAGTTCCTTCGCGTTATAAACATATCAAACACAAAGGATATGCATGAGCAGCTAAGAGTTAGAATAATAATGCCGGTGAGCTAGAATGTGCCTTACCAAGACAACGAATAGAACAACGTTGAAGATTGCAACAACTCTCCACTCAGTTTTCATGTATTGTGCCACTCCAGCCCTATGAAATGATTGAAGAATATCACATGACAGAAAAGACCATTCATTAGAAAGAAAACAGGAAGAAAAAGAATGAGTAACTCAAATATGGATTGTGAATTACTTGCAGGAATCACAATTATAGCACTTGACTGCATGAGAATTCTTGTAGAGTTTGCAGTCCTTGTTGGAACTAATTGGATGAAAGCTCAAGTCGTAGTATGAAGCATTCACAGCAGGATAACCACATCTATATATATATATATATAGATATATATATATAAAAAAGTTGAATACCAGCAAACGGTAGCATCAGTTTCTTGGGGTTTCACAAGCCTGATTGGTGATTATAAACTGCATATAAAGGTGTACTTCTACAAAGTGGGATTTCACTTGTCTTCCACCAACCAGTTACTACAAAGTATTAAAAGCATATACTAGATCCATGTATAAAAGAAGCATGTTCGTTTTATTCTGGAAGACAAAAAAATCCTTTAATTGGGAAAGGGGAAGAAATCTATGAGAGAAAATTTTCCACTCAGTCACGTACTCAGATGGTGGTCTACAGCAACCAGCCTCCATAGGGGTCAGTTTTGCTGATTTGTATTGCTTGAGAGTCTGCAATGAACAAAAAAACAGTGTTTAAGCCAATAAGGAAAAGAATAAAAAGTAATTTGAACATAATGGAAGATAGAAGAGCGATTTAAACAAGTTGAAAAGTGAACCTTATATTTTTTTGACAGATTATTGCAGTCTTCAGATTTCACAAGACAACTCTTCAAGTGCTTCCAGTTGCGAGTATTGTTCAGCTGAAACGGGAAGACCAATAATCAGTATAGGAATTAACTGTGAAACAAAGTTAAACTGTATCACTAATATTTTACATGGCTAAAAAATAAAATCCTCACCTGTTTTAGAAACCATGAACTGTAATCTTTAAGCTCATACTCCTTGTATCTGATCAGACAAGAAGATAATTCATCCACCCACCAATAAAGCACAATCAGGGACCACTATAGTGATTCCACTAGATAAATTTGAATGAATTCTTATATTACTAGACAATTAAACTGAATGCATTCTTACCTCAAACCAGCCACGCTATGACCAGAACCATTATTTGTTACAATGAACCTGAAGTTGAAAGAGAAAATTTATTTCTTTTCTAACTCATGTAACCTAAGAACCAGTAATATTCACAAAGCAAACAAATAGATGATTCAGCAACTTTTAATTGAGCATGTTTTGGATCGATGTAAGCCTGCCAGTTTTAAAGCAGTGATTCAATTCTAGAAATTTCTTATGATGGGTATGCCTTGCAAATCGCAGGGGAAGGAGAATTTCAAGATAATGCTCAAAAGGTCCTATTTTTTCTGAATAGAAATGGCAACTCAGCGTTACGATTGGTGAAGGATTCTAGAGCAGCTGGATCAGACACCAGTTAGTAGCACGTGCTTGAACCCCTGTATCAACTGGCATTTAAGGATGGTTTCCAAGTTAAGCTATAATCCCATGGGATCATTATCTTACTAAAAAGGGGCTCCTAGTACACAGTGACTACCCTATCAGCATGGTTAGCACATAAAAAACAAAGCTTTTAAGCTTCTTCTAACATGTTCATCATCATCACCATATTAACACCTGCTCCTTTTCTGTTTCCAAAAGTTGATTAAATTCTATGGCAACTCCCTCACTCACCTACTCCTTATCTATCTAATAGTTTCTTTCTATCTTCTCACTGAATTCAAAAGGCGACCTGGGCTATATGGGTAAGATACAGCTGTTCTACTAACATTTTGAGCTTCTCATGTTAATTTCAGCTGTCCCCTTAGATTAAAATTTCTTCTTGCATCCAATGGCTATGCACTTCCATTCTAATTGAGGTAATGCAAAATGTACCTATCCTTCATAAGCCACTACGTTCTTTGGTCAAAGACACCCATACAAGGGCCATTAAGGCTAATAGTCTTTCATTCTCCTTACAGCAGATAAAAAAATGAATTTGAAATATAAGTACACTCTTAACTATAGTCCACAAACATTCAATCAGAAGTAAAGGTCTAGTACTCTACTTAGCTATAATACACACTGGTCAAAAACTAAGTAAATTGCATAATCAGTTTTTAAGATTTTGAAGACAAGCGAATAAATTGACAAAGAGATATCACAAAAAGCATTATAAGGTGAAGTAAAATATTTAAATGCATAAAAGATTGAACTTTTGCATTATATATGTATACTTACGCCAATACTGTGAATACCAGAATTCCCACCAATATAAAGCACAACATGGTCAGATACTGCAAGTGAAAAGTAAAGGAAGATCCACACTAGAATGCAGGTAATCTGAATAACTACAACGTTACATTACATATAGCAAGGATACGATCCATAACAGTATGGAGCTCTTCTTTAGTGCACCCAGGAATCCGACTATAGATCTAAAACTCAAAGGAAAAATACATATGTAAATCGTCAATAGAGAAAGTAAAAATTATCGTTGTAAACATGCTTCAAAGTCAAGTGATAAAAGCAGAGCTTACATTATAAAAATGAAACCACCGAGTCCTAAGACGGGTAGAGTGAGAGACTTTCGACAGCCATCGTGATGGGTGCTCATCCACACCCCAAATACTACCACAGCAATTGCTAATAGCTGCACAATAAGTTTCAAACTCAGCATAAACATAACACAACCAGAAACTTCACCAATATATTTCTTTCAGACAATTTTAGTCTATGCAAACAAGAGCTCACTTTGCTAACTAATAACATAACTTTCCATCAGATTTCCGAAAATCATTTTGAGCAACAAGATGGAAATTTCTGTTTACCATATGGCAATGTTAAGACTACAAGGAGAAAATTTTCAAAATACCCACACACAAAAAAAAAAAAAAAAAAATCAAGCAGAAACCCAGAGCAATGAAATGAAACCCAACAGAGATTTAAGAAATTCGAAAATGCCCACGAAAAAAGGCAGGCATTGTGACCTAACTACGGCTGCAGACTCAGTTCGGATGAAATGGAATGAGCACAAAAATACCAAAGAAATGGAGCGAACTAAAAAGAAGGGTCCTTTCACACTGTAATACAGAAATTGTCACCGAAAAGAAATTACTTTTAGCTAATGAACAAGAAGATAACTAGAAAAGAGCTTACCATGGTGAGAAAGTTGATCCATCTGATAACAAAGGTGCTTGTTCCTACACCCATTTTTCCTTTCACTGTTCGTTCTCTCTTTCTAACCTTTCTAACAAAGCAACAAAAAGAAAGAGAGAGAGAGAGAAAGAGAGGGATGTCAGAGCTTCTGGGTACGAAAATTTATTTACAATGTTAAAAAAATAGGAGGGTGTTCCTTCAGAGTTCTTCCAAGTGGGCACTTGCACTGCAAGAAAGAGAACTGTAGAAGAGAGAGGGTTGGTGTGGGGATAAAGTTTGGAGGCCAGGGCATTTTGGTGAATGTATAATAAACGCATGCACATGGTTCATGTCCCTCATGGTTTACCACCGAACCACGACACGACAAGCAGATAACAGAAAGCTAGAGGGCCTTAAAATCATACACATCTAGCCCGAAAATCTCTCGTCTTGTAGTCAAAGACCAAACACTGTTTATGTAGAAAAGGAGAACGTTGACGGTTGTCGACGTGGTTTCCCTCCTGCCAGTTTTGCGTATCTAACACCGTAACACGTATCTATGTTGTACACTTCAGCTTTTGGACATGTTTTCCAGTGGAGATTTTAACATTTTCTTCTTATTATTGTCCTTTATTTCTATTTTTATTTTTTTTATAAAAGTAGTTTTATATATATATATATATACACAAAGTCATCAGTTCAAAAGTCTGAATTGCTATTTAATTTTTAGTTGCATTCGAAAACAGGCAGCACTTATTAAGACTCCAATTTATAATTTAACTTTACATTCGAAAGGTGGACAATGATTATTTTTTATTGAGTTACACCCTTAAATGTCACTTTTGTATACAATATAATACGGGGGCGTACTCTACGTGCAAATTCCCCAACCCAAGACATGTCCAAGTTTAATCCAAGGACATGTCATTTTATATTTGATTTATTTATTTCCGTATTTATTTTTTTTTGAAGGACTCTATGGATGTGTAATGTATACATTATTTTAGACTATCAACTCCAAGTCCGTAAAACAAATTTGCAAGACCCCGTTTACGCAGAAGGAAATAAGAATATTCTCGTATCATTGTAATAGTACCACTACCATTGTCATTACAGCTTTGAGAGAATTTACAAGACTGTGTAATAGTGTCTATACAAATGAACCATAAATGTTGACACCCTTCTTACTAATGAAAATATCTTGCTTTTAACGTTTCAGAGATTCCTCAATGTGCCTGTTGTCAAGATCAGATCAGCAGTCATGGTTGAAATTCACAAACTCTAAGATCAAGAATAAACTATCCCACTCTGTTGGTACATGTTAGAATTGCAGATTTCAACTCTTCGTTACCCATTGAAGTTTGAACTATCACCTGCCCAAAATAGTGTAATCTATGACTATGAGCATGGACTCGTCACTAAGCATAAATAACCAAGAATGGAAGTTAAAACTGAAGAAAAATCCAAGGTCAAGATTCTTCTAGTTATGTAAAAAATGAACTTCGCGGAGGAATGAGATTCTCAGTTTTAGAATGTTACATATATCAATCATCTAGTTTTGTTAGATGGTCACTGAAACTAGTGGAATCCTGATGCATTTACCTCCTGCACTTTGTTTCCAGCTCGAGCAAGCAACTTGTACTGATTCTCAAACATGGATGCCATATAAACCTACATGGAAAAGATAGATTTGAAAGCAGTAATTGATTTTGACAAGAGAAGTTCCGAAAATCTTGAAGAAGTAATGAACTAGAATTGATTCTAAGAGTCTGTCTTCATACCTGAAATGTTGGAGCTAAACCTGGGCTTAAGAAGAAGCGGCCTTTTGATACGGACTGAATCCCTTCAATCTGTTGCAACTCTTTGATAAGAGATTCTACATCAACCCACTGTCCAAATTTGACAGCAGAAAATTTTGTGTAAACCATGGCAGTCATGTACATGACAGAGATGCTATAATGAATATAAGCATGAACTCGAATAGTTACTATATATTTTACAAATATGAGTAATACTGCACTTATTAAGGAGTATACAGTACGTGGAATTAATGTAATTGCTTATTTATTTTATGCCATAAGAGTGCACTACGCTTTGAGCAATCATATTGAAAGAAAATCAATAGGTTCCTACTCAGAAAGTAAAACAAATAACCTCAGTATCGGCTTGAGCTGCTTCAAGTCGCCCATCCAAGGGACCATGATCACCAACCACAGATTCCAAGGCCTCAATCAGTGGATCAGGCTGCAATTAAATGTGATTAAATATCTTAAACTTAAAGTTGGATATGTCATATAAGAAAGTACAAAGGAAAGATGTGCATTACCATAATCTCCTTTAATGATAAGAAGATACGATCAAGTGTAAAATCCAATTGGTGAACCTTTGCCTCCACAATCTGATAACAGAGATATATTCTTTATTGGTCATGAGATGTGAAAACAAAGGTCTCCAAGAAGCAGTACAGCACAAATTTATAGCTAGAAAATCAACAGCTTTGCACAAGCAGTTCTCAAAATACTAAATCATGATTGGACTACCAAGGTGGACTCAAATCTTAGGGACTTTAAACTACTATTTTGATTGCTATCCGAACAATACCTGACCAATTTTAAAGTATGATGCAGGATCCAGAGTGGCATCCCATGATACTTCCGTCTGATGAACTAATGCAGGTACCTCCTCTACCTGTATTAGTATAGTTTAGAAAAATTCAACGAAAAAATCTTCTGACAGAAAATTAGGATCTCTCATTATTGGTTCCATTTTTAAAAGTTGTAATTCAATAAAAAGCACGGAGCTTTAAACCACATGCCACAAAAACCAATTTAGTAGCATTGCTTTAAAATCTGATACAAATATCAAGCTCATTTAGACACTGATCCCAGAATTCAGTGAAAATTTGTTTCTCGGAAAATGAACAGTAAACCCCTTCAGTTACCTCAACAAAGATACCAAAATAAGTAATCTTCCTGATGCAGCATTTCACAACATCACCAACTTGAAGTTTAGACTGTCATAGAAAACAACATAAAGCTTCAAGACTAAACCCGTTATATGCATAGACTATGAACAAGATGAGATTCAGATACTTAAGATTATTATAAAGTCCTCTATTTATGGTGGATTAAACCATTTAGGCAGAGGATACTTGTTATCTTAAATAAAATCTGAACTAGTTCCCACAGAAAATGCGATATAATCAGAAATTATAATCAAACTTAAGAAGTCAGTATTTATCTAATGATCATATATAAAAGTTGACCCCTTAGAATGTCGTACAAAGTCAAATTGTGCCATCATGCACCCTGCAACACCATAGAATCTTTGCATTCACAATAAGCTACCTTAATAATTAACAAAACATTTTCATCTTAGAATTTAGAAGATGGACATGGTTATTTCTAAAGTGTGACATTATAAAGTATGAGTTAAACAATGGATATGGCCTCTTACCATGAGACTCCTCTTTTTCTCAACCAACTCTTCCTTCTCCTTTGGCCTCATTGAAAATATAAGCTTCCTAAAATGTCGGTTGGCCAACACCACATTTACTCTGAGTTTCTGCAAAATAAATGTTTGCTTACATTAATTAAAAGAAAAGGTAAGTAAAATAAAGTTTACAGATATAAATAACAAAAACAGTAAAGCTTCTACCATCAGATCGGTTCACAAAACCTGGCCAATAAATGATGACAAGAATTTAATTTTTTCTTGGTCATAAATTTGAAGAAGATCTTCCACTTTCATATCTGGTGAAATTTGTTCCTCGGTTTTTAGATCTGTGTCTTGTTGTAGACTTGAATTAAGAAGAGAATCCTTGTTCGCAGCATCATAATCGCCAATAATTCCTAAATTTTGTCTGTACAATGATGGATCTAGACCCTTCTGTCTCAACCATGACTCAAAAGCTAAGAACTTCCACCTGGCAGCAAGATTACGATATGGCAGGAATCCTAATAAAGAGCCAAAAGATGCCTGTAGAACGAATCAAAATCAGAAAGGTAAACAAAAAGCAAGTTATAACCTACAAATAAGTGTACAGGAGAAAGGTAGTATATTAATACTAGATGCTGTCTAATGTGTACTTACAACAAATCCTTTAGTGCTACAGCTTATCAGTTCCACCTCTCCCCTATTTCCTGTCTCAACCAAGTCTTCTGCCCTACTCCAGTAAGCATCTTCATATCCCTAAAAATTCATGGTCTTTAGACTCGTTGCACAACAACACTTAAATTTGATAAATCCACATAAAAATAAGATTTACATAAGCTGACCTCCACGGATGATGTAGCAAAGAGATCCCCAAACTCAACAGGGTTCTCAAGCTTTTCAGGACTGGCAGATGGTTGTTTCACAGATTGATCTAGTCTATAAAAGACCAAACCTATCAGACAGACAAGCTTACCAGCAAGTGAAAATACACAAATTCCAAAACAGAACTTACATACCCTTTTGGTTTTCCTTGTAGTGCAGCTTCCACAGACGGCTTGGCATTGGAAATTAGTGAACTTGAATTAGATAGTTCTTTCTCAGCTATCATCTCCTCACTGCTGCTGGAACCTATAACACTCTGCTCCTGTGGCTGCAATCCTTAAAAAATTCAAGCACAAAATCAAATTTTCAGCTGAATCAATCACACAATGCAATAAAAAGCGATTCATCCTTACGAGTGGGTCTCTTTATCAATGAGCCATCCCCAAATTTTCCGAGAGAGTTTGGCATTGCATTGGCAACTTCAGCCAAATCAGACGAACCTTCCAACCCCTTCTTTTCAAGATCATTAACTCCATCTGACTCCACAAATTCTGCATTACCACTTTCAAGTTTAGCCACTGTTTCAGGTTTTTTCAACAGACTGAAATCACTGTCAATATCCTTGAGTTCTTCTTTTCCCATCTTCAATTCCATATCACCAACCACAATGGCATCTGCATTACCAGAATGCTCTTCTTTCACACTCATTGGTTCGGGTTTCCTCAACAGAGTCATATCACTAAATTGCTCCTTTGCTTGCTCACTTTTCAGCGTCAGTGACAAATTTCGTTTGATTCTCAACTTCGAAGGTTTATCTTCGACATCAGGCTCATTAACCACAGTTGGCTTCCTCAAGATGACATTAGGAACACTACGCCTAATAGCATCCACAGGCTTCCTAAATGTCTGGCTCGGTTTTTTAATCTCAGACACAACTGGCTTGTCGTCAACTTCGAACTTAAATCCTTTCTTCGGAACAGGCCGAACCAAATTCAAACCATCCAATGAGCTTGATGACCCCCCTTTCTTGGACCCATCAACGGGAACCTCTTTGACTTCAACTATTTTTTGCTTGTTCTTGTAGAAGTTTTTCTCAATTTCAAGATAACTAGCATCAGGGTTTGCTTTCCTTCCCATTATCTGATATGCAAAATACATTTTTCCATATTACAACGCTATAAAAATACATTTTGTTTTCCAAGAATACAAGCATTTCATATAAGTATGAACAGTATACACACACAAAAAAATAAATAAATATATATTTACATATGTATATATATATAAGTGAGCGTGTAGAGAGAGAGTAAGAGAGAGACTTTGGCAAGTGTAAGTTTTGGGTCCTCGCCGATCATGCGACCGAACTTGAGCTCCATTTGGTCCAAAGGGTCGAGATTAGGCTCTTCTTTTGAAGCAAAGACTAAAAATTTATTGGGTTTTGGAGGAAAATTGAGGGTTCTGAGAATTCTTCTTTTTGACGAGAATAGAAATGGGCAAACGGGGGTTCGGCAGGTGAAGGAACAGGACGCGGTGGAGGTAGTGGTAGAGGTGGCAACGGTGAGAGCAAGACCGTCCATTTTCTCAGAGAGATAGGAGTAATTATGCTCATCAGACGGCGCCAAAGGGCAATGGATTTATTGGCTTTGGCTTTGCGTGTGCCAGCGTTGTCTGCGTTTGAGTTTCTGAGTTGATCCTCTACAAAATTTTGGGATAGAAGTATAGTACGGCTAGTGCGAAGCAAGAACCGGAGGACGAAGAAGCCTATCCGCCAAAGTCCAAACGCAGCGTTTCATCGTCCCGTCTATGGGCCAACAGCAGCCCATTACTGTGTACTTGCCACATCGGCATCGAAATTATCCTTTTGTTTTATTTTTATTTTTTTGGGGTAACAATCCCTTTTCTTTTTTTTTTAATTATTGAGGAGAAAATATACATACATATATATATATATATATATATATATATATATATGAAAATAGCGTTCTCTTTTATTAGAAAAATAAAACTTAAAAGACATTATTTTGCGTAGATTGTTATATTTTAAAATAATATTTTTCACGTGAATTGTATAATTTCTCCTCAAAAATACTTTTCGGAAAAATAAAAAATAAAAAAATCATACATGCGACAATACACGATCAATTTCTGTTAGTGGACATCTGAGTTTGATTAAAATCATTGATGTTCTTGCATATTTGTGTTATTATCAGTAATCATCAAATTAGAAACAGAGAAAAAGGGTTCAAAATTCAACTTAAAATGCATTAATTTGAAATCTCATGTGGACATATGTTACATTTCAGTGGCCAACCAAAGCAAAAACACAGAAATGATACAAATGATCACTCGCAGAAGAAGAAACCAACCCTCCTCATAATGACACATATGGCCCAGACACAACAGGGAAAGAAAGAAGCAAGAACCAAAATTGCATGGCCCCCCCAAGATCAAGTAAAGAGTCCCCTGAAGATAATCCACCATATTAATTTTGTCACTGTTGGTCTTGTGAATTTGATGATGAATCTTGTTCTGCCTCAGCTGCTGGTTCTGATTCAGCTGCCGGTTCTGCAGCCGCCGCCTCCTCGGGTTTCAGTTCGGGTTGCGCCGCTGGAGCTCCACTTTTCTTCATTGAAGCAGTCTTGATGAGATGGTTGTAGCTGCCCTTCTCCTTGAACAATTGAGCAAAGTGGTGCTTGCAGTATAGAATTCCATCCAAAGCAGCATAGGATGAAGGTGTCAGGAAACACCCTCCATGGTTACACCTAAAGCAATTCTTGTGGTAAAACTCCCCCTCCACAGTTATCTGTGAGATCATATATAGTTTCATACACATATTTGAATGCTTGTATGTATATGCATGAATGTGGGGTTGGTATTAAAAATGGGATTGCAAATTAACCTTCTCCAATGGATACACAGTTTTGCTGCAGACTGCACATTTGTCTTGGGTTCCAGAGAACATGGAGGAGAGCTTGCTAGGAGTCCTTGACTGTAATTAAACATAATAATAATAATAACTTTTAGATGAAGAAAAGGAACGAGGTCCTGATTGATCATGGTTGATAAAGAAATATCAAGCTAGGTGGATATGGATTAGTACCAGCTGATCATTTGGGGGCTTTCCAGCTGAAGAAGTATGAGGCAAAAAACACATACAATTAGCCTCAAATTTGGAAAATTAATGCAAAGAGGAGTATAATTAAATAGTAATAATGCGATAATTAAAGGAACAGGCTGGGTCTTACATGTCTGGAATTTCTTATGGAAATTGCCAGTCTCCTTGAAAAGTTGCTCAAAATGTGGCTTGCAGTACAAGACACCATCCATTGAAGAGTAGCTGCTCATCTGCAAAATCAATGCCCTCACATTTAATTCGATGTCTCATCCTCCAATCTTAATACCCACTTGCTTATTTATTTAGAGGGTCTTATTTCAATTATGGCAATGTTCTGTATTGATCCCCAGCCATTAACAACAAAGAAATTAATTAATAAACAATAATGCAGCATAGATATATATATACCACAAGTTGACCATTGCAATGGCTGCATTTGAAGCAGGTTTTGTGAAAAGCAACACCATCAGCTGACAACATGTCAATGAAATGAACAGTCTTATCACAAGCCTTGCACTTCTGTTGGGTTCCACTGAAAGCCATATTTGATCTGTGTGTTCCAAGCACAAATTAAGCTGAACAAGCAAATATGATAAAATGGTATCAGGCAATAAAGAAAAAACAAATATATTGTTACAAAGAGATTGAGGCTGTTTCAGTGAGAGCAACCATATAGAGAGTTGTATTTCTCTCTATTAACAACGAACCCACCAATTTGTGCCTCAACCCCTCACCTTTTTCTTGCAAATTCCAAAGGTAGATTAAAGGTCCGAAATTAAATGGGATTAATGAGTGGAGATGGTGAATTTGCAGGGTGTAACAATTGGACACGTGATGGGATTTCCATTCCTTTTGGATCATGCACCAAAATTAGTGGCCTAATTATAGGGGTTTAACTCTCATGGAATTGCAAAGAAAAACAAGGATTTAAGTTTGAAAGAGTCTCTTGCCAAGACCGGCTAAAGGGCAAAACAATGCACTTTAATAGTATAATATTTATTTTATATAATAAGCAAATTTCTCTTCTTTTTTTTAACAAGTATACAATAAATATATTTAATCATTTTAAAATATATATATATATATATATTTTCATTTTCTATCATCTAGTTCAGCATGTATGTCCCCGACAAAAGTAGACGTAACGAGAGGTTATGAATATTAATCTATCATTAGTCTTTTGCTTTGTTTGAAGTTTTATTGAATGAATTTCCAATTAAGTAACGTTTTTGCTGGCTGTGAATGTGATCTTGAAGATAAAGATCTATCAGTTTCTTGACCAACCTGCATAAGCAAAACTCTCATAGTTTCATATAATTCTTACTTAAAAGACAAAATAATTTCCATTGCTAAGATTTTAAACCTAATATTGGAATAGAATTTACTTGAAAGTTTTTAAGGTTCATACAATGTAGTTCAGTTGTCCAAAGCCTCAAACTTGGTTTTCACAAGTTGCAGTCCTGTGTTTCACACGTATATACACAATTGCAACATACATACGTAGTACTATACATGTAACATAGAACACTGAAAAACCAAATCCTAAATTTCACACGGGAATAAATTAAAAAAGCAAAGCCAGAATAGATAATGACAAACTAGACTTGAGAGGTACTTGGTCTACTTTTTCTTGGTCCTTTCTTGGAAGGTTTAGCCGCTGAAGCATCCAAGCAACTTCCTTGGTGTATAACCAGCAGCGCGGTATTTGGCAGCTGTCTCCTCCACCTTGAGCTGTTCTTCTCTTCGGTTTGCTTCAACCATTGCCCTCTTTTCTTCTGCTGCCTTGTGGACTTCAGCCATTTTGTTCTTCATTTTCTCTGCATATTCAGCCTTCTTCTTTTCCAACTTTTCCTGCCAAATAAGCATTTGCAAGTTAAGGCACAATCTGATTTACGCTTATTGACTTGTAAAACAACACTAACAGAAACAAAGCTTAGAAAGATCACAGTCCTATTCAAATGTACAAGTAATTGATGCAACAAGGCAGTGAGCCAAGATAACCATATCAAGCCCATTTCAAAATATCTGAGAGAACTTTTATACCTCAATTTTTCTTAGTTGTGCCTCCACAGAAGCCCTCTTGCTGTTCTCCCATGCTCCAACAGCAGACATCTTTCTATACGCCCTGTTCAATAGTTTGAATACATTCAGTAGCTTACTCAAATCAAGCATTAGCTAATCATTAAGACAATTGAAACTCTTTTATTGGGTTAAATGGAAAAAACAAGATCTTAGATTGGAGGAGAGAATAAAATAGACCATTATTTCTTCTGGATAATACCAAGAGATAGCAAAAAGTAGTAGAATAATGTCAGACGGTCCTTACTTGTTCTCAGCTTTTGTCTTTTCACTTTCTTCCCACGCTTTAATTAAGGCCAACCTTTTCTCTGCTTCAACTCGTGCAAGCACAGCATCTAAACATAAAAGCAGTAAAAGGAAAAGAAATTAAGCAAAAATATTACTTCTCTGGCTCTTATATTCCAAATGACTACATAGAAGAAATACAAGTAATGAAACAAGTGGCACATACCCCTGTCAATTGGACCCTCTGAACCTTTCTCAATAGGAGGATCAACAATTTCTGAAATAATTAATAATCAAAGAAAAACAAACCAGTCAGATGTTGAAGCAAACATGAACCAGTACAGAAAATAAGGGTGACACCACAATAAAAGTGAAACGATTAAAAATTCCAAATGATCAACAAGAAGCTTAAAACAGATAAAGAAGGAAACAAAAATCAAAGTAAATGCAAAGAGGAGATCCCTTATGCGTTATGAGTCCACAATTCTATACCTTCCTACACAAACTCCTAAATTGTATGCAACAAAGGAAAACAACCAGGCAAACTTTTTACAATTTTAATATTAACGTACAGCCAAATCACAGACACTAGTGCAACAAGTCCGTTCTTCTCTTCTTTCCTTTTTTTTAAAAAAATAATAATAAAAAAAAAAAAAAAACCACCTTTACTCTTTGAGAGGCCCATTTTCTTTTGCTACAGTGAGTGAAAATCAAACAATATTTCACACTAATTTTCCTTGACATGCAAAATAGCCTGATTCATAGCAGCATTTGGAATATGTTGGGTAGAAATGAAACCATTCATGCAAATTCCTTCTACCCAAATTGGTCACTCAAAGTTTACACCTTTCCTACTGTACCAATCCAAAGCAAAAATCATTTCTTCAACACATGAACAAACTTACTCTGGGTTTTTTCACCAAAACCAAATCTCAAATCTAAGAAATTTAATTCAGCTCCAAAAACTGAATCAGCCGTATAAGACTCAAGTCAGGGTGCAATGTGAAAAAAATAAAAAGTAAAAAAGAAATCAGAGACAGAAAAGAAGCATTTCGACAAGTATTTATGTTATGCACAACAGAAAACACAGAGAGAGAGTAGGAGACAGAAAGTGAAATACTTTGAACTATGGCAGGAGCAGCCTTCTCTGGAAGAGCTGGGATCACAGTCTTCTCATCAGCGACATCTTTCTGAGACCCTTTTTCCTCCTCTTCATTTTTCTTCGCCACCGCATGGTCTTCTTGTAGCTGTGGTGGTGGTGGCGGCTGTGGCAGTGGCATAGGCTCAGGAGGAGGTGCTTCAGTTTCAGCTTTCTTAGCTTCCTCGTCTCCCATAACGTATTCTTTTAGCTTAGCCACAGTGTCTTTCTACGCCCAACCCAACAATGAAAAAGCACAGAAATTAGCCAAGCTCCGACAAAAACCTAGTAGCAGGCACTGATGATTACAAAGAGCACCTTTGAGATTTTTTTTATAAGAAATAAAAATGGAAAAAACCAACAACACCCAGTTGAGAAAATGAGAGAAATAGGTGGTTCTGGTGGTGGTGGTGGTAGGAACAAATAGAAACAGAGGAGTTGGGTCCTGACAAAACCCAACGGATATAAAATAGGCTTTGTTTGGACGTTCCCGTTCCCATTCCCTATAAAGTTACCCATCAGTTTTTCTTTGACCTTCAATCTATTCACAATTTAACAAATAAATATTAAAAATTAATGATAATAATAAGGAAATCCCTCACATTTTCTACACACATTTCCAGCTGCGATTTGCCTTTTCTGAATAATTAATATATTGTTCTAAAATTGGGTAAGTTTCATTTGTTTATTATATCTTAATTTCAAACTCTTTAACCAAAAAAAGCTCATAATTTAAAAAACAAAATGATATGTCTCTTTGGTTAATCAGGAATGCAGTAAAAAAATATTAAATTTTTTCCTCAGTACTAAACCACAAACAATGGAAATTAATTAAAGAAAGATTAATATTTTTTTTTTTGGTGAAAAAGAAAGATTAATTTTGGTGACATTGAAGAGGGTGTATATTTTTTTTTTTTATGGCATGGGGATGTGGTCCATTGAGAGAAACGTAAGGTCATCATGTGACCTAATTAGGCATGATAAGTTATGGGTAAATTTTGTAAGGCCACCCCCCTCAGACCAAAATTCATCATGTGAGAGCAACTTTTGAACCACTAACTTCAAAATATTCAAGGTAATTATTATCAAATGTAGAAACACCACCTAATATAAAAACTAATTTAGCTCTAAATCTTTTAAGGACCTTACCTTTTATTAGTTTACTTGGAAAAACTATTAAGTGGTATTGAAAAATGGTAACTTTTATTAAAAAAGAAAAGAAAGTTGTAATTGTTTTACCAAATTTTTCCTCTTTCACAATTGCAAAAGTCATTACTACTCAATTATAAACTGACCAATAAAAATTAGTATTTAATCGCAAATTATCAATTTTATGACCCCAATAGCATTTTCGACTAAAAATAATAAAAATTCATAATATTATATATATTATGAAATTTATTGAATTCATTATAAAAATACTATTATCATAATTAAGGAATTTAAATTGGTTGTTGAACAACTTGTCTGTTCAATTTTTAAAGTACCAACTAAGCCAAATATGAGGAAGTTTTACACTTTAAAACATAAAACCTTTTACTTTTTTTATTAATTCAAGTACATTCATAATCTTGCTTAAGAGCTACTAGCCTTTCAATATACTCGATTTTTATTATTACTAATTTTATAAGACTCAATAATTATCCATCAAATAAAAGAAAAACATTTTTTAATATATAAAAAGGAGATACTTGATTGATAAGTTGTGTTTAATTCTACTTTATAAATTGAAAACAAATCAAACATATGCTTCAATGGATCGCTTATTTTGGTCCCTCGAAGTGATATTTTTCAATTATTAATCATTATTTATTCGGTCGATTTTAATATTAATTATTTAGTTAGCACAGAAAAAAAGAAGAAAAAAAGATTAGCATATGGGTAATTTTTCCCTTAATACCATAGCTCTAATATTATGAGAAAAAAAATGATAAAATAATAAATAATATAAGATTCCTTTTATATACATAAAATAACTGAAAGATACTTTAATAAAATAAGTTTTTTTTTTTTTTAGTAAAATAAGATTGTACTTCTGTTTTTTTGTTCGTTTTGGTGATTGAGATTTGAGATTTATGGACCACACCCATTTTCCTAAGAAATAGGTAACGTTCAATATTATAAAAAAAGAAAAGAAAAAAAAAAAAAGAGAGAGAAATTAAATGTTCATTTATCAACATTTTTATTTAGAAAAAAAAAAAATAATAAAGTCCATGTTTAAATACTAAATGGGAAATAAATACAATGATGGGATTGGCATAATAATGTATATGCATACGTCACGAATGGAGTGATGCGACTTTCAGTGGCAACAAGTGGCACGAGAAGGGACCCTCCACACTCGAGGTTGCACGCAAAGTACAGGAACAGTGCCAGTGAGTTTATCATTTACCTTGTAATATATGGGCCAGCTTAAGGTGGACCACAACCAGATAGGCGCACATGGGTGAGGAGGGGTCGGTTCGTTCAGTATTTACGAGCTTGCCACGAAGCCCAGCCTGGACTCTGGAGGATGTTGCCCGCCACTTTTTGGCCCCATCACCATTCATTCTCTTTTACTCTCTGTTACTTGCTTTTTGTTAAAGCTGTGCCTCTCTATTTTCTTTTTGGATTCCCTTTTCTTTTTCTTTTCTCTTCTTCTTCCTTCTATCTTTATTTCGTGAAGAAAATATTAAAAACTTTGCTCACTATATACATATATATATATATATATATATATATATAATATGCAGTCGTTTAATTTGTTGTTTCTCTTCCTAACAACTAAGAAGCAATACATTAAGCATGCTTTGGAATATCTCTGTGTATGTTATAAAAATGAAGAGGCTTTAGGTTTCAATTCTAAGGTTTATGTTAACCAACTAATTAAAGTAGTTCCTTAGGTGGGTTTATATTATTAGTTTCTTGGATATATTATGGGTTGGGGTGCGTAATTTTTTAGCAGTATAGAGGCCTTAATTTATATATGAGCTGTATTAGCCTTTATAAGTAAGTCTTACATAAATATATATATATATATATATATATATATATATATATGTATGTAAACATTGATTAAAAGTGTAATAATATAGTAGCAACTAGGAAGCAGGCGGTCCAATGCTAGATGAACAGCGTTGCAGAGAATGTGAAGATGGAGTACGCATGCAAATGAAAAAATGGTTCAATAAGGTGATGACATGCAGTGGCAGCAGTGGCTGATCATTGTTTACCTGCTCATGCTTTTAAAACTTAAAAGGGTATGCATGTGTAATATTACTGCATCATTCATCTTCTTCACACGACTCAATTCCTCTGCAACTAATTATTGCATATCTATGTATTATCTCCTTTTCACACACAAAGGGTATGAAAAAGAAACAAAATTTTATACGACCAGTGCAGTGAAAAAGCATTGATTCCTTTTCATGGGCAATATTGGTAGGTGTTTTCGCACTGGCAATTGCATGCTTTTAATAAATAAAACACAAAAATTAATTAATGCTGTATTTTTTAGATTAATCATTTGCATTTAATTGGTTTTTTTTTTTTTAGGTTAATCAAAGAATTTTTACAGGAAAAGAATTACTCATGCATGATGCATATGTTATGTGTGCATATGGGGGTGATATTTGAATATCTACAAAATGTAATCATATTTATTTACATTTTTAATTGTTTCGGTGTAGTTTAGAAAAAAAAGTTATTAGGATCTCATGCATATATATGGTTAAGATTAATCATACACAGTGAAGGTACGTAATTAACTCATTTAGACTTGTCCTACACGGATCAATTCATCTCTATTTGTAATTAATTGTCAATTCATTTATGAATTGAAGTCATTAATATTAATGTAGCTAAGAAGTTGATAATTGATATTGAAATCGCTCTCACCAAAATGTGTCTGAGACTGATTAGGCTATAATTAGGCTGGACTTTAACAGGTTTTGATCCACTTTTTTTTTTTTTACTCCTATGAAAAATGCCGTTCTTTTTTTTTTCAAAAAAAATATCGACGTGTGTAGGCATTCATTTAACAAATATTAGTGGACAAAATCCATTGGAGATGAATCCAATGGGCCATGGATTATGGTGGGAACCTCAATATCTATGTTCTTGGAAAATGTTGGTTTTTTATGAAAACGTTGGGAACTCGAATGGCTCAAAAAGTCAAAATTATATATATATATATATATATATATATATATATTAGTTTTGGTAATAAAAATGCAATTATACATAATTCAACTTGTTTTTGTAACTCTTAACCAAAAAAAAAACTTGTTTTTGTAACTATTACCAAAAAAAAAAAAAACTTTTCTTGGAACAATTATATATAATGCAATTATATTATAAAATTTTTTGGTTTTCATTAATTATTCTGAATCTATTTTTTTTTTAATAAAAAAAACCTTACCAGAATAGTAAGCTCGCACCTTTTAATTTATAAAAATCTGAAACAGAAAGTGTATATTCTGACCAATTTTTTCTCTACTCCATCTGATATTTTAGCGATATTTTTATAAATGAATATAAAGATTTAATTAATTTTTTTTTTTTCACCTCCACCACACACTGCAGTGCTACTTTCTCAATCTCTTTGAATGTGACTGAAGACTTAAATTATGGCTTAAATCATGCTGTCACACTGTGAATTTTGTATGGCAGATTAATAGCATGATGGTTCCACATATAACTCTAGGAGTCTAGATCCTTCTTTTGTATTATCCTAATCTTAATTAAAGATATATAATTTAGTGGTTAATCAACTTTCACTTTTGGGACTTTAGCTTTCCATAAGTTTCTTTTAACTTAATATAATATAAAACTAATTGATTGACCATTATTAGTACATCCAACCGACCACAAACTGCTTTGGACTTTGGAGAGACTTGAAATCTGACCCCAGAGAGATCACATGCTTCGTCAAGCACATTAATATCTGTTCCCGTTCACAGTACATATATAAACCGACCGATCTATTAGTAGTATTTTCAAATTCTTAATCCAAAGAGGCCAAAAAAATGTTTGTCCATACAAGTGACACTGGTATATATAATTATGAAGTAAGATTTATTTTGTTTCTTTTTAGCCTTTAATAACTTTTGTCATCATGTACACGCATACATAATGTAGCCGAATGTGATATTTACAGGCTAATTAAAGACACAGTACAAATGGGCTCCAAGACTCAAAACACATAGTGCAAATCTTCATTTTAATGGCTGCTGTCACTACGAAAATGGGGCTGTAGATTTCTTAAATCTAGTGAATCTAAAGGTAGAGAAATGAATGAATTCCAATATATGTACATGAAGGGAGACATACAAAAACCCAAAATAACTAAAAAATAAAGATTAAGTTTTTTTTTTTGTGAAAGATAGAAAGCTCAGTTGGTACTTTCATTTTTTTTTTTTTTAATTAAAAGAAAGACCTTTCAGTGAGAGTTATTAGTGCAGACATCTATTAGTAATTAGTGTCAATTACTATATGATTTTTATAATATTTTTATTGTCTTAAATAGTAATTCCACAAACTGAGAGCACAGTACATATGAAATGTAAATAATACAAGCGGTTGGCCCATTGCTCGTTGGTGCTTGGTCATATAAACACTTGGCTCAAAGCAAAGTAGTTTGGCTTCTGCATACGTTTAGTAAAGCAATGCAACCACGCAGCAAAGCAAAAAGCAGAGACTTCACGAAAGCCAATTGGAAACTTACATTGCCAACAAAAAGTGGTGCTGCCGTTGCTTGTTTGTATCAAAACTTGGGTCCAACGCCCATGGTATCCGTAGAGCTTCCTCTCTCTCTCTCTCTCTCTCTCTCTGTTCAGTGAAATTAGGCTAGCTTTGCGCACGTTTCATTGAGCTTCTTACTTATTTATATATTAGCACCCTACCATATTCACTGGGAAATATACAATAAAGATTGCATTCATATATTTATAGATTAGTAAATAAAATGGATGTTTTTATTCCGGAAGATTATGTTATTAAGCGGAGAATTGAAAGAGAAAAAGCAAAGAGTTCAGACGTCGTCGTCTCAAAGAAGGTGTCTGGTTCAGCTGGCAATGGCAATCGGAAGGAGAAGAAGAAGCCTGGGCCACCTTCGGCGTTGCGGCTTGATCATCACAATGAGTTTTTGGTCTCTACTGGACCCGGTGATAACATTGTTTTTAGCTGTTTCTCTGCCTAAATTACTACTTTTAATATATTAATATTTTATGCATACTCTGTTGATGTTTGTAAAATGTACTTTTTTTTTTTTTGGTAAAAGGGGTTTGTAAAACGTACTTAAACCAAAATAATATTGTTGTTTTCATAATTACACCCATTATTCTTGCCTATAATTTTAAGGGTATTTTTTTTTTCACAATTTAACCAACTTAAATCTTTGTTTTTCTGCTTAGTGCGGTTATGCAAATTTTGATTTTCTCTTCTCCTGCATTAATTATTGAGTGATTATATGAGGTATATGGGAAATTTTAATATTATGTCTAAGGATCAATTAATTGTTAATAATTATTTTAAAATAATAATAATAATTAATTAGCTGTTAAATTGGGCCTAAAAAATGGGCTTCTAATAGCATGGTTAGGACTAAGAGTGGCCACCTGTAGGCCTGTTTTTACTTGCTCATCCTTATTGAGTTTGGATCACAGAAAAGTTTGGGTCACTTCCCATTGGTACATGGACCAATGGCATGCGTGTAATTTGTGGAATGCATGAAGTTGCATGCATTTTACGAAAGAATGACGTCCTGTGGTGATTCAATGGCTGAGTACTGAACAATCATAGTAATCTATATAATAGCAGTGATAAATTAAAAATAAATAAACAAATAAATTTCATATGTTACATAGATGTATTATAATATCAATTAATGTTTCAAAGGTCTTGCATAATTGAGTAGGTTATGTTCATATGTTGCATAGATGTACTATAATATCAATTAATGTTTCAAAGGCCTTGCATAATTGTGTAGTTTATGTGCTAGAAAACATTAATATTGCGGTAGTGTATAAGATAGATACTTATAACCTATGCGGTGCTTAATCATTGATCAGCTAGTGTTTCCATTTTGGTGATGGAGGATGTTGATCGTAGGATCAGCATCATCGGAAACCAAAGTGACTAAAAAGTCGAAGACGTCAGTGGCTATAACAGCAGAAGCCACATCCTCTTTATGAACAATCCTCCTCTTGCCCTGTAGAGTCAGCATCCAAGACCTCTTAGTGAGTTCTTGTATGAACAACTCGCAAGCCTTAGAGAACACAATCGGAGCCTCTCCGGATATCATTTTCACGTCATCACCGCCGCCGCCACCGGACTTCTTCATGATCTTCTTGATCCTTGCCAGCGGCAATGAGTGGGGCCCTGTTTTCCCTGATATGCCTCCTGATAGTATTCCTGAATATATTCCTGCTTGCCTCATTTTCTTCGTTATAGAGTACCTATAGCTACGTACCACCCTCCTTCTGAAGTTCCTTGATTCTCTGAATATATATGATTTGAAATCTACAATTATATGAGGGAATGTAGAAGATAATGATTCTCTCTATGATCATATATCTATATATATATATATATATATATATATATATAGGATTCAGGAGTGGCATTTAGAGGAGGCTTACGTGAAGAGAATAGGTATATAGCTTGGTTACGTACTAGTTCTATAGTACTACTGGCCGGCCAGCCTGCTTAAGCCGGCTTAAATCCTTGTAATATTAATTACTTAATTAATTAAAATATTCTATTTATTTTCTTTTAATTATGTATGACTTCCATTAACGTTTTGCTGCCCTTAATTTATCTTCCAGAGCGTGTATTTTCTTTGAACCAAAGTCAAAGCCTTTACGTACAAAATGAAGCATTTATAAACTAAACCAGCACCCATAAGTATTAAACCTGCTATACATACATATATATATATATATATATATATATATATGTATTTCTAAAATACTGGATTGTTTCTCAAATTATTACGCTGCTTTTGTGCCAATCATTTTGTAACACCCCCCTAGGGTCCCCCGGTCAAGACTAATACTCTCCATTGGGCTTTCTGATCCTTTTCAACTGATATTGTTCATAATTTAGCCAATTATTTTATAACACTCCCCACTAAGGTCCCCCGGTCAGGGTATTAGAGTCCCTCGGTCAGGTCTAATGTCCTCCACTGGGCTCCCTGGTCCCTTTTAATCGATATTGTCCCCAATTTAACCACCGCACAACCAACGGTGTGGTGTTTTTGTCAGCCAACGGTATGATGTTTTTGTCAGACTTCCCAGGAGGTCAACCATTCTGGGATTATTTCCACTGGAGCACGCTTAACTTTAGAGTTCCTACAAACTCCTTAGTCAAACATTCTGAAAAGGCGCTTAACTTTGTAGTTCTTATAAACCTCTTAGCCAAACACTCTGAGAAAGCCTCCGTTGTTATGAATAAACTCTCTTTCCTTTTAAATATTTCCTTAAGAATCCAGACGATGTAAGATTGGAATACCAGATAGCTACTAGTGTCTCCCGTACCCGCCCATTGGTTGTCACACATTTTCACATAAGCAATAATATATCTTCACGATTTAAAGTTTGTGAACAGAATGATCATTGCCGACGAAATATTACTTTTGTTGGATGGCCAATATTTAAACAGGTAAATATGATAGACCAACTAGCGTGCAATATATAATTGTTATTTTATTCATCATGATCTCGGTCTTATGTTTGGTGTTAAGCCTGAATACCTAAAAAATTAAGGAAAAAAAAATGGCCGATAGATTGAGATTTGGTCTATATATATAAAGTTTGAATGAATAAACAAATTGGGTGTTAGTCGATTGCCTTACATCATGTGTGGACTTTGTTGAGATATGGTCTAGGTACATTTAATTGATATATATATATATATATATATATATATATATATGTATGTATAGACTAAGCATATATATAATCCACTGGTTAAAAATAGTCCTACCTATTTATTTATACCTGACAAGTCACACATATTTAATCATTTTAAAAGCTAGTTGACAACAAACAAACTACAATAGTATCTTGGAGCTAGGGTTATGTTCACATTTTATCTTTATTAGCAAATTGACAAAGAGAAATATAATTTGAATTCACAATTTTAAAAGTATAATTTTTAAAAGGGAGTATACTGATTTCATGAAGATATATATATATATATATATATATATATATATATATATGTTTTAATATACCAATGGTGATTCTAACTTGTTGATTTTCCCCAAGATAGGACTAGAAAAATACCAAAAAAATAAAAAGGGGATAGGACTAGAAAGGGTAGCAAAGCAAGGTCTTATTTACAATTTAAACCATAATATCCATGGAAATGCTACAAATTGCGATTCTAACTTGTTGATTTTCCCAAGATAGGACTAGAAAAATACCAAAAAAAAAAAAAAAAGGGGATAGGACTAGAAAGGGTAGCAAAGCAAGGTCTTATTTGCAATTTAAACCATATATCCATGCAAATGCTACAAATTGATTGTACGGAGAATAACGAATCCCTTTGTGCGTGTAATCTACTGCCCGATTATGTGCCCTCATCTTGGGCCCAGAGTTTGTGATATTAATTGGGCTGACCGAATTGAAATCCCTGAGTTATAATAGTCCAGTTTAATCCAGTCTAGTCTAACATCCCAAACAGGGACTCAATTGTCATTACAAGGATCCAATTCGTACGGGGTCGTTCACTTGTGATCTACACAAAATCATACTACAAATTACAAAGTGGCTAAGCAACATGGGGTTCCAAATATGGAAACCCAAGATTTTGTATACAATTTTTGTATATGGGCAAGCACCACATGCATGAACCACGTAAATCTAGCATGCAAATTAATTTTCTAGCCTTTCTTAGCTGTAAAATTGTCTCTGCGCTTTGGGTTGGACAAACTTGGGCAATACGGTTCGTGCTGTGGATTAGATCCCACAACTTTCTTTTCTTTTCTTTTCCTGCCTGCTCACTAGCCAAACACAACCTTCTTTCTTTTCCTTTCTCTGAATTCCAAAGGTAGATATATTCTGCTCATATATAAGCAAATTTTCATAGCCCATGAGGACCCACGCTCTTTTCCATTCCAGTACTCACTCTCTCTTACACTCACAGTCATAGTGATCACTTGAGAGAGAGAAAGATATGGCTTATGAGAGAGAGAGTTGGGCTTCCTATCCTTCCTTTCAAATCATCACGTGAAAGCTGTACACGTACTTTTTTGTTGTCTTAGCAAGTGATTTTTTTTCCCTCTCTCTTTTGTATTGTAAATCAGCTTACTTTTGACACTTTAGAAGCATGTTTGTTTGCATATATTCTTCTATTTCACAATTACTTTAAAATATAATACTAGTAGTAGTTAACTTAGATCCGAGCTTCTTCCATGGAAGCAAATGGTCCAAAAAAACAAAATCATGGAAAAGTTTATGTTCAAATCCCTTTTTAAAAATGTAAGTGTGATGACATAGTGATTGCAGCAACAGAGCGAATTGTAGTGTGTGATGGGGTCGACCACCTTCACGTGAGCACCTTCTGTTGTCTCTCATGTGTATCCACAAAAACTCTCATCATTCTCTCTCTCTCTCTCTCTCTCTCTCTCTCTCTCTGCTTTGCTGTGTTTCAACCTGCTACTCCTCGAACCCCTCATCCCCAAATAAATATCCTATATATATATATATATATATATATATATATTTAAGTAAAAACAAAAGAGAAAAAAAAGAAAAGATTGAATTGCCTTTAATTTTCAATTCGATCTACAAGCTAAACCATATGACTCTACATGAACTATTGCTTTATATCTGATGTTGCCAAGTTGTCACATGCACATAATTGACGGAAAGATAAAAGTGGATATCCAAAGAAACAATCTTCATGTGACTATATATTTGGAAAAAACAACAATTATGTATATATGAAAATGCATTTTTTTTTTCATAAATATCTTCTTTATCTTATAATTAAGTAAAACAAGTTTTTGTTTGTAATGTCTCTCAACCTAACGAAATATATATATATATATATATTAGTTCTCTATACCTTGCTATGTTCCGAGACAGAAAAAAACTATAAATCCACGAGACCTATGCATGTGATCAAGAATAGGATTTTGTGGCTAATTAAAATAACTACAATTAAACATTAGCGTGTATATATATAATGAATGTATTAGTTTGAGGCAAGAAGATGGGTGTGGTGATCAATGGAGTGAAGTGGGGTTATGGAGCATGGTCCTCTGTCAAATTCCCAACTTCTATATACCATATAAGAAGCTATATGAGCTTATTTAATATTCCTAAGACGTAGGAAGTGTAATAGATCATGAAACAACAAGCTATATAGTTCCAGTCTTTGAGAGAGGGTCCTCAGTAATAATGTTGGGCTCTACGTCCAGCGCGAGGGGTTGTTGAATTAGGTTTACCTAAATATTCCAACCCAATAACTTAGAACTTGATAGTTAGCTTAGGTAGACCATTAATTGTCAATATTATATTCACTATTTTTATTATATTTTATTTTTTAAAAACGAAAATAAATATAAAAAAATGAAAGGTAGAGGGTAATGCTTCAAGGTCGTTCACATCTCTAATTGACTGAAACTTAATTGGCTGGAAAAGGATGTTGGTCCAAATCCTATATATGTGTATATATAGAATTTATATGGTGGGGGGTTCAACTAGTTTTCTTCTACTTTACTTATAATTTATTCATAGATTCTTCGTATTTAATAAGATTAATTTAGAGACTCAACGTATGTGCATGGCTGAGCTTACAGCAATGTTGTGAAATTAATTAACATTAGTGAGGCCCGTGTAATTAATGATATATAATAAATATTCTCATTCATTTTGGAAACTAATTTATTAGCACCTTAATTTATTTGTACTGATGTTTTATTAATTAAGGTTAGAAATACTAGTACCATGTATAGTTAAAGTTTTTTTTTTCAATTTAAACCCCCAATTAATATTCATGTGATTGAGATGTGAGATCCTCAATCTATACATTAAAACCTAATTATGGATTTGAATAATATGTTCTTGTGATTACCTAATTATGGATTTGAATATTGTTCTTTTGATTATCTCACTACTTTTTTTCCCCCCCTAATGTTATGTATCGATCAATTCTCCTTTTACATGTGATACTTTTAACGAAGTTATGCAAGGAAAAAACAGTAATAATAATTAAAATTATGCGCTCTTTTTGTTAAAAATAGAGAAAAAAAAATGAATAGACCAAAATACGTGTTTCATAAGCTCAAACTTAAATAGTCTTTAATAATAATAAAAAAAAACCAGACTATATATGGTGATTGAATAACATATAATATACTATTAGGTACTGACCAAAAATATATATATATATATATATATATATACCTATCTGTCTCATTTTCATAATACGTGCACGCTAAATTTTGGCTTTAATTACCCGGAAGTTTCGAAGGCTGAGTACTTTAATAAAAGAACAAACAATATACAGTTCGTAGTGACTTTGTTTTTTTATTATTATATCATATCATATACATGTTGGTTAACGTTTAGTACGAAATAATAGTAGTAGAGGAATACTATTAGTGAAAATGATGATAAAGTTTTACTAATATGGCCCTTACTTTCATGCCTGAGATTCTAAAGATGATATCTTCATAATTACCCAAAAAAGGCTTAAATTAAATAACTAATTATTAGTATATATATTAATGTGGTATAAATTTGGTAAAATTAATTAACCTAATCTGGATGGGGAAGAATAAGGATATATGGATGTGGGTGGTGATGATGATGACGATGAAAGATTAAAGCTGTGGATCAAAGGTCATTCTCTCATGAATAAGGCTGGGAAAGGTTGATAAGGGACCAAGTAGCAAAGTGATAATTAACAATCTCCTTTAACTGCAAATAAACATCATCATTTCATGAGCATCAACATCTTTATGGTTCTCACATTTACTTCTATGAACATGCCTTTTCTCCAACATAATTCTTCTTCTCTTAATTACACTTATATGTTTCTTTCTTTTTTTCTTTTTTCTTTCTTTTTGTCCCCACCACCTGCAATTCTGAGTAGCGTTCAGGCCTAAGCTGTTACTTACCAAGCTTCAGATTCACATTACTCATTACCCTTTTCTTTTTTATTAAGTTCCTCGAAGTTTTAAGACCTCCAAGATCATATATAACTAGATGTATATATAGTACTGCATGATGTTAAATTAAGACGAGTACTATATGTATAAAATATATATCTAATTCATTGTTTTCATTAATATGTTCATGTGACTAGTAGGTCTTTGTACAAAATTATTGTAGAATTGGAATGTGTGCACATATGCATAATATTTAATGTTGGACATTATTAGAGTAGTGCATATTTCACATGAATGTGCGTGCGAGAAGTATAGTAACTAACCAAAGAGCAGGGACACATAAACACCAAAACTGTTATCCCATAAATGGCAGAATGGCCCTATGCATGCATTCAAGGTCATGGGACCCTTTTAGCCTGTTGTCAACCTTAATGAAATGGGGTTTGTGAATTTGATTATACAGACACCAATTTAGGCCATCAAGCACATGAAGCTGTTTGTATAAAAGGCACAATATGTATTGAAGCTTAAAGGGTCCAAACAAACCATGTGTCAAATCCAGTACCATGGTCCTTTTAAAGAGGGACACTCTAAGCTTCCAAAACCCCTATTTCAACCCCTCTCTTCCACCAGAAAGTAAAGCAAAAGCACAAAGCAGGGCCACAAGAATTGGGAAAATTAGCCAAAGATATTAATTAAGACCTTAATTTGTTTATCCAAAGGGACAGTGTTTGATGAGTAAGGTGGTGGATACATGTAGGAGACACATTGTTTAATTAATTATTGGAGACAGTAGCTCAAGACTAACAGTAAATAAGTTCGGAGAATGGTTGAGTCTGGTAGTGAGTGGAGGCAGGCACACAGTTTAGAGAGTCACGTGGAGTATTAATTGGGTGAGGTTAAGCGCACCTGCTCACGACCAACACATGAGCCAGGCTTTAAAGCCAAGTAAGATATTTGAAACACCCAATGCAACCACCACTGCTCCTCTCTCTCATACCACTCTTACTTCTAAGCTTTCACCTTGTATAACCTCCACGTACACCTCTGAGTTATTTTCCCACAAAATATCTTCTAGCATGATAGCAACGCTAAGTATTTCACTGGTCCAAAACTTGTGGCTCTTCATCTTTATAGGTTCACACCAGTGATTCTTATAACTAATTAAGGCTGATAATTAATAAATACATACTTTGAAATATATATCATTGTTTCTAATAATAAGAATTTAAACTTAGAGGAAGCGAATATATATATATATATGAAATAGTTTATATATAGTCTTATACTTTATCTGCTGAAAAATATTGTTGTTTTGGTAGAATAACAACCTAAAGACGTATATAACTTAGGAGTGAAGCTATATATATATATATTTAGAAGCTATGTGCTTCAAAGAGTTCCTTTTGGAGTTCATAGGCGGAATACATTTCTTAGTTACCAATTTGCACTATACCTAACTTACGAATACATTACCAAACTTCAGTTGTGTTATAAATTTACACGTATATGGATATGTGTATGTGTACAGTATATATATATGTATGTTCAATATGATTGGACTATTAAAGAAGCTTAAAATATTTTGCATTACCATTTCAGCAAATATTGTATATCTGTCTGTATGTAACAAACACTACCAAACGGAGAAACCAAACATGGGTATTACTTTATTCTTTGTGAATAATATTAAACTCCAGTGACAAAGTTACTTGACCGGCACGTGATTGCTTTGCAGATTACATTTCTTTATGGGCTATCTATAACAGGCAGGCTTAAATGCTCTGAAACTTAATCACAACAATTATATTAATGAAGCCATTTAATGGTTTTAGAACATAGTCAAAATCATACGCTCAGGACTAGTAAAAAACTGAATGTGTTTAAACTAAGATACAAAACATGGTGATCGATTAGTCTCGTGTATTGGCAACGACAGCCAAGCTCAGCCACTCACTGACTGCAATTATACTCTTTTGCATGGTGAATTCCCTTTCACTGAAGTGTCTTTGGTGGCCTTATTTGTACAGTACACTGCAAGCCTATCAAGGGTCCTATATTGGTCCCAATACCCAATTCTTAGAATTTCACAATGGAATATTATCCTTTCTATGAGTTTGCTAGTTACAACAACTTAGAAGAGGGCTCAGCTAGCTCCAAGTGACTTAAGAGCATTTCAGGTAATGATTAGCCAATGATGTAGGGCTTTCTGAGGCAGTTGGTGGATTAATTAGTATTCAACAAAAATACACCAAATTTCGACCCAAAAAAAACAAATATACACCAAACCCATAATTGGAAAAACCTTTATATAATTTTTGGATACCTGTGGGATATAAAAGAAGCATACTTTAAGTTATAATGTCATTTTCTTCAGATTACAATAATCAAAGAAACATTAATTAGTCAAGAGCCGACTGTTGCTGTGCTTTGCTTCATGTGCTCTCCTCCTCCTCCTATCGCCCATAAGCTTCCTCATCTTTGAAAAAACAAAAAGAAAGATCAAATGACATAATGCTCCTTAATTCCATTCACTTCCTCGCATCTTAAAATTAATGATTGCATCTAATTTTGCAGACCCAGATGCAAAATAATTAATGGGTATTTGTGTAAATCAGACACTTCATTTTCCTGAAAACTGCATTTTTGCTCACATTGACATAGACACTCTCCTCAATAGCACAGCCACAGCGCACAAGGGAGGATCATGAAAGCCTAATCGCTTAGAATGCGTACTCTGTGGGTAGGGCAGGGCTAAAGGGACCCTTTGGAAGAAACTAAATTAATGGGCCAAGTATGTGTATTATTGGGTATTAATAAAAATACATTACTAGTGTCCAATAGAATTGTAATGACCCCACCAAAACTTTTAAAGGAATCCAATAATACAAAGGTCAATATACCATTAAATATTTATTTACTTTTTAAGGGAAGTCACACACTACTAATTAAAAGCAATTATCTGTAAATGTGTATGAACTGATTTTCCAATGTTATCTTAGGCCTTTGAGTTTTGAAGTTACCGACAGATCCAACATACTAATTTTATGCCATTAAGGTTGTTTTCTATAAAATTTAAGAAAATAGGTTTTTTTACTCGCAAAAAAATGTGTATCCAAATCAAACTTAATCATTTTAAATACATACATATATATATATATATTTGAAAAGAATACACAAGAATATTTGTAAAAGTTATTAAAGGACATCATGATAGAATCCAATGTTTAGAAAATAATGATTATGATATAAACATCATCATATTCAAATACTAATATTATAAACTACATACTCAAATCTTTGAATTTTATGTAACTTCCTATTTTTTTTTTTTTAAAAGAGACAAGCCTTATAATCTGACTGTATAAAAAATTTTCTTCCAATTTCAACCTCAATCCGAGCTGGATTACATGTGGAATTTGTCAAAGTTTGAGATTTCCAAATCGAGTCCTCAATATTCTTAGTTGGAATTTACACCCAAAAATTAAAAATTAAAAAAAAGTACAAGGGCATGTATGTCAAATTGAGAAATTCATACTTAGTGTTTCCTTGGCCCAATACACACGCCCTTATAAAATTAATTAAACAAATATTTACCTAATTAACTTTTTTTATTTCCTAAATAATTTATCACACAGAAGCTTCTCATGCAATTTTTTATTTTTTTAAAAAAATATACAAGTGTCTCCTCTTTCCAAGAGACTGTTACAAAGAGAGCAGAGAAAGCTCATCAGATCTGCTTGTTTTGTTATCTTCTTCCCCATTCTCTCTAGACTTGTTCCCGAGGTTTCAAACGTTCCAAGTTTCTTTGAAAACTCGGCCACTCAACTCAGTTAAACTCGCATTGATCCACCCTGTCAACTCACTCCTCTCTGTTTCTACTCTGCTTGTGCTCTGTTTTTTTGTTTTTTGGCCAGTGAGCTAAAAGCACTGAGCTTGATCGCTTCATTCGTATTGAACCCAGTCCGTTTCCGGAGGAATTGGTATGTCCCGGCGGTTTCTACCGGAGCGCCGGTGAGTTCCGGAGTTCTGGCGAAGCTTGAGCTAGAAGATGTTCATGTCGGTGAGATGGAGGAGCGAGAAGAACAAGGTCAAAGCCGTATTCAAATTGCAGTTCCATGCAACTCAGGTGGTCTCTTTAAGCCTCGCACTCTCATCTTCCAATTCAAAGCTTTATCTTTTTCCTCAATTGGGGCCTGTTTTGTTGCTAAGGAAATGCAGGAGATGGAAACATTTCATGGGTTCTTGAACTTTTTGTTTGAGGAAATGTTTGATACCTGATGAAATTAGAAACCCACTTAATTTTGATATTGCATTGGTGGGGTGAGCTCTTCTGCTCTTGGAAACCGAAACGGTGTAAATAAGAGTCACAAAATTTTCTTTTCTTTTCTTCTGTTTGCTAGGTAGCCAAACAAAGGGTTAGAGTAGAATGTGGGTGTGGTGGACATCATAGTGGGCAAGTGAGTACCTATTATGAAAACTAAGCTGAGTGTCATTTTGTGATTTCAGGTGCCACAATTGGGTGTGGATGCATTGACGGTTTCTGTGATTCCGGGGGATGTGGGAAAGCCGACATTGAAGTTGGACAAAGCTACGGTTCGAGATGGGACATGTCGGTGGGAAAATCCAGTCTATGAAACAGTCAAATTCTTCCGGGAGCCAAGAACTGGAAAGATCAGTGAGAGAATCTACCACTTCATTGTTTCCACTGTATGGATTTTTGCTTCTGAATTTGCTAGTTCTCATAGTTTGCTTTGTTTCCACTGTATGTAATACGGTTTTCATGGGTTTGTGTAGGGGTCAGCGAAAGCTGGCGTTCTTGGGGAGATCTCAATTGATTTTTCTGATTATGCTGAGGCCACTAAGTCTTCAACAGTCTCTCTTCCTCTTAAGAATTCAAGTTCAAATGCTGTTTTGCATGTTAGTGCTTTTCTCTTTTTGTTAAATTTTGTAATTACCATAACATTTTTTGTTTACCATCAAGATAGAATAGGTAAAGACTAGAGAAAACATGATTGCTATTCTCTTATTTGAGCTTTAATTTTTGAACAGGTTTTGATTCAAAGGCTTCAGGCTAATCTTGATCAGAGACTTCAGGCTAATCGTGATCAGAGGTATATATATGAATATCAGAGTTTATTTGTTTATTTTTATGAGGTTTATGCAGTTTGTGTTCATAAATTCTTATTTTTTGGCCTTGTTGGAGAAATTTTGTAGAGACGTGGAAGAATGTGAGGATGCAAAAGCTAAACCGCAAGGTAGGAGCTTGAAGACCCACTTAAGCAATGGTGACGCAGATGAAAGCAATATGATTGTGAGCTTTAATCCATCCTGACAAAGAATGCATTCCTAGTTCCTTTTGTTTCTTATTTGGCATGCAATTTATAATCAAATTGGTTCCGTAGACAACTTCTTTTTATGTCGCACAGTTGAAAGTAAAAAGACATGAAATTCAAACCAATAGTGATAACTGATGTACAACTATTCTTTCTAATTTTGTGTTTTCTTTTATAGGATGGTCCAAACAATATAACCTCTCACAATGCTGAATTGAATGGTAACCACAGAGCATCCAGTGGATCTGACATCACGTTGTCAAGTTCTGACAGCAGCTCCGGACTTAATACTCCGCGAGAAAATGGAGTGAGAAACTTTAATGTCCATCAGGAGCCTTCTAGCTACCTATTGGTGCCTCATAAATCAGCAGTGCATAGCTCAACAATCTACGAAGAGCATCAGAGGTCACAATGGGAGTGGCCTGCAGGTTCTGATCATGGAGTAAGTGTAGATGATTCAACAAATAGTCCACACAACACCCTTCTAAGAGAAAGGTCTCAACAGGCTTCTGATATTGAGATTGAAAAGCTCAAGGCTGAGCTTCTTGTTTTTGCGAGACAAGCAGATGTCTCTGAGATGGAATTACAAACTCTTCGTAAGCAGGTAGTAAAAGAGAGTAAAAGGGGGCAAGATCTCTCAAGAGAAGTTGTTAGCATGAAAGAGGAAAGAGATGCACTGAAGGCAGAATGCGAGAAACTTAAATCCTTTCAAAATCGTGTGGATGATGCAAAATTTAAAAGCAGGTTGCAGACGGATTGTGGGGACCTCCGGCCTCTTCTTGAAGAAATCAGACAAGAGCTGAATTATGAGAAGGACCTGAATGCCAATCTTCGGTTGCAGCTACAGAAGACGCAGGAATCGAATACTGAGTTGATTCTTGCTGTACGAGATCTGGAGGAAATGTTGCAGCAGAAGAATGGGGACGTACCCAATCTAACAGGATCCATAGACAATGCCAGGGAATTCAGAAAAACATTTGCAAAATATGAGACGGACGAGGATGAAGAGCAAAAGGCACTGGAGGAACTAGTTAAGGCGCATAGAAGTGCTAATGAAACATCCTTGCTCGAGCAGAAGGTTATAGACCTCTATGGTGAAATCGAGATCTATAGAAGAGACAAAGATGAGCTTGAAATGCAGATGGAACAGCTTGCACTTGACTATGAGATATTAAAACAGGAAAACCATGACATCTCATATAAACTAGAGCAAAGCCAACTTCAAGAACAGCTGAAGATGCAGTATGAATGCTCATCTCCCTTTAACGAACTTGAATCCCATATTGAGAAGTTGGAAAAAGAACTCACTATGCAGTCTAAAGAATTCTCTGAGTCTTTGGCCACCATAAAAGAACTCGAGTCCCATATCAAAAACTTGGAGGAAGAATTAGAGAACCAGGCACACAGGTTTGAAGCAGATCTTGAAGCTCTGACACAATCCAAAGTTGAGCAGGAGCAAAGAGCAATCCGAGCAGAGGAAGCTTTAAGAAAGACAAGATGGAAAAATGCCAATGCAGCCGAAAAGCTTCAGGAGGAATTTAGAAGGCTCTCCACGCAAATGGCCTCAACATTTGATGCAAATGAGAAGGTGGCTATGAAAGCAATGTCAGAAGCTAGTGAACTGCGTATGCAGAAAATTCAACTAGCGGAGGCACTCCAGAAAGCTAAGGAAGAACTCCAGGAAATTAGAGATGAATATGAGGCAAAATTGCATGAGCTTTCCAATCAAATAGATGAGAAGACCAGTCAGATGGAACAGATGTCAATGGAAATTGTCGATAAGTCCAAGCAGCTTGAACTTATTAAGAAGCAGAAAGAAGAAATTAGTGGTGCTTTCTCGCAGGAGATCTTACAGCTAAAAGCTGAGATTGAGAGGATTACAACAGAGAACAATTGCATTTCTCAGCTAGTAGAACAGAACAAAAATTTGTCAGCTGAGTTGGAAGGAGCAAAGATCTCAGTTGAGAAAACTGAGATGCTTATACAAAGAGGAAATGTGGAAAGAATTGAGTTGGTAACTGCAATTGCTTTGGTGAAGAAAGAAGCAGAAAAGTCATTGGAGGAGTTGAATAAATTGAGGAACCTCAAGGATGAAAAGGAAGCTGCGGTTGAACACTTACAGGCAGAATTGAAAAAGCTTAAAACTGAGTATGATGACTTGAAGAATTCTTTGTCTGAGGATGAGGTAGAGAAAGAAAAACTTAGAAAGCAGGTATTCCAACTAAAGAATGATCTCAGAAAGAAGGAAGAGGCAATCACCAGCATTGAGAAGAAGCTCAAGGATAGCAATGAACGTGTGGCAGTTTCTGATGGAACTAAAACTAGTCTGAAGAACAACAAATCTGTGCCAGTTGCTCATGGTGTGAAAGAAGTTACTAACCTGAGGAAGAAAATAAAATTGCTCGAGGTAAACTTGAAATCCCAAGTGTCATATTGAGACAAAATTTGATAGTAGAATATGCTATGAATGAATCATAAATCAAGTGATATATTTAAACATTTTTTATTCCAAAATATCCCTAAAAGTCGATTTTGAGATACACAAAAGGTCAATTTTGATACCCACAAGGTCGATTTTAATACCCACTAGGTCAATTTTGATACCAATAGGTCGATATTGAAACCCAAATGTTGGTTTTTATCCCAAAATGTCAAAATTTTACCTTAAATGTCAATTTTGAGATCCTAAAAAAGGTTGATTTTGAGATCTCAAATGTTGATTTTGATTCCAAAAGGAGCATTTTTATTTCAAAAGGTCTATTTTTGTTCACAAGATGGACCAAGTCCTGAGTGGCTAAGATTATCTGTATACTCTTCTCATAGCGCATTGTTGCTTCATCTTGTTAAACATATTGATAAAGGAGTAATGCATTTACTAAATGCCCTTTTTTCTTCTTACAGGGACAAATAAAATTGAAAGAAGCTGCACTGGAAACCTCAGCTACTTCATTTTTAGAGAAGGAAAAGGATCTTCAGCAAAAAATTGAAGAGCTACATAGCCGAGTGGAAGAACTCAATCAGAGTGTTGCATTTCAAAAGGTCAGCAACATGCTTATACCAGAAAAAAAAAATGGACCTTTTAAAATATTACTTACAGATATTTATACTCTCTAATGCATCATATTAAGGATCCATCAAACAGTTTGAAACTACTAATGAAATTTAGATGGCAGAAGGAAATCACATATCGCTTTCTCGACATGGCCATTCCATTAACATGGTTGGCGCAACCTGGATTCTTACGCAATTGTTTTGTTGCGCAGGTAGTTGAAAATTGCGACGATAGAACTTCAAAAGATGGTGTCCTTGAAGAAATGAGAAGCACAGAAAAGAGGTATATCCTGAACTATGATCATTTCGACTCTATTCTTTTTTCTTTTTTTTTTTGTTCTATTTATGCCCCTAGTAGCTGGTTCTGGTTTTCATTTGAAAATAATAATCCCTTTCTCACTATCTTATATCTTATCTTCCACATCAGTAATGAGGTGGTTTCATTAGAGGAATGCTTGAAAGCCTCCAAACATGAGGATTTATTATGTGAGTTGGCATTGCTGAAGGAGAGGAACGACTCGATGGAATGTGAACTAAAGGAGATGCAAGAGAGATATTCAGAGATTAGTCTCAAATTTGCTGAAGTAGAAGGTGAAAGACAAAAGCTCGTAATGACTGTACGCTACCTAAAAAATTCGAAGAAGAGCTAAAAAATAAAAAAAAATAAAAAACTGTTTCATCATACACTAGAAACCTATATTATATATATACCATGTATAGTTGAAGCGACATGGGTGTTTACCCACATGAAAATCCCAAATGTGAAGCTCCATTGGAGTGAATAAATTAGTATGTAAAAGGGAAATATATGTGTTTTTCATTTTTTTCATTTTTTGGTTTCACTATTGCAAATGCTATATATTTGCTCCATTACAAATTTTACCTAGTTCTCTGAATCGTAGCACAAGTCATTTAGTTTCTAGTCCACGCTCTTTCTGTAATTCTATTTTAAGAGTTTGTCAATTGTATGCGACGCTGAAATCATTAATATATTCTTTCATTTTCACAGCTTGGCATCTCTGTCATGTTCTAAAAGTTACGTACTTTGCATGTTTTTTACATGTGTCGCAATTCTAGTAAAAGCTAAAGATCCACCGCTATCTACTGCATGTCATGTTAAAATTTTATATGAAACCAAAGGGTCAAATGAAAATCCTATTGAAAGAAATTATTTATCTTGCTGGTTATTCAATCAAGTACAGGGGAAAAGATCGATCCCTTTACAGAAAGTCTGTAGCTGATTGCCGACAAGTATGGGCTATAGTTTGATAACTTGAAGGATTGAAGAAAATGAAACATAATTTGATATCATTTTAGCTCGAATCTATGCGTACTTAATTATAATTCGTACATTTTATTTAATTATAATTAATTAAACTGATGCAAAGGTAAAATTTTCAAGTAAACATAACTATAAAATGAAGTAACAAGATATAAATTTCAAGTAATAAAACTATCAATGGGGTAACAGACTAACAAAGTACAAATTTCAAATAACATCATGATAAAATATAAAATGGATAACAAAGTAAAAAATAAAAGTAACAAAACCATTAAATGAGATAACAAATTTCATGTAACAAAATCATAAAATGAGTAACAAAGTACAAACTTTATATGACATAATAAATAATAAAATAAAATTACACCTTTATAATTTTCAAATAACATAATCGGTAAAATGGATATAACATAACTCTAAAAGTGGTTAAAAATGCCGTGGTTTTTATATGGCTTTAGGACGATTTCCACATCGGATTCCTGTATCTCAAGTATGATCAAATAATTATTAAATGCAGGTGGACACACAGTCACACACAGCTCTTCTATTACACTTCACAAATGAGCAATGGTCCATTGACTCTTGGTTTTAGAATATATACTCGATGAAGTAAAATCTGTGTCATTGGAACTTTGTGCTGTTTAGTTCAGTTTAAAACTGACACACCCTGTAGAATCTTCCTAGAGGACAAACTGAGGCACCTCTGTCTCTGGTCTGGTCTAAGTTCAACACCTTGCTTGTCTTCTTCTTTTGGGATGAGTCCAACAAATCCCCTCTAGCCAATTACCTCCTTAATTCAAGTAATTTTGAAAGGCCATAAATTACAGATGTGGGCTCGAATTTTTTTAGCATTTCAATATCTAAATTCTAATCTCTTTGGTCGAGATCTGTCTATTTATGCTTCTGCTATTTTAATTGTTGAATATGATAGTACAGCTATTTGTCCCTGACAAATCAAGATCATGAGGTTATTGTGTCTCACATTCTGGGTGCATTTTGTTTTTTCAAAATTTGGACTTGTTTGGTGCATAAGGTCACATGGTGGTGAAATGAAGACCAAGTGTTAGTGACACAATATCAGCAAAGCTAATTGATGGACAAATTCTATCTTCTGGTATTGATTAGTCATATGACTTTTCTGTGCCTTGACAAAATTTTATGTAAAAAGGGGTAAACACAAAATGGATCTAAGAACCAATTTTAGAATCAGCCCTCAAAGTAAGAAAATTAGTGTGGAAAAAATTTCAAATTGACATGAAAAGTATAATGAATAGAAACTTTTTGATTGAATTGTATAAGATTCTAGAACTCATATTGTACAAGATCATCAACCACTCTGCATCATATATCTACAGGTATTCCTCAAATCAACTAAATTCTTACAAAAATGAAAAGTAAAAACCTTCATCAAATTCATTCTGAGCTAATGGGTCAATAATCAAATTCTCACAAATTTATACTAAGGGTTAGTCACATAACGCTGCACTGTTTTGGAGCAAGAAGAAGCCTTTGTGTTTCCCATTCAGCCCTGTATCAATTTGAAGAAGATTTCACATTTTGTACCTAATCAATCCATAGACAGTCACAAGAGCCATGATCAGAGAGTGATCTTGCACATCCTGTTCAATGACCAAAGTCAATACATCATCTCCTAATACAACCCCTGAAGATGATTGCTTTCTCTTTGCCTGCACAAACCCAGTTCACAGATTCTTATTAGTCCATTTGTGTTGTTGATACAAAATTTATTAAATTGAATTTGAACTCCAAAATAGTTTAAGATCCAGATAAAGAGATTAACATATCAATCACAAGTCTCACCTCTGCAACAAGTCTTCCTTCACTGTCTATTATTCTCAGTGTTGATTTGCCAGCCAGGGCTTCCAACCTGTAGTAACTGGCTTCAGCGTTATCAGAATTGATGGTCACTTTGCAGCAAACATCTTTTCCAATAACCTTGCAACTTTTTGTCACTTCAAAGAATGGCTTATGATCATCACCATTTGGGTTTGATTCATTGCTCTTGTAGCCTTCCCAGCGCCGAAACACAGAAATTTTCTGCAGAAATTAATAGCAAACAGAAAAAAGGTTCAGTCTTTCTCTCTCAAAATATTAAAAAGAGGTAGTAGTAAAAGTGTTCATTGATTCATTCAAATGAATTACCTTTCTAAGTATAGTAAACAGAACTTTGCCTTGCAGATCCATGAGATAGACTTGCTTGCTGTTCTTGTGGTCATAGTTATCGATGCGATAAACAATCTCACCCTTCTGATTATACACGGTGCATCCATTTGCTTGCATCAAAAGTGATTTCATCCATATAGTGAAACTCTCTCCCCTTGAAGTAGTAGCAGAAACAGAATCAATACTAGTAGATGTCAGGGGATGAACCTTGGCCATTTTTCAGTGTAGAACTTGCTTTGGTTTGGTTTAAACTGTGCTGTGAAAGAGTATAGAGCTGGTCCTGTGAGCTAGCTTTTGGTGGTTTGAGATGCTTGGCTGTGAGTCACTGCAGCTTTATATCTGAGTACATATATACACACAATACACACAATACACACAAAACACACAAATACTAATTCATAATTTTTAAAACCAAGAAACGAGTAAATATAAAAATGGGACATGGAGGTCACTTTATTGGCTTGGTCAGACATGAATTCATCACGTTTTAGGTACAAGTCCTGTAGCTAACTAAGGGAATATATCAAAGTATACGAAAATTAATTATTGTTTTAAGTAGAGAATACGTTTATTTAAGTAATCTTCTATGTTTTTTGACTTGTTCTGGTGTTGGATAAGTATTTAAAAGCAAGAACCACATCGACCAAGAAAATTAAATGAAAAAAAAAAAGAAAAAAAGAAAAATAAAGTGGGGTTAGAGGCGTTTCTCTTTTCCATTATTTGGAAGGTGTACACATAATAGATGACATGGAAAACAAAGACAAGTATTAAACTTTTTAATGGTGGCCATATTTTTGCTTCATAAAGTAGTGTGGATACCATGATTTGATTAGGTTTAATAAATCAAGTGCTTATCTGTTAAGATGACGACCTCCATTTGAGCCAGGTTGGCTACAAAGACAAAAGAGGGACCTTGTCTCTTCAATTTGTCCTTCCCATGGAGGCATAAAAACCCACCATTAATGTTTACGAATTAAAAGAAGAAAGGACACAAAATAATAATTCATATATATGCTTTGTACCCGACCACGTACAGTACTGCTTCTAAGTAAATTTCATTTTATTTTTGAAGCCACTTCACGTACTAAAATCGAAGTTGTTTGTGGTTTGGACAAGGGTGCTTTTGCTTTTGACAATATATTAGATTAATTTAAAAAATGTTAGTATATACTTGAACATAATTTGCATGAAAAAAAGGAGAAATATGAGAAGCTTTGCATTGCATGTTGGCTAATTTGTCACATGCAATGCGTAAATTATAAAGTGGCCTAATTGATGTGCCAGTCAATTTGTGGATTAATTATTGCATCCGTGGAATCTGATGCTTAATTATGTGCTTTTATCTTGGCTTGCATATGCCGGGCACTAATATCAATTTATTCTTAATTAGGCTGCTGAAATTGAAGCAATATTCCTCTATTATTACATTAATTTTTTCTAGTCAATGGTACAAAACCATGATTTTTTTCTTTCTCTAATGTCAATGTTGTATAGCAAAGTCTATATATATTCCTAATACATAAACAGAAACACACCTAATTATAAGGATATATATGCTCTTAAATATCCATTCTCGGAAAAAAGAACAAAAAAAAAAAAATGGGTTTTAGGGCCTAAACATTGTTAAGTAATTGAACAATATTAACAGGGTAGTTTCTCATAAAACGAGAAAATTGGAGGAAGATCAAAGAAATTGAATGGCTGTTTTAATTTAATGGATGGATCAGATCTGAGGATTCACGTGTAGCGCATATGTATATATATATACAAATACGATCACATGGAAGTATATAATATATATATACACACACACACACACACACACACAGACTTAATTATGTTTTTGTTAACTTGTTATATATGGTTATACATATTTTGACTTTTTATTTTTATATAAAAAAAATCTTATACTTCAACAGCAAGGAAGATGATACGGAACTTTCAATTACCCTGAAAATAGCAAGCTCTTCATAATTTATTTGTTTAGGTTTCCGATTCGTCTATTAATTATTTAATTAACGGATTTGATGTGATAGAGGAGCTGGGGAAATTTAATATATGGTTAATTAGCTGGATATTTGTTTTTTTAATTTTTGGACTGCTTCTTAATGACTCTGCAAATTAATTACATTCATTTTCGCAGGTAATTTATAGTGTGCCAGTAAAGAAATATACTTGTTGGCCTGCAACAATAATATTCTTTAATAATGGATTTTCGTATGGAATATTCATTCATGTATTTTATTTTTTATTTTTACTAATATTATCAGTCACTACAGTGCTTGAAAAACAGCGACTCTAGCTGCCTCTCATTGACCAAGTTTATCAATCAATTACGAGGAACATTGTACTTGTGGGCGTGCACAGTTTATTTGGGAAGTCTAGCACACCAAGTTTTAAATTATCATAATTGATAACTAATTTTTCATTCAAATTTGCCATTACTAATTATCAAATTAAACACGTATAAGTATAAATATCTAATACTAGTAGTACTGTAATAAATAATTTAAATTTTGAGTATTCTGCCTTCCAAATTAAAATTTCATCAATTTAAATGAAAAACAAATAAATTAAAATATTCAATTTTAACTGGAATGATAAATAAGATATATAGTCTAGATTCGATGGAGAATATTTAAATAAGATATATAATTTGGATTCGTTGGAGAATATTTAAAAAATAGTCAGGTTGATTATGAAATATAAACTTTTCATTACATAACTTCAAAATTGATAATTAGTATAAGCTTTACATATATATGACTGAAACTCGTAATTAATTAAGTTGATCTTTTTGGAGTTTTTTTTTTCTTCCTTTACACAAGGAAACTCAATACAATCCGATACTAGGTAGCACTGGTTAGGTGATGATCAGAACAGTATACTGGTATATCTATATTTTGTAATAATCAACATATAGATAGAGATGATGAGGGATATAACATTATTATATAATATCCTATATCTTCCCACGTATTAATCCATAGACTGTGACAAGTGCCATTATAAGGGAATGATCTTTATCACCCTCCACTTCCAAACTCAATACATCATTTCCTAGCGCAACCCCAGTTGATGACTGCTTTTGCTTTGCCTGCATAATTTACATTATATATACAATCCAAAATTAACCATCATTTAATAATTATTACAATTACATACATGCAACATAATATTGGAACATAATAACGCAGTGTGTGTATGTACTCACCTCTGCGACAATCGCTCTGTCACCGTCCACTATTTTAAATCCTGCTTTGCCTGCTGCAGTTAGTCTCATTATCCAATATTTATCACATTGATCCACAGTAATTTCACAAGCTAATGAACTGTATGATCTTTTAACTTGAAACCATGGCTTGTCCTTATCTATGTCAGAACCGTTCCATCTATAGCCAACCCATCCTCCAAAAGCTTGTAATTTCTGCAATATATTTTTATAGAAATTAAAAAACCCAGTTCAGTTTATATTTGATTTAGGCAGTTTGTCAATCATTTTGGCCTTCAATATGATGTCTTTGAATCATAAGAAATATATATATATATATATGTTACCTTCTTTCTTATAGTGCAGAGAACATTGCCTTGGAGATCCATGAGATGGACTTCATTGCTACACTTGTCTTCATAATTATCAACTCGGAAAACAATCTGACCTTGGGAGTTATAGACTGTGCAACCATTTGTTTGGTATACAAGTGATTTCATCCAAATCGTAAACGTTTCTCTTTCTGAATTCATGTAGGCAGACACAGAGGGAGATTGAGGATACACCTTGTTAGCCATGAAGATGATGATCAGCAAAATGAAATACTCGATAGCTAGGCCCTGAACTGAAACTAGTTGCTTATTATTTGGTGGGCGATTTCTCAGTACCCTTAAACAATAATACTATAGATATAACAACTTGGGGGTTCAAAGCTTCTGAACTCTGTCTTTTCTCTTTTAATTATATCAATTGCTATTTTCTATATCTAAGTTTCTTTCGTGTTCTCCTTGCTTTTTTTTTCTTTTTTTTTTTTTTGGTAGAACATGTTCTCCTTGCTATACACGATTGGAATCTAATTTCTGCCTGAGGTTGTTTTCGTAATTTTACCTGGGTTACAGAGTGACTAAAGAGTCCTCAAGATGTGAGGTGGCTTAAACTGATTGGCTCTTTACCCACGCAAAGAAAAGTGTAGTTTTTTTTATGAATAAGAAAAGTGTAGTTTAGTTGACCACAAGGGCAGCTTTTGTCGGAGAAGTGATAAAATCAATCACGTTTTTCAGCATATAACCATTAGAATATAGAATTCAAATAGCCAGCAGAGCAGCCCCTTGTTTCACTTTTTTAATTTCCACAAATTTGTTTTGTTTTTTCTCTTTGTTTTTTTATTTTTTGATCAATATTCTAATCATTTAGAGAGTTGTAGCCATTTGAAATTAAAAGGTTAAAGAAGAAAAGGAAGCAGATGGAAAAGCCAGTTAAAGTGTACTTTATCAAGTTTTAGATGACGTTGACTTTCATCCAGAAAAGGAACTATGAACTTTTGCGTTGATGTACACTTATCCATTTTGCTTAATACCTAACCAATTCCAACTACTCTCTATCAACATATTATTTTAATTTGCTTAGTCACAAACCACACTTTTGGATGCAAATATGCGTTTGTTTCTTTTTTTGGTGAAAATGCAAATATGCGTTTGGCATGCACGTAATGCATATTATGTATATCTGATAGGTTTCCAAACTGGCCTGTGGGTTTTGATGTCACGATGCATTAAGGTTTTAGGTTGCCAAAATGAATATGTATGATCTTCATGCATCACTCCCCTCGGTGTTTTCCAACATGGGCACGTACTATATAAGTTGAACTGAATGTTCACCTATCTTTTAGAATAACCAGCTCGTGTACACTTACATTCACTCCGTATATACAAACTCTCTATCCGCAACCAAGGATATCTTTTATTGTAGATAATCTCTCCGTGATTAGGGACAGTCTGTATTATATATTTATACACCATGTGTCAAGAAAAGATATATAGAAGTCTCTAATAAGATTAAGTCTTTTTTGTTTCTTTCTTTTTTTTTCTCCTTTTTCAATTAAAAGAAGAAGTACGCAATGGGGCATGGGATGGGAAATACACCTAATTAAGAATGTGCGTCGGCTGAGAGAAACAATGACAAAGCAGATAGGATTGAAAGGAAAAAGAAATAAAAAGAAATGTGAAAAGGAAAACATAGGATTATATATATTAGTACGCAAATTGGAAAAGTGAGTAATTTGTTTGAAGGCATTTCAGGTATGCACCAACTCAAAAAGGAGTTTAATTAATTAGCACCATATATAAGTGGATATAGACACCCATAATTTAATACATGAATTTAAGAAATAGCCGACTTGCACTTGCTTCCATCTGTTGCATAATTTTTGTAACATGGAATAGGCGAAGGCCATGTATTCACTTTGTTTTTGTTTTTGTTTTTTTTTTCTTTTTTTAATTACCTAACATGCATATTAATACGGTCACAAATTAATGAGTCAACTTGCATAGCACTGGGATTATTTTGCGGAAGCAGCACCACTTCGTGGACAGGTTATATATATATATATATATTTGTGGAAGATCTGGAAGTGCTTCAACACTCTGCATGTATATCTTAATAAGCTTAATTTTAATGCATAAATATAAGCTATCATTACTAAGCTGATTATATTAATTAACATAACCAACAAACTTCCTTCTTAAACATACTTAAATTCCATTTGCAGGCGTCCGCGTGCTCCTTGAGGATTCCTTCTATATATATATATATATATATATATATACAAACACACAAGGTCTTCTTTTTTTTCAAAAAGAAAAAAAATAAAAATGGAAGGCCAATTAATCTCCAAAACAAAGAGATCATCCCCCATACAATAAGTCCAGACTTGTTTATATTGGTTATTGTGTTTATAATTCGGTGGTTGATGGGAAAAAATATTAAACTAAAAACTATATATATATATATATATATATATATATATGGATATTTAAATAGTGCACTAATTTTAAGACATTAACCAAATTGCCAAATATTGTACCAACACACATATATACACATTACAAAGCAATGAATCCCAATTGTATGGCAATATCAAATTAATATCTGTATTGATACGGCATTCTCATTTTGGTTTTCCTCATTATTATATATATCCTCTTCTTGCTTTTCTTCTTTGGCTGGACCAACAGATACAATGTCTATTTTTTCCAATCTTCTTCAGCTTTTTGGTTATTGAAATTGTACTCCATATGTCTCTCGCCACTGTCAGCTTCTGCTCCTCTACATTAGCTGCAATGGAATCAACCCCTGTTTCATGCATCGTTATAGTGCCATGCACTTTGTCATCAATTCTCCTAGAATAAAAGAGAGAAGATGCAGGGGTACTAAATTAACAAGATAATTTGAATCGTGCTTTTGTGAAAACATTAAAAATGCATACCATATATTCCCGCAATGCATCTATGGGACTTTCTGCTTTGTCTTTTCATCATTCATGATCATCATCTTTCCAACAACTTTCTGCAAATATATTTTAACTCAACTAATAGAGGAAAATATATATATATATATATATATATATATATATATATATATGTATATATCATTTCTTTTATTGCCCAGCTTTTTCTCCATCCATAATCTAAAGTCCAAGTGTTCATAAGAAATCTATCATGGTCATATGTAACAAAAACCAAGTAGAAATTAACATTTCAATAATGTACATAGTGTAGAATCTCAAACTGATCCTATACACTACATGCCCGTGGACAGACTACGTACAAAGACCATCCATTTGATTATAAATAATGTTTATTTGGAAGTATTTATAGCTCTATTTATCAAGGCAAAGCTATCTACTTTAATTTCTAAGACTTAATCTAATTTTTAATTATTATGCTCAAATGATTAATGGGCCTGGATTATATACAACACAGGGCCTGGGTCATAGCCCTATTTATCAAGACAAAAGATGCTTTAATTTCTGAGGCTTAATCTAATTTTTAATTATTATGGTCAAATCATTAATTCAGAAACGGCACGTAAATGTCTTACTTCTTAATTAATAAATAAAAATAATTAAATAGAATCAAGCAACAAAACTTAATTAGAAGAATATTAATATAATTTAATTTAATTTTATAGACATCGGTGTTGCATTTAGATTATTCATGCCCACCAAACATGGAAAAGCCATATTCAATTTCATTTGGACCTTTTATGTTAAACAATTTCTTTTAGACTTTAAAAATTTAACAGGGCCTGGGTTATATACAACACATACTGAAGAAATCATGCATGATATGGATTAATTCTAGTCCAAGGTTTCCGTCTTATATATTAAATTCTTCGAAGGGTAATAATCAATAATAAATTATTCCACATTTCAGTGGGTTTTTTTTTTTCGCTCAATGATTCCACTTTTCAGTGTGGAATATAATAGATATAGATTTGACTTTTCTTCTTCTTCTCCTTTTTTTTTTTTTTGATTTTTTTTTTTTAATTTTTGTGTTCCTTTAACCATTTTGCACTCTTAAATCATAGTATAATGGAATTAGTATCCAGCTTGCTACCACTGCGCCAAGACAAGTCGTGGTCAATATATACTAGACAACAAAGAAAAAAATGGAGGACTTGAATTATAAGAGAAGCCTTCAAAGCAGACAAACCAGCTAATTGTTTATAGTCTTCTTTACAATATACGTTACAGATGGCTTAAACAATAAGTATGGAATTTTCTTCGCACAAGATTATCTTCTGCTATACAAGTCATACCATGTGCTAGTGTTGCAATCATACACCAAATCTTGAGCTCAATTATGGGCAGCTCTGGTAATTCTGCAAGTCAATCATTCACTACGAAAAAAGCACCAGTCTTCCTCTTGGCTCTTGTAGTCTTTGCAGCAGCCTCTTTATCTTCTTTTAGGATTCTTACTGTAAGTTCGTTTTTCTCTGTATGCTATAATATGTTTTAGTTTTTTCACTTAATTGGTTCTCTCAATTGATTGTTTGCCTTGCAGCTACCCAAGTTTTCCAATATTAATGTTAGTATTCCCACAAACAAAACCCCAGAATCAATCTCTGAAAAGCACCAAATTACTACTCCCCCTAGAAAAATTGAATTCCCACTTAACTGTAGTACCAGAAGCTGTCCTAAGAATTATTACCCTACAACTTTTCAAACCAATGATATTCTTGACCCATCATCAGAAACGATATGCCCGAACTATTTCCGGTGGATCCACGAAGATCTACGGCCATGGAAGTCAACAGGAATCACAAGGGACATGGTGGAGAGGGCCAATGAAACAGCACACTTTAGGCTGGTGATTGTTAATGGCAAGGCTTATATTGAAAAGTACAAGAAGTCCATACAGACCAGGGATGTTTTTACCGTATGGGGGATACTGCAACTTCTTCGGAGGTACCCTGGGAGATTACCGGACTTGGAACTAATGTTTGACTGCGATGATCGGCCGGTCATTCAGTCACGCAACTACCGGGGACCAAATACTACCGGACCGCCACCCCTCTTCCGGTACTGCGGTGATCGGTGGACGATGGATATTGTGTTTCCTGATTGGTCCTTCTGGGGTTGGTAAGTTGAAAACTACACGCATGCCTTTTTTTTTCTTTAAGTGTCTTGTCACAAGTGGTATGAGAATGGTCGGTTGCTAGCTAAACTACACTATTCCATTGATTAATCTATAGCCCAAGTACTCAAGAGCCTAACATAAGAAACTTTCTCTATAAGTTAGTCATTATTAGCTATTGAAAATTTCACTCACCTCACATGTATATTGTTGCAAGCTAGAGACTATTCTAAATTGTACACAAATTTTGTATAATTTTCATACACAACAACTTTTCCAACTAATTAAGTGCCGTTTTTCACTCACCTTTAGCATTTCGTGGGGCACTTTTAATTTCTTCTATATATTATGATTAGTGTTAAATGATAATCATCAACATAGGGTGGACAAATTTATGTGGGGAAAGGGGAATGGACTACTACTTTTTTTTTTTGGTAATGAATAGACTACTACTTTTTTTTTTTTGGGTAAATGAATAGACTACTATTTCTTTTCTTTTTTTTTTTTTGGTAATTATGAATAGACTACTACTTGTTCATACATAATTAGGTGGACATACTTATGTAGGGAAAAGGGAATAGGCTACTACTTGTCCAAAGACGAAAAATGCAAACGACATGAGGATGTGGTCCTATATATAACATGCTGCTTTTGTCGTGGTCCAACAACCCGACACAGCATTTTAATATATTTAAACCCATTAATCCACTAACATGTGTGGACTATATTTTTTTTTGGTATGTGTTGGCTATATATATATATATATGTGCGAGAAGTTACACCACTGGTTAAGGTTTAAAACACCAAGATAGATTTGGGGTTGTACCGTAAAAGATTAACCAATTAGGAAAGTAACTCAATTGAGACTTTGTTTTCACACATATTCCAACAATTTATATAAGACTTTGATAATGAAATGATTTGCCTTTTGAATCTCTAATATGTGTTGGCCTTTTCGATCTTCCTTTATATTAATGCTAGAGAACTTAATCATTTTCTCCCATCAACAGAATATTGATCAAATTGATCATACTTATAAGACATGAGAAATTAATTTCCTTTCTTATCAATTTAATAGGACGTTTGTTGATTTTAAAAAACATGTACATTAGTAAATTTGGGTGGTTGGTCCACACTTTTTAGAGCCTTCAAGAAATAAACAATAAAATTTAATTTGCTCATAGGAATTTTCAAGAATGACCTTATCTACTTGACGAAGCCTCCTATTGCTGAAAAAATAAACTGAAGATTGAGTAGAGATGATTAACCAATTCAATGTAGAGGAACCTATATTTATAAGTTTTTTTGTTAATATCAAATCAGGACATATCTTACTAGCAAATTTAATGTTCTCTGCTTTACCATAATGCTATAGATATATTGGAACATTTCATTCTTTTCACTTGGTACTTTTTGTTGGAACGAAGTATTGATTGTATTGTCATGTCCAAGCTTTACAGGTAGTAAACATTGGATTTCATTTTTATTTGTGTTCATTGGATTTCAATAAAGCCCTATTAGTATTTAGCAAACTTTGTACAGCATAAACAACTTGGTTTGGAAATTGGAGCTATATTTTTTCTGACAAAAAGAAAAGAAAATTTTACTCATTTAGTGCAATTGCATTAGATATTCATACATTAATGATATTCACAGGGCTGAGATAAATATAAAACCATGGGACAGTTTGCTGAAAGAGATTAAAGAAGGCAACAAAAGAATCAAATGGATGCAAAGGGAACCATATGCATATTGGAAAGGAAACCCTTTTGTAGCAGAGAACAGGAAAGACCTCCTCAAATGCAATGTCTCCGACTCTCAGGACTGGAATGCTCGCTTATTCATTCAGGTAATTCTCAAAATCTCAGGTTGACCTAACAGTTTTAATATCATGTCTTTAATCAGAACCCATGATTCGTGCACTTCAACTGGATATTTTGCGCATTTATGCATGCATGGGGATTAATATTTGGTTGGTACGTAGGATTGGATACGTGAAGGTCAAGAAGGATTTAAGCAATCAAACGTAGCAGACCAATGCACGCACAGGTACAAGATCTACATCGAAGGCTATGCATGGTCTGTGAGCGAGAAATACATTCTTTCTTGTAATTCACCAACACTGCTAGTAAAGCCAAGCTTTTACGATTTCTTCACGAGAAGTCTACAGCCACTGCACCACTACTGGCCTATAAGGGACAATGACAAATGCAAATCTTTAAAGTTTGCAGTGGAATGGGGCAACAACCACAAAGGAAAAGCACAAGCCATTGGAAAAGCAGCGAGTGACTTTATTCAAGATGAGGTCAAGATGGAGTTTGTGTACGACTACATGTTCCATTTGTTGAATGAATATGCTAAGCTGTTGAAATTCAAGCCCACTGTGCCTGAAGGAGCTGAAGAGTTGTGCTCAGAGACTGCGGCTTGTGACAGAGATGGGTCGGAGAAGAGGTTCATGACTGAATCATTGGTCAAAACTCCTTCTCTGACCAATCCTTGTTCTATGCTTCCTCCTTTTGAACCACGAGATCTTGGAAACTTTTATAGAAGGAATGTCAATTTGATTAAACAAGTTGAGAAATGGGAAAATCTTTAGTAATCAAACAGCATTAATAGAGTTTTATATAGCTAGAGAGAGGTAATTAGAGGGTAGTTAAATGAAGATTTTAATTAAAGATTTGAAGCTGGTTAAACGACTTGATCCGGGGCTCCAATGGTTGGATTTGGACAAAGTTGTATTGGGCCTTTTCCATCATTGGTTGTCCCCCTAGGTAATCCATTCATACACTTGAATTAATTCAATTTAATTATGAAATGGGTTTGAGCTGTTCTTTTTCTTTTCTTTAATTTTTTGTTCAACTCCCATATTTCTGTTTGTTTTAATTGGATGAAATAGAAAAACTTCCAAAAATGGATTATTGAACTAACAATATTTTGGATCATCACTAAAATATTTTTTTTTTTTATGGACATGACGAATATAAATTAAACACTGCGTGGAAGCATGAAAGTGAAATGTGGATGTAAATGGCATGAAATTTCTCCACAAAAATCTCTCTTCCCCACCTCAATTTTCCAAAGGCCTCAAAGACCTCCCAAAAAAAAGGATCACCTTTTCTCTCTTTTTTCACTCCCTATACCCTCTCATTGCGCTTGTTTCCCCCACTTGTTCTTCCATTGTTTCTCTAATTCCCTTCTCTCTCTCTTTTCACAATCTCACAAGGCCTTTCCCTCATCGGAGGCAAAATGGTATGTCTAAGTTCCTGTTTCATTGTCAATTATATGTTTTTCTTCTTCTTCCACCCAACGATTCATTGTCTATGCATGCAGCTGTAATTATTTTTAATTTTGATATACATTTAATTCCACTTTTTTTTTTCTTGGCCAATTGATCATATAGGTTTAATTCAGCAATGCAATATTAATTGAATGTTAGAATTATAAAGGAACGATTAATTAATATATAGGCTAAGAAAAAAAAATTAATATACATATATAGAGAGGGATCTGAGCAATATATATACAAAGAGAGAGGGATAGAGGTAGATTAGTGTTAATTGTTGTGGGTTTTGCATGAATAATATGTGGATTATATTGGATGACAAATACACAGGCCAACGCAACGTCAGGAATGGCAGTGGACGATGAGTGCAAGTTGAGGTTCCAAGAGCTAAAAGCAAAGAGGAGCCACAGGTTCATCGTCTTCAAAATTGATCAACAGAAGATTGTGGTGGAGAAGCTCGGCGGAACTAACGAAAGCTACGACGACTTCGCCGCTAGTTTCCCCGCCGATGAGTGTCGTTACGCCGTCTATGATTTCGATTTCACTACCTCCGAGAACTGCCAGAAAAGCAAGATTTTCTTCATTGCATGGTACGTACGTACGTACCAATTAATCTACCTAATTAATTGGATCAACAAATTAATTGATGTTATCTTTTGGCTAATTATGTACTTTTTAATTTATAATCAGGTCACCGGATACATCAAAGGTGAGGATGAAAATGGTGTATGCAAGTTCCAAAGATAGATTTAAGAGGGAATTGGACGGTATTCAATTTGAACTGCAAGCAACAGATCCTAGTGAGATGAGCTTGGACGTTGTTAGAGGCCGAGCTGCCATCTAAATCAAAGCAAACACATTTGCTATATATTAATGCTCATCAACTCCTCCAACCATTTTTTTTTTCTTATGATTTTTTTTTTTTTTTTATAAATTTTTTCAACTTTCATATAAGTATAATTTATTATCTTGGTTTTCTAGGAAAATTAACCAAAGCTGAAACCCATCTAAGACAAATTACTGCATGCATGGGTACGTAGCTGTGGACTACTTATTTTCCCAGTAGATTAATATTGGCCAACTTAGGTTGCTTCTGTGTTATCCATCTATATATGTTTGTGCTCTTTGGAAAAGACTGTTATGAGTAGCATTATGATCTTTCTTTCTTTTCTTCTTCTTCTTCTTCCTTTTTTTTTTTTCCTCTCTTTAATTGGGCTAATGTTTTATTGTGTACGTCATCTCAACATAGAAATTAATGATATGTATGCATAATTTCTTCATCACTTTAATTTACTATTATGGATTGGATTAAGGGCATTGATTATGGAGCCCACGAACATTTCAGAAACCTTTTTGCTCATTTTGCTCGGCTCAATTTGGTACCAATTCAGTGTGAAAAATTATATAAATCCTTATCTTAATTCCATTTCAAAAATATTGAAATTATGTTGATCATAATGCTTTTATAATTAATATGGGTGAAAACTAGTTAATTAAGTTTACAAAATAATTCAATGATTCAGAACATGGATTTCTTAACATAATCACATTAACAATAATTTTCATAAGTAATGCTCCAATGAAATTATATAAAATGTGAGAAACTTGTGATGGATTCAGAAAATAAATAAATAGAGAATAAACATTTCAACATATTTCCTCCCAAATAATTTGAAAGAGTACCCAGGCCCACAGTGCTCTTTTGAACTCCTTAATAGTATTTAGAAGAGAAAACAAAAAATAAAAATAAAAAATGGAAAATGGAAAAACCAACCGTATAAATCTAAACGACGCCGTTAAGACCCATTTGCCTGGTATAATCGTATAATACACTTCACGCCTTTCATCCTCGTCCATTTTAGGGTTTTAGCACCTCCTTCTCAGTATCTTCGCGCGCAAACCATGGAGGAGACCCAAACCCCAACACCGCCATCAGCACCAGCTCCATGTTGGAGCAACATTGTGAAGAACCAGCCGGCTCCAAAGCCCCAGAACTTGGATTCAACCTCTACTATTCAGGTATTGACGGAGAGCTGCAAGTCCACTAAAGGCATATTCATGGCGGTAATAGATGCCAACGCCATAATCGAAGGTGGAGAGAAGCTTTCTCAATATGCCGACAAGTTCGTTTCCGTCCCGGAGGTCATGGAAGAGGTTCGCGACCCCGTCTCTCGCCACCGACTCGCCTTCACCCCATTCTCCATTCAAACCATGGAACCCACCCCAGAATCTCTCAACAAAGGTATGATTTTGAAATTACAACTGGGTTCGACCGTGTGTTTCAAGTTTGAATTTTTTTCGTTTAAAAGAACAAAGTTGTTGAAGAAATTTTATTTTGAGAATATTTAACTTTTAATTTGTAATTGAATTTCCTTCAACCAGTGATTAAGTTTGCGAGGGAGACCGGGGATTTGCAGACTCTATCCGATGTGGATCTGAAACTCATTGCCCTCACTTACACATTGGAAGCTCAAATCCATGGTACGGAACACCTCAGGGACTCCCCTCCTCCTGTTCATACGGTCAATGTGAAGAGGTTGCCTGAGAAGGAATTGCCAGGGTGGGGCTCCAATGTACCCAATTTGGAAGAATGGGAAGCATTGGAACAGCAAGCTGAGGATAAATCAAACCTTCCCAATTCCAAAATCCTTCCTTTGAAAGACTTAAACCTGAATGTTATATCTGATGCTGATTCTGAGGTTCAGGAGGTTGCTGGAGGTGATGCGTGGAGGCCCAAGAGATATTTTCCCAAGAAAAAGGAGATAAACATTGAAGGGAAGAAGATGGTGTCTGATGGTATTGATGCATCTCAGGGAGAGGATGATGGAGATTCTGGTGATTGGATGCCGGCTGTAAGTCGAAGTACTCACAGAAGATATCTTAGAAGGAAAGCTAGACGTGAACATTACGAGGCATTAGCTGAAAAGGATGGGGTTTCTGTGAACAGTGAGGTAACAGAGGGAAAGAATGATGAGGAAAGTCTCTCCTCAACCCTCAACCAAATGAGGCTAGAAGAAGATCCACTGGAGGGTCTTGAAGAAGGGCTTGAAAACGTTGAAGGAGAGCAAGTTGATGCAGTCAATGAAACAGTAGACCATTTGGAGCATTCTAGCCATATTAGTGATAGTGTTGATGCCTCAAATGTGGAAGATGATGATAGTGAGCAGAGTTGGATGCTCAGATCCTTATCTGAGTCGAGTGTAGCTTGCGTTACGGGTGATTTTGCAATGCAAAATGTTCTTCTGCAGATGGGATTACGCTTAGTGGCACCCGGAGGAATGCAGATCCGCCAGCTGCACAGGTATATAAAATAGATACTTGTAGGCCTTTTTGAATTAAATCATGCAACTCTAATATTCAATGCACCTGATATGCTGCCTGCTGTGACAAATCTGTCTCTGAGAGTGGGTCTAAGCTGCTTGATCTATTGACAAGAGCTTGATGAAACAATTTTGTTATGAGAGGATATACTTATTTTTTGAAGTGTCATTCATTTCCAGGTGGATTTTGAAATGCCACGCCTGCTATACTGTGACTGCTGAAATTGGGAGGATCTTCTGTCCGAAATGTGGAAATGGTGGCACTTTGCGGAAGGTAGCTGTTACAGTCGGTGAGAATGGAATTGTCGTGGCAGCTCGTCGGCCACGGATTACCCTGCGAGGCACAAAAGTAAGTATATTACTGGCTACCCGGAAATACTAGAAGCTACAGTTTATAAATGTGGGTTTCTTGCCAGTCAACATGGACTAAATTTTATAATGGTTCTTGATTCGTGGCAGTGTTTTCTTCTATTATACCCTAGCTTTGTTCACTGGTCCTTACAGCTCAGACTCTTTCGTTGATGGATCCAATTTTTCTTTTTGGATTATATTATATGCTTTACAGATAATTGTTCGGCCAAGATGATATTTTTTTGTTCTATACCCGCATCTTTTACCTTAGCCTACTATGGGATGGAATGGGACAACTTATTCCAATAAATGGGTTGTGAAACACAAGTGGATATAATTCTAAGATGCATCTACTAATCAATGTTGCTTAATTCATCTGTTTGTGTGCATGTGTGTGCCTTCAAGCATTATCAAGCTCTGCCACACAGATTCATGTATGTGTCCCTGACATTTGGCTGTTTGTAGTTCTCGTTACCTTTACCTCAAGGTGGAAGGGACGCCATCACTAAAAATCTGATTTTACGTGAGGATCAACTCCCACAGAAGTTTCTTTATCCCAAGACGAAGAAGAAAGTGAACAAGCAGGTTAATCTTTTTTTCTCTTTTGGAATTGTCTCTTAAAGTTATTGATCCTGTTGTTTTGTCCATCGGGGTTTGTTACTTGGTTTTTCTGTAAAAAATTCTGTAAATACCAAGCGTCTGAATTCTGCTTATAATCAAAGCTACTGCATACTTTATTTTTAGGAGGGAGATGACTTGTTCACTACAAACCACGTCTTCACTCACCACACTGATAGAAGGGCTCCATTGCAGCCTCCCGTAAGAAAGGCATTGGCAGTTTTCAGCGGCAAGAGGAATCCTAATGACAATCATTTCTCTCGTTCCAAGCATAAATAGTTTTTTTTTTTTTTCTCGTATTTTGTTTTGGTTTTTTCAATTGGTTTTGATATTAAGAGTCATGTAACTTTGCTGAGTGAGACCAGCATTTTTTATGTTTTTTTTTTTTCTTGACAAAACATTTTGAGTGTCTTAAACTCATACAAGGAAATCAATTTAAAATTACAAAAAATAAATAGATAAAAAAATAATTTTATTAAAAGAAAAAAAAAAAAAAGTCACGTGCTGAGCTGATCGCACACTTGTGCATGAGACAGCCGGCGAGTACGCAATGAATGATACGCGAGCTCTTACACCTTTGTTTCGAAGTATTTCAACAAAAGTAAAAATAAAAATAAACAACTAAAATCAAGAGTGTGAATTACAATTTAAGTGGAGATGGAATTACGCTACTCAAAATTTGATTTGATGAAACCAGGTTTGGAATATGTTGGACTTTTTCGTTGTCATAGTTCTTCATTTATATCATTGTTTCACATCTCAACTGATCAGGAAAATGTGGGGCAAAAACAAAAACAGAAGATATTACGACCACAAAGAAACTAGATTTTTCAGTAATTACAGTGACTTTTACTGATCAACAAATGGTATACAGCGAGACTTTTGTCATGCAAGAAACTCTCAGGTCTTCTCTAACATTTACATAGGAGAAGAAACTGTTGAATTCAAAAGCGAGTGAGTGAGCGAGCCAAAAAAAGGAAAAAAAAAAGAAAGAAAAGGTATTAGAATTGTATACTTCTTTTGATTTACAGTGTGTTAGCTTTCAACTTCAAACTCTCATTTCTTATGATGAAAGTGCAAGCTCAGCCCAAGCCAAAGAAGACTTGAGCTCAACCGAGACCGTCGTGTCAATATTGCTATCCAACATGCTACACAATTCCTGCATTGGAGGCCGCTTGGTGGCATCTGTGTTTAAGCAAAGACTTATCACCTCACATATAACTTTGAGATCTTCATATCTAAAATGTTTCAGCTCTGGATCCACCACATATGACATCACTTCTGGCAGCTCTAGGTAGTCCTTAGCCTGCATCACACACAAAAAAAAAAAAAAAAAATAGAGAAGAAGAAGAAGAAGAGAGAAAACCATTCAAGCTTTGCTTCATAATAATCCCCTTCCATGACATGAAGTATTACTGATCAAATTTCTCTAAAGATAAAAATTTCTTACCCAATCTACCAAGCACCCTTTGTCTTTGCAGAATGGTTGTCTACCACTGATTATTTCCAATAAGAGTACACCAAAAGCATAAAGATTGCCTTGAATATCCAGGTAGCGTGCTTCAAGAGAATTTGGAAGTACACAAACGGCACCTTGGGTGTCAATAGAGCCAGAATACTTTTCTGACCTTGAAAGAATCCCCTTCCAACTTTCAAAGTCAACCAGCTGCCATTGAAATTAAGAATATGCTCTTAGAAAATGTATTGTTGCAGTGAAAAGGAAAACGGAAATAGATACAATAAGAATGTATATCATATTTCTTTGAGAATGAAAATCTTTATAAGCTTAGAAATAAGACTAACAAGAGGTATTTTCCTCCTTTTGTACTCCATCCGGTCTCTGATCTAAATTAAAAGTACCCTCGTGACTTCTGACTTCTAAGTTATCAAAAGAATGAACCTAGTCTATCCTTCCAGCACTCTAGGAATTGGAAGATTTGAATAGAATAATCGATCCTTTATAATTATATAATTTAACAGTCACTGTAGCATGCACAGGTTTAGCATTTTAATTCTTTCAACTAAGAAACTTGAATAAGAATTTTGGCATACCTTGGGGGAAAAATCATCTGTAAGATATACAGCACTGGAATTTAACTCTGATATAGTAAATGGTGGCTCAATTTCTGTATGAAGATACTTGAGTCCTCGAGCAATGCCTAAAACAATTTTCATTCTCCGAGTCCAAGATAATTGACATCCTTCTCCATCTGTAATCAAAACAATTGCTCAGGTTTGACTGATGAAATATTATAAAGCAAACAAATGAGGTAAGAAGGAAGAAGCAAGACTTACAGTGAAGGTGCTCATAGAGTGTCCCGTTTGATGCATATTCAATAACCAGCATCCTTGTAAATGGAGTACTTTCTCTACAATATCCCAGCAATTTCCCTACATTCTCGTGACTTAATCTTGCCAAATCTGCCACCTGAATGGAAAATAAAGTGATATTATAAACGATTTGCTAGATCTTACAATGTCTACTCTTCACATTAGTAATGATTTCAGCAGATGCTTTACGCTGAAAGGTTTCTTAGATGATAAGGGTATTACCTCCCTCTGAAAGTAGAGTTCAAGATAGCCAGTCCAAAGCTCTTCTTTGATACAGAGAGATATCACAGCAATCTCAGGCCCACCTTTCATGTTACCTTTATAGACCAAACTATCTGGTGAGGAGCCAATAATGTTGCTGAAGTCTTCACAGGCTACTTCAAGCTCTTGTCTGCTGAATTTAACTACATCTTTCAACATCTCAGAATCTGCAAAGGAATCACAGCAAAGAATAAATACCCTTTTCACATAAAACAATTCAAAACCTTCAATTGCATTGATGCAGATGTAGTTTGAAACCTGACCTATGTATACTGTAATGTGGTCCTTTTCACTAGCTGATTTCTTCCAAGGGATTATAATAGAAGCTTTGCTATTGCATTTCTGCATAGCAGTGAGAATAGCAACTAGAAACAGAGAACCCACCATGGTTCCTGTCACTATTTCCAGTGCCAAAAGCCAGGCAGGTTTTGAAGTTCCCTGATGCTTGGTGTCATATTCGACAGGCTTGTGCTTTTGGTTGGACATTGGATTACTTTTGGCAGGGGGAAATCCATCTGAAACAACAAGTGTCACGACTGTAACAATTAGTATTGAAGTATGAATGGCCACATTCAACCATTAAAAAAATGTTTCAACTGCCTATTAGATATTTTACAATATATAATTAAGAATGCCTTTCACACTTGTCCATGCACATTCCAAACAGTTCAGCAACTTAAACCAATAAGGGAAAATCACGTCATATGTACCACATAGCTTTGCAGAACGCTGTTTGGGATCTACATTTTGGAGGCAGTTGCCTTGAAAACTTGACCTGCATGAAATCATCTAGGTAAATGATGTTTACAAACACATAGATCCATGAAGAAAGAAGGGTTAGGAAGGTACTTTGGAAGATACTCCAAGCACTTAGGTATACTTCCAACAAAGAAGTTGAATGAGAAATCTGCAACTTTTAACTGAGACGAGCGACAAAAGCCAGTTGAGTCTGCGCTTGATGCATACCTGAAGCAGAAACAAAAAGTAAGAGACAATTCAAGAAGAAACATTTGATTTAATGGTTTCACATAATGTGGCATTCCATCCTAATCAGCTTCTCATAAGCTTTGGGTTATAACTTATTGAAATTTGAATGAAGTCCTTGCTACCTGGACCATAGAACAAGGATTATAAAAGGAGAAACAAGTATGTGAATCTATCCAGTTCTTTGATCTATCCACACAATATTCATAACTGTTCACAATGATAGTATATAAATGACTAAGAGTCTAATCTCCAACTTACATTCCATGATCGCTAGATATAAAATCAGGATTGGAACTGGCAGGAACAGTTCCTCGTAGCCTATTCCTATCCAACTGAAGCACCTCTAGGTGTCTCAAATTTCCAAGCTCAGGAGGTAGCCTGCCAGTCAACCCATTTGACTGGAGGTTTCTGCAAGAAAAGTATTAACTACACCAGTAAGACATACCCAAGACAAGCCAGATACTCAAGCATAAACCAAAGTGGCCACTATTATATTCCACTTACATTTTCACAATATTTGTTAAGTTCCCAATCTCTGGAGGAATTGGACCCGTAAGTTCATTCATCCCCAAATCCAACACCGTGAGGCTCTTCAACACGCCCAGTTCTTTAGGTAGTATACCAAGCAGCCTGTTTCCATGCAAAATTCTACCAATCCAACAGTACATAAAATTCAGCTCCAAGTCCAACCATCACAATTAGGAAACAGAAAAGAAGTAGGGAGAAAAGGATTCAGTATGGCATGTGAAGAAAAGCATACAGTTTTTGCATGTAGCTGAGTTGACCCAATTCCGGTGCAAGGAATCCCCTTAGAGATGCCCCAGAAATGTTGCTGCAGAAGTAGTTCCAACACAAGTTGGCAGCACATATTAGCGTCAAAATGTTGAATACTTGATTTCTACTATCAAATAGGATCTAATTTTGGGAATGAACGAAGTACAATCACGCACTAACACAGACAGATCATAACTTACATCATTAAAACATGGCCTCGGGCCACAGAACATGAAATGCCGGACCAGTCGCAAGGATCCGGATCCAGGGCATTCCAATTGGACAAAACCAGTTGTGGGTCTTCGTACATAGCTTCCTTAAAGCTCGTAAGGGCCAAAACTGTGCAAAATCCAGAATTTCTTGTCAGAGAAGATCTACTAAGACGACAGTTTTTAGGACAGTTAAAAAGTGAATGCAGTACTTAATTCTATATTTTTCTTTACTTTTCAGTTTGAATTTACAGCAGATCATCGACAAAATTCAAGTCTAACCAAAAATAGCAATTTATATTTTACACTGATTTGGAAGGAAATGACCATGGTGCCACTACTTGAAGCTCTCTAACGCTCTGTTTGGTAGTCAAGAAACTACGGGAAAGAAATTGAAATTAAGGAAATCTATAATCTTATAAAAATTTCAGTACTTAGAAGCAAGCAGGAAACTTTTTCTAAGTTCCGTTCTGTTCCAATGACATCCAAATAACACATTAAAGATTAAAAAACAAAAATGAGAATCTCAAATTCTTGTTTCTTCGTTTCCTACATTTTCATCTTAACCAAACGGAGATTCACATAAATCGCGATCTGGGGAAGAGATTAATTACTGAAAAAAGAAAACGTATACCTTCTTTTGATGGAAAGGCATTGCAGGCCACAAAAAGCACAGCCCAAATCAGACACAGAATCTGGAACGAAGCAAATGAGCTCATTTCCTCTCAGTTTCCCTCAACGCCAACAAGACTGGGAAGAATTCATCAACTCAACGCTCAAAAGAGAGAGAAAAAAGAAAGGAAGAGAAAGAAAAGAAAAAAAGAAAACCAGTAGCTTTGGTGAAATGGGTTTTATGAGATGAGAAAAAACTACGCCCAAGTTCAAGATCCTACTGATACTGTAATCCACAACTAAAATGGGGTTTGGTCTTCCGAAGAAAGAAGATAAAGAAATGTCACCCAGAAGAACTAAACAAAGTTTGAAATGAAAGATTTCGCAAACCACCCACCAAGCCACCTCTGTAGAATCACTACCCAAAGAGAAAATGAAAGTAAAATTTGGACGTTGAAAGACACACCCAGATGTGGTGGATGAATAACTTTGATTCAAAGACAAGTTTTGCTACCAGTAATGCTACCACTACCAGCAAAACAGAGCCGAACACAAAATTGAAAACAAAAAAATGGTGACAAATTTAATTATAAAAAAATTAAGAAGAAAACGAGAAGGCAAAAGAAAGAGATGGGCAACAAAATCAGAAAGAGAGAGAGAGAGAGAGAGTTTTTTTTTTTTTTTAACTAAGTGTCGTAAGAAGTGCCAAATGGCTGATTAAAATTCATTATACCGCAACTCGTGAGAAAATGTTTGATATCTCGTGTGTTTTTGATCGGGTGTGATTCGGAGCATATCAAACACGGCATGCTTCAAGAATTAAATCAGCCAAGAGTCGACCGCACGGGATATGATTGGTGAGACCGAAAGCTATGGTGCACTGTTCAGCAGGTTATGTGGGGCCATGACTTACTGACTCTGTTAGTTTCTGGTCCTTTTTGTCTTGGTCTATATACTGTTCTTCTTCTTCTTTTTATGGAAAAAAAGTATCAATTTTTTTAATAAAACCTGTTTATAATTAAAAACTCTTGTTTGACCCCATTTTTTATTTGTTATGTGGTTTTTTCTTCATTGTTCTGAAAATCAATAATGGACCCCATTTATATATTTTTCTCAATTAGTGCTAGCTAGCTAAGATTGATAATTCAGCCCAAATTGATTGATGGTATTATTCAACAATTATAAAGAAATAAGCCTTTAATATTATCATATAATAATTAAGAACATATTTAAATATAATCCCAAATAAACAAAATATATGTAATAATTATAATATTTCCAACTTTTTAGACAGCAATAATTTGTTGCCAAACCATGTTCCTTTTTTCTTTTTCTTTTTTTTTTTTTTCTTTTTCTTAAGGTGTAATTCTTCTTAATCTAGCTTGTAAAGAGAAAAATAGCATAAAAAACAAACAAAGAAAAAGAAAAAGAATCTATCTTTTTTTTTCTTTTTGCTGCAATATACTTTTCAATAAACCATATAAAATATACACATATAATTTTTTTTTTTAGCTATTATAGAGCGAAAATTTTTAATTAAGCAGCATCTTTCATTTTCTATTTTCTTTATAAAAAATAAGTAAAATATTTTTTTTTATCTATAAAGGAAAAAATAATAATTTTCTATTTATCTGCACAATATTAAGGGTCCTACACCATAGCGCAGGGACAATCATGTGTTACGTTCTCCCCAGCGCACATTAGCATCAGGCCATCATTCTTAATTATTATCGCGACGATATTAACTTCCACCACCCAAATCATGTCGTCAAAATATCACGAAACAATTTAACCCTCTAGTCACCCGACACAGAACAAAAAAGTTACAGTGAGAGGTGGTGAAAAAGCAACAGTAAAACTTTCACTTTCTCTCTCACTTTAGACTGCTAAAGTGAGTAGGTGAAAACCTGGTCGGTCTCTTACCCCACACGTGAAGCTAGTCGATCAACACCCTAATAAACAGATTTAACTCAAGCTTCAAGCATTAGTAGCTTTATTGTATGAAGTTCATTTATAAATACTATATTATGTACACCGTATTTATACGTAGGACCCACAATTAATTAAGATATAATTTCTACTTTATAGTATTCAATCATGGCTTCATGGTACGTATAAACTAAAAATCAATATTCATAATTAATACTAATCATGTTGACCTTAATTAATGGAGCAAGTGAAGTCAATATGTTCATTGGTTCTTACAGTCAACTAGTCAAATTCTATAATTTGGGCTTACACATATACGTATATATAGATATGCTTTTCTGAGCTAGTAGCTTCAGGAAATATAAATTTATCATTCACACATAATTTAATAAAAAATAATATATATTGTTATATTTTTTTCTAACCCAATATATATGAATTTAAATAATTTATAAGAGCGTTTATATATATATATATATATATATAGATATATATTATATACGACCTTCTCCTCCTGTATTTTTTTGTTCTTTCTGTACTTGTTTCCCAAAGGGTACTTGAGTCCTATGACTAGAGTAAGCCATCTCATTTGTTAGCATGAATGACATAGGAAAAGAACACGCTTTTATTGACAAAAGCTAAAAAAACAAATAAAAGCATGTGCAGGAGTGGTGGGGAAGAGGGGGGAGAGAGATTTTTGAAAATTAATATTTTTAAACTATTTAAGTAAAAATTGTTTTGAAAAAAAAAAAAGCTTTTGGAATTTCTTCTCAAGCTCCACACTTTTACAGTTGTTGTCCATGAATATATAGCATGCATGCATGTGATGTGAGTGAGGCATAGAAAATATTGAATGGGGTTTTAGGAGGAGCTAACGACCACCACTCTTCTCTTTGTTTTTCTCATATTGTGCTTGGAAAAGGACTGCCACCTAAACAAGATTGCATGCATCTAATAAGAACTGTCTTCTAGCTTTGAATTATTAAAAAATTGCACATGATTATAAGGCCAAGTTGTTAATTATATATATATATATATTTATGTAGTAAGACCATACTTTTTTTTTTTGGCTTATATATAATCTATTATTATTATTATTATTATTATTATTGCAGTAGTTTTCCACTTATAGTTGTTCTAATTAATATTATAAGGTTGCCTTTTGGTGTTTTGGTATGAGTATAATAATATAAAGGGTGATAGAAGACATGGAAATTGTTTAGGGCTCACCGGCAATACTTCCAAGAAAGACACTCTGAGGAATTGTTTTTAAAGGAAGTAGAGGAGCCTCCCATGATTTTCTATTAAGACTTTTGTAATTATCAGACGGGCTCAGTCTCTGTTGAAACTTGACACATTGTCAATTTGTAATTGGCCCCCAAGACCTTGAAAGCCAAAAAAGGGACAGAAGAAGAAGATGACGATGACCATTTTAAATTTCCTTTTACATGAAGCCGTACACATTAGACAAGCTCTAAGTTACGTATATCATGGGCTTGACTTGTTGACCTTGCCGGCGGCTACCACACTGTTAAACACAGAGCATAAGACAAGCTGGGTCCTCCATAACTAGGACTTTTCCTAATGGGAAGGTTCTTCTGTTGCTTTATTTACTTATTTATTTATTGAGAGGCCTATTTATGTGCATGTTGGGAAAGTGACCCTTTAGTTTCCTCTCTCAATTGCCATGGAACACTAGGCCATGTGACTTTCTTTGACAAGGGAACTTTCATATCAGTTTTGAGCAATAAATTGTTTTAGCTGACAATGACAAGGGCTTATCTTAATTGCTTTTTGGGCCTTCTTTTTGTTAGGTTTTTGCATTAAATTTACTTCCCTCCAATGCCACTTTGAGAGCTTGCTTGCCTTGTTTTTTTGGCTTTTTCATCTCTGCCAATACAAACACGTTCAAATATCAAGTACTACTCCAATTCCTTTGATTTCAATCAATGGAAATGGTGCTAAGAATTCCCATTCTAAATAATAAGAAATTTGGTTTGAGTTTGATGAAAATTTGCCCTTTTGCTTTCTCTTTATATCAAATCCCAACAATAATTCCTCAAACAGTGAAAGATGAATTATGTATGTGCATGCAAATTGGCACTCTCTAAAATGGGTGGGGGACAACAATTATTACATATGTATTATGTGGGTTAACTTAATTATGCTTAGGAATTAGATAATATGTCTCTATCAGAGTGGGTTTAAAGAGCAAAAAATTTTCAATGTTTGTTAATTGAAAATGTGTATGAGAGAAGAGCTTAATGGTTTGGTAGAGACCAGTGTCATCATTGGCTTCCGGCTTCCATCACATAAAGATCCGAAAACTTTGTTATTCATTGCCCTTCTACAAGTTGATGCAGCCATTTTTATTATTTTTTTTCCTTTCTCTTTTCTTTTCTTTGAATCAATACTTTCAAAATAGAGGCCAAAGCTTAACATTTAATAAAGCAGATTCTTGATATTTCTCAAATCAAATTAATACTATAAATGGTGCTTGAAAGCACCATTAAGCTGTTTTATATATAAAGTATCCCACAAAGAACTCAAATTATAGGTAGATTGACTATTAAAGACTGATTATTAATTAACTTTGAGTGTTAGCAAAGTAATTAACCTTTTGACACCTGCACAACACATGGCTCTCACCAACCAAGCCATAAGGATCTTGAAGTTTCCTTATTAGTTCTTACAAGGATTACCTTGGCATTAGCAAAATCCACAGTTTTTTACAACCATGGAAGTGGTTCATGTGGTTGTCGTGTAGTTTCATAAATGTGTGGATTTATAAGAGAATGACAAACTCTTTTCTATATCATTAAGAATTTTTACCCCAATTGTGACCAAACACAAGAACTATAGAATATATATATATATAGAGAGAGAGAGAGAGAGGAAAAGAGCCATTATTGTCCTTCAGTTCTGGCATAGACTCCCTTAAAGAGCTTGCACTTGATGGATTTGCAGGCTATAATTTGGAAGCTCTAAAAATAAATTTAACACAGTAGACAATGGCCCATTTCGTTTAAACTGAAGCTGTGTCGACTCCATTAAAGAGCTTGCACTTGATGGATTTGCAAGCTATAATTTGGAAGCTCTAAAAAGAAATTTAACACAGTAGACAATGGCCCATTTCGTTGAAACTGAAGCTGTGTACGTACCCGGCTACATGTCTACATAATACAAATGCAAATAAACGCTGGAGAATTGTCAACGTGGACAGTTACCTTGGTGATGGATAGCATTTTTAAAATGTAATAAGGACAAAACAACGCGTACCTCACCAACTTAATGGTCCCGAATGGCTCATATGGGTTAGCTCATCATTTAGTAAATTAATTCTCTGAGCAGTCCATATGGAGCACAGGAGCAAGAGCTACTTGCAAGGCAATCTAGAATAGATCGAGTTACGAGGAACACAAGTGTTTGGCAAGGGTGAGGTAGGCTTAAACACACTTCGGTGGGATGGGCGGTGACAGTGGCTGCTACAACAAACACTTCAACAAGGAATTCGGTATATATAATTAATGAACTACAATATTTTTCCAAGTCACAAAATATGCGTTGGAAGATGAATTGCATATTATGATTTCTCTTTGCATCCAAATGCCCAATCATGGAAGAAGAAAACTAGAAAGTTTCACTTTCATCTGGTAGCCTTATATTTTTGGGGTGAATGTTCAACCTGGTACCCTTAAAGGGTGTTTAAAAATGTCAAGAAAATAAAAACCTAGCAGCATAAACTTGGCAGGTTGATCCTACTATAAAGTAAAAAAAATAAATATATGTATTAAACTGGACCAGACTTGATTAATGGGTTTCTTAACTTTTGTATCGAGGTGTCTCTGACTTTGGCGGACTTGTCAACTGGTTATTCCAAGTGTTTGCGCAGCATTTGGCCCAAAACTAATTCTTTCTTTGTGATTCATGTGTTTGCCTCTGCTCCCTGCAGGACGTAATATCCTAAAATCAAAACGTAAAACTGGCTAAACAACACATTTCCAAAGAGAAACCAATGGTCCTTCAACTCTCAACCATACAAGAAATAAGCAGACATCCAACTGTGTCACTCCTTAGTTCGTGGTCTTTTAATAGCGTAACCGTCAAGTAAATGCCTACTTAGTTACTAAACCTGTTAGTATCGATCACATAACTAGACTATACATCATCTTTTACCTAGAATTGAAAACCTACAATTTCATATGCCCTGCATAGCCCACCCGAAGAAGAAGAACATCAGTAAAGCTGTCACTAGTTTAGACAATAGATGAAGTTACAAAGAATTTGATTACAATGTCTCTTAAAGTACAATTGCTACGTGAAATAAATCGGTTTCAGATCAAAGCGAGTAGAATAGTCCTCATTTTTTGAAAGAATCCCATAGGACACCCAGATCCACATTGCCTCCAGAAAGTATAATACCTATGTGGCTGCAACTCTTCCAAGCAGGACTGTTCCTGAAACTATTGGATAAAACAGCAGCTAGGCCTATTGCTCCACTAGGTTCAACTGCAACCTTCAGAATCTCATAGCAGAGTCTCATGGCTTCTATTATCTCTTTGTCCTCCACAGTTACAACGTCATCAACAAGATCTCGTACTACGGGCCTACTCCAATAAAACAGGAGTACAAGAGATTCAAAGTAAGGTAATTTGTCACATAAAGTGAAAACAGACAACTGAAAGTAAATTTCACACAGGTTGAGTACACGAAGTAAAGCTTAAATGCATCATTTAATGCAATGTGAGATTTCCCTTTACCAGGTAAGATCACCAAGAAAAGCTCTGAGCCCATCTGCTATCGTATTGGTCTGTGGCAATATTATTCTTTTACCAGCTGCTTTGGACAGAGCTGCATCATTAGCTCCTGTAGGCTCTGCTGCTAAAACTAGAATGGCAGGGTTAATGGACTTGGCAGCCAAAGCCACTCCTGATATCAAACCACCTCCTACATTTTTTCAGTAGCAGAAAATGAAGAAAAAGATTTTAATAGTAAAGATATTAAGGAATAAGGATGGTGGAACCAATTTTGACACTGAAATGGAACAAAACAAACCACTTATGGGAACTATTATAGTGTCTATTTGTGGGGCTTGCTCCAGAAGCTCCAATGCTATGGTACCCTGCCCACTGCAAGACATAACTCTTAATTTTATTCATATATCTGTATTTTCAATATATTTAGACTTCTAGTACCAGGGTTAGACATGGTATACTAATCAAGGCATTATTTTAATCCATGTATTTGTGTTTTTAAACAGATTTATACTTCAAGTACAAGGGTTAGACACTATGCCAATCAAGGCATTATCACAATAAGATTTAAGGCAATATATATGGTACGTTTTGACACTACAAACTTTACATAACTTGATAGAAAGAGTATCAGCAGCCATGTAAATCTTTATCTTGAATGCAACAGACTCCTCTCATCAACCTCTTTATCTTGTCTAAATTTGTATCAGTAGAGAGTAGTGTAGACTCAGGTATCCTAATTTTAAATTAGGCTTCCATAAAAGGACAAGCCATACTATTTCCATGGTATCTATACTTTACTATACAGAGGCAAGACCTTAAACAGAAACAGTTAATATAAAATAGTCACCTCATACCTTATGATGCGTCTATCATTGTATGGATGGAGAAGAACCGCACCAGTTTCTTCCAACACCTTGGCTGCAGTACTCTCTCTTGACTGCATTGTGGCCTCGCTCCAGATAATCTGACCACCATAACGCGTCACATTCTCAACTTTACATTTTGGAGCATTTTTTGGTATAACTATATAAGCAGGGACTCCCCTTAGATTTGCAGCCAAAGCCAGCGCGGCTGCATGGTTACCACTATATTTGGAAACAAGCTCAGGTAACAATCACAGAAGCAGACTAAAAAATAATTTTGAGATACAAATGAGCCCAGAGAAAACCTGCTGTGTGTCACAACCCCTTTAGTAGCTTGATCATCATCAAGTGAAAATACTGCATTGCAAGCACCTCTGAATTTAAAAGCACCACTGTATAGCCATAGAGAAAGAAAACGCCTTACATTTTCCTTGAAACCAATAGAAAGCCCAACCCAACAAGAAGGAAACATTGACCAAACAACACCCGAAAGGACATTGTAAAAGTTTTACATTAGCTGCTATAAAGCCTCTCACCCTTTTTGGAAAAGTTCACATTTGAAAGAGAGCCGCCTTCCTGAAAGAGCATTTAAAGATTCAGAGGATAGGATAGGAGTTTTGTGTATAAACGGATTAATGCGGGCCTCTGCTTCCTTTATTGAGCATATGTCAGCAGCATAGTTTTCCTCTCTTATTTGGCTCCCAGATTCCATCTCAACAACACAAAAAGGAAAACTTCTTCTTTTGAAACAATGTAGAAACAAATCCAAGAACTTTTCTATTCCTACAACAAATATAAATGTTCAATCATTAATTTTAACCAAGGAAACAATTCTTTCAGGGAAGTTTGAATAGTTTGTATCACAAATTAAAAGATCAAAGCTTGACCTCTGAAAATGTCAAACAGAATTCAACACCCCCCACCCATCCAAATTGGAAATAGAACATCATGCAAACTTGTAAATACCCAAAAACGAAACTGAGTAGAACCTCACCATATTAAAGTACTTGAAATTCAAAGTCCCCATTTTGGATGTATTTTAGGATGGAAGGGAAAATGTATGCACAAGTTTCCAAAGTGATTTGATTAAAATCACAATTTTTCAACTACAAGTAAAAGGGTATCGAAAATTTTGGTGAGTAAGTACCGAATACAAACACGATAAAAAGTTAATGATCAACTAACAGATGAAAACCAACTAGATTGCGTCTGGGTTACCTCAAGAGATCACATTCGTGGGGGAATGAAAAACATGCACAAAACCCGCAATGATTTAGGGTGAGCTCTGGTCCCTTGGCTTGAAAAACAATCTAAAACAAGTTTTCTGACTTCAAAATAGTAACGTGAATGCTTGATCTAATAGGAACTAACCCGCAAAATGCTTCAAACCAATTTAGATTTAGTAAAACTGACCCCTCTGGCTACATGGGCAACCACGGTTTTACACAACAAAACGCTAAACCACTCACTGTCTACAATTTCCTTCCGAACGATACCCAATACTCAATAATTGAAACCAAAGGTGAAATAGGATTCATAAACTCATCAGAGAGAAGATAAACAAAGCTCAGTTGCAACAACTTACAGCGGCCGAGCAGAAGATCCAGACGTACTTCAGTGCGGTTTCTGCTGGTCCTCACCCATATAGATACAGCAAGCAAGCGAAATTACTGTTTATTAATTACTTGATTTCTTTGCTTATTAATTTAGTTACTCACGCCCACTCTTCAATGTTTATTGCATTAATTTAATTACTGGGCAAAAATTCAAACTAGAATTGGTAGGGTGCTCCAGGCCCGTGCAGTAGTGCAACACATGGGCGACGCGCGAGGGCTCCGGCAGCAAGCTACCGTGGTGAGCCCTCCCCATAAAAAAATTAATTTAATATCGTGTGGACCATTGGTCCACGTATCAGATATTAAACTGATAAGAACAGATACTACACTTGATCTTAGCCAAAAGGCCGAGAAAGGTATGCTTGGTTCGGTGTTTTCCTTCTTATTTTATACTATCGCATGCTTTGCTCTTTTCCTTACGTTGTCGATGTGGGACTCTTTTGAAAAAAAAAGTACTCTGCTTCACTCTGTATTACACATGTTCGATACTGCTCAAACATGAGCTTTGGGCACATCTTTGCTGTAAAAATAGATGAGATTAGAAGCTGAACAGAATGGAAGATGCTGGAAAATCTTATTTATTTTAAGGCATTACAACCCAATTTTTTTTCTGCTTATTTTTCTCTCGTATTAATTGGTACTTTCTAATCCATTGTTACACGCTCACAGCATGTAATATGCATCAAAGCTTCATGACATAGTGTTGAAAAAGCTTTGGCACACAAACTGTCTGTCGTGATTAGATTTTCATGCATCAGTGTCATCATATTAACGAGACAAGGAAGAAGAAAAAAAGAACATAAGACTACAAGTTCAAATTTGCCTCTAGAAACCTAAGCATAAATTCAGAGTAATCAACCATGTTGTCCTTGTCGAAAATGGACCGGGAAATAGTGCATTTGGTAACCCACAGAAATTCATTTAAGCATATACAGGAGAAATACTTTTCCATTTTCACACACATATATATTGAAAAAAGAGAATATCCTGGATAATAAATAACTTCTTTTAAAATTATTAAAAACAAAATGGTTGTAGTGCTTATCAATATTTTCAGTTTATTTTTCTTTGTGAGGTTTAAAATATTTAATTATTACATTAAGAAAATTGAAATAGATGAAAATATCCAGTTGAATTGATTTAAGATCATTACTAAAAGAAATTATTAAATACAATAGTGAACATATTAATTTTATATTGTTCCCAACAAATTATATATAAAAAACAAAAAAAAATTACCAAACAAAAAATAAAATAAAATGTGTGTATTTAAAATAAAATTTGTTTTTGGCCCCAAGTCCTCTCCATATGGAACCGGGAACCTACATAACTTTTCATTTAACAATTGACAAAAAGTTCCCGAAACTGCTATAGCTTAAGCACCAAACTTTGGAACTTTGGCAGTGGAGATTTGAGCTAGGAAATGCTCTGCCACAATCCGACGTTGGATCTTCCCAGTTGCAGTTTTTGGTAAAGAGTCGGTGATGAAAACCTTCTTGGGAACCTTGAAGGAAGTAAGATTTTGCTTGCAAAACCGGAGCACCTCTGCCTCATCTATGGCCACCCCTTCCCTTGGAATTACAGCACAATTAATCTGCAAACAAGTGAGAACGAAAACAATATGAGAGATGGATCATAGACACTAGCAATTTGCAATCTGATTGTATTCAGAAAATGGTTCGGCTAAACAGAATGTGTACCGACCTCTTCACCATATTTATCATCAGGGACTCCGAAGGCCACTGCCTGAGCAACATCAGGGTGAGATAAAAGCACTGCATCCACCTCAATTGGTGATATTTTCTCCCCTGAAATTAATAGAGTCAAAAAAGTATGAGTACTTCACAAAAAGGCAATAGTTAAAGTCATATTTCAGTTGCATGTCATTTTCATTGTACACGCACAGAAAGATTGTGATGTCAAAGGCCAAATTGAAAAGTTCTCATGTAAAAAGGGCGTCAAATATAGAGTTTGGTAAACCAAGATAGACGCGTAAAGCACATCAAGAATGGAGACCATTATCATCAAAGGAGGGCCCCAAATTTCATATTAATTACGTGTTTCTAAATTCTACCAGTGAAAGGCAAGAAACCGCGGCAAGGGTTTGGTGGGTTCTGGACGAGTTTCATGCAAGAAAACATGGTGTTTACCTATTAATTTCCTTAATCAATCTTCCTATGAATTCTTCCGAACACAGGATAATCTTAACCAGCTACAAAGTTATGCAACCCCACAAACATTGAAAGGACCAATAGAAATCTCATGCCATCACAACAAAGACAAGGCCTTTCCACGTATCATATTCATATTCAATGTTATTATAATGAACGCAAATGTGCAACCTTTAATTGAATGCAATCATTAATCTGAATTCACAGGCATAGAACGTCCATAAATCAATCTAAAGGAACAAAGTAGTGAATTACCTCCACGATTAATAAGCTCCTTAATCCGACCAACCAGGTGCAAATACCCATCTTGGTCAAGAAAACCCACATCCCCGGTGTGAAACCATCCGAATTGGAAAGCTGCCTTGTTAGCCTCGGGGTTGTTTTTGTAACCTCTGCTCACGTTTGGACCTCTGATACACACCTCACCGCTCACACCAGGTAGCTGAGCGACACCGTCCACGTCCAATATTGCCATTTGTTGACCCACGGGCTTCCCAACCGACCCGGCTTTGTGCCCGCCATCCTCAGGCAACGGATTAGAAGCCATGAGATGAGCCGCCTCGGTCATAGCGTAAGCCTCGAGAACCGGCGCGCCAAATGTCTCCTCTAGCCGAGCCAATATAGATGGTGCAAGCGACGCACTGCAGCTCCGAATGAAGCGCAGCTTGGGGTAAGCCGGCTCAGGCTTGCTCAAATGACGATCGAGTATGATCTGATGAATCGTAGGGACCGCAGTGTACCACGTGGCGTTGTAATTGAGCATGTCCGACCAAAACGTTGAAGCCGAGAATCGGCCCGCGGCTGGGAGAGTCACGGCCGCTCCAGCCACGAGTGAACTCAGTAAACAGGCGATTAATCCGTGAACGTGAAACAACGGGAGCACGATTACAGTGGAGTCCGACTCAGTAAGTTTGTACACCGATTTAATGTTGACAACCGACGACGCCAAATTGAGCTGAGTCAGTGGCACTCCCTTGGGTCGACTCGTGGTGCCAGACGTGTGAAGAAAGAGTGCCACGTCGGACGGGTCATTGACGAGTTTCGCGACCGAGTCAAGGCTCGAGTCAGTGATTGTCGAAGAGAGCTCAATACGGCTATCGGCGCCAGAGAGCGTGGCTGTTGTAACGTGAGGAATACCGAGTTTCGAAGCCGCAGCCTGAGCCGACTTATTACCTTCCTGCGACGTAATGAGAAGCTTGGATTCCGAATCAGAGATATAGAACTCGAACTCCTCAGCCGTGTAGGCCGCGTTTAAAGGCGCCGCAGTGGCTCGACATCTAATCACGGCCAGGAACATCACAACAAACTGCAAAAACAAGAAAACTCGTGTTTGATTCCCGAGAAAGAGAACGAAACTCTTAAGAAAATCATATCACACCAGGTCATCAATACGTATACGTAAAAATTTACCTCGAGCGTATTGGGAAAGGTGAGAGCGACGACATCGCCGTAACCGATGCCGGAAGCGAGCAACAGAGAGGCCGCGTGATCCACAACCTCCTGCAATTGCGCGTGCGTCAAATCAAACTTGCCGGATACCGAAAGAGCCCGGCGGTCGGGGAACTCAGAAGCGGCCCTCCTCAACAAAGCTGTAAGGGTTGGATTTTCCATTTTCTTGCTCTGTTTTTCTGTGTATTTTCCTTGCTTATCGACTTGACCTTTTCCTAAGTACTCTCGAATTCCGAGAGAAAATGAAAAAATAAGAGAGAAATGAGAAATGAATTAAGTAAAATAATAACAGAGAGACGTCGATAAAAATGAAAGAACTGTTGATGGAGTGCCCTGGGGCTCAGCGGTTTTGGTTTTATAGGACTCTCGAAGGTGGAGGTCGGGTGCGGTGGAGGCTTCGGGGTGGGTTGCTTTTACCACGTGGCTTGTATTGACGGTCAGTTTGAGTGTGCAGCGCACGACCTGGCGGACACTTGTGCTTTTACTGTTGAATCTCTTCGTTGTCCTGTTAACACGTGGACTGATCACTGTGGTGACTTTCCCAATTGTGCGCGTTGGAACGGCGATGGTTGAGATTGGGTACGTAAGGATCAAGAAATCTCCTCTTCTTGGCTGTGATTATTTTTTTTTTTTTTTGGTAAAATTCTTGGCTGTGATTATTGAATAATCCAAATGCTATTTATTTTTTTTTTTTTATGAAATACAATTGCAAAAGAAGGGGAAAAAAAAAAAGAAGCAATCGTATTCATTTTATGTCGATTAGATATTTAGAACACCAATAAAAAATCATATAATATTGAGATGGCATAATAAAAACCTCACCATCTTAAAAAATGTATTACCTTGTAATAAAATAAAATATTGATTAAATTCCCTTTTGGCCATAAAAATATTAATAAATTTTAATAATAACAAATAATTTTTTAGATTGAGTACTCGTGAAAATAGAGAGACCATGAGTCCAACCGCGGCGAATATAATCTTTTTGAAACCTATTAAAAAAAAAAAACCTATAAAGTAAAGTGAAATGCAAAGACGGTACATGCAGTTTTCTTTCAAACGGTTACGGAACCAAATTTTATTTTTTCCACAAAAACTATTCAAAACTCAAGAACCTTTTTTCTTTTACTTTATATATATATATATATCATGTATAAGTCCCACGGTGGAAGATTCTTAAGCAGTTATATATAATATATTTGATAATGCATGTAAACGACAAAAGATATTATACAATTGATGCAACGTCGATTTTTTCAGTGTCACATTTATTGGGTAAGTGACCTAATTGTATATCTACCAAAAAAAAGTGACCTAATTGTAGTGGCGACATGACATGATCCAAATTAATTTTAGACCAGGTTAAGTGTTATTGATTTAGCAAAGATACAAAACTAAATTGTGATTAGCAATGAAGCAAACAAAATGAAAAGTGTGGTTGATCCCACTGATATGCTCTCTCTCTCATCCACATGTTATTTGAACATATAATTTTGAGCTACGTCTCTTCTTTTTTTTTAAATTAAAAATGTATAATTATAATAAAAAAATAAAACAAACAAAACAAATGTCCATTCAGTGTGTGTTTATCAGTCCGAAAATCTCTTTATCTAACTTTTTTTTTCCAGATGATTTATCTTAAAAAATTCTAGCCATTAATAAGAGTTTATATTAAAAATAATTTTCCAATAAACTAAACAAATATTAAAAACCACTGTTGTAAAAGGCATTGCAAGATAAAGTCAGGTCTCAAATTTTACGAGTCTAAATGAGACAAGATTAGATAAAGTTTAAACATCAAAAAATATTTGACTATTATATATTATTTTAATTATTATAAGACTACTAAATAAATATAATAATGTCAAAATCTATATAAATATATATCACTAATATACATAGATATGTAATTAATAAAAATTAACAAATACATAACTATATATATATATTCATAAAAATTTCATATTTTTTAAATTTTTAATAAAAAATTAATTCTAAATTATATGTATTACGATTTTAAAATTATTTAATAATACATAAATTATATAATTTATGTATCATCTTATTTTAATTAATTTTTATTTAACTATTTATTATATATTATATTTTATTATTTTTTAAAAAATATCTTAATTTTTTTATTTTTTAATACTATTTTTTTTTCTATTAATATGAATTATTTATTTAAATTTGTTTTGAAAAAAATTAATTTTTTTTTAAAAAAATAATAAAAAAGTATGCACTTTTAGCGTTTAAATATATTAAACCGTGAATACAGTATTAATCATTTTTTATTAAATCTCCCTCTAATAAGAAGTGTTTTTTAAATGAACTCCGACTTTCACACCTCTTAAATAAAAACTAAAAAGTCAGATTGTGTTCTCTTATTTTACTAATCGCCCCGAACAATCTAGGACCATCCGAGTCAGTTTTGACTTTTGACTGCCACGCACTAAAAGACTTGTCTTGTTTTTGGTAATAACTAAAAGGCTCGTCCTGATTAAGTAGAAAACCCTCATTGATATTTTATAAATTAATTATAAAAATATATATATATATATTTTGATAATGTGGAACAAACTTCAACGATAGCGTCTAATCTTAGGTATATAAATAACGTCAATCATATTCACAGTCGTAGAAATGTGTGTCAGCCAGCATTGACACGAAGGGCTTGGAGCTACGTAGCTGTGAGCCATCGAGAGATGACTTGTAAGTTCGTCGATTCCACCGCCCTTTGTGGGTCTAAACGTCAGCGCTTACGCGTACAGATGGTTGGTTCAGGGATCCAGACCTTCAACTATGGCTGCCTGCGCCACTTGGTGTGTCACCCAAAGCCAAACCCATTTTGGCCACTCGCTCACCCACGCACTCCCTACTTGATTCCTAACCTCCCCCAGTTGAGAAAACAAACCTGTCTCAGTTGGCACTTAGTTGGAGACTCCAATTATGAATGTTGTCTTCTTTTTTTTTAGGTTGTGTCTTGTAAGCACAAGCCACCACGAGAGACAAAAAAGAAAAAAAATTATTCGAAATTTATTAGAGTTTGGGCCAGAAAGCAATGACAAAATCGAATGGCAAACAAAAAGAAAAGGGAAAATAATAACATAACATATGAAAATTTTGAGATTTTACAAATAAAATGAATGCCGTATGTTAATTTTTTATTGGAGCTAGATATGTTTTTGAACTAAATTTATATAAATAAAAATATATATATTCAAAAAATATAATATTATTTTAACTGTTAAATTTAAGAGGAATGAATTAATAGACGCTGAATTTCTAATATTTTTAAAAATTATAATAATAAAGTGGAACTATGGCAAACCCAATAAAAAAAAATAATTATAACAAATCTGAAGGGTTAAATGATAATTATTTAAAAATTATATATTTAAAGATAATATTATTCTTTAATTGTTAAATTTAACGAAAATAATTTAATAAATAATAAAATTTTGATAATTTTTTAAAATGGTAGCAATAAATATATTTTCGTCTAAACTGACCCAACCCATTTTTCCTACGGAATATTTATATATCTATAGCAGTGAAAGCCCAGGATATGGCCCAGCCCATAATCCACTGAAGCCGGAATCTGTGTAGAAAGCTCACAAGTAAAAGTTGCTGGACCTCCATCTGATGCCCAAAGTCCACCATATGAACAAAAATTATTAAAATAAAATAAATAAAAGAGTTCCATCCTCTCCGAATGGTACGCAAGCCATGACGATAAAAATGAAATCTTTAAATAAGGAGGATTATAACAGATTAACAACAACTAATACTAGGATAATGTTTATAAAGCAATCAGATTACTATGGTGTTGACACCAAATAAACACAACCAATTTCAGAACTCTGCTGTCATTCATTATATGGGGTTGAATTTTTTTTAGCAGGACTAGCAACTACCAATCAGTGATTGTAATTAAATCTTTGGTTTGTTTATTTATTTATATCTTTTGTGATAAACAAATTTGGAATTAAGCGTGTCCAGATGGAGGTCCATTATCAGTGACATTGGATTTGGCCTCCTTGGTTAAAAAAAAAAAATTCAATTTGACTTTTTGTCCCAGACATTAATTTCTACCTATTATATTCTATACAATATATATGGAGCCCGTCTTAATCTTGTACACATCATGCCAAATATCCTATCAATTTCATGCTATATACATATATATTTTGATCACGCAAGGCAAAAACTATATTTTATGATATTTTAATATATTCTATTTTTATAATTAAAAAATAAAAATTATTTCTTTACAGATTGTTAAATACATCTGAATCTCACAAGAATGGATTCACTTGCACTTGTAAGAAAAACCAACCCTGCGCTTACAGAGTTGTTTTTAATGGCCAAGCACCCGGCGCTTCAACCCCGATAAATATCAGTGGAAGGGAATTAGGGAGTGAATTAACTACTCCTAAAGAGTTCCAAAACTGAAATAATAATAAAATTTTATTTCCTAATAGAATCCTGAGCTAATGATAACGGATCCAAATTTTACAGAAATGCACTCCAATTTTGTAAAAATGTATCAGAGCCTCGCATAAATGCATCCATATCTTGTAAAAATGTGCGTACATAGGGTGCAAAGATACATATAATATATATACTGAGATGATGTGGTATAGGTAGATTCCTAAGATTATATAATATATATTATAGATAGATTCCTGAGATTATAATATACATATATATATATATATATATATGATGGTGATTGATGATGTGGTATAGATAGATAATAAACCAATAAGTGAAAGTCGACCATCTTAAGATACCAAAATCTAGTACTGAAACTCAAGGTTTGCCATCTTATGCTTGCATGCATGATGCAACCATCTTTGTCGATCTCCGCTGCTGCTAATTTGTGGATCCCACCCATTTTTAGTTGCATAAGTTTTTTTTTTTTATATAACTATATATTTAATGATGATTCTGATAATCAGTCTAGTTAAAGTCCTTTTCCATAGCTTAATTTCCATGACATATATATAGTTCACCACTATTTGGACGTGAGCCATTTTGTACTCATCGTATCCTTCTCTTCATGTTTTTGTTTCATCTCAACGTGTGCCTAAATGTTTACAATATAGAATAAATAAGCAGTTATAAATATATATTTATATATCCATGCAAAAACAAGTAATATAAGCTAGCTAGCTAGCTTCCAAGTAAGATTCCATATATACGCTACTCCCCTGAACAAGTGTATATATATATATATATATATATATATTTCATATTATTATACGAAGCCAAACACGATGATTACTTTTGAAAGTCAATGATATTATACATAAAATTATAAAATTCCAGTGCAAAACGTTGAATATTCAAGTTCCCAAAAATTTAATTAGGGTATTAAAAAATATTTATTTATATTATATTTTTAATACGAAAAATTCAACATTTCATATAAACTTGGCAGCTTATTGTTCCCCGTTGATGCAATCCGAGTCATTTGGGCTGGTAGATCGGGTCATTTGGATTTAATGGGTTTCGTTGGAATCCAATACCAACAGAGACAGATCGGATCCACAATTACCAACATCATTGCGTTAGACCAAAGTCATCATAGGGACCCACATCCCCACTTTAAACGCTATTTATTTATGTATTTTGGTTTTGGTCAACCAGACACCCCCCCACGCAAATTGAATTAAATGCAGACACTCTCTCGTCCCTCCAAATTTTCACGCTTTGTTAATATATAAGACTGTTGTGCGAAGCTACGTAAAGCAAAAGCCATAACCCAAAAAGACACCAACTTTTTAATTTGCAGGAAGAGAAGCACAGAGTGAGAGAGAGAGAAGAGAAAGGGCTGCGTCGTCCATGGCGACCAAGTTCTTGTCGTTGGCGTGCATTCGAAATGAGAGTCGAGGCGGTCTGTCTCCGCGACCACACTACCCGTCCATGCCCAAGTACCCGAAAGGCATGGCGGTGCCACAGACGTCCATGGAGGGATCGGAGACCGAGGCGGTGTTCTCTGTAATCGGCATGACGTGCTCGGCGTGCGCTGGGTCAGTCGAGAAGGCCATCAAGAGGCTTCCTGGTATTCACGAGGCTGTTGTCGATGTCTTGAACAACCGGGCACAAGTCCTCTTCTATCCCAATTTCGTTAACGTTCGTACCATTTTTTTTTCACAAGCTTTATTTATTTATTTATTTTTTGTTTTATTTCTCTTTTTTCTCGCATGAAATCATTAATATCACTGAATGAACAAGCTTTACCGTAAATGATTTGCGATTGAAGTTGATGGTAGCTTCTCTTCTCCTAAAAACAAGTAATGGGTCACTTTTATTGGTTTCTGGATTTGATTTTATTTTGATATTTGGTGCCTTTGGTAGATTTCTGGAGTTGTGAACTTTTTCTCTGTGTTTGCCTTTTTCCAAAATGAATTTGGAATTTTAACTTTCACTTTCATGTCCCATGGTTTTGGAAATATACAAAGTAGAGATTTGAAATTTGAGGAAACTTTTCATATCATGTTTTTCTGAAAAAAAAAAATAAATAAAAGAAGTTAATTTTTGGTACGGCACGACTCTTGTCTTTTATTTTCGATCCACACCAAACTTGTCCACCAATAAAATGAATTTGTAAATAACTGGATAACCATTATTAATTTATTACTCTCACCTCTATCAGGACAACTAAGTTCGCATACGGCCAGGTCTTGGTTACACCACAAAAAGGTTAACATGATGTGGGGAGTAACCAGGCCTTTTGTAAACCATATAAACCCTCTAGTATCCCTATGTCTAGCCATTGTAGGACTTTATTCGCATACAACCCAGCATTTCCTTATACTATTTTGGCTGCTCTTTTCAGTGTCTTACTCAGTAATGTGTGTTGCATTCCAGTTACACTTCATGCTGTTTATTTTTTTTATCCTTAAGCTCTCAACATGTTATAGGAAGAAAAGATTCGTGAGACTATTGAAGATGTTGGGTTTGAAGCATCATTGATTCTAGATGGGACGAATGAGAGACCCACGCACGTCTGCAGAATCCGTATAAATGGAATGACTTGCACCTCTTGCTCCTCCACTGTGGAGACAGCCTTGCAAGCAATTCATGGTGTGCAGAAGGCCCAAGTAGCCTTAGCTACTGAGGAAGCAGAAGTATACTATGATCCAAAGGTTGTAGGCTACAATCAGCTATCAACAGCCATAGAAAACTGTGGATTTGAAGCCATAATCATTAGTACAGGGGAGGATGTGAGTAAGATAGACCTTGAAGTTGATGGTGTACGAACTGATCATTCCATGAGAATAATTGAACAGTCTCTTAAAGCACTCCCGGGAGTTCAAGCCGTAGATTTGTATAATGAATCTAAAAAAATCTCCCTTTCCTACAAATCAGATGTGACAGGACCTAGAACTTTCATCAACGTGATTGAGACAACTGGGTCCAAGCGTTTCAAGGCAAAAATATTTCCTGGCGGAGGTGGGGGAAGAGGAGCTCATAGAAAAGAGGAAATAAAGCAATATTACAGATCTTTTATGTGGAGTTTGATTTTTACTGTTCCTGTGTTTCTAACCTCCATGGTATTGATGTATATTCCTGGACCTAAGCGTATCTTGGAAACTAAATTAGTGAATATGCTAACTGTTGGAGAGATTTTGAGGTGGGTGCTGTCTACTCCTGTTCAGTTCATCATAGGTTGGCGGTTTTATAGTGGGTCCTATAAAGCACTGCGCCATGGTTCTGCTAATATGGATGTCTTAATCTCCCTGGGAACAAATGCAGCCTATTTTTATTCAGTCTACTCAGTGTTGAGAGCTGCTACCTCCTCACATTTTAAGGGTACGGATTTCTTTGAGACTAGCTCAATGCTCATCTCATTTATTTTACTTGGAAAGTATCTAGAGGTTTTGGCTAAGGGAAAGACATCTGATGCCATTGCCAAACTCATGGACTTGGCACCTGAGACAGCAACATTGCTAACTCTGGATGAGGAAGGAAATGTGGTAAATGAAGAAGAAATTGACAGTCGGTTAATACAAAAGAATGATGTTATTAAAGTTATTCCTGGCTCAAAAGTTGCTTCAGATGGTTTTGTTATATGGGGTCAAAGCCATGTTAATGAGAGTATGATAACAGGAGAATCAAGACCAGTGGCAAAAAGGAAGGATGATACAGTCATTGGTGGTACTGTGAATGAGAATGGTGTACTGCACATCAGGGCAACAAGGGTTGGATCAGAAAGTGCTCTTTCACAGATCGTACGACTTGTTGAGTCCGCACAAATGGCAAAAGCTCCAGTACAAAAGTTTGCTGACAGAATTTCCAAATTCTTTGTGCCACTGGCAAGTATTACAACATAAATTCGTTTATTGCTTTCTGGGTTTAATTTTGAGGTTATGAAGTACTATGTTATTGGAGAAACTTGTTAACATCTGGCTTATTTTGCAGGTTATAGTACTATCATTCTCAACCTGGCTTGCCTGGTTTTTGGCTGGAAAGTTCCATGGCTATCCAGAATCGTGGATACCATCTTCCATGGATAGCTTTCAGCTAGCTCTTCAGTTTGGGATTTCTGTGATGGTTATAGCCTGCCCTTGTGCTCTCGGCCTAGCAACTCCCACCGCTGTCATGGTCGGTACTGGAGTAGCCGCATCTCAGGGTGTATTGATCAAGGGAGGCCAAGCTTTAGAAAGTGCACATAAGGTCAGTAGCATTCACATGTAGTTTGTTGTTTTCTGTTAAATGCAGTAATTAGATTCTGTCCACATTTGTTAGAATTTTAATGACCATATTTGCTAATCACATGTCCATTTTCATCATTATGGTTCTCATGTCTGTTTTAGGTGAACTGCATTGTGTTTGACAAGACGGGAACTCTCACAGTTGGCAAGCCAGTGGTTGTTAATACTAGACTCCTGCAAAACATGGTTCTTGGAGAATTCTATGAGCTAGTTGCCGCAACTGAGGTAGGTTTTTTCCTGTGTATAATGCACACAGTTTGAGAGACTTATATTTTGAAGCTTATGAAGCGTACAAATATCTCTGTTCTTTATTGTGGGTTCAAATAATGAAGCTGAACTTAACTCCTACTATCTGTGTTGTCTTTACAAATGTTGGTATGATGTATCTATATCAGGTGAACAGTGAGCACCCCTTGGCCAAGGCCATTGTTGAATATGCAAAGAAATTTAGAGAAGTTGAGGAGAGCCCTTCTTGGCCAGAAGTGCAAGAATTTGTTTCCATAACTGGCCATGGGGTAAAAGCCATAGTGCGGAACAAGGAAATAATTGTGGGGAACAAGAGCTTGATGTTGAAGGAGAACATTGCCATTCCAGTGGATGCTGAAGATATACTTGCAGAAGCTGAAGGACTAGCTCAAACTGGGATTCTCGTATCAATAGATGGGGAAGCGGCTGGAGTTATTTCCATATCCGATCCAGTGAAACCAAGTGCTCAAGAAGTCATTTCCATACTCAAGTCTATGAAAATCAAATGCATCATGGTGACAGGTGATAATTGGGGTACTGCCAACTCTATTGCCATGGAAGTTGGAATAGACGTGGGAAAAGATACAGTTATTGCAGAAGCCAAACCTGAGCAGAAAGCAGAGAAAGTGAAGGATTTGCAGGTACAAATGATAAGTCGGTTAGGAGAAGTTTATATGATTAGAGTTCAATTTGAGAACTTGGTTGCATGCATAGTCCTGGTTTCCTTTGAGTTGTCTGGTCAACATGATCACCAATACTCCAAGGCCTTGCATATCTTGCACATGGTTATGCTAGCTCGTTTATTTTACTTTCTTCTTCTTGTTGACAGGCTTCGGGATATACAGTAGCAATGGTAGGAGATGGAATCAACGACTCACCAGCACTTGTAGCCGCAGATGTTGGTATGGCAATTGGTGCTGGCACAGACATTGCTATAGAGGCAGCTGATATAGTTCTTATGAAAAGCAACTTGGAGGACGTGGTAGCTGCCATTGACTTTTCCAGGAAAACCTTCACTCGTATTCGTCTGAACTACATCTGGGCATTAGGTTATAATGTTCTTGGAATCCCAATTGCTGCAGGGGCGCTTTTCCCATCCACAGGATTCCGATTACCTCCATGGATTGCAGGAGCTGCAATGGCAGCCTCTTCTGTCAGTGTTGTTTGCTGCTCTTTGCTCCTAAAGTATTACAAGAGACCCAAGAAGCTGGATGAGCTCGAGATTCGTGGAATAAAGATCGAGTAGTGTTTTAATAATGACACAACGATTAATATTGTTGTGAAGAAGCACCTTCTGAAATGTAGTTGGTTGGTTTGTTTGTTTTGTGATGAAGAAAAAAAAAATTTGTACAAAATGCTGTTTGCTTAGTTATGTTCCATGTATGTACATATAAAGTTTGTTGTAATATTATTTTAGATGAATGTATTTCTCTCAATCAGACAACTGTCTCTGTCACATGGCAATAAAATAAGTGATGGCCTTCATTCTCATTAATGGATGTGTCAAAATTTTCATTAAGTTTTTTGCTGGTGGTGGTGGTAGTATTCAAGTCTCTGTCTATTGGGCATACTCGACTGCATAAACTATATTTTGCAAACAACTTACAGATTGGGACATGCAACACCTGATTAAATGCAATTATTGAAAATCATATAGAACTTACATATTTCATTTGCACATCACATTTCATAAAATGACCTTTGCCGTAAAACTCGGAGATTTTAGTTTGTCAGGACTTGTGATACTTCTAAACCAGACTAGAACTTGATGCGTTTGATGTGATGTTCGTAACCAAACAAACTCTCTTAGCTTTTTGAGCTTCAATACACTACTAGCTAGGCACTAGCTAGATTTTAATGTATCAGGAACCAAAATTCTCTTTCTCTATCTGATACTGTCCTTGGAAGAATGGAAATGAGCAACGACATGTGAAAGTGAAAGTGAAATGTGAGAATGAAAAATATACTTGTTGATGACTCAAATTTTAAGTGGAAAAGTTAAGGGATTGAGAGAGGACGTCAAGTCTGAGAAAGGTGGTGGGTTTTTTTTTTTGGTGAATGAAAGGTGGTGGGTTTTGAAAGCCCAAATGAACCACGATTTCAGCATGCATGTGTTTTGGACTCTTTGCCCATTAAGTTAGGCTATTATACGCGCCGTTTTGCTTGCTGTAAGGAAAAATATTTATCGGGAGAAATTTTAAAAAAGATAATATGTATGTCTTGTATAAAAAGCAAACGGATATTGGGTGCAATTGGTAACTATCCTTAGCACGGCAAGGACTCATATCAATATTTTTATGCTACACTTTTATTTCTCTAAAAAGTTTATAACTTGTGGAATTATAATGTGCATGGTTGCTCTGATATGCTGTTGTGCCAATCAAACAAAGTTATCGACTTTTGTAGATCTCTTTTTAAGTAAGAGTAAAGAGTATTTATTGGGGGATCCAATATGTTATTGGTAGAAATATAGGTGTTATTAATTCCGTAAAATATAGTTTTAATTAATTACTTATCAAAATTTTACATTATCAAACATTATGCTAAATATTCCGTTCAAAAAATAAAACAAAATCATATGCTAATATATGATATACTAAGAGTTGAGATTCCATGTATAATATATTTGATTACGAATTCCTATTAAAATAAGTTAATTAATTTGCTCACCAATGTTATGTAATCATTCAAAATTCAACTTAATTTGCTCTTAATTAGAAAACAATTTATGCGTACCAAGCACACTTATAATCTTAAAACTTTCTAAGAGTTTAACATTGATGCTTCCAGTGGCAGTATTACTTTTATTATTAAACTATATTATATAACTTTTAATTAGATTGGGTGGTCACCCCACAATATGTGGTCGCAAACATAGCAAGTGAAAATAAATAAATAAATGAGATTCAAATATTAATTATTATTGGTGAGCGCAAACTGAAAGTTTTAAATATGCAGAGAAAATCTGGGGCTGCGTACAATGCGGTTGATATGATTAATATAAATTATAAATATTTATTGGAAATTTACTGTACATTTTTTGTCTTTTAATTCAAGCAATATATAATTGTGCTTTACACACCTAAGCTATCAAAAACAACTTCGTTTGATTTGCCAGAAATAATTCATATTGGATTCACTAACGATTATTAATGGAAGATCCACGACTCAGTTTTGGCCTTACATAATATATGGTGCTTAATTACTCTTCATCCAATAACTACTGCATGCTCTCTCTCTCTCTCTCTCTCTCTATATATATATATATATATATATACTAATTACAGAAATAAATAAACTAAGTTGGTGCATGCAGTACTTTTTATGATATGTATATATTGGCATTATTATTGCTACGTACGTACATCGAAAACGATCTGGTCCTAACCAACTATATATAGGTATGAATATTACAGGCACTTTCTGATGCCCGAATTCCATATCACATATCACTTACCCGAACAGAAAATCAAGGACGTGGCCAAAGCTCTTTCTCCTCTTTAAATTACTTGTGAGAGATGTATATATATATTGATGGTGTTTAACATTATCTTATCTTTATCTATGATATGCTAGCAATTTGTTATCTCCATGTATGTCATCGATTATGATATATATATATGTAAATTTGTATATAAATATACCTGTTTTTGAGTTTTGAGTAGGAAGGGCACATGTTCCACTGAGATTATCATATTTGCTAGGCCAACCAGGTTTCTGCAACAAATTTATGAAGAAAGCTTAAAAGATGGTCCGAGAGCCAGCTTTTTGCTTCCAATAATTTATAGGCTTAATTACTTAAAACCTTTGAACGGTTCACTCACTTTCTCTATTTGTTATATGTCATTGTTGTGTCCATACCTTGATCAAATAGAAGGGCGCAATTCAAAAAATTCATCAAGTAAAGAAAAAGAGAGTACGTAAAAGAACAAACTACTTATAACCCTATGCAATTTTTGTGTCAGATTTCCGTCATGATTATAAACTTCTCTTTATATATACATGTAACAAAATAATGATCATTTTTTTTTCCTTTCAATTCTGGGGTTTTCTTGTTTAAGTATAATTACATTATCACTGCTCAACTTTCTGGATATACGCAGCTATACACATATATAATATAATATATATTTTTATACCTTACATACCCATTTTTAACCCTATATAATTAATTATAGCTACTACTCCATGCTAATAATTTTGAAGCAAACTTATAAAAAATGTCTGCTGCAAGACCATCTTTTTTCCTATATGGAATGCTGAAAACTCATATATAATTAGCAATCTGTTCATCTCAATAAATAGCTACTAAAATGAATAAATAATAAATACGACCACAATTTCCCTTATGAATAGCTATCTCATTTTAATATATTCTAAAACTCGAATCTGTATATATAAACTTCCAATAGGGTTGGCGAATCTCACACAACTAGATAGCTATGAACCATATGTGTGTATATATACATAAGAAAAATGATGAACTGTAGTGTATTAGGTTAATTACCATGCAAGAAACTTGCATTAAAATGACTTACAACAAACGAGTATGTTCCTTTACTTACAGTTAATTAGTGGAGTTGCAGTTGGGACCCCACAAAATATTTAATCAAATAGTAAATTATAAAAAAAAAATTAAAAAGTATAATTTCCACATCTAAAATGGTAGGACCCATTTTCCACTCAAATGAAACCTTAATTTTTGTATATATACTCTAGCTTTCAGACAATTACAGAAACGCAGAAGGATGAGCGAGAGATCATTCATGGCGACCAAGTTCATTCCAGTGAGTTGCATTTGCAATGGGAGTAACTTAGGTTCCATGTCGCCGAGGCCACACTATCCCTCCATGCCAAGATACCCAAATGGCCTATCTCCCAAACAAAACAGAGAGGATGGTTCTGTGCTGAAGGTTGTGTTCCAAGTCACCGGAATGACATGCTCTGCATGCGCCACTTCCGTTGAAAAATCCGTCAAGAGGCTTCCCGGTATACGTGAGGCCACCGTAGATGTCGTTACTAACAGAGCCCACGTCTTCTTCTACCCGAGCTCTGTCACTGTAAGTGGTTGTCTGCTGTGGAAATTTCGCTTTCTTAGATTGTTTTCTATGTGTGCTTTGTAATCGTTTTGGCTTAACTGAAGTCTGTGGAGTTTTATGTGTGTGTGTGTAAATATACACTAAAGAATGTAGTTTTATGTGTATATACACTAAAGAATGTAGTTTTATGTGTGTGTATATATATGTATATATATATATACTGTTCCTGTACTCTTTTAATTATAATATTTATGGCATTTAAATGCTTTACCTTGTGTTTAATTTCCTCTTCTTTGGGTCCTCTGAAAGGCCAATTACTTGAAAAGCCGATGACTTTTCTGAAAAAGCCTTTTAAGATGTATAGATGATGCTTCTGCATTAGCAAAAATGACAGTTTTTTTTTATTAGCCTGTTTTAAATTAATATACGGTTTGATTCTCGCTATAAATTCGTTTGGTTATTCGATTCCTCTTTCTTTAAAATAGGGAAAAGAAAACCAATTGTTAAGATTTATTTATTTAGTTTTTTGAAATTGTGGGTGAATGATTGGTAAGATTAAGAAATAAAAATTTAAACTTTGCTGGTTCATAAATGACCCTCTTTTAATTTGTTTAATAAAAGAAAACATGATTAATGGTTCCCTTTATGAGCTATACTTTGGGTCCCTCCCATTACTCAAATGACAACTAGATTCCAAAAACTACTGTCATCAGAATTTCTTCAATTCTGAGAACCCTACATATAGACATATCAGTTTTGGATAATTATTGAGTTTGAATGGCTTGAAAATGTCATTTTACTTGCATTTTGTCTTTTGTTCAGCTACTTCTTCTAAATGAAATGGCCCATGTTTCTGTTTTTTGTTTCTTTTCATTATTTTGGCTGGAATGAATGGCCCTTGTTGTTGCTTTGTTGCTTTTAAAAGACACAATTACACAAACTTTACCTTCTGTCATGATTGCTTGAAGTGGGAATTGAGAAATATTTCACGTACAGCATTATTGCTTGTACTTAATCTATAATATCCTCTCTGAAAAAAAAGAGGTGGATTCAGTACTTGTGCACTTTGGAAATTAAGGCTAAGCCGGTTCTGGTTCATCCCAGTCTGTTGAAAGGCTGTTCAGTTTCTTTCTTTTTTCATCTTTATGACCAAAACTATCTTGATTTTGTGACCCAAATTTATATGCTTTGTTTGAGAAAGTATTAATACCTTTTAATAAAAGATAGTTCTAGTTAATTGGTTTGCATTAATGTGAATTTCATACAAAACAGCCTTAGTTTCTAGCTAACACAGTTCAATTTCAATCCTGAGCTTTTCTAAAAATGGGTGTTCGTATAGTGTACTAAGTAAATATGTAACCCATTTATCCATGAACCTCTATTCATGTAAACAATTTAAAAAGTAATATCAGGGGGTTGCTCTCAGTTGATTTGCCGGATGAAGGAAAAGAATGACACATTGTTCTTCATAGTTAAGTAATCATTAACTTGCTAATTCTAATTAGGAAAGTTGGGAACTTTACATTTTCATGCCTTTTTTTTTTATAACTGCGGTTCAACATTTTGTAGGAGGAAAGCATTCGTGAGGCTATTGAAGATGTTGGATTTCAAGCCACTTGGGTTCAAGAAGAGACAGACATTGACAAACCCATACAAGTATGTCGAATACGGATAAATGGAATGACTTGCACATCCTGTTCCTCCACTGTTGAATCAGCCTTGCAAGCGCTTCGTGGGGTACAGAGCTCGAATGTGGCCTTAGCAACTGAAGAAGCAGAAGTTTACTATGATCCCAAGGTTGTGAGCTACAACCAGCTCCTGCAAACAGTTGAAGATTCAGGGTTTGAAGCCATTTTAATTAGCATAGGAGAAGATATAAGCAAGATAGATATTGAAATCCAAGGCATAAAGACTGACCATTCCATGGGAACTGTGACAAAGTCTCTCCGAGCTCTACCAGGCGTTCAAGATGTAGATGTATTCCCTCAACTCAATAAAATCTCCATTTCTTACAAACCAGACACAACAGGACCCAGAATTTTCATTGAAGTCATCGAATCTACTGGGTCCAGCCATTTCAAAGCCATGATATATCCTCAAGGAAGAGGAAGAGACTCGCATAGACAACAGGAGATTAAGCAGTACTTCACATACTTCTTGTGGAGTTTGATTTTTACTGTTCCTGTATTTTTAACCTCCATGGTTCTCATGTATATTCCTGGAATAAAGCGAGTATTAGATGCCAAAGTTGTTAACAAGCTGACTATTGGTGAGATTTTGAGGTGGGAGCTGTCGACTCCGGTTCAGTTCATCATTGGCCGACGGTTCTATATAGGTTCCTATAAAGCATTGCGCCATGGTTCTCCTAACATGGATGTCTTGGTTGCTCTAGGAACAAATGCAGCTTACTTCTATTCTGTCTACACATTGTTAAGAGCTGCCTTGTCTCGGGATTTTGAAGGGACTGATTTCTTCGAGACCAGTGCAATGCTCATTACATTTATTCTGCTGGGGAAGTATTTAGAAGTTTTGGCTAAGGGAAAAACTTCTGAGGCCATTGCCAAGCTTATGGACTTGGCACCTGATATAGCAACATTATTGACTCTGGATGAGGAAGGAAATGTGATAAGAGAACAAGAGATTGATAGCCGGTTGATGCAAAAGAATGATGTGATAAAGATTGTTCCTGGAGCAAAAGTAGCTTCAGATGGTTTGGTTATATGGGGGGAAAGCCACGTCAATGAGAGCATGATAACTGGTGAAGCAAAGCCTGTGACCAAAAGGAAGGGTGATACTGTCATTGGAGGCACTGTGAATGAGAATGGTGTGCTGCATATCAAGGCAACAAGTGTTGGATCGGAGAGTGCTCTTTCGCAGATAGTTCGCCTTGTTGAGTCTGCCCAAATGGCTAAAGCTCCTGTCCAGAAGTTTGCAGATCGGATTTCCAAGTACTTTGTGCCAATGGTAAGCACCAGTGAATTCCATGTCCTCATTCTGAATTCAATTTGGAATTGTTTCAAGTTAATTAATGTTTTCTTTGTGAAGGTCTTTGATGATGCGTGGCTTCCTTTTTGCAGGTTATCACACTTTCAATTTCCACTTGGTTTGCCTGGTTTTTGGCAGGAGACTTGCACAGCTACCCACATTCATGGATACCATCATCCATGGACAGTTTTGAGCTTGCACTCCAGTTTGGTATCTCAGTTGTGGTCATAGCCTGCCCATGTGCTTTAGGCCTAGCAACTCCTACAGCAGTTATGGTTGGCACAGGAGTTGGTGCATCTCAAGGTGTGCTCATAAAAGGAGGCCAGGCTTTAGAAAGTGCACATAAGGTCAGCAAAACATTGTGTAGGAGTTGATTCAAAACTTTCCTTGTTCTTTTTTCATACATGCTGAATGCCTGTAAGCTACTCTATCTCATGGATCTGAAAATTAATTGGTTAGTTACCTGGTATAGGTGAACTGCATTGTGTTCGACAAGACAGGGACTCTCACAGTTGGGAAACCGGTGGTTGTTAATACTAGACTCTTGAAAGAAATGCTGCCTCGAGAATTCTACGAAATCGTGGCTGCAACTGAGGTAGGCAAATTCCCAGCAAATACTAAAGCTATATTTGGGAAATGGAATCCAAGCGTGTATACCTCATGTGATATTGATTAATTCTCTTGTGGTGTATTTGGACTAGGTGAACAGTGAACATCCCCTAGCCAAGGCCATTATTGAGTATGCCAAAAAGCTCAGGGAAGACCAAGAGAAACCTGTGTGGCCAGAAGTACAAGACTTCGTCTCCCTTACTGGTCAGGGAGTGAAGGCTATTGTTCGGAACAAGGAAATAATTGTGGGAAACAAGAGCTTAATGTTGGAGAGCAACATTTCCATTCCAATGGATGCTGAAGAAGCACTTGCAGAAGCTGAAGGGATGGCTCAAACTGGGATTATAGTATCCATTGACAGGGAAGTGGCAGGGGTAATAGCCATATCTGATCCATTAAAACCAGGCGCTCGAGAAGTCATTTCTATTCTGAAATCTATGAAAGTTAAGAGCATCGTGGTGACAGGTGACAATTGGGGTACGGCCAATTCTATTGCCAAGGAAGTTGGCATTGAAGCTGTGATTGCAGAGGCCAAACCTGAGCAAAAAGCAGAGAAAGTCAAGGATTTGCAGGTCTGTATAAGTAAACACAGTATGATACATTAGGATTAGTCTATGATGCTTGATGGGCAGCCAACAGAATGCTTTTCCAAACTTTTCTACTCGTCTTTTTTCCCCATTTTGCGCAATCTTAACATCCTTTGCTCTACTTATTTCGAGCACTTCAACCAATCACAGGCCAAGACAAAAGCCCAAGTCAGGTGCTTTGCTCAAAGGCTTTGTTACCAAGCACTTTAACCAGTCACTATTTCTCATCCACAGGCTTCAGGCTATACCGTGGCAATGGTGGGTGATGGCATCAACGACTCACCAGCACTTGTAGCAGCAGACGTAGGAATGGCGATTGGTGCTGGCACAGATATAGCTATAGAGGCAGCTGACATTGTTCTTATGAAGAGCAACTTAGAGGACGTGATAACTGCAATTGACCTGTCCAGGAGAACATTTTTCCGTATTCGTATGAACTACATGTGGGCATTGGGTTATAATGTGCTTGGCATTCCAATAGCTGCAGGGGCCCTTTTCCCATCCACAGGGTTCAGGTTGCCGCCTTGGATTGCTGGAGCAGCAATGGCTGCCTCCTCTGTCAGCGTTGTTTGCTGCTCTCTTTTGTTGAAGAATTACAGAAGACCAAAGAAACTGGACAACCTTGGGATACAAGGAATAAGGATTGAATGAAAAACCAATGTTTTCATTCAAATTTTTGTATATGCATTCAAGGGTATAGTTGTCCTAGAATACATCTTTCGACCGACGTAAGAACGTATGCAATTAATGTAAGCATACTCGTCGATATTGTACACGGTTAACAATTTGATACCAAAAGCAAATCTCCGCCACTATCCAATCAACCAACGATTCCATCTATCAAATAAATAGTATCAACATGGTTGGTTAACGAATCCTAAAACATAGTCCATATTCTGAATGACTTGGTAAAAGTTTTAAGCCACATATTCCTTAAATTCCATTCTTTTTTCCTCAGACTGTAACATGAGTTTGATTCCATTTCTTTTTCTTTTTTCCTCAGAGACTGTAACAAGAGTTTGATTCATGGTGTACTGAAATTTGGTATTTCTATTTTCAGTCATATCATACATAGGTATCAAAGCACATTTATTTAACCTCTGTTTGGTAGGAAGGATTAGTGAAGGGATTGAGGGGGAGGGACTGGTGGAGGAATAAGAGGTGTGGTGGTTGTTTGGTATGAGAGATGAGTGGAGGGAGAGGATGAGAAGGTGGATGGGGAATCCATCCTAACCCCTCCGAATCAATCTCTCCAATATTGGATGAATTATAGAAGGGAAAGGTTTGATAAGTTACAAATAAATTTTTAATTATATTTAAATCATATATCCTCTTTTTCCTTTCTACCATACCAAACAATATGAGGGATCAATACAATCCACTTACTCCTTTCACCTCCCCATCCCCTTCCTTACAAACAAACATAGCCTAAAGTCAACGAGATGAAAGTTAATGCAGTGCATCCACTCCTTCTAGATGTCACACATGTGCACTACATAAAAAGCGAGAGCAGAATACAATTCTTACCGCTGCTCACAATCTCTGATTCTCACATCTTTGAAGGCAACACCTTTTTAATGGTAGATTCAATCTCTCTGTTGACACCCATAGACCGCTGCTCTTGGAATCTTGCTTTGGCCTTGTAAAGGACTTTGTGTACTTCATCAAAATGAGGTCTTGTGGCACCTTTCGTATTCTCAATCCACTGCTCAACTTTCTTGTGTGGCCCAAGTATACGAATACGATCCTTCTCATCTAAAAGCTATAAACAACAAAATTAATTGCTAAAGACCCTATCTATCTTCAGAAAGAACACGTAAAAACTATCTAATCACCCAAAGCCACTCAATACAAATTTACCTCTAGTTGCATAAGTTCACAAACAAGGCTAAGATCTGCTATGGATGGTTGAAGACCTCCCATCAAGAACTTGCTATTCCCCTTGAGCCAAATAGACTCTATCTTTGACAAAGAGGAGGTCAGAAGTTTCTCAGCTTTTGCAGCTACTTCTGGATTCACTTTTACTCCAAGTGCAGGCCCAAGTACAGTATGTAGCATATATGTAGCTGAAGCGAGAAGCACCAGAAAGAACAAATTAACCCACAAACAATGGAAAGTCAGGCAAAAATTACATTGATATTCCATATGTCTGCATGTAACCAGTGACTGAAGGAATTCAACGACATAGAATGACCAGAAACCAAATTATATTTGATAGTTTATGCCAACTATTGCAAACAGATATGCATATACAAAAATACAAGCCATCCCAGAAAACAATATCTAGGACATCACCACAGCATGAATCACTACCCTATAGGGATTAATGTGATTGAAGGATTATATCACCAATTACAGTTTAATTCCATGCAGCAAGAGAATGATTACTATCAAATACAACAAAAGAAAAGGAAAGACTACTTATCAATAGGTATGACCAAAGAAAAGAAAAAGACTATATAAGAGTTAAATATCATTTGGATGCTGAATTTGGAGCACCTGCACCACCGCGTAAATTAGAGTGATGCCAATCCAACACTGAGTTAATTTTAGCTCTCCTAAAAAGATCAGCAGGATACCTGAAAGGATGAACAAGAAAATTTAATAAAAAAGAAGTGCAGAATTGAAATATTCACCTTAAGGCTATGTTTTGTAGTAAGGAGGAGGAGAGGGAAGGATGGGGAGGATATGGGGGACGGGGAGGAGATGGGGGACGGGGAGGTGAAAGGAGTGAGTGGATTATATTGATTCCTCATGTTGTTTGGTATGAAACGAAGGAAAGAGAGGATAGAGGATTTAAATGCAATTAAAAATTTATAAGTTAGTTATCATAATCCATCCAATATTGGAGGGGCTAGGATGGTTTCCCCATCCATCTGCTCAACCTCTCCATCCACCCATCCCTCCAACCAAACAACCACCATACTTCTCATTCCCCCACCACTCCCACTCCTTCCCCCTCCCTCAATCCCTCCACTAATCCCTCCTACCAAACAGGGGCTAAAAGTAGAATACAACATGATATTTTAAATGTATGAATGATCTTGCAAGTCGCAAATGATGGTACACAATCCAATATACAAAGGTAACCTAATCCACAAAGAAATTAGTACGTGTGTGTGTGTGTTTAGCTTCTGTTAGGATATAGAGATGAGTGTGTTTAGATGCTGTTAGGATATAGAGATGTCTTGGTTGCTGAGCTTCTCCAAGTTTTATTCTTATCTACACCTTAATGAGAAGAGTCCATTAAACCTTTTTTTACTTCTAATAAGGTAACAAGGTAAGAAAGTAACCAAAGAAACTTCTTGTTTTCTTGATACTGTAGGGTAATGAGATCAATATAGTACTCTCCATATTCCACAAGCATAACCAATGGCATTCAGTGAGCAACAGAGTAACACCACACAAATTTAAGTGCTTCTATTTGCAGAAAATGTAACTGCAACAAAGAAGTAGCCGAAACTTACCAATGATCTAATACTCCAGGAAATGCACAAGCAAGATAGATGAGAATTGCATGACTGTACAAGAAAAAAAAAACATTAAAGGAAAGGTTAAGAAAAATATAAATTGAGAGGAGCCTATATGGTCATAAAGTTTCTAAAAGCTGCATATCATATCAAAATGTAGAAAAGGTTGCAAGAAGCAGCACTTCTGGTCAACACTTGCAAAACTTTGAAACACAAACACCAAAAGTTACTAGACGCCATCCACAACAAATAGTCAATACCATACACAACTCAACCATTTTTTGTTTGATAAATGGCCTTTCTTCCATTGAAACCAATGCAGAAGAATTATATGAAGAGTAGAATAAAAACAAAACTCAAATCACTGGGGCACCACCTTTATAAAAATTGTCAATACAGAGTTCCATTATCAATATTTTAATAAAAAATTGTCAATACAGAGTTTCACTATCAAAATTTTAATCAATGTAAACCGTTGAAGATCCTATTTAATCAAGATGTGAAGGTCCATGCAATATGAGATTCAAACCAATCCAACTATCTTATAATCTCCTGAATAAGCAACATGGGTAAAAAACTAAACTTTAACAGTTTCTGGAGAAAAGCATTATTGGCCAATGATGGAGTGGAAATTTAAATAAACGAATTTATTACACTTGACTCGACTTGAATGGACTCTGACTCATAAACTCAAAATATGGAAGAAAAAAGGAATAGGAATGAAAAGAAAAATACCTTTCAAACAGCCTGAATCTTCCATCAACGATAGCAGGGACTTGTTTCATAGGGTTTATCTCTGAGTTAAACAGAAAGACAAGGAAAAGGAAAGTTTATGTCAAATTGAGAATCACATAGAAGACACCATCTTATCCATAAATGATACCTTAGGTTCATTACATCTAAACTAGAGGCCCCATCCATGCACGCATATTTTCTCCATATATAGTAATGAGTGTGCTATGGACATAAATATCCAACAGTATCTGCAAAATTTGATGTTTCCCCAACAACATAACCATTTACGGGCATATGTTTAAACCCATTTCACGAAATGGATTTTTCAGTTTAGTTAACACAGTTTTGCTATCTCTAAGCTCGAACTACAAATCCCACTTCACAGAAAGCTACAAAGAGTATGAAAGACCATACCTTTGTATTCAGGGGTCAAGTGTTGGCGTTTGGATATATCAATTCTGATCTCATCAAAATCTATACCATTTGCCCTATAATGCAAAATTCAAATTTCACAAATCCTAAATCACAAAAGAAAAGAAACAAAGAATTTAGAAGAAAAAAGAAAGACAAATAGATATGGAATTACTTGCAGAAGATTATAACAGCACGCGATGGTTGGGACATCCTATCTGCGTAAACTTTGAGCTTCATTTTCTTTATCGTTTGTGAATTTTCACTCTGTATCAGTCTACACCAGCGTTTCTTGCTTCCTCTATGATCTTATCCACTCCCACTATCCGACTATGGCTGAGGTCAGAGGTGGTAAGGCAACCATGGGGACGAGAGACAGGGAGGCATTTTGGGCTAGTTTCATAATTCGTAAGTAGTAGGCTTGGCCCATTTTTGGCTTGAAAGAGTGGGCTTGGCCTATAGTTCTTTCACATTCCTGTAGATTAGGCTACCCATTTTTACACAAATAGTGGGCTTGGCCCGTTGATATTTAATATTTAGAAAAATGGTCATAATAATAAAACTACAATATAAGAAAACAAATATTTGAAATTGTATTAGTTTATAAAAGTTTTTCCATAAATGAAAATATATATATATTTATTTATTATGTAGCCAAAAGAACTAATACGATTTAAAGAAAAACGAATTAAGTAACTTCATAACGAATAAATACTTACAATTTTTAATATAAAAAAAATAATTAGGAAGTTTAATTTTTTTAATGAATTAATTAATTAATATTCTCATTTCAAACTCTTACAACTAAATTTATTTTGGAGTGAAATGCAGAAAATGGTAAATATAAATATATATATATATATATATATATAGATATATATAAATCAAAGTCAAATTAAAGATGAGGACCACAAATAAATAAAGGAGCTGACTATCATCAAGTCCAAAGGTGGTGTACCATATGCATTAATTGACGAACCTCGAAAAATTCGAATCATCAGTAATCTGCGAGTTATGGCCCACGTGAATGGCCTCCATCGTTAATCCAAGCTGACCGTGTGATCGGATGGTGACCAATCATATTTTGTCTGATCTGACGTACGCCCACTCATAAATGATCACCGGCCCCACACCATGCAATTCCACGCTACCAACGGATGGGGCTCCCTGTTCCCACCCAGCTATCTGCCCTACCATGCTATCCGTTTACGTACCTAACCCTGTCCCTATTTTGATCTCTTTTCAAAACAAGAGATCATGGATTAGGTCCTATGCTAACAAAATGAAAACGCTTCTACTGTATCACTACCCCCCCCTACGAGAGACACAAAACCGGGAAAAACAAGCTGGACGTGTTGAAGAAACTGAACAGAAAAAAGGACCATTTTTTATTTGCTCTCTCTCTCTCTCTCTCTCTCTGCCAATCCCCATGCTATTACTGGAAACACTAATGGCTGGTTTAGCAGCAGACATTAATGGCATTGTGTCTATAAATTAATTGATAGTCCCATTTCCTTCTCTTTCTCTCTATCTTCCATTCTCGTTCTCTGTGCCCAGTCTTCTCTGCCTGAACACGGACACGTACTCTTATCTCTCTCTGAATTCGATGCTTCTTGTTTAATGGTGGAGGCACTACCAGTTGGAGATCTCGCCGAGATTTTGAAAATGGCGTAAAGCTTAGACTTTTCGCTTAAAAAACAAAGGTAAGAGCTAGTTTCTACACGTACACGTACAGCATGATCCTTTTACGGCTTTCTCTCTGATTTTTTTTGTCTTTCTTAATCGTTTATTATTTTTGTCCTTAATCTGGATTTGCTTTGTTAATTGGTTGTCGTTTGAGGGAAACAAACAAATTCACAGAGAAACTGTAGAAAAATGTTCTGAAACTTCCTTGTCCATTTATTTATTTATTTTTATGGTTTCTAGACGTTTAAACATGGTTCATGAAGATCTAGAACTTATTTTTTTAATTAATTGTGTTGGCTTTATGTGGCGTATAGTGGTGGAATCACCTGTGTAGGAAAGCTCTGAAGCTCATGTGTGTTAAGCGGGCATTCAGGATCTATTGCTTGCTTGAAGAATGGAGTGTCACATTCATCTACTGAAACTTAATTTTAATAATACTTGTTTGATAATTTAGACCCTTTTTCGGGGGAGTATTGCACGTGCTTATGCACAGGAAGTCTTTGATCTGTTCCCTTTCTTAATCGAACCCATGAAATTTGTTTTAATATAAATGCTACTTTTAGTAATATTTAAGTCAGTAGATTTCATTTTCATTTTATTTGTTGGCTCTATTTTATGCTAGTAATTAAATAATTATAACTCAATAGTTTAAGCAGAGAAAGATTTAAAAGGAAACAAAAAAATGTAACTTCTTGAGTTTGGACTCTGTTAGCTTTGTAGTTTTATGTCTCAAATTCAGTTTTTCATAAATGTGAGCTATTTTTTTTTTTTTTTTTCACTTCTAGTTTCCTTTTTCTCTGTTAGCTTTGTTAAATTTTTTTAACAAGTATTTCTAAGATAAACCATGCTTGTAATTTAAGCAAAAAACTTCATTATTCAAGGCTTTTAATTTTTTGAAGAAAAGCTTTCTGTTTGATCTACTACAATATTTAAATAATCTTTTTTCTGTTTTTCCAAACATGTTTTGGCATTAGTATTCAAAGAAATGTTTAGTTAACATCTATTTGTTTGACTTCTTAGTGCTGGGACTATTGAAAATAAAAGATCTGATTGTTCCTCTTCCTTTTGCATAGTTGTGAATTCTGATTCATTTTCTATTTTCTGGTGGCTGTGAATTGTGCTGGAGCCAACAGTTTTCATGTTTGAAGTTGTCTAGTGTTTCCTTAGTTGCTGTATCTAGTCCATATCCGCACATAGTTGGTGTTGCTTTTTGTATGGACTCTCCATGAACTTTCTTCAAAAAGTTATTTCATTCAGCTAGAGTAAAGAGGTGTTGCTTTATTATCTGGATGTTTTGCTTGCTTTTATTAAAACTTCAAGTACATTATTTATCTATCTGTTACAGGTTATTGCTATCAAATACACAAGCTAATACTTGTTCCTTGCTTTGTAGGTACCTGCAGTGTCTGTTTTCCCTTTTCTCAAGTGCGGAGATAAATCACCATGAACAACAACCTTAAGCTAGGTGTAGATGTGGTAAGTGCGCACAATCTGTTGCCTAAAGATGGTCAAGGTTCATCTAGTGCCTTTGTGGAGCTTTACTTCGATGGTCAGAGGTTTCGCACCACTATCAAAGAAAAGGATCTTAATCCTGTTTGGAATGAAAGCTTCTACTTCAACATTTTTGATCCTTCCAATCTCCACTTTCTCACTCTTGATGCATACATCTACAACAATGTCAGAACTACCAACTCCAGGTCATTCCTGGGTAAGATTAGTCTCACTGGGACTTCATTTGTTCCCTACTCTGATGCTGTTGTCTTGCATTACCCATTGGAAAAGCGTGGCATCTTTTCACGCGTGAGAGGAGAGCTCGGCCTAAAGGTTTATGTTACTGATGACCCATCTATAAAGTCCTCCACTCCAATCCCTGCTGTTGAGTCACTCCCAAATAAGGATCCAAACGTTATGCATATGCAAGGCCAAACAGTTCTGAACCCTGTCACAAACACTTTGTCTAGTAACAAAGTTGAGTCAAGGCATACATTTCATCATCTTCCTAATCCAAATCACCACGAACATCAGCATCATTCTTCTTCTCCAGAAGATATCCATCACGCAACAAAGTATGGGCTTAATGAGATGAAATCTGAACCACAGCCTCCAAAGCTAGTACGAATGTACTCTGAATCATCAGCACAACCTGTTGATTATGCACTTAAAGAGACCAGCCCTTTCCTTGGAGGTGGAAGAGTTGTTGGTGGTCGTGTCATTCATGGAGACAAGACAGCAAGCACGTATGATCTTGTTGAACGAATGTATTTTCTCTATGTAAGAGTTGTCAAGGCACGCGAGCTTCCTGCCATGGATGTTACTGGGAGTCTTGATCCATTTGTGGAGGTGAAAATTGGAAACTATAAAGGAATTACAAAGCATTTTGAGAAGAAGCAGAATCCAGAATGGAACCAGGTGTTTGCCTTTTCAAAAGATAGGATGCAAGCATCTGTACTAGAAGTTGTAATTAAGGACAAAGATCTGGTAAAAGATGACTTTGTGGGGATTGTAAGGTTTGATATCAATGAGGTTCCATTGCGAGTTCCACCAGACAGCCCTCTGGCTCCAGAGTGGTACAGGCTTGAGGATAAAAAGGGAGAAAAGATTAAGGGTGAGCTGATGCTTGCAGTCTGGATTGGTACCCAAGCAGATGAGGCTTTTTCTGATGCATGGCATTCTGATGCAGCTACGCCTATTGATGGACCACCATCCGCCTCCACAGTAATTCGTTCAAAGGTCTATCATGCACCAAGATTGTGGTATGTGCGTGTTAATGTTATCGAGGCACAAGACCTGGTCCCAACTGAGAAGAATCGTTTCCCTGACGTGTATGTCAAGGTACAGATAGGGCACCAGATTATGAAAACAAAACCAATTCAGGCTAGGAATTTGAATGCCCTCTGGAATGAAGATCTTTTGTTTGTTGCTGCTGAACCCTTTGAAGATCATCTGGTCCTTTCAGTTGAAGATCGTGTAGGTCCTGGCAAAGATGAAATCATTGGGAGAGTTATCTTACCACTAAATTCTATAGACAGGCGCGCTGATGACCGCATGATCCATTCCCGCTGGTTCAACCTGGAAAAGCCAGTTGCTGTAGATGTTGATCAATTGAAGAGGGAAAAGTTCTCTAGCCGAATTCATCTCCGAGTTTGTCTAGATGGAGGATATCATGTTCTTGATGAGTCAACTCATTATAGCAGTGATCTTCGCCCCACCGCCAAACAGCTCTGGAAGCCATCAATTGGAATTCTAGAACTTGGAATCTTGAATGCTGTAGGTCTCCATCCCATGAAAACACGTGATGGAAGAGGAACATCAGATACATATTGTGTTGCAAAGTATGGTCACAAGTGGGTCAGAACACGCACCCTTGTAGACAACCTCAGTCCAAAATACAATGAGCAGTACACTTGGGAAGTTTTTGATCCAGCTACAGTTCTTACTGTAGGCGTTTTTGACAACAGCCAAATGGGGGAAAAGGGTCCACATGGTAACAAGGACCTGAAAATTGGAAAGGTAAGGATTCGTATCTCAACACTCGAAACAGGCCGCATATATACGCACTCCTACCCTTTGCTGGTTCTCCACCCCACTGGTGTTAAGAAGATGGGAGAGTTGCACCTGGCAATACGGTTTTCATGCACATCCTTTGTAAACATGCTTTATGCATACTCAAAACCACTGCTGCCAAAAATGCACTATGTAAGGCCCTTCAGTGTTATGCAACTGGACATGCTGCGTCACCAAGCTGTGAACATAGTGGCAGCAAGGCTAGGTCGAGCAGAGCCACCACTTAGGAAGGAAGTGGTGGAATACATGTCTGATGTGGACTCACACCTATGGAGTATGCGTCGAAGCAAGGCAAACTTCTTTCGACTAATGACAGTCTTCTCTGGATTATTTGCTGTTGGGAAATGGCTTGGGGATATCTGCATGTGGAAGAATCCTATAACAACAGTGCTTGTTCATGTTCTATTTCTCATGCTCGTTTGTTTCCCAGAACTAATTTTGCCAACAGTCTTCCTTTATATGTTCCTCATAGGGGTATGGAACTTTCGCTACCGGCCAAGGTATCCTCCTCATATGAACACGAAGATTTCGCAAGCAGAGGCAGTACATCCTGACGAACTGGATGAGGAATTTGACACATTTCCATCAACCAGAAGTCCAGAGCTGGTGAGGATGAGATATGATCGGCTAAGAAGTGTGGCTGGTAGAATTCAGACAGTGGTAGGTGATGTAGCAACACAAGGAGAACGAATTCAGGCGCTTTTAAGCTGGAGAGATCCACGTGCTACAGCCATGTTTGTTACTTTCTGTCTCATAGCTGCCTTAGTACTCTATGTAACACCATTCCAGGTGATTGCGGCTTTAGCAGGGGTTTATGTCATGAGGCATCCTAGGTTTCGTCATAGGTTGCCATCGGTGCCCATCAACTTCTTCCGTAGATTGCCTTCTAGGACTGATAGTATGTTGTAGATTGAAGATTAACATGTGTTTCTGACTGGGGTACTGTTGCCACTTTGTAAGTGCATTTTCATCTTTATGATCATTTGTGTCTCTTCTTGTATTCTTGCTTACTAACTTGGCTGTAGAGTTGTTCTGTTAAGATACTAAAGGACCATGAATAATTTGTATCTTGGCTCTTTTAGCCTCATGCACGGAAGTAGAATAAGTTGTCAAAAGCAAGAAGTCATTCATTTTGAGGAGTACAACTGATGGTATTGTCATTTTGTTTCGATTGCAGAGCATAATATAATGCATACCATATTATATATGAGTTGGTTGATGACGCATATATTCCTTTCACTATAATAGTTTCCTCTACAAAAATTTTTGAAACTAATGCTTTTTTCATTCCATCACAACATTCCTACCCGATGTGAGTTAGCTTCCTGGCCATTGGTGGATTTTTGAAGTTTTCTTTTGGTCAGCTCCCGACAAGATGCTGACAGATCTCTACCACAATTTTCTAAAAATAAAATACTATGAACAGCTGCTGTTGAATTTTTTATCATTATTCAAAATTTTCTTTTTATTCTGGCAAAAATGTAGTATTGTTTTCTTGAAATAATGTTCGAATATGTATGATGAAGATATGTATACATCCAAATATAATACCTTCTATTGGAATATGCATGATGGTTTGGTAGATGACTCTGTGTCTGGGGCTATAAATTATTTATTTTGTGGATTCAACTGTATGTATAATAAAGAGAATCTAATTAATTCATTGCTTTTTCCACTTCCGAACAATATTGTTGACACATAAATATAAAAGATATATATAGCATGTCAACTAACAGAAACATGAACCCCCATAACACTAATTTTATGTCAATTTTTTTTTCTCTGTATAATCACGTTATTATATTACATGGAATCCTACTCCAACGTGCATACAAATTAGGCATGTACTACTTCTAATACGTGCTTCCATGTTCAACGACATTGATGGACATAATGCAACCTCACCCCCACTAGAAAACCAGAAGGCAAAGACATGTACAAACAGCATTCCCTCCATCAAAAATGGCCATTTCCGTGTCCAAAAGGAAATCCAAACCACCAAAGAAAGTAGCTGAGAAAAAATCTTTTTCTTTCTGTAATACAGTTCTATCTCGAATCCCTCTTGCCATTCTCTTACTGATACTCGTCTTCGTTTGGTCCTCCTCTACCACCATTATCTCTGGCAACAATGTTCATGTCTGTGTCTCCTCAAGAAAGCTCAACAATCTTTACTGTCTCTCTGCTGGTGCCCAGCCCAATTTCGATATCCCAGATATTCCAATACTCAGGAATAGTACTACTTCTAATATTATTAGTCCAACTACCAATCCTAATATCAGTGCCAAGAAAGAGATTGTTGAAGTTGTCAGAGATGACTCTGATCCAATTGTTAGAGATGTAGCTAATGAAGACACAGATGATGAGGTTGCCAATGCAGCGAAGGTGGTGGAAGAGCAAATGCGTGTGCACCGATCATGGACATCAGAGAATAGGATTAATCATGCAGGGTGTGATGGTAGGGGCATATTTGTCTATGATTTGCCATCGAAGTTCAACAAGGACTTGGTGGGTCAGTGCGGAGATGTGGTTCCATGGATGGATTTCTGCAAGCATTTTAACAACGAAGCACTGGGAGAGCCGATTCAAAACCTTGGAAAAGGATGGTACAGGACTCATCAGTATTCACTGGAGCCCATATTTCATGCAAGAGTTTTGAAACATCCTTGCAGGGTCTACAATGAGAACGAAGCCAAGCTCTTCTATGTCCCATTTTATGGTGGTTTAGATATTCTGAGATGGCATTTCAAGAATGTCTCTAATGATGTCAAGGACACTCTATCTTTGGAGCTGATAAAGTGGCTTGAGACACAAAGACCATGGGGTCGAAATTCAGGCAAAGATCATGTATTTGTGCTGGGAAAGATTTCATGGGATTTCAGGAGAAATGATGGGTCATGGGGTACCAGATTACTAGAGCTTGATCAAATGCAAAACCCAATAAAGCTTTTGATTGAACGACAACCATGGCACGCAAACGACATTGGGATTCCACATCCAACCTATTTCCACCCACAATCAGACGACGATATCATTGCTTGGCAAACCAAAATCATAAGCTCATACCGCAGACACCTTGTTAGCTTTGCTGGCGCAGATAGACCTGATGTGCCTGACAACATTAGGTCAATGCTAATCAAACAATGTACTTCAGCAGACCACCACAATTGCCAATTTCTCGACTGCAACTCAGGTGGGTGTGATGAGCCAGAGTCAGTGATCCAACTTTTCGTGGAGTCTGAGTTCTGCTTGCAGCCTCCAGGAGATAGCCCAACTAGAAAATCTGTGTTTGATTCTTTAGTATCAGGTTGCATACCAGTACTATTTGATCCATTCACAGCTTATTACCAATATCCATGGCATCTACCAGAGGATCATGGAAGATACTCTGTGTTTGTGGACCAAAAAGATGTGAAGGAAATGAAGGTCAATGTGGTGCAGAAGCTGATGCAGATTTCTTTGAAGGACAGAGACGAATTGAGAAGGCATATAGTGTACGAGTTGTTACCTGGTTTGGTGTATGGGGATCCAAATTCTCAGCTTGACAAATTTCAGGATGCGTTTTCTATTACCATGAGTCATCTCCTAGAAAGAGTAAATAGATTGGAATGATTATACTCTCTGTTGCTTGATGTTATGGAGCAACCTGGTGTAAAAATATACAAGTCTATTTCATAATTGACCAAAAATTATTTATTCTTATTTTGCATGGGATTTGTTTCCTTCTCAAGTAAAATATCAAAAAGAAAATGATGACGTCACCAATGACGAATTAGTGTCTGTTTTCTTTTGGATTTCTTCCTTCTCAGAGTTTCCATTTCTGTATTTAGCCATGAACATGGCGAGCATGCAATTTGTCATGGTCTACAAGTACTTCCTATAAAAGGAATTACAATTCCTTACTTGTGTCACACGCGAACAGAGGTACGTCTGGGTCTGAAATGAAATATTCCATCAAAACGGTGCGTAAGGTGGTGACGAGCCCAAGTTTGCGTCCAAACCCAAAAGTCCAAAGATGTTACTTTTTAGCATGAAAGACAAACAACAAAGCCCATATTTTTCAAACCAAGCCCAAATATCCCATTCACACAGTTCGCACCATCACCGTTCGATCACTATTCAATTCCGTGACGCGTTCCCTGATGCAACGATCGTAGCCGTCCGTCCAGCCGCCTCTCCCGGACGACACATGGTCAAAGTCCGTGCCACGTGTAGATCCAGCGATTTTCCACGTGTATGCTGGCGTTTTCACAATTAATCTTTATAGGCTGGTTGTTTCCAAGAGTTATCGCATAAGCACACGGGTGGTGGGGTCTGATTCTCCGAACGCTATAAATTGAGTGTTTCCGATGCTCTCTTCTTCAAGTCGCCTCTTCCACAAAAACCTTATTAGTGTCTGTGCCATTTCTGCTTCTCTTCAATTTTCTAAGCGAATCTCGTGCAATTCCAAGCTAACCCTTTTCACTCCTCGGCGAGTTTCATCCTTTACTTCGTGTTATCCAACTATCCAACCTCGTTTTGCGAGACCCGTGTGGTGTTCCTTGCGATACGAGCATACAATGGCCAGTCAGTCCAAGACCGGATCTATCCACGACTTCACCGTTAAGGTTTGTTCCACTGCTTTTTTTTGATGTTTCATTAGATGCTTAATTTATGGTTTGTTTGAATTGTTGCCCTTTTAATTGTTCATGTGGACTTGTTAATTTCTGAAAATTGCGATCACTGTTTAAATTTTGATTTTTTTTTTTTATTTAATTTGGGCTTTAGAAAAGTTAAAAGCTTACTTCGACTTAACTGAAGTTCTCGCTGTTTGTTTTTTGGAAATATATGATGGCGATGGATGTTTAGGAAAAAAATTTATTTGTATAATTGACATTCCTCGTTAATGTTTTTCAATCACTTACAATTTTATTCGCTTTCTGAATTCAAACAGAGGGAAAGTTCCATGCTTTGTTACAGAGGTTGAACTTAACCAATTAGATTGACACTCTATCAGTGGTAGCTTATATTATCTTGACAGAATTTTCTCAGAAGAATTTGCTTTCTTTGTTAATCTTTTCAATCACTTATAGTTTTATTTTCTTTCTGAATCGAAACAAATTGTAAGTTTGATGCTTTATTAAAAAAAATTGGATATGGTATTTATATTCTTTTGACCAAAGAGTCACCCTCATTCAGTGGTAGCTCATATTCTTTATACAATTATACTCAAATAATGCAGAGAATGTCCGGCAGGAAAGTCTTTTCTGGATTTTCTTGTTTGGGAGAACTCCATTTTGTATAGTTCTTGTGGAGCTAACTTTCTTCTGATTCTTTGATTAGTTGTCTTATTCATAGACGGGATACTTACTGAACCTATTTTTCTGTCTGCAGGATGCCAAGGGAAATGATGTCGATCTCAGCATCTATAAGGGGAAGGTTCTCTTGATTGTCAATGTTGCATCACAATGGTAAGCTTTAGATTTTTATACCTGAAATTCACTCTTCCAGTGTTTGGCTATACCTCCTATTTGGAGGAGAATCAGGGATTGGGCTGTGTGGTAACTGTTGATTCAATTTTGAGGCTCTACATTTATATGAATATCTTCATTTTTCATTGAAGTTAGCTTAGTTACAACCTGTGTTTTTGAATTTTATTGTTTGTTAACAGTTTGTTTTTCTATTTTTGATGCAGTGGCTTGACCAATTCAAACTACACTGAGCTTCACCAGTTGTATGAGAAATACAAAAACCAAGGTTTGTATTACTACCATCTTATGTTAATGAATTTTGTTATCTCTCTCTCATGGTATGATAACTATTCATGCTATTGGATGAATTAGATTAATATTAGGAATCACTTTCCTTGTCAGATTTATGTAGTTTTTGTAGGGTATTACTATGAGATCTGTTGGCGCCTCTTTCTTTTTTGTGGGTTTTTGCTATCTTTGTTTGGGACACATGAGGATTAATTCTCTATTCTGGCCATATGTAGGACTGGAAATTCTGGCATTCCCATGTAATCAGTTTGGAGCTCAGGAGCCAGGAAGCAATGAAGAGATCGTAGAGTTTGCTTGCACTCGCTTTAAGGCTGAGTATCCCATCTTTGATAAGGTAAGAGCTGCATGTTATACCATTGAGTTCCTGATATAAGGATTGCCAAAAAAATCTGACTTTCAACTGCATGGTCGAAGTGATGGAAAAATCTCAAATTCTGCTTTGAATTTAGGTGGATGTGAATGGGAATAATGCTGCTCCAATCTATAAGTTCTTGAAGTCAAGCAAAGGTGGACTCTTTGGGGACGGTATCAAATGGAACTTCACCAAGTTTCTTGTTGACAAAGATGGAAATGTTGTTGACCGCTATGCCCCCACAACCTCTCCACTTAGCATTGAGGTAGTAAAACTCCCTCATGCCCATTATAATCTAGATTCATTTCGTTTGAAGAGTTTCTGTTTACTACTTTACCTGATAACTAACAGAAAGCTGTGGCTTCTTTCTTTTGCTTTTTTGTCTGCAGAAGGATATAAAGAAACTTCTAGGAGTTGCATGAGTCAGCTCTTGAAAATTAGAGTAATAGTATGAATAAAGCATTGCAATGAGCAACTCCGAATGTGTTTCCCTACTAGTGAACATATACTAAAGTTGTACTTAAATTGTGTGTTTAGTAAAAGCAGTACCTTTTGTTCAATGAAAAGCTTCGTTGTTATGGTCTCCGAGTTCATCTGCGTTCCTACCTTCCTACCCCAGTTAGTTTTCGCATGAATCTCTTAAACTACCACCAAAATGGCTTGTGAAATCTGGAAACAGTTTTTTTTCAGTTTATAAAGAGTGGCCACAGAGTATTTACTACAATCTTTCCATCAAAGAAAAGAAATATTACCCTGCATACTCACTGTATTCAACTTCAAATAGTTTGTTTATATAAACTACTTGAAAAGTGTTTAATGAAGTATATAACTCATAGCAGAGGGTACAACTTATCAATGTGTAATTGGATAAAATCTCTCTCTATATGTATTCAAAAAACAAAGAATATATATATGTATATTTATATATATTTTTTATTCGAATGAGATGAGTAGAAATATTCCTATTAAATTATCCTTTTCTGAGAAAGCAACATGAAAACGTAGTTTCTTTTCGCGTGTTTAAGCGGAATCAGAATCAGACATGAATTGAAACCGCAGTTTCTTGTAGCGTTTCTGAAGGAACTAGTGTGGGTCACTTAAACAAGCGTGGTATTTAAGCACGAGTGTAGGACTGGATGGGAGCTTCGAAGTCAAAACTCAAACCTTTATATCAATTTCCCTACCAAATACCGGGTTCTGTGGACCTATTATCTGCTGCTTTTCTCATTGAACTAGCACTTCTTCGCAGTTTAGACCAGATATAGGATGGCAAGCCAAGCCACAGTCTGGGAAACAATCTACGACTTCACTGTAAAGGTTAGTCTATTGCAACAAGCTAACAATCCTAAACTATTCGTATGGACTTTTTCTGTTTATGGGTCTGAAATTATTTCTTTAAAAAATTAAGCTTTTTTCAAAAACATCGGTGTTTTGAGTATTTCACCGTGGTTATATTCTGTTGAAAATACACTATGAGTAGAGAATCTAAGGGAAGAAAGGAAACATTTTGATTGTAGTGTGCAGTACTATGTGTGCAAATGATTCTGTGGTTGGGATTGTAGAGAAGAACTTTCTGGATTTGGAAGGGTGATGGAAGTTTAACACAACGCCTATTGTTTGGTGAAGACATATAATTCCCACTTTGTTCCCACTTATAGACTCCAACGCTCCTCCCACACTTAGAATTTTTAAACAAAAAAGCGAGATCTTTTGATTGTGTATGTAGGATAAGATGATAAATAGTTAGTTGTCCTAAAAGTTTGATATGTTAGAATATATGGTAAGCTATATATTGATAGCTGCATCTGAAATCGCGGAACCATTCTTGTTGGTGGGTTCTTTTGCATCAAGTATGTGCTTGATCTGAGAGAACAGGAGGAAGATGGTTGGGTAAATGACAGTTTACGTGTAGATTTCTATGTGCTCTTTGTCTTCCTGGGTTAAATCATCTACAACCTTTTTTTTTTCAGAATTTATGGGGTCAAGGACTTTAGGCTGTGTCTTTTCTTGTAGTAAATGCCGTACTGGCTAAGGTAGATGTGCTCTTTGAAGTAAATCACCTTCTATGGTGATAAATGTCACATAGGTTAGGTTCATACCATCCTGTATTTAGCATTGCTCTACTATTCTATATATGATGGTTTATTTTATTTTATTACATGCACAGGATGCCAAGGGAAACGATATAAATCTCTCTACTTACAAGGGAAAAGTTTTGCTCATTGTCAATGTTGCGTCTAAATGGTATTCCTGCTCTTCCTCCCTTCCGTATACTCACATGGTGATTATATATCTTTTGTATTCACTACTGTTTTTGTTTTGTTGATCTTGGCAGTGGAATGACCAACTCAAATTACACAGAGCTTAATCAGTTATATGAGAAGTATAAAGATCGTGGTTTGCATCTTTAACCTATGTTCTTTCTAAAGCTTATCATTTCAACAATCCTTTTATTACTGTAGCATAATGGCTAGGTGAAAAATTCATCAAAACTGAAGTTTCAGAAATATTGTTCATCAACATGTAGACTGCGTGCTTTACTTTGAATCTCTCTCTTACTCTCTGGTGAAAATTACATGCATATCAGTAGCTTGTCTCTTTTGTAGTTTGAATTTTAGAATATCATTAGCTGAGGGACTTACTCAATTAATGATAATAAGTTCTTTTATGATGATAGATGTATTATGAGTAGTTTAATGTTTTTGTATCTGCAAGTTTAATTAACACATTCATAGTTGTTGATCCCCTTCAATAATCTACTGGATGCATAATGCAGGCTTGGAGATACTGGCATTTCCATGTAACCAGTTTGGTGAGGAGGAACCAGGAAGTAATGAACAGATTACAGAGTTTGTCTGCACTCGTTTCAAATCAGAATTTCCCATATTTGACAAGGTAGACCCACAAGTTATCTGATGATGATTCTGTTGATGGGTCATTCCAAACACCAACGGATCTATAGTCATCTTCTTGTGCCTTTAGACGTGTTGAGAACCTGTACTTACAAGTGAAATTTTAATTTCACTAACAAGTATGATACTTTGTCTATGCTGTATTAGATTGAAGTAAATGGTGAAAATGCTGCTCCAGTATACAAGTTTTTGAAGTCAGGCAAATGGGGAATTTTCGGGGATGATATCCAATGGAACTTTGCCAAGTTTTTGGTTGACAAGGATGGAAAAGTTGTTGAGCGTTATTATCCCACAACTTCTCCTCTTACTATTGAGGTAATTAAAACCTCAAGTGTCTGAATCTCCATGTTTGTTAAGGTTATAGTTGTTGATTATCATTATGTTATGTGGGATTCATCCAGTTTTGTGATGTTACTGCAGCATGACATAAAGAAGCTCTTGGGAATTTCATGACTACTGAGATACATATGAAGGCTTTTGCTGTAAATTCTTATAATAAGCTCCTTTTGTGAGTGGTTGTGAGCCGATGGCACTTGTTTTGTTGAGGTTGTAGTAGATACCATAATAATCATGTATAAAGGTTACAAATGCAAGCCATTATATTCCGTATGTTTAATATGTGAATTATGATATTTCATATCATGTTCCCTCTTTCTATATCTTCCTGCAATATGAATAACATCATGCAACGTGTTATTTTCGTATAAAAATAAAAATGTTGAAGGGGTTGATTGCTTGATTCCCATAACCAAGCTAATTTAAAGCAAAACCCACGAATGAAGAAGGAAAGGAAATTTGATAAGGGATTTCCGATAATGTTTTGTTCTTATAATTTTCTTCTTTCGTACAAATAATTTTCTCTTCTATTATTGTTCCAACCATCTAAAACGGAAAGATTTTGGGCACAATTTAAACAGTAGCTTAAAGACTGGCTCTCATTGTGTGATCCAGCAGATGTTTCTTAATAGTCATGTACAAAATGGATGTGGAAATTGACACATTCTAGGCGCTCTTAACAGATGAAGAAGAAACTCATTGGATAGAGCTTGAAAAACTACAATGGTTAAAATAGTTGCAAGAAATTCATGTCCAAAGAAAGTTTGACAGGAGACAAAAGTACCTTAGGCTACAAATGAGTTGTATCATAATCTTCAAAATATGCGAAAACTTCATCAACAAGTTAACATTGTTACTTGAACATAAAAATGATGGATTTGTTACAGGATATGTTAGCACAAACCTGTTACCCACTGGTGGGCGAACATAATCACAAAAGTTACAAATTCTCACAGATCCAGTTCATTTACAACAACACATATATACAAAGTTGCCAATGTGTCTGTTGCAGCAGCATATTTTCATCCACGCGTTAAGTCAATACCAGTATGGGGGTTCCTTAAATTAACCGCCCGCGAACCAGGCCAAATTCCTGTTGCAGAGGGAGTATAATCCTGAGTAGGAGGAGCACTAGATGGCGCTGTTAATTTATCACTATGCTGACGCCCGGAACCCTCTTCACTTTTGGGGCCAGTCAATAACCTGGGCTTGGTCTTGGAACTTCCATATACGAAACTGCAAACTACTATCTGCAACAAGCAACATTTCTATTACGATTAGAATATACAAGATGTTTTAACATTCTTTTACCATTTTGAAATATAAAAGGTCAATCTACTAACACACCACACAACACAAGTGCATTTCTATAATACACCCTCTTACCTTAACCACCTTATCTAAAGTGGTTATACTTCAAATATATAAAGCAACAAATGACCATGCATCATACATCTCCTAATCTCATACAATCTCTTGCAAGTATGAGCACATGATCAATTTATCAAAACTAGAAAGGAAGAGTGAAATCCAGAGCAGTAAACAAAGTACCTGGACCGGGCTAGCTGCAATAAGCATTGCCACACCACCACCAACAACATGACCATCGGGACTAGAAAGGGAAACGCTTACACCTCCTGTTCGATTGCGAGGACCACCATCCTCAGCAACCAAGTAAGAACCTGACAAGCACAATATCTGGAAACGTCCCTGCAAAGTCATAACAACAATTGAGTTTCCTTTAAGCTGTTTAAAAAGCTTGTTAAAAAATGAATGAATGGTAAACTCTTGTAAAAGGTATAGGAAGAAAGAATAACCTAAAAGCTTGTTATCAAAAATTTGATAAGGGCCAAAATTTAGACAAGTAAATGTTAAGAGGTGAAACAAAGAATAACATTCATCATTTAGCAGTGAGTTATCCAACTAAAAAGTTAATCTGACCTACAAAAGTATTCATATTAACAAGTGAATATCAAAATACGACTATAAACCAAGCCCTTGCAAGATTCTCCCTGGCATCCATGCCATCATTGGTTTTTCATTTTTGTGTGTTTATCGGTGTCTAATTAACCATTCCGTAAGAACCCTTTGAAATGTTTTAAGAAGGAACATCAACAAACTATTTGGACCATGCAGCAAATAATAAAAACACATTACAGAATACAAAAAGGACTTTAAAATCTAAAACATGTCCATTATCACCCAATTTCACACTAACTCTAATCTATAGAACCCTACAACAACTGCTCATCCAATAATCTTTAGTGCCCACAAAATCAAAATCTCCTCAAAACATGATTATACTCACTAAAGCCCCTGTAGCCGAGCAACTTTCAAACCTAACCGCAACTCAACCTTATACAACTAAAACGCTTGACCTTATTAGACAAGTAAGCAAAATATCAACTTCTAGCTAATGGTATAGATTTCAGAAGCATTCGTTTACAGTAACTAATGACAGTATACACATGATAACATTCAAATTATAGTAAACAAACCAATTTCTACTATAAATGATTCTACGAGTAATCGAATGGACCACATTAGCCACACAAAAACAAACCAAGCTGTAACAAGGACTAATATGGTTTACAGAACATGTATTCATATTCAGAAAGAAGAAAATATGCAACCTCATATGTGACATTGATGCCAGTAGATGCAGGCTGCCGTAAAGTAACAGAAGACACAATACCACTGCCTGACAAGATGCAAAGAGCCCTTGGCCTTTGTTGTGAGAAAGACAATAGTTTTGCAACAATGTCCTGCAAAGAGAAAAGAAAATATCTTTTTAATACTAAAAGAATGACAATAGGTTTGCTACCATAAACTGCAAAGCTTAAATAATTATCCATTTGATACAGAAGAGAAAAAACACAATATGAAAATTGAGCAGAAACTCAACACTAAATAAACTAAGCTTCAAATACTAATTTCAAGCAAGAAATTTAACACCCGTGTTTGACTTAAGAGCTACTATTTAAGTGCGGAATCATTATAGAAGTGGGATGACATAAGCATTGATGTGTGCAAGCAGAAGGTTGACGTGTATATTAAAGATTCAAAGCAATGTGTTTGTGTGGCATTCTGTATTAATCCACATGGTAGCTACACTACTGTATACCAACTTCTAACAATATCAATGAAGCTTTTGCATAACAACAGCCAACATAAGAAAGCAACTATACTAAAGTAAAGCTCTACACATTTCACCAAAGCATCAGTCTTATTTCTTAAACCTTCAACATTCAGAATCCATTTCATAAACAACATTAGAAACCATAATAAGTTCTACCACCGTATAGAAAGCAACCATATCAGAATGGTAAAGCACAAACACTTATTCATCTCTGGCATTTTTATTTTTTTTTTGGTTTAAAGAGAAGGGAAATTTTGTATTGCCACAACATTTGTGCACAGGCCAGGTGATGCTAAGGCAAAACTGATGAATAACACAAACTTTTAACTCTTCATATAGGACATTTTTTACCCTAAAATATCAGAGCATCATTGTTGAGCCGGTGACAGCAAATTGTCTGTGCATCATACTTCAGCTGTCATACCATAAGAATACATATACATAGCGTACCTCTCCGACTCCAATGGTAATAACATGTGGTGAAAAGGCCAATCCAGCTGAGCTATTCATCCAATCACCTAACAAAAAGAAATTTAACAGAAGAAAATTGATAAAAGATATAAACAGGAGTACATGCATAAACAAATATTCTGCAAACAAACTCTTTTTCACAACTCATAAACATGTTAGAAAATGTTTGTGCTAATCCATTGTTCAATTCAAGGATATCATCCACAATAAACGAAGTTCCACCCAAAAAGAATATTAATACAACTAGCACGAGCTAATAACCAGCATTCAGAGAGATATGTAGTAAATGCATTATATCCAAACGCAATACTGGGGCAACACAAATATAAAATTAGCAGAACACTTGATTTACAAAAATGTATCAAAATTTGCAAAATTTACCAAGAGCAGCTAATTGTTGTTTCCTCCCAGACCCAGGCGGCCGCCCTCTACTCCGTTTATTGGTCGGTGTGGTTGAACCCGGTGTAAAATTAGGAGTGGCAGACATGGGTGATAATCCCAACGAAACCGGCCCATCAGGACCATATTTCCGAGGTCTCCCTCTTTTCTTCTTGACAGGCTCACCTGAAGAAGGTACTCCAGGAGACGCTCCCATTCTAATGCCATGAGGAAAACTGGCACGCGAAGGCTCTATTGAGAATGTTGATCCAATAGAACCACCTCGGACATTGGACTGAGATGGAAAGCTTGTGTTTGACAACGGTCTGAAGCCAGGTGCTACATGCAGTCCACCAGTCTGTGATCCAGACCCAGAACCACCAACTCCTCCCCTATGTATGTAATATGAAGCTGACCCAGACAATGCCATAGCTTCTCTCCCATCCATGCATTTAATAAGCAATTAGTCAGAGAAAGACTAGAGTTTTTTTAGGTATTCTAATCGCCTAAGATTGTGTTTGAAAACCCCTTCACAATGTTAAATCTTCAAATATACCAAAGATCACTATCTACCACCCAGAGTCCAAGCACAATGGAGACTTTAAACCAGTTTTACGGGCTAATTCTTCAAATGCAGAAAAAGCTTGCAAAAGCAACAAACTTTGGGTTAATAGAGGGGAAAGCGATCCTTTTAACCTAAATTTCAAAAACGAAAAACCATGAACATTCTAAGAAGAGGGTTTTACAAGGGTTTTTCTCCAAGTGAGAAAAATCTCATGACTCGAATAAAATTTTTGTACTTTACCCACAAAAACAAGAAATGAAATGAAACGAAGCTAAGGCTTGAACAGTCGCTGCACCATAAACCCCGTACTTAAAGTACTCGGAATAAATGTAGAAAACCCAGAAGCTCACAGAGCTAGAGAAAGCCGAGCAGAACAATCTGGCAGCTCTTGAATCATGCTTGAACACAGAAGAAAAACAAAACCCTAGATTTGAAATCTAGGGTTTTGACAAGAAAAATGCAGCAGGAAGTGGAAAAGGAGGAAAAAAAAAAGAAAAAGAAAAAGAAAAGAAAGAAAGTGAGGAAAAAGACAAAAGAAAGAAGAGGGGGGGGGGAGTAGGAGGAAATGAATTGAAAATAAGAGCTTTTGAATTAAAGAGGGGCTTGTGTTTGTGTTTGTGTGTGTGTGTGTGTGGGTGTGAACTGTGAGCTACTATCAAAGTTGAGACCTTTTTCCCTTTCTTTATCGAATAGTAGTCAAGAGATGGTGTGGTGTATCTGACTATGAGAAAAGAAAAACTAATGGTATTGAAGGGACAGTGTGTGGCCTACCAAAGTACCAACTTACAAGTCCTTATCAGATTGCCATTTCTTAGGGCAGTGAGCCCCTTCTCTCTCTCTCTCTCCCCCCCTTGCCTATCTGTAACTCTTTTCCTGTACTTTTTGCTGGTTTATTTTCACTATTGCTACTCTGATGTGAACAGTGTTGTGAGAAAAAAAGATGGGTTTTCTTTTTTCATTTTCTTTTTTTTTCTTTTTTGCTGAAAGTGATGGAGTCTGGTCCAGAGACGATCTCAAGAGAAACAAACAAGATTCAAATATTTAAAAATGCAAAAGAACTCAAAATAAGTGTAAATCTATATATTTTGTGAATAATAATAATAATATACTTCTTTTTGTCTGTAGTAATATATTATTTAGTTTAAGGATTTCCCAAAAATAATAATAATAATAATAAAGGAAAATAGATGGCGACGTTTTTTCTTTATTTGGTATTTTCTCTGAGAAATCTATGTGATTATCACATGGAACATTTGCTGAAGAACTTAAAGAAAAGGACATTGTCTAAATACTGTCCTGTAATTACATTGAACGGTGTCATTTCTTGATTGTGGAATGCAATTATGAGCCTGAATTTTTGTTAAATGCATGGCTCAAATCTTATAGTGATGCGAATGGGTATTTTGATGATGAACTCAGGGTCATATGCTTGGAATACTTGACGACTAAACCAACCAGCCTGGTCATTCGTCACCCTGCACACACACACTTTTTTTTTTTTTTTTGATGAATCCTGCACACACACTTGCTCATACACATGTACATAATTAATAATTTTGACGATGCTATCAGTCAGTACTCAGGACAGAGACGACAACTAGGGTCCACACCTATCTTTTTAGATTACAGTATAATTAACTTGCTATATTATATTTTAGTGTACTGATTGCATTTGAAGGCAATAACTGAATTTTTACAATAGAGTTGCAATTTAAAATTTGAAAACCACAGTTTACTACCATGTATTTCAACAGGTGTACCTTATGCTTCAAGTGTACCTAACAATGCCTCAAGTGTACCTCACATCAAAACTGAAATATCAAATAGATTTTGTTTTTTATATAAAAATATATATAATATGTACTTTTTTTTTTGTGGTAAAAGTATATAATATGTACTTGTTCGGTTCAATTTTTCTTTTCTTATTTTTTGGTGAATATTCAGTTCGAAATTATGGGTAATTTCGTCATTGGCTACTTATAATTAAAAGAAAACTAAAATATAGTTTTAACCAGAGTCAAAGAAAATAGTTTTAGTCAATAATGTGTCTTGAACAGACTAAGGTGGGCTTGAGACCCAATTTGGCATTTGAATGGGCTTAAATATAAAATAGGCTTTGAACCACAAAGCTGTTCTCAACAGACTGAACATGGGCTGGGACCAATTACAATACGTTAAACATAATAAATGATTGAATGTGAACATATAAATTTTATATTTTTTACAAAAAAAAAAAATGCTTATTGTATATAAAGCTTTTGGTCAATTGGTATAAAACACACAATGCTTTTTATTTTTCTTGGGACGAAAACCTGGTAATGTATATTTTGCCTAAAAAAATGTTATTAACTTTAAAATAAAATTTGTTTTCCCTTCTTTGTGGAGCCCTGAGCACACCTAAAAGCGTTTGCTCGGTCATACAATTTAGCTTGGCACCCTTAAATCAATAAGGTAAGGATTTCAAAATGGCAGTCTATTATGCAAACTCCAAAATATTTAATTGGCACATGAAAACATATAAATTAGTTTTTTTATTTATTTACATTCATTATCCACCTTGGTCGTCAATACCTTGTGTGTCAAGGCATTCCAATTCTTTTCTGTTCACATAATCCAAATACCCCTGTGGAAGGAGAATATATGAGTACCAATAAGCTTAAAAAAAACTGGTTGAAATTGAAGCTAAAACTTCAATACCCCATTACTGTTCTTTAATATTTGTCTAATTAAACAAACTCATAAAGGAACAAACAATAATAATTTGACTGCCCTAAAAGGTTAAACCTTTGATTCAATCACATGGAATAGATTAGATGAATAGTTATAAAAACATCACCTGAAGAATGTTGACGGCAGCAAATTTGTCAAGAATTCCCTTGGACTGAACTGGATGCACATGCAACGACTTCAACAAAAACTCTACATTCTGTGAATAATTCATTTATGGTTTCAGGCCAAAACCATGAGCTAGTTTTATGCCAATAAAATACAAAGCTTTCAACATACCTTGGAGCTAAAGGACTCGTCCCAATAAGTGTATTTAACCCCTTCAAGTTTGTTCGTTGAACAGAGCTCGTCTAAGAAGAGCTTCACTTGCACAGCCTGAAAACACAGAAGCAGTCATCAGTTCATATTGATAAATGACTATCCTAGTGTTGAGGGTACAAACAACGCACATCAACAACGCTGCGCGATGGTCTATCAAAAGGGTAACCCACCACGAATCCCGCCAGAGAAAGGTCGGATATCTGCGTACAAAACATAAGCAGGTTATGACTCACTTATTCACAAGGATTACTTCTAAAAAGTTGAGAAAGAAACCCACCAGGCACTTATTTTAAAGAAAAACATTCTCTTTACTTCCTTAACACACGTTCAATTACTACAATCCACAGCAATCATAGAACATTTTTCATCAAACAATCAATATATTATTGACACGGTCAATTTTTTCTTCAGCACAGCTACCAGCATTTGTAAACTTAGACGAAGTTACTAATAAGGATTGAGAAAGAAACTCACAAACCCACAGCAATACCAAACTAAGCCTAAGTTACTGACAAAGGATTGAGAAAGAAACTCACCAGGCACTTAAAATCCTCAGCCATAAGAGGAATATTGGATTTCTTCCTAAGCAGAACACTGTAGCAATGGAGAAAGAAGCTAACATTTGTTAATTATATAGATTTTGATGGGCTGAAGCATAAATCTAATAATAAATTTCCAAACAACCTTAGAGGTGATGCAATTTTGTTATGTCGGTCGGAAACAGCCAACCCAACGTACTTGTCGCCCACGTCCAATCCAAGCAACCTCCCTTGTCTTAGCGAGTTGGTCTCGAGCAAGTCTTGGAACAGCCTCAAGGGCTTCACGTACCTCATATCTGAATTACTACCTACAGCTATGACTAAACGGGGTTGGAATCTGCCCACTCCTTTTCTCAAAACATAAATAGCACATCTCTGTCCATCTTAAAGAATGAACTTCAGCGAAGCATTTACGCAAACAGGTAGTTCGCAGAAGGCCCTGGTCTGTTTGTCTTCGCTTATTGAGCAACAAAGGAAGTAGTCTATACACTGTCGGAGACTGACCCACCCTTTTTCTCAGGATATAAACAAATACATCTGTGTTCACCTTAAAAAATTGAACTTCAGTGAAAGCGTCTACGCAAACACGTACTTTGCAGAAGGACCCGAGGCAGGTATTGCCTGTACTAGATCGAGAAAGGTGTTTTAGTCGATTGTGCGACTGCTGTTATGTTGACTGCGAAAATGCCTGAGAGAAAGAGACCCCGACCAAACACCCCATTTTCTCTACAGATTATTTTTATTAAAAATATAATTCTCAAAATGAAGGTTATTATCCATATTCAAAAGAATATATAAGAATATAAGTTTAAGATTGTACATTGTACAATTAATTTCGTACAATTTTAATCAGTACCACTGTGAGAATCTAAATATAACGGCAATTCTTGTAATTATCTCATAACATATAATTATACGAAATTAATTGATGGGGAAAATATGAAGAAAAAAAAAGGCTCTTAAAAGTGTTGTTATCTTTCCCATGAATCATGTAGAATTATAGTTCTAATTTTTTCACTCTTCTTAATAGAAAGCTGGGACTGAAAAAACACAGCACTAGAATTGAGCAAATGAAGAACAATTCTCAAAAATTCACATTCTCCCAGGTAACTAAGACAATGAAGAATGTTAAATATATTTTCTTTCTTCCGCTTATTGCTTTAAGGAATTGGAACAGATCAGAGTAAGAATCAATGGAATAAATTTAATGACTAATGACTATTTTTTATTTTTTACTTTTTCTTTTGGCTTAATGTCTCAATGGTGTAAATGGAAAAGTTGAGAAAGAGTTTGAAGCTCTGAACGCTTTTTAGCTGCCCTTCTGAAGGGCTTCCGATTTCGCCACCATAGCCGTTCGATCCCACCATTACACCTGCTAATGCCGTTGACTTCTGTAATGGCAAACACTGTTTGTGTTGGGCTCGAGTCTGCAATTTTGGGATTCTTCCTCTGCTGCTTTGTGTGCCGAGGAGATGGCGTTTTCGGCTCTACCGATTTGGCATCAGTTGATCTGTTGAATCAGAGTATAGAAAAACCAATCAATTTTATAACATTAAGAGACAAGGGAGAAGATAAAAGATGTAAATGACAGCAGAAAATAAACACAAGGCATATATCATTTTACTTTAGTTACAAGTCACAGAGAAAACTAAGAGCAACTCTGGCAAGAAATACTTGAACAGCCAGCTCAAATAAGGGATGAGGAAATTCAGGTTACAGAAAGGGGAGAAGAAATAAAACTGAAGTTCATTCCCACTACCATTTATTTGTTTTTTTTCTCACAGAAAACACCCAATCCCAATGAAATACCCTATTAACTTTCTAAGATTAAATCCTCTCAGAAAAGAAACCTCAGTCAGACATGAATACTTGTAATGTGTAGTCTATATATTGCGAGAGAAAGAGAATATAAAGAAACAATCAGAAGAAATCGTATAGAACACTGCTGACCTCTCATGATCCACCAACGGTCTCAAGAACTCTTCTTTTTGAGGATCACATGCAGGGCAGATGTAGATCTTTGGCGCAGAGACTAATTTAATGCAATCAAAGTGATACCACTCGTCGCATTGATCACAAGCAATCATTGCTCGCTTATCATATGGCTTTCGACAAATGCAATAAAGCATACTTCGTGCTCTTAATAACTGCACCCACCAATCAGTCGTTGATTAACTAGAGGACTGGGGAACGCAATTGTTACAAGACCAAATCTAATCCAACCAAGAAAAAAGAGAACACAATTGTTACCTTCAGCTCCTTCTCCACGTATACATGTAAATTTTCCCCCTCCTTAATAAGTTGATAAACTTTATCTAAACTAAGAGCCCCAGAATCTGTTGCAACCTGTTATACAAGAGAAATAACAGGTCCAAGTCAAAAGTAATGGCAGGAGAGACACACAGACAGATTAACATTAACAATGCTATGTACCTTCTTAGCGTAATCTGCCCACTGCAGACCAATTCTCTTCACTTCTACAAGTTTCTGCCTGTAATAATCTTCAGGTGGAATGTCCAAAGCCAGTCCCTACAAAATTAATTTACAAGCCGTGTCAACATCTGTGTCACATTATCGATGAGAAGAGATTTCTAATTATGTTAACTATCCACTAACTTCTTTTCTAGTAGAACAATCCACATCCACTAATTTGAACACTCATGAGAAGCACCAAAGTCACATACCTCCTTCAAATGCTGTTGGATCTGTTGGATTGAAGGCTTTTGTATACCCTCCAACAATTTTACGACTCTAATTTTCCATGAATTTCTTGCCAAGGCTAACTCAAGGTTGCAATAACCTTGTTGATCGTGTACACCTACTACTTCTGTGGCCTTTTGAACATAACCAATTGCAATTAGTAAGAGATGTAAATTTCAGGCTACAAACTTAGAAGATGGCAGGTGGCTACTGTCTATTGTTTCTTTGTGTGTGTTTGTAAGGGAGATGGGAAGTTACAATATCTATAGCAAATAGAGAAGTTAAACGATCTAAAAACAAGGGGTAGAGAGAAAGAGAAGAAGAGACCTCTCAGAGAGATACTATAACCAAATGATATACAACATACCTTCAAAGCAGTAGTTAGTTTTCTGGAGATGACACTCAGATCTTTATCAACACAAGCTAGTGCACTATTAACTGTTTCTGTTAAGCGAGTTTTGCATGCCAGAGCTTGCTCCACAAGTTCTTTCAGTATCACTCTTTCTTCAATACTGAAAAGCAAAACAAATAAGTAAATAGATGCATCAAAGATTCCTAAATAAGCATTGTAGAAACTCATTAATTTCTCAACCAAAGAAATACTTAAAAGAGAATACAGATATGGCAAAGTAAGATAAATTATCATTTTTTCATGAGTGCATAATTCCTATAGCAACACTTTTGTCTCTAGAATATTCCTTTTAATCAAACTGCATAGCGCAACATGGTATCCACTCTTGTTACTCGCTCCATTAAAACTGAAACAAAAATGAAGTTCCTTTTGAACTTTAACAGAGTAGATCATGCTAACTTGGCACCATCAAATAAATACTAAAATTCTATAACAAGCTGGAATTTCCATAATAAGTGCATCAAAAGAGCAGAGAATTACAATACACAGAAGTCTTCCTCATTGGATATTAGTTCAATAAGCATTTCCAATGCAGGACGCTTCCGTCGAAATCTCTGCACACAAAGAAATAGTGAGACAGATATAAAAAGCTATTCTGAAATTTAAAAAATAAAAATGAAAATAAAAGAAAGACAAGAATACATACCAGAGGACCATCAGGATTCTTAGAAATTGATCCATTCACCACAAATTGACAATAAGGACATTTATAGACTTCTGCAACATTGCCATCTACAACTGCAGGTCCCAGGCACTGCAAATGGTAACTGTTTCATAAGAAAGATATCAAAAAACTCGGTTATAATCAGTACTATAAGCAAAACAAAAATGATGCAGTTATGATACATGGAACATCAGTTAAAATTATAAAAGAAACATGAATAAAGAAGGATATTCTACAGTAATAAAGTATCTAATATAATAAGAACTGACTCTATTAGTGCACAAAACTGATTGAAATATTAACCTAAGATGGAAACTTTACATTGGTGAAGATGCACCTCTACTTAAAAGAGGTTACAGAAGAAGTAGAAACCTTAACGTAGCAATAAGTACCTTACCAGTCCTTGCAAATAGAACAAGTAAGAGACTCCTGATTCCAAGAATCATCTGAGCAGCATAGACATAAATCTCTCACTTTCGAGTTCCTTGTCTTGTCATATATGTACAAAGATCTATCAAGAGTCTGTCTTATCTGTACATAATGATGATTACAAAATGTAATTGACCAAACAATAGATATAAATACGAATTAGACAAATGAGGAATTTTCATCCAGACCTTTTGTAAGGCACCAAGCAATGAATTCTCATCTCCAATTAAAGTACCCAAAGTATCCATGCAACGTTGTTTCCACTTCTCAACCTTTTCAACTTCAGACAAAAGTAAATCTAGTTCGGAGCAACTGAAGGCAACATTAGTTCCAACTTCCTGAAAGTTACCAAATCATGTTAGCAATATTTGCAAGTGCAATATGTCAATGACACTTCAAATAGCATATCATTACCTATCAAAGAGGGGGGAGTGCGAAAAAAAGTTACAAAAGACATTATCTGCATAATTCAAACACACGCAGAAGACATACCTTTAGCTCTAAAATCAGACACCAAGACCGTTCCAAAGGTTTCATACTAAAAAATTCATGCACTTTCTCTTGCCATAATCTACATAACAAATAAAAGAATAAGTTATTGAAAACTGTGACAGAGAAAATAATATATATATATATATATATCTGGACTATGTTAGGTTATTTTAAAATGGGTAAAGTGACATACATATAATTGAACAAGAAATTCAAAAGAATAATAAGTTACTGCAACTGCATCACATGCCTATATTCAAAAAAGAAAAAAAAAATCCACCTGTGTTTCTGAATAGCACTTTCAAGTTGACCAACTGTCACAGCGAAGGAGACACTAACATGCTGCAAAAGAGTTTAGTTGACATTACAGTTATGGTAAAGTAAGACTTTAAAACTTTTTTTAAAAAATAATAAATAAATCTTATATAATGAAAAGAAATCAAAAAGAGGAAAGATGAATACCTGAGAACTGGCTAGAACTTCTTCAGCATCACTCAAGTTGCATTTTCTAGAGCTGCATGGTGCAGAAACTACCTCCAAGGCTTGATAAAGCCATTTAACGCCTTTCATCAATGAGATCCACAAAGTACCAGTGGCAAAAGTACGAGGAAGATGTTCAGTAACCTTCACCAAATTCTCAACATCCTAAAAGAAAAAATAAACAAGCACTTAACATTCTACGACAAGTACAAATCACAAAAGTAAAACTACACATATAAAACTACCAAAACTTTATTCCACACATGTTTAAAACAGCTCAGCAAGAAACAGAGCTCCGAAGCACAAAAAGCATACTTCACACACTGCAGAACCCAAGGAAAAAAAAATAACTTTTCTCTAAAGTAAATTTGATCATTGGGAAAAAAAAAATCAATTACATACTTGTGAGACAAAAAGAACTTGATCTTGGCAAAGCAGATTACAGGCAACAAAAATATTACTTAGTGCCCAACCTTGACAATAACTAACATGTAGTGCATGTGTATATGTGTGTACATATATTTATAAAGAAAATTAGAAGCAACACACTAGATCTATTAAATATCTTAATAATGACAAAACTAGATTGCAAATGAGAGCAATCACTATCGTCAAAATAAGTTCATGAATGATAAAATACTGAAACACGCAAATCATACAAATAATCATAATCATACCTCAAAAGAAGGAGCAACAGAGCAGAAAGAAAGAGCCTTCATACACCATTGCAATGCAGAACAGGTATCTTCAAGAATCGGAATCTCTTTCAAGTCAAACCCAAGAGATAAACCTTTTTCTTTGGCAGATTCAATTCTAGTAAGCAAATGTTCAATATTGGAAATTAGACCACTTGTCAATCCACCATCAATGTTAGCCGTATCAAAAAGGCAACCTGAATCTTGCAGTAAAGAGGACGCATCATTCTCCCACTCCTTGCAGTTGTTCAAAACTGTTTGAAGCATCCTTCTTTCTTTCAAAGATACCTTTAGAATATTTGACTGAGAAACTAATTCCTGTAAAAGTATTGATTATATTTAATCATTTAGGCCCATCAATTTTGGTATACATTAAACAAGCAGAAGATCGTGAGAACCTTCAGGGTGTCAAGTTTCTGCAGAGGTTTTGAGGCGGGAAAAGGAGGAGAAAAAGACACTAAAAATGGCTTTGAATTTTTCAACCAGGATATAGCCACTGATAGTGCCTCCTTGACATTATTGAGAGAAGGTAGAACCACACATATGTCCTCAGAGCTCCTAAAACATTATTAAATCAAATGTGAAACAAGTGTCGATGCAAAGAAATTATTGAAATCAGCAAACAAAATACATATGTCAAATGATAAGTAAACAAAACACTATGAACCTTATAACATCTTCAAATTCAGACATCTCAGCCTCTTGTGCAAGAATACATGTCGCTCTTTCCTCCCAATGCATGGCAGTAGCAAGTACTTCAATTATATCAACAAACAATTTCTCCCTCTCAATCTGTAACCTGAAACAAGTTATTCCAAATGAACGAGAAGGCCAATGTGAATAGTACAAAAGAAACACTCTGAGTATTCTCTGTTTATAATATGTTACAAGGCAAGGATGCCTACCCTTTAGCCTCCATAATCAGTTGATGAAGGAAGTCAAGAGGCATTTTTGTATTTCGAGCCTGGATCAATTTCCCATAATATAGTATATAAGTTGATTTTACCAATTGAAGGAAAAAGTAGATGAGACAGGCAGAAAGCGATGGAGAGGGGAGATGAAAGAAAGAAAAAGGGTTACAATACGTACAGATATATTCTGCAAACTGCTGGAAACTAGAAAGTGAAGCTAATGACCTACCTTAAGGGCCTTCTCCCTGCAGCATGACTTCTTCAACTCAAACTCAACCAATGGTAACTCCTCAACTGTTAGGAATAAACAAAATTTTGAAAACATAAAATTAAACAAGGGACAGTGACAACAGTACAACCAACATTATCAACTTTCATAAACTCTGTGTGTGTGTGTGTAAACATATATAGAATAGATATTTTGTATGTATATGTATATGTGTGTGTCAGAACCTTGAATTCTCAAAGATGCACCATCTTTTACAATGCAAGTTAACTCATCGACCACATTATGTTGATCCTCTCGTTCATGAATTTTCACAATAATATCATTAAAGCGGGAAAGCCACAAAGCAGCATCAGTATGGTATTGCCTCAGAAGCTGCAACTCTGGTACATTGACAGTAAAGTTTTCCATTTCCTGAAGAAGAACTTCAACATTCTGCAGAAGGTATTTCATCATTACTTCATGCAGTTGAAAGAAAAGGCACTTTGGGGAATTAGATTGATAGATTAGACTAACCTTTAGACTAATAGGACCTTTCAGGATTTCACAACACCGTGCATGACATAATTCAGCTTGCCTATATAGATCCAACAGCATTTCTGTCTCTGGAATCTGAATTTTAAGCTCCAAACTCTAGTTATTTAAATGGTGCAGCAATTAGTCAATAGAAGTTATAGAACAAGAAATGATATCAGAATATAGTAGAGAGGGGGAGGTACAAAAAATTTCAGAAATTAACAAAAACCGCTACAAACGCTCAATATAAATCAAGATCACCTCGCACTTCAACTTGAGAAGAACTTCAAACTCAATAGCAGCAGGAAATTTCTCTGAGATGCATTTTCTTACACTTTCAATCCAGACCTGCCTCAATAATAAACGCAGATAAGTAAGAATGGGACGGGGGGAGAACTACCACCCAGTGAAGAGAGAAATATCAGCCCAAAAGTTTTAATGATGGCTTAAATCTAAAAAAGTGGATTATATGGATCCGGAAGGTTTTATATCAAACTTGCCTATCATTACAATTTGAGAATCAAGGGCACTCCAAGCCCTAAAGCAAAAATGTAACAACAATTGACAACCAGAACAAATGGTTAACCAGGAAGACTTTGTTCAATAAAGAGACACCTGGACTGATCAGAAACATTGAATTAAGTAAAACAAAACTCCCACTGTGCAAGAATGTAAGTGAGTTATGACCAGACTTTTGCCATTTACTAGAGAGAGAGAAAAAAAGAAACAAATAACCAAAAAAACAAAAACAAAAAAGCGGAAAATACCAAGCATATTTTGAACTGCTTTAAAATTCATATTTCACAAAGTACCAGATGAACAATAATCTATCATGCAGATTACAACATACCTTGGCTGACGAAATTTTCTGTGATAACTTTTCACTCTCTTTCACATGGATTGGTAAGTCGCAAACTCTAGAGTACAAAATTTCCAACTCAGATACCTGGAGTGACAATTGTAATGACAAGCATCAATCATTATGAATAAAGTAAAAGAAGCATTGGACATAATTGAATAATATTATTAATAGAACAGTGAAAGAATTCAGATAGAAATACATTTGAGCACACTAATAGAGCAGTATCAATTTCCTGTATCAAAACCCTAGCTTCTTCAGCATAAACCTGTAAAAATGGAATGACAGAAAGAGTCTCAACTAGCAGCAATGGGCAAATGCGTGATAGAAAGTAAACCACTCACTGAACTATAACAACCTTCAACTTATGATACCCAGGCTCATTACAGGGAACAGGGTTAGTACTCAACAATTCATCAATATATTCCATGTGAACTTTCTCTAAACTTTCACTGCGATGGCATGACCAGTTTTTAATTTTAGACACACAATCTCTCACACTTTCTGCACATTTCTGAGCCTGAATCAATTTCTCTGTCATGTCCCGCACCTATAACCAGAAATGAACAAAAATATCAATTAAAACATCATCACTGCTAAACTGCTCAGTGCAATAAAGACCAGAAGAAGAGGGAGAAAATGTAGAAACTCACAGGATCCATCTCTGAACCAGCCCACAGAAATTGGTCAGCTTCCTTTAGTACAGCAACATAAGCATCTCTTGAAAAAGGATTCTGCAAAATCTTAGACGAACGCATAAGCCATTGTTCTGCAAGTTGAATCAAAGTAACATGACCACCTTTCACCTGCACACATTGCACAGTATCAGAAGCCTTCCTATTGCAGTGTCTGTACAACATTACACAAAACTTAAACTGAGCAGAATAAAATTGGTTTCCAATATTATGGATGAAAGAACAGTCTAAAAACAAGGCAATAATAAAGAACACATGCACCATGAGAGAGTTCTTTAAAGAACTCTAAGTTTATAAATAGCTTGTACAAGAAATTCATTACTTTCTAGTAACTGACATAAAATTAATAAACAAACCTTTTTTGTCAATGTACTCTGTTCATTGGAGCATGTGATTTGTCTTTGTAACGTCCTATTGTGTGTTGCCTCCTCAGAACAATAACTATCAACTGCAAGCATCAAGTCATTCAATTCTGCCAGTGAATGACGATAAAGAAGACGGAGTTTGGTGGATTTGCATTCACAAAGGTGCTTCCTATGCTGCAAGCATGCAAGCCAAATATTATCAATTGATATAGCAAAAAATTTAAAAAGAAACCAAAAATAAGTCAGGAAGCAGAATAGTTTCATACCTCAAGGCACACAAAAGCTGAGGGCCTACAACGACAAACGACTGCAGAAAGATAAAGATACTGCTTGCATATAATGCACGTTGAATCCTTCAAAAACCACCAGAAGATATTAATCACCATTGGTTATCATCTCAAAAACACATGAACCAGTACCAAAACCAGAATGGGGCAAGTATACTGTGTACCTCTTCGGTACCAACATATTCAGGGCATTTTCGAGGAGACATCCGAGATGACTTGACAATGCCATTTCTCCAAAGCTGCTCTCTCCAGGTTTTCTCCTTTGTATATATTCTAAGTAATTCTTTCTTCAAATAAGGTGATACTGTGTTATCACAGTCACTCTGCTAGGATAAACCAAGAATTAGTTTATGAATTGTATGATTCACCATAATAACTACAAGATTGAACTTGAGAAGGCAGAACATAAGCACTTAAGCAACAAGAGATTACTCTTTGATGTCAGTAGAGCAATAGTTAATGCAGGATTTCTGTAGTGAAGGCCAGTTGGGAAAAAAAGTAATTGAAACTTAATTTGACATGTTAATTGCTCTAGGAATGATCAAAACATCCACCCACACAACATGATCTAAAATACATTTAACTTTAAAATTCTAACATAAAATACATAGAACAAGGGAACTAAAAATATAGTAGCTGCTCTGGCAATAACACTCATAAACCTCAAATATGAATAATCAAGCCTGACATTTAATTTTATCTAATTGTCACATAACATCTTATTTTTCAACTGTTACATATCAGAATTTTTAAAAAAGTTCACTCATGGACTAAGCAGTCTGGGAATAATTAGGAAATATACCACAGCAATGGCTTCAAGAAATTAAGCTGCAATACAGAGGGTCGTAGACAGTATCTATAGCAAATCATGTCACCAATATATTATTTTTAAAAGCACATTTTCCATGTCAGATAGCTTATACCTTAGCTAAGACGCAAAGAAGCTCCTCATGAGACAGAACAGCAGTTTTGTGATAACGCTGATACAACTCAGCTCCAGAACCACCATGAGGTAGCCAGTCAGCAGGGGCAAAATTGACAGCCTCTGCGCAATTTAAACCTAAAGAGACAAAAAATCCCAGGTGTTATCTGCTGCAAATGCGTCTGAAAATCAATAAGACAGCACTTCTAACACTAGAATCAACTTGTAAAACTAGGGTAGAATTGCTTACCAAGGTTGAAACCTCCATGGTAAGATCTGGGGAAAGTAATGACAAAATTTCCAGGCTCCTGATAGAGAAAGAATCATGAGAGAAGGCATACCAAGATTGAATATGGAGAGAACTTGTGAACAACACAAGAACTTCGAAGCATTTAATTACTGCAACCTCATATTATAACTGACACCCTTTCTTATTTTTTCTCTTTCTTTAAAGAAATGCTAAATAACAGGAAAGCTATAAGAGCTTGTAAAGCTTATTACCATATCTAACCTTCTGCAAGGAATATATAAGATTACAATTCTTCCAATTTCCCAGTTTGTCAAACAAAAAGGTATATATTCACAATTATAGGGTTCACATAATTCAAACCTGTAGTATGCTATAGACAGGGACTCCATTCTCTTGCAAAACAGATGGATTCAACATGGTGATCAGCTGGAAGAGCAAATCCGGTTGTGCATCAAAAAGATCAGGAAGACAGTTACGCATAACCTACAAATATGTGGACAATGAAAGTCAGTAAAGCATCCACCCTGCCTCACATTAAATAATTTCGCAAAGGAAAACAAAAAAATAAAAACCCAAAACATGAACAACATTAAAGGAACTGCAAACAATTATTTTATACCAAACGAAAAACCCCAAAATAAGTTGATATAATATAAGAAGACAAAACTACCTTCTCAAAAGCATCGGCTTCATGACCAGGGACACTGTACCAACATTTTGGTTCTCCCCTGCAAAAAATATAGTAGTAAATAGCAGATTTTTTTAACATAGAACTTAACAAACAACATATATCATGAACCAAAAGTTTCAAACAAAAAAAAACAAAACTACCACCTGAATGTCTATTTGACAAATTTATCTATCAAAAACAGAAAATAAAATGTGGGTCAAGCACAAATGCGGAAAGATCCTCAACAAAAGGAAAAATTGCCTCCAATGAGAGAAGCAGACCAATATAAGCTGACTGAACAACCTACTACACTCCAAGATTAGTTTAGCTGCTCTAGTAATTGCAACAAGTCAGCAGCCCTTTGTGCCAGTTAAGGTTTCTTTGTTCTCAGGATTTGAATGATTCATTATGATTAATTTTTCAAAGGACTGAGTTTGTTTCATTAGTATCCAACACTTCTACTGTATCCAAGCAAACGATTTATTCTTCATCTATTTACTAATTCCCTCCGTAGGCCTCATTATAACATTCTCATCAAATCCATATAAGTAAACTCCCTAAAACTACATGTGGTTGACATCTCATCTTGCTCCAGAGAATGAATTTTCTTTTCAACTCATACAATAAAGATGCAAGTCAGTTAGATTATCATATTATTATTAAATACATATAAGCAGAAACTTAATGAGATAAGAGAGAGACAAAATAATATTTTGCAAACTAAGAATACAGAAGTGCACAAATACAGAATCATAATACCAGTGTAGATAGTTCATTGAGTAGAAACAATGATCTTCGAAATGCCAGCAAAAAGATGAGAAGAGCATCCCAATATAAAGCCAAGGTACCATAACGCCGGCAATGTTGTGATGAACTGCTCGAAGTACTGACCCTTTCAACTTGGGCAAGTTATTGAGATTCCATGGGCTACTACAGTATTCATCCCATACCTTAGCCTCAATTGATTGTGGTATCTGGTCATTTAAACGTGGAAAGCCACTCCCATAAACAGAAGTATCCAAGTCACTGCCATACATGACCTCAACCTCGCCAGCAGATCCTTCTACAATCTCCCAAAATTTTTTTTCAATCTGCACCCTTGAAGCACACCCTGATCCGAACCATTTCTTCTTGGCACGATCAGCCATGCGTCTAAAAGCTTCAAGTGAGAAACTCTTACCAGGAACAAAACCAAAGCTATCTTTATCAGAATTTAAGCAATCTAAGCAATACCAGTTGCCAGGCGGTACCTGATTTAAAGGTGGAGAGAGACAATAAATATGCCACCCTTTATTACACCTATCACACAAAAGCATCACTTCACCATGCAACCCACTTCTGCATTGTTCACATATCTGATCATGCTCCTCCTCCTTCTCTACCTTACAAGCCTTAACTCTCTCATCCTCATTATTCTTCCGCCTCCTTTTAGAACTTGAATGCTCAACCCTGTGTTCCCTTCTCCTCTGTTCATACCTTCCCCTCTTAGAACTCCTAGCCACCTCTTGATTCAACTCATTGTAATAAACCTCATAGTCATATAAATGTTCTCGATATAACTGACAGAGCACATGTTTTGCACAGTCAGAAATTTTGCCCGCAGACCTCACAAACCGAAAAACTTCCCCCCACTTCTTCTCCTTTGCAACCTTGTCATACCCTCCATACCGCTTGACACCATTAAACAATTTACACAAATCCAACTCCTCTCCTTCAAAAATTACTCTCCTTCTCAACTTCTTACCAGCATGTTTCTCTAAAAACCTATTATATTCTAACTCAAAAGTCTTAGAATCACATGCAGCAGGTCGTTCCTGCAATTGATGAATGGCCTGGGTTTTCGTAGGAAAAGTAAATGAATCCAAATCCAATGCAAATGGGGGCTTCCAACTCTTGGGTGGAACAATCTTACAAATACCATAAGGCTCAGCCTCTGGCCTGATCTTATAAATATACTCTAAAGGGTCTCTAAACTCATCATCAGTAGGATAGTACACAGGCCCAGGTGGTATATTCAATGATGCAGATGCTAAAACACTCAAGTTCTGCCCCAAGCCTCCTTTTTCCACAGCCCTAGGTCTACCTTTCCCCATTAACACCACCACGCATGTAAACACACTATCTAATCCATAAATACAAAGACCTGTATAAACATAAATGTTGCTAAGCAATCACAGTCTTGCATTATTAAAAAACCAAGAAAGGGCTTTCTAGGGTTTGCAGCATACCTTCAACAGAGAGAGTGGTAGAGGCTATTGGTAGTCTTGTGCTTTTTTCTCTCTCTACAGTGGGAGTGAGTTTTCGTGGGACATTGATTTGGCTAAGAGAGAGAGAGAGAAATTTGAGAATTATAAATTGCTAAATGAGATTACGTAATAGGGTCCGAACTGGGACAAAATTTACGAAAATAGTAACTGCCTTTCTATTCGTTACAGTACTTGTCAACGGGGCCGTATCCTTCGTTGCTAGCGTGTTCGATCTCGTTCGGTCTCTTTTCGCCGTTAGTACCGGGCGATGACCCAAATCTTCACGCGCCACTTTCCAATCCCACTCGCGACGCTCTGGCTAAAAAATCCACCCTTGCATCCAGCGGACGGTCCTGATTCCGTCGTCTCACTCACGCTCGGTTGGATTACGTTGCCGCGTTGCACGTGGGTGATGAAAAAGTCTTTTAGAAGGAGACCGCACTTTGTCTTCTGTACTCTTCTCGGTTTGAAGCACACGTGGTGGATTTCTAGGAAATATCGGAATGTAAATGGACGGCTGGGATTGACATCTTAGATCCTTCATGCATTGGCGGGCTGGATTTTTACCCTTTTTGCCCTTTCCATCTATCAAATTCCTGATTGGAGAGAATGGGCTGTCCATTAGCAAAGATGGGTCTCAATAACCTCCACAGTTGGATTTTCATTGAAAAAATCCAATGGGCTGGTCCTCAACCAATTCTCTTTCTTCCATTTGTCTGCTTCAATTGTACCATTTAATTAATTAAAATGACTTATTCCAATCAAATATTAATTAATTATTTAATTAAATTAATTAAGAGAGTGAATGTGTATTTAAAGCTAGAACACACACATTCATCCAATAAACTACTTGAGGATAAATGTGCTAGTAGCCTACTACTGTTGACGCATTATTATTGATAATGTCGCATTTATTAAATGAAGAAGTACTTTGATTTCATACCATGAATGGTGGTGACATGTTTGGATCTTGTATGACACGTGAGTAGGAAATTAATCACAGAGGCACGTGACACTTTTGAGTTCTATGTATTGTCTGGGCAGGGCTCGTGGAAGATCATGGACCTAACTCCTTGGGTGACTTTTTATTATTATTATTGTTACTCCAACCACAGCTCTGGCCCCACCTTGTGATGCTGATGTGGAATTAATGCAAAAAAAATTTACATTACCCCAGCTATAAAAATTAATTTAAACCCCCATGTGTGGTTTTAATCAAATATTTTATAATTCATTTATTTTTCTTTCTTTTTTTTATCATAATTTTTCAACTATAATTTGTATTAACCCACTTTATGTAATTCTAATACATTTAAATTACACAACTGTTGGATCACATTCTGTGTATATAGTTTTATAATATATATTTTATAGGATTTGCTTTCAAAGTGGATTCTTTAATCATTATAAATTTTGACTAATGATCTAATAGAGACAGAATAAAGTGCAATCAAATTTGTAGTGCTTAATTATTTGTACCATAAATTATTATTTATCCAAAAAAAAAATCACACGATCATAAATTGATAGATATTCCAATGATCCGCATGGATTAAGACTTTAGTATTGCGCAGGCGCTATCAATGAAACCATAGTAGCTACCAATAATTCATGTAGTTACGAATTTATTGTTGTTATTTAAGGTGATTTATACCAAAATATTTAGTTAATTTATATATTTCTTTTGTTATTTTAGATAGAATTCTTTAATTTTATAATTTTTTTTCCCAAAATAAAAACAATTATAATTAAAGTTGATCATACATATTTAAAAAATGTACACGTAAAAAATGTTTGGTATTGATTGGTCTGTGTTTTTTTTGGGAGTGGGAGTACGATGAAGCAAGTAGATCACGGGGATTAAGATGGAAAATCAGAGAAACCGGGTCATGTCGGTCGAAATAGGAAAATAGGTAAATCGATTAATCATACAGTCCCACAGCAATATCTGAATGAAAATAAACAAATAAAATAAAATAAACATGCAAATTTTTTTTAATATATCTTGTATTTTTTCTTCTTATTTTTATTGTTATTTTTTATTTTTTTTTAGAAAAATATAGTTCTCATCCAAATCTGAAAGCTTCTGGGAAAATTGTTCAAATTGCAGTGAAAGCAAAGCTATCAAAACGTCGAGAAGGTCACGAATTGACGATCCCCGATTTCAACAGAAGCTTCTTACCCGTTCCCACTGTCCGAAATCAGCATGCTATATATATGTGCTAAATTCAACCACGGCAAATAAATTTAAAATAAAATAAGACCGAAGAGGGAAAAAAAAACAAAAAAAAAACCTTGCTTGAGTTTGCATCCATTTGTGTTTTGACCCAATCGAGGACGACGAATTGTTTGGCTTATTCATTCAGGTTCCCAAGAGCTCTTCCTTACTCTGCCTTTCAATATTTTACAGAAAAATATTGTTTTTTTTAAATTTATTTTTAATTAATTTTTATTGGGTACTACTATACTGTGCTTGTTTTTCTTTTGTGATCTTTGATTTGATAACAAGGGGCTTCCTTTGCGTGGTTTTGATTAATGGGTCTCTGTGTTTGATGCAAATGAAGGAGCCTTTTTTGGGGAGTCGCAGGTAACTGGGTGTTGGCGGCGTTGGTAGTTCGTGGACTGAATTGACTAGCTCAGCTGCTCTGAGTTGACCCAGATTGGTGTTATTTGCAGAGGTGCGATTTCTTTTGCTGAAATGATGAATATTCTGTCCTGTATTGGTGTTCCCTGACTTGCTTTATGAATTGCTTCATTGATGCTTATTGGTACATTATATTCTTATGTTTAGTGTTGGTATTGGAATCGAGTTGTCGTTTGAATCTTTGGGAAATTCTAAAGGAATCCAACTTTATCTTTTACTCTATTTGCATTTTCTCTACTGGAAGGAACATTTGAAATCAAGCTCCTTTCGTGACATGGAAGAATTTCTTTTTCGAGAAGTTTTTGATGGCAGAAATCTTAAATCTAATGCAGCTTTTCTGAAATGAGTCTGATTTTGACACGAGTATTCTGAGTTTTTTTCTTCTCTTAGCAGGTCTTGTTCAGTGAAGGACAGAATTGGGCTGGCGGTAAAGGTGGATGGAGATTGTGATTTTTAACAAACTCGGGTAACATTTGAAGTATCAGGAATTGATAGTGCTTGTCACTAATTCCCGGATTGGGATGGGCTGTGGATGTTCCAAGTTCTATCGGTGTTGTACGGATTTGGAACAAAATGGACCCGTTCTTGAGGCCCACTCCGTTCGTAAGCAAACTCATAAATTACGGCTCTTGTTTCTTCTTATTGTTTTTCATGGAACAATTGTAATCTCTTGATTTGCTTTTAACTCTTAGCAAATGAGGAGAGCAATGAACTTGATTTGCCCACATTTCATGAATACACGATTGAGCAACTTAGGATGGCTACATCAGGCTTTGCTGTGGAGAATATAGTTTCTGAACATGGCGAGAAGGCCCCGAATGTGGTTTACAAGGGGAAGCTTGAGAACCAAAGACGAATTGCAGTCAAAAGATTCAATAGATCAGCTTGGCCTGATGCCCGACAGTTTTTGGTAAGTATATTTGCATATGGATTGTACTTATATGACTATTTATAATCCTGACGTTCCATTGTGTTCATCCACATTCTTTATTTCTGCTATTACATAGTCTGGCAATTAATATTTATTTTTATTTGTTGAGGATGCCTGGAGTTGTTTCTGACCTGGTTCTAGAATAATGCTGAGAAATTCTATAATCTATTTTGAATGCTATTTGAACTCCCTCAACCAAATAAAAATTGGAGTGCGTACAATGGTTTACATCAATAGGTTCATTTTTGGGGCATTCTTAAGCGATGTATTCAAATTAAATGGTTTTAGGATAGTCGGATATCATGGCATGATCAATGAGAAGATACATTAAACCTCATCATATGCATGGGGTGAAATCATTTTCAGCAAGCATGGTTTGCTGTAATATTAATTAGTTTCTTTATACTTTATCAACAAGATATTTACTTATTTTTTTGTTTACGTTTATTAGTTCTGCTATTTTATATTGCTTGAACTACCTCGTATGCATATCATAGGTAATAAAAGAACTCTTCTTTCACCATCTCTTGAAATATTTGAGTTTGCGCAATTTATAAAATTCCATTACTGGAAAATTCTGAGTGTTTGTCTTGAAAGAGACATGTGTTCATTTTACTATCTATCGAATTCTTCATTCCTTTTATGTGTGAGCTTTCATCATGGTTTGATAACATTTTTGATATAATTCAGGAAGAAGCAAGATCCGTTGGTCAGCTCCGGAACCAGCGATTGGCTAATTTATTGGGTTGTTGCTGTGAAGGAGATGAGAGGTTGCTGGTTGCTGAATATATGCCTAATGATACATTAGCAAAGCATTTGTTTCACTGTAAGTCCATTGAACTCATGAGTCATGATTTATTTGAGCCCTTCCATTAACAACTAGCTTTTGTCGGACTTATTTATTTATTTATTTATTTCCTCGAATCAAATATGATCAGTATAGTGACCAAAGCTCTGTAATTACGAAATTAAATGTTTAAAATTCACTCTTTATAGCAATTACTTACTTTTTTTGGTTGGCAACTCACTGTATATATCCCTGGTAACTGTACTACAATAGGATCAAGTTTTTTTATTAAGTTAATAATTGGAGTGCTAAGGTTTTGATGTTCACTTCTATTTACCGGAAGTGATGAGTTCCTTTGACAACTTTTGTTTTTATTTTATTTTTTTAATTTATTGTTAATCTATTTTTATTTTATTGCTATTGGTGGATTATTGTGCTAGACAAGATCTTTGCCGTTGAGATATATTTTTTTGTTGTGATTCAGGGGAAACACAACCTATGAAATGGGCAATGCGATTACGTGTGGCTTTACATCTTGCACAAGCTCTTGAATATTGTACTAATAAAGAACGAGCCCTCTACCATGATCTAAATTCGTATAGAATTGTCTTTGATGATGTATGTATCTTTCTTTATGTAACTTGTACCACACTTTCCCAGGCTTTCATGTAGTCTTGTCAGGGTCTGATAATTATCTTTATCACTAAACCTCAGGATGGAAACCCTCGACTTTCATGCTTTGGTCTGATGAAAAACAGCAGAGATGGGAAAAGCTATAGTACAAATTTGGCATTTACTCCTCCCGAGTATTTAAGGACAGGTATTTTATCTTCTAAAAAACAACAGGCTTCCAGGAAAAGGATGCTGTTATATAGTCATTAATGATTATAAGAACAACAATATGTTTTATGACATGGAGCTTGAACCTGAGTCACCAACTACTCCTTATTAAGTGTTGTTTAAGTTGTTATGTTGATGTGTTCCTATCATTATATCACATTTTTTTGTTGTATGCTTTCCTTAGTGGACAAGCAAGCAGATCAGAAGCTAAGGTATTGTGCAGGACCTCTAAGATATTTGCATTCATATAACATTTAGTTCAGAATTAGATTCATCCTGATCAACCCATAGTATTTACATGGTTTAATAAGAACCAAGAAATAGAGTGCCAGCTAACTAAAGTCTTTTGATTTTTAATTATATGTGCCAACTAACAAAAATTCCTTTTTGCTGCAAAATATATTCTGTTAACAGTTAAGTTTTGTTGTTTTTCCATTTGTTTGCTTTTAATAGTAAAAATTTCTCTGTTTACACGTCTTTTGTGGATCATTGTTTGGTCAATCTTGGATGCTTTACACTGCTTTTTGTGTGTAGTAAAACATTTTGTTGATGCTGTTGATTTATTACTCACCATAAGTTTTCTGTGTGCTGTTTGTAGTTCCAATCTCTCATCTTGCTGGTCATGATTTTTTCTGGTATAATCTATATAGCTAATATCTCTTTTTTTTTCTTTTTTTTTTTATTTAGGAAGAGTTACACCAGAAAGTGTAATGTATAGTTTTGGTACCCTTTTGCTTGATCTTCTCAGTGGAAAGCATATTCCTCCGAGCCATGTAAGTCTCATTAGCAAATAAGTCTTTGTTTCAACAAACTGATATAATCTCGTGGTGTTTTCTTGTACACTAATTTAGTGTAAGGTTAAGCTGTTATTTACTCCATGCTTTTTGTTTTTTTGCTTTAAGATCTCTATATCTGCCGTGCTTTCGCCGTACTTTATGCTATTGAAAGCATTGTGGAACTTGATTTTGTTCTGTTCTCCTTTTACTGCTCATTGATCCCTTTGAAGGTCTAGGGATTTGTAGTTCCTTCCATTGTAAAGATGTGACTCTAGTTGTAGGGGTTTCTGGAATCATGTTTCGTTTGAGCTCTTTGAATGTTTAGTTCTAAAATCAGTATGTATGGCAAATGACAACTCATCTTCCAATACCATAATGTGACAGGCACTTGATCTGATACGAGACAGGAATCTTCAGATGCTAACAGATTCTTGTTTGGAAGGGCAATTTTCAAATGATGAGGGGACTGAGTTGGTACGTTTAGCTTCACGGTGCCTACAATATGAGCCTAGAGAGCGCCCTAACCCGAAATCATTAGTTGCTGCTTTAATTCCTCTTCAGAAGGACACTGAGGTTGGTTTGTCTTTTCTAAGTGTCATCAATTTCCAACATTTCCCGTCAGAGACAGTAGCTTATTAGAAGTCCTTAACTTACAAGACAGAAAATGATTACATGTTAAATGACATTATAAGAATCATTCAATGTGCTACATCAGTATATTTTTCTCCTTGTCATCATTGTAAACAGTGAATCATTTTTTTCTACTTTTATTTGTATTAAAAGTTGAATAGTACTTTTTGTATCTTGGTGAGCATGGGTAAATTGTTCTGCAGGTTCCTTCTCATGTATTGATGGGTATACAACATGGTACTACAGCTTTACCTTTATCACCTCTCGGTGAGGCTTCCCTGAGAATGGATTTGACGGCCATACATGAGATCTTAGAAAAGATTGGATATAAGGATGATGAAGGTACAGCAACTGAGGTATGTTTCTGATCATGCCATATAGGTATTTATCCTTATTTATAAAATCAGCAATGTGAAGTCTTGGTTTTCTATATTATGCCAAAGGTTCTTTGAAGGTAAGTTCTGAGATAAGTTGATAGTGATGTTTAAAAATGTTTTTCTTTTTATGAACTTATCAAGTTTTAAATTTTTAACTTCAAACAATTAACTCAATACTTATTGTCATTAAATCTTATTATTTATAATTGAAAATTTGGCATCTTAATGTAGCCATAAATTAGGTAACAAAGTACAAAGTTGAGGTAACATAGTCATAAAATGGGATAACTAGGTACAATTTTCAGGCAACATAACTGTAAAATGGGGTAACAAGTCATGTAACATAACTATAAAATGGAGTAACAATGTACAAATTTCAGGGAACATAATCATGAAATGAGTGACAAGGTACATATTTCAAGTAACATGACCATAAAATTAAGTAACAAAATACAAATTTCAGATAACATAGTTATAAAATGGGTAACAAGTTCTAAATTTCAGCTAACATAACCAGAAAATGAAATAATAAGGTACAAAATTCAAGTAACATAACCATAAAATAAGGTAAAAGGTATAAATTTCAAGTGAAATAATCATAAAATGGACCTTGATAGGAAATACCTTGATGATAAAGGAAATCAGTTTGTGGATTAATTATAGTTTTGATAATCTAATAGTTCAAATTTAATATTATTTTCGTCTACTAATTACTCTTTTTATACCTGCAGCTTTCATTCCAGATGTGGACAAACCAGATGCAGGACACACTGAGCTCAAAGAAGAAGGGTGATGTAGCTTTCCGCCATAAAGATTTCAAAGCTGCGATTGATTGCTACACTCAGGTCAAATTTGGCTTACTTGTCCTTTCAATTGCTTACCCTGCAAAGTAAATGTCTGGAATTGGCAAACATTCTTGCTGACCATAACTTGTGCCACCGTCCTGAGTTTTAGACTTTTAATGAATTTGGTATTCCTTGACATCATGCAAATTAAAATTTTCTTTACCACAAGAATAATCAATGTGGACAATATTTTTTGAAAAATAAAGATAAAAAGAATGTCCTCGGGAAAAGGTGATTGAAAGCTCTCCTTTTGTAATGGCTTCAGTGGATTCTGCGATTCTGTCTGACAATTATGTTTGTTTGCCTTACAGTTCATTGACGTTGGAACCATGGTTTCCCCAACAATTTATGCACGTCGTAGTTTGTCTTATCTCATCAGCGAAATGCCACAAGAAGCCCTCAATGATGCATTACAAGCCCAAGTAATTTCCCCTGTTTGGCACATTGCATTCTATTTGCAAGCTGCATCACTTTTAGTACTTGGAAGGGAGAATGAGGCACAAGTAGCCCTCAGAGAGGGTTCCGCCATCGAAACTAAAAAGAAGGCAACTTCTTGAGAAGTAAAGAATCAAGGTCAACACTCAATCTCCTTTCCCTTTTATTTGAACTGCGCTTTTGTCGAAGATGAGCAAACGAACACAGGCATTTCATTACTTTTGGCAAAACGATGAGGGGTTTCATCAAAATAGCAAAGCAGGAAAGCTCAGAGTTATGGGACACAAATGTTCATAATCTTCTTTATGCATGACTGGTTCATTTGTTTGTCAAATCTTGAAGCATTCTTTTCGCAACATTATTGGATGGGTTGGTTTGGTGAATTTGGTGGGAGTAGTGGGTGACACTTATGAATTTATTGTTTGTGCAAAATTTCCATGGTTTTTCTATTAACTAAAAGGTTGTTTCAATACAAAAAAATCTTTGGGAAATAATTTAGACAGATGTTGGAAAAAAAAAACAAAAAAGATCATATTTTTGTAAAGGATTCAACTTTCCTTTTTGTTTTGTTTAATGTTTGCGTTCAAAGGGTGGTCAGAGAATGTCGTTGCCATGCTTGTAATTTATGTACAGTGCCTTCTGTCATGGCTGCTCATGTCTGACATGGAAATTAGCTGTTTCTGTTTGCTATTTTCTTATCAATAAAATTGTTTGTTCATTTCTGCTGGAATTCTTTATTTTTGAGTTACACTTGGGACAACAGTCAAAGTGGCAAAAGATCACTAAGAGCCGAAAATGGCTAAAGACCTCTAAGAGCTGTGATTTTATTTTATTTATTATTATTGTTTTTTTTCAATAATATATTTCGAGTTCTAAAGCAACTTATGTGGTAAACAGTAACACAACAAAAATAAAAATAAAAAGGAATATGCGCATAGGGCCCAGCCAGGCTCGAAACGGTGACGTCTTGATCTGGACCCTTCTTTGGATTTTTCAGCAAAAAAAAAAAAAATGAACATCAACTGAAATTTCTTTGTTGTTTCATTGAATCATGCATTTTTAAATCCTTTAATTTTCATGTAAATTTCCCTAATTTTATGTCGGTCAGAACTCGAAACAGAAGAATTAATTTAACATAAACTGATAATTACCTATTAACCCTGTGTCATTCAGAAGATTAATTACATTTTATAATTCAAAACTGATAATATTATAGTTTAAAATGGCGTAGTATCTGTTAATATACAGGCATAACAGGATTTTTAGTTTCCATTTTATTTTATTTTGAAAAAAATTGTTATATATTGTTTTACTTTGATCATAATAGATTAACAGAACATTTTTCTTTGGAAAGTAAATTTTGTTTTGTACAATTTCCAATTTTAGTTTACAAGATTACATGTTCATTTCTAGTCATATATTTGAAAATCTATTTGTAACAAAAAAAAAAACAAATAAATAAAAATTGCGGCCATTTCAAATGAAGAAATACACATCAAATTTGCCAAAAAAGGAAAAAAGGCCATTGAAAATTAGGATATGAGCAGAAGATTACACTCGCAACTAGATATATTATGATGATCACAAATATCTCACAACATAAATAAGTCCCAGTTTATTGACAACCCAGATCAAGCACAAAGAATATAAACCCAATCCCATTTTTCTGCCATATACATATACATATACATACATACATACATACATATATATATTTATATATATATAGCCGTATCCAAAAACAAAGCTTATCCTCAATTCTCCACCACCTCTTCACCTTCGTCATAATCTTCCTCATTATCTGCCACAGCATCTTGATATTGCTGGTACTCCGAAACCAAGTCATTCATATTACTCTCTGCCTCTGTAAACTCCATCTCATCCATGCCTTCACCAGTGTACCAATGCAAGAAAGCCTTCCTCCTAAACATGACTGTGAATTGCTCCGAGACACGCCTGAACATTTCTTGAATGGAAGTGGAATTGCCCATGAAAGTGGAAGACATGGATAACCCAGTTGGAGGAATATCACAAACACTTGATTTCACATTGTTTGGAATCCATTCAACGAAGAAGGACGAGTTCTTGTTCTGTACATTGATCATTTGCTCGTCAACTTCCTTGGTGCTCATTTTGCCACGGAACATGGCTGAGGCCGTGAGGTAGCGTCCGTGGCGCGGGTCAGCGGCGCACATCATGTTCTTGGCGTCCCACATTTGCTGTGTGAGTTCAGGGATGGTGAGAGCTCGGTAGAGTTGAGAGCCACGGGAGGTCAAAGGTGCAAAGCCAACCATGAAGAAATGGAGGCGTGGGAAGGGAATGAGGTTCACGGCTAGCTTTCGGAGGTCAGAGTTCAGTTGGCCAGGGAAGCGTAGGCAACAAGTTACTCCACTCATGGTTGTGGAAATCAAATGGTTTAGATCCCCAACTGCAACACCAAACCAAAATCAAAACCCATAAGCAAAAAATGGAAATTATTAACAAAAATCTTTAACAAGTGGGATTTCATTACTCAAAATGGAACATTTTTCTTGAGTAAAAAAAAAAAAGCAGGGAAAGTAATCAATCACTTACAGCTTGGGTTTGTGAGCTTGAGAGTTCTAAAGCAGATATCATAGAGGGCCTCATTGTCAAGGACCATGCACTCATCAGCATTTTCAACCAGTTGGTGGACGGAGAGAGTGGCATTGTAGGGCTCAACCACTGTGTCAGAGACCTTAGGGGAAGGAAAAACAGAGAAGGTCATCATCATTCTATCAGGGTACTCTTCTCTGATCTTTGATATCAGTAAGGTCCCCATTCCAGATCCAGTTCCACCTCCCAGTGAATGGCAAATCTGGAACCCTGCTTGTATACACAGATCATACATGCAAAAGGGAATGAGTACTAATGGCAGAACCCATGAAACAGGGCTTGTTTTATGTTACAAAAAAAATATGATTTTTATGACCTGCAAATGAAAAAGATAAAAGACTTTTTGGTAAGTACCTTGTAAGCAGTCGCAGTTCTCAGCTTCTTTTCGAACAACATCAAGAACCGAATCAATCAATTCAGCACCTTCAGTGTAATGCCCCTTAGCCCAGTTGTTACCAGCTCCATTTTGCCCAAACACAAAATTATCAGGCCTGAATATTTTCCCATAAGGACCTGTACGCAAGCTATCCATGGTCCCTGGTTCAAGGTCCATTAAGACAGCTCTAGGAACATAGCGACCACCACTTGCTTCGTTGTAGTAAACATTGACCCTCTCAAGTTGAAGATGAGAATCACCCACATAGTTTCCAGTGGCATCAATGCCATGTTCATCACACACAACCTCCCAGAATTTGCCTCCAATTTGGTTGCCACATTGCCCAGCTTGAATATGGAGGATTTCTCTCATTTTCTAAATGAAAAATTGATTTGATTAGAAGATTGAGAAATGGGTTTTCTTTGATCTTCTAAAACCAAAGGAAAATGGTTAATGGGAAGAATGGAAATTAGATGGGTTTTTGTAGGCACAAAAGAAAGGATTTGAATATTCAGGGACTGATATTTTTCTCTCTGTCTCAAGGAAAGAAGAAAAATAATAAAGGTTACAATTAATAATTTCATGTGGGTTTGTTTGGAAGGTATGTCAAACACCTACAACAATGAGTTGTGAGCTGGATATGGAAAAGTGACAACGACATACGTGCTTTGTTTTCTGGCCTCTTTCTATCTAAAATGACCAGCCAATCCCTTCCAATTTGATATCCTATCTGTCATTTTTAAGATTCCAAATATGCCATTTCTTTATTTGGTGATCTTGGTTTTCTAACTTTGCCAATGGCTTCTATTCATTTTGTAAACCTTACATAATGCCCTCATTATATCATCATTATTTAAAAATTAAAAAAGTACAAAATAATCAGCATGTTGCAATCGGTTGCTCCCAATCGATCTACTTTGCTTCGACTTGTAATATGTTTCTCAACTAGTTTTACAATTATTACACTAACATCACATTCATATGGCTGTCGGGTTGATTTTCTGATAACTTGGGTGAGCTGTGAATGTACAGTAATAATCAAATTGAAGGGACCTGTTACCCACAAAGTATACATGAATCAGATGCTCATAGCAAATAAAAAGGCATCGAATTATGACTACAGTAATTGCATGCATGGCAAAAATATAATCATCAACATCCAAAAATTAAACTAGCTAGCTGATTGAATGCAACAACGAATTATATGTATCTATTAAGGTGCTCAAAGAATTGACATGACAGCCAGGTGTATGTTCCTGCGTTGTCTCTATGATAAATCAAAGTAGGGATGTGAATCTGATTTTATTAGTTTATACCATTTACAGCAGGATACATATTATTCCATAGGAATATTAACATTTTAAACATATAATACGCATATTACCGTTGGCACAATAACAAAAATAACCCATATTCCATTTGTGCTAACATATAATAACCAAGTAAAACTTGGAATTTCGTTAGTCAAGTTCCTGCAGATAAGGTGGTTTGTACCAGATGAATCATTGTGTAATATATTAATATATATATATATATATATATATAGAATTTGAGATCTTATGCAACTAGCATACATGATATTATCTTTTTTTTTTTTTTTTTTAGTGAAAGCATACATGATATTATCGAAGGTGAAGAGGTTGGAAGCTACAATTATTGGAGGCATGAGATATCCCTGTCAGCTTCTTTCCCTCTCAAGCTTTCTTTCTAGCACCGCACAAGGGCAATTTGGAATCCAATGTTTAAATACTAACCTACAAACATACATATATATATAATATCCATATTGCCATTTATTTAATAGATACATAAAAAACACGGCTATTGCACTGTTGCATATATATTCATTTACTTGCTGGGTTAGAGAGTAACAGTCCTACACTTATGTTCACTTTTATACCAGCATCTGCTACATATGAGATATTTCACAGATAGAAACTACATCCAATCTAAATTCATGTACTATTACCAATAAAGTTATATAAGATACAAAAAAAAATGGTGGAATGAGATGAGATAGAAACAGGGTATGACATATAGGTGTGCAATGGTTTTCAATGCATGAGAGGGTTATTATTCAGTGTGTCATAGAAAAACAAAAGAGAGCGAGAAAGAGAGAGAGAGATCAATTGTTAATATCTAAATTACAATCAACACCACACTGTTGGGATGTTCCCTTCACAGAAGCCAACCCACCATCACTCCAGTCAGAGATGCTTACAATATACCAACCCCATCTCATCTCCATCATCAGCTCTTTCACTTGGCGCTGTTTATCCCCCACACCCAAGACTTGGCTGATTTGACCATCCAAGTTTAGCAGATTTACAACAATGCTTCTTCTTTTTTTTTCCTTTTTTTTTTTAATGATGAGGCACTTGTCTATGTAACTAATACATACAAGTACAAAATATAAAACAAAACACTAGAAATGAGAATGAGTGGTTCATGCACATATTATTATGGATATCTCTACCACATGATAAGAACAACACTGCTGTAAGTGAAACAAGGGCACATGGCACATGTTGGTAGCCACATGTCTTCAGCATGGAAACTCAAATTAAAATGATAGAGATGAGTGAACCCCAAAATATCTTCACATTATATTTTAGTTTGAAGGAAACAAAAATAGGAAATAAAAAATATATGGGAAGGATTTACAAGGGATAAAACATAAAACAAAAGATTTAATATATCTTTGTTTTCAAAGAAGAAAAAAAAAATTATAATAACTTTAACACAATACAAAAACTCTCACTTATTATGATGGATTAGTATATTGTAATAAAAATATAATCGCCTGCTGGTATGTTTGGAAATGGAAAAGCAAAAATGGAGTTTGAGAATGATTTTCATGATCCTTGGTAACGAAACGTTGACGTGACTATTAAGAATTTTGGGTCTCGGGCTTTTGTGCTGGAGACAGTTTCTTTGTTCCTGTAATTTAGGCTTATTTGTGGGCTTGAATTAGGCTCCGGAGTTTGGGTAAGCGGACTCAGGTTCGGTTACTTCTTCGGTCAAGGGCATTTATGGTAATTCAGACTAACGGAAGGGTAGATGATATGCCAGATCAATGCATAGAATCTAGACTCTAGCATGGGATTTTTGTATTAATTATTTTATTTTATTTTAAAATGTCCATGAGGCAGGAAACATGCCACTTGAGCGCCAGACGTGGAATTGAAACATTAAAATCGAAGAGAAAGTGTATCAGACATACATGGGTGATTTGTGTAATTAAACAAAAATAACATAGATACTTTTAGGATCTTTTTGTGAGGCCACCAAGGCATAGTGGCCTTGCCATGAATTTATTCCTGTGAGACGATGCATGTGTAACCACAAAATAAAAGATACAAAATAGAAACCAGGACCAGACCTGAAAGATAGATGAAGGTTTACACACAGACACAGAAGAATCCAACAGATGAGCGACCAGGGTCTGATTGACCTCAGTAGAGCAGCTCTTCAAACACAGGATCTATATTTTGTTCCCATTTCCCGTTATAGAATTCCAGCAGCTTCTCAGCAGGTGTTACACCTGTGTAATGAAATTTCAATTCGTCACTGTTTCTTATAAAAGAATGTTTTTCCTTCACTAAATCTTGTGTATGTTATGCATGTTTAGATGTATGTGTGTGCGACATCCATACAAAGCAACAGTTTCTCAGCATTGATCATTTTCGGTTTTTTAGCTTTAAGTGGGTATAAGAGAAGCTAAATGTTGAAAAAGAATAAACAGATACGAGTTATAATAGCTTCAGTTTAGTTACCTGTTCTAACCACCTCGTCAACCTCATTCAAGAACCCTGATTCCTTATAACCTCTCCTTTCCAAACCATCCTGCACCATGGAAGAGATTTGATTAACAAAAAGAAAACGAATAAAGATGATGGTAGTGGAATGAAGCAGGCTCAATTTACCTTTGCCAACTTCAAAACATCTTCTGCGACATGCCGGAGCAATCCATCCCGAAATGGTGTCTTTAGACCAGTCTTTGGGACCTACCAGAAAGAATCTTTGCAATTAGATTTGCAATCTTGCAATTGAGTCTAGTATCGATACTGTTATATAAGCTTTTTTTTCTGACTTTGTAATTTGAGTCATTTACATTACCTTATTCCTCAACATCTGTCTTTCTTCCTCAGTCCAATCAGCAGTCAAGTCTAAAACATTTTGTAGTGAAACCTCATCATATAGCAAACCTACCTGAAATTTGAAAGAAAACCGAATGAGCCGATGCTTCTGATATAACATAATTAGTTGTTCTATTATACTCATGACTGTTGTATAAATAAGACAGGTGTAACAAATACAGTTATTAGGCATAAACTGTCAAAAGGCAACTACCCAAAATGCCGGCAAAGCACATAATCTTCTCCAGGGTCCTCCATCAGCACCCCTCATCTCCAAGTATCTCTTCAGCCTGACCTGAACACAAGCAACACATTACGAAATCAGGTAATAGCACCAGAAAGCATCACTTTTATGCAAATTGAGCATGACTATGAACCTCTGGAAATATTGTTGTCAAATGATTCTCCCAATCATTTAGTGTTGGTAATTCTCCTGGAATACAAGGAAGCCTTCCTGCCAGAAAGTCCTGCATGCATACAACCAACACCTTTCAGTCTTCAAATAATCTAATACTAAAGATAAAAGCTGAAGTATAATGAGAAAATGTTGGTATAAAGAATAGCACAGTTTCAGAAGAAAGCACAAAATTACAAAACTATTAAGGAAGATAAAAACCCGGAAGGTCATTCCAGTACAGTCAATATACTTCTTTTCCCGATAAACAAAATACATGGGGACATCGAGAGCGTAATCAACATACTGCTCAAACCTGCAAAAGAAAACCAACAAAAGAATAATAACAAACCGACCTGCACCATTTAGAGATAAACTTCAAAATGGAAACAAGCTTTCTGTCAAGCAGAGTCACAAATAAATACCATACCCAAAAGAGTCACCAAAAACAAAGGGAAGCATGCCAGTTCGGTTCTTATCAGTATCTGTCCAAATATGGCTGAAACAAAAGTAGAAAGATCAATGCAGACGCCAAGGGAAAAAAATTGTAGATTACATGTGAATCAAAGAAAATACTACAACTTTTACAAACCTTCTCATGCTAAGAAAGCCATTTGGCTTTCCTTCAGTGAAGGGAGAATTTGCAAAAAGAGCTGTTGCTATCTGTTTCATTTGTCCTGGGGTTAGGTTCCGCAAAAATAGAAATTTTTGGGCAAAAACACAAGGGGCCAAAGTTCCTCACAGGCTGCAAAGCAAGACCAGCACGGAATTTTCTGATCATGTCTACTTCTGAACTAAAGTCCAAATTAACCTACAGAAGTGAATGTTATGTGCATCAGTTTCCATTGCAACACCAGTTAAGCATGTGAGATTGAAAGATATAGCTTTTAACAAATCAACAGAATACCGTAAACAAGTGAAAAACCTGAACAATATAGTAATGACTATCTTACCTGTACAGTGCATGTCCTGAACATCATGTCAAGTCCAAGCGAGCCAACTTTGGGCATGTAATTTTTCATAATCTCATATCTTCCCTGAGCCAAATACTCTGTCAGCATGTGAGTAATCAAAGCGTCCAATAGGCAAGAAAACTTTAATGCAAGAAAAATTATTTAGGATCCCACTATACAAGAAAAGCATTATTGTCTTCTCTTGCTAAATCAACAAATTCAACCAATAGGCACTCTGCTAATAGGAATCAAATTGGTATGTTTCATCTTATGCCATCCCAATATTAATCTTCTTTAACCAGCTATGGCACATGTCGTTTTCCATCTAGTTCAAACTTAAGAGTGGAATAAGCAGTACCTTGGGCATCACAGGTATGTCTTTAAGTCCCCATTTGGGCTGGAAGCCAATTCCCAGAAATCCAATTCCCATTTCCTCAGCAACAGCTTTGACCTAGTAAGAATTTGAAAAAAGGACAATAGTTTTAAACACATGTCTAACATCTTTTTTATTCCTCAGAATTTCAAGAAACAAGTTTGAACATGTTTTTGACTAGGCATGAAGATGAGAACAATACCAGCACCATCAATGACAATAACCACATAATGATATAGATGATGATGATGATGACCCCAATAAAATACTATCAGAAAACTGAAATCCAAAGATTGCACAGGTTGCAGGCACAAACCAATGCAGAATTATTCCAACTAACCTGATAGAGGTGTGAGTTAACTTCAGCACAAGTTTGATGTAAAGTTTCAAGAGGTGCACCACTAAGCTCAAACTGACCGCCAGGCTCCAGTGATATGCTTTGTTTTCCCTGGCCACAATGATGTATGGAATTTAATAAAGTGTACCAGCTATAACTTACAAAGGTTTTCCAATAGCTTCTCTAATTGTGGTCACTGCCCAATGTTGTCTCTCAGGTATAACTAGCAAATATTATCATATAATTATGTAGCAAACTCAACTACAAGTAATTGTAGTAGAGAGAAAAGCAAAAAGATGAAGTGATCATTCACCTGCTTAAGTCCAATAATGTAGTCACCTTCCACCACTTTATCCCAATCAAATCTCTCAGAAATCCCTTTAAGCAACTCTGCTATTTGTTCATATCTCATAGGTCGTAAAGTTCCAAACTCAAAACCAAATTTCTCATGCTCTGTACCTATTCTGCAATTACAATGGGATCAACTATTTCAAGAAAAGAAGACGGGCAGCTGAAGGATGTACGAAATGCTCCATTTGACAATATCTTCAATATGGGGAAATTTAGAAGTGAGATAAATAAAAATGCTTCCGGTATTATGATAGAATAATTACTGTATGAAAATTTATTTAAACAAAAGATAAAAACTAAACTCACGTTGGTTAGAAAAAGAAATATTGACACTTTATGAAAACATAAAAAAAAAATTCAATTCATTTAGTTAAGAAATAACGAAGTCTTAATTATTAATACTTCACAAGAGAAGATCAAACATATAGAGGACTAACTTAAGGCCAAAGAGAAAAAAGAAAAAAGAAATTCAAATTTTAAGCAATCATCAAATCTGGTCAATATAACATCAGGATTCAAGAATCATACCTCCATTTCTCCTTGCTCTTGCATCCAGAGGCTAGGTAATCTACAAGATCCTTTTTTGTCAGGGGCTCTGTAGCGACTACAGCATCTTCTGTAGGAGGACTTGCACCAACAATCATTCGATGTCCTCGTTTCCATGCTGCTCCCTCACAGTTTATGTGCAAAATGTGGGTTGTCTTGGCAGAATTACATGATAAGGATGAGAAACCAACAAAATTTCCCTTCATCTTGTGTGCCTCCACATTGTTTGCCATACCAACAACAGCATTTTGTCCATATTTATTCTGAATAATCTCAGCTCGGAAGCAATGTGATGAACCTGTCTGTGAAACGAGTGCCATGATAGGCCCCTGGGAAAGTTCACATGCAACCTCTCAGTTAAATATGTATAAGTTATTCCAAAACATCCCCATGCCAACCGAAGTAATTCCATGATACATCACTTATTATCATACTATTAGACAGAAGTACAAAGCCTGAACGATTAATTGAAGGGATCCCCTAGTTTTAATTTTCAGCTTTTCTCCAATGATTACTTTACTGCAATGAACAAATTCATAACAGTATATTTGTATGCAAAGTTCCATGTGAGATGAAGTGAGCAAATCAAATCAAAGTATCAAACTTTAAGAGAACATGCAAAACTGTAAGCTCTAAATTCGTTGAAAACCACAGCTTATCAGGGCACGCAAGCATAAACAGAGCCTAGAATACCCAATAACACGCGCAGAGCTTGCATACCACTATACAATTGTTCCTACGAAATTATATTCTCTTTTCAAACTACTTTCTCACCATATTAAACGTCTCTAAACGACCAGGTAAAGCCTGGTCACGCTCATTCCTTCAAATTAAGAAAACCCAATCACCATCTACATTATGCCAATGACTTGCAAACTTACATGATTGAACATCCAAATTTAACAGCTCATATTAAATAATCTAACCATGTCTAATAAATATGCATAATCAACACAAAACGATACATCTAAGTTTATGAGAATCACAACACAGCATACAAAACCCGGCAACATGAGAACCTCTAGAAACTGAGATTGTAAGAAATCAGAATGAAATGAAAAACTAAACTGAATAAAGAAAATCAAACAAAGTGTGCGTGCCTCCAATCTTACAAAGTAATGAAACGAGCATTAGGAAAATTAAAGTCGGAAAAAAAAAATCAAACTTTTCGCTCACTCAGTCAAGTGAAAGATAGAATACAAGAAGAAAAAAAAAACTGCATAGAAATATGAGGATTACCCGGTACAGCGAGAATGGAACCAGAATTGAAAACTCTGGTCTTTGAGATTCTGACTAGGGTTTTTTCTTACCCTTTTTTGCTTGATGGATAAATTTATGAGAGAGAGAGGATTTTGGTTGGTTTCTTCTGTGCTGATGAAAAGGAACTGTGAAGGAAATTCTGGGGGACGATGATTAAATAGTGCGGCGCCATGTTCCATTATCGTGGCCCACTTGTCCTGGCTGCTGACACGTCAGCCGACCTTTGATTTTTGGAACATGATCCGATTCTATCTCTCTCTTTTATTCTACAGAAAATTATACTAACATCCGTTCCGTTTTTAACTTCTTTTTTTCAAAAAGTCTTTTTTATTTTTTAAAATTACACTAGCACCCCTTTATTTTCAATTTTATTGCATTATCTGCCCCCAAATGATGTAAAAAGAAAGTAAACTTTCATATATTTAAACACCAACATACCCCTGAGAATTAAATTTTTAAAATAAATTTTTTAATTATTATAGTAAATAAAAATGGTAAAAATAATAGATGTAATCGATTATCAATTGTTTTAACAGTTAAATGTGTGAAAAATATTATTTAAAAAATAAAATCAGAATATTTATCTTTTGGTTATATATTAAATAATTGTGTTAAATAATTTAAAAATTTTATATTAGAAAATTAATTCAAGTATTAAATGCATTATATATATATATATATATATATATATATTAAAACACAAAATGTTAGTGTAATTTTTCAAAATAAAAAAGGTATTTATATTTTAATCCTTATGTTATTAAACAAAACTTTTGTATTACCAAAAAAAAGATTAAACAAAACCTCTACGATGGTGAGGTACTCGATGACGGCATGTGGCATAATGTTCTTCATGAACCTGGGTTTTTATAAGATGCCGAAAGAGCACATTAAATTGGATAGATTCTTTGAACTCTCATAGTGGATCTCACTGTCAAATACAAGTATTATTTTCTGACTTTATTAGACAATAAATTAACATTAGTTCAGATAATTAGAGTCCCCACAGTGGGCTGCCTTGGCACCTTTGGCTCTAATTAAACTTTTCATCCACCCATTTTTAATTGGAAATTATTTACTTATGCTTTATATCCCCTATTAAGGGGAATATGAATTTTATGGGTTATTGTTATTATTATTTTTAATTAGTTTTTAGAGAATAAGTCAAGGATTATCTATATAGTTTTGTTAATAATTTTCATTAAGAAGAAATACCAATTATAGTGTGATACTGGCTTTTACTGTACCTTTACTTTTTCTACGAAAAAAGACATTGCAATTTGGTGTGCATTACCTTTCCCCCAATTTTAGCATCCTAGCCATCAAATCCAGAAACCAAAAATGGCATAATTTCTTTGAGCTTTTGTACTCATTAACTTCAGTGTTTATTAACATTTATGATTAATATACATTTCTTAGCCAGAAATAGTACATTACTCATTACGTGAATTTTTGTTTCTTAATTATGTGAATCATAATCCACTAACACTTGTTGATGGTGATACAAGCTATTCAGCTAGAAATGATCAAATTATAGTGGATACCCCTTGTAGACGATTCTGTATTTTTGCAGAAATTTCATTGTATCAGTTGAAGTCTTAGCAAAAATCTCGAAGAATATGCCACTATATATATATATATATTCATTTATAAATATAGTCCTGTGTAATGGTTGTGGGGTATACTTTTTATGAAATGTCATCATTCAAAGTTAAAAATCCTTTAAAGAAGAAGCATGAATAACGACCAGTTCATCGACCACCACAAGTGCTATGTCAGAAAGCCATCATAAAGCAACGAGATCTTTATCTCTGAAGTTAAATTACCATTTGCCCACTTACCCATCTTTGCCACAATAAAGATTGTCTCTTGTAACTAAGCTGATTGTGATTGTTCTACTAGCCTGGATTTGTATCTAAATTGTAAGAAATTAAGTAGGAAGCTAACAGCATGCAATTTCTATACACGGACTTCAATGAATTGCCATACTTGAAATCATTGTATCATAGTTCTGAAAGTTGCTTAAATTAAGAAACATAAAAGGTGCATAACCATACAAGGAGAATATATTTTCCATTATCATATACAACCAGAATCATGTTTAACCTTCAATTGTGTTATCTAAAACTGAAGACCAAATGTAGAATGGCAGTCTAAATGCAACATGAAACACTTGAAGATAGAGAAGAGCTATGGAGGTTTGTTGCCCCTGTCCCATAACGTGGCCAAAAATTTCAGTGAAAAAAGTCTGTATGATGTGAGTACTGTTCACGCATGGCGCATCCATATAATAAAATCAGGAAAAAGGAAATAGAAGAGTTTGGCTGGTTGAAAATCCCCGAGTACATATTCTAGAGTCGAGTATTTGCGTCTATTATATCTCCAATAGTCTACAAACAACTCTCTTAACTAACTGAACAACTAACTGAAAACAATGAACAAGCAATAGACATCAACGCAAACTTTTGACAATAAACTCACGCAACTTTATCAACAAAAGGCTTGCTGTTGTACACCTCTCTCGCTTCAAGTACATCAAGACAGTAACGCTTTGATAAAACCTCAACTTGGTCAGCAAATGACTTGTCCGAGTAATCACCAATGTGTTTGACCATTTGATTCCATCGCTTTCGACATAAATCACCAGGTCTTTGCTCAAGCAAATTATCCCAGTCCACATCTTCAATGCAGGTAGCATCCAAGCGCAAAAGAGCATCTACTAGGCGGTAGTCATCAGTGTCAGCCCATATTCCAGCAGCTGCCATTGGTGACCCTAATTGGTGATACCACTTTGTGCAGCAACTGACATTGCTTCTCGTGGACAGCTTCTCACTAATTGCTTCCCAGGAAATAGCATCTCGCAACATGCCGTGCTTGTATTTCCTTTCCTCAAAAGCCCTCATACGCAGGTCCAAGTTTACTAAATCAAACAAATTCTGATACTCCTCTTGAGACCAACGTCCTTTAGTCAAATTGGGCAGTCTAATTCTACGATATGCATCCTTGACATGAATTCTATGTTTATGAAGTGCATCAGCCAACATTCTCCAATTCGGTCCATGTTTCTCATGGAACCTTTTAATAAGTTCACGTTCTTCATCAGTCCATTTGCGTTCATCTCCTCTTTCAAACAAGGTGTGGGCTCGATAGCGTATACTCTCGCGTGTCCTCCAAGGTAAGGCTGCCGCTATATGATCCCAACAACCTCTTACTTCAGGGTGTTTTCTACAATGGAGAACCATGTCCACGCCATTGTCACCCAAGCAATGTTCATCCACGTACTTATTAACTGCCTCCATAATCTTCTCATCTTCTTCTTGGGAAAACCGCTTCCCACGTAAGTCCACTTTCTCGTAATTCTCTCCATCATCACTCGAATCAGACGGTGAAAATACCTCCACCTCCACATGATCAGAAAAACATACTCTTTTAGATGATCCTTCAAGTGCTGCATTTTCAGATATATCAGATGGCTCAACATCATTTTTGGTTCTCTTTTTTCTTTTATGCCCTCTCCCATCTGAAACTTGTTCATCTCCTTTGTTCTTTTTGTTGTCCTCACTGCAATGTTTATCTGGTTTTGACGACTTCACTTTGTATCCATCATCTGCATTAACAGCATTGGTGATGCCACTTCCATTAGAAACTACATTAACTGCATTTTCAACATGCCCGATATCTTTCATTCCAGCACTTTCATTGTTTGGTTTCTCGACCTCAACTTCCTGCAATCCAGCTCCCAAATTATTTTCCCGATATTTGTTTTTGTGCTTCCTCTCCTTATGTTCAAACTCACTCTCTTTGATGATTGTCCGATCTGAAATTTGTTTATCTCCCTTGGTATTCTTCTTCTTGTCCTTGCTGCAATGTTTATCTGACTTTGCCTTCCTGACTTTGTATCCATCTTCTGCAAAATAAGTATCTGTAATGCAGCTACCAATTGAAGCTACATTAACTTCATTTTCGACATTGCTGACATTTTGAATTCCAGAGCTATCTTTGTCCGGTTTCTCAGCCAAAGCTTCATGCAATCCAGCACTATTAACCTGGTATTTTTTCTTCTTCTTCCTCTCCTTATGTGAAAACTCACCCTCTTTCATGATTGTCCCATCTGAATGCTCCTTTTTCTTTCCATCACTTTCTATGTCCCCTACCACATCACCAGCCAACTTTTCCTTCTTCCTTCTCTTCCTATTACTCATGCCCCTTTCTTCCTCATTGCTTTCAGCAATGTCTCCACTTTCATGGCAATTCTGCTCTTCAGGTATCTCAGCAAGTTTGTTATCCTCAACAATTCTATCTGACTTCTTCTCCTTCAACGCTAACTTGACCTCTTCCCTGATTTTCGCATCAGAGAGATTTCTTTCCTTTGCAAGCTTTTGCCCGTTAGTCATGTCCTTTTTCTCCACAATATCACCCCCTTTTTCCCTCTTCCTTTTCTTATTCTTTTTGGCCTCTCCTTCCTCCATATTCATTTTAGGAGGGTCATCGCAATTGTTGTTACATATCTGCCCCTTAACTAGCTCATCCACTTTGTTAACCTCAATGATTTCATTCAAAGAGGACACTTTATCCACCCCATCTCTCTTTTTGTCCTTGTGTTTTTTCTTCTTCTCTTTTTTCTCTTGCACATTTCCATCACCTTCATTGTTAGTTTCCGTTGAAGCCTCCTTAACTTCATCAACTTCCCCATCAACGCTAACTATCTTTACCTTCTTCTTAGCCTTGTGAAATTCCTTCCCGTTTTCTTTAGTTTCAAATTCTGCCTCCCCATTTTTCTCACTTCTATGCCCTTTTCGATGCGCCTTCTCACCCATTTCTCTTGCAAAACTGAAACAACCAAAAATTAATTATTCTGCTAAGAGACTCAAGAGTCGCTCAAAATGGAAAATTTACATTTTATCTTCCAAAATATCCAAACCATGGAGAAATTATGTACAACAAATGCTGGGTTTATAAGTAAATAAATTAAAAGCAGGAAACTTTTAATCTATAAACACAAAATCTGTCTTCAAATTTTGTTAAAAAGTAAACTTTTGCTAAGAAGAAGGAGAAACTGAATCAATCACAACCATGCCACACTCTCAATCAAAATGTCTAACCTTAAACAATAAAATTTAATCAACACTCTAGTAAACAGAATTTAGCATTATGAAATTAAAATATTATAGAAACTCATCTTAATACATCAACAAAAAATTGAGAAAGACTTCATTCATGGTAAAGTGAAACCTGTTTGTGCTATATACCTCTTGCTATAAGATATTCCTACAACAATAATATATTAAAGACTAGTACTTTGGAAAAACAACAGTAAATAAGTTAAAAAAAAAAAAAAGCGATACAACAACAAAATTTCTAAATAAATGTCCCTCAAACATCAAAAGGAGCTTCCAATAAATTGGTTTCACCATTCCAAATATATATACAAGAACATATCAAATCATAAAAATGACAAAACGATTGAAATAGAAGAATCCAAGGTGGAATGCTATATTTCTCATTTCATAATAGTCAGCTTCAGCTTTTTATAGTAAGTAGGAACCCAAACTTGCAATAGGCCTTACAATAAGGGCATTCTATACAAGAACATATCTCATTATAACAATGACAAAACGATTGAAATAGAAGCATTCAAGGCAGAATGCTGTATTTCTCATTTCATAAAAGTCTGCTTCAGCATTTTATAGTATTTATTTTCCAAACGCTACAATCTGATAGAAGGTATATTACACTTAGAATACACACCAGTTGCATACAATTCATACATCCAACGAAACTACAATTTGAAATAATCCATTAAGCCTTTCTTCTGCTAACTCATAATGGTCTTCATACTTAAGAAAATATATACGAAAATGTGTTCTTGTGACCCTCAAGCAGGGAATCAGCACAAAATTAATTATATCACAAGAAAGATTACATAAATATTTGAGAAGCATTGTCAACTATTTGACTGAATTCTAGTCATTTTAGTAAAGTTGAGTGCCAGCCTAAAATGTAAACCCAACAGTGGATGTTTAGGTGCTGAACTCCAGAACTTGATACTAACTTGGGATTAAATGAAACACGGTGATTTTACTCTCCCATGATCCCATCCTAACATATGCATATACAACCTTTTCAATGGAAAAACTTCAAGACAAGATCATATGTAAATGAAATAAAGCAATTCAAAGTTAATGTGCTGAGAACCATCCAAAAAAATAAAAAGTTGTATTAAGCAACTGCATGCTCAAATAAATACATAAATATATTGCTGAATAACTAGTTGTGGTTGTTTATATTAAGCCGACTAGCATTTGCTTTCTCCACTGATATTCTCATTATATAAATTTAGTTCATTATTCATATCATGTTGACTCAAAGTAGTTAATTCTAAGTTTTCTGTTCCAGAATCATAGCAAAGTTAGAAAGGTAGGTTATACAAAGAATTCTGCAATGTTGTTCAGAATTTAGACATGCATTTTACAAATACTAATTAGTAAATACGTGCTTGAGAAAAATGAAAAGGAAAAAAAAGTTGGGGGAAGGAGAATCATTCACTGACCTGGGAAGGCTGGAATCTGCGGAGGCTCGGAGCTGGACGGAGAAGAGAATCGGGGCCGTGGGCGACTGGGCGGCGCTGCCTGGCCGGCGGAGTCTCGGAGCTGCGTCGCGAGTCAAGAGCAGTGGCGGTTCGGGCGTCAGGACGTGGCGTGCGTGGCTAGGCGATTGCCGACTGGGTTCAGCGATTCAGGCGGGCGGGGCGGCGCTGGGCTTCAGACGGCGAGCGGGTGGCGCAACAGAGGCGGGCGGTTATGGCGTGGAACGCTGGAAGGCCGATAGGTCAGGGGAAAGGAAAGCGTAACGGTGTGGGATGGATTAGTGTCAGGGACACAACACAACTGTGTGCGTCTCTTGTAATGGGCTCGCCTTTGATTGGCCCTTTCTGGGCTGGAAACACCAATTCTTTGGAGGCCCATTGAACGAATCATTACTCGTCCACTGTTAAGTCCATGAGACCAATTTTCTTTTTTCATTTTTTCTAAAACAAAAAATTTAAGCAACAGAATACACACACACACACACACACACGATATAACACGGCATCCATTACATATATACCAATTGTATACCATGCACTCATTTTTCTTTCAATAATATAATATGTTTAATTAAAAAAAATTCTTAAACGACTCTGCTTAATTATACTTTTCCTTTAAAAAAAATAATTTCTTAAGAAAATCTAACCTGAAATATATATAAAAAAAAAAGTAAAGTAAAAATAGATGAAGAAAATTTGATGGAAAGGTACGGTGTAAGGTTTCCTTAGCAATCGAATTTTTAATGATTGTGTATCGTAACACGTGGGGTTCAGTACTCAACTATGCACCTGCCTAATCCTCCTGATGAACTTAACGAAATAATATAATTCATGGCTAGAGTGATACATACTCCATGTGCTGCACCCTGCATATAAGAAACGAGCCGTCTAGCTCTCTAACATATATTACAATCCACCTGCCTTAACACACTATCAGCTAGCTAGCAAGCTAATAATTAAACTAGCAAAAGAAGATGAAGCTTGTGGGTAATTGAAACGTGAAGAACTCGCAATAGCATGACTTCCAGGACACAGACCCACTTAAAATGAGTATACGACAAGGCATTCATAGCAAACTTCTATATTGGAAATTTTTTATACTTGTAGCTTATGATAAGTTACATGTAACCCCAACGCTTACATTTACTTTTTCTTCTTTAATTTGTAGTACCTGGTTTTAGGGAGGAAAATGGAAGCTATCTGTTAATTCAACCAGTAAGTTATATTGAAGAGGTAACCAGATTCCATTTTATCTTAAAGTTACTTCAACCACTTGTTAATAAACTCCTACCCTTTCCTACTTCCATCATGAGGTGATTGAAAAATAAAAATGAAAAATCCAATCTTTCTACCAAATGAATTATGGCAGAATCAGAGTCGAGTAAATTTTCGAGTACCATACACATATATTGTATAGAAATTACATGCATGACAACATTAAGGTAATCCAATGCAGACTACCAGTAATCACTTTTCTATTCTTTGCACTTTGTCCCTTTTCTTTTTTATACACAGCATTATCAATATAGAACTATTTATCAATCAAGAATCAGCAATGAATAACAAACTGTACATCTTATGGGGTTACCAGAAGTTATCATCTACTGCTGCCAAAGTTGATGAAGATGGACTGTCATCTTCTTCCTCCACCTCCAACTCTGGTTCTCCAGACCCAAATTCAGCTGACTCAACAGCAGCTAGATTCTTCAAATCAACCACCGAGAGCTCATCTAGGCGTCTCACTACCAAGTCTGCAGCCCCAAGCTCATATACTGGATGCTTGCTAGCAACAGCCACACACTTCATCCGGGCATCATGGGCAGCCTCCACCGTTTGATTTGAGTTTCCAAACACAATGCACCTCTCAGGTATGAATTTTAGAAGCTGCGCCGCATACACAAACATTTCTGGATCAGGCTTCCCCCTGTGTACATCCTCTGCAGCTACAATCACGTTGAAGTATCCTTCAATACCAATGCTTCCAATTGCAGTCTCAAGAGTTTTTCTGGGACGTGTAGAAACCAATGCCATTGGAATCTTGTAATGCATCAACACATTCACAAACTCTCTTGAACCAGCTCGTAATCTATATATCCCACCTTGCAAAGCTTGGTAGATTTCTTCCTTTCTCGTGGCCATCCTTCTCACCTGAGAAGGGTCTCTTGACCAACACAGAACTTCAGAAATAGCCTGTTCATTCTTCATCCCTTCTATTCTTTTGAGTATGAATGCTGGAGGAGGAGATTTACCTTCTTCTTGAGAAACAACGAGCCATGCTTGCTTCTCAAGATCAGGATTGTCTTCTATCAGAACTCCTTCCCACTCAAATATGGCACCTAACCAACCACACCCCATCCTTTCTTGTCGAAGTAAGGGATTGTGCAGCGAAGGGTTATCTGCTTTGTTCTCTGGGGGCCACACAACAGGCTTTTCATTTATGCCAGTATCAATCTGATAATTCCAATGCTTTGGCATTTTCTCATCTTTGAATGAATGCACCTCTTTTGTCAGCTCCATTGCAAGGGCCTTAATTGATGAAAATGATAAGCGATCAACTTTCAATCTTGGCAAAGGAGGGGATGCAATAATCTTTCTTCCAAGGAACTCTGATATCAGAAGCCGACAATTCTCTGTAGATTTCCGTTTGTTGGAGACATCCTTTACAAAAGTTCCTCCACAAAACAGTCTGTGTCCCAGAAGCGATGTTGCAGCCATTGATTCAACCATATTCGACCGAGTGACAGTAGTTCAATCTAACCAGACTTCTTTAGCTCACAAAATTCTCCTTCCGCCAGAGACCTTTGTGAGCTCTGTGTGAATTGAGAAATCTGTAAGCCAAGCTTGACCCAATTTGACACCTATACAAGCTACCCAACTGGGTTTAGCACTAACATTCTGACTATTCAAAGGAACCCAAATAGCTGCTAAAGCACTAAAATTCTGACTATTCAAAGGAACACAATTAGCTGCTCAAAAACAACAGCACAAACAATGAAGAACCCATGTTTATGGTAGAAGACTGCAGAATCTTTAATTTATTCTTTAGAACTGCAAAAGGGTAAAGAATACACAGCCTTCTTACAACCAAATACAAAAACAATATCAAAGAACCGCCAGAAACAATCCCTTCAAGCAAAAACTAAGCATAACCTACTAAACCCATTAACCCAAAGCACCAAATTAGTAACTCCCTACGACTTACAAACTTGTAATCAACCAATAAAGTAATTTGGAAAAGAAAACGTAAACAACTATAGGAAACACACACGGCAAAGACCCGCCAAATCTCAGCCAAATATAACTCTCTTGGTACCTCTAAATTAACCAGTTTTTGCTTACAACCAAACTCAACTAGAAAGAAACTACGACACCAGAAGAAGAAGAAGAAGAAGAAAAAAAGAAAGAAACTTAATGCTATATAACAACCAGAGAATACAAAGAAATGTAAAGCAGATAAAAAGGGAACCTGTGAAGAATCAACGGGTGTCGAAGAGTTGGAGGGCTGAGATATCAGAGAGAAGAAAAGAAAGAGAAGAACGATTGAAATTCTTATAGGGAGGAATTGGATGAATCTTTCCCCTATTATTCATGAAAATAAAAATGGTGTTTTTTTTTTTTTTTGTGGCTTAAAAAAATGTGCAACAGGCTCAGAAAGAAAGAGAGAGACCGGTCATGCCGGCGAAAGTAACCGGCTGCTGGGACACGTGTCGGTGATTCGGAGAGAGAGAGTGTCATCGTTTTTTGCTCTTTGCGGTGACTGACGGATGATGGTTCTATTAACTTTTCAGATTCAGATTTTTGCCCCCGGTTTAACAAAATATTCACCGTACGCCCATTTCTGTTTCTTGCCCTTGAGACTTGGGAAAGATCCAGAAAAGTGGAATGATAAATAAAGAGGAAACCTTTTGATCCTTTCTTGTAAAGCAAACTGCGTTTGTTTTTTTTTTTTTTGCCAAAATTGGCATTTTCTATTAATTTTGTAAAAAAAAAAAAAAAAGCTTGAGTAAACTATATCTTTGATTTAAATTTTAAATTTATACATATGTATATCATAAATAATTGTTGTGATTATAATTTTTTTTTAAAATTATACTAAATTAATACAATCTGAATGCTTACTTTTATTGCACGCCTTTGCAACCTTGCACTTACCTCCTGCATTTTCTAATCACTTTTTTTTTTTTTTGATGAATACATTTTCTAATCACTTGGTGATTTGTAGATAAGGACCAATGAAAATATTTGTATTTTAATGTGGGATTAATTTAATTAGGATAATAAATCAAAACCAGTTGGACAAAATGATCATAAGGTTGGTCCCCCATCAAATTTTTAATTATTTATTTTTTCAGGAATATAAAATAAATAATTAATTAATTAATTAAAACAAGGTCGACCCACATGCAGATTCTGAAGTTGGTTTACTTTTCCACATTTGGTGTGCACAAAATACAAACATGGCAATCCAAATCAGTTTTACAGGTAGCCTGTCTCGGAATAACTACGTAACCATGACAAAACACTGTTCAATGGACTATGGATGCCACCGACCGCACGATGCGCGGAAAAAGTTGAACACGCAATTGACTATTTGCAACTGTTGATGCTGACCGTAGATCAAAAGGCCAATTATATATTTAAATATCTACTGTAATTTTAAATATTTTTTAAAAAAATACATAAAGTTTTAATAATTTTTTTTTTTTAAATGCAATCGCGTGGTTTTAACCTTTTATCTTTTAATTTTACATTAATTTAAAATCAAAATACTTTTTTATCCCTTTAGCTTTTGATTTTTACCGTTTATCCTCTAAATATGATTAGTAGAATGAAAAAAGGTCGGCCAAAAATGTAGAAAATGCAAGCGAATGACGTGGACAGCGGAGATAATGCCAAGGCCAATGGGGCATGATTGGTTGGAATCATGGAGATCCTTCGAATTCCTCCAAGCGGTGGAATTGGAGTGGCTACTGGATTCCTCTTGTCTAGTCCCATTTCAGGACACCGCAATTCCAGGTCGACACATTTCATCTCTCAAACCTTTCTGCCCACGCCATTAATAATGCTCCCTTTCAATGCTGTATCTAAATATATATTTGTATAAGATTAGTGTGCTGAATTACGTAGCTCATTATATTTTGTATGAGAGATATAAAAAATAACATGTATAATTTTAAAATAAAATACTTTATTTTTTATTAATTATAGGGCCTATAATCGATAGAGGGGTGCTTAATGTGAAATCCTTATGAGCACAGAGGACTTCGTATATTCATTTTCCACTCAGAAACAATATCAGACATTATTCCGTCTCTATTTTTGTGAAATAAAAAATGAAATATTTTATTTTTAAATTACACAAGTTATTTTTTTGGTTTATCACGTATAATATAACGAACGATATTATTTAGTATATTAATTATGTTTATATATATATTTTTTCACATGGAGGATAATTCACATTTTTATATTATTTATTAAAATATGTGAAATACATCTATGTATTTTAATAGTAATTCTATCATAGAATTGTAATTTTCTTAAATATTATCTCCAATTACAGTAGTGTTACCTTTTATTTGAATTTGTCCACGAAGAATTATTACTCAAATAAATTATGGTGATTGAGCTTTTAATATTTACTGATAAAATTGATCTTTTAAAATTATTTTCTAAAACATCTATGCTACCATTTTGTTAATGAGTTTTATTTTAAATAATATTGTAAAAAAAAAAGTAACATAATTACACCATACAAGCTAGAGAAATGTTTCTGTATATACAATGCTAATAGCTAATTTATAAGAGAATTTTTTGGTGAAATAATTTATAAGAGAATTTGGTCACAATGTAATGGCTCGAGTTTGTTTACATATTTTTGTAACGAATCAAAACTTTTTAGGAAAATACTAATTTAATGTTACTTTTGATTTTATAAACTTAGTTTTTTTTTTTAACAATATATATAAACTTAGTTTGAATAGTTAATATATTTTTCAGCATATGCCTAATGTGAAATATATATAGCATAACTGAGTTTTTTTTTTAACAAATTTGAATGTGATACTTTGTAATAAAATATATATATATATACATATATATAAATTAAAAGATAATCGTAAAGAGAGTGAAAAAAATAAGAGACTTTTATAGAATTGAATTATTGCTGCTGTTGGTATAATTGTAAAGAGAGTGAAAAAAATAAGAGACTTTTATAGGATTGAATTATTGTTGTTGTTGGTAAGCCATATTATTACTTCAAGTTTACCTAGCTTTGTTTAATGCGCCAGGTGGAGGAGAATTTATTAGGGTGTAGGCTAACTATTATACACTTTATTGATTGTAAAACTAAAATAGTAAGAATACCTTATTCTTAAAAGAACCCTAAACCGATAAGATTCACATTAAAATTATTTTTTATTCATAATTTTTTTTTAATTTGAAAGTGCAAGATTGAACTCGGTGCTATTGTCCAAGAAAATTGGATATATACACATATATATATAAATTAAAAGATAATTGTAAAGAGAGTGGAAAAAATAAGAGACTTTTATAGAATTGAATTATTGCTGCGGTTCTTACCAAAAAAAGAATTATTGCTGCTGTTGGTATAATTGTAAAGAGAGTGAAAAAAATAAGAGACTTTTATAGGTTTGAATTATTGTTGTTGTTGGTAAGCCATATTATTGCTTCAAGTTTACCCAGCTTTGTTTAATGCGCCAGATGGAGGAGAATTTATTAGGGGTATAGACTAACTATTATACACTTTATCGATTGTAAAACTAAAATAGTAAGAATACCTTATTCTTAAAGGAACCTTGAGCCGATAAAATTCACATCAAAATTATTTTTTATTTATAATTTTTTTTTTAATTTGAAAGTGCAAGATTAAACTCGGTGCTATTGTCCAAGAAAATTGGATATATATATATATATATATATATTTTTTTCATGTTTTTTCTAAAATAATATACTAAGGGGAAAATAATTTTCTAATTGTTATATAGTCTGTAAGTTTTTGTTCAGTTATGTAATCTTTAATTTTTTGTTTTTGTTTTTTTATGTATTATTGTTATAGATTTCGCTCCATCTTGAATTTTTAGTAAAAATGATTAGCAGTTAATACAATATTACGTTATAATGCTGCATTCTGTATTTTTATTCTGTGGTAAGAACAATACACTGTATTTATACAGGTACATAAAGGGTTCGGTTTCACTACAGGCAGCCCATAAGTGGCTCAGACCTAGATCCATTGTTTAAACGCCATCTGGTAAAAGTTAGCCACGTCATCAGACTACAAAGCGCTGAAATAAAATGTTTAACGTCCATGCTTTCCGTCAATTCACAGCGTCACCCTCTGCGCGATGTTTCCATCTTTCACAGTTTCTCTCTCCAAAGCTTTCAATATTTCCAGAAAGAGCAAACCCATCGAAAACACAATCAACCTCTCTGAGTCTCTCTAGAGGCTCGATTTGGGATCTCTGTGAATCTTCAACTGAAGCTAGAGCTATTTTCATTGAGAAAAATATTTTTAAAAAAAAGAAGAAAAAAGTGCATGCTGTGTATTTATAGCCGCTGGATCATCTATCTCAGTTCACCGGATTCAAGGCTACAAGCAACCCACGAAACGTTCGAATAAAAACCCCACAGAAGAACTCGTAACGAGAAGAGCATGGGAAAGAAAGGAGGCGGCAAAAAAGGGCCTAATTTGAATTTCGGGTCTAACAATTCGATATCACTGAGAGAAGAAACCACCGGCAGAAAGCAAACCAGAGGAGGCTCCTCCAATGCAAAGTCTGTATTGAAAGTCAAGCACTTGGAGAGTCTAGCGACATGGGCAAGTGGGGATGCTTCTATCCCTTCACTGGGTGCATTATTTGGTCGCAGATTGGCCTCTGTCCAGGAGGCTTTGGGTGTGGCCCCTGACTCTTCTTTGATTCCTTGCCAGAGGTTTGTCGAGATTCGAGTTTTATTGAATGTAGTTTAACAGGAATTTGACCCCAGGAACTATGGTTTTGGATTTAAAAGGATAAAGCTGATGCATTCTGTTGTTGCTATGCATAAGTAGGCTGAATAACAAAAAGGGTTATGCTAGGGGAAGGACATGTTATGGAAGGGACCTAGTTAACCACTTAGTACAGTATGAATTTAATGCATAAGTATTCTACAAGTTAGAACAAGTCTTGTTGCTATCGCCTATCAACCAAGTGTTTATTTGGTTGTAGGGGTGTCGCATATGCGATACATGGACCCACATGCATTGTATAAATCATTGTCTATTCATATAAATTAGATTTTTTATGCATAAATGGTTGAATTCCCTTTGTGTTTCTGACAAAATGCATTATCACGGGTAAAGGGTGCGGTTTAGTAAGGTTGCATTTTCACTTGTAATTTGGTGGTTGGTTGACATTCCCTAGGTGTTTCAAACTATGCTTTTTGCACTCGAGTTGTGTTGCTTAAATGTTAAAGATGCATAAATTAACCGACATCCATGCTGCATTTACTATGATATCGTCAACCGAACCAAGTTTTAATTTACAGTTTACTAGGGCATATTTGCTTAAGATATTATTATTACTATGATATGTCAGTCCTTTGTTCAAAAAGCCTTATCCTTTATAAAATTTCAATCCAAAGATGTGCATATATGTTAGCATGAGGAATGAAATCAAACCGTGGTTAGCTGGAAGTTAATCCTTCACAATCTCTCAACACCCAATGGAATTCTTACGTTGTTTTCGTCGTCTGAAATAAGTAAAACCAATCCCTTGTTTCCTGGTTCTCTGATGGTGATGATGATTTTACACTAGTATTTTACACTGCGAGGAAAATGTTAATGTTAATACATTTGGGTCTTCCAGCATGCCTTTTACCTTCAATATGTTCTAACTTCATGTTGTAGTTATGGGTTGCAGCTTTTCTTCATTGTGTTTTTCACTTTAAGTGTCTCCAATATTATGCTGTAGTTATAAAACGCCATTGTTAACTTGGCTTGATATGACTCCTATATTGGTCTGGATTGATTGTAGTTTAAAGTTTCAGTTTCGTATTGCATATATCTTTTGCAATGAATGATATGTTATAGAGATTGTAAACCAATAAAAAATCTTGATTAGTATTTTGCTCTTTTGCAGATGTGAAACAATTCTTCAGCCTGGCTTTAACTGCACTGTCCGAATTGAAAAAAATAGAACAAAGCCGCCTCGTAGAAGTAAGAAACCTAATAATTTCACTCAGAACAATGTCGTGTATACGTGCCACTTCTGTTCACATCGGAATTTGAAGAGAGGGACCCCTAAAGGATATATGAAGGATATTTGCCCCCCTAAGATCAGAAAAACTACAAACTCAAAACCTGATAAATCCATTTCTAAGCAGGCCGTGAGCTTAGAGAAGGGCATCAGTGTTAAAGATGAGGTTAATAAGAATGATGAGATAGCTTTGCCAGCAGTATATCAAGAGATTCCTATTGCTGACAGTCCAACTCCGGCAGTTGTGAGAACTGGAACTTCTTTGTTGGATAGTAAGAGGAGAAAGAGAAACAGATCGGCGGCTAAGAAACCGCCTGAACCTGAAAGCTGTTCTACCCCTTTAGATGCAGAAAACAGTGCAAGCAAGTCGAACAAGCGAAGGAGAAAAACATGGACGAGTTTGAAGGAAATTGCTGAAAGCAGTGACCATTGTAACAGCAGAAACATCACCAATTTGAGAATTCCTTTCTCAACATAACTGAAACAGCGTTTTCAATTTTGAGGACACTCAGGATAGCACAAGCGGATAGTTTTATTTCCACTTTGCAATTTATACTCTGAATGAAATATGGGCAGTTTAAAACTTTGGTTTGAGTTGGACATTTTTTTCGTTTCCTCTTCTCGGTTATCTGATTTTTGTGAATGAATTGCTGTGTTATGGCCGAAGCGTATGTGTCATTTTGATCCAATTCCTTTGATCTTATTGTACATTGAGATAGTAAATCTCTACCCCTTTTGAATGGAGTCTACATACTACTAAAATTCTGTATTGGCTATATATTGTGCAACTTGGTGAACATGGTTTACATGCTGGTTTCACAGGGCTCAAACTTTATGAATTGAATTGTTCTGCAAGAAACAGGTACTGGCTTTACTTTCCATGACTGACTATGTTCAGTTGTTATGTATCAAAGAAATACATGGCACCAAGTAATTTGATCAAAATAATTTGCAAAATTTAGACCAACCTAATCTTTTTCTTTGAATGAGCCGCGTTGTTCAGTTTGACAAAGTTTACAAGCTAAGTTTACACGGTAATTAGATGTGCCATTTATTAGTATTTAGATCATCCATAATATCAAAATGTCGTCTTCAGTCAGAGTGTCAAACCATATTATACACGTGTCAAGCTTCTCAGACGGAACGCGTTTCACCACCTGACATTTATCGCAAATGAACAGTAACCATTATCAGTGGCAAATCCGAAATACTGTCAAATCATAGGCCAATTTTCAAACGCCAACCGGCTTGTATAAAAAGACAGCACCACCGCTTGGCGGGCGACAAAACAATTTCGTCCTCTTAGCGCTCTCTAGAGAGCGAGACGCACATTCCATTCTCAGTTTCAAGCTGATAGCTTCGATATTGAGAAGCGCAATACGCAGCGTTTTACTGAAAATGGGGAACAGGAGGTTCGCTCAGATCTCGACGAGCGACGAAGACGAAGAATTACCGCAACGCCAACGATCTTCGGTGGAAAACAAGTCGAAGCTGAGGAAGAGGAAGCAAATGAAGCTTCCGGAAGAAGAAGACGAAGTGCAAGAAGAGGAGGAGGAAGAGAAGAGCAAGAGGAGGAAGAAGAAGGGAGAGAAGGAGAAGCAACAGGCTTCGCACGGTGAAGACGAGGAAGAGCCAGTGATAGAACCAATTGGCGACCCCGTTAGAGTATCTGGGAAGGGAAGGGGTAGGAAGAACCATTACGAGGCGTTTGAGTATGACGGCATTCGATATGATCTTGTGAGTTTTTCAGTAGTGCTGTCGTAATTTTAAGTTTTTTTGCAAGCAATTGTTTAGTTCTTTCGTGCTAGATTTTAGGGTTATAATTGTGGGTCTGAGTTGATGCTTCGTGGAATTAAGATTTTAATGTTCTGTAGTTGCAAGTTGAAATTGGGGATGAAAAGGCGTATTTAGGTTTTTCCAAAGTATTTTCGTCTTTTACCCGCTTTGAAATGTGGGAATGTAAAGTATTGCAAATACTGAATTCCAATATGTTATTTTCCGGTAATTTAAGGCTTGTAATTTCAGTAAGAACATGTATGATTTGAGTTGTGTTGATTGTTGTGTTTTTGTTTTGATTTCAATAGTTGAAGTTGAAGGGCTTGGTAGAAATTAGGGTTTTTACTCTTGTTTGATTGGGAATGAGAGTTGATATAAAATAGAAACGCTGTTCACATTATATATTCTTCTTATTATTTTGTTATTTGAAAATGGTAGTACTTTATAATTTGAAGCAATTTGACATTCAGCGTACGTATTCATTTTTGTATGTTCTAGAACTACCATAAACAATGTGGCTGACTTGGCTACCACAATTTATTTATCATAAATTTGATTACCAACCATTATACTTATTATGGTTTATTCTGCAGGAGGATCCTGTACTTCTTGTTCCCGAGGAGGCTAAGGTTCAAAAGCCTTATGTGGCTATTATAAAGGTAGTTGCTTTATAATTTTCCCTTTAAGTAAAATCTTACAAATTTCTTATACTTTTGTACATTGTGCCTGTGTAATACTGTTTTCTTATTCAGTTGGATTTAGGGTTCTACTTCTAGAACCGGAGTAAATAATGTATGGAATTCAAGTTTATGCTTAAGTGGTTGAAGTTGCAAAACATAAATCATGTTTCTGTTTAGAAGAATTTGATGGATGGGAGTGAAACTCAAATAGACTATTTGAGTTTTTGTGCTTATCTAAGTCTTTTGAAAGAGATAACACTGGGCTCCATTTTATATAATGCCGTTTTGATATCTCTGAAAATATCACTAATATGTTGCGGTTACTCCTCAGCATTTTATTAACTGAAATATAAAATGAACAATTAGATTGTGATGAATCGTGAGATCCATTTTTTTATTATGTTTTCTTGTTTATTTCTTGCATTTGATTCATTTTTTATTCTTGCTTGATCAGACAAGTTTAAAATCTTCCATGGAATACTTATGTGGGTTTGTAGGGTTAAGAGATGTATGCATTCCCCTTCCTAGATTTGCATGGTACTTTGCTGTTTTTGAATTATTGCATAAAAGTTATGTGTATGCTACCCAATTTGTTTTTCACTTGTATACAATGATGCACTTGTCTATTTTATACAAAATGACTACATCTTCCCTTAATGATTGAAAATTTTTCTGTTTAGGATATTACACAGTCTCTGTACAAAAGTGGGTCTATGATGGTCACTGGACAATGGTTTTACCGCCCAGAAGAGGCAGAGTTAAAAGGTGGCTCACATTATCAGTCACATGACACAAGAGAGCTGTTTTACAGTTTTCATCGTGATGATGTTCCAGCAGAATCTGTAATGCACAAGTGTGTGGTGCATTTTGTTCCATTACATAAGCAGCTTCCAAACCGTAAACAGTATCCAGGCTTCATTGTGCAGAAAGTGTACGACACTGTAGAAAGAAAACTTTGGAAGCTAACTGATAAGGACTATGAAGATAATAAGCAGCATGAAATTGACCTACTGGTTCAAAAGACCATGAAACGTTTGGTAGATCTTCCTGACATTGTGCTTGAAGAGAACGCTGCTGATCAGGAAGATCAATTGAAGGCTAAAAGAAGTCTCAGAAAAAAGAATATCTCACCTATTGATGTTTCTAGGGAGGAAGACTCAACTACTAGGATTGATCAACATAAAAAATCTGAAACACCTCTAAGTTGTCCAAGTACTACCTCAGAATATTATGCCATTTTATCAAATTTCAAGGTACTTACTGGAGAAACCCAACGTGACAAATGGTTGGAGAGACTTCTCCAGGGGATTCAGTATGTATTCAATTCTGCTGACAGCACAAATAAAAGTGGTAAAGGAGAGGTTAGTGCTGATGGCATCAACCATGAAAGTGACAGTAAGAGTCCAGAAATTGCAAATAAATCTCAAGCTAAGGGTCTTAAGGTATGGAATGAAAATTTAAATGCAGTTCCACATCCTCCATCTCTTTCTTTGCTAGCTGATGAGTAAGAATGGGCATTAAGATATTTTACTTAGATGTGAACTTCCTTGTGCTTAACAGTCCAGCAAGTCCTTTGTCTGGCCGGATGCTGCAGTTTCTGCAGTGGTTGCTCTTGAGAAGGCATCAAATGAGTCTCTTTCTTCAGATTTTCAGAAGTATAACCAAAAAATGCGGCAGTTAATGTTCAACCTGAAGGTATGAAGCTTGAATTATCTGCTTATATAAATACATATATCATGCTTTTCTGCTATCTTCTTATATGCATGCTTATTTTACTAACGTGAACATCCAAATCCATGCATGGCCACAAATATTTAGCATTAGAACTACTAAATATTTAATCTCCAGATTTGTATGAGAATATAAGTAACTTAACTAAAATGGCAAACGGGAGGGAGAATATGATAAAGGACAAATAATTGAAGCAATGCATTGCAGCATTGCAGTTGAAGGCCCAACTATAGGTTTCTATTTGATTATGAGGTTATTAGTGTGGTTCCCTCTTTTTTCTACTTATGCTTAGTTCCTTTCATTATTATTTCCCATGGTCTTTTCAATCTCTGTGTGGTAAATAATTTGAGTCCTTGTATCAGTTAAAAAGGGTTCATGTTCTTTTTCCTTAACAAAGAAGGGTTTTTACGTATAATTGAAGTCCAAGCCCTTTAGATTACTAGGTAGTTTTAGATTACCTATTATATGCAAAATGGTATTCAGTAATGAAAATTCTCTGTCTGGAATTGTTGTTGGACCTACAATTTGGTTTCAAACTTGCCTGCTATTTGCAAAGTCATAATATTTCATGCGGATGTTGTTTATGTTTGTTATTATCTTTTTCTTTCTTTACTTGACAGAACAGTGCACTGCTAGCCCAGCGTCTCCTTAGTGGAGAGTTAGAACCCTCTAAAATACTGAGCATGTCACCTATGGAGTTAAAGGTATGGATTTTATCATGGTCTGACTTTTGTGCCTTTGTGAACACCTCAATGATTAATGGGTTATTGATTAAGATTGATTGTTAATGGATTTGTTCTCTCAAGATTAGCATTATGTCAATTATGAGCATTTTTTTTCTTTTTAATTTAAAGTAATGGTAGTAGGTCTACAAGGATAGAAACTTTTAGAGGTAATTATTTGATTTTAAGATGAATATTTTTATTTGATCAATTTGCCCTTGTATTTTCTTTTACAATTTGTTTGCTTTAATAGTATTGGTTAGCTGGTAAATTTGTGGTTTATGCTAGTTATAATAATAGATCGTCCATGCTTGCAAATGCCTCTCAATTAGTTGAACCATTTTAAGAAGTTATTTCTGTTTATATTGTCCATGCGTCATGCAAATATTTGGTCTGATTAAGATGTTCTATTCGTTTGCAACAATGACCTACCATTTTAGTTGTTGCCTGGTTATTGCTATGAAACATGTTCAAAGCGTTCAAAAGAGGTGGTGAAGGACCTCGGTCAGAAGTAATGCACTACCAAAAGGAGGTAATTAAGAATGACAGAATGAATTTGACCTTTAGATAAGTTGAAAGAGAGGGGAAAAATAAAGGGTTTTGTAGGTCTTTCGAGTTCTGATTTAATAGTTGAACTAGATTGTGTTCTATATGCATCAGTTTGAGCTGGAAGATCTATATGAAAATAATAATACTATGGCTGTTGTTTTGATGGTTTTCATGTGTGGTCAAACTATATAATCAAAAGACTAAGCTATATGTAATTATGAGTCTTCCCTTTGGTATTTTAAATGTTACCTTTAGGAGGGTTTAACAGCCGAGGAGATGGCAACCAAGGAACCTGATGAGTCAGAGCGCATGCAGGTGAGACTTATATTTCAATCCCAGTTTCTTACATTTTTAGCTATTTATTGTTTATGCTTGTGCTCATCGTTGGCTTGTTTCTTGCGAATCAGATGACGGATGCTCGTTGCTCAAGATGCTCAGAGTTTAAAGTAGGTTTGAGGGATGTCATTCAAGCAGGACATGGAGACCGTTATCAGGTAGGTTGATGCACTAATGTTTTCCTTTTCTGGTATGATTATTATTAGTTTGGATTAAATTGGTTCAACGTCAGTTTGAATGTCAATGATATTAACATTCAAAACATGACCGTTGTGTGTGGTTTTTGGGTTTCAGTTGGAGTGTATTGCGTGTGGACATTGGTGGTATGCATCTCGGGATGAGGCGTCGACCCTAACAATTGATGCACCAAGTACAAAGAACGTAGGCACAGCCCCATGGGCCACAGCCAAGTTCGATGCTGTAGAGAAGTCACTGGTGAGTCCTCGTGAGACTGCCAATGATGCACTCAAGAAAACAAGTGAAGCCTACATGCCTGTTTTGGACGCCCAGAGATCTTTTGGTAAGTCGTCTAAAAAAGATGATAATCCTGAGACCACCAAGACCAAGGAACACTGACTGGTAATAGCAATGAGAATAGGAATAGGAATAGGAATAGGAATAGGAATAGGAGTATAGTAGGAATAGAGAGCATTAGCAAAGGAAATAGGAATTGTGCTTTGTGTTGTATAGTTTAATCTTATGGTGGTTGTGCATATGTAATCTTGGTTTTTTTTTTTTTTTTTAAATAAAAAAAACTCCCTCTCTTTCATTGTACAAAAAGTTTGGTTCTGAATTTAGATGATTTTTGACTCTATAATTACTTTTTTTTAAATGGTTAATATCATCACCCCTGAGGTTTGTCGTTTTTAAAACTAGACCCCCCAGGTTCTAATTATTTATATTTAGCCTTAAATCTTGTTAATGAATATTATAACGTATATAATATAGTAATTTAATTTATTGGCTATAGTGCGTTAATCCAATTATTTACAAATGCATGTATATTCACAAAAGAAAGAAGATATATTAATATTCAATTCTAGCTGCTGCTGCTACTAATAATAATAATAATAAAATTATTAATTTCTTAAAAGAATCTTAAGACATTTGGAAGAAGGTTTCCAAAAGCATAAAAAAAAAAAAAAAAAGATTTGTTGGAAGAAAGTTTTCCCGCCACGCCATCGCTGCTTTTGGAATGGAGCTTCTATTGTCAGACTCTGAACCGGAATATTCGACAATGGCTTTGTCCGACGACATTTTGAAGGAATTGAGTACCAATCTCTGGTTTCCCAGGTATGTGCGGAGCTCGAAACTCCCATTTAGGGTCTGGTGACGAACTTCTGGCCGAGTTCATAGTCTTAGATGGTGAATTCTGAAATCACAAGCTTTATTCATATATTTTCAAGGAACAAAAAAAAAAAAAAAATGAATAAAAACAAAAATACAAAAAATTGAAGCCAAGTCCAAGATTCCGTGGGTTTGATGTGACTGACCGCCTCAGTTTGCTTCCTCCTGCCTTAACCAATCACATGCAGCATAATTACCAAACTCTCCTCCACCATTTTTTTTTATCATATTTTTGCTATTGTACAATTTTAGCCCTACTCCAATTTCAGGGAATTAAAAAAATTTGAGTTATAAAATCTAATAAAATTATTCACGCTTTCTTCCTAATTTTTTTTGGGAATTAGTTAGTCTTATATATATATATATTTTTTGCTATTACGTGACATTTTTTAATTAAGTTAATTGTGATTTTTAAGTTTATAAATTCTTATTTTATTTTTACTGTTGAAGGTGAAAATAAAATATGCGTTGGTAACTAATACTTTTTTTTTTATAATTTTTGGGTTTGAATTAAACACTAAGTTCCATTTACAATCATCATGGTGATGGGCAATTTCGTCAATAAAAATGTATGGTTTAAGGAGATTAAGGTAAATGCAGAATTTCTAATTTCTGATTTAATAAATTAACTGCCGGAAGCTGTCAAATTAAATGTTAGATTCCAGTGCTTGATAATCTGCTGCAATTCCCGAAACCTTAAGATAATAATATTCTTATGGCAGTGATTAGAACACCAACTTTTTATAATTAGTGCACCACTCCTCTTAATTAACGCCAATTAAATTTCAAAACTACCCTATAAACAAAATATGAGTGTTGGATTAGTAAAGGTTAAAATTGTCTTCTCACTGTGGGTGCTCTCCCCAAAGTTGCTCAAATCACTTTAGCCAAAAGCACTGGCAAACAAATAATTAAATAAAAAATAAAAAAGAGAGGGTGAAGGAAACACAAAGAAACATTGTAGCATATAATGACTAGAAGGGCATGGCTTTTGTAGCAGACATGAACAGAAACTTAGCAGCTCTCTGTCTCTCTTTGCAACTCTTCCTCTTGTGAGAGAGAAGAGAGAGAAAGAGAGACCTCACTGTGTATTCTCACTCTTTACCAACATCTCAAACCAAGGCATGCTTTCTCTCTCTAGCATTGTATTATTTCACTCTCTTTTTCTCTCTATATCACTCACTTTTTGTGTCCATTGAGCTTTACTGCTGTTGGGTCACAGTTCTAATTGTTTTTTTTTTCCTCCTTTATTACCCTCTACTTTATTTGATACTATGGGAATATTAATTACTCTTTCTGGGTCACAGCTTACTGTTCTTTGAAGTTTGGGTTTTGGGAATTTGTTTTCTGGTAGGTTAAGTGAGACTTTCAGCTCGAGAGATTGGAGAATGTGATTGCATTTACGGGCAATTTGTGGGGTTTTTCTTTGGTTTCACTTCTTTGAGATCTAGTGGGGTAAGACCATTTCTTCAAGCACCGTTTTTGTTTTTTCGTTCTTTTTTGGTTGGTTTCTTCCTCTTTTGGCTTGGAGTGCAAGTGAAATAAAGCAGCTGTTTTTATTAGTGTATAGCTTTTAGCTGTTTCACTTTATTCATTTTATGGAGTTTACAGAGATTTTAGGTTCCTTTGGTGGTGTTGTAGGGGCAGGGTCCTTCAGTTTTATACTAGATCAAGAAGATTCGAGTATTTTGAGGTTTCTATGATCTCAAAGTTAGAATCATTGATGGGGTGTGCAGCTTTTCAAGCACTGGTTTCTGTCGAGGTTAAACTAATAGAATTATTGCTTTGAGAATAGAAGATGGCAGATGGTTTATTTCTTTATCTTTTATATCAATTTTGAGCATATGAGTATGATTCTAGTTCATTATGAGCTTAGATATGTAAATTCACTGGTACCGTATGGAAGTTGTTTTCAAGATCTGGTTTCAGTCTTCATTTGAAATAATTGTCTGTTTTTTTTCGAAAACTGAAGCTATTTTTGTTTTTGTTTCACATAGGAGGTGACGGCTCTTTAGTACATTATATGTGGAAATTTAATTGCCAAAAAGTTCAATGTGATATGCAACAATATGAAAGATTTTATTCTGGTGTAATCAAAATAAATCTGTTTATTTATTTATTGATTACATAATTAAATTAAGTAGTCTTAGTTCTGCAAATTACTATTTGGCAATGAGGTCAAGGTCAAAGTTAGTTTCCATAATACAATTGGTGGATATATCATGGTTATAGCTTCTGCAAATTGTAATGTATTTCTAACCTTTTGGATTCATTTGTCTTGTAGAACTACATATCTTTCAATGGGACTGGAGATGGAGTTGGACTTTGGAAAAAACGGTCCTATGGATCTGAGCCCTAATACTGTTCTTCCATCTCAACAACATTGCTCTTATATGGGAAAGAGAAACACAAAAGAAAGGCCAAGGCGTAAGGATGATTTATTGAGCCTCAAGGAAGATTTCAGAGGCATTAGCTTTGATCGCTACCGCAGCACTTCTTGTAAAAACGTTCCATCCAGACATTTTAGACAGGAAGGTAAGATAGAATTTAAGCGAGGTTCCATTTATCAAAGCTCCAAAGAGGTGAGAAAAATAAAGAAAATGAGTACTGTTGAGGGAAGGAGGAAAATCGAAATGTCGCCAAGTAGTGACACCTCTTGCTCTTCTAGAATTGTTGATTCATTGTGTACTTCAGATGATGAAAGCCCACAGAGGAGATCTCCAGCAATATTTTTCAACTCAAACACAATTCCAGCAGCTGTTAGCAAGCCTTGTATAGAGCCAACCTCATTAGATGGCTTCATTGAAATATGTTTGGATCCAGGTAATAGGGGGACAAGTTCTGCTGAAACCATAGGGGGTTCAATGGATTCAAGTTTGATAAGTAAACCAGTTGCTGGTCCTTTAAACAATGGTAATGAACTTCTTGAAAGAGACACAGTGCACGCATTTCACAAGTCACTTTCTGCTAAAGTAGAAATGCTCCATTCCCCTTCTCCATCAGAAAGTGATTGCTCCTCCAGGGGCACTTCAAAACCCCGTTTCAGCCCTATCAGAAAGATGTTTGATCCATTTATGAAGTCAAAGTCTTTGAGAAATCCCTTAAGCTTTGCACTAGAACCGGGTGATGTGAAAACAAACGGGATGGCAAACATGAGGGTTAACAGGACATATCGAAAATCTTTGTTGGATGACTTCTCAAATAATGCACGCAATCTAGAGTATGAATCTCGGTTTGACAAGAGAGACCATCAGTCATTTGTCATGTGTTCGCCAGTTCACCTGCATGGATACCTTAAAGTGGAAACTAAACACGGGATACCATTTTTTGAGTTTTCATTGAAGTGCCCTGGAGATGTCCTTGTAGCCAAGACATGGAAAGTAAATGATGCTTTTAATTGGGTGTACACCTTTCACTCTGTTGACAATGGAAAGAAGAGCAGTGCTAGTGGATGGGGTTTGTTTGATAGCGACAAAGATTCTTCAATGGTTGGCCAGATGCAAGTTTCCTGTTATCTATGTTCAGAACTAAATGATGGAGTTTTTGATAACTCCATGGTGACAGAGTTTGTGTTGTATGATATTGCTCATGCAAGACTAAGTGTTACTTCCCAAGAGAGCTCTAACTGTACCATTAATGCAGTAAAATCATTCAAAGCTTCTAGGCAAACATTGGAGTTGGATGGTGCGACTGAGTCTTCTGTCAAACTTCAAAAAAAACATGCTACTCCTTATGACCAAAACGCTCAACCTTGGCCATCTGCAAATTTGCATCCAAACCTTGAAATTGCAGCTATTGTCATGCAAGTCCCATTTGAGAAGAGAGAAAGCTTGAAGTATAAGAGAGGGGATAAGGGCAGTGGTAAAGCAACGAAGAACCTGCTCAATCTCTCAATTGTTGAGCAACGGAAAGAGGATCTTTATGAAAGCAGAAATCCAGAAAAGGTGAAGGTGGTAATTCCTTCTGGAAATCATGGTTTGCCGAGTGCTGAAAGCTGTGGTCCATCGTCATTACTGGATCGTTGGAGGTTGGGTGGAGGATGTGATTGTGGTGGATGGGACATGGCATGTCCTCTTCTTGTTTTGGGCAATCCTCATTTTCAGTTTGCTGATAATCAACCACTTGTGGAGAATCAGGGGCCTATGGAACTTTTCATTCAGGTACTTCTTTTTTGATGCTAGAGAATATATTTCTTAATCATAAATTTGCTTACTTTATCGTATAATATAAGATGCTGGCCTACATGCAATGATTGCAATCTGATATCTTACAAAGAACAAGGCACCTGAATGATTGAATTTAGGTGCCTTGTATATGTACATTTCCTCCTATATAAATAAATGTAGCTCTAGTTGTTTTTTAGGAATATTACTGTATATAATCATTACCATTACTGGTTGGCACCCATCAGGATATTATGTAACCATGTTAAAGGAGAAAAAAACCATTTAATGATGCAAGATTAAACAGTCCCTATGTGGCACCCGGTGACCAGTAAAATGATAGGGATTGGACATAAGTAACTTTATTAGGTCATTGCTAAGCATTATTCGCCAACTTCAATATTTCTTTGTCTATGCTTTTTCTCACAGTGATAGGATCTTACAAGGTGTTGGTTTCTATTTGAACACAGGGAGGAAAAGAGACAACACCAGCATTGACCATGTCAGTTGTTGAAGAGGGACTCTATGCAGTTGATTTTCATGCGCAGTTATCCACATTACAAGCATTCTCCATCTGCGTTGCTATTCTGCACAGTACAGAAACCTCTGGAGGACCCATGCAGGAGGGAAACCAAAAATTGTCACAGTGCAATTCGCTGAAAGTACTTATTGAGGATGAGGTGAAATTCTTAATAGAAGCAGTCACAGCTGATGAGAAGAGGAACATCACTAAGAGGGTAAAAGAAATCCCATCATCTTTTGTGTTTAAACCACCTTTCTCCCCAATTTCAAGAGTATAGGTTCAACCCCAGCTAGCTTGGTAACACAGAATTTGCCACAAAATCCCATATTGGGATTTGATAAAGATGAATTGCAGATTGGAAGATAGCAAAGTCAGAATGCCAGTTCCTAGTTGACAAATTTGTGGGATGAACTCGAGGACCTGCTTCAGTAAACCAGAAACGGACTCTTGAAATTGAAGCAAACTTCTTGAAAACATGGCTGCCAGTTCTTACCATAGTCGTAGCTCATTACAATTGAGGTGGCAGAATTATTTCATTGTATCATTTTTTTTTTCCTTTTTATTTCTTTTTCTTTTACGTCTATAATCAAAAGTTTAAACAGAATAAGATACTGTCCATATTGTAACTTGAAAGGAGAAAAAAAGAAAAAATGGTAATCATAAATTATTTGAGGCGTAGCAGTCCTCTCTTTTGTTCTTTGTGTTTTTTTACGATTGGATATTGAAATTCCTGAAATCGTCCCAAGTGCCATATAAAAGAACAGCCGAAATATAAATATACATCTTCAAAAAGCAATGTTTAACTCATTTGTGAATTCAAAAAGTTTCGCCGTTGCCGGGGATCGAACCCGGGTCACCCGCGTGACAGGCGGGAATACTCACCACTATACTACAACGACTCTGTTGAGGCCGATTCTGTTAGTAAATATATATATAATAAAGCTAATCATAGTTTAGGCAGAGAGCGAGCCCACCAGAGGATGAAGTTAGCACTTGGGCTTGGATAGATTGCGTTTTCAGCCCAACTAGATTGGCTGACCAACTCCAAAATGCGACGAAATCCACGCAGAGCGTGATCAGTGAATTTGTTATTTGAAACAATGAGAAGTGGAACAGATTTCATATCCTATTCATGAACGTCCAACCAAGCATGCATTTGAAACAATGAAAAAACACGATGCTATTTCTTTAATAATAAAAAAAAATCTCACAGAGCTCCAGTTGGCATAGTCATTGTTGATAGTGCTTTCGTATTCACAGCATATAAAACACTTGGAAAAAAGAATGATGCTACGTACGATACTGAAGGCCAATCTATGATCTTACAACACTACTTTCCGTGAATAACGAAGAGCATCAATAACACAACTAGTTCATATGCCCTTAATCTAACATCTAGTGTACACCCTCTACTCACTAACAATTTGAAAAACACATCTAACATTTGAATTAACCACTCTCTCAGACGCGGCTTGGTTAATGTTGACTATGCATGCAGTCTTGGTGATGCTGCTGAAGTGGAGGGCAGTGATGACGTTCCTAAAGATGGTGACGTGTACGATGACTGTAAGACAGGATTGTCTTCGGTGCTTTGTTGCCACCGTGTTCTTTCATTAACAGGTTGTGGCATCTCCAAAGAAAATACTCCCTTCAGAAATTCATATGACGCAAAGAAAAGTGCTCCTTGAGACATATACATTACCAGTCTTGGAGTCAATCCCCTGAGAATAAGAGTTAAAGGATTACATTTACAAATACAAGGAAAGAACCTGACTTTAGAAGAGCCTAAAAGATTGGCGGCTAACATCACAGTGCAAATACAGAGAAACCCATACCTGTAGAGGCCCTTTAAACCTTCGTTTTTTCCTATTTCTTGGAGGGCATGAATCACGCTGCTATATTTCCTCATGGATCCAGGAACCTGCACAACCATCCACCTTCTAAAAATAAATATCATATGCAAATTTGTGAACTAATTTTCTATGAAAGTGTCCTTCCAACACATAACCTGTTAAAATTCTCTAGGCTTCGATCAGAGTGTCATCTTGGCTTAGGTTCTAGCTTCAATAGAATGCCAATGGAAGGTGACTACTCGTTAAGGTTGTATTAACTATAGATATACTTTAAAAACTACAAAGTATCTTCTCTACATTTATGGAATTGGTGAGATACTTTTACAACATGACTAATAGATGACTCAAACAACCATTTGTTTGTTTGAGTCAACCAGATTCAACCAGGAGTCAAGTTGTGAACTTAACGAGACAATGCATTGAAGTTACATACCTGTGTCTGCAGTCTTGTCTTCACTACATCGAAAGGAGTAGTGAATAGAGCAGCAGTGGATCCAGCTAGGCCTCCACAAACTAGCTGCAGGGATGGGAGAAATCATCATGTGAGATTAAAAGAGAATGCAATAAAAGAAGAACCAGCAGGTGCAAACCAGCCAGAGAAGTTGAAAATGGTTACATACTGTTTGTATTGTGCTGGGCTGATTGCTAGATTGTAGTGATGACATCATCAACTGCTTTAAGCTCTCATATGTGTAGAACTACACATAATGATAAAGGAAACCTCAGAATTTACATGCTGGATGGATTGGAGGATTCTTAAGATAGTAAAATATCAAAATGAGTACAGATTTATAGCATCGCCTATAATCTCTCTCTCCCTCTCCCTTTCCCTTTGTGGAACATTCCTGCAAAGAACTAGTCCCCTCCCAGCAAACAATTTTCATATAATTTCAAGTTTTAACCAATGCATTCCTCCCTCGCTCTCTCCTCCCCCTTGTTCTTTTGCTCGGACAGTTTCAACCGTTAGCCACAATGTCATCCAGTGTGCAGAAATTCTAACCTTGATAATTGAGTGTGGAACATTTCTACAAAGTACTGCTCCCCATCCAGCATACAGTGAAGGCACACCTCCCTTTCTAATAATTCCAACCATTGCATTCCTGGAAAGAACATGAAAAATGAAGAGGACAATAAAGGCACACATAACTTTATTTGAGGAATTATTCCAGTTTGTAGAGAAGCAATAACAACAAACATGTAGAAAGCAAAATACTTTTGAGGCTTTAAAGTCATGATGCAAAGCACAAAGACCAGAAACTGTAAAAATATAGCAGTGGTTACAAGTAGTTCCCATAATGGAGTGAAATTTGAATGGATCCAATATTACACACTATTCATATCTGAATGCATACAATATTAAATAGTGAACCGGTGATACTGGTCAAGATATTATGAAGATCTTAAAGGTATACCAGCAGTTGTTATAGTGTGAACCAACTTGCATCTGCTGCTTTATATGCTCACTAGGAGTAAAAACAAAAGATGTAGCAATGCTTGCACAACCACCTGCCACACAGTGAGCAAAAGAGTAATATTCCTGCACAAAAGACAAGTATTTAGGTGAGGCTTTTGAAAAACCCATCTGGCAATATAGTCAGTTTGATCTGTAATATATATAATGCTTAACAATGCACGATAGAAAGAAGAAGAGAGTTGAAGAGAAATGAGAGGTACTTTTGGGAAAAGTGGAAGCAAAGCTCCTTTAACAGATTCATACGTGAATGTGTAAATGGCAGAAATTGGAGCTGAAGATGCAATATTGGAAGCAATTCCACGATAAAGTCCAGTTAAGCCTGAAGTCAACATACTCCATCAAATTCCTTTGCAAGGCTATATTTGCAAGTTATATATAGAAATAGAAAGCCTTGTAGTTGTTATGAGAATAAAAAAAAAAAAAAAGAAGAAGTTTTTCAGGTTATAAAGCAGAATATCTTTTATTCCAACAAAACAACTTACCTCTATCAGAAATTATTGTTTTCCCAATGTAGCAGACAGACTTTTGCTCTCCATGGCAAGATTGAATAACAGTCTTAACTGTATCGACAGGATGAAGACAAAGGCTAACAAATACTCCAGCCAATGCCCCTGCAACGGCATGCTCTTGCCTAGCAAGACTGAACTGAGGTTTTCCACATGCCGATGAGCAGATCTCCTTCTTGCAATCATCCTCGGTGACAAAATTTACAGGTTCTTTTGTTTTGTTGTCAAACATTTCATTACCATCAGCGATACACCAAGAATCTTCAAAAGCACCACCATGGGAAGCTAGTAAGTTAATATAAGAGTCTGTATACAGTGTCCTTATACTTCTATCTGCCTTAATATCTTGAACAACCCTAGGGAAATAATCTGAATTCAAAGAAGGTCTGGTATTGCTCTCCAGTTCTACAGCAACGAATGATGATGACTTGTCAAGTTTCATTACATAAGAATTATAGTCAGCACTCACTGTGGTCAAGTTATTTGTGGGACTTGTGTTGTCTCCCATTATACATTCCCCTGGCAGACGAATAGTATCTACTGAAATACAGTATTCTTTGTTTCTGTTTTTAATCTCAATAAATCTAAGTGGATACCTTGAGCAAGCAGGAATCATTTGCTTAATCCATCCATATATACTATCTAATTCATATGAGATTTCTACACTTGCAATCCCATGTCCTCTCCAAAATTCTTTAGGCTTCTTCTCTTCTCCCTGCATTAATCTCCAAAATGACGAATGTGTATACTTTTTACTATAAGTTTCAAACACGGAAATCTTCTGGATTACTTTCACTGAATCTAGATTTGTCTGCCCGGGTGAGAACTGATCAGCAGTCTTTAAATCAACACAAAAGTAGTTGCCCTTAGCTGAAGTAGGTACCTTGACATGTCCTTCCCCAACTAAACTACCCAAGCTAATTTCTTCCTGACTGCTTAAGTCGTTGCATTTCAAATTTTCCTTAGATTGGAAACAAGCCAAAGGGCGACTTGCACAATCCCATATCTTGGAAACTGCTGAGATGACCTGAGCTGTGCTTAGTATCTCAGGAGCCTTGGGTTCAGATCTTTTACTGCAAGGCTTATCATTCTTATCAGAAACAGTGAGGACATTATCCTCACAAACAAAACTGGCAACGTCAGAGGATGTCTGAACTGGGTTCCGCCTGTATTTTAGTAAAGGTTTATCCTTGCTAAGCGGCTTGTTGCATCCAGCCATAATCTTTTAAGTTTCCTTGAAATACCAGAATGTGAAAGAGTAACTTGTGAGAACAGTAACTGCAACACAGATGAACAAACAGCATCACTGAAAGCAAAGTTGCAAACTATCAACCTGTACTTCAACAAAATTGTTAAGATTGCTAGGTAAACCAAACAAGAGGATAATAATAGGTGAAAAGGGAAACAAAATAAGATAAATAAATGGTATTTCCATTAAAGGATTCAGCAGAAATTTCTATTGATTTGACCATATTCCAATGCTAATGAAATTTTTAACCTAAAATCTAGAATAAGCTCAATCAACCTTGCTCTTGACTATGTGTTCTAGCTAACGAAATTTATAGCATTTTACTAAACTCTATGTTTGCTTCCCATAAAAGTTTAGTAATCATCCATTTATCTTCTAGACATAACAAAAATATGGGTTATTAACTTAAAACTAGTTTTTTCACTAATTTTCCATTACTTGGCGCTGGGGGAGGGCACAGAACAATAGATTCATATGCTACCAAGTTCAGGAAGACCACAACCACTCCCGCAGTGAAAAAACAAAAGAAAACGGAAGGCAACTTTTACACTAATTTTCTCTGAAAGTACTGATCACCTCTCATTACTTTACACTCTAACCAACGTCTTTAAATTAAAATAACTTCAGTAAAGACGGATAACAAAAAAGTAAGTTGTAAGAACTCTTTACCATTCAATTCTTTTTTCTTTTTCCTTTTAATTTTATGTAGGTTGAGTCAAAACACTCAGATTCAGCTTCTCTGATCCGCAACAACACGTTAAACTTATAAACAACACGAGAACCCTGAAAATGGAAAAGAAAATTCACAAGTTAGACATTTACACACCATAAATTAACAACAAACAAAGTCACCCAAATAAAACCGAGAAAGTAACTAGAAAATCACATATCATCTATGCTCAAGTAGTGCAGAATGGTCAACGTAATCAATCTGAAAATTATTACAATATCTGATATTCAACCTAAAGGGTTATCGCAGACTAAGTATATTAACCAATAAAACAGAAATTTAACACCGGTGACTACAAATTTGCAGGAAGTAGAAGAACTAATACTTTAGCATTACACTTTTTTTGGGTAACGTACTTTAGCATTACACTTGATCACCGCTTGCATCGAACAAAGTCCAATGTAAGCATTTAGCATAATTTGGTTTTCACTTCATTGAAAGCAAACAACTTGCAAACACAATAACCATCAAAGCTTCAACTTTCTTTTACTCAGCTTCCACAGCAACCAAACACAGCATGAACTAAACAATTAGTCGGACGTACATATAGAAGTACACCATAGTTACACACGAGGAGTTGAAGAAAGAGTCCGGAGTTCTGAGAATGCATACCTCGACGAAATGGATTTATCTCGAGCCAAAATCAGTGCGCCTGTAATTGTATGATTCATTTTCCCCAGAAAAATGGTGGGGAAAATGGGGTTGAAGGAGGGTGGGTTTACATAGAGGATTGTGCGGAGCATCATTCAAATTATAATTTATTCGTCGTAATGTGCACTTTGCAAATGATTCTGATATTTAAATGATTCTGATACTGACATAGCCACCTGCTAATCTTCGTCCGTATGTGGAGGTGGAAGCAGCCTCGAATTTTCTGGTGCGGCGGGTTGTACCGTATAGATTTGACCTTATGGGACAATTGGTTATGATTCGGTTTGTATGTTTATGAAGATGGTAATGCATGTCTGCGCACTATGATGATGAGCATCCAACGGTGGTCAATATTGGACGAGAGTTAGTCCTTGTAGTTACTTCTAATTGAAATTTAAAAATATTAGGGGCATCATGTGAATGATTGTTGTATTATTTAACATTTATCAGAAGCCTTTCTTCTTCTTTTTTCCCCTTGAAATAAATAAAAAACCAAAAAAATAGTTTAAATGAATAATTGACAAAAATGTGAAAGAACTTGAACAAATAATCCCATTATCCTCTGTTTCCTTTTTCTTTTATTTTTTTAATTTAATTTTTGGGATTCTTTTTATTAAAAATTCTAAATTTAAATTTGTTTGTTAGTGTTGAGGACAATCATAAAAAATGTATTCATGCTCTAAATCGAAGATATGAAGTACGCTATAACATAATGAATGAACGGAGTATTCATTCTTTAGAAGTTACATACAATCATTCTACCAATTGCCGCTCTAAATATGAAGACAAATGGAAGCAACAAAATAAGAATTAGTAGAACACAAACTACAATGAATTCCTAACAAGAATGCACACGAGTACGTCTTACTAAAATAAAATCTATTGCCATCTTTTGCCACTCTTCGTCGACGAGGAACTGCTAGTAGTAGCTTTCTTAGCACCTGACATAGCATCACAAAGAGGAAAAACCACCGTATAGTGAGCAATGAGAAGCATGGCTTTAAGCAACAAGCTGTCTAAACTGTTAGAAATAACGAGGATAAACAACAAGATTACATACTTGGCAAAGTCTTTAAGGAACTTCTGGGCAATGATAAGCGAGAAGCTTTTGATTGCACCAGCCTTTGAGGGGGCTTCGGAAGTTTAGATGCTACACCTTGCCTGCTTCCATTCAGACAAAACATAACAACACATTAGATTCGTTTGGAAGTGAGAGGTCCCAACTTCCAAATCAACTATTCTCATAAGAAAGATCACCGAGATTAAAATCATGAAACTGACCACTTAAAACTATCATGGTTTGGCCAATTAAAAGAAAACTCAATATGATGGGTGGTCACCATTGAGTATTGATCTCAAGAAAAGTATCATTATGGCTTATGCCCTATGACAGGGAAAATAAAAGACACTCACTTTTCTGCGTTTTCGGATTGTGTCTTTTCTGATCGATTGTTTGCCTGAATTTTCTCAGCTTGAGGTTTTCTAACTTGTACATTGTGAGTGCTAGTTTTCTCAGCTTTAGTGTCTTCAATTGGTTTTGCAGATTCAGGGAAAAGAGTGAACTCCACAACACTGCTAATGGAACCCTCAGTTTCTGTTCCCATAGAAAGACCACCATCAGATATGTCACTTAATCTCTCCTCTGAATCTGCATCACCAAAGCCAAGGAGTTCAAAATCTTCAGTTAAATTCTGATTTGCAACCCCTCCAAACTTCGACTGATGGGAAAATTTCTTCTCATGTCTAAATCCATTCATGGACTGCTGAGAACCAGCTTCAGAATGCTTATCACTACACTCTGAGCAGTTGTCCATATCAGAAGCTAGTTTATCAATTAGCCCTAATCCTTTTCCTCCTGACACTTTATGGTTTTGTCGAGGAGTCCCTACTGAATGTTTTCTTGGAGATGAGGACCCATATCTTAAGGGGCTCATTCCACGCCTCAAACCATTAATGTTTGTCTTCAGCAACTGCTCAATCTCCTCATCTTTCCTAGTAATCATTTCCTTAAGGGATGAAACCTGAAAAACCAATACATAATTCAATATTAACAAATCAGAAGGGATTTAAGTGACAGAAGAAAGAGATAACAAGAGTATAAAGATCTCTTATAGGAAAATGGAATTAACGAGTTAAGAATAAGGTTGAACTTATACCTGTTCCATAAGTTCTCTAAGATCTCTTCCCTCTTTGTTGCTCCGTGCAGCACCTAATTCAACACCTGAAACTCTCTCTGCAAATTTCAAGGTACTTATAGTTTCGCCATAGGACTCCACATCAGGATTCAGCTGTACAAACATAAGGGTTTTTGCTTGACCACCTACAATTATGAGGAAAATAATGAATTCAGCAATAGACATATTACAAAATATATATTTAACATTCACATACTGTTACCAAAACCAAATATTGTAAAGTACCTAAAGAACTCTGAAGAACTTGAGTTAGTTTGCTATTTCTATATGGCACATGTGCACTCTTTTGTGCTAAAGCAAAAATTACATCTCCTAGAGCTGATAGTGATTTGTTTATATGTTGTGCCTCCCTTAACCGATCCCCCGTTGCCTCAGATCGATCCACTCTTTCACTGCCAGCAAGATCTACCAAATGTAGATTACCACGCAGAACAGTATCGGTCTTCAAGTCCATGCCATGAACATGAACAGTGAGAATGCTGCATCATTTAATTAAATCAGCATGTGTTTAAGAATTAAAACTACTATTCAATGTAGGTGAACAAACAAAGTTTTAATAGAGAGTATAAAACCTGTGGGATCTGCTGCTTCTTTCATTTATGGCTGTTGCACCAACTGCCCTGTTCATTAACCCAATGTTCATCAACTCTAGAACATCTGTTGTTGATTTAACAGGATGCATACTTGCATCAGGGACAGCTAACCCATTTGGTTGGGAGGTATTCCAAATCCCAAGTGTGTGCAAGTTAAAGGAAATAAAATTTATAACCAAATTAGGCAGAAACAAAAATGTCCTTATAGGCTTATACTAATCGAATTTTAAATAGAAAACTATCAAGCACAAAACAAATTAATAAACAATAAGCAAGCATATACTTGATGAGGAAAAAACACAATCAAGGAAATAAAAGGAAAGGATATTTTTTTTGTGAACTTGCATTTGAGAGTAAATCACGAACTTGCTCATTATATATTTCAACCATTTGAACATTGACTTCATAAGCAATGGAACTCTTCCTGGTCTGAGAAATTTGAAATAGATCATTCAATGCTCGATAGTTGACTCCCCAGTCCATTGTTGAGGATACACTTGGACCACTCTGGCAATAAAATAATATAACATACGAGAATAAGAATATGAAATATGCACATGTTTAATTAGAGAAAATATTATAAAAAAAAATTGTATACCATTGTATAGGTCTTTCCTGAGCCAGTTTGACCATAAGCAAATATACAAACATTGAATCCATCAAGGACAGAGCGAATTAATGGTTGAGTGTCTAAAAACACCTCCTCTGTTCACATTTTGGCATATAATAAAGATGTCAAACGGTACTGATAAAGGCATTAGTCGTATGGCAATAAGAACACGAACATTACAATAATACAAGTAAATACAAACATCATTTGCTAGATAAGATACGAAATCAATACCTTGAGTGGATATAGGACTAAAAACTTTATTGAACTTAAAAAGCCTGCGGCTTCCTTGTTTAGAAGGATTTGCAATAATCAGTTCACCATTTTCACCAATATATTCTATGGTGGTTTGCTTCTTACTTTGCCCTGGAAGGAATGGTCTAATTCGACAGTACACTCTAATATTACCTACAGAATATAAATATCATTAGCTAACAAGAAACTAGGCAACAAACCATAAGTATACTAGATATACCTTTTAAATCTTGAACCTCATTATATAATCTTCGATTCTCCACAAGAACTGCCTGGTAATTTTCAGCAGCATCCGCAAGTCCCTTAAGCTTTGATCCTATTGAAAGTAAACATATAAATCATGAAGTACTGCCCAGCCATGAAACGGAGAGGGGGGGGGGGGGGGTGGGGGTGGGGTGGGTGTTGGTAAATACTGATAAGCAACCTTTAACTATCAAACATCAACCTTACCCAAGTAATTAAATTCTTCAAAGTAACTTCCTTTGCTCTTCAAGATTTCATGCTTTATGGAGTCCAAGGTAGCCCTCAATTCCTAAAGGCATCATAAATTATTATTATAGGGCCAACCTCAATAAATTATGAGGTAAGAATTATATCAGTTTCAACAAACCTGCAAAGTTTCAAATTGTGAATTGACAAAGCTCTTGTAAATGTGCTCTTTGTTTTTCCATCTCTGCAATTCAGATTCAGAAAATGCCTCTAGATCTTTGAATTTCTTCCCTGAATCCATTAGAAGGCACTCCAGTTCCTTTAACTTCTTTTCCATTTCAACTTTAACTTCCTTAGAGGTTTCCTCCAAACGCAGGCAATGACTTTCATGCAAGCTTTTAGCCATTTCTAGTTCGTGTTTTAGTGTAGAAATCTCTATGTCTCTAAGATACTTCTCCTTCTTTATCTTCTCCACATCCAGTTCTTCAAGTTTTTTCTTCTCCTCTACTTCAAATTTCTCAATCTGCACACATAAAGACATACTTTAAAGATTTTACCTAAACATCTATAAAGATTTCTCCATCTTTATGCTATTTTAGATTTTAATGTGGAGAGAATGAATTAATTTTAAAGAGAGAAGCAAAATGATTATACTATTAATCAGGGATTCAAGGATTTTTTATCTTTAAACTGAGACCTTTCTAACAAGCATAGTTGGCTTAGGCGAGAGATATTCATTCTTAATAAAATCTGATGTTTTTCTTTTCTCTTCCTTTCTCTCTCTTTTTTTTTTTTTTTTTAAATATATATATATATATATATATATATATATATATCTCTAATCCATTACTCCTACCTGGGAATAATTAAGCCTATTCCTTGAGTAAAAACAATTTTGCATACTAAACGTTAGTGTCTTAAAGACATTCAAACATCATCATTTTACGATCAATTTTCACAAATTGCATGTGAAAAATAAAAAAAAAGAATTTTTCTTTTTAAAAAAAAAATTGGACCAAAGATGCTTCTCAGTAGAAACGTGACTAAATCCACGTCAAAATTATGCTTTTATTTGGTCAAAAACATATCAAAATTGTAGTTTATAATTAGACAAGTCAAAATTTCGTCAAAAATTATTTTAATAACCATGTCAAAATTTGGTAAAAAATTATTATAATAAGCATCTTTGATCAAAATTATAATAAAACCATGTCAAAATTGTAGTTTATAATTAGACCAAAGATGCTTCCTTTAACAATTATTATTGTTATAATGAGCACCTTCATCCGCTGAAGCTGGTTCAACACAACCTACACAAAGAAAGAACAATCTAAAATCAATTAAGAGAATAATTCAAATTAAAAGTAATTTGTTAAAACAAAATAAATAACTGAAAACAATAACTCAAAGTACCTCATTTTCTTCTGTAGTCCCCGTTGCAAGGGTTTCAAGTACTCTTATTTTTGATTGATACTTCTCCTCACGAGCCCTATAGAGATTGTTTTGCTACAGGCATTCAAAAATATAGTCACTCAAATAAGCAGAACAATGAAAAATATTATCATTTGAAGGAAAAACCACTGCATTTTACATTTTTTAAGTTCTGCACTTGATTTGAGATTCGCTGCTCAATTACTTTCATGAACCTTCTCAACAGATAAGCAACACGCTGAGCAAAGTATTAAAAAAATTGCAAGTTAGAGATAAGAAATAAAATGTACACAGTAGGGAATACAAAGAGTTAAAATAACCAAATAGAAAATTCATGCATGCTTTAGCAAGAACATGCATGCATCCTCTTATGACATACAACAGAAACATCCCCATCCTTTCTTTCAATGCTATCATCTAGAATCCTATTGACCATGTTGAAAAGTGAAGCTGTTGAAGCATTCTGCATATAAAATATCCAAAAAGACAAATGAGAATAGCTTGAAAAAGCAAAACTCAAACACAATTTCATTAATACCAGCATAAATGCAGAAAATTTACAACTAGATGATTCATTCTACCTTACCTTAATTTTCAAATGACTAGAATTGGATGCCTTGTCCTATAAATAATTTTGCATGCAACAGTGAAATAGGAAAAAATTATTCAATATAATGAATCTCATTTTAATAGTAAGTAACTTCTTTCAATACATTTATAAAAAAAAGGGGTTTTGTACATCAGTATTTCTTTATAAATATAAATATTTCTTCCATTGTACACAAACAAAAATTTGGATAAGACATTTAATTGAAATTTATAGCAACGTGGGTGATGTTCCAACACCTAAATAAAAAACAAGACATCTAATTTTTAAAGGAAAAGTAATAATAATAATTACAAAAAAGTTTGAGAGCTTACATCAAAATTCGATTTAATCAATTCCAAAAACTTATCATCAGATAGATTGGCATAACATTCTTGTTTCAACTGCAACACCTCATGAGCAGATAAAGGCTCTGAGAACAAGAAAGAAGAAACATAAGAAATTGAAATAAAGCAAGCAATATAAAAAAGCACCTAATCAGAATAAAGAACTCAAAAGTTTAAATGAAAATCCTGAAAATGCAACAAAAGGATGCCAGTTTATTCCTGCAAAATATCAGTTAAAATTATCTGATGCTTGGACTGAAATATGTACACCACCAATCAGGTGATTACTGTAAACCTTGAGAAGCTGATGCATTGCATAAGTAGAAGTTGCAATTGGATTGCTAAGATGATTGTTACCATACATGCAACTGGCAATTGCAGTCTGATTTGTCTAAGATTTCAACCCAATAACTCAAAAAAACAGAATCATACCAACAGGTTGTCCACCCGTTAATACATCGCCTTGGGAACAATCAACATCATCCAATGATCCTGTCTCTGAAAAATCCCATCTCTTTCTTGGATTATTTTCATTGTTCTCTCCCCCAGCACCATAGTCAAAAGATGCCTTTAGTGTACTAAGGCAGTGGAAAACTGGCACCATGGATCCCTGCAAACAATATTAGACCACTAGTTAATTTTCAAGAAGATAAGTAGGAAAGAGAGCAAGGACTGAAAGTGCCAAATACATTTATACCAATTACAGGTGGAGGTCAATTCCAGCTGGGAAAATTCTACATAAACTAAGGACCAAACTTGGGCAGGCTAACCAACAAGATTTTGCTATATAAGCAGTTTGATGAATAATGAAACAGAAGATTGTCAAGGTTCTATCCCAGTTTGGTATATACACCCAAAGAATTAACCCAGAGTTTTAACTATCCTCAGGTGAGACCTCACCTCATAGCCTAAGGCAAAGTTGATCATAATATACTTGGTTTAAACCACCCTAACAACTGGGATTGTTATAACTGATTATGAACCAATTGGCAATTATCCATGACTGTGCTGCCAAAAGAAAAAGAAAGAAAAGATCTTTACATACCTGCTGTAGGTCTGACAATTCAAAGCTAGGCAAACCTAATTCATCAACAGCTACAATGAACCTTCTAACGTTTGTGAAATCAGGATCAGAACTGCTTCCCTATAGTGAGAAAACAAACATTTAAAAAAGAGAAAACATGGCGTTGAAAAAACAATTTAGAATGCCATGTTTGTGCATCTAAAATCGCCAAAAGTAAAAAAGAAGAAGACAAAAAAACAAATTACAGTAAAGAAAAGTTTAGTAACAAAACAGGTCAAAAACGAAAAAACAAACAAAATTGCAAACCTACCATCTCTATGCAACCAGGACACAATTTATTCAAAATGGTGCACAAAACAGTGCCATCAATCAAGCAAGCCCTCAGTTCCTCCACTGAAGCTCCCAGTGGCAATCTCAAATGAGGAAGCATACAATTTAACCACTCAACCAGCGATGATTTCTGGTTACCTAAACAAAAAATAGAGTTCATATGCAGATCAAAGAAAGAGGCATTTAAACCAAACTTCAAGCATGTGGCTCCAGATATATATCACTTACCTCTGAACATAATGCCGCCATAACCTTGCGCTCCTCCAGCATCCTCATTAAGGGTTCCATTTGAACTTTCAAGTCCCCAATGTTCACTTGTTTGTGGCTCTGACGTTATATCCATAGTTAAACCTACAAGGATATCCAGCATGTCACCACGCAGATTCAAAAAGGAGTGCTCATAACAGTCTTCATGGGGCATACCATTCTAACACCAAAACCAATTTTCATACATTGAATAAGAAATTTGATTTCTTTTGTATCTTCTAGGACAATAGGACCTACAAGCGAGGATGAGCAACGTGCTACTCCAAATATGCTGCTTTTAATCAATATGACCAAGTAAAATTACCTCGGGAAAGCGGCTAAGCCTCATATACGTAGCTTACTGAGGTAGAAGAAGATTAACGAAAAAAAGCTATAAAGAAAACAAGGAACAATAAAAAAGCAAATTAGAGCTTAGATCCTTTTCTTGTCCTACACATTCACCTTAGAAACTAACACTAAACTGATACCCCAATTCAAAATTTCTGGTTTCATTGAACTTAAATTTCTTCTTGCATATAAAATAAACACAAAACAACTATAGTGCCCAATTTCTCACCAACCCAACCTGTTCAAAAATTTAAAATTTTTTTTAAGAAAAATCCCAGCATGGGAAAGCTCACACTTAAACCCCACACAAATTCCGAGCTACATTATCAGTTCTCCGACACAATTCAAAAGAACACCAAACAAAAAACTCAACCTCCGGTATCAGATCCACCAAAAACCCCTAAGCTCCGAGCCAGAATGCAACAATGCAGGGACGTGATGTGAGCAAGGATTACAAACCTGATGTGACATTCACCTCGCCAACTCCTCAGCGACAATATATCGCCCGGAGCTTGGAGATCGAAGGGAATTGAAATTTCTTGGGAAAATATTTGGAAACGCCGGAGAGAGAGAAAAGAAAAACGATTTTCTGAGAACGGATCCGTTAAAAATAAATTAAATTTTTTTTAAAAAAAACAACAAACCAAAACTCTTTTCCTATTTTTGGAGGCAAAATTTCAGCTCCGAGATTTTAGAGAGAGAGAGAAATTAGATGCACAGGCCGGCGGTTGTGTTTGTGTTTTTTTTTTTTTCTTTTTTCTGTTGTTTGGGATAGAGGAAACGTTGGGAAATGGGAGTGGAAATTGAAAAGAAAAAATTTATGTGTCTTTTTTCTTTCAGTGATTGGACTGGTTCGGTTCGTATTAGTTTTTAAGCCAAATAAAAAATTAAAAAATTTTATTTTAAATTTTTTCAAACTATGGGAGTATGGTGTTTTAGAATTAATGAAATTTTGGTCGTATCCGAAATCCACGATCTTGGGAACGGCGTTCCCGCCTCGTGCCATTTGTGTTTGGATTCTGTTCTGGATTCGAATTAAAAAATTAATTAATAAATAAAATAAAGCCACAACTAATTGGATGGATTTTATAATATTTTTATTAAATAATACCGTATAAGTATAGCCGTTAGCCTAAGCTACCCAAAGCGTATACGGTTGGGGACGTGTTCGCCACCGCCATTCACAGCGCGTTATTCATCATATTTTCTCTTCTCTGTTTTTTTCTTCTTCTTTTTTTTTTTTTAATTTCGTATTTTACTTTTACCCTACGCCGTATATTTACTGGTTCGCTAACAGTCAACTCTGCGTTTAAACCGGGCTGTTGAATGCAGCGGAAGAGCATTCTTAGGTGTAGTGGACACTGGACAGCCAACCGAAAAACCTGATTTAGTTGGATTGACACAATTCAATTTTATTGTCTAGTTGTGTATGATTGTATGTATTAGTTTGACCGTACTTTGAATATTTAATGTAACATTGTATTTCAATTCATAATATATAGTATTAATTTAATTTTTTTAAATATTAAATCAAATGAAAAAAATGTTCTTACAGTAATAACAATAAATAAATAAAAACTCAGAAATTGAATATGAGGTATTATTATAAATATGATTTAATTATTTATAAAAATTATATTAAAAGTTACAATTTTTAACTTAAAATCAGAGATATTCGGGCTCATGGCCACTAGGAATATAGGCTGTTGTTTTGTTTCCTGCTGGGGACATGAACAATATGGAAAAAAGCACACAAATTCAACCATGGTTCGTGTGGTACAGAATCATGTTTTCAAGACAAATAGAGTAATACCGACACAACTACATTATAGTTGCATATATGTGTAATCATTTGGTTGGTTTGATATCAAATATTAAATATATATATATATATATCAAATATTAAAAGCATATATAGTATTATTATGTTCTATTTTATTTTTAAAATTTATACTACGAAATCAATGTTCCAAAAATAAATAAGTTCGTTTCTTTCACTATATTAGAGCAAGTTTACATAATTAAATTAGTTGAAAACAATATTATGATAGTTTATGAAAGAAAAAAAAATGAATATTTGATATAAGTTTTCAAAACTGTTTTATAACTCATTAAATTTCGAATTAATAAAATTTAATATTGAAATACTTAATGAGAAACAAAAATAAAAAATAATTGTAAATCTATATAAATAAAATATAAAATAAATTATATTTTGTAGAGAAATAAATATAAAAAGTACATTTAGGGGGGTGTATTTAATTCAGATTTTAATTGACTTTTATAAACTTTTTTTAAGTATTGACTTTTATAAATTTTCATTTATTTTTACAAACTTTCATAGATTTTTATGGACTTTTATAGACTTTTAATTTAAAAGATTTTTACATATATTAATAGACTTTTATGAACTTTCATTGACATTGATTAGCATTCTCCCGGATAACTTCATTTTCAGATTACTGTGATAACTTCACAACACGACCAGTCGTCAAATACACAAAAGTATCACATTCATCGTACATAGCACATATAAAAGTAAAGAACCTCTCGTAGAGCATGTGGAGCAAGGCAAATGTCAACAAAATGCTTAACCAGCTTACACAAGGCATACAGCCCGACAAGTTTGCAAAATGCCATTCATTAAAATCACAAAGCACAAAAGCCAAAAATAGGCAAAATAGTCATACTCCTCCCCATCATCCTCCTCACCCTCAACAGACTTTGCACCAACTTCTTCACAATCCTTCTCCAATGCAAGAAGGTCTTCATTTGCTTCAAAGAACTCTCCTTCCTCCATACCCTCACCCACATATTAGTGCACAAAAGCACACTTAGGCATACATGAGATCAAACTTGTGATCAATTATGGATAACACATTTGCCACACTTGTGGACTTAGAAATCATGCAAACAGCCCTCTGCACCTTAGCAAGGTTATCACCAGGAACGACTATGTGGGCCTAGTAGTTGATATGACACTTGAATCCAGTTGGGCACCAGTCGACGAACTGGATGGTGTGCTTGGTCTTGATGGTGGCAATAACAACATTCACGTTCTTGGGGATAACATCACCATGGTAAAACAAAAGCAAAAACAATACCAAAAATTTAAAACCCTAATTGAAGAAAAAAATTCAAAATTGTTCATATTAATCCAAAAGTAACAATAAAAAATTAACAGATACAAACAAAGTAAAGCAAATAAAAATGATAAAAGAAATAATAGAAAATATGAGAGATGAAAGTATGGAGATTACCATGATTACTGAGGTCTGATGTTACACGGTTATTTGTTCTCATAATAATCGATAAAAGTTTTCTGAATGAGTGGGGGAGAAAAAGTCGACAAAAATTTCTTGGGTGAGTGGGGGAGAAAAAATGAAATTTGATATTTATATCATCTATTCAAAAGTTTGTAAAAGTCAAGCATATAGTAAAGTCTATAAAAGTCCTTAATTTTTTAATCCACCAAACTTTTGTAAAGTTTTCAAATATTTTAATTAAATACATCTTAACTTTTATAGACTTTTATAAAAATATATAAAAGTCTATATTAAATACCCATAGACTTTTATAGAGTCTTTAAAAGTCTGAATTAAATATCAATGGATATTTTAATTTTATGAAAATCTACAAAAATCTATCAATTTTTTAATTAAATACACCCTCCTTGATATACAACACAATATTTTTGGGCTACTTCTTGCGGGCCATGGAGAATGGGCCAGCCTTGCCTTGTATCTCAGCCCTCCAATCGCACAACCCCTCCAATTTCCGGTGTGGCCATCGCTCGCGTATTCTATACGCTCGTCGTTTTCAGTTGTTATTGGGCACCAAGCAGACAAGGACACACTAAATAAAACCCTAGTCGCAGAGGTAGTCGTTCCTTTGAGACTGCTCCAATGGCGACGGAAGAACCAGATCAGACCCCTGCTGAAGCAGTGCAATCCCTATCGATCTCCAACCCACCGACGCAAGATGGACCTTCGAGCTCCTCGATTCCAACTAACCAGTAATTATAAATTTTATCTGAATCCTATAAAAATTATAAAGAAAATGTGATTAAATATTATTTTTTGTTCACTATATTGTATCTATATGTTGTATAATCGTGTTGTGCACTTGTGTGTGTATTTTGGGGCAGAATGAGTTTGGAGGAGAAGTACCAGATCGTGAGGAGTGTGGGAGAGGAGTGCATCCAAGAGGATGAGCTTCGCAATCTACTGGCTAACAAGCCTGAACCCGTCTGCTACGATGGCTTCGAACCCTCAGGTCGAATGCACATAGCTCAGGTATTTTTAAGATGTTGTGTATTTTATGATTTAAGTATAGTATTACAAAATGTCATGTTCATTCGTTAACCATATACAGTATTTCTATAATTCTGATTCTGTGACTGGTTGTATATAAATGATGAGAATTCGAAATATTTCAATTCGAACTGTTTGAGAGATGAGATTATGATTTCACTTAGAATTGCTCAAGATTTGTACTCACGAAGAATAATTGAATTATAATTAGTATTTTGTTCTTATTTGTTGAAGTTTAAAGCTTAGGGCTCGTCCTGTTACGTGATAATATGTGTTAAGAGTTTCATGTTGATCACATTGGGCAGGGGGTTATGAAGGCAATAAGTGTGAATAAGTTAACATCAGCTGGGTGCAGAGTGAAAATATGGATTGCAGATTGGTTTGCACAGATGAATAATAAAATGGGAGGTGATCTGAAGAAAATTGAGGTGGTTGGGCGCTACTTGATTGAGATTTGGAAAGCTGTTGGTATGGATTTAGATGGAGGCAAAGTCGAGTTTTTATGGTCGTCAAAGGAGATTAATTCTAGAGCACATGAGTACTGGCCCCTTGTTTTGGATATAGCTCGTAGGAATAAACTTCCAAGGATAATGAGGTGATTTTTGTCTGATAATTTTAGTTGGGTATACCACATGTTGGTAGATTTAGACTTATAATTAAGGTTCCTGATTCCAGGTGTTGTCAAATTATGGGACGAAGTGAGCAAGATGAATTATCTGCGGCCCAAATTTTCTACCCATGCATGCAATGTGCTGATATTTTCTTCCTGAAGGTGCTTTGCTTTCCTCTTTTTGAGCATTTTTAGTTGCATTTTGTACCTAATATTTCCCTATATTTGAACTGAATGTATCTTTTGTTTTCATTATTCACTTGATCATTCTATGTGGGATTAGTAAAGAGGCAGTATGTGGTGGATCCATATATAGTTGGTGCCATTTTTTTGTCAGTTATTGCTTCTTGTATAAGGTTTTTCTTAAGTGTGAAACTTCAAGTTATAGAGATGGGAAGAGCATTCACAACTCTTACTTTCCGGGCTGTGCATCTTTTTTCTTTTTTCAATTTGTCTTACAAAAGGCTCTAGTATTCTTTGAAGTAATTGACATGTTAAGAACGAAGAATATCTTACTTTTAGAAGGTTCTAGAGTCTGTTGCTATGGTTTTACATAAGTTAAATAGCTCATTTATTTTTGTGCCCATGTGCCGTTATTTGCTTATGCTCGAATATGACTTTAGCTCTAACAATCTGTGTTTAAGAGATGGTAGATGAAAAGTTTGGTTACCTTAGCATGTAAGTGCCATGTTCAGGATGAATTTGTTGCTATTAAATTATCAGCAGTTTGAATATGAGAAAAGGCCTTTCTGGAATGTGATTTTGATCTTCCCTCTTCTCGACAGATTGCTAACTAGGTCTTTAACTCTTGAACATTGTGCATTGATCTGTTGATACAGCAGATGTTTGATGTATTGGGAACAGATAAAATAAATATTTATTATGTTGCTTTTGTCTAAAGATAGAACTGTAGCCTAATAAAGTTATTTCTTAAATTAGGCTGACATCTGCCAATTGGGAATGGATCAGCGGAAAGTGAATGTACTTGCAAGAGAATATTGTGATGACATTAAGAGGAAGAACAAGCCTATTATCTTGTCCCACCGTATTACCTAACCTCCTATTCTTGCAATTTCAGTTTCTAACTTCTTTTGCCTTATTGTGTTGGAGGTGCATGGTTACATGGTGTTCTTGATGATTTGTAGACATGCTACCTGGTTTGCAACAAGGACAGGAGAAGATGTCAAAGAGTGATCCATCATCCTCTATTTTAATGGAAGATGATGAGGTGGGTTGCAATGACTGCTGAATTTAAGTTGTAGCTTTGGGAAGGGACAGAGTTAACTTGGATCTCTTATATCATAAATATGGTTTTATTCAATGTCTTAGGCAGAGGTGAATTTAAAGATAAAGAAAGCGTACTGCCCTCCAAAGGAAGTGGAAGGGAATCCTTGCTTGGAGTACATAAAGCACCTTATTTTACCCTGGTTCAAGGAGTTTACTGTTGTGCGCAGTGCAGATAATGGTGGAGATAGGTAAGTTTGACAACCTTTATTTGACTCACTTTTGATTTCATTTTTGTAATGGAAGAATCCTGTTGGTGCTAAGTTTGGAATTAGCCTGATTGCTTGAGTTAACCTTCCTTTTTCCTTGAACCTTATCTATAATGTGGATTCTGCTTCTCTCTCTCTCAGGACCTACAATAGCTTTGAGGAGTTGATTGCTGAGTATGAAAGTGGGGAGCTACATCCAGCTGACCTTAAACCAGCTTTATCGAAAGCATTGAATAAAATACTGGAGGTATCATGCATATTCTTAGCTTGTAACACCTCTTATTGGCTCAAGGGAGTGATAAATTTCCATTCAATGACCTGAAAACTTCTGTTTTTTTTTAGGAGGTCTGCCGAACAGAAAGATCATTTCATCTTTTATTATTTGTCTACTAACTTTCTTTTTCCTACCACCTGTAGCCTGTCCGGGAACACTTCAGAAATGACAGCAACGCCAAAGATCTCTTGAAAAGGGTCAAGGTATTTCTCTGATTTTACCACTAGATAATATATATTTTGGTCCTCTACATTTTCAATGACAATTATCAATTTGACATAGCTTAAATATGTCATCAATCTCACTTTTTCAATGGAAAACTCAACCAAGATTGTTTTCTGGTTTTGTAGGCTTACAGAATCTCCAGGTGATGATGTTGAATGGACACTGGATGTTTCATCCGTTACCTTTTCCTTTTCTGTGTCTCAGCTGTTATACTGACACCCTGTTAAGCTTAATTGTTTTGTAGAATGCATTAATATAAGTTATTTTTATCAGAGTCGTTTAACATACAAATTTTGGTATTTAAAGTTATTTTTATCACAGTCGTTTAACATACAAATATTGGTGGACATTTTATACATTAGAGTATTTTGATTGGTTGGCATTTTATACATTAGAGTATTTTGATTTTATTTTTGTTTATACATATGTTTATTTTTTGGGAGGGTGACAAGTAACATACGTGCATGATTCACAGTTTAGCTTGGAAGAGGGTTGTTTATCTTGACCACGAATATAGACAAGCAATTTGATGATGGTGAAATAGTTTATAATTTTCAGGGAGAATTTTTCTAAACACGAATAAAATCCAATATTATCACGTTATTTTCTCGATATAATTCTTTTCTTTTTAGGTTATACTATCCCCAAACAAAGTCATCAGAAAAACAATTACTAAAGACAATTTTACAAATTATAACAAATTATTGACTTGGAGATGTGATTCCAAGAGTACTAGTAGAAAGTAAATTAGCATAATACAAAACGACACAAGGGGCACAGAGTACTCTTCTGGAGCCACTTGAGAATACAATCTTCATGGTACAGATGCGAGCATGGCATGCACGTGGCCTCAGTCCCTACCGAAAGCTCTTCAAGACACACCGCACAGAGTTGCACCGGAGACTGCGGACTTTCAATCCTCACCTTCTTCAATTCCCGGGCCGACCTTTCACTCGCCGCAGACACCCTCAAAGCCTCACCGTCTCCATTATCTTCACCATCAGCATCAGGCTGTAAATATAACCAAGAAATAGTCTCCACACCCTGTGAATTCAGAGTTCGAATTCGAACGTGGGAATACGAGGACCATCCAACGCCTCCAGACATCCTCGTATTTGCAGAAAAAACAACGACGCGGCAGAGTTTATGTAATGTGGGGAGTTGGCTTTGCTAGGAAAAAGAGCTGGGTGGTGGTAGGAAGTATAGAGTTTTTATAACTTAAAATAGAAAGTATTTAAAGCAAAAAAAAGAAAAAAGAAAAAAAGCTTTCCTAGTACGCTTTTAATTCGGTTTCTTTCTCCCCAAGGAAGAATTTATTTCAATGGGATTTTCGACTATTTTTCCTTTTACAGCTTTTATCAAAAGTTTATTTTCTGAAACTTTCAGTAACTACTATTAAGTAGAATGCTGACTCACTAGTTTACCATCTAAATGAAATTTCACATTTGTACTATATTTTATTGATCTCTTAATTTAAAAGTTTTAAAAAATAAAAACGGAAGTTGTAAAACTTGGGCCAGGGCCTGAGCCTTAGCCTGGCCCACTAGATTTTAATTTATTATTATTATTATTATTTAGAAAAAAAATCAATGGAAAAAAAAGGGGTAAAACTCCAAGTCCAAGCTCCAGGTAAACAGGGACAGTTGGAGAAAAGGCAAAAACAGAGAGTAACGAAGGATCAAAACCGCGGGAAATGGAGGAGGGACAAGGCGGAGGAGAAGGAGCAGCCAAGGGGCAACTTGTGACGAACTCCGGAATTCTGATCTCAGAATCACGCCTCGATCCACCTTCCATGTGTCAGTCATCCGCAGCCGATTATGCGGAGGACGTTATTACTGAATCGAAATCACCGGTGGCGGTGAACCATACTGAGATTTTCAGAGCTGTCGAAGTGGTCGAGAGGGACTCTCTAGCCATTTCCGAGAGCTTCTCTTCTCTATTCGACTCCCTTCGCTTGGTTCTCTCCGAGGTTTGCCATCTTTTTCCTTTTAATCTCTTTTGTACTTCGAATTTTGTTTGGATGCCGAGAGAGTGAAGGAAACAGTGGAAAATTACAATTTTTTATTATTATTTGAATCTTTAACCTTTATACTTATATAAATTATTGTATTTTCTCTTTGAGAGATTTGAATGAGAGGTTAAATGTTCTAGCTCATAAGGTGTGCATAAAGTTCAACGGTGGTGTTTTAAATCACTATAGTTTATAGAATCCTAAGCTGTTTAAGTAATGGGACTATGTGATTTTCTAGGTTACAAGTAACTCAGTCGATCACATGCATTGTTTCGGTGATGCAGCTGGCCGCCTTCAAGAATCCGGTATGCGTTAATGTGAAGAACATGAAGTTTTGTTTTTAAGTAGTAACGAGTTTGTTTATGAAATAGTGGAAAATATATTGCTGAAACTATCTCGGTTAAATGGATTCATTAAGAACCAGGAAAGAAAGTTGAAGTAGACCTACTTTTGACCCTTTCTTAGGTATAATTCATGGAGGTACTAGATGTAATTGGCACTAGAGGTGTAGGGTTAATGAACTCCTTCATGCAAACAAGTTGTTCTAAGTTTTTTAACCAGGTCTAACTTGACAAAGAAAGATTCTTAATTGGGTCATATCTGTAAATGTATTACGTTGCCCAACCCAAAAAAAATATTATAATAATGGAATAATTACTTGAAATTTCTTTTGCTGGTGGTTACAAACTTAAAAATAGCATTATGCGTCAGTGTAATTTACGTGGATTTTTATACTGCTAAGGCTTACTGATGTGTTACATTATGAGTTGTTGGGATACTCCATCATTCTCCTGTTTTGATTATCCCCCTATTTGTTGTACAGTGCTTGATGCTGCAACAAAGGGAAATCGGTATATAAATTCAAGTCTCAGGTAATCTTTAGTAATCAATTTTGCTTCCATAAGTAAAAGTTGTCACTACATGATTTAACAGGCATTGGGAATGGTTAGTGTGACCACTCAGAACTATTGATAGATATAATGTGATAATGATGTTTCCAGTTATTATGGTAGTTTGGTGATTTGATATTATTTATAGTATGGACATTGTTGCATTCAACTGGAAAGGTTTTCTACTTGTTTTTAGTTTCACCTTATGGTTTAATTTGATATATTTTGATAAGAAATTTGACATATTTCATAAACTGGTCTTAGATAGGCTTGAATTGCAAAAACAGGATCATTAGCCAACTACGATTATCTGGGTTTGAGGTTTTCAGGACTGAGTGACTTAGAATATATTAACTAAATTAAATGCAAAAACTATTTTGACTCCAAAGTCTTAAGCAGGCTGCCATGATATGATTGCTGTAGGGGGTAACAGGGAATACCTTGCAGAGCATATTTGCAAATTATGTTCAATTTCTAACAACATCCTAATGCTTGTCAGACAGCATTTGCTGCTACACTCAATAGCCTCTTTATTGCTGATCCAGTCGAGAGCATGTTGAGGCATAGACATACTTTTAATCTTTGTATGGAGTCTAAACCTTTTAAAAAGGAAAAAGGAATACCTCCCTTCTTAGGTGTTAAATCTAGTGTCACTTTTCAAGATAACTAGATAATTAGGTATACATAACATAATTTGATTCAATTATCCATCTCTGTGCCATTGGCAAAGAAAAAGAGCTTTCCCAAGCTAACAATAACGTAACTCTTTTAAAGGCATATAGTTCAGGTTTTTTTGCATTCAGCCTAAAACTTGAACTTCCCAAATTGCCAAATTCTTAAGTAAATATAACTCCCATATTAATCTCACTCCCCTAATCAGTTAGTCCAAAGCTTTTGCAGTTCATCACATTCTTATGTTTTGACTAATCTTAGCCAAAGTTAATGACCTTCACCATAATAAACAAGTTTCAGATACCTCTTGGTTCTCTGGCCAAAATACTACATTGCTACTTTTCCTCGTCTTTATATAGCTTTCTACACAGCACCAAGTCTTAGCAGGTACAAATATTAGTCTTAGTTATTTCTTAAAACAATACTAATTTGGAAATGAAATTGAATAACCATACCCATTGGTAAGAGACGAGCATCTCATACTACATTATATTCAAAAAGTTGCACGTAACTTTCTATATGCATTTGCGAGCTCTATTAGTTCTTGGGATAAAACCCCAATTCAAATTAAGATTTGTAAAGTCAGTAACTTTTTCCTACACCACAACTGAGTTTCAAAGCCAATATTGAGGAAAGCAATCAAATAGATAAACCCGACTGACTATTTTGGTAATTCACCTTCCATTGAGTAAGTTTAAGCAACTTTTTTATGGTACATATTTTGGTTCAGTTTGGAAGAGGAATTTAACATTTTAATCAGTTTTTGGTTCTGCAAGTTGTTCATTTCTAAGCCCAATTTCAAATTTGTTTATGGCAGATTAAACCAGGAAATGAAAGGAATTGACAGTCTAGCCACACAGCTGTATCCTTGATCCATTGTGTTTTTTTGTTGCATGGTAATTGTTCTGACCCTATTAATAGAAGCTGGTCATAAATCCAGTGATTCATTCCAGTTTATCTCTTTCTGATTGGGGTCGGGGGCAACTGGTTGTCACGGGATGGAGGCCCAACCTAAAAGCCTCTACTCTGGGAGTGCATGCGGAGGGTTTGAGACTAAATAGGACTAAGTTTACCCACCTAATAGCTTTAGACTTTGGGTTCCTTATCTTGTGACATGGTGTGCAATGGGCTGTCAATCAAGTGTCAATTCATGGATTTTGGTTGATGACCCTTGCATGATAAATCTAACACTAAAATTTTGTGAATTTCCTTTTTCCTTACTAGCATTTAAGATCTGAATGCAATGCTATCTTAGGCATAGTGTTAGTGGATTTCTTCTATTGATGCAATGCAATACATAGTTTGTGGATTTCTTCTACCACGCTTTGCGCCTGCAATTCCTTAATGCTTGTTAAGAAAAATCTTGAGAAGAAATGTTGATGCTCTGGACGTAGCTGTGAACAGGCTCCTCCATATACCGTGATAGAAGAGACCGTTTCTTGACTAAGCTCTTGATTCTTCCACGTTTGTGAGTAATTGTGATCCGTTATTTTATAGATCCTAATTCGTGTATTCGATTTTACTCTGTATTTTTTTTGTTTTTTTGGTGAATCGATTTTACTCTGTATTAGTTTGCATTTAACTGAACATTTCTTCTTTCCTTAGTTTGTTGTACCCATACGAGTACCAACAAATTATCATTTGTCACATAATTTGTTGCTTTAGATGGCGTAGAAGTTTTGTACCTCGTTCTAATATTGATTAAAATTGAAACCTTAGACGGTGACAATAGATGGTGGATGTGGATCCGATCTTTCTTGTAATTCTATGATAATGTCTGCTGCCCAAGCCCTAAAGCCCAAGTGTATTTGTTATGTGTAATTGTCGAAAATGAATAGCTTCACTTTAGCTAACGATTATGGAAATTAGCATGTGACCCTGTGAGACCAAAATACGGAATTGAAAGAAAGCAATTAGGTTAATGTTGATCCGATTACAAAGAAAGTAATAGGACTCTTGTCGGCTTGTCTATGCTGTAAGCGAGCATGGGGGCCAAATGGTGTAAAGATCCGTGATTGGATTATTAATGGATGTAAGGGGGACTGGGGAGTATTTAATGGACATGTTGGGAACCTGCCAACTTGTGGGCCAAACCAAAGTCGATTTTGGTCGACCTTGGGTTTTGATATTAAGGGTCCAAAACCAAATTCATGGTGAGCTGAGGATTTCTTCACACTGACATGATGACGTTAACAAGCAGAAGAAGTCCCAATTTTATGATTGATTACTCCAATTAGTCAATTTCGAGTTTAGAATTTTCTCTCGCATTCCTTAAATTATATGGAAAAATTTGCTAGGAAAAGAAAGGATAGAAATAGAATTCACTGAAGGAAATGGAAATGGAAATGGGTACGCTGTCTTTTTCAGATTGTTTTTAGGTTGATTAGCTTGCATTTTGTGTTGGGTAAAAAATGGAAAGAGCAAATTGTAATAAATAGGATGCCATTAAGTCAATTGGCTTCATTAAAAGCATTTGTCATTATTCTAATAAAGTGGCTGTTAGTAGTGTTTTCAAGATTGAACTAGGGAAAGGAAAAAAATGAAAAATAAATAAATAATAGTATTTATAATAATTAAATACTGGAATGGAAAGGAAATGAAACAAAAGTGACAAATCAATTAGTCTTATTTATGTTTACCTTGGGTGTAAGAAAACATACAAGACTAGTTGGAGTTTGAATATTAATAAATCTTACTCAATGTTTCAAATATATTCAATATTGTAACGGTGAAAAATTTTCTGGGCTAATAATTATCACAATAAAATCTTTTTTATTTCAAAAAAAAAAATAATGTTATTTATATTATTACAAAAACACCCTTATCTATCAAAAAAAAAATCCTTAAACCCTTTTATTTTCCTCTCAACTATAGGTGGAAAGTAAATGGGAAAAAGGCCCACCATTCAGTTCTTTCTTTTCCTTCTCTTTATTTTTACTCATTTTTAACAATTCAAATAAAAAAAATTAAATATATATATTTTTCCCTTCTATTCAAACGTATTATAAAAGCTCAAAACATTGATGTGAGACGAGGAGTAAACGGTAAACCCCAAGTCGTGAACATGCTCTTAAGGTATTTTGTAATTTATTTAAAATATATATATATATGCATAAAAATTATTTAAAAATATTTAAGTAATTTCAAGATACACTAGAACTTCAAAACACAAGAATTAAGATTCAAACAAGATAATTAAGTTAAAGAAGTGTGCTTTTTAGACATAGACGAGTACTCAAGGTTATGGAGCGTTGGCTTCACAGGGGCGTCGCCTAAAACTACAGGCCCAAGAGCCGTGTGTGTACACCTGTTCTCGGAGGGGGCACGGAACGGCGCCCAAAAACGCTTCTGAAAATATCAGGTGGTACCAATTCAAGCAATAATTGAACTACTTTGCTTGTATTTTCTAAAGGTTGAAAGCGACTCCCAACTTGAAGCCAAGAATCTCCATGGACCCCCTTAGTTACCAAAAATTCACATGTCTTTTGAAAAAACTATTTGAGTTATATTAATAAGACCATCCAATTGAACATTTTAACTCAGTCATTGGTCATTTTCTAGTTCTTTATACTTTAACGTAAAGGTCGCTGTATGCTTCTTATAAGCCTTAATTTGTCATACTAGGTGGTTAGGAGAGTGATATTTATGTGATCCCCAAATAATTATAGAGGGCGTGATGAGTAACAGTGATTGGTATGTACATGCATTAGTTGCCGATTGAATTAGATCTCCTTTTTTTTTTTTGAAGAAAAAAAAGAGGGGGTGTTGACATGAAGAGAGAAAGGACATGCATATAAGGTACGTATATATAATATATGCGGTCCTAGTTGTCCAGATGATGATCATCATCATCAGTATGTACCATGTATGGGCCCATATGTGCGTTCCATGTTTGCTTCTTTTTTCATTCTGGTTGTCATGGTCTGCTTAGCAACAGATCCATTTCCTTTCCCGCCTGAAAAAACAACTGTTTTTTTTTTTTTAAACATATAATTATAATTTATAAATAACACATTCATTTAGCTTATTATTCGCTAGCTAGCTAGTTTCTTTCACAGAGTCTAATAGTTTTAAAATTTAGGATGTTTGTGTTTTTATATATATATATATATATATATGTAGGTATGTATAGAGCTCAAAATCTATATCCGTTTTAAATTAAATACAAGAAAGTTTCTGAAAGTTATATATCTTGACAGTTGATGATGCACGCAGATGAGATACATATATGTCGAATTACCTGATAAAGTATTTTCTGAATGCATGCACAAAGCAGCAGTGCGAATAAAAAAGGAGTCCATTTCGCATTTTTGAGAGTTAGAATCAGCACTCTCAAGTTGCAGAGAAGAGAGAGAGGAGAGCTATTTGAGTTATATATAAATATATATATATTTTATATATAGAGGAGAAGCACGTAATTATATGTAGTAGCATGAATATATTGATTAGCTCTGCTACTAATTAATGGGAATCCTGCGAGAGATCCAACTTATTTAATTATTGTATAGCATCTGTACTGTAAGTAATAATCAACCAGTATTATCAATAAAATAGGAGGTTAATTAGTTGGAAAAATTGTACAAGTTATTCAAAAAAAAAGAAAAAAGGAATTAAAGCTCTTAATTAAATTTCCGATTGAGCGTCACTTCCATGAAATGGGGGTGGCCAATATTAATTCTAAAGAGTTAAAAAGTAGGGTCTCTGATATTAAATATAGAAGAAGGTACAAAGAAGTTTGGAGTTGACAATGACATAACGTAGCTCTAAGTTAAAAATAAGCACATATATATAATGCTATATATACACAACTTCTCAGGGCAGGGTCACACACACATGCACACACACACACACACACACACACATGTATAATTTGTTACTACTAGAATCTTATAAATTTCATTTATTTCTACTTGAAATAATATATTGTATTTTAATTTATCAATTATATTAACTAAAAACAAAACCTTAGAAAAACAAAAGGAAGAAGAAGAATTATAATGAATAGTGAGAAAAATTAAGAGATGAATAATTAAAGTTATAAATAAACATACTGAGGAATTTTAAAATTCATATAAATTTTCTAATAAGATTTTTTAATCTCTTATCGAGTAGGAGAAGACTAGGTTCAACTCAGCAAATTAGACTACTAACTCTTTAATTTTACGTCATTTCATTCTATTCAATGCGTGACATGAAATAAAACAATTTATAAATCACAGATTAATAATTTTGTCTTAAATGGAATTTTAACAGGTTCGAAAGATAAATCTTAGAGCAAAGATGGTTGATCCAACGGCTACTGCTTATACACGTGGTGCAATATGTACCAGCACCAAATTCAGTTTGACCCGGCAGCCGCCGCCTGATCATGTCATTGACTAGTAGGTAGACATCCAACAAAAGTTTTTCATTTTTTCTTTTGAAATAATATTATAGAATCCCATCGTTGATTTTGTACATCTGGGTCCCACAAGCCTTGTTTAAACGTTTTCTTATTGTAAAAGATATTTTTTTTTTTGGGTTCAAATATTAGTCATGAGCCGAGAACTTTTTTTTCTTTTTTGGAAATGCCTATGCTAACCTTGCATGGCATTAACCTTCGAAATTACAGCAATAAACATGTTTTTTTTTAATGAATAAAAAAAAATTTAATATAAAAATTATCAATTTAAAATTATACAAGAGATAGAATTTTATTATTATTTTAATTTTATAAGTCTCTAATAACCTAAAGTAGTAAATCACTTCTCTAATAGTTCATTTTTTATCTGGCATTTAATAAAATCGAGTACACAGAATCTCGACGAGGACACTTAAATTGTAACTGTTATAAATAAATATGAGGACTCAATCGGTATTTATTACTTCTTCAGCTTTATAAGTCTGTAAAATTTAGAATAATAAATATATTTCTCTATTAATTCATTTTTATTTAATATTTAATAAAATTGAGTACACCTAATATTAATGAGGACTTATTAAAACTCAAATGACAACTATCACAGATAAATATTTAGACTCGATCAATTTTTTTACTACTAGACTACACTCCAAAATACATAAACATATTTGTCTTAGTCATTTAACTGGAGACAAACTCCTATGAACAGTTTCTGAGCCAAATAATATTGTCGAAAATAACGTTTTTTTTTGTACTATATCCGAAGAATGTTTTTATTTACTCAGTGCGACATTATTACGTTGAATTAGTATCTCTCTCCTTTTTTTCTTAAATGTAACTATCACATTGACAGTAAAATAATAATAATTATGTTGAGAAGTCTGTTAAAACAACGTGCGTGATACGCATATGTACCTTGGTAAAGGTACATATATTTAATATCAATGTGCAGAGAAAGCACGTGTATATTACATTAATCTGCTCCTCCAAAAAAGAATAAGCTACGTTAACTTCACTAATATTTCTGCAGGATGAATATGAATATTTTACACACATACATATATATAGGCCGGCGATGCATGTAATGCCAGCATACCACCTTTTAAAATATAGACTCGGACGTATTAGCTATATATATATATAAGTATATATTTATATCGTAATAGATTTATTTCTAAAAAAAATATTTATTTTCTAAGTTAAAAGGTATAAAAAATTAAAAATAATAAATATAAAAAAAATTTTAAAATAAAAAGGACACTTTTTTAAATTTTATACAGGGCACCTTAAATCTCAGAACCGGCCCTGTATATATATATATATATATATATATATATATATATATATAATATTTACAGATCTAGTTAGTTCGTCGCTTTTTCTTCTTTCAGGGGTATGGTCATTTTGAAGTTGGTTAATTTTAATTTGGTTAAGTAGTGCAATATTATTTGGTCGACTTTTTTTGAAGTTTGAACCGGAGGAATAGTGTGAAATTAGAATATTACAGCTGTACAGAGATTCGAGCTGATTCCACCACGTGATTAAGGGCAAATTCGGAAACTAAAACTAGTCGTAATCCCTGGTGGCGCTTCATGTGTTTTTACCAACAACACCCCGGGATTTGCTCCATGCAGAACGTTTTACTGAAGAAGACGTGGGGTGGAAGAAGAAAAAAATGAGGGTGGAGATATTGATTATAACACTGAAAATTTTAAATTAAGTGGCATAGTAATTGTTCTTGTTTTCTTGTTTATTAATTCCCACGAAACTCCCATCATTAAAAAAGTGCAACAGCTTGAATTTTCTCCATGTGACATTGTGACATGCACCACTTCTCTCTCTCTCTCTTCCTTATCTCTTTCTAAAGTCTCACTCTTGAATTCTCCATGTCCTTAGGATTGAAAACAATTAAAAAGAGAAAATCCTGTTTCTGAAATTCTTTCATTTGGATATTATTTATTTACCATGAATTAATTATTGCAGTGAAAAGAACATTTTCATAAATGTGTAGACTAAAATTTACAAATAGATTTTAGCTGAGTATTTTTTAGATTGAAAATAAGATTCTGCTTTTTTTTTTTTTCTTTATCTCTGGCCTTTCATGAAAGTAAGTGCTCTGATTCTGTACAATATAGGGAAACTAGTGATTAGTACTACTCCTGTTGTGGCTCTTTCCTCTCTAAACCAGAATTAACACTTGTAAGGCATTTTTTTTTTTTTTGGTGAGAACACTTGGAAGGCATTGAGTGCAACTTCGCTACCATTAATAGATTTGTCTCATTTTTTTTCATGAGGTGGAATTTTAGCAACGTAGATTGAAAATAAGATGCTGCCTTTTATTTTTTTTTCTTGATCTATATCTTTTCATGAAAGTAACTAGTAAGTGCTCTGATTCTGTACACAATAGGAAAGCTAGTGATTAGTACTAGTCCCCGTTGTGGCTATTTCCTCTCTAAACCAGGCTTTATACTTTTCATTGTGATGAATATTAGCTGCTTCTCTTTCCTCTCTGTACCATTTATTAGCTCCAAAGTCTTCGCTTTTACACAAATCGTGAAAGCATAGGTTTCTCTTTTAGTAAGACCATGCCGGTTTTCGGTCATGTTATTTTGCTGCTTGAGGAACCAGGAGCTGTCCTGAATCAAACCCATCTGGGTTGTTGTTTTGGGATACCAAAGGACTAAAAATTTAAGCTAAGAAAGCACATGTTTTTGCTGATACTGCGCTGGGAATTTTCTAAGGAACTAAAGAAGTCGGTTCGGGTGCTGAGAAATGAAGAATCAGGATTCGAAAGTAAAAGATATTTGCATCTGATCTGACTGATTGTTGGGGGGTAATTTTGGTTTATTTTTCTTCGACTTCGGACGTTGTATGCTTGAATATGGCTACTGGGCTTCACAACCGGGAGAGGGTGCCGGAGAACCTGAAGAAACAGCTTGCTCTTGCTGTGAGAAGAATCCAATGGAGCTACGCCATCTTTTGGTCCACTTCCACTACTGGACAACCAGGGTATATTCACAGTCTCTGCTCTACTTTGGCTACGGTATTTTGGCTTTTGAAGAATGAATAAAGCCAACATTTTTTAAAATTCAAACACAATCTTTGGTTAAGATTTTGGTTTTTCATTTTTTAGTTCTTTCTCTCAATGTCTTACTAATTTTTCTGAACTGGAGTGCCAGCACGTGTTGAATTGAAAGCAAAAGGTTTTTGTACTAGCTCGTAGTTAGTTGTTTATTATGTTTTCTTGGTAATTTGGCTTTGTAGCTCATGCATCTTCTTCCATAATGTGGAAATGAAACTGATTTGACTTAAAATCCAGTTATATAACTCTTTCATTACGCAACATTTTCTTCAAGAAGATATTAATAGTAATTTTTACTGTTGACTGTAATTATATCTTAATGTTTCTAGGCATTATGTTTATTCGATCCTGATATAACTTCTTTGCCTGTTTTGGAAGAAGAAATATATTAAATATAACAATAAATGATATTCTGCCTGCTTACAGCTTTATTGCTCATGTATAGTTGGTGAAGCTATCTACTTCTTTTAACAGCATATTTCATTGTTTACCTTGTAGGATCTTGGAGTGGGGCGATGGTTACTATAATGGGGATATTAAGACAAGGAAAACAGTACAAGCTGTGGAACTTAATGCTGATCAAATGGGTTTGCAAAGGAGTGAGCAATTGAGGGAACTTTACGAGTCCCTCTCAGCTGGCGAAGCCAGCCCCCAATCTAGAAGGCCTTCAGCAGCTTTATCCCCCGAAGATCTCTCTGATGCAGAGTGGTATTACCTAGTTTGCATGTCATTTGTCTTCAACACTGGCCAAGGGTATTTCTTCTTCTTTGGGTTCCTTTAAAGTCATCCAGTCAACTTAATTGGATGTTCAAATTTGTAGTTTGGGGCCTTTTTGGTTGGCATTGATTATTCTTAGTGTACCACATTGTAGTCAGAGCAATGCTGCATCATTTTTTTCCCATAGAAGTTGTTAAAGATGGAAGGAATACTTCTCTCTACCATGTGATTCAATAACTTTAGTCTTTGATGAAAAAACTTTATCCCGATTTGCATACTGCATTCATATGTTCATGTATCTTCGTAATTACCGCAAATAAAGTACTGGATTCATATGCACTTAGATCTTTACACATTTGTTCTGTCCCATTTCTTCAGGTTGCCAGGAAGAACATTAGCAAATGATCAACCCATCTGGCTATGCAATGCTCATTTTGCGGACAGCAAAGTATTTAGTCGCTCTCTTCTGGCAAAGGTAGTTTGGTGACTTGGTTGATATCTAATGTATAGTTTAGTAAACTCTGGTTTTCTTAGATTGGCTGAGATGCTCAATGTTACTTGCGGAACTAAACATGTCTATTGTGTTTTGGCTTTCTTTCCATGTCTGGACTTGTTACAACTCTTGCCTCTCAGAGTGCATCAATTCAGGTATTACTACTGATTCAGCCACCCCCAACTCTAAAAAATTAACACACATCCAAACTATTTTTGTGTCACTGATGAAGAAGCATAAAATTGCCAAATTAGAAACTAACTAGCTAAATGCAGCTGAAAGTTCTTCCTTTTGTTAATGTTTTGCTTAACTAAGCTTGTAATCTTCTGTTTTGCCTTCCAGACTGTAGTATGCTTTCCCTTTTTGGGAGGCGTGGTTGAGCTGGGCGTGACTGAGCTGGTACTTTTTGTGTCAGATTCCCTACACCATCATATTTATTCTTCAAATTCAGATCCAATGTAGATAATTTCTTCCATTTTTTTTTATTAAAGGTTGTGGAGGATCGTAGTCTTATTCAGCAGGTTAAGGCATCAATTTTGGAGATTCCATACTCAGTAGCTTCTAAGAAAGTAAATCTTAGTGCTGGAAACACACAAAACGATAGAGAGTTTTCCTATGCTGGTCTTGATCATGATCTTGTTGATACCAAATCAGTCCCAGTTATAAGACGAGAAGAATTGGATATAGCTTCTCCAAATAGCAGTTCAGATGGGTTGGAACCAAATCACGATTCATTAATGATAGGAGTAAATGGGGGAGCTTCTCAAGTACAAAGCTGGCAGCTTATGGATGATGAGCTCAGTAATTGTATCCATCATTCCATGGACTCCAGTGATTGTATATCTCAAACTTTGTTGAATCCTGAAAAGGTTACTTTTGGACCTAAGGATGAAATGGTAAACGACCATCCATTGCGAGATCCTCAAGACTGCAATCGCACAAAACTGACTGCATTGGATCTTCAAAGCAATGACTTGCACTATCAGCATGTTCTTTCATCCCTTTTCAAGAGTTCACACCAATTAATTTTGGGGCCACTCTTTCAGAATTGTCACCAGGGATCCAGCTTTACCAGTTGGAAGAAAAGAGGATTTGCAAAGCGTCCAAAACCAGGAGTTGGAGTTGCTCAAAAGTTAGTAAAGAAGGTTTTATTTGAAGTTCCCCGGATGCATGCTGGTTGCATGCTTGAGTCTCCTGAAGATAATGGGAATAAAGGTGGAGTTTGGAGACCAGAAGCTGATGAAATTGGCATGAGCCATGCATTATCTGAGAGGAGGCGAAGGGAAAAACTAAATGAAAGATTTACAATCTTAAAATCACTGGTCCCTTCTATTGGCAAGGTAGGTAAAAGTCTTACTGATATTTGTCTATCTATACTTTAACTATAAACTAATATGCTTAATTATCCATTTTGTTTGCAGGATGACAAAGTTTCTATTCTTGATGATGCCATAGAATATGTGAAAGAGCTTGAGAGAAAAGTAGAAGAGTTGGAATGTTGCAGGGAGACAACAGAGATAGAACCGAAAACTAAGAGAAAACCACAAGATACCACAGAAGGAATATCTGATAACTATGGAAACAACAAAACTAGCAGTGGAAAGAAGGCACTGATAAACAAGAGGAAGGCTTCTGACATTGATGAAACTGAACCAGGGATCAATTATGCCGTATCAGAGGACAGTTTGGCCGATAATGTAACTGTCAGTGTGAAGAACAATGGTGTTACCATTGAGATTAGGTGTCCTTGGAGGGAGGGAATCTTACTAGAAGTCATGGATTCCTTAAGCAATCTCCATTTAGATTCTCATTCAGTTCAATCATCCAACATAGATGGGATTCTTTGCCTGACTATTAAATCTAAGGTATGAAGTTAGTGTTACATAATGAATATGACCATTCATTTTTGTTCAATCCCATTCGAGAGCGTTCAAGTATTGGTTTTGTGGTTTTCGAAAGAAGTTTATATCAATTCTTTTAACCATTCATTTTTTACCTTATTTGCAGTTCAAAGGTTCAACTCTTGCATCAGCAAGGAAAATCAAGCAAGCACTTCAGAGAATTACAGGGAGCTGTTGAAGCCCATTTTCTCACTGATACTTAGAGCATTGTTTAGTTTTAAGAATCTGCCACTTCAGTCATTGTACACTTGTATATTGCAGAATGGTTCTGTAGATTGTTGCTGTTAGAAACACAAGCTCTTGAGGATTTTTTCATGCAGTTAAGTCTCTGATAAAAGTAATAAACTTTTGCTCTAATTAGTGTATCTTAACCTATGATTTGTTTTTTAGAATTATGTTCACAGAGATGTAAACCTGAAAGGCTTCAAGGCTTCTGATATCTGTCAATTTATGAGCCACTAATTTTGAACAGAAAACACCTAGTTGAATGTCTATCTAGTAGTAGTGCCTGTTTTTGCTCTTACTGTTTAACCATCACCGCTCTGCAAGTTGGTCTGTTTATTGTGTACAACTTTTCTCCTAAAGTAAGCAAAATATAAGACCAAATGGAGCTCAATAGCAAAGTTGGACAAGAGAATAAAAAGTACCAATGAAGGATCTTCCCACGTACTAGTTTATCATGAGAAAATAAAAAGCAAATATGATCTCTGCAACATATAGAAAGTGGTGCTATCAAGTTCATCAATATATCATATAGAAATAGATTATGCGTCATACTTGGAATGGAAGATAATGTTAGTTGTAGAAGATATATTTGTATAACTGCATGTTGGTCCTAAGCACCCAATGAGACCCAATGCATGTGATTGACATACAACTAAAAAAACATTCCGATTTTTTTTTCAGAATTAAAAGTAAAGTAGTCTGTCGTTTAAAGGAAGGACTCGTTTGGATAGTCAAAAAAAGCAACAGAAACCGAATTTTTTAAGTAGTGAAGTAAATAAAGAAGGATTAACTAAGAAATTTTGAAGTTTCTGCTTTGGCCAGAGATAAGGTAGCAATTGCTTTATCTGTTTTCATTTATTTTTATTTTATTTTTTTGACCTTTGAATCCATGATCACTTGCTTTGCAAGAGGGAGAAGAATATGACTATTGAGCCCCTCAAAGGGTCACAATGTTCTCACATTACTTTATTCAAAAAGACCATTCCATAATTGCTGCTTCAAATCATTTTGAATTTGCAAGCGAATGTAGATCCCTAATTCCTTTATCTTTTTGTACCCTACCTTCGCATATAAAATATAAATTTAACTTTGACATGTTAATTAAACTGTTTCACTTTTACATCTTACCATGTTCTAATCAAATCAGCAAGAGTATCAAAAAGAACAGTCATTGAGCTGTGCAGCGAAGGAAAATTGCCCAGTTAGGAAAAAAATTCACAACCCATGACAGAAAATTCAATTTTTTTTTTTTAAAAAAAAATGTTTAATTGAAAAACAAAGAATAATCTAAACATTGCTCAATCATGGTCTCCATATCATTTTGTGTAGCATGTGGCAGCACAAGCACAAGCGTCCTAGGACCCAAGTACCTCGTTCTGAGATAAAGAAGCTAATCACATGTCCCTCCAAGTTCACGGACTGTGACAGAGATCATGGAGATGGGTTTCCCATTTTCTTTAACCCATGAATTGGTGAATCAGGATGTTCTTTACCATATTCAAATCAAGCAAGGAATCTTAGAGATTAAAAGGTGTCAAATGAGGACCACTATGTTATAGAGCAACATTGTTCAGAAACGTGTTGATGAGGTCTTCCATTATTATTGGTTTCAAAAAGCAAATCAAAATCTCATAGGTCGTGTCTTTTTTTCCCTTTTCCAAAGTTTGGTAGGTTTGTATTATTGCCAGTGTACCCTTGCCCAGTGGTCTTGAAGATCATGACATTGATTTGTTGTCTTGTAGGTCATTGAAAGTTGTCGTCACCATTAATATTTCTTCCCATTTTCAACTCCTTGTGATCTAAGCGCGCGCACACATTCTTTCTTGGCCAATCAAAGCAAGCATGGTTTTGTATTTAGAAGTTTGCCAAATTTTATCCTATATATCTATAGGAGTAAATCCAAATTTTCAAAAGTGAAGTTTGTTTATACCAAGCTTTAAAGTTTATAATAGTAATGCCTTTAAACATAGGTGGGGATAAATTATCTCCAATATGCTTTCTCTTTCTTGTCAAAGCAATGAAGTAGAGACAAGAAATAAAGAAGGTTAAAAAGAAAATTAATTACCCCCAAAACTACAAACAACTCATTTGCAAACTTTTTAATGGTCTTTTTCTCCCTATCACATCTTAACCATTAACTTCTCTTTAGTTAATTTCAGTGTTGCTCAAGTTAAAGTTAACACGCCCCCATAAAATTCAATATTGCCGACTCTCACAAACCATTAAAAAACCAACATAAAAATAGAGATTGCAGGGTGTGCTGTTAGGATAATTCCATGTCATGTCATTTTTTAAGCGTTTTGAATTTTTTTATTAATTTTTTAATAGAATTAAAATTTTAATTAGATTTTATAGTGAAAAATAAAAAATACCTTGGCATATTCTTCTTCGTTCTTTGATCTTTTTTTTTTTTTTTTATCTTTTCTTCTTCGTCCTTATCTTATAGTAGAAGAGTTAGATATAAATATTTATGATAATTTTAATTAAATTAGTGAATAATTTAGAATATATATTAGAAAATACAAGCCAACACTAAACAGAAAAAACATTAATTATAAACCGGTCCAAATAGAAGAATATTTCACAGCCCGGCCCTTTCAGTCGGAACCCGATGATTCTTTGATGCTCAATGGACCCGCCCAAATCTATGGGAAACCAAAACTGACACTCAGCCTGACCCAATTTATTCTCTGACATGCAACCGGCCGACCCAATTCTATTTGGGTTCAGCATCTCCAGTTTACACGAACGGCCCTTCATTCGGGTAAGTGTTTTAGAATTGTTCTGTGTTTAAAACATGAAATTAGCAGAAAAATAATAAGAAACGAAAACTAAATAAAATTATTAACATTGCAAAAGTTTACACCTTACATTCCAATTTTTATGTTATATTTTTGTTTTCCTCAAATGTTCATCCAAACCAAATGACGAAGGCCAAAATTTTCATTTTCCTTGAAGGAATTCCAAACTCCAAAACCATAATAAAATTGTGATAATCTTCGTAATTTCCAAATCATATACAATCATAACGTTAAGCAATCGCTGGGAACTATTAAAGTCAAACGCACAACCTCTATAATTGGCCTTTCATTCCCACTCAATCGTTGATGGAGGCTTAGATGTAATGTCTAGAACCACTCTGTTTACACCTCTAACACTATTGCAAATCTTTCGTGACACATCATTAAGGAACTTGTGTTCAAAAGGGTACCTGCAATTCATTATCCCAAATGGGAAAATCAAAGTAAATACATTAAAAGAAAGAAGGAAAACATACAATCAACACAAATACAAGTCACTAAAATGTAATTAGTATAAAGCATCAAAATGAGATATATCAATACCTGTATTGTCAACAATGAGGTATAATGTAGTAGTAGTAGTAGTAGTTAAATCTTGAATTATCCTATTGAACCCCAACTTAAGTTTCTTAAATTGTGTTAGTGGGTTTAAGAGTTAGAAGAAGTAATTGAACCCAAGACACTAATTACAGTTACAGCATAACTTAAAGAGGAAATTACAGAAATATGGCAAAAACAAATGCTTAATGTATCGGACACGCATATATTGAAAAAAAAGAAGAAGTTCAGTTGCCTGAAAAAATGAAGAAAAGTATGTGTCTACATAAAATACGAGAAGATGGAAACAAGGGAAGAAGAACTAAACAGTGAATCAGTGATAGGACCATTTGAATACAACAACTTAAAGGCTTACCAATCTGCTGTCATTCCATCTTGACTCGTAACAGCTCTAAGAGAAACAACATGAGAGTGTGTTCTTTGATCACCTTGAACTCCAACTGATCTTATAGGCAGAAACACTGCAAAGGCCTGCCAGATGATATCATAAAGCCCTGCATCCTTGATTGACTGAATGAAAATCTCATCAACCTGAAAAATAAAATGTCTCAAATTAAAAGAAGAAAAGCCAGAGCCAGGATAGTCATATTAATGGCTTTCATTCTTTGCACAAACACTATACCTGGCGGAGGATATCCAAGGCATTCTCCTGTGTGACATCACCCAGAACTCTAACTGCAAGTCCAGGTCCAGGAAATGGATGGCGCTTTAAAAATGCCTCAGGAACATTCAAGATCCTTCCCATTTGGCGAACCTTTATACACAAAGAATTACCAAAATGTTACCAGAGCATTATATAGGGAAAATCATTTGCACATTTATAAAAAACAGTAGGAAGACTGAAACAAAACCTCATCCTTAAATAGAAGTTTGAGTGGTTCAATGAGCTTCAATTTCATGTCCTTGGGAAGCCCTCCAACATTATGATGGCTCTTGATCGTGTGGGAATGAGTTCTTCCAGATCCAGGTGGTGGGCAAGATTCAATCACATCAGGATACAAGGTTCCTTGAACCAAGTAAGAAGGTTTTCTTCCCAATTTTTTCTCTAAATCTTGGGCAAAATCATCAAAAATACAAATGAACTCCTTTCCAATTATTTTCCTTTTCATCTCAGGATCTTCCACACCTTTCAGCTTACTAAGAAATTGCTCTGTTGCATCTACACATGTAACGGGCAAATGAAGATCCCTTTCAAAGGTATCCATCACACGTTCCCTCTCCTTATACCTACAGCCACAGAGAATCAATTTCAATGATAAAAACGCCAAGAAATATATGGAATTCTGTAATACACACAAAGTTCATGCCACTATATAAACTTCCACAATACAAATATGGAATTATCTTACAAGAATAAACCCCTTGTTTTCTCACCTCAATAAACCATTGTCAACAAAAACACAATGAAGTCTATCTCCAATTGCCTTATGGACAAGTGTAGCAGCAACTGTGGAATCTACACCCCCCGATAACGCACAAATGACATGGTCTTCAAGCCCCACCGTGCCTTTAATCACTTTTATCTCCTCATCCACTACATCTTCCATCGCCCAGCCAGCATTGACTCCACATACATTAAAAAGAAAAAAACGAAGTGTCTCCATCCCTTCTGGTGAATGTGTAACCTGTACAAGAAGTCAATAGTTTCACTGTCCATGCAAAAGTAACTGAGACAATTGATTTCAACTTTTTACATACTAACACGCCCACATTGGCGTCAAACATGAGAAATTAGTATCGTTCATACAGACAAAGATACTCAATAGACGTGGCAAGTTTCCATTTTTTTCTGACAACACAGCAGTGTTGAAAGAAAACAAATCTTACTATACACCAAAAAAATTCCGCTTCACCACATGAATCCACTCAAACAAAGCAAAAGCTTGCAACTCCATAGCTTTGGCTAAACGATAAGTCAGAAAAAACCGTACCTCAGGGTGATACTGAAGTCCATAAAACCTTCTGAGCTGATTCTCAATGGCAGCCACCGACCCCTGCTGGCTTTGTGCCACCACCTCGAACCCTTCAGGCAACTTAGCAACCTCATCACCATGGCTCATCCAAACTTCCTGCTTATCGCCAACCTTCTTCGACCCAAAAAGCCCACAAGCCTTCTCGACCTCAATCTCCATTTTCCCATACTCTTGCTTCTCCCCAACCATGACCACCCCACCCAGTCTCTGCACAATCAACTGGAGGCCGTAGCAGATGCCCAAGACGAAGACGCCATTTGACTCGACCCACTCAACGAACCCGGCGGGGAAGCCGGGTGCGTCGGGGGTGTGGACAGAGTGGGGCCCACCTGAGAGGATTACGACGCGAGGGTTGAGGTCAGTGATGGACTTGAGAGTGCTCGTTCCAGAGATGCAGAGGGAGAAGACGGAGAGTGCTCGGATTCGGCGAGTGATGAGGTGGGTGTATTGGGAGCCATAGTCAAGGATCAGAACAAGTTGGGACTTTACTTCTTTTGCGTCCATTGGTGGCTTCGGTGGGTGGTGGCTAGGTTATCTGACCGACGGTAGCTAGGTTGTCTGACCGGCGGTAGCTAGGGTTTATGAGGTGGAGCCAGTGGCTGGTTTGAATTATGGTTAGGGTTTTAAATAGTTTTAAATATATTTTTTTATTTATTTATAAAAGTTGGAAAATGTACTGTGTGGGGCAAGGCTTGGCGGGAAGCGGGCCAAACCTTCTTTTTTTCTTTTCTTTTGTAGTAATTAGAACAACAGTTGGAAATCTGTTTTATTTATTTATTTATTTCTTTTCCCTTTTTAATGTTTTACTTGTCACATTGGGAGGTTATATTCGGTATTTGAAATATATAATGAGAAAAAATAATTTATATAACTAGAAAATAAAGTAGATAGAAAGTAATAAAATGGAGATTTAAATAATTTACAGCCCTTCCATATCTAAATTTGTTTTCTATATTTATTTTATTTTTAAAAAAATAAGCAGAAAATTAAAAGAACAAAATTTCTTTACTTTAGAATAAATTCTTGAAAAGGAATGAGATTAACATGTATTTAATTTGCTTCTCATGTATATCTTCATCATTATTCTTTCAGTGGAACAGGATTCTCTTATTATCCTTTTTTATTAAAAAGGAACAAAATTTTGTTATTCACCAAAAAAAGGGAAAAAATTTTTGTTCTCCCTTGATTTCTTTCACCTTTCCTGGGTACTTAGTATTATAATTGTGATTGAACTGACTCCTTGATGCCCATCATTTTCTATCTGTCCAAACAGTTCTACTTTCCTGTTTTGCAGTAATGCTTTGTGCAGAGTAAAAAGCAAAAAAGTTAAATTTTGAGTTTATTCTCAAAATAAAAGGAGGGGTGGCAAAAAACTCTCTGTTACTTCACTTGAAAGGAACAATTCCCAGGACCCAAAATAAATATAATGGCCCCAGTCATCACCCTTAGCTACATCATGTATTCCATTGTAACATTGAGGTGTATCTACATACATTTTAAGTGCATATTTAGATGGATCTTCATAGGTTAAGGTATGATCATTAAGTACTTTAATCTGATTCACAAAGGCAGCTTTCCCAAATCCTTCTTCTGGGAAATGACCACTTCCCATTGCTGGGCTAAGCTCATTAATGGGGCTGTAAACCTCCCCTCCCCATGAAATCTCACTTGCACCTTGAGCCAAACTCGTGAATATGGACTTTGGCCAGTAACCCACATATTTGTCACCAAACATGAGCCACCAACTGCCGGTAGCTATATCCTATTTTGATAGAAAAATGTACAAGAGTGATCCTCTTTGTATAGTACATGCATTTTGCCGATGAGTATTATGTTAAAAGGAAAGAAATCATTTACCTGATGCAGACTAAGAGGAATATCGAATTGACGACCATTGTAAGTAGAACATGGTTCTATAGCGACACCGAGGTGTATCTCAGAGCTAGCTTGTACGAATCCTGGGCAGAGTGTGTTAAAGCAGCCAGTCTTTTGGTAACCATCTGCCTGCAGGGTCTTCATGACCATATGAAGGATGCCAAGATGAAGTGAGAGTTTAGTGGTCCAAGAATGAAAAAACTTACAGTCCAAAAGGCATACAGCCCGCTGCCATTTGGATATAGATATTGATTAACCTGAAAGGATGAAGGCATTATTAGAATTTTAAGTACAAAGTTTATAGCACCTCTTTACTTGTTTGGTCTAACCAATACCTTGGAACATGGAAATATGACAGATAATGTAAAGACAGTTTCGTAATTAAGGAAAGAAAATGTGCAAGAAATCATGTAACTCAAATTCAGATAAACATGTACCGATAAACTTGACTGATTTTCCAACCTATTTGACATTTAAAGGTTTGAGTTTGGAGATTGCTTATAAAACAAGTCATAAACGATCTTGTCTGTTTCAAACTTTAAATGGAAGATGCAGCTACAGAAGCAAGTAATTGAGAGAAATGATTCACAAATATAGGAAAGAAGAAGAAAAAGATGTTTACAGCAGATACTTACTCCCCAGCCGGCCTGTATACTGTTGATCCGCTCTCTAGGGCCATTGCTAAGCCACATACTAGCAATGCTAAATTGATCGGCTGTAACACTGGGTTTCCAAACATTAATTCGTCCTTTCCCCCCATATATTAGGCTTTAATATGCAAGCACTGCAAACTAAATTAAAAAAAAACGAAAGACAGTTAGTTCTACGAGAAGAAAAGTATATCTCCAAGGTAAAAGATTGAATAGCTTTTGTGCTTTGCAGAATGCTTTATAAAAAAAAATCAAGAAGCTAAGATAGTTTTGGTTGATAATTTTACTAACGTGATGGCCTCCCAAGTCAATTCCAGAGATGTTTTCATGAGTATTTGTTGGATAATTTAATCCCAAAGACTTTATATGTTTAGCCAATATTAGATCTTCCTTCGTACTCCTTCTGATGGGCACTGATCCTTGTGGACAGTGTATGTCGCTGAGCACATACTGTGTGGTAGTCCGAGCTTCATTTTTCATTTCTTTTGGGCTGCTTGTAGGTTTCATCTGTATTAGACCAAAATAAATGCCAAGATAAATGAATAAAATTGTATTAATCCAACATAAACCAAGAAGAGCTATTTGACCTGAAGACTAGAATTTATCTTATTCCAAGATTGAAAAGAAGAAGTGAAAATAAAGATCAATGACCTGAATGGTATGATTCTTGAGCATAGGATGATCAAAGGCATATTGTTTGTAGATATCAACACAATCTATATTATCACCATATTCAGTCTGTGGAAGAAAAAACATGCTAGATTTGAGAGTACAAATTACCCTCTCATCTAATATATCTGAAGCATCCCAAGTTTACCTGGAAGCTCTTGATTGCGGGTTTATTTATAAGTTTGAGCTGTCTATCCATCTCCAAATCCTCTTCTTTCGACAACCTTCCCCATCCTTGTACTGCATCTGCACCTAAAATTGCTGCAAATATGGCTAGCAATACAACTATCATCATATCCTTTAAGTTTCTACCACTCAGAGTCACAAAACTGGCTTGCATTTTGCCTTTAAAAAGATACTGAAACAAGGGAGACGAAGAAATGAATGTCTTTCTGACCATGTAATATGTTTAAGAACTGGCACTGAGTTTCAGTATCCATATACAATTATTATATGAGAGATTCATCACAATTAGAGGGCTAACTAGGTATTTTTATTACAATTTGCCTTGAAAAGAAGATGTAGAATTTGAACATAAATTCAATGCAAACTGTCTAGATAGTAGTACTATTACGGGCAATAAATGCTTCTACATAAAAGAAAAGCACTTATGTTTAAATGCTTTTTATGGACAAAAACATAAAGCATTACTTAGCTTTAAATTAATGCTAATAGTCAAGCTTTAGTTCAACTCGTTATCAAAAACCATTTCATCCGATATCGATTTTGCTACTATACGAAATTAAAAAGTTCAATTACAAAACATTAAAAATAAAGAAACACTTTCACTATATATAGGGTGACAAAGCCTATGATTTAAGAGGTTCAGTATTTGAGTGTACATGAATATTGAGACTAAATGCTATGGTCCATGGAGACTCGTCTATATCATGTTTTATGGCCCATCTAGTGACTAACCCAGATTGCCCTCCCATAAGTCATCCAGCCAGAAGCTTACTTATAGTTCCCTTATGACTTATCAAACTGGAAAACCCAGTTGATATATCAAACCTTTTTTATTTTTTATTTTTTCCGATGAACTGATATATCAAACTTATACAATGTATTGCGTACGGTACTTCATATATGCAGCTCAAGTATGGTTTCCGTGATCAACTCCTCTAAAGTACTTTCTACCGTCTCTACCACCATGTCTTCAACATCATTCCAGATATCCAGCCATGTTCCTGATCTGGCCAAGTCTTTTACAATGATCTGCTCCAATGATGTCTCTGGGACCAGGTGCCAATCAATACATTTCTTTACTTCATGAATCACAGATTTCTCTACTGGAAGTTTTCGGAAACTTAGCTTCATCAATGAAACCCAAGGTGAGCATCTAAAGTGACTGTGATATACCTCTAGAAGAACATCTTTAATACAGTCATTAATCAGCCTACAATCACCCCAACATTGGTTAGCCTGCAACTTTACAGAGTCAAGCACAGATGGGTCAAGCTCAAGCAGTACTTGTTCTGATGCATGGCATTTCTTTAATAGTTCATCCCAATTAATGCCGGAAGCTTGTAGAACTTCCCTTATGAACTCAGAGAGGGTCTGGTAGTCTAAAGAAGTGATTCTATTGATTTCAGGATTCAATGGGGACTTGCAAAGAGTGGCACAGTTGTGATATTCAGCTGCAGAAAAGCATTTGGACTAGTTCAGTTGCATATTTAAGTGATGAGAAAAAAGAAAGAAAATTTGTAAGTCCTTTTAATGGAAGTCTACCAGGCTTACATATGGCGCTTTCAGGGCCAGTGACATCTGTAAAAAATGGCTCGAGAACAGAAACTGGACTTGACTGCTCTTGTCCATCTTTAATGCCATCAGGATCCTCCACTCTCTGAATGCTTGAAGGGGTTGATGGAGAAACATCAATATTTGAAGATGTTGATGGTTGATCATCAAAAGGTGAATCCTGAATGAAGCCAAAATTGTTGGCGGGAGAAAATTTAATGAAGCAAGTGAACTAGCAACTTGAGAAAAACAAGATAATTACCTGTCTGGAGCACTTAAAACATTCATCTTCTTCATTTGTATTGGTTATATCAATTCTTTGACTTGTAATGGAATCATCATTGATACATGGCTCAGATGGAAGATCCAAAAGATTAGGTGCTTCTTGTTGTATAATGTCATTAGTCTCTGAGGCACAGATAGCGTCTGTGCCATCTGATATGGAAAGCACTTCTAAAAAATTAGTTTCTCTAACATTCATGGTAAGAGTCTTGTCTGTACCATCTGGTTCAGAGGGCATTTCCATAGGATTTTTTTCTTCCGGGCATAAGGTATTAGTAACTTCTAGAATCTTCGCACAGCCTGCAGAAGTTTGATCCGTTGATTAACTAAAAGATAAAATTAGAGACTAACGAAGTATGGAAGTTTTTTTTTTTTTTTGTAAAACAGCACCTGTAAAGCTTGAATCAACTTCAAGCACTTTGGAAGGGGAACAAAGATTCTCTGAGATACTTCGCTTTGTATCAAAAAATTGCAAATCATTGGGTTTCTTATTATCAGAAGGAGCCTCTGTGTTCTGCTTCAATGAACTTGAACAGCTATCTTTCTTCTGTCTCTGAAGCCTCCAGTTATTCTCATAGACAACATGACAATTGCTATAGGGAAAGAATCTCATCTCTGCAGTAAAGGAGCAATGCTCCCTGTCCCTCACAGGACTGCGTATAGGCAAGAAGTCGATTGACCTCTGCCAGGTTTGCGGTGCCTGACATTGGGAAAAATTGTAATTGACATTCTTTGTTTTTAACATTTCAGAAAGGTGTCTCTGGGTCTCCACACTCATTCTAGATTCACTTATCTGGGAATGGCCAAAAACCAATGAGTTTGAGCTTCTAAGATTGCTTTCGCTAGTTGAAACAGTCTCATGTCTAATGCTTGATTTAGAATCTTTCAACCTGTCAACCTTGTTCATTTTCCGGATGTCAGGAGAATACTTTTCCATTTCATCTTTATCAACTCGAATAATGCTTGGGGAATTTATCCTTGTGATTTCCATAGCTTTTCCTTTATCACAACCTTCAAAACCATGGCAGTCGTAGGAAGATGTATGTTTCATAATATTGAGTGACATCGAGTGCTGATCTTTCTTGCTTACCCCCACAGCATTTCTCAACTTCCTCGTTACACGACCAAAGGAAAAGTCTGAGGACCTAACACCTTGTGCATTCTCTCCCAAGCTATTACAAGATTGTACAGAGGAGCAATGATTGATTTGATCTGCAGAGTTTCGCATGGTTGTTGAGTCAGGCTTTAAAACTATTATTCTCTCCAAAAATTGAGGATCACTTCTTCCCTTGGACATGAAGTTATCCAAGGACTTCAACTTCTGAGTACAGACAGGCTCTTGACATTTCCTTGCATAATCTATCCCATATTCTGACGTTTTGGCTTCAGAAGAAGATTTTATCTGATTCTTTGTTGTTTGAGAATCCCTCAAGTTTTGGATGTGTTTTACTAACAGAGAATTGGGGTCCTGCAACAGTTTTGTAAATAGCTCCCTGTTCTTATTCAAAATCTCCAATGCATCCAATAGTTGTTTAGGCTGTTGATTTGCTCCGTTACTGCTTAGATGCTTTCCTTCAATGAACTTCTGGTTCACAATTGCCTCAGCCGCATCTTTCATCTGAACTAGCTGAAGATGAATCTGGTCATTGTTTACAAAATCAATACCTTTACAACCAAAACCTCTCCTCTTTTTAGGATGCAACTGTTTGCAGGATGTCTGTGTCGATGCAGCCAAGTTAATCTTATTTAAAGATTTATCCACTGAATTTGGATAAGAAGTTTGCTTATGTCTTGCTTCTTCTACCTGACTATGAAGAGAAGGTCTCTGACATTTTCTTCTCGCATTTCCATGATTCTTTGGTAGCTGACCCGTAAGTTTCGATGTAGACTGCATATCAGGATCAGTTAAGTTCATCTGATGCACTGTTGACATCTCTTCCCTCTGAATCTTCTTCTCATTTCGTATGTCAGGATCAACTAAGTTTTCATTTATATCCTGTAAGTTAATAAAAAGTCAATTACAGAATAGGGAGAAGAATAAAATCTGTTTTGTTAATCAGAACTTACAAATTTAAAAGGTTTTAGTGGAAGATTGGCATCTAACATAACAGAAAGGAAAACTGAGAATCTGAACTATTTGCCAGCTTTCATATGCAATAAGGCCCTTAAAATATCAATCACAAATAAAGTAGAGATATTTCTTACAGCTAACACTCAAAGTACATTTTATCAAATAACCATGCCAAGAAATACAAAAAAGGGAGTCTTCATTCTACAAGAAAACAACAGAAAATAGAATTAGGAAAAGCTGAAAATGGAAAAGGAAATTAAGAAATAAGAATGCTATATTGAGTTGTATAATTTGACAAATTTATCTACAGCGGATGTACTTTTCTCCAGATGCTTCAAAGAGCTGACTATCAATTCCATTAAATTCAGGTTTACAAATGGATGCTCCTAATTTTTAGTTCCATTAGTTTATCAAATAATGCTCAAGAACGTATATAATACTACAATAAAAGACAACAGAAGGAAATTTAGTTGAGAGATTTAATGTGAAATATGCTTGAGCTTCACTCATGAAATTAGATTAGTGGAACTTACATCATTGCCTTGGCATTTCCCTTCTAATTTGGCAAGCAAATCTTGCTTGTTCAGGTTTCTCTGACCTGCAGAAGTTTAAAAGTTAATATCAGTCTCAGCAATACATATCTAAAAGAGTTAAATGCAACAAGTTTTTGTTTTTAACAGGTCTAGTACCAGAGCTTCATAGAATGAGAAATCAAATTCAGGCATGGACTTTAGCAATTGTGCATGTGACAGTACTATAGCAGTTGTAGCATCTGGGTGAAATAAGAAATTTAAAAATCCTTGCTTTTTCTTGTGAGCATGGCAACCAGTGGCATCCAAATACTTATCATCACAGCATTAGTAGAGATTAGCAGCGTACAATATGTTCTATATGACTTACCAACAACATGTTTCTTTAAACCCTTCCTATTTGAAAGAAGCTTCTTATCAGATCGACCTTGGCGAAAGGCGAAGAGGCTATATAAACCCCACATACAACTTGACTGCTTCTTCTTAGATACCACAGGGCTTTTTGGTGGAGTTAGCCTTGTCATATTGAGCACTCAGCTAGCAGATCAAATATCAAATTTCAATATAAGAATGAATAGAAAGAAACAGAAAGTATAGAGAATCAACATACAGCTAAAGAACATAGAGAACTGGGTTAGGGAAAGTAGAAGCACGTCTTTACAATATTGAAAAGTGAGACAGACTATAACTCTTCTCAACACTCACGTTTCTCTTGGAGTTGACTAATGATGCTCTATGATCAACACCCACAAATACATTACACAAAATAAAACAAAAGATGGATGATCAGAATGTACGATTTTGCATTAAAATTTTGTGCAAAACAGAAGCTTGGTCCCTGTAAGAGACAAATTTTCCATTATGTAAGCATTAAATTACATGCACATAAAAACAAAAAGAGGAAGGGCACCATATCTCAAAAAAAATTTGAATTCAAAGTCATCTTCGTACCCCAATAAGATTCTTTTTCTTTTTTCTAAAAAACAAAATGAAGCTACATACCTCTTACCTACTGAAAGTGATTCACAGCCTCACAAGAAAACCTTCCATCACTTTTGTTATTACAAGAGTAGTATTTGTCTAAAAGAAAAAAAAAAAAGAAGAAGAAAGGAACGCAGAATTTGTTTTCCGGTGCTGATAGCGGAACTTGTAAAACCAGACCCTATTTTCAACATCAAAACCACCATTGACATAATCGTAGACGAACACACATAGATAGCTTACCTGAAATGGTCTCCAACTGTTCTCCTTAATTTGAGCTAGAATGAAGTATATAGCTTTTTGCTTGGACTGAAAATATAACAACATATATATACAGAACTTTCACCATTAACTGACCAAGAAGCTAATAAAAAGTACTCAACCTCAACAGAGAAAGAAGAAGAAGAAGAAGAAGAAGATGGAGGAGAAAGTGAAAGCCATAATGAAGAAAGAGGGAAAAAAGAAGAAGAGAGTATTCAAAATGAGAAATGAAGTGAAAGAAACGGATATAGAAAAATGGGTAAATATTTATGGTGACAGTGACTTGTAAATTGCAGAGGACACGGACGTTGAGGAAAGCTTTCAACTGAAGCAAAAGGTTAGTTGCTTTCCCATCTCTCGACCTCTCTCTCTATTCTGTGCAATCCCATTCAACCATCATCATCATCATCATCCTAGTCTCTCTCTCTCTCTTTCTCCATCTCTCTCTTCACGTTCCTTCACCCAAAAATGTCTTGTACCGGCTTGGACTTTGGTTACATTTGATTATGTTATTATAATGTTGTTTATTTTCATAACAAGGGTACGTGGTACATGGCCCATGTTTCACAATAAATATAATTACAAAATTTATATATATATATATATATATTCGATCCATGTATAATTACTAATTATATTTATTCACGAAAATTAATTATGCATGAAAAACGTTATTAATTTGTGCATATATATATATATAATATAATTATCATCTCCCGAACATGATACGGAATTTGCGTATTAAATTGAGGAGACATGTAGAAAAATGAGTTTCAGTTGGATGTACTAATTGTTTATTAATTATCCGGACAAAAATAAAAAAATGGAGAGGAACATGTCATGCCGAAAATAGGAGAGAGACTGAAGAGGTCTGTGGTGGGTGATGATGATGACAAATAATATTACACAGTGATCTTTGTCAATTACATGTAAACGCCAGACAGCCTGTGCTTTTAAAATTGGTCGGACTTGTCAGATATATATATATATATATATTTTGGATCAGTAATTTTCCTTTTTTGAATTTCTTGTCCTAACTCGATCTTTGTTACTTGTTTCTTTTATTATCTTTCACCTTCTAACCACCAACACCACAACGACAAAATTTATTATTTTACTGCTCTCTACTTTGGATTGGGTAAAATTAATAAAAATGTAGTTTATTGATACTGGGTGTGCGTGTTCTTGTAGATAAACTATTAATTAAACAAAATAACAATAATTAACATTTATAATATCAAATCCTGACTGAATAAATATAAATGTGCCTCGTCTTCTACAAATAATCAAATATATATAAATAAAGCTTTTCATTTGGAAAATATATATATATATATATATTTATATATACATGTCGATTACTCACATTAATGTTCCACCTTATAATTTGTAGACTCCTGTCAATTATATTTATTTATTTATTTCTATTCCTTAGTGGAGTCCACAAGGTATATGTATATAGTGGCCCCATGCTCGTATTCATTGCTTTGAAAACAATACACATGCATATAAGAAATATACGGTTGAATTTCGATGAGAAATTCAAACACCACCAACATTTCTAATTTCCAAGAACATGTATATAAATATAGAAAATGAGATGCATGCATGCATGCAAAAGATTTTTCACAATGTAACATGTATATGATATAAAGCTAAATTTAATTTAATTTGTTGCTAAAACCTGTCAATAATTTATCTCATTAATTAATTAAAAATAAATTAAAGTCTGGATATCATTTGCAATCAATAGCTCTCTTAAATTCGACCACATGCACTACCAACCACAAAACAATATTGCATGCCTTGGCTATTAATTGCATTTTGGTTGTGGAGGCTATATTTCAATTTGACTTATATATTTTCTATTTATTTTTTGTTCAACTTTTTGGTTTGAAAGTTTAGGTTAGTTTATATATATGTATACGCAACCTATTGATCATATTATACATATATGCTAGGCAATAATATATATGTCTTTCTCAGTGTGCATGAATATTGGAGCGGTGACAATCAACAACTATGAAAGCAACAGGATGTTGATTTATATATATATATATATATATATATCCTATTTACGTGCTTAATATTTTTAATGTCTATCATTACAATAAATCAAACAGTGGCCTTATTCACATGGGATGCATACATATAATATTAAATTACTAATAATTTACATAACAAATTCTATATGTTCAACATCTTCCATAGAAGCTTAAGAGTAATATATATATTACTGGCCACTTTATTTAGCAAGAATAAGAAATAACTAATATTTGTTCATACGAAGAACCCTTTTCATACATGTTTTGCATATTTTGACCAAATATATATATATATATATATATATATATATATTATGTATGTTTTGTATAAAATGGTAGGTGGACGTACATTTTTTGGTGATTTTTTTTTCTTCTTTTTGGTGAATGGTAGGTAGATGTACATGATCATGTATTGATTGTATCAAATATGATTCTTACTAATCTAATCCAGCTAGAATATCATGCTGATGTGTGTAGATATACAAATATATATATATAAAATATTCAGTTTAAGTGAAATATTCTTATTACATAATTGAAATTACTTTAACAAATTAATATTCACTACGAAAAACAAATTTTCATTACTCTAAAGCCAAAACTTAGCTTCTCAATAAAATTTCAAATTCAAGTTCTAATTAAATTCCATGAATTTAAGAATAAAAAAAAAATCAAATTCAAGGTCATAAAAATTGTTTTCGCTTGTAATTATAATCGTAAAAATTCACAATTTACAGCCCGTATTAAATGCAAGTGTGTGTTTGCATCGAGCATTAATGGGCCTACCAAAATAGAACGAACAGATGGGGCCGCATCGTTGGTCTTTCTAAAAATGGATAAGATTTGGTCATTTAGTGTTGGGCTTGGCCCATCAAATTTTATTTAATGTTTTCACCTAAACCCCCCTCTATCCCCTCCAACTAATCAAAACGGTTAAACCCCCATTCCCTCTCTCTCTCTCTCTCTCTCTCTCTCTCTCTCTCCCCTCTGCAACTGACTCGCTCACTATCATGGCCTTCGCTGCCCTCTCATTTCCACAATTTCTCACTCCTCAGCACCATATTCTCTCTCTAAATCCTCAACGACCCCCTCTGAAATCCCTTTTCCCTCTAGCTCCTCTCTCTGTCCGAGTCCTACCCCTCCGACGTCCGTCCGCCATTGGACCAGATGGAAAATTCTATCCGAACCCTGCAGACGACGACCCGCCCGAAGCTCCAGAAGATTCTGGGCATGGAGTTTCTATGTTCGAGCAAATCGAACGCCAGGCTTCTCGTGCCAGGAAGCTCCAAGAGGAAGAGTTCAAGAAGCATCAGTCCACCTTCCTCTCCGCCATAGCCGATGTCGAGGACGCACAGGAGAATCCAGGTTCTGTCAATTCGGATAATTCCGGGGATGATTTGTTTGGTGAAATTGACAAAGCCATTGCAATGAAGCGCAAGGAGTTTGTGAAGCAAGGGCTTCTGAAACCCAATCCCAAGAAAGAGGTGATCGAGGATGTTGAAGAGTTGGAACCTGAAGAAGTTGTTGACTTGGAGGAGATTGATGAGCTTCATGGGCTTACTGCTGTTTCTGAGGATTCAGATACTGACGGGTCTGAGAAATTTGATGACGAGGACAGTGAAGTGAACAACCGTGACCCCATTTCGCGTGTAAGTTCTCCGTTTGATTTGGATTTTGATAGTTATGGTAAAGCTAAGGCTAGAATTGTGGATCCTAAATTTAAGATCAGCTTAGCTGAGCTTTTAGATGAAAGTAAGATTGTACCCGTGTCGGTTTATGGTGATTTAGAGGTCGAGATTAGTGGCATTCAACATGATTCGAGGCTTGTTAGCTTGGGCGACTTGTTTGTGTGCTGTGTTGGGATGAAGACTGATGGGCATTTATATTTGACTGAGGCGGATAAGAGAGGGGCAGTGGCAGTAGTGGCCAGTAAGGAGATAGATATTGAGGATACTTTGGGATGCAAGGCATTGGTTATTGTGGAAGATACTAATGCAGTCCTTCCTTTATTGGCAGCGGCTTTCTATAGGTATCCATCAAAGAATATGGCAGTGATTGGAATAACTGGGACTAATGGAAAAACAACCACCTCGTATTTGATAAAAGGAATGTATGAAGCAATGGGATTGAGGACTGGAATGTTGAGTACAGTGGCATATTACGTACATGGAGATAACAAGTTGGAGTCACCAAACACGACACCGGATGCTGTTTTGGTTCAAAACATGATGGCGAAGATGCTCCATAATGGGGCTGAAGCTGTTGTCATGGAGGCTTCTTCTCATGGACTAGCTCTAGGTAGGTGCAATGAAGTTGATTTTGATATAGCAGTTTTCACGAATTTGACTAGGGACCATATGGATTTTCATGAGTCTGAAGAGGACTACCGGAATGCTAAGGCAAAGTTATTTTCAAGAATGGTAGATCCAGAAAGGCATAGGAAAGTGGTCAACATTGATGATCCAAATGCACCTTTTTTCATTGCACAAGGGAATCCAGATGTCCCTGTTGTTACCTTTGCAATGGAGAATAAAAATGCTGATGTTCATCCTCTCAAATTTGAACTCTCCCTCTTTGAGACACAGGTTTTAGTTGACACTCCACATGGCATATTGGAGATTTCATCGGGGCTGCTTGGTAGGCATAACATATACAATATTCTGGCTGCTGTCTCAGTTGGTATTGCAGTTGGAGCGCCATTGGAGGACATTGTTAGAGGAATTGAAGAAGTTGATGCAGTTCCAGGAAGGTGCGAATTAATAGATGAGGAACAGGCATTTGGAGTGATTGTGGACTATGCTCATTCTCCTGATGCCTTGTCTAGATTACTGGATTCTGTAAGGGAGCTTCAACCAAGGAGGATCGTTACTGGTATGATTCTTTGTATTTTTGTCGAAGTATTTTTTAATACAGGAAACTTATTATTGTTGCACTTTTTCTGAGGCTAGAATCATCAATATCGTAATATTGTTAATAGAAAGTAATGATTCGAGGACGATAAAGTTTTACTTGGTAGCCAGGTGCTTAACCTTATTGTATTTTCTTCTTGAAATACTTTTTTATGTCAAGCGTTTCTGTAGAGTTCCTCAAAATCACACTTGATACTCGTTGAAATTGCACAGCGTACTGAATTGCAATATTCTTAAATATACTGGACTATTCTTCTTACCAATTTTTTATGCTTTGTATGAAGTTATTGGTTGTGGTGGGGAGAGAGACAGAGGGAAAAGACCCATGATGGCAAAGATTGCAACAGATAAAAGTGATGTGACAATACTGACTTCTGACAATCCAAGGAATGAGGATCCATGTAAGTACAATGATGATGTAGCAAGTATATGCTAACATTTATGTGTGTCATGCACCCTGGTGTGGAAATTAAACTCCCAGGGTAATTATGTTTGGTAGTTTTGTAGGATCAAATATTTGGTATTCTGATATTTAGACTTGTATGCTCCCTCTTTACCAGTGGACATTTTGGATGATATGTTGGCTGGCGTAGGATGGACAATGCAGGATTACTTGAAATATGGAGAGAATGATTACTACCCACCTCTTCCAAATGGTCATAGACTTTTTTTGCATGACATTAGACGAGTAGCTGTACGCTGTGCTGTTGCCATGGGTGAGGAAGGTGATATGGTTGTAAGTTCTTGAAGCCCTGAACTAACTTTATTTTCAAGGTTTTTGTATTAGCATCATTAATATGGTTGTTCTTACTAAAAAAATCACTATTATGGTTATGGTCAGTACCCTTCTTGCCATGGCTATCTAGCTTGAACAATATTTTCCTTGGGATCTTTATTTGGAATAGCTTTCTATATACTGCAGGTGGTTGCTGGTAAAGGTCATGAAACATATCAGATAGAAGGTGACAAAACAGAGTTCTTTGATGACCGAGAGGAGTGCCGAGAAGCATTGCAATATGTCGATGAACTTCACCAAGCTGGAATAGACACTAGTGAATTTCCATGGCGGTAAGTTTATCTGCTATACTTCTATCTAACTGAAGGTTATGCAGCCCACAACCTTTTGTGTCTCTGCAATAACCATCTATTCCGGTAAAGAACTTTGTTAGTTATGAGAATAAAAAAGGGCATGTCAAATTGTTTCAGTCTTTTTCTTTTAAGTGAGACAAGTTGGTAGTCTACTAAGAGGGTCATGCCTGTTTTCATCCATTTTTCAATATATGTGCCAGTGCCTGCCAAGAAACTAAAACTGAAAGAGAGTGGGAAAAGTTTACACTATTATCTTATCCTTCTTGATGAAATCATGTTTCTTTTCTTGTCTATGCTGGATGCAGGTTACCTGAGAGTCATTAATATCATTTCTAAGGAGTTTAGAGAGTTGAAGCTACCCTGAGGAAATAACGCTGGTGAGTAGCGCTGATTGCACTTACGAGTGGGAGGTTCCTTTATTCCTTCAAACCATTTTAATTGTATGATAAACCATGTTGATTTTTATTTGGTTTAGTGCAGTCACTTATGTACCTTCAAGCAAAGGCAACAACAATGGCTGGCTCCTTAGTCTGATGGGAGACGATTAACATTCCACATTAGGCAGAGGGCTGGTTAAATGGCAAGGCCACTAAGGCCTTCGCCTAGTGGCCCACAGCAAGATGGATTAAAAAATAATAATAATAAATTCCTTTTGTGTATATATATATATATATATATATTTGATAAAAACACTTTTTACATTTATTTGAGAATGGATATTCACAATAGAATAATTAGGAGCGATACCATGTTAAAAAATAAACTTATAGTAACTTATGGAAAATGATAAAATGAGAACCCCTGTCTCCCTTGAAAAGGAAATACTTTTAACTCTAGAAAAAATACCACAAAAGTTTTAGTTAATTGATAGACAGCCGTAACTTATAAAAATTGGGTGTACCCTAAACAAAATCAACATTAGTGATTAGTTATGTTTTTATTTTTTACAACTAGTTGATTTAATATTTTCAAGGATAAATTTGTAGCTAAGTATTACAATGTAATCTTTTATTTTTTAAATGTTAGGTTTAAATGAGCAATTATTATTTCCTCTATTTTCAGTTAAATGTTAGGGTTCAATGAGCAATTATAAGGAGACTAGAAAAAATAGAGTTTCTATTTATAGCATCATGTATTTCTCAATTGAAAACGTTGGGTATCTTCTATAATTGAAGGAAATATACTATATGTTTGTTGGTGTGAAAATATAAAGAAGAAAGGAAGATTTGACTACTTAAAATCAATAGATTGAGCTAATTTATGCTTGATAATAGACTAATTTTATTTTTCAATTTTTTTTGTTAATAATATATATATTTTTATAAAAGAGAGAAGGATGGAGAAGAAAATGAGAGGGAGAAACGAGTTCGTGAAGAGAGAGAGAGTGCAGAAAGGAAGGGAAAGACAAGCTTTTCTTGCCATAATGAAAAGGAGGAGGGTTTGGTAGAAATAGGATGATAAAGTGAATTTGAGTGCATATATTGATTACATATTCACTAAAACAACAATAAATTATAATATTAGTTATTTTTTATTCATAATTTGCTTAGCAAAAAACCAATTTATTGAAGCAAGTGATTTATTAAACCTGCAATTATCCATCTAATTACAACGCAGAGTCCAAGACCAACTTATTGGAAAGAGATATATCCCATAACTTCTCTGCCACTCCCCCACCCAACTCACTGACTCACCAAATATAGTATCACACTGCATACATGGAAACAGCAATTTACGCAGACAGACAAAAGCATATCGTTTACTTTCCTTTTGTAGAGAGCTAGTTTGAGACATATACGCCTGAGACATAAGCTCCAGTCAGACATGGACTTGTGGGTATTAAAGAGAGGAATTTCTTGGTTTCAGCCAAATTTCATTCATTGATAAATGGTGAGAAAATACCCATCTCTAATGAAAAAATAAAAAATAAAAAAACCCACCAACTTATAAGTGCTTGTTTTTCTTTTTCTGTTAATTTTTAAGAGGTATTCTTTATATTCCCTGCCTGTTCTTAATGTTCTTTTGGTCATTTTTCTGGGTTGGCAAGACTTGCAAACCATTTTCCTGTTATTTACATTTTTTTCCTTTACGGAAATCTTCTGATCATCACTGAAAGTTTCTTCCTTTTAGATTTTGAACTTTAATCATATATATATTTACAGTTTAAAAAAAAATTATTGTAAATATTTACTTATTGTTTGAAATCCTTTATTGTGGTTCTTCTGATAGAGTTGTTGGGTGTGTGAGGTTTCCTATATTGGCTTTCATGGTTCATCTGATTGGAAGGTTGAGCTCTCATTTTTTGTTTTTATTGTTTGCGTTGTGGACCTCTATAGGAGTTGAGTTTAAAGTTGCAGGCTTGTAGCTGCAGCCACTCAATCTTCTTTATGGTCCCAGACAGACCAGAAACATGAAAAATGAAAAAAGCTAATATCTGTGTTTCCCCTATAAACTTGTCAGATGCATACCGTCTAATTTTTCATTTTTCTGGGTCAAAATAATTACGCAAGGCATTTTGCAATTTGTGCAACCTTTAAGAAATTACTTAGCGAAGAAAAGGAAGTTCTTTAAGATATTGGTTTTCAATCAGCGCTTGTTTAGTTGAGAACCCAGTGCTATCCGTCTCTGTCATTATTTTATTTCTTAAGATACTGTTTCAATTGCATGTCATATATTAATTGGTGATAAAATCTTGTGAATTGTGGTGCCTTCTTTACTTCATTTCTGTCTATATACTTGCCCATTGACATTTGTCTCTTAAATTCCACGCAAGATGGAGAAAAATGAAAGCAGATGAAGTTACCTGGTCCAATTTCTGTCACTGAACCAATTCAAATTTAAGGTAGAGAGGCTTGGCTGGAAGATATTATTTGACATTGAAATGTGTTGAAGCTGCAAATTGTGAGGCAGAATCGTTATCCAACAGCTTCATGCTTAAGTGTGTATGATGATTTATGCTTGGATTCTCTGAGGTTGAATCCATTATATACTGGTGATACAAAGTTTCTCACAGACTGTGTGATCTGCTCTGGTTATATTGGTGTTCCCTAGTTGTAACATGGGCAATGGAATGAAATTTCAGCAGCGGTGCGAGTTTAGGAGAGAAAATATCTTTGAGTATTCAAGTGAGAAGTCTAAATCGAGTTCAAGTAGTGAGCCTGCTCACAAGAAGCATAAACTGGTTTCCAGTTTGATTTCACTTGAAAATGAGGAAGCCATCAATGATTGTAGCCTACAGCAGAATGGTGAGCTTAGTCCTCATGCTGAGAATCCAAACAAATTTTCCGAGGGGAGAAAAGTGTACATCCGTAAAATGGATACTTTGAGTGTTAAAGATTTGAAGAGGGATTCTAACAAAAGAGTAAGTAGAAAAAAGGACAAACCTTGTGTTTTTGAGGGTGCTGCTTTAGATGATCTTAAGATCTTTATGAATTCCTTATTGGAAGATCTTAAAGTGACAAGCGAAGATTTGTTTACATGGATGAAGGAGGAAATGCAAAAATTGGAGTCGGATAACACTGATATGCAGCCTGAAATGAGAGAAGGCAGTGACATAGGGAAAAGTAATCGAGTATATGATCATGAAAACTTGGAGGTGGACATGCAAGTGGATCACCAAAATGACTTTGAGGAGAACATCCAAGAACATCACCAAAACAGTTCTGAAGAAAACTTGTTAATCCAGAATCGAAATGGTTTCAAGGATGATTGCTTTTGGCAGCATCAGAACAGCTTCAATGATAGTTTATGCATGCAGGATCCTGAAAAGCCCGAGGAGAGTTCCAAAGCAGAGCATCAGAACAACTTTGAAGAAAATATGCAAATGCAGCATCAAAACAACTTTGAATTGAGCATGATTGCTGGATCCTTGGAAAGGGATATTAAAAGCGATAAGGAAACTGCAGAGTTTGAAGACCCAACAGAAAAGTATAGAGGAGAAAAGTTGGTATTACCTGTTAAGCCAAATAATCAATCTTCTGCTGTCAACTATAATGTCCTAATGCAGGACCAAAAGAATTCTGCATCAGGCTGGGTATCTAAATATTACAATGGTGGATCATTAGAGAACTTTAGAAAAGGCAAAAGGACAACTGATTCCAATTGCTATCAAGTACTCAAACATCGTGATCAAGAAATTGAATCAACTAGAAAGGAACCAAAGGAAAGGTTGGGATTATCTGTTGAGTCAAACCTTACATCTCATTCCTCAAGTCATATAGCTTCTTCAATGTACTTATCACTACCTACTGTTTTATCCGATCCCCAATATATGAATCAGGGCCGTGATACTTTTTCCAGCAGTTATACTGAGCCAAAAGTTGCTGAAAATAGAATAAGAATGAATTCAGGAGGAGGAAATCTGATGCCTGATTCAAGCACTCATCATGGACATTTTTCAGGCATGCAGCTGGAAGACAGAAATAGAATATTTTCTCCAATATATTCTGGGAATGTGGGTTTCATTGATCAAAAAAGTACACTCACTTCAACTATTGGAGCTGGCTTCCCTATTCCCCTTCATGAGGGTACAGAGTGTGGATTTAGCATTCCAGGCCATATCAGTTTCGAAAATCCAACCCAAGAGAAAAAGAACTCGCTGGGTTTGATTATGGATAGAGGAGCTATAAGGTATTCAGGAGGAAGCTATGCTTCATCTGAACATTATAATACCAAAAAGTTTAGTAGCCTTTCAAACAATAAAGCTGATGATAGGCTCAGATCATTTCCAAATCTCAGACCTTAAAGAAGGCTCATGCAGCTGTGCTCCATAGGTATACATTGGCGTTGGACACCCTACAGGAATCAAACTTCTGCACTGAAACTATAGTGCATGTATATATATATATGTGTATATATATATACAAGAAGCTATGGCACCCTTCCAACACTATTTATTTACATGCTTTTAAGTTTTTGTAAACTTCTTGATTTCTTTCATTTATGAATTTACTTTCCAATTTACTTGTCTTTCCTCATCTTTGGTGCTTAACAATGATAAGTAATCATTTTCAGGACATTCACCAATCACTTAATGGTGTTTTCTATCTCACTTGAGTCCGTTTCAGGATGTCTTTTTTTACATATCATTGCAGGGAAAATTCCTAGACCAACCAAGAAAGGAGATGCTTGAGCCATGTTAGTAAGGTAATAAAGTTGGATTCTGGGAATTTTCTTGCTCTTTTGTATATGATTTTTCAGGTGGAAATATTCTAGACTTAAAAAAAATCATTTTCTTCAAAACGAGTGCATGTTAATTTAATGGTATCTGTTCTTTAAAGCTTAAGATTCTACAACACACTCGGATTCTCTTCCATTAAGCAAAATCTCATTTTGTCTGCCACAACTGAGATACGAGTAGAATATAATAGAATTGAGCTGAAACCTTCATGTGGATGAGCTTTTGAACGTCCTAGGCAAAAGCACTCCTACAAATAAAAAATGAAAGAGAATATGAACCTCATAGATCTCTAAGCTAATGGACCAAAAATCACAAGCCCCACAGTAGATACAAGTTGTTAATCAAACCTCTTCCCAGGAGCTTTATTGTAGTTATATACATATACAACACTTTTTTGTTTTTGCTTGAAATACAAAATAGTTATTTTGTCTGCATGTGAACCATAGCTTCTAGACAGTCAGATTTATGATAATGTGTAAATTATTGAGATGTCTCTCTAGTGTTTGAAATTATTGAGAAGAAAAGGATGGTGCTTTATCCTAAGAGCCACTGAAATGTGAAAAAATGTCAAAAAGCTGGTAGGACTGAAGTGTCAATGAAAGAAGCTGAGATTCAAATCAGTCTCTCTTTATTGGTGGGCATTTTATTCACAATCCATGTCAAGTGTATCCCATTATATATATTAATATTGTTTTTGAGTTAAAATTGCCTTTCAATCCAAAAATACAAAAGCTTTTTGCATTTTCGTCAAATCCAAATTAAGCCTAAAATTTTTTTTGACTTGAAATTTGTTTCAACTTATTGGGGTATTTTTGTTAATCTATTAACGTGTGGGACTTGTTTGCAGACTGGCTCTGTGATGCATCACATGGTCGGTCCAAACATCAATAAACACCGCCCACGTTTTCAGCGTTCCATGTCGAGGGGTTAAATGCAAAATTAAATAATTTTGGGATGACAAATCTGTATACGCACCCTCTCTGTTATGTGAAATATCAGAGTGACCCCCTTCTTCTAAAAACGTTATAAATTTTACCCCTGTTTCCAACGAAATTACGAAAGCTAAATTATTTCACCCTATTATTTCTTTTCTTTTGAACTATTGTGACTTAAAAAATAATAAAAATTAAAGAAAGACGGCCAAAAAAAGTGGTTAAAATGTCAAAAACAAAGGGGATAAACTTATAAATTACAAAAGGGTAAGACTAATTTTTCAAATTACATACTATACGGGGCGAGTGATAAATAATATAAAAAAGAAAAGGTCCTCAAATACAAAAATAGTATAAAAAGTATACGTCAAACGTAATTGAACGTATTTTCCCGCGGTCTCTGACTGCGCGGTTGACACATTTACCAGTAATTAGTCATTTGTTGTATTGAGAAAAGGACTTGACTAATAAAATAATAATTTATTTCTCACAAAATAAAATAAAATAAGTCAAGCTTGTAATGCAAGCATGAAACGGCACGTATTGAGACAATGCGGCAATAGTGTACAAGATCGGCTTGTGTTCTTTGCTTCTTCTTTTTTTTTTTTAAATACTTTTATATTTTTTTTTGTTTAATATTTATGTATTTATTCAGTTTTGTCTGAGTTGATAATACTCTTTGTTGGTTACACAAAGAGCCAAAAGTAACAAAAGCCCCTCTCTCTCTCTGCTATGAGTTTGTGATGCAAAGAAAGAAAACCCAGAAGGGTGCTTAAAATCTGGTTAGAGGAGTTCAAAAGTCCATGGATTTGCGAAGACTTTGGTGGATTGTCTTTGTTTCGGTTGTAGTTCTACTGGTATGTAGTAGTTGTTCTGTGAGAGCTGGGGATATAGTGCATGATGACGAAAAAGCTCCCAAGAAGCCTGGTTGCGAAAACGACTTTGTCTTGGTATGTCTGATGCTCCGTTTATAGTTTCTGTGTTTCCAAGTACGGTGTTTTGCTCAAATTTTCGTAGTTTTTGTTTTTTTGTGTATGGGTTTTGTGTAATAATGGTTTAGCTATACGATGAGAATGATGATGGTTGTTGTAAGATTAGAAACTTCCATTAGTGTGTTATTAGGTGCTGTGTATACCAAAACCTTTGATTTGATAAAATTCCAATTTATCTTTCTTCTTTTTGTTGCTTTTGTGAATTGGGTCGGTAAATTTTTGTTTCTTTAGTTCTTCAGGCTTTTATATGGATATGTAAACCAATTTTCAGTTGTCATAGTATATGACATATAATTCTATACTCTCTTTGTCTTCTTTTATCCAACCAAAAGGAACGAAATCATATTTAGGTTGGTGAAGTTGTGTGGGTTTCCTTCTATACAATTTATTATGTTGTTTTCCAGTTCATTGTTTTATTCATATTGTATATTTGGTCTATGATTACAGATCAAGAAGTGTTAATGATATAGCTACCTCAGGCAATGTGGTTTTGGGGAATTTTAGAAGTAGGAGAGAAATTATAGTATAACTTATCTACTTTTTTGGCTGATAATTGATTCTTATTTTTTTTATTCTCTGTCAACGGTGTAAATTGATAGGTAATGTGTACACTTCTGGTTGGCTATAATTTTGAAGAACACCTAATGATGATTTTGTGAAGCATGCGTCTGGTTTTGTGTAAGCCAAGTTGAATTGCCCTGATAGTTGGTATCTGATTTTATAAAAATACTGGGTTTAAATAGGTTTATAAAAGCTTTGCCCCAGTGGGTTCATGTAAATGACATCATTTCTCAGGTATTTTTATCTAATCGCTATAACTAATCTGCTATTGCTGTTTTTCAGGTGAAAGTTCAAACTTGGGTTGATGGCATAGAGGATGGTGAATATGTTGGTGTTGGTGCAAGATTTGGCACTACTATTGTGTCAAAGGAAAAAAATGCAAACCAAATTCGCCTTACCCTTTCAGACCCTCGAGATTGTTGTAGTGCGCCAAAGAATAAGGTCTTTCTTTTTTAACTATGGACACTATACGTTTATACATGGTAAGTTGGTAACACACATCAAGACTAAATTTACAATTTTACAATAAAATTGGAATTTCTAGCTTGCTGGAGATGTCATTATGGTGGACCGGGGAAAGTGTAAATTTACAACAAAGGCGAATATTGCACAAGCTGCTGGTGCTTCAGCCGTCCTCATTGTAAACAATCAGAAAGGTAATTGGCATATATTATGTGATGTATGCTCAACTGATGATGTCGTCTTAAGAGAAGCTTCAGTTTGTTGTATCATTTATGCAAAGATTGAACCTTGTACTTCTACTGACTGTTTCAATTCCTGACATAGTTATGGGCCTTGTCTAAGAGTATATGATCAACTATATAACTATTAAAACATATAATAGAGGTTCTAATAAAGAGATCAAATGCTTTGCCATAAGTCAGTGTTACCATTATTCATTCCATATGAAACTTTCTTCTTCTTTTTTTTTTTCAGAACTTTATAAGATGGTTTGTGAGCCAGATGAAACGGATCTGGACATTCATATACCAGCAGTCATGCTGCCGCAGGATGCTGGTGCTAGCTTGCAGAAAATGCTAATTAATAGTTCATCAGGTAATCTTTTCGTACTCTGGATGATTATAAAGTAGACAATTTTTGTTGTTTGAAATTTATGTTACATTTGTCTAAGCTTTTCTGTTGGATGTTTTTATTGTTGAATACTTAGATTTTCACCTTTTCTAATTAACTTTTTTTTTTTTAATATATATTATCTAGTAAAAAATGTGAAGTACATTTTAAAAAATAATTAATTGGATGGTATTCTTCCAACTTGAGCCACAATGTATGTTGTTAATTGTTTGTAAAATTTCCGTTAGTCTACAAATAACTAACGCATTATTGCTGGTCAATTTCAATTATTTATCAACATTACTGGATTTGGACACATAGTTAAGGAAAAAACAAACTCACTTAGTTGGGTTTGAGTTCTGTTTTTTGGTTGATTACTGGAAAGGTTTTCAATTGCTAGGCCTTTTGCAGTGTCAGTGCAACTGTACTCTCCACGGCGTCCTGTAGTTGACATTGCAGAAGTATTTTTGTGGTTGATGGCGGTTGGTACAATCTTGTGTGCATCGTATTGGTCTGCTTGGAGTGCCAGAGAAGCAGCTATTGAACATGACAAGCTATTAAAGGTCACCATCTACCAACCTTAGCTGAACTAGTCTAGCTTTATAATATATGGATGTATGTTCCACTCTCTTATGGTGATATTTTTCTCTTTGCTTCATGATTTTGCTACTGATGTATGAAATTATCTTGTTTATGTAGGATGCTGTTGATGAAATTCCCAGTGATAATGATATTGGTGCAGGTGGTGTAGTAGACATCAGCACAACATCAGCAGTCCTGTTTGTTGTTATTGCTTCATGCTTTTTAATTATACTTTACAAACTCATGTCATCCTGGTTCATTGAGCTTTTGGTGGTTCTTTTCTGCATTGGTGGTGTAGAGGTATAAGTTTTGCCTAGTTTTTATTTCACTAAATATTTACATAAAAAAATTGTCAAAACTTGTAGAAAATTGTCAAAAACATACCGGTTGTTAATAGTTTGTTTTTCCAATTTTCTTTTCTTTCCTATCTTTTTTCTCTCAGTCAATTCTAACTATGTTTTCAATATGTACAGGGTTTGCAAACTTGCTTGGTTGCTTTATTGTCTAGGTACAAGTATTTCTAACCTATTGAGACTTTCAGCATACTGCAAAGAATTTCTAGTTGAGCATCTAATGCCACTCTACTTGTGTGCTGTTTGGTTCTTAGTGTGTGTTTGTTATGTGAGTTGCCTTAATAAAATATGCTACAGAACTCAATTGTACCTCACATGCATCCTAGGATGGTATATTACATGATTGGTTTAGAGTGCTGTTAAAAGGGAAGTTATGAGAACTTCATAATGGGCTGGAATATTAAATTGCTGGAGGCCAAGGGCACCTTTCCTTGATTCTTTTTGAGCTCTTACTGTGGTTCAATTATATCTATTTTTCCATACAAGTACTTGCTAAATAAAGATAATTCCTCTGCAGTTTTAGTAAAGCAAATAACTCAGCCTCTTATTTTCAGGCATAAACCATGTTGATAATGGTGTTTCAGTTTATCTCCTGCCTTACAGTTGAGAAAATTGACATTTTTTCTTTCCAAAGTGCAGAGCTGAATGTATGCATACTTGTGCAGGTGGTTCAAACATACTGCAGAATCATATGTTAAAGTTCCTATTTTGGGAGCAGTCTCACATCTAACTTTGGCTGTCACTCCATTCTGCATAGTATTTGCTGTTCTTTGGGCAGTTTATCGCAGTGTTTCCTTTGCCTGGATAGGTCAAGACATCCTTGTAAGATAATTTGTTTTCAAATAATTCTTATATCAGGACTTTTGCTTGAATTTTGACTGTGTAGAGCAGGCAACTATACAATTAATTCTTTGCAAAACTTCCTTGTTACAATTTGACAGCATTCCAGTCAAAACGTTTTCCCATATCATTTTGTAATAAGAGGAGAAAGTGAGATGCAAGTGGGTTTACATGGGCAGCACTCGTGATTGTTTTCCTTACATTTTCTTTTGTTAACCAGGGAATTGCTTTGATAATCACTGTTCTTCAAATAGTCCGCATACCCAATCTCAAGGTAAACCATATTATTTTGTCTTTGGGATTCTATTCTGGCTATACTAGTTCCTGTAGAGAGGGTTTAAGGAAAATGGATGAAACATTAAAATTCCTTAAGAAAATAAAACTTTCCTGGAAACTGATTTGTAGCGGTGTGTTAACCAGGTGGGTACAGTCCTTCTCAGTTGTGCCTTCTTGTATGACATCTTTTGGGTGTTTGTTTCCAAAAAGCTGTTCCATGAAAGTGTGATGATTGTGGTAAGTAATCCATGTAGTTTCAACTTTCTATGTAGGCAATTAGATACTTGGCTTAAATTGTTTGGCTTTTAAATGTTCAAGAATCAATTCTCTCATGTTATTTGCAGGTAGCTCGTGGTGACAAAAGTGGAGAGGATGGTATCCCCATGCTACTGAAAATCCCACGCTTGTTTGATCCATGGGGCGGTTACAGCATTATAGGATTTGGTGACATCCTAATACCAGGATTGCTTGTTGCATTTTCACTTAGGTTTAAGCTCCAAGCCACCTTTTACTCACAGAAGATTCATTTGGCACTGCTCTATGCCTGAAATTCGAGATGTTACATGCTCTGAAATACTTCAAAATAATTAATTCCTTCTTTTTCAATCATCCTTGCAGGTATGATTGGCTAGCAAATAAGACCCTTCGAGCTGGATACTTCTTGTGGGCAATGTTAGCTTATGGATTAGGTAAAGAAATAAGAAACAGATGACCTTGGTTATTAAATACGAAGAAATTAAAGTTACATGGTTTGAGACAACATAGTCATAAGTAGTTGTACATAAGCATCTGTATAGCCATAGATATGTATAATATGTAGATTAGTTGCTGTAGGTTATTGAAATACATGACTATCATTTCCTCGAAATCTGTTGCAGGTCTTCTGATTACATATGTGGCATTAAACTTGATGGATGGGCATGGTCAGCCTGCACTGCTTTACATTGTCCCGTTCACACTCGGTAATCTCTCTCATATTTCCTTCATTCTTCATTCATTACATCAAATCTTTATCGAGAACTCGAAAACCCTACTAGGGTTAGATAAGATGACTTCAATTTATAAAAATGACATGTACGAGATTCTGATTGATTGCAGGGACGTTTCTAGCATTAGGGAGGAAGAGAGGGGACTTAACGGTTCTATGGAGTAGGGGAGAGCCAGAAAGACCCTGTCCACACCTCCAACTCCACCACAGTACTGAAGAATCCTTTGACGAAGATAAATAGGATATATAATAGCATTAAGCTTGTTCTTTGTAAAATGTTACAGATTTGTGTTTTCTTTTCATTTTTAGCTAATCTTTAGGGCTCCGGTGGAGCATTGCTGTTCGAGCACTCTGTGACATTAAAGTAATGTCGTACAGTAGTAGTTCATTGCCCTCTGAATTTAAGCAGGGCTTATTATAAATGTGGCGTGCATGAATTTCATCAGCCCTGTTACTATTACTATTAGCATTGACATATTTTAATATCTTAAACTGCCATTTTTAACCCTAATTTTCAATTTACCAAAAAATAAATGAAAAGGCAAAAGCCGGATTTTCATGCTGAACTTGTGCTTGGGACTCTCAGGAGTAATCTGTTTAGCCCCGTCGAGTCTAATTGGTCCTCTCTTTTTTCATCCAACAGTACGGCCGACAGGAACGGTGGTGGCCCAACCCAATAATTTTGTCTTTGATTGATTGTTGCATAACTTTGGGTTTGCTAATTTTCAGGCTACAAAGTACCTAAAAGTGTTTGATAAACCAAGCTGCAAAAATTGAAAAAAGAAAAAAACATGATCAATATCAATTAAGGCCATGCACAGCATGCACTGAATTTAATCAACTTTTGACGCAATTCGGGGGGTGACAAACACAGATTAAAAAAAAAAAATGTAAATTATCACTTTGAAATATGCATTTGACAATTTATAAAATCCGAATGAGAGCGTTTTGCCCTTTCGACAATGTTCATATGTGGCCCTTAGATTTACCAAAAAAATAAAATATATGTGGCCCTTGGTATATATGCTAGTACAATCACGAAAATTAATCATCATACGCAAAAGTGATATAGATTTGAACAGGCCGTACTCTACTCTTTGTCTACGTTTGTGCCAAAGTGATGGTTGATGGTGAAGGAACGAAACACAAAATCAAATCCTGAAAGCTACTGCCAAAACCCAGAAATGTCCATGGCCTTAATTTGCTCTCTATTTCACAATATTTTTTTCTGAAAAACAAAATGGGACAAATAACATGTGGCATGTGGAATGTCAGGGTGGAGATTTTGGAACGAATTTTTCTCATACCACAAGAACCTCCCAATGTCCATGTAATTGAAAGTTTTGAGGCTTATAATAAAGATGTTTCTTACACTGTCACAGATACACAACTCGTGTTAACTATGGACATTTATTTATCTGAAATTATAATATAACTATATTGGATTAATATTTCTTACCCGTAATGGTTGCGTGCAAGAAATAACATGTTAAACCACAATAATAATAATAATGATAATAATAATAATAATAAAGGAAAAATAAGTGGAAAGCAATGTCATTATATCCCCATCAAGACAAGAGCCAGTTCATAATATTCCCTGTAAGATGCTCTCAATCATCATCCATTACCCTCTCCATACGTATATTAATGTAACATGTTTTCCCAATTAAAACAATAATAACCCATTTTATTTTTAGCAAAAATAAAAAAAAAACTCATTTTATTTCTCAGTCCCTGTATTGTTAACCAAGGCTGCAATATTCAAATAACTCGACTCCCTAAAAAAAAAATGAAAAAAACGCACACACAGTGGATTGGAATTTTCTGATTTCGTCCACGTGTCCTAATGGCATAGGGCCTTCAGTCTATAGTTGGGCCCCACCGTCCAATGAACTCATAGACTCACAGTTGATGGGTCGGTGGCCATGCTGACAAATGCAGAGTAGAAAAATTAAGAAACAACATCTATGGTGCCACGTGGACATAAGAAAGAAGCTTTGGACGGTTAGAATTGAGGTGACTGCGGACAAAGCCAGCTCCTTGCTTTAGACATTTCTTCAGTTTTATTTTCTCTCTTTTTGATACTGTTTATTTATAAATAAATATGTATTTTTGTTGCGTTAACATCATTTTGTAGCTTTCGAAGTCCTAAATTGGTTGGCATGGGGCCCATAAGGCTGAGAGTGCATGTGAGTTTTGGGGGCAGAAGACCAATATGGTATCCCACGAGAGTGAGCTGTCTAGCAATTACATAATTGAGTTGGGTACCCCCCTAAAATGCAAAAGAATAACATTACAACAGAGTGGATCAGCCCCCAATATTACTTCACCCAATAATAATATAGAAATATATATATATATATATAGCTAATGCTACAATCTATTCATTTTTATATTTATTTATATTGGACAGAGGGGTAAAAACTTTGTTTAATGGATACGATCAAACAGGAAGGATTTTTATATTATCAAGTCCTTGTTATTTAGTTACCAAAAAGAGTAGTGCTCATTTTTTATACTAATCAATAAATTAAATTTATGTTTTTTTTGGAAAATTAACTTTTTGTTAGTATTCTAAAGAGATTCCTATGTGTATGGTTCATTGGAGCCAGCGGACAATGATTTTATCTGTTTGGCTCGCTCTTCACATGACTCTGCATAACTCATTATAATACAGTCATTGACTTGAATCGATGATTTTATGAGATCAGTTGGTATTGAGAGGGTAATAAAATTAAATTTTTAGTATAACGTAACACGATAGCCCTCTCTGTGTGTCCTCGTGGTGTTATACGAACACCACCCACGTCGTATTGCACAGACACGTCAACTTTGTTACACCCCTGCATAGGAACACCCTTTTGTATTATACGGACATCCTCACCGCGTTATACCAACACCCTCTCCTTGTTATACAGACACCCCCACTGTATTATACGGACACCTTCACTGTGTGGGCGGGACTACCGTGTACCTTTTTTCTTTCCCTTTTTTGTGTGCTCGTCAATGTGTGATGAGCTGGTCCCCTACTGCAGTAAATATGCATGCGGCCGTTGGGGTCGTGTGTATAGCCGTTGCCGCCCATGTGCTTACACATTTAACATTCCGTCTTTGCCTAACGGTCACATAACGGCCAGTTCTTATCAGCCATATGATTTCTATTCCCCATGCACTCTCAGTTTTGTGGCTATGATTTCTTTTCCACCCTGTCACTTCAGAAGGCTTTGAAGTTTCTTTCTTTTAAAAAAAAAATCCAAGGAGAGTGATAAGGTTTTGCTTTGGAAAATGAAGTAATCTGACTAAATAAAATTCAAGGTGAAATATTTCACTTCATTTTTTATAATCTGATGTAGAGATAAAATAGTTAAATATCGATTTTCTTTTTAAAAAATAAAAAATAAAAAATAAATTGAAGTTTAAGAATAAGTGACCATGAAAAATAGTTTTTATTGTGGGAAAGCATTAAAGCAGTATCTTAAAATTTCAAAAAATACAGAAGATAAAAACTGATTCCGCCTATCATCGTTGCACATTTTGGAGAGGAAACACATGCATTCAGGTGTGTCAATTTACTAGTAATACCGTAGCTCAAGGTTCAACAAAGGAATATCCAATAAAATGAAAAAAGAAAAGAAAAATTGTTCAAGTGATTAGAGGGGCGACCACATGGGACCACACCTAATTTCTACTTTTTTACTCTTCAACAATTCTTTATTGATGTTAGGTACGCGAATCGGAAGGCCAAGAACAACTAATCAAAAGCACAAGAAATTCAAAAAGCAAACAAAGACAAAATAATAAAAAGGATGACAAACTGTAGGGGATAAGAACAACCAGAAACGAACCAGAACATGTCAGCTTTCTCCTGCCCTTTCCAGAACCATCCCCTAAACGCCAATACCCTCGTACAATTATCCAACAAATTGCTAATAATAACATTAGTTTTAAAAGCACAATACATAATAATTAATTATGATATAAAAGAATTTAAGAAATAATTCAAGACAACCCACTAGGCATTAGCTCATTGGGCAAATGATAGACTTCTCTCAGCTATAAAGTCATCTTCATCTTCACCTTCCTTACGCCTATACCTTTCCTTGATTGTTTTGTGTGTGTTTGGTCTGGAGAGAGAGAGAGAGAAAGAAAGCATCTTTCACATTTTTGAGAGAGAGAAAAGAGCTTAGTGAGTGAGTGACAATGGAGGGTAAGGAAGAAGATGTTAAGCTTGGAGCAAACAAGTTCTCAGAGAGGCAGCCCTTGGGCACATCAGCTCAGACAGACAAGGACTACAAGGAGCCACCACCAGCACCTTTGTTTGAGCCTGGAGAGCTCACTTCATGGTCCTTTTACAGGGCTGGTATTGCTGAGTTTGTGGCCACCTTCTTGTTCCTCTACATAACTGTTTTGACTGTAATGGGTGTGTCTAAATCACCTTCCAAGTGTGCATCTGTGGGTGTTCAAGGTATTGCTTGGGCCTTTGGTGGTATGATCTTTGCCCTTGTCTACTGCACTGCTGGTATCTCAGGTAAACCTTCCTCTCTCTCTCTCTCTCTCTCTCTCTCTCTCTACTTCTTTCAAAAGAAATAGAACCTTTTAACTGAAAATTTCAAGTGAATTGTCATGGGTTTTCTTCATATTTCTTTTTTAAACTAAAAGTTCTACATGATTAGAGCCCCTGGTGCTCAGAAGTTTGGATCTTTACTCAACTGGATCTGTGTGCTTGTTTTTTGTGGCAGGTGGACATATCAACCCAGCTGTGACTTTTGGTCTGTTTTTGGCAAGGAAGCTCTCCCTCACAAGAGCTATTTTCTACATGATCATGCAGTGCCTTGGTGCCATCTGTGGTGCTGGTGTTGTAAAGGGCTTCGACAAGCACAATTACGAGGCTTTGGGTGGTGGAGCCAACTCTGTGAGCCATGGCTACACCAAGGGTGATGGCCTTGGTGCTGAGATCGTTGGTACCTTTGTCCTTGTTTACACAGTCTTCTCTGCCACTGATGCCAAGAGAAGTGCCAGAGACTCACACGTCCCTGTAAGCTTTCTCTCTACTTCCATAATTTGCTATATCATGTTTCTCTGTCCTATATTGCTTGTGCTGTTTCAGGATTCGTAGATGTTTGGTGCTTCGATTTCCATCTTTGTAATTAATTAGAGTAAGATTATAAAGATCAATTTTTTTGTGGTCGTTGGAAGTTTTTTGTTTTTTGTTTTTTGGCTGTGTTTCCATGCTATACTTTATTACTGTGGCGTAACTTGATTTTGTTCTCTTTAGATAACTGGCTTTTTGAAGTAGTGTTTTGAGCTAGCTGCATAAACAATTACTAAATTTCTTGTCTTTGTTTGAGAAATTGTGGGTCAAATTGTATATTTTCAATTCTTTGGCATTTTTTTTTTCCCATGTTTGGGTTTGTGACTCTGGCAGAAGGGTGATTTGTTTATGTATGTTTTTGGGTCTGATTTCTCTGCAGCCTCTCTAGTCCTAGGCGGTATAGCCACCTGAACTTCCCTAAATTACTATATAAGTTTGATTTCCCTACGTTAAGGTGACTTGCCAACTCCATCTTTCTGATGGTATCAAACGTACGCTTAAAATTGGAGGTGGTGTTTGAGTGAATTAGGGGGTACTTCTACTTGTTTGAAGCGTATGTCTAACTTGTGTTTTTCACTCAAATATTTGGAAATCTGAATTTCATTCCATGAAAAGAAATCTGATGAACTTGACAGTTTGATTTCCCTTGTTAAGACTGACTTGTATTTGAACTGAGCATAAATTTGGAGGTGTTGTTTGAGCATAAATTGAGGGTTATTTGTTTGAAGTGTCTGGCTAATTTCTTGTGTTTTGCATTGAAATATTTAGAAATTTGAATCACATTGTTGTTATATTATATGAGAGAAATCTGGTGAAGTACTTTGAAGTATGCTACTTTATTGTTCAAACCAGCGTCTGTAATTTGGAAACTGATCGTGAGGAATGTATTTAATTCTGTTGCAGATTTTGGCTCCTCTTCCAATTGGGTTTGCGGTATTCTTGGTTCATTTGGCCACCATCCCCATTACAGGAACTGGTATTAACCCTGCCAGGAGTCTTGGAGCTGCCATCATCTACAACAAAGACCATGCATGGGATGACCACGTGAGTAAATATTTTGATTGAAAACCATGCACAGTAGATTTTATTCACGGTGGATGGAGATTTATAGTAAATTTTCTCTGATTTTTACAGTGGATCTTCTGGGTTGGACCTTTCATTGGAGCTGCTCTAGCTGCTGTGTACCACCAGATAGTTATCAGAGCCATTCCTTTCAAGACCAGAGCTTAAATTTCTTCCAAACTTTTTAAGACTGCTCATCTAGCTCTTATATTTCTTTTTTCCTTTTTGGTGTTTTTCCTTTTTACTATTTTTTTTTTTTTTGGTTTAAATCTCCATGTGAATTTGGTCTGAATGTATGTGAAGATTGTGTGTAGATTATTCGTGCCTCATATGTATTAAAAGGAGGGTTCTTTTTTATATTAAGCTGTTTTTCTTCTTTGACTTGTATTGCATTAGCAGATATGTGTGAGAAGCAATTCAACTTCTGCCATAGGGTAAAGCCGGTTAGGGGTGTACAGAGTGTTTCAAAGGGATTTTTAAAGGAAAACAACTGGTCTGGAAAACAAATGTAGAAATTTGTGTTAGAAATCTGTGTGAATCAAGTCTAAAAACTAAGAATAATAATAATAAAGAAAGCTCCCGAAAATCAAGAATTGTGTAGAATTTAATTCATGCAAATTGCGATTTAGAGAAGTAATTTTTGTATGAATAAAAAAAAGTTATAATGTAAAAATTATGGGTCTAAAATTTTATCTGATGAAAAAAAAAAAAATTTCCTATATAATATGTAGCTGGAATAATAAAGATGTTAACGACTCGAACAATTTAGTAATTTAATTTTACAAGGAACTCATTTTAAGATATGGATAATTTGTTGGCATAAATTTGAAAATGGAGAATTAGGAAATTTTTATCAATTATAAGTTTTTCTTATTTTTGGATTAGTAAATAAATTATAAATTATTTAGACCATTTCTCTGGTAGGGTGTTAAAAATATGTGTCAATATTAAACTGACATTAAGTCTCTTTATGTCATTTCAATATTAAAAAAGTTTGGCATCAAAAATGAAATTTCCATTTCAAAAATCTATATAAAATGAGCGAACTCACATTTTAAAACAACATTAAAAGGTTTATTTAGACATTATAATTTTTTTAACTTTATCTATTTCTATTAAATATTAAGGTGGTATGCTATATTTTAAAATTAATATTTCAATTTTATATTAGAGAATAAATATGAGTATCAAAAAATGACAATTTACGTCTGGAGACGCGTTCGCTTGCTCAAATTTTTTCTCCTAGTGTAGAGTGTATTTTATAATGGAAAAATAAAATAAAAAAGTTATCAAATATTGATAATTTCATAATAGGTGATGAGTCCTGTCTGTCCGTCCGTTTCAAATCACATCAATCAAATTCCAATAAATAGAATCCAACGGTGGAAGTGAATCATAGTGGGCCCATCGCCGACCCCACTTAGTATTCGTTTCGTCAATTGCGTGAGGATTCCACACAAACAAACGGTAGACCGCAGATGGATGGAGGGCCATGATCTCCCACGGCTAGATAATTTTCGCGATAGAAAAATGAAAGATTGTACAGGCCCTTCTTCCTTTTTGTTCCAAAATTTCTTAAAAAATAAAATTCGACAAACCTATTTTTACAATAGGTGTGAATGTATTAAATATGGTATTTTATATCTGTGTAATTAATGTGATAATGTCACATTGATTCTGTCATTAATTCATTTGTCTTTTGTATTTGTTTTCGTTGGTCGTTACGGCTTATAAAATGCAGGCGAGGAAGGTCCGGAGAGTCGCTGTAGGTTGGCTTGGGAGTCTGTAGCATTGTCATCTGTCACCTTGCTTGAGATTCGGTTGGTGTCGTCTGAGAAATCTGAAACGATGTGGATTTTTGGGTGGAAAGGGCCATCTGGATTCTCTGCCTGTTCTACTGCAGAGGAAGTTACGCAGGGAATTGATGGAACTGGTCTCACTGCCATTGTTACAGGTCTTCTTTCTTCTCCCTAGGTTTTTCTTTTCGTCGTCGTATTTCGGTTCCTTTTTCTTTTCCATTCTCTGTTTGGTTAATGAGAAAGTCAATTGCGGATTTTTCTTTGCTTTTAATTATCATTGATTACGTGTACAACTGAGCAACCAAGTGGACCGCAGTGTCGTTTACTTTTTGTATTTTGAGTCGTCGATGTGTAGATGGTTTTTCAGATTGCTCTTTTTTTTGTCTTTCAGTTTAATATCCCCTATTTGATTGACGACGAAAGTATATGAAATGGAAGATTACGATTTTATGTTTTCGTCTCTCATATTACGTGCACTACTGTTCACTGATCCATCTGTGAGTGTAGTGTTTAGCAATTTTTACGTTGAGATCAGTTTGTATGATAGCTTCAACTGTAGTTGCTTATGTATATGTATATCAGTCTAGTATTTTCATGGAATTTGAATTTTGATTAGAAGACGTGCTAAGGAATTGGATTAATTGAGGTTCTAGGTGCAGCTTCACACATTTGTTTCTCTTGATGATCATGTTGGTTGACTATAATTAACACTCCATAATATATATTTTTCAGTGCACAAACAAGATTTTTCTTGGAAATTATTTTGGTAATTGCGTTTTCATGACAAATCACGGGTGTTTCATTACCAGAGAGTAGCTATATACTTGAACTGAATTTGATGAGACCATTTTTTGTTGATTTTCAATGAGGTTTTGAGATATCACTCTTAATTGATCAAATTTGAGGATTTGTTAAATCTCTTTAGTGTCCTGAGGAATGCTCTAGGATTATTATGTTAAGAATCTCAAAATTTTAGGGATGTAGAATAGACAACCAGTGGGCAGAGCTTGTTGATTTAAGCAAATTCAGGTATTTTTATGTGGGAGTTTCACCTACAGTAGATTATTGGGCTACCATTGTTGCTTTTTGTGTATGTGCTTTAGTCATTGTTCTTTTTGCTTATAAGATTCAAACGTGGGCATTCTCTTAGAGTTAGTGGTCCAAACGTTTAGTTGGTGCAATCTCCAACATAAGTTAGTTTATCTTTCTCTTTCCCTAGCATTTGTTTCTGGTAAGATATGAACTCTCTTTTTATAGAACTAATACTTTCACAATCCTGATATTGATCATAACTGACACAAACCATCCAATAGTTAAGTTACACTTTGGGTGAAATCCCCACATATGGCATTTTCATTTCTTATATTCACTAATGATTTCCAGGTGCATCAAGTGGTCTTGGTGTGGAAACCACACGTGTTCTTGCATTGCGCGGTGTTCATGTCATTATGGCAGTAAGGAATGTGGATGCTGGTAGGAAGGTGAGCGAACAAACACTTAAAGAGATCCCCACCGCCAAAATTGATGTCATGGAACTAGATCTCAGCTCAATGGCATCTGTAAGGAAATTTGCATCAGATTACAATTCATCTGGTCTTCCACTTAACATCCTTATGTAAGACTTTGAATCAGTGCTTTTATTAATTAGGCTGCATTTTTATTAAGTTTTTAAATGTATTTTTCTCCCTTTAATTGTGAATGCAGCAGTGGCTTGGGCAAATGCTTTGGTTTATGATAGTGATTCTTTTTCTGGTTCCTACACTGTTTTTGATGGTTTTTTTATTTTCCCAGTAAGAAGATTAAATGAAGAATTAAATAAAGCTTAGGCCATATTAATATGAAAATGAACAAAACAAGGAATCTTTGTAAATTTCTCTAACTTTGTGTACGCTACTTGAATTTTCAATTTAAAAGGAGTTATATAATCTTTTCTTTGTGAGAAGTAACAATGCAGGTGTCATGGCAACTCCATTCATGCTTTCCCAAGACAATATAGAATTACAGTTTGCGACCAACCATTTAGGTATGCTATACAAGAGTCCTTTTTGGGTCTATTTAGGGTTGCAGAAATATTTACTTGGATATTAGGGGTGACAAATTCAAGATAAAAAACTCTGGACAGAACTTTAAATTTTGTTTCACTGTTTTGGGTCAAACAAAATATTTTGATTGCTTGAAAGTGGATCAGTCTTTTAACTCATTACAATCTTGCTTAAGTTTTTGAGCTTTCAATATTATCTTCATTTTTTGTTTCTTACTGGAAGATTATAGCGATCATAAAATTCCTATTCTTTCTTTCTGTAAAAGTGGATTCCCAGTTGGCTCATTTTCATTTTGTAGGTCATTTTCTTTTGACAAACCTTCTCTTGGAGACCATGAAAAATACAGCACGTGAAAGCAGTAAGGAAGGAAGAATTGTTAATATATCATCAGAGGGTCACCGATTTGCATACCGTGAAGGAATTCGTTTTGATAAGATCAATGATGAATCAAGGTAACAGTTTGGCTGAACCATGGGATAATTTTTTGTTTCGAATTGCTGTAATAAATCATTTGGATATTCGGGGTGTTCACATGATGCATTTAATTTCATTGGATAGTATTTTTCTGTATCCTTCCCTAAATAGACCTTTACTTGCTCATACAGCTATAACAATATTTATGCTTATGGACAATCAAAGCTTGCCAATATATTGCATGCCAAAGAGCTTTCAAGGCACTTGAAGGTACTAAATTGATAAGCTCTATTACTCTTGATTATAAATGTCCGGTGTATGTGGTTATTATTTTTGGTGGAAGTCAATATTAGATTTTCTAAAAAACAGTTTTTGGAACAAGTTCATGTTCTGAGGCGAAATAGAGGATGCTCCCATGTGCATTATGCTATATCTATGGGGAAATTTGTAGGGTAGAGATGATTATTTTTCTTATAGAAGGGTTACTAATGTTTTATTTTGATATACCTAACACTCATATTTAAGGAGTTATGTCATCATGTGAGGTAGAACCTACTGTTGATTGTTCTTTTTATTTTTTCCTTTTTCAGGCAGAAGGGGTGGATATAACTGCTAATGCCCTTCATCCTGGAGCCATTACTTCCACCAATCTTCTACGCTACCACGGTTTCATCAATGGTATATTCATTTATGTGATAACCAGCCGAGAAATTTTATTTTGATAAGCATTATTCCATCTACAAAATTTTGTTGTTCTCATAAAAAAATAAAATCTACAAAACTTTGTTATGTTAGAAGAATGTTCTTTCATTATTTTACAGTATTGGTTTCCACTTTTCGATTTTGGAATGCCATGCAAATTTTAATACAACCGACACATTATATATACATGTTATTTATATTAATTCTCCCCATTTAAAATTGTCTTACTGACGTCTCCACTGGTTTGGATTGATGCAGTAGTTGCAAATATGTTTGGGAAATTTGTGCTTAAGAATGTTCAGCAGGTATGTCTACTATCTATTATCATTGTAGTCATATTTTACTGCAGAGTGTATCTGCAACTCCTAACTGCAAATTCTGCAGCTTTACTGCAAATTCTGCAATCTGGTTCATTTTTAATGTATTTGTTATAAATGTAGGGAGCATCAACTCAATGCTATGTAGCATTACATCCACAAGTAAAGGGAGTAAGCGGCAAGTATTTTGTGGACAGCAACATAGGCAATCCATCTAAGCTAGCTAAAGATGGGGAATTGGCAAAGAAACTATGGGAGTACAGCTTGAACTTGACGGATGGAAAGTAGAGAGTATCTTGTGGTTTATAAAGTTTAGAATGTACGGGTTATAAACTGACGTAGAATTACTGCTAAAGGGTGGCTGTGATTTGTGAAAAATGGCAGTATAATATGTACTTCGATTGGTGAAAACTGCTTTGTTTAATGTGTTTAGTTTCATATTAGTTTTGAGCCTTTTGAGTGTATGGATCATTGATCATACGGTAGGTCTGGGTTAAAACTTTATTGTAATGGTATTTGGTGAATCGCATAACTGATGGGGCAGAAGTTGTTGTATACTTGTGTGATTCGATCCGGTTGCAGGCCAACTGGTGTCTGAAGCGCCACTTCCACCTCCACATATTAATTCAGGTTTGTTTAGAGTATTTTTTTCAAACCGAGTTACATATTTGTTTAGAATATTGGGAATAAATACACCCTTGATATTTATATTGTCTAAATTCACTCATTAAATTTCTGTACACACTCACCTAGGGTGTATTTAGAGAAGAAATATAGCTACTAAATACACCGTGAAATTAAAAATTAACTGCCGGTGTATATAGTATAGGAATTGGAATGCTAAATGCACCACTTAAAACTTCCTTTGAATCTAAATACACTTCGCAAATTCTGTTTACACCCATTCATGGGTGTATTTAGAGAAGAAATTCAAAAAATAAATGCACCCCCAAATACAAGATTTTAATCTAAATACCCTACATTGCTGAATACAAACACTGAATTTTCAGTGGGTGTATACAGTATGGAAAAGTGAATGCTAAATGCACCACTCAAATCCCTTTGAATCTAAATACACCCTTCAGATTTCTGTTTACACCAATGTATGGGTGTTTTTAGAGAACAAATTCAAATACTAAATACACCTCAATTTAAAGAATTTAAACTAAATACACATTTTAAATTGCTGAATACACCCACAGGATTCAATGGGTGTATTGAGTGTAGTAATTTCTGTGCTAAACGCACCACTTAAAAAATTCATTTATGGGTCTAAATACAATCTTTAAATTTCTGTTTACACCCACATAGGGTGTATTTAGAGGAAATTCAAATACTAAATACACCCTGGAAATATATTTTAAACTAAATACACATGTTAAGTTTCTGTATACACCCACCCAATTTTCCAATGGTTGTATTTAGAATCAAATGTAAATTCTAAATACACCCTTTGAACGAGTTTTTGAAACTAAATACACACCTTAAATTACTGTATACACCCACAATTTTTTGGCAAAATTCACACCCCGGACTAAATATTTTAACTAAATACACCCACTGGCTTCGATGGGTGTATTTAGTACAGTAATTTAAATGCTAAATGCACCACTTAAAAAATTCTTTATGGGTCTAAATACACTCTTTAAATTTCTGTTTACACCCATATATGGTGTATTTAGAGGAAATTCAAATAGTAAACACAACGGAATTATATTTTAAACTAAATACAAACGTTAAATTGCTGTATACACCCACCCAATTTTTCAATGGATGTATTTAGAATCGAAATTTAAATTCTAAATACACCCCGAAAATATTGTTTACTAAATACACAACCTAAATTGCTGTATACACCCACAAATTTTCAATGGCAAAATTTTGCCCAAATAAATATTTAAGATACACAAATTGCTGTATACATCCACTGGCCTCTATGGGTGTATTTAGTATAGTAGTTTTAATGCTAAATGCGCCACTTAAATTTCTGTTTACACCCCCCCCCCACATAGGGTGTATTTAGAGAAAATTCAGATACTAAATACACCCTGAAGTAACGTTTTAAACTAAATACACACATTAAATTGCTGTATACACCCACAATTTATGGCAAAATACACCTTTCAAAGACTTAAACTAAATACACATCTTAAATTGCTGTATACACCCACTCGATTTACTATGTGTGTATTAAGAGTATCATTTTATTGCTAAATGCTCCCCTGAAATTTAAAATTACGAATCAAATCGTTATGTTTCTGTATACACTCACCTAGCGGTGTATTTAGAGAACTGTCTTACATGCGCTTCAGGTAGTGCATTCACCACCCTAGTTTCTACGGTGTATTTAGAAAAGATAAACACCCTAAATACAGAGTTCAGTAGGAGAGATTGGCCTGTCTGGCCCAATTCTGCCATAGTCTATGTCTAAATACACCTATTGAGTTTCTGTTTAACCCAGGCACGATTCTGTCTAAATACACTTGAAAATAAATAAATACCCTTGAGTACTTGTTTACAACCACGCATGGGTGTATTTAGACAAGAAATTTAAATATTAAATACACACTTTGAATCGTATACACCCAGTTTCTTGTTGCAGTTCATACACCCGCTTTTCCACAGGGTGTATACATTATATAAATACACTTTTTTGAACAACAATTAATTAAAAAAGAAAATGACATGATTTGACTCTTTGCATTTTTTTTATCGTCTAGCCGGCCCTACCTTCTGTACACAAACCTTTCCTTCAAAAAATGGAAAACAAAAAATTATTATATGGGGATCAAATGGTAATGGGTGGATCTTCCCATTACAGTAGCACATAGGTTCTTTTTTTCAATGAAACTGCTAACTGCTGGAATTACCCGAAGGCCACCTCAAAAAACTCTGCAAGATGAAACGCTTCAATCACTGCAAGATGAATATTAGCTTTTAAAAGCCTCTTTAAAGTCGGGCATGAATGCCACACACACCATAGGTATTAGCTTTTAAAAGCCTCTTAAATTCGGGCATGAATGCCACACATACCATAGGCACCTGGCAGCTGAGCCCTGAGGCCTTCTCAAAATCACGTTTGTTTTGCTTTAGGCTCCCATGAAATCCCAGACTTATTGCCGTTCCCTCCGGCCTTCAATATTCAAAACGTTCCACGCGATGAAACCAACCCAAAAGCAAATAAAAGGAAAGCTGACATGCCTTGGAAGCCCTGGCTCCAACAAGGGGCCTCGAAGTCAAATTTAAATACCACCTGTACGATCTAGCACTGGTGAGCTTAGATTAAAGTCAAATGATGTGTTCAGCCTTACATGATCGCTCAAGAGCTGCTGAGACACACGACCAGCCAAAACTGACTGCACATCATACACGTCCCTGGGATCCACCTGAGCAGGAGCAGGCCGCCCAATCTGGTTTCCATGCGCACAATTATCTGAAATTATATCCTGGAAAGCGTGAGAGGCTCCTCAATAAAGATTGGGCTTTTGCTCATGATAGGGTGAACTACTACAATTTGTATAGAAACTATTTTGGCCCCCCTGGATCATCCCTATGCCTGAATGTAAGTAGCTGGTTGGCTGCTTTGGTTGATGAAATGGGATGGTACCACTGCCACCAGTGAGAGGCGTGGATGAACCAGATGATGCAAGGGGGCTAGATATGGGAGAGGGCGACATCCTTCCACTCATATGTTGTGGTGATCTAGAATGTATAAGCGGGCTCCCAATGGGAGATACTGGACATGAAATGTTTCTTGGTGTATGCACGTCTCTGGGAAGCAGCAAAGCAAAAGTCAACATATCGTCCAAGGAGTAGACAAATCAAAGACAGCATAGCCCAAGGTCGTTGATATGAAGTTAACTATTCTCATATAAACTTTCCTCAGGGCTTAGGCTGTCAACATTAATATAATACAAGCAGGTTAATTACCATGACATTGACATTGATGATCGTTACAAAGAATTCAAACGCATGCATGTATGCCCACACACAGACTAAGTGAGAGAGATACCTGGATCCTGAACCTATCTTTGAGCTTCTAGACTGGTGGATACTCACTCCATCTAAATCTATGCTTGTATTACTTCTTGCATTTCCAATTCCCTAAACAAAATCGAGTGTACTAAACAGTTAAGGCAAAGCACCAACCTTACAGTAGAGCAGACAAGTGAATGAAACTTGTTAAAGATCCACAGAAATGTTCCACCACTAATATAAAAGCCTTCTGCTTCAGAAGTCCTACTGGATCCTACAACTCTATTTTATCCGAACTTAGTATCAAGAAGTCAAGATATGCAAATTGTAATGTGAAACAGAACGTCTCCTACTTGTTAAGATAGAGATATATGACAAAGTATAATAGTTCACATAGTGACCAAAAAAAACTTTCACATAGATGCCACTTGGCAGCATATAACAGTTTCATGGACACCGAGAACTCTAATGCTCATACCAGAGATCTCACTGCATTCATCATAGCAGGTGGTCCTTCTGAAGGTTCAGCACTAAGAATGGGTCTTTCCAAAGGAGCGGCATTTCTAACAAATGGATGCTCCAAAAGTTGAAAAGCTGTAGGACGATTCAGAGGGTTCCGATGCAAACACAGTTTCACAAAGTTCTTTCCATCTTCTGACAGATGATCAGGAATCACAGGAAGTTCCTTGCTGTTCCCAATTTTAAACATAGCAGCAATCTATCAAGAAACAAACACAACAACCAGTTGAACCAATTGAATTGTCTAGCAAGTGAATTGACTGAGAAATGTAATAACATTTAAGAAATTTCAAAATATTCAAAATTTTCTATCCAAATCTTACTAACCCCTTCATACTGGCTCCAGGGTGGTGTTGTGGTAGCCATCTCCAAAACAGTGCACCCAAGACTCCATATATCAACAGCAAGATTACAACCATTTGAATTCTTGATGACCTAAACAATTCACCAAATAATGTTACTAAATAGCCTCATAAAATATAGATACAAAGAAGTCTGGCTACAAAACCATGCTAACCTCCGGTGCCATCCAATAAGGGCTCCTCTTGAATGATAATGGACAAGACTGACCAGTTATCTGCAAATTATTTCAGAGAAGAAAGATTAGAATCCCAAGTATCATGGTTGAAAAAACAAAATTTAGGCTGATTTAACTTAAATGAACATACCAATCCCATTTGGCACAACTTCTTAGGACTTAATTGGTTTGCATTACCATTTACTGCTTTGTATCTACCAAATGGGAAATGATTTACTTTCAAATCAGTTTTGATATTCAAAAAACTAGAAAACTATATTATTGAGTAGAACATGAATGTGAGACGGTCATGTTGACAGCATGATTGTAGTGGAGGTAATAATGACTGTAGTGCTTCTTTCTTGCTTACCAAAAAAAATAGCGACAATAGTGCTTCCTAATAGTATTGTTATAGTACCAGAAGTTGTAGTTAGGTGACGGCCAGTGAGACTAATAATAAAAGGAAAGGATGAGACCGCCTTTCCTACATTTCTTCTGGTCAAGACATTTGAATAGTGAAAGAAAGACCAGGAGATTGGATCTAGAAAGCACTTCCAGTGAGGTTGGAGCTGGTTGGAGCTGCGTAGCCCTTATTCAGCTGGACGCAGGAAATCAATCTCAACATGACTGATTATTTAGTCTCCTTCTCCACTCCGACGCAACCACCTAACCTCTTAGAAAAGATTCGATGGATAGCAGCTACCTAAGGCGCTTTTAAGCCCTTCACCAATTGCGGTCTTTCATCTAGTAAGTCCATAATATTGGTTAAGGCGAAGTTGATTATGGTGATGTGACAGTGGCAGTAAATCTTGGTGTTGGAAATAACATAACATTTCAGGCAATGTAGTCTTAGTTGGGAGTTGTGATTATGGCCAGGGGACAATAGTGGAGGGTCATTAACCTAATTAAGTCGAACTTTTCCGGTTTTTAAGAAAAAGTAAATATCTTGCCTCTGTTTCTATTATCCTATTCAATTACCAGTTGCGGAAACAAAATATAAAAGTTTTGTCGTCTTGCTTTCCTTGTTAAAGAAGTGAGCATTTCTAATCTTCAGTTGCTAATTACAAATTAATATCAGATTCCAAACTAGCTGAACCAATAAAGAAATGATTGCATGATAAGAATTATACATCATGGAGAATTAGTAATCTCACATGCATCGCCATGCCAAAATCTGCCAATTTCACTCTGCCATTTGGATCTACTAATATATTTGCTCCTTTGATGTCCCTGAACAAAGTTTAAGTGTACATATTAGCTAAATGGATGTTCTAAAATGAACATAAGAACAGGCAAATAAGAGTTATAAATGGATGATATTCCTAGGACAATCGTACTAAACATAAAATATAACTAGTCGTACCTATGGACAGTGTTTTTGGCATGTAAATATGCAAGGCCGGACAAAATTTGTTGTGTATAGCTACGGATAGCAATTTCACCAAACTGACCATAATCTTGGAGCAATTTATAGATAGATCCACCAGATACATACTCCAAATATATATATAGTTTGTCATCTACCTGTTCAAGCAGACAAAGCTGATAAAATAGTAAATACATTTCAAAGTAAAAATTTCAATCCCTTGATCCAACAATTAAAGTGGACAAACATGGAGTAATATCATAATCTGCATAACAAAAAGCCGATGCAATGTACTTGAGTAAGTATCTTAAGGTACTCTTGAAAAAAGTAAACAAAAATTACTGACTAAGCACCCAAAACTTCCTAAACATCTCAGGACTAGGAAAAATACCAATAAACAGGCCATACAGAACATCTAGGAGCAACCATATCAGAAATTAAAACAAGAAGCAGATGAAATTTACCGTTTCGGATCCATAATACTGCACTATATTTGGATGCCGTAAGCGACTTAGCAAAGCAATTTCCTGCAAGATAGAACTGATAATTATAGAATCTTCCACAGGCTAAAAGAACTAACAATATATGAAAGAACAGTATGTTCTCTTTACACCATCAAAATTTCCAACAGATCCACCATATAAACTTACTTGCCCTAGCTGCTGTGCACTCTCTCTCAATTTTGCATCATCTGAAAACACAATTACCTCCTTCATTGCACACATCTCACCACTTTCACTAAAGCCAAAAAGAGATTGAAACCAAATCAGGAGTGGAAAAGTAGAAGGAAGAACTTGTTGGTTAAAATTAAATGGATTGATCAAATATATGAAATGAAAAGAACCAGAAATAAATACTAAGTTTTCCATTAAAGTCTTAACATGGAAATGAGTAATCCTGCAATACACAATGCTTAAATCATGTTATGGGCTTCCTTTAAGTGTAAATTTGAGCTAAATTATCACTTAATAATACATGTAACAGTGAGAAATAAGCACAAAATTTTTCAGTCCTGGGCATATACACCACCAGCTACGAACCTGTTGAATCCAAGATATACATGCCCAAAAGTGCCCCTCCCAAGTAGTCGTCCTTTCTTCCAGCGTGAACCAGGGCTTGTTGGATTTTCTGCTCTACCTGGGCTACGAGGAACTGAGGGAGTTGTGGAAGCTGAATATGTAGGGGAAAAGGGATAAGTATTAGAAATTGTTAATGGGGGAAGGGGCAACCGGTGGCTTTGTTGCTTTCCATTATCAGGCCTGCTTGTTGGCGACTCCATTGCAGTTCCTCCAGCTCGTGGATGTAGAGGGGTGACAGCACCACTGTGTATCCTAGAGCTAGGACCAGGACTGGTCATTCTGGGGCTAGGGATTGGAGAACACTCAGGACTACACCTGCTATGCGGCCAAAACAATTGTCCTGACAGATCCCCTCCAACTGAATTATGCCCAGAATTATGACCTGACCCTGGACTAGAGTTGTGTGCTGAAACTATATCAGGATAAGGCTTTCCTGCCCAGAAACCACAGTTCATAACTTGCTCAGTGCCAAATGCTCTAATAGGACTTGTAGAAAGACTTGACATTGCACTATCAGGATCACTACAGAAAGCTCCATGGGGAGGAATTTCTATATTCTGCATATGCATGCTTGAAGGCTGGCGCTTAGGTGATGTAGACAGATTTTGATTATTGAACAGAAGTTTTGGTGGCTTTAATATCTCTTCAGAGTTTTTTTGGTTGAAAATAGGGGACTGATACTTGTGCATTACACTTCAGCAAAACAGAGGTAAAACTATATCAGAATACATGGAGGAAATAGGTGTTTCCATGAGTATGTGTGAGAGAGAGATATGAAACATCTAAATATCTATAAATGACCACTACCTGGAAGGGCAGTTTGTGGTAGTTCTATTTCCAATTTCATAGTCAGATGCAAGTGGACTAAGAAGACGTGACTCGGATGGGTCATCACTATCGATGGAGCTGTCACAAGAAACAGAAGTAGTGGTTAAATCTACCTCAGCATCAGTAGGATCTGCCCTGTTTGGAACATATCCAAGCCTTGGAAGTGGCAAAAATGGCAATGGCTTGGAACCCCTGTCAAATTCTGCTTTTGATGATGTACTGATGCCAGAGTCAGTATGTCCAATACTAGACAAATGCACCCTAGGAAGGGGAAGGGGTTGGGCAGGAGGTCTTTCAACAAAACTTTGACATCGAGATACTTGCGTGGAGGGTGATGGCGATCTTGATGGCACCCTAGAGCGAGATCCCCTTTCAGAAATAGTGTCACTGCAACGTCTCCTAGACCCCCCTGATCTACTGTTGCTCTTATCTACAAATCCACTCTTGAATTTCCGATGTATTGTATCAATGAAACTCTCCTTGTTTGCTTTCTTCTTTGCTTCTTTTGATGAAGACTTTCCCCACCACGAAGGCATACTTCTATGACAATCTTTACAGTAATAACAGGAAACTTTTCAACTAAATTCCTTCCATGATTATAAATAAGCTATTATTGCATTTACACCAAAATAATGACTAGATATGCAACTTATTCACTTGATGTAGTGAGATGTACTCCAATGTTCTTTTCCACCCACAGGAAAACACAAACAGGAAGCCAACATTCATTCTCACATGCCAAGCAAACCAAAGCTCAAAAGAAACAGTATGCAATAAGGACCTGTATTCAATTAGAAGGTTTAGTTATTTTAAAGTTAAGAGCAAGAATTGGGGAACTCCATCATTCATATTGTAGCTTAAAGAAATGCAAAGACATTCGCAATTTAGGATGCACAAAGCATGGCATTGAGTTAGAACAATAGATTTCAAGTAGAAAAGCTAAGATAAATAAATAAATAAAGTTCTGGAATAAATTTTATAAAGAGCCTACAGACAAGAAAAACTTATAAGACATCAAATGAAAACTTTGAGTTTCAGTTCATCTTCATCATATAAGGTACTATCTTAAGTATTCTTGTTAATAAGTCTAAGATTCAAAAACTCTCACTTATACTCAATCCTGATTCAATAGAGGGAATATAGAAAATACATCTCAGCGACCGCCTTAGTAAATTACAAACACTGTTCATCAGAAGCCCCGACTTTGGAACCTGAGTATCAAAGCAACAGCCTTGAAGTTGGATTGTCAAATTGGAAATAACAACACAATAATTTTTCAAAATATCAGACATAAATCAATGAATTATCTTCACAAGCATAAAATAATACTCAAAATGCATTCGCTATCAATTTTCAGTATCTTATTATCTTATGTACATTTTTTATGGAGAAAAGTAATTGGACTCCAGTTCTCAGACATCTAAGCTCATTACAGGTCTACTTCTAAATCTTACAAAAAATTAAAAAATCATCAGCATAATTGGCACTAGCCTTTGAACACTATAACACTCCAATATCATCATAAAGAGACAGATCCTTCACACGCCGCATTATGTGCATTTCAATGGAGAAAAGTAGTTGGACTCCAGTTCTCAGACATCTAAGCTCATTACAGGTCTACTTCTAAATCTTGCAAAAAATTAAAAAGTCATCAGCATAATTTGCACTAGTATATGAACACTTTGAAACTCCAATATCATCGTAAAGAGACAGATCCTTCATACGCCCCATTATCCACAATTTTGCAACATATTACGCTCAAAAGCAGCACACTTTTCTCAATATAGATCTGCATAACTCATCCACTCATTTCAATAAATTCAATCGCACATAACTTTAAGGACTTCAAAACCAAAAAATAAAAAACGAAACAAAACACAATCTTGCAGAAAAAATAAAATAAACAATCTTCAGCTAGAGCTACTACATGACTTGCAATGATTAAATTATCAATAATTGCACAAAATAAATACGACTGACAAGGAGACCAACATTTCAGAAGCTCAAAACCCTAAAAGACCATAAACTGACCGTACCAAAGGAAAAATGCTCAAAATTATTCAATTCGCAGCTCAACCTGAGCTCAGTGCATGAACCAAAAACCCTAGCAAGTACTTACAGTGTGGTAGAGTGTACGTACAGCTCGAAATAACGACGCTCGAAGAAAGCTCAGACAACTCGTCTGTTACGTTGAAGCGAAGCTGAAAAGGCAAGGAGGAAAGAGAGAAAAAATAGAAAGAGCTTTGGAGAAAGAGAGAGAAAGAGAATTTGCCTGAGCGTTTTTTAAGAGTGTAATGGGTGTAAATATTAAGTGATTAATTATTGAAAATGGGAAGACCTGTGAGAAACATGATGTATGATAATTATGTGGATTCTTCGATCACGACCGTTTATTCACGCTGATGATGTCAGAGGTCTATCATAGTCCACGTCTATAGTGTTGCATTTTTTTTTATAGTTATGCGGATCCTTAGATCTTGACCGTCAAATTCATGCTGATGATGTCAGCGGTCCATCATAGTCAACGTCGGTAGTGCTGTAAAGTTTCTGTGGCAACTTACTTTAATATATTCCATTATCATTATGTTATGACCTTACGCAATTGTGAATCAGTAATCACAATTTACTAATTTGTAAATCTCAAAAGGCAAATCTTTATTTTCATTTATATTTTTTAGATTAGGATCCTCCATTTTGGTTTATTTCTAATTGGTTCCTATTTCTTGGATTTTTACATATGAACCCAATTTGATGGGGAATCAGTAATCACAATTTACTAATTTGTAAATCTCAAAAGGAAAATATACCAAATCTTGACCGACATGTCAATTCAGTGATTCACCCATACTTACATGGGCCGGGCGGAGTTTGGGTTTTGAATTGGATGGGTTGGCGTTGTCGATGAAATGAGATCCTTTCTATGTGTCTGTTTGGCTGGTGGGCAAACCAAGAATGTGAATAATTAAAAAATAGGAAAGTTAAAATTTTTCATTGGGTTTCTGAAATGTTATAAACCTACGCTGCAGAATGATTAGGAGGATAAAAATGATATTAATAATTTAGTGATTTTCTGATCGGTTATTGGAAATTGAATATTTTAGAAAAGGCCAATTTTGCCACCAAAATGCTTAGCGATTTAGCCTTAATTATTGGAAAATGTTCAGATTGGTATAAGAACATATAATTTCAAGTTCAGCTAATTCCTGGAGTTTTATTTTTCATGATAAGCCTATCCCATCGACATTCAACAATTTAGACAACCTTTGAAAAGAGACTGAGCATATATATATATATATATATATATATATATATATATATCACATCCTTGCATACTATATTTCATGAATAGTGTTGGGTTTAAGTAATTAAGTCAGATATTAAAATCATATTCATATCAGTAAACTTATTTTGAAAATTAGACAACCTTAATATGAAAAGACACAAGGCATAAATTCAGCATGCATGAATGTCAATTTTAAACATCAAATCAAGGCATGCATTGGTTATCTTTAATATTTCCTTCATTAAACTTAACCAAAAAAAAAAAAGCATATACACATCAAATCTTTCTCTTTTTTCGTTGGTTTTTTTGTGAAATTATCTTTTGTTGGATTTGGAACTACAAAACATTAGAGGAAATAATGGTAGACATGCATGGATTTTAATTAATTACCATTTGTCGACATCTTCCAAACTCCATATTCACCGAAAGATTGATTATGACTAGCCGCAGAAATTAAAGTTATTATTAACTATACAATAAATACCAAAAGAAATTAAGAGTGCAAATGAGAATTTCAAGCGCCAGATGATATTGGAAAAATAGGTAGATTTATGATCTGATTGATAATATAGTTTGTTTTTTTTCTTCAGTTTTTTCCTCTTCAATTATATGTAATTTGGTTAGTTTAGAGGTTAATTGAAATTTATTAAACGTTAATTAAACTATTCAATTGAATAAAAATATAAAATAAAAATATATTTTTATTTTTTATTTTCCTTTATATTTTTATTCAATTAAGTAGTCTAATTAATATTTAACAAACTCTAAAAATACTCTAAATTAATCAAATTATATATAATTTAAAAATAAAAAACAATCATATTATCAAATAAATCTTAAAAAATATTATATCAAGTATATATTTTATAATATATATATATATATATATATATATATATGTATGTATGTATATGTATATGTATTTACTCTTGTAATTGTCGTCCTTGATTACTTTCATAGTATTCCCATGATTTGATTTACCAAAAAAAAAAAAAATAGTATTCCCATGATTTGTGATATAGAAAAGTAATGGTGGCTGCAGAATAAATTTGAATTACTTTATGTGATGTGTAATATATATTGGAGACCTGCAAAGTAAAGTTGGAAAATTGGTGGAGGCTAGAGAAAATGGTCGCCGACCAGCCAACACACCATCAAAATCAAACAGCTCATATCGATCCCTTCATATATATTTATATATGTAATCAAACAGCTCATATCGATATATATATATATATATATATATATATATATATATATATATATATATATATATATAGCTATACAACGCATGTAATAATATATATGTATATCTTTCTACTTTTCTTGTTGCTCACAAAAAAACGTAAAGATATATAGCCCTTTTTTGAGCCTGATATTTTCTTTCACGAGATCGATTATTACTTGCACGTAAAGATGAGAAAGTGACGTGCATGAAATCCATTAAAAAAAGATATTAATAGAAAGATTATTGAAAGGAAAAGATGTTTTGGTTCAACGCAACTAGATACATGTGTAAATAAAGGGGATTAATTTGATTAATTTAATTACTTTCTGCTGTGTTCTTAGTCAGCAAATTATTAGCCTCATCCGTCCTAATAGCAACAGAATTAATTATGAATAATGAGTACTATTAATCTTGATTTTGTTAATCAGATTGATTATATATTTGCCTTAGGGTTTGAGGTTATAGGATAGTGATATTTTTAACTGGCTCATGCAACATCATCCCAAGTTTTATTTTTTATTTTGCTTTTTGTCATATATATTTTAAAAATTAGGCTGTTCAAGCCCGCAAATTGTAGTCACACAGCCTATTCCTTATGAATGATATCCCCAAACTTAGTGTCAAATGGCTTGCATTAGTCTGTCACTGTCTTTTTGTATGACAAGATGTGTATTCCAATTCCAAACCTCTAGCAAACACTAATCTGGTTATATATATATATATATGTAATAAGAAAATAAAATTCATTCAAGCACAGGAACATATATATTACAAAGAACCAATATATGCAAAATAAAATCATATAATTTAATTTATTTGTTATATATAGGTATGTTTATAAGTACTATACCAGAGGAAACAAATCCCATTAAACCATTACATATGGAGCCTGGAATATTTTCTAAATTCAACATGATTGCTCTTCATTTTCTTATTGATATATTTTGAAGCATTACATATAAACCCACCCCCAACCCCTAAAAAAGCAAAAGAGTACAAAAATTAAGAAAGTGTTGGATGCAATGTTTTAAATTTGTAGCATCACCATATTATATATATGTATATATATATTATACATATATGATGACCCAAACCCCTGTAGAAATGAGCAGTCCTTATATATAGCTCTGTCTCCATATAAGGCGAGTGAGACCTATGAAATGGTCCATAAACTCTTAATTACCACCCACTCCTCAATGTCCCATTATTGTATAAAACAGAAATAAAGACACCCAAGCTTTTAATTTGCAAGACCCCAGCTTTAATGAAATGCAACTCTTAGCTTGAGTCATAAAAGATACGTGTGTAGTTGCATGTTAGCTTATTAAGTAGGCTTCATATTCACAAACGAACCAGAGCCTAATTAGCTTAGGCCACGCCAGCCACCATTTCAACAGCCTCATGGACACCATTAGTGTAGAGCTGATCACCACCCTTATTCATGCATAGTCCTGCCAAGATTGGCTTCAAGTCTCTTGGATGCACATTAACCTTGAGACCATATTTCATGAACAATGTGAGTGACATCTTCTGCTCCACACGGTGGCCTAGCGCCACCGTCAGCCGGTGCCTCAACAGCACTGCCGCCGCTATTGACTTCATCTGCAAGTATGCTAAATCTTTGCCTAAGCAAATTCTTGGACCTGCATTGAAGGCCACAAATTTATATGAATCTTGTACCTCAAATTTCTTGCCGTCGGAGGACAACCATCTCTCTGGTTTGAACTCTAGGGAATCTTCTCCCCAAATATACTTCATCCGGCCAACAGCATATATGGAGTAGGTCACTGAGGACCCCGCCGGAACAAATGTTCCGCTCGGCAAAACGTCGTCGGAGACTACGTGCTTGGAGTCCTGTGGCACCGAAGGGTATAGCCTAAGAGTCTCGGACAATGCTGCCTTAAGGTATATCAATCGGTCAACTTCATCAAACACCAAGGGGTCTTCCACCCACTTGCATGGATCGTTGCCACGTGTCTCCATTAGAACCGTGCAGAGTTCTTTCAGGATTTTGTCTTCCACCTCCGGGTTTTGAATGACCAACCAGAAAAACCAGCTCAGCGCCACTGATGACGTGTCCCGTCCAGCGAGGATGAAGTTTAGTGCCACGTGTTGGAGAAATGTGTTGGAGTAGGACTCCTTTTTCTTCATAAACCTGGACAGCAAGTCGTCGTGGGGGGTCCCACTGCCATCTCTCTGCTGATTAAGCAGCTCCAGCTTACGTGTATTGATGATATTGGATAAGAACTCGTCCATGCTTTGCAGGCTTTGAGTCAAGCTGGTTTCCATTCCCAACCGGAGCCATTTCCTGAGCTTCCATATGCTCCCGGGCAAAATAAAGCGCTGCAGTGTGGCTTCAGTGGCTCGGTCAAAAGCCGATGCAAAGCCGTTTTCAGGAAGTCCTGGAGACAGCGTTTCCGGGTCCTTCCCGAAAGCCAAGCCGCATATGTTATCAAACGTGAGTCGAAGCAAGAGGTCTTGAAGATCTACCGGCTTAGCTTCAAGTTGAGCCGTCTTGAGAATTGGACAAAATCTAAGCTTAATGGCTCTGCTAACCCACCGAGCCATAGCTTGTCGGAGCGTCCTGGTGGTGAATTCCAGTGCGGCAGTTTTACGCTGGAATAACCACGTGTCTCCATCAGAATTGAAGATCCCATCGCCGAGCAAATCATGGAACACAGCTTGCCAAGTAGGACCCTTGGGGTAATTATCAAACCGGACCTTCAACATGTGTTCCAAGTTCTTCGGATCACACGTGACGGTCACGAGCCCTTGCTTACGAGCCAGGAAAGGAATAGCACTGATACAGGTCTGATACGTGCCGCCACACGCTCGGAGATTGTCAGCGATCCAATCATGCATGCGATCAGAATTTTCTATGAGACCTGGAAGGCTGCCCAATAGCGGCCAGACACGAGGACCATTCATTGACCGCAATATGACTTTAAACCATATTAAATATGCCGCTACGGCTGATAAGATCATTAAGGCCGTTGTTGCTTCCATGTGATCGTGGACCCACTTGGTAGTGACTCCCTGAATTAATCTGCACTGCAATCGCCGGAAAAAGCAAGTCGTCGAGACAATTAAAGGAAAAAAGAGCCCAATGATCCAAATCACTTCAAGCACGAAAACTGGCTAAAAAATAAGAGAAGGAAAGAAGGGTTTGTTGAAGTGTAGCACTCCAACTTCAAACCTGCAAATGTGAAGCTACGTACAATGTAGCCATAAAAGAAAAATGGACGTAAAAGAACAAAGTCCCAGACCAAAATGAGGCTTTAATAAAACAATAATGAACAAAACCAAGATCAAATTTTATGGTTTGGCGTGCAAACAATGCGCATATATATATGAGAGGGACAACTGAGTGAAAGCCCAAAGAAAAAGTTTGCGTGGAAATGTGGGAAAGAAGAGTTGAGAAAATTATGAAGCAGGTGATTAGGAGGAAGAAGAAGAAAAAGAAGAAGAAGATGGAGAAGTGTATGGATGAGGGAAAAGAGAAGGAAAAGGTTAATGTTATTTATAGAAGCGAGTAATGCAGACTTAGTGGGAAAATTAAATAATAAGTCCAGCCTGTTGTTGAATTTCTTGAACCTCTTAATTTTGAGAATTGTCTCTTTCTCCAAGGATCACTTTAGTACTCCCGGACCACTTTGTGGCTCAGTACTCCTTCCACTATTCAAATGCCATTTGCACAACTTAATCCACGTCATATCATTACAAAACGCTGTCAGAAAAGTTTCAACGCCTCATTGCTTCCGCACCTCCATTTCCTTTCTTCTTCTTCCTCTTCTTCTTCTTCTTTTTTCTCTCTCTTTGACTCTGATTTGTGTAAAAAAATCACAGCTAACAGATTACATATAGTTATTTATACGCCATCGTAAAAATGTCTCCGATAAAAAATTTAAGCAAATGCCACTTCTTGTCCATTGAAATTAACTCCCGTCGTTAATTTTGTTTTACAAATATTGGGTGGGTGTATATATATTCCTCAAACAAAGGTTTTTATTTATATATATATATTTTATTTGGGTTTGAAGAAAACACAAATGTTTTAGGGTGGTTGCATGGGCTCTAAGTGCATTTGTCTGACATCCGTTACATGTAACATGTATATGTATGTATGCATGTATGTTTCCATGTGTCCAGGCTGGTCTGCAAAGATGAAAGTCAAAGTATTTTTTTTTTTTTTTGGTAATAGAAAGTCAAAGTAATTGATTATAGTAAAATGCAAAATATCAAAACAAATCACGAAGAGTGTGGTTGAATAAAGAGCGTTGTAGGTTGGAGATGCAGTGATATGAGGTGGATTAAGTTTTCGAGAAGTCATTCAAGTAGCGGAAGGAGTACTGAGCAGCTCGGTGTTCCGGGAGTAGCATAGTTTTTTTTCTATTCATCTTTTCTCTGGCTGGTTAAAAAACAAAAAAAAGAGAGCTGCAATTAATGTCACAAGATGCCGTTGGACATATTATGGTAAAACCGGCCTCCTTTGAAAGTTGTTAAGCAAAATCCAGCCATCCATTAAGCCGAGAACACATAACCCACAAGCTCAAAGTTTTCTATTTTATGACTTTGTCTCTTTTGCTAGCTCTCACCTAATTTTGCATTCCGGCATTCATTGAAGAAGAAGGAGAAGTTAATGATATTGTTGAGGAAACTATATATCAATATCTATCAATCTTTTACATATAAATTAATAAATATAATATACGTGCACCAATAATGTTTTTTTTTTTTTTTTTATGTTAATGAATTTAATGTTGGAGTGGGTTCAGTTTTGGGGTCGTCGGTTCTACTTTTCCTTTAATTTCTGCTTCTTCTTCTTTTTTTCAATTTAATTATTAGGATCGGATTAATTTTCTTCATCATGTGACTGGTTTGGGTTCGTTGAGCCACCCACCAGCATTTATTTGCTCGTACCCGCTTTTGCGGCGTTGTTATTTGTCATGAAACATCGTCCCTATTGGTCAATGCATCCAAGAAGTAACTATTATATATTATACACTTTATATGTATAAACATAGAAATTTCGTAAGCCTGTAATTTCGGAATTCAGAATTGTTTTTAATTAAAGTACCGAAGCACGTTCTCACATATATATATTTCTTTTAAAATAAAATAAAATTGATAAGCCTGTATTTTCTGGATTGAGAATGATTTTTAATTAAACTACCGTAGCATGTTCTCACTTGTATATATATATATATATATATATATATATATATATATATATATATATATATATATAATTTGATACGCCTGCATTTTCGGGATTGAGAATGATTTTTAACTTTCTTGACCCTTTTTTGTAGGCAAACCTTAAGATTCTTAAGATTCGAAGGGCGGTTTTTATGGTGGAATGAAAGAAGTTCAAATAGACCGGTTGATAAAGCAGTTAAAATCTCTTTTAACAGTTTAGTTCCTATTCTATTTCCTTTAGATGATTTCAATTATAATGCTTTTTCTGTAAGTTTGTTAGATATTGCTGTTCAAAACCATTGTGCTGAAGGTCCCTTTTAACTTTTTTTGTGCTTAATATAAGTTTTATTCACAAAAAAAAAAAAAACACGTTCTCACATGTATATATATATATATATATATATTTGGCTGAAATATATCTTGTTATGTGGGCTAGAATAAAATCTGCGTACATATATATATAATGGTTCTTTTTATTATATTGATGTTGCAATACATTCTTAATTTTAGAAAACGACCACACGATATAAGGCTGCTTATTGATTAAGCTTGTAACGTTGTAATTTTATAACCCGTAGGTTTTGCAAGATTAGGACTTGAATTCGATTTTCATCCACTTTTTATAAAAATTATTTATCATATATATATGTGCAATACAAGAAACTGTTATCTGTCATTCCACTTTGAATGAGTTATGTGTGCGATTGATCTCTATGATATTCATTACAAAATGCTGGAGATTATACAAATTTGTAACATATATTAGCAAGGAAACTACAAGTTAGAGATGAACAAAGGAAGATGCATGATATTCTTTATGTAATGTGAGCCTACGAGGGTCGACCCCATCAATAATGTGTGAGACCCATAAAAGAGTACCTTTTTTTTTGATAAATCCCATAAAAGAGTACCTATTAGAAAGGATTGGTAGCGGATTGCATTAACTGAACTCATTAGTTTAAATTAATTTTAGTTGACTATGTATTCCAAAAACTAAATCATATTGTTTTAGCATCTTTTTCTAAAAATTGTTTCATTAATGCTTTGTATATGTGCATACGTATACATATTTATTCATTTATTTATTTATATACATACCTTTGAATAGATTTGAAAACATATTGTGTTGAAGCGATTTTGTGTCGTGTTAATTTTTTTTTATTCAAACATGATCCATGAAGATAACAGGGTCGTATTAAAACAAATTTGTATCATGTCATATTCATGTTATATTTTTTTTTTTGTTCAAATACAATCCATTAAGTTAAAGAGTTGAAAAAAATCAAATTCAAATTCATTTATTAAATTTACAGATAATTCGTTATCCGACCCATTAACACTTTTTTTTTTATCAAATATTCATTAACATGTTAATCCGTATTATATATTTTTATACAAAAATAATAACAATACTTATTATAAAAAAATACTAGAAACGAAAATGTCAAATATACTTGTTACATATGTATATTAAATTCAATATAAATTATATAAAAATTAAATAGTTTAATAAATATATAAAAATATTGTTTCTGAGACAAATATACAACAATAAACAACTAAAAATATAAATAATTTCAATAATAAAATTTAAAATTTTTACTTATATTATAAAATTATTAAAAAAAATTTACTAAACGAGTGAAACAGGTTATAATGGATTTCACCAATTATAACAAATTGATTTGTTATGGATTCAACCCGTATTAGCCAAACTTGAATATTATTTTAATCGTACAGAGTCATATTGTGTTAACGAGTTGTGTGGGGATTTACCAAGTCTACCTTCAAATCTCTGAGTTTTATATTAAATAATATCTAAAATGTTTAGTTCAAATATGGAAAACCAAAAAAAAAAACCCATTTTGAAATCTATTAATTGGTTTCTAAATTATATATAAAGGACATATCGATGTATATATGGTAAATATGTGTTAGATATAATAAGTACAAGCAGGGACAAAAGTATTATAACTTATATTTTCAATCAATATAAAGTGATTGAAAATATATTTATATGGTCATAATGCAATTGCTTAATTAAAATTGATCGACTAATCTGTTGTTTACATTTATTAATGAATAATTATAGAAATTTTACTATTCATGTGCAACTAGCAGTTAGGTAGTTGAGGTAGTTAATCATTAGATTAATTGAAAGAGATGGGCATGTGAAATCAGAGAGATTATTCGAATTAAATAAATAAATTTTATTGGTAGAAAATATCTTTAATAATGCATTTTTGTGGTGAGGATGATCAGCTTCGAATCCGATTGGAGTTTTAATCCTCGGCGTTTGTAATCACTTGGCCAGAAATTATCAATTGAAAATTAAAAAAATAATAATAAATAAATAAATATTCAAATGACATATTGAATAGATGTTTCTCAAAAAAACGTACGTTTTCATTGAAAAGAAGAAAGTTACATGGGGAGGGTACATACTACAAAATTTATTCTCAATCACTCATTACATAATCAATATTTAATAAATCAGTTTTAACATGTGTAATAGAAAAGTGAATCACAAAGGCTTAAGACACACACGAGAACTGATGTATTAATGCTGACCCTGTAAATGCAAAACACAACTCTGATAATCCTGATCATTAAAATAATATTATTATATCATATTACTATAATAATATCATCTTAATACTACATGAGTACGTACTTTATGAATATCAGAGTTTCTTCTTTTTTTTCTGTAAATGACACAAGGCATATCAGTTTGTTTGTGTGAATAGGTTATAATATTAATTAAATATATATCGAACCGCCAGCTGATAGTTGGTGATACTGTTGAAAAGACTTACGTACGTAGTAGTAGCAATAATCATGCCATGCACAAGTTAACAGCTAGATCCTTTAGTTCATAAACAAAACCTGTCTACGTGTGTCTCTGTATGTGTGCGTCGCTCTCTGTGTAGAAAGTAACATATATAAACAATTTCAAAGTTTATTAAATTTTTTTAAGACCTTTAGAAGATGAAAGCCGGTGGTCACAAGAACCCAAAAAAGGCAATTTATTAGACGTCTATTGAAAAACGAGTATTTCCCCAAAAGTAAAAACCCCCCACATTTATGCATGTATTTGATTGGTTAAAAGTTGTGCGTTATCGTCGTGGGCGTTTCTGGATGTACTGCTAGTGATGTAGACTTTGTAAAAATGCCTATATATTTACGTTTTTTATTTGCTACGTACCTGGGTTCCACCTATTTACAATTTTCATGTATTTATTATTGTATACACAATTTGAATTCAGCATCTTTTATTTCTACATGTACAGGAAAAAGAAAAACCATTTATGGCAAGATTGTACTTTTATTTAGAATATTCGAAGGTTGTGTTGGCATATTATTACTTGGTGTTACATATATATATATATATATATATATATATATATATATATATATATACGTTGAATAAGCGTCGCATGTATTTTTTTTTGGTACTAAGCAACGCATATATATTATAAAATAATTGCATGCATAGTTAATCGTTTAGGAAAAAATGAAAGAAGAAGCTATTTGTCGACCATGAAATAAATATACCTTGAGCTTGACTGGTAATATATATATATATATATATATATATATATATATATAGTAGTTAGTAAAGAAATTGTAAAGTAAAAAAAAAAATTTGCTTATGCGCTTCTTTATTAATGTGAATTTATTGTTGTCTATTTGAATATTATTTTCAAAACAAGTAATAGATTATCTATATATATAAACATATATGATATATATCGATAAATACCTCAAATGCATAAAGGGCGCGCAACAGGACATGGACTCAAAAGGTAAGAAATTTAGTTTTTTATATTTTTGTTTTTATAATAAAAAACTTAAAGGTGAATAGTTGGATTACATAATTTAATTGGGAGCTCCAATAAAAAGTCCACAAACTTATTTATTTATGCAGCTCATAAATACAAGAAAAAGGCAAGATACAAATAGAATCAGCCGAAACTAATAGGGAAGAAAAAAAATAAAATAAAATAACATTTTCAATGATATTAAAAATGGTCCCCAAAAATTGATAGGATAGCCAAAAAGTCTTACGGTGAGGTCTACTGCATGCAAGAATATTAATTATTAGGTGAAGTTGTCTGTACTTTGTTCCGGTACCACCAACCGCCACCACCTGCCACGCGTCAGTTTTGCCTCCATCGTATAATATTGACAACCGCGTCGACCTTTTTTGGCTAATAATTATGCATTGATTTCATTTTCATCCTCCACCATCTTCTTCGTCTGGCTCTTAAAGCTAATAGAGTTTTGAACTAATTTTTCCCACATTCAACACCTTGCACCGAAAATGAACCTTTTATATTTGTATATCATTACGAAAAGAAAAGCAATGGTTGGAATTGGATGCTGTTTAATTTTGTTCAACTCTATAACATTGTTTTTCCAAAGACAAAAAGATATAAAAATCCTGTACTGTGCTCAATTTCAGTGGTCTCAGATCCAATACTTCTACTTGGGTTGATGCATGAAAGAGCATGTAAAAATAGAGAGTCACATTTAGATTTGGAAATGGCTACAAGTCTCTGAAGAAATCAAATATATATTCAGGTACCAATTAAATATACTTCTAAATATATACAAGACACACCAGCACTTTGGAGTGTGTTAACAAACAAGCAAAGACCCAACACAAGCTGGAATTAGTATCAAACACTAACCCTCTGTACTGTTTATTTATATGTAAACAGTTTCTATGAAGCTTGACTAGGATACCTACTTTAAATATATACATGGTCCTAAACTTTGCAGGCCTAATAATTATTGGATGTGGAAGTTTTGTACTACTTACCCTCTACTATTTAAAGGGTGAAATTCAGCTTCCAGTCCCATTCCCACCCTATGTAACTAATTGGTTCCCTATCTATGGCTTCTAAATAACTTTACTATAATTAAACAATAATATTCTTCTCTATAAATGGTTTTACCAATAATAATGTTGCCTAACTCCATGGTGGCAAGCTTCTATTTTAGTAAAATGGGGTGGAGCCAAATTAGTGAAGCCATGCAAGTTTCAGTTTCTCTTCTGTTTATTTTTTTATTTTTATTTTTTTAAAACTAAATTAAAATAAAATAACTTGCAGAAGAAGAAAGGCCAATAAGTCCAAGTTCATGGGAAAACATTTTGGCTAAGTACCAATATTGATCAGTTGGAAAAATTGAAAGGTGTATTGATTTAGAGAATGAACCTTATATATTACACGTACGCTTGCGGTTGGTCATTAAAAGTTTTGATCCCTTTGGAATCTTTATGAAAGAGACAATCTGTACTGTTGCCAGAACTTTAGTCGTAGTTGAGCTTCAAAACTTCAATCTCTACAACTATTAAACTTCAATCTCTACCATTATTAGATTTTTCAGATGCATACCTCACATTAACGTGATTTGACTAGCGTTGATATATGTATCTAACTACAATTATTCAATTTTTCAGATGCATACCCCGCATTAACATATGATTTGACTAGTGTTGATATATGCATCTAATTATACACGTATAAAAAATATATGGTAGAGAACAACATTCATGTCTTTTTCACTCTCTGTTCATTCACAATCCAGTCTCACTCCTTTCAAATGCCCAGTGATGAGATGACATGTAACCTAATTATACAACCTTAATTACTCTTTTACAATAACAAAATGTATTGACTTGGTATTGGTTGCAACATATATAGCTGTTAATGTGTTTAATTGGTCCAGTACGATCATGACCAAAGCTCCTACACCTCCGTGTCCATGGCCTGCTTTTATCTGAGGGGCTGTCACTCTGTCCAAGCGAATTAAACAAGTGATCCACTGTGATTAACATTCTGCAGAAGATTGACAAGAGAGAAAAGCTTAAACTGATAGAATTGGACAGTCAAAAAAGAATTTGATATCATGTTGGGTAACTATAAATCCTAAAAGCTTAAACTGATAGGATATATAGGATGTGAATCAGCAATGTAATCCTTAATTTGCAAGCCCGCCTACTCCATGAAAGCAATATACCCGAGTGTTTAAACATGTAGTCTCCTAGAAGAAACGCAGTCAAAAACACTCGGCCATGGTGCCAGAGGGCCAAAAACTGAGAGATCAGTGCCATCACAAGCTTGATTTGGGGATCTGACCCTCAAGGATATCATGAAATAGCCCCGTAGAAAGCACCTTGCAATCCTGTCTATAGGTAAAAGAGGAACAGATGGCAAAACAGTGAAACACTATATATAATTAAACATCTATAGCTTGACCCTCACGTCACATGGCCCTTCCATTACTACCTCGTGCTTTCAGATAGCCGGAAGCCCAATTCAGTTCATAAATAATTTTTGGCCAAAAAGGAAGCATGCGACAGGAAAAACCATAGTTTCTTTTCACTGATTTAGGATGGAATTATTAAAGTAGTAACACAATTTTGGACAAATTCATGAAAATGGATCATATGGCTCGACAAGTTATTGGAATAAAATGTTAAAGAGTTCTGTTTTTAAGTGTTGCAAGGTTTAGTAAATTGGAAGGGACTCATAAGAATCTGGGTTGCAATGGCAATCCATCATTAACACGGTGATGAATCAGTCAGTCCCCATAAGAATAGTGAATGCCCTATACAAGAGTGGCTTCCACAGCACAAAAAGCTAAGATGTCAGAGCCAATTCCTACGACTCAGACAGAATAAAGACCGCGTCTATGTTGCAACTCATGGTATTTGCTGATTGTTGATGCAGCAACAGGTTAGATAACTGATGACAAATGGCTCGACAAGTCATTGAAATAACTTGTATTCAACAAGCAATGTCATAATATAAAAATGATTATAATTCCTTAAAAAAGAGTATTTTTTTCTTCTTTTTTGGCAATCCAATCAGATGCCCTATTAGTTATTCTTTGACACCTTATTAAACTGGCAAGACTCAGAGGACGAGCTCAGTCTTCTGATGTCTTCTACAAGAGTCCCTATATGGCTACATCCCACCCCCAGCAATCTAATCCTTCTTTAATTCCTCGGATCAGCTCTACACTATCCGAATGCCACAAGGGCCTCCCTGCATACCAAACTGTCCATGGTATATTTATATAAACACAGAAAGCAACAAATTTTGCATCCTCACAAGATGATTCAGAGACATCAATTGCAGAACTAAGCTCTTATCTCATGAACAAATCCTTTTTATAAACTACACTTGTGATTTACAAAATAAATCAAATTTAATAACTGATTTACAAAATTCCATGTGATTTAGAACAACTTAAATGTAATCCCCCTTAGAATAAATCCCAAGTAACCCTTTCTGAGATCAAAATCCCCTAATTGAACTTTGCCAAACCTCCACATTTTGCTGACCCTGCCTCGTTACAGCCATTTTATTCCCTCCAAAAGCCAAATTGGTAATCCTTGAACCACCCAAATCCTTCACCTTCCCCATCAAGTTCTTCCTAAAGACTCTTTCCTCCAAGCCGTCATCATTGTTCTTTACACAGCTCATAGGTACCTCTGACCATAGCTCTATATTACCTCCCTTGCTGCAAAACACTTGACTTCCATGACATTCAATCTTGCACCCAATACCTTCCTTCTTCCCACTAATCATTTTTCTTCTATCCCCAAGACAAACCCATGGATTCTCAGCTCCTAAATTTCTAAAATCCGCATAGAAAACTTCTCCTGAGTTCACACCAACCTTGAATATTGTGGACAAGTTGTCTGAAACAGTGACATCAGAAAAGCAATCAACCTTCTCCTTCAGCTCCCAAACAACATTTCCAGACCTGATATCCCAAAATTTAATGTTGCCCGATACTCCTGAAGGTCCACTGTGAGAACCAGATGCCATTAGCAAATTGCTAGCCGAAACCCAATTCAATTTCGTCGCCGGGATTGCAGAATCAAGCTCGGCGCCGTATATCTCGTAGTGACCGATCTCGGCGACCGACTCTAGGGTATGTATATCGTAGACCTTAATGCAATTCGAGTTCCGGCGACCGGACTCGAAACTAGCAAAAAGGAACTGAGGAGAGGACCCAATTGCTTGCACCGTGGAACTAGACCTCGTCACATTCTCCCAATTCAAAGTCTCCTTGATAAACCCATTATCGAGATCCAGAATTTGAAGCCCCGAGAAATCCGTGGCTCCAGCGGCAGCTACCGACGGCGATATCGCAAGCAACGAATCGACGGCGTTGAATCTAGTCAAAATCGTAGATTTCTTTCTCAAAGACCAATCGAAAGACGTGATTTTGCTGCCGTGAGCAACATGAACGGAACCCAAAGGCGTCGTGGCGATCGCGGAGGGCGAATCCCTGCCGTTCAAGGGCAAAATCAAGGATTTCTCGAGGTTAAAGGCTTCGAACTGCGAGGGGTTCGATAGAGAATTAACCAAAAGGGGTTCAACACCATAAAACTGAGATTCAAAAATCAAGTCTTGGAGATCGAGGTCCTTGGCCTTGGACGGAAGATTACCGGTCCTGAGAAGGGAAAGGAAAATAGAAAACAAATCGGGGTCTCGATCAATGAACGGAGCGCTGAGCTGAGCCGAGGAGGGAACCTCAGAAACCCTAGCGAAGAGCGAATCCGGCCCACCAAGGGACAAGGTTTGCTTGGTCGTCTGGAAAAGCTGGCCACCCACATCAATGGTGACAATATTGGATTCCGCCTTGTTCTGCTGAAACCCAAACGGGGGAGAAGCTGTACGTGCTAAAGGCGGCATTTTTTCAAATCCCCAATATGCCCTTGAAAACCCCACCGAAGATTTTCAAGGGCTTGGCAATGGAGATTACCAGAGAGAGGGTTAGCCAACTGCGTATCGCCGAGAAAGGCGATGAGAATTTATATAAATAAAGGAAAGTGAAAGAAAAAAATGGATGAGGGGTAGAGTTTTCTAGAAGGTCAATATGAATTTGGTCTTGGGCTTTAACCCCACGTGTCCATTAAATTAGTATCTGGCGGGCCGTCACAGCTGTCCAAATTGGACCGTATATTTAGACGGTCTTTTGCACCTCATTTTTCAAAGATACTCTTCCTTTTTCTTTTTTTTTTAATAAAAAAATTATTTTACTTACGAAAAATAATAATCCAACATTTCCATTCCTGAATTACGTCTTTGTTTCTACATTTATAAACACCTCTGGTTCCTAACACCCTTGAAAAAAATAAGGAAAAGCGTAAAAATGTAACACAGAAAGTGGGGGGAGAGCTACTGTCTTTCCCAAAAAAAATACTTGGTTAATTAGGAACCTTCCTTGCACCACGACCACCACATTCCTCCTACTTTCCTTTCCAATCTTTCTTTCTTCAACGTAAATAGAAAGCTTCATTTCCATTTAGATTTTTCAAGCCTCTGAATATACTTCATTGACAGTTGTTTAAGGAAGCTTCTAATCTTATGGTTTACTATAATTTGACTTCTCGCGTGTATGAATCAATCATATCTATATAATCCTTTTAAAACATAGTTCTTTACAATCGTATGGGTCAAAAATGGTTTGTGTTTATATTCAAAGATAGTGAACTTGGACTTTGGATATAGTATTGTTTAAACAACCAGTCAAAGAAATTGAACTTGGACTTTGGATATAATATTATTTAAAACTTATTTCAAATGGGTTTTGAGCTTTTGATTAGATAAAAAGGAAAACTGTATATTATAGCATCTATTGCTTTATTTCATTAAAGAGAATTGATTTAATGGGATATTTGTTATGAGAATATATTAACATTCATACAGATACTTATTACGAGAATCTATTAACATTCATACAACGTAAAACAAAGTTGTACATATTCATAAAAAAAAAAAAAAACAAAGTTGTACATACCCATGATTTTTATAACAATAAGATGGTGCTAGTCACTAGTCAGCACAATAAGAAGAAGAAGAAGAAGCTGTAGTATTTTACCTTGTGTTCAAATTTTGGGTGTACTGTGGTTATGTAGGGCCTCTTATGATTGTGGATATTGTTAGAAAGTTCTGTCTTTTTAAGGATGTTGAATATTAGCCATCACAAAGTCAGACCAGGTGACAATATACAAAGTTGTCTAAATAGATTTTTTTAAGAAATAAAAATAAAAATTTGACCAAAAAAATGAAATTAAAAATAAAAAGCTGAGAAAGAAACGGAAAGGGTTAGCCACCTTTTCCCCACCTACTACAGGTTTCAGAGATTCCAACCATTGCCTGGTTGTTAATTCTTTCTTTACTCTTTACTCTTTACTTTGGTCTTCTTTATTACTGCAACTTACTATTTTTTTATTTTATTTTTGGTATTAATGATTCCGATTCTCCTAGTTATACATACTAGATATAATTTTAGCTAACAAATACTTCAATTTGTTTCCCATAAGAATTATAATTCAAATTATATTGAATAAATTTACAGAAATAATTTATGCATAATTTTAGTAATCAACGTAACTGATAACTTTAATTCAAATGTATACATTTGAATAGACTCATCTCTCTATTTTTATCATGATTACTTGTTTAATAAATGATGGGTCCTAAGACAATGACTAAATGATGAAGGACGAATGGTTTAAATTTATGAAAAGTACAAAGCAGAAGAAAAATCTTGTAATTTGCTTCTCACTGATACTTGGGTTGGATGGTTTTTATTATATATTTACAGAGTATCTATATCTATTACAAAAGTGGTCTATCAAGTTAGCATTATTCAGTGAATTAGTTTTTCTCCCTAACTCATTTGAACAGGGGGGACTGTTTCCGTATCCAAGTCCTTTCCTCGAATGCTCCGCCGATAGGGAGTGTGATTGCATAATAGTTAACTGACACCTGGCTGCATCATAGGGAAGAAAGACCAATTCTCAGTGGCCCCACCCTCCTTCCCAGCAACCTTCTCATTGGCCCACCAGTCTGACCCAATATTGGACTTGCGAGAATCTCCTCCATCCGCATTGTCAAAATTGAATTCTTTGATAGAACCAAGAGTAACGGACCTATGCTTCTGGTGTCTCTCTCCCTCCTCTCCTCCTTCCGCTGGAACTTTCTCTGGCTCGTCATTGGATGCGTCACCAACACGGCAATCATGACCATTCACCATTTCACTTGAATTTCCGACCACAACATTGCTTAAATCTTTTGGAGAAGTTGACGCAGCTTCAGGCAATGCCACCGGGTCCTTTTCCACACATCTTACTACATCTTCAGTTGTCAGCTCAAATGAGACTCTATGATTGACAACAGTTTCTTCATTCCTTGATCTGTTGCCTGAATGTTCTTGTGGTGCAACATCAGAAAGACGGCCCTTGAGAAGAAAACCATCACTGGATGCGGGCTTTGCACCATCTGGGGTCAGAGAACCAGAACCTTGCCGAGAACCCCAATCAAAGTTGGAGAGTTTATCAAGGTCCAACAGCTTGGGTGGCTCACCCGTTCGGAACTCAAGGAAGTGAGGAGCAAACTCACGGTCAGGGAAAGGAGATGATGTACCGGAACCAGAGATACCCGAGCTTGGTGATATAAGCTGACCAACTGGGCTTCCAGGGTGAAGCTGATAGGATTGGAATTCATAATGGGATAAGGGGAATCTTTGACCAGCCTCACTATTCTGAATATGAGAATCAAACAACTGAGCAAATGGAACTTCAGGTGAGGAAGGTGTAGTCAAATGCACGGATTCAGGAGGAGGAGTGAACGGAGCAGTTGATGGCTCAGTAGTGAAGGTTGAAAAAACAGGCGGTGAGACTAACTGGGTTTCGTGTGCATAAGGACCAATCGCAAAAATAGAAGCAGGCCCACCTGGGGAGTACATATTGGCAGAAACAGAAGTAAGGGACAGTATACCAGATGGTGATTGTGTGGCAGAAGGAGGTTCTGATTGAAGAAAAGATGCAGGAGAGGAGGGAGGTGCAACAAAAGGAAGAAGAGTCATAGGTGCTTGGATTGGATTTTCAGCCCTTGGAGCATCAGGTTCAGGGGCTATTGTTTCTGGTACAAGGACAGCACGGCCGATTCGCTTTCTGCTTTTGAGTGATCCGAAACACCAATATAAACTCCAACAGCTCCCCCATCTTCTCTTCTGCATGAAAATCATATCATGACAAAGATTTAGCACAAAAACACCAATTATCCTCTCTAGTTAAGAGTGAGTATTATCAACTAATTGCCTAATTGATAATAATCACACCTAAAAAGTAACACCAGAATTTAATAAGTCAGATACACTATATTTTAACTACACATCTATGGAAATAAAAGATAAATGACCTAATTCAAATGACTCAGTATATAAGAAGCCATAAAGGACATAAAAGTAACCAAATGAGATTAGACAAAAAGTCCGAAGCAAAACCTAAATGAATAGTTCCTGATACAAAACATAACTCCAAGATCAACACGGAACTTGTTGACAGGTTTTAGCCTTTACTAAGCATTGCCTCCTCAATTACCTTAGGACAGCATTGCATGTGTAAACTCGGGAAATGATATGTATTAAACACAGCAAAAGTTTCATTCCAAATGATCACAAGCTGGTGCTTTACAGGTACAGCTTTGCTCATGAAAGTTGTTAGTCAGAAAAAGAGAGTTAAAAAGTGAAACCTATTGAAACGCCATATGGTATGATGAAGCCTTAACCTCTTACATAGCCTTTTTCACCTTTATCATTTCCATTCAAATAAAAAAATCACTTTCCTGTTATACACAAACATAAATCTGTATTTTAACTGCAGTTATGAACTAAATTGACCCTTGACTATAAAGAAGGTGCCTGAGGATTTCATTTCTACAGGATCTAGAATAATTCACCCAAGTAAGCAAAGTGTATCACTTAACCAATCTGATCCACAAATTGAATGAAAAAGGAAGTACTAAGATATTAAGGACTTCCACTGTTCAACTAAATTATTTCCTCTGTTTCGGTTATACCGACTCTTTGAATTGATTATAATCTTAGAGAAACATTTTCTTCGTTCCATCAATAATAAGAAAGTACCTTTTACAGTAAAAATGCAAAAGAAAAAAGATGCAAAACAAGAGAAATATCCCCGTGGTAAATTTCAAAGCACTGCTAGTACGAAACGGAGCCTCACACTTGATAACAAAGAAAAAAGAAGGAACTTGGAATACACTCAGTACTGGAACATAGCTTATCCTTCAGAGCTCGATACAACTAGTCCTGATTACTTTCCGACGTACCCATACACTAAAACTACATAATTTCCAGCACATCTGAATTCTTCTACAAGGTAACCTTTTTCTATTACTACTTGCTTTTTTCAAATCAAAATTTGGAAAGAAAGTCAAGATGAAAATCAATATAAAAACAAGAAAAGCAACGACTTCAACAACAATCCGTGACATTAACAATGACAAATTCTTCAAAATAGTCATGATTTATAATCAAAGACCAAAAAACGATTTACAAAATAAACAACAAACCATTTTCGGTCAAATAATAAAGCAAAACCAATAGACGAAAATATCCAGCAGATCTCGAATATGTTAAAGATTATAAAAATTTAACATTTCAGTCTACATTATTCACTCGAACACCATCGAATCACCATAGCTATTCTAAAAAGAAAACATATTTTCATTTAGCAACAAAGAAAAATAAATACCTGAACTGTGGCTTGAGGAACACGATTCTCAGCCGACGCGATCGCAGTGGCAGCAGCGTTTATAGTCTCCAAAGCGTTGTTAACAGCCCTCGAGTCTCTATTCACGCCTCTCATCTCCGATCCTCTTCTCGACCGGAAAACTTCGTCGTCCGTCGTCCTTAATTTGATTTTCTTGCACCAAATCTAGTCGCCAAAATGATGGAATTTTCTCGAGAAAATTGGAACAGAGCCTAAAGATATAAGAAAATTTCTTCAAAAAGAAAAAATTTCAATCAACAAAGCAAATTTCTTTAATTGGAGAGCAAGAAACTACAAAGAACAGGAAATGAAGGATCAAAATCTCTATTTTCCTGTGAGTTCTTTTTTTTTTTTCTTGATGAATCTGTGAGTTCTTATTCTATGAATATTTTAATTTGCTACTGAGTTTACATATTTATATAATTCTGGGTGCGTAACGCCTCTAAGGTCAAACACGGCATTGACTTAGATTTCTATGTAATTATCGAAGACCTGAATGAATCCTAAGGTTTATAGGACCGTATTATTCATATTAATAAATATCATATTTCATATTCTATTTTACTAAAATAGCCCCACTTGTCATCTTTAATCTCTGCCATACCATCCATCGCAAAGCTTTTTTTACTTAATTAATCATAAGGCAAATAAATATCTGTTAAAACCAAGATTTTATTAAAAAATTTTACTGAATTTTTTTTGTCGAATTACTTAAATTTCTTAATAAGCAAATAAATATTTATTTTCTTAAAAAAATTGAAGTTCCTATATTTTTCATGAATATGTAGTTTTTTTCCCCTATAAATTTTGAAGTTATTATCTATTGTTTTCACCTAACAATAAAAAATTGAAATATTTTATCTATTCTTCATAGCTTTCTATAAGTAGAGGCCATACAATTACGAGTGTATTTAGTTCAAAATATTTACTGGTGGAAAAAATAATAGCAGTAAAAATGCATTGTAATTGTTGGAGGCTATTGAGGGTAGCGTGGTAAAAGTAGAGGATAGCTACTATTATCCTAGAGTTGTTAAAATATAATAAAGGTTGCAAAATTAATAATGATGTGGTTTTACCGAGAAAACCTTTTCGTATATAATTGAAAGAGTGCACGTGTGGGTATCGGGTTCTTGGTGGGTTTCGTGCCCAACACATACACTGCCTATATGCCTAGGATTGGGCCCCACTCCTCCAAAATGGGTCCCTCTCTCTACCCGCCACTTTAAACTAACCTCCCATGGTTGGTCTTATTTCTCACTTACCACCCATTTTCATTTTTATTTTCTTTTCTAAATTTGATGCCTCCTTAAAGCCTTCCATTCATTTCAAAAGGGCCTTTTCCAATGGCAACTTCGTTTCTCTTTCTCTACCCTTTTTTATTTTCTTTTAAATATTATTACTTTACTACAATTTCCCAATGAGCATAGTTGATTTGGAAATTCTAGGGGAAAAAACAATTATTTTCAAAAGGGATGAAAAGGAGGAACATAATAAGCATGGTAAGCTCTTTTACCTTTTTAGATTTTTGAGAAAACAAATAATATTCACAATCATGTTCTAAAGTGGTACTTTATCTACACTCACATTCGAAAATAATAATAGTCGTTAGCCGCTATCTAATATTGCAATTGAAAAAAAAGGCTCTTGGCATGACTACTAAAAATTCTAATATAAAAATCTTTGCCGATACTCACTCATCTGTACCACCGAACCAACCTCATTGTCTATTGCAATTGAAATATAACTTTTGGCGTAATTAAACCTCAAATTAATCCCACAAAAATGGTGCTAATTTGATCATATTTTTACTGGAAACGACATCGAAAAGGCAAAACGAATGGTAACAGTTGAGAAAACTGTCACGTGGACTAAGTACACAAGAAATTAACGCTTGGCATCCATAAGAGGAGGAGAAAAGCTATGTATTTAGATGTTCAAACTAGAATCTCATAGTAATATGTATATATATGCCTGCAATAGCAAGTCGGACCAGGATTATTATTGCTCTCTGTAGTAAAAGTTATTAATAGTAATGCAGTTTCTCATCCAAGATATGGATTGATAAGAAGTTTTAAACAGCCAAGCTTTTCGAAGCAATCTCAAACACGTTCTCTGACAACCCATTGGTGGACATGATCTTCTCCAGCTTTGCCTGCAAAAGCCATAAACCATTTTTCTATTACCATTCTGGTTCTTGATGGGCGTTGGAATGTAGTGTTTAAGATTTTCATAGTTTAGAACTACGCCGTTTGATTGTTATACCCACATTTTCATACTTGACAACCCAGAAAAAACGAGGAAGAGATGCTGTGAGAAGGCAAAAATATTTTATTTCAATACCTTGGCAAGATTCTGCCGGGTTTCATCAAATCGCCTCCACCTTGAGAAGGCTGACACCATGCGGGAGGCCACCTGCAGTCCATCCGTATAACATTTGTGGTATTATAAACAAAAGGTTTATATGATAAATGCAAAAAATTAAAACAATGACAATAAAGAAGATGAGAATAGAAGTCTGTGCAAAGGACCTGAGGGTTTAGTTTGTCAAGTTGCAGCACTATTTCTTCTAGGAACTTGTAGCCTGAGCCATCCTTGGCATGGAAATTCACAGGGGACCCACAGAAACCCCCTATGAGTGAGTACACCTTATTCGGATTACGCAAGTCGAATGCTGGATGGCTTAAGAGCTTCCGAACATTCTCAACATTACCGGGTATGTCAGACATGGCTTGAAGTGCAAACCACTTGTTGACAACCTGAACATACATTTAAAACCAAAAAAAAGGAAATCCCTTGGAAAATCAGATATCAAAGCTTCAAAGTTTGAAGCCCAAAGAAAAAGTTCTGACCTCAGAAAAAATCAGTATCAGAAAAATAAACAAACTATCTGAAAGGTGCAGCAGCAACTAATAAAGAGTAAGAAAAAAGAGTTGGTTCAAGCAAACTTAGACTAGCAATTGAGTTGAAGTTTTTACCAAATAGTCATGCTGCCACTTGTTATAGAAATCAGCCAGAACCTCATCACGTGTTTTACCAGGGGTCTGGGCTATGGCCGCCAAAGCTGCAAATTGCTCAGTCATATTTGTTGCAGTCCTATACTCGTGTAGTGCAAGCTCGATGCATTCTGGATCTTCAAGGGATGCCACATATGCTATAAATAAAAGAAACCATAAGCATAATCAGGTGATGAAAAACTTACAGCACAATACTCCTCAAGATTAAAGACAACAAAACAGACCAAGAGCAATATTCTTCAGAGCACGCCTGGCCATTCTAGGATGATCAAACACATACTCTTCTGAGCTTCTATTGTTCAGAACCTGTGAAACATATAAAGAGCAAAAGCATGGATTAGCAAATGATTTTTTTTTTTTTTTTTGGGTGATTGTTGAGGGCAAAATCTTAAGAAAGTGCATACCATGCAGAGGAGCTCTTCTTTAAGTTCATGAGCAAGTTGCTTCCTTATGAACCTACGAACAGCATGAACAGCATCAGGATCTGCAACTTCCATCATGTCCATTATTTCCCCTTCACCAGGCAGAGTTATTGCCTTCGCAATGAATTCCTGATTGCAAAGAAAATTAAAAGTTAGGTGTATTAGTTCTTCCTCTGGTTAACTTATCTCAAAGGGGGGCAAAAAAGACAAGCCCTATCATACCTTATCCAAGCTTGAGTCAGATAGTATGCTTTTTAGGCCTTGCACAAACTTTGGGTTAAGTACCAATTGTTTGTTTTGTTGAAAATCAGCAACCAAGTTGAGCATCAGCTTACGTGCCAAAACTTGTCCTGCCTCCCAACTAAAAAAACGAGAACAAACCAGTAAAGAAATTGAAACCAGTTTTTTCAACTATCGGATAAAGAAATGTCACTGGCTTTGGGGAAACACAAACCGATTAAACTCGTCTGAATCATGAGCAAGGAGGAAAAACAGATCACTATCTGTGAGATCCGACTCAAGACGAATGGGAGCACTGTAGCCCCGCAACAGAGACGGGATAGGCCGCTCAGGTACATCAGAGAACACAAACTCTTCATCTTTCTGTTGAGTAGTGACAAAGACGCTAAAAATGTTAGATAAAACTCCTCTCAAGTACTTATAGAAGAGACAGCTTAGTCTTCATCATTTCTAGCTACATGACCTTTCTTCATGCATTTGGAAACCCCAACCATAACACTCCAACTCCCATCATGTTTTGCAAAACACGAAACAATGACTCAGCCAAACAGCATCTGAATAAGTTAAGATATTAAAATGTTATTATCTTTTGGTTATTGTTCTGTAAAAAAAAATTCCTTTCAAGCCTCAATTTTAGTTATGAATTTCACTCCATCCTTGTTCAGTTGCTCCCTTCTTTAGTATTTCATCTCTACTTGATGTTCCTTAGCCCCTTCTATCATTGCCTTCAACACCATTGATTACTGCAGAATGACAATAAATTTGGATTAGTAAGAAAAAAGTAAACAGATAAATTAAATTTTCAAAAGGAAAAATAAGAAAAATATGGATGATAAAAAAATATTGAAGTTTAACAGCACAAAAGTTGAATTACATTTAAAGTATAAATAAAAAGAAAATTAATTTTTTTTGTAAAAGAACTGAAAAAAAAAATAGAGGAAAAGAAAATAAACTGTTACCTTTTGTTAACAAAGAAAAAAAAATCGGATGTCAATAAAAAAATAATTATAAAGAAGAAGAAATAAACCATTATTTTCCTTAAAATAAAAAAGGTATGTGAATAAAAATAATACAGAACAAAACCATAATAAGATAATACGAAAATAAGAAATAACTCTAAAAGTTTAATTTTTAAAAAAATGAAAAAAAAAATTTGGATAGAGACATGTAGAAATAAAAAGAAACAAAAGGAAGCAGGAGGGCACATTGGGTGGAAAGGGAAGAGGTTAAGGTACCAACCTCTTTTTCCGCCTACAGCAACTCGACAAGTTTCCTCCTTTCAACTCTTCTTGGCAACTTTCCTCGGCCATAGCTCACTCTTCTTCTCTTCTCAATCTCTTCATTTATTTACTTTTTCCTTTTTACCAGAGGCATCTCCGAGAGAATAATAAACCCAGATCCAAGACCCAGAAATAACAACAAAACCCACTAGAAACTAACATGCAGATGCAGAAGTGAGGTTTAAGCAAAACATTTAGTCAGGCACCAACCTTGGTTAGTCGAAGAACTGTAGTGTATACTGGCTTATCATCAATAGCAATAGACTGCAATGTGCTACCACAAGACACAGATGATAAAGGAATGTCCTTGCCAGTTGAGTCCAGCAAACCTACTGAAACAGGAATGAACATGGCTTCTTTCACAGGCTGTCCAGGAGTTGGTGGCACCTCTTGGCTGATTATCAATGTCAAAATCCGCTTTGTAAACAATGTCACCACAAGAAGAAGAACAAGAAAAAGCAGAAAAAGTTTTCAAGGATTTAATACCTAAACTCCAAAGAGAATGTATGAGCCTCATGGTTGTAGGATGACGTAACTTTCACAGTGGGGGTCCCAGCTTGGGAGTACCTATATATATATAGAATTCCATCTTGAAAATGCCACAATTGAAAAAACCTAAAGTATAGGAAGACACAATTCCAAATAAAATCAGAAAGGAAAAATTAATACAAACCACAGTAGGAAGTTAGCAAAATCTGCATCATTGGCATCACGCATGGCAGCATAGAAATCTTCACAGGTTACCGCCTGACCATCATGTCTCTTGAAATAAAGATCCATTCCCTGATATTCAGAGGAAAATGTATCAACTGACTTGAACAAAATATTTTTGCAAAAATAACCATTAGGTCCAGGCTCAAAAAAAATTTCAATCTCACCTTTCGAAACCCATGACTCCCCAGTAAAGTTTTGTACATCCGGACAACTTCAGCTCCCTGACAAGATGGCCACAAAAATAAACCATCGATGCATTCAACAATTGTTTATAAAGCACACCGAACCACCACAAACACACACACACACACACACACACAGAGATTGTAGTTACAAAGAAAGCAAACCTTTTCATACACCTGTCAGGAAAAAAATATTTTTAAAAATGTTAGATATGTCATTAAAATACAAGTAAAGAATAAAACCATAAGATGCAAAGTTTAACCGCCAAATCATACCGTCACTGCAAGTTGAAGTTGATGATGCCATCATATTAGAAAATGATTGAACAAGAAATCCAAACACCCCAATGTTAAAACACATTCCAACAAAAGAAAGGGCTTCCCGAGAAACCTTCAGTATAAATGAAATTATAGAGACACAAAACTCGCCTGTGTAGAAGTTATCCATCTGTCAAGATACGTATAACAAAGTCAACATTGACCGCCAAGCAAATTGCTAGAAAAGGCAGAGAATTCATGTAGTTCTACAAGGATGAGCTATGAAACAAAGAAATGATTTTGACCTTAATATATGAATGTGGCCGTACAGGATGTGCCATGGGACCAGCATCCTAATAAACCAGATTACATGATATTAGCACTTGAACCAAACAGTAACAAACAAAAGATATTGATCATAACTTAGAAGGACAAAAGGTATTGATAAATGATGGAAAAAAACAATATAACCTGTGGAAATTGGTAGTTCCTAAGCTTAGACACATCAGCAATTCTCTTAACAGTACGGCTCCCCATATCCGATGAAAATTCCTAGGAATAACAAGATTGCAAAGTCATACATAACTAGGGGAAAATTTCCAATGTTGATTTATCAACCTAAGAATATATATTTTATTAAGTTACAAATACTACTGAGTATAAAATGTTTAGTAAAGGTTATACCTGATCACGGAAGACAGTCAGACCTTCCTTTAGACTGAGCTGAAACCAATCACGGCATGTCACTCTGCAATTTGTTTAGACAAAAGCTTTGAACATATCCTTGTGTTGAAAAGTAATTGACAAAAAATCACATGTGAATACTAAATCCACATGAGTATATGGAAGCATCTTCTGAATAAATAAAGTAAGAAGAACAATTTATTCTTTCTGCAAGAAATGGGATGAAGATACACAGGACACATATTGTATAAAGAATAATAGGCTAAGCAAATGAGCTAACCTGTTGCCAGTCCAGTTGTGGAAATACTGCAAGAAATGGAATGCAACCATCAGATTAGATCCATTGAAATAAAAATTGAGGAAGGGTATGACTATAGTCAGCGGGACAAAGATGTCAATAACACTTAACAGAATTGAAACTAAGTTAATAACAAACCTCATGGCCTATAACCCCCAAAATAGCAGAATAATCTGCATCTGTAGCAGTTTCTGGAGAAGCTAATACAAGTTTCGAATTGAAGAGCTGTGGAGAACCAATTCAGAATAAACTATGAGCAATTAGATGAAAACACAGACATCTATTACATGAACTCCAAACTGTACAGAAGACGTACATTTAAACTCTTGTTCTCCATAGCTCCCCTGAAAAATTAACGAAGAAGAAAATAATTATCATGATAGTATTAAAGGGGGAAAAACTGAGTCAGCACTCATTAGAACAATTTCAATGTGACGACCATATAAACATAAAAATAGAAAAATAAAATAGGACTTACATGTTAAAATCAGGAACAGCCACAATATTGAAGAGATCCAAGTCATACTCGAGGCCAAAAACCTGTTAGCAGCATCATAAGATAACAGAGAAGGCATTAAAATCAAGATCAATATGATAGACCTTCAAGATAAAAACCAAAAAGGGAGGGGGGAACTGACATCCTCATCCCATTTCATGGCTGCTTTAAGTGAATACATGGCATGTGCAGTCTTTGGTATATCTTGTGATGGGGTCCAAATCCTTAAAGCCACCTTCCGACCTGAACGGGTAACAAATGTATCATCTCTACTCTCCAACTGTCCAGCCACTAAGGCAAACAAGTAGCAAGGTTTCTTGAAGGGATCCTCCCATAGGGCAAAATGTTTGCCTCCCTGAACAAAATCATAAAAGATGAATAAGCAACAGCAAAGTAGCAATCTAAGTAGTTTCTTTTACACGATATAATTGAAGTTCACCTCTAAGTCCCCTTGCTCCACAAGATTTCCATTAGACAACAATACAGGATATAACAATTTATCGGCCTCAATGTAGCATGTGTATTTTGCCATTATATCTGGACGGTCCTGCTCACAAATGGGTGGAAATTGATTAATAGTTTATAATTTAAATGACAGAAATTTGGCAGCTGCTACAAGTTTCCAACCTGGTAGAACGTAATCTTACGGAAACCCTCAGCTTCACATTGTGTACAAAAATTCCCAGATGACTTGTAAAGACCCTGCAATAAAATTAATTCTATTGTTAGCACAAAAAGAGGGCTGCATATCATGTAAAAATCTAGTAGATACCAAGACATGCCTCCAATGACGTGTTCTTCTCAGGATGGATCTCATTAGCAATTTCCAAGGTAAATGTACCACTAGGTGGTGATTGAATTGTCAGATGGCGTGAATCCAAGAGATAATCATCCTCCTATCCATGGGGGGAATAGAATACAATAAGAAGTAGAAACCATATTCCTACAAGAGAAAAGAACCTAATCCTAGAATACCAAAGGAAGGCACAGCAGATCCATAAACATTTAAAAAAAAAAATGTATCAATTAGAGATTATGTTTCACATGCCTTCAGTTCTTTGCTGTTCACGTGAATCGAAACTAACTTTATATCATGCCCATCCAACACCAATGGAAAAGAACCTGCTACACAGACAAGTTATTTTACAAATTATTAGTCAACACTATTTTCAAAGTTGGAAACTTGCCTTCAAAAGACAAGAGTGCAAGACCACGACATTTCTATAGGGAAATGAGAAAATTTTGTCACAAGAGCAAGTGAACAAGAATTATGAATATCAAAGATGCAAATACTCCCTATCAATGAAATATGTGTAAGAATGGTCAAAAGATTACCTTCAACTCTGGGAATAACAGTTATTTTGGAAGTAACAATTGTTTTCTCTTCACCAAGATAAAACTTCAAATCCACCTGAAGCAGTAGCTCAATTAGTGAAGAAAAGACATTTCATGGAAATAATCCAAACTTAACCAGCATAGATTATTTACTCGAACACATGTACCCTACCGTGTCAAAGTAGTAATTAGGCATCTTGTAATCCTTCAAAAAAATTTCTTTTGGCGCAGCCATTTTCAATTCTTCAACTTGCGTTGGCAAGGTTTCTGTGGCAACTGAACAGATTCCTCTCCTGCTCAAGTGTTTAGCCTTCTGAAACCAGATTGAGTATAGCATATGGTCAAAAAAACATTGAGACAAAACTACTGGGCACAAAATTTAGATATTGTAATAACACACCAAAACGTGATATTCATACAACAGTGCGAATATGTAAATACAATACAATACAAGAAACATATAATATAACTTACAGATAGTGAAGGATATGAAAATCGCAAATTCTTTCGGTATGTGACCTGAGATTGACAATCGACAGTAAGATTTCAGAAACCTACCACTCTAATTATGCATAGCACAAATATAATACAATGTAGGAAAAAATTAGATGTAGCAATAACATTGAAAGGTAGTAGATAACAGATTACAGAATGCTATATGGACTGAGAGAGAGAAAGAGCTTGCAGACCTCTGAAGTAAAGAACCGCCTGTATTTGCAGATACCCTTTGCTGAATTCTCAGAAATACTAACACGGCATGTCGATTGAAGCTGCAAAAGAGACAGGATTAAAAAACAGATAATGCAGCTTCAGACAGATGTTATGAGAGGAAAGATTTGCACGAAATTTAAGAGATGAGAGTGAAGAAGGAAAGTATGGGACAAAGGGACAGAGAAACAAAGATGCAAAACAGCAATATATAATATAAAACTTTAAAACTTCATTTTTACGTTGAACGGAGATCCTGATATGTTGTTCATCTGATAAATTTACACCAATGAGGAAATTGACTTCTATCGAAAGCTTGGAAAATTGAACAAAAGCGTTTAAGTTTGGAAAATTGAACAAAAGCGTTAACTTGTCGATTTTTGACTAGCAATACTTATCATTGGTAAATCAAGCAAAGTACACAAATTGCTAAAAATCAATAAAAAAACGATCCTTTCAAAAATTTCATACTCGGCCAATACAAATGTGATAAAGAATATTAGAAACGGAAATTAAAGCCAGCACCAAAGAAAGAGTAACTCCATTAATTTGTAAAATTGTTTACGTGTAAACCAGTATAGCATCAGAAATTCACACACTAAACAAGCCACAGACCATTGGGCACACACCAAAACACATATATTTGTTTAGAAGGGGAAGGGATATGGTAATCACAGGAGCAGATGAGATCAAACCCAATAGACTGGCCCTCGCATAACTCGAACTCTTGCATGGCAGAACCAGGCGAGCCATTCAAATGAAAACAAACTCTTATGCTACTATCAGACTATTATCATAAACCTTAAAAAGGGGTCAAACTTCTGATGACAATAAAAGACACCCAGATGATCAAAAACCCAAAGATATCCAAGTCAAGGTCCCCAAACCCTAGATCAGAGACCCACAAGAGGAAACAAACAGAGTAAAAGCAGAGCCCAGTACTCCTACTTAAAAATGGATATATGGATAATTCAAATTATGGCCAAGAAAAATCAGTAAAAATAAATAAAAACATGAAAATTTATATAAGTGAAATACATACAAATTCTAATAAATTAGCAGAAAATAAAATTTTAACGGAGGAATTGATCGCGTCAGCTTACCTTTTCTTAATGATCCAAAATGCAGAGAAACAGAGGATTCGTCGACAACCTTAAATAGAACCGATGATGGGTACCCCACCGAAAAAACATTTATCTTGTAGATAAATATAAATAATTATTATTAATTTTTAAAGAAAATATCCAATTAGCTAATGGTGGGGAGCTGGATTAAAAATTAAAACAAAAAATTACGCACTTAGCGCATCTCCGTAATTTTCACGCTGGAAAGCATATTTCTTTAAATAAAATATATATTTTTGCAATTTAAAAAAGTGAAGACTTTAAATTTTTTACAAATTCAGCACTCTTTTTATTCTTTTTTATTATTCTTTTTTTTTTTACATTTATAATTTTATATATTTTTATTTTATTTTTTATCTATTTATTTATTATACTGTAGAGATGGTTGTGTATGTAAACTTATATGGTAGTAATTATAACTGTAGTTAGACAGTGAATTTAACTATCTAAATAGAGAAAATCAAAATAACTTTATAAAATAAAGAGTTTGTGAGACTTATATTTTCATAATTGGTTATCTAAAATATAGTATAAGTGAAATAAAGAGTTTATTGAAAATATTCTTAGCATTTTAATAAAATTAATTTACTGTTGGTTATACCATAAATTACTTAAAGGTTGGCCGAATCATTTTTTTTATTATTTTTTCTTTAATTCAATAATATATATTTTTCTTTAATTCAATAATATTTTTTTTATGGGCCAAAAAATAAGGGAATGAATTCCATGATAATTATATATATAGGTGCATATATGTAGATATAGATAAATATATATGTATAGGAACCTTAACTAATAAAAATGGTATACATTTTGCTGATTTTGGTGCAAACTTGTAGCATTGAACAAGGAAACAATAGCCACTTACTAGTAATACTTAATTTCTCTTTTTAACGGATATTTATTTTGTAATTTATCATAAATTACACACTCGTACGTGATAATTACGGTTCTAGTATTGACAGGCCCCTATAAAGGCTTATGTATTCAGCTTTGTTAGATGAGTGGGCTTGCTATTTTAGATTTTTATAGGATTATAAAGTTGGAGCAGTAATAAGGCTCTATCTTTATTATGAACTAATAATTTTCGCATTGAAATTATTTTTTTAATTACCAAAATAAATAAATAAATAATATTTTTTTATTGAAAATATATATATACTGGAAGTAAGCCTAAGCCCAAGCCCAAGCCCAAGGCTAATAAAATGGGTCTATGGCCTACAACATGGTATCCAGCTGTAGCAGTAAGCCAGTGGCAGGAACGCAGTGGACTTGTGGCCCTTTTCAACAACCCACTCATAATGAGACAGGCTCGGAAGAGGCGTGATTGGGAAATCATTAAACACTAATTATGCTCTTAATCACTGATTCAGCATCTATGAAAATTAAAGAAATATATTTAAGTAGAAAATGTAGACAAATCTACTTAATCATGTGCATAAAACCATGCTAAATTATGGGTTGAAACTTGAATGGTCCACCAGATTTCCAATCAATATTTTCCATTAAAAACCATATCCCAATCTATTTATGCAAAGATCGCCACTTTTAGAGTGATAATTAGCCTACTTAAAAGACCCATAAAACTTAGTAACAATCAAGTTCCATAAAATCACTTATGTATTTATGGCCTGTGGGACTAAATAGGGTTGGAAAGAAACAGATAATGTTGACACCTAACATAGGATCTTACTCATTAATTTCATTAGGTCAAAGTGCTCAAAATAATTCCACTATCAACTACTACAGGTCCTATCCTACTTTTGCATAGAAACTGCCCAAGATTTGAATAACTTGCACTAAAAGTTTATAGGTGTTACTTTTAAGGGATAGTTCCTTTTGTTCCTGATTAGGCTTTTGATTTGAGTAAACCATATTGTACATAAAATTATAATTTTAGAGGCTCTATGAAATTAATTATTGTTTAAGGAGACTAGGACCACTTCACTACTCGAGCCAAATACAACTCAAAAAATTGCAATATTTTAACATGTTATGCTGTCAAAAGTTCAATTTTTTTTTTTAAAGTTTGAAATGAATGTTGAAGTCTTATCTGGCAGAACACTAAAAAAATGTGTATCGGTGGTGGTAGAGCATACAAAGAGGTTTGCCATAAGAACTTGGCGTATTGCGATTGGTCTTTGATGAAGATGTTCTTGATGGTATTATTAGACAGCCGACCATTCTATAAAATGTAGGCTAATAAAAAAAGTAGAATGTAGAATCAAAACCAATAAAATTTTAATTAGAAGCATATGGGTGAAGGGATTAGAGGTAGCCACATGGGTCTGCGTTTAATTTAAAAGATAAGGCCACCAAGGCAGCCTCCTGATTATGGGCCTCATTATGAGCAATGAAAACTGTGCATTTATGTTATATTAACAAGCATCACCTTCATTTACCCAAAAAAAAAAAACAAGCATCACCTTCAATTTACATTTTCCAGTTGTGTTTTGGTGCTTGCTTGGTTTGATTTGAATAATTTTTAGGTTTTTTTTTTTTTCTTCTTCTAGCTCCTCCAAATTTTTATTTTTTCTACAATTGGTTAACCCACCATGCATAACATATGGTAGATTCTGATTTTGTTTCCATAATTTATGTCTGGTTAATTTGCTATGCATGTTTCTCAAAAGTGGACATGTGCCTAATTGGGTTTTGATTGGATTAACTTAGGATGGTGAGACTGATGGGTGATAATTCTCCATGGTCCCCACTTTCCAATTTGCAAATGACATGAATGACCCATGAGTTTACATTTCGAAGTTTTTGTTTTGTCCAAATATAATAATGCTTTTGCTAAAGATATATATATATATATAAAATAATGTATCCCATTATTAAATTATAAGCTCCTGTCCTCAGAGTAGCTACCAAACACTAGAAATTTTTTATATTTATTTATGCTACTCATAGTTGTACTATCAATTTGTCTACAATTTGTGGGGGCAATGTTCTCTCGATTTCAAAACTTTAAAACTCTCTCTCTCTCCCTCAAACTGTCTCAATTTCTATCTGTCTCCGTCTATCAGAGTGATTGCAAGTGTTGCTATGTAAGCCACTTGATTGAATAGAGAATGACGGGCATGAATGGATCACAGCTCTCCATTCGTGCGTGGTGTCACATGCAACATATTGCTTGCATGTGGTAGCAATCAGTATACCAAAAGAGTATTTTGGACTGGTTGAAAAGAGCCAAAATTCATTGTGATTCAAGTCAACCACGCAGTCCTTGGTTAGATATAGACATATTATCTTACTACTACGTCAAATGATTCATGAAGTTGGGATTTTGTTATGTGTGAATGCAAACATTGAAAATCTAGTCCACACAGTGAAAGAATACAATACAAAGCAGGTTAAAATTTAGAGCTTCTCTCTGTAATATAAAATGATGAATTGGTGATGATTTTTAAAAAGGGGAATGGAAATAAAAATTGAATTAAAAAAATAAAAAGATTGTGACAAAAGTACAGGCATTATGACACTACCAAAGAAGCACGTTACAAAAATACACAAAACTAACAACCAATAAAGTAAAATAACTTGGCCCATTAACAAAAAGTATGAAAACTCAATCAAAAACTTTAGGTGCAATGATTGATAATTGAAACTGCACATGAAGGTTTACATGTTGAATTATTTTTCAGAACATGTACAAATGGGCTGGAAGAATGTCGCTGGATTAGCATTTAACGGTGGACTAATTATCAAAGTTATTAGGAAGAGAATGGTAAAAAATAAAAAAGAGTTGAATATAGAATGAACAAAACATATTTTCATTAAAAAAAAATTATTTAATTAACAGATGCATTAGATTAAAAACATGAAAAGACAGCCACAATCTAAAAACTAGTCAAGTAATAATTGGCATTGCCATAGACAATAATTGTTTGTGTCCTCAAGAATGTTAGTCAAAACTATGACATACCCTCTTTTCAACCAAGCATGCCAAACCTAGCTAGAGAAGTCAGGCTTAAAAACTCTTTTTTTTGGTGAATAAGTTTAAAAATTAAAACTCATTATCTTGGAGATGGGAATCCTGGTATCCATTATTGATAACGACAATGGTTTTATTTGTTGTCAAATCAGAAGTTGTCCTACTTTTCAATTGCAGCATCAAATTGAGTAATACTATGTCGCACATTTATGGTATATATATTTAGCATAAAATAAAGTTTATGCTCAATAAATATTCACAGCAGGGACATTTTAAGTTCACCATAATTATGGTGAATTTCCTTTTATATCACTTTCATATAGTTTCGATCTCATTGATTATATAAAATTTGGTTCAATTTAATTATACATACTTGGGAGTGTATTTATGCTAAATTTTAGTCCTATTTGGGACAATAATAAGTTGACTTGTAACAATAAAAAAATAAAACAAGATAATATATTGTGTAATAATAATTGTTTTAGTTAAATCGTAGAAACCCACAGGAATGGCTTGACCAATCCACAAAAAAGTGAAAAAAGAAAAAAAGAAAAAAATGCGAATACAGAAGCCGAAAACACAGTGGTTTTTTCTTCTTTCTTTTTTTTTTTTTTTTTCTGAAACCTCACAGCAATAAAAGGGGGGGCCATGGAGCCTACCAGTCATACCTCATCAGATCCGTTCATTGGGCCCCATTTTCTCCTTCTCCAATGGTGTTCCTTTGCCCTCAGACCAAATTCTCAGTCTCTCAGACAGACAGTGACTTTTAGGGAAAGAGAGATAGAGCTCAAAGAGTGGGATAGAAGGTGGGTCTTCAGTTTTGTAAGACAGAAAGGAGTGTGTTCAAGAGCCCAAGGATCTGAGACCTCTCAGAGTATATATATTTTCTTTCCTGTGAAGGTAAGCTATTTTTAGCATTCATTCAATTTCAACCAAGTCTTCACATTTGTCTGAAGATCTTTTTTTCTTTTTCTCTTTCTCAAATCCATCTCAAAATGGTAGCATTTAATTCTCCTCAGTTCAATTGGATACTGATACCAGTGTCTCTCTCTGAAAATCCAAACTTTGGCTTAAAGATAGAAACTTTTTGGTGTTTTAAGTAAATATTCTATTGTATTTACTTGCTATCAAATTCATTTTCTTCTCTTTTTGCAGGGTTGGTTAACTTCGTTTTTGCCGATTGTACATAGGCTTAAACAGTTTGGTGCCTGAAATTTGAACTGTATTAGTCCTTTAATTCAGTTTAAGGAGCTAGGTTGTTTGACTTGAAGCTTAAAGATGGATTTTGAGAAACCGTGTTTCAGATTGGAAGCCTAGTAAGTATTCAGATCTGAATTGTAAATAAAATGCTATTCTATTCTACTCATGTACTATTCTATTCTGTTTATTTGAGAAGTGGGTTCTATTCTTAGCTTACTTTAGAGGTCCATTAGATCTGTAATGCCTCAAAGTTTCATACTTTCTGAAGTCCTAATTTCATTGTTCAATCATAGAAGCGAGTCTCTTTGTATTTAGATGAATGGTATTTTTCAATTCGGTTATTGGTATTAGAGTACTGCTTATCTTGTGTACCTGTTTCCATATACTGTGGGCTGTATAGTTGCATTTATAGTTGCATTAATAGCTGTAAATGCTTATCTTTACTCACACTTATCTATAGCTGGTAACTGTCACTTCAGAGTGTATACATGTAGTGGTTTTACTCGTTAATGAAAAGTGGGCCTTTTTCCATCTCTGCACTCTTCTTTAATTGGATCGCAGAGGCTTATATTTGAGACATTGTGCATTGCCATTGTTTCTTCAACGTACTGTAGGCATTGATTTTATACTCTTAGGATTGGTTTTTGGCTTCTATTCATTAGATGCTTTGCGGCTTCTGTTTCTTACCATTCAAAAATATGTAGTTTTCCCTCACTGATGCCGAAATCCGTGGAGTTTTGTGTATTATGTTTGAGAATCTGCAAGGCATGTTTATGGGCTGGCTAATTCTCGTCCTAAGTTGTTTGTAGAGTAAATTTTATATTTTTCTTTAATTTCCCATGGGGTTACGTAGACTGGCCCTCCTGTCTTTTTATGCACTATTATTACTAGGATGTATATCTTTGTCTTTACTTAATTATTGGAAGCAATTATATGCATAGGTCATTTAATGTTACTAGTACTTTTAAGTTCTTTCTTCTATATTGCGAAGTTATGCCACTTACTAAAACCACATTTTCCATTTCAGGGTGGCTCTACATAGTTCAAGTGCATGCACAGGATTTGATATCTTGTGGAAGTTGGAAATATTTTGAAAGATGGATCATGGAGAAGACAGCTGCAGGTTTGGTTCCTTACCAACCACCACTTTAAGGAATATGTCATCATCGTCTTCAGCATTCTTTTCAGCAAATCAATCACCCTTCTTCTCTCCGAGATCGCCATCATGCCAATTATCTGAATCAACGAGGTCTGACGCTCAATGCGACAGCATTCCTTTAAGTGTTGAGCCCCTTAGTTCGAGTTCTGGAATTTTGCACCCTGAATCTCTAGCAAATGTAAGATGCACAATATCAGACATGTCACCTGCTCCAGCCACTTGTATTTCCAGCAATTTTCAGAAGTTTGATCGTGTATCTTCCTCAACTGGCATCTCTAACAGCGCCCAATCGAGTTACAGCAATGCTAATGGCACTGGGTTTTCTGGGCACAAAGAAAGACAGAAAAAGTATGGGAAGCACTATGGAGGCTCATTTATACCTGGTCCGCTTTCACTTTCCTCTTACAGAATGAGGAGCTGTGATGTATTCATAGGCTTACATGGGCGCAAACCTTCTTTGCTGAGGTTTGCTAACTGGTTACGTGCTGAGTTGGAGGTTCAAGGGATAAGTTGCTTTATATCTGATAGAGCTCGATGTCGGAACTCCCGTAAACATGGAGTTGTTGAAAGGGCTATGGACATTTCTTCATTTGGGGTTGTCATTCTCACAAGGAAGTCATTGCGAAACCCATATACCATTGAGGAGCTGCGATTTTTTTCAGGCGAGAAGAACTTGGTTCCGATATTCTTTGATCTGAATCCTGGTGATTGCCTTGTCAGGGATATAGTTGAGAAGAGAGGAGAGCTGTGGGAAAAACATGGAGGAGAGTTATGGCTTTGTTATGGAGGGTTAGAGAAAGAGTGGAAAGAAGCTGTTCATGGCCTTTATCGGGTTGATGAGTGGAAACTTGAAGCTCAGGATGGTAACTGGAGAGATTGTATATTTAGGGCTGTCACATTGTTAGCAATGAGATTAGGGAGGAGAAGTGTTGTAGAACGGTTGACCAAGTGGAAAGGGAAGACGGAGAAAGAGGAATTCCCTTTCTCTCGAAATGAGAATTTCATTGGTAGGAAGAAAGAACTATCTGAGCTGGAATTTATACTTTTTGGCGATGTAACTGGAGATTCAGAAAGAGATTATTTTGAGCTCAAGGCTAAACCAAGGCGAAAGAGCTTGTCAATTGGGTGGGGTAAGAACAGTGCATTTGAGGAGAAGCAATGGCAGTTTGAGACTGGCAGCAGGAAGGGAAAAGAGCCAGTTGTATGGAAGGAGTCAGAAAAGGAGATTGAGATGCAAAGCACAGAACTTCCTCACAGACAACATCAGCCAAGGCCAAAAATTGGCGGGAGGTATGCAAGAAGAAAAAAGTCAGCAAAGATTTTGTATGGGAAGGGAATTGCTTGTGTGTCTGGAGAATCGGGAATTGGCAAGACAGAGCTTCTTCTGGAATTTGCTTACAGATATCAGCAGAGGTACAAGATGGTCTTATGGGTAGGAGGGGAAAGCAGGTATATTAGGCAGAACTATCTTAATCTGTGGTCATTTTTAGAAGTTGATGTGGGACTTGAGAACTTCTCCAAGAAAAGCAAGATTAAAAATTTTGAAGAGCAAGAAGATGCTGCCATTTCTAGAATACGCAAAGAGCTTATGAGAAATATACCTTTTTTGGTGATAATTGATAACTTAGAGAGTGAAAAGGATTGGTGGGATCACAAACTTGTTATGGATCTTCTTCCTCGTTTTGGTGGAGAAACCCACATAATAATATCAACCCGCCTGCCTCGTGTGTTGAATTTGGAACCTTTGAAACTCTCATACTTATCTGGGGTTGAAGCAATGTCACTGATGCAGGGAAGTGTAAAAGATAATTCAGTTGCAGAAGTTGATGCTCTCAGGGCTATTGAGGAGAAATTGGGAAGGTCAACATTGGGGCTTGCAATTGTTGGTGCAATATTGTCTGAGCTTCCTATAACTCCAAGTAGGCTATTGGAGACCACCAACAGAATGCCCTTGAAGGAGTTGACATGGAGCGGTAAGGAAGCTCATTCATTGAGGCGGAACACTTTCCTTTTGCAACTCTTTGAGGTGTGTTTCTCAATATTTGATCATGCAGATGGTCCAAGGAGCTTGGCAACCAGAATGGTCCTGGCAAGCGGTTGGTTTGCACCATCTGCAATTCCTGTTCCCCTGTTAGCGCTAGCTGCTCATAAGATTCCCGAAGAGCATAAAAGAACCCGTTTGATAAAAAAATTGTTGCATTCTTTAACCTGTGGGCTCGCTTCATCATACACCAAGAGATCAGAAGCAGAAGCATCTTCCATGCTGTTGAGGTTCAATATTGCTAGAAGCAGCGCCAAGCAAGGCTATGTATATGTCAACGAGCTCATCAAGCTTTATGCTCGCAAGAGAGGACCGATTGGAATCCCAGAAGCCATGGTTCAAGCTGTCATCGGCCGGGGATCGATAATTCAGCATTCAGAACATATATGGGCTGCATTTTTCTTGTTATTTGGATTTAGTCACGACCCTGTGATTGTTGAGCTGAAGGTGCCAGATTTGTTATACCTGGTCAAGGAAGTGGTGTTGCCTCTTTCAATCCGAACGTTCATTACATTCTCTCGATGCAGTGCTGCCCTGGAACTCTTGCGGCTGTGTACCAATGCGTTGGAAGAGGCAGACCAAGCGTTTGTGACCCCTGTTGAGAATTTGTTGGACAAGTCACTCTGTTGGAGGCCAATCCAGACTAACGCTCAGTTAAATCCTTGCCTTTGGCAGGAGCTGGCACTATCAAGAGCCACAGTTTTAGAAACCAGGGCCAAGCTAATGATAAGAGGGGGACAGTTTGACATAGGAGATGATCTAATTAGGAAGGCTGTTTTTATTAGAACTTCTATTTGTGGTGATCATCATCCAGATACCATATCTGCTCGTGAAACTCTTAGCAAACTCACAAGGCTTCTTGCGAATGTTCAAATTCATACTTCTTTATAGATTCTATATTTTCTACATCTTGTAAGCCAAAATCTTACTCTCTTATAGAATTCATACAAACAGTCTCAAATAAATGCTTATTCGTACACCACTCGGGGGGACTTTCCATACCATTTCCTTTTTCTTTGGAAGAGATTCTCCTGCATATCAAAATTCAACTCCTCTGTCATATTTATTGAATAATATTTATAGGCTTCATATTGACTATATATTTTTCTCATTTACGCTTCTTTGCATGCACTCAGTCATTTACGCTTCTTTGCATGCACTCAGTCCACTGTTTCTTTGTATAGACTATAGAACGTGTTGATGGTTAATCAGTCTCCAATTCTGCAACTAACACTTGAACAGTAGGTAAAGACCAGCTTCATTGTGACTGTATTCAAACAGTTGAGTAATAATAACCAAGGTATAGTACCACATAGTGAATATATATATATATATATGTGTGTGTGTGTATAGTTTCATTTAATTTGTGTCTTATAGTTAGAAGTAAAATGAAGCAATTAATAAGGGGTGGGCAATGCACGTAAAATAAGGCGGGAGCGGCGGTGTTATGATTGGACTGGAGGAAAGATGTGAAGGTGATAGTTGGGCGGCAAACTCGTCAGCTTTTGTAATGATTGCACTTGTCTTTGTGGGGCCCACTCACAAGTAAAAGCTAAAGGGCCAAGAATGAATAGATCTTTCGAGTTCAGTTTTAACCGAGTGATGTGACGGGATAAAAGTTAAAAACTAAAAGGGCATACCACTCACGTGCCCCCACGCAGGATCGAACTACGGACCTCCAGTTTACAAGACTGGCGCTCTACCACTGAGCTATAAGGGCTCTCCTGACATGTCTCATTCATCATTTTTCTTCAATAAAACAGACATCAAAAGCAACACTTCCACAGCTTTTTTTTTTTTATGCCGACCTTTTAATCACTATCATTTTTTTGTTTTGTTTTTATTATTATTTGATAAGTTCTTTTTCCCTTTTCTTTTGAAAAAAATAATTATAATAATGTGAGCTTTTAAGATTTGTGACAAGATTACACTTTTTATTTTATGAACAAATCTTTGAAAACTACATTTTCAAGCAAAAAAAAAGGGAAAAATCTTTGAAACCACAGGAATATTACCAACTCACAAACAAATAAGGCTCGAGAGTCAAGCTTGAAGATACAAGAAATGACGTACCATTTGTGCAAGTAAATGAAGAGTGCAAATAGGCAGTAATTTATTTATTTTAGTTCCAACGTTTAATGAACTATTTCAAGCACTAAATCATAGTCGATAATTTACACAACCACCATGGAAAATAAAAGGCAGGAGTTTTCTTGGATTTCATTTTCCAGGAGCATAATATCATGTACAGACACACATAAGAGAAAAGGCCAAGCATTTTTTCAACTAAGGATCAGCTTTGCCGGCGACCTCATCGCTGGATGCATATTCATCTTCACTCAGCTCCTCGTCACTAGATTCTTCCTCTTGAGCAGTCCCTATGTCTTCTGGCTTGGCATGTTTCTCACAGTATTCTGTATATTGAATGCAAATTTACAAACAAATATCCTATACAGCTTCAGAGAAATTTATCAAACTATGTCATAATGAAATTCCAAACAAAACAATTCATAATGAATATGGTTTTCATCTATAAGAAGTTCAGAGGCAGCTCATTGCATAATAGCCCCTTCAGTCAAAGAAATCATACTCCAATACTATGTTTTGGACCTGCCAGCTACTCATCCTTAATTTGAATGACTAATTTTTTTTTTCTTCTGTAAATTTGCTTTTTCTAAACTTTTAATTTAAAAGTAATGTTCATAACCCTTATTACAATAGTCAGATTTCAAGTTAATACTTCAGATTCATAATATGCTTCAACTTGAATGGTTTTTAGCTGAATAATCAGATCAAGAAAACACAAAAATTTAAGCTCTGATAACTATAATTTGAAAATCCAAAGCTGTGACTGGTCAAGATATCAGCAAATACATTTGAGCTTTAGTAATATATTAGAGCATTGGGTGATTGCATCCTTTCACAAATTTCTTCTACTCTAATAAGTAGCAAGTGTAACTTTGAATAGTCCAATAATAGATTGACCTGAATTAAAACATATCCCTAATATTGTCTATTTATATTTCTTCATATTTAAAATATGCAAAGAGGTGAAGAACTTTTCAAAAGCACATAAGTATACCGAGAAATATAAACTCCTGGACCTTTTAAGTCTAAATAAGAGATAACCCTTTTGACGGACAACTGTCCACTTAAACCAAAGGAAATGCTAGGACCAAAAGCTAATCCAAATATCAGATACTTTCTCCTGATAGCTGTGGATCATTTATGATATAGGCTTTCTTTTATACAACCACTGAGTTAGGAAAATAAATTCCTATTACTCATGAAATTGAGACTAGATGAAGAACCAGAAAAAAAAGGATGTCTCTTGCATATTACCCGAGAAGATAACAGTTATGTGCTTAGACAGCCAAAAACATGAAAGCTTGTTACCTTTCACTCTTTGTTCATAAGCAGTACGATCACGCATCATCAGAGCAGCAGCCTCTCCATTCAAGGGATCAGATGGGTTTGGATACAAGAGGAGTTGAGGAAGAAACACTTCAAATACATTGACCAGGTCTGAAAAGAAATTTAAAATGAAAAGGATTAGCCTTTAATTTCCGAAGATAGCAGCACTACAATAGAGCAAGAAAGGAAAAAAAACAGAAGCGATATATCATAAGGCCTATTCCTAAATCATAGAAGGTTTACATATATAAGGAAAGCAACGAATTTTCCTACCAAACATGGGGCTCCATGTCTGGTTGATGACATCTAAACAAACCGAGCCAGACCTGGAAACACCAAATTAGTCAGACTTCAATATCTTCTTCACAGTGGATTCATATATTACAAATTATTAGAATTGAAAACCAAAATATCACTGAAACAAGCCAAAATGCCAAGTCTTCAACATCTGCCAACTCACATTTCATCAACATTTGGGTGGTAGATTTTGTTGATAAACCCAATAGATGGAGATTTATAAGGATAGGCATCAGGCAGCTCCACCCTTATCCTCCATACACCTCCCTGATAAGGACCTGACATATTCCATTACCAAATAAGAAAAGAAAGAAACTTTATTCCAAATATTAGTCATCCATAAGCATAAGTATTGAGACCTCCATTTAGAACAACTGGTGACCAACAAGCTTGGCACCCATTTGTGAAAGAGTAGGCAGAGAACAAAGTAAATAAACTTTCTACTAAGTCAAATTTCAAACTAGATTGAATAACATAGATACTTGAAAATCAAATTTCAAACGATATTGAAAGATTAGCATAGATACTTGAGCATATCTCAATAATTAAAATGAGTCAAGTTAGAATCAATACCCACCACTTAATTTATATCTCCAAAAAACTTAAAAGGTTCAGTTCAATACCATAAAAAGTGACATAATTCATCGAACGGCATATGTCAAGCATATATGCCTAAGCAAACCAGGGGTAAATCTAAAACTCAAAGCAGTTTAACATGGTAAGCAATAAAGGATATAGATTCAGCATAATAAACAAGAAAACCCACAAAGCAAACATCAAATTAGCTCCAGTTTAAACAAAGATACACATAGATCATAAGAAAATGGTAGAATCAGATATGGGTAAAGATGATTTACTGTCTTTAGGCCCATGAAAATCGACATAGAACTCTTGCATGCCATCATTGATCATCTCCACCTTATAATCACTCATCATCCTTAGCATATACCAATCAAAAAAAGAAGGAAAACAGAAGTAAATAACTGAAGATAAAATTAAACAAGTAAATAATTAAATAAATTTCAATTTAATTTGGAAAAATATACAGTTTCATCAAATCCATCTCTCGGCGCTTGCTTGGCGAAGACATTTTCCTTTGCCTTTTTTTTTTTTTTTTTAAAGAAAAACTCTTTTTGTGTGTGGTGAGGGAAAGGGATTCGGTGAGAGGCTGGGACAGACAAAAGAAGGAAGAGATTGGAGTTTTCTTCAGACACAGAGACGCAGAAGCGGTTCAGACATGTGTGAGCGAAAAGTGGTCTATTTATATGACCCCCGCGGAGTCCGGTTATCTGCGCGGTAAATTTCTCAAGTTTACTATTGGATTTCCACAGCCGTAAATTCTCATAAATTACTGCCCATATCTAGCCAGAAAAAAGACCCTCAATTCATATATACTTTATGAATATAAACAACCTTTTATATATAACCCATTTTCAATTTTATGAAATTGAGTGTTATTTATGTTTTAACGGAAAAATTAGTTAAGGCCTTACACTTATTTAAAAGGGATAATTTAAATATTTCTGAAAATTTTAAAACAGAAAAAAGGTTTAAATTTTAGAACATGATGTGGTATCAGTTAAAACATTCTCAAAATTTATAAGATTAGAAATTATGTATCTGAATTGAATGTCATTTGAATATATATAAGGGTGGAAGAATATTTTAATTTCCGTGTCTTATGCCTCACACTCTATTATTTCCATTTTCATATAGTTGACGAGGATATAAGAATGCAAGTGGTTATGGTCACTTGTGTAGGGTGAGTGAGAGTGTATTGTAGAATGTGACGGTTTAGCTTCCTATATTTCTGCATGGTTTAGCTTCCTATGTTTTTGTATGGTGAAAGCATATTGAAAGACTTTATCATTGAGGCTGTTATTGGGTCTAAGAGTTATGAGTTTTTAAAATATTGTATTTTTTTTTTTTTTGGTAGAATTAAAGTATTGGACTTAAGTTACTGAGCCTTATAATTAAATTTAAATAATTAAAACCTTATAACAAATTATGTTAGTTTAAAAGTTTAGCTTAAATAATTAAAATTACAAGAAATCTTATACTTCCAAAAGATTAAGAATTTTATAAAAATCTTCGTTTTCAAGTATAAATATGAATTATTATAAGTTTAGGTTTAGGCCTTGTATTGAAGCTTGCACAATTTAATACCTAATGTTTTCAATAAAGGAATGAATCAAGCAGCTAAATTTGATTTCTCTAATGGGGTTGATTGACTTTACATGTTTTTTTTTTTTTTTTTGAATTACAAAATATTGTTAGATATTTTTTCAAGTTTTTTTATAAGTAGTTGAACTTATAGACTATATTATTATATTATAAATAGCTCTCTCATCCCTAGATTAATAGTAATTATTCCACAAAATTTGATGCCGAGGTTTGTGAAAGACTAGCTGTCCATTTAATTTTCTAAAGCAACAAAAAGAGCAATTATGGCCATATACGAATTGATGATAAAGGTAGTTCAGCAATTGATAGAATGGCCACCAGAATAAAATGGGCTGTGTATCAATAAATGCTGTAACACAAACAAGGCAGGTAGAAGCATTAAGTAAAAGCACAAATCATGAGGTGGATGAACTTTGGAAGGAAGATGAGGTAATATATAGACTACGAATGGTAATTGATCAAGGATAGTATTAATTAGCACTTGGGGATGTGGCTAACGAAGGAAGTTTATCTTCATCACACTCGCCAGAGTTGTGTTCAGTCTTGAGTTATCGCTTCGTGTCTTCCTTTACTTGAATTGTCAGTGGAGGACTGTTAAAAATAGCCACCGCTTTAGACTCTTACAGGATTGTAAAACTGAAGTAGTAAGAAGGCTCTACCTACTAAAAGAATTCTGAGCTGATGAGATTCACATCGAGACCATTTTTATTATAAAAAAAAGGATAGTATTAATTACACCAAAAGCAAATAAATACTGCGATGGGAATAATTAGTTGAACAACAAACACATCAATTTATGGAATTTATATATTTGGTTAACATGGTTATAGGTGAAACTATAATCATTAATAATAAAGAAAAGAAAAATCACAATAATTTTTTGTTGAAAATATTAAGAACAATTGAGAGGTCGGTGCTGACCACACACACTGAGCTGTTGTATTGGCCATTGTTTGGTTTATCCATGTAGTAATTTAGTTTAGCTTTGAGTTCTTTATTGAATTTCCATGGTTAATAAACACAAGGGTCTATTTCAATAATTGATTTTATGCATATATTATGATCGATTTTATACTAGGAAGAGTAGGGCAAGAATCCTAACATAATAATTATCATTGCAACAAATTTGTTCAAGTTCAATTCATATTTATGGCTGCTATTTTTTTTTTTTTTTAATAATTTAGTAAGCTCATACTTGCCTATAAAGCTACAACTTGGAAAACAAATCCTTAGAAATATGTTAATGGAGTAATAAAGCTCATACTTGCATACAAAGCTACAACTTTGAGAAAACAAACGCTTGACATATGAGGTATTCGGAAACAGAGTGCCCTAGCTAAAGAAAAAAAACTGCAGCTTGAACCATAGCCCGTCTCTCTTCATCTTACAAAACAAGCACTACAGGGTATATTCAAAGTGATGAAAGACACTGTATTAGACACGATACTCACAATGCAGCATGCAGCTATCGAAATCAGCTGCAATAGCTCGCTAAAGACAAAAACATAAAACACTTGCTCAGCATCAACTCTTGGCATGCTTCCATCGCTTTGGGCACAACCCTCAAAAATGCATCATTCAAGATAGTGATGAACATATCACATTGAACATGGAGGAGTAGAAGTTTATAGACATCAGACCTAGGAGAAAGTTTGAGAGACTGCAGTGGTTCAAATCCCATATACCGTTTAACTCTTACAGTAGCTATGTCAGTTCCAAATCGATACACTGCTTATTTTTGGGACAAGAGAGGTATTCGTAGCTTGAAACCTTGAGTGCATCAAGCCCATAACCCTCACTTAAAGATCCTACTTCTGTTTCGTCATCATCACTATCAATATCTTTTGGAGTCGCACGGTTTTGATAACTCCTGCGCTGGATAAGGAATACATTGAAGTAATAACTCACCAGGTTTTCCCTTGTCTTCATTGGAAACCACTTAAATACTTCGTTATTGTGGGAGTGAATAGCTGATCTTACCATATCCTTAAATCTCTTTTCCTCTTCAGCAGTCCACTGAAGCGAAACTTCTTCACCCATACGATCAAATCTCCATTGATAAAATACTGAACCAAGTTGGAGTTTCAGTTTCATCCTCGCCTCGGCAATGTGAAATCTGACACATGGAACAGAACCTGGACATGAACAGCCACATAAATCTGGTCTTCCCTGGCCGATAGAATCTCTTTCAATTGTGGATTTGTGCTCTCCGCAGTCCATTGGCCATACCCGCGTGCCTAGCCATTTCGGATCACTCTCAGAAACCACACCAGTCCATTCAGGGACATCAGCTTGAAAGAGAGGCCCCACAGAAACCTGCCCTTGAAGGGCCTCATCCGCTGGTGGGCTAATTTCTATATCTGGAGCTGACAAATATACTTCCTCAGGTGTTTGCTCCTTCAAGTCCTTCTCCAACTCTAACTTGCGAGGACTCATTAATGTATGTTGACTAGCTGAACATGAATTACAACAAGAGCACACACGAGATGAATTAGGAACCCTTCCACTGCATCTTAACCTCTCTGCAGAATGGTGATTGATATTATCCTCGTACATTGATGGATGCATCTTTAGCTTCTTCTGCAAGTTTAGACCATGATCTGCTTTATGAAATTGGCAACTAATGTAATTTCATATGCTAATAAGTAGAGTTCAATAAAAGTTAACAACCATGGATTTGAGGCATCAATAATGTGAAACTACATCTATCTAAGGTCCTATATACTCTTTTGAGTTGATTTCTTATTTTGGGGGAGGGGCATTAGGTGAATCACCAATGCATCTTCTATGACAAATTTTCTTCCTTTTTCTTATTTCCACCAATGAAAGAGCAAGATCTAAAATCAAAATCAAACAACTATTAAAAGGCATGACTTTACCTAAGACATGAAAGCTCAAATTCATTATGTAAAACTCAAAAAAACTTTTAAGCAGCCTAGATTTGTGTAAACCTTCATCCACTTTCAAAATCTAAAGTGGCAAATGAAGGAATCAAATTAGTTAGGCACTAATAAATTAGGTTAAACTGTTGTGATGACAGCAAAAAATTATTCAGTATAAGCGTGCCATCTCTCTCTCTCACATATCCATTGAGACCAGAGGTAGTGATTTGAACAGAAATTTTGCTGATGAGATTTCTAATGAGATTTTGAACTCACATATTTGCAAATACAAAAAACTGTAAAAGACTTGCACTCAAATCACAAATTCCCCTCTACTGATTCAATGAAGAGGATGATATCCTATACTGGATCTCAATTTCTTTCATGGTCTACATAAGGTTGCAATTCTCATTATTACGTTGATTTAACTGGATCCAGTGAGAAAATCAAGTAACAAATTAAGTTTAGTATAATAGATTTAGAAAGCAAGGAAGAACAGCAATATTTCTTTCACGGTCTACATAATAGGGTTGCAATTCTTATTATGACGTTGATTTAACTGGATCAAGTGAGAAAATCAAGCAACAAATTGAGTTTAGTAAAATAGATTTAGACAGCAAGGAAGAACAGCAATATACATTTCTATATGTTATCACGTGAAATTAACAACGTGGTTGCAGTATGGCATTGAAAACAAATATATGTGGAGAAACACCAAAGACATGTAAATCTTACCTGCAAGGGAGATTCTTCAGTGTTTGAATTGATATGCCTTCTAAGCAATAATGCATTCCTTACCCTGATTGCCTGGATCCATAACTCATTGCCCTGATGCTCCTTCCACTTAGATGGTTTTGGTATAGTCCCAACTGAAGGATCAAGTGGATGCTTTGCTATCTGGACCAGCCACTTAAGCATTCCTGAAAATGATTCTCGCTTTCTCTTCCACTCTTTACCTTTCTTATTGACATTTAAGTTCAATTTCTGGAGACCTTCATAATTGTCGTGTTTAAACTTTTCATCATTATCGGAATGGCATTTTCCAAAACCTGAATATGCATCTCTGGTGTCCCATAAACATAATTCGGTCTTTTCAATACTGTCAGATTCCAAATGAACAAATCTACCATCTTTTTCCTTCCTATCTGACCCATCTGACAACAAGCCTCTAAACTCTGTCTCTAACTCCAGTGACAGGAACTGAAAATTTTCATCATATCCAGACTGTCCATTTCCCAAGCCCCTAACTCTACACCTTTCCCAAAACCATTTATCCAACTCATTCAAATACTTGAAGTAAATCAATTTCACAGCAGCAGTAGCACCACCACTCGAACCTGATTCCTTGGCCACAAAAGCCCACAGTCGTTTCTTCGAAACCCGATCATAACCTCCTATATCTCTTACTATCCGAAACAATTTGAACAAATCTACCTCCTTCTCATCACCAAGCATTGGCGGGACCGGCCTAAGTATACCAGGTTCCGCAATTTCTTTGAGGAAAAGCGACAGAACCTGATCAAAATAGTATCTTTGTCTAACATTATAATAATAAGATTCATCATCATCAACACCATCTTCCACAGAATTACGAGAACTATGAAGGGTAACACCATTATTCTGATAAGCACCAACATTTTCACCGCAATCTAAGACAGACCCATTTGTTACAATCGACCATGCTGCCATTAACTTAGAATTCCCTCTTGAAAAAACAAAAGCCAAGTTCTTTTTTTTTCTCTGAAAGATTGATAATAGAAGAAACTAATGGGAAAGCTAAAAGGTAATGATTAATTAACCAAGAGGGTAGAAGCTGGGGGGTTGTGTGACTGACCCATTGCCCAGTTTTACCAGAACGATAAATTTTGTTACCTCATTTCATTTCTGGGTCTTTGAGACTTCTTTGCTTCAATAGCTTCGATATGCCGGCAAATATAATCAAGAGGGTTACAAAGATGAGAAGGAGACAAGGATGCGAGCTGGGACAGCAGATCCATAAAAAAGAAAACTAGTTGGAGCTTACAAATTCTTCAAAAGATTAGAGGGAGCCAGCAAAATTTTGGAACTAAATATTTAGGACATCAGATCATCGGTAGAGACAACAATCTTATAAATTTTGAGGATTTATAAAATTAAGGTTGAAATAAATGGAACACGTCCCCATAAATAAACAGTTTTTATTTTTATTTTTTTAGCAAAAGGGTAAATAAATAGATTAGCAAAAAAAAAAGAAAAAAGAACTCGCTAAAGTAAAGAAAGAATGCAAAACAACCCATAATGGCATGGCATACTTGATTCCGCAATATATTGTTATTGATAAATTGGTGATAGAGAGTGGGTTAAATATGGGGTTAGGGAGATAAATAAGAATTTACCATTTTAGTCATCTAATATATATATATATATATATATATATCCACTTTCAATTTGTATACTTTTAATTAAATGCGCTAAAAAATTTATTTCTAATTATTAATGGCAGAAGTAGATATTTTTGTGCCTCAAATGGAATGGCGATGAGCTTATTTTTTCGATTTGTAAATTTTAAATTCGAGTCTTCTCAATTATGAGAATTAATTTTTATTTTTAATACGCTGAATTAAATTTTAAATTAAATATAATAGTGAGACTAAATTGTAAAAAAATAATATATTTAAATTTTGAATTTGAATCTTCTTTGAGAGTCTACTTTTATTTTAAAATAGCTGAATTAAATTTTAAATTAAATGTAATAATGAGACCTATGTTGTCGCAAAGTGATAATCTACTTTTTTTTTTTTTTTTCATAAAATATTAAAATATAATAGAATGCAAATTGTGCAACTTTTGACAATTTGAATATTAAAAATCTACATGTAGACAAATGTAATTGATTGACCAAGGCTCGAATTAATTTTAATTTACACAAGAAAATAAAATGTATGCAGTTTTATATCCGGATATATTTATCCAAAAATCCAAAAAGCTATGTTTGGAGTTCGATTTATCCATTTGGACACCCAACTTTTCCATATTAAGGGAACGTATCACTGTAATGAATTTATGCCCACGAGTTCAGACACTTTAATCATAATAATTTTTTAATTGGATTTCGTCGTTTTTAAATACATTCTTTCCAAGTTTTAAAGCCTTAATAAAAGCTTGGAAGGGAGATTTTATGAACTTAAGGTTGATTTTATTTTAAACCAAGGCTGATTTTATTTTAAGTGATGAATAGTTAAGTATACTACATTCAAACTCTATTCTACATTCTACAGGAAATTTTATGCAGTTATTTCAATTTTGGTCACTCTTCCCAACAAGAAATTTTTTAATTGCAGATTATGTAACTATTTTTTTGGGTACAAAATAAAATTATATGATTAGATGTTACATTTTACTGTAAAACTATATAAGTATAAAATTATACAGAATCTGTTTACTAAACAATTATGCGAAATTATAAACTTCTATTGCAAGAGTATAAATTTTATAACAAATCGATATTTTCGTAAGGGCCAAAAACCAGAGATAAGAATTTATCAGGCGCATTCAAATACAAAAGCCCTTAAAAATCGAATATACCAACAATATCGGTGCCAAAAATCAAACCTATTTACAAGAATAATCTGAAATACAGCATGAAAATTTTAATCATCCATCTTCCACTACACAGATCAAAATCCCCCACCAGTAAAGAACCCACGCAACTATATGTCATTTACAAGACCAAAGATATAGCAAAAAGCAATTGCTCAAAAAAATCCAAGCAGACTCACATGAAAGCTATACTCAGAAAGAGAAAGATAAAGAGAGAGAGGAAGTTTTTTACCCACTAACTTTTGTGTTTGTACAACAAATATTCCACTTTGGACGGTCAATGTAACTAATATCCCAATGCATTGAAAACAGACAAGGGACCTTTAGAGTGGCTTGCCTTTCTAAATTTCTTCTTCCCCATCAACACCACAATAAAACCAACCTCCTTTATCCTCCTCATTTGCTTTGCTTCGAGCTCAAAGCTAATGAATGCGTAACATGCATGAATCCAGAAACAAAACCAAAACAACAGCCATATATGTGGCTGCAATGTACCCCAACAGTGGACACAAAAGAAACTGAAAACTCTGGATGTGGAATCCCTTCTGAATTATGCTTAACAGCATACAAAAAGACACAAATTGCAGATTTCTAATCAATAGGTGGGTCGAATATCATTTCCTGCGTCAGAAGAAAAACAAAGCCCTCTTAATCATATTATGCATCCAACTAGATTATATATCTTCTCATCCAAATACAGTTTAGAAGAATATGTTAATCAAGAGGTAAACCTGATCGCACACAGGACAGGTGTCACTTCTTTCCATCCATTCAAGAATGCATGCAAGGTGAAAATGATGCTCGCATTTTGTTGTAATCTTTGGATTCTCGGCATCATACTCTGCAGGGAACAAGAGAAGATGGTCTCAACTAATTTTCTATTCCACATCATTATGAGTAAATGGAATAAGTAGACTATAGCTAGATTGCCAAAGTTTAAACAATTATATTCATAATAAGAGGTCAAATGAGGAATCTTTTTGAGAAATTAGTCAAATATGGACATTATATAGTTTACCTTCCAAACAGGTGGGACAAGTATCCTCCTCCTCGGTTACTAAAACAATAGATTCAACAGACTTTGAAAGTTCAACTTCTGATTCCTTTGGAGTGTCAACTTCAAAATTGGTCTGTGCTTTGCAGTCTGATTCCATCAAGTCTTCACATTTAGCTGAAGAATCTTGAGTGTTGCCACCAGCTGCTTCTACAGAATCAGAATTCGTTGTCTGCACCTCTCCATCACCCTTGTTGCCACTAATTTCTTGGGCTGCTGAAGGAGTGTGAGGACGTCCAAAGGTCACTTCATATGGCACTGGTGCAGGAGGTGGCCTATAAGTGTCAGGTATTGATGTATCCAAATTAGTGTCGACTAGCAGCCCCGTAGAGAGTGCAGAGCTAGGAGCACGGTGAGATGACAAGGGCATATGCTCGTCTGATGCCCTAGGGTACTGCAGAAAGATTCAAGTTTTCAAGCAATGAATAAAATCAACTCAGGACCATCATATGGTAATAGCTAATCACTTAATTAATTCCAAAAATCAATTTAATTTTATCTCATAGTAATCAAAAGAGACATTTGGTTTATTTGGTTTGCAAGAATTTGAATAGATGTGCAAATTTTAAGCCTAGTAAAAGATTAGCAGAATGAGAAGAAATACAGTATTGCCTTCACAAAATAAACCACCAAGGCAAAACATATATCTATCATATCTGATAGATTAAGTTATAACTGATACTCCTCTCAAGGGAAAGGGAAGAGAGATAAAGGGTACAGGACTGATTCTGTAAGGAAATTTTTTTGCAAAAGGGCAGGTTCAAGATTACGAACATATAAAACAAGAGGTTCCAATCCATCAACCAGCAGTTTTGCGCAAAAAAAAAAAAAAAAAATCTCACCAACAATAAAAAAATTGACACATACTGCATGCATGAAATCTCTCTCAAAAATTCAACACGTGTCAACCAGCTTGTCATGAATATTACCACCAGCTTATGTCCTGGAAAACAGCTTTGTTTTGTAGGACACATAATTAAACCTGAATTATTCTTGAAGTTCAATTTTCTGAAATATACTTTTCATGAAATTAGCCTCATTGTTGGCCTCATGATAAAAGAATTCTAATATGATAGGATGACATCCTCAGTTCGCAAAAATCATATAAGCTCTACAGAAAACTTTTAATTAGAAAGAGAGACATAGTTAATTTATGAAAGAGAAAAAAAAAATAAACAAGCATCTGACGTGAGGGAAGATATTATACTGACATAATAGTATGTTGGTGCATCAGTCAGTTCAGTTTCCTTCGAGGAACAACAGCAGCAACCTCCCATTTCTTTTACTTATCTCTGCAGCACACCTAAAACTATTGGCACTTGGTGCAGCATGTCCCCTTTAACACAAGAAAATTAAAAATTACATTAAGACCATAACAATAAAACAATATCATACTTCAAGACACAAGCAGCAATAGAGTGCCTCTCAAAACATGTTCACTTTGAAGACAAAGCCAAATGCAGATGAAATATGGTTGCAATAAACATTTAGGTAAGACAAAAGTAGCAAGGAGTGACGTACTAATATCAAAGTTTTAACAAATATGAAAAGCAAACGAGACTGTTCAATGAAATATCTTAATCCACCCTAACCACTTTTTCCCTTTAAAATGAAAGGGTATCAAGAAAAAAATTGAAAGTAAAGGAATAGTAATAGTATAGACTATAGAGATCATAATTCACAATGGAACTCATAAGAAAGCCATTATTCTGAATCAAGGGGTAATACTGATTCAACACACACACAAACATTCATCAACCCAAGTACGCAGCAAAACCAAAATAAAAAATAAAACTCTATTAACTCCTATATATTCCTATTGGTATAACCGCATACTATATTTCAATTAGCTAAATATATTCATAGTTACTATTCATGATTGTTGCTCCAATTATCCCAATACCATTTCCTGAGTTCTTAGTACAATTCACTAGACGAATACATCCGTAAACCCATTCATAATTCTAGCTCCAACAGCGTTACCCAAGTCTGTAGTAATTGAATTCCAAGCTCAATTAGGTTTATTGCAAGTCAAGACCGATCAAGCTTTACGAATAAGCACAAGGAAAAATTTTCATAAGAAAAATCAAAACGAAGGAAAACAATCAGCAAGACTTCAGGGTCCATAAGCACACAATATACATATGCGCACGCGCGCGCGCAAATTCATACATAGAGAAACTTAGAAAAGAAGAAAAAATTATCACTAACAAATTAACATCGAAAAAGAAACGGTAATCAAACACGGAAAAGCAGCAACAAAAGCAAGCTGAAAGCACCAAAAAGGAAAGAAAAAGCTAAGAACACCAAAAACATCGAAAACATACATGTAATATAATCAACTGTAGAAACCGTAGATGCACATAATATCCTGTAAGCAGTAGAGACGATTAAACGAAAAAACCAGTAAGCTAAATTTACAGAAGCCAAACCATCAATTCGAATTATGAGAATCGGAGAGAGAGAGAGAGATTGAATTATGCGAATTGAAGAGTAGGAATTCGTTTACCTGCTGATTGAATTGGGAGCTGGGGATTGGAATTGGAATTGAAATTTCAAAGAGAGGAGTGAGAAGAGGTGGACTCGTACATGAGTGGGTTTTTGGCTTCGTAAATAAATATGCCTAAATAGGCTTTCGCTCTTCGTGTGCGTGTGCGAGTGAAAGAGAGAGAGAATGAGGGAAACGGACGTGGACAAAGCCGAGAGGTGGAAAGTTCAACTTTTTGGGCTTTTTTCTTTTCTCCAAAAGTTGGAACTTTTTGGGCTTTTTTTTTTCTTCAAATGCTGGAACTGTTTGGGCTTAGAAGCCTTTAAATTAGTTGGGCTCCTTCAAGTTTCTAGATCCATACACTGCCTGAACCCAAACTATATATATATATATATACATATATACCCCATAATTATCAAATATCCTTCTCATCCTCTTCTTCTAAGGTTCGGCTTTTGGCTTTGCGGTTTTTAATCTAAATTTTACCGGTTTTTTTAACCAAGTTTTTTTACCAACATAATCGATCAGAACCATCGAAATGGTTTTCCTATTTTGTTTTTATTATATATATATTTATAAAAAAATTAATAGAATATAATATAAAAATATATATAATAAATACAATAAATATAAATAAGTAAGATAAATAATCTAAAATTAAATAAAAATTTAAATATATTATAGTAAAAAATAAAAATAAAATATTTTTTTTATATAAGTTAACTTAATTTATTTATAATAAAATAAAAATAAAAAATTAGGCGGTCGGTTTCGCGGTTTTGAAAATCCGGCACCAAAACCGACCGTGTATAATATATGGCGGTCGGTTAACCGACCGACCACCGGCGGTTACCGGAAAATTCGGTTTTTTCACGGTCGGTTACCGTGGTTTTCGGTTTTTTTGAACACCCCTATCTTCTTCTGTTAAAAATATTTCCCATTTGAAATAAAATATATTTTTGGGGAAAAAATATCATTTAATCAATTAATGGTAAAAAAGAAAAAGAAAATCTAAATATTTTAGTGTTCCAAAACTTGTCGTTGTTGGGTTGGTTACTGATAAAATACCGACTCAATTATCAAACCCGGCTTTGTTGTACTTTTGGATGGATAATGGTTTTAGGAAAAGGGTGTAAAAATTGAGAAGTCAAGAAAAACATATTCCATTCCACCAAAAAGAAAACATATTCTAAAAGTCAAGAAAATATAGACTCGAATTCAAAAAATGGATACTCCCATCACCAACTAGGAGATTTAATGGGCTGACATTTACTGCCACAGGTGGGGGAATGGGCCAAAAATTGAATATTACATCACAATAATTTATTACACAGGCTCAATTATTAATTAATGTTAGTCAATTACCAGTTGGGTTAAAAAGAGAACCTTGTTGGCATGGTAGCACATCCAGGTGTCTACATCGTCCACAGTAACACAGATCCCGTGACACCGAATGACAGACTGGCCGATCAATTCAAGCACCAACCATAATATAACATTTGTGGGTGTCTCTGTTCGTTGAATTTAAAAATGAGTCCGTAGCTGTAATAATAATTTATATCTCTGTGTTTCCTAGGACGACTCCAATGTTAAAATGGGCCACGAAAAGGTTAAAAATTCACAATGCTAAGCAAACAAACAGATAGATTAGATACATATGATAGTGAGATCATGTATGTTCTAGTACTATGTATTATCAGGGCATCAGCCAAATATTACAGGGTTAGTATCCACGGGAGAAAATATGGTCAGAAAATCAAACACTCCCTCAATATCAGTCTACAATTAGAATCAAGCTAAAAGGTTAGGCTAAGATATTATGTATAATATATATCATGCACGCAATGGAACACGTAGAGCTCTCACTCTTTGTGTGTCTTCGGTGGTGCCTCAGCAGACTCGGCTTCCTTGCGTCTCTTGGTTGAACGAATGATTTCAGTGATCACTGATGCCTCATCCAATGGCTTCTGTGATTAAAAATGATAATTATATCCATGCAAACAAGCATCAAAACAAATTTGCTAGTGACACAGAGTTGAGAGAAACCTGCTGTGATGTAAAATGTCGCTGTACTATATTAACCATGTGTTCCCTTGATGGATTGATATGGTTGCTTATCTACATGGTACCAAAAAATTGCAATTAAGTAACCAGAGTTATCAAAACTAAAGATAAATAAGCTAACTCAACAGAGTAAGTAAAACCCACAAGGTTGAAGTGTCTGCAATATCTCCGCAATGAGTCTGCTCCAAGTTTTGCCAAATTTACAGTCTGATTTATCCAAACAAACAATCAGGAAAGACAGAAGAGAATTCACATAGCATACTCTGTGCATGTTACTTGAATTAGAACTTCTGGTACTGCAATTTAAATTTTAGAACATTGACTAAACATCACCATGTTGATTGAAACTATTTCAAAAAATCTGTGACATTTTTCAAGTGGTTGTCTCATATTTGTGTGTTTCAGCAGAGCCAAGAGACACAGTTGCCTGACATGGACTAATACAAATCTAATCACATGAATATAAATCTTACTGGTTGAGATGTGTGGATGGATTGTACTTCTTTGTAAGTGCTGCGGTTTATTGACTTTACTGCGGTAGGAGGAACCCAGCGCTTTGTGTGCCGAACTCTTGGCTTACTAAGTTTGTGAAACTCAGTACTGCTGGCTGCTCAAAGAAAAATAACGTACTTCAAAAGGGGCACAAGTTTGGATTTTAGATAAATAGAATAACATAACAGTATAGTTGAAAAAGAGTAGCCATAATATCATACAACTTACAGAAATCATTGTCCTTGTCAACGATGTCAGAACTAGTGCTAGAGTTGTCATAATCATGATCATCATCTATTTCATTGCCTGTTGGATGTTCCAGCACACTCAATGCGTTCCTTTGCAGCTTAACTTCATCCCCATTTTTCAGAACCTTGTATAACAAAGCATTCATAGTTTAAAACACAACACTCACAAATTACTTAGCTGATTTGGTATAGGAATAATAGGGATCCAATTTTTCCTTGGAAGCATAAACAAGTTGTTCACTGGTTGATGTTCACAAAAGCAAACAACAAATATGATAGTTTCTGTACAAAGACCATGCAGCCGTCCTAGGGATATTCCAGGACATTCATAGTTACCTCTAAGAATTCACAAATTAAATCATCGATTTAGTATGAAAAGGAAAAAAAGAGAAACTTTTGTACTAGAGGCATAAAAAGCTTTCCTTTATTATTGTTTGATGAATTATAATCCCATTTACCAAAACAAAAACATATGCTATCAGTATCAAGTACAGATCAGTATATCAAGACCAGCGTTAAAGCATTAATAGTTCTAAGATTCTTTTTCGACCCAGTGCATAAAAGGTAAAGACACACCTTTTCCATAAAGACAATTCTATTCACCATAGCAAACAAACAACACATTAGCGTGTTGGACAACAAAACCAAGCAGGTGATTGCAGATATAGAGTAGTTAGGTGATTTAAATAAGTTATTCTTAGCACAAACAGAGATTTTCTCAAATTATTACATAAGCTCCTAAAAGAAAATAAAAAAACATCGAGACTCAAACATAATCAATAATTTGATCTCACTCCTGACTTACTAATATTGGATTAGAACCTTTCATCCCTGGTAATTCAAGCACTCCCTCATAAAGAAAACTCAATGAAGCAAAATTCTGTACTTTATTTCAAAATCCAGTTAGTATCTCTTAACAGCAGTTACATGAATGAAAACCAACAGTTCCAGTACTCACATTCATAATTTATAAACCTCCACAACATAAAAGAAAAAAAACTCCTATATCAACAAGATCTAAAACTAACATCATTAAGAATTTCTCTGTCAATCCCTGTCGTCATCTTGCGATCCCTTTCCCTTGTAAACCAAGTAAGAACACTTCCAGAAACAAACTCTGTACTTTCTTTTAAAAGCTATTCCATATTTTTCCAGCAGTACTGCAGTAGCATGAATAAAAACCAACAGCTAAAATTATATTCTACACCGCTAGAACACGAAAAAAAAGACATTAAAAAAAAGAAAAAAAGGGAAAGAGTGAGCCTTATTACTTTGAGAAACGCGGCTAGAACACGGAGGAAAGAGAAAGGTTTAACTTCGAGAAACGCTATTCAATTCCAATAATGAAAACAGGCCAGAGATTTTCCCCACTTAGCGGCCAAGCAAATTACTTTTTCACCAAAATTTTTTGTTTTAATACTGTCGGCTCGGTTAACCCTAATTGTTTTTTTTTTTAATTACTCACTGCTCAATGGGACCAGTAATTATCCGGATTAGAAATAAATAATTATCTACTTAATTAACCCTGTTACTACTTCATAGTTAAACTTAACTATCTCGGTTAACGTGTGACACTGAATTGTGCTTTTTCATGGAAAATAAAACAAAAAAATAGGAAAGAAAAGAAAGGTCGATGAATACCATAATCCGAATAATTACAAAAATCTATAGCGATACGGATGATTATCGTAAAAAGCACTAGTTTTTATGTCAGAGGAATGGATTGAAGTTAAAAAGAATACTCAACCGAAGCAAAAAAAAAAAGCACCTCAACCCAAAAAAATTAAAACAAAAAACAAAACCAAAGATACCACTCTTGTATTATTATTACCCAAACAATGAACGAAATTTAAAAAAAAAAAAAAAAAAAAAGGCCGTAAAGGATTGGAAGAATACCAGCCAATGCCAACCCCCTAAGCCAACAGCCTTCTTAACCACGCCTTGCAGACCCACCAATACAGACTTGGTCCTGTTGTTTCCAGTGACAATAACTTTGGTGTGTCTTGGTAGAACAGAGAGTTCCTCATCCCCACTTTCCTCACGAAAAGGCGATAAGACCCTCGAAGAACAAAGCTCAGGCTCCAGCATCTCGATGCCTTAAATTTCTCCAATCGAAAAATCGAATCTTTGACAGAAAGAGAGTGCACGCCGGAGTTCACCTCCACTATATCCAGTACCCAAAGCCTGTACCACTAATCTTAAGGTCAGGTTCCTGATTAATTGATCACATAGGAAGATTCCCAGAGCTCCAAATGCTATCCCTGATGCAGAAAACCAGTCAGTAATAGCCACGAAAATTTTGCTCCTTGTTTTGCAGGAGAGAGAGAGAAGGGGAGGGGGAGAGAGAGAGAGAGAGAGAGAGAGAGAGGAGCACCTGCTTTCATGCATGAGTAATTCTTAAGCTCTGACACGAATTTTTTAGGGGAGTGTTCAATGCAAAATGCCACGAAAGAAGGTATCCAATCACTGAGTCACGGACTCGGATTGATCGCAATAAATGAACCACTGCTTATCATCAAGGTGTTCTCTGAAGTGACATTATGCCAGACCTGAGAACACAATTTACAAATTAATTTTCTCTGAAAATTCCATTCAGTGAGTACCTTTATTCACTAATTTAAATACGACTGGAAAAATAAATATTCAAATTTTAATAAATTGAATCCCCAAAGTTACCACAAATACCAAATCCTCAAGAAATCTTATAAAATCCGCAAATACAAATTCTAACACAGAGCGTAAAACAAATTAAAAACAAAGAACAATTATTTTTGCTCACTTTCTAGGAAAACGAAAAGGAAAATAGACATAAAAATGGAATTTGCCAGGAAGTACTAGACATCTTTGTCTGAAAATTTATCGAAAACGACGAATTACATTCGGCTCCTTGTATAATAAATAATGCTAATTTAACAAAAAAAAAAAGAGAGAGACACAAAACTCATAATCTGCAGCCATTTTCAAAAAAAAATTCTCTTTTTTTAATCTCCGATGCAATTAAAAGGACTAATCCAACTCTATCCTAATAATAAAAAAAACATTAAACTTTTTTCAAAAAGGATTTTAAAAAACAAAAGGTGAACTGCGAAGCTTCAAAGCTCTGCAATGAAAGAACCACCAAATTCGTAGCTGAAAGAAGCTTATAGAAAATCAAATGAAAATGAGCATCAAAAAGCCCATGTACCTGTCTAAATGCAAGCGCTTACAAGCTGCAAAAATGGATAACCAACTGCGGTGAGAGATTTGGGGCCGAAACAATAAGATTTCGCTATGGAAATTCCAAAAGATCTAAAGAGATATATCAGAGATTTCAGATAGTGAGAGAAAAATTACAGAGGCTTTTTTTTGGGGGGTCAGTGAGTGAAATGAAGTTTGCTGAGGGAGAGAGACAAAGAGGGAGAGAGGAGCACACTAAATGCTTACCAACTGCCAAGGAAACGACCTACCATGTGCCGTACGGTCACGCCCTTTGAAAACCGGCTTCACCGGCCATTGCCTGTCCGTGTCTGCTTGTCTGTCTGCGTTTTGCCTCGGGCTCCTCAATTCTCTCGTTCGGCTCCACTTTCCGGCTCACGGTTCGAGCCTCTGTCTTTGTCTCTTTGTGGGAGAGGAAAATCTCCTTAGCGATTTTGTGGGTCCTCGTTATATATATAAATGTGTTTTATATATATATTTTTTGATAATAAATGTGTTATATATATATATATATACATACAGGAGTGTTATAAATTCGCTATGTTATAAAATAGGTGCGTTAAAAAATTTATTTATATTAAATTATCATTTAAATATATTATTTTATTAAATAATTTTACAGCGTTTGCTTATATTCGTCAAAAATAGCGAGAATTCACTACTACAAGCGAGAGTTTTAATTTTAATCAGTGTTTATTTGTGCTCGTCAATAGTAGTGAAAACCCACTACTATGAGCGATAGTACAATTTTAATTGGTGTTTATTTGTACTCACCAATAGTAATGATAACTCGCTATTACGAGCGAAAGTTTAATTTTAGTCGCTGTTTGTTTGTGCTTGTCAATAGTAGTGAATGCTCGCTACTATTGACGAGCATAGCTAGCACAAACAAACACTATAAAATAATTTAATAAAATAATGTATTTAAACGACAGTTTAATATAAATGATTTTTTTAATCCATACATTTTATAACATACGTGACATCGGAGTTTATAACACCTATATATATATATATAGTCTCTTTTTTTTAGACTATGACAATTTCACAACTCACGTATATCTTTTATTATATTTAGTGATTTTTTTTTCATTTTTATTTCTTAATTTTGAAAAATATATATATATTTTTTTGGATAGCTTGGGTTTGATTGGGGTGTAAGTTGAACGTGCAGAGATGAGATATTGAAATTAAAATTGAATTCTATTGATCGTCTTAGTAGTTTTTTTAAATACAATACATATTAATTACAATATATAGATAAATAAGATAGTAAAAAGGAATATGCAATTCAAATAAATATGTTATGTGTTATGACAAAAAAATCAAATTACAAAGACATTAATAAAATTAATCAAAACGAGACACAAAGATATGAATTTTTTCCCCCTAAATTCCAAGGTGTAAAATACAAAACCACCTTTAATTTTTAATTCAAATATATAAAAATATAGAAAATTAAAGTTTTTAAAAAATAAAGGAGATAGATATGTCCAGACGCAGCCGCCATTGGCCAATAATTTGATAAATTATGCGCAACTTGTTTGCCATTCGTCCGACAACAAAATATCAAAGATATCAACGGTCAGGATTCACTCCACCATCAATGTCCCTCCTGCACTCCTTTGGCTCGCTTTTAGCCGAAAAATTTCTTCGGCTCGGAGGAGGAAACCAAAGAGCCAAGCCGGTGACAGGATAATGACCGGTTACTTCAAAAAGAGGTGGCGAAGCGAATGACGTACACGTGTCAGGGACACAGCTGTCGGATCTTATCCTAGCAAAGCGGATACTGTGAATTTGTACTGCTAATGCGAGTACTGCTATCCATATGCTATGAATTACAAATGATAAAGCATCATAAATAACCTTTATACAATTTACATCAATTGTCAACCAATCATAACTTACCACGTCACTATATTGCTGTGAAAAACTTTATTATAACATAATTCACATTCGTACGTGTAATTCTATCTTCTATCAAATTTAAAGGCGATGCATGTGGCAGTTGGTAAATAGTAAATTTATTTGAATCATTTATTAAAAAAAAAAAATTAAAATAAAAACATATTTTACTGATGAGTTAAGAGCGTTACAACTTTTTAAAGTTAATTATATATTGATATTCATTTTATAATTTTGTGAATAATAAATAAGTATAAAAAAGTTTTAAAAATATTATTAAATGAAAGGTTTAATGTAGTTGAAATTAAATAATTTCAAATTAAATAAAAGAATCTTTTAGTCCTTTGTCTTTGTTGTTTAGCTCAGAGCTTTAAATAGAAACATGCTTAAAATATATGGGCTTCATTGAGGAAGCAGAATAAAGCGGGCAACTTTTTTACACAATAATAGAAATAAACGAAAATAACTAGAAAATGAGAATGGAAAAAGGTTTTATTTTATTTATTTATTTTAATTTTTGAAATCTATTGGTTAAATGAAAAATTCAGGAAATTTGAATTTGGATTTCAAGTCCGCCCTTGCAGCTGGAGCGCACTCTAAAAGCCCGCTTCGTGATTTTTGGGGATTCAAAGCGTGGGGCCCCACTTCGCCTTCTCTTCTCCAGCTCGCACATGCAGCCATGCGCTCCCTCCCATTCATTTTTTTCTCCTTACAATTTATTATTTTATATTTTTGCAGGGCCAAGATTCGGTGCATACTCGGACCATGGTAAAGCTCCGTGTTATCCGAAACCTGTAAAATGTGGGCTCGGAACCAGTTCAATTCAATGTCATGCCATACTCATTCTTACTAATATTCCGAGTTCCAAATCAGAATATCATAGCAAAAATGTTTGTTTACATCTCATCAAAACAATAAAAACATTAGGTCTTCATGCAAAGAAAGCATTCAAATGCGAAAAATTAATGAACTTTTTTACAGGGTACCAGTAGATAACAATGGTCTAGTTCCGTTCTTTAGAAACAAGTTCGAACTTCAAATTCAAAACAATTATTTTTAGTCCTGAAAACGACATCATTCATATATTGAATTCATTACTACTGGAAAGAAGTTCTCACAGCACAAAAACACAATCTTTCATGGATTCTACAATGTCTTTCATTGATCTAGGAAAAGATAGCCTGCTAAGTTTATGACAACAAAATTATGCAAGCACAACAACAGATAGAAACTACTGAAAACACTGGCAGGTAAAATAAAAGCAAATAATACTAATTACTATCCCCACACACTTGACAAGAACAGCCTTAGAAGCATGATTAATTTGACAGTGAAAACTAGTGCTGCATTGAATTGGATTGATTGCTCTATCTAGGATCTGACAAGGAACGCTCCCTGCGCCTCCTGTATGAGTCAGAATAATCATCTACCCTCCGACCATAGGGAGAGCGTGATCTTCCCCGACGGTCCCTTGAATATGGATCTCTGTCTTGCCTTCGGCGAGGAGAGTAACTACAAGAATGTCTATGAAAATGTCCTGCACATTTTTGAATAGTTAAAAAGTGAGTGAGAAGAAACAGGTGAGAGCTGAGGAGGGCAGAAACACGAATTTACTATCTTATGAATTGACCACATTTTTCACTATAGTGAGAGCTGAGCAGGGCAGACCCTAAAAGGTGAATTTTTTCCATGGAATAACTAAACCAGGTGAACCAAACTGGTTATAAAAACTATCTATTCCTATTTCCTAATAAGATAATGGCTATTTTTCCTATCAAAGATCCAGAAAAGAAAACATTTAAAGGAGTTGACAAGAATCCCAGCATTATGTTATACCTCACAATATTGAGCCTGTCAAAACTCAATCTTAAGGGTCATTGCAAATGAAGATAGCTCAGGTCTAAAGCCCCAACAACACAACAGCTTTTTATACCATTGTGGGCCAAATATGCAGTTTGAGGAGTGGTTAAAGTCCCGAATAGCAATTCAGGTCTTCACTGGGTCATGCATATCATGTCTGACCCATACTCTCACTGGAAACAAAGATGCAATACTAAACCAGCTTTGTCTAGTGACAATCCAAACTCAAGGCAATAAAATAACTTGCTAGATAAAAAGATAGATCCTCCTCATACCTCGTCTATCTCTCAACCCTTGATACCTGCCAGGTGTTGGTGTCCTTCCTCGCTTCCTTTTTGCCTGCATATACACAAAAGATGCCAGATAACATAATGGCAGATAAACAAGTCAATAAACTACTCAAAACAACTGAAGCACAACCACATAGTGCTGCCTGATACTACTTTATCTTACTGAATGATAATGGGAAATTCATTTCCAGAAAATGAAACAAGAGCAAGGTCTAGAAACTTGCATGTATTTTCAATTTTTTTAAAGCCAAAAAACTCCCACTTTTATCATCACGGCTTATATTCCAACTGCATTAGCATTCATCTTCGACGGTTTAAGCGGGACAAGCCCAAAAACAGATGCAACAAGGAGAGTTTACCATGTCTCTAGGGTATTTTATAGATGGAAAATTTTGACAGGTGCTGTTGTCAATGAAGAAAGAGGGAAAAAAAGGCATACAACCCTCTGCAAAACAGTCTTATGTGAATCGATGAGTTTGAAATGTCGATGCAGAACTCATGTCGTAAAGGGAAAGGTTCAACTGTTTAGAGCTACATAGTGAATTCGATGGAGCTACAGAGACCAGACCTGCTGCCAAAGTTTATCAGGCAACATTTCCGAAGAAAGAAAACTTCAAAAGAAATTATATGTAAATTTATATAGTCACAATTACTCAGTAACTACAAATCCTTACAAGAGAAACTTATACCTTCTCAACAGTTACTAATCGACCTTCAAGCACTGAACGGTTCAAATATTTGACGCAGCGTTCTGCATCTTCATTTGTTTCCATAGTGACAAACCCAAATCCACGAGATTCTCTGGTACGAGGATCTGTAACAAGATGGCATTCCAGTACCTGAAATCAAAACTTAGATGTCAAGCTTCATGCATGGAGCACCTACAGCGCAAGAGCTTCTTCCCATACTCATTCAAATACTTGTCTAATATGAGTAAATGTAACAGGGTCATGACACATTGAAGGTACCACATAACATAAGATTCAGGTCACTTGAACCATATATCTTAAGGAAATTATGAATTCTGTGGTCTTTAATGGTCCAAAAACCAAAATTTATATTAAACAATACCTTTCCCTCTTTGCCAAAAAACTTTTCAAGATCACTTGTGTTAACTCTTGTTGATAAGCCTGTCACATACAAGTTATTTCCCGGATTGGATGCATCAACAGAATCATGGCTCCTGCAGTTATGAGAATGAGTTGCAAAACAAAGAGAATCAGCTTGATATGCAACAGAAAATTTGATATAAAAATCAATAAACAATTACACAGCTTGAGACTATATACCTGGAACGGCTTCTCCTTGACCTAGACAATGATCTTGATCGACGGCCTCTTACTGGTGAGATGGAACTACGTGGTGAAGCAGATCTAAGACAAAATCAACAAAAAAATTAGCATACCGTATACTGCCCAAATCATATTTCCAAATACTATGTTGAACCGGAACTCACCTTCCTTCTCTTGGGTATGGCATCTATCAATACATGAAAATAAACAACATCATTTTAGATATTCTTCAATATCATATATTTCCAGTAAATAATATGGGCAAAGTAAATATAGTAGAATTAAAAGAAAACTAGAAGTAAAATAAAATACATTCATATGTGTGTGGATTAAACGAAAATTAAAAGTAAAAAGTTTGGTGATAAACATAAAATATAGTTGAATTCAAGCTCAATACATGCAATGAAACAAGTTCAAACTTGTAGACATTCCAATTATGAATTATCCATTAGTTTCTCAGCTACCAAACAGATAAAAAATTTAACATAATCTTAAAACCATCAGAGAACATACAAAATTTAGCCATTTACAGTTGAATTAAAGCCGAAAGTTTGCAGATTTTGCTATCTCGTCGAAGAACATCAAAAGATGAAAAAAAAAAAATCCAAATATTTCAATTCTCCTTTACTTCCACACCATTCATCAAAAAAAAAAAAATCCCAAATTTCGAATTCAAAAAATTTTACAAATAGGAAATTAGGTCAGACTTGACAGTAAGACGTAACTAATTAAAAACCTCGTTAAATAAAATGAAGCGAACGATTACCTGGGAGAAGAACGATTGGAGATTAGGGGATAATTTTGAAGCTTTTTTACCAGGAATTGAATGGCTGAGTCAACTCGGGAGTCGAACGAAACGATATCGCTTTCTCTGCAGAGAATAACGCAAGGCAACGAGGTGGAGAGTGACAGAGGAGTGGACCGTGAATCGTGCAGTAGAAATGGGCCTTGTTTTTGGAGGCCATTGTCTCGACGTGAATGTATATGGGCTGGGCAGTTAATCGCCCAGTCGGACTGGGCCTTGTTTTGGAAGCCCATCCTAACCCACCGTTAATTCCTTATCAATAAAATATTCAAAAAAGAATGAAATTTGTTCATCAATATTCAATACAATATTATTTTCAGAAAAAAACAAAAGATTATAATTTAGGATGTTTGTGGTGGATCCTTTGAAGATCCTGCAATCACCAAAATTGGTTAAATAAATTCATGATAAAACTATTTATAACCTTGAGATCTGTTTTATGAGGTGTTAATTTCTAGGAAAAACTCAATAAAGTTTACATCCCAGCAATGAATGCCGAGGAGAAAAGAGGTGGCAACTCCACTGAAACAAAACAACCATTATTACAAAGCTTTCTTGGCAATCTCTCCGACAAAGCCAAAACTGCGAAATCATGTTAGAATTACATAGACACTGTAATATTCACAGAAAACTATCAAGTAAAAATCATGAAAAATACTACTCCATATGCATCTAAAGATAAAGAGAAACCATTGTTAACCTGCCATTGATCCAAAAGATTAAATTATTAGAAAGTTAATTTAATATATATATATATATATATATATATATATCCAGCTTCTATATAGAAGAGAGTTAGAATATTTTAAGTGTTAATTATTTTAATTAGGACAAAGTGAGTTCAATACCTATATTGAGCTTTTTAGTTAAAATATTTTCAATATTACTTAGCTCCAGTGATAAAGCAGGAGCTTTGTTGTATGAACGTTAAAGCCCGAAATCCTCGTAGTTTTATTGCCTGCAGACGATTTACCAAAAACTACAAGGCAAGAAAAGAAGATGAAGATACTGAGACTCGTTGGTAAGCCCATGTTTGGATTCATCAATATTGCTGCTGTGCATGCATTTGGAAGAGTTTCATGTTGGAAAAATAAAGACACAAATTCTTTTTTTCTCTTTACGTATGTATCTCTATCCAAACAGAGGAGACAAACCTCATGTATTTAATAACTAACTATTATTCTTTCATACATTGAATGAAATGAGTGGGAATCATATTCTGATTCTGAGACTTAGATTATTATAATGCAACCGTAGTGTGGACCGTTGGATTGATGATTAATTTACAGTAGAGCCCTCCATATTTCCGTCGATATAAATGAATAATTCAACAGTCGATGATGAATCCATCTTTGTTAAAGTCGTGCAAAATGAGGTATGGTAGCAGTTGATGTGAGCCTGGACTCTGGAGTTGACTAGAGTTGTGTTTTACTGTAAAAAAACGGCCAACACAGGAATTGGAGCTGATTTTAAATGCCAATATGTACCATCAACCCCATTAATTTATAAACTATAATTTATTATCTAAAATTACTATTTAATTAGTTGGTCGATTTAATTTTGGATAAGAATATACATATATATATATATACATGTATTTTTTAAAAAATTTATTAATTTTTTTTTTCTTAATTTGTACTTATTTTTCTTCACTTGGATAATTACCTATCGTTTTGTTATCGGCAGTATACAGACGCTATATGAAGATTCAGGTCACAATCATGCAGCTTTACTCTTGGTGAAAACCAACAATGATTAGATAACGCTTCCCAAACGTAACAAATAATAAAATATAATATAAAATAATCGAAATTGCAAAGTAGTCTAAATAATGCAAAGTCAACATTACATAGTCGCAATCCCCTGCAACGCGTCAGAGAAACTACATTTACACCTCTTCTCCAATTCTCTCCAGGAAGGAGGAGCAGTTTCAGTGACAGAAAATGGAACAACGTGCAACCAATCACAGTTTGTATTACTGTTGAAACATATGAACCTCAGAATTTGAGTTTTTCTAATTCAATGCAAGTTGCGAGACAAGCAGGGTGCAAAGAATAACTGAGAGTGATGAGAGGAGATCAACCAAAACTTCCAACAATAAGACAGATTTTACAAATACTAACAAAAAAAAGGAAAAAAGAATGAGAGCTAAAAAACCAAGTGTCATAAACAAAATCAAGGCTTGAGAAGAGTCTCAACGGATTCAAAGAAGAGGGGTGACATGTCAGGGTTTGGGGTCTTGATGGCACACTTCACCCCGGGTTGTCCGATGACCGTGGTGAGTTCGATCAAGAAGGGAATTCCTTGAGGGATTTTTACAGAGAAGTAGAATACGTCTTGGTTTGCATGCTTGCGCCTTGCGATAAAGAACATGTTTGAAGCAGCCAGCTGTTCTAGAGTCGCTTCCACATTACTCAGCACAACACCAGGGAAGTCCTTTGACACCTCATTTGAATCGGGGAGGGACCTCCACGTCTGCAAAACGGGCTAGATATCAGGTTTTCATTGCAACAGTAAAGACTTCTCAGTCAATGCAATCGTATTATATCATTCTCGTTTTAATATCTTTTAGATGACACAACTTATCTGTTTGATCTGTTTTAGCCTTTCTTACTGATCTTCTCTATATAAGAGAACACTGCAACTTGCCAAATAGCAGAGCATGATAACTAGCTCACCACACCGTACAATAAGGGGATTCGATATCAATTTTGATCGCATCTTTTTATGCCATACAATGGTTCTCTTTCTGTCTTTATCTTCCTCTTCTATTTAAAAATAGATAAATAAACGCCCTAATTGTTGCATGCTGTACTTTTCTATATTGCTTAACATTTGTATGATCAACCAAAGGAGGTCCTATCTTAAATATAATACAAGCCAACAACACCATTTAATATCTAACAAACTTCACAAGGACAGCATTGCAATGAATGTAATTTAATTCACTTATTAGAACATGACTTTCCATCAGAGAACATGCCATAATAACTATGCTGGATGAAAATGAAAGAAAACTGGAGATTCAACATGAATTTTTTTACCTCAAGGAAGCTTGCCCGCTCCATTCTTCCATCCTCAGTGAATAGCACATGCATTGAGATTTTATCATTGAAGTACCAGACTGGTTGTTGATTGTTTTTAACAGCAACCTGCAAAAGTGAGCTTGGAGGACCTTGAGACATGTTTTGGAACAAGACCATAGGTAGAAGAGTCCCTGCAGATGTCCCAGGTTGCAATAGTGGAACCTAGTAGAAAGTGTTCATTGTGTTAAAACTCAAGAGTAAGAAGAAAGTAAAAACTAAAACGTTGCTGAATACTACTAACTACCTGCAAGGGTCCAGCAGCTGCAAGACCAAATGTATTTTTGTTGAACTGAATCATGAAGCCATCAAGGGCAACCTGTGAGTTGTTCTCGAACAATAAACTATAAAACACTTGCCCATCTCTTCGTATCATCTGAGCACTGATCTGCAAACCTTGACCAGTTGATGCAGGTAATAAAATAGGTAATGGAGGACTGCAACAACATCATAAAACTCAGTTAGTGCTATCCAGAGTATGCATTAGTGACATGCAAACTATTACAATAACCGACTCAATGATGCCGAAGAATTTATTCCTAAGTACCAACCAAAAGACCCTGAACCACTTTATCTAGTACCCAAAAAATATTTCAAACGCAGAAAATTTCTCCAGAGATAATTGACTTGCATCACAAGTCCCTATAAGGCTTTGACACCACTGAAACAGTATGCATATTCCATCATACTTACCCTGTTGGAGTAGCAGGCTGATCCACAGGAACAATGGCACTGTTATCCAGGCCTATCAAATCACCAAGTAAATCTGGGACAGCTGCAGCAGGAGGAGATGCCGCTTGTGGAGGAGCTGGTTGTTTTGCTGCAGCAGATGGAACATGAGCTGAACTAGATGATGGTGATGTAGCACCATCAGCAACATGTGAAGATGATTCAGAATACCCTGCATCAGACCCCTCAGGGTATTCATCATCTTCAGTTCTTTGGGTTGCAGTCTTCACACGGGTAACAAATGCTTCTGGGGGCTTGTGATACACAGAAGATAACGTAGCAATGTTTGCAAGAAGCTCATCAAGAAGTGTCGGATCAATCTGGTTTGAATCATCACTTATCACTGGCTTCTCAGCTAACACAACATCCTTGGCTGCCTGCAATATAGAAGTGGGCCTGTCAGCTGTCAACCATACAACACCAATGGTGCAGAACCAAGAAAAGATGTAACTATACATGCAATCAAACTATTGGTTGTAAAGACCCTTAAGTTTCAATAAAGGTAGCTCTACTAATCAGCACCCCCACTTCTGGGATGAGACAATAAAAGACACCTAAAATGGCACTGCAGGAATTATAGGTAAGGTATTACTTTGTAGAGCTCTATCTAAATCTCATGTTGTGGTCAACCCTACACATGGTGCTAATCTGGCATTGCATAAGAACTCCCACAACAGGGCATTCTAACATTCTCACCAAAAAGCCACTCACAAACTCCTTTCCATCCCCACATGAAATTTCCAGGAAGAAAAAGGAAAACAAGAAATCTACTTGCATCTCAAGAGGGGAAGGAGGAAAAGGACCAGAAGGTGAACCACACCTCTGGATCAGTTGATAAGAGGCGCCAATATATGTACGCACGATCACGCAGATCAGGATTGTCTGTCTCCACGGTTGCATTGTTCAAAACAACCTGTAAAAATGAACATATACAGTAAGAATCTACTTGAAGAAGTGAAATCATGTTAGCAAGGAAATAGCTGATATTCAGTAGATAAAAGCATTACATATGCAACACATCAAAATCATAAGCCAATTATTGACTTTAGATAAGAAACACAGATATTACAGGAGGAAGGAGTCAACAATGTAAAGGTAATGAGGGAAAACTCAGCCAGAAAGGTTCAGTGTATGTGTAGATAGTACTACAGACCTGTATCATCTGCTGTGGGCCTTCAGTTGGCTTCTTAAGAAAAAGTTTAACAGTGGCAGTCAGCAATTGCAACTGGACTTGTGCCGGCTCTTCAGGAAAACTCTCCAAAAAGCTTTCAAGGAGCTCATCAGCATTGTCAATTCTTTCCGCATATTCCCCAATTATCCATATCATTGAGGCCTGGGAGGTTATAACAAAGGAAGGGAGGCCATACATATGAGTGTGGAAACAATGATGAAAATAAACCAACTTCATCTCTGAAACTGTTTTAGTAATGGCAAGAAAAAACATGAGTACCTTAGCTTCTGGTTCATCTAAAGTGTCTAGGCTCTCACACAGAGTTGCAATGATGGATTCATAGCTATAGAGGAAATTAGCAATTCATGAAAATGTTATGGAAGGCTGAAAACTATAATTCCAATACAACAAAATAAAACAATATAACTTACGTATTTGGGTATCTCCTAAAGATATCTTTGATGACAATAATAGCCTCTTGAACCACATAATTCACTTTAATCTTAATCAGTTCAAGCAGAACACTAATGCACCGCTCAGCAGCTCTTTCTAGTTTAATGGCACAGCGACCAATTGCACGGACAGCCTTTCTGACAAAATCTACATCTACTTCTGTAGCATACTCTTTAAACTCCAACAATACCTGCACAGCATCATGAGAACCTCAAAACTAAATACCCTTCTGATTTTCAAATCTGCTGACAAATTTAATCAGAATTCAATAACTTCTACCAAGAAGATTTACATACCTGGTCTATGTTTCGGTCAGAAGCAAGCTTTATCATGATTTCTAGTTTTTCCATCTTCACATAAATTGGATCGTTGTACTTGCAGAAGAACACCTAGCAATAAAATATATGATTATAAGAAGACCTTCCAACATAGCCATGGATGCAAATATCCTATAACCTCTTTTCGCGCATTTATGGGTATCACTTTGGATCTAACAGGCAATTGTCTAGACTGATATCAATTCACCTTAATTTCATGGGCAAGGATTGTAGGACGTCTTTGTACTATAAGGTTGATGTTCCGCAATGCCACATACTGTATCTCAGGTTCAGCAGAAAGTAATGTCACAAGTGGGGGAGCCATCTTTTTACAAAGATTTCTAACCACATCAGTGCTAGTGATAAGTTCCATTTGTTGGAGGATCATCTGCAAGGGAAAAAGAAGGAAATAAAAATGAAGGATAAGTACAATAACTGTTGAAGCATTAGCAAGAACAATATTATGCAGAGCAATTTAAACACCACCTTCACAGCTGAAAGCACAACAGCACAGTTAGCATGCTGTAGCCGTGGTGTAACTCGCTCCACTATATTCTCAGCCTCACGAGGATCAGGGGCCTTGTATTTGGAAAGAGCATCTAATATAAAAACTTGACCCCACCTGATAACATGTATTGTTTCAAGTTAGAGAGCAATAACAAATATTTTCCCTAAAATATTGTTTCAAGGAAATAGCTAAAATAGAACAATCACTAATGGAAAAACAAACAGAATAATCTTGTTAAGACCTACATATTCCCTGAAAAGAAGTTACTCAATTGCTGATGAACAACTAAACATATCCAAATAGCAAAAGAAAAAACAATTTAAACTAAACTTACTCTGTGCATTCATTTAAAGCAGTAAGCAGCTTTGAGAGTGTATGACTAGTGATCTCAAAGATGGGTCTATTACTATTCTCTTGAATTTCAGCCAGAGCAGCCACAGCATTTGCTACAACCATTGGATTATTGTCCGATATCAAATCCTTGAGAGCTTCCAGAAAACCCCTATCTTCGACTAACTCAGCATTTATGTCATAAAGTTTGGCAACACATATGGCTGCCGTCTTGCGAACATAAGGATCATCATCCTGTCAACAGATAGTGTTAAAGAATACAGATAGCAAAGTACAAAGCAAAGAGCAGGCAAGGATGCTAAGTAATACTGTTCATAAATAATCAAAAACTTAATTCCCATTCCAACAGCCAGGCATATGTAAAAGTTCAACCTTAAGACATCTCTGAAGGGGATCACAAAGATACTCTGTGATTTTATCAACACGAATGCATCCCATTGTTCGAACTGCCAATGCACGAATCAAAGGATTTGGGTCCTGTGAGTCCTGCATAAAAACTCACATAATATTAGGTCTGAAAAACCATAAGGAATGCTTTTGTACTCAGAGAAGCCCTTAAAAAGTGGTGAAATACGAATCAATTTATTTACCTTCTTCTTCTTCTTCTATTTTTTTTTTTTAATCTCTTGGCAGTATTTGTGTAAAGAAAAAAATATTACTACATCAAAACTTAAGAGGCAAGATTTAATGCAGGTTTTACCTTAACGAATGTATTCACTGCAAGTATTGCCAGGTCAGGCTGGCTTTTAGCATAATTTATAAGGTACAAATAAACGAGCTTCTTCAGCTCCAAATTTTCTGTTTGCATGCAATTCACCACATCCGTGAAAAGTGATGAGACATCCTTCCCAACAGTCATTGCAGCAATCACCTTCTTAACAGCATCTTTTCTCTTATCCTGCATGACAAAGGCAAAGAATGAAAGGTCATTCTAACTAATAAGAATGAAATGAGCTTACAATTAAAAAGATATAGAAAAGCAAGAGCAATATAACAACTCATACGATAATGTTTGTGCATCCAGTATCAAAGGGCTAACTAGAAATAATCTATAAGTGGCAATATTATTCCACTGCATGAAAAACCATAAGAGTAAGATAAAGCAAGGACCGTTAACATTTTCTAGTTGTTAAAGAACATAGTAGAAGTAGAACATTGAATTCATATTTTAATCAAAAGCCCTTTTTGATTCCTCATATACCTCATTCATCAACAAAAACTCAGAAATCTCATATATGCAAGACACAAACTCCCTGTACTGTGAGTCGTCTACAATAATCTGATACGTAACACGGATTTTGAACCAATAGTATTTCAAAGGTTCAAAATTGTATTAAATTCACTACAATTCTAGGCCCCAAACGAAAATTCAGTAAATTTCGAATTTCATCCCATTTCCAGCAGTTTATCGGGAATCAAATGAGAACATTCATGCTCATCAAAATTACATATACAGTTCAAATTCGATCCACACATTCCTGAAAAAAAAAAGCTATGGTAGCATGAAATACATTACGATGAAATCCAAAAGCAATATACACAATGAATCGAAGCTAAACAACAGATCTGCGAGCAGAGCTCGACGATGGGAAGTAAGATCAACAAACCTAAACGATGCAGATCAGAGATCCACGAGTACACACATACATAATAATATCACATGCACACACACACACACACATATATATATATATATATAGTGAGAAAGAAAGAGACCTTGTACTGAGAATTGAGCTCCTCCTTGAGCTCAGGGATTTCACCCTTTTTGGTGGTGGAGAAGTACTTGGAGTCGTGCCCGCTCATTTCTGTGGCCTCGTCGTCTCCTCTGTGAGAGCCTGAGTCGAAGAAGAAGATGCAGAATTTCGCACTTGCCGCGGACCAACAGACCAAACCCGATAAATCAGTCCGTCTCAAGTGCGAACCGGTGGGCGAACCGGTTTCTTTACTGGGAAGGGTTGCAGTTGACGGGTACGACCCTGATTGCCTCGGGTTTTTTCTTTTATTTTTTTCAAATAAAAATAATTTTCCTGCGGTTGGGTTTCTCCCCAGCGCTGGCAACTTGGGCCGACTTGGGCCGATTTGGATTACAACAAATTGAATTATTTTTCGCTTCTTTGATTAAATTTAATTTGTTCAGAAAGTGAATAGTATAAAATTAATAAAAACATTAAATTCTAAACTATTATTAAATAGTCCAAACTTAGCTCATAAACAAGACTAATTTCCTAAATTTCATTTACATCAGTGGCACGTTAAGCAAACATTTATGATTTACTACTCATTTTAATTTTTTATTTATAATTAAGTAAAATATAAATACAGTGTGGAGCATGCAAAGTTATTAGAAAATTATAATTAAAAGTTGTTCAATATTAATTAAAAGTGTATTGTTATGAAATAGATAGTGATTTAATTTTTAATATTTAAAAAATTAAACTTGACTCTTTATTTTATATTGACATTATAAAAATTTATTATAATTTATTTTTTAATCATTTACTCTTTAAAATAGAAAATATAAATAATATAAAAAGCCAAATGTCCTAATGTAATTATGAAAATATGTTATTAACAAATATTTAATAGATGGAAAAAAGAAGAAGTTGGGCTGGGAAACTGGGCTTAAGCCTTTCTACATTATTAGATGGCAAATATAACATGGGCTTAAATTTGCCCCTGGATCCGATTCGAATTTACAATTTACGCCACTACCGCATGTAAGCGCCTAAGCTGGGTGTTGGCTCTTCTCTCATCGGTGCTTTATATATTATGGACTGCAGCGAATAGCTCCCTCAAGCTGATCACACTGAAACATAGAAACATAAAGAAAAGGATAAGAAAATATTAAGCTTGAATTTGGATTTTCCATCGGGAAAGAAAACAATGGGACACGGTGGGTATTCAGCTTGTTTATATTTTTTCCTACAAAATCAATAATTTTTATTTTGCTTTATTTTTTTGGAAAACTAAGCAAAATTTAGCGCTAAAACTATGCGATTCAATCTTTCAGGCGACAAGGGTCGACCCCATAAAAAGCACAAATCATCTGCTAAGGTTGTGTTCTGTCAAGTAATTTTTAATGACTTGTATGATGTCTGTAATTTTGTTGTGGTTCTAATATATGGTTTTTGCAGGAGGAGCAGAGAATGGTCGAAGACGAAGATGCATATTTCGGTGACGAATTCGACGATGATTTACGTGATGGTTTGTCATTCTATTCTCGGTTGTTGTTATCTTCATTATGGTTTTTGTGGGTTGGGGATCATGGGGTCTCATTGATTTGGGCGAACTGTGATTGATTCAAGGTGATAAAGAAGGGAAAAAGAGGGACTTTACCAAATTAGAGTTGAAACCTGACCACGCCAATAGGCCTTTGTGGGCTTGCGCTGATGGCCGGATTTTCCTTGAAACGTTCTCATCTTTGTACAAACAAGCTTACGATTTCCTTATCGCCATTGCTGAACCAGTTTGCAGGTATCGAACTTTTAAGTCCAAGCGGAATGATAGCTAATACTTACTTTTAATTTTTCTCATTACTGATAATTATGTGCATGTCATTGATTTATAGGCCAGAATCAATGCACGAGTATAATTTGACCCCTCACTCCTTGTATGCTGCTGTGTCTGTCGGTCTAGAAACAGAAACAATTATAGCTGTTTTGAATAAATTGTCTAAAACCAAGCTTCCGAAAGAAATGATCGATTTCATTCATGGTTCCACTGCCAATTATGGAAAAGTGAAGCTTGTACTTAAGAAGAATCGATATTTTGTTGAATCCCCCTTTCCAGAGGCAAGTGTTCTAAGTATTTACTCTTTATTGTTACTAGTGAGGGGTAAAGATTTTTAGGTTACTAATCTTTGATACTAATCAACTGCAGGTTTTAAAGAAGTTGCTTAAGGATGAAGTTATATCTAAATCAAGGATTACGTCTGAGGTCCGTTCTTGAATTGACTAACTTTGTTTGTAGGTGTGTATATTATAGTCCATAACATAATCACTATGGAATGGATTCTATTATTCTGGGTCATTTTTCCTCTAGTTTTAGGCTTTAACCTGACTTTTAATAGCACATAAATCGTAGAACATCTGGAGAATGTCTGTGTGAATATGTATTTCTTTCTGCGGATTACTTCGTTATGGGCCTTTGTGGCAAATTGGCAACCATTGCTTACTTGCACATATTTGGATTCTTAAATTTTTCATAAGGATTATACTTCAGTTCATGACATTTACGTATTCTCATTAAAAACTTTATGTCTTCTCCATGTGTGTGCTCGCTGGAAATTGTGTTGAAAAATCTTTCTTTAATCTGAGTTATTTATAGGGTGCACATGGAAGTGATGGATTTACTGTTAGCAAGTCTTTGGGTGAAACGGCAAATGATCATGGTGATTTGGTAAATGAAGCAGAGTTGGCGGCTGCAGCTGAAGAAACAGAAACTCACTCCTTTGAAATTGATCCTTCACAGGTAGTATAGGTGTAATTCTTGGAAATGTAGAATTTATATATACATTTGTTGCATCCACTGTTTTTACATATGTTGCGTCCAGCCATACAGTTAGGCATTCATTTATCATGATTAAATATCGGCCAGATTTAATTCATCCTGGTCCCAGCCATCATCTAAAATTATTTTCTGTGCATATTAAATGTTCAATAATTTGAGATCATTACATGAAGCCTTTTCTTTAATTAACAGGTTGAAAATGTTAAGCAACGTTGCTTGCCGAATGCACTTAATTATCCCATGTTGGAGGAGTACGACTTCAGAAATGATACTGTGAGTTACATTTCTCAAGGTTTTTCTGTGCTTTAGATAATTAGTTTGTGAGGTTGAGTGAAGGTATATTCTATTTGTAAACGATCACTGTCCTGGATTTTGTTATGAGTGTGTGTGTGTGAATGTGTGAGATAGAGATAGATAAACAACTGTACATTTGACACCGCAGGTCAACCCTGATCTTAACATGGAACTGAAGCCACAAGCACAACCACGACCATATCAGGAGAAGAGCCTGAGTAAAATGTTTGGAAATGGTAAGATTTGCTTGCAAATTTGAGTGTATGTTGTTTAAGTGATACATTCAAATACATTTATATGGAATTTAGCAATGCTAACTTACCTTATTCCAGTCTTCAAATTAAGCAACAAACTGCACTTGACATTGCAACTTTAATATTTGGAATTACAGGTAGAGCTAGATCTGGCATTATTGTTCTACCCTGTGGTGCTGGAAAATCTCTAGTAGGTGTTTCTGCAGCCTCCCGAATAAGAAAGAGCTGCCTTTGTTTAGCAACGAATGCTGTGTCTGTGGATCAGTGGGCTTTTCAGTTCAAGCTCTGGTCAACTATCAAAGATGAGCAAATTTGTCGTTTCACATCTGACAGCAAAGAAAGATTCTCTGGCAATGCTGGGGTGGTTGTGACAACATATAACATGGTTGCCTTTGGGGGAAAACGATCTGAAGAATCTGAAAAGATTATTGAAGAAATAAGAAATAGAGAATGGGGATTACTTCTCATGGATGAGGTGATCATATGATTTTATTGTTGTAACTCATGCCTTATGATGTTATGTATGTTTCATATGCATTATTGAACATTAAATCACATCTATTTTGCTCAGGTGCATGTTGTTCCCGCTCACATGTTTAGAAAGGTTATCAGCATCACAAAATCTCACTGCAAACTTGGGCTCACTGGTATGTCTGATATTGCTGGTTTAGATTATCACCAGCATCTTGCCTCTTATCTTTTTCTTCTTGGATATGAATAAGTTCTATAACTGCAGCCACACTTGTTCGAGAGGATGAGAGGATTACAGATCTCAACTTTCTTATTGGTCCCAAATTATACGAAGCAAACTGGTTGGATTTAGTAAAAGGAGGATTTATTGCAAATGTACAGTGTGCCGAAGTATGGTGTCCAATGACAAAGGAGTTTTTTGCTGAATATTTGAAGAAGGAAAACTCCAAAAAAAAGCAGGTCTGTCTATTTTAAAATAGTCTTTCTTATTGAAATAAGATTTCTATTCCCAGGCAAACTATTCTTATTTTGTAATCTTGCAAAGATGAGATCCTTTTTGCATATTTTTGCATCAAGCAACTATTTAAGTTTCTTTTAGCATCTGAGTTCCTCTGCTGTGTGTTTCTTTCGAGCTATGTTGCTGGACAAAGGTCATTGGAGGTTGCAAGTTAAATCTTGTTTGGGAGTCCCTACTTGTGCAGTTTTCTTGTTAAATGAATGATTTTCCTGCTCTCATGGTCTTGCTAATCTTCAATGTTTGCAGGCACTTTATGTGATGAACCCTAATAAGTTTAGGGCATGCGAATTTCTCATACGCTTTCATGAACAGCAACGAGGTGATAAGATTATTGTCTTTGCTGATAACCTTTTTGCACTCACGGAGTACGCAATGAAACTTCGCAAACCCATGATCTATGGTGCTACCAGGTTGTCCATACACATACGTGTCTTAATGAGCAGCTTTTTTGCTTTTGCGTTCTTATGTCTAACTTGATCTTGTACCTGTACAATGTAATATGCAGCCATGTTGAGAGAACAAAAATTCTTGAAGCTTTCAAAACAAGTCGCGATGTGAACACTATCTTCCTCTCCAAGGTTCTTTATTGGTGTTATCACCCTCTTTTTTGTATTTAGGTGTAGATTGATTTCCATGGATCCATATGGTTTTACCAGTTGATCGAAATATGTGTGTTATATGCACACATGAATGATGAATTAAGCTTATAATGGTTCCATTTCTCATATATGGAAGCTATAGTTTGGCTAAGCAAACTGAGCTTCATTTTATATGTGATGACTGATCGGGGTTGATGAGGAGAACTTGCTCTCTTGATACTTTTTAAAGATTTTCATTCTCTATTCATTATTTATTGTCATTTGAAATCAGCCGTCATTCTATGTATGGCACAAAAGATTCTTTTATCATTATCTAAGAAACGATGTGTTATTGTCTTGTAGATTTTACATTCTAGCATGCAATTTTGAAAGATTTATCCAGTCTTAAATTCTTTATTAAAATTTCAGGTAGGTGATAATTCTATAGATATTCCTGAGGCAAATGTGATCATTCAGATTTCATCACATGCTGGGTCAAGACGTCAGGAAGCCCAACGTCTGGGTCGTATTCTTAGGGCTAAGGTCCGTTTTCATTTTTTTAGGGATCTAACCCTATTCCTTGCTACCTTCTAATAGTGGGTTGATGGGAAATAGTTAGCAGTTTCTGTTGATATTAGTTTACTATACTAAGATGTTGTAACTTAAATGGATTATTGAGAAACTTTGATTGGATCAACAGGGTAAGATTCAAGATAGGATGGCGGGAGGTAAAGAGGAATATAATGCATTTTTCTATTCCCTTGTATCAACGGATACCCAGGTTTACTTTTATTGCCATTTTGATTTTTTTCAATGTAATTAAGCCATTTGGTCACTTTTCACAGCTGGTGCGCACAGAGACTCATAGGCAGGCACCTTACCACACACTCACATATGAATCTGTTGTATATTTGTTTAAGATTGATTCCTATCTAACCAGCTCTTTAAATACAGGAAATGTACTATTCAACCAAAAGGCAGCAGTTTTTGATTGATCAAGGTTATAGCTTTAAGGTATACAGTTTTGTTATAATATTTATTCAATTTAGTACACTCTGTGGAAGGGTCAGCTCCCACGGACTATGTGGGACCTGCATTTGGTGATATGTTCCTTGAATTTGTTAAAATTATTGTATTTGTATGCATATTTGTGATGTGTTTCCCTTCTGCCTCTGACTGGGGATGGTATTTTGATTATCTGGAGAGGGTGGGAGGCAGGGAAGATGGACTTTAATGTTGCCTGAGTGGCTTTTGTTTATATTTCTGACAGGTAATAACAAGCTTGCCTCCATCTGATTCGGGTGCTGATTTGAGCTATCATCGTCTTGATGACCAATTGGCTCTTCTTTCGAAGGTCTTTTATCTTTGCTTCTTTCAAGTTTTCACTTACAGAGTCTACACTTTTGAGTACAAGTTTCTGACATTTTACAAAGTACATATACCAGGTGTTGAGTGCTGGTGATGATGCAGTTGGCTTGGAGCAATTAGAAGAAGATGCAGATGACATAGCCCTTCATAAAGCTCGTCGTTCAATGGGATCCATGAGTGCCATGTCAGGTGCAAATGGGATGGTTTACATGGAGTACAGGTACCATAATTCATTTACCCATTTATATAGTATATTGAATGTTTGGACGACACTACTTGCTTGTTTGAGTGTAATGTGCATTCTGCTTCACATCCTGTTGAAAAATCATTTTACCATCATTAATAATCTTCAATGTTCCACAGTACTGGACGAAGGCTCGCTGGGCAAGGCCAGCTTAAGAGTATCAAGCCGAAGGATCCGTCCAAGCGGCATCAACTGTTTAAAAGACGCTATGGCTGAGACAAAAAGAAGAATAAGAGTTTTGAGGGTTTTGCTTGTATGTTTTTCATTAATACTATAATGACTAAGCCTTATGTTTCAGGAAATTCACTTCTTGTATATACAGGTTGGATATATATGAGTAATCAATCCTAACCTTTCAAATCTTGTATTACTGTACTGAGTTCAATGTCCCGTTTGCATAATGTATTGACACTTGACAGGGGAAGCAAGGACAAACCTGCTTTTTTTCTTAAACGACATCGAATCAAATTTACAAGTTTCCTATATATGTACAATATATGCTAGTGTGTTATTAAACTTGGTAAATTGTTTTAAAAGACGGTTGTAACAAAAGCTGTTCTTGAGACGTCGTTGTATTGCTATTTGACTTGTACAGTAAGGAATAAATAGAGGGAAAGAACAGTGAAGGTGAAAGTGCTTTTTGTTTAATGCAGAAAATAGTGAAAGTGATAAGTATTGGATTAAACCTGGTAAGATTCGTGTGAAAAGATGGTCAAAACAGAAGCTTTTCTTGGGACGTCTATCCGGTAAATGACATTCTAATTGAGAAGTCTAATGTGGGAAAGTTCAAAATACATAAGAATTACAGTCATCCAATGAAATTCGATTCCTTTGCTACAATTTTGATGTCCCTTATCTACTTTCACATGTAATAACACGTGGAATGGCCACGCTTGCATAAAACATCCTCCTTATTGACACCTGGGCTCCAACATTTTATATTTGTCATTATTGCTGACCGACAGAACAGACGTGTCTTCATTAAGAATTTGGTTCACATTACCAGTCATTTCGCTTGAAGATACCCTCCATGGCTCCATATATATATACTTGGTAAATATAATAATACAGTCATAAGACAGAGGCAAGGCTTGTGGTGGGAGGAGTTGTCAAAAAGTAAGGCTCGCCCTTGTACTGGAATAGTGATGATTCACGAGCGGAGACCATTACAATCTCAACCATGCAATAAAGAATCATACGTACGAGACGGTTTTATCATATTAATTTTATGAACCGAGAAGAAGCATATATTTACCATGATAATTAAACAGAAAAAAATATATTGGAATTGATTTTATCAATCCCAATGTGAATATGAATACGAGTATGATGGCTTAAATTAAAAGCATTCCTCAGAAGTGATGAGGTGGAGAAGTAGTAGTAGCTATGCTTAATATTCACAGCACTAGCTCACTAATTTGGTTTGCTGCAGAAATCACTGCGGCTGACGTGTGGTTTGCCATAAGTTGTGCGTTATGCATTGAATAATTACAAAAGTTGGAAAAAGAGAGAGAGAGAGAGAGAGAGAGACCTGTCACCATCTTTGAAGTTGGTGAGAGTCCCCACAACAAGAAGTACACTTTGAAGAAGGAGAAAAAGAGTCTGAGAGAGAGATGCCTTTTATGTATTCTTCACACGTTGGAGGAATTTCTTTCTGGCTTTGGTAATAACAGCAAAGGCCTAGTAGAGGCTATATAGCAATATTTGACCTTTTTTTTGACTTGCTTTTGAACTATACTTGATTAAGAACGCCACTATATACTCTCGGATTTTTTACCCCTATTGGTTAGAGAATGAAAAAGTTAAAAGGAAAAAAAAAAAAAGCCACTTGAACCCAGCAAGCCAAAGATTCACTTAACCAAGTCTTGTTCCGTGTACATGTTCTTGCACTGCTATTATTGCTAGTGTCAAGTATTCTAGGATGCATAGAGACACAGTGAGAGAGACGGAGAGTGAGTGTACAAATAGAATAAGAAACTGAAATAAACAAAGGCCAGCTGCAACACTTTTAGCATGAAATGGACACCACTCCCACTTCTAAGTTGTGGAGACAAGGACGAAAAAATAATTATTTTGCAGTAAACAATGACCGAGTACTAGTGCTCAATTCTTAAGCACTAGCTTGAAGCAATAGAATAAAACATTCAAAATTAATTTATTTTTAGTCAGCCAAAAAACCACTAGGTAACTGCCTGCATATTGCACAATTTGCCAAAAAAATCTGTGTTCCGTAAATAATTAATTAGTTTCCATAGAACCTCTGCCTTTAGTTATGATTATATTCCAATATTAATAATCTAATTGGTCTTGTATAATCTAGAATAAAATACATTTAGTTTACGCAGAGTATAATGAATACTACAACTGCTAACATTTTACATGTTCATCCTTCGAAAATTAAGTCCTAGTGAAGATGTAAAAAGCTGGGCTCCATAGTTTTTTTTCTTATTGTCTGCTAACTTTTTTCATGCTTCTAGTTTTCGTAAACCAAAAGTTTCATCATCAGTGACATGGGGCTCTTTCTTGTCTGCTAGATGGACCATATTAAAGGAAAATAATAATAATAATAATCATAATAACAAAAAGGACAGTCCATATAAAAACTCATATTCCGTTCGTGTAGTTAATAATATTACATATTATAATGTTCTTGAGAATAAATTATTATAATTAATTATATATCAGACAAATCATTATTAAAGTTTTTAGAATATGGAATTTTCGATGTACCAACAAGGACCCTTTTCTTAGACCAACAAAAATAGACGATTAAAAATCGACAGCTTCTTCAATCACACTCATTTTCTCGTTGCCTTAGAAAATTCTTTCTCGTGCACACACATACACCTTTGGAATAAGCCTAGCTAGCTAGTGTATAATTAATCTTTCATATATAATCTATAGCAGTGCAATGATAGGATATTGAAGTAGTATGACTAAAATAATAATTTTGTGTTGTGTTGTGGCGGTCAAAAGTAAGTCTTTGGAATCATTGTTTTGTGTTTGTGATCAATTTAAATAAGCATTCTTTTTTATTACTGCTCGTCCCATTAAGTGGGTTGTCTCTCCTTCACAGCGAGTAGATGGTTTGCAAATCATCAATTAATTGCACAATCATGGACTATGGAAACAAGAAATTAAAAAATAAAAAATAAAGCAAAAATGAGGAGCTGTAGATTGAATAGATTCGGTCTTTGTATCTCCCTTTGTGACTCTTATTAGATGCTCATTGTTTCTTTATGGGTTTTCATTCGCATTTTTGATAGAGGTGATCTAACATATAGGCTGTCAATCTGAACATGGAAATAAGGGTCTTTTATGAGGTTCTTTCACAGATAAAATGTTCATCTTTTTATATAAAAGAAGGTGGTCAAATTATGATAATAGTTGCTTGAAGATGCCAAGCTTGATGAGGGTTATGACTTTAAAATTTCATTTATTAAGATTAAGCTTTTTGCTCAAAGCATCTCTCTTTCTTTCTATAACCAATTATATAATAACATGAATAATACAATGATGATTCTCAAACGAGAAGAAAATATGTAATAGTGGTCCTAAAATCTACTCACTTTGGTGCTAAATCTTCATGATCATGTTTATAGTTTATTTCTTATAATTTTCAAATTGAAAGTAATGGCATCCCCTGTAGATATGGTTCCTCCTGCTACACTAATCAGCTTTAAATATATTAATTTGTTTGGTCGATGCTACCAATTAAGCCAATCTGCTTGACACATGGGTAAGCTTTGCTTTAGATGTGGCTTCACTGAATTAATTATTTGATCTAAAAATCATTATCTAACATAAACTAGCTAGCATGCAGCTTGTTCTTTATCACTTTAAGATTGCAAGCTCACCAAGATTCACAAGAAAAAGAAAATGCTTTTTCTCGATGAACATGTTCATGGGAGTTTAGGCACAGGGTGTTTCATCATAAACTCTAAAACGTATGTCTTAAACTTACTTGACAATCCTCTCAACTATATGCTTATAAAGAGAAAAAGGGTAATCAATTACAATTACAATGTGGGACTATTATCTTGATCCAGCTGGTTTGGAAGATTTTGACAAAGCAAGTTAAGGGCCGCGCCATACACACTATATAGGCAAGTTACAGTTCAAAGTGATCTGCGCCTCATCATCATTACGGCTAACGATTTGACAACACTAAAAAGGGTTGAAACATTAATTAACTATATTATATATCATCCTCTAGCCTTGGAAATTCTTTGACTTGCTATGTGATTGGAAAATGAAAAGCTTACATTATATTTTTGTCTTTTGGGCGCATGTGAAAGTTTTTTTTAATCAAGAAAATAGAAAATGATGGTAAACCAAGCCAACCAAAGTCGATTGGTTATTGTAAATCAAAGATTCAAACTTGATCCTACTAAAGAAGGTAAAAAAAAATGCCCATTAAGTTCAGTGCAGAATCATATTGGGTTTGTGACATAGTCAATAAGATCCTGACTTAATTGATTGTTTTACTGATAAACACACAAGCGTAGAGCAAAATTTATAAAGCACATTAGGTTTTTGTGAATATATTATCAAGTTTTTCAATAAAATTTCCAACCCATTTGGGAAAAAGAAATCTACAAATCCACATATATATATATATATATATATATATATACATGCACTTAGATACATAGTTATTATTGAGGGATTTAAACAATGTTAATGAAAGCAACTTTAACGAAGATTGACTTTTTAACGGCTGCTCAAGGTATATTTTTATTGTACAAAAATAGGAATACCAACTTTTTTTCTTTTTAGTAAAAAGACTGTGCAAGATGAAACTGGGCAGCATGCGAGAGTACATAATGTCATATTCCAACAACAAAGATCTATAAAAACTCTGCCTTTATGGTTAACCAATCACTAGCCAGAATTTCTGCAATTCTTCTAAACTCAGAAGAAAAAAACATGTAGGGCCTTGAAGTCGATTGAATTGGATTTCATACTGTGAGTGAAGAGAAGTTTCTTGAGAGCTGACCAAGAGTTGCCAAATGAGACTTTTAATGTGTTCAATTGTTAAAATATACAGAAAGGTGCTCAAAAAAAAAGAAAAAAGAAGAAGAAGCACTCTTTCATGTCCTTAAAATTAGGGGTGTGAAATTGTTGTCGATTATGAACTATTTTAATTTTTTTAATTAATAACGGCGGTCGATCGGCTTTATAATTAAAAAAAAAATTTATTAGAAAAACTAATCATAACTAATAAAAAAAATAAAATATATTATATAAATTTAATTCAATTATAATAATAAATTAGACGGTTTATTTCGGTAATCGATAATTTTAAAAATTCACTATTGAAATCTACGGTTATTTATTATATACGATCGGTTAACAAAATAAACTGTTCACCGATGATTATCGAAAAAATTTAATTATTTATAATGCGGTCAGTTATCGCAATTTTTTATTTTTATAACTCTACTTAAAATTCTTTGTTGTTATTCACCAAAAAAAAAATTCTTGTAGGTCAAGAAAACTGATATTTTTTCCCAAAAAATAATCAATTGCATGTTTCCATCAACCACCCTATAATCATACAATGCACCACTTTGTTTTGGAGGATGAAAATTGGATCAGACATTAAATATGCAGATATAGTTCAGTGAACCAAAATCATCTTAAATTATACTACAATATTGGTTCATAGTGGAAAGCAGCAAAAAGAACAAAAAAAAAAAGATCAAACTGGCAAACCATTTTTGTTCATTGCAAAGGTGACCACTAACTACAGAGTACTGGTAGATATCTAAATCCCAAGAAGGATTGTCGTGGGCTTCAGCCAAACAAACCACTAAACTTCTTTCACTGAAGGCTAGAGATTTTGACTCATATAATATATATATATATATATATATATATATATATATATATATATATAAAGTCATTATTGTTGACCTTATATATACAATAAGAAAGTCAGAAAATAATAATAATATATAAAAACAAAACTACAAGGAACCAACTACTACCAGCCTACAAACTACCCACCTGACTACTATTAACCTCGATCAGCGACAATTGATGTCTTATTATTTTTCTTTCTAAAACCAAAAAGATTAAAACTTTGTGTGTTCCTTTTGCTCAGAAATGACCATTTTTGGCCATATTTTTGGTGATCTGGTACCTAATTACTTTTTAAGGAAAGCTACACCAGAAAAAGCGAGCTTCTTCAACTATCAAAAGCCATAGTACTGGAACTGGTTTGCTCCATAACTGTGCATCAACGTCTGTCCTCGCACTGTTCCATTGTCGTCCTCTTCTTCATGCATTCCTTCAATCTGCCAAATTACAAAAATAAAAACCACATGCAAACCCCATTTCATAATTAATTTTCGTAAAATAAAAGGAGTGGAATTAATTAAGCACAAATATTAAAATTTATGCAATAAATTACCCAGAGCTCATCTTCGTCTTCATCTCTGGTTGAACATGCAGCTTTGGGAATCTCACCGGTCTCGTCGTTGCGTGCGAATCTGCCACGTACACGGGGCCTGTTGTCGGCTAGAGTTTTTCGACATGCATACTTCGCATTAAACAGGAAAACACTCGGAGTGAGTCAGTGATCAGTTTCAGCTTTCAAAGTATTTATTTAATTAAATATCAAAAACGTTTTGATTAAACATTAATAATAATAATAATAATAAAAAGAGCTAACTTTTTTATTACCTTGATTGTCTTGTTGAAGTTCCTCAGTGTTCTCTTGGCTCTGTACTTTGATATCCTCTCTTTCCTCTCTTCTGCACTGTACCTTCCAACTTTAAAGTTGGCTTCCTCAATCAACGAGTTCTCTGAAGCTAAAGGGTTCGAGAAAGATCTCTGGGTTGTACGAATTGTTCGAAAATTCTGAAAATGAAATAAAGAAAAGATATTCATTAAAAATACAGATTTATAGGAAAACAGAAAATAAAGAAACAGGGAATTTTGAAGTAAAATTTGGAAGAGTAATCTGACTTGTAAATCTCCAGTGCTGCAAACCCTCCTCATTTGACCAGTTAAGAAGCTAGTCTCAGGTGACCTCAAGGCTTGGCTCTGAAAATTTGGAGACTCCATGAGAGTATCAAAGCGAGGTTGAAAGAGAAAACCAGGCTTGCCATCAAAAGAGTTACTGCTATAGCTCCTCTGCATCATCTTTGCTACATTCTCAGTACCACTGTAACTGTGAGGAGCAAATGGTTGTTGACTGTAAGCATTCTCGAAACCCACTTGGCATTCCTCGTTTTTCACCTGCAAAGCATCCAAAACTGAGAAATTTTCGTACCCACTTGACAAATCTGGATTGGTTTCGAAAGGCTGAAACTGTGCTGTCTGGTAAAGGCTTAAATTTTCCAATTGCTGACTTGGAGGTGAAGAGGAGAGAAGAGTAGAAGAAATTTGATCAAGGGAGTGAGATTCATCAACTGGGTTTTGCTGCGTTGGGTGGTCTGAAAGTGCTTGGAGGATATCAATGGCGGTGTCAGAGAAGGGAGAGAGTTGGTCGGAGAAGAGAAGGTCTGCTTCGGAAGAAACCGCGTCTGGGATTGAATAGTGGTAGAAAGAGCCATCAAAAACGAAGAGATCAGAGGCCATTGAAGCTCAATTTCTTCAACAGAGAGAAAAAAAGAAAAACCAGTCCGAGAACTAAGAAGAAAAATTTTACTTTGCTTTCTATATAATTATATTTGGCTATTTTGTCTGCAAGTTATGGTTCTGAAACGGCTCAAACCACTACTGACAACAGAGAAACAAGACAAAGAAAAGCCATTTTTCGTCTCTCTCTCTCTCTCTCTCTCTTTCTTCTCCTACAAAAGAGACTTCCAAACAACAGAACCGGAAGATACAAGTCCAACTCTCTTAAGCTTTAAAAAGAAGTGCGCTTTCTAAAACTGCCCCCGAATTTTATTATTATTTCTAAAATTACCCCTCAATTCCAATTATTCTTCTTACTTTTCGCCTAAAATTGTTTTTTCCCGGCCGACTTTCTGATTTTCAAAGCTTATAAAAACAGATTAAACTTTTATTAATTAGTCTATAAAATTTCTAGAAGTCTTTAGTAAACATGATTTAAATTAATATCGTATAGGTTAGTAAATGATATTCATAAATGAATATAAATAATATTTGATATTTTTATTAATTAATATCTAATTTTGAATGAATCAAATTCTAATAAAGGATTTATTTTGCATAAATATTTATTTATCATTGTTATGACGTATGATCACAATGGTCATGTTGGAGTTACTTATGATTGTCGCATAGCATGGTGTTGGATAATATTGTTGTCTTGGACATTTGTCATCCTTAATAATAATATTATCCTATGTTTATATATTATAGTTCATTTATATTTTTGGTAATAATTGTAGTTCGTTTATATAAAAATATAATGTTTAATTTTTTTATGCAATTCGTGAAGAAAACAAAATGTACATTGAAAAAAAATTATGGAATGCAAAATAAATTAAGTCATTAAAAAATAAGAATAAGAATATACAATTTTAAAATTTGAACTTTACCTTAGTTAATCCATCATTTTATTGCTGCCTAGTACCAACATTGTGTTTTATAAATCTCATGGTGGCCTGTCACCTTAATAGTATATTCACATTAATCATAAAATTTTCGTTTCATAGTTATTGTTTTGATTGATGTGCTGTCTTTTGTCTGTTTCTTTTTAATTTTAATAAGAATATGTTTTATATATATATATATATATATATAAGTTTTTAAAAATAAATACTTGCTACGTATGGATGACCCAAGAAAAAAGTTACTAATATGTGCGTAATGCATTGGCAAAACAAGACGTATGTAATGCAACGTAACATAACAATTCACAACACTAATCTGTATGTTTGACGTTCAGATTAAAAAATAATAAAACTTACTTACTTGTTTTAATTAAAAATAATAAATGAATCCTGATTTTTAAAAAAGCCTCTTTTAGTATGAATTTTTTTATATTTTTAAATATGTATTGAAAGAAACAATTCGGATGGGACAGCATCGATATAATTTTAGATTTTAAAATTAATTAGGAAATCAAATGTAATCTGAAATTTAAATCCGAAAAAATAAGACCCGATCCAGATCCCGACCCGACCCATGTATATATGGACCGTCGTTTTACAACGGAATTATAATATCGAATAAACCAATTTTATACCCGATCCGTTTTTCAGTGACCAATCACAAACCACAACTGGCTGGCTCGTAGGATATTTAAAAGAGGAATTTTATAATATTTATTTATTTGTCTTTGTGAAGCCAGTCGTCGTCGACTCGTCGGCTTCATCGAAGCTGTCATTGTACGCGGTTGAGTCTTTTAAAAGAAGGCAATTAATTTTATTTGCTACAAATTTTCGTTTATCTCAAAGACTTTGCGAATTCGCTATTTTATTTTGGAAGCTTCTTTGAGATCTCCACCTTCTCTCTTTTTTTTATTCTCATTCCTAAGGCCCTAAGCTCTGGTGACTTTTGCCTTCCCGCTCCGAGGTTGGGGATAGATTGTCGGGACCGCCATGGCGTCGCAGGAGCACATGGAAAAGATGCGACAGCGCCAGGATTACCGGAATCTCTGGCACACTGACCTCATGAGAACTATTCAGGCTGACCCTCCTTGTACTCTCTCGTTCTCTCTTTATTCTTTCATTTTCATATGCGTTTATCTAATTCCTCATTCAGTATTTGATAGGCTCTAAATGTGTGTGCAGATTGCTGCCTTGCTCTCTTTTGGTGAGTTCTCTGGATCCGTTGCTTCGTTTTTTTCATTTCTATTTAATTGCGTAGATCTGATTTAGACAGGAGATCTTGCTTTCACAATATGCTTGTGTGTGTTTTGTATTCTAGAAGATATTGTTTGCTCTCGTTGACTTGGTCTCAATGACGCTGACTTACTATTGTTCCTGTTATTATATACTTTTTTCACAATAGGGACTAGTTTCTATAACCTTCAGTCAAAAGTATTAGGTATACAGATGGTGATCTTTGTTGCAATTGTTTTTCTATGTTTTTTCTGGGGTTTCCGACATATTAATGTAGTATAAAAGCAATTTAAGTTGTTAAGAGCGATATTATTTGTTAGAATGGGAAGGCTATGATGATTTTCGGAAAATGAATTTGGTTGGAACCATTTATGTTCTCAACTCTATGTTTATTGTTTCAAGTTCGTTGTCAAATTGCATATGTATGTTTGTAAATTCGAGTTGATATTTGATGAATAATTTTGGTGGCAAATTATGTGCAAAAGTGTTATTGATTGTTCTTCTGGTTGGAGATCTCTGTTTTTTGTTTTTGTAGTTTAAGAAAGTACGTAAATCCCATGATATATCTTTATAACATCAATCATACTTGGAGCTTCGTGAGCCAACTCTAAGTTTGCTAGGCCAGATGTATTGAGCTTTGTGTTCAAAGTGCAATATGCTTTAGGCTTATCTAATGTTGGAAGAACAAGCCTCAGGTTGATTAAAGATATCTGGAAACCTATGGCAATTTGTTGTCCATTGCTGTGTATGTGGAGAATGTGGCATGCAGAAACGTTTTTTTGTTAATATATATTCAAGTTCTTATTTATTCATATTCTTGAATATGTATATTTTTTGCATTTATGACCAGTATATCTGCAAGTAGGCAGAATGATGATCGTGTATCACATTTGTAAACTACTTAAACAAGGACAAATGTTTTTCATCCTCGTTCATCTAATTTACTTTTGTTTCACTCTAGTGCACCATGTGTGTCATACTTACTCCGAAAACGAGCTCTTTACAATGACATGTCAAGGTAATTGATACTTTGATTCCCCCTCAAACACTGCTCGAAGCTATATGAGCTTTTGTGATCATTGTTTTATTCTCTCGTTCACTCGTTGCAGATATGTTTGCTGTGCTGGTTATATGCCCTGTAGTGGCAGGTGTGGAGAAAGTCGATGCCCTGAATTTTGCCTGGCTACTGAGGTATACAAGTCATGTGATCTTTTGTTATTATGCTCTCTCTCTCTCTCTCTCTCTCTCTCTCTCTCTCTCTAAATGCTCTGTTTTGAGATACCCTGAGTCTTTGCATTTGAAAGACTAGTTGTTCTATTTTCATTATGAACATGTTGTTTTGCTGAAGGAACTTGGAATTTAAAGAATGAAGGTTTTTGAATTTTGGTGTCTCAACATTAGCAGTTCAGCCCATGGTTCCTTATTGGTACTGCAGTAAAGCTTATACCATTACTTCTATATTAGCACAATATGAAAAATGAGATATAGGCTTGGGTGGTTAGTTGAAGTTTTCATACTGGTTGGCCAAAACCCAGGTTTGTACCTAAGTTAGGTTTTCTGCTCAATTTCCAAGATTCTATTATGACCCTTTTATTGCTGTTGATGTTTTGAATTATGACGAATGTTTAACTTATACAAGTAGTACGTGAGATTGCCTTCAATGAATATATTAGAAGAGAATTATTGGCCTCTGATACTTTTAAAGGAAAACAAGTCTTTTTTCTATCATCACTATAGTTCTTCATTGACTTTGTTTGTCAATCGTCAAATAATTTTGTCTCTTGGAGAAGTTAGCAGAACAGACCAATGTATCTTGCTTTATTGCATGAGAACATGTCCACATATTACACTGCTTAAACAGGACTATGCCTAAGCCATGTCGGTTGCAGTAGAAGAAAACCTTGATTTTGGGTTGACAAGAAGATGCATCATCTCTTCTGTTTGTTATAGCTGGATCTGGTTTTATGCAATATTTTGGCTGCATCTTGTGGCTTATTATTTCAAACCTTGTATGACTAATATATCTGATGAAATCTAAACTCAAGACCAGCAAGTCTGAAACATGAATTAAGAACATAGAATACAAAGAACACAGCAAGATTAAAGTGGTTCAATTCACCCCAGATTGGGCAAACCTACATCCACTATCAAAAGGGCCTCTGATCTGATTGTATTAAGGAAGTAAACATGTCAAGATTACACAGCTCACTCACCAAACTCACTTCAGCTCTTAGACCCAGTGAAATCCCAACCCCCACTGTTTTCTCACTTTACAAGCACACGCCCAAAAAACCTGGGCACTTTCTGTTTTAGGCTTATATGCCTTTTACAAAACTCCAAAAGCCAACTTTTAGTTATCTTTTTCAGCCAATAAAAAAATAGTAACAGTTTGAAATGGTTTTTTTATCTGGTGTTTTGTGTCTTTCATTTTCCTTCTCATTTATGGTAAGATGAGAGTACTAACCAACTCTAACTAACACCTTGACTAACCTTTGTACTAAACAAATTACACACAACTCTAGAGAAAAAACCAAAACCTAAAACATTACCAACTGGGAACTAAAGCTCCTGTGTTTTCACATGGTTGCTCTATCAAATAGATAGGCATCATCTGTTTTGAGTAAAATGTGGAATGTGGTGATCCTTGTTGTAATCCTCTTCTTGGAATGCAGGTTTGATCTATGTAGTGAATGATAGAAATTTGGATTGTTGTAGTTCTGTATGAACAGACCAATCTGTCAGAATGATTCTATTATAAAGATCATTAGTATTGATTCTTGTGCGTTGCCAGTTCTTGCTTGTATTAAAATTTAATCTACCACCACTTCAGAGAAGTGTTTTATGTAATTCTTTTTAAGGGTCGTTTCTAGAGAAAACCTTGTAGTGAGGTGAAACGTCAGTGGATATATGAATCTTTTTGTCTTGGCTCTTTCTGTTTATTCTTTGGAAGGTAAATGATCATCATCAGCTGTTATGAGTCATGAAACTATAGGCACAAACTTATGGCAGTGACTTTTGGCAGCTGTAAAGAGCTTTTTTTCTTCATGTAATTCATTTTGCTATTATATGTTTGGTTTTTCCAGGTTTTCCTCTGCTTTGGCAATTCAGTGGCCTCTACCCGCTTTTTGTTACAAGATGAATTCAATATACAGACGACCCAATGTGACAACTGCATTATTGTACTCCTTTCTCTCTCCTATCTATCTATTATCAGATTATAATTTCATGCCAAGTCTAGTGCAAGTTCTAAGCGATCAAAGTGTCTTTGCCATTTGTTAAACGTAGTTTCCTCCTGTTTTCAGGGTTTCATGTTGTGCCTACAACAGATTGCATGCATTTTTTCCATAGTTGCAATGATTGTTGGAAGTGAGGAAATTCAAGAGGCTTCTCAGTTATTGTCTTGTTTGGCTGACATGGTGTATTGCACGTAAGGCATTCAGCATTCGGCATTCATTTTCTTTTCATGCTGAAAATTCTCTCAACCAAGCCAGGTTGAAAGTTGAAACTAACTGTTTTTTTTTTTAAATTAATTTCTGTTGTAGGGTTTGCGCATGTATGCAGGTACGGTATAATCTGTTTGTTGTTTGAAGACTAGTAATGAGTGACCATGTAATGATTGAATCCTGTGAAAGACCACTTTTTAATCAACTTGACTGGCTTAATTTTGTATATATACAGACACAGCACAAGATTGAAATGGACAAAAGGGACGGCAAGTTTGGGCCTCAGCCGGTGATGGCAGTGCCACCTGTTCAGCAAATGTCTCGCATCGATCAGGCAGTTCCTCCGAATGTAGGATATGCACCTCAACCAGCATATGGACAACCCTACGGTTATCCACCTGCTCCACAGGCTCAAGGTTATCCACCTGCTGGTTATCCTCCAGCTCAGTACCCTCCCCCTGGTTATCCTCCTTCCGGCTACTCAAGGTGATCTATTCTTTTAGTGCGTGTGTCATGGTAATCTGCCATTTTCAGTATCTGTATCTGTCTACACTATTCTTATATTTTGTGTTTCCGTTCTAAATCGTGTTTCTAACTGCATAAAAACAAAATATTGATGTATACATTATAGTTGATATTTGAGGAGCAAACTTTTGCGTCTATGTTTGATGGATTGTGAACTGGGATCTTAATCTTCTTAGGGAGCGGCTCTAAGACTGCTCTTTGTTTAAAGAGTATTTTCTGTATAATAAAGGGTATTTTCGTCAATATTAAAATATAAAGAGTATATTTTTTTATTTAAATCCAATAGATTTTTATATTTTTATTCTTTATTTTACTTTTCAAGCTTAATGATGGAAATTTTTTTTTTTAAGAACTAATGAGACGTCTATAAAACAAAATATAGGAATTAAAATATTAAAAAATTAATTAATAAAATATATTAAAATTTGTATTTTAATAATTAAAATTTTTATAAGAATGAATTTTGACTATTTTAAAATATGAAGAGTAAAATTAAATTTTTATTTAATTTTTAAAACATAAAGAAATATTAAATTTTTTTTCTAGGGATGACTCTTCGAGATGAAAAAAATGTGAGATACATAAAGAGATGCTTCAATAATTTTTAAAGAATGAGATAACTATTGCCAACACTAGCCCAAGTGTGAACGTCTAAACAATTGATTACCATGTCTTTTTTAGACTTGACCTAATTTTGTACTGAGGCAGAGCGAAGCCAAATTAATATTCCAGAATGATGACAAATTTGGGGCTCCAAATTAAATGAACGAAGTAAATAGCAGCCTAAGTTGATAGACATGGCGTAGGTACAACCACTGTCCGACCATGTCAATCTTTAACAAGCCATACACGTTTTGTTACATGGGATTGCATATCTTCATCCACAAAAAAAATAATATGATAACTTGAAAAACTAATTTTATATAAATTAATGCCGCTTCTATTTGAGCGTGTGCACTATTTGATCAAAAAAGAAAACTTCTAATAGCATTGGCCATTTATATTATTATCATGATTAATAATTTAAGAATATATTTTCTGAATCCTTCGACGTGAGGGCTCATTGTCTCGTAATGAAATAAATACGGGTCGCTTTCCCCCGCATGTCGCATTACCCCATATATATATATATATATATATATATATATATATATATATGGTAAAACACGTTACTTTATGTATAATACAATACATATTAATATATGCTATCATTGTACGTAATAATTTTAGCATAAAGCTATATGTATATTTCACTAAATTCGACAAGATATATGATATTTTAAATAGATTAAAGTCTTCGTAAAAAAAAAAATATACTATCAATATTTTAGCCATATATCATTTAAAATGAATATCATATAATAGTTACTAAATTGTTGAATTAAAATTAATTTGATAAGGTATGAGACAGATGTTACCGCATTAGGAGATGAGATCAGATTAATTCAACGATAATTTCTTTTGAAGCCGGCGAATTTCATATCAGGGTCAAAATATATTTCTTAGACTATTTCCCCAAATTTCCTTTGGAACATGGAAATTCGATGTTGAAAATGAAATAGTCCCGCGAACCACAATTTTCTTGATTTCACTTCTCGTTTTCCATGAGCTATAATCAGCTTTGAAAGGGTAAATTAACAAGAAGAAAATTAAAAAAAAAAAAGAAAAAGAAAAGAAAAAAAAAATTCATCTTGCCCCACAAAAAGGGAAAGAGAAAAAAAAAACAGATTCCCGGGAAAACAAAAGAGAAAACGATTCCCGGAAACCCGGATGAATTTTCATTTTTGATAATTAGTATAAAGAAAAACCCAGATGATAATTATATGACATCATCATTTATATGTACACTCATGGTTTCATTATGAGATGCCAATCAGCAGCAGGCAACATCACTACAAACACCATTAAAAAAAAAAAGGAGAAAAAAAGAAGATAAAATAAAATAAAATCTCGGTATTTGAAATGATTAAGTTATTATTCTCCTTCTCATAATTATGAAAAAAAGAAAAGAAAAAGAAAACCAAACAAAATTCAGGTCCTTCCAAATCCAATTATGTAGTTCTTCATCATATACATATAAATACATATACATGCATACATTTCCTTTCTTTTGCTATGATTTTCTACAACTGTAATTTGACCAAACCCATGCTTCTTTCTCACACCCATTTATGTTTCTCTCAGCTTTTATGAATTTGCATAGACTCGTAAGCCAACAGTTGGTTGAATCTGTCATATTCCATACAAAGCAAAATGCTTTGGCAAATTGCCAAAAAACACACAAATCCAATGTTCAAAACAAGCACAAGAAGCTAAACCCAATCCGCAAAAAAGACAATCTGTAATTGAAACTTCACAAGATGAAGAACTTGGAGTAGAATTGAGAAAGAAATATGCATGTTAGCTTCAAATTTTTATTTCCATTTCGTTTTGTAAATTCATCATCTTCCCAGAGAACAAACTGTACAAAGTTCAACACCTAATTCCGGTGAACGGACTCAGTTTTCATCCTATATTTACATCACAACCAGAAAGTATTTATTTTTCTTTTTTTTCTTTATTGAATCTAAACACTACAAACCAGTAATATGAGAATATTCTCCGTAGAAATCGGGAATCCCAGTAGCAGCCCAGAGCCTCTCGTTGAAAGCACCCTGCATATCTTCAGGTATGAACGGGGTTCGACACAGAGGACAAGTTCTCTGGTCGTATCCCATCCAGCGGTCGAGACAACCCCTGTGGAAGATGTGACGGCAGTTTGTGAGCCGTCGGATCTCATCCTGACCCTCGAACTCGTACAAGCAGACGGCGCAACTCTCTGGCGGGTCCACCAGCTCCGAGAACTTGACCACCGGGAGGATTTCACGGATCAAAAGGGCGGACATGGACTGGAATTCAGGGATTCGGGTGGGTTGGTCCGCCCCGGCCCAGCTAGCATTGTCCGGTTCAACGAAATCTTGGAGACCCATACAGCGGAAGAGGAAAGAGATGAACTTTCTGATGAAACCCAGAAAGGAAAGTGTGTGGAGGAACAGTTTTGGAAGGAGGAGCTCTGTGTAGCCCACTGGGAACCCCATGTGTGATAGAGGAACAAATAGGGCAATGAAGCTTTGAGCTTTGTGTATGGTAGGTACTGGGCTGGTTTCTGTCCCTGTGTTTTTGTATTGGTGAGACTAGATTGATATATATAGAGAGAGAGCGAGCGAGAAAGAGAGAGAAAGGGATAGAGGGAGAGAAGGGCGTGTAGGATTGGTTGCCTTATATAGATGCTTGTGACTGTGTCTAGATTACATGTCTCTAGTGGGTTTGAGCTTCGTGGAAAATGACAGACAGTTCAAATGGGTATTACTTATTATTTTTTATTTTATTTTTTGTATTTACTTTTTATTTCGGTAAATATGGGTGCTTTACTCGCTTCGTCTGAATTATTTACCTTTTACATGCTGTCACATTCATGGGTTTTTAATATCAGATTTACATGGGAAAATTCAAAAAAAGAAAAAAAGGATTTGCGTGGGAAAGTTAAATTTTTGAAATAATACAATTCTGATTTCTGAAAAGGTTAAAAAAATTAAAAATGTTGCCTGGATTTGGTATTTCAATGTGTCTCTGTACTTTCTATTTCTGAAGCCAAGTAAGATTTAACACTGAGTAACATTACATCAAACAAAAGCCATACCATATTAGCAGCGTGTGCATGGTATACAATTTCTTAAAAGTTTTCAAATTAGTTTAACGCATGAAGGTTAAATTCCATATTTATTAGATTGGTTACCTGAAAAATAATTGTACATCACCACTAGGAGAAATTAATTTGTCAATGATAATAATGCCCTGCTAATGACTCCCAAATCAATTCGATCAGGACAAACATTTGCCATAGCGAAAGTTAATAACGAAACATTCTTAGTGAAAATAATAAACAACATCGGTCATATCTTTTTGGTGGTTACATATTTGCATCATTTTCTTCATCTTTGTCGTCACTAAGATCAACTTAAGTGTGGCAAAAATTATGATCCCCTTGAAAATGAAGTTTGTGAATGATAATTAGCCGTTAATTTAAGAAGTTGATGCAAGTGATGATGAAATAATTAATCAAAGAGAGTAAAAAATATAAATTGCAAAGTGAAAGCAGGGCAAATTAACAAGAGAGAAAGGGCCCGGGAGTTGTGGTGATTGGCTTGAAAGGTCCTAGACAGTTAAGTGGGGGCTCATACCTCCGCACCAACAATCTCTTTTTTTAAGCCCACAAGGTAGAAAAAAAAGAAGCTAGTAGACGTTAAAGAAAAAACAAAGTTGATGGATGGAAAAGAAACAGTTATAGTCATGGCTAGTGGGGGTGTCTCATATGTTTTTGGTGTTTTTCACACATATCATGGAGTCAATGTCCCCCATCTTAATTGGTCTTTTGCTTTTGATTTCAAACAAAACGTTTCGGCAGGCATCTCTCTTTCTTTTCTTCAACTAATAACACAAACTCACACACACACAGAGATCAAGAACGACTAGTCCCTATCTTTAAGGTTAAACTGCTCTAGCAAGAAGAATGTTGTCCCCAAGCTGACCACTTTTTATCCCTTTATTATTATTATTATTATTTTTTGTATCAATCAGTTCCTTCTGGAGAACACATGAAGCTTTTTTTGGATTAGAATCTTTCTCTTTTCCTTAATTTGTGAAATAAAAAGGGTAAATTAAATTAAATTTTGATGGAGTAGAAGTGTGTGCATGGTAAAAAGAGGTGTAAATATATATGTAGCCAGGACAAAGAAGGGTCTGACAAATGGTGTTGGGTGAGGGGTTGGCCAACCAGGCAAAGCAAGATGGGGCTGGAATGGCAGAGAGATGGCGTGGCTATATGTGAGCCCAATGTGGCAGCGCCAGAGAGAAGGGTGCGAACCGAGGTGCTATTTAGGCAAAACTGTGTCTGACAAATGTGTCTGATACGGCCAAGACATAGCTGGACCAACCAATAGCACACCCACAGGGCCACACATACACACACACTCACATTCATCGCACCCTTGTAAACAATAAGATGGTGGGGGCCGACCCTTCTCATCCAACCCCCGACCACACTCTGTTTCCCTCTTTTGTCTCGTCCTTCGTCTTAACCTCCATGCCCTTCATTCACTCTCAGAATCACAATCACCTTCACTTCATTATTAACTTCTCTTTCTCTCCTTGTTACATATATAAATTAGCATTCTTATTGAAACTAGCTAGCTAGCTTATATTAATTCAATTTCTCTATACATACGCTGTGCTTTGCTCTTATTAACCATTTAATTTCTGTCCCTTGTCCTTTGTAGGGTCGCTTGGGAAGGAAGCTAGCTTAGCTAGAATAAATCCAGCTTAAAGTCTAAGGAGGGACATGTATATATATATATATATATATATGAGTAAGATATGGTACGGTTCAAATAGAGTTGGCAAAGCCCTTGAATTGGTACTAAATCAATATAACAATAAAGGAAATGAAGATTAAACAAAAGAGTATGGCTCTTATATTGCCACTAACATTGTACTATTATAACAATATATACTAACTAGTACTCTTTAATTATAATGTGGTGGTGGGGGATGGTTTTGCAGCTTAATATGAATGCTGCTCCTCTAGATTGCAAATTAAACTATAATAAAATAGTAGATGTAGATTAATTTATTAATAATCTTAATTAATTAAGCTTAGTTATTAAAATGAATGTGGGTGACATCTTTCGGCTTACCTAACAGAGCTGTTTTGAGATTGTTTCATCTTTTCAATGTTGGTGTTCTTTTTAGGTAAGTTTCATGTTCTTATTAAAAAATAAATAAATGAATCAATTAGAGTCATGATCTTCGATAATGATAAATTTAATTTACTACTAAACTATCGCCTTGACATGTATAGTACTTCTTTTTAATTCAAATGCATTTGTTGGAAGTTTACATTTAATGTAATGCAGATCCATAAACAAAACTAGCATCATTAACAGAGAAAGCCAAAATTATGAAAGGGGCATTGGTGGTGGGCATTTAAAGCTTTGCTCATGCAGTACAGTCATTTGATTTTGGACCTATCAGATAGGATCAGATTTACAGGTAGGCAAGCTAAATCCAACCATGATCCCTTTCTTAATTTCAACCTTAAGCATCTTGTAGATATCCTAATTAATTATATGTAATAAAAGACTACGCACACCACTTGCCAAAACCAATTTCAGTCAGAGAGAGAGAGAGAGTTTGGTTTTTGTTTTCTTTTACGACTGCGTTTTAGCTTTTGATCAGAAACATGCACGATTTGAATGCAATTAAATTCCAAATTTTCCTTAATTATATACACATGACATACATCGATGGAACGATAATCAGCAATTGCCTGCCATCTATATATATAAATTTTAAATATATAAATATATAATATAAGGTGGAACAAACAAAGGCATCACAATCTGTCTAGCCCAGCTATAAGTTAAAAGATGAAATTCCACCCAACCCTTGCTTGTCAGAAACTGTCTCATCTTCATCACTACAATGCCATGAAATTTGACGTATAATATTAATTCAAAGGGACAGTTTACACCAACTTGCACTGAAAAGCAAATGCAAAAAATGGATCTTCTGGATCGACAAGCTTAAATTGACATGTGAGTGCACGTTCATTATATATATACACACACAAATATATTTATACATATGCGCACATCTGTTATAGACTGACGATGATGTACCATGAGAGGCCTTTTCCGCATGTTCTTTCTCTCCTTTGTTTTGGGAAAATAATAGGTCTAATCATTGTTCTTTGCAAATGTACGTATTTTATCTCCTCATCCACACCCCTCTTGTCTTAGCTATACGTACATTCATGTGGTAAATTTTTGTATATTTCACCAAAGGAAAATTCTAAAGTAACGAATTGAACGTATATGAGCATTTTGAATATCATATTATACGAATAATTAAGGTAGTTTAGGCATATATATATATATATATATATATATATATATATAAATATGTTTGTCCTAATAGAGGACCACTCTAGTCTTTAGCTACAAAGAAAGACCTAAAAGACTACAAAGTAGAGTCCTCTCTTTCTTCAATTAGTTATTCTATATATAGTTGATCTCTCTCTAAAGGCACACAGAAGTTAATAAATTAATGAACAACTGCATGCATGCACAGAGATGAGAGCTGCCTAATAGACTCACTTTTTCACAACTAGGTCACAGGAAAGTCTGTAACCTAATAAACTTTAACATACATTATTGGGATTACAGGTATATATGTAGGAAACTCATGTAAACAGTGACCATTGTCCCCCTTGTTAGTTCGATCGAGACGAAAGTGGCTTCCAGACAAGTGCTTTGTACTATGTATATGTCATATTTGTGTGAATGTGTGTTTGCTCGCTTGCTTTTGCTTTTGATGATCGGAGATCAGTTTCATATAAGTATATTGCTTTACTGTATACCCACGTTTTGTTTGTGGGAACAGATTAAAGCCTTTGGACAAAAAATTTAGTGGAATATTTTGGGAGAAGGAACCACATATATATGTATATAACTAATCAAAAGGTAAGTGACACTCATAAAAAAAAAAAAATCACTTCCGCCTAAATTAATGTCGTGAAACAGTGATCGATCACTCTTCTAGGGCTTTCTTTAGTTAACCTTGCCTTAAGTTTTAGAGGCTTTAGCGATTAATACACTATTTATTAATTAATTTGGTGGTGGTGGGGAGAACATTTATTTTTATTTAATTTAGATGTTTTGTCACTTTGGATATATAGTTCTAGTAGCAATCTCAATATGATTCTTGAAGGCGCGTATGGAAGTGGAATAGTGGTGATAGTAGTAGCACGCACTGTTAACTTTTTCATTTGGTAAATTAATTCAAAGGGAAAAGTTGTGTTTTTAATTTCAAACCTGAATGATTAATGTTATAATTTATTTTTGATGCATATCTACTTAATATGTTACTCTCTTTGTTGAGATTGTGAAATCTCGGATGGCTACAAGCATGCATGATTTATATATACGTATCAATTAAACTGAGATAACCAGTTATGGAATTCTTCTCTAAAACCACAAGCCTTTTTTAGATCATAATCTCTTTGGTATTCTTCATGTACAGTGTAATCTCTTTGGTATTCTTCATGTACAGTGTAATCTCTATGGTATTCTTCATGGATATAGTATTTATATGTATATATATATGGGTTAGAAAATTAAATATCTGTTACTTGGGATCCCATATATCTATGAGAAAAAGAAAAGAAAAGAAAAAAAAAAAAAGGCAAAAAAGAAAAGAAAAGCCAAAGCCCTAATGAGAGTGTGTACGGGAGATTTCCAGAGGCTCTGGTGATGGCTGTGGTGATGGCAGAGATGAAGACAGCTAACGATAATATGATCAGCAGCAGATCACAGAGACATAAGTCAAATTTGTGGGTCATGCTCGCATGTGCCATGTCTGCTCTCCTCTTCTATGTAACCTAATTTCTCTGATCTCTACGTAATTGCTGTTACTGTGTGCTTGTATCTCTCTCTCTCTATATATATACACACACACACATAAAATTATTATAATTTACAAAATTATTATATCAAAGAAATATTGCTTTATTCCCTCTCTACTCTCCCTCTCCGTCTCAATTCTCAAATTTCAACGTGTTCGCATGAATTTTCTAAGTGAGGCTTATATTTATTCTAAAAAGGTGTTTTCGATTCCAATAAAGTTTTTGTTTATATCTAATATATATGACTTATATTGATTATCTCCTGTACTTAACACTTCTTGGCTATACATAGCTAATTACTGATTACAAATTTTAATTAGTAGTTTAGATTAGTAGATAAGTTTCGCTTTACAAAATTAGTTTGATTAATTTCTCAATTCAAAACAATTTTCTTACTTTTTAAACAAGTTAACCGGCCAGGAAAAAGTTCCAAATATTACGAGTGAAACTTATCCATTAACTATTTTTTTTCTTTACTTTCAGTGTGTGTGTATATATAATACCACCATGTAGCGTTAGAGATAAACAACTAGAATCGTTTTAAATTCATTGATTATATTCATCCCAATCAGACATGCTCTCATTCTTTATGTGTATATACACACATTTATACGTATATGGCTGTTTATATATATCTATGTATATATATAAACCAAGTAATTACTCATTTCAAAATGCATGGGCCCATACGTAGTTATAATCTAATTCAATTAGGGCCAGTTGCAATGAAAGTCATAAAGAGACAAGGAAATAAAGGCTATGACCCTGTTGACAAAAGTATAAAAAGAATGCACCAAACAGATATAAAGTCTATACCATTGAAGAAAAAAAAAAACACATTACTTAGATTACAATTTTATCACCACCATTCCATTGAATCTTGTCAAAAGCGTATATTAGAAAAACCATACAGAACAAACACAAAGCAATCACACTAATTAGTTGTTTTCTTTAGACATTAATTCCTTCTTTTTTTTTTTTTAATATGCATGCGTTGAAAGTAAGATTAATGTTAACTTTTAAAATTTTATTTTGGGATCATTTAGAGTGATTTAAAGATAGCTTACGGAAAAACCCTTTATTTTCATTAAATTAATATTACAAATAGTTTTTAAACATTAAAAATAATTTGTAAAGTATATTACTCACCCTAAGGAAAAAACTTTTTACATCCTACAAAAATATATTCACCCTACAATAAATTTTTTTCACTCTACAAAAATTTACTCACCCTATAAAAATATTTTCACTCTATAAAAAACTTCCATATCTTACAAAAAGGAAACTTTCCACACTATAAACATTTACTCATCTTACAAAAAAATTCCTACACCCACGGCTACCATATAGTATTCATCTCTACTTGGTGATAAATAAAGTTGCCATACTTTTTTTTAATGATTTCATAAAATGGGCTTTCTGGAGACCCCCAAATGACCAATTCTGGCATGAATTGCTACCGATCCAATGAGTCCAATATTGATTCATTTATATGTGTCAATAAGGCAAATGCGTCCCTAGTAATTAGGATGAATATCATTTATACACATATATTTATATAGAAGAAAAGGTTCTCTGTTGATTCAAACGCTGTCCTACTAGATAGGGATAAAAAAAGAGAATAAAAACCGAAGATTTCAAATATTACATGGTACTTTTAATCAAAAAATCAATCTGATTTTTACAAAAAAAAAAAATTCCTACACCCTGAAAAAATTTACTCACCTACAAGAACTTTTCACACCCTATAAAAATATTCTCACTCTACAAAAATACTTCCTACACTCTACAAAAAAATTTCCACATCTACAAAAATTTACTTACCCTACAAAAACTTTTTATATCCTAAAAAAGTATTCACACCCTGCAAAAAAACTTCCTACCCCCTACAGAAATTTCGTACGCTCTACAAAAATATTATCGCCATACAAAATAACTTTCCATATACCCTACAAAAAACCTTTTGACCATATAAAAAACTTCCAACACCCTACAAAACACATTCTGCACCCAAAATTTCTCGTCAAGGAACTAACCTCCATTGCTAATAATTACTTCAGAGGTTAACCAAGAAAATAAAAGGAGCTATTGTGTGGGAAAACGACAAGCAAAAGATCAGCTTTTATGGAGTATCGGGTCGTTGCTAAGCGGGCGCTGTCGTCCAAGTAACAGTGTGATAAAAGAGAAAAAGGAAAGCGTTTTGGGTTGTAGATAATGACCAACGTAAAAACAAAGTTCGTCGTACAAAATATGTGAGTGGGATGCAATAATTGGACTCCATGGACAGGTGTAGTGATATTACTGGTATGAACTGGGCACCATTGAAAGAAAATTCTGACCCAAGCCCATGTTTGTACATGCCCATAAAATTCTGATCCAACTGGCACGAACCAATCAATAAATGTATTTTGTGAATATTGGGCTGAGAGGGTCAAGAAGTTTCTGTGATAGAAATGAATTTCTATTTTAAAATATTACAAATATCCATCCAAATTGCTTGTAGTTAAAATAATTAATCAACGAAAATAACGACTATAAAAAAAAAAAGTTTATCTACTAGTAGAAACGAGGTTAATTGTCATCAAAATAAGGTTGGCATATATAGTAAGCTGTGAACAAAAAAAATAAAAATAAAAAATAAAAAGCAAAGATATATATATCCCAAGCTTGAGGAGATGATCTGACAAAACGTTATCTAAATTACTGGATAATGCTTTGAAAGTGATGATGAAAAGGTGTGTACAAAAATGTCCAAATTAATTCCTTTGGTAGTCAAAGAAGAATGTATGGAAGGTCTATAAAATGGGTAACCAAAAGTATTAGTGTGGGTCAGAGCTACGGCTTTTTCCATCAACATATAACTAAATGACACAAAATAAAGGAACACTTTTTTTTTTTTCTCATATATACATATATATATATATATATATATATATACGAAGAAAAGAATATGATTAGAATCTGCTTCAAGAAAAGCCAATTGTCCACTCTAATATGAACAAGCAATAAGCACCCGTGAGAGATTCTCTGTGTATGTGAGAGTCACAGAACTGAGAATGCACTTCACATGATGCCCAAAATACCAAGACGTTATCGAATAAAGTGAAAGCTAAGCAAAACATCCAATGCTGTGACTCATAAAGTATTTTTCTCTCTATTTATAATTATGAATCGACCTTCTGTCCTCCATGTTCAATATTATTTAGTTTTAGTTTTTTTTTTAATAAATAATTCATTGAGCTAGTAGTGGCTTCTTGTTCTTGAGTGCCCTTAACTTTCCCTTTTACATGAGGGATAGTGGATACCCCTTTTAGGTCAAAGCAAGAGCCAAACTTTGATCCTTATAGCTTAGAAACCAAGAGTACCTTGATTCCTTGTTAATGATTGTGTGTTTTTTTTTTATTGTTGTGATATTTTCTCTGGTGGGTTCTGCAACATTGGGTGTGTTTATACAGCGGTTAGCACCCATTTGCTTAACCAATTAGCAAACAATTTTAAGGGTATTGGAAGTTATACAGAGGCAACAAGTTTGAGAAAACAATCCTTTTAGGCTATCCACTGAATTAAATAAAAAAAGTGAAATACAGGCAAACGTGCTACACACCAAATCTTTCTGGAGTGATGACAATCACAAAGAGTCCAATTTTTTATTACAAAAGAAAAAAGAAAAGAATAAGATAATTCTTGTTCTTGGTAAGTGCCATTTGGTCCCCGTGAGCATTACCACAGGTCATACAGATGAATTCATATTAGAGGGAATAGGACCAATGAAATTCGTTCACGAGCTCTACATTAGATATATATATATATATACATATATATATATATATATATATATATATATATATGGCATATAGTATATAACCCTTGTCTTATTATTTTCCAAAAAAAAAAAAAAACCCTTATCGTATTATGTTTTGTTTATTTGGATTGACATTACTAGATTACATGGTTGAGATTTTTTTATTTATTTTCATCCTACTAACTGTCAAAAAAAAAAAAAAGGTTAGAAAAATATCTTTATTGGAATTCGAGACTTTATTATGCCTTGGTGGTTAATTTTTACATTAATGAAACCCCACTTCATTCAATGTATCTCAGCCTCCTAAACAAGAGCAAATAGAAAGTTTTCACCAAAAAAAAAAAAAAAGAGAAAGAACAAATAGAAAGTAAACTCAGTTTCAGTAAAGAATCAAATATAAATAAAATAGCCATGAATGAATAAAATTTGAGAAGTAGTTTCTATCAAGAACTAGAATATATATACATGGTCGTTAATCAAAAGTCACAAGCAAAGTTCCCTTTTTCCGGTTACTGGTAATTTAAAGGAAATAGGTAATCAAAATGATGAATTTGAATTTACTTCATGAGCTGTCCAAGAAATTATAGTCATTAAATTACATTTCTTTTTTTTTAAGTTTATGTAAATTGTTATTGAAGAAAACAACTTTATCTAAAATAATTGGAGAGAACAAAAATAAAAAAATAGAACACACAACAACTCGCACAGCATAACCCATCCAACCATCTATTACCAAAAAAAAAAAAAAACCATCCAACCATGCAAACGATGAAGCAGAGAGAAAACACTGATTGATTTTCTCAGGCATGCCAAAGCCAAAGCCAAGAATGTAAAGAAAAATATTACGACCAAAAAAACCATCAGTGTGGGGTACGATCACACTCTGTCTCTCTCCTTCTTCTTCCTTTTTATGTGACACTTCCAAAGCTTCCTCAGCGGATTCATCAAAGAAAGTGAACCCCACTTCATCCCCCATCCCCATATACCTCATAGACCTAAGCCTGTCTCTCTTTCTCATCAGCCTTTTTTTTTCTTCTTTTCTTGCTTCTTATCTCTATCTGATTTATGTAATAAGATTATAAAGAACAAAAAAAGCGGATATTTAGAACTCGTCACCCTCCAAAGTCCCATATTCTCACTCACAATTAAATGCTCTCTCAGTCCTCTCGTTGCCGTTTTTATGTCTTTTACCGCTGATTAACACCCTTCCTCGTCTCGTTTCCACCGCCATTTTTAATTCACTCTCTCTCTCTCGTCAATACCAATTACTTTCTCTGTCTCAGCTCAGATGCCAATGTCCCTAAGCTAAAGGACAATAATCACATACACTTTTGAGGGTACATTTCATGGCAGCAACATCCACAACCACAACTACTACTACTGCTCACCTCAAAGTCCAACCCCAACCCACAAAGCCTAAGCGCCGCAAGTGCCGGGAGACCACCATTTCAACCTCTGCCGCCACGGCTTCTTCTACTGGGTATTCGAATCATCAACGGAAACTTGAACCGCCCACCATTGTTTCCCCTGATAACTCTTGGTGCTGCCCTGCTTCGAAGCACATTCCGACCCCTCCACCACCACCGCCTTCCCCACCTGCACAGCCCCGAAGGTCTGGACTTTCTTCCCAAAATCAAGAATCTGATCCATTGCCGACTAACCCATCTCCGGCTTCTTCACCATCGTCGTCGTTTAGGATTCGATTCTCGCCGGGTAGTCTTTCCCCGGTCATGGACTTCACACCCACTACAACCACCACTATGGCATCCAATGGCTACTCGGGTAACCACGATTCGTTCCCTTCCAGCTTCAGCAAATTCAATTCGGTGCTCACTGCTGGTCTCTTGAACCCAATGTCGCCTCCTCCGCCGACCGATAAGACCCGATCGAGCCCGACCCTTTTCGAGATGATGGCAAGCGAGCCTGATATCCATCCTAGAACTCAGATCCAATCCAACAATGTCACTGCAGCCACGCAGAAGCTCCAAATGATTTCAGCTCAGGACAAGCAGGCATTAATGATGCAACGAATTGCGGATATTTTGGGGTCCCGTAGTCCCGGTAACCAGTTCAACGACCCGTCTTCCAGCGACATCAAGCTTACGTTGAGTTCCAGAGATGGCTTTAGTATTTCCATGAATGTTCACCGTCAGATTCTAGTTGCGCATAGTCGCTTCTTCGCGGTGAAGCTGTCCGATAAATGGACGAAGCAGCAGCGGACCATGTCTTCCTCGCCGTACACTGTGGAAATTGCTGATTGTGATGATGTTGAGGTTTATATCGAGACCTTGCGATTGATGTATTGCAAAGATCTGAGGAAGAAGCTCATGAAGGAGGACGTTCCCAGAGTCCTTGGGATTTTAAAGGTAAAGACTTTTGTTGTTTGGACTTCTGCGATTAACTAATTCCTTAGTTTGTGTATACTTTGGTTTCATAGCTTAAAAAATGTTTGTCTATAGGTAGGGGAATATATGAATATGAGAATTTCACTATGAAAGAAATAGGTCCTAGACTAGTTCAACGACTATAAGTTTTACGGACTACTTGCTTATGCAAGTGCAAAAAAATCAGAACTTGTCAAACCCAACAGTGAAAAGTATAAATTTTTCTTCTTCTTGTCTTTGAGTTATTTGCAGCAACCAAAAAAATGCAAATACTGCTTTGGGGTGGTGAAGTTGTCTGTGTCTTGTGTGTCTTAGGTTTCAGCTGCAATTGAGTTCGATGCTGGTGTTTTGTCTTGTTTGGAGTACTTAGAAGCGGCCCCATGGGCTGAGGACGAAGAAGAGAAGGTGGCCTCACTGTTATCAGAGCTTCGCCTTGAAGGTGTTGGAGCAGGGGAAGTTCTAAAGCGGGTCTCGGTTGAAGATGCTAATGGAACTGTAGAGGGAAGTGATAATGAAGAAGTTCTTCTTAAACTTTTACATGTGGTTCTCGAAGGCAAAGACGAGAAGGCAAGGCGGGAGATGAAAGGGTTAGTGTTGAAGATGCTTCGTGAGACTTCATCTCAGAATGATCTTCGGAAAGAGTCCTTGTACTCAGCTTGTGATGGGTGTTTACAATTGCTTCGCCACCATTTTTTGCAGGCAGCAGAGTCACATTCACAAAATGTGGGTCAGATTGCTAGGCAAGCAGATAATTTGCATTGGTTATTGGATATTTTGATTGATAGACAGATTGCTGAGGATTTCTTGAAGACATGGGCATCTCAAACTGAACTGTCTGATGCACATTCTAAAGTGGCTGCAGTTCACAGGTTTGAGGTTAGCAGAGTAACGGCGCGCCTATTTGTTGGTATTGGGAAGGGGCAGCTATTAGCTTCCAAAGATGTGAGGTTCCTTCTTTTACGTACATGGTTGGTGCCGTTTTATGATGATTTTGGGTGGATGAGGAGAGCATCAAAAGGACTTGATAGGCATTTAATCGAGGATGGTCTTAGCAACACAATTCTTACTCTGCCATTAGCCTGGCAACAGGAAATTTTACTTGCTTGGTTTAATCGATTCATGAACTCCGGTGAAGACTGCCCAAATATACAGAGAGGCTTTGAAGTATGGTGGAGGAGGGCCTTTTGGAGACGTGGTAGTGAGCAGGAAAGGACACGACCATTACGGATTACAACTGCAACCATTGAGAACCCATAGAAGAAGTTAGTCCCGAATGCAGAAAAAAAGGTGCTCTCGTATGTCTGCCTCCCTTTACCCTTCTCTAATCAATATGGCCCCATTCCTCTTTGTTTGAATATTTTTGTGGATTTTCTTACCCACCAAGGAAAGCTGTTTATCAGAGAGAACTAGACTTTTAATAGGTGCGTAGTGTGTTTATTTTGATCGAATGTAGCCATGTTTAATCTGAAAGGAGATGAATAATATTATGATGCAACTTTGTTGCTAGTAAACGTAGCAGCTGTTTGTCAATTTGATTCTCAATATGTGAACTTTTTCCCTCCAGTACATTTTGATCTTATTTTGTGATTCGAAAAGGAAGGTCTTTTGGTTGCATTTTGATTTAATCAAGATTAATTTTTTATTTAATCTTGGTTAGACAAGTTTTTTTCTAGCTCAAAATCTTGCAGAATCTTTACACTATGGTTTTACTACTTGCATAGCATGCCTTGCAGCTTGCCATTGAATGGCTAGCCTGTATGCAGCTTGCCACATCTTGAAGTAAACTATTTATGTTAACAAACTTTGTAGGTGCAGGAATTGTACTCTTAGAAAATTACTTAAGTTCCTTAGATTTGTGGGCTGGTTGTTTTAGAGGTAGCTAACTCATCCTTTAGAACATGAAAGTCAGTACCAGTCATTTTGTATAGTTGTTTGGATAAGAATGACTTCTCTTTAGTAATGTCCTGTTTTCCTCTTTCAATACTCCATATGTCCCTACTCTCTATTAGAATGTAGAAACCAATAAAACTGAGTAGGTCATATGTGGTAAGGTATTTCTAATTAACTTAATTTCAGCCAAGATTTAAGTATGTGAACTGTACACTCAAGCTTCCATTGTTCATTTGCCTTGATGAACTTTTTGCCTCTGTGCCTTATGAACTTTCTCTGGACTTTTCTGTTGGTAACAGTTACCAGAGGTTTGGAATTTTATTGGTAACAAAGCTAAACATCTCAACCTTGTTTTGTATCTGTTTGCAGCTTCGTCTGAAAAAACAAACGGTTGGGTCTTGTTGGACTGTATGAAAAGGGATCCAAAGTAAAAGGAATATGTGAAAGTAAGTTTTTGTTAATCTAGCCCTTTAGTAACTTAAATTAAAGGTGCATGACCTGCCAATTCTAACAAAGATTAAATACCATGTTGCAGGTGGATTGTTGTTAGTAGATCATAACCCAACTCAGATTCAAACTCGTTCAGCTGGTTAAGATTAAGCCCCTAGGGCGATGTGTATTTATTTGATTGTAGAGCATCGTAAAGAGTATGATTGTTGCCATGTGATTCAATATATACATACATACATACATATATATTTGAGTTTTGTGTACTAGTGAATAACATCATTTGGGTTTTCTCTGTGGGAATTAATGGAATTAATTTCGTTTTTTGAGAATCTTGGTCTTTTATTATTTGCCTGAGAACAAGCTTATTAAGGTAATGAATCTCTTAAGTTTTGCATACTGGGAAGACTTTGATGGTGTAAATACCATACCAGAGGCAGATTGTGGATATCTTATTTTTCATTGCATTCCCTGTCTATTTTTAACATGCCAAGAGTAGAGGCTAGAGGCTAGAGGTCCCAAAAAGATTGGAACTTTCGTCAATTGTTTTTGTAGGTTCACAAACCTTGTAGCTTAGTAGGAGGCTGCTGCTGTTCTCTCTAACCATGCAGCAGCCCTACGGCATATGACTACTGGATTTCTGTTTGAATGTCTCTGCTTAAAGAAGAAGAAATACTTATAGGAATTCAGTTGGAATGCATCACCACATTTCTAAGCATGACAATAAAAGATGTTGGAGGTGAGATGGCCATGAAAAGACAATTTGAGGGATGATGACAACTTATTGGAGTGTGATTTGCTTTATATATAATTTTTTTAAAAAATTGGAATATTTTAAATTAACACAAATTATATTGACATTTAATCAATTGGAACCCTTTTTTATTTTTCTGGACATTAATTTATTGGAACAGTTGAAACTGTAAAGACTAATTTTTAAGATATTAAATATGTACTTAAAAATAATAATTGTTTGGTGGTCCATCTGTCGACGAGAAATTTGTCAGCTTTTAAATATGAGAAGGATTAGTTGTAATTCTAAAGAAAGCTTGAAAGAGAGAAAAAGTTGTAATCATCTTGTTGGATTACCATTTATTTATTTATTTTTTGTTCACAACGCGAAGAACGTTGGTCGAAAAGGATACTATTTTATAATTTAAATAACGAAAATGGAACCAAGCAGTCTAATGGGGATGTAGCTCAGATGGTAGAGCGCTCGCTTAGCATGCGAGAGGTACGGGGATCGATACCCCGCATCTCCACTTCATTTTTATTTTTCCCAGGCAATCATGTATGTTTATATTTCAGCCCGTGCATGCGCTTAAATGTGTTTTCTTCCATGGGTCATGCTTTTTCTTTCCGGTTGTGCAGTAACTTTTCAAATCCACAAATGATTCAATTAAAGAAATGATCTGATCTGGGATGTTTCACACATGGTTGTCCCAAAAAGGAGTTATCAATTAAGTGCATGCATGGGGATAGGAGATGGGGGATAGGGTTCCATTTATAATGCTTTCTGATACAAACACTTAATGGTTTGACAGACTTTTAACAGCTTTCCTTCCATCACCACCACAAGGAAAATACAGAGATATGCACTTGCTTATGATGATGATTATTGACAAGTTTGCTCCCATTATAAATATGTGGAGATACATGCATATATATATATATATATATTTATATATGTATGTATTCATATTGTTGATGATGCTTACTTAGGGTACAATACAATCGTCTTCATAGTGGGTGAAGAAGGAATTCAGCATGGGGCAATCATAGTTCAGCTCCCCTGGTTTTGCAAATTTTTGCCTTTCATAATAATAAAAACCAGCATAGCATTGTTAGGAACTAACTAGTTAAGAAATTAAGCAATGATTAATATTAGCTAGCGAGCTCTTTACGTACCATTCCTGATCAGTCAGCATATCGTCTGTCAATCCAAACTGTCTTAGCTCTTCTTCATTGTGATGAGTTAATAAACTGTACCTGTAGATTTTTTTTAAAGAGTAGGAATCCAAAACCCAAGTCATATTTCCTATACCCAAGCATTTTCATGTTTTGTACAAGTAAGTTTCTAACACTTAATGTCTAGAATAGTGCCCAAGGGTTTGAAATTGCTTTTTATGTTTAAAGATTGATATGAATTCGAGTGTTTTATACCCTGGTCCTTTATAATTTATTTAGTAGGAAAGACTAATAATAATAATAAGAAGAAGAAGAATACCTTTCACCATAACCTGTCTGCATTACTATCATGTTTCCATTACCCAAGTTCCTAAGTCCCTCAAATTGCTCCACCGACCATTTGTACCACCTCATTAGGAACACTCTTAGTGTTAAACCATGTGAGACTATCACCAAGTTCATGTTTGAATTTCTATCGCCCGGTGGCTGAAACCGTCCAATATCAATGTCTGCTCTCAGTGTTTCTCTGAATCCTGTTAAAACCCTTTTTGCCTTAATTGAAATAGATATTATCAGCTAATTAATAATGATTAAAGTCAACTAATAAACTAAGCAGGTACCTGTGATTCTGTCATAAACATCAGCAGCTGATTCCCCATTAGGAAAGCGGTAGAAGAAACGGCCATAAACCTGTCGGACAGCTTTTTCATATCTCATTTTCTCTCTATCCTGAAAATTCCCTTTTCAAGAAAAATTGTAAATCAAACCCCAAGTCATAGTCACTGAATTTACACAAAGTGATTTCAACCAACTACGTTGTAGTTAATGTGTGAATTACCAAAATCTTGCTCTCTTAGGCGAGGCTCTTCCCTCATACCAGCAATCCTTGAGCGCTCAAATGATTTACCAAGGCTCTTTAGTGTCTCAAGTGTCCTTCTATAGGGAGACACATAGAAGTAGACCTTCCAATTTGGGACATTGTCTTTTTCAATCAACTCTCTAATTCTCTTCCCACACTCCTCTGCTTCAACCTTTCCTTTCTCTGTCAGTGCAATCTTGGGATCAGCTATTCTTGTATAAACACTCTCGTCCACGTTTCCTTCACTCTGTCCGTGTCGAACCAGGATTATCCGGCGAGGCCTAGGAGGTGGGAGTTTAACACTTGGACCAACAAGAGGTTTCTTTTCAGGAAAAGTAGCCAAGCCATTATCAGCAACTGTAATATTGGTCTCATGACTTGGGTTTCTACGGCACCGGATGTTACTAACACTGGCTTTACGTTGGACCAAAAGAGCTGGGGAGAGAGTGAAAGCAAGAAGTGCCATTGTTTGGGACTTGGAAGGTCGGTAATATATATATAAAAAAAAACAAACACAAACACAAAACGTGTATAATTCACTAGTCTCCATGAGTAGCAATGGTGACCAAAGTTGACCAATTTATGTGGTTTCAGATTGCTCAGAGGACTTTGAAAGGTTTATTTTTGTGGATGGTACAGAGACCCTATGAGCTGCCTTCATGTAAGAAGAAAGAGTTTCAATTTCTTTGGAAGTAGCTATCAATCATGCATATGTTTCCCATCAAATTAGATTAAATATGATTGAGAAAAATGAGTGGTTCAAATGAAGAGCCGCTAGTGGGATATTTTTCAAGTTTTGTTATGTTGCAGTAAATTCATTGCAAGAAACCAAAGGAAATGACATGAAGTAAGCTTTGTTTTGCTATTACCTGTAAGAGTTTTAATTTGTACTTTTTGGCATGGGGGACCAATGTGCATGCATGCCTTTGGGTCCCAATTAATTTGTCTTGTGGTAATGACTTTAAAGGAGTGGTTATTGAAGATCTATCTAGTCTGCAAACTGACATGAACAACTGAGGATGAAAACACTTAATGGGTCCCTTTGATTTCTGGAATATTCATGGTCATGGAAAAGGAAATAAAAAAAGTTGTTCCTCCTTTTCTAGTTTGAAATGTTAAAATATTAATTTCTTACCATGATGATGCAATTTTCCTCTGAGAAATTGGGCCAATACTGCAATTGGGTTTTAGATGTGAATAATATTCTAACTCTTGGTTAACATGTCCAAGCTCATGTTTCAGTCTGTGCTTAGGTCCTAAGGGCCACAGGTGTTTCTGGGCTTGGATTTGCATACTTTGAAGGGTAGGGCAGTGCAGCTCAGTTTACAAATCCTTCTTCCACTCTGCTATAAATATATCAGAGACATGAATGGCAAACATTTAAATGAAGGCAAGTAGTTCTGAGCTTTATTATTATTATTTCCCATATTAATGTATAAATATTAGCTTTAGTAATCCTAAATCATTCCCAAGAAACTGTCTTGTTGACACTTTAAAATCCATAAAATCAAATTTTCTCCACTCAAACATGTTAAACCTTCATGGAATTGGGCATCACTTACAAATTCCAAAATACTAGTCTGAAAAGGTTCATCTAATGCATGGTGTTATTAGCCTGCTAAAGAAATCAAGCTTTGGAAACATTCAAAACCCCATAAATTGATGAAATTGATTATGGTGTAGCCTCTATGGGTAGGGTTAAGGTTACTATATTTAAGGACCAGTTTGAACAGTAACACCCTTAAGGCATACAAAAATTTGTTTGCTGTCCTTGTCAAAACAGCGAAATTCTCCTAGCTAGGTCAATGAAAGAGCCATAGGAAGTGTTTGCACACTTCATAATGATGACGCTCTCTCTAGCTCTGAGAAATAATTGGTGGTCATAAATATAAAGTTAATCCCTGATCATCTTCCATGTTCCCAGACATTCTTTTTTCTTATTTTGTCCCTAATTAAAAACTATGCTATGTAGCAGACAAAAAAGCATTACTTTAAGCCTTCGGTTTTCATTTAATTTTATGCTTTATATCATCCACAATTTTCATGCATTAAGACGCCTTTCTCTTAATTTTTATTTTTTGGTGTACAACCTTCTAAGGTCTTTTGACTTAGAAAGAAATATGCTTATTGACAAAGAAATTGTGGATTATAAAGAGGAATGGGCATGCATGTAGGTACACAAGTAGAAATTGTCAAGAATTTTCCTATTTTTAATGAAACTTAAAAAAGAATTTCCATTTGACTCTCATTTTTTAATTGGGAAATATAGGCAAAAATAGTTGGACAAATTTCAAATTTAGGGTCTATTAGAAATAGAGAGAGATTTCCATCTAAGGTCGTAAGTCTAGTGGTGTTGCAAATTATAATTAAGAAGAGGTCATCCTTTGCCTTAAGAGCCTCTTAAAAATCAAATAGAAATTCAAACTACAAATGGCACAAAACTAAAAGAAGTAAATGAAGGAACGGATAAACACATACACCTCCATGTGAAGCCTAATCCACGATAATAATGGACTTTTCAATGAAGATTGATAAGGATCAGTACTTTGTTTTTACTTAATAATAATACATGCAGCATAATGCTGAGCAGTTTTTTCTTCACCGAAATTGCCAAACACCCCCTTAATAGTCAAGCTGCCCACTTGGTATAAAAATTAAAAAATAAGGAGAATTATTATAACCCAAAAAATGAGAGTAGCTTTCAATAGATTTGTCATTTCTAGAGAAAAAAAAAAAAGAAAAAGAAAAAAGATTTATATAAACATCCAATGAGAAGGCTTACAATTAATTAGGTCTATAATAAGAAACTTCTAGTGATTGCCAAATAGAAAATAGGATTAATCTATTAGGGATACTGCATTGAAAGCCTTTTTTTTTTTAATAAGATTTAATAGTGTGAAAATGAGCTCAACAAGTGTGTACGCAGCGAGGCAAAGGAAAGAAAAATTAGTGAACAAATACGAAGTTAATCACACACACACGTTAAGGGACAGATCCCAAATGAGCCAAATAAGTTTATTTTTACTTTTCAATTTTGGGTTTTAATTAGTTTGCCATTTACTTTGACTCTACTTCTGTCGGGTGCGACTCAATTTTCTTGCAGGCGAAAATAGGGAATTACTTTGTTCTAAGTCCCAATAAAGAAAACAAACATTATTACATCACTACTTAATTATCAAAACTTCGTCTTTTTATTGTTTTATTTTTTTCAAGGAAATACCTCATAATAACAATAATAATGTAATAAATCAGGTATATTCTTTTGTCTTTTTTAATTATATGCTAGCTAGTCCTCCCTCGTGGACTTGAAAATTAATTCCCATCAACTATTTATCAATTAATTAGTACAATTCTAGTGTATTTTACGATGATAATAATAATAACAATAATAATAATAACAATATAATTAAACTACCATATTAACTTCTCTTCTTGTAATATATGGCTATTAACTTTTAATTAAAGACAATCAAAGATTGAGTTATATAGCCAAGAAATCTTGAAATCGCTTCCATAAGATATTTCCTTAGTAGTTAAGTCAAATTACAATAGAATAAAAAATAATAATAATTTAGCAAATTTCTGAATATACATAAAGCCAAAAAAAAAAAGAAAGTAATAAAAATGAGAATATTAAAGGGGATAGCAGATAAATTTGGCTATTAAGATGGACAAATATATGGAGGACTGAGTTTGCAAATTGGTTGTAGAAAGTGCAGCCACACATTTCCTAGTGACCCATTTGCCATGGCATTAGTCAAGTTGTAGAGAATGCCATTATTATTGTATAAAGGTCGGACCCCCAAGTGCTACAAACCATACCTACTAGCTACTTACCTGGTCCAGATGGAAAGCACATACTATTAAATTATTTTCAGCTTTATATTTATATAATTAACCAACTAGTTCATTTCTAAAGGATCTTTTGGCATCATTGCTACATAAAATTATAAATTATTTTATAAATTATTAAATTAGTATTAATATACTTAAATTTTAAAACTAATTATAAATTACGGTTCAGGTGTAATTTTTTTTTAATGTTTAAGGTAGGAATAAGTGATAATAAATGAAAAATTAAATTTAAATTATTTATGCAAAAAAAAAATTTTTTTAAATAGTTAAAAAAATATTATATTTAAGATAAAAATAAAATATATTTATGAAGCGGCAAAGAATAATTTGCAAATGTTTTTAAAACTCTAGTAGTATATTAGTAATTCGAAAGGAAAATTATAATTTTATATATAACTTAGAGAGTACAAAAAAAGCTTTCAGGACAAAAAAAAGAGAGAGATAGTATGTTACCTTCACAACCAACAAAATTTTGACCTAGTAAAATTAAATTAGCTGAATTCCCACAAATGCTAAACTAGTTTTGGTTAGCTGGATACATATATGCAAGTATATATAGTCCAAGTCAGAAACGAATCCCCCATTGGCACTAAAATGTGTTTATACGTACCCTCTCACCTTGATTTCTGTTTGATGGATCTCTCTTTTTTATTTCTGTTTTGCTTTCGGTGATACCTTTGATTTGAATGTTTTAGCTCGAACCAATATAGTAATAAGCTAATAAACTAATAATTAATTATAAAAGATGAGTGTTGTGTAATAGTAGCTAATATATCTTTCACTTTATAGTGTAGATATTTTCCTTAGGATATATTATAGGTAGGCACAGGTAGGCTAGTCTTTCTTGATGTGTATTCTCACGGTATATATATATTGTAATACTTTTTGAATCAAATGCTAAGCAAAAAAAAAAAAAGCCTTCCATAGCTGTGTGATTTCCTTTAGGGTTTTTTTATGCCTTCAAAAAAACCCTTTTGTGTACGTAGCTTAACCTATATATATATATATATATATATATATATATATATATATATATATATATAAATGTTCTAATGCACTATAACTTATATATGGTGAACAATATATACAAAAATTCTTTGTGTATGCCCTTTTTGAAACACTAGCATGGCCGGAAATGCTACCAAAGAGAGTTTAAAATATTTTAAAAAATAAAAACATAATAAAGAAAAGAGAAGTTGGGACCTGAGACGAATAAACCAGTATTGACACATGCTAGATACAGAGAGAAATACTAAGTTGTATTTCTATGTGGATTTGAATATATACATATATATATATATCGCTGAATGACTTATTTATTTATTCAACTTTATTTCACACACAATCAAAAAAGAACTTTTAGGTAGTAAATGAGTAAGGTTGTTTCATGATATTTGAATCATATATATATATATATATATATGCTTGAGATATCAAATCCATTCGTTCACTTTCACTTGCATTATAAAAGAAAGAGGCTGGCTAACCCTCCCTCTTGTCTGTTAACTGCCCTCTAGGTTTATGGACAACAAATTGATCGATCTAGACCGTCCCTTTGATTGGTTACTGGTTGACAAAGCATCAACCAGATCTTGACAGTCCATTCAACAACAACAAAAATGGGTGAAGATTTTGATGCTACGTACCCACAAAACCCCTTAAATTTATAATTTTAACGGCTATATATATATATATATATATATATATATATGATTTTTTTTTAAAAGGCCATTTTAACTCTTATTTTGGACTTTATAATTGATATAAAATGGTGGGCGCTCACCAGAACCAAAATTTTCAATGTGGGCCGTCTCTGTGGTTGTATTATGCAGCACACTTGTGCCAAATTGCTGGTGTCTCCCACGAAAGCGGGAATAAAAGCAAAGAAAAACAACAAATATAAAAATTAAGAAAAGGAAAGAGAAAGACATGGTTACTTGTTAAAAAAATGGAGCTTCTTTGCTTCATCACTTGGGTGAAAAATAGAACAATGTTTCATAATGCTAATTAATGAGGAAAAAAAAAGTAATTATTAATTAACGATTAGAATAATTAATTACCGACTTTTTTTTTTCCTTTCACCATTTTTGGTTTTGCTGATGAAGGGGGAGGAAAGGGAATCCCAAAGAGCCGCCAATAGAGCTAAATGAACATTATGACATGGACAATGACCAAAGAAACTGTGTAAGCATGTTGACATAAAATATCCATGGTAGTAAGGTCAAAAAGAATAGCTGTGATTCATTAATTTTTGCGTATATATATATAATATTGGACTTTGCTGATGGTATAGTCATTAGTCACACGCGCATACACACACATATATAAATATATACTTTTATTCCATGAAAATAACATGATAATGCCAACTTATATATGTAGTCTCTTTTCCATGAAAGAATATTTTAAGTGCCTTGTGGAAAATCCAGCTACTAAAATGTAACACAAAAACAGCGACACATTTAGAGGTATCTATGAGATTTTCTTCCTTCCACTTTTGGATCATGACCCTCTTGAGAGATGTTTGATATTTCTTTCACCACCCTACAATTCCAAGGTATGAATCACCAGAAATAGACTGTGTATATATATATATATAATCCATATAATCATTCACTGTGTGCACACCTTGAATATATTTTGCATGCAGAGATAGAGAGAGATGGGATTGTAATTACCTCTCTGTTTGATGGGGCATGTTTCACATTCCTTGGTGTGAAAAGAAATGAAAGCAACCTAAAGCTAGCTATTTATATATAAAATTTAAATTAAAGTCATAAATGGTACTTAATAATAGTAATAAGGTAAGCTTAAAGCCTAAGAATGAAAGTAAGAAAGCGAAAAGGAAAAAGAGATCATGTATATCACAAGGGTTTCATGTCATTTTAATACGATTACAATTTCATGAAACTGAAAAGGAGTTTTTGGAACTACCAATGTCTTTAAAATTAAATTAAAAAGGTTCCGGTTACAAAAGTGTTATTTTTTTATTATTCATCACTATTATAATTGTTTCTTTTTCTTCGTCAAAGTAAATGATTAGACATTAATTAGCCGCACCCTAGTTTAAAAGGTCTTGTTTTGTCAAGTTCGCTAGCAATGATCATCATCCATTAACAATCTAGTATTCCTTAATTATTTTAGCCTCTTTTTTTAATATACCCAATTTGGTATCAACTAGTCCAACACCTAACTTTTCCTTAATTAGCTTAGCTACCTTTACTTGAAGACATGCTAATTATCTTAATTAGCTTGTGCTCATCAAACAACGTGAGCATGCAGCTGAAATAGCTATATATACATATAATATATATTATACACAGAGACCCTGAGATGGTAGAATTTCACAACTCGGAATAAAAAATACTATTCCTTTTCTCCATGATAACGTGGTGCTGCATGCATAGTACTTATGCTTGCCTCATAACTCACACTTGATAACAGTCTCTTCCAAACAAAAAAGCTGCAACAAGTACAGTACCATTGGTGACCTAACTGTCCATGCAGCTAGTTAGGATGGTCCATCATCCTAAATATATATAAGCGTATTATATAACATATATATAAATTTATATGTGTGTGTGTACATACACACAGAGCAGTGGACCACACTGAGCATCTATGACCTAGAAAACTCGTAGTTACAAGTTTCAAAACCAGCTCAAAATTGTACCCTGATGTCAATGAGACACCAGAACACAAACAGGATCCTTTTTTCTCTCACAGAAAGCCCCCCGTCATTTCTGGGTGCTAACCAATGCTAACTGACCTCCTCTTCCCCCCAAGACTGAAAATTTTGAATACCATGCCATGCAAATAGTGTATATATATATATATATATATATATATGTATAATGAAAATAAAGCGAAATTGATGACCTCAAATAGCTGGCGTCCGTACGGTTTAGTTGGGGTTTGGTCTTCAGGAAGGTTTGGGTGGGGGTGCGTAGGGCGCATACCCTTTTGGCTGCAGTGTAAGGATTTGAGCCATTAACTTATAAAATCTGAATGAAAGTTACGTAAGGAAGCGAGTGAAAAAGATAGAAAATAGAAAATAATAAAACATAAACAGTGTGTGTGTAACGTGGGGGAAGATATAAACGTACGCAGGGGTGCGTAGTGTTAGCAAGAGGGAGTAGAATACAAGCAGGGAAAGGACAAAGAAGGTTGACGTGGGCAATGAGAAAGAGAAAGAAAGGAAGAAAAGATGGCAAGCGGCGGAGAAAGCGTCGTTATAGGACCACCTTCTTTTAACAGACAAAATATTAAAGCTCGGTGAGACCCTCTCTCACTTTCCCAACTCTCATTTTTTGGTGCGTGCTGTTTGGGTACAACTACCCACTTTTTTTTTCTTTTGTTTTTGTTGGAAAATTTACTGTTAGAATATATAAATGACCTTTGGTGGCAAAACTAAAAGCTCGTTTATTATTTTGATAATTTTGGAAAAATGAGAATCACGTACGAAAGTGATACCAAGAAAATGTTTTGGAAAATTTCATGAACACGGTTTGTTATTTTATGAGGGTCCATAAATTATTGCATATGACTTGAAAATTAGGTAGATCAAGTTGGAAGAAAATATAGTATGTAATAAATTTTAGATTCAATTTTTGAAGATACCATTGAAATAGAATTGCCTCAACTATTTATTTATTAATTATTATTAGTATTATTATTATTATTATTTCTTTTTTTTTTCTTTTTTTTTTTTGTGGCTGAAAGATTTTGGCAGGGGCTTTGAGAAAAATGCATGGACAAAGCATCCATTCAATTGGACATTCCTATGGCCTACACTTTTATGGGTTTGGCCTTTTGGAAGCTTGAAGGAGTGGTGCAAAACTTAATAGTGGGATACCATTTTGGAAAGAAAAAAAAAATATCAATGCATTTTTCTATATATATACGTATTTTTGCAAACATTATTATAAACTCTGTTTGAAACTTATGACATGCCTTAATCTAAGCTTTTCTTTACTCAAAAAGACAAAAAAAGGCAATTACGTACATATAAGTTGCCCTTAACCCTGCTCTTTGAAGCCAATATTGTTTAGGGTCAATTGGAGAAAATCAAACTATAATGTGTATATATGTATATATATAAATGTGATGTTTGAGGTGTGTGTAAGCTGTGACAACCTAAGGTTGCGCGTGGGGTGGGGCATATTTTTCATTCTCATAAATAAAAAGAGAAGATGCGGTCCACCATGCAATGGAGAGGGGGAGAGAGAGAGAGAGAGAAGGGTAAGGATGGGTGGAGTAGTTTAATAGAGGAATTAAATGGGAATTAGATGGGGAAAACATTGGACCACCTCATCATCTGAAACCACGCAAAAGTCCCTTGTTTTGGGAACATTTTTGGCACAACCCCCAATCGCATCTATTCTCTCACTCTCTCTTCCTCATCCCCATCATCAAGTTTTTATTTTTTATTTTTGAATCAGAAATTATACTACACAGAGACTCACAGAGACACAGAGAGAGAGAGAGAGAGAGTACGTAGGCTCCCACTCCCAAACAGAAGCCTCATTGAAACCAATCTGAAAAAGCCTGGAAACAACTCCTACATAGGACTGACTTCTTGGGATTCGTTCCCCCACAGAGATTTCTAATACCTCCATTTTATATATATATATATATATTATCTTTAATTGCCTTTTTTCTTTTCTGGGTTTTCGGGCCTGTTTGTTTTGTTGCTGTGCTTGTTTAGAGGATTAATTATAAATCTTGCTGGTTGTGTTGTCTGAGAGATACAGATACATAGAGAGAGAGAGAGAGAGAGAGAGAGAGAAGTTGGTTTTTACTTTTTATTTTTTGAAAAATCATTAAAGTAAACAGAGAACAAGTCATGTGGCGGCTTGTAGTTTGTGTACCAGGCAAAGGACGATCATTACTTTCTGCTGTTCCTGGCCTTTGCATAAGTTAGCCAGTACTTTGGAATAGGAGAGGGTGGGGGAGAGAGAGAGAGAGTTTGGCTTTCTACTATTTTAATTATGTTATTAAATTATTAATATACTTTTACTTTTTTATTTTATTTTATTATTTACTTTCAAAATCACAATAATTTTTATTTTATTGTTGGGTATGAAATAATTGAGGCGTTTAATAGAATTTCTTTCTAGGAAGTCTATTTTGGATGTATTTATATCATGGTGCATTGACCCACTTGAGTGAGAGAGAGAGAGAGACAGAGAGAGAGAAGCAATTAGGCAGCATATATGAAAAGAAATGATGAACATGGTCAGGAGGTCATCATCAGAGCCCTATCTGATCTTCTATTTCTGAGGAGATATATCTGATCTTACTTCCTAGGTTGGGCTTTCATGGCTTACCATGTTGGCTTATTTACAGAACTAGTCTGAGAAACAGAGGCCAAGCTTCTCCTCTCATCAAGGTCCACCATCATCACCAAAGCTTCAAACTTTTCTATTTCTTCTAATCCATTCTTACATGTACTACTGGTAAGCCCTTCTCCGATTGCAAAGCATGTTCCTTTTTTTTCCATTAAAAGAGAGCACTCTTTGTGGGGCTCATAAATTTTTATGCTTGATCTTCGTTCGTATGTCCTTCATCAGCTCAATTTTAATGGGGGTTTTGTTTTTCTGACAGTTGATCGTGATGATGAAGTTCTAGTTTCCAAAAAAAAAAAATAGCAGCGGGAAGCATAAGAAAACCAGCAAGAAGCATAAGAAAACCAGTACAAAGAAAAGAGAGTCAAAGCAGAAGAAAAAACAATTTAATCTTGGTGTCCGTGTGTATGAGACATATAATCATGGCTCGAGAACTGTGCGAAGATAAATCGAGGAATATGGTGTCCTCAGCTGGTTTCTGCTACACAGAGGTTTCACCAAGTAACCCAAACAACAACATTCAAAGCCAGTTCACGAGCCACCAGATCCAAGGCTTTGTGTCAAACCCAGAGATGTTCAACTTAACAACAGGGATGGAGATGATAGGTTTTTCCAAGAATCTTCAACAGCAACAGGGTAGTGACACGAGCAACACAGCTATGTGGAAAGAGTTCTTTGCGAAGCCTGCTACAGAGAATGATCATCATCGTCATCATCACCAAGCGGGTCCCTCATCTTCTAAGACGATCAACGAGTCAACGACAAGTAGTGATTTCTATCAGCGTGATGATCATCAGTTTAGTACTAAACAACCTGATTTCGCTACAACTGGGATTTCTGAAACAACAAGTAGTGAGAATCTAATAGTAGGACCTCATGTTGATGAGTCTGGACCTTGGGGACAAGAGAATAGGTTCTTAGTTGATGATTCTTCCTTGAGGTGTGTGTTTCCTTGTGAAGGCAACGAGCGACCAAGTCAGGGTCTCTCACTCTCTCTTAGTTCAAGCAACCCTTCTAGTATTGGCTTACAGTCCTTTGAACTCAGGCACAGTACTAATCAACCTCAGGATGGTGGATTGTTCTTCGCAAAATCATCAGCAAATATTCAACAGATTCAAGATGGGTTTTTGGGTAAGACCTCAAATTTTCATCAACAAGGACACAGCTTTCAGCTGAGGGATTCGAAGTATTTGGCTCCTGCTCAGGAGCTTCTAAACGAGTTTTGTAGCCTTGGAATAAAGCACACGGATATTAATCCACCAAAGCAAAAGTCCAACAAAGCCAAACAGTGGGAAGATGATAATGGAGGTACGAGTTCTTCAAGAAAGCAGTCTCTTCACTCCCTAGAATTCATGGAATTGCAGAAGAGAAAAACCAAGCTGCTTTCAATGCTGGAAGAGGTATATATGTTTTTCGATCTTCTTTTTTGGCCATTTTTAACCCTCCCCCACCAAACTTTAATTCTCTCTCTCTCTGAACATTAGAAAGAAAAAGAAAAGTAAACTAATTAGTTATATTTTTGTATTCTCGACATGAATTAAAATCAGCGAAGTTTCCAACTCTTTTAACCCGGTGGTTGATGGATTGGGGGGGTGTCGGGGGACTTGATTTTTGAACTAATTAAGCGACCTGGGGACCTTTTTCATTAATGCCCACAACGTGACAATTCTAGCTTTTCATTTACTTTCAGAAACCTCTATTCCCTTTTCTTTAGCTTCTTATTTAAATGACCTTCTTCTTCTTCTTCTTCTTCTTCTTTTTTCTCAAAAAGGTGAAAATTTTAATTCTCAAACTCATCCAATCATTCTTATTTATTTGATTTTTATATGAACTAGAAGATTCAACATTAGATTATGTTATATATACATATGCATGTGTGTTGTACAGGTGGAGAGGAGATACAAGCACTACTGTGATCAAATGAAAGCCGTAGTCTCATCCTTCGAAGCAGTGGCAGGCATCGGAGCAGCAACCGTGTACTCGGCTTTGGCTTCAAAAGCCATGTCAAGGCATTTCAAATGTTTGAAAGAGGGAATTGTGAGTCAGATTCAGGCCACGAGGAAGGCAATGGGAGAGAAAGATCCAGTTGCTCCGGGCACAACTAAAGGCGAAACACCAAGGCTTAGAATTCTGGATCAAACACTTAGACAACAAAGAGCTTTCCAACAAATGAGCATGATGGAGAGCCATCCTTGGAGACCCCAACGTGGCCTCCCAGAACGATCTGTCTCCGTTCTAAGAGCTTGGCTTTTCGAACATTTTCTACACCCGTAAATCTCTCTCTCTCTCTCTCTCACCAGCTTTTTTCCTTGGTTGAATTGAAGGCCTTCTATAAGTAACCTACAAAGTAGATTTAGTGAAAGAATCAATATTGTTTTCCCCAAACTAAAAAGAAAACAACACTTTTTGTTAATATTCCTCAGAAGGATAGTGAGTTCTATCATATAGTATAGTCTCGATCATTTTGCTAGCAAAAACCATTTACAATTGTTTGGTAGTTTCTGTCCACCACCATTCTAGATTCCCATTTTTCATTTATCATTATTTTTTTTTCAGTCATAATATTATTTTCAATCATTTGGATTCTTTTCTGGATATTTTCCCTGGTCCTCACTCTTACAGCTCTATTCCTTTGTGTGGGTCTCATTCTGCTCCAAGTACTTGTACCTCTCTTTCCTCTCTCTGAAGTAAAAGTACCATAACGTTATTTATTTATCCACCTTAAAAAAACAAAAGTAAGAGAATGTTTCCGTGAAACTTTTGCAGGTATCCAAGCGATGTTGATAAACATATCTTAGCCCGCCAAACAGGCCTCTCGAGAAGCCAGGCACGTCCACATCCCCTCTATATTATAATACCATTAATAATTACCCCTCTATATTATAATAACATTAATAATTATTGTAATTATATATAATCAAGGAGCATATTTCTTAGGACCCAAATATTTATTTATTCAATTATATATATATATAGACTAAATCATGCTTACATATCATAATCAAATATTATCTATTTGATGACTTTTGTTGTTACATATGGACCTTAATTCAACAGGTATCGAATTGGTTCATTAACGCTAGGGTGAGGCTATGGAAACCCATGGTCGAAGAAATGTACTTGGAAGAAACAAAGGAACACGACAGTACCAACATGGCAATTTCATCAGACGGTTTCACTATGGATCATCTCGGTGACAACAGCCGGCCAATTCGAAACCAAGCTCCAACTACCCGTCCTGAAGATCAAAAACCAACCCCGGACCAGCTCGTCCGAATCGACTCCGAATGCCTCTCGTCCATCATCACCAACCCGGACAAAAACGACTCGGCCAGAAGCTCCAAAACCCTTCAGAACCACCCCCACATGCACCCACAGCAAACCTTTGGCCGTGTTACCGACTCATTTGGAGCAATGGAGCTGGACTTTGCAACTTACAATCACCACTCGGCCGGTGCAGTTCCGTATGGTAATGACAACGCGAACCACAACTTCAATGGTGGTGGTGTGTCGTTGACGTTAGGGTTGCAGCAACATGGTGGAAGTGGGGTGAGCTTAGCGTTCTCACCTGCGTCTCAGAGTTCTCTATTTTACCCTAGAGATCATATTGATGAATGTCAACCGGTTCAGTACTCGTTGTTAGATGGTGAAGGTCAGAATTTACCATACAGAAATTTGATGGGAGCTCAGTTGCTACATGACTTGGCAGGGTAGGGGGAACATGGTGAAAAGTTTCGGTTGCACAGAAAGTGGTTTTTAGGTATAGATTAAATATATAAAATAGCCAAATACTTCATACAAACATAAAGCTATACTGGGTTTAATTAGACATGGTCATGAACATTTATATCACTTTTATTGGCTGGTAGTTTTGTTTTATTCTTCTTATTTTTTTGGTTGTAAGAACCTATTTAGTAGCTACTGTTAGAGTGATAGTTTAATTTGGAATTGCCAGTGATTGGTGCAAAGATTATACAGATGTTTCTTTCCCATTTTCCGTTTGAATTAATTTGTTACTCCATGAATTTAAACCTGTGTTGCTATTAGTAGTACTTGGGGCATCTCTCTTTCTTTATATCTAGGCTTGAAGCCAAGTGATTGAATCATTTGTGGCTCCTGTTTAAAGTGAAAATCAAGTGAGCAATTGGGGGGCTTTATGAATCTAGATTTTTATTTATTTTTGCTTTTTCCTCTCAAAAAAGACAATTAAATTTTGGATCAACTATATATTGTTTAATTGTTTCGTTAGTGTTGAAGATTAAGACAATTCCTAAGATATTACAAAATATCATCATCACTTAGTTTTATTGGTGGTCCATAATTCAACACCAAGTAGATGACATTTCATGCCAGTAAGAATTGCCCGCTTTTTTTGTTTTGTCAATTTTGGGATTGGTTTATGCTTTTGCTAGCTTTTGCAAATGAAAAGCTAGTCCTTCGTTAACTTTTTTGAGACGCAGAGAAAGGGCATTAATTAATTAGCTAGGGTTTTCCCAGCTAAATTGGGTCCCTTGAGCACCATTGTGCCAGATCCAATTTAAGTTCCCCATATTTGGTAATTGAATTAAATAGAAGCTATAGAGCTAGATGTAAGTATTCGAGGCCTTTGTTAAAGCACACGTCGAAAAAACACATTGCATGAAATATAATAAATATTATATCATATGCTCAATTACAATCCTCTTTCATTTTCATCTCGTTTTATGAATTGTAACATCATGAGAGAACATCATTTGCTAAATGCCAATAATTAAGTTGATGTTGTAGTATTGCTTCATAGGAAAGTGATTTTGACACGATCGATGTACGTAAAAGCGTTTGATCAATTTTGTAATTGATATGGAACAACGTGATGATCATGTATATATATATATATATATATATATAATGTTTGTAATAATTGTGTTAGTGACTACATTATATATATATATATATATATATATATATATTATATGCTCTATTTCTTTGAGTTGTGCTTGTGCAATGTGCATGGAACCCTCAAAACGCATGACCGGTAAGTGCACGTTGTTAGGGTTTTGTTTTACGAATTCCCTTTCTTTGCTTTCACACTAAAAACAATCAGAGGTGGTCATTTTCTGTTTTTGAAAAGTACTTCAATATTATCGTAGATGAGATTCACAAGTTGCAAGTAGACAAGAAATACCAATTTTTGAGATTTTTATTTCGTCGTCATTAATTAATATTTGAAAAATACTTGCATGATGTGCTGCTATCCGAACTATAAATGACATAAATATTAAATTAAATTTTCACCCTTTTTCTGTAGCTATCATATTCGCTATTACAACTATTCCAATATTTATTGGCATTTAAATTGTACTAATTAATTTCAAATAAATAGAGAGATCCAAGGACCGAAGAGCTTCAAAACTTAACACAAACAAAACGTGATGATTTTGGTTATCAGCCAAGTAATGAATGTCATTGATAAAAAAAATTTCCATTCACAAAAATTGGAATTAGTAAATAGTTCACGTTAATAAAAATGTATGAAATTGTTTAGAATTGAGAAATCATATATTGTTTTGGGCATTATGTAATCTCACTCAGCCCGTTTAATGCACTTTGGGCCATGCCCACCATCATTTTGTATTACATCAATGTGGCCCTAATCTGAACTCACTTACACAAATTGGACCCCAACCTCGGCCCACAATACAATACATCTTCTCTTTTTACTATTTTTACTTCTTTGTTATTATTGTTATTATTTATAATCATGCTTTATTTTCTTTCATATATTTTATTTTTCAAAAATAAAAATTATTATTGGACATAGCAAGTAGATAATACAAAGGGACATACTATCACACATATGGGCGTCAGTAGGAATCTCATAGAAACAATCTTGGTATTACCATACAAGCCCATTGCTATTATGAACCACTCAAGTCTAATGACAATGTTTTTAGCTTTTCGGCCCGTCAATATTTGAAGGCCCGTTGTAGATTAAAATGAATAAATTATGCTTTATTGTTTTCGACTTAATTCTCAAAAAAAAAAAAAAATCCTGTTTTTAACCTTTTTTTTTTTGACTTGGAGTGTCAAACGATAAAATGCCACCCAACTTTGTTTTCTTGTAAAAATATTATATATGATTGGACAAATAACAAATTCACTCAAAACAAATAGTCAAAATATAAAAGAACCAGTGATTAAAAATAAAAACAAAAATAAAGTTGTGAGTGAGTGAGTGGCTATATCCCACATTGTAGCCGAAGAGACCCCATCGACCATTCTATTTGCTTTTTTTATTATTATTATTATTATTATTATTATTGTTATTTGCTTTTTTTATAAATGAAAAAGAAATTCAATATTGATTTTTACTCTGTTAGAATATAAAATCATATCCGGAAAGGTGTTTCCTCCACTTAAAATATGCTCATTCGCCTAACAATTCTTCTACCTGGAGTACGATACTCGCAAATTGAGCGTGATGAAATGATTAATTTTATCTGTGCTGAGCCACAAGGTGCTATTTTTATTATTATTTGCTATCAGCCTTATATCTACCGTTATCTTTTCAAATAGAAAAAAGGGTCCCATTCACGTAAAACGACATTTTAATAATAATAAAAGAGAAAGGACTTTATAAGCGACAACAAAGTTTGTCGGCTGAATCAAATTTGTTCAACCATTACTTTCCTTATAATTTGTGCGTGTTAAATGTGAATAATCGTCACAAAAGTAAAATATTACTTTTTACAAATCATACGTATTTATTTTGCAATAAACTTTTCAAAGTAGTACCCAAAAAAAAAAAAGAAAAGGCACCTTGGATAGAAACAAAAGTAAAAAATAGAAGCAGCCCTATGCAAACAATGAAATGCAGCAAGATTCAAGAATATAGCAAAGTAAATGATAGGGTATGGTTTTAGATTGACTTTGCCTACATGTAGATGTTGAGGGGTAACCTCATTTAACCCTCTAGATTTACCTTTTTTTTCACTTTTTCATTTTTATTTTTTTTATGGTGAAAGAGGAACAAAATCTACTCGGAAGAAAGTGACAGAGAATCCAAGAAGATGGGGTGCCGTGAGCGTTGGTCAGGGGCTCAGAAATACACTCAATTAAACCGGAAATTTAAAAAAATAAAATATTATGGTACCGACCGAATTAATGAAGTGGGGTCAACTATATGGGCCCCACTGCGATAAGTCCTTTTTTTAGATGGACAAATTAAAAAGGCCATGGTGCGACACCGGTGGGTGTGTGGCCCATAGAGAAGCCGAGATCAAAGTGTGTCTCTCTAACTCTCTTGTAGGTCTCACCCGCTTCTGTCAATTATTGTCCCTCTGCTCCCTTAGGTTTTTTTTTTTTTTTTTATAAATAAAAAAAATTTAGATACGTATCTTATTAATTTAAAATTTTATTTATAGATATAATTTTTTTATTATTTTAATTTTATAATTTTATTAAAGTTTAAAATAGTTAATAATTAAAGTTTAAAACAGTTAATTTATATTTTTAATAGATTTTTTTCATTTGATATATTAAATAAAATTAAATATATCTAAAGTAATAATTAAATTTATCAAAATTCAAATATTGATTTGCTATCATGTCCTATATTTATTTGGACTATATTCTTCTTCTTTTATGTCTTTTTTTTTTAATAAAAATATCATATAGATCTTGTATGATCTTTCTCCTACTACTGCACCGACACCTGGGTAGTCATTTTTATTTTTGGTTTCTTTTTGGTGGGTGATTCGGTCTACATCTATGAATTCAGAGAGTATTATTATTGGGTAAGAGATTCCAGAGTAGCACGATTTAGAAAAAAATATATATATATATATATATATATATATGTGCGTGTGTGTTTGAAAGGATCAAATTAGTAGTAGTTTTCGTGATTTTTTTTTTGGTAATAAGTAGTTTTCGTGATTTAGAAAGCATGAAATTGAGTTTGGACAGCACGGTCTTGAGTTTGACATGGAACTGCAACTTCATTGATGGGGATGATTCTTATTGTAGGTTATAAATACTAGACCAAGACTTGCTAGGTCAAAACAATATTAGTACTATTTCATTATTATTTTTAATTATGTAACTTTGTAATCATACATGCATAAATTAATACTCTGGTCCCTTTCGCATAATATATACATATATATATATATGGCCCCTCCCTCAGTACTCACCCACCCTAGCAACGAAACCAAATATTTTGCAATAATTATAATCAACCTAGGCACAAGACAAATATAAAGCAATTTGGTATTCTAAAATAAAAAATGTGTTGGGATGTCTATGTCTTCGATTGACCTTGAATTTTGCATCATAACACGTGCAAAGCTCATGTCCAATACATATATAAATATATACATATTTGTTGATTTAGAAATGCCCGAGATAATTAAAACACAATTAAAAAGAGTTGAAGCACTGGCTGGCAATTTTTGGCGCAAGGGGTTGAAATCATGTTAATTAGAAAAATACCCAACAAAAGTCCGACTTTATGCAAAAAGGTCCCCATTGGAACCTACCACCAGCAAGCAATTGAACAAATTAGTAAATTCAAAACTGGGGAAGACCAGGTCTTATCCAGGGTCTGATTTTGCTGTTAGTAAATATTACTGCTAACCCATGTTTCCTGACGTCAATCTTTTACTTTTAGTAGGGAAGGTAAATAAACAATGCAATGCAATAAAATAACATAAATATAAAACTAGAAAAATCATTGAAAGCCAGTATAGGGACCATTTTTGTTACCCATAGGCGCCATTACAGCTGATTGTGTGCTGTAGTGAAACAAAGACCAGAGGAAGAGACCCCATAATTAGGTGACGTAGAAGCCTCTGTCGGACTCAGTCTTGGTAACTCAGATATCGAGCAACATTATTATCATTCTATTTATGATTTACATCTTTGAAAAGCACTGCCACTTCATCAGCCGTATGACAAATATACCATTCATCGGACACCTCCTAACTCGTTCATTTTACCAGTAGAAATATTTTTTAATCCATGAACAATCTTCTTTACAGCAAGATAATGAGCATTGATTTACCTTTTAACTTGGAAAAAGGTAAATTTTCACTTTTTCAATTTTGTACTAGGAGGAATTGGAGGCTTGTTTCATCTTGCTATTAAAAAACTCAGTAGGAAGAGATCGGTCTTCTACCAAACAAAACACATCTCCTTCAGGGTAAAAAAAAATATGACCAAAAAGTTGGAACAGCTTTGCCAGCTAACATTAGAAAATTTTGTACAAACAGAATTCCTTCTTCTTCTTCCCTTTTTTTTTTTTGGTTCTAACGATTTTTTGTCATGAGTAACTTAGACAAAATTTTTGGGGATAATAAATTAAAGAAATAACTAAAAGAATGGAAAAAAAGAAAAGAAAAAGTGAAGGATGCAAAAGTGGTAGTAGAAGGAGGTGGAGGTGATTCCATACATGGTGAATGCTATACTTCACTGATTTCACCATCTTTACATACACCCACGTCTATCACCAAGCTTCCTTTCTTTGATGAGTCCTTGATCCTGCAACAGTTCCTCCTTGGGGACTGCCAAACACAAGTTTTCATTTAGTATTAGTAATTAAGTTTATGATATTGGGTGCTTCTAAGTTGTATTCAAGCGTGCAAATGACAACGCTCATTGGTGCTTGTAGTGTCATGGGATAAGTAATAAGAAGTAAAAAGAAAAACAAACTTACTCTATCCCATAGATGAGGATCTGGTTTCTTATGAACCTCCACTTTGTCAAGAGTAGCAGGATTGGGCATCTTCCACTTGCACGCCGGGTGAGGGACTCGGTGCCGGATATACTCACTAACTGTTTGGTCCATTGTACGATTTAGTCTCGCCTTTGACAGGTAAAACACAAAAGGTTTCTGGCATGGGTTTCGGCTAACTGGGCGTGTGTTGAAGGCGTATGCAGTGTAATCTGCTCTCCTGTACCAATTCAAAAATGTTCTTGAAGGCATCTCTATCTCTCGGGGCGAAAAGAATCCTCTAAAAATTTGTACAGCAAAACCCCACGAAACTGATACGGTCCAGCTCTTTGATTTGTCATAACAGATGGATTGTTGCATTATTCCTGCTGAGTCCAACTTGATTGGTATGTTAAGCCGCTGGAGAGCTTGAACCCGAGTTACATTGGGGAAGATGGGTTCAACCACGTCAAGGTGATGCACTGACACCAAGGGTGTCACCGGATGCGCTGCTAGCAGACCAAACAAATTCCCATACACATCATACTGGTTACCAAGCAAAAAGGAAACTGAGTGTTAGTATTAGATATCGAAAAGTGGTGATTTTCGTTAACATTGTACTTCAACTAAAAATGAACCTCAAGACCCTTGAATTGGCAAAGACAAATAGAAAGGAGCACTACCTACTTTGAACTTTTCAATCAGTGTCTCAAAACAGAACTACTTCATAGTTTACAGACACCAAATTGGAAGATTAACATTTGGCTGTAAACACCAGGTGGAAGATGCAGAAATTAACCTTAAATTCTCCATGGAAAGCCCCCAAATCTACCCTAAAATGTCAAAGACATAAACGTTCCATAATTTGGTTCTGTGGAGGTCAACTGGTGTCTCCAGTTGCGGAAGTTGAAATGCCACCAATTGCTATGGCCAAAATGCATACTAAAGTCCTCTGTCTCACTGTTTAATCAACTTCGGAGTAACCATGAAAGCTAAAACATATACCTAATGCCCCCCAAACGCTTAATCATGAAACTCCTGTAATTTTTGAGAAAATGGACCTCTGTCTGTCTGTCAAGTCTCTGCTGCTGCCTACAATCTTTTATTCGCAGCATTGGCTTTGTCGGCGTTTTTATTCGAGTAGAGCTGTACACAACTGGTATAAACTATCCACGTGGATCCCAACGCGCTATTCAACGAACCTAGGAAGACACAACTTAGCTAAGTTACGTTAGAGTTGGACCGACAAAGTTTGTTGACCAGTATTACAGTCTAGAAAATCGTCAAAATACACAAAACTCAGCGAATCAACTCACAGCCTGTTCTCCAGAAACCAAACGCACAATTACCAACCATTCAAACCCCAAATACACAACTAATGCAGATATACCATTTTAGTCGTGTCGGCAGAAATATCAGCGAACCCACCATAAGCTTCAAGCCAGGAAGATAGAAAACGAAAGAGATAGTAATGGAGAGAAAGCAACAAAACTTGACCCAGATTTAAAAATTATGCAATGAAAAGTAAACGACATTTGCAGAAACTCCTCAAATAGATATTAAATATCAAACACAAAACGACAAACGTCAAGTTCAACAACCAAAATGGGAATTAGACCGACGGACCTGGTGAAAGCCGAGTTCTTTGGTGAGTGGGACGCCAAGTTCAGCCATGCAAGCTTGCATTCGGTCATCGGAGCCGTACAGACCGGGGTACCTCTGTACGCACCTGTCTTGCATTTTGTCGAGCGCCTTGGCTAATGGGTAGCTAATGGCGAACCCACCGCCTCCGTAGGCCATTCCGTACGAGAAGAAAATGTTCTGCAAATGACTCTCCGATAAGCTTCCGATGTAATAGTACTGGTTGTGGTCGTATTTCCTTAAGACCCTCAACAGGTTCTCCGTCACGAAAACAGTGTCGTCGTCCCCCATCACGAACCATCTGACGTCCTTGAGGCCCAGACGGAGTGTCTCCGACACGATCCGCGAGATCCGAATCGCGGACCGATGTCCCTGTTTATTCGTATAGGTGAACCGCGATGTGTCGCTGGAGATCTTCACCGGCGGCAGCAGGTCCTCGTCCTCTTCATTGGTCACGGGCTTGTCGAGCCACACTATCCCTCTCATCACCTTGGGCTTGAACCACAGCTTAATGTAGTTCTTCCTCTGGTTCCAGAGCTTAGCCGAGGCCGCGATTCCGAAAACTATGTGCCGGAGCTCCGTGTCCTTGCGGGTTTCATGACCTTCTCGCCGCAGGATCTGCACGGTCCCGTTCCGAATCGAGGACGACAAAGAAGTGTCCGTGGCATTATCTTTGAGCACCAAAGAGCTGGTGGCGGCGAGTCGGTTAGGCCTGGAGAAGGGCTCGTCGTCGCAGGCGCGCGAGTTAGAGACGAGCTTGAGTGTGTAGACGACATAGGTGACCGACACAAAGAGGATGAGCCAAACCATGAGCTTGGGCAAGGCTCGAGATTGAGAGCCAGGTCCAGAAATGGGGTTCCCTGAGGCGCTTCTCATCTGATCCCAAATAACTTTCTCTGAATCTTTCTGGGTCACTTTCATTTTCTAAATCTACCAAACCCCTTTCCCACTATCCTTGTTTTCTCTTTTTTCTTTACCAAATCCTAAAGCAAAAAATTACTGGAAACTAAAAATCAAAGCCTGCGCATTATGATACCAAAAGGGGTATTAGATTCCCAAAAGACGAAGACCCAAAATCTCCTACAATCTGAACAACCACTCACATTACGGCAAAACAATTGAGGACAAAATCCTGAGTTCAAAATAGAAACACCCCAAAAAGATAATGTTGTAAGTGAAAGATTAGGGCTTTTGGGAGCTTAGAAATCTAAGAAAATTGGAGTGGGACTGAGAAAGCAGAAAGGCAGTAGAAAAAGAAGAAGAAGAAGATGAAGATGAAGAGAGCATGCATCACTGCCAGGTTGCACACTCTCCCCCGAATACAACCCAACACCGATTAGAGTTAATGTTTATGTTTAATTTTATATGCAAATGGGTGTCTGCGTGCCCCCATATATACGCTGGGGAGTCTTTTGGGTCTTACTACTCAGATCTCTGAAGCGTGTGATATAGGTAGACGTGGCAGTATCACGTGTTTTCATCTTCGGTTCCTTTGTGGGTCCTACTAGATCCTACGGGTCTGTGTCTCTTTCAAATATCCCGGGAAAAAAAAAAAACACTTTCAGGATCTTAGGTGGTGTGGGCCATTTGTGCGGCGGTGGTTACCCCAGATTTTTTGCATCGAACGGCCTTAAGTTTTGGTGTTTCCTTCTACTCGATTATTTTCACTGATTTACAATTTTCACATTTTCCTTTTTTCTTTTTTTTTCATGAGTAATTTTTTTTTTTATTCATAGCAATTTCCATATTTTTACCTTATGCATAATCATTGTAATTTTTTTTAATCTGCTGTTGGTAAAAGATTAAAGAAGTACATCAAAATATCATTTTAGTAACTAATTTGTCACCTTGCTAATCAACATTCCCACGCTGATATGGAGAAAATTTAGCAACTGATGGTGTTAATATTTACTAACTCTTACCACTAAACAAAAAAAAAAAAGAATCATGATCTTAGGGATTATAATTAAAAATTAAATATTGTATTTCTATATTTTGTACTGCTTTATTAATGTTAATTCATTATTATTTATAGTAAAAGAAGCAAATTACTATAAATATATAACCCATTTCGCCTCCTTTTTCCATTGATTAATGCTAGATGTGAGCTTAATTATTCAATTAATTTATCCCAAAAATAAAACTATATTATGAACTGGCCCTCTTTGATTACCATTTATGAACCAGTACCGACCAATTCATGGCCTAGCTTTTATTATAATATTAAATCATAAAAAAGAGTTGAGGTGCACAGGTCATCTACTATGTACTTTAGTCATGGATCTGTGAAAATAAGTACGGTAATTTATTTTATTTCAGTCTTGCAGTATTTGACCTTATCCTAATCTCTTTTTACTGTTTTTAAAATTTAAAAAATATTGCATATATCCTCATCCCAATAGCTAATTAACTAAAAAAAATTAACTATATTTACAATTTATTCCCATAGAGTGGGTGATTATTCCAATCAGTCTACCCAACCTGTCATTAGCCAACCACTAGCAAAAAAAAAAAAAAAAATGAAAAGAAAAAAATCAGAGTTGGGAAACAATCTTGAACAGATCAGCTAAAGATTATCACTAACTAATTTCATAACCAAAAAATAAAAAGAAAATAAATTATTTGCAACAACATTCTTAATCCCTTCGAACTTCGATTTTATTAGTTTTAATTAAAATAATATTTGTTACATATTATCGTAAAAGGTTACACATTTTATATTTATTTTTGTTGTATATAAGTATATTAATTCTTCACGACTACATCTTAATTGCACAAAATTAATACAAACTTTCTAATTTACATGAACTTTTGGATATTCAGCTGAAAACAACATTTTTGTTATACATGCATAAGCATAAAAGTAGACGACCATGTAAATTGGAAACCAAAATAATAATAATAATAATAAAGGTGGGAAATGAAGATCTATAGTCAATGAAGTTAGTGAAGCTTGACTTTGAACAATGAAGTTAGTGAAGCTGTAAAGTAGATTGTTGAGTTAGCGCTTTCATAGTTGAATCTCAATACACTGAACAGAAGGCACAAAAGATCAAAAATAATAATAATAATCAAAATAATAAAAAGAAAAACAAATTATTGAAGCTGCTGCCAAAAAATTTTGACGGTGAAACCAACCCACTAGCCATCCCAAATGATAGAAATGAGTGAGAAGTGAGAACCCAGAAATTCCAGTGATGGCCTGGACCTGATCTTTGTACGTTTGGAATTCTACGTAGGTATACATACCCAAAATACATGCATTGAGAAGGTGAAAATAATTAAAACACACAGCTCAGATTTGGTTGCCAAAAATTAACAGAGAGGACCACAGAGGCCAGCACCCTGTGAATATTTACACCAGCTGACAGAAGAGCTTCTGTGCATGTGATTCTTAAAAATGGCTCTTTTTGCGCATCCACGAAGATAAGGTGGTCGCAAACCGGTGGCCAGAAATTCTACACAACGCGACCACCACGGACGATCAGATGGAATACCCAAAACCCAGAAAACCACAAAAACAAAAATAGCGCATTTACGGGCTAAAATCCACTGCACCCGATGAAGCTTACGGCGTAGCCTCCATTTGCGAATAAGGGGTACACGTGAATGTCTCTGGAAGGTCCTTATTTATTATTATCCTTTTTGTTTTTGTTTTTGTTTTGTTGGGTGAACTTCCACTTTTGATTATTATTGTTATTATTAATTGGTTCGGTGGTGTTTGTTTACTACTGCATATGGAACGTTGTTGGTGATCCTAGTGGACAGTCGTTGTTGATGACGAGGGCTCAAGTGTTGCAGCAATGGACCAACATGCGTCACGGCGATTTTGAGTCAAAGCCATTTCCCAAATGGAAGATTTTGGAGTCAGAATGTATGAATTCCATACGAGTAACGCAAAGCCCTCCCAACAAATTAGCTTTTTGTTAGAATATGAAGATTATGGTTGCACTGTTCTTCGAAACGAAATTTATGAAGTTTTATTTTATAAGAAGTTGAAGTTGAAGTTGTTGGTATAAATAGTAACAAAAGTGGAAATGAGTTGGGTAAGAGTGAAATAGTCAAAGTGAGAGAGCTGAAAACGTCATGGTGATCCACCAATCCATATTCTTGAATTATAACATGCCCGTGAATAATGGCTTCTAGACTTCTAGTAGATTTTGTCAATACCTGTGTGTGTATTTATTTCTCATTTACTTTGTTTATATAGGTGGGTTTTAATACGATGTTAAATTAATTAGTAACTAAATTTTGATAAATAAATCGAGTCATGCTGTTCTGTTCTCGGATGCATGGTTGACTACTTTATGCAAAGAATCCTCTTTTTATATATACATATATTAAAAAAAAAAAAAAACCTATTTAGCAAGAAGTTTTTTCAAGATTGCTTATCAAGTGATTTGTTATTAGTTTCGATTAAGATTGCACTTATGTCTTTTTCGGGATTTAAACGGCCAACTAATAATAAGGCACTACATCAGCTGTCACATCAGCTTTTAGATACAATTTTTATGATAAGCCTAGCATTAACGTTTATATTAGTAGCAAAATGTATTAAATTCTCATCGTGTTTAGGCCATAGAGCATTATTGTTTCGAGATTTTATTTTTTATTAAAAATTGAATTTAAAGAAATTTTTTTTGGTGAATCTATATTTAAAGAAGTTGATTCTATATAAAAATGTTTCATATTTACCAAATATATATTATTACTTTTTTGATGAAAAAAATAGGGTTTTTTTTTATAAAAAATATATATATATATATATATATACACATATACATGTATATAAAAGGAAAGATGTTTCACGATCCATGAGAATTCACAATGATGGACATGTAGTGGGGTCTGGCCCAAAAGGATTAAAAACCCAATATGGAGGAGTTGGCCGAAAGGTAATGTGTTTGTGCTGTGGAAGTGGAAAGCAAGCAAACTAGGCCCAATAAGTAGTAAGACAGTGGTGAGGGAGAGGTGTGAGGAAGAATCAGATCAGAGAGAACAGAAAGGGAAAGCGAAGGTAGGGGAAGAGGGGGGGTTTCAGATTGGAACACTTGCACACAGAGAGAGATTCTCAAATGGCAACCATAAGAAGTTTGAAAATCAAGACGAGTAGCTGCAAGCGAATCGTGAAGGAGCTTCATTCTTACGAGAAAGAGGTCCAGAGAGAAGCTGCCAAAACTGCAGACATGAAAGACAAAGGTGCCGACCCTTACGATCTCAAGCAACAGGTACTCATCTCTCCCTTATAAATCTCAATCCCCCTAATTTACCCTTTTTGGGGGGTTCAGGTGTCAGTTTAAGAGTAAAAATTGAATCTTTTTGCTTCTTTTGATCTGTTTGTCTAACAGGAAAATGTGTTGGCGGAATCGAGGATGATGATTCCTGATTGCCGGCAGCGAATGGAGACCTCCTTAGCTGACCTCAAAGCTACTTTGGTACCTGTTTAATGGCTACTGAATTACGTGTGGTCCTCCCTATGTATTCTGAATATACACTAATCTTAATATTATTTATCCTATTTCCAGGCGAAGTTGGATGAGTTGAATCAAAATGAAGGCCCGGAAATTGAAGAAGCTAGAACCACTATAGCTGAAATTGAGAACCAATTTCCCAAATCTGAAGATGCATAGTGTACCCCACCCATTTATATGTAATCCTTTTGCCAATGGGTATGTCAAAATGGACCATTTTAAGTGTTTGATTTGGATGGTTTTGTTTCTGAGTAAGAATTTTGTACTACTACACCTGTTATTTGAATCTACACAGCCTTTTAGCATATAAAAATCTATATTTTCTGCGGATTTTCGCTGTTTTAATCCCATTCGGAATTTAGAATGAGATTTCAGTCAGCTCACTTCACTGAGATTGTGCATGAGCGTAACATGTCAATGATCCTTTTATCAATAGGGACGGCTAAAGCAAAGACATAAATGATTGCGTAGGGTCAACGTTGGCACCGTCCAAAGCCTTTGAGACCTGTATGCAGTTGACCTGCAACATGTCTTCTAGGCTGTACCTAGTAAGTGGGTTCTCTAGGCTTTAGAATTTGCCATATGGTTTAGATTTAATCCTCAAAGTCTGTCGAAGCAGACAATGCATAAGAGACACTGAGAAACCAACTGTTTTCCTTTTGTTCTTTCTTGTCCTCCAACCCAAAATCATACAGGCAACATAATTTTTTAGACAAGTTTTCAATATATAGTTTCATCTGGTTAATAATCAGAGCAGAGCGGTGTGTTTCTTGCTTAAATCTTAAGTTCCTACCCTTATATTTTCGTATTTAATTAAAGGAAAAATAGAACAAGAGACGAAAATGCTTAAAGTCGTTATTTTGAACGAATCAAATTATGATCAAAGTCAAACTCAAATGGAAATTGCAAATTCAATGAATCAAAAGGTGTATTTTCCGATTTTCATAAGCCAAACTTGGCGCAATTCTTAATGCAATGGCAACTACTTTTGTGCCTGCCAGTTGTCATACTGAAGCTCTTAATTTTGTTTCTTACTTCAAGAGTCTTGTGCCTGAAAGTGAACAGTACAACTATACTCACAGCTTGTGGTGTTGCCTTAGATTTGGAACGGAGGAAACTAACTCATTTTCTTGCTCTTCAAAACTGACTACGATCAGGATAGCTTTGTTGAAAACTGCTGTTATTGAATGCTATTATAATGTTGGGATGTGCTTTTTGGTTTCCATTGTCATGCTGCTATGCAGGTCTTGTTGTTGTAGAAGAAGCATGTGTTTATTTTGAAGTCTATGCTTGACTTGCCAAAAGAAAAAAAAAGCCTGTTTACACTTCTGGAAATAAATTTACATGTAGAAGAACACCATGCCTGTGTGGTTTGACCTACTAAGCTGACTTGGATTCTAATAAGATGCAAAGAGGACCATTGATCAAATGCTCATTGACTAATATATGGCACAAGTTTCAATGTCATTTGAAGTTCTGTGAAGAAGGAACTAAACTCATGTATAAAACATCATGTATGAACTTTGGATATTGGTTCTAATATTTGTGACAGCTAAAATGTTGAAATAAAAACAAGAACAACCACTTTACAAGTGTTTGGAAATGTATTCTTAGCTACGGCTACCGATATGTCTATTTTAGAAGGAAAATGAACTTCACTTGGAGCAATTTAGCATTAGAGTCGATGATAAAAAAAGAACAGAAATGGACCATTTCTATTTACTGAAGATACTGCATTGCCCTGTGTATATTTAACTACTTGCTACTGTCACTGAACTCGTCTCATAATATCTAAGCTTTATGGATTATGGTTTCCTCATTTGTGCTTGGCATTGCAATTAGTTATGCTCTGTAAATTCCTCTGACCATGCATATAATTGATTATGCTATGATTATAGTATCTTGCCAATTAAAGACGGTAACATGCCAAAGAGTTTTGAGTGTCATCTAGCTTGGTGTGTCTTAAGATTTTGCGAAGAAAAATACTTAAAAATGAAGAAGAAGAAGAAGAAGAAGAAGAAGTAAATACATCAATATACTACTTGCTGAACGTTACAAAGTAAAACATGAAACAAATTCCTAATGATCTAAGCCTCTCTTGAAGAGGTCCGAAGAGGCTCTGGACAACACGTAAATAATGGAATTGAAAGCATTCGCAGCTATTCTGGATTTTATCTGTCCCCTCTTTGGGAGTGGCCTTCTTCCCCGAAAACTTTTGGAGATTACAGAGGCAGGGACATCACGGACCTTGTTACTCATCATGTCAAATGGAGGAAAGCTCACCCTTTTACTATTCCTTTATTGGTCTTCTTGGTGTGTGATAGTTGTGGATAATGAAGATTTCAATGGGTTTAAGGTGGTTTATATAGAGCATCCAAGTCTCTTTGTATTAATACCACCGGAAGGAAGTGGATGATTGATTTTCAAAGACCATAGAAAGCTAGAAACGCAGGTTGGTTTGTTTCAAACTGGTGGGGGTTGGGGGTGTTTGACAGCAAATTGTCTGGCTGTACAAAGAATCGTTTCGGCTCAACCCGAGACAAGTTGAATTTTTGGGGGATGATTTGGTAGACTGATTAACTATAAAGTATATATTAATATAGGATCTGCATCATGATCTTCACCCTGTCTGATCAGCAACACGTGCGGTTTCCATACGTACCTAGTGAAACCAAATCAATCATCCTCTGATTATTACCTTATAATATATATATATATATATACATATATATAATCTTGATTTCCATGCATATCAGTAAATGTAATTGGAATATGTGATTACAGCTCAAAGACTAGGGTTGAAGAGATCCTACAGCCATTGATGACGAATAGTCCATAGGTTAGATATAACGTTTGCTGGAGTGAGAGAGATTAGAGTGTAATTAGATATTGGGTTGAATTCTGATGTGTATATTATTGCATAAGTAAGAGTATGCAACTCTTTCAAGTTTCAACCTTTAGTCTATGAGCTGTGACATGCCATAAATACAACCTTCATATGCATATGATGAGCTCTCGTACCGTTTGGCCGATCTATGGATTTGGTAATGCAGTGCGTAATGAATATTGTATTAGTCTCGTACCTTTTGGTCTCACTTTAATCATAGTATTATCAATGTTTGTCCATGTTTTTGAGGGTGCTAGTTAAGGTCAAATTGCTTTGTTCTATGTTTTATATGCATGTTGGATGCTGTATCACATGGTCATCAAGTCTAGCTGGAATGCCCGGAAGAAAACTTGTTTATCACGACGGATGTGATGACGCTTCTTATTAGTCATCATTTTCATTCCACTAGTTTTTTTCATTATTATTCACTAATATGATAATTACTATATGCTTGTGATACATATATATATATATATATATCCACACATCGAGACAACCTTCTATCTCTGTCCCCCTCTCAAGTCACAACCATGTGCTGGTGTATGATAGTCTACATAGTAAAATTCTTTAATCCCTAGGCTTCTGTGTAGCCCATTTCAGAATCTGGGATAGCGTGCATGGTTAGCAATCTCCACTATTATAATACTCCATATGTTTATTGATTAATCAAGTATTATTGTAGTTGTTCATCTCCTTGTGTAACAACATTATATTATAATCCAACAATTTCCAATACCTGGAACTCTATCCTATCCATCCGTGAAGCTATATATGTATATATTATTTAAGAATAATGATATATATATATATATATATATATATATGCACCCAAACAAAGGCTGGCATGCCTCCAAGCCAACCCACAACCTGCCGACGAGTCTGTGGCAGCCGTTAGACCATCACAAACATTTCTTACCTGGTCTCAGTCTTATTTCATTATTAAGTTTTTTAACACTACGTTTTTAGATGCAATTGTTGAACCAACAAAGCAGCGCTATAAGGAAATGCAAAATTAAGCACAGCAAAGGCCTAAGCTAATCGAACCGCAATGAATTATATCATTGTGTTTTCTGAGATACAACGTCCTTGTCCTTGTCCTCCACCTGTTATTTGAGTTCACACTGCCTTATACAATATATTAAATCCACTTGATTCGAAGCTCAATTTATTAATTATGTAGAAGAGTAATTCTCTGATTTCATTATATAGACGGTTTAACCGTTATTCCATTTGATCTGATCCTCTTGTATCTAGAACTAGTCTCACGCATGTTGTACAAATTACTGCTCCAGCGTTTTAGAATTCAGAGATTAATGTGTATGTACTTTAACTCACTCCAACGCTGAACAATACACACAAGCAACATACCATTCAGTACTCTCCTAAATTCTTAGATTCAACGCCAAGGCAAAAGAAACATGGAAAGCCAAACAATTTAACAGTTGAGTACCAAGTAGAAATTCCTTTGTTTAAACCGAAGACATAGGACATGTCCCTTTATTCTTTGCTCTATTCAATCAATTACTGCTTGTTTGCTCCTAAATATATTCTAATTCTACGCCCAAATAAACTTGCTTGTTCTGATTTGGTCCGGGAAGACAATGGCTGCTTCCATACGTTGTTCATGCAGAGCCCCAAGGCAGACAGCGTGCCTCAAAGCAAACGCAATGCCTGCTCTTGGACACTTTGCATTCAACAGAACAACTCACTTTGAGCTGCACAAAATGGAAATGTTACAGAAAAGCATTCACTTGCAAAAAAAGGCCGAAAACAAATTGTTCAAGCAACAGAAGCACAAGCTTTTTCCAGTTATGGCATCCAAGGAAAGTACGAGTTTCAGTTCAAGCCCTCTCTCTGCATCTCATACTATTAAGGAATTCTATACATGCATCAACGAGAAAAATTTAAAGCAACTACGTGATTACATTTCAACTGACTGTTATATTGAGGAGTGCTCTTTTTCCACACCATTCCAAGGCAAAATGGTCAGTACCATATATACATTTTCTCCTCCTTCTATAACTCAGAAAAGGCTGCTTTTTTTTTTTCTTCCTAATAACTACCTGCTAATAATGGAGTGCTTGTAGGAGGTGGTGCGCTTTTTCGAACAACTTGCTGCAAGCATGGGTCAGAATGTCAAATTCAGCGTCAAACATGTGTGTGAAGGAGATGAACTTACAGCAGCTGCGAACTGGCATTTGGGTATTATTTGCTTACCATCTCCCCAACCAAAGAAAAACACAAACACAAATATGTAAATATATATATATATAGTTCCATCGAATCATTGGATAAATTCATGTTGGCTTATTAATGGCAGAATGGAAAAAGGAACAAATCCCCTTCACTAGAGGCTGCAGCGTCTTTGAATGCTCCAAAGAAGGAGAAAAAATAATCATCAAGTATAGCAGCAACGAATTCACTACCTTATGCCTGTAGATCCATTAAGTTTATTAGTGCCTTACCGGTTGTTAATTCTATGCAGGAAGGCTCTAATTGTGATTGAGTCACCAATCAAACCAGGAGGCCTAGTGCTGGTAATTCTACCAACTTATAAGAAAAGAATAAAATTCAGATTATTGTTCCCTAACACACAAGCAAGCAATCAATTGTGGTATAATTAATCGATTTGATGCAGACTTTGTTCAAGACAGTGACTTCACTATTTGATGATTTCCCAAAGACAACTGAGTGTAAGTTAAAAGTTTTCATTAACACTTTGAAACCTCGTTTATTATTAAACGTGACAGCTTCAAACTATATATATATATATATATATATATATATCCTACAGGGTTCCTAAGTAAACCGCATGTAATGCTACAATGGGTACTGAAGATTTACACGATTGTTTTGACACCTTTCATCAAGCCACTTCTTGAAAGCTACATAACAATGTGGACATGCACGGCTCGATTACTCGGCTACGCATTTTACATTTTGGTCCACATATCAAAGTTTTTCATCAGGTAGGCGTGGTACTTCACCTGTCAGTCGTCATGACCATCACGACCAGACCACGTTTCAAGCAAGGAGAGAACAAGTAAAGGTCCAAGAACCGGTGGAAGTGGTGGGGGTCGGCTGAAGGCTGCAACAGGAACATCCTTTTCATTTGTAACTGGTGCTCCTTCAACACCCTCATTGTTGCCCTGTTTCTTTGGTGTTGTAGTAGCTACACTACCTGATTACCAAATAGTAGTATAAATATCGTTGTTCAATATAGTGGGCTTGTTGTCCTAGCACAAATAATGGAAATAAAGGAACCAAAGATAGATATGGGTTCAGGGGGACGTTACCCAATGACCCTTTCAAAGGGTAAATTTGTTTTAGTGTGTTCTTTGCAGGCGTTAAAGCAGCTGTTCCCCGCATTGTAGGCTCTAATTAAAGATTGTATTTTGCTAATCTTGATCTCTAAAACTGTCGTCTGTAAAGTAAACGAAATTAAGATTACTAGAAGATCGGAGGGAATTTCTCAGATTCCTACTCAAAAAGAAAAACTTAAAGATCATAACATGACGATCAAACAGGTTGATATGGTTTCTAAATTCTGATATGATCACGAAAAGAACAAGAAGAGAACAGAGATGGTTAAAGGAAGAGCTCGGATGGGTTATGTACTAGGAAACTAGTTCCTGAAAATTTTAACTTGAAGCTTCAAAATGGATTCAAATTAGAGGCTATGGAGTTGAGTTTATGGTTCAGCTAATGAAACTATTAGAAGATGTCACCAAAAATAGCCTGCAGGCCTTCGAAATTTACTGTCAAAACCATTCTCAGGATAAGAAGAACACGACCAAATAAAAAAGCAACAGAAAAATTAATGGCAAACCAGACTGCGCTTGCACCTTCGATGGCTGGACACTTGGAGACAGACAAACGACAGCTTTGTGGCACTGAGAGAGATTTCTGAGTAAATGTTGGAGTCTTGACGAAGGTTCGGGACGTTTCAGGCTTCGGCGCTACAAAACTACGTGGCTATCCTTCATTGGCTCTATTCATTGACTGTTTTGGGCCGATAAAAATTGGGCTCACATCAAGCCCAAAACATTGAGCTTTGGATTTCATGCAGTATCCATAGGCCGTATTCATTATTCATTAACTTTTTCCGTTTGGGCTTGTTCAAATTGGACCCGGATTAAGCCCAAAAAGTTAAGTTTATGAAATGTGAGCCCAAAATTATTGGGCTTGAGAAAAGAAACCACAGTGTTCTGGCTTAAATTGAAAAGCGTGGTTGTATTATAAATAAGTTCGCTTGGAAAAACAAAACAAAATCTTTCACTCTGTCAGTTTATTTGTCAAAATAATAGACGAAATCTTTCTGTTTCTCTTTTCAAGGTTTACAAATTTTTCTTTTAATTCTCGTCAAAACGAATATTGAATATGTTTTAAAACAGAACAACAAATTAAGTAAATAAATCCAAAGAATTTGTTTATTTTCATTTTTGTCGGGTTCTTTATTTTTAGTTCTTTCCCACTTATTATTTTCTTAGAGGTAGATGCTTACAGTATATATGCATGGCGTTATATTTTGAAAGTGCTCTATTAAATAGTCCATGATGAATAAAGACAAGACTATATTTTTTGTATCATATAATATATATATATATATATATATATATATAGATCAATATACGTACCCAATTACGTACTAAATCAGTTCCGGAGCTAGTAATGGAAGTCGGGGATGCATGGGTGTGATGGGAGGCGTTCACAGTCACAGCTAGAGAAAGGTAAGCATCCAACAATGGCTAGCTAGCTACCATTTACGATGTATGCATGCGAGAGCAACGTGCTCAATCAGATACTTTCACAAACCTTGTGATGCCATTTGATTGTCGATATTGTCTCTACTCATTGCCCAATACTTACATAAACTTCCTTTGCGGCCGTACGTACGTACCTTGCTAGCTAGCTTCGATTATTGCCCCATATCTAACTCGAAGAGGCCACGACCATACATTTTATACAAAAAAAAAAAAAAAATACCCTAGGCTTAGGTGTGTGTATGTATATGTTTATATCTCATATATTAATTATAATATTACTGCTGCCCAATTGTATGCACATATCTAGTTAATTTGGTTGTGTAAGTATATATTATATATAATACCCCATTTTAGATGCCAAGTCCTACTATAGCAACTCATAAAGGGATATATATATATATATATATGTATGTATGTATATGTATGGAGATTTATCTTGGTCTAATTAGTGAAGTGACGTTGAGTGATTGGAGTCCTAAAACAAAATGTAGTAATAGTAAAAGCAAGTTAACACAGATTAAGTTAAAGTTAAATGGTAAGGTGCCGGAAATACACGTGGAGGGGTGCCTAGTTTCTTTTGCTTGTACGCTTGTCCAAAATTTGGGTTGGACACCAGTCCAAAGCCTTTTGCTTTGTCTCATTCCCTTTTATATGTTTGTCAAATTGTCAAGCACTCACTTCCTTGCACGTCTATTGTTTGGTTGGATCACAAAGTATTCCAATTCTTTACTTTGACGTCAAAATAAACATTCTTTGCAATTAATTCCGTGTTTAATCAACTACCTATAAATTCCCATAAACAAACTACCAAATCATTAACAAAAAGCAAACCCAATATGCATGCCTTGAGTCACCCACAGCCAGCCACGAGCAGCGTGCGTTCTGATTAAGCTCCTTTTGTGACCGACCACGGTTCTACGCATGGCTTCGCAAACAAACAACGCGCGTAGGCTGACTTAGTGATCTATGCACTCCCACTTGGATAAAGATCCCATATGTATATTATCCTTAATCCCATATACATATCTATATAGAGAGAGACAGCACCCCATCTATAAACTTCATTTGCCATATGTCCAACATACATAATTAGTCAAAATAATAATGGTTTTAGAGGGCTTTTGGAAATGATAAAGATGGCTAACTAGGCAGGCAATCACTGGGTAGAAAGTGGACAACAAATTACTGGGCACTAGGTGATTGATATGTATAGATCATGGTTTAGTTTTGAAAGTGCAGCTCAATTAATTAGTTAATATGGAAATGAATTAGATTGACCAAATCAATTTCTATGCGAGGAAATGCGGGTTTGGCAGCTCACCTACCTAACTTTGCCACTTTAAATAATTAATGTCGCAATTTCAGTTTCAGGCATTGGTCAAACATCTACTTTGTTTTTGGATATTTACCTGCATATTCCCGTTGGGATTGCTGTCACTTTTGGTTGGGCATTTTCACTTTTATACTCCATCTGTGTATATGATTAATTTGGTTTTGCTGCATTCTTAACTCTTATTGCTCTATAACTTTGATAAATGAAAAAATTGTATATATAAGTTGATTATTTCATTAAGCAAATAGTAGATCCTTCCAAGAAAATATTTATGAGCGTCTTCATAAAGATGTTTTGGATTTCTTCATCCTTCGATTGATCTCCATTTCCAGTTCTTCGGCCCCACCAACTTCCTCTATTTCCTGCAAATTAATGGCATAACAAATTAAGGTCTAAGACTCATAATCACGATGCTTTAACACCTTCAATCCAAGTTATTGAAACCTAAACACTACAGAAGACAAAGTTCATGCATTAGAATGCATGAAATTAGGCTCACCTTGGGTCCCAAGAACAACCCATATGGCACTCCATCAAATATGTCGGTGTGATGAAGCTGCAAAATTAAAATACGTGGAAATCAATGAGAAAATTGAACATTATAATTAAGCTTAGTAATCAGCGGAGTTTAATAAAATGATGATGATTAAGTACATGGTGGGCTGCAGCAACTCTTCGTAAATAAGGCACATTTGCAATGGGACCGACTGGGAAGCGACGGTGGACCAAACCATCATGGACAAACATGTACGCCATCCCAAATACTGTTATTCCCAATCCCTGTTCCAAAAACACAATCACCTTTGTCAACTTCACGTAATTAATAAACCATAAATCTCAGAGTAGCCAGTGTTCTCTCTCCACGTCATCAATCATGCTTACGTGGGCCTGTTAGTGTGTACTTTTCAAGTTAAATAGCAATATTATGGGGAAGAAAACAGCAAGGAGACAGTGACTCACAGCGCCGAAACAGAGTCCTGCAAGCAGACCTCTGGTGAAGAAGCCGTATGATAAAAGAGCTATTGCCGGCACCGCATTTATTATCGCAAACACGTCGTTGAGCTCGAATGGACCGTCCCTTGGTCGGTGATGAGACTGCAAAAAAAAGGCCAACCAAACCGATCTTTGTCAGAGGGAGTCAAACTGACAAACAAAAGAAAAAAATAAAGAAAACAATATTTCAAACACTTTTGAAATTAGCTTTGAAGTTTAAAAGTCTATGTACATAGCCTATAGGCTCACCTTGTGCATGTGCCACAATGAAGCATGCCACAGAGCTCTGTGAGCCCACCTTGCCCAAAACTCCATTCCCACCTGTCATAATTTTGATGCAATTTAGAAGGTTCAATTTAAATTTTTAATTATTTTTTTTAATGGTAAATTTTTATAGATTTTGAAAATTTTAAGATCCATCAAAATTTTTGAATTTGAAAAAGAAAAATTTGAGAGTGATTTTTTTTAAAAAAATTTATGAAAATATATAAAAAATTTTAAAAGTCTATAGTATTAAAAAGTCAAATACATTTTAAATACAATTTAACTTTTATAGATTTTAAAAAAATTTAATTGAATACACCTAAACTTTCAAATATTTTTAAAAGTCTTAATTGAATACTCATTATTTTAATAAATTTTAAAAAGTCTCTATTAAATACACATAACTCAATTTTAATTTTAATTAGGAGACTTTATAAATATTTTTTTTTCAAAAATATATAAAATTACAATAATAATTTATATTAAATAAAAATATTCAAAATTATATATAAAAAAATATGATTATAAAACATTCAAAAAGTATAAATTTTATTTTTGATAAAAAAAAACAATAATTATATTATTATAATCTATGTATTTTAAAATTTATTTTCTAGTAAAGCAAACTTATAAATTTATTTTTGATCATTTATTTTACAAAGTGTTATCATCATAAAACTATGATTTTATGAATAATTGAAAAACTCATTTAAAAGGTAATAAAACCACTAAAATCATATGATGATTTTTTTAAGAGGAAACAAAAATAAAAATATAATATATATGAGAACATATTATTTTAGTTAAATAAATAAAAATGATGACCATTATAAATATATAAAAATTATGAACAATATGAAAATATATATTAAAAAAAATTTAATAATAAATTGAACACAAAAATAAATATGCATAGGAAAAGAAAATAACAATAATAGAAAAAAAAAAACTAAACAAATGGAAACAAACATAACAATAAAACTAAATAAATAAATATAAATTAAAAAGATAAATTCGGTAAAAACAGAAAAAAAAAGAAATAATAATATGAACCACACCTTTTATTTAATAAAAAATTAATTTTAAATTTTTATTTTATTATTTATAATTATATTTAATAAATATATATATATATATATATATATATATATATATAATAATAAATAATTTTGCAGCCCTCACCGTAGGCGGGTATTAAGCGATGGCCCGCCCCGCCTATAGTCAGGGCCGTACGGAAAGCTATATGCTTGAAGACTTACAGCAGCTCCAACAGAGAGTAGAAGTGTACCAAACATCTCCAGAAGTGGGAATTCACCGCCCTTTTCCACAAACATGATCAAACCCATATTAAGCAAAGCAAAATGGTCATTTGACTTCAACCCAGATAAGAAAAATTAAGCAGCAATTAAAGAATGGCATTAGGATTTACCTCCATTTGCCAGGAGAACCTATAATAAACAGCCATAATGGCAGCTGAAGTAACTCCAAGGCTAGACATGACTGCAGCTACAAGGTAGGTGTATCTCTCTGATTTCTTTCTTGCCAATCTCTCGGCTACTTTTGGAATTATCATCTGAGTCTTGGATTCGCCTGTGGTTTTGGGAGTGATCTCATTCGAAACATGTACGGCGTCCTCTGTTTTCTTCACCAGGGCAACTAAGCGTATGCTTCGGCTCTGCTTTTTATTACAGGTACTACACCACCACCAAGGTTGGGTTCTAGGAGATGCTAAAACCAAATAAGGGCTTGATTTGGATATGGGTTTTGAAACCGGGACACTTGTACTGCCTAAACATGTAACAGTTCCTGAAGCTGTTGAAGCCCCGGTCTCCATGGACTCAATTAATTCAAGCTCGAAGCTAGAGTTTCAGCACAACCCAAAGTTGGTGGAGTTGCTATAAGTAGAAGAAAAAATTGAAAGAGAGTTCAGAAGAGCGCAAGGAAAGGAGAGTAAGAGAGAAAAAAGCCTCTGCCTTGAAACAAGTTTCTGAAAACGAATGCATATAAGACCATGACAGCCTAACAACAGGAAAGAAATTGATCTCTCTGTAAATTTACCATACTGACCCTTCCCGTTTTTGGACAACCATTAGGTCTACGGGTGATATCACTGTTTACGAAAGTTGATTTATTTTTATTTTGTATGTAAATGGATGTAGAGAGGCGTCGAAGATGAGCCTAATACCATAGAAAAGTTTCCAATTTAGGCATAACAAAATTACACATTGTTCTGATGAGGTTTTGCCCAGAAAAAAACATACAAGGACAACACCACGTGTCATAGAAGGACAATACCACGTGTTAGACATATGGCTCTAAGATGATGTCTTAAAGGTTCAGGTCTATAGGATGTGTGTTTTACCAAAGAACCAAAAAAACGGTCCACAAGGTGTGTATGCCATCTTTCTTCCAATCAAAAAAAAAAAAAAAAGTGTAAAGGTCAAGTATTAACTATTGGGCCTATAAGATATTGGCCCTACAAAGCCCATTAAATTTAAGTGTGGTGGTTTAGAACCATAAACAGCCCACAGCCTTCTGTAGAATTAATCCCATAAAACAGGCCGGGTTTCTGCTACTTTTAAAGGCCCAAATAATTGTAGGGTGTGGTTCTATTTCCACTATAAAAATAACTACGTCCCCTCCCTTTCTAATAGAAATTTACTAAAAACCATTTTTCTGCCCCATTTTTTTGTTTTTTACCATTTTTCTACATGATAAGTAATAATCATATACTAATTTTTATAAATGTTCTTGAATGTAATAATTGAACTTCAATAATTTCTGTTACTTTCTAGTTTAATTAATGTGTTGGATTTGAAAAGGAGGAAATTGGACAAATTCAAAAACGGGGCCCATTACGTGGATTTTCCTGATACTGAAGCCCATATCCTAATGGATAAAGCCAGGCCTGTTTTCAATGGAAAAAAATGCTACAAAGAGGAGAAGGGGAGAAAGTTTTGGAGTTTTTGGCAAATTAGAGAATTTGAAATTGGCCGTTTTTGGATATGGGCCACTGCCTTAAGCCCAAACCATGGAGCCCTGATCGACCCTAGATCGTGCATACAAACTGTTTGATTTAATGCACGCGTTACTGACCTTCCCAGAATTCATGAAGAAAATCACAATTTGATTAATGTATTGTATGTAATATAATCCCAATGCGAGAATTTTATGTCAAACTTTGATCGATACATTTGAGTTGAATAATTTTGTCTCATTTTACAAGCGTGAGAAAAGTTGTCGTCCAATAATGTTTTCTGAGTCAGTATGATGTTGTAGTAGTTACTGTTGAAAGGAAGGGCTCCATTTGCTGTCAAAATGGGTCCCCATTTCATACTTTGAAGTGTCATGTCCAGCAAAGAGGGTACACATACATGGTACTCTTTAATTTTGTTCCTTGTATAATCGCACTGCAATGTCAAATCTCCTTTTGTTCCGCTATATATGCTATTACAATCCTACCTAGCAACTTCTCTCACACTTCCTTTTCATTATGTACTTACCCATACCCTTATACTCACCGAGAACGTCTTAAATGATCTCTTGAGCTAGCTTTCACTAATTTCTGTACATAATAATTAATACGTACATTAATTGCTTATGCTAATGCATGAGACATAAAAGTAAAAATAGTTGGAGTTGGATGTTGATGTGGGGTCTTGAAAGCAAGTAAATGGCTGTTAGTTAATTATCTTATAAGACCAACCTGCAACTTAATTAATGATCAGTTGGAAGACAATACATAGTGTGTCAATGGGAAACATGATTATTAATAATGCTGATCATCAACTACTAGTGGCGCAGCAATTATATATATGGATCAGTTAATTTAGGTGTTGAATTTCTGCCGAAACTCAAGCTTCTTCTTGCCCACCTCCCTATATATAGGTGTGTATTTCTTTTCATCGATGCATGCTTTTCGATCGTCAAATATGTAATAGAATCGTTTACTTGCGTAAATTCTAACTCAACAACAATGATGATAGTGGAAATAGCAGCTGGTGCTTAATAGAAGTTTAATATTGTTGTGAAGAATAAAAGGGTTTGTTTTGTTCACTTTTTGTTGTCTCAGCTGTTCTTCTTCCAAATGATGAGTTGGCATGCAATTTCCATATATATCAAATATATATAAATTAAAACAAGAAATCATATATCCAAGACTGGCAAGACTTTTGTCATTTAAAGCAATTCCCATGATAGATATATCCCACTCAGCCCACCTAAGCATGGATCAGAAGGGTTAACATGAAAGTACTGATAAGTTCAGCTTTAGTACACTCACAGGCTTTACTGTTGATGTCCCACAGACAAGGTGTGCAGTATCAACTAGACATTCTGGTTATTTACCAAAAAATAACTAGACACACTGGTTGAAATATATATATATATATATATATATATATATATATATATATATATATATATGGTGTTGAGGGCCACACATATCATTCTTTGCTCCATCATAAACTATATACTCCAAATATTTAAAACAAATGGGCACTTGATACCCCGACTTGACCTCAACATCCCATATATATATATGTGTGTGTGTGTGTGTGTCCACTCTTGTTTAACTTTCCAGAATTCTAACTTATAAGATCAATGTTAGTTATTTATCATTGATTTGTTTGAGCAATTTGCATAAAGTTAATCATCGATCCAAGCGCTCAAAAGTTCCGAAGAAGAAATGATGAAGATTTTCCTTATCTAGGCTGCCAGAGAAAACGTGTTGGATTCCTGTGGCCTACAAGTTCCCCCTGCAACTATTCTACTACCATCTTTTTCTTTCGGTAATATTTTTGTAAATGCGAATTCAGCATCTTTTTATTTCCTTGCCCTTTTTGTTTCTTTTTCAATAATTTTAGAGGAAAATAAGTCATCTATGGGTCCAGTTTTGCAACAATATGCCAGCAAAGCTATTATTTCTAACTTTTTTTTTTTTGCTATATTGATATTCCTGTTAATCTCACTAGTCATCTTTGATTTAACTCCATTTAACGATTGCTTTAGCTCTTAAATAGTGTGGTTTAGGCCCAAGCCACATAAGCCTGTCGAGATTGACGAGAGTCATATATATCATAAGTTACAGTGTTAATTTCCCATGTGAAATAATTTCTATTGTACTTTTTACAGTGAGGTTGCATCACCTCCGTACGATGATGTCAGACTCTTATGATAATTGGGTTTTGAGTTGAATAATTAATCCTGGGTTTAGCTAGATATGCAACAGTCTTCTCCAGTAAAATGTTCCCTGTATATGTTTTGGTTAGTTAATAATCATGTAATTATAATAGCCAATGAAAAAAAGACATGTAGCCAAGTAGTCATGTTCTGGGATAATTAATTAACTACTAATCTTAAGAATTAGAAAGAGGGTTAATTGATTAATCAGCAGAAGCAATTCTTACTGATGTTGCTCTGTAATGCTGTTTATATCCACTTGATTTTGACGTTTAACCAACTTATTATTCTCCCTGCTGCCTAGAGTAGAGAACAATTGTTCTGACTCATGACCATTTTTCTTTCTAATCTCTTAACTAACTAATTTATTAATTGGGTTATCTGCTATAAATTTAAATATATATATATATATATATATATATATATATTTATATACACATACTTCATATGCACAGCATGGTTAGTGGAATTAAACCCCAAAGGATTTTGCTATGAATAACTATTTTGAAAGGACTGTAGGTAAACTTCAATATTGCTGATTCTTCTCTTGATGAACCAGATAATCAAGGGGAAGAAGAAGGAAGGAAAAGGCTTATAAGAATATGTCATGACCGTCTACTACATATATATATATATAGGGTCTGTGATTCTCATATAAAAAGTTTATACATGCTTATGAACGAGTTTAGCCATGCCATACATACATAATCATGTTTATAACGTCCGACGAAAATTAATTAATCCATTGGATACCATTTTTGTATAATTGTGGGCCATACATGAAAGTTGGTCCTGCTGTTCAACCAAAAAGCTTAAGGTTATACCATGTTAAATTATTATTATTTTCAAAAACTTAAACTGTAAAAAGTAGATTTAATTGGTTATTTATATTATATTATCGACAGTATATTTAAGTCGACAACATATAAGTATGGATCATAAAAACACACAATATATGCATTAGGGTTATCTTTCCTTGGTCCTCTTGACAGCCAATTCCTTGATAAACAGATCTAAAAGTTAAGCAGATAGCCATGAGTAGAGGTGGGAGCTATGGCGGAGGGCAGAGCTCGTTAGGGTACCTGTTTGGGTCAGATGAGCAACCAAGTGCACCCCCACCTTTGCCCAAAGTTGAGCCTCCGTACGGCATTGAAACCACCATAGAGAAACCTCCGGAAAGTACTACTCGCTCTCCTTCTAGCAAAGAAAAAGCTCCTAATTCCAACAACTATCAGCGAGCTCAAGGCCAAAATTTGGGCAACTTTGTCACTGTAAGTTGTCATAATATGTATTTGGAAAACATTTAATTTGCACCCTATTTTCTTATAACTTATGGTGAACCATTTGTGTGTGTGCATATATATAAAATTCAGGATCGTCCATCAACAAAAGTGAAATCAGTTCCAGGAGGAGATTCATCTCTTGGATACTTGTTTGGAGATAAGTGATGCTTCTTCTCTCCCAAACTTGTCCAACTGATCTCTGTCAAATTAAGCATGACTGTTTGTGTGGAATAAGGGCAGATATGTGTGGGTAAGTTTATGAAAACATTGTAAAATAAGAGATTCAGGTTTTCACCTATACATGTATGTATATGGGTGGATTTGTAAGGGTCTTGGAATAGCATGTTATGTGGTGTTTTGATTTTCATATGAATATGATGCTAATAGCTATAGGTTATTTCTATATACGAGTTTGCTAAGTTTGTCTTTATACAATTACTATAATAAGAAAGCAGATACTTGCTATCATCAGAGAGTAAGTTTCTTATTTAGTTTATATTTCTATGATGGGGGTTTAAGCTGTTTACTTGTCTACTTTTTAATGGCCATATTTGGAAAGTGGCACTTTCCAAGTTTCCATTTTGTTTTTTTAATGAAGAAATGTCTGTTAAAATTATTGGAAAGGTACTCCTTTTTGCCTTTTTTAATGTCATCTTTGTGTATTGCTTATTATTTGCATAGGGAAGAAATTAAGCTCCATGCATGTTCTGGGGAATGGTTAATATTACTGTTTTGTTTTTCATGGCCATGGAAACATAAAGTTGCTCTTTTCCATCTAAATTTCTTTTACATGGCTCTTTCCACAGCCAAAATTAAAATATGCTTGCCTTTAGAAGAAAATGAAAAATTGACTAAATAGAATTAAGTTCCAGACTTTTTGGTGAGACTGTCAGAGACAAATGTTTCTGTATTTAATTATGATATCATGTATAATAATTATGTATCTTTTTGAAAGGATATAGTTTTCCAAATAAAAATTAATTAAGAACACAAAATAGAAGTAAATTTGAGATTTGTACTTATAGTAGGATTCCAAAATCATAAAACTCATGTTTAGTAATTAGCAAAAATTAAAGTGTTTTTGTTACTGAAAAAAAAAAATATTGGTCAATGAAGAAAGGTAATTTTGGCAATAACACTAATTGAACTCTTTTAACTTTCTATTGTTTTGTAATTGAAGACTATATAAGCTTAATTAGTCGTATATTCATTTTATGGGATTCAGTACTGGTATACGTAAAAGTTTAAGATCTTTTTATATATAGATAATTGTAATGTTTATAATTTATATTTACATATAACATCACGATCTCCAATATTAATACTATGCTTCTTTTTGTAAGAACTTATTCATATACAAAAGTTGCATGGAGGCTGAATTTGAAGGTCATATAATACACAAATATGTTTAATTTTTGATTGAAATTATGAAGCACATGGAGAAGCTTTATTTAATTACTTACCGATCAATGTTAATTAATCTGACTGTTCTATTTAGATGTAGATATTTTTTTATATATTTAATTGTATGCCTCTCTCTTCTCTATGCAATGATATGTAGACTATGAAAGGTACTGATGAAAAGCCAGTTGCTGAAGAGAGTAATAGGGAGTAGTTTTAATTCTTGCAATTGCAAGGTTTGTGTCTGTTGCTTGCTTTTTCACAGATATATATATATATATATATAGACGTCAATCTGATCACCTAGAAGGCAACAAAGTTTCAGCTCCTAATTTGGTGGTGCTGCATATAATCAGCGTTATTTCATATATTACTAATTAATTCACAGAAGATTTATTAATACTGAGGGTTCTTGCTCTTGATCGTGTGGTTAGCTAGAAGAGATTGCATATATACATATGTCATACTTTTGAGTGGTTACTTGAGAGTATATTAAATATATGCCGCTTCAGTACCTAATATATTCAATGCCGTACGTACTGCAGTAATTTAGGAGGGAGAGGCCGGCTACCACATGGATATATGTAGATTATTTTATATATATATATGACAAAGTTATTTATTAATTTTTATAAAAATTTATCAGTTATACTCTTATAATCATTTCTCATATATAAATAATATAATGCATTAAACAGTTTTCTCTACATATATATATATACTGTGTGGTGATGGGTGCTATTATAAACAGAATAAACAAAGGACAAATCTAGGTCAACATCCACATGTTATACAGCATATATGCATACCTATCTTTATCATGTGAAGTTCAACTACATACAGCTAGTTATCTGGTATTATAGTAGTTGTTGCCTGCATGTTTGGATTTTGAATGTTTTACAAATTCTAAATCATATATTATATTAATAATCTTTCTTTACTATCAGTCAGCTTGCACTATTTTGTGAAATCAATATTAAACATCGTCGTCATCATCATCATCATATATATATATATATTATATACGCACTAGTACAGCAACTACTATATTATTTTAGCAACTAATTAATGATTGATTCTGTGCCACTTAATATACATAACAAAATAATTAAAGCATTGAAAAACAACCAAGAGGAAATTAATTAAGCACTATTCTTCCTGTTTCAAGCCCTTCTTGTAACATGACGTAGCTGGGATTTTGGGAAACATATACGTTATATCTATATGCCAGCCCTTATTGACAGGAAGCATATAAACATATAATGAAACACATATACATACAAGCGGAACACATACATGAATATACGGACTGCAAACACATGTTACAGACCTATAGAGAATCATCAGTTGTGTTTCTGGTGGCATAGACATCCCAATGGTTGTGGCAATATAAGCATCCTTGTGCATGATTTGGTATTATATGTTCTTTTACTTTCATAACCACATCAATTCAACGATAATGCTTCGTGTCGTTTTTCCAAAAGAAACCCTAGTTACAGATTCGGAAAACCAACATTGGACCCGGCCCTAAATGACCCATTTGCATCAAAAAGTTGCTGTCCATGGTTTTCTGGGCAATTCGCAATTCACATATTAAGCCCAGTCTTCTATGGGCTTTAGAGCTCTTTTTTTCTATGGGCTCTTTTGAATGTCCACACTTAACTAGACCAATAAGTAAGTAGGTTGAGTCTCGTAATGGATCAACAAGGAAAAGCAGAAGATTATAGTCTCCAAAGCCATTGCTTTTGGTTTTCATCATCAATTATTTCAACGATCATGTCAAAGCTATGAATTTGGTGCTTGGCACATGTTATATAATAGCTTTTCTATTCCATCACTTCTTTCAAACAATACCAAACAATCGCGTAGTGTTCGATGAAAGTGAGTCGATGACTTTCTAGCAAGTCGACGTCAGACCAACTTCAACCATGCCCAACCATAGCATATTTGAGGCACTAGGAAGAATAATATGGATCATGAGCTTCGTGTCTGCAAAAGCCCCATTAATTTAGGCAACAACGACTAGTGGGTGATTCGTGTAAATGCACTAACAAAAACCTTAACCTAATTAAGGTCACTGTCCCAATATCATAGTGCCACGTGCCTCTGTTTGGTGTATATATATATATATATCTGGTTGGTAACCTAAAAAGTTGTATTTCCAACTTTTCAATACCCAAAAAGAACTGTATACGTATAGTTCTCTGTAGGTACTCCAAATAAGCAATCTTTTTGGCTACTTGTATACAAAGTATTTTTTTTTTTTTTAAGGCCATAAGCTTCCGACGTGAGGAAACAAAGAATAATTAATGTGATGCATATACTTCGAATGTCATAACTTGTTAAGCAATATAGCCCGTGAAGAGCAGGGCCAATGTGAGTGACGAAGAAAGTTTGGTCACGGGCATCAACATGGCAAGCAAGTTCTGACAAATCTACCTTCAGCGCGCTTGCTTTCCGGCTTTACTTTTACTGCCTGTGTGCTTTCCCGATTGAGGTTGACGGTTGCCTTCCTTTTCTTTTGTTGTTTGTGCCTGTTCCTTTTGTAATCGTTTGATTTCATACTTATATAGCGTAGCGACAATGTGATTCAAACCTTTTCTTACTCGCGAGCAACCATCAGAAAGTTTTTTTATGTATGCTTGCTACAAAACGGATTATTCTCGTATAGCTACTGATGAAATTGCTGATCATAATTTCATGGTTAAATCAAATCCAAACAAAATAAAAGCTCCATAAGTTTTTTTCCTCTCCATTCAATAATATTTGGTGGCCTACATCTTATCGAAACACATAGGTTCTGCTCTTTTTGTTACCAAAGGTTGTCAACATTATTAGATTATCCGGATAATTTATGTACTTTTCCATATTAGCCTGATATATTTAAAAATTAATTAAATACAATAACTTTTAGAATACACCTCACAGTTATTGAATTCTAATTGACTAGTAAAGGGATACCTCCCTTGAAAACTGAGTTGGCCCCTTATGGATAGATTCTTCAATACTTGAATATAAGGTTTCAATGACTATGTTTTTAACTTGGATTAAGAAAGACCTCTATAACCCACAAAAAAAATGAATTTAAAAAAAAAAAAAAAACAAAGATGTAGAAATTAAAATAAAGTTAAAAAGAGTATTGAGGATTTTTTGTGATCACCCAAAATTGAGGAGAAAATCAAGGCGGATAGTCTCCAACAATAAATAGAAGGGACTACACTCCCATATGTCTAGGTTGACAAGTATGTTACACTACTACTAGCATATAGTATCTACGATGTGATGTGCCACATTAAAATGTGAAGTTGCTTATTAGTCTCTCAGAGGAGGCTTGTAATTTGGTAAAAATGGAGGAAATAAATAATGAAGGCCCACATGTGGGAATTACTTATTCTGATGTCCACTTTTTGGTAGATTAACATATCTTTCTACTTGTTACCAAAAAAAACATATCTATCTACTTCCACAAATTGGCCCCCATTACTAGGCCCTGGTTCAAACCCTTTTTCAAAAGTGTACATGGACTTTCTTTCTAATATAAACCTACTCCTCTTTCATTATATGTCCTCCAGAATTTTATTAATTCATAAAATTTTGCAATAATCATAAAATTAACTGAAATCAAACTAAGTTTTTGACAAGGTCAAGGCAGACTCCATCTCACCAGACTTAGAACTCAGAAATATATTCCAATTCATGGGAAAAATAACAACTGAATGCTAAAATGGACTATTAATTAATTAAGTTTGAGTAAATAAAAGAGCTTTTGATTTCTCAAAACTTCAACATGCATAACTTTCGTATAATGGCCGAGTGGTTTATCAGAAACTATGATCCTCTGAGTTATAGAAATGCTATTATAGAGTCTAAAATCATAGTGATATTAATTCTTTTTTAATACAAATAAAGGAAATTTCATTATTACAGTAGGCACACTCTCGAGGCTATATATACTTCATACCAGAAGACAAACCTCATAACCTCTCTTCCTCTTGTATATTGGGGTTGTGGGGATTGATTCTCTCATCTATGTTCAGGTAAATCCCTCTTCAATTTTAGTCTCTCTCATCCTCTTAACTATACTAAAAAAAATTGACTACATCGATGGCTTCTTAGAGTCATTGATCTTCAATGTAAATTAATTTTTCTTCCGGTAAAAGTTACATGTTCGACAGCTTGGCTGTATAATTAGGTTCGTCGTTCATTTTCTTCGTATTGATTCCTTTCACCTTTACATAGAAAGTTCCTATTTTAAGCATTTTCCAAAGAGAACTCGACCATTTCTAACTAACCCACTTCTTATTTCTTACAAAGAATAATTAATTCCCTCGTATTATGCTAAATCACTCACATTCCATATAGAAAAACTGCTTCCTCTCCTCTCCCTGGCTCTGATTTTTTTTTTCTCTCTTCTTTTTAGAAATGGTAGCACTACTAGCAATTCTGATTTTGCTAAGCGCAAATAATGGAGTAGAAAGCCGAAAAGCGAAGGTCACAGACTACTTTGAATACTCCGCCATAAGCTGCAGAGCCTACGGTGCATCGCTGACAGATTTTGGAGGAGTTGGTGACGGAACCACATCAAACACCAAGGCTTTTCAGGCGGCGATCAAACATCTCAGCCAGTACTCGTCACGTGGTGGGTCGCAACTCTTTGTTCCTCCTGGAAAATGGTTGACTGGGAGCTTCAATCTCTCTAGCCATTTCACTCTTTTTCTCCATAAAGATGCTGTTCTTCTTGCTTCACAGGTCAGACAAAAGTCTCAAACATTTACCATTTCTCAACCTTTGAATATATATTATATATATATATTACCATATTTATGAATTATTTTTTGAAGCTTTTGGTACTGAAACAACAATTCTATTATGGTTGTACGTTTCTATTTGTACGGAAACGTGAAAACTACGAAATATGCTTTGTTCTGAGCCAAGTGTCCCAAGTAACGTGAAAAACCCTAAAAAATCTGGCCACTTGCATATTTGTTTGAGCCCAGCACTATATTAATGGTGAAGGGTCCCACCCTTTTACTGGGTCTCGTGAATGTGGGACCGTTTGAGATTAGAGATGAAGATTGTAGCTTGTTAAGGTTCGTCTTTGACTGTGTAGTCTGTCACTGACCGAGTCCGTGACTACCCAATTCCAGGCCGAACAAGAGGAGCATCATGAATACTAAATGGCCCTTTTTCCTTTTCTTTTTTAATTAAAAAAGCCAACTTCATTTTAAAAGAATTTTTGGTTCTCAATACTAGAAAACAATTTTCTAGTATGTGCCCGAATAAGTATTTGAATTTCTTTAAGCTGAATTTATTAGCACCGGTTTTTATTTTTTTAGAACAAGCAGACCGAGTAGGATATTAATGCAAAAGGGGTTGGTTTGAATATAAGCTTGGAAGTCACTGAAGATATCAATAGTTTTAGTAACATTGTAAAGGGAACTTATGCAATTGATCGTCTACTAACATGCTGTGGAACTTTGACTACTTAATGCATGATTTTGTACAAAATATAAGACTAATTGTGTCAGAAATTGTTCAAATTTTTGTATGCGAGTAGTTTTACCACATGACCATAAGCTAGCATTTATGGTAGTGCATGCTGTACTTGTAGATGTATGTAGTGCGGTTAAGTCCCTTTGTTTTGCTGTGAATTTCGCAGGATGAGAGTGAATGGCCATTGGTTGAACCCCTACCATCATACGGTAGAGGAAGGGATACTGAAGGTGGAAGATTCAGCAGTCTTATCTTTGGAACCAATCTCACTGACGTTATAATAACAGGTTAACTTAATCACCAAAAGTCCAATTAGAGAAAGTTATAGAAACATATAAACATATAAGCTAAGCTACATGATCTATCAGGGGGCAATGGCACCATTGATGGCCAAGGTGAAGTGTGGTGGGAAAAATTCCACAAGGGAGAGCTTAAATACACCAGGCCATACCTGATTGAAATCTTGTACTCAAACAAACTCCAAATATCGAATCTCACTTTGGTTAATTCTCCTTCATGGAATGTCCACCCTGTTTATAGCAGGTTAATTAAATTCCTTGTCTTTGATCGATGTTTTCTAATTGCATTTGTTTCCTTTTCCGGTAAGAAATGGATGGAATTTGATCCTTGTTTATTCAAAATGAAATGTAGCAATGTTGTTGTTCAAGGCATTACCATCTTAGCCCCTGTAAGATCTCCGAACACTGACGGAATCAACCCAGGTAAGCGTTTGTATACATACACATTGTAGGTTTTCCACTTCTTATTAGCATTGACAACCGCAATCAGGAAGATACATAATTCTCTTGTTAATGACTTGGTTTTGGTGTTATGCAAATTATATAGACTCTTGCACGAATACCCGAATCGAAGATTGCTATATCGTCTCCGGAGACGACTGTGTAGCTGTGAAGAGTGGCTGGGATGAGTATGGTATTGCTTTTGGAATGCCAACCAAGCAGCTTGTCATCAGACGGCTCACCTGCATTTCTCCAACTAGTGCTGTGATTGCACTAGGAAGTGAGATGTCTGGTGGTATCCAAGATGTTAGGGCTGAGGACATTGTTGCCATTGATTCAGAATCTGGAGTCAGGATCAAAACTGCTATAGGAAGAGGAGGCTTCGTAAAAGATATATTTGTAAGAGGGATGACCATGAAAACCATGAAATGGGCATTTTGGATGACAGGAAATTATGGGTCACATCCAGATAACAATTATGATCCTAATGCCATTCCTGTGATCCAAAACATAAATTACCGTGATATGGTTGCTGAGAATGTAACAATGGCAGCTAGGTTAGAGGGAATTCCCGGTGATCCGTTTACTGGAATTTGCATTTCCAATGTCACCATTGAACTTGCAAAGACGGCCAAGAAACTGTTATGGAACTGTACTGACATTGCTGGGATTTCCAGTGCAGTGAAACCTCAGCCTTGTGATCTTCTGCCAGACCAGGGTCCAGAGAAGATAGCAGCTTGTGTTTTTCCAGAAGACACCCTGCCTATTGATGATGTTAAAGTCCAGACATGCTCTTATAGAAGGAAGTATCTGTGACATAGATTTGATTTCCTTACATAGGCACTTTGTTTCCTTATTATGTTTGTACACCCACAAGTTATTGAAACCAAGGGAGAAACAATTACAAAAGTGAAAATGGATGTATTGATGGCATACTTGTGGACAATCCTTCTTTCTTTTACTTTTTTGTTCTGCTTCTTGGTGGAAATAGGTGGCATTTAAGCATAAATTTTCAGAAGGTTTTCTCAAGGAGTTGTGTAAAGAATAGATAATATAAGACTACCACAGACGGCAATAAGGTATAAGGATTTGGGAAGTTCAGCAATAACCACCTTTTAAGTATTCATTAGAAACCACCAAATATTGGTAAAATATAAAACAACCAGCATAAGAAGCAAACCTTTGTTTAAGATGTGTAAAATTTCAACACCATGAGGAGGAAGAAACAGCTTTCGTCTTAATAAACTGGTTTATTTGATCGTTGAAAAGAAAAAAAATACATATCCATCAGCAATGAAACATTACAATCATGCCCAGTTCGAAATCATAGAAAAGATCAATCTTTTCGCCGACTTCAACTTTTTTTTTGAGCCTTAATAGCTCATATAAGAAAGAACCATTGATCATCCACTTGGGACTTAGCTGAATTTCAGTCAATATCGAATCCCTCAGTTCATTGGACATTAGTGACCTCAAGTTACAAGTAAACAGTTTCTGGAGCTATTCCTAGCGTCTGGGGAATGATACACCGCATACAAGGAAAGAGCTTTTCACCATATATTTCTACAGCATACGTAAAATCATTATATCCTAATGGTTTGGGGGTCTGGATTGAACTTCACTGATTCCTTCCAGATGAGCTCTTTGATGTGCTCTTCACTGCATGATGGATGCTCAAAATCAAAGCTGAAGGGCCTGGGGCAGACTGGCTCATCGTTGCTATCATGAAGGGATGACAAGTATGGGTGACAAAGTGCCTCATCAACTGAAACAGACGAAAGTCAGGAATTAAATGAAAAAACTTTTAACCGAAAAACATGTGTATAATATCAGGACTCTTAGCTTGAAAGTTTTGACTTCTTTCTTTACCAGTAATGCGTTTGTTGGGATCAAAGACAAGCATCTTCTCAAGAAGATCCACAGCCCCAGAAGACATATTAGGGAATCTAGCAGCAAATTGTTGCTTCCGGCATTGTGGAAGTTGTTTCACATATCTTCGGGCATTATCACTTCGAAGAAATCCAAGGCTAGCATCATCAGGTGAACCTATTAACTTTACACAAAAATAATAACATACTTATCATGTTAGATCCAACAAATCCATTCTTACAGAGGACTATGGTAATTAATTAAAAGGAAGGAGTATTACAGGGGATCAAGATACTATGCAAGACAGTATATAACATCTTCAAAAACCAAAGCCTTTCAGAGATGTCAAAAGTTTTATAGTATTATCATCAGTGGATGCTATCGTATCAAGCATTATAACTAATTCGGTATGAGAAGAGGGTATTAAACAACTTATAAACCATTAGTAGAGAATACTTCTGAAGAAATCATTCTGCTTGAAAGTCCACAAGATAATACCTCCGTTATAAGCCTCAGCTGATGAACATAATCTTTTCCAGGGAACAGAGGTTCTCTAGTCATAATTTCACCAAGTATGCAACCAACAGACCAAACATCAATTGCAGCAGTGTATTCTGAACAGTTAAGGAGCAATTCTGGTGCACGGTACCAACGAGTGACAACATATTCAGTCATGAAATCAGTCTCCGATGTTGTTCTTGCCAATCCAAAATCTCCGATTTTAAGGTCACAATTAGAATTTAGAAGCAAATTACTGGGCTTAAGATCACGGTGCAAGACATGAGCAGAGTGTACATACTTTAATCCTCGTAACAGCTGATACAGAAAGTACTGCAAGCATTCCATGAAATATCAATTTTATGGACAATTGCAAACCAAGATAACTGCAGGTCCAAGTAATGACCCGTAAATAATGTCTGGAACTGATAATTTAACCATTGTACAATGGCAGTAGAATCTAAAATAATGAACTTGATTTCTGTTTAAATTATATAATAATAAAAGAAACAAAATTCTCAAATAACACTCCTTAAGATCCTCATCCATCATTCAATTCTATCAATTTTCTACTCTAAAAAAGGGCCAACTGAAAACAATGAGGCTTGCAACTCTACATATTTGGAAATGATGAAAAGCCATTGTTGCCTTTGTTGGACATGTTAAATCAGTTCAATCAGCCCAATCATGCCTCATTTATTTGCTAAGTTAAGGGAGTAACGGAAACTTTGTTGGCTTAGAAACATGACTTGGAAATAGTAGTTTTTAGATATCAACATCCTGTTCTTTCATTTATATTCTCATCAACCAAGAAAAGTAACCACAGAAGTGTCCTGGATTAGAAGTCAAGATGCAATATAGCTAAACTCTCATAGATAAAGTATCAAGATAGCAAGAAAAAGAAATAGTTGAGAATATGAACTAACAAGCCCCAGTGACACAGTTGGTTGCATACCTGACAGTGATCATCTGTTAGTTGTTGGTCAGAACGAATAATTTGATGAAGATCAGTGTCCATCAATTCATAAACAATATACACATCATTGAAGGTCTCCTTTTTTGGTGGTCGTATGATGTCCTTGATGGAAATAACCTGAGGGAGTATGAAACAAGCACACCAAATCAAAATAGGTAGGAGGACCTAGCAGTAATTGGCTGATAAAAGAACATCATCTGGTCTTGAAATATGACTACCAGAATCCATCTTAACAGCCAAAAAAGAGCTGAAAATTGCTAACCCTCTCTAGGTCAAAGCAAGAAATAGGCATTACTAGGAGAGGGGAAATAATAACTACTATGATCATCATAAGCAAATTTTGCCACGTCATCTATATAAAATGTGCTAATTGATGCATAGAATATATCAACATACTAATGAGTTCTAAGTATAGGATATTTAATGTAGCACCTTAAGGGACCTACTATTATTACTCTTAGGCTCTTAGCACATACTAAAATAAGAGCTTATTAGCAATAAAGTTTGCATCAGATTTCAAGTTTTAAGCCTCTGGTACATTAAGAAAGTGCTAAGAATGATGCTCCTTATTATGAACCGAAACTTACATTTTCATGACTCATGTGGCGGAGAAGCTTGATTTCTCTCAATGTCCTTTTGGCATCTATCCTGTTGTCAAACGCATTACCAATCTTCTTAATGGCAACTTCCTCATGTGTCTCTGCATTAACAGCAGCACTGAAAAAGAAAGCAACTGTGTCACCCACCACTCTGATCTCCTACTATCAAACTTTTCAAGTAAATGAAAAGTACAAAATCTTCAAATTATGTTAAACACACAGCTTAGATAATACAATAAAGAGCATATTATTAGCTAGATCACCCATGGAATCTGTGTCTATCAACTTCCAAGCATCAAAATAACACTTACAAAGACAGATACTAAACTCAACATGAACAAGCAAAATTTAAATTCAAACCTATTAGAAGATACTTACCCACGTGTTAGCATACCAGTTGGATGTGTTAATTAGATATCCCAACATACATAGAAGTAAAGAACGGATCAAGGTATTTAATCCTATGAGCATCAAAGACCTATCTTACCCTCCACATAATATTCAATTAAGCTAAAGAAAACATCAAACCCCTTTAACCACCATTAAGCAAAATACCCGTCAACTAAATAGCTCAAATAACATACTAATGCTCTTGATAACTATTTTGTACAACGTTGAATTTTTAACTCGCCTGAAGAGGAAAATAGTTTATCAAATCCGAATAGCGTAGTTGTCTTCATTATTTTGCAAAAACCAGACACCGCTCTATCATATCATTTGTTTGGGTCGCAGCGAGCAAAGACAATTAAAAAAAAAAAGAAAAAAAAAAAGAAAAGAATAAAAGGGGAAGGAAATAATGGTGAAATTAACACAAGCTTAATCTTAAACAGCAAACCAATGAAAGACTAAAAAAGAACCCAGAATTTTACAACCAAACCAATGAAAACAAGTAATCTGAGAAACCAAATAAATTTCGAAATCAGTTTTTTTACAGATTAATAAACTTACCAGACAATGCCATAAGCACCTCTGCCGATTGGGCGAATGGGAGGGACGTACTTGCTGGAGACCTCAAACAAGTTCCCGTACACGTTATATTGCACATACCTACCACCATGGGTGTGCACCCCTTTGACCTTACTATCCCCAGAAGAAGCAGAGCTCGACTCCTTGGCAGCCATGTCCGTAAGCTTTTGCATCTCTTCTGGGACGAAACCCTGAAGTGAGCGTGTTGGGTTTGAAGGTGTCTGTGACTGTTTGGCCAAATTTAGCAGATCTTTCGCTGTATTTGGCAGACCATAGTCAGTAAATTTGGATAACCATTAATGGGTTTTCTGTGAAACTGTGAATGGCATGCCGCTTCCTCAAATGAATCCTCCTTTACCAAAGCCTTTTCATCCGAAAACAGTTTGAAAAATCCGAGAATATAATAAAAAATTAAAAATATCAACACAAAATGGTAATAAATGAAAGCTGTTGTTGGGACACCTGGCATTTGGTCTCACGGTTTTTCACCTGTGCAAGGCGTTAGTCACACACGCGTCAATGTCAATTCTCAGACCATATTCGAGAAGTGTTATAGAGGTTTCGGAGAGATCAGAATCAAAACCGCTCTTTGATACCGCGTTTATAGTTATAATAGATTTGACCTTCTACAACTACACAAAATTGTCCTTTTGACCATGCCTATATTTTGCATGCAAAACTGTGAAAATAAACAAATAACTTGTACAAAGTTGAAATTTATGAGATGACTAAGTAAGAACGAGGACAGTTTGACCGATTGAGTTTCTTGTTTGACAAGAAAGAAAAATGAAAAGAAAAGATCAAGCATCTAATAGACCAATAGATCCGCTTTAAGCTTCCGAGGTTACAAATTAACTTGTTGACCACCACACACGCTTTTGCATAAAATAATACCTGAAAAGAGATATAAACTGATGAAGCTTATGATTATCTTGCTTCTTTTAAATACTAATTATTCCAATAAGATCATCTAGGTCATCATCTACATGCGAACGTACTTAGCAGAATGTTTCAACTAGAATGCTTTGAATATTGTTCTTGGCCGTCAGTATTGTAAAGTTTCTTACGTACTGGGTCAGGTACATACCGAACTAGCTAGTTTATCAAAGCCAAAAAGAGCAAGTAATAGGGAAACCAAACTGGGTTTCCGTGATTTTCTTCTCGGTCATGAACTGAAAACTTACTTATATTACTCAACTACCCAAATTCAATTGTAAGATAGTTATCAATTTGACAGTCTTTTTCCATATTTTCTATCTGTAATGACTTTATGATTTGTCATCTTTCTCTTTATGCATTCAACTCACCCAACAAAGGTCACCATCATATCAGTGATTTCTGATCACAGAATTTCCATGTCTTTATAACTGTATTACATGTATCTTTATTATTTTCCTTTGAAGCTTTCTGTATAATTTACTATTATTATTATTATTATATATTGGAGTTAGATGATTCTCAATATTATATAATTAATTTTAAGATTAGTAATGACATGCACCAGCTAATTACTGCTATACATGTACCATCACTCATAAGATTACATGAATCTATATATATATATATATATATATATGCATAATATTAATTAGGAAAAGAAAAAGTTACTTGTGGAAAGGTGATGTATAATGTAAATTGCTTGCTTTATATACAAACAAAAAATCAAAGGTGCACATGCAGCCTTTGAAGGGTTTGGTCGTTGTGGAGGTCACGGGATGGATGAGTTTATGGAAGTCGCTGGGATGAGGGCCTTTCTTCTACAAGGCTCTTCTCCTTTTGTAGTCGTCATGAGATGAGCAAGAGCTTTCAAATTCGTTTTTTGGTATTTTTTAGTTCAAGTTCATGAAGTTCTGTGTGATGCTCACTTTGTAATCTCATCTTAATTGACATGTTAAGGCCAGGATTCCATGGACGTAATGTCCAAAGACAGCTAGCTTTTCAATGGGTAGAAAACAGACATGTCTTGGAGATCCAAACAAGATCTAGCTTTCTGTAGTTACATAATTATAAACTTTGATTTCGTGGTTTACTTATAATAAGTCAAATATTGTGGTATTAATTTGAAAGTTTGATGAATTGATTAGTAAACGTTGAGTTAGATAACTTATGCATAAACATAAAACATCACCCACTAACTAAAAACTTCTACGTATCTTCTTGGCTAGCTAGCTACTGTATTTTTTATGGTGTCCATTTTCACCATCACAAATTCATAATAGCCATTTTAATTAATTCTTTATCATTTTTTTTTTCTTTTTGGTAGATGTCAGCTGGTTTATTCAGACTGAACAATCAGATCTGATTGAATCCAGACTGATAAAATACACCCTCAGTATTTTACTGCTCGGCCCAGCCAACGGTTGTCTTAATTCCTCCATCATTTGCATGCAAGCTTCTCATCCCTTCTCAAACAGCCTAATTTCCTGTCTTAGATTTAATATATGTTGCATGCTTTTTAAAATTATATGAGTTTGAAATGACAAATTTGGTTGAAATTTCAATGGACATATACGATGATACACATCAACAAATACCTCAATCTGTTTGTTCATTTATTTAGATGTGTCTCATTTGAGCTCGGTACTAGTTCATTATTTCTTTCAAGTAATTTGGAGCTTAAGAAAGAATGAATATGTAAACAGACTATTTGTCTGTCACAAGTAGCAACACATTTTGGTCAAGTAAGGATATTTCTATAGATATATTGTGCTTAGGATTAATATCCATTATTTCAATTATCAATGATCTTTTTCTTCTTCCTTTTTTTTTCTTTTTTCTTGCTGTTGCTGAACCAATTGTCAGTGTTGGTAACATTGGCAAATCCAATTTGGATGTTTCCTTCAGATTCAGGCCGGGGCCCATTTATATTGCCAACGATGAGCAAAATATTGGGTCGAGTTCTAATACACAGAAGAAATTTTATTCTTAACTGCACAAATGGACAATGGGCCATAAAACCCAAAAAGGATCCAGAGAATATCAGGCTTAAAATATAGGCCCAGCCCAAATTGATAAGTGAACGTTTTAGTTGGAGTTGACTTTTTTCCGCCCGAAAAGAACATTCCAGTCTTTTTTAAGTCACTGAACAAACCGTTTCTGGATATAGTATTAATTAATACACAAGTCGAGGGCAAATCCGGAAACACGAACAATTATTCCCAACCCAAAATATAATTAAAGTGAAAAGAGAGCGAGGAAGAGTCTAGAACCGCGAAATTGGTTCATGATTTGAACCTGGCTGGCGAAGAAGCCACGAGAAGCTCCTGGAATACGCACCCTCTCCGACTATAAAACCTAGTCACCCACACTGCGTTGGAGCCAATAAGAAATCGATACCTTACGTTTCTCAAAAGTAATTCTCTGCTCTCGCTTTCGCTTGCAGTTTCAAAATTCTCTGTTTTTTTTCGGATTCAAGCCTTCTACGTGTGTTTCTCGGTGATCGGTAGCAATGGCGGACGTTAACATGGGAGATGTGGAGACGTTTGCTTTCCAGGCTGAGATTAACCAGCTTCTTAGCCTCATCATCAACACCTTTTACAGCAACAAAGAAATCTTCCTTCGTGAGATTATCAGTAATTCTTCTGATGTACGTTTGCTTCTCTCCTGCTGATTGTTTCCTGTGCATTCTTAACTAATTCATGCATAAACATTGAATGGAATAATTATATTAGAAAACTGTAATAATTATATTAGAAAAATGTACGCAGGTCTAAGAATTAAGACAACCTTGATGGTCGAGAAATCGAAGAATCTAGTTACGATACGCTATAATTTGTCTCTGTTTTTGTTTTTTTCTTAGTTGCCAAACAGAGGGAAGGAGAGGAGCTTGAGGGATTAATATATAATCTGATTCAATGTTAGATTGTGTATCGAGGAGATCTTATGGCTGTTTTTTTGTTCGGTTTTCTTAGATGCCAAAACAGAGGGTGAGGCATTTATGTAATCGGATTCAATGTTAGACTGTGTATGAGGAGTTCAGGAATCTTGTTATGATATGTCATATTTTGGCGGTGTCTTTGTTCTGTTTTCTTAGTTGCTTGACAGAGGGAATGAGAGGAGCTTGGGACATTGATATGGGCAGATTCAATGTTAGATTGTGTGTTGATGTTTATGGATCTTAGTGCGATTCAATGTTAGATTGTATATTGATTTTTTTGGGTCTTGGTTTTGTAGGCATTGGACAAGATCAGGTTCGAAAGCTTGACGGATAAGAGCAAGCTTGAATCACAGCCTGAACTCTTTATCAGGCTTGTTCCTGACAAAGCCAACAACACTCTCTCCATCATTGATAGTGGAATCGGCATGACAAAAGCAGGTACATGTTTGTTGATTCATCGCATTATTATACTATAGGTCTCACTTTTAATAAAAATAATACGAAATTACTTTGATCTTGGATTCTAATAGAACGTGCGTTGGTGAATGCGTTTCAGATTTGGTGAACAACTTGGGGACTATTGCGAGGTCCGGAACCAAGGAATTCATGGAGGCATTGCAGGCAGGGGCTGACGTGAGTATGATTGGGCAGTTCGGTGTTGGGTTCTATTCAGCTTACTTGGTTGCCGAGAAGGTCATTGTGACAACTAAGCACAATGACGATGAGCAATACATCTGGGAGTCTCAGGCCGGCGGATCTTTTACCGTCACCAGGGATGTCAATGGGGAGCCATTGGGCCGAGGAACCAAGATCACCCTCTACCTCAAGGAAGACCAGGTAAAGGAAAAAAAAAATATAGTAAGCATGAAGTGTGATTTTGCATGTATAAATGTCAGAGCTAGTGTTATAATTTTTCAAACCAAAGTTTATTAGGTCCATTTAAATCTTGAGGACTATTCGGAATTGATTTCTTATTGGAATTGTTGGATAAGATTATAAATGTTCTTCGAGGATTGGATGAATTAATAAGGAAAATAAAACTATGCATGAAACCGAATTTGCTTGTTAGTGTCAGAGCAAGTGTTGTAATTTTGAAAACCATAGTTTTAGGCCCAATTTAATTTAGAGGACCATTTGAAACTGATTTTTTATTGAATTTATCGGGTACAATTGCAAGTGTTCATCTAACATTAGTTTAATGATGTCGTATTGATTTGCTTACTCTCTGTTTTTATATAGTTGGAGTACTTGGAGGAGAGGAGGCTGAAGGACCTCGTCAAGAAGCACTCAGAGTTCATCAGCTACCCAATTTATCTCTGGACTGAGAAGACTACTGAGAAGGAGATCAGTGACGATGAGGACGAGGAAACCAAGAAAGAAGAGGAGGGTGATGTTGAGGAGGTCGATGAGGAAAAAGAGAAGAAATCCAAAAAGAAGAAGATTAAGGAAGTGAGCCACGAGTGGCAAGTCATTAACAAGCAGAAACCAATTTGGTTGAGAAAGCCAGAAGAGATTACAAAGGACGAGTATGCGTCCTTCTACAAGAGCCTAACCAATGACTGGGAGGAGCATCTTGCTGTTAAACACTTCTCTGTTGAGGGGCAGCTGGAATTCAAAGCCATTCTCTTCGTTCCCAAGAGAGCCCCATTTGATCATGAATAACATCAAGCTCTATGTCCGCAGGGTGTTTATCATGGATAACTGTGAGGAGCTCATCCCTGAGTATCTTGGGTTTGTGAAGGGTGTAGTGGATTCCGATGACCTGCCTCTCAACATCTCTCGTGAAATGCTACAGCAGAACAAGATTCTGAAGGTGATCAGGAAGAATCTGGTTAAGAAATGCCTTGAGATGTTCAGTGAGATTGCGGATAACAAAGAGGACTATGCCAGGTTCTATGAGGCTTTCTCAAAGAACCTTAAGTTGGGTATTCATGAAGACAGTCAGAACAGGGCTAAGTTGGCCAACCTGCTCAGGTATCACTCAACCAAGAGTGGTGACGAATTGACTAGCTTGAAGGACTACGTTACAAGGATGAAGGAAGGCCAGAAGAATATTTACTACATAACTGGTGAGAGCAAAAAGGCTGTCGAGAATTCACCATTCTTGGAAAAATTGAAGAAGAAAGGATACGAAGTGCTCTTTATGGTTGACGCCATTGATGAATATGCTGTTGGGCAACTGAAGGAATACGATGGCAAGAAGCTGGTGTCTGCAACCAAGGAAGGGCTTAAGCTAGATGATGAAACAGAAGAGGAGAAGAAGCAGAAGGAGGAAAAGAAGACGTCGTTTGAGAACTTGTGCAAGACAGTCAAAGACATTCTAGGGGACAAGGTAGAGAAGGTGGTGGTGTCTGATAGGATTGTGGATTCACCGTGTTGCTTGGTAACTGGAGAATATGGGTGGACAGCAAATATGGAGAGGATTATGAAAGCTCAGGCCTTGAGGGACAACAGCATGAGCTCTTACATGTCTAGCAAGAAGACGATGGAGATCAATCCTGATAATGGTATTATGGAGGAGCTGAGGAAGAGGGCTGAAGCTGACAAGAACGACAAGTCAGTGAAAGACTTAGTGCTCCTGCTCTTTGAGACAGCCCTACTGACCTCTGGTTTCAGTCTGGACGATCCAAACACATTTGCCTCGAGAATCCACAGGATGTTGAAGTTGGGGCTGAGCATTGATGAGGATGAGACTGCAGGTGATGATGTAGATATGCCACCATTGGAGGTGGCTGAAAACGAAGAAAGTAAGATGGAGGAGGTCGACTGAGAGAAGGGTGAGAGAGGCTGCACAAAGATACAGAGACGTTACCAACAGGTTGCGGAGTCTGCCGTGTAATGGTTCTTTGTTTGAGTCATCAGTGGGTTTGTGTTACCTGTAGCTTGTGTGGTGTCTGGAATACTTTTTTTGTGTTACCTGTAACTTGTGTGGTCTTAGTTTTTGAGATGGGGTCGTGGATGCTTGTGAAATCTGGCATTTGCAGAGCAAGTGTTAAATAATGTTTTCTATCTTTCTAAGTGCATCTTCTATGATCCGACATGTATTTCAGTGTTCTTTTACGTGTCATAATCTCTAGGACCTTTTTGAGCTGAGATTTAAAAACTCACAGTGGCTTTGTTGTCGACGTCTCGGCAAATGCCGTATTCAACGTATACATTTGTGGCTTCTGCTTCAAAAAAAAATGCTTATCCAAATCAAGAATAGTGCCCATAGCAGATTGAGCCCAAATAATGTTAATGCAAAACATTAATAATAAAATTGGTCCATATCACTTAGCCCGAGCTTGTGAATCCAAGAAAGAATCAATCTTCAACTTATGTCTTGATAGTGTATAGAGTGATCAAAGAATCAATCGTCAACTTATGTCTTAATAGTGCATAGAGTGATCAAACAGTTTATATATATATATATATATATATATATATATATATATATATATCAGCGATAAAAGAGGTAACTACGAAGCTTTTTCTTGCCTAAATAAAAAGAGAAATTAAAAAAAAAAAAAATTGTTCATAAGCAGATCCTTGGGGAATTTGGTTCTAATCTGACCACCTTCGTGTAGATCACTTCAATTTTCACTGCCAATTAAATAATTTAAACAATGTAATTTATTACAGGATTATTATTATTATTTTTATTTTTGTGCTTGAGCGGCGGAAAAGAAAATGAATATTGAGGTTTTTTTTATTAATAAAAAAAAACTTTTTTATTTTTAAATTTTGCTTTTTCTTCCTAATGTCTACCTGGCTATTTGATTTAAAAGCCCCAAAAAGCTTTTCTTAAATTGAATACGTAACAATCATCATATGTTTGGATCATAGCAACTTCGTGTATAGTCTCTTCAACGAGTAGATCAATAATAAGATATACTCAAGTATGCTTTCTTCATTTTTTTAAAAAAATTATTTTGGGTAAAACAATTAAGTATGCTTTCTTCTACTTTTGTTACTGTTGTTTGTTGTTGTTGTGGTTTTTTTTTTCCTCTTATTTTTTTAATAGGTTCTGTTTTTGATAAAACTCTTAAAATTTTATTTTTTTTGCTGGAAATATCATTAATTTAAGTACGTTAGTTCATGTTGATTGCACGTATAATTATGTAACATAACATTTAACGGAAGTAAGAGTCAAGTATTCTATTTTGATAATTATAGTTAGTTATAATTACTAAAACAGAATTGATGAAATCATAATCCATGGCTATAGCATAAATTTCAAAACAAAGAAAAAAAGATATAGAAAAATAAAAATTTTCTTTATCAAAATTCAAAACGACAGAATTTATAAATTACATTGAATTGTCATTTTTATATGCTAATTTTTTTTTTTATAATTCATTTAATTAAATATATAATAGAAAATGAAATTCAAATCCTTCGCGCGTAGTAAAATTTTTCTTTTCAGGACTCGGAGCGTAATAATTATATATTTTTAGAAAATATTATTTTTTAGAAAATAAAAATGAAAAATAAAGAAGGGTCTGGAACGACGATAGAAATTGAGTAGCCGCCATACTGCACATCACCGTCTGGAATTAGCGACGAAAACAGAGGAAGCCTCTAGACCTCCAACAAAACCCACACACATACTCTCTCTCTCTCTCTCTCTCTCTACATATATATATATATATAAAATGTGTTTCTCTGCGAATTCGTGTACAGACAGTATCACCTTTGCGATTCTTCGATAACGCTCTTGCTAGCTCTCTGTGCTTTTGCTTTGCTTCAAATTTTCTGAGTTTTTCAGTCGCTTGATTTTTGGTGGTGGTTCCTGTCAATCTGTTATAGGAAAAGCTTGCGAGAATCCATGGCGGAAGTTCACATGGGTGAAGCTGAGACATTCGCATTCCAGGCTGAGATTAACCAGCTGCTCAGCCTCATCATCAACACCTTCTACAGCAACAAGGAGATCTTCCTTCGCGAGCTCATCAGCAATGCCTCTGATGTACGTGTTCTTCTTCTTCTTTAGCAGCTGGTGATGTTACTTTTGAATTAGTTTTTGTTTTCTCTGCTCTGTTTGCTAACTGAGATTCTAGAAAAGGAATTTCATACATAGGCCTCAGGTCTTAGTTATATGATGCATAGGAAATTTTGTTCTCTCAAAAATTTGAATTGTGTTTGTCGTGGTTTCTGAGTTGTCAAACGGATTATGAGTCATGTAGGATGAGATTATAGTCCTTGAAAAAACTGGGATAATGATTGAAGTTTGTGCATGCACTTGGTTTTGTAGGCATTGGACAAGATCAGGTTCGAGAGCTTGACGGATAAGAGCAAGCTCGAGTCCCAGCCTGAGCTTTTTATTAGGATCGTCCCTGACAAGGTTAACAAGACCCTTTCGATCATTGACAGTGGTGTCGGCATGACCAAAGCAGGTAAGTTATTTCGTCAACCATCTATTTCATTATAATAGCAGTTCATTGGTAGAGTTTCTGAGTTCCTATTGAAAATTGAAATTGGTGGGTTTGTGTCTAGATTTGGTGAACAATTTGGGGACTATAGCAAGGTCTGGAACCAAGGAGTTTATGGAGGCACTGCAGGCTGGGGCTGATGTGAGTATGATTGGTCAGTTTGGTGTTGGGTTTTATTCGGCTTATTTGGTTGCCGAGAAAGTTATTGTGACCACCAAGCACAATGACGACGATCAGTACGTGTGGGAGTCTCAGGCTGGTGGCTCTTTCACCGTCACCAGAGATGTCAATGGAGAGCCCTTGGGTAGAGGAACCAAGATTACGCTCTTCCTCAAGGAAGACCAGGTGAGAAAGATGCAATTCGAGTTTTTTATTGTAATTTGATGTTGGTTTTCTTGTACGGAGACTTATTTTGTCTTTTCTTTTGATGCAGTTGGAGTTCTTGGAGGAGAGGAAGCTGAAGGACCTTGTGAAGAAGCATTCCGAGTTTATCAGCTACCAAATTTATCTCTGGACTGAGAAAACCGTTGAGAAGGAGATCAGTGATGATGAGGATGAGGAGTCGAAAAAGGAAGAGGAGGGTGATGTCGAGGAAGTCGACGAGGACAAAGAAAAGAAGCCTAAGAAGAAGAAAGTTAAGGAGGTAACCCATGAGTGGGAACTGATTAACAAGCAGAAACCAATTTGGTTAAGGAAGCCTGAGGAGATTTCAAAGGAGGAGTATGCATCCTTCTACAAGAGCCTTACGAATGACTGGGAGGATCCTCTTGCTTGGAAGCACTTCTCTGTTGAAGGGCAATTGGAATTTAAGGCCATCCTCTTCGTTCCAAAGAGAGCTCCATTTGATCTTTTCGACACCAGGAAGAAGTTGAACAACATCAAGCTCTATGTCCGCAGGGTGTTCATCATGGACAATTGTGAGGAGCTGATTCCTGAGTATCTTGGATTCGTGAAGGGTGTAGTGGATTCTGATGATCTCCCTCTCAATATATCTCGTGAAACGCTTCAGCAGAACAAAATTCTGAAGGTGATCAGGAAGAATCTGGTTAAGAAATGCATCGAGTTGTTCAATGAGATTGCTGAAAACAAAGAGGACTACGCTAAGTTCTACGAGGCTTTTGGTAAGAACATTAAGCTGGGTATCCACGAAGATAGCCAGAACAGGGCCAAGTTGGCAGACCTGCTCAGGTTCTACTCGACCAAGAGTGGTGATGAGATGACCAGCTTGAAGGACTACGTTACAAGGATGAAGGAGGGCCAGAAGGACATCTACTACATTACTGGCGAGAGCAAGAAAGCCGTTGAGAATTCTCCATTCTTGGAAAAACTGAAGAAGAGAGGATACGAAGTGCTCTTCATGGTTGACGCAATTGATGAATATGCTGTTGGGCAACTGAAGGAATACGATGGCAAGAAGCTGGTGTCTGCAACTAAGGAAGGACTCAAGCTGGATGAAACAGAGGAAGAGAAGAAGAAAAAGGAGGAAAACAAGAAGTCATTTGAGAACTTGTGCAAGACCATGAAAGACATTCTTGGAGATAGGGTGGAGAAGGTGGTGGTATCGGACAGAATTGTGGACTCACCCTGTTGCTTGGTTACTGGAGAATATGGTTGGACAGCCAACATGGAAAGGATCATGAAAGCTCAGGCATTGAGGGACAACAGTATGAGTGCTTACATGAGTAGCAAGAAGACAATGGAGATTAACCCTGACAATGGCATCATTGAGGAGCTTAGGAAGAGGGCTGAGGTTGATAAGAATGACAAGTCAGTGAAGGACTTGGTGCTTCTCCTCTACGAGACTGCTCTATTGACTTCTGGTTTTAGTCTCGATGAGCCCAATACATTCGCCTCAAGAATACACAGGATGTTGAAGCTGGGTCTGAGCATTGAAGAGGATGAGGCTGGAGAAGAAGATGCGGATATGCCACCATTGGAGGAGGATGGGAACGAGGAGAGCAAGATGGAGGAGGTCGACTAGAAAAGAGACATTGTAAAGGCTCGCCGCTAAAATAAATGTTTGTCTAGTAGAATGGAGTCCTGCTCAGTAACTGTGTTTCAGTTACTAGTATGTTTATTAATACCGTTGCTTGTAGTGTGTGGTCTTGTTCTGGCTTTAGTTTTAGTTTTGTAACTTCTACGGGCTTTCTGTGTATACTTTCTTAATACTAGTGATGTATAAAATAATGGAAAAAGGGGGCACTTTTTCCATTTACTTTACGAAATTTACCGCTTTCTTCCCGGGAGTGATAGTCTTAAGCGTGGGTGAAAACTTGAGCCTTCCATCAGTGTCTAGGGCCTATTGAAGAGCTGCAGAAGCTAGCAATCTTATACATGCATATGAAATTATGAAGTCGCAAAAAACAAGTAAATCTAATCCTGACACGACCCAGCCGTAAATGAAAGACCACAGTTTTATGTGATGCAATCTTCTTGCGAAAGCAGAAGGCGAAAAGTGAATTAGTAGTTCGGTTCCAATCCAGAATGAATAATTCTATTCCATTTTACTCACATGGGTAACTCGAAGAGACAGGTACGTAAATTTAAGATCATAGTGCAACCATAACAGCGAAAAGCACTTATGAATGATCAAATTAGTTGCCCGAATTAGTTTAATATAAAAAATAAAAATAAAAAAAGTAGAACGAAGAATCTAAAAAATTCCACAACTCTAATACATTAAAAACGGCGAAAACAAAATATAACCACCCCTCTCGAAATGTCAAAATTTAAATAGACAGATATTAAACCCTTCAACCAAGATTTGAACTGGCTGATCCACCACCCAAACCACCAGCTCCACGACCAAAGCCAGGTCTTCCACCAGCACCCTGAAAATTCCAAAGCAGTAAGATAAGAATGCATATTGGCAAAACAATCTCCACATGCATTGCAGGCTTTAGAATGTTGTCAAGCATAGCAATGACACTCTTTTAAGGTAAACAACAGGTGTACAACACAACTTGGACAAATTATTGACAAGCCAAAATTCAGTACAAACAATATACAATAACATAAAACAAATATAACATTTCTAACTCATTGTCTCATACCAATTAGAAACACGAGGAATACAAAATGTTAAACAATAACAAAACAACCGGTAGCTCCAACATATGTATCATCCCCACACCTGAACTTAGGACCGAGGAAAACATTCATCCCTCAAAAACATAATGCTTAAAAACTGAAGTCTAATTCTAATGCTTCTGACTTCCAATCACTCCTACAATAGCAGATATTTTTAATTTCAACAATTGCAATCTCCAAAGTCAAGAACGTTACTATCTTACTACTGCTGCAATTCTGTAGGCTACTCGAACATCATTCCAAATGTACAAGAAGCCGACTGACACAAGCACGACACATGGAACATATATTCAAACAATTGGATCCCAATTACTCAAACTCTGGTAATAGAAAGTCGAGCATCCATTGAAAAATATTTTCAATAAGACAAACTGAAAAACTAAGTTTGGATGTCAACCGAGAGTAATAAGCTAAACAAACAGAATTCGAGGGGTCAACTAAAGTAATGAAATGAACCACTCTGTACATTTGGTATAATCAAATAACCCAAGAATTACAGACACAATGCATCCCTACTCGTGTATATATGAAGAATGCACCCTCTCAGCTAACTCATCCTAGTCCAAATCAAAGTTTCATGGAGTTATCTTCATCCTTTTATGTGATTTGAAAAGGTCGCAGATTGTAGTATAGAAGTTTAATGATGTTCCATACAAAAAAGTAATACAAGGTCATGCAAAACAAAATTTTGAATGAAAAATAAAATGCTTAAAAGTAAACATACCCCAAAAGAAGGCCTGTAGTCAGCCGGTGCTCCACCTTTATCACCAAAGTCACCACCAGGCCCCCGAGGACCTCCACGATACCCATCACGGTCACCACCAAACCTCCGCTCTCCGTCGAAACGAGGTGGGCCACTGTTGCAGAATTACAATCAAACCCCACGTATCATATTCCATTCAATTTCATAAAACGGAGAATAAAACCAATTTCATATTTAAATGTCAGCGGACTGTATTAGAAATCAATTGAATTCATTCGGCTATATCGTGAAAAGAGCTAAGAATTACCGTGGACGATCGCCGGGTGGACCTCCCATAGGCCTGCCAGCAGGCTTAGCTTGCTTCTTCAAAGTTGCTGGGACAATCTCAGAAGGAAGATTGAGGTAGTTCCTCAGAAACTCAATACCGTCGTTCGTGAGGAACCAGTAGTAGTGCATCCAACCAAAGGTCTCGCGCACATACTCCTTCGACTTGAAACTCTGCATCAGCTTAATCACCTGCAGGTTGGGCACGTCGATTTCTGGGTGCTTCGCCAGATTGTAATCCTTCTTCGCATAGCAAACACCCTCTGTGATCAATGCGAGGTTGTTAAAGTTTCAATTTTTAAACTAAAATGTCAATAAAAATGCAACATTTTAATGTTCTAAACAAAACGAAGAGCTACCTTGAAAGAGATACTTGGAGATCTCACGGCGGTTCTTCTCTGAAATGATCTGAATAAAAAAAATAACAGCAAGATAAATCAGACTCTAAACACTTTCTCTAGCTCCCGAGAAAACAATGGGCTATAAGAAAATCAAAGGAAACTGAAATCTCAGCATATTGGGACATTTTATTCCCTTTTCCTCAACTTAGTTTCTCAGGTACCAAACAGATGATAAAGAAAATTGAGTGAAAGATATATACCATGGTTGCGACGACGAGGAAACGGTGATTGGAGCTTTTGGCGGACGCGGCGGCAAACGGAGACTCCTGATACCTCTACCGCACACACTTATCGCCTTCAGTGGTAAACCCTAACCTATGTACGTTCGATTTATATTAGGTTTTTTGGTCACGTAAGAGTTGGGCCCGGTTCAGTACCAGAAATTTTCTTTTTGTGGGCTTCAGGCCCATGAGCCTCATAAACTGGGCTTTCTTTCCAAAATACGCGAAAATTGGGCCTTTAATTTCTTACTCCGTGATCCACTCTGAATCCAGGAAGACCTTAAAGTTTTTTAAAGGGTATTGGTGTGGTGCTGTTAAAAACTCTGACCACGAAGTTAGTCCCTAAATGATAACTTTTAATCTCTAAATAATGGTTTCTTGGAGAAAATTTAAATTTTAGGTTATGTTTGTTTTATTTCTGGAGGTCTTTGGGAAAAAAACATCACATATCTGAGGTAGTATTGGAAACCCTAAACTTAAACCATTATTGACTGCTGATAAGTTTTCAAATTAGTTCCCACGAATTTAGAAAATCAATCCGGTTATGTTAATGATATATTTCCTTTTTATAATTGGTTTTATCCTCTACAAGTCATGGCCGAACAAATTTGAAGGGGTTAAGTCCTCGTCAATGGACGTGGAGGACATCTAAAGTCAAGCCAAACATATTGCAGCAGAATCACTTGGTTCGGCTCTGATGTGTTATTTATTCTACAATTTATTTTGAATTGTATAATAATAATATATGATTAATTACGTGTAACGTCACTTTACCCCATTTGAGCTAACAATTATCATGCACATATTTCATTTGAACTGTATATATATATATTGTTATTTTCTAGTTAACAAAAAACTAAAGAAGATTTTGTTATCCAACATGCTCGCAACGACTCAATTAAGTTTCACTAACAAAAATTTAATTATAAAGCATCTGTGATAAGCTGCTATAATTAAGGAATTGAAGCATATTTTATAAGATAAAATGAAATTTTCTAATTTTGATAGTACAAAATTTATAACTTTTTTTTTTCTTCATTGAATTTTCTCCCTAGGAAACTCATAGATCTGAGAGTTATTATATACATCATAAAGATCCCAACTTTCATGCACATTTACTTAATTAATCGTACCGTAATCTATTTAAAAGGCCAGAGAAAAATCTGTGTGTAGATATATGACAACAGATAGATAGACAAAAAAAGAAAAAAAGGTGACGTATGAGGGAAAAACACATTTCATCATCTGCATGATTTTCAAACTAATATTTATGCATGAAATAATATAATATAAATTTATAATTGTGCATGAAACATTAAAAGATCTTGTCTGCAGCAACTTCACAGTCACCCACCTACATTTCTTCTAACAATATTTATGTCCTTTTATTGATGTAGAAATTAATTAAGATCCACACTTTTATAAATTAGTGAAATGGTAGGATGCTAATTAATTACCAATATTTTAAGAAACATGTGCGTTGCTAATTCATAAACTTTAGTTGACCTTAGTCACAATAATATATATGATTTCTGCAACCAATTAATTGTATTCCAACACATAATCATCATGATTTTAAAAATATTGTTTTTTGATAACACCATAATTTTTTAAAAAATTGTTGCTTTTAGAACTAGCTAGAAAATAATATTTAAATTTATGCATGGCCAAATTTGTGCGTTTTATTTTACGATATCGTTTTCTATTACTCTTATAACATTGGTTTTTCTTAGCTGATTAAGCATGTGATAATGTACACATAGATATAAATTAAAGATGTGGATACAATATGTAGATATATAGATAGAGAGATAAAATCAGAAGTCACTGCATTCCTGCTTATACATTAAGCATGGTACCAAAAAGGCACAAAAAAATTAAAAAAATAAATAGGAAAAAAAAAAAAGTAGTAGAAAACCTTGACTATATTTCAACACCATGACAAACGCTTCTCATCAACTTCCAAATGCTTGATTTTGCCGCGTGCGTGCGTGCGTCCGTGTGTCGCTTTGTCATTTATTCTCTCTTCTGTTAATTCCAAACATCTCCAAGAAAAACAATAAAACATTGCATGCAAAGCTTATGCTGCTTAATTTTCCTCATACTTTCACAATCTCACCCATTCAAAATAAGAGTAGTTAAAAAAAAATCAAACAAACTGTTTTCAAAAGCCTGAACCATTTTGGCAGCTCTAAGAGGGAGAGAAAATAGTGTTTCGCCATTGTTAATATGTGTGTGTGTGTGTGTATATATATATATATATATATCTTATAGAGAAGAAGGAAAAGAAGAAAGTGAATTGATAGCTCCCATACTTGAAGACGAAGTTGAATTAACCATTTCACCACCAAGCTGATCATGTCCTTCCATGACATTGTCCCAAAATAGAAAATTAGGACACTGTTGCTGGCACTCAACCCATTCGTTCAATTCCTGCCTCTGCAAGCAATCCAAACCCATCTGATGATCTCCTTGATCTTCTTCCATGCTACAGGACTGTGGAACCATGTTTTCCATGTTCTCTATCAATGGTGGCAAATAGTTTGTGTCCATGCCTCCGCTTGAAAACGACGACACATGAGGAAGTGCATGTGCATGCACTTGGTGTTGGTGCTGCTGATTCAAATTCCATGTTTCCGAGCTCAAACCAACAGTTAGTGTATCTTGGAAAAGCTCCTGACGTACATTGCTCTCCACGGCTCCTTCCATGGAAGAAGTGTCGAACATGAACAAAGGGCATGAGGAAGAAAACAGTGCTTGATCTTGGGACGAAGACTTTGTCATGGTCAAGTCTTGGTTCACGAAATCTAGTTGGTTGGAGTTGTAACACATTTGTGGATGCTCAGCACCGTTTGGTGTAGTACTAGTGGTTGAAGACCCTGAAGGCTTTCGTATCTTCTTTTTGATCCATGAATTCCAGTAGTTCTTTATCTCATTGTCTGTTCTACCAGGCAGGTGACTTGCTATATGAGCCCATCTATATATAACACATTACCAAAAAAACGAAAAAAACAAAAGAAAAGAAAATTAGGTCACTAGTGGAAGAACCCTATGGGTGATCATGTTTTGAATTGAAAATATTATACCAATTAGAGGTCTTATAAGTTGCCATAAAAGACCTAAAAGAATATAGGTGAAAGCAGCTTCCGGGGACTATTAACAGTGATTGAGATTGATTGTGGCTGGCCGGCAATTTTGAAAACATAATCCCGACAAGTAAGAGAAAACTTAATACTAAAGTTTCCATGGAAAAATAATAAAATAAAATTCAGTTAGCTAGAATTCCGTTTTCACTTCAGTTGTTTCCAAACATCTCCTCCACCATATATGTAAGAGAAAGCCATGCCCACGTGATTTAATTCAGAGTAGCAAGAAATAAATGTATTTAAAAAGCTTCAAAGAACTTACCAAAAGTTTGAGAAAAAGTGATTTTGTGAGTGATAATATCTAATTGAAATGCATGCTATGCATTTAGAATATTGAAGAGCAAGAAGAAATTAAATTTACATATAACATATATAGTTTGTTAAACCTGTTTCCTACAACTCCATGGAGACTAATAATCAATTTCTCTTCCTCAGGAGTAAATCTGCCTCTTCTAATGTCAGGCCTCAAATAATTAATCCATCTCAACCTACAGCTCTTGCCACACCTTTGAAGCCCTGAAAACCATAACAACACAATCATCAAATTAACTAGCTATTGTATGTATATATGAGAGAGAGTTAGAGACAGAGAGAGGGGTTTAATATTATTACCAGCTTTCTCAGGGACTTCACTCCAACAGCCATAGCCATGGGTGGTGATGTATCTGATGAGCTTCTCATCTTCTTCAGGTGACCAAAGGCCTCTTTTAACCTTCTGTTGGTTGCAACAAGAATGGTGACCCATTAGAAGATGAATCTGAATTTGATTATTTCTTGTGTTTTTCTGTGGTATTATTGTTTGTAAGAGATCGAGAACTGAAAATATTTGAGATGGTTTTTTATTTTTTTGCAAGACTACATGGGTCTCTCTCCCCCCTCTTTAAAAGTAACAGGGGAAGTACAAAAATGATCAGCCGACATTTACAACCGGATGGGGTCCATAAAGGGGGTCCCACATCTCCATCTAACCCTAAAACGACGTTCCATCAACTTTCTTCCCAAAGCTTACTATTTTCTACGTACATTTGTGTATTGTGTAACCAACTCCACGTACCCCTCTCTTTCTTTTTTTTCTTTTTTTTTTAATAAAGAAGAGAAAAACTATGCCGGTGCTTTTACACACCTCTCTTTCTCTTGTTCTTCTTCTTTCAAGCAGCTTTCCATGTATGATGTATCGTATGCAATACTACACCAGTCACGTTGTGACACCTCATGTTTTGACAGCCCCTAGTAGTATTATTTTTGGGACAAAATAATTATGGAGAAGGATAGGTACTGTAATCCTTGTCCCTTCAATCTTTGTGCGTCACTGGATCATGAGGAAGTGAATATATAATTTAAAGTATAAAAAAACTTGAAAGCATGAGAAGATCGATTATCTGCTAATTGGGAAACTACTTTTAGTAATATGACGTTGGGTGGTTCTTGGGTCTCATCACTTATAATCCATTTCACAGATGCATGTATGTTTGGATCTTCGATTTGGATTCTCATATTTCTGTACGAACAAATTTTCATTTATTAATGAATAAGTATGATATTAAATTGACATGGGAAGTATCTGTGTTTATGTTTTTACATATATCTAAAACGGAGGTTAAAATTATAAGCCTTAGATTGATGTTTTCATATCATATATATATATATGGTGCTTGTGAGAATACAAACATGTTAATATATATATATATATATATATATATATAAAGCTGCTTTATCTTTAATTGAGAATAATATATCAAACTGTTCGGAGACATTCAATTAGGAACCAGTTAACCATCTTGGTTGATAAAACAAGCTACTCTATATCGAACAACTTGTTACAGAGAGTACCATTCTTTAGGCTAAGATATTGAGTAGAATTTATAATCAAACAAAACTAAAGAGAGAAGAGTAAAAGGGATGTTTACCCTTGTACATATTACATTTTTAAGTAATATATTATTTTTGAGATTTGGCACTGTGTGAGTTTGGTTGTTCTTTTCACAAACTGTTAATGCTAGCTTATCCAGCATTTAATTATTTACTGTTGTTCTTTCATTTACAAGCCAAGCTCAAAGTCTCTTACGATGCCCTAGCTTTTCGCAACTTTTTGTTAATTAAAGTATATATGAAAATTATGCAATACCAATTGTTCATAACAGAAGAATGATGAAATATTTCATATATATATAGTTAGGGGACATTTGGATACATCATGAAAATGAAATGGCTCGGCAGATATTAATTTATATTTTCATTATTAATTCTCTCTTTAAATTTCTTCATTTATAAATAATAAACGAAACTGTGATTAGCCCATGATGTCATTTCAATATTTTTTATTCATAAATACACACACACACATATATATCAATAATTTTGGTAGTATTATCGTGACGGTTGCATCACGTACAAATTCATGAATTTCAAATCAGAAATTGTGAGTGAGTTCCAATTCCTCATGGCTTCCAAAAGAATCCTTCATCGTCGACATTGAGAAGACAAAAGTGTAGTTTGTTGCTATATGATTTAAAAAGCAATTAATACATGACGCAGTGATTTCAATCCACTAATAAATTTGTTTGACTCTATTTTTTATTTTTTCCTTATGTCCTTGCTTAATTAACAAGAAATTAATTAATTTGCTCTTTGTGTATGAATAACGTCTATACGTAGAATGCTTGACATAATAATTAACCAAGACGCAATTGGTAGTTTGATAATTCACAACTTGATTAGACAGAATCATATATGTCTTTTTTTTTTCTTTTTTTCCTTTAATCTTATAGAGGGGAATAAGATTAATTACATACTTGGAACTTAATCATAAAAATCGTCTTGCTTTCCATAAAACTTCTTCAAAAATCTTCTCACGTGATGTCTGAGAACTTTGGTGGGGATTAGTATTCTTCAATCACTTGGACTTAATTAATAAAAGTTCCGCCTTCTTATAATTAATTACTTGAAACTTAAACCATTAATGAATCACACTGGTTAAAAGTTGTATATGACTAGATTCGATTGTGCCCTCTATGACATGCAATTAGGAATTTAATAGTTAATTAATATTTTGGTATTAGCATGGCATTATTTTATTATAAACTGTTATTATATCCTCAATACTAACTTAAACGACATGGTTCTATCACTATACATCACTTAAATTACACACCATTTTGCTAAATTCATATGATGTATATGCGTACAAGTACGTACTTACTTTCGGTATATTTTGATCATATCATTGTATAAGAGGTATACATACAAAATGCAAGAGTGTTATACAAACAAAAGTCGCTGTCTAACTTGTAAAGGATCCAGGGATTAGTTAGAAACATAAATATATGAGTATAATTAATTCCTTGTATATATATATATTTATAGCTTGAAGAATATTGGCGTTTAAAACGTTTTAAATATACATATATTCGTAGATCTATATAAACAAATAAATATAAAAAAAAAATTGAAGAAAGAAAGAAATCATGTAGTAGTGATAGCTAGACATAGAGATAGGGAAAGCTAGGGGGTGACTGTAGAATGATGGAAATGAAGCACCATATTTGATGTGAATAGATAAGAAGTGACTTTTGCTTGGATGGATCGCAAGCTCTTGTAATTAACTTTGAAAGTAATATATTATACAAAATCATTTTTAAAAAAGACCCTTTAGAATTAGAGCAAAGGATATTGAAAAAGGAGAAATGATTATTCTTAGCTTTAAGGAGGAGCAATGGAGTACTACTGGCATTATTTTTATTCTTTTATTTCTTTTGGGGTCCTACCAATTTGAGTAGATAATGAGTAGTGATTAGTGAGAAAAAATATTGGGACTTTGCCTTTATAAGCATGGTTGGTTAACTCAATAAGTCATGGATGAAATGTCCCTATTTCTTAAATCTCTTTTACTTAAATCTCTCTCTTAATAATTAATTATATATATATATATAATACATGCATATCATGACTTTGGTCATTTCTCCTACCCTACATGAATCTTCATATGGACCCCTTTTTCCCTTATTTGGTGCCCTTGCCTCTAGCTCTCTTTTAAGTCTTAACACCAACTTCAATCCTCAACATTCATATATTATGATATATGGCCCCCCCTGCCCCTCCCCCCTTCTCCTTCACTTCACTGCAAACTCTATAGTAATCCTCTTGGATGACATCAACATGTGAACAATGCCTGCCATTTTCTTATTTTTGGTTTCTTTCTAACAAATAATTATATGTTAATTTGTGTGATAGCTTTAAGTGTAAAACTATTAAACCGATAGACTTGATCAATACACATGCATTCGGCTTAAACAAACTACAATTTTACTTCTTTAGCAGACCTAGCACTACTACTACTCGTGTAACACCTCAATTTTGTACCTGGGAAAAAGAAAATATATGTAAGTACGTAGTTTTATAGAATTTTTTTTCAATTTTTTGGTCAAAATATTTTGGCCAACTTGTTCACACCTTGATTAATACTCTTTTCAGTCCTCAGAAGATTTTAAAAATTCACGAGCAAATACAATATCTGATTTATCAAGCTCCCATTCAGGGTTAGCTTCCTAGAAAATGCACTTGAACTGAACTGGGTTCATACTTTTCCTGCACTGGGTTGGGCTGCGATGGACAGCTCCACAGAGCTCCTAGTCCATTTCTAACAGATGGAGCGGAGCTACCAGACCTTGGGCTTTATTTGGGTTAAATTTCGGTTTTAATAGTAGACTCTAAAGACCTACAAGTGTGGAACTCAAGCAACCAAATTAATTAATATGTAAGCGTAGTTATAAGGGTTTTCTAAGCAATTAAAAGGATGAAGGACTTTCTCTAGCCACTAATTATGGTTTATCTTTTATGTTTTCTTCATAAAATCCCCAAACAAGAAAATAGAAATGGAGACCCATCAAGATCTCATATATAATTTTGATACTAAAACCATCTTAATTATGGTTACCCCATAATTATTAGTTCAAATGGAGTCTTTCACTGTATTTAGAGGTGTTACAGCATTTTCTCTTTTAATAAAAATTGAAGAAAAATTATTAAAATTTTCATTAATTTGCTGGAACCCCCACTTGTTTTCCCAAGTCTATCTCAACTCGCATATGTTAAAAAAAGATTATTGATCTAGAATATTTGGATTATTATTATTATTATGGTGGTTGACAGACATGGTAGAAATAAATAGGTAATGAATGAAGTCTCCAACCCACTAATTAATCATTAATCAAAGCATTATAATCACACGGCATGGTGTTGTCATGATTCAGTTGGATATAATTCCCAATTTTTACCCAATTTAGCAAATTTTTTTTTACTTTATGCAAACATTAATTTTCACAAATTGATTGTGAGAGTATGTTGCAGGTTAAATCGGTGACATGTAGTAGTAGTGGTGGTAGTAGGTAATCCGAGTCTATTTAAGAAAGGTGTTCTATGTGGGGTTGAAGTTTAACTTTTTACTAACCACGCATAGAAAGTAAATCATAATAACACCCTTCTCATCTCTTTTTGACGTTGGTAATTAATTTTACATATAACCTCATAATTTAATTGTTATATGAAATATATAATTACATTTTATATAACAATAACTAATGTCGAAAAACAATTAAAATATATTTGACCCGCGAAAGAGAAACAGTGCATAGAAAAATAAAAATTTAACATAAAATTTCTCCTATAAATTTTAAAAAATAAGATAATTAGACGAATAAAAAAATAAAAATTAATGAACTAGAGCTCCAATATTAGTAAGTAAATCAAATTCAATTATAGATAGATAAATAATAATAATAAAAAAAAAACCAACAAACTTGAAGGCTAATGACAATTACAATCAAATTTCCAATTCCAAACGAATGACCCACATCATCTTCGAAGGGTTTGGACTTGAGTAATAGTGCAACAATATTAATGAATATATTAATCTTGTCAATTTGGTTAATCACAAGGGATAGTTGCTAATCCAAGTTTTATAATTAATGATGAAATCAATCTGTCGGTCCGTTATTAATATTGACTCCCCACATTCACGCAAGACTTGAAACAAGTCCAATCTAGAGCTAGGGTTAATCCAATTAACCTAGCTAGGTAGGTCCGGTATTATTATCATATGAAAATGGCTTTAGTTTTGTCAAGGGCTAATTAGGCTAATCTGTTACTATTCATTGTGATAATTATTATAGGAGGTTTTAATTCAATATTCTTTAAAAGAACTAGTGAAATGGTGGTTTTTTTTAGTTTTTTGGGTAAATAACGGTGGTTTTGTTTTTAAATCGCATACATGCATGCAAATATATATATATAAATCCAAAAGCTCTCAGTCATTGACTCAAATATTTTCAGACATGTTATCAAGGTAGCTAGGGTCGAAGACACTGACAACTTACTTAGACTGCGCAACTCTCTCTAATATAAACCCACCGTGTACATAGCCTTGACCACAAATATAACATGTGGCATCCAAAATTTTTCTTGTCAATAATAATTAAGTTGCTGCTCATTCACGTTTATTACAGTGCACGCCATTTTTTTTTTATTTAATATTGTTTTGTTTGTTTGTTACTTTACTTGGTCATTGCACTAGAACAAAAATGGAGAGTACCCATCTTCAATTCCATAAATGCTAATTATAAAAAAGAGTACCCATCTTCAATTCCATAAATGCTAATTATAAAAAACGATACTACTAGTCATTGGCTCATCATAGCTATATAATGTTGTTAATATAGAGATGGAATAATTGGTAGTTAGCTAGTTCTGTCATACAATTAAGAACTAAATTTCTAAGGTAAGTTAAGCAGCTAAATCCGAATAAAAGATTGTATCTGGGAGTTTACCAAGTACTACATACTAGTCTATTACTACCCAACCAAATTGGTCTGAAAAAACAAACAAACAAAGTGATAATATTAAAATCACCAAGATGTTTATCAACTTCATTTACCAAGTATTGTAACAATTCATATGTCATTATTTAATTAGTTTATTTATATTTATTTATTTTTATTTTAAAGCTTTACTTTCCATATTTAGTGTCCGGTTGAGTCGATTTGTAATTACATCAATCTAAATCAACCTATATTAATATGCATAGCTTTTTTTTTTGGGTGAAATATCAGCATGGTTACTTATGAGGGATTTTCGACCAATATTAATTAAAACGATAAAGGAGGTTCTCTACTAAATATGGTTTTTTTGTATGTTTTTCTTCATGACATGGCTAAATAAGAAGAATGAAGACGAGACTCATGCCATCAAAATGTCATAAAATTTTGCTAATAAAAGAATCTTGATCACATATTATTATTGTCTGAATTCAAGTTAAAATGGAATCTTGCAGAGTGTTTGGAGGAAATTATAACATTTTTCGCTGTAAATAAAATTATTGGTTGGAACCACCACTTGCTTTTGAAGTTTCAACTATATCTTATATGTTCAAAAAAAGATTCTTGATCTACAATTTTGATTTTTAGTGTTTGACAAAGACATGGTAGAAATAAATAGGTAATGAATAAAGTCTCTAACCCACTAATTAATCATTAATCTAAGCATCTAAATCCACGGCATGTCGTTTTCATGATTTAATTGGATATTACCATCTTTTACCCCCATTCGGCAATGTTTTTCTACTGCATCCTTCCAAACATTAATTTTTACCAACTGATTTTGAGACAACGTACGTTGCAGCTTGGAGGTGTTATGTAGTACGAGTACGTATTACATATATATAATCTTTCAATTATTTAATTGTTTATAAAAATTAAATTATTCTATTTTCAGATGATATTAATTAATTTATGTCAACAAACAAATAAGTATATTTGACCCACGAAAGGGAACATGGCGCATAGAAAAATAGAAGTTGAAAATAAAGTTTCTTGTAAATGTTTTTAAAATATAAGATAATTAGAAGTCCAATGAACAATACAGTACTCCAATGTATCAAACCAAATGGCTACATGTATAAAGAGAAATTTTTATTTTTTTATTTTTTCTGAAAAAAGTTCTTTAACATCCTAATACAACCAACCAAACTCAATTATAGATAATTTAGCGAAAGAAACAAAAACGATTGTAGATAGATGGTTAAAAGAAAAAAAACCAGCAAATTTAGCGAAAGAAACAAAAAACGATTGTAGATAGATGGTTAAAAGAAAAAAAACCAGCAAATTAACTTGAAGACTAATAATTTACAATCAGCAAAATTAAGCAATCACACTCGTTAAATCAGACAAAAGACAAAGTAAGGTTTATACTAGTTTTGATATATGAAAAGGGCTTAGTTTGTCAAGGGCTTAGTTTTGTCAAGGGCTTAGGCTTGTTACTTTCTATTGTGATAATTATAAGAGAGTACGGTTAATGCAATCTTCAAAAGAACTAATCAATACATGCATGTGCAAATGTATATAAAAGTCCAAAAGCTATCAGTCAGTCATTGACTCAACAAATATATCAAGGTATAGTTTGAAGACATTGACAACTTAGACTACATAAACCCCTCTAATTTAAATCTCAATCATATATAGTCTTGACCATAATTATTATATATATATATATATATGAGACCCAAAAATTTCTTGTGAGTACATATATATATATATATATATATATATCAGTTCACCATTAATTTTGATTTGCTATTGTTTGTTTATTAGATCTAACGGTTTAAAATTGGAAGAGACGAAATGAAGAGTGCCCTTCTTCGAATCTATAAATGCTAATTAGCCATACATATATTTGTAATGTCTTAAAATAAGATCTAATTAATTTTTCTAAGATAAATTAGACAACTAAACCGACCAAAATAGATTGGGTTCGGAGTTAATTAGTTTACCAAGTACAAATCTACTACTCGTCCAAACAAGCCTAACTAACAAACAAATTCATATAAAAATAAACGAAAACAATTACGTTATAATTTTAGAAAAATAAAGCTCCTATATTTATTAATTAGGAGATGGCTAAATTAACAACCAAGTGCTGTTTTTTGTGGGAAAGATTCTTTATTGTGTGTCACAGATAATTTAATTTCCTAAATTTCATCATTTGTTTTAGCTTATTTAATTTGAACCTTAAGTTATAGACTAATTGATAATAGTAAAGATGAAAAGCAAAACCATTACTAATTAAAATCACCAATAGACATAGTACTGATTAAGAATCACAGCATTTTGCTATGTAATTAGATGCAAATGTTTTTGCATCATTCTCGCTTTGTCTTTATTCTATATAAACTCTTTCCTTTTTCCACATACACATTTACAAAACTCACATTGAAAACAGTTTTCCAAAAGTCTTTGGATCATTTTTGAAAACGTCATTCTTTACCAAATAATGACGGAAAAGAAGAGAGAAAATTCGACGCCATATTCGATGAATTAGAAGCTGGAAATGATCCAGATGATTGATCTCCAGCATGAATTACATTGTCCCACAAGTGAACGTTATTTGAATGGTGTTGCTGCTGGAAGTGAACCAATTCATTCAGCTCATGATCATCACCATGACCACCATGAATATTGCACTCCAAAGCTACATCTCCAGCTTCCTCATCATCATCAATTCCACAAGATTCAAGTTCCAGAGGAACAAGGTTTCCCATTGTCTGCATGAAGGGTTGCACAAAATTTATATCCATGCTGCTGGGTGTAAATGACATTGCTAGAGGTTGAAAACCTTGCACTTCTAGATGTTGATCCAGTTGATTCCAAGTTGACCCAACTGAGTTCAAATCCATGGCTGCTTGCTGATAATTAAGCTCTGCGCCTACATTATTATTTTCTGAAGCAGCGGTGTCAAACATGAATTGGGTGCATGGAGATGGATAAAAGGTTTCTCCAACAAGTTCAGGAGGAGTGGTGTTAATAAAATATTCTTGATTTTGAAGATCAAAGCCAGATGGTTGGGTTGAATCATAACCCGTTTGGGAATGCTCCACAATAGCAGGAGTAGAAGTAATGGCCGGAGGTGAAGAACTAGAAGAAGAATTAGACCTGTCTGACATCTTCTTTTTGATCCATGAATTCCAATAGTTTTTAATCTCATTGTCTGTTCTTCCAGGAAGATATTTTGCTATGTGAGCCCATCTGTACGATATATATATATATATATATATATATATATATGATACTTTATTCATGTTAAGGAGTGCATAGCATAACTAAGAAACCACAGGACTATTAATTGTTCATAACTACGTACAATACAATTAGCAAGACAAAAGTAGAAAAATGAGAGATTATTGCAAAAAGAGAAGAAAATTTAAATAATTTTCATTTATAGTGACATAAATTAAACAAGTGTCCACTTAAAAAATTATAAGCTACCTTTTTATTTATGTTTATGCAAAAAAAAATCTTTACTTTTTTAAGTTTAATTATGTTATCCTAGTTATTTTACTTCTTGGGGGAGACTGGTGTGTAAATTACTAATTAGCTTTAATAAAATTAAATTCAATTCGGAGCACTATATTATCATCATAAAATAATCAATCGAAACAGCTCCAATTCAATGATACACAACCAATTATTTACTCGATTAATGATTCTGAGTGAAGCTCTAGTTAATTAAGCTTCAAAAACCCGCTTCCCAAAACCCTTATTTTGAAAAGGTCACGTGGAAAAATAGCTATATATATATATATATATATAAGTTAATGAATTACTTACCGCCCAGAGAACTAGTCCAGGAACAATAACTAACTACTAGCTTCAAAGAAAAAATATAATGTAAAGCAAAGAAAAGAACACACATGCAGATAGTCAAAAATGGAGTTAATAATTGATAAAATTAACCTGTTGCCAGCAACAGCATGAAGGTTAACAATCAACTTCTCCTCCTCAGGAGTAAAGCCTCCTCTTTTGATATCAGGCCTCAGGTAATTAAGCCACCTCAAGCGACAGCTCTTACCACACCTTTGGAGCCCTGAAAATTTATATATAAACCCATCATTCTATATTAGGCAAGCAATTAAACAAATGTGTATGTATATATATATATATATATATATATATATATATATATATGTATATGTATGTCTCTGAAGGATGATAAAGAGAGAAAGATAGAGAGAGGGTGACCAGCTTGCTCAGGGACTTGACTCCAGCAACCATAGCCGTTGGTGTTGATGTAACTGATGAGCTTTTCATCTTCTTCAGGAGACCAAAGCCCTCTCTTCACCTTCCTTTGTTTGCAGCAATAGTGGTGACCCATTGCTTATTATCTGCTAATTATTTATTTATTTATTTTTTTGCCTCCAAATGTTCCCTGTTAAGTATCCGATCTATCTCCTTTTTGCATGAGAGACCGGAAAACATACATATATATATAGTCTCTCCTTTTTTTTTTTCTTTTTTCTTTTTTTCTCTCCAACAGTTATATATGATCCTATTCACTTGCTCCCTCTTGTTATACTATCAGAAAGTACTGAATTAGCCGACTTTTCAATATAGATGGGGTCCATATACGAGACTTGGAGCTCCATCGATCTAACCCCATAATGACGCTCCATCCACTTTGATAGCATCCACTCCAATTATATATATGCGCCTGATGATTTTTGGGTACTTTGAATATTTTCTTTTTCTAAAAAGAGGTAGAAGACAGATTTCTTCTGTTTTTTTCTATTTCATGTGTGCCCTAATTATATATATATATATATATATATATATATATATATATATATATTGCCGCTGAGCTGATGACGAATGTCCTTATATTGGAAACTATTATTTAAAGCACAAAATTATCGTTATTCTGTTGTGTCCTCGTATGCATCATCAATAATACAATCAACTAGAGTAACCCAATCATTTTGTTAAAATTACGTGTCCAGGTCCGAATACTTCCTCATAATCCCACTTCTTTCCCTGCTAGAGCTAAACCAAAGCACTGTCTCCAATTTTCATAAAGTAAAAGAGAGAGGAGAAAAAGAAGCTTCAATTAATTCACTGAATGAAACGTAACCAAATGTGTACCTAGCTATAATAGCTTAAGAATAATCCGAGAGAGATCATATACAGTTGGTAATGCAGCTAGGAACTTCCTGATTTGTATGGTTAATTTACTAGGGAGCTTTAAACATTTTATAGCTAGGTGGGTAGCGAACATATATATATATATATATATATTAGAGAGTAGTGATATATATATTACACATTAACGAGTGAAAGTGAGGGGGGCTGACATGTACAATTTATCCACCCCTTTAGAATGTGACTTGCGAAGACAAAAATAGAGTTTTGCTTGGACCAATCGCAACAAAAAATAAATTTGAAAGTAATGTGTAAATCACGTTAATTTGATGAAAGACGCATAAATATGTTTAAGAGGAAATTAAGTGATCCAACTTTAGACTTTTGAAAAAGAAAAAATTGAGATTTAGACGTAGTGGTGGTGGTGGTGGCAATTAAAACAAACAAATTAATCACTGAGGGGGGAGTTTATACTTTATAGTTGATGAGAAAAAGTGCTGGAACTTTGCCTGTTAGGGCATGGTTGGTTTAAGTTTTAACTAAGTCACGGCTGTTGTATTTTCGCCACTCCTACTCTCTACATCATCAATTTCCATATCATCTTTTCACCAAAAAAAAAATCAATTTCTGTGTCATCAAACTTATCCTAATTTCTTCATTTCATCTTATATATATATATAATTTCTACATGGTTGTTTATGGGCTAGTTGGGTTTTTGCCTTTTTCTTTTCTTTTTTTTCTTCTTTTGAAGCACAAATGACCATTGACCCATCAAGAGTAGCCTATTATCACAAGATCAGGAATTCAATATGTTGATACTTCTGAATACACCAAACAAATGACTGTACTACGCACAAATTCAATATTTGGTTACATTAAAATTCTATTCTCTGGTGATGCAAGTCTACAGACTATAGACTATAGAGTAAAGGAATCTAACAGACATTACCACATGGGGTCCAATATATTTTTGTTTACTTTGGGTTGTTGAAAACCTATATTATTGAGAGAAGACTGATGTTATAGGTCATGTGAAGCAGGCAGCTGAAATAAGAAGCAAGTGTCTACCCTCGGTCAGTTCAAAGAGGCAATCGAATCTCATCCTTGCGATGGAATTGACCCACACAAAACCCATATAGAGACCCTTGGACTGTTGCGCAGCATCGATTTTGTCCCCATGCAAATAGTCCATTTGGATTTTAACGCAACCATTTTGAAACTCATATATATTATAATCAATTGGCTTATATTATAACCATTGTCAAACTTGATTACACACACAATTTTATGCAAGAGTATTATACTAAAAAAAAAAAAAAACAAATGGGTCTTTCCAATCAGGTGGTGTTTGGCATGACTGATGGGATAAAAAATCCATGATGTATAATTAACAAATCAAAATTGTTTCCATATTCGTTTATATATATGCAAAAACGCAAAGGATTATAGTACTTGGTGGAGTCCCAAATCAAAAGCATGTAGCATGTAGATGGCCCTCAAACCGCGTAGCTCTCTTTGTTAATTTTTGTATTCTTTTTTAATGAATCTTACCTTAATTAGAGGGCTCCTCTCCTATCAATCAGCTATCATATGCTTATTATCTTAATGACTTAATTTCCCTAACTAATGGTGGATGTAATCTTTCACTTCAAAAAAATTTTCGTCGGCTGTGGATTGGTTGTGACCTGAGACTGAGAGTCATAAAAAAGTAGGGGGTTTGTGGTTTTTTTTTTTATCTATTATTTTTTATGGATTACAATTTTTTTAAAATTTTTACCACTATTATATTAAAAGTGTGAACTTTTAATCATTCTTAGTAACTGTCCAAAGCCTCCAATTAGTGGATCATTGATCCATATCCTATCTAAAATTATCAAATAGTTTAGTTGACGACTTTTAGCTTTGACCTAATTAATTTCTAGATTAAACTTGATTAGTCCACTAAAATATTGTTAATTATCATTTTTACGTAAAACATAAAAAAGATTATGTGATAATATGAATAATATATAGTACAACGACACCATGTATTAAATCAGCTTGATTGTCACCTCCTAAATCTATATTACATTTTCTCTTGTCGTTTTGTGCCGCAAACTTGGCTAACGAACCAATAGAACAGCTTAGCCAAAATGATTATTCATTTCATTATTATTCTTCCAAGTTCCAAACCATTGGCAAGCTAGGCAGGCCGGGCACTAAATATGTATGGAAGTAGTAGTTCATATTACACAAATTAAGCGTTTCATAAAAATGGGTTTAATTTTAATGATTCGCCCCTCTCTAACATGTTGACCTTTGGCAATGTCTTGTCTAATTTGGATGCTTACATAAGATTGACACTCAAATAGTTTGACAATCAATTCTATTTTAATATGTTCTACATTTATTGTATTTGCTATAATATTAAGGGTGTTAAATATTGAGTTATGAAAAGGATATATAATATTAATGTGATTTTATTTTTAAATGGAATTGAAATTTTAAACCATAACCCATCATATCAATGGAGAAAAACAAAACATATAAAAAAGTACCCTTTTGATATAATAATAATAATAATAATAATAATAATAACAATAATAATGTACACTAGCATTTATAATTAATCCAGCAAATTGATCTTCTATAATAATTTTTTTTATTAAAAATATATTTTTGTTTGAAGCGTAAAAGAGGATATGTATAACAAGCAATAACAATTTTAATATATGGCTTAAAACGTGGGGTTGCTGATTCATTATCAATGAGTGTTCACCTGAAAAATCTTCATATTTATTGAACAAAATATTGTTCGGAAAATCTCGAAAAGCAATATATAATTTGGGAGCAAAAATTAGAAGGGGACCCACTATGATGAAAGGAGAAAAGATGAGATTAGATGGAGGGTCGGCAATGAGAGAGTTGGGCAGAGGAGCAATGTGGATCGTGCGGAAGCGCTGTAGGGAATCGAGAAGGGGGTCTATGACCCGGTCAAACGGGACCCATCCTTTTACTTTTTCTCTCTCTGACATTCGGACCCACACTACGACACACACTCTCTCTCTCTCTCCGCACTACAACGCGTCCTACGCCGCGATCAACTAGCTTTGAGCTTTGCTGACTCAGCAGCCCCCCATTTTCTGCACAAATTGATTGCCCTAACTTCGTATGGAATTTCACCAATTTGCCATTCTCATCCTTCTAGTTTTTGATTAAAATAGGAAATATTTGTTATGATCTCATAATATGTTATAATATTTAAGATAATATTTTACTATAAATCCATAAATGGAGGTGTTTTTACATTTATATAATCGATCAAAGTTTTGAAACTATAAGTAATATGGTCCAAATTTAGAATATATATATATATAACATTATTGTATGTTTAAATTTTCAATTTTTTTCATATTATGTGAATGTGTGTCTATAATTACCTCATTATGAAATTGTTTCATTCCTAAACTGTTTTACCATAGCATAACAAGATATTAAAGGCACTAGATTTATCTTGGTAATCTTAGTTGTATCCATAGAGGTATTTCATCCTTCAATTGTATAACTTTTTTTTTTTTTATAAATTATATAAAAAAAAATTACACCCTAAATTTATTCAAACTATTGCCAATTAAATATGTGGCTTAACTACTAAACCTCCATGTTTTTCTTATTCCTCATTAAATTTATAGATTCATAGATTAGGTAATAGTATCCACTAAATTCAGTGATTTTTCATATAAAAGAAAAATATATATATAGATTTTATAATATGAACAACTCTCTAAAGTCTAAATTAGAAAATAACATGTGGTATAAAAATAAATAAATAATATTTGGGTCAATGGTATCACATAATTTTGGCTTCAAAATGGTTATCATTCAAAATAAAGTTTAAGGTATGTGTTAGTGTTAGTGTTTTTTTTTCTTATTGTTGTTAAGATTACATATAACTTTGAGGAGGAAGTCAAAACATTAAATGAATAATATATTTAAATAAATAAAATTATTAGAATATACGCGTATGATTGTTAAAGTCTTACATTTTATTTGGATTGATGTGATAGGAGCGAAAGAAAGAAAAAAATAATTAGTGAGCAAAGAAAAAAAAATAATAGCATTTATAATAATTGTTATTTAAATGATTATTATTTATTAATTAAAAGAAAGAAAATAAAAGTAAAGAAAAGTGAAAGAATAATTAATACAGTTTATATTGTTTACAAAAATATTTTTAATTTCCATATTTTCTTAATTTCCATATTAAATTAGTTTTAAAGAGTAATATAGATTAATAAGGTAATATTGAAATAATGAAAACTTTCATTAAAGTTATTTTTCTTTTCTCTTTTATTTTTTTATTTTGAAAATAAATGGAATTAGAATGCACTAAAATTATACAAAAAAAAAAAATACTCACATCATTTTCCCTTCTTTTCTTTCCCGCTAATTTTTAACAATCTAAACAAAATAAATAAATAAATAAATTATTCCTTCCATTTTTTTTCTTCAATTCAAATACAGAGTTAGAGAACTAAACAAAAATCGATTTGCAAAATCTTGATATGAAGAATTGATAAAATAATCTTTTTGTTTGTGATATTCACATTATTTATTTAATAATATATATATATATATACATACAGCTCCCATTGATATTTTTTCCATAAATAAAAGTTGTCATTCATTTGTTTACTTATTTTAATAGCGTCGAGAAATCTTCCAGTCAACATATGCAAATGATATTTTCCCCCAATTTACCAAAAAAAAATGATATTTTCCCCCTTTTTAAATTATATTGTTAATTACTAATTTTAATTTTTTATATATATATAGAATTATGAGATTGTAGTGCATAAAGGAGGGGGGTAATATGGGGAAATTACAAGAGCAATCGACGAGTCAGCGTCCACGAAAAGGAAGAAGAAACGGTCTCGTCCCCGACAAGCTAAGACCATTTCACTCGCACGTATATAACTGCCAAACCGACCCTCCTCCTTAAACCTCTCCTTCCCCTGACGACTTCTTCTTCTAACTTTTTTTTCCTTTTTTTCCTGAGTTTTCTCAATTTTCTTCTTCTCGTTCTCTGTATTTTCTTTGAAATTTTCCTTTTTGATTTGAAATTTTCGATCACGAAAGGAATAGGGAACCATGCGTGCGACAGACAATCAGGGTTCTTTTCTAAACCGTATCAGTATCCGTAGAAATCAAGTGGTTTCTATGGATGGTAACCATGAACAAGAACTCGAAGACATCGAGCTGTTTCAGAAACACGTTAGCGATCGTTTTTCCGACCTGTTATCGCCCTCCGATGACACCTCGGCCGATGCCCTCCTCTCGATCTCATGGCTCCGGAAGCTCCTCGACGTGTTTCTTTGCTGCGAGGCTGAATTCAAAGCGATTATGATAATGGGTCGTGACGCTTCCCTGATTTCGAAGCCTCCCCTTGATCGCCTCTTTCACGAACTTCTCGACCGCAACGTGAAAACCTTAGACGTTTGCAATGCGGTCCATCATGGGGTCGATGCGGTCCGACATTTTCAAAAGCTGGCTGAGATTGTGGTTTCGGCTTTGGAACAGAGGCCAATTGGTGAAGGACAAGTCAGACGAGCCAAGAGGGCTTTGAATTCCTTGATTACGGCGATGGCTCTTGAAGATAAAGACGGAACAGGTAACAAGTCTACCGAGAGAGCCTGGTCCTTTGGCCGCAGAGGTGGCAGCGGCGCCGTGAATAAAGACCGGAACCCAGGACAATTCCGAGCCATATCTTGGAACATGGCAAAAGGGTGGTCGGCTTCGAAGCAAATCCAAGCAATGTCGTCCAATCTGGTGGCGCCGCGTGGTGGCGAAACCTTGGCTCTGCCAGTTTATATATCGAGCACCGTCATGGTCTTCGTGATGTGGGCTTTGGTGGCTGCAATTCCATGCCAGGAAAGGAGTGGATTGGCGAGTCATTACTCTGTACCACGACAGTTGTCATGGGCACAACCTATGGTAGGGTTGCAGGAGAAGATCGCAGAAGAGTGGAAGAAGAAGGAGAAGAAAGGTTGTAGTGGGTTGTTAGAGGAGATTCAGAAGATGGAGAAATTGGTTCAGTCCTTAAGTGAATTCGCAGAGTCCTTTCAGTTTCCGGCGGAGCCAGAGAGGCTAGAGGAGGTGGCAAACCAGGTTGCAGAATTGGCAGAGACATGCAAAAGGATGGAGGAAGGTTTGTTTCCATTGCAGCAGCAACTGAGAGAGGTGTTTCACAGGGTTGTGAGGAGTAGAGCAGAGATCCTTGAAGCTTTGGAACAAGGTGGTAAATCATCGACACCCATAATGTAAAAATTCAAACTTTTTTGAAGGAGATGTTTCGATCAAGTTGGGATTAGAAACATTGAGCTAATTTAACTTCTTTTATTTTTATATGAAGCCCCTGATGGACTTGTTTAAGGCTTATGAACAGGGGCTATCTGAACCTGCAATGTGAATTAGACAGCCATTTTTTTTTTTGTCTCATAGGGTACATAGCGTCAGCCCCCAAAGTTGTGGTGAAATATGCTTTACTCAACGTGAATCGTACTCTTTGTTTTTTGGTTCCTTGTTATTTTTTTCCTTCTTTTCTTTTTCAAAGAATCTGGGTACAGAGTCTCTAATTGAAGAGAAAGGTGTATATATTCAATTAATGTATCTTTTTCTGTGTCTTAAGAATGCAAGAATGGGTTTTTTTTTTTTTCCTCTGTTTTCTCATAGTTTGTAACTAAGGTAGAAAGAAAATGTAAATTCGTTAATGATTCATCTAATGTGTTTGTCTTTTTTTTTTATAAAGCTGTGATTATTCTTGACAAATATAGTTTTATTTCTAAAGCTTTGGCCATAATACTAGAAATTGAAGCTAATCCATTAGTTAATGCATGACAAAGAGAATTTACAGTGTGTGTGTGTGTTTTCTATTTTCGTGAAAATTGATGATATTTTGCATGTTATTGGCTGAAAGTTGATGAAATAGAGGCGACAAATGAAAAAACATGTACAAGGTTCCTTCATTTTCCTGATTGTTTTTATTCTATTTGGCTCCTACCTAATTCTTTTTAGTTTCCCTCCTTGTGGAATGGTGGTTGTGCATGAAAAAAACCCAACCAGTACTTAGTTACAACCACAAGAAAGTAAACAAAAGCAGAGACTAATAATGGCAAGTTGCCAAGCCAAGAGAAGCATGTTTGTTTTACCAGTTATTTCCATTACTGACCAAGTTTCAGTGCATTTTCTTTCTTCATATACGATCTATTTTCCAGAAACCCATGTCGTAACAATTTTCAGTGCAATTTTACTTTTGCTTTCTTCATAAACAATCTATTTTCCAGAAACCCATGTCATATTTTTGTCTTCAATGCCAATTTAGCGCTGTGCCTCAATCTCAATCGGTCTCATCAGATTTGTACCCATTGGAAGTAAATTCTAGTGAACTCCCTTTACAACTCAACGTTTCACTACTTGCTCTCCTGCAGTGTTCCTTCAGCAATTATGAACAAGGATGATTCATTTGAATTGGGTTGGAGAGGGAATTAATAGACAAGAGGTAAGCAAATATCTAGTGCCTAACTAGTAATTCTAAATGCATGGACTGTGCCTGAGCAACTTGAACGCATATCTGATATCTTGCTGAAGAAACATGGTCAACTTGATGAATTAGCCAAATGGGATAGACATATACCTGTCACCATGTGACTCCTTAGGGATGTGGGTATGGTCTTCAGGTCTAGCAGTGATTGTAATCTGCCAAAAAAAAAGGTATGAAAATCACAGAATGGTTTCTAATAAAGCATTATGCTTTTTATCTCATTCAGGCTTAAACAGTAAACCTAGCCCCACCTCAAATGGATACTTAAGCGGTCTATAAACGAGATAAGCTCCTTAAGAATTGATAAAGATACCGACAGTGACCACGAAAGAAAAAGATTGATTGAGGGAACAAAATGGGAAAATAATGCATAAGAAATTGAAAGAGTCAATAAGATCAACGAAAAGCATGAATAGCAAGGCATAAATTTCAAATAACATGACAACAAAATAAGATAAAAGGTATAAATTTTAAATAATATAATCATAAAATGAGTAACAATATATAAACTGTAGGTAACATAATTATAAAATTAGTAACAATAAATTTTAGATAACAAAGTACAAATTTCAAGTAATATAACAATAAAATGAGTAACAAAATAAAAATTTGTAGTTATATGACTATAAAAGGGATAACAATGTATAAATTTCAAATAATATAATGATAAAATAGGTAACAATATATAAATTTTAGATAATATAATCATAAATTGAGCAATAAGTTGCAAATTGCAAGTAATATAATCATAAAATAAGTAACAGCTTACAAATTTTAGGTAAGAAAATACAAATTCCAACAAAATATAATTATAAAATGATTTAATAAGATATAAATTTTAAGTCACATATCCATAAAATGGGTAGGAATATGCAAATTTTGGGTAACGAGATATAAATTTTAAGTACATAACTATAATCCAAATAACATAACCATAAAATGACAGGTACAAATGGTCAAATTTCGAATAATTACGCTATTATGAATAGAAAACATTTCTAAATTGAAAAAATAATATAGTTCATTCGATTTGAGGAGTAAACGACGACGTCTAAGTTCCTGACGAAATGGTACATAAACAGAGGCCGATGAGAGTAACAGGTTCCAAACCTTTAAACGAACCCAGTGTTGTGTGCCCACGTTTCAGGCTCGTTGACGTTTGTGGCTCGCGCTGTTCCAATTAGGAGCCCAACCCACTGTCATATGACCATTGGAACTCTTGTAGAGCCACCGCCACTGCGATCATCACCACCCCAACAATATTTTATTAATTTTTTTTGTATAAAAATGTCGTCAGGTTCATCCTCTTCGCACTTGCTCTTCACAATCGAATCCACTGTTCTGTGATTGTTTGCCAGCTTCGCTGACGTCGTCTGCTTCTTCTTTTTCAGCTTAAAAATTTCTGATTTTTTTTTCTCTTTTTTTGTTGTTTCGCAAGCTTCAGCTCGTAGATTCATGGCGAGCTTGTCGAATTGTTCGTCCCTGAGGCACGGTGTTTCTCTGTGGTGTCCTCAGTCTGCTTCTCTCACTCGAGCTCGGACGCAGGTGTCTCCTTCAATCGGATTCAGAAGCTTCCGGAGAAGCTACGTGGTTGCCTCGTCGGCTTTCGCGAACGAGAACCGAGAGTGAGTTTCTTTGGTTTTTATTCCTTTTTTGGTTAAAGCCGTTTGAAATCTACGTGGGAGTTTTTGAGCTGTTCGGATGTGGTTGTTTGAAGGTTTGTGATTGTTGGTGGTGGCAATGCGGCTGGTTATGCAGCTAGGACTTTCGTCGAACATGGAATGGCTGATGGACGCCTCTGCATTGTCTCCAAAGAGGTCTTCACTCTAGCCTTTTGCATATCTTTTTGGTTCATGAAGATGAATTTCTATTCAATTTACTTACTTAATGTTTGATATTGAGGCTTTTCTCTTTGTGCTTAATGTAGGTGTATGCACCTTATGAGCGTCCTACACTGACAAAAGCCTATTTGTTCCCTTTAGATAAGAAGCCAGCGCGCTTACCTGTAAGATTTTTCTACTTTATATTATATGCTAGTTTTTAGTACTCAAAACTTCCACTTTACAAGCTCGATTGTTGCACATTGGAGTACTATTTTAGCAAGCTCAGTTCAAGCACGGACAACTTCATCTTCAGTCATTAACATTCAAGTTCTGATTTATCTTTTGTTTCTCAGCTCCCTGATTAATGTACAAAGTTTGAGTTGATACTTATTCAAAATATTGTTATAGGGGTTCCACACTTGTGTTGGATCCGGTGGAGAAAGACAAACACCTGAGTGGTACAAAGAGAAAGGGATAGAGGTAATTTGATAATGCATGTCTTCCGGCTTCTTTTACCTGGCGAAGCATTTCTGTTTATATAAAGTTATTCATTTTGCACGCCCAAATTTTTGGGAATGTTTGGTAACAAAAATAAATATAAAACAAAGGAAAGTTCGATTGAGTTCATTTACATGTAATGCTTCCTTTTCAATTTTCCTTTAGATGTTCCATGGCGACCCAGTGACAAGTATTGATATTGGAAAACAAACCTTGACAACAAATTCTGGAAAAATATTGAAGTATGGATCTCTTGTAGTCGCCACAGGGTGTACGGCCTCAAGGTGCTGTTTATTTTGATTCAGTCCGTAATTAGTATATACTTATAGATTAGTTCAGCACAAAAAAAAAGGAAAAGATGCTATAGATTTAGAAAAAAGGGTGAAGCAAAGCTGCTTTCTTGACTATCAAGTTCACAGATTGCCAGAGAAAATTGGAGGAAACCTACCTGGTGTTCACTATATTCGGGATGTGGCAGATGCTGATGCGTTGATATCATCACTGGTAATTTAAATGCTTATTATACCTCGTATCATACATTCATACTAACTCATTCTGCTCTTTGTAACCTTCTAAGTTTTCAATGTTATGAAATGATTGAAATATATAGTGAAAAAAAGTATAAAGAAGAAAAGGGATATCACCCCTTATTGAACCTTGAAGCCAAGTGTGAATGTTGTTTAGGGTCATGGTGAATTCTTATCTCATTGCCTTTTCTGTCTTTTTTCTTTCAGGAGAAGTCACAGAAGGTGGTTATTGTTGGTGGTGGCTATATTGGAATGGAGGTTGCTGCAGCAGCCGTTGGTTGGAAACTTGATACTACAGTATGTATGCTTACTATTTCTACTATTGTAGCTGTAATAATATTCATGAACAAAAACTTCTCTCGCTACTATAAGTTTCTCGAATGGTTTTCCCTAATTGTGGATCTCTTGATCAATGATCTTTAGTAAAGACAGTGGTTCTTTTTATAAGTTTCCTCAATGGTTTGTGTATGTAGTAAAGTCAATATTTCATTACATATTTGTGAACCTAGTCCTACTTACTTTGGAACTTGTCTTTTTAAGCATTAATGGTTCTAATTTTGTCTCTCCTCTCTTCTTAATAAATTCAAACCATAACATATGCAAGCAACACGTATCATGGATTATAGGTATGTTCTTTAGGAGAAAATCTAAACTTATATCTCATTTGTTCAGACTATAGTTATAGGTATAAATATTATCACTGTATTAGTCTGAACTGACAATTTCCTGTATTAGTCTGAACTCTGAACTTACATTTTGCTTCTTTTTCTTTTTCCTTTTGTTTGATAGATCGTGTTTCCAGAGAATCATCTGTTGCAAAGACTGTTTACTCCTTCACTTGCCCAGAGATATGAGGAACTCTACCAAGAGAATGGTGTTAAATTCTTAAAGGTTCTCTCTCTCTCTCTCTGACATTTGTCCCACTTTTGATTATAGCCTAACAACTAGGCCTTCTAAACTTTCTTAACTATAACTAGGGTGCCTCAATTAAAAACATAGAATCTGGGTCTGATGGACATGTAGCTGCTGTTAAACTTGAAGACGGATCTACAATAGAAGCAGACACGGTGAGGTTTTGTTTACCTGTGTCAATCCTAGCTTGGTATTTGGTTTCCATCTTTCACCATGCATTTAATGGTGTTATGAATTTTTTCTGTCATTATTCTAACATTTCTTACACATTTGAGAAGGACAAAAAGGGATGAAATTCATGAATGGAAAATGATTTCTTCTATTCCACTCATCCTGCAGGTGATTATAGGTATTGGAGCAAAACCTGCTGTCAGTTCCTTTGAAAGTTTGGGTTTGAATACAACTATTGGAGGCATACAGGTACATATTTCCAGCAACAGTAATTGTTTTTTAATGTACATGTGGTTAAATGTATCATGGAGTTTAATCTTGTTCTATTTGTTTTACCATGATAGACTGGATGTTTCAAGCCCAACGTATCACTGTTTTACATATTAAGATAAATTAAAATTGGGATGCTATTATTGTAGTATCAGCTTGGAAACATAAATCGCTGCTGACATTAGTTGAAGTATAATGTGAGTTCTTTTTCATTGTTATTCTTAAATATACTAATGTGTTTTGTTCTTCAAAATCCAGGTTGATGGTCAGTTCCGGACAAGGATACCTGGAATCTTTGCAATTGGAGATGTAGCAGCATTTCCACTAAAGGTATACGTTTTTTAATTAAGCAACCTTTATATTTTAGTCTAAATTCTGAAATGAAACCCTGTTTATAATGAACAGATATATGACCGTATGACACGAGTTGAACATGTAGACCATGCTCGTAAATCAGCACAGCATTGCGTTACAGCATTACTGAGTGCACAAACTCACAGGTATATTGAACTCTCTATATTTATAAATGATGACTTATTTTCTTGGATGTCAGATGCAATTTTAGTGATATTTTTCAATTTTGTGCTAGAAAAACATCTTTGTTGATGATGTATCTTTTATATGGCATCGTATGCAGCTATGACTATCTTCCTTATTTTTACTCGAGAGTATTTGAATATGAAGGAAGCCCCAGGAAAGTTTGGTGGCAATTTTTTGGGGACAATGGTAAGTATCTAGATGATCCTTTTGCATTCAGTAATGCCATCTTATACTTGGCACTGACCCTAGTAACCTTTTTCTTTTTTTTTAATCTTGAGCAGTTGGAGAGACAGTTGAAGTAGGGAATTTTGATCCTAAAATTGCTACTTTCTGGATAGATTCTGGTATGTAACCAATTTCAGACTCTGAGACTCTCTTCTCTTATCTCTTTGTATCAATTTATTTATTGGCATAATATGTATATTATTTCGTTACCTCAGGTAAATTGAAAGGAGTTCTTCTTGAAAGCGGGAGTTCTGAGGTACTTCCAATTACTAACTATTCAATTTTGATTACTTTCATTCCTAACCAATTTGCAAAACCAACAACGAAAATCTCATTTTACTCCACAAGACAAGTAAACCTGAAATCATATTTGTCATTGAAGGAATTCCAACTTCTTCCAAAACTTGCAAGAAGTCAGCCTGTGGTTGACAAAGCCAAGCTTCAGAATGCATCGTCGGTTGAGGAGGCATTGGAAATTGCTCGGTCATCCTTGAAAGATTAAAGCCTGCAGTCTGGCATAGAATAATGCCAGAGGTGTATACCACAACTGCTCAAATAAGGGCCATTATGGGGGTCGTCAATTTATTATTATTTTCGCTGAAGCAGTCGCCACTGTTCTGTTTAATGGTTTTTTTTTTGGTAGCACATGGTAGCCATGTATAGTACAAAACTACTAATAAGTAAAACTGCGAGCTTTTACATAAGAACCTAATTCGTGGTATGGCCTTGTGGGCTTGTAGCAGTTGTGGGGACTTTCCACGTGGCATTATGTTCTTTATTATTTTCTAACGACCTATTTCGAAAAGAATAATTATATTCAAAAGGGAATTTTATAGAAGCTACTAATATCTTTGTAAATTGGTTATTTGAGTCTTAAGAACTGTGAGCATGCGAGTGTGATTAAGCACAAAAGACGCAATCCCTGTTTTTTATTGTTCATCTTTTTTCTCTTTGCTCTTTTAAGAACTGTGAGCATGCGAGTGTGATTAAGTACAAAACATGCAATTCCTGTTTTTTATTGTTCAACCTCTCTTTTTGCGTGTACTTGTATTTTTTATTCGTGTTGTTGCGACTGCTGATGATAGCACGATAACATGTTAGCCAACAGTCCGAAGGAATTGACTAAAAATTAGTGGTATGCAACTTGAACTGTGAAAGGTCATCTTTGGAGGACTCTGCCACATCCTTTGGATATGTACGTAGGAGATAGAGATCGTAGAGGTCAAAGAAATATGTGCTTGAGGTGAGGATTAGGATGGCAAACAGACTCATATAATTAAATTCGAGAAAAGTACAAGACTTTTTGAAGAGTAGATGGGAGTAGCCATCTAATGGCCGACTTTATATATTCAATATCTTTTTCTTATGGAGGGACAATATTTTAATTTCTTTGATGGGGATTTACAAAAACGATGTATTCCTTGCTCATATATTTCAAAAAATAAAAAAATCTTTATAGTTGTAAGCTACTACACCTAATGGCTAATGCCTATTCCTACTTAATAATTTTTTCCCCCCTACGAAAACCAATAATTAATTCTATGCGTACGATTGCAGGTTAAATGGGTTCCCAAATTTTGCTTAAAATGTTCCATCCAAATTGAACCATGAATATTCATCAAAGAAAAAAAAAATGAACCATGAATAATAGAAAATTAGAGCCATTGAGATTTCGGATTTTCAATGGTCACAATCATACAATCATAATAAGCCAATCTTAAAAGTTATATTACTGTCTTAATTTTTTCTCAAATATTGAGTTTGTAAAATTTAGGCATGCATATATATTTTATTTTTTTTCGTTATGTACAACTCCTTTCAAACCCTATAAAAGAATACGCCCTTTTATACGAAGGGAGTATCCGTGTATACGGAGAGGTCCATATACGTCCATATACATGGAGTGGTGATGTCATACACCGAGGGTGTGTGCATGTTCATAGAGAGGTTCTTGAAAAATGAAGTTGCTACAAAAATAACATCGTAGAGCTACAAATTTTAGGAATATGTGTGCTTTTAATATTTTCTTATAAATACTTGGGAGCCAAGCTGAGTGAATTTATACACACGGAGACATTTTCAGCACTCACTTGGAAAGGTGGAGGAAGTGGGACCTCTAATTCCTCTATATACCCACGTCATATTTTTTACTTAATTGATGGGTATTATATTTTAATAATTACATAAAGATTCATATGAAGGAAAGTAAGCAAGCTTTTCTGCACCAGTAACTATAAGATACATAGGATCGGAAGTAACAAATCTAAATATTTTTCAAAATGAATATTTTTATTTTTGGGTAATATAAATAAATACTCATTGACTCATTGTTTTGCTTATAATTAAACCATTTTACCAAATACCACCCACTAACATGTTTGTCAAATTGTTCATCTTTTGTATTTCCGCATATAAGATTAGGTAGCTTCTAATCCTCTTATATAAGCTCACAGTACATAATTTTCTCGTACACTAAATAATTCAGATATAAATATATATTATTTATTTATTCTCCTTTTCACCGACCTTGTGAAATATATATGGCTGTATTTGGTACATAAGAAAAGGAGTGATGGGATGGGAAATCATATATGAGATTCCTTTTTATGTGTTTGGCAAGTAAAATAAAATTTGATCTAATATATCCAGGATTTCTCTTTTCTTATTTTTTTCCCTGCAGCTTTATTCCACCAAAACACATGGAATTTCATTGGATAACATTATTGTGCTTCTTAAAGGCACACATTAATTTTGAATGGTCTTGGAGTATAAGCATATCAATAAAAAATAAATAAAAGGCACGCTACTTTTAAAGGCACACTTTTATTATATATATCAAAATTTATTTGCAAATAAATTAAAAATATTAGTTAAAGTTATAATAAAATAATTAAGAAGTTGTAGAATTGGTTAAATTAGAAGAGTTACTTATATTTTAATAATTTAAAATTAAATATATAAATTAATAATTAATGTATTATTAAAACTTAAATTATAAATGAATTGTTAATACATTATTAAAAACCGTTGGATTAAACTTTGGTATGAGATTGTTAAATTATTAAAAAAACATTTGGTTAAAAACTTGGATTCATTGTTAAATTAATTGTTAATATATTAATAAATTAAATTGATATAATTTATTAATTGTTAATAATTAAATTAATTATTATAATATAAAATATATTTTAATATTAAATATATCCGGAGTAATCCTATCCAGTATTTATCAAACACCAGTATATCTAATCCAATATTTTATCCGGACACTACCAAACACATGATAGCACTATTCTTTTTCCACCTTTTTTTATCCTATCTTTTCCAAATTCTTTTCCTATCCTGCGTACCAAACGCAACCTATATATATATATATATATATATATATAAGTTTTCACACAAACTAATTAGAGATAAAATAGTGATTATATGAAATTAATAAAGGGAAACAAATTGGAATTTCACATGAAGAGTACGTTTTTTAGATAAACATTATATATTTTTCTTCAAAACAAAGTTATACAAATGTTTAATATTCGTAATACATTTCCAAAATAATAGACAGTAATAAAACAAGAAGAAAGACAAACAAAGGAAAACAAAAAATGGAGACACTATTACACAGCAAACTCTGTTTGTAAAGAAGCTGTACAAGTATGAAACGGATCATAATGTCTTCCACCCTATGATTTTTAACAATTTAATAAAGCGATTTTTTAACAAATATATAATTTGTTTTTATATTGAAATAAATAATTGATATTGACTTGTTAATATTGAAAATTCCAAGTCTTCGTGCATGAAGGGTCATTCATTCATCTATCTCTCAGTACAATTATTTCCAAACTCCCCCAAATGAATTCTTTACAATGTTGTACTCCTTACTCAATTTTGCCCTTGTGGTTTAATCAAATGCCATTCTCATCCTCAAGGGTACAACATAGCACAGCACAAAACGATTAGAGGCTATTCAAACTAAAACGACTCCTTGACGAAGACTTGTAAACGAGCTCACAAAGACCCGGGAATTGGTCTTGGCTCCAACGTCCACCCTTTGATCGGTTCCGTAGTTTCTCTCTCTCTCTCGCTCTGTCTTAGTCTGTGTTTATTAGTTTGACTTGTAATAGTATTATATATCAAACTCTTGGCACATAGGTCCCTCCGTCTTCCACAACGCCTTGTTCGACAAGGAATGTTGTCTCCTTTGTTCTCTTTCTCCGATCCTTCTTCTTCACCTTCTTCTTCTTCATTATAAACCTCTAGGCACGCTTTCTCTAAACTATCATACATCAGCTCTTATATTTATTTTCTACTTCTATTCAAGTCTTTGTCAGAGCTTCGGACCCAAGAGAAATGAAGGTGCAGTTTCCTACACCAAAACCAATCTTTTAATTAGCTTAATATCTTATTAGTGTATGAAATTCATTCAACTCTGTTTGTTTCATTTTTTAAATCTTTATTAGTGGGCTTTTTAAAACTTTATGGTAATATGGGTTGTAACACTTTTTCTTGATGATTTAGCTGGGCGCTCTGTTTTTAGTTTATTGTGTTTAGACTATTAAAAGTTTTTGTTAAAAATTTGTCCCTTGTACATTACCAAACTGTTCTGATGCATTGGTTTATACATCTGAGATTTCAAAGTATGAGTTTTTTTTTTTTTCCTTTTCTTGGAGATTACAGTGTTAATATATTTGCAGTATTGATGATTAGCTTTGTTTTTTCTTTTTCCTTTGGTTGCAGAAAGTGGTGGTGAAGTTGGATGTACACGATGACAAATCAAAGCAAAAGGCTTTGAAGACAGTTTCTCGCCTTTCAGGTAGGAAACCAACAAACTGTTTGGTTATTGTTACAAAGAAAAAGAACCCACCATTTTGTTGTCTATTCAATCATAAGGAACTGAGTGGATTTGTGAAATCCATAGTGGATGAAGCCAATCAATTGAATTAGTCTCCTCCAAATCATCCTATGCTATTATTTTGTCAAGAGATTTCAGCTCTTTTGTATGTATTCTGATACCTTTCTTTGTTGCGTTTTATAAATCTGTAGGCGTTGATTCCATCTCTATGGACATGAAGGAAAAGAAACTGACAGTCGTTGGGAATGTAGACCCGGTCGATGTGGTGGGCAAATTGCGAAAATTTTGGTTCACAGAGGTTGTATCAGTAGGGCCGGCAAAAGAACCAGAGAAGAAAGAAGAGGGCAAAAAGGATGAGGCCAAGAAAGATGATGGAAAGAAGGATGACAAGAAAGAAAAGGACCAGATTGCTGAGCTTGTCAAGGCCTACAAAGCATACAATCCCCACATGACCACATACTACTATGTGCAAAGTGCAGAAGAAAATCCAAACGCATGTGTAATATGTTAAACTGTGACATTTGGGAATCACACAATTGAAAACATGGGCAACTTTTTGATTTCTTGGTGGGGGAATCTGAATATTATTGGATCCAAATGAAGACAAACTAAGGAAAGGGTTTCCTCTGTGTATATAGTTCTTGATGTTGAAAAAGATTACTAGCTTTCAGGCTCTGGTCTAGAGGATGTGGTGCATAGACTACAGAGGGTTTCAATAAACTACAAATTAGAATTTCTTTGGGTTTTGAATTTTGCTAATTGATTGCAAATTTTATTTCCTTTTATTCATTGAGGTGGGAAGAAAAACTTACTTCGTTGTAACTTAGAATGGTTGAATTGAGCAACTTTGGTTCACATACCTCTCAATGCATCTATATACATGTATTTTCTGGTTTTATAATAGGGGCAATTCTATGAAAATTAGGCGGGGACGATAATATATTAATCTATAAATAATTACAGAAAATCTTTTGATTAACAAACCCACTTGTTTAGTACATCAGAAACCATAGAGTTTTATGCAAAGCAAGTGGTAGCCAACAATAATTTTGACTTCTAGAAAAATAAATAAATAAATAAAAGGAAGAAGATATATATACATATATATATATATATATAATACTAATCATGCGAATGTGCAGAGGTTATCAAACTTTCAAAGTAGTAAATTAGCATCATATTTATTTTCTGCGTTTTCCTTTTGCCACAAAACTTTGCTTGGAGCTTTGAAAACATGGGTTTTGGGGATTGGAAGGTCCCATTCCCAGAGCTTATAGGAAGTCTCTAGAACGAAGAGCAAGGATGTCTTAATAATTTTTTATTTAAACTGTATATTATATTAGAAATTTTATAGTAACAACCTCCACTAATAAACCCTAGAACTAAGCACCATATTTATCAAACAAAAGACCCCTCTAGAAACCCGTCCCAGAAAATAAATAAATATCAATAATAATTAAATCTCATTTTAGCCGCCCCCTTAGCAGTCATACCAAGTAAATTAAGCACCCTTTTAATTACCATGATGATCAATTTACATATAATTAAGCTTGTAAAAACCAAAATACCAAAATGGCGGTTGTTACAAAAAGTCCAGTATTATAGACAACGAGGAAACTAGAGGCTGAGGCTCACTAGTTCTGTCTGCTAGTGGTCCAGCTTTGATCATAGCGTACGTTTCTACTATATATATATATATATATATATATATATATATATATATATATATATATATATATATATATATATATATACATTTACTCAGCTAAAAATAATCTATATTGGACTATTGGGTTATTTCCATACCCAGCACAAGTTAATTATGTGATAATTAGTGTTACAGGCACGCATGTCCTTGTCATGATCTCATCCTTGCATGTTTCTTGCGTCCTAAGTCTGATTTTGTTCACATCCTCACTGCACTTAAAATAGGTTAAACCACCACGATGTCATCCTTAATGGCCTTTGCTAACTAATCTTTGGTTGTTTAATCAAACTCCATCCCCAACTCCTACATCACTCTATTTACCCTTTAGTTGCACAACAAAGATAATGACTTGATTTATTAATTAATTGCTTAATCCCAAACACATGGTGACAAGAAGAAACACCAGAAAGTGACTTGTTGGTCACCAAGCCACTAAGCTAATGATCACATTGCTGACTTTTGATAATCTCAAACATCCTGATTATGGTAATTAATTGCACCCTTTTGCCACCTGAAAAATGTTGCTAAACGACGTGGCTTTTCGATATGTGTGGCATAGGTCCAGTCAGAAGAGAAGGAAAAAGGAAGGTAGTGGAAAACTGTAGTGTGCTTGTACATGTATAGGCTGACACTAATATATCTGTTACTAGAAATGTTTTTAGTGAATGGACACTAGTCCTTTTAGAAACTTTCAGTGGGATTCTGTAGGACTCAAAAATATCGAGAAGGTGATGTGCTATAAACCAGGTTGTGGCAATTATATATATATATATATATATATATATATATATATATATATATATATATATATATCTTTCATTAATTCGTTGGAGCAGGATAATCGCCATGTGGGAAGCTTACTCCTAATCTACTTGTGATTGTGATTCATATTGCAGTCTACGCACACGACTAATTAAGGATGATCAACGAGAGCGATTAGGATTATCTTCGTTTAAATGGAAGATAGTGAATTTCACAGTTTGATAAATTAATGCTGTTTATAATTAAGTCACGTCTCCATCTTTTTGACAAGAAAATGACAACTAAATATACAGTACTACTAAGCCACATCAATTGGTATTGAGAAGCCAATTGCAATCATATGAGAAAAAGTACTCACAAAGGTTAAATAAATTCCTTCCAAATTCCCTTATGCCAGAAAAATTGTTACAAACTGATAAGCCTTTTTCATCAGTGACATTTACTATGTGAAAAAGGAAAAAATGCACACAGGGATGCAATAGAATCAATTAGATGGTTGCTACAATCATATGCAGACTACTGAAAGAATGAATGTATATGCTCCTATGTTTCTAACTACAAGGAAGAATAGATTGTTTCTATCTAATTGCATAACACGCGTGAAATACAAGAAATGAAAGAAATGCATCAAGGTTTCTCCATTAAGTCGCTCTAACCAGTGGTGATTGCATAGGGGAATGAGGTGACATCATGAAATCATCCAATCTTGTAGATGATAACCTGAGACTGAGGTTGTTTTGCCAGCACCTCTTCTTCGTCGGCACCACAAGCTCCTTATTTACGAAGATTCGGATTCTCGTTAAAGCAGCTTTCATGGTTTTGTCATCCATGTTAGCAATGCAAACCCTGAACCAGCCCGGCTCCGGACAATGAAAAGAAGAACCTGGTGAAACATTGAGCTTGACTTCATTAATAATTACTCTCCAAAGAGTCATCTCTGCTTCAGTTGTCTGCTCCTTGAGGAGCTTATGCAAATCCATCCAAAGGAAAAGGCCAGCATTGCTCTTCAAGCAACTAATGCCCACCTTTTCAAGTTCAGAGGTGAAGTAATTGTGTCTTTTCTCTAAACTCTTAGCACTCTCACTGATAAATTCATTCACAAACTCATCGTCTGATAGCATCGATGCTATAAGATGCTGAGTTTGTGAGGAAACTAATCCGAAGCTAGACATCTTTCGTGCACAGTTCACTACCGCATCGTTGTATGAATACACAATGCCAACTCTAAAGCCAGGGAACCCCATGTCCTTAGAAAGACTGTAGACAATATGGATAAGGTCACGGTTGCACTCAATGTCGTCCTCTATTACTTCAGCGATGCTTATGAAATCTGGCTGGCTGAAGACAGTGGCAGCATATATTTCATCACAGACTAGGTGGATGCTCTTTTCATTGATGAAGCTTACTATACTTGTTAGAGTCTCTCTGTCTAGAACAGTGCCTAATGGGTTTGATGGATTGGTAATAAGCAAGCCCTTTACTCTGATGTTGTCCTCTTGGGCTTTCTCATAGGCAGCGTTCAAGGCTTCTATGGTCACTTTGAAATCATTAGAGCTTTCACAGGCAACTGGAATAAGTTGTGTCCCAGTTCTCCATCTCAAATCTCTATCAAATCTGCATTGGCAATACAAATTACTGTTGTTAATTATGTCATTCGTATTGTATATAATTTCGCATAAATAGAAAAAGTTTCATTTTTTTTCTTTTTTTTTTAGTTGTACAAGAGAAAAGCTTTGTTTAAAATTATAAGCATTTGGACACATACTTGTTGGCTCAGTTCAGAAAAGGGACAAGTGCTAATCCAAATGGCTAAAATTTGGGCAATTGAGAAAGATGGACCTTCATTACATTCCACAAATCGTTTTCAACGGTAGTATTGAATGGTTTCTGTAAGAGAGGTCCCTACACTCTGAAATAATTGTTTTCATGTCCCCACCAATAATACAAGTTGAATCAAGAGTGAGATGGTGATTGGTGACAATAAGATTAATAAGCTGGTTCATGATGTTGCCTTTATAAACTACTGGGAAAGCACCTAAACTGCACGGAGGTTGACTAAAATTTGTATCATTCAATAAGTCTTTCCAAAATTCGTTGAAATGAATAGTAATGGTCTATTATTATGGGAAGAGCAGAGTGCTACAAATGGTTTGAAATTTTTTAATGTGAATATGCAATGAATTAACCCATACTGTTTAATCTTAATTCGTCAAAAAAAAATATAGAAAAACAAAGGCTAAAGAAAGGATAAATACCCTGGATAATAAGGAACAGGAACTAGAAACGCATCGCCGGGATCAGCCAAACAAAAGGCAATCGTTTCATGAGCTCCAGTTGCTCCTCCACTCATAACAATGCGGTCAGGATCGAATGTTACACGATTTCCTCTTACTCTCCCCATAAACTTTGCTACAGCCTGTGGAATTCCAATACATATATGTATATTTATCAGATATCAGTCACTTGCTTAATCATTGATGAAGATATTTATGATACAAAGAGACAATAACAGCTGCAAGGTTAATATAAGTTTGGTTCCGTACATTTCTGAACTCTGGCAAGCCATGATAGTCTTGGAAGAGAGCTATATCCCTGAATTGATTCACTCCTTCAGCCGTGCAAATGGATGCTTTGGGGTTATTCAAAATCCATTTTTCAACCAAACCAAAGCTTAGCTGCAGATAGAAGACATTGAGGCAAACAATGAGACGCCAAAACTAAGACGAAGAGAGAAGGAAAAAAGGGAGTTGTATGGCATTGAACTTAGTTCTTTACCTGATTTTCAGCCAAACCCATCTGGATAACCCCCTGAAGGTTGTCAATGGGATGATAGGGATCATTCTCATAGGCCTTCCAGCCATCAAAATATGGAGAGTCTTCACCATGACCATTGCCGGTTGCTATCTTAGACAACAATTGCTGTTGGTTTCTCAAACTCAGACCCATTATTGGTTTTGCTTAATTTCAGGTTCTTCACAATGCAGAGGGAAAATCTTTGTCAATATGAAAAGTCTTAGTCTCTGGGGGCAGACTGCTATGAAGGTTGTGAACAAGCTGCACAAGAAGGTTGATTTATTAGGTTGACAAATAAGTGCAACTTCTATGGTGGTATTTATAGTGGAGCATATAATAAAGTAGTCATAAGTCTGAGGATGACCCGGCAACACCCAGTTAACAATTTAGAATTTTAGATACAAAAAAAAGGTAAATCTACTTTTATGAAAGTTCCTATGAAACATCAAATAGTCTTTTGACAAAAGTGGCGAGATACTGTCGGTCTGTGGCGAATACAAAGTCCTCGCTTCGTCACTTCTTATGCAATCAAACACACGGAGCAAAAATCCCCACCAAGTCTAAAGCACACGTATGCTGGGGTCCCATATGTTGTATACTTTGCCTATCAGTGTCACTACCGTTTGAGCTGTACATGTACACATAGTATCCTACTGACTACTACACTCTGTTCAGCAGGCAGATCACATACGTACAGTACACGTTATTCCCTTAATTAGGTAGCTTAGCTCCAACCAGTCGTTTACCCACCCACTTAAGTAAGAGTTCCAGCACTTTTGCTTGGACACCTTGCAACACTTTTCTTCTATTTTCAGTAAATTGTTTATTTATATAGTAATCTGCAAGTGAATCAATGCGAGCTGTCTTCAAAATGAGTGCTATAAATGTTGCAAAGATTTCCACCTAAAAGATCAACAAAATCATATCAATAAGAAAGTGTTCCATTATTAATTACCGTGTAGTAAAAGTTGAATCAAAGTGCGTTGGTCAGCCAGAAAATGAAGTCAGTGCTAATGTCAGTGCTAATGTCATTAACTTTGGTCTCAGAGAATATATGCAATTCACTTAGAAGAGCAACAGTTCCATTGAAAAAAAAAAAATGAAAGAAAGAAAAAATTGTAAACACCTAATTTCAAAGTTCTTGTGCTCCTTTATTCCGAAAGGCTTAAGAATTCAAAATGGATTTTAACTCAGTAGTTGCTGTGGTTTTGTACCTATAGCTAGAAGTTTCAACTTTAGGGTCCGCGTTTTAATTGCACCTGAGAATTGTGCTCAGCAACTTTGAAGTAGTACTACTACTTGATAAACATGCAGGAGTAACACCATTTGACTGCCTTACAAATATTTGCAGGAAGAGGAACCAGTCTAGGTTGCTTCCAATGACTTGATGTCATATATTCTCTAATATATAAACGTGAAAAAATGTTTTAAATTTTATAAGACTTGCTACCCAAGGAAAGAATTCAACGTACCCTTTTGTTTGCTGGAAAACAAATAGTCAATTACAACTATCCATTTATGTAATTCGTTTAATTTTCTTTTCTGTAATATCAAAGAAACTTTTTCATTTCTTAAAACTGCTTCTCAAATTTATGCTAAAAGTCAAATGGATTTTTTTTTTCTTTTTCTTTTTGAATCATGTACAGTATGTTTATCTCATATCTTAAATGTTTATTCAATAAAAATAATTAAATGAATTTTCTAAAGCAGACAATATTAGAAGCTATTACCATACAAATTTGGAATTTCTTGTCAACTGTATAGGTGGCTGGTAGGGTTCTCGAATGACATATTCTTGGTCAACCGGTGGTGTTCAGACCCCTAATGAGTTGGCCCACGACGGCCTGCTCGCTTATCTTCCATTCAATCTAAAATCAAATTCTTTTTTTATTTTTGTCAAAGTCACCACTTAGAATTCTTACACGTGGATCGTTGAAATTTCTAGCCTACGTAGAAACATTTTGGTCGTAGTTCTTGTACAAACTCGCCAAGCAATGTGAAGAAGAAATACAGTAGACAGGTTTTGGTGGCTGTTACTGAAAAGCTACCTTCAAAAAAAAATCCTCCTCACTCTTCAACACCCACCAAAAGATCTTTGATTGCCTCATTACGATTCAAGAAAGATGAAAACATGGGTGGTTTCTGGTACTTTTCTTGTTTGGACAACATTTTTATTAGATTACGGCACATGAATATTGTATAAACATGAGGACAAATTATAATATCTAAAAAAAAAAAAAAAAAGAATATTTAAAACTAAAAACATGAGTTAGGCATGGCCGATTTCGTTTGTAGACCGGGTGAGTTGAATTTCAAGCACATGAAAAAAAGCATATAGCTACATAAAATGCTCTTCACATGCTCAAGCAAAATGATTCCTTGAATTCAAAATTGGAAAATAAATATTGGGTTTTCACCGAACTATGCTGTGTAGGACTTTTCCTACGGCGGAGTAAATGGTTTGCCTCCTGACGTACTTAGCAGCCAGTGGCATTGTGGCCTTGATGGCTACAAGGAAATGTTGCTTCAGCATTGGTTTAATTCCAGCCATCACCTTAAAGAATGGTCGTTTAATCTGACTCAATTAACATATAGTAGAATTCCACAAGCTACATTTCCTTGACTATTAAATAAACTATCGAAACCTGACTTTCTCATGAAGAGAGTTTTTATATACCAGGATAGCTTCACAAATGTTTGATTTGAATTGTGAATCTTGCAATGACTTAGCAATTGCATACCTGAAGATGAATATCATGAGAAAGTTTTTTATATAACAGGATAATACCTGAAGATGAATATCATGAGAAAGTTTTTTATATAACAGGATAACTTCACAACTGTTTGATTTGAATTGTTAATGTTGTAATGACTTAGCAATTGCATACCTGAAGATGAATACATTGAAATCTTATAAAATTACACATGGCAATGCTTTTGACCCGTATTTGAAAGTCTTTTTTCTATTTTCTCATGAGTAGAACCACGGTGTGAGCCGCAATACTTCGATTTTCTCCAAGGCTGTCTACCTTCTCGTGGGTTTTTGCCTTTAGGTTAACAACAGTAGGGTCTGCTCCAAGTAGTTCAGACAAGTTGGCCCTCATTGCTTCCTTGTGTGGACTCAGTTTTGGTCTTTGAAGAATTAATGTGGCGTCTAAGTTTCCTAGTTCATAACCTGCCTCATGCATGAGTCTAACCTGAAATAAACCATACAAAAACACATTACCTTAAATATGTTTTTTATTCATTTTCCTTCATTATGTCCGCCCATGTTCCCAACAAAGAATAATTAGCGCTTCACATCCAGAATAATATATTTCAGAGCCAACTCTGAGTACAACTTAAAAATGATTCAAGATAATGAGAGTTTAAAGATGGAAAATCAGAAGAAAGATCAAGATAATATAAAATCTGCAAATGACTAAAGTATATACCATGCTAAGCATGTAGCTAGGTCAATACTTGGTACCTTTTCTCTAGATATTTAACTCAAAGCTGAGGCTTGATACATAAAAGTATATCACTACTATTCAGCATAGCTTATGTTGGGGCAACAAACTGTGCTGGATCAGCTGATGGGCTGTCACACAACAGAAGTGGGCCACATGTTGCTGCATGGCAATCCATGAGCAGTTACAGCACAGCTTGCGGCCCACATAGCCAAGATCACCGTTTTGTAAACAAAACTATGGTTGAAGGGTTACATTCCAAAAAAGACATTAAAAAGTTGAGTTAGTAGGATGGAATTGTGGCAAAAATCAGCCGAAAACATAATCATTTTCATTAAGCAGGGGCATATTAACAATTTCCATTTGACTGCTGAAGAATTCAATCATGTACTAAGTAACCTTTCAGTAAGCATCTAAAGCAAGAAACGCTAACCATGTGAATGAATGCATGGCTACAATAAAAAGACTTATAATTTTCTACAGAAATATGTGACAGATTCTTTTTCAATCCATTTTTCTTATCCTTAGGGGAACTGAAAGTTCTAAACAGAGGGTTAATCTCTTTATGCGGCTAATCCATAAACAAGACACAGCTGCCTTTTTCAATGAGAATGTAACAAGAACCTATACGTGGTAATTTAGGAAGCAGCTTGTTATTGTGTACCAAAGACAGACCAAAAGATACCTCTACTAAATGCAACTAGTTTGGTGACAATGACAAGAATCAGTGCCAGCTTTCTCAAAACCTTTACTTTGGTGAGTGGCGATATTTTATAAGGAGTAGTACCAAAGCACCAACTTCCATATATTGTTATTTGGATTCTAAATGATGACAGAATGTGAGTTGTTGAAAAGTAAAGGAACCCTCATATACAAGAATAAGTGAGATCACATTCAACCAAAGAAAAAGTGACACTATCATGACTGTGGTGTATTGCTTTATTAAAAAGTCTCATAGAGACTATGCTAAAAAGTCTAATGCTTGATTGCACCGACATTGATGAACATGTGAAGGAGCTAAGTATTGAACAGTTCAAGTGAATTCTTCATGTGGTAGAAATATGCTTCAACTAAATTAACAATCATAGAAGAATGCACGAACATATCAAAACAAAACTCGTAAAATTCCCAATTATTTCATCGATAAATAACAACTCACAGCTTCTTTTATAAAAACAGAAGATGGAGCACCCTTCCACTTAGGATCTGAATCCGGAAAGATTTGCCCGATATCAGGAAGCCCCAAAGCACCTAAAATGGCATCCACCACGCAGTGAAGCAGCACATCTCCTGCAATCATCCAAAATAAATCATAAATAAAAGAGCGGAAAAATCCTTTAAGTGGTAGGGAAAAAAAATTCCTTTTTCGCCATTTTCTCAGCAATCAAACAGACAAAAAAAAAAAAATATCAGATTGAATCGGTTAATTTAAACGATACGATCATCCCAGAAGAGTACAAGAAATTTACCATCGGAATGAGCCTCGCAGCCTCTCTCGTGGGGTATATTGATCCCGCCGATGATCAAAGGATACCCAGGCTCCAAGCGGTGGAGGTCGAACCCGTGCCCGACCCGAAAAGGAAGAGACTTTGAGGGTTTGGTGGAGAGAGGGGCTTGGTCGACGTCGAAGGTGGTGGTTGCAGCGGCCGATACGGAAGTTCTGGTTGTTGCTCGCAACGATTGAGGAGGCGAGGACAGTGGATTGTTGGGATTTGCGGCGGCGATGCGGGATCGGGGGAAAGAGTAAGAGAGCGATTTGATGGCAGTCGAGGCAGTTGCAGGGACGGAGGCAAACAAAGGTGCTGTTGCCATAGCCATTGGAGCTCACAAGTACACCACTAGAGTCCACACCAGAGTCGTCCCTGCGGTTTCAGTTCAGTGTTGACTTTTCTCTCCTCGTTTTTTATTTTCTAGATATACATTTTTATTTTTTTCCTTCAAGTTTATTCAGCCAAGCATTATTGTACAACATACGAATTCATGGCACATTTGTCTGCAAGTGAAATTAGAGGACACCAAGCTTTTCCAACGCATATTCCCACTTATATTTTTTTTAGTCTATTTTTTATTCATTGCATACTTAAAACGTGGATGTGAGATGGGTTTTATGGTGTAATAAAATATATTTATTTTTAAGGTTAAAAAAGGATTAAGACGTTTTGTTTTTTTTTTCTTAAAGCCTAAATTAGATGTGTTAAGTTGTAAAATAGAGAGATCCAATTAACAATATGAAATACAAAGTGACACTGCAAAGATTGATCACATTCATAAGCCCATAAGAAGAGTTTTACAGTTGATATTTACTCTCTACTACAGCAAACTTCATCAACTCTCCGTATCTAAATGAAACAACTTAGAAATTCTGTCAAAAAAATATATTAAAACAATTTCAAAAAAAATTTCCTTCCTTTTTCTACTCAAAGAAGAGAGCAATACAGTCACTTGCAACTTCTAGAAATGGTTTATTTAACTCACTCCATCAAAACTCAAGCATGTGTAAATGACATGATTGCATCAACACCTTTAAAATTGGGTGTGAACCGGAAGTCGAGTACCCTTGTGTTGGATAAGTTGATAAGCTCAGATGTAAATGACATGAACGCTGCCACAACACGGCTTTAAACAAACCATCTAATTCAAAAGCTTATGTGGAAGATTACTCCCATGTAGGAAGCACTTTCCAATATACAACCACCTTACAAATTTTATTTGTGCACCAGGAATATACCTGTGCATTTCCATATTAAGATGTAGATATACATTTACACACAAAATATACAGTGTCATGCGAAGCAGTTCACGAAAATGAGCAACAAAATGCTCTTCCGGTTTACAACAAGAACTCACATTTTCAATATGACAGACAGATTTACATTAATGGGAATCCTTGAATAGGAAGCACACAGTAAGTGAGGTTCAATAGGAAGTATCCTGGACAGAAGCCTTCAGTTGCTTGCATCCATGCTCTGGTAAAAGATGTTCCGATGCAGCTCTCTTTGGTCTCAACTGCAATGAAAAGATGTTCTCTCTTTGTAAGTGTTCTTGTGGAGATGTAGGGATGTGTGTGTTTGTTTGTAAGGATATGCAACAAAAGAAACTGATCACAAACCTTCTCATCAGCACGCTGATAGATGTGCCTAAGAAGGATATTTTTGCTTTCAGTAGTTATCACTACAAAAGGGGTTTCAAATAGGTCAGTTACTGATAACAGTGGATAGACAAATACTTACTGTAGAATATAAACTAAGCAATGAGAGCCACATTAGGTTACTTCTCAGTTGACTGTGTTTGTATCCAAAAAGTCAGTCAAAATCCCAAGTCTACTTGAATCTTTCGCATACAGAATTACAAGTTAAAAACTAATAAATGATCGAAAACTACGTGAGAAGTTAAATTAACCAGAAAAGGGGAGGGGGAGAGAGAGAGAGAGGGAGGGAGGGAGATTTAGCAACGAAGATGTAAGTAGGTGAAAATATCTAATTATTACCTTGATCAGGCGGCGGATTGGTCCTATTGTGAGTTGGATGATAAGTTGCAGGTGTCATCTTCTATACACAAATGCAAACATAATCTTTAAAGAAGGAAAACAATGCATTTCATTCTCATTAGTCTCATAAACATCACTGAGAATAGCCGATCTTTTTTGCTTGGACATTTTCTATTTTAAGAGATATGATCTTTTGCTTACAAAAGGAACAAGCAAAATTATGCATGACTAGACACTGTCCATTTCCAGATGATGTATCTAAAAGATATCTGAGAAGTAACCATTTAAGTATGCTGTAATTAGAACTCAAGCAGAAGCTCAACTGACAAAAAGTCAGCTCAAACCTTGTTTCAAAATATAATCAAACTGTAAAGATATTAACCAAATTGATGGAGAGAAAGCAAAGTGAGAGTGAAAACTTGAAGAAAATTTCCTGTCATTTATTCAGTTTAAGACTTCAACATCTATATGACAAGTTCCATAACCAAAATCTCAGCAGCAAGGGTTATTGACAGCTTTCTAGAAGCTCATTTAAGATGTAAACATTCTGTACGCAAATCAATGCCATGACCATCAAGTGAAGGTGACAGCTTTTAAAGAATAATAATGAAAACGTAAAAGAAAATATATACATGCAAGAAAGCAGGCCTGCTCTATTTTGTTCCTGCATAGAAACCTAAGCATTGAAGAAACAAATAAAATTTAATCCACTAATAAAAAAGTCTTGTTCCTATAATACAATTTTAGGAGCCACTAATAAATCCCACAAACACTAGTCTGATTTAAAACTAAGTGAAAAAGTGTGCTTTGAAGAAAGCATATTAAAATATACAAGAAAAAATTCCAACTGAGAGCTTCGCTTGCATCTTCTTTCATCTACAGCTGGATTAAGCCAAATTTTGAGGATGAAATACTAAAGATAACAAAGAATACAAAATGCTATTCTATCATAGTTATACTAGCTAGATCGAACCTGCAATTCATCAACCGTGCAGCCTTATAAGAACAATGCAGGTTCAGATGAAGCAAGTGTCCATAAAAACAGTGAATTTGCACAACTCCTGCTACTTAGCATTTTCCAGGTATTAAAATTCTTAGTTTTCCAGACATGCTTTGATTTGAAAGATTTAACATTACCACGACACTGCTGAAGATAGGATCATTAAATAGAGTAGTTATTCAATTCCACCAAACAGCTTCCACATACTTTTCAATGTACTTAAGTACCCAATTAAGTTCAGAAAACAGAAAGAAGGTCCTAATGAGATCAAAGCAACTAGATTGACCACAAAAGATGCCCTTTTGTTGAACGGAATAAGAAAATACAACGAATGCAATCAACAAATTCAACAGCTCAAGCATTTTAAACAAAAAAAGAACGGTACTACATCTGAGAAACCTAATAAAATCTTCACCGGAACATCAAAAGATTAGAGCTTTCCATGAAAACATCACTAAAATAGAAACAATTAGCCAAACGGGTAGAATCAACATATTAATTACTCACAGAAGGACTGGACGGATCGGAGGGTCGGAGAAGGCTAAAGTTGTGGGGGTCTCGCGATGGCCAGTCGCCGAGCATAGACCCCATTAAAACACTGGTTTTCCGAGAGACAGAGCCACAGAGAGAGAGAGAGAGAGACAGGGGCAGAGAAGGCGAACAGACAGATGCCCCCTCTGGTAATAAAATGACTACACATTTTACACATGGACACTACCCCTGTGACACGACCCGCTTTTTGACTCACCCCTCAGTCCTAATTACCTGCTATATTTATCCTTCTAGTGCTACTTAGTTTCAACATTCTTACACACACACACACATAGTTTTAGATGTAGAGGATTGTTTTAATATTAAAAATCTTGTTCATTTTAAATTTTAAAAAACTAAAATGATTTTTTATATTTCAATTTAATTTTTGATTATTAAGTTGGCAAAAATTATATTATTTTCTTATATTTTTATTTTTATAATAAATCTAAAATTATATTAAATAAAAAAAATTAAATTAAACTAAAAAATTTAATAAGTGGACTCTATAGAACTAGCTGTCGGACTCTGCAACATTGCTATAGGAAATATATATATATATATATATATATATATATATATATATATATATGTATATATACACATTGTGTGCTATCCGGTCTGTTACAAGCCCAAAAATAAAATTGTGCCTATTATTGAAACCCCGCCTAGGCCTAATATCTCTCTAGGAGGCCCTTATTAACCGAAGCCATATTAAAACGGCACCGTACGCAACCACCAACCAAATTCACACTGACATGCTTTCGTGGCACCCTAGTAATCCCTCACCTGAAGTGTTTTAGGGTTGTTTATAATTGTACCCTCGCTTTTCTTACTTTCTTCTTCCTCCTCCACCTGAAGAGACAGAGCGGCGGTGTAGATCGTCGGCGGGAAAGCAAAGGAGCTGACATGGCCGCGCCTGAAGCTCCTGTCTGCTATGTCGGCGTCTCCAGACAATCCGCTGCTTTCCGCCTCATGAAACAAATGGTGCTCCCGCGCTTCCCGCCTCTCTTTCGTGCATCAAATTGAAAAAAGCAGTAACTTTGATACCCAATTTATGTTTCGTGGTATTATGTAGGGTTGGGAAGAAGGCGAAGGGCTTGGGAAAGAGAAGCAAGGGATCAAAGGACATGTCAGAGTCCAAAACAAACAAGACACGACTGGTTTCTTACTTCTTTTTAAACTCTTTGTTTGATTTAGTTTTGTGATTGATTGGTTGCTGAGAAAAGTGTAGGAAAGAAAGATTGAACAGATAAAATAAAGAGCTTAGCTCAAATTCGTAGAAAGAAACCACCTTGCAAATTTTCAGTCACCGAAATGCTATATTAAGGAATTTGTAAGCTGTATGAATAGCTGGTTTTTTTGTCTTTGAAACCTTTTTTTTCCCGTCTTTTTCCTTATTTTAATGCAGGTATCGGTTTGGAGAAGCCGAACAGCTGGGCATTTGACACAACTCAGTTCGATAGTATCCTCAAGAGACTGAAAGTGGTAGCTGTTGTATTTATTTTTCTAATTCCTTATATGATGTGAATTTTTTTTTTTAATTCATTTATATATTCATAATTTGGTCATTTTCCGATTGACAGCAAGCTGCGCAACCTGCACAGGAAGGTATACATTTTGGGACTTTAACGTAGTATTGCTCTGAATATTGTTATATAATCTGAGCATTACAGTTTTTGAATCTGATAGTTGTGGAGAAGAATGCTACTGAATTAGAAAGTGAGACCGATTTGCCGACCCAGGTTCAGGAACCAGTTCTCAAGGCTACTCGACCTCAGGGAAGGTTGGTGCACTCATATTATAGAGCCGTGTGTTGTTTTTTAAAATTTTAATTACGAAGTGTTCTCTCACTGATGTATTTTATGAAATTCACTTTTTCTATTAATTAGATATAAGAGAAGAGAGAGTGGGAAGCGCGTCCATGCATATTCAGCAAAGGATCTTGAAGGAATCCTGGTGAGTTCAAATTATTACTATTCGTGTGTATGTATAAAATATATTCCTTAATTGAAAGTATGTGAATTAAAGTTCTGTTTTATAAAAGGATGAGACTTTGCGCTATTTTTTTTGGATGCTTCTGCCTTACTTTGAAAGTCTGAGATAGCATCTGAATATTTATCTCCTAGTTTGATATGTAATTGGAGGTAAACTTATATAGAAATTATTTATTGTTCAATGCATGTATATTAACTTGTGATGTGCTGCAATAAAATATAAAAAATTCCCAGTTATCTGAGTTGTCATTTATTGTTTTTCCATATTGTTACATGGCATGTAAATCCATCTGTCCATGGATGCACTAAAAAATTTCCCAGTTAATCTGAATTGTCATTTATTGTTCTTTCATATTGTTACATGGCGTGTAAATCCATCTGTCCATTGATGCACTTAGGTTCATTTTTTGTCACATTTCATCGTTGCTTATTTACTTGAACAATGTACACTTGTAGGTTAAAAGGGTTGAGGAGCCTACTGTGACAAGTCCTGCTCTGGATGACCCATTGGAGTCAGAGAAGGCATCTGAAAGTCAAGTGTTATTTCCTGTAGGTAATGACTTGGGATAAAAAGACAGCGTGGTGAACTGTTCTTTTGTTTTGAATGGGTAGAATCCTTATGTTGAATAGTTCTGCTGCAAAACTCTTTTTATAGATAATAGTTGAATCCTTCTTGTCTTTTCATTTTTATGTTGCCAAATTGTATCTAGCATGCTAGACTAAATTGTCTTGTGTTTTGATTGTTCTTTGATTTTTCTCCCTTTGCTCCTTCAACTTGCTCATCAAAACATATGACAACCTAGTAAACAATGCATAGTGGAAATATCTGCAACATTAAGCTACAAATGATATTTTAGTATTGTTTTATCATTTTTTTTTATAACATTCTTTTCTGTTGACTTTGTCATTTTGCAACAGGAGACACACTTGAAGATCTACCCCCAGATTGGTGGGGCTATAAGTATGGCTTTATCTCTGGTGGTTTTCTTGGAGCAGAATCTAGGAGGAGGTTAAAATTTGAAAATACTCAAAAATGTAATGAGAGAACTGTATTTTTTGAGGAGGATCAAGAGAATCTTTACAAGCTTGTTCAAGTACGTACCCTGTTGAACTGTGGCATGAAAAAATCAGTGCTATTGTAGGGGAAAGTAGGATGGGTGTGTCATTTTACAATTGATGAATGTTCTTTTATCTTTGACAATGGTCTTAACTTGTAATTTTCAGGATAAAGCTACAACTGGCAAGCAAGGACTAGGTATAAAGGACCGTCCAAAGAAAATAGCTGGTTGCTACTTTGAAGGGAAGAAGACATCATTTAATGACAGTGATAGTGAAGATTCTGGCGATCATGATTCTTTAGCAAAGCAAAAGCCTGATGATTCGTTAAAATTGGAAAGGATTAATGAACCTAAAGTGAAGTTGAGAAAGCTGTGTAAACGGCTTCTTCGTCAAGTGAGCCCTCAAGCACTCAAAAATTGCAAGTTCAACTATTGAGAATGTCTTTTGGCTGACAACATTTTTCAGGTACCTGGAGAGTCATTAAAGCTCAAAGATCTTAAAGTTTTGATTGAAGAACATTCAACTGCTTTCTTTTCTGACTTTTCTTCAAAGAAAGATGCGCTTGCTTACCTGAAGCGAAAGGTATGGTTTCTCAACTACTGTTGCACAATTTTTTCCGGTTTGAACAAAAATAAATTTGTCAGCTCTTATGTTATAGTATCTGGTTTAACAGTTGGAGCTAAATGTGACTACTTTGCTGTTTGGACCCTTGGACTTGTGTGTTAATCATATTGTTTTTTGTTCAGCAAACGACAACCTTTCTCGTATTGGATAGATGCGCTTTAAATTTGTTTTTGTTTTCAATATTTTCATGTTATCTTCTCTGTGCAAAGCTTTGACAATATTGCTTGTCTGCAGCTGATTGGCAGTAAGAAATTCATCGTGGGAGGAAAGAGAGTGAGTCTCTCGGATTGACAAAGGCTGAAGGATTTCGCTGGAATTATTGATATTTTCCATTGATTTGAGTGATTTTGATTAGTCTGTATCGGTATTTGTACATTGGTGCTGAGTCTAGTTTATGCCGTATCATATACCATTTCTAGACTAGTCGATAGTAAATTAATGCTTCATTTACCCAATTACAATACCCTATTCTGCCTGCCAATGCATGGTTGGGACTATTGTGAACATAGATAGTGCTTCAAATATTCTTTGTATTGATTATGAATATTTTCTCTTTTCTTTTGTTTTCACATCCAACCTACTGCCATATAGTTTTCGTTTTCTCTAACGGGTTCAAGCACAATCACAGTCCCTTGAACTCTTGTGCTAAGACGAGTTTATCGTCTATTGAGTGTTGAAGGACGTGAAATAAGATTAACATAAGACTCGGAGCATGGTTACAGTCCTTTAAAATTGAATGTGAAAATTACAATCTCGATTCAATGTTTATTATCTTTGATCTAATGTTTTACAAGAGTTGTAGGTGATTTAGGCCTTGATAATTTCAACTGTAAAGACCACTTCCAGTCGTAGATGTCTGATTAGAACTCAAAAGCGTAGGTCAAGGGATTAGAGCGATTGTCAAGTTAGGCTTAATTCTAATTAAAAAAAATATTGCAGAATATTCAAAAATTAATCTTAAAATATCAGTAAATAAGTAAATAATATATATTGATGTTATCTTCTATATATGGAAAAAAAAAATTATATGTCGTCCCTATACTCATAGGAGATGATATTAATATATTATACAAGTAACTAGCTTTTCAATGTATTTCTAGGTCTAACGGAGAGATTAGTGAACGGGACGAAAATTCCATGATCAATAATAGAAGAAAAAGTCAGTCACCGGCAATTGGCAACTTGCAAAATGTTACATTCCTACACGGCTATATATGTATAGGCTTCTTCAAAAGCCGACCTTTTAAAGCATGAGTAGCAAGCCATAGACGCATGAGAGCTTCCAAAATGGGGTGAGAGTGATGCCAGAACGAAGAATAAAGAAAAGCATGAATATTACGTGATATGCCGGAAATATCAAACACATATACATCTAAGAAGCTGATGACTTTTTGGACCGCGTACACCGATCATGCCCATTGCCCAGTGCCCACTACAATATACATGTCATATGTACAAAAAGAAAAAAAAAAAATCTTGTTTATTTGTTTTTTATATTTTTTTACCAACGAAGCACATAGTGTAGACCACCAGAGAGGGTGTTTGGAAAACTTGAAAGCTCCGCGTCTTGGACTTGGGGTGCAGCATATACATATATACATATATATATATATATATATATATATATATATATATATATATATACGTGGATTCGCAAAGACTGAGCAAACCGAGTTATGGAGGCCAGCAGTAGTCTAGGCGAGCTTGCTGCTATCTACTACTTACCTCGAATAGGTAAGGATGTCCCTCTACATATAGCATATTTAGGAAGTACATAGAACATCCAAGACAAATGCCTTGGTTAAGAACAATCCAACGTATAATAGGAATTCCCAAAAAGCAGAGGGAAATATTATAATTAATTATCTTAAAATGTTGCATATATAATTGAAAACTTTGGAAGCAATATAGGGTTAAAGCACATTCTATACCTATCATCCTTTTGTATTAGTTTGGGGGAGGCTACGTAAGGGATGTGGTTTATGGTAACTTTATTTATTTATTTATTTATTTATTGTCATCTCTTACAAGTTACAATAGTTATTTATTTATATAAATTAAACACATATTTTTAAATTAAAAGATCGTAAAACAAAATTGGGACGAGAAATCTATATACTCGCTAGGATATTTCCAACATGGATAAGAGACCTAGAGAAGATGAAATAATTAAAAGGTAAAGCGTAATATTTACTTTTAAATATTGATTAAGAATTAATAAAAATAATGAAAGATCTCAACTCAATAATCAACGCAATGGAGAAAAATATTAAAAATTTATAATTAATATAAATAAAAATAAGATTTATATTTTTTTAAGTGATAAGATTGATAATTAATAGTTTAATTAATTTGGGGTTTTTCTCTTTCTTTTTTTGGTAGTTGTTTTAATTAATTTGGCGTTAGTTACACCAATAAAAGAACAAAAAAATTATAAATTTGTGTTGGTCCGGCCCAATATTGTGTTGGATGGGCCCGTTTTATGCAATACGAGGCGACGTCGCTCAGTCCGAGCACGTAGCCTTTAGCCTCACCGAAGCTCATTCGAATCCAAAGCCCATTCAAATCCGCAGTGGTTTGCGCGCGAAACACAAAAATGGAAGATCTGCGAAATGCCTCCCTGATTTTCTTCTCCGATCAACAACTCTGCTTCTCCGATATCCTTCATCCTTTCGAGGTACGCAACCTTACTCCTCCTCCTCCTCATCGTCACCGTTATTCTTATCGTCATCACCATCACCACGCAGGTACTAGCGAGAATCGAAGTGGCGGTTCTCAATTTCATCAGGATCTTGACCTCTCCAGCCCCTGCAATGTCGGACCTCCCTTTGGTACTCTCTGGAGCTCTCTCCATCATTCAAATCTTAAATCGTACTAAACAGATATCATATGCTTCACTTTCACTTCTGAATTTTCTTTCCTACGAAACAGAGCAAGTTAAACACCAACTGTTTTCTAATTTGAGTATGCGAGTCGATGTGAATGCATAGCTTGCTAGAAATTGGAGTAACGCCCGAGTGGGTCAGGGAATGTTAACGAGGGTTCCATGGATTTACCTGTCTGGATCCTTCTGCACAAGGTCTCTGATGCGAGCCAATGCCGCTAAAGCCTTTATTAGAGGTTGTTTTTTATTGATCCTCTTCGCTAACAGAAAGACTTTCTATGCCAAGGAGAGAGTAATTTTTTCCTTGTTTTTCATATATAACAGTGTGGAAGGTGATGGAGATGTGCTCCAAAATTTTAACTCAAGAAAATCGAGTCACTCGGAGCTCTTCTACAAGTTGATCTGTGATTCTCCGGATTACTTCTTGTCTCAATTGGAGGTCAATAGGACTATCTAAGATCACATTTTTTTTTTTCCAGTCGCTGGCCGTCTATTGCTGGAGGTACGTTGACAAGTTTTTTCTCATTTGGCTTTTTGCATTGGGCGTGATGTGCTGTAGATGGGTTTAATTGGATGCAATTAAGGTCAATTACTGGACACTTTTTACTTAAGAATGATTTTCAGCTTTGATCATTTTACATTACCAAAGGGACTTAATTGGTCAGAGTTCTTTATCTATGAAGATTATTAGAAGTGGAATATGTATGACGGTCCCTGCATTGCCTCCTTTGAGTCTATGTTGATGCATAACTAGCAGATGTTACTCACTCTACTTGACTTGTTCAAGTCCTGCTCTGTAACTATCTTGCATTGATCCTCTTGAATGTAAGTTATTTCATGCTAACCTATGAGTTTTGACGTTTTCCTTCCATAATTTACTTCTGTTTAGTATAAGTATTCTTGAAAGTTTTCTGAGCAGTTGATAACTTAGATTGCTTGTGCAGGTGGTACATAGTAAACTATATTGGACATAATCGGCGTTGATTGCTTTTTTTCCTCCTTTTCTAATAAAATACGACATAAAATGGATGTGTTTGCTATGGAACGCCCATATTCTCTGTTTTTTTTTTGGGGGTAATAACACCCATATTCTCTTTTGAGTCCTTCCGTTGAAAGAACCTTGCCAATTAGAAATACTTCTGCATTCCTTTAGCTTGCAATGTCAAGTGGCAAATGATTTATAAAACATTTTTTTTGTAAATCATTAGAAAAAATAAATTTTACACAAATCAACGGCTTCACATCTACACATAGGACACGTACTTTTGGACTGAAGCCGCCACCTAAGGATGCAGTTTTCGTGGTAGACATGGCCACATGGAATCAAACAGACATACGGAGGCATCAGTTGCAGTTCCCCCACAGCGAAGTCATCCAAGCAAATACTGCAACAACCCAATTCACCATTATCGTCAGTAATCCTTGCAAACGCCCTTTCATTAGCATGATCATCACCACCGACAAACGACAGCGTAACTTCTTCCAAGTCGGCGTGTATTTCAAATCCCAATCCCTTACGCGTGTCCATTCGCATGATTAACGACACGACGTTGTCGGCTAGACGATCAATGGAGACAGCAGAGAGCCCCAGTGTGAGGATTTCGGAGATGTGTGAGCGACACGTCGTTGTGTCCCCAAGCCCATGGGAAGGTACGAAGATTGTAGTGCTTCGTTCTGGAAGCGAAAATTCTTGAAATACTCGAAGAGGGTCGTCTCGAACTTTCTCTAAATGACACTTGAGAACGGTCTGTCTGAATCTGAGATGGAGATTAGCGCCGTTTATGTTGAATGCTGGACTGTAGCTTCCCCAAACGATGAGATTGATATCCATTGATATATAGCAGCTAGGTTAGAGAGACAGAGACAAAATATATCACAAATGGAAGATGAAGATTTTAGAGAAGAAGAAGAAGAAGAAGAATTAAGATTTTAGAGAAGAAGAAGAATTTGAGGGCTGTAGGCTTTAATAAACTTTATAAAGTACCGACTTTCCTAAATCAGTAAATCCTATATAAAAGTAGGACTTTCCTAAATTTTATAAAAGTACGACTTTCCTAAATTTTGAAAAAAAAATTTATAACCTATTTTAAATAATTAAAAAAAAAGCCAGACGTAAAAATAAAAGAAAAAAGTCAAAAAAAAAAAAACGGAAAGTTGAATGGGCCGGATGTGAGAAATAAATTTTAATATGAAATATATATATGCTCATCTAAAACCCTATAAAAATAATTTTTTTAAAGAGTAAAATCTAAAACCTTATAAAAGTAATTCTTTTTTAAAAACAAAATTTAAATTGAATATCTATAAATTTTATAAATTTTTAAAAAGTTATAATTGAGTTTTACCTTAAGTTTTTTAAGACATTTTAAAAGTTTATAAAAATTTTAATTAAATACTTTTTTATTTTAAAAATATTTTAAAAATTTTAATTAAATACATCTAAATTTTTTAAATATGTAAAAGTCTTATAATATCTTGATTAAATACACTCTTTTTAGAGAGAAAAAAAAAATATACTGGCAATCTAGCAAATATATATATAAAATATTAGGAAACCCCGAACCCGTTAGGAAACCTATTAGAAGATTTTATTATTCCTTGAGGGGAATTTCGTCCTAAAACACAAATGAAAATTAAATTAGGTTAACATTATTAGGTGTTCACAACTATAGTGTGCATGAAAAGTTGGTTATACGGAATAATAAAAATAATGGAGGATTATTGAGTGATGAGTATGTATGGAATTTGCATCCATGAGTTCAGTGATGGGATAAGCCTATTCATTTAATTCCATGCAACCATGTTTTTAACTAAAGTTCAGTGCTGACCGTTATTATAGGCAGAGCAGCCTTAAAGTCCAAGTTCAGTGCCGACCCTCATTATAGGCGGAGTAGATATTGCCTTAAAGTCCGTCTATGGTGAGGGCTCAAAAAATATTTATTATTATTTTTTAAATAAGTTTTTCAATTAACTATAAAATTATAGTTTTATGATGAAAAAAATTTATAGAAAAGAAAAAAAATTGAAAAAAAGATTTATCGATTTGCTCTATTAGAAAACAAATTTAAAAATACATAAATTATAATAGTATAATTATTGCATTTTATCAACAAAAAAAAATACTAATTATATAGAAATTATAATAATATAATTGTTGTTTTTTATTAATAAATAAATAAATATCAGATTTAATTTATAGTTATAAAGTTTTAGAATTTTTTTATTTAATATAAATTATTATTATAATTTTATATACTTTTGATAAATAGATATATATATATATATATATATATATATATATATATATATATATATATTTATAAGGCTTTTTGATGGAAGCTGACCAAAGAATCCTAAGACTTTAAAGGCGGCCTGCTAAAGTTGCATCGTTAAGTGATTAATTCCATGCAACCATATACCGCTGCTAGATAATTAGTTTGTAGTCAAAAAAGATAAATTAATACTCGGACCACAGTCACAGTCCGATTAGACGGTTTAATGTTATTTTGCTTTGAAAATTAAAGTGAAAATTACAATCTCGAAACCTGTAGAGTCATTGTTTATATCTTTAAAGTAATGTCTGCAGGAGTTCTAGGTTTTTAAGCCTTAATGATACCAAGACTAATCGCCACTAGTTGAACTGACAATCTTTAATCATCCAATTCTGTGTGTCGATGTATGTTTAATTTTTTGGCAATTTTTTTCCATTTTATTTTAGTAAAATCTGTGAGTTTGCAATACCAATTACTGGTGTCTAGTACCATAGGACTGTTTTGTAATCCTTTCTTATGTGACAACTTAATATGGAAGATCAAGCCCATTACGGTTTTCTTAGATGTAATTGGCTTGCACAATTTTCTTCGCTATAAACTTCCCTATGAAATCATAGCCATGAAAGTACAGAGCTTCGATGTCAGCTCTCTGACCAGTCTGAACCATTGATGCCAGCTCTTCCCTGTAATTCTCCTATAGAACAATATGCACTCGTTAAACATTAGTAACATTTTGATGTGATACATTATATGATTACTATAAAAAATTATGATTTCAAGTTCATAGAGGTGGTGGTGATAGTAGACCTGCAAGATATTAGAGGACATCAAACTTTTAGCGATTTGCAGGTCCTTTGGTTTCAATGGAACTAAAGATTCTGCAGGTATGAGCTGTACATCATCCCCTCGCAGTCCTAGCCACTTGACATTGCAAGCTAAAAGAATGCAGAAGTATTTCTAATTGGCAAGGTTCTTTCAAAGGAAAGACTCAAAAGAGAATATGAGTGTTTTTAGCCAAAAAAAAACAGAGAAAAACCAAGAAAGTTACCATATCTGTAGGCCTCCAAGCCCATCCCAATACTTCCGAATTTGAAGGTACATAGGATAGCAAGTCCAGCTGGATTCCTTGGGAAAAGAACTTATGGAAGTAAGGAGGTGACAAACTACCGTTTTAACTGTTGCAGCATAAAAGGAACACGGGCTTATTCATACCAGTCAACCAATGCCAGAATTGGCAATTCTGGAAAAGCCCTACTCATTCGGTGAAGAAGAAACCTACACTGAACTTCGCTTAGCTTGTAACAATATTTACTAAATAAGTTCGAGTTTTTAACTTACTATAGAGCATTGGACCCTTAATTTAAGAAATTTTTTTCCTTTCTATAAACTCTTTTCCTCTTGAGTTGTTAAAGCAATTGAACAGTAGCTCTGAGTGACGCGTTTAAAAATTTACCTTGTGGCAATATCCGGGTAGCCTTTGGCTGTGATGAGAATGCTTGGAATTTGGTTGAATATACAATCCTCTGACAACCTCTGGAATATAGCATGCTGAATATATCCAAGTACTCAGATGGTATTGTTGTAAAGGTTTAGGGTAGCAAAATATCACGAAGTATTCATTTAGTAACCAAAATTACCTTTTCCACTACAATTATATACCGTGCATCAGTCTTCAGGATCAACTTATCCAACAAATTCAAGTCACCAGAAATAGCATACCCTGAAGATCCACAGACAGAACAATCCACAACCTCTTCGTCTGGGTCCTAGGCGTTCCAAAGCAAACACATCCATTTTATGTCGTATTTTATTAAAAAAAGAAAAAAAGCAATCAACACCGATTATGCCCAATATAGTTTACTATATACCATCTGCACAAGCAATCTAAGTTATCAACTGCTCAGAAAACTTTCAAGAATACTTATACTAAACAGAAGTAAATTATGAACGGAAAACGTCAAAACTCATAGGTTAGCATGAAATAACTTACATTCAAGAGGATCAATCTATCCTGAAAGCAAGACAGTTACAGAGCAACACACAATAACTTGGCCTGATGGTAAAGCTAAGTGTGTATCCCACCGCCACCTGAGTTTCACCAGGTGTGTGGTACTTTGGATAGACCAAAGTACCTCATCAAAAAAAAAAAAACAGTTACAGAGCAGGACTTGAACAAGTCAAGTAGAGCAAGTAACATCTGCTAGTTATGCATCAACATAGATTCAAAGGAGGCAATGCAGGGACCGTCATACATATTCCACTTCTAGCAATCTTCATTGATAAAGAACTCTAACCAACTAAGTCCCTTTGGTAATGTAAAATGATCGAAGCTGCAAATCATTCTTAAGTAAAAAGTTTCCAACCCTAATTGCATCCAATTAAACCCATCTACAGCACATCACGCCCAATACAAAAAGCCAAATGAGAAAAAACTTGTCAACGTACCTCCAGCAATAGACGGCCAGCGATTAGTCCTCTGCTAGATGCCATGATTCCAAGACTGTAACGGCTGCACCGTAACAATGTCACAACATCTGGGACAACGAAACTCTGATATGATTAATTTCTCTTCTCATCTGGTCAATGGTAATATATAGAAAGGAAGACACAGAACAAAAAAATGTGACCTTGGATAGTCCTATTGACCTCCAATTGAGACAAGAAGTAATCCGGAGAATCACAGATCAACTTGTAGAAGAGCTCCCTCTGAGTGACTCGCTTTTCTTGAGCTAAAATTTTGTAGCACATCTCCATCACCTTCCACACTGTTATATATGAAAAACAATGAAAAAATTACTCTCTCCTTGACATAGAAAGTATTTGTGATTGCGAAGAGGATCAATAAAAAAAACAACCTCTAATAAAGGCTTTAGCGGCATTGGCTCGCATCAGAGACCTTGTGCAGAGGGATCCAGACAGGTAAATCCATGGAACTCTCGTTAACATTCCCTGACTCACTCGGCCGTTACTCCAATTTCTAGCAATCTATGCATTCACATCGACTCGCATACTCAAATTAGAAAACAGTTGTTCTCTTTGGTAGGCAAGAAAATTCAGAAGTGAAAGTGAAGTATATGATATCTGTTTAGTACGATTAAGATTTGAGTGATGGAGAGAGTTACAGAGAGTACCAGAGGGAGGTCCGAGACTGCAGGGGCTGGAGAGGTCAAGATCCTGATGAAATTGAGAACCGCCACTTCGATTCTCGCTAGTACCTGCGTGGTGATGATGATGACGATAAGAATAACGGTGACGATGAGGAGGAGGAGGAGTAAGGTTGCGTACCTCGAAAGGAGGAAGGATATCGGCGTAGCAGAGTTGTTGATCGGAGAAGAAACTCAGGGAGGCATTTCGCAGATCTTCCATTTTTGTGTTTCGCGCGCAAACCACTGCGGATTTGAATGGGCTTTGGATTCAAATGAGCTTTGGTGAGGCTATAGGCCACGTGATCGGACTGAACGACGTCGGTTCGGATTGCATAGCCATCTTTGATTTCCTATTGGACTTATGCCTCATAGACTAAAACGGGCCGATCCAACACAAAAATAGGGCCGGACCAACACAATTATATATATATATATATATATATATATATATATATATTTTTTTTTTAGTGGTGTAACTAACGCCAAATTAATTAAACAATTACCAAAAAAAGAAAAAAAAAACCCAAATTAATTAAACTATTAATTATCAATCTTATCACTTAAAAAATATAAATCTTATTTTTATTTATATTAATTATAAATCTTTAATATTTTCCTCCATTGCGTTGACTATTGAGTTGAGATCTTTCATTATTTGTTTTAGTTCTTAATCAATATTTAAAATTAAATATTACGTTTTACCTTTTAATTACTTCATCTTCTCTAGTTCTCTTATCCTTGGAAATATCCTAGCCAGTATATAGATTCCTCGTCCCAATTTTGTTTTACTATCTTTTAATTTAAAAATATATATCTAATTTATATAAATAAATAACTATTGTAACTTGTAAGAGATGACAAAATATAAATAAATAAATAAAGTTAACATAAACCACATCCCTTACGTAGCCTCCCCCAAACTAATACAAAAGGATGACATAGCATGTGCTTTAACCATCTTGCTTCCAAAGTTTTCAATTATACATGCAACATTTTACGATAATTAATTATATTATTGCCCTCTGCTTTTTGGCAATTTCTTTACGTTGGATATTGTTCGTAGTCAAGGCATTTGTCTTGGATTTTCTATTTAAGCTCAGACACGCTTCATAAATATATATAAAATCTAATTAAGTTGCCACGCATACTATTAGTATATAGCTTAGTCTCTCTCTCTATATATGAATGCTATATATAGAGGGATATCCTTACCTATTCGAGGTAAGTAGTAGGTAGCAGCAAGCTGGCGTAGACGACTACTGGCCTCCATAACTCGGTTTGCTCAGTCTTTGCGAATCCGCGTAATATATATATATATATATATATGCAGTCCCCCAAGTCCAAAACTCGGAGCTTTCAAGTTTTCCAAACACCCTCTCTAGTGGTCTACACTATGTGCTTAGTTGGTAGAAAGATATACAAAACAAAAAACCAAGATTTTTTTTTTTGTAAATATGACATATATATTGTGGTGGGCACTGAGCAATGGGCATGATCGGCGTATGCTGTCCAAAAAGTCATCAGCTTCTTAGATGTATACGTATTTGATATTTCCTGCATATCACGTAATATTCATGCTTTTCATTATTCTTCGTTCTGACATCACTCTCACCCAATTTTGGAAGCCCTCTTGCGTCTGTGTCTTGCTACTCATGCCTTAAAAGGTTGGGTTTTGAAGAAGCCTATACATATATAGCCGTGTAGGAATGTAACATTTTGCAAGTTGCCAATTGCCGGTGACTGACTTTTTCTTCCATTATTGACCATGGAACTTTCTTCCTGTTCACCACTCTCTCCGTTAAACCTAGAAATATATTGAAAAGCTAGTTACTTGTATAATATATTAATATCACCACCTAGGAGTATAGGGACGATATATAATTTTTTTTTTCCATATATAGAAACATAGGTAGATATAGCCACCTATAATATATATCCTATAACGTCCCTATTGCTGGCGGGATCGAAGAAATTGAGAGGGAGTGAGGGACCAAGATAATCTTTATCCGAATCAAAGGCATGGCATCCGTGACACAAAATGGTCACTACTATAAGTTCTTGACAGCTAATTATGTGACACAAAATTTCTTAATCTTTATTACACGTGAATGTGATATATTATTCTTTTATACCCACAAACAATAAAGAATCTTTAAATTTCATGGTATTTTTCCCCCCAGTAATTTTCCATTATCTATCTCTTAGTTATTAGCCGTCCAATTAGAGTAAAAAACTTCCAATGGGGAAACCCACAAAAACATGTAGAAAGAAATAATGCTGCCCTTGTCATGCTTAGTTGCTTTAAATCAAACCAGAGCGAAGAAAATATCTATTTAATTATTAAGATCTTTGAAAAATGGTTCCTTGGCAAAAATATTTGACCAGAGGGACAGAGATATGACGTACCATTTTTATCAAACTCAAGCGGCCGACATACGGAAGAAAAAAAAGTGAGCTCGCGGGGGATTCAATCCAAGTAATTCCAAATTACTGGTCCCTTTTGAAATATGAATGCACGAGCACCACGAATCCTACTCGCTCTCCTCTCCTAAATGCTACTCGCGCATCTGCCAATATCTTAATTGGAATAGTCGCCGTTTGGTCAAAAAAGCTAGAGGATAAACAACTGTCAACTCATTCAAGCGAGTACCATCTCTCTGCGTGTGTGCTTTTCCCGACTTGTTTTTATATATACCCTCTGACTTTTTATCAAGGTCAACTAAATAAAATTTGCAAATGGGCTTGCAAGAGGCATGAAGAGAGAGTTCAAACTTATCTAATGGCATTCAACAATACTAATCTCCTCCAATATATTTATATATATATATAAACTAGCCCCTTTGAATTTCTCACATTATCTCTCTATAAACAAATCCAAAGTCAGCCCTCTCTCTCTCCCTCTGTGATCGATATTGCATTAATGGAGGCCGATTGGGGTTTGGAAGCAGTAGTAAGAGGATGCAGTACTACCAGTGGTGTGTTCATGGACATTCAAGAAGATGAAGATGACATTTTTAATCCTTTTCCTCATGATGATATCTTTGAAACCTCAACAGCTTTAGATAAACTTGAGGAGCTTTATAAGCCCTTTTTCCCTGAAAACTTGCACCCTCTAGTTTCGTCCCCCACCATTCTTTCCTCCTCCGTATCTGTTCCAAAACAATTCGTAGCACCAGAGAAGAAGCCAAAGGATTTGAAAGACTCGGCTCTTAGATACAAGAAGAGGTTGGTCGAACTTTTATATATGTGATCAATTAATGTTTTATATAGTAAGAGCTAGTGTTTTCAAAAAAAAAAATTTAATAATATTTGGTTGATTTTGTTCAGGAAAAATCAGCAGAAGAGGGAGGTGAAGGAGGTGAAAGAAGATGAACTAAGCTCGGATAAGTGGGCATGGCGTAAATATGGGCAAAAACCAATAAAGGGATCGCCATACCCGAGGAGTTATTACAGGTGCAGCAGCTCGAAAGGATGTTCAGCTAGAAAACAGGTCGAACGGAGCTGTTCTAATCCTGAAATTTTCATCATAACCTACACAGCAGAACATAGTCATGCTTATCCCGCGCGCCGAAACTGCCTCGCCGGAAGCACCAGAAACAAGTTCCCAATAGCATCCAAAAATAAAGCCAAGTCTTCTTCGGATTCAACATCAACCAAAGATGAGTTTGTGGAAGCCGTGAGCGTTAAAAAGGAGGAACAAGTACTGTTGGGAGACGTTGAGAGTAATGAAATCGACAAGTCGGAATTGATGTTAAGCCATGAATTAGTTCCAAGCTCGGAGAGTTTGGTTAGGGGGCTAGAGGATGAACAGAACTCTGAACCTAATTTAGGCATGGATTATGACTTTCTGGATCAGCAATATTATTCTTCGGATGGTTTCCTTGATGCTTGGTTCTTTGGTCAACCAACAACTTTCACCGCGTTAGATGATCATTCACCGAAATGTCTCGGCCAAGACGAGAAATGGGATTATCAAACTTTAGATCGGTTTCTAAATGAAGCGGATCTTCAATAGTTTCTAAATTTTGTATGATCTTTCTTTATTAATTTCTTTTGCTCTTGTTTTGTAGTTGTAAATTAGATTAACTTCACAGAAAATAATTTTCAGGATGGGAATTAAGGTGCTTGCATGTTGCTTGGTGTAAGTAAAGATTGATGTTAACAAATGTTGGAAAAGTGGTACAAATTAAGTATTTCGAGTAGATGAATAAATTAAGAGCATGAGGTATAAAGTTTTTCATTGGTTTTCCATTTGTTAATTATTAGATGAGTTGTAACGTGTAAGTAATCTTATGATTTGTGATTATTTTTCTATTAGTTTTAAGATAACATCATCTCACTTATTTTCAATAATTGGTAGAATTATTATATTTTATATATCAACTTGGATTTTTGGAATCTCTGATGTGCAGGTGGGACTGCAGTACTGCAGCTTGTCCACCCATATAAACTACTGTAAGAGAAAACGACTGCCATTTATATAATATTTATTTTTAGTAGGATCCTTAATTTGACTACTAGTACCCTTAAACATTAAACAAAAAAATACTAGGCCGTGCTGAACCTAGTTTTCTAATGGATCTGCATGAAATTTTTTTAAAAGTCTCATTTAGAATAAGAATAATGATCGAACTGAACTAGATGGCTAAGCTAGATTCGTCTAAGGGGATTGAAACATTAAATATAAGAGCTAAAAAGTACATCTAGGGTTTACTTTGCCCATGTGCTTCACATATTGATGTTGAAGCGGTGATTGATATGTTAATCCAAGGCTGATAGATAGGTATTTTAATGGCGAAACTGAGACGGGCAAAGATTTATATGCTTTGAGAATAAAAAAGAAACTTAAGATTAGGGTTTCATGTACGTGTTTCAGACTATTACTAAAAAGATATCGGCTTGAGCCCGTTCATACATATTCTCATCGTTACAAATTTAGAATAGTTGTACATCAGTTGATTATTGATGATATATAGGTCATAGTTGGACCTTCATTATTAGTTAATTAAGACTGTTTAATCAATCTGCCAAATTTGCGGTGTACGTGGTGTTAATGGTATTGATAGGCAGCATCTGCGAAGGCATGGCTTCATTGATATCGGTAATTAAAACAGCAGCCAATGAGCCCACGAAAGCTGCATTCATATAGGTCGTAGGTTCAGAGTGGGAATAGTCTGATCTGACGTCACTGAACTGGTCACTAGAATTGGGACCCCCGACTAGAGACCCAACATGAAAATTTGGATTTGGTTTGGCCGAATAGTAATAGTTTGAATAGCCATCGTTGCAGCCCACCTTTGATGGGTGAACTTTGATTGAAGGAATGGATGAACCTCTATGGTGCAACTGCATTGGATATCTCCCACCATAACCAACCATGTATGATAATTTCATGGGATTGTTTCCTAGTATGTAGTCCACCTGCAAAATTAAATATATTAACAAAAAAAAAAAAGTATTCTGCGGTACTGACAATGTGCAGTCCACCTGCAGATGCATGAGTTAGAACCTGTGATTTTGCGAAGGCCATAATTTGAGAGGCAGTGAAATGAGCTGAGCCACATTGGAGTCCACCAACGTGAGCTTCATTTAAGGTCTTCGAGTAGATAAATAGCACCATGGCAGAGTTTGTGACATACTGAAAATTACTACTATCTCTAAAATACAGAAGCCCACCTGCTCGTAAATTAATTAACACCCTCCACGTCAGTCTAGCTATATCTATATATATATGTGTAAATTTATATTAGGGAAAGAGTAGGAATATTCATTCATTTACGGACTCAATTATATATATATATATATATATTAGATATATCATGATATAGATATGCTTACCCGGGGTTGTTTTAATCTGTGCAGTGCTACTTCCTGGCATCACCATGCATATAAAAGATTCCACATCACTTTTGTACTTGTTCAAATCCTTCTTTCCTCCATAGAATTCCTGGGACACACAGAATCAAATTAATTAGATCAATAAAATTAGAAGTTGATATAAAGTTTCATTATGAAATGTGTAACGTACGTACAACCTTGGCAAGTATTGTCTGAGCTCCAACAAATTTGTTATCCCAGCTGAACTCGGACGCTGGCTGACTCCACCCTTGGTTGGTTAAGACATAACTTAAGTAGTTGTTATCGCCACTAGCCTTATACAGCCATGTCGCAGCCCATAACAGCTCGTCCTTAGTTGCATAGAGAGATCCCATATATTAATTAAGCTCATAACTCAATTAGGTACGTACTCGTTAATTAAAATGCATGTCTATAGCTACGTTATATATATATAGCTTCACAATTATTATAAGTAATAGTTTTTACCTGATAACCAGAGTAGGAGCAGTAGAATGGGCAAGACCCTTTGTAAGATCCTCTATGCTTGTCTGCTAACTCAAACAGCTGGAAATAAAAATTAATTTTCTTAGCTAGGGTTAGGTAGATATTAAAAATGTACGTAATTTGAAAATTGACCGAAAAGTTAACTTGAAGAATTGTACGTACGGAGTGTGAGTGGCTTAATAGCGTTGCGGAGTAGTTAGAATCAACCCTTTTAAATACAATAGAAGCAGCAGAAAGAGCAGCGGCAGCGTCGGCGGCAGCCTCAGTTCCTGGAGAATCAGAAGTTATCTTGTAGAGTGTTCGTGGGGTATCCATGTCTTCTGGACGCTCCCAACATTGGTGGTCTGCATTTCCATCTCCCACCTATACAAAACCCATTTGCATGTACTAGTTAACTTTTAATAATAATAATAATAATAATTTCAGATTAAATTATTAATTAAGAAACCTACAGGTGCCTAAATGAAAATTTAAAGGAGATGAAAAATGACCTGGGTAAAGAGAGTGGTGCGTGAAGAGTGTGATGCTAGTAAGAAGTCAGTGCCCCAGCGGATTGCATCAATGAGGTAGCCCAACTGGTTGGCAGAAGAAATTTGATGTGGGTAGTCAACAGCAGCCCAGCTCAACAAGCTCACAGTAAAAGCCATGGGCCACCCAAACTTGACGTTGTCACCTGCATCGTAGTATCCTCCCACCAAATTCACCTGCAATATATATATATATAATTCACACCGCCTAATTAGTGTTATATATAATCAATTTTCAAGAGTATTATTATTACTATTATTTACTTAATTATCTAGGAACATGCATTTTCAGGCTTGCCATCTGAGAGCGCTGAGTCTCCCCTCCACTTGACTCGCTGGCTGGGCGGTAACTTTCCGGAGCGTTGTCCTTCAAAGAACAAAATGGCTTTGCCAATTGCATCTTCGTAGTCATAATTATTAGATGAGAAGGACAACAATTTTTCCTCCTTTTCCAAGGCTATCGCTTTAACACTAACCATGGCAAACACATGACACCACAACACTGAAATGCTCCACACAAGTCCGTAGTTTGCCATATTAATATGCATGTATATACGTGGTTTCTATTGAACATATATAGCTGTTGGAATTTATATTTATAGACCTAGTATATATTACAAAGAAAACTTCCTCATCATAGTTGTGTGCTTACCAAAATGGTCAAGTATAACTTCTTCTTCCTTTTTCTTTTTTTAAACTATTATTATTAATTTCCTTTCTTTACTAAATTTCAAGACCATGCATGCATCATGATAAGGGCACGACACAAAGGAATGGAGATCGCGTGAAGGGTATAATTTGTTAAGGAACATCAGCAGTTGATGAGTCACTAAGATTACGAATATGATGGAAATTGATATATATATATATATATATATATATATATATATACGCTTGTACCCACTTCTCGCGTCATTAGCTTCCCTCATCATTGGTAAATAGCATAAGCCTTTAACCAACTTAATTTCATGAAAAGAATTAATATGAATGTGATATAAATTTTGTTTTGCATTACTATTATTACTAGTGCATGCAATTTCCATTCTTTGAATATATAGGAATATTTCAACCCCCCAAGAAATAAATTTATTACTTTAGTTTTGAAAGACACAAACGTATAAATATATACAGTAAGTTTGAAAATGATAAGATTGCGTTTGAAATCCCCTTTTATTATTTTTTTATTTACCATCAAAAACAAAAGAAGATGATGAAATTAATAATCTTGGGTAACAATGAAATTCTGAAATATACAGACACTAATTAAGCAAAGTTCATAGAATGCAACAATGCGACATTAATTAGTTTCCACATGGAATTAATATTCACAAAATTAAACATAAGGCGGGGATTGGCGATTTGGCTATACCCCCATATCGTTGAAAGTGATATATATCTCAACTACTTAGAAGACCAACTGCATTACTTCTGAATATTATCAAGAGGAACGTCTAGATTGGGCGCAGATTGGAATGTTGCTTCGTGTTCTCTGTTTCTCGTTTCTTGTTGACAGGCTATTATCTTGTCGTAAAGTACACTGTATTTATTTATTTGTAATAAAAATAAATAAAAATTTGATTCATAAACTATTATCTTTCTTCTCCCTTGAGTAGTTGGTTATTTTGGAATTTGACGGTCGTCGAATACGTTGGTTGTAATTAGTTATATGTATGAATTAATAGTAGAGTTTCATATATATTGTATAATTTTATTATTAATTCAGTACTGGCAGAATATATATAGCGCAGCAATCAAGGATTGACGAGGGTAATTAAACGACTTTTAACTACAATTAAGCCAAGTAGATGATATATTCAAAACTACCACAACAACAAGATTTCATGTATATAGGATGTGTTTATAACCCAAGATACATGATTACCCTTAACAATAAAAAACCTTGTACTACTTGAAAGCCAATTTAGGAGCCAATTATATAATGATGCGTGCTGGAGAGAAAGTTATTATATCATTAAGCCCTTGTTGGGTATGGCATCCACGCTTTGCTAAAGCAGTTCATCAACATGGTTAATTAGGTGAAAACTGAAAAGTTGTTGGCCGCATCATTGGTTTAAGCTAGGCTATATAGCTACAGAGCCCTAGGAAACTTGCACAGGATAATAAATATATATATATATATATATATATATTATATATGTCTTTCTATATGCATAGTCTCCATCTGATCACCTTCCAATACGCCAATTTGGAGCTCTTTATAATTAGCCAAGATTAATGTGTTAATATTGTGTACTACGTATGTATCCACATCTATTGCCCATGCCTGTCATGCCAAACAATATCACACAAGAATATTCTAGTGAATTTGTTGCTAATTCAGAACTAGACTGGATTAGTCTCCTCTATGGCTCCACCAAATACGATGACGGAAACCTGGCCTCATCATCACCAAGTCAGGCTCAAATTGAAAGTGAATTAGCAGAAGCTAATCCAGGCAAAAGCAAAGCAAAATTAGTTGCTAGAACCAATAAGAAGGCCAATATTCCACCAAGGATCGAATTTCATACCAAGAGTGCTACTGATATTCTCGACGATGGGTATCGTTGGCGCAAATACGGTCACAAATCTGTGAAGAACAACATCCATCCTAGGTACGTACCTATATACTACCTCTCTGAATTGATATTTAGTTCAAGAAGTTAACCTTTTATCAAGAATTAATCCCAATTTCAGTAAAATCAATTTAATTTCTATATATATATATATATATCCCCAAAAGAGAGTTTTCATTGCAATTGCACTTCCAAATAGCACCATTAATTTGTGTATGAGCTTTGCACAACTCTTTAACTTTTATTAGTATGACAACAAAATTCAAAAGGAGCTACTACCGCTGCTGCCATCATACATGCAACGTGAAGAAGCAGATCCAACGGCTCTCAAAAGACTCCAGCATTGTAGTGACAACGTATGAGGGCATTCACAACCATCCTTGTGAGAAGTTGATGGAGAGCTTAATCCCATTTCTCAAGCAATTGCAATTCCTATCTTCATTCCAGAATATTATTCAACCACTCCATCCATGCTAAAGATGAGCAACAGTTTTAACATATACATATACACTTGAGTATTACTTAAACATTAGTGTATAAAATTCATGGAGATATATATATATATATATATAGTTCTGTATGTACATAGCATAACTTCTTGAAATCTGATGTCTCACTTTAATTACATTCGTTGAAGAAAATTAATGCTTAAAGGTAAAAAAAAACGTTCTAATTTGATTTTAAACCGTAGATTCAATATATATTTCTATGACTGAGATACGCATATAAGTCAACATTAAAAAAATTTTTTAAAAAAAAAAAAAAAACACCATGAATTAAAATAATGTCCAAGGCCTTTTACCGCCCAATTCTTTTCCAAGCTAACCATCTTCCTTATCCTCTCTACATGGGTGAGACTGATGGTTCTCTGTTTTTGCGTGCTAAGAACTGATATATATATATATATATATATATATATATATATTTATATAAAAATGAGAACTTCTTCTATACAGATAAACATTATAACAAAAGTGTTTAATTTGCATGCTTATAAGTACACCCTAGTCATCGGCCCATGAACCAAGCATAAATCTCTAGAGTATTTTGAAAAAAACCAAAATTGGTGAACCGGGCTCTATGATTAAGTCCTATGCAAGTATACATTGGAAAGATCCTGTCTAGTCTGCCTACGAGAACATCTTTGGAAGAATGACCTCCGGCAACGAGCAGTGATGAAAGTCTTTCAACATGAAATTTGACTTTATTCCACTACAATCTGCGTGATAGGATTGCTTAGTGCTTACAACTGAAAAGTGCCCAACTGATGGCCATGCCTTGTAAGAAGTACCTTCCTTTCACCAACCCATTCTAGCTGATAGGTGAGGTCAAGATTATGAACCAAAAGTTTCAGACTGTCCGCGTGACTTGTGCCTCTTGCATTCTCCTACAGAGATAAATAATAAAAGCTGTTGTGCTTGAAAAAAAAAAAATAATATCTATAGCATTCCGTATGTACTAAAGTGAACAGAAACAAAAGGGATGCACCTAATTGAAAATTAAACACGTTCTCATTTGTTAAAGTTGGATTTTTTTTAGATGACAATAGTGTTCTTACCTTGTCATTCGAATAAAATGCATGTTAGTAAAGAGTAAAACATGACAGAACAGCAGTATAGTTCATTCATTCATTCCATATTACTACCACAAAACAAAAGGAAGAATTACCAGAAAATTGGCTTGTCTATCATGTCCCATTATGCTTGCCATTATGCTTGACCTAGAAGAATTAGGAGAGAATCCTTCCCACGGTGGAACAAAGATTAATTTGGTACACTGAACAGGTGCTAAATTTCTACTCAGTTTCTCCCACCAGACAGATCCTAATGACCACCATCTGATCGTTAGACCATGCTCAGAAAAAGCCACCAGCCCCTACATTTAAAAGAAACCTTGCCATGTTATGAAGAAATACAATTATAAATATTAGAATATCACCCCTTGTAATTGATATTAGCATACACTGAAGTTAACTGTAGAAGAGACCGAAGTCTACATTCTCAAATATAAAGCTAGACTTCTAAAATGATGGATATGTATGAATAGAGAGAATTAACCAAAAGCAAGCAAGAGAGAGAGGGTCCGCAGAGAATCTAAATGGGACAGTAACACAGGATGAAAGTGGCTAATAACCAAAGCTGTATGTGAGAGGCAGCATGCAATCGAAAACAATATAAGCCATCATAAGATTCTTGTAATATGATGTGAGCTAGTAATGTCTCTAGGTGTCATTAGCTAGAGGTTGGGAGAGGTCTTGAGAGGTAGAAACCATCTGATATGTGGCCTGGCCTTCAGACAATTCAAACAAGCATCTGACTCAAAGATAGAACTAGTTAACTCAGACTACAGAACCAGAACTTTCTACTGCACCTTATATATGGTTTATATTATTACTAATAAGATTACCATCAGATGAGTGGTATTTCTGGCAAACTTGCAATGAGATCTTGTCCCGACCCATTTCTCCTCCCATGGTGTTATGCTGAAAATCCAGTCTGACTAACTTAATGCAGGTTAGAAATCTCTCAACCCACCAAACCACTCTCCTTTTGAAATGTTAACTTGCTAAGGGATCTTGTCCCCATTTTGTCTCTCATGATGGCATAGTGATAAATCCCAGTTGACTGACTTAGCACAGGTTAGAAATCTCTCAACCCCCCAAACCACCCTCCTTTTGAAATGTTAATTGTTTTAGCAACATAAAACAAGCAAAGTAGAAAAAGAAGCCGTACCTCTCCATCTGGGGAAAATGTCAAAGCTGAAATGGCAGTGGCTACTGTTGTTTCTGATTCTGCTGCAAGCAAAGTTGGAAGTCCAGGAGGTCCACTAGCATCCAGAACTTTTATCTTACTCCCACTGAATTCAAAAACAATACACAAAATGGACTCAGTTCCCCAATATTAATATAAAGAGTAAGAAATGCAAAAAACCAAATATAGAGAAGTACCAGCTCCAACAGAACAAAAAAGTGTCTTCAATTGTGTAGCCTTTAGCTTACATGTAAATTACATCAACATTTACTTTGTTTTGTAAGTTTTACAGATATAGCTCTCTACTATTAGAAATTATAGACCTTTCATTAAATTTCATATTGTTCGCTCCATCCTCCTCATATTGAAAACTTCTAAATTCATATACGTAAGTTAATGTACAGAAAAGATGAATGAATTATAATATAAACAAAATTTGACCATGGGTTCTTGCAATTTCTAAAATTCAAGTGGTGTCTGTCAAGTTCAAACTAGAGGTGTTTCCACAACACTTGCAAAACATTTAGCAGGTTAATATAATTCACCAATTCCAATTCCAAAATAAAACATGAAAGTAAAACCCCTTGGTGCATTATGTTTAATACCTCTGCATGTCATACACCTGAATGCTAGCATTCTTTATTTCTCCGATCACATCCCCAACAGCCAATCTGGTCCATGAGTCATTCAGGGCTACCATTGGATAAGCATGTACAACTTCTTTTAATACAGTCATTGAACTTTGGAAGCAAGTTTTGCGCATGGTTGAGTTGCTAGGATCCATTGTCAGTAAAATGAAGTTAACAACCTGCAAATCTGTCCAACTGTCATACAAAAATTTCACATTGAGATGTTCAACCAAAATAATTCGTGAAAAGAATAGGTGATTAGAAGAAAAATCTATAGTAAAATAACTCAGCAGCACAAGAAACTGTTAAAATGAGGGAAACTGAAGAGCCACCTTAATGCAGATCCCTTCATCCCCACTATCTATTCTTTCCAACTATATTTGCAAGTGCAGAAAACAGAAATGAAGTTCCTAAAGAAGGCTTGTCTAGGATCAAGAGTAAGAAGCAAGACTCGCTTCAGTACTTTTAAAATGTGAGACCAAGGTTCAACTTACCAATTATGTAAAGCTAGCTCTGTAACAATTGTTACCCAAAAGAAGGATGATATGAACTTGGTCCTTCAGAGCCACATCAATTGCTTTAATAGATTAAATGACATCTATAACTAACACAACCTATATTTATGCCAAGAAACTCACAAGGATCACGTCTAACAATACAGGTGGAGCATGACACTCTATGACTGATAACCTAGGTTGAATTATTTCCCTTATGATGCTCAATGTGAAAAGTTTATTATTATGATTCACTTAAGATTTCATCTGTTGAGCAACTTCTCCTCAAACAAACATTTCCATCAGTTGCACAATTAAATCTGATAGTACAAACCTTATCAAGGTGCTGAGCTAAGGTTCTGGGAGAACCACGCACAACCCTGATGAGAGTCATGAGGGATACCAGATGAACTGGTGAATCAGATGCAGTAGACCAGATTTGGCTGTCAATAACTGTTAAAAACCCTGGTATATCAGCGATAGCTAAACTTGGAAGAAGAACCCCAACCAAAGTCTCCCGAATGGCAACTGGTACAGCTGAATTCTGTGCAGCTAAGCTGGTAGATGAACCACTTACACACTCTATCTGGAAGAATATATCCCCTATCAAACGAGGTATTTCAGAAGCAATGCATGGTTTCCACGTACTCTCCATACCTTCAGCAAGGAGCTCAGCTGCAGTGGAACTATATTTCTCATTCATGGCCATAACCAACTTCATTAATGGATGAACAACCAACATGGAAAGACGTGGCTTTACAAGGCTAGGGTACCAAATAGCCAATGCTGCTGCGACAATAATATGAGATGTCATAGCGTCTTGGCTTGTTCCCCCAATGCAAGAAATCCAATCTTGCAATTCATATGATTCTAGCCAGGAAAGTATGTTAGATTCCTCAACCTGAGATATCCCTTCTGTTTCTGTCAACTGATCAAAAGATGACATGTTAGCAGATGTTTCTTCTATATCTAAATTTCCATGTTCATTTTCTCCGAGTCTTCTTGGAGAATTCATATTTGCACGATCAGTTGCTTTTTGGCTACATAAGGGAAGTGGAATTGCCCGTGAAGCAGCACAGTGGAATAAAGAGCGCAGCCATACGTACATGTTCACTTCCATCTTGCCAAAAACTCACCAATAGCTGTAGAAGCAGAGAAGAGTATATAAGATAAACTAAAATATTATAAATCAACATACTGTACAAGTTCAAACTTTAAGCTAATTGTAGTCATATTGTTAGAGAGTTGCTGAACATTGAAACACAAACGCTATTGGAGTAGAATTTTGGCTAAAGATTAACAAATGTAGCCCATCAAACCATCTTTCTAAGCTTCTACACACATGTTCATAAACCATGCCTTAAAGCATATTCTTGTAGTATAGTGAACAGAAATTCTTTACTTTTTTGTGTGCCTTTATCACTGAATATAGGTTTTCTTTTAATAATACAGGAGGAGTACATACAAATCTTGGAATAAACAGATATATAGGGCTGAAGAATGGTTCCAAGATGCTAAATGTTTTTCTCCAACACCTTGTCAACAATTAACAAGTTTCATAATTAAATTGAAGGCTTCAATAATAAGTTCATGGTTTCAGTAATTACACACATACACACAATATACATACCTCCATTAACAATACTATTACTTCAAAAGCAGTATTCCTTTACTGCAAAGAACTAAATTATCGTTTTAACAACAAAGAAAAGTCCCATAGGGACAGCCCAGATGGAAGATGCCTCTGGTGTTAACACTCAGATCCTGGGTTCCAGGCCTGAGATGTAAACTCACCTTCCCCCAAATAAGTAGTATGGATAATTCAGAACTAGTAACTTTTTTTCTTGGGTAGATGGGTTAACTAAGTCAAGTTCAGAACTCTAAATAACAAAAATATAAGCACAAGAAGAAACCTGGAGCAAAGGTGGCTTCATATCTGGAAATTTTTCGGCAAAATTCCTAGTATAGAACGCTGCTAAAGCACTGCAAAACAAATAAGTCAAGTTACATATACATCTATGCAGATAAAACTTGTCTTTATTACTGAGTAAGAAACATTATATAGGCAAAGCTCAATTCACATGCATAAAACCCCAGTAATTACCTGCTAGCAGATGAACTGGAATGCGACAAGCTAATCATGCGTTGGGCTAGAGATACCATCGTCAATGACCTCAAAGCACAAAACTCTGATGTTTTCCAAAGCTGAAATGTTGTTTTCAATGTCTCAGGAAAATGACTGGAGCTAAACACTTAAAACATATAGACATTCAGTACAGATCATCAAAATACCTCAAGAACAGAACTCAATTCAGGAAATGTTAATGTCAAAGATCCTTTGTCGCCTTGTAAACCAGAACCTACAAAGAAGTTCTCAGGTTTCTTTAACTTCATGTCAGTTAGAAGCAAGTAATCAAGCTCAGAATCCACATTCCACAAGTGTAAGAATGACAAGCTAAATCGAAGCAAGCATTCTTCAAGTGAGCTAATCCAATCAAGATCTTTGCTAGCATCAGTTGAGGTTCCATGCACATCACCATTAACTGCAGTTTTGTGGTGGGGACTTGACATCCCAGTTCCCTGTTCCTTAACCTTGTTATTCACTTGCTTATCACTACCAGTTGTCATCACATCATGCTTCTGGTAAGGAAACATTAATGACGCAAGGTCAAAATTAAGAGTGGCAATTCCAGGAAAAGGACAAAAGCATTTGATGGGATATTTTTTCCTCTGAAGTATCAATGGGGTGGTTGGAAACTTTTTCCCAGAATGCCCTTTTCTCACATGAGCTTGGGAAGTAATTGGATGAACTCTAGTACCAGGAACCATATTTGAAGAAGCAGCCAATATCTCCAAACTACTCAAATGAGAGTGAGAAGAGCTCCCATCTTCAATTGTTGGAAGAAGTAATGATGAAAGTGAGGTGTTTTCATTCAATACTGTGCCAGAAATTGAATTCATGCTGATGCCTTTACAAAAATTATCAAACATTGAATGAGATGCTGTTCCACGAAGAACCCGCTCTCGAGCACCAGTCTTTATATCCCAAAGATATAAAACATCAGTTGCATCCATCATTCCTGAATGATCTCGACACAGACAGGCAATATACCCTCTTACGCCATCCCAAACAACTTTTGCAGGATAGTTGGGATGTCCAGGAAACATTCTTTCCACTCGTAAAGTCTCAAGAGACACAACGGCAACACAAGAGTCCTCCCCGACTGAGAGAAAGCAATCACTCCAAGGTCGTTCGGTACGAGGTGGGGGGAGAACGATTTGGCGCACTGGGGCTACATGCTGGTGCAATACTGTGATGATATTTCCAGTGTCAAGATCCCATATACGAATTGTGCAATCCATGCTTCCAGACACCAAAACCTGATTAAAACTCCATCCTTTGGCAGTGCCAACCATGCGATGTGCTGCCAAACATAATACAGCACCAGTGTGCCCTGAAAAGTGTTGTATAGAAGCATGTGAATTTACCTCGTGATGTGGACTTCCTTCATGAGAAGCTAGGCCCTCAAGCATATCAAATCGGAAAAGCTCTATTTCTCCATTAAAGAACCCATATACAACAGCATAAGGAGCAAAGAAAGTCTCGGCAATAACCATGGATGATGACACAATCCATCCCTTGTTAACAAAATCACAAGGGTCATTCTCTGGATGCACAATATTTACACTTTTTGAACTTGGAATAGAGGAATTCCAAGAAGATAGCTCAGTCAACCCTCCACGGGGGTCCTCAGTTTCATGATCCAAAGCAGAACGCCTATTCCATTCAACAAAATAATTGCCCACTCCATGTATTCTAAACTTTGGGCGCAACTTCCCAAAGTCATCGTGTTGCTGACAAGGTGTCCACACGGTGATAAGAGGTTTCCACAGTAAGGGTTCTTCACCATTAAAGCAAAATGATTCAATGCGAAGAATATAACGATTCCATTGAGTGAAAAAAGTTGATAGTCGTATCAAGGGGATGAGAAGTAGCAGGGATCTCACAAAGAAGCTCACACGTAAACACATCTTTTAAGTATGAAATCAGGTACACAATTGAAAGACCTTTACTATTCCAAACAAAAAACTTCTTCTCATATATTTCATGGGGTTCTTTAGTATTCAACTTATCCTTAGAATGTCCACTTTCAAGAAACAACCCCCCTGCAACATGTGAATGATTAGAATCACCTTCGTGAAAAAAACTTTCCACAAAAGAAACCTCTCCAATTGTAGTACCACCATCCAATAACTTAAATATGCAATGACTTTTTAATAAGAAAGCAATAACATTCCCACAGATTGCAATTGACACAACCTGTTCTCCTTCACTTATAGTATCTGCCCAAACAGCCATTTCCAACTGAGAAGAACTTTTATGCAAATCAGTTCCACCCTCCCTACATTTTTGGGGGTTCTTTGCTATTGATATCAATTGTAGTCTACCAAACGAATCAGCCAAAACCATGCAATGCTTCTTGTTGTCATTGATTGATGAAACTATATCCATAAATTTCATCGACCCGATTGATAGAGTCCCATGAAAAACAGTTTGGACAATTGTAAGAGTGTAAGTGTCAACAATAACCACAGTGCCTTTGGGGGCTTTCTTATGCTGAGACTCTCTATCCGCAGACACCTCACTCCCTTCAATAGAATCAACAGAATGATCAGACAAATGGACATGATCAACAAAACAGCAGGCAATACATACATATCGTGGATTTGAAGGCAATGTCCTAACCATGGATGGACTACCCACCCAAGAGGGTAATTTCCTTCTCCGCCTGCAATGACCACTGCCTCTGCTCCACACACATAACATGCCATCAGTGCATGCACTGATTAAAGCACAGTAACTATCAGAGCCGGAGTCCACTGCCACATTGCTTGAAGAATCTGTCTCGTCACCTCCCGAAGATACAGCAGGATCACAAATTCCAAGTTCTGCTATCGGTGCAGCATGACCACAGAACATAGCTACTGGTTTAATTTCCTGTTCAAATAGGTCTTATTACTCATCCAGGCCCTCATACATATTCATAATGGTAAAAAGATATCATTTTTGAACCATAACAACATTATTAAGCCAAACATTTCTGATTAAGGAATTGAGTCGGATAGAGAATTATGCTAGAATGTATTTGGAAGAACAAAAGGAGAAGCGTCGGGTCTACACTATCAAGACAGAACACTCACAATTCAAGCATTTCATCTACAAAATTCTTAAATTTCCCTGAATTATCTCACAGACCAAACTGAAGGGCATCGAATATAAATGAGAGACATGGCATGGTGGTGTTAACAATTGGATTAGCAGCAAATATTAAACGGTGGGCACTGAGTTAGAGAAGAATTACCGAGTTGGAATCGGACAAGGAGAGGTTCCACCAGATGATGGAGCCATCGGATCCGCCGGTGTAAAGAGTTGGAGGCTGACTCAGCACAGCGGTGGCTGTGACTCGGTGAGAGGGAGGCGCGCCTGACCATATGGACGCCACGGATCGGCACTTCATGACACAGTGAGTCGTTATGAGTCAGGACTCAGGATCAGAGTGAGCGAGAGAGGTAGCTCGATTTCGGAAGTAGATGTCAGCGTCACCAGGAGGTGACCAACGAACGGTGACCGAGAAGTCATTCGAAGAAGTTGAAGCTTGTTAGGCGGTTGAGAATGTCACGTGGCGTAATGTAGTTGCTTGGGAGCAAAACTGAATCGTTCATTAACCGCAGAGGAAAACTCTCCAATGTAATGGGCTCCTTTTGGGCTTAGACCACATGAAGGGCTTTGAGTGTTTCTGATAGGCTTCATTTACGACTTAAAAACAGATTTTAATTTTTATTCGTTAAATTAGAAAATAAATTATATTTTTATCATCTGAGAATTGAGATGTTTCAAAAATATATTTGACATTAAATTTTAAGGGAATGTTAAAGCCTAAAATTTATATTATTCCCAAAAAAAAACTTAAAATATATATGTTATGTATTTATGGAGGAAATAGAGTAACTAAATATGTAAAAATAAAGATGAAATACATAAAGAGAACTATTATCATAATTATAAGTCAATGAAAACTCAAATATTAGCTTGGGTTTAACAACGGATTACTATGTTATCCAAAATTAATTTATTTTCAATAAATAATGATCGTTCACTATTAAAAAAAATAACTATAGAAAAAATATTTTTAAAAAAGTATATAGTAATCTAACTATTAAAAAAAATTGAAAAAAGTAAATAGTAATCTAACTATTGAAAGGAATATTAAAAAAAGTATAATAGTAATTTGGATAAAACTTTATCGATGGAAGGCTTTGGAGACGAGTTTTCCCTCTTCTATGTCGATTCTGAGTTGTGAATAGAAACCTCTAGAACTTGGCGAGGCTCTTTACGGTTGACTCATAGCCATCGAAAGCCACAAACCTGTTTCTTTCTCTCTGGAAGATTTGGTCTCCAAGAGTCGAACCAAATCCTTCTCCTCCTTTTACGCCAACTGTGTTCCTCCATCAAGCCCTGACTATGGCGACCGAGCTCGCAGAGAAGGCCAAAGAAGCATTCGTCGACGACAATTTTCAACTAGCCGTTGATCTTTACTCTCAGGCTATTCACTTGAACTCCAAAAGCGCAGATCTTTTTGCTGACCGTGCTCAGGCCAATATCAAACTCAACAATTTCACAGGTGCTTTACCTCTCTGTATCTGTCTCTATATTTTGTACTTTACCTGCATTATTGTATGCAGTAATTTATATTGAGTACATGTTTGCATGTTTTCCGGGAAAACTCTTAAAGTTGATTTTTTTTTGGAGCGGAACAGTAAATTTTCTACTTGAACAGACAGAAGTAAGGGATAAATTACTCTAAGCTGAAGTTGTTTAACTTAATGCTGTTTCGTTTAAGTTAATTAGTTTGTTTGCAAAAATACATATCTTCCTATAGAGCATATTCATTAACGCTTTGGAGTTCTGATTTTCTTATAATCTTCTTGCTAATTAACTTGTTCATTAATGTACAATTTCAAGCAGAAGCTGTTGCTGATGCAAATAGAGCAATCGAGCTAGACCCTTCCATGGCTAAGGCGTACCTACGTAAAGGGTGTGTATGCTACATGAATTGATTTTTGATTCCTTTATTAAGATAAATACTTCTATTGAGTCTACTGCAAGTGCTATTACGTGTACATAATATAACTTTTGTATGGAATGCTCACGCTGAACTGTACTTTTTCACATCGTTATTTGTTCATGAAGAAGCTTGATCTATGAAGTTATTCTTTTGATTAATGCATTATCTTTGCATAGTTGTGTCAATACTATTGCAGCAATAACTCTTACTGCCCTTTTTCACTACCTTGTATTGTTTATACTTGCTCTTTTTCTCATTGAGGATTTGTTGCTGTGATTCTGAATCTTAGTTTATGCAATATTTTCTTAAGCAATCGATACTTTTCTTCTTACTGTAGCATTGCCTGCTTGAAGCTTGAAGAATATATTACTTCCAAATCAGCCCTTGAACTTGGTACTTCTTTGGCGCAAAATGATTCAAGATTCACCAAGTTGATTGGTGAATGTGATCAGCATATTGCAGGTATTTAGTTGTCACTATTGCCTTTGAGACATTCATTCAGTTCAATTGCAGATTGTAATATGCTTGGCTTTGTTACTGGGACAAAGTGGATTAATGCTGATTTTAAAGCTTTTATGTTGAAATTTCTAGGCTTTGCTTGCTGTTAACATATATTGTAAAGATTTATCACTTCAATTTGGACACCTACCCTGTTAGGTTGCTGATGTGTTTAGATACTTGCTATGTTGATTCAGATTTTGTTGCTTCCGCCACATTTGTGTTTTGTATGTATAATTGGTTTTGAGTGTGTATCAGAGGAAACAAATGTTGAAAATAAGCCTTTGAAATCAAATGAGCAACCAACTTCTACACCTGCGTCTGTTGGAACTCTTGAAGAACCTAAGGAAGGATGTAACTTGTCCCATGAGATTGACACAACCATCACACCAAGATACAGGTTCTTATTATATATTATTTTGTTTGGGTAATTTTATTTTATTTTTTTCACTTGCACAAGACATGGCTGTTAGTACATACTAGTTCATTAATAGATCAGGGTTACTTTCTCTTATATGGTAACACCTATGATCCACTTCCCACTCGTACCAACTAATGAAAAAATACTGATAATCTAAACAAACACCATATTTAAATTGAACTTCTAGAAGCATATTATTTTTACTTTGGAATCACTATCAACTATATTGTTATCTGATTATTGCTCTTCATCAGACATGAATACTACCAGAAGCCAAATGAAGTGGTTGTGACAATATTTGCTAAGGGAATTCCTGCGGGAAATGTGGCTGTTGACTTTGGTGAACAGATAGTATGTTAATTCTATAAAAAGTGTTGCTTTTTATTTTTTTAGTGTTTTCTGTTTTAAATATTTACTTAGTTTCTATTCGTTAAGTATTTCCCAGAATATTTGATTGGCTACTAATGAATATTTTGCAGCTAAGTGTAAGAATAGCTATCCCCGGAGGAGATCCTTACCATTTTCAACCTCGATTGTTTGCAAAGGTATTTCATTAACTTTTGTAAAGCCATTGTCTTGCTTGGCTCTTTTTGGAACTTCACTGCATAGAAATTTCAGTTAAATATTTCTCTCCAGAGTAGTTGAGACTTCAGAGATAAATATTAAGAGCAAGATCTCTCTTCTTAGTCTAAATGACCAAATGAAAGTATCGTAATATGTTTTTCTCTGCTTTTTGCTTCATATAATTCTTTTATATGGTGGATGAGTCAAATTTAAGCATACCACTGATGATCATTCAGCGCAATTTGAACCTCAGGTATCACTTTTTAGACGTGTCATCAAATATAGACTAAGGAATGATTATAGATTTGAGCATATTTATCAAATATTATTAGGTAACATTATACACTTGACCAATTACATTGCAATATATGTACTTCACATTATTCTAATTCCTTGTGTTAATTTCTTAACCGTTTTGTTTTACTGAGTCTGTAAACAGATAATACCAGAAAAGTGCAGATATCAAGTATTATCAACCAAAGTTGAAATCCGTCTTGTTAAGGCTGAAGACATTCACTGGACATCTCTTGAATATAGCAAAGAGGTTGCAGTTCCGCAAAAGCTTAACATCCCTTCAGGTAGACCACATGGTTCTATTTTAGTAAATCATCTAAAGTATACTCACTATGGCAAAGTTCCTTAGTGGTTTTTGATGCAGCCGTAATTAGTGAAGATATTTGCTGGGACTGCTAAGTTTGTGATTCAATTGTCTTGCACATGGATGATCTCCATGAAAACAAGTACACATCTTTGTTGCTTTCTCTCTTATTAACTTCATCGCTAATTATTATTCTGCAGTTGAATCCCAAAGGCCTGCGTACCCATCTTCGAAGGCAAAATTAATAGACTGGGACAAGTTGGAAGCCCAAGTGAAGAAGGAGGTTAGTGTGCAACCCAGGAGTTTCATATTGAATTGTTGCTGCTATACTTTAGATAACCCAAAACTAAAAACTAAAATTGAGTACTTACATCACTTCTTTGCATTGGCCTCATGATTGCTTGTTGAACTTCAGGAAAAAGAAGAGAAGTTAGATGGTGATGCAGCTTTGAACAAGCTATTTAGAGACATATATCAAAGTGCTGATGAGGACATGAGGAGAGCTATGAGCAAATCTTTTGTAAGATTCTTACATATGTATATCTTCCTACTCTTTGTTGCCATACTGCCTGGCTATCAAATATTGGTCGAGTAATTACTGTTACTATAAACAACAAATGATTACTACAATGTTTGTATGGTTCTGTATTGTAGGTGGAGTCAAATGGGACAGTGCTGTCGACAGACTGGAAAGAAGTGGGTTCGAAGAAAGTTGAAGGGAGTCCTCCTGATGGTATGGAGTTGAAGAAATGGGAGTCATAGTTATCTTTTGCCGAGGAGATAGAATTATGGGAAATCGTAGTTATCTGTTACTACTTGCTAGGTCAATCAAATACTTATTTTGTTTTGTTTTTTTACATGTAATATTTTACATATTTATTGTGTTAGTGTGCATTATTTTGTTTCCCATGAAGTCTACTTCCTTCTCTTTCCTTTTTGTTGCTTGTTTCACAAGGTATGAGACACAGGTCAATTTCTTTTCTTGGGGAAAACAACTTATATTGTGTATTAGTAACTATGAGTGTTCGCTTAGTGATCCCATCTAAATCAAATGCTACACAATGCTGATGCAAATTAAATGCTACACAATGCCGATGCAAATCAAAGTTGCACAGCCCGCAAGTCATAAATTACCCTTAACCTATATGAGCATCGTATGGTACTCTTATGGATCAAACTAGTAGCATGTGAGATCCACGAGCATGAACATGCAGTTATGTAATATATATATATAAATAACAGGGATTGGATCACGGTCTGAATGCTGCAGGTGAATGGGTTCACGTTGCTCATGGAATTACCTGCCGTTCGATGCTCGAGTGAACATTTGATTACTTTCGCTGTTGTGGCGCGTACACGTGTCCAAAGATTGAGTACGAGACATTCAGCACTGAATCTTTAAAATTTTGTGTGAATGTCAGAAAATGAACCGTTTTATACGGAATGAGATGTGAGGGTCACCGTAAGTACTGCAAGAGCGTATTTCTTTACCCCCACAAGTCTGGCGGCATTTCTTGGGAAAGCAAAGCAGCCCAATCATAACGCAAGTTTGCTGTTGACACTTGGCTCTTACCTCTTTGAACGTCGTTACAAACCAGGACACTACTTTCAATGAAATGTCAATTTCTGTACTTTCTGTTTAAAAATTTAATTTCAAAGTAAAACTAGCAGCACTATAACTATCATACCCTTTCATTCCATAAATGAAGTCAACATATACAAAACTAAGCTTCAACAAAACTACCAAAACGTTTATACAACCATCCAAACCTAATTCAGTAGTTCAGACAGTGAGGTTGTAAACTTTACAAGGTGATTCGTGGACACAAAAAACTGGACGTTTGCCACATTATAAAAGCCATCATCATCCAAGCTTCTAATTGTAAACATAATATGTATATATAGATACGTGTACCTCCTCTAATTCTAGCTGCTAATCACTAACTATTATTAGTGTGAGTTTGTTGAGATGAATGTACAACCCTGCTGTTGGCCATAAGTACCTGCTCTTGGGTTGGAAGAATAGGTGGTGCAGATGTAAGATTTGATTGCGGTCTTGCAGGTTGCGAGGGCTGCGGGGTTGACAGGGGCTCACCCATAATCTCCCTATAATAATCATTTAATTCTTGACCCCTGAGGCTGCCACGCATTCGACGTGGTTCCCAGTTCTGCTCTGATGGTAATTCCATAGGAGTATCAGTCCTGGAAGTGGAAACTGCATTCGTTCTTCCTCCTACCATGCTTGGTCCTCTAACACCTTCAGCATTCAATGGAAAAGGCGCTCCTCCACTTCTCAAACTTTGACTTTGAATTGGTACAGATGAAGGAAGTTGCTGTCTAGCCATCTGTGAAGCTCGATGAGTAGCAATCGTCCTGTTCTGTTGGCTATTTCCAGTAACTGATATGTGAGGAGTCCTGACTTGTGAATTTCCTTGCTGTGCTGGGTTCCGTGGGAGATAAGAAGATGGTCGATTTACATTTGGAGTCTGACCCATCGGCTGGGGAATTCTTGGATTAATAGTTTGTTGCAGGTGTGGAATCCTTGGATTAAGAGCTTGTTGTAGGTGTGCATTTTGGAATTCTGAAAGCCCCAGAGGTGATTTATATGCACTTGGCAGTTGACTTCGAGCTTGCAGGCCAACCACTTGTTGGACTGATTGATTACCAATGAAGGAACGATCTTGACGGTCCCCATTCTGGGTTCAATGACAAGCAAACTATAAAGAAAAATAAAAATTGCAGAACAAGAAAATATTCTCCAAACACAGAAGTCTGAACTCTGCAAACATACACAGAAAATTTGATGTAGCCTACCTTCGTGAAACAATCATACAGATTGGAATACTGTTTTATGAAATTTGTTATCTCATTGTTTACTATTTGTGGTTGTACTGATTGGTAGCCCCAAATTACACGAACATCCAAAAAAAATAAAACACCAATCATATCTAACCTGTGTCACTGAGCAATGCTGGGATGAAGATGAAGCAACAGCTGATGCTTGATGTGGATTTAAATGGGACCTGGAAAAGTGCCGTTGCCTTTCTAGATCACTAGTTACTGTGTTTAAACCATTTGCATTGGCTGATAGACTACAAGGAAAGGAGGAACTACTTGGAGTTGAGGAATTCGAACTAGTTCTTAATCTTTGATGTTGACCTGGTGCCAGGGACTGCGCTGGAAGGGCCTGAACTGCTATTGGCGTCCGGGTAGGCATTCTGGGAATCGTAGGAAATCTCCCATACTCATTGCTACTCGCATATTGCAACTGCTGTAACAGCAAATCACTGTTCAAAGAAAGTTGAGTTTGATTTTCAGAAGTGGTAGGGTTTGTATTTGATTGACCACCACCTTGTAGATTAATAGTAGGAGAAATGGCCTCAGTCAATACCGGAGGCACCCGCAAAAAATTGGCAGGAGTAGACTGAGAGGTGCTGCCAAACACATGGGTGTCTGACCCAGCAGTGTAGGCTCCCGATCCACTAGTCACAAAAACTCTAGGTCGAAATTCATCCTCTGCTTGAGCAGTATCATTTTGATTAACCCTATGGGAAGGTTTTCTATCTTCAACTCCACTAGTCCTAAAGACGTCCACTTCGGTTTCATCCTCAGTGAGATCCAAAATATTTGGAGAAGCATTTGGAGGACAGGTCGATTCTTCCTGCTCAGACCTTTCTTTTGTAGAATTGAGGACCAAATCATGAGCCTGATCTAAATGGTCATCAATTTCCATGACAGCCTTCCATGATCCGCCTGCAGAAATAATTATAACTGAAACATCTTGTCCTACTTCTTTCAGGACCTGGCGACAGATAATCAGAGTTTGTGTAAAAGAGAAAACTATTGGGAAGAGAAGCATACAAAATGCAAATCCATGATACTTGCCTTAACCATATCTTTATCAATACGAATGTCCAAATAGCAGACAGACTGATTACAGTGGGGGCAGCGCCATGATGGTCTCCTTGAATTTATATCTAAAAAGTTACTAAGGTCGAAACACTGCAACTCAAATAAATAAGAGAGTTATATCAGAATGAATAAATTATTGACAAATGAGCAAACAAGATCACAAAAGGCCTAAATTCTTACAAAGGAAAAAGCGGGATAATTTCAAATCTCATTAATCTCCAAGTCCTATGTAAATAGAATTGCACAATAACAAATTATGCAATCCCAGCACAGTAAATTATAAATAAATAAAAAAACCAAAACAATCCACAACAAGAAAAATACAATATTTCTATGGAGATCAAAAGATTTTTAAATTAATTAAAAAAGCTTTATTTATGCTAATTTAGAATTTCCTATTCAATATTAAATTTTGGAGTTCTTACAATTTAGAGTTCAATAAATTATAAGGTTTAGGATGTCCTTTTATTTCCTTATTTTGGGTGCGTTTTTCTTTTCCAGCATAAAAGATTCAATTGCATATGTGCCTCAATGTAATAGACTTCCCAACTTGTGTATTGAGAATCTCAAACTGAAACCCAACCTCAACTCTCTCTGGTTCTTCCACCTCTCTTTCCTCTTCTTTTCTATCCTCACCTAGTTCTACTATCCTATTTTCAATTTTTTTTTTCACTCTTTCTCCTAGTTTCCCTCTCTTCCCTTCTTATTAATATGACTTCCTACAAAAAGAAAATAAAAGAGATGAGATTAGCAGGGAAACTTTATGCTATTTCCATCCATTTGGTTATGTGGAGTGGAGAGATCATTAAAGGAAGAACAAAAATGTTAGATTTCTTATTTCTTATCAACCACGAATCTCATTATCCAGAAATTATCAGCGGAAGAGTGGAGAAGTGTAATTCCTTTATATTCTTCATCTCTCCTCACTGAACCAATAGTGGAAAATTAAAGATTTTCTAAATTATTCTTTCTAGTCTTATTTCCTCTTCAACCATAAAAAAAAATAGTCTTTTATTTCCTCAAAAGCCAGCCCAAACATTTGGAGAATCAAATTTATGTCAACACTAAAAATAAGCAAACCCTAATTATAAAAAATGAACCTTAGAGATATCAACGGCAATGAACAAAATATCTTAGGATCTTTCATAATAATTATTACCAAAGCAAAAAACACAAACCAAATGCACAGTTTCACATGATTACAAATTCATTTAGAAGTTTGTAATCACAATACAAAAACATATGGATAATATTTATTACGAAGAAAGACCATGTAGATAATGTGCTGAACAGTTGTACAAATAAGAATGCGCACCTGAAAATGTTTACACAAACGTCCTTTGACTGGAGTTCTTATACGTGTATAGCTGTTTGCAAATAAAATCCACTTCTATCCATCAATAGAATAAAATTAAAGCTTAACTGATTGATAAGATTAATCACATATTGCATTTATTTTAACATTAAAAATTACGGTTTCCATTTTTAAAAAAAGGTAGAAAGAATCTCAGGAAATTAATAAGCATCACAATTATAAGCAGAAAAAAATGATGGCATACCTTATGGGACAATTGAGTGATATTCGTGATGGACCCTCAGAAATGTCATTATCTAGTATTTAAAATAAAATTTAAAAATAATATGGAAATAAGAAAGTTATTTGCTTAAGAACCAAAATTGGGATATATAAAGTAGTAAGAAAGTGAGAGAGCATTTGTGTGTGTTATTATGTTTATTCAAACAAGTATAAATGACAAAAAAAACCCAAAGTATTTTTTTTCAGTTTACATTCCTTATAAGTTATACAATACCTGCATCTGAGTCAGCTACAGGAGGTTGAACATAATCATGCAGCACAGAAGCATCAGGAGAGGATGTCACACTCATAAAGGCAATGACTATAATATAATGACCTAATAAATAATTAGTCTTGGTCAGAGCTGGATGAAAACACCTAAAACTGGAAAGCTTAGACATACAAGATTTGTATACAAGTTTACCATTGAACTGGCCCACAGCTTGAAGTAAATTTGGTCCGAATTTTAGCATAGCAGTCACATTTGTTGGCATCTGTGGTCCGGTATCCTGACATGGAAATGAAATGCAAAGAGAATTACTAAAGCAAGCAATGTGTAACAATCTCAAATGCACATACTGATCCAGAAAGGAAAACTGTACAAACCATTGAAATAATGTTCCTTCTGTCTACTTCCCTTCCATTAAGAATAAAGCTGTGGAATTTAAAACAAAACAAAATCAGAATAAACATTAAGGTAATCCACATTTACAACCCTCCAAACAAGTATATATAATTACAGAAACACACACACACACAGAGGAAAATAAAGTCATACTTCACTCGTGGTGGACTTATAATACATGCAGATGTCTCCAAGTTATCTACTTGTGCTACAAATAGCCGCTGCAAGCAAGAGAATTTGAATTTAGATTACATAAATGAACAAAATTTCCAGTTGCACTAAAATATTGAAGTAAATAAATAAATTACATATATATAATGAAAACATATTTGCCCAAACATTAAACAAACAAGATAAACTTGTTTATAATTATAAAAAATATGCTGCTTTACCCCAATTAAGGAAACTATGTAGTATATAAAACCACAAATATAACTTCAGTCGCTTGTATTGGAATTAGCTGGAAAGGTAAGAAGCAATATCAGAATTCAAGTATGGATTTGTACAAATGGAAATAGAAGCAAGTACATACATGGAATATGAGGCATGGGATTTGATTTAAGTGGTAGAAATGAGTTCATATAAATGAGCTCAAGTCAGACAATTAACGAGCAAATGGCCTAAGATCTACTGGCATAGGCCTCCTCACGAGATGTCTCAACTACTAAGGTTGAAACAGGGAAGGTGACGACACACCACCCATTCTGTAACTCAGGTTCTGAACCAAAATAAAATCAGGAATAGGCTAATAATATTTGACAAATAGACACCTAAGAACACAATTATACCAATCAAGAATATAAGATCTTGAGCAATTAAAATATCTTTTGAAGATGCTTACAATTTTTTCTTGTGGAGAATAGGCTATATTCTTCGCTATATGGAAATCAATCATGTAGGCGTTATATCCAGGCTGCAATGCAAAGACACACAGACATGCAGATTAGTACATGCCTTCAAAATTAAACAAAGTATTTATATACGGGATAAATAACCACCTTCACTTCAAGAGAAGCTAATATCTGACCCATCTTCATCAATGGATAAAACCTGAGAAAGGACACCAACATAAAGAGACATTCCAAACGTGAAGTATGTGTATCCATCATTCATATAAATAAGCATATAAATACAAGAATCAGAGAAGTCAATATGAATATCAAATTGGAAAAACAGAACATCCTAATTGAGCTACCAGGAAACATTGCAGTCATTGCTTGCTATATTAGCAACAATAATAACAAAAGTCAGTTAGCACATCTTGATTATCCTTCCTTAGCAATCACTACCCATTGGTAAGACTCAAAATTCTAAGACAATGTGATCCAGTAACTAAGATTTTTGAGATAACGTTCTTAAATCTCCTGGGCCTTGGACCTTTTGTTACAAGTTTAACATCATAAGGTGAGAATATATCATTAATAAGGAAGATTTAACAAACTATATTATATTACCGCAGCAGAAAATTATCATGTTTCAGAAGAATTTTTACATAGCACGGCTGAAATAAATTCACACCTTGCCATAATTGTTGGGATAGAGGAATGTAGACAGCTAGGTCCAGCGTTAATATCTTCCAAACTGCAATAGCTGTCCCCTATCTATATTCACAAAAATATGATTATCAACATCCACAGGAAACAATCCATGTAGACCATACATTCTACAAGAAAAAATAACTAAATATCATACCTTATTAACTAGAGACAAGAGTTCTTTGGTATCAATATCTGAAAACCATCCACTACTGCAAGCATTCTACTAAGTAAAACACAAAGTCAGAAGGAAATCACATACAAACTGATATATAAATTTTAATATATAATACAGTGTGAAATATATCAATCTCATCCTTTTTCATATGTTAAGCGCATACACCACTCTGTTTCTAGGAAAAAAGGCCTTTCCCTAAATTTACAAAGGTAACAAAACCCAAGTTCAACAGACTGTCTTCCATTTTGTACAGTCAATTTAAATATAATGATCTCTGAAAAATGTGTGGAAGATAGGACAATGCAGCAGAAATATTTTCAATGGAATTTCTTAGTATTTTTGGAAATAAGAGGTAAATGTTACAAAGTTAAAGTAATTAAACCCATAATATATAAATCAATATGCATCAAGATTCCAGCAGATCCATTACCACGTACTTACTTCCAAGAATAGGAACTGACTAGTACCCACTCTAAAGAAGTCCAAACAGAACCTTACAGCATGCAACAATGCAATCATTAGAGTAATAGTAATTAGTACAAATTCTAACAAGAGTCCAAACCTTAAGCATGCAAATATGTTCATCGATAGGCAGTAATTAAAGTAGTGGAAAATTTTCAAAAATATTTCCAAAAAGAAATTACTTAGGGCTTGTTTGATAACATGGTTGTTTTTTGTTTTTAGTTTTTTCCTATTGAGTTATGTGTAATTTGGTTAGTTTAGAGGTTGGCTGGAGTTTGTTGAATGTTTAGTTAGACTACTTAATTAAGTAAAAATTTAAAAACAAAAACAGAAATGAAAACACTTCAAAGTGTTTTCATTTCTGTTTTTGTTTTTAAATTTTTACTTAATTAAGTAGTCTAACTAACATTCAACAAACTCAACCAACCTCTAAACTAACCAAATTACACATAACTCAAGAGGAAAAAACTAAAAATAAAAACAAAAAAACAACTATGTTATCAAACGGACCCTTAAAGAATGCATATATTGGCCGCATTCAACGTATACCTTTGCAGAGAGCATCAAGACCATGATACCTGCTCGCATGCCACGATCATCACTATATTTTTGACATATCTACAGAGCATAGAAGAGCGAACAAGAGTTCATTAACTTAGATCATAAATTTTATACATCCATAAATATACAAATTTAGAAAGGAGAAGAGGTACATTACCAAACATTACAAGTACAATAAAAAGATACCAAATGCAAGACCATGCAAGGTTGTTCCATAATATAACATATACACCAACCCTTGCTGTTTATTACTTATGACTACAGGCGCAAATATTTTAACTAAAAATGTAGAATTGCTGCTGAATTCTACAGACAGGCCATTTCTGACTGCGCTAATAAATGTTACTAAAGAAGTATGAAAAATCACCTTTTTCAATTGTGAAGCTAAAACTCGAACATGATCTGCAGGTAGAGCCTCATTGTGTGCAATTGCATAATCAATACTTCTGGATTTGTCAAATGAAATAAAACGTTAAGATTACTAACTAGGCTGACCCAAATAAAATAAAACCAAGAAAACAACGTCTCCACCGCCTACAAAACAATGCCTAAATACCAAAACTAATGAAGCTCAACTAGACACTACCCAAGATGCTAAAGATTAAAACCCAGCAAGATTCAGAAGCAAAAGAATGGAAAAAGACGGAGAGACAGGAAGCCATATAGGATTTAGGTGGAGATAGATAGACGCACATAATACGTAATGGTTACGCTATGAAGAAGAGTGACGTACCTGGAGAGAGCGATGCAGAGAGAGAAGATATCCAACGGCTGCGAGACGTCAGTTTGAAAGCGGGCAGCGAACTCCTGCATCAAGGCGGTAATTCGCCAGGAATTCCAAAAGGGAGACGGTAACCTCTGCATGACTGACGGCGTTACCTGACGACCAACGCTGCCGACGTTAAGCGCAGACAAGGCGTCCGACGGCGTTGGTGTAAGCGTCGTCTCGGTCATAAACTCAGGTCACTTAGCCGGAGGCTCTCCGATTTGTTTTTATATTTTTATAAAATTGATTTTACGGCCCAATTAAATCCCCAATCCCGACTCCGGACCCCAAATCTCACATGCCAACAAAAAGAAATAAAAAATGGCGCGGGAGAACACCTTTCCACAAATAGCATGTTATTTACAGCTGTATGCCATTATATAAATTCTGAATGAGAACCAATCACGTGCAGCCACATCACCGCATGATGAACAAGTTGACTCCTTTTTTTCTTTTTTAAGTTTTATCTTTTACTTTAGTTTTGATAATACAAACTTGCCATTATATTAAGTATTAACAATGTAAATCATATAATTAATGTGTCATTCGTAGTTACCAAAAAAAAATAATAATGTGTCATTCGTGTTCAGTGAGGATAGATCATATTTCTTGATGACAAATTGTTAATTATAATTCTCAAATACGTTATTTTATTATTATTATTTATTTTTTTACTACTAAGCACACCCATAATCATGCATTTTAATTTTTCTTAGCAATCATCTTACACTCGAAAATTATTCTGCGAGATTTATATAATGAAAACCGCCATCATTAAACTTGTTCACGCTATGCTGTCACAGTTCAAAAATTGTTTTCAAAATCATTTCTTAACAATCGTTATTAAAGATAGATAGTAAACGAGTGAGCTACATTTTCTATTATATTTTTTCACAAAGATAATACTTCAAAAAGTCATATCAAAACTACCATTCAAATCGTACCAAATACTACAGCCATATATTTTCACCCAAAAAAAAATACAGCCATGACCAGGGACTTTTGACTTCTGGCATGAATTAAGTTATTAGGGAAATAAACCAGACACCATTGCCTAAATGAAACAGTATCAAAGGCTTAGCCTTAACATGCAAGAAACAAGAGTATTATATAACAACATATTACCCCGCTACAAATTGAACACAGCGACGTCAAAGAGCTTCAGTTACACATCAGTTGGGAAAAAAAAAGAAGTAAAAATAAAATAAAAAGAAGTTGGCACTATGTTTGGCACCTCAGCTCTTTGGCGAAGTATAGAAGTAACTGTGTGTTCATATTTCTGTACTTGCACGAAATTCAATAATCAACCTTGCAGTTGCAGATACCAGTACGCCAGGCAGCAAAAGATGACTCAGAAGCAAAGCCAGCTCAAACATGAAGAGAAGGATTCCATGGCAACCCCATTTTGTCGCTTTCAGAATTTATGATTACCACTGTAATAATCAACCCTTACCCTGAGAGAGAGAGAGAGAGAGAAACAAGCTAGAAATCATTCACTGCAAACCTATGCCTTTTCCAAATCTGAATCTACACTACGCGAACAAATTACATATTGATATACTTTGATTAGTTGGAATAGAGGTTTTCCTTTTGGTTCCCAAGTTAAAAATATGAATATCACTGCTAGTGCATAAAGACCTGTGCAACTTTATAAGCATTCCTTTACCAATAGTTTGGATCTAGAACCAAATGTCCCTATGTATGTAATAAGAGGAGGCAGAATGCATTATGAACTTCTTACTAGAACTCATTTGTTACAGTTGGCAACCTGTCCATATTAAAACTTAAAGTGGAGGTCGAAACTGTCTCACAAGATCAATGTATCAATTGAATAGGATCTTATAATATTTAAGGATTATTTTGCTTCATTTTATTTATTTGCATAAGAATATTTGTAGGCTTTTGTACCTTGTGAGGTGGAGTTCCTGGTCGTAATGCGTTGTTGCCAAATCCAATCTTTCCTTTCTTCTCAGAAGATTTGAGAATCTGGAAGGAACACGTTAATGTATCATCCACACTCATCATGGCACCAGCATTGTCAAACTCACCACAGTAATTTGGTGCTGAAAATATGGTTACCAACTGCCGCTTTGCAAAAAACTCGTATCCATCTTCCACGACCTGATAATGATCAACAACAAAAGGAAAAAAACTAACAAGCTACTTCAGAAACAGTTACCATATAACATTAGTATATGAACCTGCATTAGAGGATCAAAGAGCATGCGTTCATAAATTGGCATAAAGGGATATAACCTCTTGCACTTCTGATAAACAACAATGTCATATCAGCATCAACTGAAAGACAAAGTACTCAATCAATTAAATGACACTACGACCAAAAACATAAGAGAAACAAGGAAATAAGTCCTCCTTATGTTTAAATCATTTTAGATGTAGAACAGTTTAACACATTCGTATAATTTATGTTAAACAAAGCCTAGCATCTGCAAGCACCAAAACTTGCACGCTAGGCCAGTGGAGCAAGATACCATTTTATGCAAAGAGATCAAACTGAAGCAATGGTCTAAGGCAAAACACATGGCATAAACCCAATTGGATTACAAAGCGGAAATGAAGCATGAGAGGCATAAAACACCTAGTTGAACTGCAAGTCAGTTACAACACACAGAGAGAGTCTGTTCTAACAAACTCCATCAATTTTCTTTGTGCATAATTAGGAAATATAAATAATCAAATAAAAAGTACTTCAGGACTACCATGCACATAAATGAGGATCTCAAAACAGCTTCAGCCACACCTAATAAATTACACATCAATTTAAATTATACACAATTCTCCACAGATAAGCATATTCAAAGAATACAGGCTTAAATCAGCCAAAACATTGATTATCACCTGGTGAGCACGGCAGATGAGATCAAGTTCGTGTTTCTGAAGAAATTCAGAAACCTTGTCGGCTCCGAATGTGTATGAAACACCTCGGTCATTCTCTCCCCAGCCTTCAACATCTTTATCTGGGTCAGCCCATAACAGATCACAGAGAAGTCCCTGATCTGGAACATCAACAGGACGAGCAATATTCCTAATCTGATCCAAGTTTTTTAGATCAGGAGATAAACCACCATGCATGCAGAGGATCTTTTCATCTATAAGAGCAGCGACAGGCAAACAATTAAAGCACTCAGTAAATGTCTTCCAGATACGAACATTAAATCTCCTCTTGCACTCGTCATAGAATCCATATATACGGTTGATGGAAGCACATTCATGGTTGCCCCTCAGAAGAAAGAAATTCTCCTTGAATTTTATCTTGTATGCAAGGAGAAGGCAAATTGTCTCAATGCTCTGCTTTCCACGATCAACATAGTCTCCAAGGAATAAATAGTTTGCCTCGGGTGGGTATCCACCATACTCAAATAATCTTAAGAGATCTGAAAACTGACCATGAACATCCCCTGCAAAAGAAAGGCAGAATACGCTGAATTACTAAACAATTAATCAACAGAGGATTATAAATCATATAAAAGTTCTCTGATGGCTAAGGACTTGCATTGTCACACACATATAGTACATGCTTCACTTATCAATAAACATAAGGATTATGAATCATATAAAAGTTCTCTGATGGCTAAGAACTTGCATTGTCACACACATATAGCACATGCTTCAATTATCAATAAACATAATTCATCTTATTTTCTTTTGTTTATTTTATCCTTCTAAAGAAATATTTAAACCTGAGACCAAAACCGACCCCGTCAATCAAATATCATTACCACCTAAACCAATGTTTAAAGGTGACTAGAAAACTCATAATTATAAATGAAGTAGGACATTTTCACTTGGTAAGCTGCCAACATAACAAGCACAACACCTCTATAAATATACTAATTTAGGTCAACCCGCACGATCAAATTCATTCCATGCAAGTTACAGAGATAAATGGAATTAAAGAAATGCTTATCATTTCAGAATATGAACGTATAGGTGAGAATAATTGGTGTCGACATACTTATTTATCAGTCCATCTGCAGGAAGTGAGAGGATCTTTTACTAATAAGAGAATTATAATTCTAACACAGCTGCCCTGAGTGTTTCTGGAATTCCATTAATGCTTTAAGATAACTTTTTATCAGACATTAATCCAAATTTTTTCATTTAAAGTTGGCAAAACTTTAAGAATAGAATACGTTGGACTTAGCCATTTTATGCATTTATTAACCACTGAAGAGTGCATAGCTTTCCTAACTTGCAGTATATTCAATTTAAGCAAGTGAAGAGATAAGTTAACTAAAAAATCAATAACATTTAATAGAAAGAACTCCTGATTGTAAAAGACGCTTTCACTGGTCATGGCTGTTGAAACAGGACAAAAGATGGATAGCCAAACAATCAAGTGATGAGAAATTAGTTCATCAGCATTATTCTGTATTACATATTTCTTAAGCTCTTAAAATGTAAAACTGACAGAAAATAAGTGTTCAAATCTCCTCTCCGATAAGAAACTCATAAATGCGTAGTTGCTACTCTCTTTAACCCCTTGCACACCCATACTAATAATATGTCCTCCATCCTACACATTTTCCTTTTATTAAGTTGCACAGAAAATTCCAGCTAAGCTAAACTGACCAGAATGGAAAAATTCATTTCAGTTACATTCTGCATCTACCACGCTGCCTCGTTTCCCCAGTCTTCATTTCAGACATGCATAAACATCACAAACAAGTGGGAAATATATATATATATAACAGACCCCTACAAAACCTTCTAATCGAGAATGAGAAACAATTCTCTAAAACCAAGTTCAAATTTTTATTTTTTATGGAAGTCAAAACAGAACATATTAACGAACCCCATCTGAAGCAAACATTTCTAATTGCAAAACGAAAAAAAAAAAAAACTAATTGAAACCGAATCCAAAGTGAAATAAACAAATAAAACTAATAAGATACAGTACAAATATCAAGTTAACGTTTTTCTTGAATATTTACCGCAAATCTTTATCGGAGCTTCAAGCTCAAGAAGATTAGGCTGGCTGAGAAAGACCTCCTTGGAGGCAACACAAAGCTGCCGTATTTCGCCTTCGGTAAGCTGCACCTGTTTCGTCGTCCGGCCGTTTTTCGCCGAAACAAGCCGTCTTATAATATCATCAAGAGCACCCTCATCCATCACAACAACCCCACAAAGACCTCACAACAACCCCACAAAGACCTCAAATGAAAAAAACACCAATAACCGAGTACCAAACCCTAAAACCCTTATCTCCGTCTAGAAAGTTCCACCAACTGGTGCTGATAGAGATCCGATTCTGACGGTGAGATAGGCTTTGCTAAAGCAAAAATATACCCAAAAAAAGAATATTATCAAACACCCATGTCGGCAAAGAAAGAAAGACTTTGTTTTTGGCTTTTGTATGGATGAATACCGATTAGGAAGAGAGAGAGAGAGAGAGCGTGTGATGTGTATTGTGAGTGTAATGGAGGTCAATACTCAATTGGTTTGGGAGTGCGTGGCCGCCATTTCCCGCTCGCAAATGACAGACGGAGTTAAAAATAACAGTGATGGAGCACGAAACCACTCCGAACCAGATGGGCTTTTGCCCGCTTGGGTCTTGCGGGAAGAGGGTTTCATACACAAGCCCTAATCTTCTTCTTCTGCAAACCCTATCCCCTTCTAGACTGGATATTTCCCTATCATGGGAAAATTGATATAAAAAAAAAAATACTAATTTTTCTAAGCTTTGCAAAATATAACCAAATTACTCGTTTTATTTTTCCAAGCTTTGCAAAATATAATCAAATTACTTATTACAGATAACTCTTATTACATATATGTAAAATGGTGGGTCTTATTAGTCTCCTAGGTATAAATTTATGAGAATTTATAATTTAAATTTGGACTTATAAAATGATAAATTCAACATATAATTTTACAGAGATTTAAATTTAAGAGAGTTTACAATATAATACAAAATAATAAATCTGATCTACCATTTTATAGAGTTTAAATTTCTTTTTAATATTCTATAAAATTATAGGTTGGATTTGCTATTTAACTAATCTTAAAACATATATAAAGACCTGTAGAATTTTACAGAAATTTAAATTTAAGAGAATTTACAATGTGACTCATACATACAAAATGAAAGTTCCATCTGCCATTTTATAAAGTTTATTTTTTTTAAATATTTTATAAAATTACAGATTGAGCTTGCTATTTAACTGATTTTAATATATATATATATATATATATATATATATATATAAATCTATAGAATGGCCGGACCTCTTTATTATTCTGCAGATCTTAATTTAAAATATAAAAATTAATTAAAAGTTTAAATATTTTTAAATGAAACAAAACATACTAGATATTTTAAAAAATTTACTTATTAATATATACATTTCTATTAATTACCCCTACTATTATTTGGCAGACCATCCACATTGCACATGCGCTTGGTCATTTCCTTCTTAAGCTTTTTTTGGCCTTTTGCAGAATTCATGATAATCACAATCGTGACATTGATATCCTCAAAATATCTACATTTTGTTTTTTTAATTTTTGATTTTTCAATGAGTAAAAGTTAATTAAGATATAACTAATAAAATATGATTCTGTTTTCCCTGTTTCTAATTTTTACATTTTTTTTTTTGGCTTTCCGATTTTCGTTGAAATTTAGCTTATATTTGTCAAAGTGGTTCGGTTTCTGTGCGTCCCAACCACTCCTGAAGAATGAGATCGTATCTACAAAAGCAATTATTATGTTCTCTATTTTATTTTTATTTTTTGGTAAAATTTTCAATTTTAATTTTAGTAGTGTACTACTAATTGTCAATACTCACACATGGGACAGCCCAAACTAGTCCAAGGCAATTGGCCTGTTATAATTTAATTTGGGCCTATGCATAAAATATTATGAGCCCATATAGTTTATAAGTTTAAAATTTCATCAGGCCCATTTGTCATGTGCAGATGGGATAGCATGTAAATTTTTTTTTAGTTTATTTATTTTATGAAGATTAAATATTTTATTCCAAACTATTCAAAACCTGCTTTAAAAATAATAAATTTTTTTAATCCAAAATTATAAATAAAATTCAGCAGCAAAAATACTTATTATTCATGAAACGGGTCCAAAAAATTCCAAATGCTATTGAGCTGGACATGCCATATAAAACCCCTTTTTTTTTTTTGTGAGGATATTTTAGTTAACATTTAAACAGCAGATTGAAATTGTTCCATTAATATTTACAAATTAAAAGTATAATCAAGATACTCTTAGAACTTTAATATTTCATTTTTAATAAATTAGAAGCAACTTTAAATTGATTTTGGGGCATAGGCACAGGCCTCATCTGCTCACCTAATCATTAAGGATATTTTGGTAATTTTAAGGTCCGGTTTTATTATAGATTATGTGGGAATATACGTGTTCTATGATAAATGGCCGATTTGGAATGGCCAACGCAAGCGATCGCCCCGTCATTTTAATTTTCTAACATATTTGGATAACACCGCGTCAGTTCACAGCCCTGGAAAAGACAAGATTAACCAAGCCAGCAAAAAAGCAGGTTGACTTAAAGGATTATGCTGACGCTTACCTCACCGGAATATTCCCGACCGACGACTTGTTCCCAAACACGCCCGACCTTTTCCCGAAAACTATAAATACTTCCATTTCTTCCCCATTCGTGCCCTAGAGAGCCCTCTGTACGCCTCCTCCAGCCGCAACATGCTCATCGCAGCCAAGCAACCATTTTTCTTCTCACTTTCTCTGCCTTTCTCGGCTGGACCTGCGGTTCCCGGTTCATTTTCTCTCTGGAATTCTTTGTGCAACGTGCTGGAATGGTCTCACTTTTCCCGTCTTTAATTCCTCGCTAGGAGGGTTAGGGATCGAAGAGGACTTTTCCATGAAGTGGCTGTATGTTTGTTGTATTGGATTAATTTTTTCGTGATGGATGCGGTTGAATTGCCTTATCCGGTGGATGTTGTTTCTGCTCCGAAGTTGATGGGATCGGAGGGTTTTGTTCGAGCTGGAGTTTCAGTCAAGGAGCTGGAGGCTTGCGAGTCTGACAGTGTTTCGGTTCTTGTAGCCCCTGCAGTACAGCGCTTCAACTCAGTGCTTAGTGATAAAGGTTTTTTTTTTTTTTCTTACCTTTGTTTGTCTTCATATTTGTGGCTGTGTTTCTGTCTATTGATGTTTAGCAATAATTGTGTACTCATCGCTTAATTGGATTTCCCAAAATTTGATGCTTGAGCTATGAGCTTCTTTTTTTTGGTTTTCTTTCTTACCGTGTTGTTCTTAAATTTCTTGTGTTAGAACGTAACGTAAGTTGTGGTCTGTCGCAGGTCTACCACCTACTTTGTTGAAATTTAGGGAAAGTATTTGTTATACACATGAATTAGAGGTCTGCGTCTGAAATGTATAGGATATCAAATGTATGTATAGGTCTGCGTCTTAAATGGTTAAGGTTTTACTAGTGGTGTTAGAGATGTTGATTTTAAGACTTCCAATTCGGTTGTTATGAAATTTCTTCACCGTCCAGTATTGCGTTAGATTATTAGTTGGAAAAGCTCCCTTCTTTGGGCTATCTCCTTCTCACGAAACAGTGATTCTAAACGCTGGTTCTAAACCAATGGGTTTGTGGAGCTCTTATATTCCTGGGTGCATAACGAATACTTTTCACTTGATGTTTTTCCAATGAGTTATATTTAAAGAGTTCACTGGAAGTTTGTGAAATGAATGGTAACTCCTCCTAGCTATTTATATTATGTCTAAATAACAAAAAAGTTGATGTTACTGTTAGACTGTGTTTCAATCATTTTTCCCTCACTTTCTTTTGAAGTTATCAAGTTAGTGGCATTGAGAGACATACATCAGCCCAGCATATAAGGATGCCCTTAATAGCCAACAAATGAAGTCGCATTTTCCTTCTGTGGATTCTACTTGAATTGGAGCTTATTGTGTATCTCTGCCTACTCGTCTTAGTTCCTCTTTTGTATTTTTGCAGCGTTTTTGTTTGTTCTGTTTCATAATTAAAGTTGAGTTTTGGTGACGTTTTAAATCATTTCCTTACTATTTCACACCCTCAAACCTCATAGTTCTTTTTTATTACCCGTTGTGAGTGTATTATCTTCTTCATTGCTATATCATTTATTCCTAGGCTTCAGGAAGTTTTGTTTATGTCAGATGCAGCCTATACAATGAATGCTTCAGAATCGGCCTCATGGGATAAGCTTCTTGTCACTGAACCAAGTAGGCATGATAATCAAATACCCAGTAAACAGGGTGAAGGATTGCCTGCACTCGTTCATCATTCTAGGGGCAAAAATGGTATTTTATTAATTCCGAAGGCTGAAGGTGTACTGTTAGAACAGAAGGCAGGAAAGGTGTCAAGGAATCCTACCTTGTCTTCCAAAAGGCCGCGTACAGCTCAATTACAAGACCCAACAAGTCTAGTTGGAGTTGATGGTTTAAAAGATATGTCTCATAAGCTTGGCTCATGTCTTCCAAAAATTAGCACTTCAGGTAATATTTTTATTGCAATGATCTGTTGTCTTTAAATTTTTTTATGTAAATTTGTGCCCATCAACTTCATCTTCCAAGTTTCAGAAAAGTTGTTAAACACCTAAACGGTCTTGAGGTCAGTGATGTGATCTTTGGTCTTGTAATTGTGAATTTAATACATTTCCTTATGCATGCATTTATTAATGAATTACACATCATGTTTGCCAATTTGGATCTTGTGGAAGTGCTAAACAATGTCTTGAAAATTTGTTTCTGGACATCCCAGCAAGGCTGATGTAAACTTTCCTGACCAACGTGCACACTTTTTCAAAGAGGTTCTGCAAAGTTGAATAGTTTGCACATTGAAAAACCTAAGAAGAAAGATTGAATTTGGAAAAACTATCCTATTTGCTTGTCTATTTTAATTGATTCACTACCTCTATTCTTATTTCCTCATTTATTTTGAGCTTTTAAATGCTAAATAAACTATCCTATTTACTTGTTTGTTAACCTTTTTCCTTTTATGTTGTCCATTCTAGAGAAAACTCAATTGGTGAAACAAAAGAGCAACATTAATGGCAAGCGAGGTGATAAGCGTAGTCTCAAAGTTCCTGTGAGGACTAAATATGATTCTTTCTCTATGAAGGCGGGTTTTGCAAGCTTTAGTTCAGCTGCTGGAGGGAACAACTTCTTTGGTATGACTTTTCACTGAATAATGCATCATTTTGAGAGATTGATAAATAGGCTGCACACATATTAGCTCTCTTTTTTTAAGGGAGTCATCCATGTGATTGTTATGCAGAATAATATGATTGCTTCATGAGCTACCTACTCCTCATTCCTGTCCAGTACTAATTTTATATGAAGTTACTTAAAATGTGGTATGTCCTGACATTAATTTCTCAAAATGGAAATGAATATCAGGCCTCAAGTCAGATAATCATGATGCTACAAAGCTTCTAGATGACCCACCATTGAATGAGCTCCTTGATGGAAATTACAAATGCCCCAGCCTAGGAAAGGACAAAGGGAAGAAAGCAGCAGATGTGAATGAAAATTTTCTGCATTCTGTCAAAAGGGCTTGCTCTATCCTTCAGCATCCAAGGTCTGATCAGTCCCAAAATGTTGCTGAAGTTGATGGCAGTTCGAATGACAAGGTGTCCACATGGTTCTTGAGCTCTGTTTCTGTTGAAGCAAGTGGTGTCAATGATGATATTGGATTGTCATCCACATTAGATGTGTCTTCGAGTAACAAGGTTAGTGTTGTGGGAAGAGGAAATCTTGGGTGGAATCTGAAGGCATATCAATATGAATCGGATGGCTAGGCATAGAAATATCTTTGTCCATGTCATGATCCAGAACAGATATTTACTAAACCTCTTAAATTTTGTATGCCAGTATGTGCATCTGTGATGTCAATTACACCATTGAGTTGACTGCTTTGTAGGTTCCATTGAAAGGGATCTTTAGTTCTGTTTAATCTTAAATTCCATCACCACATCGCTTCTTAAATAATTATAAGGAAAGCTAACAATAGTTAATTTTATCTATCTATTGCTGTGTCTCCAGGATTGTCATATCAAGCCTGAAACTCCAGCTAATCCACTTGATTTTCCATTGTATCAACCTAAAGATATTTTGCAACGCTTGGCACTTCCTCCACCTAAGGATTTGGAATCATTGCTTCAGGACGCAGCGAAGCCTGTTTCATCAAAGAATATTTCGGATCTACACTCAGGCAAACAAATATCTCGCCGGGCCAGCTTACCATCTTTTCCATGGTCACACACTTCCGGTGGACATTGTAGAACCGGTTCTGATGTAGTAAAATTATCTTCAAGTAGGAGTACATGCCAAGGTAGATGGCTAAGAATAAGGAACGAGGTTGCCAGCTCTTTGGATACTGGCACTAATACTTTTACAGACCTGGACTCACTCACATATGATCATAGCCTAGTCCCTTCCAGACTAAAAATGGCTTGTTCAGACAGAAAAGTTTCCCCTTTAATATCCATTAGCCTTCCTCGACATCAGTGGGAATCATCATCTTCTGCATCATGTTCAAAAGGTTCCCTTGTTAAGCTAGGTAACCAATTCTGCAAAACTTTCTTTCATAAGTTGGTTTTCCATATCAACCTTTCTTGTGGTGGTCTCATCGTTATTAGTTTTTCTTCTGAGCATCATACAGGAATTAATTATTTATACTTATTGGTTTGCATGGACATGCAGATTGTGGAGGCAAAGCAAACTATCCAGAAGAAGGTACAGTTGACACTTATTAGTAACCTTTTTATGCTTCTTATATAAATCGCTTTGTATATGTGGTTGCATCTGTGGACTGTGGATCGTGGGGGAAGTTTCATTCATAGTTGATATGAAAGGAGGGGAAAGAAATATGTTGAATTACCATTCATAATTATTCCAAACATTAGTTGGTGGGCGGTTTGGGACCTGTGGGATATATATTTAGGTTCTTGAAGCAGATTCAATGGCAATTTTGTCTGCATGGGACATGCCTTTTAAAGTTCTAGCTGGCCTAGATTAGCTCATTGTTGACAGCTTCACTCTATTCATCTGAATCATGGATGAGCTGAGAGCTGTACGAAATGTCCTACAATTGAATAGAATGAAACTCCTTAGAAACTGGATCTTCAGCATCTTACTTCATCATATGGATTTGAAATCTGAGTATCTTTCTTTTGCTTCTTTTTTTGACAGTTGAGCATTGTCCAAGACTATTAGCAGCTGCTCAAACTCTGTATCACATTGCAACTCATCCTTCAAGGCATAACCCTGATGGGATGATAAAGTGGCCAAAGAAGCCTTCACAAAAGGCCATGAAAGCACGCAAGTTGAAACGTAACGAGAAAACTGAAGAACTGTGTGCAACAACTTCAGCATTTGTGTCTGACAATTCAGCACGAAGAGTTGACCAGATAATGCCTTCAAAGAAGCCCAAGCTATCCCATATTGATAATAAGAAGGACCTCAGTCATTTCAACTGTGCCAGGAAAGAAGCAATGAATTGGTCTACTCCCAAATCAAGTAGATCATCACCCAATAAATCAATTAGAGATTCTTCCATGGAAGATACAAGACATTCAACTGCCAGCTATTTAAAGCATTCGTGTATGATGCCCCCACCTGTAAGGGACAAGGCTTCCAACAGTCAGCAGAGGCTAAGAAAGTTAATGCCAACGGAATGGAAAAGAGGAAGGGACCGGCTGGACTGATTAAAATCGAAATTTTTTCATACAAAAGCTTATTTCTTCTGACAGTTGTTGATTTGTTTATGCCATTGTCCAGAGAAAAGGATAAATGGCTGGTTTGTATATATGATGCTGTAGGTGGAATAGGAATGTTGTTAGGGTTCATGCTGTAGCAGGAATGAGATTGTTGTAAGGGTGGTTCGTTTCGAAAGGAGAAAACAGGGTTCTTACGTTGCAACATTGATGACAATTATATAACACAGCAGCAGTGAATTCTTTACGTTGCATTTTATTCAAATCTGCTCCTGCTTGTCTTTTCTGTAAGCAAGTATTCCCATTTTCAGGTTACGGACTCGCCTCAACTTCTAACAAAAAGGAAAGCTTCAAGAAATTAAATATTAAACATCAAACATCACAATGTTACGGGAATGTATTCAGATGGTGGAGCGCTCGCTTAGCATGCAAGAGATGCGTGCATCGATTCCACGGATTTTCATTTGTTTTTTTTTAATTTTTAAAGAGTGCCTCTTTTTTGTTTGGTAGAACTAGGTAATAAACACATAATGAAACACGAATTCAACTTTACAAATTTTTACTATAAATAAATTACTTTAATAAATAAATTCGTACTTTAATAGTAATAGAAACAATCATGCTGCTATCGATAAATTCGTACTTTTGGTAGTACTTTAATAGTAATAGTAATAAATTCGTACTTTAATAGTAATAGAAGCAATAAATTCGTTCTTTAGTTTTGCAATGAATATGATGTTACAGCTTTGAAATTAACTACTTGACTTTGTGTATAATACATATCAGCCATTTTCTAAATTTTATCATCTAGAACCAATGGACAATTGGTTAAATTATTGTATGGATTACTAAAAATTATCAGGTGTTGGATGAACTTAATCATTTTGAATTATTGTCATTATTACTCATCAACGTAAACTTAATGATTGATTACACTATGTCATATATATATGAAATTGATTGATGTAGATGTTAATACCTATCTAATAAATAAAATTTTCATCACAATTTATATTAAAACATAAATAATATAATTTGGATATTACAATTTATAAAATTGATTCACCTATTACATATCATTAATAAAAATATATCATCACTTATGTTGCAAATATTAATTGTGCTAGTTAGATGTAATCTCGAAAATGAATACAACCCAAAAATGAACTGGTCGAGCGTTCCTAACTTCTTCTCTATAGACTAGTCATATATATATGCACACATATAAAGTAGAGTGGCCTTTGCTTGTATTTTCCATATAATATTATGTTTCCTCACAAAAATATCCTTAGTACGGAAAACTCAATAAAAAAATAAGAACAATAAAAATGAAAAATCAGGAAAACATTTGATCCAAGAGTAAAACCAGAGCCATTGCGACTCCAGGTTCAAAACCAGGATACACAATCAACTGGAAGACCTCCGCACCAAAAGTAACTCCTCCAACTCCTCCATTGATGGCTTCTTTCTTCCTGGTTTCAGCAACCACCTTCCTAAACTCGTCTAACACCTTGCACGATCTATGTTTGTAAGAACCTTCAATCACGTACGCATATCTTTTATCCGATGCATTGCTGTATATGTATGCAAGTACGTGTTGTGGATTCCAATTCAAAATGTTGCAAGTGTGCTTCCTAATGCTGAAAATAGGCCTCTTTGATGTTGATGAGCACCTTCTTTCTCTGCCACAATCCTCACCAACTTCACCTTCGTACACTAACCAGCTGCTCGCCATCATCCCAAGTTTCTGCCACAATCCAAAATATACATCACCTAGTGATCAATTATAAATATTTTATATATCTATGTAGAGTCCGTCTTAGGTCATGTCGACATGACAGGATAATTATTTTATATATATATATATGCCTACCTTTCGGCGATGCATAGTGAGGACGGATTTTCCAGAGGCATCCATGAGAACAATTTCTTGAGGACGTCCGGTGTAATTGTCGACCCGAAAAATGAGATTTCCCTTGGAATCAATCACTGTAAATCCATTGCAACTTAGTAGAAGTGACTTTCTCCAAACTGTCAGTGATGTGCAAGCGCCGCCGTTATGGCTATCACGAACCTCGTATTGCTGCTCATGATCCTTATCATCATGTTCGCCTTCATGGACTATCCTCGAAAAAGTGTTGAAGCAAAATAACATCTTCATGATCTGTGTGTATTATTCTCTCTCTCTCTCTCTGTCTCAGCTGTGTAGTACTTGTTTAACCTAGAGGAGGAAGCTAAGGAGATAGATATTTATAAGGTTTATATAGAAGTTGCTAAGTCGGTCTCATTATTTTGATTGATTTTGGGATGACATGGCTATACGACAAGAGTAGCTCATCAGCTAAATTAGTGAGAGACAGGCCCATTTTGCCAACTTTACATAAATATTTCTGAGCGAGACAGCCTTACCCAAATGGTTATTGCGAGCTAGATTCATAGAGACACTGCTGTGATTCTGCAATAAATTATTCCATTAATTTACTTAATTTTCTATTAGTGGTAGAATTCACATGTAGTTATCGTTAAACAAGGTGACACGTGTATGTTTTTTTTCCTCAGATGGTCTGTAAGAATATTCCAAAAGTTTTCTCTTCTTTTTAAGTATGAGTTAGGTTCGTGTTCGCGTTTGTTTAGTAGAAAAAAGTTTCCATGACATCGTAAAGAGACAAAAAAGGGTACTAGTATATATATATTTGGCTTGGAGTTTCAACATTGGTAGGGAGGTTGAAACCCAAGAATATTGCACTTGTTATTACCGTCGCAACGTTTTAACTTGATTAGCTAATTTCTACGTTTTATTTGATGAATATACATACCCTTTCTAACCTCCTTGTGTATTAATTAAAGCAGAAAACCCTTTTTAAAAAGTTAATAAAAACCATTGTCTATAAAACTAGACTAATTATATATGATGGGCGACGTCTTACTTGTTAATAATTTGGAAACAATTAAGACTTTGAAACAAATTTTGGACTTTCTACTTGTTTTTAATGAATATTTTTAATTTTATAGTTAATACAGGGCACAATCTTTGCTTATTGTACAAGGAATCAACAAATATAAGAACGACACGTAGTCTCACCCGCCTAGCTAGGTACGTACTTTTATTTGCTCGCATTTAGTAATATTTTTAATTAACAACAATTATTTTTTTCCCCCCTTTGGCTTTCTGATTAATTCATTTGGTTTCATAATCTGTAGGTAATGCTCAAATGTGTTCGAGAAATTATATACTCGAAACAAGTCATCGTCTTTTCCACATATAGCACAGTGCATGCAGCTGAAAATCCACTCTCGAGCTCTACTTGAACGTTCAGAATATTCTAACCTTGTATTACTAAGCCATACATACACACACACACACACATATACATATATATGTATGTGTGTGTGATATTTACAGCTACAGTTGAATATGGATAGAAGCAGTGAGAAAGCAAGAAGCAGGACCTTCAACCTTGACGTGCCATATCTGGTATAGCTGCGTCATTAGTCATATCCACTTCATACACGTCTTTCTCGATCTCCAAAATTAGAAATTAACTAGTCAATATTATATGAATGTGGGGATAGTATTTGGATACCTAGATCCCTGCACATTTTGATTTGATGGATTTTGACCCACTAATCCATATCAGAGCTACAAGTTTTTGAAAGTAGAAGAAATCGCTCCTACTTTTTCTCATTCCTTTGAATATTAGATCTCAGTCTGTACAAAGATAGTTTAGAAATAAATAATAAATTATAGTTACATATATATATATATATATATATATATATATATCAGCTTGTTCCCTGTAAAACAAACTAAATACTCAACGCATGCAAAACTGGGACATTAATTGTATAAACCTCTAATTGTGTAAAGCCATTTCCTTTTTGGAATAATAAATAAAAGAAATCAGTGGTCTTTCATGTCCTACTCTTGCTTGTTTGATTAACTTAAAGCATAAAATCTCACAAAACATGATTCGCAAAGATCTTCAACATTAGCCTGTGGATGCATTGAAACATTCCCATCTTTTGTTTCCCATTTCATTCTCACCACTCCTAATTCCTTGGTCAAATTATTTTTCACTCTTTCGGTTCCTTTTCAATTTGGACAAAACCAATACAAAGTTTTAACATGCCAAGACAAAAAAGAGTGACTCTGCAAATCCAACCACATTTTAACACATTGGCCATCTCTGCCTCCTCTGGTGATCACCATAGTCACACCACACGCCCCACCCTACTCATTTCTTTTTTAGACTTCGCGTCACTGATTATGAATGCAACTTTGACGAGGCATGTACTACTATAAATGAATGGATATATATATATATATATATCTTATTTTTAGCAGCTTATTATTCCATATTTTTGTGTACCAAAATGCTCAGTATCAAATCAAACATTGATCTTCTCTGTAGCTTTCAAAAAAATGTGAAATGTTATTGTATTATTTCTCAAAATCTATTAAACACACGCGAGTATTAGGCATGGCCACGCGGCAGAGTTCTGTTTTTGACAGCAGAAGTATGTTGGTTTTCTTAATTATGACTTGGATTTCTATTTGTCTCCAATAAAATAATTAAATATAAGGAGAATCTAGTAAAAATTTCAGAAAGTCCAATGTCTCTCTTCCAACTTTTAAAATTTAACATGTAAGTTTAGGATTCAGATGTTCCTAAACCTCTGTTTTTAGTCTGAGAGTTGGAAGAGGAAAAAAGTTATCGTAATCAAGTGAAATTCATATTAGAGAAACTTTGTTGAAAACAACTTTGATATATTAATTAATCCTCTAAATATTTGACAATTTTCTCATGGTTTGGACAATTTGGTAGTTCAACCGACAACATGGAACTGATTAGAAAACAGGGCAATGGGTGAAACTAAATCAGGCACGATGGGCCCCTTAAAGATTTTGTTCACTACCAAATTTAGATAAATTGTTTAAAAAACAAAACAATGCTTTGAGCTAGGAGTCAACCACGTGTTTGATTTCTAGTTGATACTCGGCCATTGGGTCATTTTTGGGTCCTGTCAATGGTCTTGGTGAAAGTGATTTCCAATTCATTTTGCTACCTCGGTGTGTTGCAAAGCCAAGAGGCCCGTGGTGTCCTGTAATATTCAATTCGAATGACTAAGAATCTACATATACTTGATAAAAATATGGCACAAACCTAGTTGCCAGACACTGAAAAATAGTGCAGTATGTCAGCAACAAACCCTTTATTAACCTGACACATTTTCTTGACAAATCAAAGTCAGTTTGAAAGGAGGTTGGCTCAATTTCAATAGTAACGTTGAAAAGCAAAAGCTCTACTTGTTTCATAGAGGACCTTGAAACACATGCGTTACAGGATAATCATTTTTTGTCCTGAAGCTCTAAAAACAATTAATGGGAGCGAAATATTCATCAAAAAAATTAATGGGAGCAAAATGCTTCTAAAAAAGTACTAAATTCTGAAACGAAAACAAATTTGATTTGCTTCATTAAGAGGTGAGTGAAGGGGGAGCTGCCTCCTTATCTTCAACCAGGAATGGAATAGGTTTGGTTGGGGCCGGCAGGCGGCCAATACTATCAACTTTATCCATCTGTTTCGGCGGAGGTCTAGCTGCTTTCGGCAACAACCTTCCTTTCTTTTCGAACCATTCAGGCGTTAGTAATGCTCGGAAACCCAACTTGTTGTAGTACACTCTTCTCACAGACCCACCAGCAGCTTCAACTGCTTCCTTTGCCCTAACAGTGACCCTTGATACCTGTAATTGTAAAATTTCATTCCAAAGTCCACATTTTTCTAATGCAAAATAATGAGCAAATTATGCACTTCCACTTTGATTGATAATTTCAATAATTAAGTATTTAATCGAGTCTACGACAAATCACCAGAATGATTTGGTCTTAAAACCCAACATTACAGAGAATTGATGATTCATGAACAAAGAAGAAAATATGCAAGTCTAGAACAGCAACCAGACATAAAAAATTGATGATTAAAGAGCGATAAACTAAGTCTGTCAAAGTCACTGCACAAATCAGAAAGACCTAGAATGAAGATATACCTCCAGATGAATTGGCCACTGGATCTGCTCAGCACCACGTCCCATTAATCTAACTCCATCTTTTATTTGCTTCCCTATTGCCCCTGTATCCTATTGCAATGATGATTACCAGAATAAGACTAAGACCATGAAGGATATCCCCTTCAAATTCACAAGTCAGAGAAGGTATTTAAATTACCTTGAGTGTTTTCATTGTGATCAACTCAGAAGAATCTATCTTTCCTGCATTTATAAGTTTGGCAATCTTTCCCAACCCTACTGGCTGCCAGAAAACATATATATAGAATCATCAGAAGATTTAACTGAAATAACAGTGAGACAATCTCATAAGATTAACTGAAATAACAGTGATCAAAAGCCTCCTACCACTATAAAGAACTAAATATACAAACAAATTTGGGAAATAAAATAAGATACACAGTGCTCTTCCTAAGGACACCAATTCTGCTACTGATATAAATCAAATATATATATATATATATAAAGAAGAAGAAGAAGAAGAAAAATAGAAAGAGGGAGGAAAAGTTTAAAAATGCTCTTATTTGTTTGGAAACTTGAATGGGAGCTCATAAACATAACTTTATCTTATAATGAACCAAAGCATAAAAAGAAAGGACATAGTTTCTCAAGACAAACTCCTACAAGACAGTGTATAAAAGCATATAGTAAACTTAAGAAAAACATGTATCTGAAAAGCAAATTTTGCAATAAATACAAAGTTACTTTTGGAAATAAGATATATATAAAAGGAAACATCAAGGGCAACAAAGCATTTATTCTAGTTGGCCTCTCCTACATAAAACTCTTTTTCTGAAATCCATAATAACGACATGAAGCGATGCTAGGTAACAAAAGCTACAGGGCATCATTCCCTATATCATATTCTTGTTTTACATTTCTAGCGCTTCCTTGGAAATTTTGTATGAATATCACTAGTGCTGCAAGTTAAGCTCATTTTCACTCTAAGTGAGTAGATTGTGCAAGCATAGGGAGTCTCCATTATCGATTCTTTTCTTTGATGGTCTTTGATCTTCATCACATTAATCACTTCTGTGCATGAATTAACAATTCAGACTGCTACAACTTAAGGTTGATTCAGATTGCTAGTCTCACAGGCCATTTCGCAAATGCTTGGCTCTACCTCCTTCTCTCTCTCCAAAAAATGCTCAATTTAGTTACTCAACTAACATTTGGTGCTTCAAAGTGACAAAATTGGATTTAAAAGTTCCAATTTTTCAATAAACTCCAGATTACTTGGCATAGCAAAGTCATAAAGACGGTTCATTTCCCATCATAACTCAAGGTTGATTCAGATTGCTAGTCTCACAGGCCATTTCGCAAATGCTTGGCTCTAAATCCTCTCCTCTCTCTCTCTCTCTCTCTCCCTCTCTCTCTCAAAAAATGCTCAATTTTCGAAGTTACAAATTGGATTTAAAAGTTCTAATTTTTCTATAATCGCCACAATTATTTGGCTTAGCAAAGCCATAAAGACGGTTCATTTCCCATCATAATTCACGATTCTGTTCATAAATTCAAAAAAATGAAAATAGTAGAACGTCTATATTAACACAAAAGCTATAAAGCACCTGAAACGTGAGGCTAAAGGGGTTCTTAAACCCTCGCTTGGGCAAGCGACGTCGTAGTGGAGTCTGACCACCTTCGAAACCAAGCTTTCCAGACCCTCTGGCCTTCTGACCCTTATGACCTCTACCTGCAGTCTTACCCTTCCCGGACCCAATACCACGACCTTTCCGGGTCTTCTGCTTTCTCGGCAACTTGTCTCTGAGATCGTTCAAGCTCAGAAGACTGTACGCTCTGAAACCCTCTGAGCCAAAGCCTCCATTTTTACTAGGGTTACGGCATTGTAAGGACTGAATGGGTCGGACCGGGATTGATGGAGGAGTGAGAATGGGTTTGGCCCGGACGGAGGCGCTGAGAATCGAGGTTGATAGTATTGAACTAAGTCTTCTTCTAAGCATTTTGCTTGAAGTCGCTACGATCCTAACCGGTTTCTGTTGTTTTCATTATTTTAGGTTGAAGGGTTTTGCAGGGGATTGAGAATCACTGCCCCACTGCCATAGCTTGCAATGGCGCAAAGGAAGAAGCTGAAGGTCGTGCATATCACGTGACTTTGATTAATGGGCTTCACAGTCCAAAAACTAATAATTGGGCCTATCTACATCTCTTTAGTGGATCGCTAATTGCAACTTTTCCAATTTTTTCAATTCCGGTTTTACCCTTTAGTCAAAATACTTAAAAGGACATTTAGATTTAATATCAAATTGTTTACCAAAAAATTAATATAAGATATTTATATTTAAAAGTAAAAATAGGTTTTACACCTGTCTTATCCCCATCTTTTAAATTTGCTTATGGTTTTTTTAAAAGATTTTTAAGATTTAAGGTTGAAGGTTTAATTTTTTTATTATTATTAATTTAACTTTTTGATTCAGAAGTTATTTACCTAACATGTTGAATTGAATTTTTTCTTCTTTTTATTTTTAATTTAAAGGATTTTTTAAGTTCACTAAAGCTGAAAGTGAAAAAAAGGAAAAAAAAGAAAAAGAAAAAAGAAAAGAAACGTTTCTATAGTTATAAAAGGTATTTTGGAAATTAATTAAAAAAGTGCAATAACCAATTTATATTTATATATATTATCCATCTACGAAGGCCATGCTGCATTGCATGATATCCTGCCTGCCATGATGTTTTCGTGCATATATATAGAAGTTTTACAACACAAAGGTCATGCCATTGTACATATACTATATATGGCGGCCTGCAATATTGGAAAACTATATATATATATATATATATATATATATACAACATTGGTCACCAGTCTATTATTGCTATAAAGCCTAGAGAGGGCTTGCAATTGCAAGCAGCCACTTTATAGGCATTGTAATAAGATGTCGCTTCTTCTCATTGCCCTCTTCTTTTTTTTTTTTTTATAACATATTTTAATTAATATTATTCATGTATACTTAATTCTTTCTAGCTCTTCTCTTTCGGCGGGATGACATTTTTCGTCAATGATTGATACCTAGGTAATGTTTAAATTAGCTGATTCCGTGATTAACTATCTTAAACTATGTGCTAATTAATTATTTTTAGCTTCCTTAATGCAAATCCGTTTTGATCATCGATATATCTACCGCTGTATACTATTTGCCAACAAGCATAAAATAACTTTCTTATTTATTACGTCAAAAATGTTTATAGAACACCTTGGATTTTATATATATATATATATAAGTTGAGCCACATTGGAAGCGAGATCAAGGAGAAGTGAGTAGTACTAGTTTTAAACCTATCAGGGAAATGAGCTAGGGTGGGATTAATTTGCAAAGTCTATTTATATAAACCTACTATATGTCAGGTTCTCATCTACCATTAGAAATGAAATGCCGAGAGAGGGACGTAGATTAGATTAGAATGAGGCAATGGAATATGGGCTCAATAGGTAGCAACAAGCATAAGCAACCAAAGTAAACAAATGTGGTCAAGGATAAGCTTAATGTCTTTTGGTTCCAATTACAGCTCAACCTACCAACCCGGCCAATGCGTAACTGGTAAGACAAGGACTAGCCATATATTAAAAGCTTATTTTTAGTCTCCTAGGTAATTGACACATAAACGTTCATTTCATATAATAAATTAAAAAGAGCCACATCAAAAAATCAAAATTGATCATTTTGCTTCGGTGGCTTTCCATCTAAATTTGTCGCCTGCCTTTCATATACTTTCTCTCAATTGGGTCCTAATTAAAATGGACGTTTCTTTAATTAATCTCTAATTACTTTTTTATTTTAATGTTGTTTTTTTAGTCTCCAACTGATTAAAGTATATATGTGAATGGTTAGGCAGTCGCTGCCGGGTACTAATTAATTATTAGTTCTAAATTCTAAGGTAAATTTCTTAATGGGGATTTGCCAAACCTATTTTGCATGGTTTGATGAAAATTGTGCATGGGACCCCAAATTTGCTGAGCCAGATATTATATGTAATTTATCTTTTTAGTGATGGTGGACGTTCATGAGGACATAAAGACACTTGTGCGTGGAACGCATGGAATAAGTTTCAAAGAAACAATCGGACCGATGATAACCCAATTACTCATTAATTAATGTATTAATACCCCCATTAGCAGCCACATTGAAGTTTAATATGTCTTTTTTCCCATAGAAAACCAAATAGAAAAAGACAATTCAAAAGTCCCCAAATCTCAATATATTCATATATATATATATATATATATATATCGATCCTATAGTTTTCCATATAATAATATTATGTTTCTTGCTAAATTAAAGTCTGTTTAAATAATATTAATTAATATTTTCTTTTAACTTATTTAATATGCCTTCCAATAGGTACTAGAATTTGCTAGAACAAACATTCTTTCAATCTTTATATATAATAGTTATTAATATTACAATTAATAGATCAAAAGGCCTAATAAAAATTAGTTGTCTGTGGGAATGTTAAATGGAATATCCATATATTAAAACCAAAAATTCAAAAATAGGGGGAGGCCAATTAATTGAATGTTCACAAAAAGTGGGTCCGGATCTGGATATGAAGTTTTATGTAGAGGCATGTGGACGCCTCCTTGTGGACGATTCTGATATGGGGAGTTGGTGGGCATTTGACTTGCATGTTTTGTGGTGGACCCTTTGGCATATTTTGGGTCTTCTAGAAACCCATCCATTCACAAACCTACTCTTTTTTTCTTTTCTGGTAAAATTTTCTCTTCTCTTTTCCTTTCTTTTCTTTTCTTTTCTTTCTTAATTTTTAAGGTTCTTTTCTCATGAAAACATAGAGCAAAAATTAGATCTTCTTAAAAATTATTGCCATTTTTTAAAATAATATTAATTCTTCGTCACAACTGAGAATCACTTTAAATATTAATTATTATATATATATATATATATATATATATATATATATATCCAAATATCCGTCTTTAAGCAATTAATGCAATCCCAGAAGAAGTTTTAATTTGCTTTGGACTTGCAAAGTTTCTGCGCTTTACAACCAAATCAATGACAATCATTTCATCCAATTGATGGCACACATATTTTCAATTAGAGGCACTATAAAATGTCAAAGATATCTTTTAATTAATTATCTTGCATTTTCCATTTTTATAAAAGTTAACTAGCTAGCTAGACCACAATATTATCCTTAACATTATATATTACGACCTTAAATAGCATGTCTGTGGGCTGCGTATTAAACTAACGTAAATATGTCTATGGGCTGTGTATTAAACTAACGTAAATCTCACAAAATAATATGATAACGAAGTAATTAATACAAAATTACCTGTCTCATCATCACGACGACCAACAAAATTACACGCCAAACGCATGGTCTTTGTGTGTGTGTGTGTATTATACATCCTGGTCTCTGTGTTACGAAGCAGTAACCAAAAAGAAGAAGAATTTAAGTAAAATAAGTCATGCCTGATAACTATGTCAAAAGAACCAGTTGACGCAAGCCTAATTTAACTACCACAATACTTCCTGCAGCACCATACGTACATGCATACGCATAATCCAATTAATGTTGTGTAGCAGGTAGAGGAGCTAGGAATGTCAAAATTCAACCAGTTGGTGAGCTTCTCAAAGCTAGTTCCTGATTTGATTAATTTTTTAATTCATTATTTCATAACTAAATTAATTACAGAGGTCTTCTTTCAACCAAAAAGTACTTAATTATTTTGTAATGAAAGTTCGTATCTGATTATCGAATTAATTTAAAAACCTCCATTACTATAATAAAGCAATGACTGGTTATTATTTGACTGAATGTGCCTGACATGTATATTTCAATTAACATCATGATGCTGCTTAATTGCTATAATAATGGAATCAGTGGTTATTATTTGACTGAATGTGTCTGACATGTATATTTCAATTAATATCATGACGCTGCTTAATTGCTATAATAATGGAATCACTGGTTATTATTTGATTGAATGTGTCTGACATGTATATTTCAATTAATATCATGACGCTGCTTAACTGCTATAATAATGTAATCACTGGTTATTATTTGACTGAATGTGTCGTCTGACATGAATATTTTAATTAATATCAAGAGGCTGCTTGCTTGCTATGGATGGGTTTAATTAAACAGCTAAAATTAATTATTTTGCTCTTCAAATGCCAACCGGTTTGGAATTGATGTTGGGTGTTAATTTCTACAGAATATTAGTAATCTAATATATTCTAGTTTCTTTTTCTATTGAAATATACGTGCCTTACGGAACAAGTTATGTATGCTTTCAGTTAGGAGATTTTCATATCTAAATTCAAAGACAAACCAAAATCTCAATCAACCCCATACCGGAATATATATACACACAAACACGTTGCATGTCAATTATAGAAGTAATTATCAAAAGTTCAAAACCATGCAATGTTTTGACTCCGTTGCAATAGCTTTGAATTTCATAGCCATGTTCATCTCTTTTCGTTGGCACGCATTCTTTAAAGTTTCAGTTCGTTTACGTAGCTTTCATATATATATATATATATATATATATACACACACACACACACTACGGTCTTGTACTGATATTGTAGAACAGTACTACTTTGCTTTTACTTGTCAAAATTTGCACTCAGTGTTATCATAGTTTGATTAATTGATTTTATATATTTTGTGAAGATCAATTGCATAACCCATATATATAAAATGTGCAGAAACTACCGACACTCTTTCTGAATAAACCACCATTAATCAAGTACCTTCATCATTGGGAAAGACAGAAGAAAAGATAAAAAAAAAAAGAAAAAAAAGAAAAAGAAAGGCCGATTGATGGTACAATTAATAAATGAAATTAAAATTTCCTAATTTGAAGGGAATAATTAGTACAACCAAAGACATAATGTGCCTTTAAGTATGTTAAAAAAGTTTTTGGAGATGGTGACAATATGTACATATTTTAATTTTCATGGAAATATTAAAAATATATCATTTTGATCTTTTGGAACCCTTACCCAAGTTGTAAATATAGAATTAAAGTGGATAAGACTAAAGGGTACTTACTACGTGCAGGGCATGCTGATATGCAAGCGAATGCATCAATAATTACGTCAATAATTAATTTTTTTTGGGTAATAATTACGTCAATAATTAATGTTAAAATGAGAGGAAGACAATTCGAAAATTAAGTTCACAAAAATTTTCAAGTCGAACACATGAAAAGGATTCGGTTTGTGAAGAACCATATCATCACTAACAACAGGTACGTAATTTATTATGTATATGTAAGTACCATTCTTGATTTCGTTATTGCTAGCATACATACGTCTAGACTCTAGGGCCATTCACATTTTGCCTGCCTATTTATGTTAAGCAAACAACATGCACGTACGTTGTCATCATGATATCAGTCTGATCTTATATATATATCCCTTTGTTTTCAGGTCGATCCCCAAGATCATCACCAATTTCCCTTCAATACTATACATCTTAATTAGTTTCAAATTTTCCTTTTTTAAGAGTTAATACTACTCGAATAATTAAGGTAATTAGAAACAAGCCATATACAGCGACCATGCACAGTAGTGCGTCACAACTTTATATGCAACAGATTCTTCAGTGCCAGTATTAGCAAGAATGCATGAAGAATAAAAAATAAAGAAGATATATATATGATGCTAGGTTTACCAAAAAGTTTTATCAAGATACTTACCAACTTACATGATATTGATATTAACATATTGCCACACACACACACACACACACACACATATATATATATATATATATATATAAATCCATCAAACATACATACACGACCTTGAAACAGTTATGATCTATATGCATGACCAAGAAAAAGCAATTAATTTCACTCTTTTTATTTTCTCATATATAACTGCGAATTAATATGCAACCACACATATATATACTTTTTTGGATACCTAACACGCGGACATTGCAATTATGTTCTTATTGTAATTCTCTTATGCTTTTTTTAGTGCGATATATATTTTTGATCCATTTGCTTGCATTAAAAGAAATTACCCTCTACAGTTTTGATAGTTCAATGTCTCTTATATATGGATATATTAAAATGGCATTAATGTCAGGTTAAGATTTTGAGTTATTAGGAGATTAGAAATTTCAACAACTGTGGCTTGGAAGTAGTATTAGTCATATATATATATATATGACAAGCTAGGGTTGTTGCAAGGTCGTAATCTTTTACAAGTTCTAGTGTATACTCATGGCCAAAAAGAAAAGCAGACAGACATCACTGTGTTTAATTAATGAATTACCATTTAATTAGTGGGCATCCCAAAGACTTTGTGTTCGTTTGAAACACATTTCTTGCCATTGAAAAAAAAAAAAAAAGAAAGAAAGAAAGAAAAACCTTCTTGCTTAGGAATAAATTAAAGTCTAAGATAATCCTAACCGAAATATTTACTTTCTTTATGTAATGCTTCTAATTCGTAAAACAATCCAAGTTAAATTAATAAAAACATACACATGTTTAGTTATCAAATTAAAGTATGTGGACGTACCTAACATGTTTAATATTAACAGTACCATTACTTGAAAAATTGGAGAAAATGATGGATATATATATATATATATATATATATATGATGAATAGAAATAGTACTACTGGTGGCCACCTGAATCATATGCATACATAATAAAACAAATTGAAAGATCCCACGTCCCTTATATTTATATTATCAATTTGGTATTAGGATTTGTCTTTTTGATTCAAAACTTACCAGCTGGTTCTCTTTGAAAATGTGATGCTCCTTATTCTGTCCAAATTCTTACAAGTTGAATTCATTAAAAAAATTCTTATAAGTTGTACTACTTTCCTGTTGATAAGGTTCTAATATTACACTGTACTTGTGTATGCTATATAACGTGAAGTATAAATCTTCCATTTATTTTTTAATAGGAGTTTCAATCATCTTAAAAATGACATACATGATTGAATTGTTTTTTATTTGTAGAATTAAGTTCTTGTTCTAATTTTAAATATGGAGTAAGTTAAAAGGAAGATAAAAACAAATTCGTCTAGGAATCAAGCTAAAATTTTACGTAAAACATAAAGGAAATAATTTAATTTAGGTTATCATGTGGATAAAACCAAGCCCTTAATAAACTTCCATTAAAATGTATTTCTGGGAGCCCGTATATAAAAGCGACACGTACGAACCGTTTGACAATCAAAATGAGAATGGGAAAAGTTGAATGCGTGTCATATGGGAGTTGACTCCAGCAATCCGTCACGTCGACCCTAGGAACCCAGTCTTTGTGGCCCCCACTCCCACCTCCTTCCACCACATCTCAGCAGTCCGTACCCTCGGCCAAAACCCATATATATATATATACAAATGTATATATATACAAATGTATATATATATATATGTATATGTGTGTGTATATACACACACAACAAAACACATTAAATGTTTTTGTATAAATATAACTTCCATTTTTCCAAAATTAACCCCCAGCTCTTGTCTTTCTCTTTGTCCTTATTTCCATTTCACACTCTGACCGCGTAACGCCGCCTAGTTATTATCAAAAACCAAACAATCAGCTGAGAGACAAAGCAAATCTTTTTGTTTTTTGTTTTTCTTCTAGAGTGGCTACGATTGCAGCGAGATTCATGTATAAATACGTAATTATATATAAACATATATATATATATATATATGCACATACAGAATTTACATATATAAGTATATGGGATCTGTCTTGTAGAATTTGGTCCCGTTGCTCATGCACTGGGTCCATTAGCCTTCTCTGCTTCTAACACATTTGTCGACTCGTGCGCTCGCTTTCTCGTATATAGCTGCGATCACCGCGTTCATGTCTTTTCTCAGAGATTCCAAAACAACCGCGTGATTGGACTGTGACTATGAGGACGACTCCACTACTCCCTTTAAAAATTCGATTCCACTGAGAACCACCCTTCCTCCTCCTTATTAGTCCTCACTGCTTTCAAAATAGAGACTACCACACTCATTTTCCTTTTGTTTCTTTTTCTTTTTTTGTATATAGAGCTAAGCTCTGTCAATGAGGGGTCATCCCAAGCACGAACGCCGATGGGCTTCCGACTCCGTTCCCGACAAGCCTGCCGTCAGTGCAGGAACCTCCCCCGGAACTGACTCCACTTCAGCCGAGGAGTTCGTGGAGGTGACACTCGACCTGCAAGATGACGACACGATTGTGCTCCGCAGTGTTGAGCCGGCTACGGTGATCAATATTGATGATGGACCTGCCGTCACCTCCACCGGAACTGAGACTCCGATGTCCGCGTCGAGGTCTCCGACCATCAGACGGAGCTCGTCCAATAGGCTGCGACAGTTCTCGCAGGAGCTCAAGGCGGAGGCGGTTGCCAAGGCGAGGCAGTTCTCGCAGGAGCTCAAGGCGGAGCTGAGGCGGTTCTCGTGGAGTCATGGCCACGCTTCGCGTGTGCTCTCGTCTTCGTCGTCACCGGCGGTGGGGACTGGTGTCGGATGCGACACGGCTTTGGCGGCTCGTGCTCTGAGGAGGCAGCGAGCTCAGCTGGATAGGACTCGGTCCGGTGCTCAGAAAGCTCTTCGTGGGTTGAGATTCATCAGTAACAACAAGACCAATGGCGTCGATGCATGGAACGAAGTCCAGAGAAATTTCGATAAGCTCGCCAAAGATGGCTATCTCTATCGCTCTGATTTTGGCCAATGCATAGGTGATGAATCAATTTCAAATCCATTCTCTTGTTAATTACTCACACACTGCCAAGCCAATGTGTTCTTCGTGTTTCTCCAAAACAACAAAACTGCTTCCAAACAAATTTACAAGTTTAATTATTATTATTATTATTTTTGTCGACACAGGAATGAGAGACTCCAAGGAGTTTGCTCTGGAATTATTGGATGCTCTCGGTCGTAGACGAAGATTGAAGGTTGACAAAATCAGCAAGGAAGAGCTCTACGAGTTCTGGTCTCAGATTTCCGATCAGAGTTTTGATTCGCGGCTCCAGATCTTCTTCGACATGTACGTATTCAATTATAATATTAATTAATTTGTTGCTTTTCTTAAGTAAAATACAGAACATATAATATCACAGAGGGGCATAACTGTCTTTATATCCCTTCCATACTTTTGTAATTTCTCAATTTTCACGAAAATGTTTAATAGATCTCAACTATATTATCTCTTTCACCTAAAAAAAATTGACAGGGTGGACAAGAATGAAGATGGTAGAATCACCGGAGAAGAAGTGAAAGAGGTAAAAATTGTATTCAAAGTCCAAACCTTTTTTTTTATTTTATTTTTCTTCTAATTTTTAAATTGAGCAACATTAATATTCAACAACATTAAATTAATAATCTTAAAAAGGGGAATGAATTGGCCAACTCTACGAACCAGACGTTAGAAAATTGGTTAAAGAAGGCATTTTTGCCGTACCCCAACTTGTTAAAAGAGTGACCAAAGTGACTATTATGGTTTTGAATAAGGTGCTTCTTGATCATGGCTTCCAACTGGGTTTTGATTATTGGTAATTGGATATAATAATCTCACCGGTAGGCGGGATTGGGTGACCTTAATCCATTATTTTGTATAACTAACAACTCCAATATATTTTAATAATTTAATTAAAGTAATTAAAATGTGGGTGTTTGCTTGGTCTATGATGTTTTCCATGTTCTTAAGCATCTTTTTTTTTTTTTTCTATTATTTGATGAAATATTTGTGAGCTAATGAGGCAGGACTTAGTTGTAAGAGTCCTGGGGGCTTAATTAATTAGCACCGATGACATCTCACTCTCTCTAATTTTTACCAATTCTTAGGGGAATTATGATGACGTTTTATTTTTATTTTTTCTGTCAGTGGGGTTGGTGGGGGCATTTTCGTCTTTTCATTGTCATAAATAATTTAAAACGACGCAATTTTCATTTTAATTTCGATTTTTTTTTTCCTTTTCTTCTATTGCAAGATTAATTAATTATGTTGTTTTGAATGGGGCAGATCATTATGCTAAGCGCCTGTGCAAACAAGCTATCAAGATTGAAGGAGCAGGCGGAGGAATATGCAGCTCTGATCATGGAGGAGTTGGACCCTGAAGGACTTGGCTACATTGAGGTGGGTCCCACAACCAGAATTCTAATTTGTATTTACTCAATTATTATTATTATTATTATGATTGGTAAATGTGTGTACTCAATTATGGATAAGCCTACATATGCTCTTTGAATTTTGCTTGGTTCAGGTTCTGTCCGAATACGTTTTGTTAAAAACAATTCTTTAGGCTGTATATAAATTTCCATTAATAAGGTAAGGGTAGCCCTGACTATGGGAACGCACAACTTGGGTTGGACTGTTCCTTCCATGTCAATTGTTAGGAGAAAATTATTCAACGATTTCAAACCTGGGTTTGTCGTTGTTCAACGGTGTGTGAATAGATAGAGACCAAACTATTGAACCGAATGTCATTTTACGTGAACAAATTACAATTAAGGTGGACACAAATCAAGCTTTCCTCTCGTTAATTAAGAAAAAAAAAAAAAGTGGTAGTTGAACAGATTCTTTTGCCATTGATTTTGGTCCAGATTTTTTGGTTAGTACCTGTTATAATTAGCCAAATTTTCTTTTCCCTTTTGTTGACCATTCCACTTCTAGTTTTCGTAGGCCTTACGTCGTACTGTTTCACATTCTTCTTCCATCTGAGCTTATTTAGTTCAGGTTAATGATAATGAGTTGTACGGCTTTAATTTGATTGCTTTCCCATTATCATTTTCTAAAGAAATACCACATTTTATTGAGTTGATTAATGTTGTTCTTTGTAATTAGTCTGTCTAAGAACTTAAATGCAAACTAAGCTAGTTAACCCAAAAATAATTTTACGTACAGAAGAAAGCTTCATATGGAGTGTGAATTAATAATAGAGGCATTTTTTTTTTCCAACCAAATAACTTCATGATTGATAGTTTGACAAGTGGCCAGGATTTTCCCAAAAAAGTTGGTTCCTCATGTGGTATTTTGGATGTACGCTTAATTGTCAATCGCACACGTAGACAGGCGTGCAGCAATAGTGTTATTGTTATTCGTCGTCTAATGAGTAGGCATCAAGAGGATGATTGACAAACTCTGATGGTTTTGTTGTGGTGGGAATGTGATAATTACCATGCAGCTGTGGCAATTGGAGACGCTGCTTCTACAAAAGGATACGTACCAAAACTACAGCCAAGCACTCAGCTACACAAGCCAAGCCCTGAGCCAGAACCTGCAAGGGCTAAGAAAGAGAAGCCCAATTCGTAGACTCGGCACCAATCTCATCTACTATCTGCAAGAGAACTGGAGGAGAATTTGGGTTTTGACAGTGTGGATCTCCATCATGGTTGGCCTTTTCACATGGAAGTTCTTTCAGTACAAGCAGAAAAATGCTTTTCAGATAATGGGTTATTGTCTTCTAACGGCTAAAGGAGCCGCCGAGACCTTGAAGTTCAACATGGCTCTTGTACTCCTGCCCGTATGTAGAAACACCATCACTTGGCTAAGGTCCACCAGGCTCGGTCACTTTGTACCTTTCGACGACAACATCAACTTCCATAAGGTACACAGCGCACCCTTATCTTTGCTTGATTTATACTTTAATTTGTTGAAGGGACTTTATAATAAAGCTTGGCATGGTGGTTGATCTTACCCATCATGTATAATATATAACACAAGAATAGAATAGATTCACAAAAAAAAAAAAAACACTAGAATAGTATAGTGTCCTATAGCCATACGCGTCTACTGGGGTATTTACACGCAGCTAAAGTTGACAACTAAACAACTTCAGCTACTTTTTTGGTATAAGAAATTTTGAACTCGGAAACACCCTAAACATTGACTTGATCCCCTATAATTACAATATAATACGTTTTTATACATGCCAAACAAATTGACAATGAAAATTTCCATAAGATTGTGGAAATTATAAATTTAGCACTCTTCTTATTTATTAATTTTTCTTCCTTGATTTTCGCCAAAAAAAAATTTTCTTTCTTGATGTTTTTAAATTAATCCTATCAAAAAAACAAAGCCTTTTGTCCTTGCCAAAAAGACTTTTGTGAAATTTTATTTAATTATTTAAACTCTTTTAAAAAATGACACTTGCATGTGTGCGTAGCGTGGTTTGCAAAATATGCTGTTTCCTGATTGTTAGGGGTTGTACTTCAATAATTCGAAAATTTTTCTTAGGCAAGACGAGGTCCAATTATTACCTGCAATAAAAAAACTAAAGGAGAAATCAGAAAAACAATTTATTACTTAAAAGAAAGAAAAGAAATTGCTTTCTGAAAAGCTACAATGACACACTCGTACCGAAAGAAAACATCGACTTTGCTTTTGAAGTAGATAAGATCATGTGTTCTGAGCGTCCCAGCTGTAGATTCTCTGAGCCTCATACGTACATGCACATCCTGCTTCGATGGGGTCGTAGGCTTTAGTCGTCATTCGAGCTGCAAAATCTTTCCCTTAGAGACTGTAACGCTGCTAGTCATATGTCCTACCTAATTACCTCTATGGAAATAGTAATATTGAAGGTCATATTGATAGTATACCCTCACAACATCATAAAGAGTTAGGAACTGTAACAATTGATGATTGTGTCTTGGCAACAAAACTCTGACGGCCATGACATAAACAAATAAGGAAAAAAAAATAATAAAATAAGAGTTATAGATCCTTTATAATTATGGTCGGTTTTAAGCATCGGTACCTTACAAATTTATGGTTATCCAACAATTAGCTCTTTTGGGTGACTGCGAAGCAATCTATCAATACCTTATAATTCATTTCTTATATAGTCTATTATAATTTGTGATGGTATAGTTGGTTATAATTGGAATATTTGGGCATTCGTATCTTAGTGAGAAACTGATTATACTCAATTGCCTGTCCGCCTTCAGTGGTTTCAGATGACTAATATCAATGCGCATATTATAACTTCAATATCTTTATGTTCAAAGATAATTGTGCACTAGAGTGAGAACTTTTAACTGCAAGAATGTCAGAGTTGATTTAAGGTGGTGCTTAATTTAGTTATTTTAAAGCCCTGGCTCGTCTATAGCTAAACTGTCACCTCTAAATTGATTTTTGTCTGTTGATTTTTCAGACGATCGCTGCAGCCATCGTAGTGGGTGTCATTCTCCATGCCGGGAATCATCTTGCATGTGATTTTCCACGGCTAATTAATGCATCTGAAAAAGACTATGAGACGCTTTTGCACCATGACTTCGGAACTCATAAACCCAGATACATAGATTTGGTTACAGGGGTTGAGGGTGTAACTGGAATTCTGATGGTTATATTCATGGCGGTGGCGTTCACACTTGCAACAAAATGGTTCAGGCGGAACCTCATTAAGCTTCCCAAGCCCTTTGATAGGCTTACTGGCTTTAATGCCTTTTGGTATTCGCATCACCTTTTGTGATTGTATATGTCTTGCTCCTTATCCACGGCGTGTTTCTCTATCTTGTGCACAGATGGTACCTTAAGACGGTATAACTTTGATATTCCCTTCCTATATTGTGTGTTGTCAACAATATGACTGACATTTCTTAATATTAGAAGTGCAATATATAGTTTATATGTGGTTAATATTATTTTATTCTTGCAGACATGGATGTTCCTTGCCGTTCCAGTTTTACTATATGCTGGAGAGAGGACTCTGAGATTCTTCAGGTCTGGCTTCTCTACCGTCCGTCTCCTGAAGGTGAGAACAATATTGCATGCATGAACCATAACAACTTACATGTATGCCAACTTTGCTGGAGCACTTCAAGGCTAGAGTTCTCTGGTTCTCTGGAGTTGATATAGTTTGCACTTTGTAGCAGTTCCTTCCCGATCATAGAATGCTTCTCATTGTAATTCTTTTTCTTGTCCTTTCAATTCAAATTATTTAGGTTGCTATTTATACTGGAAACGTTCTCACATTGCAAATGTCTAAGCCACCCCAGTTTAAATACAAAAGTGGACAATACATGTTTGTGCAGTGCCCTGCTGTTTCTCCCTTTGAGTGGTAAGTCACAGTTTAGTTCCATTTCTTTTTGATGTGTCTGAAATGATAATCTTGTGGCACAAGGAAACTATAAAAGGAAAAGCTGGATAGTATAAGAGATTTGGAGTTTCCAATCCTCTCAAATTCCATAGCTATTACTTCAGATAAATCAGTTAACATAAGTAATTTTGTCCGGAGATAACTTGGTTCAAATGTTAATGTGCTATGATTAATGTATGCACACCAGGCATCCATTTTCCATTACATCTGCTCCTGGTGATGACTACCTTAGTGTTCACATTCGTCAGTTAGGAGATTGGACTCAAGAGCTTAAGAGAGTATTCTCGGAGGCCTGTGAGCCTCCCGTAGCTGGGAAGAGTGGGCTTCTCAGGGCTGATGAAACAACCAAGAAAAGGTATGTAATTTATGATGATTAATTTTTCTCCATATTTCCAATTTGTCCACTATATGAAAGTGACTTAAATTCTTCTCTTATTACAGTTTGCCTAAGCTTTTAATAGATGGACCTTATGGTGCCCCAGCACAAGACTACAAGAATTATGATGTCCTGTTGCTTGTTGGTCTTGGGATTGGCGCAACACCTTTCATCAGCATTTTAAAAGATTTGCTCAACAATATAGTTAAAATGGAGGAACAGGCAGTAAGTAGCTTGTGATATTATACTATTGTATCATAGAATTTAACTAAAACCCCTTTTTACTACATTTTAAGTACAAACTTTATTCATACTTTTTTTCCCCTTCTCTCCCAGGATTCAGTCTCAGATATCAGTAGAACATCAGAGCTAAGTGCTGTAAGTACAGACTCTCCCACTCTCAACAAGGTCTCTCAAAACGGAAAAAATCATTGAAGACCACAAATGCCTACTTTTATTGGGTAACTAGGGAGCAAGGCTCATTTGATTGGTTCAAAGGAGTGATGAATGAAGTTGCCGAACTTGATCAAAGGGTAAATATATTCATTGTTCCCTGCAATTGTACTTAAGAGCTAACCAATAACTTGCCTGATGGTTTAACTGGACCATTTTGAAATTTAGGGTGTAATTGAGATGCACAACTACTTGACTAGTGTGTATGAGGAAGGGATGCCCGATCAGCTCTAATCACTATGGTCCAAGCTCTCAACCATGCCAAGAATGGGGTCGATATTGTCTCAGGCACAAGAGTATGATCTTTTATCATGCATGTTATTATCTAACATACCTTACTGTCATTTTCACTACATTATTGCATACAAATTTGGTCATTAATCATTGCTCGGCATTCCTTCAGAAAGATCATTTCTTGGTCCCATACTTTGATAGCAATTTGTCATTTATAGTTCCACGTCTGTCATGTTCACTAGGCATATTCTGTTATGTGCGTGCAATCCTAAATATACGTCTAATCAAAATCAATGAACTGAGTGATCCACTTCATTATCACTTACTATTTCTTAAATTCTTACAACCAGGTACGAACCCACTTTGCGAGGCCTAATTGGAAGAAAGTCTTCTCGAAAATTTGTTCAAAGCACTGCAGTGCGAGAATAGGTAAGAGTCACTCTCCTTGAGCCTACATCATGTGGTCGAAATTAGATTCCTTCTAATACTTACTTCTTCTACTGGTTTTATGAACAGGGGTATTCTACTGTGGAGCACCAGTTTTGGCCAAAGAACTCAGCAGGCTCTGCTATGATTTCAATCAGAAAGGTTCCACCAAATTTGAATTCCACAAGGAGCATTTCTAGGATGAATATTAGTCTCTGGGGTCACACATAATACCAGCAGTTTCCACGCCGGCTTCACAATGCAAAGTAAGAAATTTTGTAATAAACTTAGGAGAAGAAATGGAAGATTGTACAGTATTGGGTATAAAAAGGCAAATGATGGTGTCCCAAAAAAAAAAAAGATATAGGATTATATATACACAATATTTTCGTATTGGTAATATGGCTTGGAATCTCAATTGTGCGATGGCTCTGCTCTGTTAACACAGTGAGTTAAACAAGTGAGAGAAGCCAGGTGGACCTACAATGACATTGTTGGTAAGCAAAAGAGTGCGATACAGCTATAGTGGGGACGTTGACCTTCTGACAGAACGTCATTGTCACGTTTGAAAATATGGAATGGAAGGTTATGGAAGGAAGTGGGCTGGCCCTTTTGCTGAAGCTATAATTTTTCTACAGCATAGTGACGAAGACAACCACTAGGCAATTAATTATTTTGTAACTACTTGTGTAGAATAAAAAGTATACTATTATTTGTGTATATTAGGATCGTTTTTTCTTTTTTTCCCCCAACCCCTTGTGGGCTTATATACACATTCAAGGGCAAGTGCTATATATATGGCTGTAGCATCTTTTTAGTATTTTTGGATCCCTTTGAAAGTGAAGGGTCCACTATGAAATAGATTTAAAACTTTAATATGTATTCTCTTTCTCCTAATATATAATATAACCCTTTTAATTCTTATCTCATTTTCTCCATTTTTATTGCTAAGAAAAACTCTAGTAAAAGACATTTTGATATACCTTTGATAGATAACGTGTCATTTTAACCTCTATGTTTTGAGGTCATCACACACTTCTATTTTTTTGCGATTTTTTTTTTTCGCACAACCATGGGTTACATGGATCTTTGTTGGGCCTAGCCTGAGAAGTTGAGTACATGTGGATCTTTGTTGGGCCTGGAAGACAAGTCTTTAGTTAGCCCAAGTAGGACTCTTGAAGGACCGGGCGGTGATTGTGATTGAAGAGGTTCAAAAGTCCAACGAAGATTTCGGACGAAGCATTCTAACATCTGACACTTGGATCTTTAATAAAGTGTCTTTCGTGACTTTGTCTCCGACACTCCGTCGGTTATGCATTCCTCAAATACAGTTATATAACATAATTTATATTGGAATGCAATATAATATTAATTTTATTAAATATATATATATGTATATGATGTATTAATTTTATTAATTATATATAATTTTTTTAATAGATAAGAACATATCCTAATACTATTCTAATATAATATAAATTATGATGAAAATTTTTATAATGTAATACTACAGGTTCGTTCCATTGCTTAGTGGGTATACATGTTATTGACCAGAAGTTATTCTCTTATATTAAGTAACCAAAGAAAATAAACTAAAAGAATAGGTATGTTGTTTTGTGAGTGGCATCGATATAAATATATATATATGTCCGAGCACAAATCATGAACATTTCTTTTGATCATGTGCAGGCCAAATGGTCCGCACCAAATAATTTATTTCCCAATTTAATAATGATAAATTATTACAAGCCTCGTGCACCAAAAAAGGAGCATTTGAAAGCCAACACCCGCCCACATGCCTGACTGACCCACTCATTTCCTTTTGTTTTCTCTACACAATATGAGAAGGAAAGACCAACCAACTAGTACTTTTTACTTTCAACGCGTTAGCTGAAATTAACGTACTTCATAAAAATTCACACACACACCCCTACACCTATATATATATATATATATATATATATACACGTACTTCATCATAAGAAAACCTTTACCTTGCACACACCACCAAAACCAAACCAATACAAGTCACTATTTAGAAACCTTACCATCTTAATTAGGTTTCCCAGTCCCCAAACAACTAATGGCTGATCAAGAAAACCATTCTTGGCCTATGGCACCTGCTCTGATATACCAAAAGAGCGACGAAGAGAACCCCACCTTCAAAGCCATCCGCAAAGAAAGAACCAACAACAAATGTTTCGTATTTATATTTGCCGGGATCGTCATCCACTGCATCTTCATACTGGTTTTCGCATTGATCGTGCTTCGTCCCAAATCTCCGGACGTTAAGCTGAGGTCAGTCACGGTAAAAGGTCTCAGATACGCCACTTCGCCGTGGCCTTCTTTTAATGCAACTTTGACTGCCGAGATAACCATAAAGAATCCAAATTTTGGGAGCTTTAGATTTGAGAATACCACTGCGAGTTTGGTATATGAGGGAGTGAAAATCGGCGGAAAGAGAACCAGCAAGTCGGGCGTCAATGCTAGGGGCACAAAGGTTATGAATGTTGGTATAGATGTGAGATCTAGCAGGTTGCCAGAGGGCCCCAATAATCTTGGGAATGATTTGAATTCTGGGACGTTGAAACTCAGCGGCCAAGCCAAGTTTAGTGGTACGCTTCATCTGGTGAAGATTTTGAGATGCAAGAAGACCTCTGAATTGAATTGTACCTTCACTCTCTACTTGACTAGCCGGACGATCAAAGATTTACTATGTTACTAGATTAATACCTTTTTTTTTCTCTGTTTTCTTTAAATTTTGTTTTGTTTTTTTTATGGGTTTTGTATTCTTTAATTTGATTGATTAATTAGTACATTCTTTCAAGAACTACTTTTTTTTCTTTTTCTTTTTTCTTTTGGTAAACTTTCAAGAACTGCTTGTGTAATATTTCATGCATGCATGTGTCCTTCTATGTCTTCCGACCTTATTCGACGATTTTACGCTACTGGAAAACAGCTCAGCTGTATGGGGGATTAATGTATAGTTTTAACGCGGTGTTTGATTCGGGTTCATATGGTTGATGGATTGATTATTAACATTAAATCGATAATTAAAAGCTCATATGTTATTGGAAGGTTAACTTATACGTACAAGGAACAAAAATTGATTTTCAACCACACTGAGAAACATTTGATCTAACATGATCGATCTAATACCAAGAACCTTCCTCTCAAAAAAAATATATATATATATATATAATAGATACTAGTCCAGCCTGGTAGGGTCCAGTCAAGGCCATATGTCCCATATGAAGCCCATTATAAAAAGTTGTCTAATATGGCCCTTGAAAGAATATTTACTGTAATCGCCCACATGACATAGTCCAGTTGCTAGGGCCTTGTGCTATTCTTGGCTCTTGGGCCATGGGTCCATTTATCTATTTAATAAACAAAATTGCTAATTGAAACATATTAAAAACAAACCAGTTCAACCGATACATTCGTAGGATTGGACGACCGGCGCAGGACTTTCATTTGAATATTGAATATGATCCAGTCTTAGTGCAGCCTCATCCCCTTAGCATTACAAACATTCTTAATAATTAATTAATATTAATTGTAAGAGGTTGAATTTATTTTTATTTTTTGATAAAAATAAGTGGTTTTTCTTTTCTTTTTTAATAAAAATTAAGTGGTCGAATTAGTATATCATGCACCATGCTTCCTATTATATTCATTTTCCTGGCCATTTTCTTATTACAAGACCAAAAGCAGCCAACCATAATTCTTGTTTGGACACCAATCTGTTTGTTTCTTTTTTCGTCAAACATACGTAAGAATAAATCCTTGTTAAATGAATTTCTTTCACAATATATGTACTGGGATTATTAATTGAATGCTGAGAATTCAATCCGTAAAGCATAGTTAAGAAAATTCTCCAAAGTGGGTGGGACCCTGCTGATTTGTTAACCTCCAAACATGTTGAAGAGTCTCAAATGCAACTCCAAAGCAATTTCCTCGCTTAATCTGATAGCTTCTACTAACTAGCTGCCGTATGCAACTCTTGCACTAGAATCCACATGGAAATATAAATTAACTAAACTCTTATTTCACAGAAGCTTCTATTAATTAATTAAGACTCTTAATTCTCAAAATTTCTTTCCCAAATATAATTAATTAGAGTACCTCTTAATTCAAGAGCCTTTCATAATAATTAACAATTACTTAAAAACGCAAATAAGTCACCCGGTTTCAAAGCTCAAAATTTCTAAGTGGCCCTGCACACGTCCAAAGAGTCAACAGTCAAAGGCTGTGTTTCTCATGCAAACGCGTTTAAAACAAAGGCATAAGAACTGAAAAAAAGACTGACCTAGCCAAGAAGGATTGACTACGTCACACTGAAGTCCCTCCTTACTTAAATTTGATCTCACAAAAAAAAAGAAAAAAAAGACTGACTTAAAAAATACGACTTCGTTTTCAATCACTAAGAAAAGTTTACGCAAGCCCATGAAGACGTCTCCAAATTCACTAACCAACACTTCGTTATCAAACAAAACTAAGAATTTTTAATGGACGACCAGTCTCTATTTCCAAATATATATCACCAAAAACCCTTCTCACTTTCGTCCATGGCCATGTCTGAGAAAGAACAGGTGAGCCCCTTAGCCCCAGCGGCTTGGAAAATTCTCAGCGATGAAGAAGCAAACCCTTCTCAAAAAGTGAGCCTGCTTCAAAGGAGATACGTCATTTGTTGCGGCTGTACGACCGCCGTTTTGTTGGTTATCTCCGTCGTAATGTTAGTCCTCGGCTTCACTGTGTTTGATGTAAAAGAGCCAAGAATACACATGAACAGAATCTTCGTCCAACGGCTAGAGCTCGACGAGACTGGAAACATTCGTACGGACGTCAACATCACCCTCTTGGCAGATGTCTCGGTGAATAATCCAAACATGGCGTCGTTTAGATTCGGAAACACGACGACCACGATTTATTACGTAGACGGCACGGTGATCGGCGAGGGTAGGAATCCGGCGGGGAAGGCCAAAGCGAGACAGACGCTGAGGATGAACATGACGGTGGACGTTTTCCCGGCGAAGATCCTGGGCTTGCTGGGGTTGGTGACGGAATCATTAGCTTCGGGTGCGTTGACCATCAAAACGTATACGGAGATTGACGGTAGGGTGAAAATAGCCAGTGCTGTGAAGAAAAACGTGGAGGTGAAGTTGAACTGTAACGCGACGTTTAATATCAACAGCCGGTCGATTCAGGAACAGAATTGCAAGCAGAAAGTCAGCATGTAGCGATGTAACGATTGTGCATGTATGGTTCGGATTTGATTATATACAGAAAATTAATTAGCCTTTTATTGTTTTCTTTTCTAGAAAAATTTCTTCTTTTTGTTTTCGTTTTATATATACATATATATATATATATATACATATATATACATCCAGACTACTAAGTAGCAGCCCTTTTGTTTATGGTTTAAAGAGAGAAAATAGAGATTACATGTAGTACAATCCTGATACTTGATCTTATATATATTGATCAATTGCATCGTTTTGGGCGGAGAGTTTTCAGCTTAATTTGGTTTTGGATTTTTGGTCAATCAAAGATTAATATATAATCAGTAAGTACATGTGTGAAATAAATGAATAGAATGTCTCACTTCACACACTCCATGATAGCCAATATATGTCTAATGGTGTTTTGATGAACCATCATTTATATCAAGCTGCGACCAAATGAAAATTTCACATTAATGGGAACTATATAGTATATACCAATGATATGATTTATCATATACTAGTACTTTGAATATTAGAGCTAGGTTGAATATGATTTCCCACCAAATCTTAATACGTGTTATTGGACGCTTGCTGATAAGGATTAATTACAAGGAGGAGAGAAAGTTCCAACAGATTAATCTGATTAATTTCGAATAAAGTAAAAATAGAATAGGACTGGAAAAAATAAATAAAGATCATAAAAATTAGGAAAATTGAATAGTAACTGCAGAAGAAGCGCATGTTTAACATGGTAAATCATAGTATATGCGGCGTTAAATATCATTTACCATATTCACCCAAAACGGAAAATATTTCTGGGCTTACAGCCCAAACTTTTTAAAATAAGCTGAGCCCAGATATGGGTACGATCCATCACAGGCCCACAGCACAGATGGGTGATTTTATTTTGTTTTCTGAAACATTTTATTTTTATTTCATTTCTATTAACATTATCGTAAATTTTAAAAAATAAAAAATAATAAAAAAAACTTAAATAATTAATTAAGGAACACAGATTCTGCATATCTAGATGCGAGCTAGGTTTGCTGCCAGGTGGAACGATAGGTTTGTTGCCAGGTGGAATGGTAAATACACATAGGACTGTGATTACAAACAACATAAATATTTAATATTTAGTATAATATTAATGCAAAACCCTTTGCAACATCCGACTTTTGGTTCCCATCAAACACACACAGTTGCCTTATTTTCTCACTGACTTGACATTTCATTCGGCAATAATTATTCACTTTACTGGCCTAACTGAGATCAATAATATAAATTAACAATTTTCTAATACAATCTCTCATCACAAGGAAGTTTGATTAATGGATCATTGGGACCACTTATTAGCTTATTGTATTGTATGTCTAGAAGTAAGTTGAAAGTTGAAACTCCCACTACGAGTGTTCCTTTCCCAATCAATCAATTAGTAAACTTAGATCCATGATTTGACCCATTAAGCCTCTAAACATGTAATTATTTATATAATTTTTGTTCTGATGAGAATTAACCACTTAACCCCATAACCTTACTGTGCAATTTAATTAAAAGGGAAAAAGGAGATCAGTGAAAACCATATCAACCCAGAAATCAGAGCCAAATCCACAATCCTCAATTACAAGACAGAATGTCAATATTTGTGTGCCCCATACATGAATCATACACTTATACTGACTCCCCATATATGCATATAATATATATATATATATATATATATATATGTTCAATATATGTGTGTCATATTCTCAATAATGCAGAGTCACAAAAATGAAGGTACATGAATTATGCCAAGTTTCTCCTTCGCTCATCGAAAAATACGCAAGAGTACCAGTAGACCATCCTTCACACTTGCAGGCTTTTGATGGGCTTGGTTGTCCCTCATTGCAGTCACACTTGCCGTGATTGGCTATACACAAATTCAATCATATATATCACTTTGCCAAGGGACCTAAAAATAGAACTGGGTTCCGTTCATGAATTTCATGCACTTCTAAGAATTAATCTCCCACTTTTGTAAGGTATATATTAACACCAAATTAAATGAACATAGAGAGAAACATGAGGAGCTTATATAAGAACCTTATTAGCAGTTTGTGCAGTGCATCTGCCATTCTTATTTTAAAAATAATAAATAAATAAGATTTCACACTTTTAGGGTACGTTTTTCCAAACATCTACAAAATCTATCATTCACGTCCCAAGCATTTGGTCTGTCGTTGCTTGCTACCTAATTAATTATAAAAAAACTTAAAAGAGTTATTTCCTTCTTATATTTTACTCACAAATAAGTCACAAGTCACAAGTCAATTCCTTCCTGTATTTAAAGAATTTAGAGAGAACAAAATCACATGGCACTTACCAAATTCATATTTGTTCGTATTAAAACCAATAACAAATATTTATATTTTATTGTAAGAGAAACAATCAGTCTAAAGATTAAAATACAAAATAAATAAATGCTGTGTTGCTCACTTGCTTGTGAATCAAGTGGCACAAATACTAAATTTCTAAATAAGAAACGGAGTGGAGTTAAAAGAAATACACGTGACAGGCATTAAGCGACACCTAGCAAGTCTTCAGGACACGCGGTAGATTCACATGTACATGGTCATTTAAATTTGTGCAATGCTTCCAAGGATGCCTTGGTAACACATGGCATGGTTTAGTATAGCTCTAATTTGTCATTGAAGATCCAAGTAAAATATATTATATCACCGAAGAGTGTGTGACCTTCAATCTGTTTGCTGGAATTTGACTTATTATCATGTCAAATACACATCAGAATGAGACACAAATAGGACGCTAAAAGTGCTCAAATTAGACCAATAGTAAGGAAAGAACACACAAGCTATATATAAGTTTTATATGATCATTAAGTGTAAATTATTGGAAAAGTGTGACTCTTTGTTTTGTTTTACCACTTATTTTTCTCATAAAATTAGTATCTCTTATTCTACAAACTCATTAACATAAGTGTAACTACACTTGATAGTGTGATTTAATAGGAAAAAAAATTATCATTCCTATCATTTTACAGGTGTGATATTATAGGTTTAAATTTTAAGAAATTTTATTTGTGCTTCAAATTTATTATTTGGAATTAAAAAAATTATAAAAATAAAATAGGGGTGATCTAAAAAAAAAAAGATTAAAGTTAATAGATTTATGAACTGACTCTTTTATAATTTAAAAATATAAATAAAAAAAAACTCAATTGCATAATCTCAGTGTTCGAGTAAAGTTAAGATATATGCTAGTAATCTTTATACGATGACATTATAGTTAATTTGGATTTAGTATGGTTTTTTTCCGAACCAAACAATGGTTGATCAATCACAGGCGCAAATCAATGACTCTTGTCAAAAGACACAGACAAAAAAAAGTATTATCAAAACGTACTTCTTTTGAATTATATATTATATTGTAGTTAGAGACATTATCCCTAGAGTAATGTTTATTTAAAACGAAATTGCACAATTATTGGACAATAGTTTTCCTCTCAAATCCCGATACATGAGATCACAACCCTTGCCAAGTCCAAACCATTTTTGTTTTCCTTATTTATTTAGTGAGAAAAATAATGGGTTTGAGCTAAATTATGATTACGATGTAGGACTGCTTCAATCCCATTAAAAGATTGGAGCCTCTATCACTCTCAAGCCTCAGCAAGTGAGGAGAAAGAAACAGGCATAAGTGTAAGAAATCGATAATTGACCAAAAACGACAAGAGGCTTGGCATTTGGGAGCAGCAGGATTCTCAGCGCCTCAGCGGTTATGTAGGTCCAGGCATCGCCACAAGTAGACAAGTTGAATCTCCGACGCTTAATTTCACAAACAACACAGCGATTTGGTGCATGATCAGCATCATCCCCCCACAAAAAAGCTTCACAGATTTCAACAAATCAAAATATTAGATTAGACCCATTTTCCAAAACCATGCTCCAAATGAGCCAGCCAGAGTCTCTGCTCCTCTCTTTCTACGTATGCGTTTTAAGCCGTGCAGAGATTCCGCTCCGCCCACTCTAATCAGACCCCCCCCTCTTTTACTCTCTTGTCTGCTCTCTCTCCTCCTTTAAGAAAAAAGAAATATCTTTTTTTACTGTTTAGCCACCTACTTTACCCACTTCTCTGACCAAAAAAAGACACCATTAAGTCCAGACTCCAAGACCCATAAGCAAAGCTTCAGACTATTTCAAATGGGACTAAAGTATTTTAGCTTAGTTAACAACTTAATTAATCTTCACCCAATCCAATGCAGTTACTGTAAAAATATTTATAACATACGAGTTGCTTCATCTGCTCTGGCAGGCCAAGAAGAGAACTACAATCACAAAGTGTGTCACGGAGAGTGCACCACTGATTACAAACATATAGGTACAAAGATCTGATTCTTTCTTTTACTTTCACGGAAAGCTGAGAGCTTTTTTTTACATGCCAGAGCACTTAAGGTTCATGGTAACTACTCGTTACTCCTCACCACTAACCCCTTCACTATTTTCTGAGTTTTCAAATAAACATTTACAGAGACAAACTCATATTCCAGTATAATTCTAAGAATGAGTTTGAGGGAAAAATTGAGCCAGACCAATAACAGAATTGACTGACTTCTACGAGACCAATTTTCCCGCTTTTTTTGAGACGCCTAATGCTTAGATGAATCACGGCCGTTGATGACCTCCATCATTGCCTTCGTCCGACGATTTCCTGGACTTGTCCAATGATTTCTCGCTTGTGGGATCGCTTACAGACCGTGATAACAGAGAAGATTCCGAATCTAGAAAACCCACAAAATACAAATGAATTTTAAAGACAGCATTTTTAGGATAAAGGAAATAGAATGAAAAATAAATTATTTAAAAAAAAGAACAGAGGATGTGTTTGTTACCTCTGGAAGCATTGAAGGATCTTTTGCAGTGCAAGATGGCGCTTTGAATGCCATCCTGTTGCTGCAGCAGCGAATCGTCCCGTCTTCTGGATGCCACCGTTCCCGGTGGAGCCGCCGCAACGGCCGATGAAGCCGATCGGCTTTTCCCCAGATGCTTGCAGACCACTCTGAGCCCGGCAGGGAAGTTCCCCTGTTTCTGGTTCTTTGCATTGCTTGGTGAGGCTTCAGAAACTTCTGGCTCTGCTTGGCCCTTCTCAGCCGGTGGCTTGGCCGGAATTGGCTTCTGCGTTGTCGCCGTTGCCGGTGGCGGGGCAGCTTTGGCTACGGAGCCGTTCAAGCTTAACTGCCCAGAAAACCTCAGCTTCTCGCCGTACCTTTTTGAAACGCGGACGTAAAGAGGCTTCACTATTTTCAGGTACTTCTGCATTACTTCTTTGGTGAAGCGCTTCTCCTCGGAATTAGACGATTCTTCGGAGCTCTGCTTCTGTGACTTGTTGGCAGAAGAAATTCTCGAGCTGTTATCCCTGGTGAACAGGGACACAATAGGGACTTCCTCGACCTTAAATTTCACTGTAAAAAACTTGCTTTGCTGCTGCTTTTGTGGTGGTTGTTGTTCCTGTTGTTTCTCGGACTTTTTTTGTTGGGGCTCCGGTTGCTGTTTCTGCTGTTGTTTGGAAGCATTAGCGACAGATCCATTCGACTCTGTTTTCTCAGCGCCATTCAGTCTCGATTTCTTCAAACCCGACATGAAAACACGAAACTTAGTGGCGGATTTCAACAATGACACTGGGAACTGAGGCTTGGAGTTGGGTTCAGAGGGGTTGAACACAAGCGAAGAAGACTCAATGGGTACGAGCTTTCCTTTGAAGAACAAATCATCAGAAGGAGACATAGACAGATTGGGATCCGCACGGTCATTGCTAGAACCAGAGGAAAGAGTGAAGTTGAACTCCCTCTCATCCTCCACACCATCAGATTCATCATCTTCATCTTCTTCTTCATCACTGTCGTCCACACTGTCGCTGCCTCTACTGGGCTCTGGGTTTTGGCTCTCGTCACCACCCTCGGTCTCGTCTTCGTCGGGAAGAGCAAACTCTAAGTCAAAGAAGGGTCCATCATCATCGTCATCGTCGTCGGTTTCAGCTGTATTCGTAACGGCTGTGACGATTGTAGTAGTTCCAGTGTTTGGACGCACATTAATACCAACATCTGCAACTCCACCACCACCTCTCCAATACTTGAGCAAGCTGAAAGCTTCCATGGTTGGGAGAGCCAGTATACGAAGCGGGTAAAGAGAGATTTTAATGGCTTGTATTGGTTTTAGAGAGAACAGGGGAATAGGATAAAGGGAAGCACTCAAAACAGGTTTGAGAAAAAGCAGCCTTTAGGAGATTTTGGGTTAATGAGGGGTTTGAAAATGGAGGAGTAGCAGGGTGAGCCAAAGCTATAACCACAGAGAGAGAGAGAGAGAGAGCGGGGTTTGCTTTTATTTTGTCTGTAATAGATACGTGCATTGCAGGGCAGTCATGTGAGAGCAGTCCTCTAGCGTCAGACAATGGAGCCGGAGGCAGATTAATAGAGGAGAGAAAGAGAGGGTACTGAGTAAGCATACGAGTACGAGTACGACCTACTTGTCTGCTCTCTCTGCACTTCCTTTTAAGCAAAATTAGTGTTCCAAATGGATTTAATCCTCTCTCTGTTTTCCCTCTGTTTGTTTACTCTTGCTTTTCAAACACAATTATCTATTTAATATTTAAAATTTAAATAATAAAAATTTACCACATCATTTAAACGATGATAAGGTAAAAAAATTATTTAAATGATAATGTGGCAAGTGGGATGAAAAATAGTAAGTTAATTATATTTAATTAATAAGATGGTAAAATTTGATTCCTTAAATATTAAATAGATGATTTAGATCAAAAGGTAAAATAAACAAGAAAAGGGCAAAACAAAAAGAGAATTCAAGTCAAATTTAGGGTGTGAAAATTGGGGTGGTGGGTTGGCTTCCCCTGTCTCTCATCCTCATGTCTCATAATGTGTGGCCGGGACGCTCACTGGCTGAGCTTCAAGTACCAATTCTATTGTCCAACTTGTTTTTATGAATTTTCTGTTTTTAGTACTACCAATTATTTCATCGTGCTTGAATCTTTTGTACGTCAAATCTCACTATCATCTTTGTTCTGAGTATATGTTTTGTCATTTTGGGTGGCATGGGGCATAGGTCTCTATGCCTCTTAACACAACCTTAAATGGGTTGATAGCTCCCCACTATGTAAATTAATCCAAACTCGCAACAAATAACAATGTTTCATTCTCTATTTGCAGGGCAGAGTGAAGGGTGTACATGAACACAAAGAAAGATTAGAGGGTTATATATAGGGCATAGCGTTGAGACTAGGCCTGGTTTTGGTTTGTGAGAGGGACTAGACCAGCTCTGGTTTCACCCCCCAACAGTTACTTTTGCAGTGCAATGAGATGAAAAAGACAAAGAGGACCAAGTACCCACTTTACCTCATAAACAGCTTCACACACCTGCAACTGATTAAACCCTAAATTAGCCTAACTCCAGTATATCTGTCACGTGGCGCACATGCAAATTGGGGACCTTAGTAAACTAGCTGCTTTCTATTAAAAAAGCTTTGACCTCTCCGACTCCCTAAAAAATTCAACGCCATCTCCTCCTTCAATCTCAACCGTCCATCTTGATCTCTGTGGTTAGTCTATGTGATCACGTTGAAAAAAAAGGGCTCCACAGTCGAGGGGATAATGACTGATTGATGCTTGTCGTTTTGGGACCGATGTGGGAACTTCCATTGATTCTCAGTCTATGTAACCAAAGGTGGGTAACCACTCTCCCACAGGAGAAAAACCTTTCTATTGGAATGAAATCCAAATGATTTTTGGGATAGCAACCGTTCGATTTGTGGACCATTCCTTGTGATATCATAATTTTACAGGACTATTGTTCACGGGAGGGTCCCGCTAAAATGACATGACAAAGCTATACGTGTTAAATGAGATTTAACTACACGTAGGACCAGTACCTTGCATTCCAAGTCAATGTGTCATCTCGAAGGGTACACTTGTTTATGAGCATTTTCTTTTTCTTGATGAATTAATTAATGAGCATTTAGTCATGAACTTTTTTTTTTCTTTTTTTTTTCTTTTTGGGTAAATAACAAAAAGGCACCTAGCCATCAAAATTTGAACCCCTAATTTTTTTTAAGCGCGGGAGTTTTGTACATTGAGTCATAAACTGCATGCATATACTTCGATCACTTTTGTTTCCCAAAACCCATGTGAATTAATGGGTTTCTCAATTGGTAATTGGATGCTCATCTCCTAAGTAGGGCATGATAGGATAGTTTTGGAATATTTGTATCATTTTAGCGTATGATTTGCTAATAAATATAATTAATTAAATAAAAACCACCAAATTATGATCCGGGAGTCATTTGCATTGTGTGGATGTCTCTGTTAACCAAATTGAACTTTTTTATAAAAAAAATTACAATTTTTTTTGATATATTTTGAACTGTTTGGAATTGATTTTTTAATAAAAAATATTTTTTTATAAGAAAAATAGTTTGAAATATATTTAGTCAAAAATTATAAAATATTTTTAAAAACATTTAATATATACTTCTTAAAAAATATTTAAATAAAATTTTTTTTAAAAAAATATTTATATAAACAGTTTAAAAAAAATTTAACGACTTAAAAGACTTTTTGATAATTGCTAACTGAGGACCTGGGAGTGATGAGCAATAATAGTATTATTGTAGATGATTGAGTTAAGCCGTGCTAAACCCTCAATTAACTAGGCACTTTAGGACCTTTGACCAAATTAAAGCCCAAAAAAAAGCAACTTTGGAAACGCTATGTTCCTGAAATGAAAAGGATCTCATGAGGCTCCTGCTGTGTCAAATCACCGTATTTTAATTGCATTTTTGGTTAAACATGGAACAGATATCAACGTGGGCTTAGCATTGTGCGCATCCAAAAGCTATCACGGAATGCCTTAATCTCATATATTCGAATCTTAAGCATAAAGTTAATTAATAAGTTTAATTACTGCTATTTTTTATTTTTTAGCTTTATTGTATTCGCAGGATGCTAGATTTATATGAATCTTTAATGCAAGTGTTATAAGTTTAAAATATTATAATTACGACATAATTGTAAGTTTAATAATATCCATGGGAGAGAGAAGAGGTTCTCAGTTACACACATGCACTTTTATTATCTTTTTGTTTTTAATCACCTTTCTAATTATTTTTATTTATAGATGTAATATTTTAGTTTGATTTTAGAAATTAAAACATTAAAATAAGAAGAAAAGCTGTGAAACATGTTGGGAAAAAGCGTAATACGAGAGTAAAAATGACTGGTTTAATACCTCGGGGGCCAAAAACTGCCACAGCAAGCATGTAAAGGTATGGGAAGGGCGTACATACAGATAGAGTGGTGATTGTGTGTGCCTACAACTTTTGAAAAGGGAGCTGTAATGTTTGAAAAGTGAGTCAAAGGTCCTACGCTGTAGGGTAGGCTGCCCAAACTCTTATAATATATATATATATATATATATATATATATTTTAAGCAAATTATTGCTGTATTGTTTTTATGTATGGTGTATGGATTCAGCATGCAAATTAACTATTTCATAAATAATAATAAAAATAAATAAATAAAGCATCCAATTAACTACGTAGTCGTAGCGATAGCCTTAATTTGATGGAAGTTGGGATTTATTCTTCATAGTTTTTTTTGTTTTTTTATCACTGAAATTTATTTTATTTTGGCTGAATTATCACTATATTTCATTGGTGTGTATTTTGTTTATCTATTGTCATTTGCTTCTTTTTTTTTTTTTGATGAATTATTGTCATTTGCTTCTTACCAAATACATACATTAACATTAATTGATGTACACTGATCAAAAGGTTCTTTATATGTTTTTTTTAGACTGTGTAAGCTATTTACCACAAGCTTTCTGAGGTTGAAGATGACGCATGAACCCCAGTCACACAGCTGCCCAAAAGCTAGAAATTCCAATCATATATATACATATTGATTATATATATCTTTCATACATTGCAAAAAGAAAAAAGGAAAATAAAAATTAGAATAATAAACTTTCCTCTCAGATACATTGCTTAAATATATCTTGAAATTGCTTATGAATCAAACTTTCTTCAACAAGGATTTTTTACTATTATTATATTTCATCGTCTTCCTTTTGTTAGTTTTTAATTAATAATGGAAACACTTGCAACAGTTCAACATACATACTCTGTCCATCGTCTACTCCACTTGTTTAACACATGCAAAAGCCTTACGTAGCTATGAAAAAAGAAAAGAAAGAGAGAGAGAAGCCAACTACGAAAGACCCAAGTGCACATTAATAATGCCAAAGGGCCTAACAATTCGACTTTTTTTAAGTTACAAATTGACCTACTTTTCATCTTTGTTTATTTGTAATTTGTTACGTCTTTTTAACACATAGTGTACAAGTTTAATAGGCTCAAGACTTGCACGAAACAGTGCCCACTAAATTACAATACAAATGTCTCCTTTTTCTAATAAGAATGTCATGCGTATCTCATAAAAATACAAAGACAATCATGATATGGTAATCAAAACTTTGGCATTTTTTGCGCCACTCTCTTTACTTTCTTTCCAAGGATAAAGGTGCCCCATCATTCTTTTTATTGTCTTCTCTTTTTTGCTGCTTAATTTGGTTTTTTCATAACAATGAGAGGCCCTTTATATCTTAGTGTAATCCATGAATCACATTAGGTGTTTGTACACAAAGAAAGATCATGAAAATGAATGACAAATGGATATCATTCATGATTCTGAGGACCTACCATCTAAAAGGGTCACCAAGAAGCTTTTTTTTTTTCCTTTTGCCATCCCAGTCCTTATGATTATAGTTGAATGAAGAAATATAGGGATGTGTTTTTTTATCTCTAGGAAACTATCTTAAGGGGTCCCAAAGATAATGACTAAACAATATAAAAATTTCTGATGTTATATATTTGCTTATTGGGGTGGTCCCTATTTCTTTCAATTATGGTTTCCTTGTAAAGATCTACGAGGCATAACCAAATTCTCTCTTGAGAGCGTACCAACCAACAATGCCTCCTATCATTTTGGTTTCAATCCATTATAGACAGGTCTATGTGGTGCCATTTCTAGGTTGTCAATCTTATAGGTGGTCCTATTTGGAGAGTGGATAAAAGCCTTAACAAAATTAATTCATTTTTGGACTTTACATCTCAGGAGAACAGTACTAAAGTCCTATCCATCCATGGAAGCAAATCCTGTGCATATATAGAGAATTTAGCACCAACTAATTCACGTTTGTTGAAAGAAGCTTAAACCATTGGATCTGGGGATTTTCCTTACAATCCGAATCATCTTCTATACAAATACACCGCCTGGTTAAGATTTCAGAAGAGGTAGAAGATTTCTTTTGCAGGCACAAGTATTTGCCTTGTCCATCTAGGGCAGCTAAGTGAAGCTTAGAATTTGATACAAATTTCCAAGCACTTTGCTGGCTCAAGCAATCATCAGAGAGGATTGGTGGAAGCCCATGACCCACAGCCTTTAGACAAAAAGCAGTGCCCATCAATCTGATGGTAGCTCCATATCCATCAAAGCTCCATTTGGTCCAGCTCTTGCAGTCCTTCAAGTGAAGTTTATTCTTGTTATTCACTTGGACACACTGACCACTCAGTGGGTGATATAGAATGTTTGACTTCGACACATTTGAGTTTGGATCTGCATGAAATGAATCAGAAAATAACTTTTGGGTAATTAATGTATAGCTGAAAGTACTTAAAATTAAGTATTTTGTCCATTTAGATAAAAACATGTATACCTTGAATCATGTTTTGGATAAGCCTAAACCTCTTTGGAAATGTTGAATTTCTGAGATGTTTCCAATGGAAGTCAAGTACCCCAAAAGTCTCTTCATGTCCAACATGCCCTTCCCTAAAGTAATAGCTTCCTTGCAAAGCCCACAAGCCCCAATCCAAGTCTTTCTCAGCAACATAAGCAAATAAGCAGCTTAGGAACCTGTTGTCGGCTTGGTTCACTCCTCTCTGGTCGAACCCAAACTCACCCAAAAACAGAGGACTTGGGCTTTCACTGCTCATTAGAAAACCATTTTGTGCACTGAACCATCCGGTGGCATTGGCACAAACTCTATTCAGTGGTTGCAGCTCCCATATTTTTGGGTCCCCACTGAATGAGTACCAATGTGCCTCATACACCAACTTGTTATCCAAATTTGATTCAATGGACTTCGTTTTTAAGAAGCTAAGATCTGTGCCCCAAGTTAACCCAGAGACAAGAATTAGCACGTTTGGGTTTGCTTTGTGTACTTCTTTGGCTCCTCTTAACATGTACTTATACCAATCATTCTCGTTTTGACGTTGCCCGCGCAGTTCATTTCGCAAGCTCATTCCTACCACCTGAGTTTAATTAACAGCTCTGTTAGCTTCCTTGCCGGTCCTCGTACATGTAAGATATAAAACACCTATTAGCTATGAAAAATGTAATCAAGCGGAGTCGTGAAGTAATTTATTTATCTGTGAATTAAGTACCTGAGTTTGGTTGTTAAAAAGCTTGGCTACCATAATAAGACCTTGTAACCATTCCTTTGGGCGAAAGTAGGAGTCTCCAAAGAATCCGTTGCCATCGTCATAAGCACAGCACCATTTTGGGTAGCTAACATGGTTATCAAGTATAACCATGATGCCTTGTGACCCAAGCAAATGAACCACAGCTTCATAGGCTTCAACATGGGTCATGTTCAAGACAAAAGGATTGTTCTTAGCCAACCCTGCCTTGGCCTGCTTTAATCCTAAAGAATCAAAAGTTTCTGCAACATTGAGTTTGGCATGGCGAGTGAACATAAAGGTGGCCCATGTCAGGCGAACACAATTGAATCTCCGGCTAATTACCTCAGCGGCGATATGGCTTATGGGTTTCTTGTCCAAACCCTCTGCTAGCATGGGTTGCAAGTGCGCAGCCCAAGTTACACAAGTCAGCTTCACACGTTGACCTGATGCTGTGTCCACTATCCATCTCTTGCTGGTTGAGAGCGGCAATGAACAGGAAAGAGAAGCAAAAAGAGAGACAGAGACTAACAAGATGGCTAGTAGTGAGTTGGTCTTCATTTTCATTGGGAAACTAAGCACTTGTATGATGAACAAAGTGTTGAAACCAAGTTCAGAAACAACCAATAATAGCCATGCTCAAACTCTGAGATGACCTTTTTGTATGGATTTTTGGGTAGAAGGCCAATTCACCACACCTTCTTTTGTAGTTCTAAAATGGTATGGTTTTTATTGCAAACGGACAAATTACCATTTGTGTAAAAGGGCATAATATTTGAATCAGTATATTTCTGAAGTATTGCTGTCTAACCTTAATTGTAGGATGGTATTTGAATAATCGAATATGTATATTTGTAGAGTATAGCTGTCTATCCTTAATTGTAGGATTGTATTTATGATACGTATAGGTTTCTATGCACCAACACAAGTGTGATCAGTTTTTACCTCTCACCAAAACTCTTCATTATGTGGTTCTAACCCAATTCCTTTTTAATTAATTTGATCATCTTCTTTTCGTAGTTTGAATCTACTTGGACAGGGTATAGTAATTAATTGACCCAGCCCATACTTTGCCTTAAAAATGTGGTTATTAATAGGTTGATGAAATTGTAAAAGCTGACAACCCTACTTGACTAAATTTGATTAATTTTCATTTTTCTAATTCTTTTTGCTACATATATAGTGGGAATGAGCAGAGTTTTGTCTGTAAAAGAAGGGAGTGTACTTTTCCCCAAGCCCTAAGGTCTCGAAGTGCATATTCTTTGTCTATGCTTCCTTAGACCTCAATGTGTCTTCATTATTATTTGTCCAACTTCTGTATCTGACTTCTCAGAGCAAATAAAGCAAGTGAATTTTCCCTTTTTCTTCTTCTTTTTTATTTTCTGCTGGAGTGGCATATACTTTTCTCTAACTTGCTTCAATATATACACATATAAATGTGCACACACTTACCCTCAGTGAGTTATTAGCTCCAGTGCAAACGCCATGCTTTTGTGTGTGGCTTTACAGTCAGACACATCATAGTTCAAAATGCTTTGAGGACTAAAATAATTGTTTCACATTAGTGTTGTACTCTTCCTTCATGTCTGCTTGTGGCTTTACTCATTCATTTGTATACTTATTTGAGGAGTGTTTCTGTCTAAAAGAAGCATGACTGTAGGGTCCTCTAAATCATGTCCATGTTTCCAATTAAATCCGTCCCTGCTTTTGAATTAGTATTAAACAAAAATATAATGTTCAATTAATTTCCATTTCGATAGGTGATGTTGATTCAGTGGTATGTCTCACACTTTTAAAGTCATGATTTTGAATTATACCCCTTTCTTTTAAATTAAAATTTGCAATCCTAATAAAAATATTATAATAATAAAAATAAGACCCTCTTGAGGGTAGGTGAACTTGACAACAAAGTAATTACAAGTTCTAATGCCTTTTATCCTTGAGCTTTTGTTCCTTCTTCCTCATTTTGTAGGTTTATAATTAGAAGAAGAATTTTGAGGTCAATACTGTACTCTGATCTGGACCCATATACAAGAAACATCATCTCCATAGTTCTGGACAGTCATTGCAGAGTTTGGATTCACATATTTGGTGTCATGCATGATGTTCAGCTCCTTTGTGGTTGGTTGGTTTGTGTATAGGATAAGGGAGTGGGATATGGGGAAATAACGTGTGTTTGTCTCTTTGTTGAAGCATCACTATAACAGAGAGACGATTAATCAGAATCATATAGCTCCCTCACATTCACAATTAATCTGCTACAATCAATATCCCAGCTTCCTCAAAATGATCAAATGGAGGCTTCATGTAAATCATCGTCATCGTCACGCTTGTAATCTTGAACAGATCTATGTGCTGCAAAGCTAATTATAGAGCGCTGTTTGCCTTGGTACCAAACAACTAATCTATTAATGTACTTTTTATGTGCATTTTCTCAACGTCAAAAAACAATTACTTGATAGAATAATTGGGGCAAAAACACATGGAAATAGAACTGCGGTGTTACTTCGTGTCGAAGCAAGAATATAGGTCCAAACATGATCTTCTGGGTTGTCACACATGGGGACCCCTCCCCAATTATATATGGTTTTTGCCTAAACTTTGATGACCATACGATTATTTAAACATCAAATTAAATCTCCTTTGGCCACCTGTGTTTGCTTGACTATTAGAACCTCCTCTTTCATTTTTACCAAAAAAAGAAAAAAGAACATCCTCTTTTATTTTTATACGTGAAAATACTTTCTAAAATTGAATAAGAAAAAAAAAAAAAAAAGGGGTCACAATCTGTATCACAGGGGACTCTCTACGTGGTGGAATGCTTGACAATGCAGGCCATTAATATATATTATCCAACGAATATTTAAATATTTAAAATATTTGATCATGATCGATCGGACGTCCACATCACGTGCCACCCACTTCACCGCAGATGGATTTGTATAAATAAATAAATACTACGTGTTGGATTGTCCTCCGAAACAAATAGATTTAGACGGCATTATTCAAATTTAAACTTAAAATTATTTATTTATTTTTTTTCTCTTAAGAGCTAAGTAGTTTCAGGTTCACCATGCCATTGAATTTCCACGTGTCGTCCGATCATAAGTCAGCTATGTCATACATACGTATACTGCATTACATATTGCGATTTTCCACACCCGCCCCTCGGTTTTAAAATTTACAGACGCTTTTAATCCAACGGCTGTTGATCCTCCAACGTATAAAGAGAGCACCGTATCTTCAGTTTCATGCAGCTCAGAATGGCAGAAGTTTAACGGACCAGATTAAATCTACAATTTCCCAGTTCGCTAGTATTTTAGAGTGAGACACAGAGGGAGCGAGAGAGAGGGGTGCGTTTGGAGGTTTTGAATCGGTTTCGAAACGAGTTTTCAAAGTGATAGCCTGAAGGATTTTTGGATTTGAAAACGCTAGTGGGGTTTCGATGGCTGATAAGCACGAGGAATCGGTAGGGGAGTCGGTTACGGAGAAGATGACGGAGAAGATTCACGGCCACGATTCGTCGTCGTCGTCGTCAGATTCGGACAACGAGAAGAGCAGCCACTCTCCGTCGTCGTTTAAGGCCAAGATTTACAGGCTCTTTGGGCGGGAAAAGCCCGTGCACAAGGTCCTTGGCGGTGGAAAACGTACGTGATCCCCTTATTTCTCAGCGATTTCTATATTTTAATCTCGTTTTCATTTTTCTTAGTTTGTACGGCTGTTCATTTATTTGTTTGAGTCTTAATTTAGTGGGGAAAAAAAAAAGAACTTGGGGTCTCTATGGAACGCTGGGATTCGGTTTTGTGATTTTTGGCTAGCAGTGTCCGTTCTCGTTTTGGAAATTTCCTTTGATTTTTACTCAGTGCGTCAAATTTGTTAGAAAATCGCAGGCTTGAATCATTCTAAGCTAAGCTGTTTGATACCCTTGGGTTATTGAGTACATGAGTGTCTAGATCTTTGTGTTATGAGATTGAGTTTAACATGGCTAATCTTTATTTCGGTTAATGGTAAACTCAAAAAATAAAAACTGGGCCTTTTATACCGATTTATGTATGATGCTTATATGTATTGGTCAAGATGGCATTTTTTTTTTTTTTGGTGCTTTTGATCATCCAAGGAGGCCTCTCACCCTTTAATAAGGTTGAAAGTAAATAAATGTTATCATCAGCGAAGCTCAATAATTACGTTGCTCCTTGATTTGGCTCTTATTAGTTCTCTTCTATATTTCTATTTGAATTTTGTAGATTTTTTGTGTCGGAAAAAAAAAAAAAAAAAGATTACCTTTTGTATTTGATTGGCTAATTTGAATAAGACATATGCACTTATGTTAGAGTGTTTTTTTTCTTCGCTTGATTAATATAAGAGTATTAAATGATTAATTTTTTCATTTTGCAGCGGCCGATGTTTTCTTGTGGAGGAACAAGAAGATATCAGCAACTGTGCTTGGAGCTGCAACGGCTGTATGGGTTCTGTTTGAATTGATCGAATACCACCTGCTTACTCTGCTTTGCCACTTGTCCATACTTGCTCTCGCACTGTCATTTCTATGGTCCAACGCTTCCACCTTTATCAACAAGTATGCTGCAAAGAATCTCTTCTAATCCTAGTATCATTTTTTTTCATGGTTCACTTACCTGCGTTTGTTCCTCCTTTTAGGACTCCACCTCGTATTCCAGAAGTCCATATTCCAGAGGGCCCGGTTCTGCAGATCGCCAATTCACTAAGGATTGAGATCAATCGAGGTTTTGCTGTCCTACGTGATATAGCGTCGGAAGGGATCTGAAGAAATTTCTATCTGTATGTTCCTCGACTCTAGAAATTTGCTTTTATGGTTGATGGCTTATTTAATTTTTATTTTTTTCTCTTAGATATAGTCCCAGATCTTTGATAATTCAGCGGGCTAAATTTCTCTCATTTATTTTAGATATTATTGTCAAGTTGGTCTTCAAATTTATTTTTTGAACAATGTCAATCTTAACCTTCAGAAATGTCAGTCTAGGGTTTTTATATTGTTCAAAAATACGTTTATGGACCAAGTTGATATAGTGAAAACCTCTAGGGACAAATTTATAATTATTAGTAATGTTGTGATAACTATTTGTTTTATTTTTGTACTGTTATAATGTTTTTTTTTGGGTATTTGCGTTCCATAAGTTGCAATGGTTTATATATGATGTTTTTAAACTATTATGTTTTGACTTAATTGTTAATGATGCTAATTAGGTAATAGCTGGCTTATGGGTTCTGTCCGTAGTGGGGCATTGGTGTAACTTCTTGACCTTGTTTTACATAGGTAATGATCTCATCTTGCAATGTGATTAACATATTAATTATGAGTTTTTACATTGTAGTTTTAGAGTTCTTGAACATGATTTTGCATGTTTTGAAATGCAGCATTTGTTTTGCTCCACACTGTGCCTGTACTCTATGAGAAATACGAGGACCAGGTGGATAAATTTGCTGAGAAAGCATCAATTGAGATCAAGAAGCAGTACGCAGTGTTTGATGCTAAGGTGCTAAGTAAGATTCCTAGGGGGGCATCAAAGGACAAAAAGAAGGTTTAAAATGGCTGGGTCCGCCTCCAGTTTTATTTGTTAACATATATTTGGTAGATGTGAATTTTTATCCATGAATTTGGCTAGAACCCTATTATTCTCTTCTTTTGTTTTTGTAGAGTTTTTGGGTTCTCAATGTTAATGGGTGAATATATGGATCTTTATGGGTTTTATTTCCATGGATGTTTTGTATGATGGAGTAAATTCTTTTTTCTTTTTCTTTTTTGAAATTATTTTAATCATCATTTGTCAACATTAAGTCTATAATTTCTACCCAAAAAAAAAAAAAGAAAACAAAGCGTACCTTCATATAACTTCTGTTATCGTTTCAAATATTCGTAAAATTGAGTTGAGTTTCACTAATTCATAGACAAGCTGCGCATGATTATTATTCTCTCAGACGTAATTCGTTTATAAGTAATTTTTTATTTATTAAAAATCAAATTTAAATATCAAAGGGAAAAAAATGTAATATTAATTATAATTACAAATATTTGGATACTCGTGCACATAAAAAGAGGCATTGCATTAACGAGAGCTTATTATGTGAAACATTATACATACTTGTGGGCATTTAGAAGCTACAAAAACGATACCACACATCACGTCTACTACCATATAAAACTGACGCAAACTCCTTGAGAATCTATTTTCATACCCTTCACCTTCAGTTTTGTCTGTTTGTCTCTCGAATTCTAAAATGTTTAATACTACAAGAGCACAGGTGCTTATTCCCGCCAGGAACAACCCTACGAGAAAGGTGTTTTTAAACATATTTGGCATTCCAACTACTTTGTGATATGTGGATTGTAATATAGACAAGACTCGTCCCCTGAGTCTTTTTATAGGAAGTAAGTTAACTGCTGCTTCTTTCTTGACCCGCCTTCTCCATATAACTCGTTCCACTGCTGCAACTCGCTCATTATTGATCCCTCAGATGCAAAGCTTGCTGCGACCTGCACATAACCCCCTCACATAAGTAACCAACTAAATATGTTCAAGCTCCTCAGTACTATGACATTATGACTATTCTACTCCAACCACAACGAAGCAGCCAAACCATTAAATAGATACTAATACCTCTAGTGGAACATACAAGGAAAGATAGATAGATAGAGATACATATAGTGAGGGAGGGATGGAGGGAGAGAGAGGGAGAGAGAGAGAGAGAGAGAACCTGATTCTTTGCGTGCCTGAAGTCCTCCATGTTTAAGGGCCTGAGGGTAATTACTCTTTCCGGTTTATCGCCTTTTGTATCTGTGGCATCTTCTGAATTATGTCTTGCAGCTTGTTCTTCCTTTGTATTAGAAGCATCTTCTGAACTTTGTTCTGTCTCCTTTGATTTTTCTCCAGCTCTCCGCTTTTTCTCCTACAGAGGATATATACAGTTCATTATACTTCTTTAAAATAAAATACAGAGGGGGGCAAGGGGAAGCAGGAAGAAAACATAAGATAACTTCGACTTACCAAGTCCTTTATTCTCTCTTGCTGTATTAACTCCCTTACAGGCCGATAAGCAGCTGTTGTGCACAAGTTCTGTATAACAGTAATGCCATGTCAGTTAGACATAATTGAGCATCAAACAAACCAAGTACACGAGTAACTTTACGGACCTTGACATCACTTCCACTATACCCTTCTGTCAGAGTAGCAAGTTCCTTGAAGTCTAGCCCTTCTTCCACTTTTTCTTTTGACAATAAAGTTCTCAAAATCATTTCCCTGTTCTCAACAGATGGCAGCCCCACCATAATTCTGTTTACCAAAATCAAATGTAGAATGTGAGTGCAATCAAATACAAAAAGAGTTGAACTGAAGCTGCCATGTAAGAGGACATATGACTACTAAAAATCACCAACTATGCACTTATCATACCTCCGCTCAAAACGCCTGATAATTGCTTCATCAAGGTCAAATGGTCTGTTTGTTGCAGCAAGGACAAGAATTCTCTCCCCCGGTCTCGTCAAGAGCCCATCCCAATGAGTCATAAACTCATTCTTTATCTTTCGCATGGCTTCATGCTCCCCAACTCTTGTTCTCTGGCCAAGCATGCTATCAACTTCATCTACAAAGATAATAGTTGGAGAAACTTTGGCTGCCAATGTGAACAAAGCTCTCACGTTTTTCTCATCTTCACCGAACCATTTAGACGTGATGGTAGACATGGATACATTAATGAAGCTTGCTCCAGCCTCCCTAGCAATAGCCTTTGCCAGCATTGTCTTCCCAGTTCCAGGAGGCCCAAAAAGTAATATACCTCTGCATGGCTTTAAAAGGCCTCCATTGAAGAGGTCTGGTCTTCGAAGAGGGAGCATTACTAATTCCTGAAGGGACTCTTTTATCTCTTCCAAGGCACCAATATCAGCAAATGTTACCCCAATCTCATTTGCTGGTATAACCTCTGGCCTTATGCGTTTCTCAAATTCATTGTCGGGTGGAACTTCCTGTTAATAAATGACACATAATTCCAGTTCAATTTCAGTCCTAACAAAAAAAGATAGGGAGAAGAGTTCTGTATGTACTGTAGAAACATGTGACCTCCTTACCTGCATAACTTACATAACATTGATGGGTCGAAGTGTTTATTCTTCTATCTTAAAGATACTAAGCAAGTCGGATAAATGTTTTTTTATGTAAGGTAGTATGTAGTAAACAAATATCAGGTTGCAGATCTATAATTATAAAAATAAAAATAAATAAATAACAGAAACTTACTAATGCTTTTGACGCTGGAACTGGATTTTCAGCATCCGACTTTGCCACTGAAGCTGATGTCTCTGTTCCGGTTTTGTTTTCTGGAGCAGTGCTATCACCTTTAATCTCTGGCTTAATGCCAACAGTATCTGGCCTCCCTGCGTCCTATAGTTGATGAAAAAGAAACACAGATAAATCATACTGGTACTTTACACTTTTGTATCAGGTAGATGGCGCAGAAACACGGGTCTACAAACCTTATTAGATGTTTCAGCTTGTGCTTCCAACTTTAGTGTGTCTTTGTCAGATTTTCCTTCTTGGAATATACTCATTCCATGGGACAAACTACATCAAGCCCACCAAAATAAAGTTGCAACAATACCCTAAGATATATTATTATTATTATTGTCCCAAAAAAAAAAGAAAAAAGATCTAACCTCACCTCTTGGAAGAAATAACGAGTTTTCCATTTCTATATTCAGGATCCTTGTTATTCATCAAATGATAAGAAACTGCCGACACCACAATCTCTTCTATGTAATTACCAAGAACCATTGTGTCAGCAACACAGATAGAGTCTAGATCATCACAATCGAGATCATTAGCTGAAAGTACTTCCATTATGTGGTTTTTGTTATCCTGAACTTGGATCATCTTCATGTCCTCCTCCAGTTGACACTTCCAGCTAACAAGATGGGACTCATCTTCAGGAGGCCGAATCTCAATGTTGTAAGGGAAAAGAGCAGAAAGCTTCTCATCCACTTCTCTGTAGTCATTACTCGGATCCAGAGTTCTTGAGCCAAGGATCAACACGGATCCAGATAGTTTCTTCAACATTTTGAGAAATAAGTTATATATCCTCAGTGACCTAGACAAGAACTTATCCACATCCCTCAGATACAGCACAATGGGACTGGTTTTCGAAACATAAACCAAAACCTGCATGGAATCCAATATTCTCTTTCAGACATCAAATGTTGATTAAGAACTATCCAATTAGCAAAGTGGAAAACTTGATATAAAGTTATTAGACAACATATTATCTGTTGACTGATGATATTTGCAGTACAGTCCAAAATGACAATACCTTGTAAAGAGACTGTATAAGAAGCTTCTCATCAAAGGACCAGCTGCTTGTGCGCTTGAGCGGAGCTAAAGAAAAAAATTCCAAAAAAAATTTGAACATCAAATAATTCATGCTTAAATAAAGCTAACAAATGCTTTAAAGATGCAGCCCACAGAAATTTGTTAAATTCAATTTATATCTTCTTTAAATAAATCAATGTGTTTCCAAATAAAAGACGGTCCCAAAAAATGCCATTTCATTATACATTATACATTACAGATTTAACCCTTCATAACCAACAAATTAAAACTTAAATTTAGTCATACCCTGAGACTTACGAACTTCTAATTTTCTGACTTTCATGGGGAAAAGTGTCTCATAAGGTATATACTATATAGCAAGATTTTAAACTGCCAGCTTCTTAGAACACTCTTAGCGGAAAAATTCATCACAGGCCAAAGAAGAGAGTTACTTTATATTTTCAACACAGCTAAACATGAAGTCACAGATTTCTACATACACAGCACATTATAAAACATAAATATTATTCTTTATTTTATGTTAGTTTTAAAATAATACCCTAAACTAAAGCGAACTATGTGGAAAAGAACCTGGATTTGCACTGCTCTGAGAAGCAAGGTTACAGATATTGGCTGAGGCAGAGGCATTTCTACGAATCTTTGGAGGATTACTAGATTCCATTCCCCTGAAATCACAGACACATGATACGGTGAACAATAATTTGAGACAAGAAAACAGGGATCCTCCATATTTCCCTTGCAATCTAGAAAGCAAATCTGTCTTACCTTGATCTAATATCCACACCGCTGCTTTGCCTTCGTAATGTACCTGCAACAGAATTTCTCTGTCAGAGCTATCGCAAAGTTACAGATTAAATGTGTAAGAAATGAAGCCACCTATAAGAAGAACACAGATTCTACAATAAGAATTCATGATGCCAGCAATTATGCAACCCATTTTTGCAATTTTAGATGTTCAAAAGAAATTTTAACTCAAATACATATTACTACTGCTCCAGGTAAGAATTCAAAACTGCATATGCTTGTGATGCAGCAATGGAAAAAGTTAAAATGTAATCATTCCAGAAACGCTTAGAAACTAAAAAAGTTGGGGTGTGTTTTTTTGCCACAATTAGAAAGCACACTATTGCACTTACCAGAAGGGACAGATATTTTACCTTGAGGTTCATCCCTTTGTGGAAGGATGGAAAATGACCCAAGAAAGCCGGATAATCGCTCCAGTGTCATCTCTGAAGCGGACCTTCTAAAAGACTGCAAAGCAAATCAATGATTAGACATTAAAAATCATATGGAAATCAAATAGGCAATTAATCATGCAAATGGAGGAAGATAAAATGTTCAAAACATCACATCTAACATTAAAGTTCAACCTATCAAGTTATTGAATATTGAGGATCTGAATTCTAATGACAACTGGAGAAACTTACAGATTCTTTGTTGCCGCTACCATATTTACTCTGAATCTGTATAAACTCAAACATTACAGCTATTAATACAAGTAGAAATTAGCAACCAAAAATGAGAAAGCAAAAAAAATCTGGGCATACAGACCTTCAATGAGAAGTCTGTAATATCCAAAAGCAATAACTTGGCTTCAAAGTAATGAGCTAAAGCCTTGGCAAGCATTTGCTGGTAAAGTTCTTGAAGAAAAGAAAATAAAAAAGAAATTATACAAACTGTGAATCCAAATTCATCAATTAAAATCACACTTGATCAGCAAAGAGTGCACTACAAACCTGCAGGCCCCGAGAGCAAAATGGCTCGACTAGCAGGAGAAAGGTTTCTTGTATACTTAGAAACCTCCGCATGTTTCAGATGTACATAAGCAGCGCTTGTTAGCAATACTCGTGTTTGCTCACTGTAATTGAAATCAACAAATATGTTAGACTAATTAAAATGTAAAAGCGAGCAAGTCCTTCCAAGCACAGTAAAGTATGAAGTTTTCTGCAAAAGCATCCAGTGCAGTACATGGCAATTTTTCCAGCGCGTTACTAACTTATCGTCTCTGTTACATAAAACTTTCTAAATTAGGAAGGGAGACAAATTATTCTAAATATAATATAAGGATAATGTCAGAGGCCGGGCAAGAAAAGCCATCAACTACGCACGTGACAGTCCGAATCCCAACCAGATTTTGATTAAGATATAAAAAGTGCCAAACATAATTAGAACAAAAATCTGTGACACCCCCAAAAAAAAAAAAAATAATAATAATAATAAAAAAATATATATATATATATATATATATATATATATATATAAGCAAAAGTCATTTTAATAATACGCTACCAAAACGATGAAATATTTAGTAATACACATATTCACACTGGGGATTTTTTGTTCTGTGATTCACGGAAACACAAACTTCAATCACTCATCGAGACCGTTAATTAAAATCATGTAAAAATATCCAATACATACAATATTTTATATTCTTTACCTCCAAAGAATGATTTTTTCCAACAAAAATATCGAAAATAATTTTCCAATTTTGTGTTTTCCGAAAACAACCAAGAAACAAAAAACAGAGAGAGAATTGGTGTGACCTGAGATAGTACGGAAATTGATCGAAGGTGACCTTGCTTTCTCTGCCATCAACGATCTGTCGTAGCATCTCCTGCTCCATCCCCTCCGGAGTGACGGCGTTCGAGGGTGGGTTCTGGCCGGTCCATTTGCTCACTGTTTGATTCGAAGCCAATCCAAGCCCCACCCCAACTCCCACCCCAACACTCAACGCCGATAACAGAATGCCTTTCTGTTCCATAATTTCTCCCTGATCCAAAATCTAGTTCACACTTTCAACACAGCAGACCCAAAAAAAGAAAACACCTTCTATATATTCATTTTATTTATTTATCACAAACACAGAGAACAGGCAGAGGAAGATGAAGATAAAAACTCCAACTATACGCAATCAAAACCCACCAAAAAAAAAAAATAAATCGTAAATTCACAGAGGCTATGAAATGGTGCAAAGTTTATGTTCGTTATGTTCCACAAAGAGAAATAGAAAACTGTCTAAAAGCCTGATTCAGACACCCAACCGATAAAATTTCCCGATTTGCGCGGGTTCTCTCTCTCCCTCAACCTCTGTGCGTGTGTGTGCTTGTGAAAAGTAGGATACTATTAAAGGCACGGTGTACGGAAGAAGCGGATCTTAGGGCACGGAAGGTAATGGTGATTTGAGTGGCGGCGTAAAAATGGTGATGGTGAGGTGGTGGGATTCAGTTCCCGCTTTTTCAGGATTGTCCCTCGGTTTTTGAGCTTTTGAAGACATAACCCTCAGAGAGAGAGTGTGCGTGCGTGCGTGCGTGCGTGCGTGCGTGCGTGTTGGTGTGTAAATTTCAGCGGCTTCGTTACGTGTCAGTGTCCTGGCGGTTTTTGTTTCGGTTTGACAGTTTGACGTGTCTTTGACGCTGTGGGTGGCTTTCTTTTTCTATATTTTAGTCACACCAAAAATAAATAAATAATGCATAGGGGTGGGGAAATGTGTGCAATTGTCTAATAAGTGAGGGAGTTAAATACAATAAAATAAAAATTAAATGAAGTGGGGGCCGCAGCTCCTTCGCCGAAATACGAAATCGGATAAGCTTCACTCCCCCACCTGTGCACCTGCATGATTGCATCCTCTCCGGTGACTGCACATGTTCTCTTGTATCTGGACCGCCGAGAGCTCCTGGGACCCACTCCATGTTAGCCTGCTGTGCTTACGTTTGGACGGCTGGGATTCATCCACACTAGTCTTGTTACATGGGGTTGCTATGGTTTGGTGGGACATGCCCATGCATGCATGTGTATATACGATGCAAATTAAGCAAGCGTATTTGTACGTGGTTGGGTAAACTCGTAAAAACAGTGTATAAGGAGGAATTAAATACATTAAGGACTTTAATTTTTTTTTCTTAAATAACTACAAAGAAGAGTTGAATTTAAAAAAAAAAAAAAATCATATTTAGCAACAATGATATAACAGAAACTGGGTGAGGCAATAAGGCATGCATATGCATATGGATTACATTCATATAGTAAATGTATGAAGCTGTAGTAGCCAACCCATGATAATAATATTGTTGTATTTGTATTTTTGCATTAGGTGGTGAAATGTCAAAATGGCCGCCAGAGCTGTAGTGCACGTGGCTTGTCAATTTTCACATGCATGCATGAGATTGCAATGCAAGTATGATTGGTTCTGGCCTGCCCTGTTTATTATTTGTGAGCTTTTGTTATAAGTGCAGTGCTGCAGACTAAACTCTCTCTCGCTCTCGGTCTGCACCCAATATGACAACCTGTGCGCATACGTTGTCAATTGCAGACCTTCGTTTACCCTTAATTAGCTAGCAAGCCGCAAAACTGCCCCTTCGGAATTATACATGCATGTATCACACAACACCTACAACCGTCCTTGTCGTAATCATTAATTAAGGACAGTTAATCTAGTAGGAGTTGAATATATATGACAGGGAATTAATTAGTAGGTACAGATGAGTATGACGCAAACGCCAGACCTATATATATTTACTTGCTCAAAGGAACGTTGGATGATTTTAGTTTGTTTTAAAATCAATTTTAATTACTATAAACAATTAGAAAATCAACTATACGTACGACTGTCCCTTATATGTTAATTATATTGTGTTGCTTAATTTGGAGTAGTCTCGAGACAGCAACAGTAGTCCATTGGTGCCTGCATACACTTAAGGGAACGCAAGCAATTTAAACTTTTGTACATCTTGAAGGGAACACATGCACATTTGACGTCTTACAGAAACATGTATGTGCATGCTTTCATTTAATACTGTTTATTATTGTTTTTTATTTCACATGGTAAATCTCACGGATGCACCTTATTAATATATATATATCTTCAATTTAATGTTAATTTTAATAAAATGAATTGTGAGGTTAAAAAACACAAGTCATTGGCAAAATATGTGCATCGAGGTAATCGAAGGACAAGTAAACTATTCGTGCATGGAAATTATCTTTCTTTGTCCGTCGGCCTTTTACTTTTTTGTTCAACGACTCCAAATTTGGTGCATGTACGTATGTATATTTATAACAAAATAATGGTCAGCATTTACACAAGTCAGGATGGCCGAGTGGTCTAAGGCGCCAGACTCAAGTTCTGGTCTTCGAAAGAGGGCGTGGGTTCAAATCCCACTTCTGACATTCATTTTTAATTTGTTTGTTTCCTTTTCATTTTTTAAGTTTTACCATTGCTATAGTTGTAAACCATTAATTTTTAGAATGCTGTTTAGGCCAATACAAAGTCACGGGAATTCTTGTTCCAATGTTGACCACTTCATGGGAAATTCCACAAAAATCAGCCACCGATTAGAGGTTTCAAAAGAGGCATGCAAGAAAGCTAATGGCCCTGGTGAAATTTGGACATCCAGGTAACAAAACTCGTCAATGACGTTGTAAATAGAAGCTTTTCTTTTTCAACAAATTCAAGTATATATTATTCTCTAATCTTCAAAAGTACAAAAATATCGTAACTAGATACAGAAGCAGGTACTCTTTTACAATGAGATCCCAGTCCTCTTCTAACAGGGGGCTTTGAAACTTTACCATTTTAGAAAATAATTAATAGAACAGAAGAGGCGGTAAGAGTATAAAGAGAATAAAAGTTACAGAGGGGTTCCTCCAACTAGAAGAATGTGGTTGTGTAGGCCGTCAAGACCTCCTTTGGCTAATGATTTGTATCCGTTTTCATTTCCTTGGGTCACATCCTCTAAAATGTCATCAAGCTGATATACAAAGTGCCAGAGAGATTATCTATGAGATTTGGATTTCGCAGTCAACTTTTGTGCTGAGCCTTAGGGAGGAAGAAGATTCGTAACCCTTTGGAAGCTTCTTTGAGAAATGGTGTGGCTAACGAACCGAGCTAATATCATATGTAAGTACAAACCTAAATGTTATTTCATTAAATCTAAAAAGACGAAGCCATTCCAAAGGCTATGCAAGAGCATCGATGGTAATAGATTCCTTGACCGTGCAAATACAGCACCCATTACGACTCCAAGAAAAATAAGTGGTAGCATCCTCTGTACATTGAAATGTGCCAACGCAAAGACAACTGAACTCACCAATATTGCGCACCATACAGGCATATATTTGGTCAAAGACGGAAGAAGGAAACCCCTAAAGACTATCTCCTCCCAAACAGGAGCACAAACTGACACCACTACTGCATATAGAGCCATTGCCACTGGATCACGAGCTAATATTGACTGCTCAACACTTGATATGGTGACTGGTGTGGAAGGCAAAAGAGGAAGCAGATTAAGGTTGAACTGTGAGAGCCGGTTCACCAGGGGGAACATAAGGCATCCCAGAATAACATCAAATTGCCATGTCCCTTTCAAGCTAAACCTAAACCAGTCTGAGGGAAGAGGACGAAACCGACACAGACATCGATGAAGGATCATAATTCCAGCAACACCTTCAGTTACATCAGTCACCAGGCTCAATAACGCTTGTCCCCTAAATGTTAGAGATTCTCGGCTAAAACCTGCTATGTGGGCTGCAAACGGAACCATCCAAGAACCTATAAACCAGAATGCAGCAACCCAGAGAAGCATAACCTGCAGCACTAGTTATTAGTATATTGCTAAACTCAATTTTTAAGTTAAAAAAACTTTCAAAATTTACCAGTAACATTGAGCACAAACAAATCTGTTCAAGTACTTTACAACTATGACAAGGTCGAAATTTGAGTTTTATAATAAAAATAGAAGCTGACATAAACTGCTTGATATATAATTTCCGATAAATACAATTTAAGGATTTACTATGTTCTCAAGGTGTCTGATATAAGCTGAGCTTAGAGTTCAAGTGCTATTTGAATCTAACGAAATCATTTCTATTACTTTTTTTTTTTTTTTCAAATGTTTACTTTAAATCCCTCTTTTAAGTATGTCTAATTGATAATTTCTTTTCTTTCTGCCAATTCCATAATCCTTGCCTAGGGCTTTACAATCCATCAAAGACCAATAGCCTATAAGGAAAGTTAGTGTGTAAAGTAAATACATAACACATATAAAGGACAATAAAAAAAATTAATGCGAAATCAACAACTACGTTGCATACACAGGTAAATGTTGCAGCTAGGATTATTTATTGGAAAAGTAAGTGTCATTGCAAGATTTCATTGACCTTGGTTTTTACAAACATCTTTTCTATATTACCTTTGACAACTTAACCTGAAAAGTACTTGAAAGTTTAAGAAAGCTTCATATCAAATAAATTAAGTAGAAGGTGATATTTATGTGGAAAACACCAACCTGCACTATGGTCTCCACAGTCCATGGTACAGTCCACCTGCTCCCAATTGCCCTAAACACTGCATCAGCAACCTGAAATCCAGGCCCCAGCAACTAAAGAACTTGCCACATAATGAAAAATCGTTATATATATTTAAATTATTTCTCAAGAAGTAAAGGGGTGGAAGTGAAAAGATAAAGTTAGAGCTTGGAAACCACAGCATCTTGGTCTCTAGATGGATAAGACAAGAATCTAATTTTTCCATTTCCATTTACTTGAGGTTGTTTTCAACTTTATCAATCACTTATGTAAAAATGAATCCAAAAAAAACTCTTTTGTCATAACTCAATCACCAACTATCTACATAGTTCAATATTCTGAATGGAGACACGTGTAATTCATAAACTGATTGACACAAATTTCAGATAACGAAAAAACCGTGAAGTTTATAATGCTTTAAATTTTTAAAACCACTCACTCAACTAAACATATACTGAATCAGTGCAGACCTCCTCGACACTAATAATTCAAAACTCATCATACAACAAAGTAATTGTAATTACTACCTCTCGGAGAGTTAATTTCAAATCTCTTTTAACCTTGTTTGAATTATTGCATTCGGATTCCACTTCCTCCGGCACAAAATGTTCAACGTATTTAGATTGTTGGGATTCTGAAGAAAACTCTTCATGCCTAAAGCACGAAATTTTTTTCCATTCCTGCAAAGTAACCAAAGAAGCAAACATGAAACATGAATGACAGAAAAGTACGATTTCAGAAACACAACTCAAAATACTAAGCAAACCACTACTACACACGTACAGTGGTTTCCTGTCTTTTTCTGAGGAACACACACACACACAACCAAATTGAACCTTGTAACTATTAATTGCTAAAGTACTTCTCTGTTTGGCAAGCAAGCAAGTAAAAGACCATTATAAAGAATAACGACAACCAAGTTCCAAGCTTTCTGTAACAAATAATCCTAATTTTTTCTATTAATATTTATTCTAAGACCAAAAAATACTAAATGTGAAGCTCTTGTAAGCAGTGGGCAAGCAAAGTCTTAAACTTTATCTTTTACTTTTCATTCCCCATATTTTCTAAACGGACCCAGAAGCATACGAGACTTCAATTTATCAAAGAAGAGAACATATTAAATAAAAGAATAAAAAAACTGAAAGCCAAAATTTTGTTATCTAAAAAAGAAAAAAATAATAATACTAGTTCCAGATTAGCTTTTACCTTGCTAGAAGTCCTGGAATGGAATTCGAAGATCCGAAAACTCCGGGTAATTGGGTGTAGAGCTCCAGGTCGAGTAGAAACCCTAGTTTTGCGTAAAGACGAAGGTGGAAGAAAGGGGCGGTGAAGAAGAGAGTGGGAGCAAGCGGAGCTCAACATGCTGGTGGCAGGTGAGGATTCGGGTGGGTCAGAGTCCGATTGCAGGCAGCTCCAAATGGTATTAGCATCACAGAGGATTGACGGAGCGAGACAGTGTTTTTGGCGGGCGGCTGGAACTGCGGGCAGCTAGCTGTAACTAATTCCTTTTAAGCTCAACCTAACCAATCCCAGCGAATAAGATATTAGCTGCCACCCTTTCTAAAAATAGACTCTCAAATTTGCATAATTTATTTACTCAATAATAACAAATATTACTTCATCTAAAAACTGACGGCCCCTGTATCGCCTAGCCTGGACGACTATGCATTTGAAGTTCATACACATTCAACCAATACTTGGCAGCCACGTGTGCACCATAAATTTTAATTTATTGTGTGTATTTATTTATTCATTTATTTTTATTCTTTTCTTGGGGGGTAAATTATTTTCTGAGTCATGGTTAATTTTCCTTGTCTGACCAGAATTTGGGCAGATTAAGGGGTTGAATTTCGGAATAATTAATCGCATGCTTGCATTATTATTTTCTGACTGTATTAATATTATTATTACTGTTATTATTTGTTATAGAGATCTGTGATTAAATCTGTAGTCTAAAGTTGTAAACAAATCGGGAGCAAGACTTCAATTCTTCCACACAATTTGAAACATAACCAGCATTTCTTGGACATAAAATATAGTTTGGATAAGGCTGTGTTTAATAAACCAACCACCACCACCAATCCTTTCTACATACAAGTTCTGTTCACATGCAATGATCAAAACAGAGAGTTCATTTCTTACATGTAAACAGACCAAAATTTAGGTTTATAAAGCAAAACAATAACCTGAACTTTGCTTCTTAATATCAAGTAGTAGAACTTGTAGTAGTATAACAGCTTGAGCTTTGATATGTCCAACTCTTCTCCTGTGCCATATCATATGAAATGTGATGGAAATATACCAGCCAAACAATAGGAGGAGACTGAAACGATTACACAAATGCAGAACCATTCAAGTAATTTGCTGCTGTTTCGGAAAATGCATGCACCCCCAGAGAGGCTTGCTCTGCAATGTACTACACATGGTAGCTCATTCCCACCTCAATCAAACAAATAGGAGGAATGTTTAAGTTGACAGCAGGGGACCGGCAGTTTTTCCGTAGGAAGGAGTAGGCCATATCCACTGCAAACTTCTTTAGAAAGGGTGAATTCCATTTTGCCTTTACATGTGAGTGGCCTATGACGTATGTTATTCCAACACGCTTAGCTTCCACAAGCTCCGAAAGCTCTTCCTTGACTTGTGAATCCTTGTATTTTGTATCCAACAACTCAAACTGGACATGCCGCCTGTGGCTCAGTTTGGGAGATTCTTGCTCATACGTGGCCTGCAAATTCAGTAGTGTGACCGACTTGCAGCTACTCACAATGCCTGATGGATTTGAGCTACTGCTTTCTTCAGGACCAGAAGACTCTGACATCACCAATCTTGTACCGAACTTTTCAGATGATTTCACAACTGCCAGCCGGCCCTCTGAAACGCCATCAACTCGCTCAGAACCTTCTGCTTCCATTTGGATGAACTCTGCTATGCTCATCACTAAATCATTTTCAAAGTCATCTCCGTTTTTATATGTATCTTTGTAACCATTCCGAATAATGCAGCGGTAAAGCCTGTAAGATTTGGGACCAATCCGACCAATGAGATTCCTTTCTTTATGGGGCACATAAGGAACAGGAACAGTCTTAATACAGACAAACACAACCACTTGGTAGAAGGCTGGTAAGGTGGTTAAGAAATGAGTAAATGTGGCAGGGACCCCAGTAGCCAACTCCGTATAGATGAGGCCAATCCCAGGGACCCTAATAATCCCAAGACTAGGACCCAGTGTGAGGATCCACCTCATAGACAGCTTGTTATGCAGGTCATACAGATATTTTTTCCTTGCACCATAATGCCACACGTACATGATGATGAAGTAGACTGCTGAGAAAACTAGAGGAATCCATCCACCTTTTGGGATTCTCATAAGAAAAGATGCAAGGTAGATGAACTCGACCAATCCAAAGAGTAGAATGAATAAAACAGAAAGCAAGAGACTCTTCTGCCATGCAAGGTTGATGACTAATGATGCCAACAATGTACTTGTGACTGTCACTGTCATATATGCAACCCCTGATATTGAGATGGAAAGATTAGCTTTGAATGAGAAATCAAAGAAAAATATGACTTGTTGCATTTGAGACATAGCCTTTCACCATATCATGCAAAACGTACTTCTGACTTGACCGATTAGGAATTGCCCACTTTGAGGGTTGATCCAATAGATCATTAAATTTCAGGAGAAAACCCCAGATCAGTCACAAAAAGTATGCAAGACATACTCATTCATCCGCACACCCGCAAACAGAGATTATATCAACTTTAAATAAATTATATAAGCCAAAGAGGACCTACCATAAGCATTTCCTATATGATTTGTGTCTTGAAAACCAACTGTGACAGCTAGACTGAGAAGCATAAAGACCCAATTTAGCTCCGGGATAAATATCTGACCAGGAACCCATCTCCTTGTTTGTACAATCTTGACACGAGGGAAACATCCAAATGCATGGCATTCTTTGACAATTGTGAAGGTAGCAGAGATAACTGCCTGACTGGCAACAATTGCAGTCAAAGTTGCCACAACAAAAACTGGCCAAAAGAAGGGATCTACAACCATGGCAAGAACATTGGTAAACTACAACATAATAAACAACATTTCAGGAAAAATATAAGAAATGAATACAAGAACAACCATATTATGGTGCATTCTTATTCTAATGACGAAGAGCATGAAAAAGAGTGAATGGCATACATTTCACAAAATGCTCATGGCAAGAAATAAAGCATCTGATGCAGAAATTCATCAAAACATCAACCTACAATTATTTTTAAGTTGACATGAAAGAGAAAGAATGAGGTAATGAATAACCATACCAAATTATGGACTAATTATTTTCCAAGTGCAAATCTATCACTCTTTGCATCAGAAGAAGCTTACCAGGAACAGAAGCATAGAAGCTCATGTGCACTGCGGATACATTCTTTGAAAGAAATGCAGCTTGTCCCATGTATTGAAGTACTAGACATGGATAAATGACCCAAGAAAACGCAACCTGCACATACAACAGACTCTAGTTTTTGTTCAAGGCTATATAGCCAGATATATGAGAAAAAGAACTAAACAAAACCAACTTCAACTGCTGATTCAAGTGAATAATATAGAAAGGTGTTGAGGTAATGTGAAGCTGCAAGGTAAAATTCAAGCATGGGCTCCACTTTTCATAAGAAACTGTCTGGAATAAGGCACCATGCAACTTACAGATCAAACCAACCATAATTTCCAGCAAAACATAAAGTTCAAAAAGTTTTAATACAGAAGAACCCCCCAGGTATTAGGAATGGAACAACTGGTAATAAATTATTTTCATTGCAACTTCGAGAATGTCATGCATAGGTTAGCATGTACTCGAAGTTCTCCTTCATTGGTTGCACATACCCGGATTGATGTTGCAGTAAAATGGCCAAGATGTGCAAACATAGCTTCAGTTCCTGCAGTTGACAAGAAAAGATGACATGAAAATGCAATTCACAAATCTTAACAAAATAAAACTCCATATGTCGTCCTTACCTGTAAGACATAAAAGTATTCCTCCAAGAGAAATCCACCCATCTTTCCCAGTAACCTTAAAAAAGTTGTAAATATAATAAGGAGAAAGAGCCTGATATACTCCGGGATTCCACTTGATGATATTGGAGACTCCAATAAGAGCAATAGCCAGTAGCCACAGGATTACAATAGGAGTAAACAAGAAGGCCACCTTGTGGGAGCCACGGTGTTGGAGAACATAAAGGACAACCAACAAAGTGCAGGCAATAATGACCACCACACCTGCATAATTATAAAAGTGTCAGTAATTTGAATGGCATGGAAAACATACGAAGCAAGCTTCTACATGGAAGAAAGATAAAATCTGGAAAATTCCACCCCCACTCTCTTTTCTCCTTTCTTGACTTTCATCTCTTTCGGTATTGATGCTGCAAAACTAATCTTAATTCATATCTAGTTCTGTCAATCCCAACTATTGTCCAATCAGCTATAATAGAACCTCAAAAGTTTGTGAAACCATGATTTTCTTTGCTTCGGCGTATGTGAGTTGGTATTTCTTAAGGTTATGGATCTCACTAAAGGTCTTTCTTAGTTCACCGCAGCGTGAGAATAAAACTAAAACATCCCTACATGAGACAACTTATAACCAATTTACATTATCTTTATTTGGATGGATAAAAACATAAAGTTGTAGGCTTTTCATTTATATAATGGAAACCTATTATATAGTTTCTCAATTTTAACATATAATACTCACTCTTATGCACATTCTTTCCCTGAATTTCCAGCCCTTCAATGGATGCAAGAACTGCAACAGACCAGGTATGCAAAATCAATTAGTAAAAATCCCTCCAAAAGATACTCCAACAGATTAAAAGTAAAGAAAGCACCTTTACCTGAAATTGCAGGCGAGAGGACACCAACACTAATCACCATGCAAGCTCCCAACAAAACTAGAAGAAGTAAACAGGTTTTTGCGTAGTTATGTTTATCAATAAATCTTCTCAGCAAAGAGTTAGTTATGCTTCTATTTGAGTGACCTGGGTAATGATACGTAGAAAGCTCCTCATCAGCTGCTTGCTGATTTGGTAGCAAGGATAATTTTGCATTTCTACAAAGGAGTGAGTACAATGCCATGAGTCCTCCTGCAAGAATGCCAGCATAAAAGTTACAAACGAAGATAAAGAAGGGATTGTAGCATCGTAGAATGGAGTGTCAGATCTCACCTTCACCATCATCGCTTATGCTCAACATGAAAACAACATATTTGAACAATGAAAGTAAAGTTAGAGTCCAAAATATCACAGAGAATGCCCCAAATACTGCATCCTCCGATAGATGATGGCCCAACCTTCCAGAAAAGGTACTTTTGTAAACATATAGAGGAGAAATACTCAAGGGACCAAAAACCAAGCCGAAACTCTGATATACCAAAAGGAGAACATCTTTACATTGACCTTTTCTTTCGACCTATTTGAACAGAAAACAAAATATAGTGTACATAAATGCTAAGTATTCATGTTAAGTCCAAAACAAGCAAGCCTGGAAAATATCAACAGCGGAAATGAATACAGGCTACACATACTAAGAAAGATAGCGTATTCTTCTCTTCTCACTAAGAAAACAAAGACCCAATGCGTTTTAAGGTATTTGGATACCACAAAAACTACTAAATTAGCCAACTTAACTCCAATTAAAACCTATAATGAACAACTATATATACTTGTCAATACATAAAAACCGGTTACACTTTGAACAAAAATTAATGCAATCATGCACTATTTTTGCAATGAATACAGAATAAACTCGCAAGTATTTTCAAGTGCCATAAAAAACCAAAATTCAAAGAAGGAGATGAATCAAAAGTAGAACATTGCGCAAAAAAAAACTTGCGCGGCTCTCAAAAACATAACACAACGAGCAGAGAAGAATAAAGAAAACAAAATGGATTGCTTTCTTAAAACGCAATTTTATGGGTATGAAATGGAAAGATGAGGGATTTTACCATGGCTAGTTGAGATTGGAGCTCCAGGCTTCGTTCTGGGGTTTTGTCTTAATTCCACTGTCTACGCTGAGAGAGGGAACAAAGAGCAGAAGAAGCAAAAAGTTCGGACATTTAGTTGTTAATGTGTATATATATATATATATATGTAGATATATATATAACATTGGATAACATTGAATCCGTCGAACGTTAATGGTGCAATGTTTGCATTGTAACCAACAGATCCAAATATCGTGGTGTTTCTGCGTCTGCGTGGATTTTATCAAATCTCATGTATTTCTGCTTCAGTCAGTGGGACCCCAGAAATAGTCACAATATCAACTGGTAATTTGCGGAGCACCCATTTTACTCATTAGGACCCCCAGATACGGTTTTGGTACGAGGGGAGGGCTGGCCCAGTTTGAACTGTGTTTGGACCGGCCCAGTGTCTTAGACCATACCAGAAAATTTAGAATTAATTTTTTATTGCAGATTCGGGAATATTTTTTTTGCTAATTGTTTCTTCTTTTACACTTTTTGTTTGAATTAAAACCCAAATAATAAAAAATTAAAGCTTTTGCATCCATATTTTTTAAACTCAAGTCTATAGAGGAGGTGAGTATATTGATCATTGTAGTTGAAATTATCTGTTATGTTATTAATATTATAATCTAAATGGTGCCTAAATGAAGTTAGTAAATAGTATATTGTCAAATGGAAATACCACATCACAAATAAATAATCCAGTGGGTATATAAAAGTCACATCTGAAAGCCAAAATGAAGAAGAAAAAAAAACACTTGTATAGGCTCCTACATGGATGAGTCGCATCACTCACTCGTGTTTCAGAAACACCCACAATCTCAAACCCAAAAACATTAAAAAAATTGAAAATAAAAAAAATTGCAAAGGCTTTATAAAGGGTTAGGCTCAAGGGCTCGCTTCAACTGCTTTGCTTTTAGTGGGAAGGGAAACGGAAGGACTAAATATTATGAATTTATGATGGCCTTGCTTTACACAAAAACGCAGAGTCCCAAGTTAATAGATCAAACAAACTTGACATTTTCATATTACCACCCAGGAAAGAAGAAGAAAATATACGATTTTTAACAAACCGTTTAAGCCCACCCATGTATTTGGCCCCCCAAAGCATGAGTGAAAATCGAGTAAAAAGAGTGTTTATTTGCGCCTTCTGTTGGGGACCAACTCTGGATTACCCTTCCTCATCATGGCCACAAATTCATCATAGTTTATTCTTCCATCCTGCATGCAAACATTTTGGAATTTTGTTTAGAAGCAGACGAATGCTAAAGAAAGAAGTGAATTTTATCTTTTTGCTGCTTAAAATGCATCAATCCACTTATTAAAATGCGTCTGAACTGAAAGATTAATATCATACTTAGAAGAGCCTAGGAAATTCACAAATTGACATAAACGAGTTCTAAATACTAATAAAACAGTGATATAATCCATAACATTGTCATTGGGAGATATATCATTCCATTATCCATAATTACTACACTTCTATTCATGATCATTTCAATCTACATTTCCTATGTATAATATTTATGATGTTTAGAAAAAAGAAGAGAAAACTCATTTTCAACACAGACACACACATATATAAATTTAATAATGAATGTATTATGAAGGCACAAAGAGATGGACATACATGGTCAGTGTCAACTTCTACTATGATTTCCTTTATTGTTTTCTCATCCCCCATATTATACTTCTTGAGGGCTTGCTCCAACTCCTCCACTGTAATGTACCTGACGTAGATGAAAGAAAGACTTTTTTTGAAAAAAAAAGAAAGATCCTAGATAACGAAGAATCAGTGGAAGAACTGTATTTGCAGCACTGCAAGGAAAAGGTACTGCTACAACAAATCCTAGTAAAATAAACTCAAGGGTGATTACCCGCTCTTGTCCTTGTCAAAGTATTCAAAAGCTTTGTACAAGTGATCCTCCCTTTCCATTCTGTTCATGTGCATAGTAGCTGTTATAAACTCAATATAATCTATTGTCCCATTTCCATCCACGTCAGCCTGAAAATTGAAACTCATATTACTGTAGTTGAGTAATTGATTTAGCATGCACATATTGTATAGGAGGCGACCCCAAAGAACAACTCCAAAAGGAGAATATATTGGTATATGACGAGTGAGGGAAAGTCAGCTTTGATGGTTTAACTGTACAAACAATATATATCAACGAATCTTAATCAAAATATACTCTAGTTTAGTACCTAAATCAGGAGTTGATACTTGGACAATATCCACTAAATTGCCTCAGGTGTTGAATGACTTATATGTCTAACAATGAATAAAGCACAGGGAGGACTATTAACTAATCCTACCAACATATTCTTGGTATATTTTAGGAACAATGGCAACTTAATTATATATGATGCTCAGACACGAAAAAAATGAAAAGACCAGAGACATTACCGCTTCCATCAACTGCCTCACTTCAGACTCAGATAGCTTAGTACCAAGTTTTGGAAGACCAGCCTTCAATTCTTCATATGTAATTGTTCCACTATTATCTGTGTCCATGGATTTGAACATTTCCTTCAAGCCCCTAATCTCTTCTTCAGAAAGATTTTCAGCAATTACCTGAAAGGAAAGAATGAAATTTAAACTTTTGGTTTATAAGCTTGATATCTAAAGAAGAATAATGACAGCGATGATGCTTTTCTAGTCTCTTAACAAAGGTTGGAGCCACATGCCAGAGCCCTAAAGATATTTGTATGAGCTTTGAGAGAATGAATCCCTTCACGTTCAAAAAGAGTTCTCATGGCTTGCCTTCCTAATCAGCCAATATGCTATAAAGGGAATTTTAACCCCCTTGTACGTGTGCTCTTCTGTATATGCCTTCTTTTTCCTTTGTGTCAATTCTTTTTATTTTTATTTTTTTTAATGTTTCCTTTTTTCCTATTTCCATTTCCTACTAGCAGTCAAATGCCTCTTATTCTTCGCCATGTTCATCTCACATTAACAAAGTGTCTAGATCTTTCAGTAGAACGGCATGATGATGAAAAGCAATACTCTCACCTTTAAAGCTACTTTCTTGAGTTTGTTCATTGCTCTGAACTGTTTCATTCTAGTCAAAACAGCAATATCGAGAGGTTTATCAGGTGCATCACCATCTTCTCTCATCCATGGATGATCTGGCATTAAATGCAAACTCAGTAGTCAAAATTCATTCAAGTTTAACAATACCAAGAAGATTGTATCAAATTTTCTTCGCCAGTGTATGTACATAGATATTGAATTAAAAGACTCCTAAAGACAAAGTAGGAACAAGCAAAAGGAGTAAAATATGTTTACTTCCTCAATCCCAAAGTCTTAGCCAAACAATGGTACATCAATATATTAAAATGCATTCACATGGCTGTTACAAGTAAAAGGTTCAAAACTGTATAGCCTTTAAGGTGGAATCAGGAGCTAAAATCAGTATAACTATCTACTAAGCATACCTTTGTTTTCCCCTTTTGAAACATAATAGCATTGCCTTTAACGTCAAGACTTAAATTAAATACTTTTGTAAGCCAGAAATTAAAAATAAAATTATATTTATAAAGTCAACATATAATTACTTACTTAGGACTTCATTTGCAGCAAGCCGTTCCTTAGGATCTTCACGAAGCATTTTCTTCACAAGATCTTTAGCACTACTGGATATGGAAGGCCAGGGATCAGATGAGAAATCAATATGTCCGCGAAGAACAGCATCAAAGATACTCTGTTCATTTTCTGCATGGGAAAGATAAGACTGTATGAAAAACACTTCTAGGACCTAGCACAATAAAACCAACACTAGGAAACGACCATGTATTCTTAAGGTATGTAATAATCTGATCTGATATTGGATAATAAGATCTGACATCTGTCATCATAAATTTTCCCAAACCATCCAAGCAGCGAAGGCTTAAATGCTTTACACCAGTTCAATCTGGTCATGAGGCACTACTCACATGGAACATTGAAATTCAAATAAGACAACCTGTTATTTATAACTAACATGGGTTTAATGGAAAACAATGATTTCTGGCTTCTATTACTCTTCAAAGACAAGCCATACCTCCCCAGAATGGTGGGACACCGCTAAGAAGAATGTATAGTATCACCCCACAACTCCAAATATCAGCCTCAGCTCCATAATTCCGGCGCAGAACTTCAGGAGCAACATAATATGCACTTCCAACAAGATCCTTAAACACATCTCCTGTAATCACACATAAACAGTAAGCTTCAATTTCATCATCAGTGAACCTCAAAAGTAAATGGTGTAAAGGAGTCAGTAGACTCTCAAATTCAAGTACAAGGGATAAAAATGCAAGCGAAATTTCTCTTCTAAATTTTTTTGGCGGGAGGAGTAAAAGAGGGCAAAGCCAATGAAGAACCAACAGATGATGCATTTGAAAGCCATAAATGAAGTTCATTGATAATTTACAATATTTACATGAAAGAAAAAAAAAAACCCTTCAGGTCTTTCTATAGATTCGTAACTAGCAAATGCATATCCTTTATAATTCAAAGTATGTAACAGCGATTGAACTCGTTCAAATTCCATTGGAAAACCGAACAGACTATTTCAAAACAACAAAGCAATTAACTTTAGAGCCCATATGCATTTTTTCAAAAGTGTAATCTTACAAATATCGATCACCTGGCTTGAAAAACACGGAGAGCCCAAAATCCGTAGCTTTAAGTGGCGAGGCCTCGTCCGCACCGAGAAACAAGAAGTTTTCAGGCTTCAAGTCCCTGTGCATGACACCCATGGTGTGGCAGTTATACACCACGGTCACGATCTGCCGGCAGAGGTTGGCGGCGGCTCGCTCGGAGTAATGGCCCTTAGCTATGATGCGGTCAAAGAGTTCACCGCCAGCACACAGCTCCATGACCAAATTGACGGAGTGGCGGTCCTCGTACGCGCCCTTAAGCTCCACAATGTTGCGATGGCCGGTCAGGTGGTACATGATCTGAACCTCGCGACGAACGTCCTCGACGTCATCGCGGTTTATGAGCTTGCGCGTGGCTATGGATTTGCAAGCGAACTGTTGCTTCGTCGCCTTGTGGGTCACCAGGTAGGTCACGCCGAACTGGCCCCGACCCAGTTCGCGCCCGAAGACGTAGGTTGACCGGACGTCTTCCAATGGCCGGCCCAGGACTCGGCCTATGGGGGTGGCGCCGGCGGTGGTGGACGTGGAAAATTGAGGTTTGGTAGGTGGTGGAGACGGCTTGGAATGGGGAGGAAGGACCGTAACGCCGTTTGTCGGTTGGTGGGCCGGGTTACTGGTTTGAACGGAGTTTTCGCCGGGGGGTAGACTGCTGCAGTTGCCCATTCTCGGGTTCTTCGATGGATTCGGGTCTGGTTTTGGTCAAACGGGAGTCAAAGAAAGATAACGTGGAAAGCGTGTGTTCTCGTATGTCAACGGCGTCTGGAGTGGAGTAATAAGCGAGCCTTGTCTGAAGACCATGACGACGACGGTGTTTGGTAAACGTGTGAAATTACCATAAAGCACACAACCATTTGTAATTGAAAAAATAACTATTTGTATATATATTAACTAACTATTTTCAGTTTTTTTTTTTTTTACAGAATTATTTTCAAGTTAGAGAAAATTATTTTCAAGTTAGTAAAAAAGTATTTTAAAAATCGTAAAAAGTATTTGAAAAAATACTTTTTCATTAAAAAAAAACACTTTCAGATGGACTCTTACTTTTCCTATTCTCTTAAAAAATATGTAAATGACTAATTCCAAGATATGGAAATAGCACTTTGTAAATATATCGCTTATTATATTTTAGAGGAACTTTAAGGTTGTTGATAATATGACCAAGTCCAGCATGACATTTATGAATTTGAAAGATATGATTTTTAGAACAATGGATTAATAAATTTGATTAAAACTATAGAACATGTGTTATTTTAAAAATAAGAAACAAAAAAAACATATAGTAGAGGAGAGTATTGATAAAGGATTAATAAATTTGATTGAAACCAAAGAACAAAAGAATACTGATTTTAGTAGCCCAAAAGAATACGACTCGCCCAAGAAAAGTTTAGGCTCAGATCTCATTAGCCCAAAAAAAGACAGAGCTTTGTAGCCCAAACCGCTAGCCAAAGAAATGGGTAGGCCCAGAGCTCAGTAGCGCAAAAGAAGACTAAGAGTTTAGTAGTCCAAACGACGACGACTCCCCCAAGAAACAGGTAGGCCCAGGGTCAGTAGCCCATAAGAAGAATAAGAGCTTAGTAGCCCAAACGAAGTCGACTCGCCCAAGAAATGGGTAAGCCCAGAGCTCAGTAGCCCAAAAAGAAGACTAAGAGCTTAATAGCGCAAACGAAGACAACTCACCCAAGAAATGGGTAGGCCCAGAGCTCAGAATAGCAAAAGAGGACTAAAGAGATTAATAGCCCAAACGAAGACAACTCACCCAAGAAATGGGTAGGCCCAGAGCTCAGTAGCCCAAAAAGAAGACTAAGAGCTTAATAGCGCAAACGAAGACAACTCGCCCAAGAAATGGGTAGGCCCAGACCTCAGTATAGCAAAAGAAGACTAAAAGTTTAGTAGGAGAGGCCCAAAATAAAAGCTAATTTGCGTTTGCCGGGAGTCGAACCCGGGTCTATTGCTTGGAAGGCAATTATCCTAACCGTTGGACTACAAACGCTTGCTTGTTGACTCGTTTAGTGATTATATTAAATAAAAAATAACAAGGGAAATGCAAGCAGAACCTGCAAAATGTTGAACACGTAAATGACTTTGCGTAGTGCCATGTGTTTTAAGTGATTCATTGCAAAATGTGTGCGAGCAATTGGTATTTGGATTTTACAAAAAATAAAAAAATTGGTATTTGGATTGGCGGTTGTGGTCCACGTGCATCTCCTCAGACAAGCGCAGGGCTCTTATTAGTATAGAATAACAGTTGGGATCCTTGTCTCAATTAATTGGGCATCCAATTCCCAACCCTCAATTGGATATGTGTGTTTTATTTGTAATTGAAAGAAATAGTTCACCATCTCATTAGTATATGACACTTTTTTTTTTTTTTGCTGCATCAAAACTAAAATTAGGAACCTTAAGAGATATCAAAATTAACCATCTTGACTACTTTCAATTCTAACTAATTGATTGATGCATGCATGTTCTGCTTTTAGTACCAAACTTCTACTTACTATATGCAGCAATGATCCATCTATCTATCTATATATATGTGTGTGTGTGTGTGTGTGTGTGTGTGTGTGTGTGTACGAGCACCAAGTTAGTGAGATTGAGTTTTGTCAAATTTTCCATGTCACACAGCAAGTAGTCCAAGCTAGCTAGTAGCAGTCTTTCTCCTTTCTAAAGGGATCACATTTTTCAATCTGAGCATATGTTTATATGTCGTCCTAATGACTTTCATTTTCTGGTCATGGAAATTAAACAATCAATACAATTTAATTATCCTCACTTTTATTCCTAGAATATGTTTCTTGTATTATTACTACCTATTTCGCTAAGAAGGACTAGGAGAGAATTTTATAATTTTATTAACTTTAAACGGTATAGAAATCTTAGACAAAAGCTTTATTTGTTAGCTAATAACATAACCACAAACTCATTGTCATGAATATATATATATATGTAATACACAAAATATGAGTAATCAATATTTGGCTTTTCATTAGCAGGAAAGCTCCTGAGTATCAATACCTTCCTCATAGAGAAAGCACACGGTATTGAAAATTCTAGCATCAAATTTAAGGAATGAATGAAGGTGGTTAAAGCATATATGACATCATATTATCTTGTATATATGAATAGTTGCAATAAATCGTGTTTGATAGAGAAATTTAATTTGTAATTACAGATAGAGAGAGAGAGAGAGAGAGGAGAAAGAGGATTAGAAAATGCTTTGAATTATTGAGGGTGAGGATAGAGAAAGGAGGTAGATATCTAGCAGGCATGCACCAGAGAATGTTAATTGAGAGGTGCATGAAGGATAGAGAAGAATTTTCTCCAATGGAGATTTATTTGAATATAGTTGTGATCGTCGATTCCTTGGCTGCACTGCACCAAGCAAAAGAACTGAGACATATATAATTAGTTACCATTCCCTAGTCAAAGATTAACATTCCTCTACTACGTACACAATGATATGAAAAAAAATGAAGCTTCCTAGCTTCTGTGTGTTCAGATTAATTATAATTATTCTAACCCTTCATTTCTCTACCCATTATTTTCTTATTAATATTGAATCTTGTGGAACCTTCCAATAAAATTTCCAAGTATTTCAGAGATGATAATTATGAAAGCTTAGAAAACCAAACCAAGTCATATTCGTGTCAAAGCTCAAAACTTTCTGTAATTAATTTTATTAGTTTTCACTCTTAGTCTTAGTTTTAGTCTTTTGTAAGCATTGCTTCCATTCCATCTGTACAAATATGTGCTTTCAATATTCTAGTAGAATAGACCTATATATATATATATATATATATATATTATATGTCTGACATAGTTATATATGTGAGTATGTATGGCAGGCAAGCATGCATGCATGCATGGATTGGTGAAGATCTTTTAGATCAACAGTTGTAGCTAACGTGTCAACTGAAAACTGCATTACCATGGCAATTTCAGATTCTAATTCTCCATCCATGCAAGCATTATTGACATCAAGCATCTTCTTATCCTTTAGTTTTTTTTTTTATAGTTCCATGGCCATTTTCTCTCCTATATTATTAATGTTCGTATCATTCTTTTCCTCTGCATAATTTTCTGGTATATATATATCACCACTACTCATACTTTCTCATCCTACTTGCACATGACAGACATATCGCCACTTTCCACTCCCCACACCCCTCCAACCCTTTAAATCACTTCCATTTTCTCACATATTTCTCCCATATTTCTCACCCCGATAACAATCGCTTAATTTGCTCCACTAGTACTCCTACCTTTCTTCAATAGCTTCAGTATTCGTTGTGGGAAAATCACTTACTAGAGGGTTGTTGAAGCAAGAAATTATTAACCAAACAAGGGTGAAAGAGGTTATATTTCTGGATTGGAGAATGAATGGCAAAAAGGGTAGTATTGAGATTAACATTCCATCTGTTACCAAAGCTGGAGCCAAACAGCCGCCAGAAGCTGGGAAGAAATCAGGGCAGAAGATGATGATGAGCTTCTCATTCAAAACTTGGATATGGAATGCATGGGAATTTGCCAAAGAAGACACCAACAGAGTAATATTCTCACTTAAAGTGGGGCTGGCTGTGCTTCTCGTATCTTTGCTTATACTATTCCGAGCACCTTATGAAGTGTTTGGGACCAATATCATTTGGTCCATCCTTACCGTTGCAATCATGTTTGAATATACAGTTGGTATGTTCATGCACATGTAGCTCTTACTTAATTTTATGCATACATATCTACCTTCCTGCAAATGTGATCATGTTAACTTTTTCTGCAAGTAAAAACTAAAATCTAGTATGTTTATATCTATAATTCTACTAAAAGTTATTATTAGCCATTAAAATATATGTAGCTAATTAAATAAAATGTTGTGGTGGTGAATATGTACTTAGGATCCACATTTAACAGAGGATTTAACCGAGCTCTTGGAAGTTTGCTCGCTGGAATCTTAGCCATTGGTGTGGCTCAGTTAGCACTGTGCACCGGCCGTGTAGCTGAGCCTTTCATTATTGGCATTAGCATCTTCTTCGTCGGTATATATATATATATATATATATGCCCCGTAAGCTTTAAATTCATGAATTAAATTGTTTGATCGGGAAGTTCAATTTCTGATTGACACGTTTATGCAGGGACTGTTACATCGTTCATGAAACTTTTGCCATCACTGGTGCCTTATGAGTATGGTTTCAGGGTAATACTTTTCACCTATTGTTTGATCATAGTTTCCGGTTATCGGATGGGAAATCCAATGAGAACTTCGATGGACCGACTCTACTCTATTGCCATTGGAGGGGTTGTAGCAGTTCTAGTGAATGTGCTGGTTTTTCCTATTTGGGCTGGTGAACAGTTGCATAAGGAGCTAGTTAGCAACTTCAACTCAGTGGCTGACTCACTTGAAGGTAATTAATTAGCTGAACTCAGTAATTTAACCTCTAATTCACCAATGGCTCTGAATGATTACGTTTTATGTATGATCAAAACTGAGACTAAAACTTCTTGTCTTGAAACCCTCAGAATGTGTTGGGAAATATTTACAAGACGATGGCTCAGAACATCCAGAATTCTCCACAACCGTCATGGACGAGTTTCCAGACGAGCCTGCTTATAGGAAATGCCGAGCAACATTGAACTCCTCGGCAAAATTGGAATCTTTGGTGTGTGATTATATTTGATTATAAGATTTATGTAACTTTTGACTCCCAAATATAATTAGCAAGTGAGTGACACAGCTTTTCTCTGATTGTTGCATGTCTCAATTACAAGGCTAATGCAGCAAAATGGGAGCCACCACACGGAAGGTTTCGACATTTCTTCTACCCGTGGTCCGAATATGTTAAAGTTGGAGCAGTTTTACGATATTGTGCTTATGAAGTTATGGCCCTTCATGGAGTTTTACACTCTGAAATTCAGGTATATGTGCTGTCTCACTGTGTCTCCCACTTTTTGTGTACAACATCGCAACTCTTTCTGCATGTTTGTGCATGATCAGCACATATTCTATCAGCATTTTTAACCATGTAATCAAAAAGCCTCTCATCTTATTAAAAAAAAAGCAACAATAATTAGATGGGATATCTTATACCACTTGAAAGCCACTTGAAAGGAATAAGAACCTTTTTATTAACAGTGCCCAAAATGCTGAAAACTAAGGAATCTGTGAAATAAATCTACAACAAAGATTAATGTTTCTGGTTTTGATTTCCCAGAACAATCGAATATAAGAGAGGGGAATTGGGAAAAAGAAGGTGAGGTCTGCGAATAATGCTAGGAATTATGCTATGTGTTTGTTCTTAATTAGGTGAGGACCGTGAGGTCCATCTAGGGTAGGATATGGAAAACGAATAATCACTAGCTTACTGGAAAGTACTAAAGGCTTCAGCTTAATCTTGTATGTGATTGTTTCCCTTGTTCTTCTTCTGGTATGAACTAGTTAATGTTTCCAAAATAATCCCATAACCTGATTAATTCACAAGTGAATTTCTCAAAGATAATTTGAATGAAGAGCACCAATAAAGTTGAAGGTTAGCATGACCAAACATGCTGAAGTAGATAGCTTACCATAAAGCTGGTTGAAAAACTTCCTTGGAAGGGGAAGAAGCCTTGTGGCAACCATAATTAGACTATGAATTTCGTACAGGACATCCCAATACAGCTTTTCAAAGCAATGGTGGTGATTAATAAACCATGAAAAGAGCTAGAAACCCTCGTACAGAGCATCTTCGGAGGGCCATTTATATTATATATCTCACATATAGTTGCTCCCTACTTAACGCTCTTGCATTAGATGAGACACAAGTTCAAATTATATAAGGAATTTGTTAGTATTGCGCAAGTGTGGATCCTCCGTCACAGGGCAGTATCCCAGAAATCACAGCAGTACTCGAATGGAAAACCGCATAGCCACCAAGGTAATCAAACTTGTAATTGTTTGAGCTTCCCTTCTCCTCCACGTTTAGATGATGTATTCTGGCTGAATTCTGAAGCAGTCTTAGCAGTGTAATTAGAACGTACTTGATTAAATCCAAGGCTCATTTGAGCTGAAAGTAAGATAGTACATCTTCAAGCGCTTAAGAGGATTAGGAAGAACTAAGAGTCTTGTCTATGGATTAGGAAGAACTAAGAGTCTTGTCTATGAACCCAAGAAAAAGTATGATCTCGGCAATGGCATAGACATTAAACTGCTTGAAGCTCTTCTTTCTTTTCCCTTTCTTCCTTTTTCTTTTATAATGACATTTCTTCAACACTATAATTGATGTACAACTTTCTGTCTGATTGACATTCAGGCACCGTACAACCTCCGAGTCACATTCCAGACAGAGATTCAAGATGCAACAAACCAGGCTGCAGAATTGGTGAGGAGATTGGGAAAAGACGTATCCAACATGAAACGGACCCTCAAAAGCTCCCTGCTGAAGAGACTTCACAGCTCCGCGGAGAGACTTCAACGTGCCATAGACATGCACTCGTACCTCCTCACCTCCAACTGTGACCCTCCCGACACTTCCAAGCAAACCCCGAGGCTCTCACACGCTGTTTCATCCACCCTCTACGAGCTCCCAGACCAGCTTGCTGATCTTGACGGCGATTTCTTTGTCAAAAACTTGAACCAGCAGATCCAAAATACACCACCTGGGACTCTCCTACAAGCAGCGCCAGATTCTTACCATGAGCTAATGAGAAAACAATCGAGAAGGCTGCATTCATGGCCTTCACGAGAAGTAGATGCTTTTGAAGATGATGGTGTCTCAAATATGGACTTGTTGCCCAGGATGACAACATTAGATAGCACTGCAGCATTGTCATTGGCCACTTTCACATCCTTGCTTATTGAGTTTGTGGCGAGGCTTGATCACTTGGTTGAAGCAGTGGACGAGCTTTCTAAGTTGGCTAAGTTCAAGCATGAGGGGTTATAATTGAAACGGCCTACATACATCAGCAACATATACGGTTTTCAATATCGAAATAATGTATAAATAATTATTAATTAAAAGAAACAAACATCAACAGAATGTGGTTTGAGTAAATTGTTCTCGTCAAACGTAGAGATAAAGCAGGTTTCTAACAAAAACATACCCTATACTGCCCTTTATTTGAATGTTTTTGCATCATTTTACTTGCATATTTTGATATGCTACTCTGAACCATCAAATAGGATTTATGATAATAATTCAGAAAAACAGAGTACATCTAGCCAAGTAGAAATGAAATTTTCAAAGAAAAAAAAAAAAGTAACAATAATAATTCTTGGTTTAATGTCTCGACAATTAGACATCAATTAAAGGTATGAGGGAATATACGAGTACGGCTATTTTAAAGTGAAAAAAAAAAAAAAAAGTGGCAATGTCCTTTAGAAATTAACTGTGATTCAGGTCCTCAGCATTGAAAAGAAAAGGGGAAAAAAAAGAAGGAAAGGGAGTAAAGGGGGAAATAATTTTTTTTTTAATTAAAAGCCAACTTAATTTGGTGGATTACTTTGCTCAATTGTTCCAAAACCAAGGATTTCTAGGTGCTTTGGCAGCCTACTTTATGTTGCAATTCATGCCAAGTTGCAGTATAGGGTATGTTTTTGTTAGAAACCTGCTTTATCTCAACGTTTGACGAGAACAATTTACTCAAACCACATTCTGTTGATGTTTGTTTCTTTTAATCTACTTACCCGCCAACACCAATCTGCGTATGAACACAGGACGTTTGCAGTAAACCATTATTAAGTTAATCAGACCAAACACGCAAGGAAGAAACAAGATAGCAAATAGGATCCCAGTAAAAGGCTTTATTATAGCCAGAATGTCTGACAGACTGAACGAGACGTAACAGGTTGTATAACCTGTATTCACAACAAACTGCTGGACGTTTTATGAAAATATTTACAGAAAAAAAGAAGACTAAAGACCCACCTCAAATGCCCTAACTATATCCTACCTTGATTTATCAAATGTTACACGAGGATGTGAAAGCACTTATGGGGTTCTCTCTCCATTAGAACCAATGAATGAGAACTTCCGAATACAAGAAAGCACCAAACAAGCCCAATACCAAATGACACATACTTGGTGAGAGACTCTCTGCCAACTACTGAGACCAAATCAAATAAAGGAGTGAAGCAAGCTTACATCCACTTCTGAGGCATCACGTATGATTTCGTTGGCTCAGACATCTCACCTATAACACTCCATCTGCTGCTGCTTGTGCCGAGAACAGACCCAACTTTGATAAAGTGACTTCCCCCATGCACCCTACCTTCCCCAACTGAGAAACTACCAGTGAAAGGACCAAATTTCATATCGAAACAAGTTCCACCTGCTGAAGTCTCTATGCTGCTCCCCATTTTCATGATATCAACATTCATTTCCTCACCAACAACTGCCTCTTTCAACTTCTCTGGTTTCCCAATTTTAGGGTCCTGAACCAAAGGTCCTAGGGTTATGCCTCCATGAACCCTCTTATCTTGTAATATACCACTGTGGAGAGCACAAAGACCTGTTTTACCCCTTGCAAATGAGTTACAAGGACCGGTAGGTTGGCTGCCAAATTCTGATCCTGGATGGCCCCAAGAACATCTCTTTCCTCCACCATGTGCCTTGCAAAAATCTGTACTGCCTTGGGCACTCTTACCACAACCTTCAAACTTGCACCGCTTGCCCCCACCATGACGCACACAGTAGTCAGTCCGTCCCCTAGCACTTTTTGTGCACTCAGGCATGGCACACCTCTTTCCACCCCCATGTGCCACACAGAAGTTGGTACCTCCATGAACACTCTTTGTACAAGCCACACATCCTCCATGGCCCTTGCAAACTCTGCACCTTTGTGCACCCTGGAGTAGTGCATCGCTTTCCCCCACCATGTGCCTTGCAAAACATTGTGCTTCCCTGTGCCCCTTTTGTGCATCCCATAGCTTGGCAGCGGCGACCACCTCCATGTGAGATACAAAGACCTGAGAGGCCTTCTGCACTCTTTGTACAGTTTTCTTGTTGACATCTCTTGCCGCCACCATGCCTGATGCACAACCCCGATTTTCCTCTGGCAGCTCGAGTGCAACCATCATGACTGCATCTCCGTGAGCAATGCATCTACCACCCAAGGAATTGGCGGTTGCAGTACACTGTCCGGCCCTCAGCACCCTTGTGGCATCCTGGTTTCTGACACCTACGACCGCCACCATGGGATATGCAGCGGCCAGAAGCACCTCTGGCTCCCTTTCCACATCCTTCAATCTGACATGTCTTCGAAGTATTGCTGCGATGTTGCATATGTTGCTGCTTTGTTAACCCGGAACAAAGCCCGGAAGTACAGGTGACTGAGCTTTTTGGTGTGGTTAATATACTAGATGAGAGGTCTTGGAAAATGGGAGCTGGATCAATATGTTTGGGCACCTGTTTGGAATGGAATCTATCCCCTGGGCTGGATGAGGTCTGCAATGGTTGCAGAATAATACCAGGTTTCCAGCGGCATGAGGTTGACCCTTCATCTGCACTTTGGCCCCCACCAACTGATAGTGGCATCTCCATTCCAGATTGAAGTGAAGTGGAATTTGGATGGACATTAGTAATTTCAGATTCAGAGGGTCCAGTTGAGAGACTCAACTCCAAACCAACCTTGGGCTGCAATTCCACTGCTTTCAGGTTTGAATTCCCGAGCTTCTTTGGACTAGGCAACTTCTCATTGCCAAGATGCAGAGTGAAGTCTAATTCTAGATCCATCGAGGACTCCTCATCAGTTTCTTTGGCTGAAGACATTGTAGTGCAAGCAGTTGCTGAACTCCCCTTGCTGTCGGATGAACTTGATGAACGGCCAAGCCCAAGAGACAATGAAGAGGCAACTTGCTGACCCATAGATGAATCAATCAAACTCCACTTTCGTTTGGTTCCCTTTGAGCTTGACATCAAGGGGATTGAAGAACCAGAGGAAGTAAGCCGCAAAATAGTATCTGTGCAGTTTTCCACTCCAGGACCCCCAACTTTCATTGAATTCCCCAAAATCTTGAATGCATTTGAAGCATAATTAGCAGTGAAACCCAAGTTCTGGAACTTATCATCCATTTAGACCTTAAATGTAAGAATGAATAATATAAAAACCTAAACTCAATTCCAACAGAACAGTCTGCCTGACTTCCGGGCTGAAGACAATTATCTACAAAACTAAGGTTAGATGTCTCGAAAAGAGTACATCCCACCCCCGCTCACAAATCCCGATGTATCACGCCGATCCATTTCCTGAAGGATAATTTAAACCAAACTTCCACTGATCAGTTGCAACAGGTGCTGGCCAAACTACTTGATTTCTTCACAACAGCAACACGGGAACCAATCATCCTGCTTCACAGCAATCACAAGGTCAAGGAGAGAAATTGGACCATAATTTTATTGCAAACAGATCTATATACGAAAAGTTAACAAATTGAATAACACAATCTGGCTTTAGACCATGAATAGATTGCTCATGTTCTCAAGAGTGAAAATAAAAAAACACGTTTCACATATAATTTTACCATGAAGTACTATTGCAGAAAGTATAATCAACTGAATTCACCCAATAACTAGACTTAACCTGATTACAAATAAGTATCCCAAATTCACCCATAAAAATCACTGGAGTACAACTAATTTCAAAGAAATCCACTACATTCATACTCAAATTGATTGCCACAAGATAGTAAAGCAAATAGACATCACTAAAAGCATGCACTGATTCCAACATCGTTTAACTTAATCGCCTGAGATGAACTTTCAGCGCACTGGAGCTGACTTCATGTAACAAAATAAATCAATGCAAAGAAAACTTTATTCACTTTTTCTTTTAAGCTCGCTTTCTTCATTAATACTTGGTAGTCTTGAAAGCCAGAAAAACGTAAGAAAATATCCGCACTAATAACTTTCAAAAGCAAGTAGCAGAAATGAATTCATAGAATGGATTCAAAAGCATTAGTGTAAAAATGTTTAAAACAAAAATAAGCCAAAATATAGGAACTTACAACGACTTCAGACAAATTCAAACGCAAACGAATTGAAAATTCATTGAAAACAGGATCTACGAGAAAACCTCAAGACGACTTTCTGAAAGCAAAAAAATAAAATATCTCTCACTCGGATAACCTCAATTAATTGAAAGCTAAAACCAACATATGTACTTTTGCCAACACATCAATATAAAACAGCCTCATAAAATGCCTACAAATTTCTTTTTATATTCCTAAATTTTTAAGGACATAGCCCAACCATAAGAAGTCCTTAAAGTGAATATGAAAAAAAATGTCATTTTGTTAATAGATTTGACAGAATTGAATGCAAAAAGTGACATTTTGTTAACAGATTTGTCAAAATGGAGCTGAATTACATAGGTAATTATATAGCACGTAAAGAAAATCTTCCAAAAACATAAACTTGCTGCTATATAACTGTAAAAAATAATAATAATAAAAACCTAAAATCCATAAAATTCAGATGGACAACATTAAAAAAAAAAATTGAAAGCTACAAAAAGAAAAACATAAATCAGCACAAAAAAAGCTCTACAATGCTTGGTTGCTTAGAAAAATGAAATAAAATAAACCAATAGAAATAATGACGCTTTGCTAAAAATTTCAGCTACCGAAATTCCAAATAGTTCAGCTCAACTAAGCACAAAAAAAGTTGCATAAACTCCAAAATTCATTTTTTTTCAATAAAAAAACATGAAAATTAAACAAAAAAAAAAATGGTCAGTCTTGCTGTTATTTCTCACTCCAAATCCAAACAACCAATCAGACCAGCTGGAAAAATTATAATAATTAACCAAGCAAGGCTTTGAAAACAGAGTTGGAGATTTGGCGTACGAATAAGATGAAGAATTAAGATTTAGGCAAAGAAAAGGACCAAAATACCTTGAAATTCGATCAGATTTACTGGGTCCGCCGACGGAGAGATTGAAGATAAGAGCATGTTTAGGGCTTGAGAGCGCAGGCTACAGAGGAAACGAGAAGAGGCGGCGAAGAGAGAAAGAGAGATAGAGAGACGACCAGACAGACAGACAGAGAGAGAGATGTGTAAGATACAAGTGGAGAGGCGGAATGACAAGGTGATAGGAAAGGTGCGCGTGTTATTAAAATACCAAACTGTGCTTTCTCTCTGTAAATATTAATATTACCACACACCCCCCGGTTAATCCGGTTAACCTTTTTCACTCCCATATAATTAACACCAAAATACAAAAATAATAAAAGAAATAAAATTACCCATTTTGATCATTTAACATACCAATAGATACTTTAATGAAAATGGAATTAAATCTTTAATGCTTTTTAGAATTGAGATTAAACTGATTTATATTTTCATGATTTTTACCTCATGAGTTGATTGAAAAATACCATCACATTTTTTAATCATCTTTTCTTCTCTTTTCTTTTTTCATTAAACGTCTGAAAATGAAATTGTCTTACTCACCACCCCCACCATCCCAGTCACACATCAAACAGAGTATAATCAAAATGGAAGGCTGTGATCTCGTGCATGGAATTAGATACAATTATATGTGACAATTTTGACCATATACACCACCTCAACCATTTCTCACGTCTATTATTTGCTATTGATCATCAATCATTTTCCACTTTGCTGACATTCCAGTCTACCCACCAGTCATCCACTACTTCACAAGCTTGGTGCTAAAAAAATCACAAAAAATAAAGTAAATAAAAATAAATTTTAAATCTAATACATAAACCCGTAAGATTAATAAACCACCAAACAGTAACAATGATTTGGACTTTTGTTATTTTAATTAATTTATCCTGTGGCTCACACTGGTTGCTCCTTGAGATGTTTTAAGAGTTCATCATGTGGATTGAATATTTGAATGAAATGATTTGTCAAAAAAATAAAACGATCCCGTTATTGTGTCCCCGGACCGTGAAATTTATTATGAATAAAGATGTAATATGCAACAAATACAGTACTATGCTTGGGACAATAATTAATTAAATGTAAATTGAGAGGTCAAAAACAAAAGCAAATAATATAAACACGTGGGGGCGGGGAGGGCATGAATTTGTGCAGCTATTACGCACAGGTTCATTGCATCAATCGCGCTGAGCCAAAAAGAGAGACCGAAACGTAACGCTGTGTGTTGTTCGAGGCGAGGTCAGGTCGGGGACGTGGGCAACGTCAAATTAGGTCGCGTGGCGATTCGAAGTCGGGTTTCTATGGGAGCCCAAACCCCTTGGGGCCCCCACCATATGCCACGTCACCCGTGACGTTTTTATGTTTTTGCGAGTCGGCAGCGGCTCGTCACCGCTATTGGTGCTCCACGCTTCTATGGACCCCACGAGCTCGCCCAGCCTGAGAGAGCCTAGGCAATCCGTGGGCCAGCTTGGCGGTTTCAATTCCGCGGCGGATACCCGGGGATTTAACCGCTGCACGCGAAGCTTCCTAAGGCCACGCGCCTTACCAGCGACCGACCATTGGCTCATGCTCAGTCTGCGGGAGGCCCTAAATCACGCGCCTCCTCAAATATCTGAAGCGACGTCGTTTTCGAAATTCCTCTGTCTTTTACCCAAAAAACGTAGATTTTTCCAATTTCCAAATTCCAAAACCGTAGAATGTGATACCTTCACCCATAAACAGGAAAACACAAAAAAAGGGGCTAAAGCCCCAAATAATTAAAAATGAAAAAAAAACATAAAAGAGTGGTGCTAAGCCACTGGGACAATATCCAGTGCATTTGATTTTCATTCTTTTTCTAATAAATTAAAAAAAAAAAGAAAAAGAAAAAGGTCAAAATTTCAACCCATTCAAAAAGTTTAAGGTATTAATTCCCTTGTCGTTTTTATTTTTTTCCTCATTATCCTATCTCAGCCTTTAGATTTTGACACGTAAGAATCTTAGATTATGTTTTCACCGCCAGATCACGTCTATTTCCAAGAATGGTCCCTGAGAATGCATAAAGATCCATCACTGACCTTTATGAGGTTTGGCCGTATCGCATACACAAAAACCACGTACCTTCTAGAAAAAATAGTATGTAACACCTACTCCTACTCGCACGAAAGCTATGTCCTCCCTAGCTCTTCCCTACCGTCCGATTATAATTACAACCCGAGGCTGATTTCACGGTCAGGATCTAAGGACGGGGAACCAGAAAGATTGCTTTTTATAATAATTATATTATTATTATAATATTCCCGAAGATTTTTATTTTTAGATTTTATATGTTGTTTCCGCTTTTGGAATGTTGGTGGACGGTTCGAGGTGCTTTTATCAAACATTTCTTAATTCAAGAATATGCTTATAAATATTCGGTTCCTACAATTGCACGTGTGATGCTTCATGCACGAGCAATGTCCACGTGACAGCCAGCCAACAACACAAACAGACAATGTTATTATATTCGAAGTGCTAGTTCTATCAGCGCCCATATTTTTATTCAAAGATTAATTAAATTTTATATATATATATATATATATATATTTTATGTTCAATCTGATTAAAATGTTACTTTTATATATTGTTGTTAAATGATGAAAAATTAATCTATTTTAATTAAAGTATTTTAAAGAGAAAACAAAAAGGAAAAAAAGTAATACCGTATGAAAGTTACACCCAAAACCAAAGGTTAGAATATTATAATTTACATGATTCTGTGTGTCATGCTTTAACGACAAACCCATTGACCCTCCAATATGCCTAATGACGACCCCACAAGATCTTCAGCCTAAAGCATATTAGTTATGCATCAGAGAATTAAATTATAATTACTAGAATCATCATAAGCTGTGAGGATATAATTTGATGATGAAGGTGTTAAAAACTAATTATCGACCGCTTAAGCTTTTTTGATTAATAATTTTAAGTAAGAAATTAGGAGGTGGAGATTAGAAAGTGGAGGAGTGAAGAGAGAAGAGAAGTGTAGTACGGAATGCAAGCCAAAGTGGGAAAAGGGGCAGGCTCTAAATTAATTAACCAAAAAAAAAATGTTTTTGAGAAAAAAGCAGAGAGAGTGGGCTTTGTCTGCGTCAACAATCATGCTTTTAGGACTTTGATTCTTCGTATAAAGTGTTTGGTGATGGGTGAGACTGTGCCACGTCCCACTTTTTTTTTTTTGTTTTGCCACTTTTATTATTTGATTCATGAACTGTTATTATCTTCAATTTCCCCACGTGCTCCCACTAACCCATAACTGATTCCTATGATCGCTGAGTGATTAATCCATTAAACACATATGACATTTATTGGCCACTATGAAATTAATGACATAAATAGCCATTTTAGGACCAAAAGAATTATAAAAAAAAAAAGAGTAAAAAATATTACAACTTACAAATGTTTGTTGCCCATTTTGGGCAAAATGTTAAAATGGATATAATTGTAGGATTATAGTCCACATAAAATGGTACGTGCAGCTAATTTATAATGATGATCAAGTTGGTAATCTTTAATTAATTAATAATTTAATTAACTATCTCCACCAAAGTTACAGCCGCGAAGACTAGAAAAAGGACCCCTCCGATGTAGGCAATGGCCTGTGAACAAGGACAACACAAAAATGATTGTCATTACTATTTTCATGTAAGTTGTTTCCAAAGAGTAAATATAATATATAAGCTAGCTTCCACCATTAAGAAGCTGTCTAACCTGGGAAAGTCGCATGCCATTAAAACTTATCTGGTTATAGGAAATGGACCTTTTCTACTTAAAAGCATCTATATATATATATATATATATATATAGAGAGAGTGAGTGTCGCCGCCGAGTCATTTATATATAGATTCTATATATACAATGATACTAATGTTTGTGGGTGTCCAAATTGTTGTCTTCATAGGAAATCCACTCGCTGGATTCCATTTCCAAGTAAAGAACACAGTGTACTCCATAACATTCATTAGATATTATACATATATATATATATATATATATATATATATATATGTAGTTTTCTTCACCAAGAAGACAATAAAGATTTAAGTTAACAGAAACTGACAGCCACAACAAACTAAAGGAAAGCATTTTTTGTAGTGCTATTCTAAAACAGATGTGATTATAATTTTTACGATTAATTAAAAATGTTAACATGTTTTTAGCAATATCAAAGTCTAATTAATGATGTCTCTATTTACCAGAAAAAAAAATTCATGATGTCTCTTGCTTGCTTCCAAAAGTGGTTAATTAATATATAAATTATCTAATGGGAGTGACTAGTGAGAGACAAAGTTGTTTGGTGTGGAAAATATATATAGTTTAATAATTTCAAAACCAACCAATCCATGTGTCCAGCAACAAATAATATTAATAGTTTCACGAGGATCATGTCCGTGCACTGATTGTGAAGTGAAAGGTTAAAAATTGTGTGAATTTTACCTTCTCTGATAGGAATGTGCCCAATAAAGAACCTCCCAATACAGCAAGCTTCAAAACAAAAGAGTTGTAATATAAAATTAAGTTTATTAGACACTCACAAATCTATAAAACAAATACGTGAAAAAAAAAAAGAAAAAAAAAAGAAAGGTCAAAAACCTGGTAATTGCAGCCTATAAGGCACGGGTTTTTTATATTATAATTATAAAAGTGTTTTCTGTCAACAGTAACTTCTCTAATTTAAAATGTAGTCTGTAAAATGTATGGTTATTGCAAACTTATATACAGCTATATTCAACATATTAAATAGCAGTACTTTTCAAATCCAAGGTATGTAGCTATGTTGGTAAAGATTGTTTGTTTGACAAGAAACAATGAGAAAGAAGAAAAGACTTACCAAAGTTGCGACGCCATGACCCGCCAGTGCTCCCCCAATGACTCCAAGGGGTGAAGAGGCTGCAGCAAGTGCTGCAAATACCAAAAACATTGTCATATTAATTTGTTGACTGGATGATCTGGAAGATATGGCATTAGGATAATAATGGAACCCATATGTCATCAGAAATTGACCATCAATTTTTTTGGTTTTTTAATTGACAAGAAATAAAACAATGAGGCTCTTCTTTCAATAAAAACTTAAATTAGTCCACCATCTTACTCTGCAATTGACTTATATGCTTTGAAATAATTTGTCTTTAAGAATTTAAATGAATCGATAACATCTTCATTCAAAAGCATTAGAAATATGAGAATGACCAAGACATGCCATGTCATCCATCCTCAATAAGATGTCAAGAAACCAAAAAAATGCCACCTATATTGTTGTTATGAACTAAACAAATTGCTTAGTTGAACATTCCATGTTACACTCTATTAAAATTCAAAGGCCGTGGTCATCCCATACCTACCCTTTACATGTAAAGCAATAGAGAAAGAAAATGTTTTACTTATTAAAATTTTTGAAATACCTTCAACCCAGTTTCAAATGCTACATTTTCACCCCACGAGACTTTCAAATGCTACATTTTCACCCCACGAGACTCACCTATGGTAGAGAAAAATGACTTGTCACCCCATTCTGCTACAAAAACTAGGATGAAAGTGCTAATGAAAGTGTTGGCAGCAGCCAATATTCCAGCTCCGTTTCCTGAGAATTCTGAAACTGCTAACTCTGCCTGATTCCAAATGCAATAATGATGATTTTAAAATAACTCTTAAAGTTGCAGAAGATTTGGAATCAACTGCAGTAATTTTCAAGAAATGAGGATGTAAAGAATTAAGAAATGAAAAAAGCCAAAATTCAGAAGTATATATCTGTGGGTTGGATGTTGCAAAAGTCAAAAGAGTATTACCTCCTTTTGTTCATCTTCTGCTTTTAGACTATCACTAGAGGTGGCATCAAGCAAAGTTGAGACCCCAAAATAAACCTGAAATTATTTATAGCCGGTATAGAGACATTACTTAATTTGTCTAAAAACAGAATTCCAAATATGTAATTTTCTTGCCATTGCATACAACGTAATATTCATGTCTAAGAGCAAGCATAGTAGTTTTTGAGTTTGAAAGTATAAGCTAACTTTACCAACAGAATGACTGCAGCAATATCATCAATAGGTAAATCAGTCTCGCCGAACCTGTGGCCATTGCACTGTATTAGAACCACTTACAAATTAGAAGTTCATTTAAATGTAGAATTCGGATCAATGATTCAAGTACTTTTAGTATAAAGAAGTCAGGGATGCAAGAGAACCCAATAATGGTTTTCCAGAAACACAAAAGTGCAAAAAAGTGCACAATTGCATATACAGTGCATATCATTGAATGGATATGCACCATCAAACCAAAACAAAAACAACAACTTATGGTTAATATCAACGTTAAACTTTAAAATCAATGGTTAATAAAGAGAGATAGCATTGCTGGTCTATAGAAAGTTATGCAAAGTTTAGGGGTGAAATCATCCACTTGCGTGCTGTGATGTGTATTAAATTTCTAATGTGAAACAGTTGAGAAATCTCTGTAATCTTACAATTTGCACATCTAATAGAATGCCATTTACATAATAAGACTAATGGGTTCCCCCCATCAAGAATATGTATCCTGAGTTGATTAATTAAACACAAACCTCAAAAAGAGTACCTGAAGGGTAGGATTTCATCAACATAATGAAAAGTTCGTCCAAGAGCAACGGATATGATGGTCATTGCCCTACACATAATATGCAAAATCAAAATTTTAGTTGAAAAAAAAGTTCACCATAAATATAGGGGAATCCTCTTGGCAGAATGGATAGTAACTTGGTCCACTTCTTTCAATGAGATTTTTTATTTCCATCCAACACTAACAATTTGAAATGCATCACTTAGCCATGTCAGAAACTATTTTATAACAGAAACAACAAGTTAAAGATATTTTCAGCTATTTGTCCAAGACAGGAGAAAGTTTTATATCCACTCTAAGGACTCAATAATAAATCGTAATTTCATTAATACTTTACATGAGAAAATCAGTAAAGAAAGTTAAATACACAAAGGACATCTAAATCACCATGAGCAAACAGAGTAACATACGCAAGTGCACCAAAAGTCCCCACAAAAACAACAGCAGCAGAATTCCTAGCTGCTAAAAGTGCCTGCAAAAGACACCAATCCATCACATTGGAAAGTTACAAGGTTTTATCTTCAAGTTGAAGCTTAATATGCAATATACAATATAGGGGACAGAGAAAAACGCAAAACTAGAGGAAAAACATCATCGATAAGAATTTCTTTGGATTAGGTTGCCTTAAGTAATTTGCAATTCTGTTTAATAAGTTTCTTTCATCTAACCTGGGACAGATTACATAAAATTGTGTCAAGTAGAGAGGTAAATGTTCCAGTTTAGCCTGTTAATACATTAGATTTTGCAAAGAATGTAAGATTGCAATTAAAAACTTCAGGATATTGATCAGTTCACTTCTTACAGCAATAAAGAAGGTCTTGTCCCCCAGTTCTGAAAAAAAGATCAGCAAGAAAGCCTACAACAGAAAAAGATTGCATTCTTGTTTATTATACCATTGTATGTAATGAACGCATATAAACGTAAATTTCAAAGAGATTTTCCGAACTTAAAAGTCAAAGGCATATACACTAAGAAATTCCAGTTTATAAAAGTTACAGGGAGATTTTCCTAACTGAAGCAAAACCTGTGCTAATATCACCAAGGTCCGTTAAATAAGGAACTGATGGCAGCCCACTAGCAAGATCAAGAGCAGCTAATGCTGGTTGAGATCCTTGAAGTGTAAGAAAGCCAAACAGCAGTAGAACCTTAAAAAATTGACCAACTGAATCATGAGAAAAAGGGAGATCCCTAGCTTTGTGTAATTCCCTGATTAAGTTTTTATCTGCAAATGCTTTATCTAGGGAACCATAATGATCCCTAAGATGAACTGATTCACTGGTCTCCTTGCAATTCTTGTAATTAAGATACCTTAACTCCTGCTGAAAATCAACAGACCGAATAAGTATATATGTTAAGAAACTAAGGATAATAAATACAAACTTGAACACATATTTACTTGGATAAAAGGTGACATATGGAATTAGTATAATTTATACTACACATATTATAGATGGAAGTCATATAACGATGCAAAAATGTCAGTCAAGGTACCAAACTTCAACCTTGAAAGGAAGAATCCAAAGTTTTCAAAGATTAGTTAGCATAGCACGGACATGTTATCCTCGAAGAGACTCCTTTAGTGGTAATTAAGTTTCGTTTCCACAAGGTTAATCAATTATATAGAGGAGAACTAGAATGCTTCTAACCATTAAATAAACCACCATTAATGAAAGAGAAAGCATATGTATCTTTATAAGATTGAAAATACAGCAAATGTACATAATTCTCCGTACTTAATCAGCTTTGTGTCACAAACAACATAAATAATAGTTTCAACTTCCAACTCCGGAGGAATTACAAAAAGGAACATGGGGTGTAGAGAATCAATACATGGCCATCTGAGTTTTCAGAAGCTTTTAGAAAGCGCCCAGACCATTCCTCGCAAATATTTGCACACCACTGACTTGAATACCTGCAATATGAATACCCTACTTTTAATCTGCAATTAAAACGCTTTCTCAACTCCCGACTGCATAAGTTCCATCCTAGTTTTCAGTTTTCTTAAGAACAATTTTCCCATTAAAGAATCTTCCAAAATGAGCCAAATGGAGTCTAAAGGTGAAAAGACTAACAAACCCACAAAGAGAATGGCATATTGTTTTCATTTTCCAAACCATTTACTCCAACAAATTGAAAGAAAACAGTAGTAGAACAACCAGAAAGGCACATTCCTTACTAATATTTACCCAACAACCAATAAAATAGAAGAAGGTAAATTTTCATAATATTGTATATACTGTTAGACAAATAATGAAATGAGAATTCATAAATGAGGGTCACTCCTACTCACCCCGACGGAATGAAACTTGGGTTACGAAGAGAGAGCTTGGAAGTGTAATTCTTGGAGCGAGATTTAAGAGAAAACAAACAGCAGGTGAGTAATGGATTGGGAGGTTTAGGAAGTAAAGAAGGCAGTGAATGCGCCCCCAAAACGCTCTCTGAGAGCGTCGTGGTTCGCATCGTGTCTACAAAACTGTGTCCTTGTGAAAGCTTTGTGCTTTAGAGAGAGAGAGAGCTGTTACTACGAGTACCGGTAGACGATGATGATAAGCTAGCCATATGGAATTACTGGCGCCATTACAACCTCCGAGTCTTTATCCACCTCGAGTAAAAGTTACCTAACGTGGCTGCTTTTCAACTATTTAATTATCCCACGTGGATTTTAACCTGAAATTAAACAAATTCTAAATTTAAATATTAAACTTTTTATAAAAATTAATAAAATTAAGCCCTCTCTCTCTCTCTCTCTGAGACTCAGAAGGGTGAACGCAGTGCCAAGGCAGAGAATGAACAGGTATGCATGCAGTTTTCGCACTGAATTAGAATAAAAACACAGACTTTCATTCTCCTGTTTGGTTCTGCAGAAAATTGGTAATGAAATTTTTTAAAATTTTTAATTTTTCAAAATTTCGTTATCCAGCTTGATAGTGATTTTGGTTCGGTATTGCATTTGCACGGACTCAACTGAAAAATTGAGTCTTTTGTTTGAGGGTGGAATGAAATGCCGTAGGGCTGAGTTAACTAGGTACCGACTCTGCCCGATTCGGCCTCCGAGGAATCAGTGGTATGCCACACTGATTGAAGATTCCAAGTGTGGGTGTGTTGTGTGTGTATACAAGACCGTTTTGCATTTGATTGGCTTCGGAAGTTCTCAAGCAGACCCTTATGTGGTTGAGATAATGAATTTTCTGCTGGTGACAGGTTGATCAATAGGAAATTTGCTGAAACCGTTTACAGATTGAAGGTTCCACGGAGAAATTTCTGTGCTGATGGAGCTTCTACTGCGCCCAGTTCTAAGTGTGGCCCACCTGGATATGTAATTATCTTAGATATATGTTAAATAATATATATATATATATATATATATATATATATATATATATATATATGTTGTTGATGTCCTACTTTGTCTTCACGAAAATTGAACATTTCCTTGCTACACTGGGTAGCATATTATTATTGGGTTTCATCACATATCTAGTGTAGTTAGTGATATTCTTTCTTGGTCTTAGGCTTTTATCGATTTTTAAAGCTACGGTGATGTCAAATTTGGAATTTGATTGATTTGCTTCAATATCCCAGGATGCTAAAGTAGGCCATTATGACGTTGCTATTGTTGGAGGAGGAATGGTTGGCATGGCGCTCGCCTGTTCTTTGGGTAAGTTGTGTTTATGTTCTGTTTTAGTTACTTCCTCCATTAGGGTAGGTGATTTGGGTAAATCTACTTGGAATCTTATAATATGGTAGCTGCTCAGATTGGTTTTATTTTTATGTAGGATTTTTGCCCTCTTTGTTTTGTCTTGTTTCTAGCCAAGGATAGATAGTGTCTATCAGTTACCCTCGGTAGCCTGTTTTTGGTGGATTAACATTCTCTTATGTGGTCCAGCATCCAATGTAGACAGGTGAACGACTTTTCAATGGTACATAGATTTGGATTGGGTTGATTGAGATCAGAAGAAATATTTTCATTTATCTTGTTATATTACTATTCTGTTAATCATACTAATTCTGAGTAATGACTTGCATAGATTCTATGTGGTGTAATACATGAAATTGGTCTGAGATTAGAAGATATTTGGAAAATTAGTTTGTTATAAAATACATGAAACTTTAATTGCACTGAAACTTTTCAATCTATCATGATATTCTCCTGTATATGCAGCAAGCATGCCCTTGACAAAGCACTTGAATGTTGCCATTATTGATAGCAATCCTGCATTGTCCGGTAGATTTTGCATCAAGAAAGAAGACCCCCCTGATCCAAGGGTCAGTACAGTAACTCCTGCAACTATATCTCTCTTTAAAGGTATTAAATTTCATATCTTGTTAATGAAGTTTATGATTATTACTCTACTTGGCTTATGTTTCCCTTTCATTGGTTGCAATGACCTGCTTGTCTATCATGGTTGGAGCCAGAACTTCTGGAACTGCAACTTGTTTTCTCAAGTATGCAAGCATTACTGTTCAACGTAGTATAAACTTTCAATAACTGTGGTGTATTTTGTAGAGATTGGTGCCTGGAAATATGTTGAACAGCATCGACATGCATATTTTGATAAGATGCAGGTGATTCTACTTCCTTGCTTATATTTTCCCTGTAAAAATGTTTGATTTCAATCTTGGTTAAAATTGTTGAATGTGATGCAAATTGCTACATTTGTGGAAAATTATGAACCCAAAACTTTTGCGACTTAGTTTCTTAGGCAGATTGCAATTCTTTAATATGATAGATCTTGAAGGACAAGAGTATAAATCAATATACCATGATGATCATAGACTTGTATGCTTGAGTCACAATGCAAATTTCTATAATGAGAACATTGAGATTGAATAATAGAGAAAGACTAAAGACAGATGAGGAATGAGTGCAGTCTGAAAATCTGGAATATTAAAATCTCAGTTGATCATTCTTCTTAAGGTGACGGGAGTTAGCTCTCAATGCCACAATATGCAAGCATGCTACATTAGCCATGATTTTCCCCCTACTATAACCTTAGGCATTATATTTTTTCACACGTGCAAACACTTCTTTTAGAAATGATTCACTTTCTCTTTTCCAAATTTACTTTTCAAGTTTCTGTTGTTTTTTGCTCTCATTTGTTGCTTTACTTTTACCATTATTAGTATTTTGTTTCTTTTAAGGCCTTATAGTGATGAATACATATTCTATCTCACAGGCTGCTGGAATTAAATTGACTAATGCTAGTGAAAGATTTACTTGTCACTTTATGATCTTTTGTAGGTTTGGGACTATACTGGCTTAGGATATACAAGATACAATGCAAGAGATGTGAATAAGGAAGTTCTAGGGTAAGAACACAAATAGGAAGCAGACAAAATATATATTACGAATAGCAGGGTATTCTGATTTGGACATCCTGTTGCAGGTGTGTTGTAGAAAATAGAGTGCTCCATAATTCCCTGTTATCATGTCTACAGGTATTTACCATAGTGGAAGAAATTTTATTTGATACAAACAAAATATATTTTAAGTCATTTCTGCAATTTCTAAGTTCGGATGTATAGTGTTTTATCATTCAGATTTTGATGGTTGTATCCTTTTATTTTATTTCTCCTGAAAGACGTGATGAAATTTTTTGCTCATTAAAAAGTATTCTTACAAGTATTCTTTTGCTCATTAAAATTTTTCCTTGAAATAATCAAACTATCTGATAGTCTTCCCTGAAGATTGTTCAGTGCTTTGCTAATTTTGCGAGCCTATGTGTTTTTTGGTATACTTAGTGGAAAGCCTTGATATTTTTTAGATCTGAGAAGTTTAAACTTTAACAGAATGCAGAGTTTCAGAAGACTATCTACCCATCAAGATTGTTGAATTTACATCTGAACTCCTCGTCTGCAAGGGTGGACAGCACATCCTCTGGGTTGCCATTACATGGGCAGGGGCCTTCAGTGAAGCTGGATCTAATTGATGGCGGCAGCCTATATGCAAAACTAGTGGTAATTTAAGTTGCATATAATAAACTTGCAAATCCCCCTTATTCCTGAAACCAGTATTGTGGCAAGCTTGATTGGATAAGTTTGTCATCTGTAAGTTATTGGTTGACATCAAGTTATGTGATGTTTGGTGCTTGTTGCAGGTTGGAGCTGATGGTTCCAAGTCACGTGTTAGAGAGTTAGCAGGATTTAAAACAACTGGATGGAATTATTCACAGAATGCAATTATATGCACAGTTAAACATAGTGTGGAAAATCAATGTGCATGGCAACGATTTCTACCTGCTGGGCCAATTGCCCTACTGCCAATGGATGATAAGTTTAGTAATATTGTTTGGACCATGAATCCAAATGAGGCAAATGACCGTAGAGTGATGCAAGAAGATGATTTTGTGAAAGATGTAAATAATGCGTTGGATTATGGGTATGGCCCTCATCCTAAGTCGAGTATGTTCGGAAATGGAGGGATACTTTCATGGCTTAAAGCAGATGTGACATCAGCTAATGAGCTCTTTGAAGTTCCACCGAAAGTGGTCAATTTGACGTCGGATAGATTGGTGTTTCCATTGTCTTTGATGCATGCCAATAACTATGCATCAAATCATGTTGCTCTAATAGGTGATTCAGCTCATACTGTTCATCCTTTGGCTGGTCAAGGGGTCAATCTGGGCTTTGGAGATGCATTTGCTCTCTCAAGAGTCATTGCTGAGGGTATTGCAGTAGGAACTGACATTGGGGAGGTGCGTGATTTTTGGTTGTTTTGAGTTGTGAATATCTTAAAAAGTTTGTTTGTGGTGTGGAATATATTGTAATGGGATGTGTGTAACTAATGCAGGTATCACTGATGAGGAAATATGAAGCAGAGAGGAAAGCAGCAAATATTGCAATGATGGCGGTCCTGGATGGTTTTCAAAAGGCATATTCAGTTGATTTTGGACCTCTAAACATATTGCGAGCTGCTGCGTTCCATGGGGCACACTACATTTCACCACTGAAAAGGAGTATAATTTCATATGCATCCGGTGAGCAAAAATTGCCACTTTTCTTTTGAGAAAGATCATCGTAAATAACTAAATATCCTGAATTATTGTAACTGATATTATCTTTTTTAGTTTGAAGAAAACCAAATAATGGAAGAATAGTTTATAGTGAGGATCATATGCATCTATTTTTTTTTTGGGTGCTGACGAAGAGTTATTGAATCTAATATGAGAAATATAAAGATTCAGAGTGTTCTTAAATATTGAAATGAGAGAGGACGAGAACGACTGGTCGCCAAACCAAGCTCATTCGGACAAGTAGAAACTTTGGCTTTTCTTTTTAATTTATTATAAGGAAGCAAAAAAGCACAACAAAATTCAAGTAAAAAAAAAAAAGAAAAGAAAAGAGAAGGCCAAGGAAAATCAATTAGATTAGAACTTTCGACTCCCCAACAATCGCAGCACTTGATTAAAAGGAAACAAGAGGACCAACCAAACAAATGAGCCATAAACGAACTTTGTTACCAACATTCATAGAGCTTAATGTCAACTCGAAGCCTAAAGTAGACTTCCCCTTCAAATGCATCAGTCATTAAAGTTGCAATACCTCGAGCCATGAAGAAGTCTCCGGTGCCGCCGATCACTGAGATGTCACGGGTCTTGTTCATTATTGGATCGGCCCCGGCAAAGCTGATGCTTCCCTTGTGGTCGGTAGAGTTGAACACAAAGGAGAAAGCAAGCCATGATGTGAATATTTCTTTCCTGTCATACACATAGAAGCCCTGAGCACGTCCCACATGGGTTGAATGAAGGTTGTTGTCCAGCGTAATGGGGTCGTCAAACACAACCACGTCACCGAAATGGTCTTGTCCTGCCAAGATGGTCCTGTTTCCCCAAGACGGTGCAGCTACGATGGCTGCTGTTGCATTCTTGGCATTCTTTCCATTGTATAATATGTCATGGAAGTAAAATACCAACCTCTTACAGGGTCGACGATCCCGGATTCTCTTGCCATGTGAGGCACTGGAGCAAGAGATGAGGAGGAGGAAGACGAAAAGAGCTGAAATGGATTTCAAAGTTGCCATGTTTGCTGTTTTGGAGGATATTTGAAATATTGTTGCCAACAAAGTTTTATGCGCTTTGAGGAGGTGTAGATGAGTTATATATAGCATGGTTTGGACCCCACTATATCATATGAGGATATATATTTCTAAGCACTTTTTCACGTTTCTTTTAACTCATCTCTTGCTTAATTAGAGCTTGGCTTGTACGTCATCTTTAAGGACCATCAACCAAAGGACAGCAAGACACACTGAAATTTATTATTTTTTTTTTCTACATAGAGCTCTATTTAGCAGCTTTAGTTTTTCATGATTACTTGTTATCTACGATTTAATCATTTGGGTCATGAAACAAATCTACGCTTTCCAGCTTGTTAAGAAGTTGAGTAGTTAGGCTGGTTAAATAATTAAATGATTCAGATTAATGAATTGACTCAAATTTTGAACATATATATATATATATATATATTTCAAGGAATCATATCAAATTCAATTAGAAAGATACAAGAGAAGAATTAACCTAGCTAGTTGGCTGCTTGCAGTGCAATATAATGCAGATCAAAGTAGGATATAGCTGTGCATGTAATTTAATTATAACTTGTTAGTTCTATCTTTAAGTAACAAATAGCTAGTTTTGCATTATATACATATATTACATACATACACACACACACACACACACACACATACAGTACCCTTGTCACTGCAATAAGCTATTACTATTGTTAGTGTGTGATCCGATTATAAAAACTTACAACTATTGATTACTTGCTCCAAAATACAAGACTAGGCATTTATATAAGCATCTGTAAAATTAGTCTATCGATCTCTCTTATTGTCAGGTACACATGAGGGTTTCATCAAATTTCAAGAAAAATAAAAGAGTAAAATTTACACCATCCATTATTATTGGTAGTCCAAATGTCAAGGATGTGATGATCTAAAACACTAGTGAACCAATTTAGTGGGTGCCAAATATGTTCCCTACTTTACCAGTTCCATTGGGTACATGCGTAACTGACACTGAAAGAAAAAAAAAGTAATAATAATTGAGACCTTTTTCGGCTCCCAACATGGAAAGCTAATCAAAATCCAGTGAAGCAAGGTAGCTAATATAGTTGCTTTACATGTTTAAGGAAAGTTTATGAGGAGGTAATTAGTGCCTCTTAAATCCAAATATTACTAATCTTCTGGTATGTCTTGCGCACCGCTCACACACCCACCCTTTTTGTGTTTCTTTTGTCATGAAATGATCATTTGAGACAGACTTGGACCCTACAATTTTTTATTACTTAAGATCATCAAAATGACCTTGAAATTGATAATATTGTTGGTGCCAAACAAGTCGTATGTAGTGTTGGGGTCTATAGCTGGAGAAAAAGCTGATGGTCTGTGAGATCCAAGCAGTGAAGTTGTCTTTTCTGTCGTATAAATACATGCCTTGTGCTCGACCTACACGCGACGAATGCAAATTGTTGTCTAACGTAATTGGGTCGTCGAACACAACCACGTCGCCAAAATGATTTTGTGCTGCCAAAATAGTCACCACAAAAAAATGAACCTTAAATTTTTTTTTCCTTAGTTAAAAAGTTATATTTTATTAAAAAATATAATTTCGTAATTTATGACTGAAAATTTGCTCAAATTAGTAGCGACTCATTCTTTATAGTTAGTTTTTATAGCGGGTTTTTATAGTTAGCTAAACCCTAAATTTTTTCTTGGTGCCAACTTTCCCGCTGACTTTGTTGCATGCTGCTTTTATTTTATAATAGGTATAAATTTATATTATTACAAAATAATACTTAATAAAAAATAATTTAATATCATAATAATACTTAATAAAAACAAGACTAGTCTTGTTGCCCCATGTTGGTTAAGCTACAATGGCCGAAGTTGCATTCTTAGCATTTTGGCCATTGTATATAACGTCGTGGAAATAGAACAGCAAACTTTTACAAGGCTTCCGAGATTTGATCTTTGAACCAGCTGAGGATGATCCATGGACTAGTAGGAAGAAGATGATCATGAGGAAGACAGCAGAGATGACAACTTTACGTTGCCTTGCTATTGTATACTAATTAATTTAATAATATATATTAAGTTGATACAAGTTTGATGATTACATATTAAATTGGGTTGTGGTATGTTAATTTATAGGATTTTTAGGCTCTGAATTTGGCATAAACCTTGGGTTTGAAGGCATATTGTGTTGTGTTTAATTTATAGGATTTTTAGACTCTGAATTTGGCGTAATAAGCTTGGGTTTGAAGGCATCAATTTTTTTTTTGGAAATTACCTAATTATGCACGTTTTCTCTCTAGTACAATTGTTGGTACCTAATTGGAGGGTGAAACGTCTAACCGGACCCAAAAAGGGGAAAAATGCAGCAAATTACTATAATATTTTGAAGGAATTTAATAAAATGATATTCCCAAAGTTTTATTTAAAGTTTTCATTAATCATTCTCTTATTTACTTAAACACTTATTTGGCAGGAGGTGACAGTGGAAGGATTACAGAAAGAAGAGAGGAAATGGTGAAGGGATTTGAAATGTAATAGTTGTTTGGTATGAGAGATTGATAAAAAAAGTGGATTTGAAAATGAATAGCAAATCCATTCAAATTCATAAAAAATACTCATTTCAATATTAAAAAAATTAAAGAAGGAATAATTTTTATAACTAATTAATAAATTTTTAATTATATTTTAATTTATTATATTTTTCATATTCCTGCCACATCAAATAATATAAAAGATTAATACAATCAATTCGCTCCTTCAACCACTTCATCCTTCACATCACTCTGTCATTCCCTCTCCCTCTTCTTGGTATCAAAGAGAGCCTATAATTGATGTGTTTTGGACAGTTGAAATATTAAGACCGCCCCATATGCTAATAAATTAATTGGTAGAAGAAGATCCACCAATAATCAAGACCTGATTGATAGGCCACGTACATGAGTCTCTATCTTACTATATATTGCAATGCAGTATGACTGTTGTCTCTTCACAGAGGACAACAGTGGCGGTGATATTTTTAAGGACTTCAAAAGAGTAGAGCTTCTCGATCTTGTCTTGTCTCGTGGGTGAGTGCCAATTAGGTTCCGTGACATTGATTCGAGTTTTATTACTTTTTAGTTTGGTCGTGAAGAAAAGGACAACGGCGTCGTTTCCCTGGACAGTTCAGAGACCCATGAGAGCCCACTCAGTAGCATGCGCGATAAAAAAAAAATCTTAATTATAATAAATAATAATTAATATATTTTTTTATTTTTTTAAAATGACGTGTTATTATTTATTTAATGAGATAAAAAAAATTAATAAATAAAAATAGATGGGTCATTAAAGTTTAAACTGGATCACCACTAATACTAGTGGTTGGGCTCCAATTCGCTCGTCTTGGGGAAGTTTATATTAATTTGATAATATATATGATTAATCTTAATCACTATTAATTTAATAATATGTCTATACTAGAGTGTGAAGTATTAATTAATGGATTAATATATACAAAGATTTATAAATACTATAGTTATTGCACGGTTGACATGATAATTCACTCATACAATTTATTAATTAAGCTCATAATTCCAATCCCATACAACAACAACTTCAAATCAAACGGCGACTAATCTAATACCACTCCAAATTAATTAAACTCATAATATATGGAATAATAGAGAAATATGTAATTACCAACACTCATAAAATTTGATATCTACTCGGAGCCTGAAATACACTTCACCTTCAAAAGAATCGGTAGAGAGTGTGGCAATTCCTCTGTGCATGAAGAAATCTCCTGTGCCACCAACCACCGAAATGTCCCTGGTCTTCACCAAAATAGGATCGGCTCCGATGAAATTGATAGTGCCCTGGTAGTCAGTGGTGTTGAGAACAAAACTAAAGCCAAGCCAAGCTGTGAAAGTGTTCTTTGTGTCGTAAATGTAGAACCCTTGTGCCCTACCAACAGGCTTGGAGTGAAGATTGTTGTCCAAGGTAATTGGGTCGTCAAAAGCTACCACGTTGCCAAAATGAAATTGGCCAGCCATTAAGGTTTTATTAGTACCTTCAGGGCCTCCAACTATTGCAGACGTAGCGTTACCAGCATTTTTGCCGTTGTAGATAATGTCGTGGAAGTAAAGCACCAGCTCTTTGCATGGTTTGTACTGCTTCTTCTTATTTGCTGCCGTGCCTGAAGATACAGCAACCAGCATTAAGAAGAGGACAACAACAATGGGGCTTATTGATCTTGTCCTCATTGCTATGTAGTTTTTGTGCTTGCTTATAAGTTATAGTTCGTATCCTTGTATATTTATAGGAGGTTTGGTTGGCACTGAATGTTTTTGTAGAAGATGCTGGTTAATAAAATTAAATTAGGTCATATTTGGTGCACATGACTAGATAAGATTATTATGTAAAATCGGATTGGGATTGGTTTGGTTTGTCTTGGATAGATAATATTACCGTGTCCCTATATGAGAGAAAGAGTCAGAGAGCGAGTATGATCAAGACTCCTTGAATTGGAGCTGTAAAATAAAAATTTTCACTGTTGTGTTTCAACAGTATTTGCTACATCAAATGCCGAACTAAGATTAAATATGGTTCAAGTTCAATCCTGTCCACCTATCAAACATTGCCTTAGTGTCCATGATTAATATGAGGCATCTTTTATTAAGATTTATAGTCAATAAGATTCCATGACTTAGCTGTTAAGAGTTTTCCTCTTTAATTAATTTTATACATAATTATTGATATATATATTTGACTTGGATGGAAGTGGTAGCTAAATATAGCGACGTTTACCCAAAAAAGGAAAAAAGGAAAAAAAAACTAAATATAGCGACAGCTAGAGAAACATTAATATATATATATATATATATGTACATATACGTATGATAGTTACTTACCAATTAATTGGAATCTTTCCAAAAAGGTTAGTAATAATTGACCAAATTAAGCTGACAATTCATTATTTTGTTAATTACCGTCATCACCTTTTCCTTATATATATCTGAATTATTGCCTGGAGCTTTAGCAAAAAGATTATCAATATCAGATTTTAATTTATATAAATTGATGATTTCTCCTCTCATTGCAATGTAAGACACAGTATAAAAGTTAAGGTACGTATGATGCTTATTTACCAATTAATTGGAATCTTTCCCAAAAGGTTAGTAATAATTGACCAAATTAAGCTGACAATTCATTTTCATTATTTTGTTAATTTTTTTTTTTGGTGAAATTCATTATTTTGTTAATTACCGTCATCACCTTTTCCTCATGTATATGTATCTGAATTATTGCCGGGAGCTTTAACAAAATGATTATCAATGTCGGATTTTAGTTTATACAAATGGATGATTTCTCCTCTCATTGCAATGTCAGACACAGATATAAAAGTTAAGGTCATCATGGTAAGGATGAAAATGAGTTAATGCATATTCCTAAGGCAATGAAATTGAACAATATTAATTAATTATACCAATTGGTTTTCATGACACTTAAAAATCCAACTAAAATGTATTTTCTTTGTTGGATTTTTTTTATTTATTAAAACTTGAAATTTTCATTATTGTTGTTTAAGTTTGTGTAGATTTAGTATTTTTTTTTTTTAGTACTTACATGTATTACTGATAGGAACCTTAATTAAATAAAATTCACTTTGGCGTAGATCCTTAGGCAAATGGGGACACAATTAGCCGTCCCTGGAAAGCAATTTGTGAGAGAGATGCAATGTCTGTACCTGAACTTAAAAGGTGAAATATTTATTATTAATTATTTTCTAGTTATATATATATATATATATATATATATATGTATGCATATATTACGTAATAATTTTTTAAGAAAAATTAAAGTAATTATCTTTTGTCTTGTGTACGTGTCTCCCTCTAAGATAATCTTACAAGCCAGGTAGCTTTAAACAATAATTATATGAGTTTTTCCTGCAAAAAAAAAAATCAAATCACTCACATGGATACCCTATTCCAATATTTAATTAAATAATATATGGTATTCAATAATAATTATATAGCGTCATTCAATTCCTATTTTCTGGATCTTTTTACGTACACATATGGAGTGGACTAGACTACTGCTAATCATACTTAATTAGGCCATTTAATTTATGATCAACACCTTAATTATTCTCAATTCAACTATAGTTACAATACTGTATGATCAAGAGCATGGAACAACTGTGCGACTTCCAAAATCAAATTGAATTTTCAGGCCGGACATCACTTTGAAATAGATTAAAAAAAAAAAAAAGAGACGTGTTAATTATTTGAATAGCATATTAGCTTCAATAATTACTCCTAATATATACACAAAATTCTCAATTTGGTTGGTGATTGGTTGGCGTAGGTTTTGATATTTCCAACTTCATGGAAAACGTGGTCAGCAACCCATTGAGATGTTTGAATATTTAGTATACAATATGTGGTCTGAATGAAGCTAGCACGAGCACCTCCTCAAGAAAATTTGTCAGTCATGCGTGTCAAATTTGGCCCCGCTGTTCCAGTCAACTAAAATAAAGAACATGTCACACTGAATCAAAGGCTGTTTGTTGTCGTTGAAAGTGAGAACCGCTATAACTCCATTCCACAATCGATTACAGCTAAGCAATTTTTCAGACATTAAGTAATTTTTCAGGCACTTTTTTTTCTTGCCAGGACATGAAAGGGGAAACACTATGAGTTTAATGTAAAAAAACAGTAAAGGTTTGGCCGACAACTTTGTAAATTAATTAGCATTTTTTATTTGATCGAAAATTGAGACTTTGATGATGAGGGCAATTTGTGGGATTCTTAAACTTGCTCAATTGCTTACTATTCCAGTTTAATAGCTGCATCAACAAAATGTACATCTTTATTATACTCGTCCACCACACCAACTGAAAAAAACACCATTAATATATATCCACATGTATATATATATAGAGAGAGAGAGAGAGAGAAAGAGAGAGAGAGAGAGAGAGAATAGATAATTAAATTACAAAGTGGTATCAGTGTAACATGTTAAAGTTTACTACAGATTTTGAGGACAACTAAATAATCAAATAAGATGCAATCAAAGATAGAGTTATTATATATTAAATGTTATGGAGGCACAAGATTCTCAAATTGGGTGGTGGATGGTTGGTTGTCTCAGCTGGTAGACTTGTGGCTTTATGGTTGTAAAATTTTTTTTGGGAGTTACCTAAGCTTTGGACATATATTCAATCTTAAATATCGGGACTAGAGTTGTAACAGAATTATCCAATCTTAAACTTATATATGAGAAATGGAAGAGAGAGATCTCACTTTAGTGGTATAGGCATTGGAAAGAAGTGGTGACGGTGGAGACAAGAGGTATTAGAAGTAAAAGCAAACGACGCATTGGGATATGAATACAAAGCCTGCAAGATTGTCCATTAAAGTTATCATTGCCCCAATATGCCTATTCCCTTGTTGATCCTGTTCATGTAAACCCTGAATGAATATCAGTTTTTTTTTTGGTAACTATTTAGGACCTTATAGGTATGTCCATAAACGGATTAATTTCAGGTAGTTAGCTATAGATCTATAGGCGAGTGAGACTTGCTTATACACCATTTGGAATGACAAATCTACTATGGAACGTCTACGTGTTTGTAACTCCAGATTACAAACGATGCATGAATATCAGTTTTTTGTCACTATTTAGGGACTTATATAGCTATGTCCAAATGTGTTTCCATAAGCAGATTTACTTCCAGTAGTTAGCTATATAGTTATAGGTGAGTGACACTTACCGATACACCATTTTCAATGACAAATCTACTAAGGAACATCATCTGTAATTGCGAGGGCTCATATGCTGTCAGAGTCTCGTTAAGAAAAACAAGTACCATCCATTTGAATGCTGGGAACTACTTGTTCTATTCTTACAGCTCATGACCTCCCCAACTTAATTACTCTTTTCCAAGTTCCAAAAATTGCTTATTTCTGTTTGTTTACCTTGGAGTTTACTCCTTTGTAATTATATTTCAATCTTAATTACATGAACATAAAATGTAGGCTCTTATATGTCTGCATTGTCAATCATTTCAAGCTAAATTTATTAAGTGCTTGATGAACTCAATTATGCCAACTTCCATCTATTCACTCTAATTCTTTACGTGTTTAATAAGGTACAAATTTGTATATTAAGAGTCTTCACCGTAGTACCATTAATGGTTAATCTTGTAACCACTATTTATACATATTGAACAACAGACAACTATGAAATTGCACAAGGATATATACAAGAGAGTAGTCGATTTATTAATATAAAATATCACATGTACAATGATTTAATTACGAAAAAAAAAAAAGTGCAGCATCTCCCCTAAAAATACCCTCTTTGAGCTTGTACCACACCACCTCATAAATTGCCACTTGCCTATCTTCATTGATTGTGAGTTTCAACACTATGCCGGTACATAACTAGGGATCTAGAAGTCAACTTGTTTATACTCATTCCCTCCACAAATACTTGTGTCTAATTTGCAAAGAAAATACCACTTTCAAACCACACATCCGCTGACGTCTCAGCTCTCTTTTGTCACTACATAACTTAGCATTAGAGATCTTTTATTGGTTTTTCACTCTCCTGGCGTTGTATGCCATTATAAGCTTTTGTTTGTTAAGCTTTCAATTTTGGTACCTATTCCTTGATCTCAAACTTTATGCAACCCATAATTTTGTGAAGAAATTTGCTTAACGGGTCTATTCTCCTTGAGTCTTAAGGTGGATCGGACACGGGTCTTACATCCTTACAATTTCAAACCCTTTTAAAACTTGTTCCCCAACTTTGGTGTCTACTCTAATGCTAACCTTTTTCAATTCATTTTTGTGCCCAACAACATATTCGTTATTTGAATTTGACATTCCGATCAAACACTATTTGGTTTAATGTATTATGTGGTCACTTTAAAAGTTATTTTAAGTTAATTCTAATAACTTTTACTAATTTTATAGCTTATATACATTTAAAACATCTTAAGCTTTGAAGTTTTAAAATTACTGTGCATCTCATTAAAAACCGTTGACCATGTTTATTTTAATTATTTAATTTTTAGAAAAGCCATTTTCAAAACAGAAAATCTCCATTTGCTTTTTTTACATACTATTAAGTTGAATCGCTGAATTGATAAAAGCTACATATGATTAATATTAATTAAAAAATGATTAAAACTTACTAATTTGTTCCGCAAAAATTAGAGCTCCAAGAACTTTAGAGAGTAAAAATAATATATATATATATATATATATAGATTCTTTATTAAAATTTAGTATACAGTTAAAAATATGTTAAAATCAAATCTTTATACATAATCTGTTAAAAAAGAAAAAAAAAAGCCCTTATATATTTTTTATTTTTTAAAACATTAATACTATATAAGAAAACAGCTAGCAATAAAGAAAAATTGTTTTTCCAATTTCATGCTAGTTTTATATATTATTGTTAATGTCATAGCTTTTTAAGTAAATGCATAAAATGAAAAAAAAAACCCTTTCAATTTCGTTCCCTTAAATGATAAAAAAAATTAAAATAATAATAATAAAACAAAAGACGCTAGAAATAGAAAAGAAAAAGAATAGTCCTTTTGAATATCAAATTTTAAAACTAGCCCTTATGTTGAACCATTATCAGGTAAACTTAAAAAATAATATCAAAATTGTTACAAAAATCACTTTAAATTGTATAAACAGATTAAACCATAATACCATTTCACAATTTAAAAAACTATTTCAATAGCTTTAATATACTTTAACCGAAACCAATCAATAATATAAAATGATTAAATTTGAATTCATATATAAAAGTAATGTTATAATATGATTAAAAGTATTAAATAAATTCTTAAAAAATTTGTCCTAAAAAAATATAGAAACCAAAAGAATTAAATAAAGCAATAGAAAATCCTTAAACCCTTTGTACAAAATATTTAAAAAACATCTTCTTTTTCAGGAAAATACAGCAGTAATATAAATACATTTATTTAATTATTATGAGGGAACGAAATTAAATTAAAGTTTTTTCAATTTAATGCATTAACAAGGTTGTTCGGAATGCCAAATTCAAAGATCACAAACATGTTGGAGAGCACGAAAACAAACTGTAAAAGGTAAGAAAACAGAGCAATCGTACCTCAGCTGGAAAACAGTGTTTGGAGAGGCAGAAACTGGTCAGAGTGTGAGGGGACCTGTCGTTGATCCATGTCAGCCAGCCAGCAAGGAGAATATCAAACCCAGTTAAGCAAAATCCTTCACCAACCCATGGATGCACAAACTCAAAGCAAGGGTTTTTGGTACCCAAAGAAAAGACAAAACAAGCATAGCTACAATGAACATACTTTAGGATTGATGATACAAGGGCAACAAAAGGTCCCTAATGCTGTGTAAAGGTGACAATGGAGATGCATGGACATAACGGAGGTGGGCGTGTGAAGTGAAGAATTTTCTCGCATAAACTTGGACTTGTAGCATTAATGGGTGGAGCAAGCACAACAGCGACTTCTATTTCCTTCAATTAGTACTATGGGCAACAGTGTCAAAAACCTCAGGCATCAACAAATAGATAAAGTGGGTGGCTTTAATTTGGAGGTGTGGCACATTCATTGAGACTATTAATTGGATGGAGTTACAGTATTACCTCTTAATTAATTAAATTGATTAAGGTCTATCTTATTTATGAAACCCATAGTTGGAACTTGGGGGTGGTGATTCTGCTTTAATTCTATGCTCTAGCTTAGATATAGTTTATCCTAACTCATAAATTAGAACAACCATAAAGAACCAAAACATAAATGGATCACAGCCCCAAAAAGAATCAAAAAATTAAAAGTGTGAAGTCGCCTGAAATCCATGCCGTGCACTGAAGGTAATGGCATAAATATATCTGCATGTATTAAGATACAAAGTTAAAAGCTTGTAAAAGCAACACGATAGGCAAACCAGAACACAACGACAAAGAAGCAAAATGTTTTTTTTAAAAAAAAAAAAAAAAACAATTAATTAATTGATGATGTGCAGATATTGCTTTTAAGTCTTCGATGCTAATGAGGGACACAAACAGAGAGTTCACAAATTCCATCACTTTTCAACAAAGATCCGGACTATCCCGAAATCAAATCGAAATCAGTCTTTTGGTTCATGAGTTTCGAATTTCAGAATACCAAAAGAAGAAATAAGAGGATCCGCCAATTAGTCTTTGATGCTAAAAGAGGAGCAGAAAGAGAGAGAGAGAGAGAGTTTACAAATCCCATACCTTTTAAAAAAGATCCGGACTTTCCCAAAATCACATTGAAATCACTTTTTTTGGTTCATGAGCTTGGGATTTCAGAATAGCAGAAGAAGAAATGGGAGGAACCTCCAGCTTGTTTACTGGTGATTTTTGGGTTTTTTCTGGTTTTAGGTTTTCGGTGCAGAGAAGGAGGACGAGGTGCTGTGAATTCAACGGCTATTTTGACATTAGGCTTCCGTTTTAAAACTAAATAGTATTCAAGAATTTAAACCCAAACTGATCAATTTGCGAGAGTTGGGCTAGATGAGCTGGGCTTGCGTTTCGGCGCAATATATTAATAGCCCAGTCCACGTGTACATAGTCATTTTACTAAAATATTATTATAATATATTAGCCATAATATGTTACAGTAATATACGGTATAGTCAGCTTGGCCATTTTTGCAATGACTCATGCAACGTAATTGGCTACAAACATAACAGCAAATTAACTACAACTTGTGAAACTCTCTGGGCTGCGAAGAAATGAATTCATTCTCCCTACTATTTTTTAATACAAAGATGTTTGTTTCGTCATGAGTCTATGTAATGGGAATTAAACTACAGCTTAAAGAAACTGTGGTTGATTGCAGCTGCCTGATTGATGCAGGAAAAGAGAAGCCAGACTATTATTATCTTAAAATATGCAAAACTACTTTGCTAATAGGTAGATTTTGGACCAGTATACTTCTAGGTGGATTCAGAACTACTATAATTTCCGGTGAATTCTGAACCTCTGTTTGGTGATTCTTCCGCCAGCTCCAGGGCCAAGTTCTGAGATACCTGACCGTTAAACTGTTGCAGCACCAAGACTGATGCTATTGTAGAGAAACCTGGTGAAGTCAACAAACTACCAACAGGCCCCAATTCCGGGCACTCACTCCTCTTCTTTAGAGCCAAGGCTATTTCACCGGCAGGCCTTCGACCCACCAACAGTAGATTGCAGTGGCTTATCTCTTTGACGAAAGCAATTGTTTCTTCAGCATTTCTAACAACTTTCTCTTCATAACTGATGGACTCGTCCTTGGAAATTCTCTGCCTCAATTTATTCAGGACATCCTCATCTTCGGAACCCCTTTTGGTGGCAGAATTTTCATCTACATCAACACTCACAATCTCCCCCGCAAGCCCAGGTTCAAGCGACAAGCGAATGACCTTTAATTTGATACCAGGGTGCTCAGCCATGCGAGCCCCATAGGCAAGAGCCTCACGGTCATCACATCCCCCAAAGAAGAGAACTGTAATGAAATAAGATACATTGCGTGCAGTGACATGGCTAGTTCCACCAAGCCCACGATCAACCAGAATTCCAACCGAGCAAGGTGCGTGTTGAAGGACTTTCTGATTCACCCAGCGGAAGTCATTTCTGGTAGTCTCTAATGTACCATCCACCCTTTGGTGCTTATGGAATGGAAGAATTATAATTGCAGCTCTTTTGCTCTCGGCAGTGGCACAGATGTCTTCATGTATATTTGACATTGAAGAGATTGCTGTCATTGGCCTGACAGACACTTGGCTCAGTTGCTGGTAAGCCTCAAATGCCACAACAACATTGTCACAGCCTGATCGCTGGCCCTTGTTCCAAAAGGGTAACCCATTATTTCTAGCCTTGTGTACCATTAATATAGCTGAAGACCTCTCAGAGAGCTCCATGAGGTGCATTGCATATACACAAAGACCTTCACGCTTCTCAGTCCCACGAGAGGCCTCAAGCAGGTTTATCAGTGATGGAATGTTTCTTGCACTATGAAAACATGCCAAGATCCTAAGTTGGGCGTTAGGATTTTTCCTTTCAACTGTTTTATGCTTGTAATCAGCCATTCGTGCCCTTTTCGCTGGCTTATACACCGCAATGACCAGAGGTGTAGTGATAAAAGTAGTAAACAGAGCCATTAGAACCATAATTGCAAAGGTCTGGTCATTCAAAACCTGCAAATGAGAAAGGAAAAGGCACCTTAATATTAATCTTCTAACAAAACAAGTAGATTACCCAATCAGCAAATTTGCAAGTGCAGAGTAATTACCTTTCTGTCTCTACCAATGTTAAGCACAATGAGCTCCACCAAGCCTTTACTGTTCATTAGGAACCCAAGCGCTAAAGCCTCACGAGGAGGAACTTTGCAAAAAAGTGACACCAGAATAGTTCCAACTATCTTACCAAAACAAGCTGTAAAAATGACTAAAGCCAGAAGACCCCATGATTGAAGCCCTTGAATTGTGGCTACATCAGTCTTCAATCCACTTGACACAAAGTATAATGGTAGAAAGAGACCAGATACAAGATCCTCTACTTTTTCCACAAGGGCACCAGCAAGCGGACCATCCTTTGGGACAAGAATTCCGATGACAAAAGCACCAAACATGGCATGAATTCCAATGGTATCAGTAATAAACCCAGCAGCCAGAACAGCAGCTAAAGTCCCACATATGTACAAGTCATCCACAGGCTCACCTTCATGACATCTCTGAGCCATCCATTTGAAGATTGGAGGGGCAATGGTGATGCAACAAATCACAAAAATACACCCAGACAAAAAGACCCATAATGGGACAAGGGGAGATTGATTACTGCCAGATAGGGCAATGGCAAGAGCGAGTAGAATCCAGGCAGCCACATCATTGACTGCTGCAGCTGACATAGCCATTCTTCCAACATCAGTGGTTAAGAGTTTCAGCTCAGCCAGAATACGAGCTAAGACAGGGAATGCAGTAATTGAAAGCGCAACTCCCATGAACACTAGAAATGCAGTACCATTTACTCCTTTCGATATGGTTTCTCGAAGAACAAATGACGAACCGATTCCTAAGGCAAATGGGAGGCTAATTCCTGCAACGGCAATGCCCAAGGCTTTTCTACCTGTCTTGCGAAGGGATTTAGGATCTAACTCCAGGCCTGCAAGGAAGAGAAAGAATAGGAGACCAAGGTTTGCTAAAGTGTCTAACACTGTAAGACTCTTTGGTGGAAATATTTTATGGAGGTAGTTTTTGTTTCGTCCCAGCGCTGATGGTCCAAGCAATATTCCCCCCTGAAAAATAAAACATTGGAAGGAAAACTTAAATGTGCTGACATCATTACAATATTACTTAGCGTCTGTGCTGAGTTAAATAAGGCAAGTTTGGTAAAACATAGGTAGAAATTCTGATGGTTCCTGAGAATCATAACTTAAGTCAACATGAAAGATTATCCTTTGCTTCCTAATTGTTTGAGCAAGTAACATTCTGTCTTATAAAGCAAATACCAAGGCTTCTAGGGCTGAATTATACAAATACAGTGAATAAAAAGCATCCAAAAGCACATGCATATACCTCTCAATTTCAAAAATGTATGCTTCAGAATAAAATTAGGTGTTAGCCTATCCTTGTACTTCTATTCAAGTTTTTGACTCTACATATGTACTTCCATCAAAATGTAGCAGCAAATGAATAAATAAACTTACAACAATCTCCGCAATAACACGTGGCTGTCTTAACGGCCTCAGAAGAAAAGCAAGCCCTCGAGTAAGTACAAGTACCAAACATATCTGCAAAATAGCAAGCGGGAGCGCAAAGTGAAGAGGATCATCACCCTGGAATGCACCATTCGACGTGGCCGCCATTGGAGGTGGACATTTGAGCCCTGCAGTAGCATTGGAGGCCATTTCACCAAACAGCAAAGCTTCGATCACTGCAGGGGGTGAACCTCTTATGAGAATTCAAACTTGAAAAACTAATATTTATAAAGAAAAAGAGTACCAAACTCGAAAAAAATACGGACACACACACACACTCAGTGTTTCGTTTGTGAGTTGTGTAAATTTAACAATTTTCCATCGTTGGTTTAAAACTTACTAACGTGGAACTCATCCACAAACAGTGACCTGTTAGAGGACTAGCACAAAAAAATACAATATTACTTACCCACTTGGCTAATGTGAGAATCGTTGCCTTGTTGGATACCTCCAAATTTCAACCGCAACTGGACTTGTACCAGGAAAACGTAAGAGGTCTATTTGGTACACGGAATTTGGTAATTTAAGAATCCTGCACAAAGTGAAAATACACATAAAATCCATCAAAAGTTCACATTTTTACTCTCAATGATTTACAAAATAAATTTACTGAGAAAGCAAAAACCAGGAATAGTAAGTGCAATACTCTACCTACTTAAACTAAACTACACATTAGCCCACGTCTAGTTTTGAATAAATATTGTTAATTCGATACCCTCCAATGAAAATTCTACACACCCACAATGACCCACCTTCACGATCCAAAATCACTACGCCATATCAGAAACGTTAAAATCCGCAATCCCTCCGGAAAGATTTTAGTGACAGAGTTTTGAGTGTGAGAGAAGAGTTCCTTAAATACATATGTTTCTCTACAAGCCCACCATCAATCTGCTTAATCCAAACAAAACCCAATTGAGAAACTCCAAGCCCGAGTTCCTGCATATGCATGAAACCAAAACAGAATTAAAAGTTTTTTACCTGTTTAATATGATGGATGACCCTTCAATCCACTGGCTTTACCAAGAAGCACAGCATTCAAAGGCTCAGAAAACTGTGATGGTCAGTGAGAGGCAGAGAAAGGAGAGTGAAGATTTTTAGAACACAAAGCGAGGCAGTGAGATTGAGATTGGCGGGTGCTGGTGACATTAATGTACGGAGAGCACCGTCGCCAAATTTGGTCGCTGGCCAGATTGGCACTTGGGAATTACAGAATCAATAAGAAGCCAAAAAAGATTTTTTTTTTTTTTTTCTTTTTCTGAATAATATAATGTATCTATCAACACCGCAAAAGCCGTGTTGTGTGACATGTACACAGCTTCAATCTATTCTCTACCGTCTCTTTTGTTGATTAGATCATGTGATGGGCTCTTTTATTTATGATAATAATGAAGCACGTACGCCGCTGGTTCACAGCTCTGCTGTAGTTTGGGTCGAGGTGGGCCCCACATCTACAGAATGTCAAACTACTCCCCACACGACTTCACATCACAACTCGGTCCTTGACTTGCTCACATTTTGTCCTTTTCGTTTTAATTTCCCATTCTTCTTTTTTTTTCTTCTATTTATTTGCTATCATTATTTGTCAACTCTGAAATCTTCAACCTGCAGCCGCACCATGTTTTGTCTTCTTCTGCCCTGAAAAATGTCCAAAAATAGGGCCCTCCTAGAGTTTTCTTTTCTTGTCTTTTTTATTTAAAAAAAAAAAAAAAACAAGAAGTTAATTTTGCGTTAGATTTAGCAGACTATTAGTTAATTAACCAAACTTGGAGTTTCTTTCTCATTTGGTGATCCTGTAAATTAGTTGAGTTAATTATTGTTGTTTGCTTCATTCTATTTTACTTTTAAAGTGTATTTAAGAGAAAATATAGTATAATTTTATTTAACCCTTTAACTACTACATTGTACTTAAAAAAAAATTTAAGATTCTAACTTCTACTAAGATTAAGATGAAATCCTCACGGATAATTATCCAATTTACTAGAATAAGATTTTTCATTTTTTTTTAAAAAAAAAATTATTGAAGTAAAATAATATGATAATAGAACTCTCATTCCACTTTTTGTATAGGAGGGGACCAAAGAAAAATAAACAGGTACTTCAATTTCTAAAATAGTTTAATAAGAGCACTTCCAAATTTGCATATTAAGATATTATAGTAATTATGAGCATAAAAAATAGTGGATAGAAATTAAAGGTAGCTTCCACTATTCAAAAAGAATAACAATAATCAGTAATATATATATATATAAGATAATTGCTCTGATATTGATAGAGAATGTCGCCTATATGTGTTAAGTAATAAATAATATAATATATATTTTTAATATTTTTTCATCCATTGGCTCATATATGATTTTAAAAATATATGACATCTTAATCGCTTAAAATATATAAGAATCATCGTGCAAGAAAGCTTTTCTATATATATATATATATATATATATATGAAACTTCTATACCTTTTCCTTTGCTTCAGTTTCTCTTCTCTTAATCTCAAAAAGCAGTGATTAGTGAATATATTAATTCTAAAATATTAATATTCAAAAGTGGCAATGAAAACTCAATGAAAGTTGATTATTGAAAGTCAATAGTAATTTAAGCACAAAGCAGCCATTTAATACATGCTACTTGGAGAAGACTAGATTTTTGGACAGGTCTAATTCAAATATATTGAGATCATACCTGTTGGAAAATCATGTCCCTTAGAAATACCCTTTAAATTAATTACATTATTCTAAACCACAACGGCAAAGCAGGGTCAATAATTAATTAAATGTATTTTAATTTAACTAACTACGGTTAATATAATATGAGAAATGCTCTAATATACTATGTTGTTTATATATGGTGAAAGTGTATAATTAACCCATTTATATAGAGTATAGTAAAATATAAATATAAAAATTTAATAAATAATATAAATTTATATTTTTATCTGTTTTTACTAAGATGTCACATATGTATTATTCATATATATAAGCTATGTAGTACAATATAGATGAATATAATATATTAGCTTCTTAATTAGGTCCTTCACATGCACATGTCCAACTGCTGGTCCATGTATATTTTAATGTGAGTCATATGTATCTGAATGCAAATCTCTCTTCTTCTTCTTTTTTCCTTTTTTATAATTAAAAAAAAAAGTTTAGGAATTATCAGAATTCTCAATTCTCTTAATTCTATGAGCTGTTATATTGAGAATACAGTGAAACTTGACTTGAGGATACTGTGTGTGGTTATATAAGTAAACAAAATCCATATAGATCTGTCATTAAAGATATATATATGACATGCAAATCATATCAGATTAATTGTTTACAGCATAGACATTAAAAATTATTAGATATCATTAATATTGTCAAAATCTGAATAGAAATCACGTTGTCTGTCATGCATGATTATCATTTTCTCGATTTGTATAGTTGTACATATCATGTTTATTCGCTGTCAATTGAATTTTGTAATTGTAGAATCCTAATTAAAGCATATATATGCAAGCTATGTTTCTTGGATTAGTAGAATTCCTTTTTAAGTTTTACTCCATGATTGTTAATATTTATATTTAATTATTAGCTTCTTAATTAATTAGCTAGCTCCATTACTCAAGGAGTCCTCCACAAGTACATCAATCACATGCATATGTCTAGTGCTAGAACATATATGCATGCGAGCATAGGTTCTCTAGAGCTGTTGTACTTAGAATACAGTGAAACTTACAAGATTAGACATAGACCTTAATTGGGTGCAGCAGACACATTGGAACAACATTCAAAATGTGTAAATTCATTGACAATTTGATGGATGAGGTGGTGCAATCGACCAACACACTTGAAACTTATAATTTTTTTTTTTGCATCATTTATTAGTACGTACACAGTGCTATACAATCCAGCAGCCCATATATTGGGGACAGAGAACGCTGACAGATCAGTTGGTTTCTGAATCTTCCCCTTCAGGCAAAACTTCAACTTTTGATGATGCCACTGCTAGAGAAGAATATGTCTTACCATGGTAGTGTTGCACTACCAAGACTGTTGCCGAAGTTGAGAAATCTGGACTAGTTAACAAGCTTCCCACATTACCAAGTTCAGGGCAGTCACTCTTAATGTTCAAAGCAGCAGCAACTTGACCTTCAGGCGTTCTGCCCACCAAAAACAGGTTGCTTCGACTGAACTCCCGGATCATATCGATTGTTTCTGCAGAGTTCCTCACTGCTCTCTCTTCGTATTTGATGGAGTCGTTTTTTGAAACCTTTTGCTTCACTTGAGCGATTAAGTTTTCATCCGGTTGCCCTGCTGCTGCTGACGAGTCTAAGTCGTCGTCTATTTTCACTCTAACAATCTCCCCTGACATATCCTGGCTTGCTAGAAAATGAACCACGGTTAGACTGATGCCAGGATGCTCAGCCATTCGTGCCCCGTATGCTAAAGCTTCACGATCATCATGACCGCCAAAGAAAAGAACAGTCACATGTGAAGAAACATGGCTTGCAGCTACGTGAGTGGCTCCACCGAATCCCCTGTCCACCAAGATTCCAACCGAGCAGGGTGCATGCTCCAACACCCGCTTGTTCACCCACCGGAAGTCATTTCGAGTCGTTTCCAACACCCCATCGAGCCTCTGGTGCTTGTGAAATGGCAGAATTATCATCGCCGCCCTTTTGCTTTCAGCACTTCCGCAGATGTCTTCGTGTATAGTAGACATTGATGAGATTGCTGTCATTGGACGGATAGTCACCCGACTCAGCTGCTGGAAGGCCTCAAAGGCAACAACAATTTGATCACAATCTGACCTCCGACCTTTGTTCCAAAAGGGTAGTCCATTTTTTCTTGCCTTGTGAACCATAAGAATTGCAGATGACCTCTCAGTGAGCTCCATAAGGTGCATTGCATACACACACAGTTTTTCCCTCTTTTCAGTCCCACGAGATGCCTCTATGAGATTGATCATGGTGGGGATGTTTCTAATGCTTTGGAAACAGGCCAAAATGCGGAGCTCAGTGTTTGGATCTTTCCTCTCAATGGTTCTATGCTTGTATTTGGCATTACTAGCTCTTTTAGCTGGCTTATAAACTGCCATTACTAAAGGAGTTGTGATGAAGGTTGTAAAGATGGCCATCAGAACCATTATAGCAAATGTTTGATCATTGAGTACCTGCATAATCAATGATGAGATAAAATGATTAGCACCATTTGTAATTTGTAATAATAATAATATCCACAAAAGGATTACAATTAGAACTCTCTGCAACTCCCACAAACATAAATATTATACCTTTCTGTCTTTTCCAATGTTGAGGACAATGAGCTCAACCAATCCTTTAGTATTCATGAGGAACCCAAGAGTCAAAGCCTCCTTAAAAGGCATTTTGCAGAAGAGGGAAACAGCAACGGTGCCAACCACCTTCCCAACACAGGCAGTAGTAATGACCATGACAAGGAGACCCCAAGACTGAAGCCCGCTAATAGTAGCTACATTGGTCTTCAATCCACTAGAGGCGAAGTACAAAGGAAGGAAGAGACCAGACACAAGATCCTCAACTTTTTCCACAAGAGCACCAGCAAATGGCCCTTCCTTTGGAACAAGAACTCCGACAACAAAAGCACCAAAAAGGGCATGGATTCCAATGAGGTCTGTAACAAAACCAGCTGCTAGAACCGAAGCTAATGTGACACATACATACAATTCATCAACTGGTTCACCCTCAGGACAGCGCTGTACCATCCATTTAAAGATACGTGGGACAACAAGTGCACAAACGAGAACAAAAGCAGAGCCACACAAGAAAACCCATAATGAAACAAGTGGAGAACGGCCAGTACCAGAGAGGGCAACTGCAAGGGCAAGCAAAATCCACGCAGCCACATCGTTTACTGCAGCTGCTGACATTGCCATACGGCCAATGTCAGTGGTTAAAAGCTTGAGCTCAGCTAGAATACGAGCCAAGACAGGGAAGGCTGTTATAGAAAGAGCCACTCCCATGAATACAAGAAAGGGTGCTCTGTCAACACCTTTAGAAATTGTTCCTCGCAGGACAAACGATGTGCCAATTCCCAAAGCGAAGGGGAGGCTTATCCCTGCTAGAGCTATGCTAAAAGCTTGTTTTCCAGTCCTGCGGAGAGACTTGAGGTCTAACTCCAAGCCCACAAGGAATAGGAAGAAAAGTAGACCAATATTAGCCAAAGTATCCAACACTGTGTGACTTTTGTCTGGAAAAATTGCATGCAGGTAGTTTGTATTGCGACCAAGAGCTGATGGACCAAGTAATATTCCTCCCTGCATATAAGCAATACAAGAGAAGTGAAACTTATAATGTGCACAATTTAGTACAAAGTGCTTATCTTATTTAACTCTAGGTTACAACTTACAACAGAGTTCAAATAATAACCAAGGTTAATTACTTACAACAATCTCAGCAATGACGCGAGGCTGCCTCAATGGCCGGAGAAGAAAAGCAAGAATGCGTGTGAGTGCAACCACAATACATATCTGCAAGATGGCAAGAGGGAGTGCATAGTCTAGAGGATTATCACCCTGAAATATCCCATTTGAAGTGGCCTTCATATATGCTGGACATGAACTTGTAGTTGTACCATTTGCAGCCATTCTGAACCAATCCCAAACAACTTAACGAGGTATTAACTGTGGAATTTACTTAAGATTCTCTATTATAAGTCCTGCACAATCCAACAATATACATCAATATGGTTTCAACTCTAAAATCAAAGTTCTAATACCATGAAACAAACAAAAGTAGAGATGGGTATCCCCGCATATACAAAACAAGCATTTCTGCAGTAAAAAGAACTTGGACAAAAAGTTGGGAAGCAAAAAAATATAATAATAATAAATAAAAATATTGACAGCATGCGTAGTAGTTACCAACCAAACAAAGAAGGAAAGCTCCAAGAAAGTATGGCTGCCAAAGTCCCCAACAAACCATCTTTTCAGTGTTCGAATACATTGTATATTCAAAAGCTATCTACAACTCTATTTACATAAATTCATGATAGCAGTATATTTTTGAAATTGTTGTACAAATACACCCCTGTTCCGTTAAAACTCTAAACCCTTTGAAAAAAACTTGAAGCACTGAAACTCCCTACCTAATATTTTATTCGGATTCACCTAATCAGATTCCAACATAAATTGGATTACTTAGATACAATCGTCTAACAGAAAATTATAAAAACAAAGCCAAATCATGATCTAATCCCAGTTTAAGCATAGGATTACGTGTAATTCAGTCTTAAAAAAAAACAAATTATTTGGGTCCAATGAATATATAATAATGGACTCTGAATCCTAACTAAGAAGAGCACGGTTAATGTTTGCAAATGAAACTAACACCAAAGTTGTAAGACACTCCTAGAAGTTTAGACGTAATGGATCCACTACCAAATGCCAAATAATTATTTGATTTTTAAAAAAGAAAACTGCTCGCCAAAATCAAAATAAATACAGAAAATTTTGTTTTTTCAGAGTTAAAAATGAACACGTTTCAGCGCTCATATATAGAAAACGCGTCTGACCAAAGTATATGGGAAAACCAGCACTAATTAAAAGGCTATTGGCAGAATAAGTAATGTCAGAAACATTACGTAAGGAGCGTGAATTTTCTCCAAAAGTGGGACCGCGATGGGCTATCAGAGATGATCGATGGACCCCACTGACTGAAATTTCAATTCAACAAAAGTGTCCTAAACCTAGGTGGATTGCATGCAGTGGGTTCCAAAAGGCCACAATGTTCTCGTCCTTGTTATCGATTATACGATCCAAAACCCACAATTTTCCGTCACTGTAATAAGATGCCAGAATATTCAACGATGTGGAATCAATTTAATCTCAGGCATTTGACTTTAAGTGTTCTATAAGTTTCTCTAAAATAAACACAAAAAGTCTTCTTTCTTTCTTTTTTTTGTCTTATATATAAAAAATAAAATCTCAAATAAATATATTAGTCAAACACACATCCTTGCGTACATGAATTAATGCATATCCTTGATAATAATAATATATTTTTACTGCATGCCTCCAATTTCATTAGATGTTCCCGTAGGGACTATTTATATATAAAAATAATTTAGTTATACTTATTACAAGTACAACCTCCGGTTCATCGTTACGATTTTGTGAAACATTTCGGTGAGCAAAAATGATTTTCAGAATTTCTATTGAACTGCTGTCGGTTTAACTCATTTACAGATATACCCAATAAGAAAAGTAAGCAAATCACCTTTCAATTACGCAAAAAGGGAAAAGGTCATAACAGGCCGTTTGGTTGTCGAGAAATCATGGGACAATGAACTGGAAACTCGGAATTTTAATTAAGGAAAGTTTAGTTTGATAGAAACTCACGCTGTGCGCTTGCATTCCTTTTTTTTTTCCAAACTTTGTTATGATTAATTTCTTGGCAACCAAACGGACCAACATATTCACAGAGAGATATAGAGAGACGGAGAGAGATTAATCACCTGAAAAATCATACTTCTCAGAACTATTTCTGATAAGATCACTAATATTCATCCTGGTTGGCCATCACCTTCATTTTTCTCTTCAAATTCTGACGATAAAATCAGAAACATGCATCTGGGTGATTTGCTATGCCCCTCTTAGAAATCGAATCGATGAAAGAAAATGCAAATGTTTGGGGGCTGAGAAAATTACTCGAGAGAGGGAGAGATTGAAGAGAAGAGAAGAGAAGAAGCATAGACTCACAGATGTGAACCCATTTATATAGTACCGCGCAATATAATGCTTTGTGAATAACCAATTATGCCCCTTTGAATATCCCCTTTTCTTTAAGGGTCTTTTCGTCACAAAATACATATCAATCTCTTTATTAAATATTAATTAAGAAACAAATATATAACTTTTTTTTTTGGTGAATAAAAAAATATATAGCTACATTCACACGGTCTCTGTTTTCAAACAAGTACAATCAGACACTTTTTGTTTTGAAAAATAACACCAAATGATATATACCTAATAATGAAATAAAAATATTTACTCAAAAAAAAAAAAAAACCTTAATCCGCAGTAAATGATGTGTTTTTGTCGCATAATTTGTTTATGCAAAACGGATTAACCATAATCCAATATTTGGCTAACTAAGCATAGATGAATCAAAGATTTTAAAATTAAATGGGTTACTTTTATCTAATAAATTTTTTTAAAATAAATGAAATTTGAATATGCAATATGTTAAATTAGTTTAAGGTTATAATGAATATTTATATGTTGGCTTCGCCCCCACGATACAGTATTATAAGGTATAATAAGTTATTTTGAATTGAAACTCTTAAATTAATAAGTCAAAATTTTCTACAATATCAATTAAAAATATATAAAAAAAAGTTAATAAAAAAAAAGGATTAGGAAGTGACAAAACTTCCTGCAATATCAACTAAAAAATATGTAAAAAAATATTAATCAAGAGAAAAATTTAGAAAGTAGGATTAGGATAAAATTAGGTTAAAGAAACAAAATTAAGCTTGAACTAATTAGATTTGAAAATTGAATTCAAAAATAAAACTGAGTTGATTAGGTCTGAATAAGCTGGATTAAAGGCAATTTATAAAAAAATAATAATAACCTGTCATAGCAATGGCTCAGGCAGTCCTATGAGTAGATTCGAACTGTACCTAATTTCTTATAAATGAGAATTGGAAACCATTGAAATGCATGCACTGAAACCTAACTGTCTCATATGGTCTATGTTTCACTAGTCTGTAACCTTAAAAGCAAATTTTCAAGATTTTTTTTGGAAAATCTCCATCCGGTAATTATTCTAAAATTCCCAATCACATCAATTTCTTTAAACTATTCCTAGTAATCCTTTTTTATTGCCCGTTCTTAGCCTGGTTAGTAAGTGCACGTAAAATAGGCATATTTAATTCATGAGAATTGTACACGTATCAAATGACTTGTCGTATAATACATCTGTATTGTACGTTTAAATAATATTTAATTTAAATAAATTTAACTTCAAAATTTATTTTGAGTGTCATATTATGCCATAAGTATCTTACTTTGTGGATATATTAATGTTTTATAATTGTATTATCATAATACATACATATATATATATATATATTATAATTGTTATATTCTCTAAAAATAATTAGCTTTATATATGATTACTAAATATTAATAATGTATTAACTGTATTTTCGTTCTCGTATTTAATATTAAATTTGTAAATTAGCTTTTTATATACTTTTACCATTTTCTTTTTTTTTTTAACAAATTAAGCCAATTATACACCACTTGAGTTTAATTCTCATATATATAATACACTTACCATAACTATGCCCCTTGATGCTTTGTAAAAAGCCAATTATGCCACTTTTTATATTTTCCCTTTTCTTTAAGGATCTTTTATATTAATTATGCAAAACGGAATTTGAAAAAAAAAAAAGCATAATCAAACAGGACAGCTAATGATGTGCTTTCGTTGCCTAATTAATTACAGAACGTATTAATCATAATCCAATATCTTTTTTCCTAATTGTGCAAACGCAGACCAACCTAATTAATTTCTGAAGTGTCTGCAATAAATTATGGAATAGGAATCCATTCACATGCTCTGCAGCCAAATTCTTCGGGGTCTATGTTTCACTTTTTTTATAACTTCAAAAGCAAATTTTCAAGGTTTTATAAAAACTTTTCTATAAGATAATTATTCTAAAATTCCAATCTAATCAATTTCATTAAACTGTTTCCAATTATCCTTTATTTATTTATTTATTGCGGAGCCGTGCCTTGATATTAAATTGTTTTTTTTTTCCATCTTTTTGTATCAAGAAATTCAACCAAAATATTTAATGCAATAAAATTTTGTAATTCTATAAACCCAATATTATCTCAGTAATCATTATTCAATATTATCTCAGTAATCATTATTCACACGACAAGAAAGATAAAGAAATATTAATTCCAAACTTAGCTTATTACAATTATCCACTAAATTAAAAATCAAAACAATCTAAAATTTTATTAATCAAATTGGTATTCCATGACCAGCTAAAGACTAATAATTTAAGTAATTTATTTTAGAGATAACGTAGCATAAATATATAATTCCTTTGTTCTTTGATTCTTTTCGATATATATATATAAAATTAGCGCCTGATACAAATCTAACGACAATATATATATATATTTTTGGTAATAATCTAATGACAATATTTGAATGACCACGGAGAATATACTTTATTTTGGTTGAAAACTAATGTCAAGACAGATACCTTGTACGCTTTTAAGATACAATTATATATATATATATATATATATATATATATATATATATATATATCATTTATGTTATTGTCAAGACAAGCACTTTGTACACCTTTAATTTATTATAAATGTCAACTAATAATTGCGTTTCTTCAAATAATATAAAAAGGAAACAAATTGAAGTCCATATCATGACATCAAGAATGAGGAATCCTCATCACCAATTACCACTAGCTAGGAATTGGGAGCAAACTCCACCCAAAAAAAAAAGCACCTATTTTTTTAAACTTTGTCTCACAAATCCGATAAATCTAGCATCCACCTCCACGTATACATATATATACACTGATTCTCTAATAATTTTAAAAGTCAATGTTGCATAAATATTATATAAATTGTGGGTGTTGAAGCTGTGAATTTATACATTCAATACCTCACGCGTGTAACTCCAAGGAAAAGAATCACGTTAAAGCTGACAATGATATAATTAGTTGCTCAATGTATTAGTGTTATAACTCAATGTATTATATAATTGTTAGCCGTGATCAATTACATGTTTATAATTATATATTAATATATGTATTACACATATTTATACTCCTCTCACAGAGAAGCTTCAAATTTCGGATCTAAGCACCAATGGTTGAGAATGTAAGTGATCTCTTATGAGATGGGATTTGGGTAAATATGTTGTTTAATGATTGGATGGTGAGAAAGATAGCGGAAAATAGAAGAGCTTTGTAGGGACGTTTTGATGTGGGTTGAATTTTGTGTGATGAGCACAAATTTGACCCGGGGGAATGTATTAAGCAAACGTTTTGGACGTGAATATTGTGAAATGTGCAGTATATGTCAATAATTTAAGCCCATTATTATCATCTAGTTAGCTAGAACATTATGGTATAGCATTAAAAATTAATAAATAAGTAAATTTAGTCTAATGATATATCTTTCACATTTACATATTTAAAGTTGTAAATTTAAATTATTTCTTATACAGTAAAGAAGTGATAAAGAATATTCTCAGGATAATCCCCTTTAAGTTGATTTTAACACGACTCACTGGTTAAAATTAATAATAAGTTATAGAAAATAAATTAAAGTAATTGGACAGTTTTTGGTTCAAAAAATATATCGTTCGTTTTGTACTTGATTTCGTATACTGACCTCATTGCATATGTTATGTAATTGAAAAAAACCATAATAAATTGGTGCACGATGATTGACAGATTAATTGACTCAGCTACTTACCCAAAAAAAAAAAGAGAGATTAATCAACTCAGCTGAGCAATGTTACAACTTCATATATACCAAAGTCAAAATTGGAAAAATTAAGAAATATATATATATATATATATATATATATATATATATATATGCAAGAATAGAATACCTTATTTAATTAAAAGAAAGATTGTTTATGTAGCACGTAGCATGTTTTAAAGTTTATCACAAACTTTATATATACAAATATTATAGATACATCGTTGAGGCTGCGTCCCTTTGTTGACTAATTAAGTTAATTACACATTATTCATCAAAAAAAAAAGTTAATTACACAAAAACAGTAAGGTATAATAAGGTTACAATTAATTAAGGATAGGTGGCCTCACATTGTGGCACAACTCCGACCACTTCTTATCTGCTTAAGAAATGGCCAATACTATGTAAGATATGCTGCTGCTCAATAATGATTCGTTAAAGATCTAAGGTCGGTTTTTTTTTTTTTTTGGACGGTGAGCTTGCGGATGTCAAATTAGACAAGTTGAAAACAATGCAAATAGTATATATTATCCACAATGTAAACAGTATATATTATCTATTAAGTAGAACAATAATTTTATATATTTATTTATTCATAATTCTCAAAGCTAAGACATGTAATTAATTATGTAAATATATATGTATATACATATACCATATATATTCATGTGTTTGTTTGTGTGTATCAGCAATATCTTTATTTCGATCTGCTATAATTTTCGATCTCATTTTCAACAAAAAGAAAAAAAGTTGATATTATAGAGGAGACTTTCAGGATATGATCATAATTAAAGTAATATTTATATTTTAAATCATGCATGACAGACAGTGCGTGGTTATATTACATAAATGCGACGGTCAATGGTCATTTTGGGAAAAAAAAATGGTTTTATTTTTCCTTGTTCATGATCTAAATAGAATCAAATGAATGGAATATTCCACTTTGCGATAATTAACGTGTTACATCAACTAAACTATATGATATAATCGACAACATTGCTTTGAATATTAAACAAGAGTGGGTTTTATGAGCTATGACAGAAGTTGTTGATTTGAAATTAGTAATAATTAATTAATCTGTGTACATGGATTGAAGATGACCCTCTTAATAATTAGTCTGGAGTTTGATAATTTGAATTAGAAAGGAAAAGATTGAATGGCTGCTAATTAAAAATTAAATGCCAAGTTGAATATAAGCTTGCTGATGGTGCCGCCAGTATGACTCGTCAGTCTAGTTTGTCTTTTCATTTTTGTAATTCTGCTGTTTTAGATGTCTTTTACTTATTATTTATTCGGATTGTGATGGCTTTTTATCTTTGATTTTGGAGCTTTTTATGCTTGACCGTCTTTTATTTATTATTTCTTCAGGCTATACAATCTATGATTTTGGAGCTTTTCATGTTTAATGCAAATTCTATTCACCCCAAAAAGTTGAATTGCCAAGGTTTTCAAAGCGGCACGCAGTAGTATATTGAATATAAAGCCCTCGTAATTTTGCCAACAGATTGAGCAAGGCTCATCGCCAATTTGTAGACCGTCGTATTGGTCAGGAACACCAATTTGGGTCAATTACAACTTTATATATATATATATAATTTATATATTTTCCCATATCATTCATATGGGAAAATATTAGATTAAGTAGTAAATATTATATATCCGTTCTGATACGTACACGTATGTTAATCGAGCTCTAATTATGGAAAAAATTAGCCAAGTTAACGTTGACAATGAATCAGTCAGTTATACATGTGAATTCTCTAGCTTTTGATTGGATGTTGAGGAAGGAGTAGTAAACATACTATTTGCTACCATGTTTAATCTCCCACGTTTATTTTGACTCTCTCTTTATTCCTATTGCTTCTACTTACTGGTAGCTCCACAAATTGGAAACCCCCTCTAATATTAACAAAATACCATTCGCATCCTGACATGTACATGTATTTATATATCAATTAGCAATAACTTTGGATTATTATATTGTTATTATGTTAGCCAATTTTATAGATATATTATATCTTGTTATCCCTTTAATTTTATGAGTATGATACTTTATATCGTGTTACCCATTTATAGTTGTATTACTTTGTTTTATAGGTATGCTACTTAAAATTTGTACTTTGTTGTATTATTTTATATATGATCATGTAACATGAAATTTGTATTTTCTTACTTCAATTTATAGTTATGTTGTTCGAAATTAGTACTTTGCTACCCTCAGTTTATGGCTATGTTACTTAAAGTTTATACTTTGTTACCTATTTTATGTTTATATTACTTGAACTATGTATCTTATTACCCTATTTTATTGTTATTTTAGCTAAAATTTGTACCTAGTTACCCTTAATTTGATCAGAGTTTAGTTTTAACCTGAAGCTTCCCAAGTCTAAAAAAGAATTATATTGTTTATGTATACATAATAGGTCTCATACTCACTGCACACTCTTCTGTTGGGCGAAAATTAGAAAATTGTTTCTTTATAATTCAGAGTAGAAAAAAAGTACATTATATATACATGAGTCAATGCCCAAAAAATTATGGGCCACTATATTTTGAGACCATCAAGTCCAAGTAACAGACGGTGGATATCATTATTTCGTTGCACCCTCTTTGTGATAGAATTTTGGCCTAAAAAAATGGCTAAAATGCTCGAGTATTCCATATATACTCTCGTTAGTTAACAGCTAATATGTTATTATGACTGTTCCAAAAGAAAAAAAAAATAGAAAAAAGGGAAATCTTTAAGTAACTTTCTGCCAAATGTTTGTGATGAGCTTGAGCTATGTCTTTGTTCATCTTAATTAGCATTTCAAGTTCTATATGCTCAAAAATCAAGGCAAATGCTAAGGGTTTGGATAACAAAAGTAAAAATAAAGAATCATAAACTTTAACATATATAACCCTAAACTTACATTTCAAAGTGAAATAATTCTTAACTTATAGCAAAAATTTAATTAAATCGTATTGCAGAACAAAGGATGCTCCTAATTACACTTCTCTCAATCTCAATCACCACAAAACAGAGCAAAAATAAACCATATACAAGTACAGGGCCGAGTCATGAACAGCATTTTATAAATTTGCATGATCCATTGATATATGATCATGTTGAAGCAATTTAGATCATGACCCATGACATGCCTGATTGAATCGAAAGATGTGATCACCAAGCACCATTAATTAGTCTGTGTCTCTCCCTGCAAAAGAAAAAACATGTACCTCCACAATCAAAGTTTAATTTCAAAGTGACAAAGTACTCTTCTTAATTTCCTAGTACAAACATTTTAAAGCTGCATGCGCGCGCGCGCGCGCACACACACACACACATATATATATATATATATATATATTATATGGTGTGTCTTATACCTCTGTGCCTTATTTCCACAAGTAGTAGTGTCATCTTTGATGGCATGATGATGACGCTCGTGATGATCAGGATCCCTACCACTGGTATCAAAGCTGGTTAGCCTTTTGTGTTGAAAAGATAATTTCCTCGTCCTCAAAAACTGGGTCATGATTTGGCAAGGAAGCCCTTGTAATATATTAAATCTAAGGTTGAGAATCCCATAAGGCTCTGAATTAGGAAGACGAACCTGAAATGCCCTAAAAGTGCCTCTCATTTGGCCCTCCTGGTAACGATTGCTACAGTTAACCAAATTGCAAAGCAAAACCCTCGTCCTACCAATCAACTTGTCCTTCAAAAACCTACGAACCCTATAAATCTCAATCTCCAGACACGATGTCAACCTCTCCAACACATCTCTCTCAACCGTGAAAGTGAATTTGTCATTCCAAGTGGGATTGTTGCGTCCTGACTTGTCGATGCTTGACTTCAGCTTCTCGTCTGGGTCCACCCATGCGATCGCGTACGTCTTCATTCTCTTCTTTGCCATTCTTGGGAGTTTCAGTTCTTGAGCTGATACCAAATGGATTTCCAGTAGCACGGACATGGTTGATGAGTTTTGGTTAACGTTCATGGCCTTCTTGTCTTCAAGATTCAATACTCTACTTGTATATGATATACATCTGTCATTTGCAACAGGGTTTATACATATATATATATACATATATATATGTATGTATATATATATATATTGCTAACTGCTTTTATTACAGGTATACGTACACAGAAACCGAAATTGAGTTGTACATTAAAGAACAAATTAAAGATGGAATATTGGATGAGTTGTAATTATTTATTTTCAAGCTTAGCGGTGTGTTCTATTACGATCTATATCATGCATGCACGCTGTACGTACTTATTAGGGACATGAGCATATTGTCATATGTATCTGTCAAGTGCCCATAAAAGAAAGAAGCTTCGATTTCAAAAAAAAAATAAAAATAAAGAAGCTTCTTAATTTCTTAAGAAAAGAGGATCTAGAAGACACTTATAAATTCTATCAATTTCATCACAATGAGTGGATGCATGTATCAAAATCCAAGGCTTTGATGAATTCGTGGAGTTCATTATCATGAAAGAGGTTTGCTTCAATTTATATTCGAAGCTCAGAAATTTCACATTGCGATAAATAATAAGGACAAAAAAATAATAATAATAATAATATATATATATATATATATATATATATGCTCACAGCTTTATATATCTTTAGCGAGGCAACTCCAACACGACACGGAAAAATATGGCAGAACGCAATCTCTCACTGCCCTGCCATTGACAGGACTGTGTCACAATATTTTTTTTAAAAAAAACTAAAAATAAGAAAAGAGAGAGAAGTAAATGTTTGTATATCATATATGCATTTGTAAAACAATTATGTTATATATATTTCTATTATCAGTTAATATATCAACTAATTTCTTTCTTTGTGAACATTAATTTCAAAACAAAAGGGAATGCAGATACCAACATTTGAGGGGTAGTAATTATAACATAAAAGCTTCAAATAATTTGTTAAAAAATAACCAAATGAGGAAATCTCTTTAGTGGTATTCGGGTGACAAGAATTCATTGCAATAAAGGTCAATTATAGAAATATAGAATCAGTAAATTTACCAAATGGAGCGCCTATCAAATCAAATGAAAATATCTAATTAATTGGCTGATATATATATATATATATATATATTGGAGGATATATACGGATTGTATAACTAATTAATCAATAATCTATCATTCCCTTCATGCATGCTTTAAAAAATACATCGAGCTGCGAAAATGGCTTTAAAAAAAAAAAAAGCATAGCCCACTTTTTATTGGGACAGGTGGATACAGCCTTTTTTTTTTTAATGCTGCTATTCATCACAATCATGACAAATTGTGATTGAAATAAGTGATGCCCCATTTAATTTATGTGTACAGAATTATGATATCACTTGTAAAAAACTCACATGATAAAATATATACATATATACATATATATATATATATATATATATATTCCCCTAGGAGAGTTTTTTTTTTATTTTTCCCAATGTTTAACAAAAAGAGCATCATTTATGCACATTAATCAAATTCAATAAAAACAATAAAAAAAGAAGCAAAAACCCACGACGAAATGTAGATAAAAGGACTGACACCCATTTTGGTATGCATGTCCTTATGTAGCAAAAGTTGAGCTTTTTCAAGAAGTGAGTTCTATTTTGTTTTTTAAGCAGAAAGAGTGTGTGTGTGTGTGTGGAGTTTTTTTTTTTTTTTTTGTGTATTATAGTATGTACTTTATTCTTGTAATAGAACAAAAAATATATTTTCATGAGATAAATTAACTATTTTCATGCAACAGCAGAGCTTTTTCTCATTAAAAGCTAACCAATAACTCAAAAACACAAATATTGAACAATCTAATTCATATCAAATAGAAAAGTTCAAACTTCATTTTATATATATATATATATATATATATATATATATATTTTTGGTTAAGTTTTTTACTTTCTACAGGAAGATTATGAACAATTTACAGTTGGACAGCACCTAATTTACTAAAGTTTCAAGTTTGAATTGCAAGCCCTTGCCAAAGAAAAAGGGCAAAACATTTAATAATCTTTATTATTACACTTTAATTTCAAATCTCCACATCTCTAATTTTACAGAAGAAAGCCAATAATGACAGTGATTTTCTCAGTTGCTTAAACATGAACTAGAGGGTAAAATCAGAATATCCTTATATTTATCAGTGACAGCAGTCAAAAAGAGCCGTACAATCAACCATATACGTGGGAGCGAGGGTGATCAAGACCAAAATCCAACTATTCCAATTATTTACTCGGACAGCCTCTTTGTCCATGGAGATCAGAGCCACAACTGGGAGTTCATAGAGAAGCAGACTGAAGAAACATTTTACAATAGTACAAAAATACAGAGACCCCAAATACAGAAACTGAGAGAAACCCATTCCAAAACCCAAAAAGAGAGAAAAAGAAATAGAAATTTAAAAAAAAAAAATGATGGGGGAGAGAGAAGAAAGTCTAGAGAGAGAGAGAGTTTGGACTTGAGTGAGAGAGAGAGAGAGAGAGAGAAAGGGCAGGAGAAAGTGGGGAAGGGGGAGCAGAAAAGGAGGAAAATTTGGGAGAAAAGTTGAGGAGAGGTGTATTGGTAGGGAAAAGAGGGGGTCCCTCTACTCCAGTGGTGTCCTCATGGGGACTTTTGGTTGCTGATGAGCATGATACCATCATTAAACACTCTCACCATCAACCTCAACCTTCAATCTCCATTGTCTCTGCTAGAAAGCTTGCAGCGTCTCTCTGGGAGTTCCGCCACTACCAACCTTTGAATAAAATGCACAGGGGTGGTGCTCACAGTAATGGTGGTGCTGGTCCTCACCCTAGGCTTCGCCACCTCCACCACCATCATCACCCTCACAAAGACAAAGGCCTTCACCTTTCTAACTTTCTTGCTGATAATTGTCCAAGCTCTCCTGAACAGGTACACGTTCTCTGATTCCTTTTATGATTTGGGTATTCTTTCATTTGGTTTTTTGCGTTGTTAATTTTGTTACTTTACTGTTCTGATTGATGTAAAAATTGAGTCTTTTTGTTCTCTTCGTCTCTAGCTTTTTCTAGGTTAGGCGTTTTCTTCCTTCTATTTTCTGTATAGGCAATATAGCAAGACACTGTGACTGAAGGATATTTATGTTTGTGTTCTGAATTTGCTTATACTCCCATTTTGTCCTTGGTTTTGATTTTGAAGCTTTTAGTTTTTGGCGAGGCTGTCTGTTGGACAGCACTTATGTTTTAGACTCCTTTCTATTTTCCCCAAGGAGATGTAACCTCAGGCATTTTTAACTAGTTCAAACTCAATGCGCCGGTTGGCTTTTATAGTAATAGATGCAGTTGGTTATGGCATGGAATATTTGAGATCTCGTTGCTTTAGATGCCTTTGTTTCACTACTGAGGCTGTATTGATTTCATATATAAATTTAATTTTACCCTGAAGACTGATATTGATTCTTTCCTCGTCATGTATGTTAACCTTATCAATGAAATCTGCCTCCTATGGTCTCTCACTAAATTGCTAATTTTCATTCCAATGACTCTTTTAGGACTTAGTTGTTATAAAAAAAAAATAGGCTTTCTTGTTTTGCAAGATAATTTTTTTTTTTGTTTGCTAGGGAACTTGGTGAGAATTTTTGTTAATCATTATGTCTCTGGCAAATTGCAAATTGCTTCCATTGGTAATTTCAATGAATTGCTATAAAGTTCTTGAATCCTGATTCTGCTACTTTTTCATTCTTTAAAACCTGATAAAAACAGACTAACAGCAGCCACCTACATGTTTAAATAAAGAACTATGCATTTAGTAGACATTGCTTACTTTTAACAGCTGGAGGTGCCTTGTCAATAATGTATTCAGACTATATCCCTTCTCAATGATCCAGTTAACTTCTTGCATGTTTTGGAGGCTGCAATTTCTTTGAGTTTTAGTCATTGATTTTTTGGAAGAATGGACTTTTGAGATGGCTGTTATCTCCACCTTGGTTGATTTTTCTCTCATTACATTCCAGCCAGCTAGTGCAAGCAGTTTGAGGAGGCAGGTTGCTGAATCATTGATGCAACATCATCGAACAATTGAGAGGAACAATCATGCCTTGCAGCCTGTATCTCCTGCAAGTTATGGCAGCTCCTTGGAGGTTAGCATGATTTCTGTTTTCCCTATTTTTGGACCAAATGCTTATTCCTTCTTTAATTTTGCAGTGAACATGGATTTCATCCTAAGAAAAAGGTTATTTTTCTATGATACATAAAAAATTGCTTTTGCTGTCAAATCTGTTTGATTTGAACAAGGTGGTATGATTATAGTCCAGTGCATAGTGAAGAAGAATCATACTGGATTGAGTAATTTGTACCCTTCATACAATACTGTGTAGGCAATTTCGTTGTCCTTGAAATGTCAAAAATGGATCGTAGTCATGTGTCCGCTACTCAGTGTTGAAGAACATAATTGACCAGGGAAGCAATTTCTCTCTAATTGTGGTCCTTGGAAAGTATATTGGGTTCATCAATCCGTAGATCATCCTTTATCGTTCTTAATTATTTCCAAAAGTTGTTTTAAATAGTTTGCTATTCGGATTGCTTCTATTATAATGTTTTGTATAAAGATTTCTGCATGATAGCTCAACTTCTCCTCATGCTACTAGCATACTTTCTAATCAAGCTACAGATTTACTGGTGTATTTTATGAATTTCTTTCCCTTCTCCAACTATACTAAAACCTTATGTGCTATCATATCCTTTGCATGGTTTCACATGCCTTCTCTTGTAGGTGGCACCATACAATCCGGCAGTCACTCCTACCAATTCTTTAGAATTTAAGGGAAGGATTGGTGGCCTCAAAACATCTACAGAACTGCTAAAAGTATTGAACAGGATCTGGAGCTTGGAGGAACAGCATGTATCCAATGTGTCAATAATAAAAGCATTGAAAACAGAGTTGGATCATGCCCATGTGAAGATCAAAGAGTTGCTTCGAGAACGGCAAGCTGATCGGCACGAGATAGATGACTTGATGAAGCACTTTGCTGAAGAGAAACTAGTTAGGAAGAGTAAAGAACAAGAACGTGTTCATGCTGCAATTCAATCTGTGAGGGATGAACTAGAAGATGAGAGGAAGCTAAGAAAACGATCAGAAAGCCTGCACAGGAAATTAGCTCGGGAGCTTTCTGAGGTGAAATCTACTCTTTCTAGTGTTGCGAAAGAGATGGAAAGAGAGAGAAGATCAAGGAAGTTGTTGGAAGACCTCTGTGATGAATTTGCAAGGGGGATAAAAGACTACGAACAAGAGGTGCATGCTCTGAAACAGAAAACTGACAAGGATTGGGCTGGAAGGGATGACTGTGATCGTTTGATTCTCCATGTATCTGAATCTTGGCTTGATGAAAGGATGCAGATGCAGCTAGAAGAGACCCAGTCTGGTTTTTCTGAGAAGAACTCAATTGTTGACAAGTTACGGCTTGAAATAGAGACCTTTCTCCGAGCTAAACATATGCATACTTCTAAGAATATTGAGAATCTATTGCCAAGAGAACGTAGGAATTCACTGGAATCTGTTCCCCTGAATGAAGCTGTGAGTGCTCCTCAGGACGTTGGTGATGAAGAAGATTCGTTAGGCAGTGGTTCACATTGTTTCGAGCTTCAGAAACCAAGCAACACTGACTTTAAATCACATGGCAATGAAGCTGTGGATAGTTATGTTGATGAAACAATGAAACCGAGTAATGGCAATGGCAAGAAAAAACCTGAGTCTCGTGAAAGAATAAAAGGGCGTTCTCCTTCTAGCCTGCAAGTTCAGTTTGAGGAAAAGATGGCTAGGGCAATGGCCTGTAATGGAGCCAAGAATTCCCAGTCTGTAAACACAGATCAGGGGAAGAATGAAGAAGGGAAACCAGCTGAACTTGGAAAATCACAAAAAACTGAACAGTGTGAAGTTACTGAAGATGGAAACTATCTGAACAGAAACAAACATGATGAAACTTGTGGGATGAATTCAAATTACACGGTTGATAACCTTTTAAGAAGCCAATATTTGCTGTCAGATGGTGGCAATATACTTTTCGAAAATAATAATGGTGAGGCTTCCTGCAGCAACTCTGGATGGAGGAATCAGGCAAGTCCAGTTCGTCAGTGGATGGAAAAACTTACATCCACAGATCTTGACCTACCCGAGTCATCTTCGAAAGTGCCAGTAAAGGACAATACTTTGAAGGCAAAGCTTCTTGAAGCAAGGACAAAGGGGCACCGTTCACGCCAAAAAGCTTACAAAGGCCCCTCTTAGCTTAAGCTTGTGAAGGTTCCTATCAGGCATATGGGATTGGTTGGTTCTGCTTCACCTACCGTTGAGGGTCTGGTTTTGTGAATATAGCTCTGTGCTGTTACAGTAGCCCTTTCTTCCTCTTTTATAATTTTTGTCAAGTCTGTATATGAGTGGAATGCTATATTTGCGTATAGATATACAAAAATCACAGAGATTCAAGACCAGCTACAGTTTTGAGTATTAACTTATTGCCCTTGTAGATTCATCTCTCAGTCTGTTTTTCTAGTGTGAAACAAGGAATACCTCTTAATTGTTGCGTCTGGTAGATGAGTCAGTTTTGAAATGCTTTCAGTTTTGCTTCATGAATAAGTAGAACTGAACTGTCTATTTGTTGGAGAAAGAGGTTTCTGCTATATTATACAAGAGACCTCAAAGGTGGTCCTGAGTTCTTTAAGGCTCTGTTTGGTATGAAAGTGGGGGAGGGGGAAGGATGGAGTGTGGTGAGAAGAGGGAGAGGTTGAAGGAGTGAGTGGATTGTATTAATCTTTTTAAGTTGTTTGGTATAATAGAAAGGAAGAAGAGCATAATGTAATTAAAAATTTATTAGTTAGTTATAAAAATAATCTCTCCTCCAATTTTTTCAATATTAAAGGGAGTATTTTTTATAGATTTGAATGGATTTGTCATCTATCTCCAAATCTATTCTCTCTATTAATCCCTTCTACCAAATAACCACCACATCTCAAATCCCTCTATCACTCCCTCTACCAAACAGAGCCTAAGTGTATGCTGGTTCCACCTTCTGATCTGATGATCAGTGATGCGCATGAGATAGAATGCGTTAAAAACCATTTTCGTTTCAGTAATCTGAACTCCAAAAGTCTGCATCAAATCACCTTAAAAGCCACCACCCACCCAGCTAACACCCAACACACCCACTACAATTGTGTTTTTTATTATGGCTAAATAAAATGAGTTTTTATATATATTTTCTACAAATTTTCATATTTTGTTTGAAGTTTGAGTATTTTGATTCAAAAGATTAAAAAAGAAGTTTGTGATTTTTCTTTGCTGTTCATACGGGACTGTGAGCATACAAGGAAACAAAAAACTTTTTCTTTTTTTTCGTCCTTTTGCTTCTTGATTCTTGTAGCCTTTGCAACTGAAATGCACAAGTAGATCTCAATCAAGGGTATTATCGTAATAAAGTTAAAATAGAATATATATATATATATATATATATCCTAAAACTCGGTCGTAAAATTTCCAAGAACATTCCTACGACTCTCTCTCAAATTCAGCTTCTTCGACTTCACCTCTCTCTGCGCGGAGAAGGGGACGTAGGAATGGCGGCGTCGTTTAGGTGGATACTGCAGCTTCATAGGGACGTGCCCAAAGCCGCTCGCTTTTACTCGGAAGGCCTGGACTTCACCGTCAATGTCTGCACTTGGCGCTGGGCTGAGCTTCACTCTGGTCCTCTCAAACTTGCCCTCATACAATCCCCCAAGTATTCCTCTCTCTCTCTCGATTCTGTGTCCAATGCTTTTCATCTGTTTGAATGTTTGCCTGCAAAAGCCAATTATGTTCCAAATACCCAGTCAGACATACATTCTCAGTGTTTTAGCATGTCATTCTTGATTGTTATCCGTCAAGATTTTCGTTTTACTATTTAGAGGGTGGAGTAAAACTCTTAACTTTCCTGATCTCGTTCAACTCAAACATGGCTTTTCCTATAATTTTCGTTGGTAACCCATGTAAATTGAAGTAAGCCCGCATTTTACTTTTCAGATTAGATATTATGAAAGTTGATGCTCTTAATTTTTATGATAAAGATGCATTTTTTACGTGTCTTTCTATAGTCATCGACTTGAGAACTGCCATAGGAATGGGTGACAACCTTACATACTGTCAAAAATAACGTTCACCTATTAACTCCTCTGCATTTACTAGTATACTATTTTGTCGAATAAATTGATTGTACTGCACTGGAATGAATCAAAATGGTGTATGTTTGATTTATTACTTGTGTTTTATTGGTTAGCAGTTGAACGATAAAGTGTGAAATATTTTTCGCCTCTTTTCTGTCAATTTGATCGTTGATGAAAAAACAAACATCGTAAATATCTGATTTTTCATAATAATTTGTTCACTTTGCCTCTAATTGGAAATACAAGATGCTAACTTGGTGTCACAGTGATCATGTCATACAGAAGGGCTACTCTTCACTTCTATCTTTCACGGTCACAGATATTAACAGTACAATAACAAAATTAATGGCATTAGGAGCTGAACTGGATGGCTCCATCAAATATGAGGTCCATGGAAAGGTGATAATTCAATTCTATAAGCAGCATTGACTTCTTTTCTTTTCTAATTGGAAATACAAGATGGTAACTTGGTGTTACAGTGATCATTCAAAGATGTTTTGTAATTTGATTCTGATCAGGTTGCAGCCGTGCGATGTATTGATGGCCATATGTTAGGTCTCTATGAACCTGCATAGGAGCTGCAGAAGCAAGTCTCTTGAATACATTCACCTGAAGTAACTTTTTTGGAGCTTTTATCAAAGCAACTTCAAATCTTTTGAAGACATAGCAAAGATGTGAGAAACAACTTCTTTCTGTGGATTTCCTTGTATAATTGATACAGTATTTTGGTCTAAGTCTATTACAGCGGTACATAGTGTGTAGAGTGTTGGACCTGAAAAGAAGGGAAACAGGGTAAAACAAGCAAGAGGATTGAAGTGCAAAAAGTTCTTCATTTATTTTCTTATTTACCTTTCATGTAGATGGGGTATTTCGGATCTTCTGTGTCTCCAAGTAGTGACAGAAAATCCTCTCTAGAACTTTTTGGTAGCCTAGCCGCTTGTGTTTGCCTGCTTAATGAGTTCTCATCTTGTACCTTCAGCAACCCATCGACTTTTTATTAATTGAAAGGAGTTATTTCATTAAGAACCATATATGATGAATCAATTGAATACACACACACACATTTTGATTGCTAGTGGAAGCTCTGAGCTTGATCCAGCTTCCTTAAGTTCTATCTGGATGCACATTGTACTTACTTGCTGAACCTGAAGATGGAGATACATGTTTGCATGGAAGTATGGTGTTTCTCCAATCTCATAAACTGAAGTCCGGTTCCTAGATGCTGTTTCAACGTTAACAATCCTACGTGTCCTTGTTTCAATGAGATTGTAACTGTGTCCCACCGAAGCTTCTGAAGAACAGATTTTCTGAAATTGAAAGCCATGCTTTAAAAGGTTGAAACCATCCATCACCAAACATGAATGTTCAATGAAGCCCAACATTACAAGATCTTACAGATACTGCATCATCAATGCTTGTTGCTTCAAGGAGGTCTCTTGAAATAAAGTTCCGCCCTATGCCTCCAGCTACAATCTCACTCTCAGATGGGGGTACCGAGTTTAGCGTAAATGCCTGCGGACATTGGAATTTCTGAGACTTGCAAAGAGAAATCCAGAGTGAAACTATATAAGCAAGTAATTTACAGGTCAAGTTCAGTCCGTGGATTATTTTTATCATCTGATCAATTGTCATTGTTTTTGCTGGTTCTGCTATTAAGACAGTTCTTACCAGCCCGTGATTGTTGAACCCAAATGCACAGCTTGGGAGCTCCCCTGCATATGTGTAAGCAATGAACGATAACCCATTTGACAGTGTTCCCTTGATCAAATAGCTGCAAATAAGAGGTAGAAAGTATGTTACAAGGTTGATGTCAATGAGTAGGGGTAGCTATGCTGAGTTTTTGAAACTGGATTGGTTAAGGATACTAGAGCATAATAGCGTCCGTACGTGTGGCCGACTAAAGCAACGTTTGCATCCTCATTATGAGCTGCAATGGCCATGGACTCGCTAACAACAAGAACATCAGAACAGTCATCTGACGGATCCTCAACTGGAGTACTCAACTCTGTCTTTGGAAGAAATGGAAGAATCTCTTTCCTGAAGTTAATTAGTATTATCTGCAAATGAACAAGATGAATATGACCGGCGCAGTTTGATGATAAACATAAAAGTGAGAAACTATTTTGTTAGGAGGACCCACATGAAGAACAGGCACACCACTTCCTTGTGCTATTCCTAGGAGCTCTTCCCAGTATCTTGGAAACTTGTTTTGGTTGTTATGAGAGAGTGCTTGAAGAAGAGGCTGCGATTGTGGGGTCTGAGCAAAAGGAAGGAGCTGGTTTTGAAGAATGAGGTCTCTGGCCAACCTGCTTCTTATCAGTTTTGAGAACCTTCGGCCTATGAGGAAGCCCATCTGGTGAGTAGTCTCACATGGCCCAACTTCAAACATCTCCAACTGTGACCTTTCCAGATTCCAGCTCCCCATTTCTGCTCCAACACTTGTGGTGGTTGAATTCAATGAGACTATAAGTGTTCTTTATCCTCTTCTTTATCCCCAGTTATCTTTATTGTCGTTACATAAAGCCTCCTCCTTTTTGTTCCTTCTTTTTTTTTTTCTTTTTTCCTTTTTTTGTAACAATTAAGTTTAGAGTGAGCAGAGCCGGTTACCATGCAGGGCCACTAGGGCCAATGCATAGGACCAGCAAAAGAAAAAGTGCCACCAATGTGCTTATTCCATATTAATGCTATTTTTGTATTATTTTTCCTAAGAAATAAAATATTGAATTCCTTGTGTTTCATTTATATGAATGTGCAATTAATTTTCTACTTTTTGATATTTTAGTCTCTTTTATTGTGGAAAAATGATTTAATATTAAAACTTATTAGTTCAAAACTTAACGGGTAAGAATAGAATAATATTTTAGCATATAATTGTGATATTTCAAAAAGATTCATAAAAATCTATTTCATTTCACTTGGACAAATGACATCCTTGTAATATGATACAAAATTTTGATTAATTTATACAATAAAAATTTATGAAGAATAATTTTAGGCATACATCAAATCCACATGTATAAATCAGTTTATTCCTCTGAAATAAATTATATATAGCAACTCATTTGTATTCATGTGGACTTTTAAGTTGGTAGTATCTTTGTTTCACGTAACCACTAAAAGTAACAAAACTTTTAATGACAATTAATTCTATAAAAAAATATTAAATACATATCTTGTACACAAATGGTATTTAATTGAAAAATATACTAAGAAATAAAGGAAAAAAAATATTACATTTTTGAATTACAAACCTTTAAATCGAAGAGATCTCACTCGTACAATTTTATATTTATATATATATATATATATATATATATATCATATGCATATGCATGTGACAGCAATGATGAGTCAACTTTATAACATCAAAATCCTCCAAACATGTGTGTCATACGAAAGTACAAGGTTTCAAGAATCCTAGCTAAAACAAACACAGTGAGTGAGGATATACGAATATATATATATATATATATATATATATATATATATATATATATATATATATGAGGATATATTCCATCACATATCTATCTATATATATTTATACATAAAAAGGTCATCCATTATGTTAATTTCATTAGAATATGACGATATTATTCCATACATAGATTTAAACGAATTAAAATCAAAATAAATGTATCTTGAAGATAAGTTCCTATCTATAAGTATAGTGAAAGTAAACTATGTTTATGTAAGTTATATGATCATCATCAACTTGTTTAGGTACAACTCCAAACAGAAAAGAACCAACCCAACAGACTAGTTTGAATAACCAGATTGAATTAATTAATAACAACAATTAATTAAGGACCAACATAACAATATATACAGATTTTGACTAATATATATATATATATATATATATAGTCTGAAACGTACATCAATTTTTTAGCTTCTAATTTTCAACAAGTTTATTATTTGTCATGATTTGATCAACGTGTCTATTTAATATGATTCCCCAAAACAAACACAATGTGATAATTGCACACATCACATATATATTGTAATTATAATCACATCCTTGTTCGATCGATTCATATCTTGAATATCTGAGAGCTGGTTTAGTCTAAAGTCATTCAATTACCCAATTAATAATTATAATTCATGTGTCTTTACTCCTATTTTTCTCTCTCCGTAATCTTAAACAAAGTCTAAAAAGTAACGACAGAGATCTAAATCACAAGCTTGAAGCAAAGTTACAACCGCCATTCACTGACACAGCAAAAGATGATATATATATATATATATATATATATATATATATATATATATAAAAAATTATTGTAAAGATGATATAGTTTTTTTTTTTTTAACTTTGAGTGCATCAGCTTGATACTTAGAAGCAATTCATGAAATGGGGCCGGCCTGTAATAAAAGGACAAAAGCATCACTGTCTGATTAATTTCGAGAAAGATTTTGCCTCATATCTTTGAGAGATGCTGAACAACGCATAAATCGAGATTAAGAAGTTAATCCATGTTCATAAACACACACTAACCACTTTTCCAAATGGGTTGGAACATCCAGGACCCATAGAATAAAGGGAAATCAAACTTTTACACTACACTTTGAGATTTTAATAAGTTTCCATGCAAAATTCCATGTCAAATCCCCACTTAACTTGATCATCACCAAACTTGAACCTATTTGAAACCACTAGGAGATAAATCCTCCATTTCATCTAATATAGTAACAAAATCGATAATGACAAAAACCAAATGGCATCTATGTTTCTTAAAGGTGGTGAAATGTTCAATCATGGCATCATAAAGAGCCGTTGGATTTGAAAAGTGGGTAAGAGACTCCAAGGAAAAAGTTTGTATCCAAATTAGGTATAGTGTCCGTGAGGTTATTAATAATAAAAAACAATTATTTAAAATAAATATTATAAGAAACATAGGGAGCTACAAATAAATATAAAGGAACCACCATGCATGTGGTAGAACAATCTGTGGTTGGGAGCTGTTTTAATTCAGAGATTCGTTTTTGGAAAAGAACTTTCAGAGAGGGCGGGTGTGGCATTTTGTTACCCTTGGGTCTTGTGGGAGGAAAGCCACTATTTATATTAATGCACGAATATAAACTTTTTTTCTTTTATATTAACGTTTTGATTAAAATTTAAAATCTTTAAGTGCGAACCCACATCCATACTGTAATGTCCCATAAAAAAATTATGCCATAACTGGCGCTTCTTTTTCCTTCTTAACATTAAATATACATTAGGGCTCATCAGGGTCTGCTAGCTTAGCTTGTGATTGGTAGCTAGGAATTTCAATTCAACTATAGAAAAAAAATTAAATAATATTTGCTAGATCTGATATGTGCACCTTCTGAAAGCGTTTCTTTCTTTCATTCTTTTTTCTCTAAAATAAATATAACAAATTACACTAGAAAGAAGATTAAATAATAGAGACCATGTACAGAAGATAACTACGATGATCCATGTCTCAGAAGATATCAGCTAAAAGCACTGCGATTTGCCGCCTTTAATCGCTTTGAACCGGTGCAATTAAGATAATATAACTAAATAATAAACCTTTGTCAATTATAGTTAAAAAAAAACCTTTGTTAATTATAGACATAAAAGGAAAATAAAAAAAACCTCTCACTAGCTTTGACGAAAAAAAACCTTCCAAAATAAAAAGAGAATTTCTTGGCAAATTCTATTCCTTCTAAATTTCTAATATGCAATTGAGTGAACAGAAAAAAAAAAGAAAAAGAAAAAGAAAAAAAAAGACATAAGCCACAGTCCACATTAGAAATGAAAAAGGTAGGTTTACACTGCCAAAGAGAAGGCATCAAGATGAATTTTTGTTGGTTTCCCAAACTGAAGAGAAACACAAACCAAGCTCACCCACATGCTTGTTTTCGCATTTCGGAGAAAGCTTAAAAAAAAAATGATTCTTGGCTGCCAAGTAACATGCACTACATGTTGTCAAAACGAAGAAGAAATAGTACTGGAAGTGTAAGCCAATATGCACCTTACAGAGAATTCAAATACACTTCACCCTTAACCTAGAGTTTCAAATCACAGTACACTAATAAACTTGTTAATTTCATTTTATTTTTTAGCAGTTTTCTTATCGAGGATATTTGGGTAATTGCGCATGGCAACCGAGAGACATGTCTCGGAACTTGTTGCAGGGTAAAGAACAAGACCCAAGAAGTTATTGTTATGTATGTGGAGCGTGAGAGCTCTATCTCTCTGATCTTCCTCATGCGTTGCCTTTTTTGTAAGGTTTTATCCTCTTAGCAAGAGACTAGCACTTGACGAAACCCTAGCTGCAAAATATGGAACTGCCAGATTAACCCTTTAAACAAAATACAAAACTAACAAAGTTATTTAACCATACCTAAAATCCATCTTAAAACTGAAAATAGAATAGTTAATTAAGTAATAAGAAAATCTACTGCAAGTAAAGGTTAATTTTATGCATAAAATCAAAAGAATTAAGGCTGTAAAGGGGCATGCATAGCATTGTAGATATTATAATCATATATATACATATAGCTTTCTTTCTAGGTTACCAAACAAGATAAACATGAGAAAAAGTTAAGCTGATCTAGATATATAGACTTTGAAAATTGAAGTGGATAAGTTTAAACAATAAGCATCTGATCAACTTTAAAGCAAAGCATCATTAGTGTGCAAAATCTCCTAAGAAAATATAAACAGTAGGCCTGCCCTTCAATTACAACATGAAAAATGAACCAAAAAAAAAAAATTGTTGATAATGTTTTTAAAGAACAAAGGGAGCTCCCTTCAGTCCAAGTACAGGAAGCTTAAGATTCAATTTGTCTCCCGCATCATTCACTCATTTACTGGGTGTTTCTCCTTCAATTACAACTCAGTATTTGGATGAATGAGTCGGCAGCTAATTGAACCCTATTGCCACCCATGAGTGGACTGAAGAAAGCTCTCTTCAGAGGCTACCAAATCATCAACATCTACAACCAAAAACCAACAAGGTGTAATATCTGCGTAAAGAGATAAGTTTCAAAGCTTAAAGCTTCTAATACTCTAGCACAGATCTAAGCATAGACGTTTTCACATGCAGAACAAAGATTTCCCAAAACCCATGATTAGATTAGCTAGCCAACCCCAGAGAAAGAGAGTGAGTTTTTAGACAAGAATCAAAGATATGGCTTGCGGAATTAAGACGAGGAGCTTAGGTTGCCGCTGGCCACCTCCACTTTACAAGTCATGGTACTCACAGCGGTTCCTTATGGCCTTTATATAAGGCTAAAAGAAAGGCTTAGATCAGTCACCGTATTTTTTATAGGAAATAATAATTCCAGAGAAGATGACAAAATGAAAGAAAGTGATTCCTATTCTTCCTCGGCTTTCATATTGTTGCCATGTACAAATATTTCTACCAATCCCTTGCATTATGGAAAGCCCATTACGCCCTTTGCATATGCCCTAGTTTTTTATTCAATTTAATAAATAAAAAATATATAGTGATCAACTGTTCTTACACTAAACCCCTTTTTGGGATGCTATACTTTATTTGTCATCATCATCAAATGAGTTTTTAGTATATAATAAGCACTATTAATCCATCTTCATTAATAACGAAGGCACACACTTGGCCCAAAAAAAGACCCAAATTTTTCTTGGAAAAATCTAAACAAGTATAGTTTAAGTAATTTATCATTTGATTTGATAATGGAGCACATTTCTTTGTGAAAATTTTCAAGTATACCCCTGGAATAATTGTATTTTTCTAGATGTGTCAAAAGAACAATTTTTTCTTTCACTGAGCAAAGGACCGAAGGTCCTACTTAGGTTACCCATTTCAGTGTCCTCCACGTTTTTACTGGCTACTTAGGCATATTTTTTAGCTTTTACAAACGAACTTTACATAATAAGTTTTTTATTATTATTAACATTTACTTGACTTACATTGCATCTGTAAGTCCACAACATGCTGATTGTTGACAAAGAAAGCTTCTATTTGGACTAGGCCTCTCAAACTAAATGGATAGAAAAAGAAAAGTAACGTAGATGCAAGCGCCTGTAGATTCCAGCGAAAACCTATATGTCTTCCTAGACCTAGGGTTTCTGTGTATTCAGAGAAACAATCTGTTTAGGGTTGCAAAACCTATTTGGACAAAAGTTGTAGTGGCTAGCCTTTTCGTGTTTCTACTTTAGTACCAGATTATTATAAAATGCAATTTGTCGGACTTTACTAGTGATGCGTATTATATAATAATATAAGATCTCAACCATACAAAATGGAATTGATTATACTCTAAATAGATATTATACATATAAATATATATGGCACATGCTGGCTATTAAGTGTGTGTGAATTAATTAGATTTCCAATCCACAATTATAATATGCACCAAAAGCCAGCAAGTACAGCTGAACATTATCGGGAACAAAATATGATCAAGTACAAAACAGATCTTATATATCTTTACTTTAGAGATGAAAAGACTAATCAACTGCTTGCCTTTGAGATATTGCTCACTGTACCATAATGCAGGTGGTCTTCATGAAAGTAGCGGATCAAATTTGCAGTATACTAGCTAAATATATGTATAACAGGATCCGAGTACATGAATATATTTTCATTTTTGGGAACAGTTACTGTATATATTTTTAGCTAGCTAATGGCAAAATCAAAAAAAAAAAATTGAAATATACTATTATTATTATTTTTTTTGGTGAAATAAATATACTATTAATTAATTCACGCTTTGTTAGTCCAATTTACCAAAAGAGCAAGTTTACCATAGATCTTGTGGTCATTTTGGCACTCAAAAGTACAAAAGAGCTCACCAAATCCCATAGAATTAACTTAATTTTGACCCTGTAACCTTTGATTTACGTTATCCAATCTATATTGTGAGACGTATGGCAAAAAACTGAAAATAAAAACATAAATAAATAAACCTTTCTTATACGTGTAAGCGTTTAATCTGGTAAAGATATAAATACCCCAAACGAAGAGTGGTCTAGGCCTCCGAACATTCTTTTTTATTTTTTTATGAGGTAATTGTTTGTTTAAAATCGCGGTATTGATTAAAAAAGCAAATGGGTTTCCTAAAAGAAAAAGTTTTGTACAGTGTTTTGAAGAATTCTGTTTGATAATGTAATTTTTAATATATCAATCTCTTTTTTTCTTTTTTTTGGTGAATTAATATATTAATCGATTCGTTGTATAATAAATTTTAATCTAAATAATGACATAGTCTCTTCTCACAGATTCAGAACAAAAAGCAAGATTGAGATATAATGAGAATCAAATTTAAATTATGTGGGACATGTTAATTAACTCGATTTGACAATGTGAAAGAGACTACAAATAGAAAAACCGATTATTATAAAAGTTGAAGTTGTGCGTATAAACAGTTTTTATAGATATCCTTGTATTAGTTAATAGCTGGGTAATTTGGTTAAATGATTATTCCACTGTTTATAAAAAAAAAGATTATTCCACTAATTAAAATTATAAAAATATTTATATTTTTATATATTATTTTTAAAAAATATCTATTAAATTTTTATAATATTCAAAATTTTTGTTAGACTTACAGTTTATTTTTTCATAGTTTTTTATTTTTCACTTTTATAATTTTTATCTATTTTATAATATATATATTTTTATAAAATTACATTGAATATTTTTTATTTTTAAATTTAAATATTTTGATAAATATGGAATAAAATATTATTTTTACAAATTTATTTTTTTAAAAAAAATACTTAACTACCATCGCATTTTTTATTTTTTTGCCTTCTTATATATTATTATGATTTTTATTTCTTTTTTTAACATATTTTTATATAAAACTCCATTAAATTTTGAACATTTTAATTTTAAAATTAAATTATTTCAATAAATATTAAATAAGATATGAGTTTTACAAGAATCGCCACCCCCCCACAAGATACATCTCACACCGATAAATTTTATTCTAAAGCTTTTGTCTCGCTATTATTGGCAAGAATGCGCAATTTATTTCATATATATGTCTCGTTAAAAATAGTGAGATATCACTATTATTGGTGAAAAAATATATTTTGTTCCGTATATATCTACTATTGGAGAAAAGGTAGTATAGAAAACGAAACTACCTTTTCATCGATAGTAGCGAGATCTAGTTATTATTGGTTATTGACAAGAAGATAGTTTTAATTTCTGTAGAAATAATAAATTTGTAAAATTTATATTTTATTCAATACTTATCGAAATAATTTGATTCAAAAATTAAAATACTTACAATTTGATGTAGTTTTATATAAAATATATAAAAAATAAATAAAAATCATAATAATAGATAAGAAAGGAAAATGAATGTGAAAAAATACGGAATAAGATTACAGTTAAGTATTTTTTTAGCAAAAAAATAATAAATTTTTTAAAATTATATTATATTTAACACTTATCACTTGATTTAAAAATAAAAAATATTCATAATATGATATAGTTTTGTTAAAAATATATATATCATAAAAAAAATAAAAATTATAAAAAAAATAAAAAAAATTATAAAGCTAATTAAGAATATTTTAGATATTATTAAGATTTAATAGGTGTTTTAAAAAAATATAAATATATAAATATTTTTATAATTTCAATTAATAAAGTGGCTATTTAATCAAATTACCCTTCATTGTTTTTAAAGAAGGTATGTGATACAGAATCGAAAGCATTTTCCAAACTCAGAACAGCAAAAAGTAGTTAATTCATTACGTTGTAGCAAAAATGAATTTAATTTTTTTTACTTGAGAGTTTGAATAACAAATTAAAAACAACCCGTACCCTTGCATTTCAAATGTCGAATTATTAGGGTTAGGAAGCAGACACATCGGAGTGGGGGTGGAAAGGATCGACCTATGGAGCCAATAATAATAATATACTATTATTTATCACATCAAATTATTTACATATATTATTATTATTCTTGAGTCAGTTGCTGAAAAATGAAAATCAGTGTCTTATCAAACCCAAAAGGCTGCCTACTAAATGAGAAAATGTTTGTACCTCCCTTTGCCCAATTTCTATGTACATCTCTTGCCCTTCATCACCAATTTCACTTCCATTTGTCCAATCAACACACCCCACTACTCTGCTTTTTCTACTCTCATCCGTCTATCCGTCCATCCCATCTATTATATCTTTCTTTTTTTTTATAAATTCAATTAATTAATAATTCATATTTCTCTCATATACTCATTAACTCAATCTGGGTTTTCTTTTTGGACATTAATAAAACATTTTATGTTATAATTTACAAGTATTAGTTTCGATTATGTTATAAACTTACAATTGGCGAAGCAAATATTTCCTTCTTTGTGTATCTTCGTACCTGTGTTGTGTTCAATTGGGTCGTTCAAGATGTATAATTGGGGAAAGTTTGTACATTATATGTCATCTCACTTCGAAGATAATTTCAGACATGTTGCAGCAATACTCCTATAATTGTGATGGATGTAAATAATATAATATATATATATATATAACAGCTGTAATAAATAATTTTATATATTTTTAGTTAATCATGAACTGCCATATTTTTTTGTTCTTAAAATGAAAAATATTATTTTCTTGTAAGTATGAATTACGATGTCTTATACATATGCTCCAGCCTTGCACGGTGTACAGATATAGCCTACGTAGCCGATCAACTCTTGAAATTCACATTCATCAAAAGCTCTTGAAATTCACAGTTGAGCATGGCACCACTGATATTCTACCGTGTGGCAAAGTGGATCCCATATGCTGCCACATGTCAGGATGAACGTGGTGCCGCTCAAGCATTTTCCACACACAGACGAGGTAATTTTCTGCTGGAAACCCTAGCATTCATTCCCTGGACGACTAAGTTTGTATTGGTTTAAAGCCTATACCTGTCCCGTCTGACTGCGAAATTTTTTTGTCAAAGATGAAACAGCTCGGATTGAATATTATATAATTAAACCAATTTCTAAGTGCTAACTTGGCAAAGTAATCACAAATAAACACATAATTTTGTGCTTAATATTTAGAATCAAACTCCACCTTCGGCTGTGTTGAAGGAGTAAACAAATTTTGTAACCGCTTCAAGCAATATTTCAGTATTAGGATAGCATAATCTCTTTTAAGGTGCTCTTGAAAATTTTAAGCATGTTCGAAGCTATATAATGAATACTATACGTTGATTGTTTGAGGCTTTATAATTTTCCTTTAATATGTATATATATATATATATATATATATATAGGTTTTGTTTTGTTTTGCACTGATCCATAATACTCCTAGTTCTCGCCGAGTACATACAAATAGATTAAGTAGTAAAGAAATAGTTCATTGCCCTCATAATAATGTACCAGCCAAACAAATAGATTAGGAAACAATACATTATTATTTTGGACTGTTGAATTAAAGCTATGATCTATATTGGAGAACATAGATCGAGTGGACACTTATAATGTATTTTGAAGATTTACATATGAACCCACAAGAATAATGCTTTTCATTATAAACTTTGAATATCAACATGTTACATGACAGCTTTTATTAGTTAAATTTTTTGAAGAATTTACTGCCACAGCTGCCATATACATATTGCATTATTTATAACTATCATAGTTTACGATCTATAATGCTATTCAATATAACTTATACTACAAGTAAATAATTTATATTGCAATACAGTTCATGGGGTATGATAAATTTGATAGCTTTATTGATTTATACCAAAAAAAAAAAAAAAAACCAGCCAACAAAAGCATGCGAGCTACAAAGAATGTAAATCAAACAAATTAAGGCGTGTTGAAAAGCTTGTGACATGGATAGCAGTAGTCGGTCTAAAAGGAGGTGTGGCACTGGCAGGGAATTACAAGTTCCGATGTAACCAGATGGGCATGCATTTCACTTCAAAAATCATTTCATGCTTTTTTTGGTTTCGGTTTATTATTATTTTGGACAAATGAATTTGTCCACATGAAGTGACCAGCTTCTTGTTGTGGTTCCACAGCTAGCGAGGGAGGACTTTACTTTGTAATCTTTAAAATCCACGTCTTTGTCATCATGGGTTTGCCAGAATCATTTCACTTCGATAATATATATATATATATATATATATATATTATGTACCTCTGCCAACTGCCCACATGGTATCGTATGGTGGTCTCTCTGCTGCGCTGTGTCACAGCGTGTGAGCTTTTTCATTATTCCCTTCTACTTGCTTCTGCCGCAACTCGGATATATTCCTCTGGGCCTTTAGGGTGTTATGTTGGATTTTCTCTCTGTATTGTCTTTCTTTTCTTACTTTCTTACTCATTTTACTGTGATTACAACGCATACGTACGCTGTGTTTTGGAATACTCGTTTGGTTAAATACACTTTATAGTATATACTAAAGAATATAATACCAACTTTTTAATATATGTATAAATCAGACCCAACATAATAACATAACACAACCCCCAAAAAAAAGAAAAAGAAAAAAAAGAACGAAAATTTTAGTTCTTCAATGTCCCTCATTCTGTGCAATACTAACTACTAAATGCATTAATTTGATCCTTTGCTTTGTGTGAGACTTTCTATGACGCAGAAAGTGGGTAACACAGTGTGTACTACAGAAGGGTTGAGTACAAGCAGATGTGCCTAGTCGGCCTGAGGGATGAGTAGTTTCACAGAGAAGTATATTGCTTTTGGTTGATGTGACTTAACAAAGCAGACATAGAATAGAAATGAGCTTTATTTGGTACCATGATTATAAATTTGCCAGTTTTTTTTTTCAGATGCTTTGAGTTTCTTAATTACTTAATTGGTACACTCACATCATTTCAATTCCTCTTGCCGGGGTCGGCAACAAAGAAAAAAAGGATTTCGATCCCAATTATTAGTTTTTATTTATTTATAAACTAAGTTGATGATTCATTTTGAGTTGCTACTTGCTTTTCATTATTGTATTGTTTATAACAAGTAAATTAGAGGGGGACAGAGAATTTAACTTTGTGCTGTTCAACCACTGAAATACATTAATCTATTACCACCAATTAATAAACAAGTCACCGATGAATTGGAAATGCATAACAAACTTGTACTTGGTACTCGCCAAGTTACACGAGCATAATCTTTCTTCTCTTTTCTTTTTCTCTATGAAGATGTTAAATCAGAATCAAAATTTTAATAATTCGATGCTGTGTACTAATTAGTCCAGCATTTTGAGGTGACTGTTTCTCTTTTTTTTTCTTGTGGATGGGTGATACTTGAAATATTACTTGCATATACAAAACGTAGATTATATTCCACAAAAGGGTAGGCATAATCGGATTTGTTGGATGTTTCAAGAATTGGGCATTAAACCAGATAAAACGTGAGCTCTGCCAAAAGTATAAACCCGTGGACTTACAAATAAACTCTAAAAATGTTACATCGTCCAAGTGATCTTCAGTAACACATCATGCTAATTTAATTTTTAGTCTGCTTCCAACGCCCACAACGAACCGATTAATATTTGATTCAATCAATTCCTACATGTAATTATCAGATTTGAATTAAAAGAAAAGGATTAAAATTTTGAATTTTAGAGTAAAATAAATTATTTGAAAATTATCAATATTTCAATGGGATTTGAAAGAAATTTATATAATGTGGAAGAAGAATCGATATAGGTAAAACCTCTTCAGAAAAAAAAATAAAAATAAAATAAAAAAGAAGACCAAATTAATTACATATTGTAAATTAGTAAATTAACTAAATACGAAGACTTTTTACAACATATAGCAAACAGCCCTACAATTTTTTTTTTTTTTTTTGGACAAAGACGAACATTAAAAAGGAAGTCATTGCCTGATGGTGAGTTCAGCCCTGAGGTGGAGGATGCCGTTGATAAAATAGGAGGTGTTGCTATCATCAGCCATAAATTCAGTCCATTTTATACCAAACAAGTTCCGGTACCCAACTGCCTTTCCACCGGTGAAAGTATAGTTTCCTGTGTATTTGCTCACATACTGATAATCCTCGCTGGATTTTGTCCTTGCAGCGAACTCATAATCAACTGCAAAACTCACTGATCCCTTCTCTTGCATCCCCAGAAATAACCCAAAGCAGTGGAATGAGCTTTGTTGGTCCATGTTGCAGTGTGCCGATAAGAAAAACCCCTGTCCACCCAGATGGAAAGCCTGCGAGTACACCCTTCCAGCCGGAAACAAATTCGCACACTCTTCACGCTTCAGATCAAGATACACAATGCACTGTTGACGTGGGAATTCAAATTCCACAACCTTAACTGGCCTGTACTTGTAAGCTCGTTCCACATAGCGACGAAAGTGGGAACTAGCTTCCTCTGAAGCCAGCGCCCGCTGTCGGTTTGGTGTCTCAGCCTTGAAAAATAGAGCCTCAAGCACAACCTTTGATGCAAGTTCAGGATCAAAGTCATTGCAGGATAAAACCTTTTTAAGCTTTCGGCAGGTCATGTATGGAAAACGAATGAGGTGACTGAGGCGTGTCCCTAGGATTTCTCGTCTCTCTTCAAGCTTTGGATAATGGTTCCGAGCCCACTTCAGCACAAAATCATATACAGTATCCTCCGAAGCCACCTGAAGATCATCACTGGATAGTACAGCCTCAGTTCCAGCAAGAGGCAGGTTCAGCACCTCACTCTGGAACCTGGTATGAAAAATATATAGCAATTCAATAATTACATTCTTGAATTCAGGACACTAAGATGGTGGTCTTAAAAATAATTGAACCTTCTATAAATTTAATTTCCTGTTAGGCTTCTATGAAATAATTCCATTTAAATCTTTTCAAGATTAAATAAATTAAAGGACTTCTCATAAATAAGGGAAAGAAAAAAAGCAAACTAAGAGGTCTATAAAATTCATCTAAAATGTGTTAACAACTGACTTGGTTACATCTTTGTAGCGTGAAGCAAGGAACTGTTTGGCTGCATCCGTCAGTGGCTGGACAGCATCAGCCATCAGAACAGTAGAAGGAAGCTCTAAGTAAAGCAAGGCAGACTCGCAAGTCATGGGAAAGTTCCGCAATAGCGTGCTGCAATATCTCATGCAGGATGCAACCTCAAATTTGTCAGCGGCCATCAGTACATCCAACAAAGCAGAAGGTGTCATCGTGGATAGAGTATTACTATACATAAAATTAAGGAGGTCCATGAGGGCCGCTTCTTCTGCATTGAGATCCAGGAAGGGGGAAAAAATTCAATTTCAGAAGCACTAGATCAACGACTTTACCTATCAAAATAAGAAATTAGCTAAATGCTAATTACCTGATGCATGGATTCGTAGGGTAACATGTCGTTGCTCTGACTCCTTCATCCCATTTGCAAACAACTATGTAAGGCACAAAACAAGTGAAAATGGAGTAGCCATGGGACAAATACAGCAAATAGCTACATAACAAAAGACTCACCTTATAAAAAAAGGGGCTTTTTGCTGCCAGAATTGGAGAGCTGATATGCATAGTTTTTACAGTAAGAACTGTTGAACAGTCAATGCTCCAGGTTGGTTCCTTGCTACAACCAGCTTCCTGACCTATAGAAGTTTCTGATGAATTTTGGAAATCATACAATAAATTAATAAATTAAAATTCAAAATTCAAACACAAAGAACACCGCCATGCAAATTTAGCGATGATGTAAAATCTTTTCCTGCAATCACCATACCAATAACAACAATATCTTTGAATTCAGACAAATATAAGGCATCTGGAATTACATAGAGAAGCAATTGATAATAAGATAAGGAAAAAACTTACCAAGCAGATTCAAAGTAATCCCACCATATGAAGGTGATTCCTCAACCATTGCCACAGCTTCCTCATCTTGGTTTTCATAAACCACAACATCCTCTGTATCTGGCAAAATCTGCTCGTCACGATGCACTAGAACATCAACAGCTAAGGGCAAAGAGCAATTACATACCGGAATCAGTAAAATAAATAGTAATGTGTTTCTACTAAAGAATTACATGTTACTACTAAAGGTTAATATGTGATGTTTCATTAAGAACTAGCATAACAAGAGCCAAGACATGAATAGGAAAATTACTAGACCTTCCAAAAACACAATGGAACATGATTAGAACATAAAAATATTGTTGACAAAATTTCTTAAACTTAGCATGAACCTTTGAAAACACTTTCATTCCAAGGGGAAGCATAATTCTGATGTTACCAATAAGGTACCAAAGAGGTAGATGGAGATGGCCACAATGGTACAATTTCGATCTTCTGAGTTTTACTTTTACCTAAAAACTCTAACCCAGGATGTAAGAATCCAACCTTGAATGCTATACCATGACCAGACAAGGAGACCACATAGATTAAACAGGCCCAAGGAATAAAAAGTAAGCCCATAACCCAACAAGCACAACGTGACCACTCTTCAACAACAATCCTCTCGACCAAGACCAGAACTTGTTGATAACCATGTCAATCAGAACTTAGAAAGATGTGAAATGTTCCTGAGGAAACATTTCTGCCAAACTACAAAACAGGAAATTTCTTCTAACATCCTCCAGAAAGACAAGCCAAAGTACAGAATGTTTACACAAAGAAACATAAAGAATCAAAATTTCCATCAAGTTCAACCAAACAATCAGGAACAAAAGTAAGAAAACAAGTATCAACCAAGAGAATTAAGTTTGTTTTTTTCCTGGAATTCAGTGTAAAAAATTATGAGCTACCATTCCAAGTATAAGTTTTCAAAATTTTACATCCTGGTTCGGCACCTGACTAGGTCAAACGATCAATCAAGCAAACAGTTACACCTTTGGCGTCCTAAATAAATGAGAAGAAACGCAAATCAAATCAACAGTTCCGTCTCACTCCATTAATTTTCTCCCAAACCAAGAACAGAAGCAATAGAAAGCAACCAAGAAAACCAAGAAACATATACGAAACGGAGAAGGTGAAGATTAAGAAGCAGTACCGCCCTCTCTCCTGATTTCCTCTCTCCGTCTCTTGCGGTTGCGAGCCCAATCAGCGATGCTCGTGCCGCCTTCAGCGTCCGATTTGGTATCGGGCAAATCGGGAATAATCTCAATCCTCAAAACCCGATCGGAGAAGTTGCTGTCGTTGAAGGCGAAGGCAAAGTCAGAGTCGGAGCTGGAAGCAGAGCGTCCTCCGCCGGGGGAGAAGTCGGAATCCATGACCGCACGAGGATCGAATAGATCAGCGTTCGATACTCTCATGTGCCCCGAAACCCTAACTCCGAATCCAAACACAAATAAGAGAAAAGGGAGGGGCCTGCTTTGGGTGATTATTCTCGCTTTCTAGTTTCTGGGTCTCCGCGCGATTCGATCCTTCCAAATGTAAAAATCTCAATCCAAATCAAATCCACTTCCCATGCACTGCCTCACTTTCAGGGACGCTACTCATCACTCACCTTCCCCCTTGGGCGTTTTCGTATTTATACATTTTGTTCCTCCGACTTGCAGTTGCAAAAATTCCAAATACGGTTGCGTTATTTATTTTCGAATTTTATAAATTCACTTTATTTTTCATCCCCCAGAAAAATAAATATAAAATAAAAGTATATTCGAAAAATATATATATATATATATATATATATATTTTTTGTCCCCAGTCAACTTATACAACCTTTAATTTTTGGTTTCGATTTTTACTTTTTCTTAAATAATTATCAATGAATTGTAGCAAGCAACATTAATTTAAGCTTTAATTTTGTAGAAGAACATTCATCAACTTTAGTTTAAACTTGAATTTAAACTTTAAGTATATATTTATTTATATTTACTATTTTTAGCGTTGGACCAAACACAGTAGAGGCCCAACCTATAAGATCATAAACAAGGCCCAAATGTGATTTTCTGACGAGGCTCTACATTTTGCTTTTCGGGCTCTCACTTTAACGTAGCCCAGTTTGGTGTTGGATTCGATCCACTTGTATTTTATGAGTGAGTTTTAAAATAATATATAAATATGTGTATGTACATATATTTAGGCTTGAAAGTGCATGACAAAAGCACATCATCAGCATTAAATCAATTTAACACGGTCGAACCCATCTTAATTTCCCATATGATCCAAATTAGAAGAGCAATCAGCGCATGTTGTTTAGTACTACTGATTGCACTACACTAATTCTGCTCCCCACATGTTCATGACCAAAGTTTCTTTCTTTCTTTTATATTTTCTTCCACGAGCTCATAATACGCAATCTATGTAGCTTCCCTCCAAGTCTGTTTGGATGACACTGTCAAACGTCAAAGTTACAACCTTTTGCTTTTGGTCTGACAAAAGTCAATTCCAATCCCTTAAAGAGAAAAACATGGCCTTGAGAGTCTTCTAGTCTTATGGGACCCCTCTCCTAAGCATGCTCACTTTCTTCATCTTTTGAAACTTGAAACACATTTTATGTATAATCCTTCTCTTTCTCCTCCGTGAATCTCAACTTCTATATGTATCTGTATAGTACATTGAATTAGTAAAGTCTGAACTCTGAAGTTGATGGAAATCTATGAGATGGTCAAGTACATGAGCCTGAGTTTCATCTGCTTGCTTTTCACCTTGTTCTTCCATTCTGTCAACAGCTTGAACAACTTTTCTAGTAGTTCTTTAGATGGGTTACTTGAGAGTTTTGCATCGGATACGCTCGACCAAAGCCGGCTTCACTCGGGATCTCTGTACAGAGCTACACCTCCTGCTAATCTATCTGGTATGGAGATCTCAATTGTAAGGCTTAGAAGCAGAAGGTTGTGGAACAGAGGTGCTAATTTTAGCTACTTCAGCATTCCTTCAAGAACAACATCTGTGCCTCATGTGAGGAGATTGGTTTTGGTGTACCAAGACTTGGGGAATTGGTCGTCTCACTACTATGAAGTTGCAGATTACTCTTTCATTGCTACTGTTGTTGGTTTCAAGGCCTTTGATGCATCAAATGTGAGTGCCAAGGTCACCGCACAAGTCAGTCTTAACACAAAGGGGAAGCCTATTCTGATTCATTTTCCGAATTTGACGATGCTCTCTCGGGATGTGATCTCCAGGACAAGATGTGTGGCTTTTGCTGCTAATGGGACAGCTTACCTTAGTAAAATGAGCTTACCAGGCGTGTGTTCTTCCAGAAAAGAGGGTCATTTTTCAGTGGTTGTCCCTTCCAGAAGGAAGCAGAGGGTGTGGGTTTGGTGGGTGATCGGATTCGTTGTTGGGATTGTTGGACTGTTTTTGGTGGGTTATGTTGGGATGGTATCTGTGAGGCTCTTGAAAACCAAGAAGATTCAGATAATGGAGAGACAAGCTGATGAAGATTTGGTTCTTGCGGATAGATGGGTTGGTAGTAGTAAAATGCCTTCTGCAGCAGTGACAAGAACTATGCCTGTCCTTGAGAATGGAGGTTTCATTTAGCTTTTTCTCTTTTGCCTTCGGATCTAATGTTTTCCGTTCTCATTTTCCCAAGAAACTTTCGGATTTCATTCTGAAGACACCAAAGGTTAGCCGGCTCCGTAAAACTACATGATGTTTTTTTATTTATTTTTTTTTACCAAAATAATTGACGAGTATGGTGAATTTGTGAAATATGTTTCCATTTCCATTTGTTAGCGAGCAAGTGTCAGATTCAGATTACGGTAACGCTGTGAATATACATGTATTTATGGATTTGAAGTTCAAAAGAAGCTTTCGGTTTGGAAATTGGAATGGGTTTGGATATACTTAACAAGTAATATGATTTCATAATGGGGCCTTAGAGGATTACTTCATGTCGTCGAATTAAATCTAGTATACAACGTGACCTTATAAACACTCTCTGTAATGCAGTCTCAAGCCCCAAACTTCTGAGAAAACATCAACATTCATGACATGATTATCAATCGAGATAGCACGCAAAGCTGAAAGCAAGTATTATTTGGGATGGGGCAAAATCTCTCAAGTCTGATCTAAAAACCTTCTGAGAAAACAAGAAAATTAATGACAACGAAACTTCTGGGAGAAAAATGACATCAACAACAATATAGTGTCATTTTCAATCCCCCACTATGTTTCCTGGAAGATTATTACTAAGTTTTTTGATACAAAGCATGACATTGTTTACTGACATGGTTGAGTTGCAATGATACGAATTCAATTCCTTGAGATCCCCACCTCATACAAAAAGAATTCAGACCTTGCTCCTTAGGAACCATGCAAGTAGGACCATCACAAGGTAATGGTATTCAAGACAATAAAAGAAAAGGAAAAACTATCATATCTCTGAAGGAAAAAACATTATGGAAATTGATAACACTAGCTAGAAAGTTTGTTAACCATGTTGATCCATTTGCTGAATGTAATAGAAAGCTAACACTATAGATTTCTACTTACTCCAACTCTTATCACAGGAATTTCAAGCTCCTCAACAACTGTTCCAATAGTTATTTTCAATCCTAAATCAACCATTTCTAAGTTTATAAAAACTAGATTCTAGCTAACCATCGTCCAGTGAAGTATATAACATCACCGTTCACGTGTCAAACAAGCACAAACCAAAACAAGGCATTGCAAACTTGCCACCAAATTTTATCAAATAAGTCTACCAAGACAAATTTACAATTTATAACTAATGTCCAAGAAACACTACTACTACTACTTAGTTAACAGGATTTGGATCTTCTAGAGCTTGCATGGTACTCTGTAGTAGACAATGATATCCATAATCACCAATCTGAAACACCACCTCAATTTGAATTCTGACAAATATCAACATTACTAACACCCAGTAGTCACAAAAGAGTAGAATTTGAACACACACACACACACACACACACACAGTCAATAGAACCAGAAGGCTAATGGAATTATAGATGATCCATTATAAGAAAACAATTTAATTCGTTGAATTCGAAAGACATGAACTTTTTATTAAGAGAGGAAAAAAAAAACTTCAAGGGTAAACAATGATTGCCATGCCTATGAGAAATAAAATTCCAATTCAAAACTAACATAATCAATCTCAACTGAAACATACAACTAATCAAACTATTAAAATGGCTCAATTGAGAGCACCAACACCAGTCTTACTCTGTCGAGCAAGCTTTGTCCACTCGGTGTGAAATGAACCAGGGCGATCAATGCGCTCATATGTATGAGCCCCAAACAAGTCCCTCTGAGCTTGAACAAGATTTGCAGGAAGCCTAGAACGCCTATATGTATCAAAATAGGAGAGACTTGCACACATTCCGGGCGTACTAACCCCAGCCGATATAGCCAAACCCACAACTCTCCTCCAGGCTGCTTGGCGCTGCACCATTTCTTTGGCAAACTCCGGGTCCACAACCAAACTTGCCAAGTTGGGATTTCTCTGGTAAGCCTTCTTAATCCTATCCAAAAACACCGCTCTTATAATACACCCACCTTTCCAAATTCTGGCCAACTCACCGAAATTCAAATTCCAACCCTTCTCTGTGCTCTTGGCCCTCAACAAATTCATTCCTTGAGCATAGCTACAAATCTTGGACGCATATAAAGCTTGCCTCACATCATCAATCAACCTCTTCTTGTCAACCCCGCTCTTCACAGAACCCACTTCCTCCTTCAACCCTGCCTCCTTCAAAGCCTCAGCAGCACTCTCTCTCTCCTCCTTCAACCCACTCAAGTACCTACAGTCCAAGGAAGCTGCAATAGTCGGAGCCGCCACTGACAACTCCGCAGCCTGTTGCACTGTCCATTTCCCAGTACCCTTCATCCCCGTCTTGTCCAAAATCTTATCTACCAATTCTCCATCACCATGTTCATCCTTAACCTTAAATATGTCCGCTGTAATCTCAATCAGAAAGCTTTCAAGCTCGCCTCTGTTCCACTCTGCGAAAATCTCGGAAAGCTCGGAATTTGACAAGCCCCCGATATTTCTCAACACGTCGTAGGCCTCCGAAATCAGCTGCATATCGCCGTATTCGATGCCGTTGTGCACCATTTTGACGAAGTTGCCGGAACCCCCTTCGCCGATGTAAGTGACACATGGGCCGTCCTCAACTTGGGCTGCGACCTTATTGAGAATGTCTTGGACATTGGAGTAAGCCTCGTAAGACCCGCCAGGCATAAGGGAGGGTCCAAAGCGAGCACCTTCTTCGCCGCCGGAGACACCCATTCCAAGATAGAGAATGCCTTTCTGAGAGACCTCTTGGATTCGTCGCTCAGTGTTCTCGTACCACTCGTTACCACCATCGATGATAGAGTCGCCAGGCTCCATGTGGTCCGATAAGGCCGCGATGGTCTGGTCAACAGGCGCGCCGGCCTTGACGAGGATGATGACGGATCTGGGTCGTTGAAGTGAGAGCACGAAATCACGAGGGTTGTACTGGCCGGACAAGGGGAGGTGACCCTCGTTGTGAGCTCGATCTACGGTTTCGTCGACTTTGGAAGTGGTGCGGTTGTAGACAGAGATTGGAAAGCCTTTCTCCGCGATGTTGAGAGCGAGGTTCTGGCCCATCACGGCGAGGCCCGCGAGGCCTATGCGCGATAGAGCCGGTGAAGCTTCCATTGTTGTTGGACAGAGCGGAGATAGAGATAGAGAAATAGGGTTTGGTGAAGTAGAGAGAGGGAGAGGGAGAGAGAGGGAGAGAAAGGTTGGTGAAGCAGAGATGGAGTTTGGAGATAGAAGAAAGGAAGAGTTTTATGTTTTCAATTTTTGTGACCAAAAAAATTAGTGACGGACTCGTCGAGGAAGCGAAGGGACGCTGGACAGTACCTAACCGGCAGTAGCCGTTTGTACAATTTGCCCCCTCTCTCAATTTTTAATCTTTTATTTATTTATTTATTTACCAATAAATCTATTTTTTTTAATTTATTTACACACACATTTGTTTGGGAAATAATATTTTACAACTATTTTTTAATTGATTAAAAACAGAGATACGAAAATAAGGCATAAATAAATAAATGAATAAATACATAAAATTATGTAAGCGTTTTACTTAGAATCCTAAATCATGATTTATGTATTTATTTTTAAAGCTATCCAAGCATTTTCTCAGCAAGGATTTATTATCTATTTATCTATATAAGATAAGTAAATAAGGCAGAAATTTTGATTTACTTGTAGGGTTTTATATATATATATATATATATATATATATATATATTATTTAGATGGGATAAAGCCCATTAAGCGAAGAAATTACGTCTGGAGTCGTTGGACTCTTATCAGTTTAAGAAAGTCCATTAAGAAAATGGATCAAGCCCATCAAACAGAGGTATTATCTAATTTGTTTATTTACATTTTCCATTAGAAAGTGATAAAAATTAATATTAAATAAATACATAAAAGGTAAGTACATAAATAGAAATAAATTATTTTTATTTTTACATTGTTTATCATTATTTAAAAAATATATATATATTTTTGGACTCCAGTGGAATTATCTATTTAAGAAAGTCCATGTTTATAATAGCAGCAAAATATGAAGTGTGCTTTTAATATACAGATAATATAAATATACAACAAGATAAAGTAAATTTCACTATGTAATTCAATTTAATTACATTTCATTTTAATTTTCTTTTACAATACAATGCAAGAAGAACAAAGCTATTATAAACTAAAAACTGAGCAATGAGGATTGGTGGAGAACTGGAAAACAGCCATATCTATATGTTACAGAAACTCAATTTCATCACCCAAAATTCACAAGGTTTGTAAGAAGGAAAATCAAATATATATCTAATCTCCATAGTTAATCAACCTAACAACCCAAAAAAAAAGAAGCAAAGTAACTTGTAAGATTAACCTGAAAGCATTATATTTGTTGAGCAATTAAGCATCTTGGTTTTCTCACAATAAGTGAACTTCAATGAAGATCTTCTGAGTAGGCATTGCCATTTGCAGCCCGAGACCAGTATTCCTTGACAAGCTGACCAAATAGAGAACTCTCTCTGCTCATTAGCTTCACTGGCTCATCATATTCCATTAATTTCCCTGTGAAAATTCCCAGGTTATACATGCTTGTTTGTTGGAATGAATGACTATATATATACAACTTAGCTGGAACTAACTGTGGTATATGAAACAAGCTAATTACCATCACTGATAGCAAGGACCATGTTGCAGTCAATCACAGTTGGTATTCTATGAGCCACAGTGATCAGAGTGCAGTCACCAAATTCACTTCTAATGGTCTTCTGTAGAATAGAGTCTGTTGCACTGTCTATTGAGGCAGTGGCTTCATCCAGCACTAGCACTTTGCTTCTCTTTAACAATGCACGTCCCAAACAGAATAGTTGCCTCTGTCCCATGCTCCAGTTTAATCCATCTTGCTCAACTGAGCAATATATCCAGGCTCTCATTTTTAGTTTTGATTTTCAAAGCCAAACAAAGTTAATTCAGCACTAGTACATTTAGATAGCCTTGTCTTACCTGAAGAATCCAGGCCATCTTCTTTCTCTTCGATCGCCCTTCGCAGCTGACATTTCTCAAGAACCTTTCATGTATTCAACAAAAACATGTTTTAGTCTATATTCACTATCAGAGAGAGATTTGATTGTAGAGACATTATGAACTAAACTTGTTTACCTCCCAGATTTCCTGATCAGTGTACTGTGACAAGGGATCTAGATTGTATCTGACAGAACCACTAAAAAGTGTTGGATCTTGTGGGATGATCCCTAAGTTTGCTCTCAGATCATGAAGCCCAATTGTGGATATGTCAATGCCATCTATTATAATTCTTCCTTCTGTTGGCTCTACAAGACGAAACAAGGCACTGACAAGTGTGGTCTTTCCACTACCTGTCCTGCCCACTATCCCAATTTTATGGCCTCCTTCAAATATGCAGCTTATCTCTTGAAGAACTAGTGGAGCATTGGGTCGATACCTGATCTGATTGATGTCATTGAAAAGAATATTTAAGCTCTCATTTCATGTTCTTTGAAATGTACAAAGACGAGAAAGAACTTGCTTTGAAAGAACATAATTATTTACCTTTAAACCACATATCTCCACCCTACCAACAAGAGGCCAGTTATGTGGCAGTTGATGGCCTTGTATGACTACTGCAGCCTCACTAGGAATATGCATGTATTGTTCTAGTCTTTCCACAGAAACAATTTTATCTTCTATCAAGCAGGTAAATTGAACAGAAGTAACAAGGTATACACTCAATGAGAGGCCGTATGACAGTGCCAAACCAACAAATCCTGCCAATCAAGTTTCTGTTAGACTAATATCTTAAGGCCAACCATGCCATGGTTTTATAGTAATAGAAAGGAATGCTAAACTGTTATGGTCTGAGGAGTGGTGTTTTTTGTGCTACATCTAGGACACAAATAAATCTTTGCTGAAGCTTGGTGATAAAATAACCTTGGAATGCATATGCACCAGATATAAAATATTAAACCATAAAAATCAACAAGCAGGAATTTATGGTAATATAGTATCAACCAGAGGAAGAAGCTCCAAGGGGCAACAAAGTTAAAGCTAGCACAGAGAAAGAGACAACTGTTGCACATAGTATTTCCAAGCGTTGGATCAACCACTCATTTGCTGAGAAAGTGTGGAAGTATGTGCTTGCATCCATGTCAATGACTTTCAAATTGTTCATAAAGAAACGTTCTTCATCTCCAAAAGCTCTGATTATCATTGCTCCAGCAATGGATTCGGCAAGGTGGTTAGCGAACAGAGACTTGGTAGTGCCATTAATTCTCATCATCTCTTTTGCAGAAGCATGATAGTACCTCTATTAGTCAAGAAAGTAACAAGAGTAAATGAGAAAGACACATCTGAAGGTAGCAAAAGTAAGCTGCACTTAAAATGAGTTGGTGCTTTGAAACTTTCTCTTCTATAAGAGGATGGGTGAAGAATTGTTGATTTCAAGCCATTCTATTGCTATAAAATATGGTGGTTTATCAACATACTAATGACCACTAAGACGCAATAAATGAGGTCAATTAATATTCTCTAGGAGGGTTTAAGAAGTCTCAAGTATGCATAATGCTATTTGTGTTGCTTGTTGGAGTACCTGTAAGACTCTAGTTAGATAAACCATGGGTATGATGACAAACAAGACGGGCCAGCTTATCATCGCCAATACACCGTAGCTGAAGTACAAAATAACAGTTGGCCCCACGGCAATACTTGATGTTAAAGCAACTTGAAGATCTATTGTATTCATATCAGATGACACCTACAAACATAAATCTATACAAATATAAGTCTCATTGAGTTATTTATATGAAATCATAGCAGAATTTAAGTTCTGCTTCCATGCTTACCCGGGTAAGAATTCTTCCTAGAGGGGTTGAGTCATAAAAGGACATAGGTGCTCGGAAAAGGGAGCTCAACAGTGTAGAAAAAATAGATTGTGATGCCCCATAGCTTAAAAGGACCAAGGAAAAGAATCTGAGAAGCAAAAGAAACGGAAGTACTACACAGCCAATTACCAAGTATGTTGTTATCAAACTTGTTCTGCCTACAAAACCATTGTGAACGTCAGCAGCCAGCAAATAGTTTTGTGAATACTGCCCAACAACAAATGCACCATGGCACAAAGTTGACAAGGAGAAGTACCAAAAACCCTTGTCGTGTTTGAGATACTGTATGTATGGCTTCAGACCAACATCTCCTGTTTCTCTCTCTTCTTGCTTAATTAATTGATCTCCAGAAGCTGCTACAAATTTGTCCCCATCATAATTCTGGATCTCTTTTCCTGAGACTTTAATGGTTCTTTGAGAAGAAGCATGCTGAGCATTCTTTTCAGAATCAATAGCCTCATTCTGTGAATTGACAAGGTAATGAAATTCCTTACTAGAAGCCAGCAACTCTTCATATGAAGAAACTTTTAACATTATTCCATCAGACACGAACTGTCAAACAAAAGGAGTACTTCAGGTACTAATTTGCCTTTTTGGATTAACAAATCTGTTATTTTACAGTGATCACATGCAGAAAAATAAACATAATAACATATTTGTTTAGGTAAGTTAACCTTCTAAGGGAGTGAACAAAATTGAAAATGTAAGAAAGAGGTACACAAAGAGAGATACCAACCAAAATAGAATCAAAAGCAGGAAGGAAATCAACTTGATGGGTCACCAGCAAGACTGTCTTCCCTGAAAGAGCTTCCATGACATATTCCTGGCATCAATTACATTAGACTACTTTGAAATATGATTATACTATAAATGTGTAAGTACTGTACATCAAAATAACATTGCTTATTACATTGAATAAACAGGTTGCAGTATGTGCATCAACAGCACTGAAAGGATCGTCGAGGAGATATACATCTGCATCCTTATACAGTGCACGTGCAAGTTGGATTCTTTGTTTCTGTCCACCACTCAAGTTAACACCTCTTTCTCCTATTTCTGTTTTGTCACCCATTGGAAACATCTCGAGGTCCTTCACTAAGGAGCACTTCGTGAGCACTTCTTGGTATCTCTGTGGATCCATTGGAGAGCCAAAGAGAATGTTGTCCTGCATAGTCCCTGTTTGAATCCAGGCTGTCTGGGAAACATATGCCACCTTTCCATTAACATGAACCTGGAACATGTATTCAGACAGGAAACGGTAAATAAGGTAGGTTCATCCTCATTAAAAGCTCACAATATTCTTCTTCTAATCTAATCATTATCATGGGTAAAGAATGAAATGGAGACTTACGAGGCCCTTGACATTTGGAACTTCTCCAAGAATTGCTGCTAAAAGGGTTGATTTTCCTGAACCAACCTCTCCGCAAATAGCTACTTTTTCTCCTGGACTAACTACAAAATTAATGTTTCTTAGAGTGGCTTTCTCCGAATTATCCTGCCATGATACTTCAGTGGCTATGATGGAAATGGCTTGGTCAGGATCTCTGTTGTTACACTTTTGCCTTGTAAGCCTAGGCTGCAACTCAGGCGCCTCAAGAAACTTCGTAATTCGATGTAATGAAACCTTTGCTTCAATACATGCCCCTGCCACATCAGAGACTAATCTTAGAGGCTCCTGGAGAATGCGCAAAGTTGCTAGGAATGTGAATATATCAGTAGCAGAGAGAGGAATGCCAAGAAAGTAGCATGTCAAGAAAGTAGCAGCTGAAGCCACAATGGAAGATGACCAAAATAAAGCCATATTGAACCCCCTCTGTGTCAGAACTTTCGTTGCCCACTTAGTTTCTTCTTTCCTTAATGTTTCTATTACATTCTGGAAATGTCTCTCCCAAGCATACAATTTCAACACCTTCATGTTTGCTAAAGCCTCTGTCATGGCTTTCAGCCTTTTATCTTGTGCCACTACAAGCAAGCTATGGTATTTATGCTGAAATTTAGCCAATGGTGTACTTATAAGTACAGACAATATGAGTGAAACAAGAGTTGCCACAGTTCCTAGCCCCACAGAACGGTAAACTATTAATAATGCAAGACTAAGCTGAAGGGGTATTGCCCACATCATATGAATCCAATATGGGAATTCACTCATTCTAAACGCATCTAGTGCCACATAGTTCATAATATCACCAGGAGAATGAGTTATCCTGGCAACATTCGAGAGTCGTAGTTGCTTCTGATAAATAGCTGCAGAAAGTAGAGATCGCACTTGGAGACCAACTAATCTAGTTCTAAAGCACAACTGCCTCTCTGATAGTGACTCCAAGCACTTTGCGAAGAAGAGTCCTCCTGCTAGTGCATAACCTTCGTATCTAAAAGCAGCCTTACCATCAGTTACATCAATTAATGCTTTAAGAAACAATGGGCCTGTGGATAATGCGAGGACCTTAACCAATTGAAAGAACCCAGAAACCAGAATAGGTTTCTTCTGACAGGAAAAAATTACAGAAAGAACAGATGGGGGTTCATGCATTTCTTGCCTCCTTTTGCTCAGTTCTTCATATTTTGAGTACCATGTTTGTGCCTGATCTTCCTGCCTTAACCTTGGAAAATCATTGTTCTGAAGAATTTTTCCCTTGCCGATTTTCATTAAAGGATTTAACCACCAAAATGAAATCCTACTAAGAAATCCAGCTTTAGCAAAAGGAGTGACATTGTCGTTTGAGCAGTTGTCACTGGTAGGACTGGCTTCGCCGTCTTTCAAAGGTGCAGAAAGAGAAAAATAATTGTGATCGGTATCAGATTTTCTATGATTGTGTCCCTGGAAAGCACAAATAAGTGATAGAGTTGCTCCTGAAAGACATAGTATGTCTAAAACTGTTTTGGTCAAATCTACTTGGTTCACAATAGCTCCCCAAAGTGATGATAAGCTGACAAATCCTCCGAACAAGAAGATGATAATGGAACAAAGCTTCACTGTGGTGCCAAGTGAAAAGTGTAGCTTTTGAAGGCCTAAGATGCAACCAAGCAGCAACCATGTGAACCCCTGGAAGACAAGTACTAGCCAACCATGCAAAGGACAAATAGTCTTTTCTATATCGAGTTGCTCATAAATTTTCCAAATACCGAAACTCAAGTAAACCAAACCTAAAATGCCATTCAGCAAGGCAGAGGTCATAAATAGCGGGGGGCCTATAGTGTCTTTTGAGATTGATTTTTGAGTGAGGATATACAAGAACATTAGCAAGAGCAGGAAATCAATAGAAATGACTAAACCATGGTTGAGGCATGTGTCTGGATTGAATATGGCTATGAAACCAGAAATGCATTTCTTCACATCTTCAGGTGAACAGTCGGGGTTCTTACAGAATTCAGTCCAGATACTGGCCACCATGCTGTATGTTTACGTCTTGTAAAGCTTTTCATACAACAAAAAAAGGAGGGGCGTTACATTTACATTATTTGTTCGGAATATATTTTCATAAAGAGATATGATCAACCATTGTGGAAGGATGGCATGTTTGAGCTTATATGTTTCCTGAAATTGAATTGATTCAATTTTTCTTATTTTCAAACTTCAAAGATTTTCTGGATATGAGCCTTTGAAAAATAGGAAAAGAATGTTGAAATAGGTTAGCAACTTAACCAACATGCTGACAAACAACTGGAAATGAGACTTAGAACAGAAAAAAGGTTGGTAAGCAATTGTAATACCTCCTTTCTCTTGGGTAGACAGAAAAATCATATACATATATAGAAGCCTTTCATCAGAACAAATATTGCACCTCGGACTTGATCTTGGCGCTAGAATAAGCCTTACATCATAGTCTCACGAGCTTCACACAGAATAAAGATTCCCTTTTTCCAAGAGAAACCTTCACAGAATGAAAAGGAAAGTATTGGATGGAACTTTTCCCTTTTTCTCAATGAAACCGAAAAAGAGGACAGACAACACATACTGACATGAAAGATTCTCATTGACTACTAAAAGGAAAAACCTTGCAGACACAAACTAAAACCATATTAAGAAGCATTCTTAACAGTTTGAACGTAACAGGACAAATCATACATACATGAAAAAAAAAAGAAAGAAAAGAAAGTAAAAACCCAGCATTACAATGTACCTTAGCTTATAGTTTTGCCTAGTCTTCGCCTCCTAATGCACAGAAAAACCCACCATGATTTCCTCACTTTCCCCAACACTTAGCAATGAGTTTTGCATTTATGATCGGCAAAACATGCAGACCATGTTTCTTACAAAGGTCACCAGAACCATTGGGACTGCTTATTTAGATTACTCGTGTGGGTTTTTCTGGGTTGGAGTCACACTTGGTGTGGCTACTAGGTACTTGCTCCTTGGGCATCACGTGGCAAATTTTATACATATATATTCATGCACGAGGGACATGCTTGGGAGTAATTTAATGTTGGTACGAATCACAGTCATGCAAGTACGTACTTTGACTTTTACAGGCTGCTACGATGATTAACCAACGCTATTAATGGCAATTAGTCAGAAGGCTGGCCATTGAACCATTTTTCAAAAGGAGTCTTTTGTGTTTCTAAAATAGAATTAAATATTTTTTTAGGGGAACTTTTCTATTCACAATAAAAGAATTTGTATGCACCCGCAGCATTGAAAACTTCTATTAAATATTAATTTAATCCAATTTTAGACCACCAAAAGATCCCTTTCTTTCTTTTTTATTTTTATTTTTTTAATTTCTTTTTTTTCCTTTTCGTATCCCTGTCCCTTTTCTTTTTATTTACTTTCTATGGAGAGTATTTCATATTATTATTAATTGTAGTATACATTTAAATCTCATAATATACTCCAGAATGACTTTCAGAATCATTATTCATACATGAGAAAACAGAAACTCAATGGTAAGCAGCCCAAAGAAACATCATTCTAAATTCACAAGGTTTAGGAAAACGAAAATCAAAGATATATATATATATATATATATATATGTCTAAACCCCATAACAAAACTAGATTAAGAACACAAGCCAATAACCATCTCAATAAGAATCTTCTGAATAGGCATTGCCATTTGCGGTGCGAGCCCAATATTCCTTGACAAGCTGACCAAATAGAGAACTCTCTTTGCTCATTAGCTTCACTGGCTCATCATATTCCATTAATTTCCCTGTAAATTCCATTAATCATACAAGGTTTATACATGCATGTTTGTTTTTTGATTTTGATTGCTACTTTTGACTATATATAACTTTAACTGTGGCATATGAAACTAATTACGTACCATCACTGATAGCAAGGACCATGTTGCAGTCAATCACAGTTGGTATTCTATGAGCCACAGTAATGACAGTGCAGTCACCAAATTCATTTCTTATGGTCTTCTGTAGAATAGAGTCTGTTGCACTGTCTATTGAAGCAGTGGCTTCATCAAGCACTAGCACTTTGCTTCTCTTTAACAACGCACGTCCCAAACAAAATAGTTGTCTTTGTCCCATGCTCCAATTCGATCCATCTTGCACCACTGCGCATTATATCCAGGCTCTCCTTTTTAGTTTTTGAGTTTCAAACTTAAAGCAGCACTTGTACATGAACATATTTAGCCTTCTCTTACCTGAAGAATCCAGTCCATCTTCTTTCTCTTCGACTGCCCTTCGGAGCTGACATTTTACAAGAACCTTTCATGCATTCAACAAAAACATGTTTTAGTATTGTTCACAGACTGATAATCCAACCTAACATGATATACATTGAAGCAAACTTGTTTACCTCCCAAATTTCCTGATCAGTGTACTGTGACAAGGGATCTAGATTGTATCTGACAGACCCACTAAAAAGTGTTGGATCTTGTGGGATGATCCCTAAGTTTGCTCTTAGATCATGAAGCCCAATTGTGGATATGTCAATGCCATCTACTATAATCCTTCCTTCTGCTGGCTCTACTAGACGAAACAAGGCACTGACAAGTGTGGTCTTTCCACTACCTGTCCTGCCAACTATCCCAATTTTATGGCCTCCTTCAAATATGCAGCTTATCCCCTGAAGAACTAGTGGAGCATTGGGTCTATACCTGATCTGATTGACGTCATTTCAAAAAGACTATTTAAGCTCTCATTTCATGTGCTTTGAAATGTCCAAAGAAGAGAGAGAACTTGTTTTAAAAGAACATAATTATTCTACCTTTAAATCACATATCTCCACCCTACCAACAAGCGGCCAGTTATGTGGTGGCTGATGGCCTGGTATGACTTCTGCAGCTTCACTCGGAATATGCATATATTGTTCTAGTCTTTCCATAGAAACAATTATATTTTCTGCCATGCAGGTAACTTGAACAGAAGAAACAAGAAATGCACTCAATGAAAGGCCGTATGACAGTGTCAATCCAACAAATCCTGCCAATCAAATGTTCGCAACTCTCTGTTAAGACTCCTATCCTAAAAGCCACCGATTTCATTATTATTTTTGTTTGTAGATTCTATCAACAATACACACTTATCAGGAAAGAAGGCCAAACATATGAGAAGAAAAGAAGTTTAAGGTACATTGTGTTAGGTACTGCAGATTCAAGGTCTTAATGAAGGAGGAAGGCCAAGCATATGAGAAAGAAAGGAAGTTCAAGGTCTTAATAAAGGAGGAAGAACAAGCATGCCAAGGCTAAACTGTTGTGGCCTGAGAAGTGGGTTTTGTGTTACATATAGGAAACAAATTATTCTTTGCTGAAGCTTGGTTATAAAATAACCTTGGAATGCACATCTACTATATACAATAATATAAACTATTAAATCATTTAAAACAAAGAAGTAGGAATTTGAAGGCAATATAGTAGTAACCAGAGGAAGAAGCTCCGAGTGGCAACCAGGTTAAAGCTAGCACAGAGAAAGAGACAACAATTGCACATGGTAGTTCCAGGCGTTGAATCAACCACTCATTTGCTGAGATTGTGTGGAAGTATGGGCTTGCATCCATGTCAATAACTTCCAAGTTGTTCATAAAAAAACGTTCTTCCTCTCCAAAAGCTCTGATTATCATTGCTCCAGCAATGGATTCGGCAAGGTGGTTAGCGACCAAGGACTTGGTGGTGCCATTAATTCTCATCATCTCCTTTGCAGAAGCATGGTAGTACCTCTATTTGTCAAGATAATGGCAAGAGCAAATGAGAAAGACATATCTGATGGTAACCAGTAAGCTGCACTTAAAATGGGTTGGTGCTTTCAAAATTTCTCTTCTAGAAGAGGACAAGAGTAGAATTGTTGATTTCAAGCCATCATATTGCTATGAAATATGGTGGTTTATCTCAACATTCTAACGACCATTAAGACAGATAAAATGAGGTCAATTAACTGGTTCTTCTAAATCATTTTCCTTTCTCTAGGAGGGGTTCAGTAGTATCAAGTAATCATAGTGCTATTTGAATTACTTTTTGCAGTACCTTTAAGAGACTAGTTATATAAATCATTGGTATGATGACAAACAAGACAGGCCAGCTTAGAATCGCAAATACCACATAGCTGAAGTACACAACAATAGATGTCCCCACGGCAATATTTGACTTGAAAGCCACTTCAAGATCTATAGTACTCATATCAGAAGACACCTATGAACATAAAGATATACACATTTAAGTCTCATCGAGTGTATAGGAAACCATAGCAGAATTTTAGTTTTGCTTCCACACTTACCCGGGTGAGTATTCTTCCCAGAGGGGTTGAGTCATAAAAGGACATTGGCGCTCGGAAAAGGGAGCTCAAGAGTGTGGGAAAAATAGATTGTGATGCCTGGTAGCTTAAAAAGACTAAGGGAGAGGACCTGAGAAGCAAAAATAATGGAAGTATACAACCAATTAGCAAGTATGTTGTTATCAAATTTATTCTGCCTACAAAACCATTGCGAATGTCAGCAGCCAGCAAATAATTTTGCAAATATTGCCCAACCACGAATGCAGCATGGGCCATGGTTGCCAAGGAGAAGTACAAAAAGCCCTTGTCGTGTTTGAAATACTGTACGTATGGCTTCAGACCAACATCTCCTGTTTCTCTCTCTTCTTGCTCAATTAATTGATCTCCAGAAGCTGCTAGAAATTGTTCCCCATCATAATTCTGGACCTCTTTTCCTAAGACCTTATTACTTCTTTGAGACGAAGCATGTTGAGTGTGCTTCTTAGAATCAATAGCCTCATTTTGTGAATTGACAAGGTTTTGAAATTCCTTGCTAGAAGCCAGCAATTCTTCATATGAAGAAGCTTTGAAAAGTATTCCGTCAGACACAAACTGTAATACAAAAGGAGTACTTTAGGTACCAAGTTTTCCCCTTTAGATGAACAAATATGTTCTTTTAAAGTGATCACATTCAAGAAAGGGAACAAAATAACAAATCTGTTTCGGCGAACTGTCCTCCTGTTGTGAGTAAACAAAATTGAAAAGGGAAGAAACATGTATAGAAAGAGAGATACCAACCAAAATAGAATCAAAAGCAGGAAGGAAATCAACTTGATGGGTCACCAGCATGACTGTCTTCCCTGATAAAGCTCCCATGACGTATTCCTGGCATCAACCGTATTAGCTTTCCCAAAAACATGATGATTCTAAGAAGGTGTAGGTACCAAATACAGAATAGTGTTTATTACGTTGAATAAACTGGTTGCTGTATGTGCATCAACAGCGCTGAAAGGATCGTCCAAAAGATATACATCTGCATCCTTGTACAGCGCACGTGCAAGTTGGACTCTTTGTTTCTGTCCACCACTCAAATTAACACCTCTTTCTCCAATTTCTGTGTTGTCACCCATTGGAAACATCTCGAGGTCCTTTACTAAGGAACTCTTTCTGAGCACTTCTTGGTATCTCTGTGGATCCATTGGAGAGCCAAAGAGAATGTTGTCCTGTATAGTCCCTGTTTGAATCCAGGCTGTCTGGGAAACATATGCCACCTTTCCATTAACATGAACCTGGAACATGTATTCAGACAGGAAACGGTAAATAAGGTAGGTTCATCCTCATTAAAAGCTCACAATATTGTTCTTCTAATCTAACCATTATCATGGGTAAAGAATGAAATGGAGACTTACGAGGCCCTTGACATTTGGAACTTCTCCAAGAATTGCAGCTAAAAGGGTTGATTTACCTGAGCCAACCTCTCCACAAATAGCTACTTTTTCTCCTGGACTAACTACAAAATTAACGTTTCTTAGAGTGGCCTTCTCCGAATTATCCTGCCATGATACTTCAGTGGCCATGATGGAAATGGCTTGCTCAGGATCTATGCTATCAGACTTTTGCCTTGTATGCCTAGGCTGCAGCTCAGGCGCGTCAAGAAACTTCGTAATTCGATTTAATGAAACTTTTGCTTCAATGTATGCCCCTGCCACATCAGAGACTAATCTTAGAGGCTCTTGGACAATGCGCAAAGTCGCTAGAAATGTGAATATATCAGTAGCAGAGAGAGGAATTCCAAGAAAGTAGCATGTCAAGAAAGTAGCAGCTGAAGCCACGATGGAAGATGACCAAAATAAAGATATATTGAACCCCTTTTGTGTCAGAACTTTTGATGCCCACTTAGCTTCCTCTTTCCTTAATGTTTCTATTACATTCTGGAAATGTCTCCCCCAAGCATACAATTTCAACACCTTCATATTTGCTAAAGCCTCTGTCATGGCTTTCAGTCTTTTATCTTGTGCCATTACAAGCTTGCTTTGGTATTTAAGCTGAAATTTGGTCAATGGTGTACTTGCAAGCATAGACAATATGAGTGAAACAAGACATGCAACAGTCCCCAGCCCAACAGAATCGTAAACTATGAATAATGCAAGACTAAGCTGAAGGGGTATTGCCCACATCATATGAAACCAATATGGGAATTCACTCATTCTAAATGCATCTAGTGTCACATAGTTCATAATATCACTGGGAGAATGAGTTATCCTGGCAACATTCGAGAGTCGTAGTTGCTTCTGATAAATAACAGCAGAAAGTAAAGATCGCACTTGGAGACCAACTAATCTAGTTCTAAAGCACAACTGCCTATCTGATAGTGACTCCAAGCACTTTGCTAAGAAGAGTCCTCCTGCTAGTGCATAACCTTCGTATCTAAAAGCAGCCTTATCTTCAGTTACATCAATTAATGCTTTAAGAAACAATGGGCCTGTGGATAATGCGAGGACCTTAACCAATTGTAAGAACCCAGAAACCAGAATAGGTTTCTTCTGACAGGAAAAAATTACAGAAAGAACAGATGGGGATTCATGCATTTCTTGCCTCCTTTTGCTCAGTTCTTCGTATTTTGAGTACCATGTTTGTGCCTGATCTTCCTGCCTTAACCTTGGAAAATCATTGTTCTGAAGAATTTTTCCCTTGCCGAGTTTCATTAAAGGATTTAACCACCAAAATGAAATCCTACTAAGAAATTCAGCTTTAGCAAAAGGAGTGACATTGTCGTGAGAGTAGTTGTCACTGGTAGGACTGGCTTCGCCGTCTTTCAAAGGTGCATAAAAGGAATAATCACTGAGATCATTATCACATTTTTTATGACTGTGTTCCTGGAGAGCGCTTATAAGTGATAGAGTTGCTCCTGGAAGACATAGAATGTCTAAAACTGCTTTGATCAAATCTACTTGGTTCACAATAGCTCCAAAAAGTGATGCTAAGCTGACAAATCCTCCAAACAAGAAGATGATGATGGAATAAAGCTTCACTGCGGTGCCAGTTGAAAAGTGTAGTTTTTGAAGGCCTAAGAAGCAACCAAGCAGCAGCCATGTGAACCCCTGGAAGACAAGTACTAGCCAACCATGCAAAGGACAGATAGTATTTTCAATATTGAGTTTCTCATAAATTTTCCAAATACTGAAACCCAAATAAGCCAAACCTAAACCACCATTCAGAATGGCCGAGGTCATGAATAGTGGGGATGCTATAGTGTTGTTTGCTGTTTTTTTTTTGGCGAACATATATAAGAACATTAGCAAGAGCAGGGAATCAATAGAAATGACTAAACCATGGTTGAGGCATGTATCTGGATAGAAAATGGCTATGAAACCAGAAATACATTTCTTCACAGCTTCAGGTGTACACTCGGGGTTCCCACAGAATTCAGTCAAGATGCCTGCCGCCATGCTGTATGCCCGTGCCTTGTAAAGCTTTTCATACAACAAAAAGGAGGGTGTTACATTCACATTACTTGTTTGGTATATATCTATATAAATAGATATGATGAACCATTAAATGAAGGATGGCATGTTGAAGCTTTTGAGTTTTCTGAAATTTAATGATTCAACTTTACTTACTCTTCAACTTCATAATTTTTCTGGATATGGGTCAGAAAGATAAGGAAATAATATTGAAAATAGTTTAAGATTTTAACCAACTTGCTGTATAAACAACTGGAAAGGTGAACTTGGAACAGAAAAGGTTGGTAAGCAGTTGTATCATTTCTTTTCAGAAAAATCATAACCATAAATAGAGGTTTATGATAGTGGAGTGCTCTTCAGAACAAATAGTGCACCTAGGACATGATCTTGGCGCTAGAATAAGCTTTTCATCATAGTCTCACTCTCATAAGCTTCAGAGACTCAAGATTCCCTTTTAAGAAGAGAAACTAAGCAGGACACCATAAGAGAATGAAACAGAAAGTGTTGTAAGGAACTTCTTTTACCAATGAAAACTTTTCATTAAGAAAAAAAAGGCCTGAAAGTTTCTAAATGCAATCTGAATCTGATCGATCTGTACCTTGAAACTAGTTAAGGTAGAAGCCACAGATTGTCTAGATTTTGAAAGTTTCACAAACTAGTGAAGTTTTAGATGCATACGGGACCATTAGTGAGACTGAGACATGTGTGAGCGTTGATTTTCAAATAAGACGACGGATACGGAAATTCCAATGATAAATCATGATATGTGGCTCTCTTGGCATCAATAATGAAACCCAAATAGAAAACAAAGAACACGTACTGACATAAAACATTCTCATTGACTAATGAAATCAAAAACCTTACAAAACACAAACTAAGAGACTAAAATAGCTTGAACATAACAAGACAAATCATTTCTCTAAACAGAGCCACTTCTACAAAGAAACCCAGAAAACTTTATATAGATGCACATACATACATACATTAAAAACTAGGAAACTCAGAAGTCAAGCTTATAGGTTTGCTCTTCACTTCTGATTTTGCTCACATTGTCAAGCAACGAATTGGAATCGCTCATATCTTTGCTTTAATGCGCATAAGCTCACATTGATTTTGCTCATTTTGTGCGTTTGTGATTGATAGAACATTTAGGACAAGACCCTTTTTTTGTTGTCAAGGCACAGGACAAGACTATGCTTTCTTACAGTGGGGACTGCTATATAGAGTGGTGTGGCGTTGGGTAGTTGGCTTTTTGTACACTCTGCAAGCTTACGTTTTTCTTATTTCACTGTCGGTTTGACTCACTCTTTGCAAAAGTAGTCTGACGACTTGAGGATGTCATCAAAAGAATAATTGTTGCTGTTTTCAAATGTCCAAATTTTCACATCAATCAATCTCTAGCAATATTGCCAATATATATATATATATACAGTAAGGTATTTAAATTGAATTTGGTATACAATAAGTAAAAGATAATTTCGACTTGGTTTTCCAAGCAATTAATTCGGTATTGCAATAAATTCAAGAAAGTTGAATAAACCATTTCCATTTTAAAATGAGTTTTTATGTTTCTAAAATAATTAAATCATATTTGTCAGTGAACATTTATATTCGCTACAAAAGAATTTGTATACATCCGCAGCATTTGAAGACTGCGCTTAATTATTAATTTAATCGAATGTAAAACTACAAAAAGATCTCTTTCTCTATATTTTTAGTCAAATAATTTTATTTTTTTTTATCAATTTCAACTCGCATCATTCACCTGCTCTCTTTTTATTAGTTCATGCTCTTAAAGTTTGTCTAAACCACTAATTTTTATTTTCGCTTTCAAGCACTATTGCATAGTTGTTACTTGCTTATGTATTATGGACTTGCGATGATATAAAAATTTGTAGGTTTAATGTTTAAAGACATCCTATTTGGCTTATTTACTTAATATGGGAAACTAATTAACTGTAGAATCTCATGTGGATCTGAAAAAAAAGAAAAAGAATAATTTAACAAGAAAACATATCTAGAAAAACCATGCAACATCAATAAAGTTGAAAAAAATTCAATTGGCTTGGCTTATACATTAAGTTGAGAAGCAAATTCTCTCAAAAATGAATAATAGGAGACCTATAAGAAGTCCAGCTGGTGTTTGTTTGACTATGATAGTAAATACTAGAATACAAAAACTTTGACCATCTTCTAGCTAGTTGGACAAAAATGGTTTTTTTGCAGAGGGGTAAAATAAAGAGTAAATGGAAATAGAAAACATAATCAGCACTCAATTCTCACAGCACCACTCTCAGAGGAAATGAACTTGGGCTTCCTTATAACTTGCTCCATACACTGTATGATATCTCCAATCTGTAAGTCATCCCAATCACGTATCACAAGCCCACATTCACTCCCTTTCCTCACTGTCTCCACATCCTGCTTCTCCCTCTTGAGAGATGCACAGCAACCTTCAAACACAACTTCCCCACTCCTCAATAGTCTCAAGGTCGATGATTTCATGACATAGCCATCGATTACCCGGCATCCGGCAATCTTCACATCATCTCCTTTGGCCTTGCTCCTTCCTTTGAGCTCAAAGATGTCTAGCACCTCTGCCTCCCCAGCTACCTTGGTCTCACTTGTCCCGGGGGCTGTGTCTACTATCAAGTTCCCAACATCCTCCAAAAGGCGATATATTACTCGGTGCAACAGTATCTAAACAAAACCCCCCAAAATACAAAATTCAATTAAATTAGCTTCTTCAATTTTACTATGGCAAGAATCATTCTTTACTACAACTCTTAACCGTTCATGTCCAAAAATGACAAATATACATTATCAGGCAGTTAAACATGTTATAATCTTTATAATATGCATCTAGTACCTTTATACTGGCACGAGTGGCTGCCAAACTGATGGAGCTGGGTGGACTTTTAACATTGAATCCAACTATACATGCACCGCATGCTTGCGCTAAGTCCAAATCTGACTGAGATATAGGTCCAACACCAACATGCACTACATTCACAAAAACCTGGCAATGAAATTTAAGACCAAGTCAATGAAAGAATGATAATATCTGCCTTTGAATAACAGGAGAACAGAACCAGACTTTTAGGGAACTAACCCTAGTGTATCCTAAAGGTATCACCAAAATGATTAGAATGGCAGTGACCATATTCAGAGTTTCATGGGGAAGATAGAAAATATGACAATAATCACAACCAAAGCAACAAGGAAATTAGTTACCAAAAACAAAAAGCAACAAGGAAAACAATTACCACAAAAAATAGAAACAAAGAAAATATGATATTATGTGCAAGTACAAAGAAAGCAGTACATATGTAGCCGTCTCATGTCATATAGCCATCTCATGTCATACCTGAGGACTATTTAAACTCTTCAATGCATCTGTAACAGCTTGTACAGTGCCCTGCACATCTGCTTTTACTATTATTGGCATCTCAACCCTCTGCGGAGCCTCTTCTGACTGTTCCAAAACTTCTGTCCTCCCCTCACTAATCCTTTTAAGTCTATCTTTCTCAAACTTCCTTGTCCTCCCTGCACTAAGCATTCTAGCTCGCTCCTCAGACTCCACAACAACGACGTCATCACCAGCCATTGGCAGTCCCTTCAGCCCTTCAATTTCAATAGGCATTGCAGGTCTTGCCTGGTCTGTCAATGTCCCCACCATATTTCTAATAGCCCTTATTCTGCCCCATTCCGAGCCCACAACCACATGCTGACCACAGACCAACGTCCCCGCTTTCACTATTGCAGTAGCCAAAGGACCCCTTCCTCGGTCAAGTCTTGCCTCCACCACATAAGCTTGAGCAGGCCCATCAATACGTGCTTTCAGATCCATCATCTCAGCTTGGAGAAGCAAACACTCCTCCAAGTTATCCAAACCAGTCTTTTTTATTGCCGAAACTTCAACCACCTGAACATCTCCACCCATATCCTCTAGCAGCAAGCCCTCTGAAGCAAGCTGGAGTTTTACTCTTTCAGCATTAGCAGCTGGTTTATCACACTTATTTATTGCTACCACAATTGGTACATTTGCTTCCTTTGCATGGGACATGGCTTCGAGAGTTTGAGGCATCACCCCATCATCAGCAGCCACAACTAGTACAACTATATCTGTGACTGCAGCACCTCTAGCTCGCATCGCACTAAAAGCTGCATGACCAGGAGTATCAAGAAATGTTATTGATGCCCCTGACTGCATGCTAACAACAAAAGCACCTAGATGCTGCGTTATGCCTCCAGCTTCCCCAGCAGCCACTGAAGTTTGACGTAGGGCATCTAAAAGAGAAGTTTTCCCATGGTCAACATGACCCATAACAGTTACAACTGGAGGACGCGGGAGAATTTCTGAGCCTTCACTGGAATGTAGCCTTCGTACATTGATCCCAACTTCCTGAAAAATCAAAATATGAATCCTTAAAGCTCCTAGAGTGGTAATGTGCAGTACAATGTGACCATATCATTTGATAATAAAAAAAATTATTATATAAAAGCAGGCATCAAAAGGTCCTTTATCAGTATTTCAAAACTAAGTACAATACGCTAATTTTCATCACTTAGCAATTCAGTCATGCTTAACGAAGACAGAATAGTGCCTAACAGCAAGAGATATTGAGACTCGAACTTTCTGATTGATACCGTCAAAATAGAGCACACAGGTGCAAGACTAAACACAAAGTGTGGGTAATTGAACATTCTTTTCAGACAAAGAAACAAGCCCCACCTCCACAAGTAACCCACCAATGGCTTTGTTAGCGTCATTTCTCCATTTAAGTAGGTTTTACCCTTGGAATTTACCTGGCATGTGACATTAAATGCTGGATCCAATTTTAGGCATGTGTAAGATATGTTTTGAGAATGGAAAATAAGTAAATGTTGAACCAGTAAGATACTAATCATGATGGTCTTTATATTACATGAGAGATCAATACAATATTCCAGAACTAATAGAAGGGAAATACCATTGCAACCAGCTCTGCAACGTCAATGCTGAGAGGGTCAAATTCTGACTCAATTTTTTCCCCTACATTCACAAGAATACTTTGAAGAGTGGCTATTGATTCACCGGTATGCTTAGCAAGCTCCACAACGGTCATGCCTTCAAATATATCTATTGTTTTATCTGCCAAAGATTTTGTACTTCTTCGTGGTTTTGGAGGAACATATGGAGCTTCTACAGGTGGTTTGCTTGTGTCCCTTTTTACAAACTTCCCTTTCTTAGGAGTCTTCAACCCAAATGACTCATCTGTTCTTTTTCTACCAAACCACCCTGTGCTTGCATGAAAACACCTAAGCAAAATAAATTTCCACCATAAAATCAGTTTATGCAAGTATATTATAAGATAAAAATAAAATTTTTAACTTCTCTCCTAAAACAGTTTTTCCTTTTTACATCTATATGTGTCAGAATCACATTCAATGGAGATCAATCCTACAGGTCTTAACAGTTTAGAGTTAACATTATACCACCAGACTTTCTAATTATCCTTTTTTAATCCTTTTCAATAGAAAATAATTGGAATATTTTAAAGTTAAGTTTTCCCATCCATTCGATTGATAACTCCAGCTTATCTTAGCTTCAACACTATCAGATCTCTAATATAAACAATTTTGCATTTCAAGAAAGAGAAAAAACAATAATATCATGGTACTGATACAGTACAGAATAAGCCTAAACATTCTAGAATCCAATACAGAGAGTCAAAAATAAATCAAGAGATGAATACTTACCGTATTTGGGGTTCTTTTGTCAGAACTTCACAGCACCAGAAATCTCCTAACAAGGAGCTGGTACAAGTCTCTGCAGAGAAAATTATTTTGAGGAACAAGAAATTATTTTTCTTCACAAATTAATTTTCTAGAAAAACTTTCACCAATCCATCATATAATGTGCACGCAATCACATAGAACAAAGAACTGATAGTAGGGAGGTTAAACTTACTGGTTAAACAAAAGAGAATCCATATACTTTGTAATTATGCGATCACCAATAACATAAAATCAAAAATCCCATACTTGGGGAAGTTCCATTTACAGGATAAGTTAAGGGAAAGGCCCCATATATAGAAAAAATCATGAATTCAGGCAATAAAGAGAACACCAAATGACAACAGGAAAACCAAACGCCTAGTAATCATGCTGGCAAGAAGCATCCCAAGCAGCCAATTTAAGGAATTAAGGAGTTAAATTGAACCAAAGAAGTAACACATGAAAACTGGAAGAATCTGCATACTATTTCAGTTTACCTGAACTGCATCTGACCGAAGCAGGAAGCAATTTTCCTGCATACCCAAGTGTCAATGGAGAAATTGATCCCACTACATGACCCCATGATGTTGAAGTTAGAACTCTTGCAACACTGGCATGTACACCCTGTGAAAATATATCAGAAAAATGTTGATACTTCATTATTAACCAAACAAATTATAACTGTATAAATGCCATGCATAAAGAAAGTCATACAGAGAGAGAAAAGTGAGAAATGAAACCAAATTCTCAAAGTGGTAAACGTTTAGTCTAATAAACTCATAATGCATATGGATTTTGATATCCAAGTATCTGAAAGATTTTTTTTTTTTACGGGAAAAGAAGATTTGTACGTGTTAAAATCTCTAAGTTGCGATGATACATAAACAACTAGATTAAAGGTAATATTTATGTATGCGGTTATGTAGGTTGTGTTTGATAACACAACTGTTTTTTATTTTCAGTTGTTTTCTCTTGAGTTATGTGTAATTTGGTTAGTTTAGAGGCTAGTTGGAGTTTGTTAATTGTTAGTTAGACTACTTAATTAAGTAAAAATGTAAAAATAAAAAACAAAAAATCAAGGGCTTGTTTGATAACGCAACTATTTTTTATTTTTGTTTTTAATTTTTTCCTCTTGAGTTGAGTATAATTTGGTTAATTTAAAAGTTAGTTAGAGTTTATTAAATATTAATTAGACTAAAAATGTGAAGGAAAATATAAAAATAAAAATAGAAAGTGTTTTCATTTTCTGTTTTATTTTTACATTTTTACTTAATTAAGTAGTTTAACTAATATTTAATAAACTCCAACTAACTTCTAGACTAATTAAATTACATATAACTCAAGAGGAAAAAATTAAAAACAAAAATAAAAAACAGTTATATTATCAAACGCAACCTAGATTTTTAGTTTTTTATTTTTTATTTTCCTTCGCATTTTTAGTTTAACTAACATTTAACAAGCTTTAATCCACCTCTAAACTAACCAAATTATGTATAATTAAAAAACTAAAAATAAAAATAAAAAACAGCTATGTTATCAAACAAGCCGTAGGAAACCATGGTGACTTACTCTTTTCCCAAGTGCCCTCCAAGCCATTCATAAGGATGTTAAATCTCTGCACATGAAGCCCAAACGGTTGGAGTACTATCCAATGGAGCACAGCATGAACATGATCAAAAAACACAAACAAAATGCCCAGACAATCACAAATTTAAAAGAAACATGCGACGATAACATGGAATAAAAAATTTGATTGTTCATACTTTAGCAATACACCTCTTTGAGGAAAGTGTTTAGAAACTTTAACCCGGTTCAAAACCGTAAGAGTAAGCCTGAGGAGGCTATAATAGAAAGACCCAAAAGTTAACATTCAACTATTAATAGGGCAAATCAAAACCATGACTATTATATCCCATGGAGATCAAATTATCTATAAAAATATACAAAAACCACAACCTGCAAGAAAAAATACTACTTTCGGGGGGAAAAAAATATCACAGACCCAGACGACAGACTGACTTTCTCCATAAACCAAATCCAACCCACGAAACAAACATGGAAGTACAGTCATACCTATATACTTGCAAGATGAATCTCACATCATGTTCTAGAATTCAAAGGAAGAGCGCACGACCTCAATTGGCTTCAACTCCAAAGAAAGGCGCTAATTTTGGTTAAACTCTCCAACAGCAATAGAACACAGGATGTAAGAAGGCAGAACCGGCTCTTGGGCAAGGCCACTAAGGCCTTTTGCTGGCCCAAAACACTCAGCCCAAATCAAATTTAAAATTGCTTTTATTTATTTATTTTTTAAAATTATTATTTATTAGACCAGATAATTTTTTTTTGCCTATTAAACCTTCACTATACTTTTAATTAAGAAATTTTAATTGAAAAATCGAAGTGTCTTTCAACGTGCTGCTTTAAATGCTAAATAAAATATTTTTCACCAAAATAAATGTAAAATAAAATGTATGTGGCGTAAATAATTTCCTTAAACAGAAATAATTAAGTTTATAAGGCTTGTTTAACAAATATGATTTTTATTATTAAAACTGATTGGAGAAGTTTTTATCCAGCAAGAGGTGACCACTATTAATGAGTGTTATTAAATATGCTATAACTTATTTAAAATTCTATATGAAGATTAATTAATAAATATGCCTAAGTTATTATTTCAAGTATTCTGTGACACATTACTAACTTGCAAATATTATATAGTTTAAGAGTGCGTATTTGTATTTGTTATATGGTTTGGTTTTTCAAATCTTGTTGAATTTTTTACTTATTTTTTAAAAATAATTTGTATTTTATTAAAGAGTGATAAATTAGTTGAATTTTAACACCATTAATCATTTTTATATAAAAAGAGATTAAAATGAAACGAAAATAACAAATGAGAATAGCAATTATGCAAATAAAAAAAATATATATATATATATATATATATATATATATATATAAAAATACAGGAGTTGTTTTGAAATTTACAATCTGAGCCCATACTAGCAGCCCATGGGCCCATCCCATAAGTCCACCCCAGTCCACACTAGCTGCGCTGCTCATGAACCCATCCCATACCATCCCATAAGCCCACCCCAGCCCAGCGCATCGTCTCAGCCAAGTTGTTCAAAGAATGAAGCTGTTGGGCCTATTAACGAGTCAAAAAGAGGAGACGAAGATGGCCCCGGTTATGTGTGCTTCATTAATTTCTCTCTCTCACAGCTTACTTGTTTTACAATTATTTTAAATTTACCATAATGAAGGAATATTGTCCCTGTTTGGAGTAATAAAGAAAAGGCAATTCAAAAAGTAACTAAGATATAAAAAAAAATCAACCTCTGGGAATTTATAAACAATATATTAACTAACAAATCAAATAATAATAATTAGTTCAATTTTATTAATTGATCGTCCTGGGTCTGCTTCCTCCTCAATCATCTGGAAACAATGTCTAAACTCCGCCAGTAATACTCATGCTCCAAGCTTTATTAAGATCATCATATACTAAGGATGCGTAAACAATGATGTCGACAAAATGCGAATCATCAAAACAAACAAGCCAATTTTACCAAATAAGTTACTTCGAGTTTTTAGCAAAAATCATACACAAACAAGCAAATTGGACAATACATCATCCGGTCCATGGCCAATTTTAGAAACTTGATAATCTTAGGAGCAACAAATAAATACAATCCATCCCATTATGCAGCAACCTGACCAAAGATCAGCTTGCGGATCTGCAACAACAAAAATACAAGCTTTTTAAGTACTGATTTCAACTTCCATACAATCATTATACATAAAGGTTAAATGTTATTTCTGCGAAGTTCCAATACAGATAGAACTGCCACAAAACTAGGAACTTGATTCTGATGATTACAACACATTTGGGGAGCCACCACTAATAACTAAATGACTATACATTTCTAATTATGAAAGTTTCACCATGTCAATTGCATCCAATATGATAGAAACCAATATCGGTAAATCCATAGTTTGGGAAACCAAAAGCAATTAACAGCTAAATATGCAATGAGTGTCCAATACTAAACAACAAAATAGAAGTTTTTTTGTAACCCAAAAATACCTCTGGAAGCTTTTTGCGGAATACCACATCCAACCGTGCATCAATGGTGTTCTCACATACGATCTTCCCATCTCGAGAAGCCAACACCACCCCTCCAGAACTGAATATGCAATGATCATCATCAGCAGGCTTTACCATTAACATTCTTTTGGTGATAAAAGAAATGTTTGGGAAGATTAAATATTAGAAAGACATGTCGAATCTTTTCCTAATTAACTATCATACATCTAATTAAATGAATAACACCAATGTTTTCATTAAATAAGAACTTCTAAAGACTGAAATCAAAACCATGAATAAAATTACCAGAAAGGACCATGCTCATCATGATGACCAAGGTTGAAGTGATGATGGGTAGGGCCAGGTGGAAGATAGACATTATGGTCAACTATAATTTCTGGTGGATGAACATTTGTCTTCTCTGCATATTCCCGTGCAGCAGATTCCTGCACAGACTCCACAAGATGATGATCTTCTTTACGACAACGCAACAAAACTGCTGGCTCCTTCAATCTGAGCAAACTCTGCACCACAAAAATCAGAATATCCTTAAAAATAATCAGTGCTAACCACACTGTGGCACTCCCTTATGCATCAAAGCATGAAAAAACTAGTATTAATTGAGAAATGATTAGGGGAGCCCCAACAATTGCAAGGGAAAATAAATAAAAAGAGAGGCAAAAACTCATCCTTAATTGAGATCAACAATATGAAAGTAATGTATGTATCCTCACAATCACAAACTACACAAGAAACCTAAGCTGTCCATCAAAACTGAAAAGGCACTTTAAAGCACAGGTCACTAACCTGAACAATAAGATCTTTCAGAAGCTTTTTATATTCATGGTGATCTCGGCCCACATTCAGAAGCTCCTTTGATGCCGCATCCTTCATGGCATTAACCACATCATCTTGAGCTTGAAGAACCTTGATCCGAGAAGCATTGAGTTGCATGGAATACTCACTAGCAAAGTACAAACAAGCCAACAAAACAAAATATTATCCCACATCTACACCGTTTATTTACAGTCAGAATAGGCAAAGGCCTCTACAGATGAACATATTCTCCATGGAAAACAGAATCACACAGTAGTTAATAATTTTATCTTCTTGTGCACCAATTCAAAAATCTAGGCCACAGCTTTTCCAAGATCTTGATCATTCAAGATAACAAATTTATTGAATTTCCTCTGTATTTCACTCTCCTACTGCGTCTTCAATTTATTTTGCCCCTGTACATATTGACAAGAAAAGTAATAGCAGCCATCTTCCCTAATTTCTAACCAATTTCCCAAATTGTTAAACGTACAGCATATCAACCTTTTGAAGTTGTATTGATTACTTATAAATCTGAATTTCTCTTACTACGAACTGAGAATGAAATGGGTCTCCTATTACAGTTCAACCAAAAACTAAAACAATGATAGCTTGCTCAGTGGTTCGTTTTACCGATCACGCAGATTAGAAAGGAATCAGATTTCATATATATATATATATATATATTGTATTTACCAGGAAGCAAAAATAAATAAGATATCAGTATAAATTGATTGTAATCCAATCTCACACAATTCAATTGCAAACCATCCGAGAATATAAATGCGGAGAACCATAACACTAAATAACAAAAAAACGAAGTACGAAATTTGAGTAATCTTACATCTTCCTTCGAACTTCAACCTGCTTCTCTTTCCGCTCATACTCTTGTCTGATCTTCTTTTTCTCTGCCTCAACCAGTTGCAGCTTCTCAATGTTGAATTCCTGCAACAAAAATGAAAACAGTTGAGTACGCAATAAACAAGGCATAAACAGCACAAAATATACAATTCCATAGAGTCAAACAAAATTCACAAATCCGAAATTCACGAATCCCGATCGGGCAATTGGTAGAACAAAAACTTGAAATTCGACATACTTCTTCGGCGGAGACAGAGATCTCGTTGGCCTTTTCCTCAGCTTCCTGGCGGATGAACCTCACCATCTGCTGGATCTGCTTGGAGACATCTGCGTCGTTCATTTTGGATGACGATGGAATCGAATCGGAGAAGATCGAAGCCTGAGAACAAACGAGGGTTTGATTGCGAGCCCTTTCTCCGACCAACCACTACTATTATGACTATGAGTAAGCAACTACTGGTTCCGATTTGCAGGGGGCTTATAAACCCTTCCAAGGTGTATCCACTCACGAGCCCAATTATTTTATTTTATTTTATCTGGGCATGTTCTTCAGTTTTTCTTATTTTCTTTTATTAAAAATCTCATAATTAAAATCAATTCCAACATTTATAAACAAATTATAACGTTATTATACCTGAAAATATATATATTATACATTGTATTGTTAGAGCTATTTTTTTTTCCTGATGTTTATTTAATTTTTTAACAATTAAAATTATGTGACATTTGGTTGAATATATTACTCATAAACATAAAAGAATAGGATTTTTTTGTTGGGGTATTTAGTTGTAAAATATAAGATCTTTTTTATAAGATGTAGGATTTTTTATAGGGTATTTGATGTTAGGATGTTAAATTTTTATAGAATATTTAATTGTAAGGTATGGAATTTTATAAAGTATTTAATTCTAAGATGGTTAATTTTTATAGAATATTTTATTGTATGGTTTAAAATTTTTATAGAGTAGTTAGTTGTAGGGATTCACATTTTAATTTTCAAAAAATATTATTCATATTAAAAACATACATTGTCAGTGAATTAATTTTTTATGCATATAATAATCATTATCTGTGAATTTCATTTAGCATTATAATTCAAAACAAAATTATGTAGAAGGTATTTTGAAAAAAAAATAAATAAATAAATTATAAAACTCATTTATTTATTTATTCCAAAAGAGAAAAACAAATAATAATTTATTATTATAACAGTTTTATCAAAGAAAGAGAAAACCAGTTACTGTTGGATGCAATTAACTGCAAAAAGGCCCGTTACTTGAGGACTCCCGAGAGGCTTCAACTGAAAACAAGCCCAGGAATTGGTTAGAACGTCTTCTTCTTCGTCTTCGTCGTCTTCTTCTATGTCGTTTTCGTATTTCATAGTTCCATCTGTTAGATCTTCCACCTGAAACCCACATTTGTTTGTTTGAAAATTTTGATCTCGCGGCTTGGCCTGTTTCTCTGCTCCTCTGGATCTCACACGCTGTAATTCCATTCCGATTGCAACCACAGCTACAGCCCGTTAAAGCTCTGTGCTTCATCCTTTTGGTGTACAAATTAATTAACTTATTATATCAGAAATGCATAGCCGGCCATCGCAGAACCGGCTATCTGGTTCGGGTTCTGTGTCTCGAATTTCAGCTCTTCCGTTTGCAATGTTTGCCACCATGGCTGCGGTTTACGTCGCCGGCCGGTAAGCTTTTACCTTTTTTGTTTTTTAATTTCAAGGACTGTATTTATTTCTGCGTTATTTTAATTTCGGTGAATTTAATTTTGATGAATTTTCGACGGGGATGTGTTATTAATAGTTTATGGCAGGAAGCTGAGGAGAGGGTTTATTTGATTCAAGAGCTCGATAAAAGAACTGGGCAGGTAAAAAGATTTGATTTTGGATATATTTTTCCCGGTCTTTTGTCACTTGTCAGCTCAGATTAAGTCGCATGAATGTTGCAATGCAGTTGAAATTATTTCTCAGATATATGTCTTGTATCATGAGTATTAGTGTTGTACTACAGTAGAATTCTGGAAAGTACTACAGTTAGATTGGGTTTTAAGGCGAGAAAAAAGTTCATGCTGCTGACCACACTTATCTTGGATTATATTTGGATGAGTTAAAACATGGTGATAGTGGGTTACACATCAAGGTTATCTTTCATTTGCCCCTACACCAAAATCCTCATCTCTCATGAGATGCTCTAAGCCATCCCCTGTGATGAGGAGACAGGTGCAAAGCTTAAATACAGAGATAGGTGAATATATGATGCATTTGGATGTTCCAATGGGGAATCAATGTACTTGTTTTACGTGAAATTTTATTTCAGTTTGATGTCTTCTTAACAGCTTTTTGTAACATTAAGTGCATTTGAGGGTTTTGTGCTGTGCTTGATGATGTAATGCTAAATTGATCGTTTATTGGTTAAAATACTTATGCATGTATTGCTTTTGTTGGTAGCCCATTGGCAATTCTCAACAAAACATTTGTTGTCAAGTCACCGTGATTGTTTCCTTTGTTATGTGTGGTTCAGCATTTAAAGATTGAAACTATGAGAAGATTAATGATAAATATGAAATTTACTACTTATGTTTGGTTTAGTTGTATTCATAGGCAATATTGATTAGGCTATTGGTTGTCCATTTTCAGGGCCAATCTGCCATATCAGTTGAGGATACGCTGAAAATTATAGCATGCAGGTAATTTGATGTTTTTAGCTATCACGTCATGGGTTCATGTACAACAATATATAGTTTCAGGCTTATAGTGACACTCTTTTACTCTAGGGAACAACAGAAGAAGTTGTCAACCCTTGAAATGGAGCTGGCTGCAGCTAGACAGGAAGGTTTTGTTCCAAAGCGCTTATCAAGAAGTGATGGAACTCATTCTAAGAAAAAGCTTTTAGCTGTAATAGGAATTGTCACAACATTTGGCCGCAAGAGAAATAGGGACGCAATTCGTAAGGCATGGATGCCAACAGGTAACTGTTTTTTAGTTTCATTTTCTTTTCTCTGTAGAACTGGTGTTAGTAATGACTAATGACCAATGGTCACTGTTAAATTCCAAAAAGTGTTTCCTTACTAATGTTTGCACTTGTTATTTTGAGTGAAGTATTTTACCAATTAACATTTGCGGAAATGAAAATATGAAAGGTTATAATAGGCTCAGTGAAGCATATTAATATTGAGGTAGCTTTTATAATTACATGCAACTGGGGGAGAAGTGTCCAGAGGTTATCATTCCTGCAGTCTTTATTATTTTCTATGTAAGGAGGTATAAGTTATTAATTGATTTGCAGTAGTTGACTTTATGAGGTTACATGCATTGTTAGGAATGAAGATTACTTTGTATAGAAAACTATCCAACCTGATGAAAAGGAAATTATACTATGTTTTTTAAATTTCCTCAGGGCAAAAGAAGTTCAAATTTTCCAATATAGTGATCGCAAGGGTTTTAAATGGTGCAAGTAGAAAGCCAATCAAAATCCTTATGGAAGCCTAGGAGTTACAGATTGAAAATTAGAAGGATAGCTTCAAATAGAAGTGGAAGAATATTTTAGACGGTTTAATTATGTGAAATCAATGAAGATGAGGCTAACCAAGTTAGGGTGCACATTGGAATTCTGCTTGAGGAGCACACAAAATTTTAAATCAGTCTTGAGATGGTGCATTTTATGGGATCCTTTTAATATAATTCAATATAGGTTTAGAAGTTCTGTTGCTCAATTATAGTGTTTTCATTTGTTTAACCTTGGCTTTGCTATCTACCTTCCTTATAATAATATCTGCTAAGTTTGCATGTATATTTTAATTGCATTGTAAATGATCGCTCAATTGATGTCAAGATTGAGAATTATAGTTCACTTTTAGCTCATGTGTAATTTGTAAACCTAAAGGTTTATGTAATTGAAAGATGATATTTCATATTGACGCAAGTGAACCTATGGGGTTACTTGATACTTCTAATTAAGAATTTGATTATTTCAGTTTGTTAACATGGAGATACATTTTGTAGGTTCAGTGTTAAAGAAACTGGCAGATGAAAAGGGCATCATCGTGCGATTTGTTATTGGGAGAAGGTCTGGAATTTGTAATATATAATTATTACAAGAATTATCTAGAGTTCTCTGTTAGTTAAGGTTGTTTATCTTGCAGTCCGAATCGTGGAGACAGTTTGGACAGGGAGATTAACAGTGAAAGCAGGCAAACCAATGACTTCATTATTCTTGTAGGTTCTACTGTTTAATGATTAGTTTTGACAATCTTTGGCTGGATTTCAAGTTTGCATATTTTTCATTAATGGGGTATGGACTTCTTTTGAATAGTAAAACAGAGCACATATTAAGCACCCTTACACAGAACTTTTTAGGGCATTTCTCACAAGGCACTTGGTCCACAAACGAAGTAATGCAGTAAAACAGGAGCAAATATTAGTTTGATTTTCAATTTTCATACTTTTGCTTTACAGGACGGCCAAGTGGAAGCACCTGAAGAGCGTCCAAAGAAGATGAAAGCATTCGTCATTCATGCTGTAGAGAACTGGGATGCTGAGTTCTATGCTAAGGTCAATGATGATATTTATGTTAATATCGGTATGTAGTCCATATAGATACTTTATGGTAATTAAGAAAGTGTTTCTCTTTCTTGTTGCATCTTCATTCCTGCATAAGGTTATTTTGGTCTGCATTGTAATATAGATAACTTTATAGTTATACGCAATGGAAGAACATTTGGTCACAGTAACATTTCAGGGAACGTTTCCTTCCTCCCCCCTCCCCCTTCATTTATCTCAGTTTCCTCTAGATGTCCATCCGTATTTTGTAAACTGCCTAATGTATCTGTGTAGCCCTGGAAATGTCAAATCTCATCAAAGGAGGTTCCCCTTACCCCACCACCACCTACTGCTACACCTGTGGATTCTCTCTGCAGGGAATAGAAATGTGACCTAGAGTACACCTTGTATTGAAGGTCAAGACAAGCAGCATATAGTTGCTTTTGCTATCCCCGAGAACTAAAGCCTGCCTTGCTAAAATAAATCATTTGTAGGCTTGTAACCATACTAATCGTTGGTTTTCTTTAATTTGCAGATGCCCTTGGAGCAATGCTAACTTCGCATTTGGATAAGGCTCATGTGTATCTTGGGTGTATGAAATCAGGCGAAGTTTTTTCTGAGCCGTGAGTTTAGCCAACATTCTTTATTTGCTGAAAAACCTTTTGAGGTAGTGAAAAATGTTCAACATTAAAATGTTAGTTTTTGAATGTTTCGTGTTATAGGACAAATAAATGGTACGAACCAGACTGGTGGAAATTTGGTGATGCAAAATCGTGAGTGAATTCCATTTCATTTAGTTTTTCTTTGGCACTTAAATAGAAGAGTAATCATTCTAGCTTGATTCTGATTTCCGATGATTAAATTCTTTTTCTATAAAGTAAATGCTAGTAATGGTTAAAGTTTTATCTGATTTATTCAATAAGCCACTACAAATTTTGTCTGGTACAGGTACTTTAGACATGCTTCTGGTGAGACATACGTCATTTCTAGAGCATTGGCTCAGTATATATCTATAAACAGGTAGTTCTCTTTCCTGCTAGCCTTCACTATTTCATAGTACTAGTATGCAGAAAAGTGTTGCAGGATTCATAACAGTTTTATTGTGTTTCTTCAGGTCTTTTCTTCGTACGTATGCTCATGATGATGTTAGTGCAGGGTCATGGTTTATTGGCCTTGACGTCGAGTACATTAATGACCGGAAGTTTTGCTGCTCATCATGGTCACCAGGTCAATTTATCTATCTTTTTCTAAGAAATGCTATGATGTTGTCAAAGGGGAAAAGAAAAGAACCAAACAGATAGAGATTGAGCCACAGGATTCTACCTTTGGCTACTTATATTTCAAAGTTAATTTAGGTTATTTGCGTATAAAGAACTCGCTGTTAATTGGCATTTAATGCAGATTGACAAGGTCAGATTGAAGAGTGTTTTTAGAAATATAAAAGATCATTTTCCTTATGCTTTCAGGAGCAATATGTGCTGCTGTGTGATCCAGCTGAATTGTCTCAAAGCAACAATCGACGCAATTCGTACATAGAAAGCAGAGCCCTTCTTGTGTTTACAAAGGCATATCCATGCTTAACTGAATTAGGCCTCAAAGGAGTTTTTCTGCTGAAAGTTGATTAAAGCTGCCTCGAAAGAGTTGAGATTTGTTCATTGAAGAGCGATTTTGTTGACATGGATTCGTATACAGGGAGCTTCGTTTCTCATCCTTGAAGATACTGAGACAAATTGGGATTTTACAGTCCCTATTGTATGACATGTATTATATTATAATCAACCACTGTTTTCCTTGTTTATTCTTAAAAGTCACACTCATTGTAATTTTTTAACCCCACGTATTTAAGAGATTACAAATTCTTTTCTAGGATCTGATTTAACATGTTCTTCAATTCTCTCTTAACCGTTTTCTAAACTAGCACAAATGCAGTAACAATCGATTCATTGTAGCAAAATAAAGTTGCCATCTTTATGGACCGTGGACGTCTCCTGCATGCATGACCTGTCGACGAAAAAAGTCAAAGATAGAAATGGAAGACCAACTTTGCCATTTAATTAAGACAGGGATGTTCAGCTGATTGTTGCCTGAACTATTTGACACAGTTTATGCTGAATCGCGAGTAAAGGTCACCAAACCGCGCCATCTGTACAAATAACTTGGTGTCACCACAACGCTCGCGCCCGAGCGAGAAACAACGTTCTCAGTGCTTTGCCTCCTCCCATGTCACTCTGAAATACATTTTCCCTCCAATTTCTGATAACGTCGCGACCAAGAGAGAAGGAGGAATTCAACGCCGGAAAAATTGGGTTCAGTTTAGGTTTTTGACGATCTGATATTTCTAAACTGCAAGTCCTTTAAATATGATTTTTTTAACCTCCTTATGAATCACACCTAAAAGTGAAAACTTTTTGTTTGGGATTTTCTATGTATAAACCGTGCTGGTGGATGAGGTATATGCCTTGAGTTGCAGAATAAGACCATTTGTAATATGAATGAATCTTTTAGGGTCTAGACCATACGGGATTGGTCTCAATGCTGAATTAATTACTAGTATCCCAAGTGTTGAACACCTGTTGTTATATTATATCCCACTTGGTTTAGAAATTTTGATGTGCAAGAAAAGGCAAATAAGATTGTCTATGAAGCTTTTTTTGTGCTTTATAATATTAGCTAACCTCTTGATGTCAAAAGTGTGTCTTTTAACCAGAAAACAACGTTTGTTCGTACTGCATGTGCAGCTCCACAAAGAAATTGATTGCCACCAGAGTGTCACCGAGCTTTCATTGAGAAATACTTCAAGCATGAAGTCTAATAAATCACCGGAAAACATGGACCAAGGCATAACAAAAAAGCTTAAAAGGGCATGTGGACTTGCCGAGCCAATTGGATCTGACACTCCCAACATTGATGTATTCTGCTCAATACTCTTCACTGTGCCCTGGTTCACAAGTTGGGTACTTGAGTTATGCCTTTCTTTAAAAGGTTCCAGGTGGCTAAGTGGTATCTCAAATTCAATTAAACTAAATTCTGATTTCTGATATATGCAGGTAATTGGATCATGATATCTGATTGTATGACAGATGGAAATGATGGAAGCAGTGGTGTAAGAGTTCCACTTTGTTGTGCTCTGCTTTTACTTTTTTTTGCATTCCTTCTTTCACCGTCTTTGATGACTACTGATATTAAAGGGTTGAAGTTATAGTTATGGACTTTTCATCTACTAGGTGGATAAAGCTCAAAGAAAAATTGGAGCCGAGAGTATTCAAACCACTGACGATTCTGGCAATGCTTTAGGATAGATTGAAAGTGTTTTTAACGGATATTCAGCACTAGTTAAGGGCCTCAAGGCCATTAAAGCATGTTCGGAAGGACATTACTCTATTGATTAACGACTTTATTCATAGAAAGCAACAGCAATGTATCCTCAAGCTGGGTCCCCAGTCCTTCATGTTTGTGTTTGGAATGTTAGGATAAAAGAACAACAGGTGCAATATGTATCAAAGATATAACTATACACAATGCACCAAAAAGCTCTAGAAAAACGTGTACTTCCGTCCTATGCTGTAGAAAATAAACTGTAACTATACCTTTTTATAGATAATTCTTAGTGCAAATGTAAGTTTGATGCACCGCGCGTGTTATAAAAAATAGAAGGGTTTTTACAGTTGGGGTGCGATGGACTTGCGTTGTCAAATTCACATATTTAGTAGCACATTCGTTTTCTTTTATTAATTTCATCAGTTTACACCTATACTTGGAAAGATTCGGTCAGTAAAAAGCACTCACTTTAAGGTTACGTTTCGGAAGGAGAAATGCATATTAAGTTACGTGTTTTCGGAGTTGTACTCGTAACTATCGGTAACACGTGTCCTTGTTACATAATTGCCAACTCAAACATGTTCTTAGTCCATTGAATCCACGAAATCTCACTTTTTTCTAAAGCTCTCAATTTGAACTTTAAAGCCTCTCGGATTAATTCAAACAGTGGGTCAAAAACATGCAACACGATGGGAGGCTTTCATTGCTTTTGCTTTTTGAGTTCGGACTATGTCCGCCGTTGGTGATCACGCCGCTAGATTTGACTTATTTTATTTCCACTTTGCGGGGTCTGGGAGCCAAAGTATTTGTACATTGGATATGTCAGTCATCAGATTCATGTATTTAAACACCAAAGGTAGCAACTTTATCCCTTTCAACTGAAAATCCTATATATTGCGCTTTGCATGCGTTTGTGTATATCTTTCTATTTGACTCAGCATCTTCTGGTACACTGCTGACTAAGCCAAAGCATAATATTATAATATTGAACTTTCAACTGCTAATATGAGAGGATTTTACAAAATTTAAAAAGATCAGCTTTTTGGGTTTTTAGTTTATTTCATTTCTCTCTCCTTGGAGGAAAATGGGTTGATTGTTGGACAAGAAAATTCGCATGGTCGGTGAGAAAAATAAGATAAAATTGATTTTCCTATTTTTCTACATTGTTTTTGCTGCCCTTTTCAAATGGGTAGTTAATTCTGTTAATCAGGGTCATGTTCAAACTCTGAGTCCACATCAGGTCTGGAATCTACCAGTCTTGTTTTGGTAGCCAAGAGAAAAAGCTCATGGTTGCCGAGTCCTATACCTCACATTTAAACAATTTTTATATGCAAGTTGAACTAATTTATTATCAACCATGTGTTTAACCTCCTATTTATGCCTAAAGGACTATGTGATATTGAACATCTGACCCATCAATCTTTGTTTATCGATACGACAATTTCGTACCAGAAAATAGATTCTTCTTCCACAGAAAGGTGTTCTTGACCATCTCGTTTCTTAGTGTGTATATTGGGTTCTGCTTTCTCTTTGCAGGCATCAACTGTTTTTCTATCTTGCTAAATTGGTTTGAATTGAAACTGGCAATTTTGTGGAATTTATTAAATTTTGACCTCCTTTTGAGTCCTAGACTAGTTTGGTCATCCTTATACTATTCCAGGAGTTTTAATTTTGTCTTCTATTGCTCTTTTGCAGATAGTAATTTTGTTTGAGTAAGAATTGGGTATTCCCCAAGGATTTCATGTCTTCTTCTTTTTTTTTCTTTGTGCCTGTCTTTGTTAGAGGGATTGAGACGATTTATATTGTCGGCATTTTTGGTGGTTGAGGTAAGTTTTAAAGGGAATTAAATTGGTCGTTGGGATTTTGGTTTGAGTTCACGGAGAAATTGGTCAATCACGAGAAAGTTGTTAAGGGAAAGTTCTGATTCTCAACTGCTTCAGTGATCCGCTCAGCTTTCCCGTTGCTTTGAAGTTGTTTCTATCTGCGTTTGGAAGCCTAATTCAGTTCGAGCTTTCCAGGTCTTGTGTTGGGTTGAGAGAGAGAGAGAACAGAGAGAGAGAGAGAGAGAGCTGTGTTGTTTGTTCCATTGATGTTCTTGTTTTGTTTTTAAAAATGAATCATTCTGGGGTAGCGTTTGAACAGAGAGTAGCAGTTGAGGTCATCAAGGACAAGAATGGAATTGAGCAGGTTGTCCTTCAGAATCCACGAGGAGCTTCAGTTCGGGTTAGTATTGCTGCTTCCATGACCACCTTCAATATCTCCGTCTGTACCACTAGAACCATGACTTTGTTTTGTGCATCCAAGATTGAAAACATTAGAATCATGACTTTGTATTGTACAAAACAAGCTCTTTCATAGTTTACATTCGAACATCATTCTGTGACATCATACACACAGGTTAGCTTGTATGGAGGCCAGGTTCTTTCATGGAGGAATGACCGAGGTGAAGAATTATTATTTACTAGTAGCAAGGTACAATTCTCAATAGTTTCATTTTATTGTGCTTCATTTTTGTGTCTTAGCAATTGCTGCAGAACTGCTTCCATTGTTCAGAAACTAAGACTTGTATATGTTCTTACAATTAAAAGTGTTCCCGTGTTAGTCTAATACTATCACTTATAATCTTAACAAATGAGAATTTTATAACTTTGCTTAAAAATTCAGAATAAGAGTTATAATTCTAATACCTTGTGTGTATTATTGTCTCTTCTCAACTTTCTTATGTTGTTTTCTGTTGTTCTTTTGTTTACATTTCCTGATGTCTTTTTGGTCCTTTGATTGAGTGTCCAGATTATTAAGACAATATTTTAGTTATTGTTTAAGAGACTAAATTCTTCCAACCGTCCCTCCCCTTTCTTTTTCATCAACTGTAGGCAATTTTCAAGCCACCGAAAGCAGTTCGAGGAGGAATTCCAATTTGTTTTCCTCAGGTATGCATACGCAACATTAGTTTATGCTTTGACTTTTGTTACATCTAACTGATGGGGGGAAATTTGCGTTTGCTCCAATTTGTACTTAGTTTGGAAACCGTGGATCACTGGAGCAGCATGGGTTTGCCAGGAATAAGGTTTGGGTCATTGACAATAATCCTCCACCTCTGCATCCCAGTGATTCTAATGGTAAAGCTTATATTGACTTGCTACTTAAACCATCTGAAGATGATATGAAGATTTGGCCACATAGGTATGATATTTAATAAATATACCCTTCTAAGCCTTTCCTAGTCAACTATTGAGATTGTTTCTTTTGGTTTTTTTTCCTGTTTCAAGTTTGAATAAGAGCTCTTAATATATAAAATTCAGCACACGGTTTCATATGAATAGAAAATAGTGAGAACCCAAAACTGATGTGAGCAAACCATTAGTGCAAGTCATATATGTCATGCAATACTTTATAAAATCCAGAAAATTATTTTATTTTTGAAATAATGATTTTGAATAATCCTTTTCCTTTTCAGCTTCGAGTTTCGTCTTAGGGTCTCTTTGGCAGCAGATGGGTATCTCACGTTGATATCACGCATCAGAAATATCAATTCCAAGCCCTTCAGTTTCTCGTTTGCCTATCATACTTATTTCTCCATTTCTGATATCAGGTATTGAAAGTTCACTGTTATAGTGCAATTGGTCTATCGTGTAAGCCTAACTGTAGAAAGTAACAACATCTCCACTGCTGTTTAGTATGACAACACTAGAGAACTGGCAAATTTAGGCCACAAATCTCATAGGATTCTTGGGATCTAATCTTATAAAAGATATCCCAATTGGAGTTAGTGTTTTTGCTTGACAGTGTTATCTACAGCGTTTTATTATGGAATATTAGGAAAAAAGACAGTTTGGGTTCTGATAACTTTTGGGAATGGCTATTGCTTTACAACATTCGTTCCAATAGTTGAAAAAACAATAGGTTTGCAGGCTACTTCAGTTCAATCTGAGCAAAGTAGATGGTATCAAACTTTTTGGTTGGTTCCAAAAATAAAATAACTGCAAGCACTTTGTAAACCATGTTTAACCATAAACCATTCTAATAAGATATGTCGTCGTCTTTTTTCATAGAGAGCGTTAAATAACATATCGTGTACACTAACAGTGAGGTGAGGATTGAAGGCCTGGAAACTCTTGACTATCTAGACAACCTGCGTCAGAAAGAGCGCTTCACTGAGCAAGGCGATGCCTTGACATTTGAAACTGAGGTATAATTTCCATTTTCATCAACTTCCATTGATGCTTTGAGAATGGAACAATTAGGATGTTCTTCAACAGGGTCTGACTTATTTTCATTTTGTTGTTGCTGCAATCAGGTTCAATTACTTTTTAGCCAAGCTATGCTTGTAATCAAGTGTGCTTAGTTTGTTTCCCTCATTATTTTTTGACAGGTGGATCGGGTTTATCTTAGTTCTTCGGATGCGATAGCTGTTTTTGATCATGAAAAGAAGAGGACATTCATCATAAAGAAGGAGGGACTTCCAGACGTCGGTAAAATCCATTTTCTTCACTTCAGTTCTTTTAAGAAAAACAAAGCCATTTACTGTGTTGCGACCCTGAGAACCACAAGACTCCCTTCTAATAGAATTGCTTTTTCATCATTTTCACTTCAAACCCCTAATGAAAGATCATAACCAGTTAGACGGGAACAAAGAAAGAAAAGACCATTGTGTTCGATGTAATCAGAACAAAAATGGGTCATTTCTTTCCATTTTGGTAGACCTTCAAATTTTCTAATTTTGAACTTTGGCTGTCTGCAGTGGTGTGGAATCCATGGGAGAAGAAATCCAAATCCATGGTAGATTTTGGAGACGAAGAGTACAAACAGATGCTTTGTGTTGATGGAGCAGCAATTGAGAAGCCAATCACGCTGAAGCCTGGCGAGGAATGGACTGGGAGGTTGGAGCTCTCTGTTATCCCTTCAAGTTAGAGCAAATGACCCTCTTGAATCCTGACAGTAGAGTTCTTCAACATTGAAGGCAAACTATACTAATAAAAATCCATGAGAGCTAGCTTTCCATCCCAAGCTACTCTTGCTGAGTGTATTTTTAATGACCAGTCCAATAAAAGAAATGTCACCAAAGACCTTTAGTAAATGGAGATACTTTTTAATCTTCTCCATTTGTAGCCGTTACCTAAAGTGTATATGGATTCAAATCAACCTGCAAATTTTGTATATGAATTATATATTCACTCTATATTCTAATGTCTCACTTATAAGAATGCTTGATCACTTTAGAACACAAACTGGATAAGATTGCTTTGTTGCGTCTCTGGAGCTGGCAACCTTTCTTATGCTCATGCTTGTATTCACACGATTCCATGAAGATGGGGATCAACTGGAGCAAAATGTGATCAAGAATGACCAGTAATGATAATAAGGATCTACTAAAACTATGATCAAATGATAATAAGGATCTACTAAAACTATGACAAAAAATGACAAAGAAATTAAGTGGAGGACAATTCGATGAAGATGGGGATGAACTGGAGCAAAATGTGATAAAGAATGACCAGTAATGATAATAAGGATCCACTAAAACTATGACCAGAAATGACAAAGAAATTAAGTGGATGGGCCAAAAAAATTGGCCTGGGAAGCTACTCTGTAATATCAGAGCCAGGTTTCGATCCTGGGACCTGTGGGTTATGGGCCCACCACGCTTCCGCTGCGCCACTCTGATTTGATGATGTTCGTGCACCACTTTATATTTTAATAGATACAACAAGTAGATTCCTAGGGGATGAGCTCATCAATGAGCATCTGCATTTCATTATTTATATAATTATGTCCAACACAAAGTAGAGAACATATTAAAAAGGGTCAGTTTCAGAGTCCACCAAATGGAATAGAGGGAGAAGAAACCAACCCTCAGTCCCCATCATTCAACAACATGTATACCAAACTAATAAACATGCATATGCTGCTGGGTTTCATAATCATATGATTCAACCAATTTATATACAGCCAAAATGGGTCAATTTGTATAGGACACAGTCCCAGAAAGATGAGCCATGATAGACCAAAGAGCTCTTCATCAGTACTTTAGCATAAGAAGACTATCTCAAATATTCCCCATCTAAAACATATGAATCCAAGTTTGGCAAATCAAAATGCTCAACCTCTTTTAGACACACCCACATGATGTGCAATTTGCATGTTTACCTCCCCAGCAGTCCCACTGGCCCAGCTTCATCCATTTACTCCAACACTACAAAAAAACGTACTCTATCCAAATCCAACCTTCTCATTTGCATACGTGCGGCTAAATTGGTGGACTAATGCAAATTTCATCTTAATAATTGTATATATACTCCCCAACAAAAGTAGTTGAAATTAAATAGATGAAATGGGTCTTTTTTATTTTAATTTTTTTTTATTATTAGAATTGAAGCTTTCTATCATTTTATGAGTGGTTTGTAGTAAATCCATACTTGTCTAGGTGACCTCTATAAATGAAGTTGGACCAACCAAGATGGACAGCCATGGGCATGATGTTAAGAGCCCTGAAAACAAAGAGATGGGTTGGTTGAAGCTTGAAAGAGACGTGCATTGAGCTTGGAGAGATAAGATAAACAAGATGATAAATACATAAAATTAATAAAAACTTGGACTATTACTCTTCCATGTTAATCTCAATCTGGTTTGATTGGTTCTTAGTGGTCAACTCTGGTGATATATATCATTTTGCTTACACACATTATATATATATATATATATATATATATAAAAGGTAGAATATTTTTGAACATTGTATGTGCATCATCATTACTACCTTAATTTTTTTTTGATAATCATTACCACCTTAATGCTCTTAACATCATCATGCTATAGAAGGGAAGTGAATTACTAATAAAAGAAAAATCCGAGAAAGAATAAAAAAGAAAAACTTTAGGGAAGGTGTCGTTGACTTTTGAACATCTTAGGAATTTTAATACTAACATCTCACATAATTTACATAGACGACTCGTCGTTATCCAATATATGAGACAGCAAGATCAGACAAAAGGTCCGTTGCTCAAGTCACAGCCACATGGCCAGATTAGTCCGATGAGAAAATCTCGGACCCTTAATCAACTGCCACGTCACAACGGAGCAATTGTTAAATAAATAAAATGAAGGGCCCACTTGTCAGACGCAGGGCGCCACGTCACACCAACGGGAGCAAAAGAGCGGTATTCCGCCACCTGCCGGTAACTTTAGAATTTAGAACCTTCCTCTTTGTAAGCTAATAATATTTCAGTTACTCTCTGACTTCAAAATAAACCCGTTGCTAAATAAAATCTCTCTGAGACCCCTATGAAATCGAGACCTTTACTGGCGGTTTCACGGTTAACCTTATCTCTATCTCATTAACATTTATATAACTTTCTCACTCCGTTTTTTTTTTCCATCCTGCATAAACACCTACTTTGAATGATTATCATTTGGGTTCACTCACATTGGATGCTACTTTTAGTGTGAGCACCATCAGTTCAGAGAAATCATAACTAGTACGTTCAATTTCCATTCTTCTCTCTCTCTGAGACTTACATTCTTCGTTCTCATTTTGATTTTAACACTCACTTCAAGTGCTGCATTTCAGTCTGTGATCCACATAGCGGTTTTCTTCGAGTTGTTTAGCTCTCTGAGGCTAGTGGGTCGTATTTTTTTTTAACAAGCAGAGACATTTTCATGTTCCAGATCTGAAAGGAGTGTGAGTAGTACTATATTTAGCTAATCAGCTTGTGTTTTATTTTGTTTATAGTTATTCTCGAACAGAAAGTTTGAAAGAAACAAATAACAAAGAACAAAAAGAAGCTCGATTCCTGGTGGAATACACTTTTATATTACAGAATAAAATAAGTTCCTTTTTGACTATATACATGTTAACTCATTATTCAAAGTCTGCAAGCTCATTTTTTTATGTAAAAAAAATTCACAGAAGGGCCTCTACTTTTTTCGACAATCGTCTTGGAATCTGAATTTTTCTCTTCTTTTTCTCTTTTTCTTTTACATTCTGTTTTCGTATCATTGATTTAGTCTTTTTAATCTTCATTATTGGTTCAATATTCAGCCAGAACTATGAAAAAACAGAGACTTTGCAGGAACAGCTCGTTCTCTGCTTAAAGCGTGGAACTTCTGTCAAGGGCTGTAGAGGGAATGGAGGGACTGAGCATTTTCCCCTGGATTTTCTTTCTGGGTTTGATTTTCCTACGGGGAAATGCAGACCCAGTTGAAGATAAGCAAGCTCTGCTGGATTTTGTGAATAAGCTTCCTCATTCTCGCTCTCTCAATTGGAATGAGAGTTCTGCTGTGTGTGACTACTGGACTGGAGTGGCTTGTAGTGAGGACAGGTCCCGCGTCATAGCCGTCAGATTGCCCGGTGTGGGTTTTCATGGCCCGATTCCACCAAACACTCTTAGCCGCCTGTCTGAGCTGCAGATTTTGAGTCTTAGATCCAATGGTATAAGTGGGCATTTCCCTTCTGATTTCTCAAATCTCAAAAACTTGTCTTTTCTCTACCTTCAATTCAACAACTTCTCTGGGCCATTGCCTTGCGATTTCTCAGTTTGGAAAAACCTCACCATTGTTAATTTGTCTAACAATGGCTTTAATGGTAGTATTCCTCGTTCGTTCTCGAATTTAACTCAGCTCGCTGGCTTGAATCTAGCTAACAACTCGCTTTCCGGTGAAATCCCTGATCTTGACCTGCCCAAATTGCAACAGTTGAATTTATCCAACAATAATCTAAATGGTAGTGTGCCTAAATCACTTCAGAGGTTTCCAAGGTCGGTTTTTGTGGGTAACAACCTTTCTGTTTCAAGTTTTCCACCTGACCTTTCTCCTGTTCTCTCACCCACTTTAGAACCATTTTCAAAATCTAGGAGTGGTGGGAAGCTTGGTGAAACAGCATTATTAGGTATTATAGTTGCTGCTGCTGTTTTGGGACTTGTCGCGTTTGGTTTTCTGATACTGGTTTGCTGCTCAAGGAGAAACAGGAAAACCGAGCTTTCTGGGAAGTTGCACAAAGGAGAAATGTCACCAGAAAAAGTGATTTCAAGGAGTCAAGATGCAAATAATAGGCTTGTATTCTTTGAAGGTTGTAATTATGCATTTGATTTGGAGGACTTATTGAGGGCTTCTGCTGAGGTACTAGGAAAGGGGACATTTGGTACAGCTTACAAAGCAATACTAGAGGATGCAACCACAGTGGTGGTGAAGAGGTTGAAGGAGGTAAGTGCTGGGAAGCGGGACTTTGAGCAACAAATGGAGCTCGTTGGAAGTATAAGGCATGAGAACGTGATTGAGCTGAAGGCTTATTATTATTCCAAAGATGAGAAGCTAATGGTGTATGATTATTATAGTCAGGGAAGTGTCTCGTCCATTTTGCATGGTATGTTGATTCTCTTTCTCAATTTCTGGTTGTTGATAATCTACGTATTTTAATTGCGCTTTCATTTTTGTAGTTTTTTTTTTTTTTTTTGAAAAAAGGTAACAAATAACTGTTGAAGGATTCAACCATTTTTTTGTAATTTATCATAACATTCTCAATTATGTGGACTAGTAAGCCTAAAGCTATATGCTGCAAGGTACACATTCAGTTAGAATTTCATGAAGGATGACCCTGGATGATCTAGATTCTAGACAAAGCAACATTGTGAATAATTTGGCAGTAAAGCACCCTAAACATACCTTCCAAATGTCATCATATTATTCTCAATGCTATTGGCTCAATTGATCGACCAACTATCTGTTTTTACACACACTATCACATCTTATTGCACATATCCAGGATCAGGCATATGGAACCTTCATACTGTTTCTAACTTTGGGAATTTCTTTGATCCCTTCTATCTTTCATCTAGGTGGCAAGTAATATTCTTAAAATACATTGGGACACATGAAGTTGCTTTAATGAGGAAGAATAACTTATCTAGTCTATGATTTGATAGATTATTAGCGGTACAAACCCATTTTACCATTCCCAGTAAAGTACTATTGCTGAAACGGTTGCAGTTTTTAATAAATACTTCAACATCCATCATCAACCTTGCTTGAGGTACACAACATGACATAGTTTGACTCTTCCGCCTAGCATGTTAAATTTGTTTTGATGCCTAATCGACTTAAAATTTTGCAAATTTTCATTATCCACTAATTTGCAAGAGCTACGTAGCCTGTGTATGCGATGAACATTATTAAGGACAACAGACATTCTTTTCTATGTCAGTTTTTGAGAGTTCATGTCTAGTTTATATTCCATGACATGGTCCTTCACTAACAGACCATGAATTGCTTTGAATTTTAATAGTGATCATCCATCTTGGAGCCATTATAATGTGTCGTCATCTTTTCAGGTAAAAGAGGAGAGGACAGAATCCCTTTAGACTGGGATACCCGATTGAAAATAGCTGTTGGTGCAGCAAGAGGAATTGCTCGTATACATACAGAGAATGGTGGGAAGCTTGTCCATGGGAATATCAAATCCTCAAACATCTTTCTCAATTCAAAACAGTATGGTTGTGTGTCGGATGTTGGTCTGGCAAGCGTAATGAGCTCCCTGGCCCCACCAATATCACGTGCAGCTGGTTACCGGGCCCCTGAAGTAACAGACACCCGGAAAGCAGCACAACCTTCTGATGTCTACAGCTTTGGAGTGGTTTTACTGGAACTCCTTACTGGAAAATCCCCCATCCATACCACTACTGGAGATGAGATTGTTCACTTGGTCAGGTGGGTTCATTCGGTTGTCCGAGAGGAGTGGACAGCTGAAGTGTTTGACTTAGAGCTAATGAGGTATCCAAACATAGAGGAAGAAATGGTAGAGATGTTACAGATAGCCATGACATGTGTGGTAAGGATGCCAGATCAGCGCCCAAAAATGGTGGATGTAGTGAAGATGATAGAGAATGTCCGGCGGATTGATAATGAGAACCAGCCATCTTCTGACTACAAATCTGAAAGCTCATCGCCACCACCAGTAGTTGGGACAGAGTATTCAGTTTCACAATGAGTAGCCATTTTCACTTCTTTCCGCCCTTTTTTTCCCCATCTGGTGAAAGTGTTGCATTTCATTTTAACTCAAAATGTCGTTTTACTCTGGTTATTTAAACAGAACTGTGATAATTTTTTCCTTTTTTCAACCCGATCCCATTTTAGGTCAGGTTATATATTGTGTATCAATGGGCTGTCAATTCCGAGAGTGGTGAAAATTAGGATAGACATTGTAGCTTAAATCTCTCTCTGTTGAACTGTGTTTCCTTCTTGTCATTGCATTTACATCTTGAACTCATTTACTTTTTCGCCTGCAATGTTTCATATTTTAAAGGATCATGTTACAACAAAGTGCTTGATTTACAACTTTACTTTCGTCCAAAAGATGACAACATGGATACTCAGAATGGGGCTAACCCATTAGAACACAGAAGATATTAGCGGGGGAAATTTGAAACAAAGCAGCTGATCGCTTTCCAATGTGTTGGTCCAGGACTGATTGCAAAGAGACAACAACACTGCCTCACAGGATCCTCAAAAGCAATGGTTTTCGGCTCTACAGTTGAACACACACATTCACATATTTTGGAAGCTCAAAAGCATATAAACACAGTGAAAAAAAGAAAAAAGAAAAAACAGTTCTTTCCCTCCTTAAGCTGCATGAGAATCAGTTGTACAACAAGGTTCACAAGGTCTATCTGAATAAAGATCAGCTGGTTTTCATTTTTTTTGAAATTTGAAAAAAATCAGGTGGCACTTTCTTTACAGTACTTTCTCGGAAGAGAAAAAGGATTGGTAGGGACAGAAGGCTCAATGATTCCACCAACTTGACCTGAAACTTAGTCAAGCACATAATAAATGACCATTTTTACGGAAAGGTGGATGATAAGACAAGGTCCGACAAATACCATTCCTTGTGATTTCTTTTCTGTAATTACATTTTATTCATGTTTATCAATAAAAATTAAAAACATAAACTTTGAGGCAGCCAAAGAAAGAGATGCACCGTCGGACTTTGGAATGGGTCAACGGAAAAACAAAGTAAAACCGCGTCCAAACGGACCAAGGCCCCAAGTCCCGTTCAATACCAGAAAATTCAAATATTATTATTTTCCGGTGAAAATAACAGTGTGGGGTCCATGGCAAAGTAAAGCGGACCAATCACGCACGGTACAGCAACAATACAGCTTATATTATTAATTAATGATTTTTTTTTTTTTTTAAATATCATCAATCATATGTGTACATACAACCTGCCCGTCTCTTTGCCATTTTCACAAACCCAAAACAAAGAAGAAAATAGAAATAAAGCCGCGAGAGGTGAAGGAGAGGAAAGGCGATGGCGTCGAAACGGATCTTGAAGGAGCTCAAAGATCTCCAGAAAGATCCTCCTACCTCTTGCAGTGCAGGTTCTTACCCTTCATTTCCATTTTTGTTTTCTAATTTTTCTACCACTGCGATCCCTTTTTCGTTAATGGGTGTTAATGATTGCTGACATTTAAAAATCAGATTTTTAATTTTTTTTTTCTTCTTTGGGTGTGTAATATATTAATGATCTAGGAGCTGGAAACCCACCTTTTAGTATAATTAGTTGCATTCGTTATAAGCTTCCATTTCATGAGGCCAGGGTTGCTCTGGAATCTGTAACTTGAGGATTTGTGGTTGGCCTCTGTTATGACTGCCACGCAAATGGGAGCAGCCACAGAAATGGGATTGGTTCAAATTTTCTTTTACGAAGAGCATATCCAAGCTATAAAATTTCCACACACTTGTTACCATGGAACTGACTACTATACACATATTATAATATCCAATCCTAAAGAGGGCTGCTTGTGGAAGATGAGATGGTTGGGGGTGCAAAGATTCTAACTTTTCTTGCTATAAAATTGAATTGAGCAAAGTCACACCCTTCCAAGTTGTTTGCATAACCGCATAAAAAAGATCCCTTAAAGTAAATTTAATGCGTAGAAGCGACCCAAATTTTTAGTCAAAACTCTTAAATGTAATGACTGCCCGAAATCAAGCCTCCTCCATTGATTGGTGTAGCCATAGAAACTGGAAGAATGTTCCAAGCGTCGAGTCTCTTTCATCGTTTATATGTATACACACACATACGTACGTACATACATTCACACACACACACACACACATACATACATACATACACGTATCTTCTGGCATCTCTTTCATCATTTTTTTTGTCTTCTGTTTTTTTTGTTTTTTCTGTCTGTAACAAATTGCTATGAACTACATAAAAACCATGTGCAATAATTTATTTAATGTGTTTGTATTTGCTTTGTTGTATATATGTTTAGGTCCCGTTGCTGAGGACATGTTCCATTGGCAAGCAACAATTATGGGTCCTCCTGACAGTCCATATACGGGAGGAGTGTTTCTTGTCACTATTCACTTTCCTCCAGACTATCCATTTAAACCACCTAAGGTAATAATTTTTTTTGTTTTTTTTATGGTTCTGTATTGCTTTCATAAATTCTTTCTACTTCCAATAACAGATAAAGTAGTTAAAACGTTCTGTCTATTCTCATTAGAGCTCTTATCTGGATATCCAGGTATTGGGATCTCAATTAAGGGTTTTTTTTTCTGATATTAATTTAGTTGTACCTGGAGTGTGCAACAATTTAGAAGGTTTTCAATTTTTGATTTCCCTAAATTTGCAAAGAATTTAGTACTTATGAGTTATGACCAATATTCCCAGCCCATCTCGTAATCTCACAAATATATTGGGAATTATTTTCTCCTTGCTGTATGTAGTGACTTATTTTTCTTTTGGTTTTTTAGCAGCTGACATTAGCACTTTATGTTAACTGCAATAATCAGCTATTCTATCGAAGCAAGTCCTCCTTTAAAAGTCAAAGGTGTCAATTTAGTCCAGCCAATGTATTTCTATGCGTAACTTATAATGGGAATCACATGAGACTCAAGTAACTTGCAATTGAATGCCATGCACATTTGGTTCCTTAGTATATCATTGATAACTTGCTTAGAAATGACACTTAAAGTTGTCAAATTCCCATTTAGAATTGCAAACCTTAAACATATGCTCGAGAGAGCATCCCACGTACTGCCTCTTATTTTAATTAAATAAAGATGAAAGGGTACTTTTATACATCTTTATAGCTCAAGGAGGATGTGCTTCAATTTAAAGTCTACATGTTGATAGACACTGGATGTATCCACAGGCATAAAAAGCACTAACCTACTTTAAACTGATTAGGGAATATTTCACTTTTGTGCATTGGGTAATTTCATAGACGCCTTGTTGATGATTGTAATTTTGGGATGTTTTGTGCAGGTTGCATTCAGGACAAAGGTCTTTCACCCTAATATTAACAGTAATGGTAGCATCTGTCTTGATATTTTGAAGGAGCAGTGGAGTCCTGCCCTTACCATATCCAAGGTAGAGCTTTTTACTTGCCTAAACAGGAATGTTTTCCATTTTATTTCGTAAATAAACAATCGTGCACTAGCAAGTTTAGTAGCTTTCCCCATTCTATTCTGCATATAATTATGGATGGTGAAACGTATAACTTAATTGATGGTAGGTTAAGTTAATACCATTATTTAATGCTAATAGCCTGGCCTCATTTTGATTATGGCTCTGTAACTATGGATGTAAATTGGAAGACAAACAGTCATTCAGTTTTCATGGGTCTTGATTCTATACAGGATGCTCAGAAATAGAAACTTTGACTATTCCTTTAGCTATAAATGTTGTAAACTGAAACTATGTAACACCCCCTTATGAGCATTACCATGGACAATATGGTAGAATTAGGTGAATCAATGCACATAAAATGTGAGTATGATCTGCATTGATTTTGGATCCCAACTTATTTTGAAAAAATTTCAGCTATTTGTATGATTTATGACCGAGGAAAAACGCTGACTACGTTTTATGTGTGGTGTTGATTGAACAGGTATTGCTCTCAATCTGTTCACTGTTAACAGACCCAAATCCCGATGACCCTTTGGTGCCTGAGATTGCCCACATGTACAAGACTGACAGGAACAAGTACGAGACAACCGCAAGGAGCTGGACTCAAAAGTATGCCATGGGTTAGAGAGTGCTGCTAAGCAGTGCGTGAGGGGAGGGCTACTTTACCTGCGTCATTTGGTCTTTCTGATTTTTATATTTATGTATGAAAGAAAAACTTGGGTCCTTTTTCTTCACTGACGTGGACCTCAAGGAAGGTGTTGCTGAACTCTTCCCTCCCTATAACACAATTGCTTTAAATTGTTTGTATGCAAAATTATGTTTGAATACAAAGAACTCGTTCCTTCTCCTCAATCAGAGTCTTGGGTCCTCTTTGGAAAATTTGTAGTTAATGCCCGCAAACGCATCATACTTCGATGCCCTTTACATTATGGACCATAAGGCATAAGCATTTTATGCATATTTTTTATGGTAATAATAAGCATTTCATTCATTGCTCGAGGTATACCAGTAAAAACAACAGAAACCAAGCCATAGCATTAGCTTTGATTTAAAAAAAAAAAAAGAAGCCCATAGCCTTAGCCGGCCCGTTTAAATACAATCCATGAGTTTTAAAGTCTTAGACAGACAATGTAGTCCAAATTCATCTTGGGCCGAGTAACGTCTTCAGTCCCTCTGGTTCGGTTTGTCTGTATGGTCAAGTTGTCAATGGCGCTCATTTTATGTAATCTTTAAAGAGATTACATTTTTCAATTATAAACTGATTCTCTATTGAAAAGATATAGAACAGGAAGATATCAATATAAGCATGTCAGTATAAATGAACTAGCAAGCTTAAATTTGATTGCGAAAGAGCCTAATAAGCTTCTTCATGGTTTCTAACCCATCACCAAGATTTTTTTTGTTTAGCTTTCAAAATGCGAATAAATTGTTAAAGTCGTAAGAATGAGAAAAAGTACCAAGTGAAACAGAGGTGTGTGTGTGTGGCCCCATGGAACCTCCATGGCCAAAAAAGAGAGTGGGGAGCCCTTCATTTGTGTGCGTGTGTGGCCCCTTTACGGTTCTGCTTTAGGTATCATTTGCTCGCCTGAATCTGATGCTTCAAACCCACACCCACAGGCCACAACCAACCCTAAAGTTAACAGTGACAGTAGCGGTGTCAATACACCAACTTGAAATTGTCCCTCAAAATCAAAAATCAAAACCGATCACCCAAGTGGGCTGCTGAGCCAATGCTCAAAGCTGTTATTTTTGTCCGTACTTTAAACAACGTTCTGTATCTCCCGCACTAAATGATGACATGTAGGGCTACAAATTCCAAGTCATAGACCTACTCTGTTTTCAACCCCTACTCTCAATTTCTTTTTTCTTTTTCTTAGACAATGTTTTAAAAATGCTCTAAGCAACAATTAGGCCTGTACACCTCTTGGGTCATTTGAGAAGGTGTGAAAGGCTCCCCCACAAACAAGTTTTTAAAGATTTTAATAAGATTGCTTCTGTCAAAAGACTCAAAACAAGGCTTTCCACAACATACACATAACTATTGGACCATAGCTAGGGTCTGTGTCAGCTTCCACGCCAATACTACAATGCCACCTGGCATACTTACTGCCCTGGATAACATATTTTAAGTGTAAATGTGCCCTGTTCTCATACTCCGACCATTTATAATCTACTTAGATACCGTTGTAGTGTGCTGTAATCTCTCAGATTATTAACAGAAAGACTACGTTAATCAGTTTGTAATCTCATTATGACATTTTCTACATCTAATAATCTGGACTGTCCTTTTATTACCGTTGAGCAATAGAAAAAACATGGTGCTAAGCGAGTCCCAGACCACCATCCAAATGCTTCAAAAGGAGAGTCAAGAAACTTGCACTGTGGGCTGTGCCCGCTCTGCGTATTCAATAATGTGTTTCTGCTTCCCAATAAAAAAAAAAAAAAAAAAAGGAACAAAAAGCTAATGAAGCCTCTTAGTTGCATCCAAATTGTATCTGTAATTTTCTTTTATAGGGCACAGTGACGTCTGTCTTTTTATGTCTAACAATATTGCGTTTGGAGCTATTAATCAAAACAGTGACCAGCTTCTCTCTCTCTTTCTCACACTTGATAATACGTAATTCCACATTAACTTAATTAATCTAATCTCTCCCGCCAAAAAGAGTCAGAGCGCACGAATTGAAGAAAAAAAAAAAAAAGACTTTGCTATGGTCCCAGAAAATTAGGCCCTCTCATCCCCTAATTTAATCAACCATTAATTAGTGTCTTTTAGAGGACTTGTCTCTAGTGAAGACAGAGGTGAGTGATAATCACAAACTAAACTAAACCCACTTTTATATTTATGAAAATATCTCAGTCTTCGATGATGACGTGGCCATTGTTTATCAGTGGACATGTCCAAGCATTTTGATGAGACGGACTCAACCTAAACCTTGATTAATTAAACATTTAACTAGCTCTAATGAGATGGAAAATGATACCTTAATCATTCATAAATCCATCATTTGGTAGCTCTTTTTCCTTGCTTCAAATGGTTGGCATTTTGCATAACCATTTCTTATTTTTTGGCATTTTTCCTTCGCTTTGAATAATTGTGCTCCTTTTGGCAGACAGTTGTTCTGCGTGAAGATTAAGGTGGTTCAATGAGTTAGTGTATGGCATGTTTGATGCACATAGGATAGCTCTGTACACTAAAATTTTGCATTATATAAGGGATAATTAACATATAATAGTATTTGGGTTTATGGGTTTGGTGCCCAAAATAATGCTCTATTATAAAAGATATTAGCAGGCAAAGAGCAGTGACACACAGGAAACTTTATTAAGTGTAATTACTACACAATAACAATCTTACAATAAATAATATAAATCAGAAAGTTGAGATTTTTTTTTTTTTGTACTTGTGTGTCCAAAAGCTCAACTAGAAGTAGAACCTAACCCATTAAGTATTTGCACATACATTCCACGTATTTATTATTTTGACTTAAATTTTTATCTGCCTAAAACCCTCAAATTTATGGTTTAGAACCGCTTTTGATGTACAGTACAGACAAGATGATTAGTGAGTGAGGGCTTTGAAATCATGAACAGGGAAAGAAAGAGACACAAAGCTAATAATACACCTTCCCAGTCTTTTTCTCAAGTCGAAAGTGTGTTTCCAAGAAGCTTCGCAATTGAAGTCCGTGGCAAAAACCATTAACGACGGCGTTTTCTCGTTGGGAGACGGTACGAAAACGCCAGCGTCATAGGCGGAGGCCACGTCACCATCCCACATGACCATTTGGACTCGATAATCGTGAACGGCGCCCGTTACGGACTGTTTGAAATGTGAGGTTTCCGTCGGGCCCCACCCAATTTAAGTCTCACCCTCCGACTCACGAGACGAAAATATATATATATATATATATAACATTAAATTAGCAGTGAGTCGGCGTTACCAAAACATTGATGCGACTGTGGTTAAATATTGGCAGTGCATTGCACTAGATCTCACATTTAATTTACATAAATTTTTTCATATTATTATTATTATTATGTATAAATTGATAAAAAAAATATTATAAAAAAAATTATAAAATTCAAAATCACGACAGAGTAATTGAAACGTGGTGTTTTCAAAAGTTGAATTTTGTACTGGGTTTGTGATAAGATATGGAAGCTTTTAATGGCAGATACTAGTAGGTGCAGCGAGAGAGATATGTGGTCACTAATTTAAAAGTTGGCAAAAGTACTTGGGAAAATTACGTTTCCTAGCTACACCAAATCTATGTTAAAATCATGCATTTTTATTTTTCGTCATGGGAGTTTGAGGACCTTGTTTAATTTATTCCGTACGAATAAATACATAGATAAATACATTGTGTACGTATCATGAATGTATAAATTGTTTTCATGCATGTATATATATATATATATATATATATGCTTCAATTACCAAAGGGAGAGTATTAATTGAAGCATATGCATGTTTCTTCATGTAAGTCAAATTTCAATCTTTGACTAGATTTCACCTTATTTTCTTGCTAATCAACTTGTCCAATTTTTTAAATTCTAAATTATTAGTTAAATAAGTAAGGGGCATTAATATTCTCTATGTGTCGGCAATACATAGAATTTTAAAGGAAAATATTTGAATGGAACCACAAGTTCACTAGCATAAATTAAAAGAATGAACTAATAAACAAAGACTTTGCTTAAGACATCGAGAACCTAAATAATTAGGTAAAAGGGTTATCGAAAATCGATCAAATATTACAATGTTGTAGATTTTATTTTGAGGTGGTGATGGGGGAGGTAATGTTTGATGAACACTATGATTGTCCAATAATAAATCTCATGAAAAAAACCAAGTCTATATATATGGATCTCAGTGCAAATTGACTCATAAAACAAGTACATACGTAGGGTCATAGAATAATCGTTTATATATTAACAGCAATAATTAGCATAACTAGTTCTCTCCATTTTTCTGGCTCAAAGAATTTTGTATGTAGGGAACGATGCGATCATTGACCTTGTATTATATCAAAGGTTCAGCTACCACAAAACTGCAAAAAGAAAATGATAGAAATTGAGTGGTTTGAGAAGGCAAAAAGAAAAAAAGAAAGATAACAAGTAGAGGTAGTAGATGAAATTTAAATTTGGTATAATATATATATACACAATAATGTAGGTCGGACTACTAAGACTCTATTTCTCATGTATTTGTCGAATCCCATGTACCTGTTTGCTTGTTTTTTAATCTATGTTTTCATACTCATACGGCTCTCAATTTGTCGGACACACTCCAAGAAAAACTACAGCTTTTTGTTTTGTCCATATTACTGATTGCTAATTCAAATGAATTTTTCTATATTACTCTCACCCTGTCCGTTGGATCTCAAACACCTACCACATCATATATTGTGGTATCTACGTGATAGCTACAATAATAATTTATAATAAAAGATATTATTGTTTAATTTTTTACCCACGTAATAATTAATATATATTGATTTTGAACTTCACTGATGTTTTTGATTACCTTTGATTATAATGTTGTTCGAGGGATAGATTTCACTTTATAAATTAGTAGGGGATGGTAGAACATAATCCTCAAGTTAATTTGAGTATTAAATTACAATAATTTTTAAGTATTATTTAGAAGACTACAACCCAAATATGACAAACACATGAACGATTAACAACGTATAATTAACATCATTCTTCATATACAAAAAACTGATTTGTATAGAATATATACATAGAGAGAGTTACATATGCCCCGGTTGAGACGAAGGTTGGTAATTTGTCTTTGCTTATCAAATTTCTGCTCGTGCAGGCATATATATGTTTGCATTCATTCACAAATCACAAGCATACATATAAGTCGTATTTTGACCAGCTTAATTCCCAGTACTGTTTTAAGTAAGTTGTAAATAAGTGTTTGTTGTTTAATGCCATGTTAATTAATTAACTAATTAAGTATATTCTTCTCATTAATTAAGCATGTAGTTACAAAACGGAGCTATCTACCATATTTGGGACGGACAAAAGTACATGGATGTGCACAATGTCAAAGCACCCCAGGCTGAGAAATAATCCAAATTCAGTTCTAAAACAAAGCGGCAAATCATTCAATTATTGTCCATTTCTTTCAAATCTTTGCCTAACATAACCAAAATGGGCAACCATTAATCATTTTAGTGACACCTAATGACAGCCACTTGGCGATGGGCGCTCGTAATGTGTTTTTTTGACCATCATCTAACATGCCCAAACAGTACCTAAAAGTCTAAAACTGGTCTCATTTCTTTTTCTCTTTTTCTATCTTTCTGCATCTTATGCTTTTCTTTTACCTTTTATGATTTTTATTAAAGAAAAGAACTTTAAAATTATAATCATAATTACAATTTAAAAACTAAAAAAAATAAAAAAAATCAGACACAGCAAGTTGATGATGGAGCAGAGCTGCTGCGTCTGTTTGGAGTCATAGGCAAGTCGAGCATGGGAGGGGCTGAGTGTGAACAGAGACGAAAATAAATAAATGAGAATTTTAAAATATTAGGTGTGCGCAAGTGATGTGGACAAATGGTGGAACAAACAAGCAGAGGTCGGCTTCGCTGTTTGACACGCTGTTCGAGGAATGTTAGTCTCGCGGTCATGCACATCGTCTTCTCATTCATGCATGGGCTGGCCCATTTTGTTGCTTTTTTTTTTTTTTATAAATTTCTTTTAAATATGTATTTCAGCCCAATTTTTAACCATTTCCTTCAATTACCATATTACCCCTTCCATCTCCCGTATTGTTTCTTTTAAGAAAAAAAACATTATGCCAATGAATTTATAAATATGCTGTAAAAGTAACACCAATGCACTTACGATGACTGTGAAGAAATATGATTGTGAGCCCCCTTAGTTTTAAATTTTAACCATCTATTTAATATTTAATGACAATAAACATGTCATTTTGCTCTATTTTATTTAAATTTTTTTTTACTATTTAATTAATTAAATATTTATTTTGATTAAACCTTATTATCTAAGATGACAAAAATAAAATCACCCAACTGTCTTTTATACCATAGTCAAATTAATTGTTTTTGCTCATATGTAATCAACTTTATTAGTGCAGCCAGCCAAAATGAAAAATTAAATTGAAAACAAATTTTTTTAATTAGTTTAACACTAACTTTATTTGCCAAAAAAAAAATCTAATTTCACATGCTTCAACATTTTATTTCTTAATTAACAAAATCACAAAATAAAAAAAAATAATGATGTTGTAAAAATAACTAGAGAAAATTTATTTTTTCTTTAATAAAAATTAATTTTGTAGGTTGTTATCCTATTTTAGGTGCTTTTATTTTGTGGATTAATCAAAATAGATGTTTAATTAATTAAATAGTAATGTGGTAAAATAAAAATTAAATAAATAATTAAAAATTAATAAAACAATATAACCTTTTTATGAATTTTTTATAAATAAAAAAAGAGTCTCGATATGGATCTCATCAGCTCAGAATTCTGTTAGTGAATAGAGTCTTTTTGCTACTCTAACTTTGCAACCCTAAGAGTTTAGAGTAGATCTCCTCCACCTGAAGTTTCAAGTAAGACTAAGTATATCTGAGACAATAATAAGGCTTGTTAAGACTTGAATCACAACTTTCATAAATAACTGTAATAAAACAGACAATTTTCTTTAAATTAGACCACACCCTAAGTGCACATTTTTATGACCGTTGAATATGAAATAGAGGGCTGAGATTGAAAAATGACGAGGGACAATGAGAGGCAAAAACAACTAGAAGATAATTATCTAAAAGAATATGATGGGGAAATATAATATAAAGTTGAATTAGGGAGGGTATGAAAGTCATTATATTTATGAGCTGAGGAATGTAAAAACACGAAGAATGTGAGGCAAACATTTTGTGGTGAGGTGACATATTTCTAAGTGTTTTATTCATGGCTTGTTATGAGAGTGAAGGCTTGTCTGCACAATTCATTATTGTTAAGACTTTAAACGAAAATGACACCACTTATTTATTGTAACACACCTAAATTGAAGAAAAAAAAAATGTCATGCTACCTACAAAATGATATATATACCTAAAATTAACTATTAATTTGTGGGCTTGAACTCATTACCTAAAATAAATTTTGAATTATTTTTTTAAAGAATGTTAACATTTTACATTTACTCCAATATTATTAGAAATAACTTCCTTTCCAAGTGAGACTTTCTAACGAGGCAATAAATCGTTTTAGATAAAATGTGTGGCATAAATCACAAACTTGGTAATATTATCATCTTATGAGCCAAATTCTCATAGAAAGTCATGGTTTTTGCCACCAACTCCATTATCAATTTGGTTGTGGTGTCCTATCCATCAAAAACACTTAAAAAAAAAAATGTTCATTTTCCATTGGACCAAAAAAATAAAAAAAAACACAAAAAGGAAGTGAAAAATTACAAGTTGGTGACAAGTGTGACAATAATTAGAGTAATTCCCGGTCGTTATTCACCCTTCTGGAACAGCAACGGAGCTTAAAAAAATAAGAGTCACGTGACCTATTTAATACCATGTCCGTTTAAACCCCAGTGGAGCAGAAGCACCCTTCTTTATTGTGATCCAACGTCAATGAGTTAAATGCTGGCTCCGCATCTAATGGCTATTATTTACTGCTATGAAACGGCTCTTCTGACCAATCAACAATCATACCTTGCCTATCATGGACCAATAGTCGCTCTACACCTCCCTGACCCTTTTTTACTTTTAGGCTGATGAGCTGCCAAAACGTGTCAAATTCTTAAGGTCTATGCCCTTCACTTCAAGGACCATCGGAACACTTGACGGTAATAAGAGCATTCCTTCTAGGTTTGTTATGTAAAAAAAAAACATTTTTAGAAAAAAAATACACTAATAAATGGTGCTAAATTCGAGGTTGCCTGCCACGTTACACTTAGCTGTAAAAAAGAAAAGGTTAATTGGGTGGTAAAATTAGCAGAGCCAGTATAACGGCCTCTGAGACATATTTCGATAGCTTAAATGACTAAAATCACCCTGGGTAGTTAAAGCGCTATCGACTGAAGGTTTTAGAAGTAATTATGAGACATTCAATGGGGCTTTTATGATAATTAACTAAAAGTAAGCAAAGTGGGTTAAATATAATTCCCTTTTTTTCAGTCAAAGGAGGACTGCACCCATGTCTCTCCCCCTCACGTGACCTGAATCCCTAATTCCAAGAACTATAAATCTCTTGCTGAGTCAGCCGAGGTCCCATTACCTGACCTTCCCCTGACCATTGGATCTCCATCTTCAATGGGGGCCACAGTGCCACACGTCAATATCTTACGAGCCCGTTTTATGCGGCGCCTCGTTTAATATCTACTACTCACTGGATTGCCTACCCTTTAACCCGGTTTGGATTGGTAGGATAGTACGAATACGGACTGTTAACTAATTTTCTATAGAAATTTTGTAAATTAGCAAATTCTTCATCTCAAAAATATATTTCACAGTTTCTTCATTTAAAAAAAAAAAAAATTTAAAGTAATCTTTTTTTAAAAAAATTTCAAACTATAAAATTGAAATGTAACAGTTTTAAACTAATTATTTATTTTTTAAAAAAAATTTAAAAATTTATAATTTTGAAAAATGTTATCTTTCTAATGCCGAATAGTAAAACTGAGCTCAAATTGGAATGAAATAAGAGAAATCTAAAAAAGAGAATTTAGTTTTTTTTTTTTTTGGGTAATCAAGAGAATTTAGTGATTAATAACTAAAAATGAAAGAATCGTATATTTAAATAAGAATTATATAAAAACAGTAGAATAAGTTTGAGAAATAATTTGTAGTGTAGTCACCGATAATGCATCCGAAAAATATTAATTTAAAAAAAAAAAAGGCTCATAAACCGGGTTTGACGATTACGGCTGTTTGGGATCCTATAAAGTAGCTATACGGTTTCGGTATCCAGCGCAACTGTGTGTATCTTCTCCTTCTGTGTGTAATATCTTTCAAAGTCATCACTCCTTTACTCTCTCACTCTTTCTCAAACACACACAAACACACTCTCTCTGCTGGCAAAGCCCTTCATTTTCTTTCTGGGATTTTCTCGGAGTTTCTCACACAGAAAGAAAAACTGTGAGACGGGTTATCGTTTAACATTTTGAAAGCACTTACCGGATATAGCAAGTCTTGTGGTAAGTAAGTAGCCAGAGTGAGCTTTGTCTATCCTACCTCAGCAGGTGATTCCGAACATTTATTCGATTTCCCTTTCGGGTAAAGCAACTGACCGCACTAGTCCCTTCTTTTCTTATTGCACCTTTGAAACTTTCCCAGAAAATTTTCCCATTTTTGTTTTTTTACTTTTCTTTTGATTTTTATTTTTCTACGTTTTGGGTCTCAGACTCCCTCTGAATCCTTCCCAAACAGCCGCACACCATAAATCTGTGCTTTACCGTACTGTTGGTTATCTAGAATCTCTCTACCCAAGCTTGGGTTCTCTGTGTTTAAGATTTTCCCTCTGCCTCTTTCACGCTCACACTCTTTTTCTCTCTCACTCTCTCTCTCTCTCCCTCTTTCTGGGTGTAACTTTCCGTGAAATTTCTCGTCCTTTAATAAACTTTTTGAAGAGTATTAAATCCATTAATGGTAGATTTCTCTCCGTTTCAAGCTTCTCTTTAACGTGTCTCTGTATCAGCTTTCTTTTTTATCTCCTTTATTCTCTCATCGTGTCTAGTCTCAAAGGAATCTCCCTCCTTTTCTTTTCCTCCTCCCTCTATTTTACGCTCGCGCACTTGTTCACTTGGCTTTCAATGCTCTACCACTGAGAATCTCAGAAGCTTCTCAACATGAATCGTGGTCCAATCAAGTATACCGAACATCGAAACCACACTAAGCTCACTGCTCCAGCGAACAAAACTATCGCCCACTCGGAGATGGTCAGGCCTCGAATTGTGAGGATATCCGTCACTGACGGCGACGCCACCGACTCCTCCAGCGACGACGAAGAAACCCACCCATTTCCTCGTCACAGAGTCAAGAAGTTCGTCAACGAGATTGCCATCGAGTCTTGCTCCAGAGAGAATGACGGACTTTGGAAGAGCAGCAGATCGTCCAGGACCAGCCGGAAGAGGTTCGCCGGAAACACAGGGCTTCCGGCTACTCACCGGATTGTAAAAGCTCCGACCGGGAAGAAGTTTCGAGGCGTGAGACAGAGGCCGTGGGGAAAATGGGCCGCTGAGATTAGAGATCCTCTCAGACGTGTACGGGTCTGGTTGGGTACTTACGACACGGCCGAGGAAGCTGCCATGGTGTATGACAACGCGGCTATTCAGCTGCGTGGACCCGACGCGCTCACCAACTTCGCCACACCTCCTCCGGCGAACCCATTGCCGGAAAATAAGCCGACTGTTAGCTGCTGTTACAATTCCGGCGACGAGTCGAACAACCATCTTTGCTCCCCAACCTCCGTTCTCCGTTGCCTTTCGCCTTCAACCGAGGAAGCAGAGTCGCAGAGCCCAAAAGATATTCAAGATGTCGGCGAACTCCAAGACACTCTTCGAGAGGACTCTTGCGTATCGGAGAACTTTTCGGAATTTTCTGATTATTCGAGCTTCGAAACGTTGATTCCAAACGGCATTTTTGATTTCCAGAGCTCGATTCCCGACTTTTTCGACGAGACGACTCTGCGAGACGGCATTTTGAACGAAGATTTCAACGGCATTTTCGCCGAGTCGAGTTGGGATTTCGGATTCGGATCCAAACCGTGGCATGTGGACGACTATTTCCAAGATATCGGCGACTTATTCAGCTCCGATCCCCTCGCTGCGCTGTGAAGCACAGTCGGCGATAAACTCCCGATTTTTGACAAGCTTTGTATCGGGTTTATTAAATATCGGTTTTGTGTTTCGTTTTTGTTTTATTTTAAAATTTTGGTTGTATTTGTTACTTATTAACTATATATATATATTAATATATATATATATATATATATTAATGAATGAAAAAAAAAAAAAATCTCCGTCACAATAACGGTGATGGACGAGAGGTTGGCTACGTGTGCGGTGCTTTGTTCTTTTTTCCCGGAACTTTAATTGAAATGCACACGCTCGTGAAAAGTTTCGAAAGGGTTATTAAAAATTCTCTCATAATACATGCTTGTTGGTGTACGTGTGCCTGTCAATTTAAAAGTTACAAATTATGCCTTTTTATTATTGTTTTTTTTTTCACTAAAAAGAAAATAATTTTTCTTTTCTTGAAGGAAAAAGAAAAAGGAAGACAAAATTAATTTTTACAAGTTTAATCGTATTTCCATAAGTAACTTAACTTTTGTTACACAGTGAATTTCAATATTTAAAACTTATCTAAACACATTTAATAAAAATCGCAATTAATAACCACATCTGCAAGCTCCAAAAAAATAAAAAAAAATAAATCGATGCCAAAGTAAATTCCAATATAAAAAAAAAGGAGGAAAAAGATAGCATAATAAGAGATATTTATTTAAAAAGGGGGAAAAAAAATAAAAATGGGGGCTGACAAAGTCACTGAAATGAAACGTGGCATGCTGTGAAGGAGCTGAGGATGTGGAGGCGACGGTGATACGGTTGTTGGAGTGCTGTGGCTCTTCTTACAAGTGGCGGCTCTCAGATATTTGCGTGAATATGTTGTCCTAATTTCATCTGCTTTATCAGTTTATGTCTCTGATGCTAACACTAGAATATGCACATGATTGGCGGAACAATTCAAAGACTGAAAACAACTATTATTTTCTTTGAGAAATCAAATTCTGAAAAAAAAAAAAGAGAAAGCAAAGAAAAACAATTTTGATACGTATATTTTATATTATAAAATTGAAATATAATTAATATTAATTGGAAAACCCTCTTTACCTTTTCCTCTAGATATATGCTTTTGAATATGAGATAGAGTTTTGGGTTTGGCGTTTTTGGGTTACAGTACAGATTCTTGGATTGGAAAAGCATGAATATTTTCTCAAATAGGACAAGGCGTATAGAATAGTAAGCCATTTGAAACCGGAAAAGATAGCCAATTATTGTGTTTTAGATGACAAATCTTTTTGTTGGGCACACTTAAATTCATGTCCATAATGACAAGACCAATGTAACTTCTGAGAATTTATGTAAATAGCTATTATTAAGCTTTAAACTCGGATACCAATAAAAGTGATTAACAACAAATTAAGAAAGAAAAAAAAAAAAACAACATTGAGTAATCTGTGAGACAAATTGATGATAAAAATAAAAACGATTATTACTTTCTATTTTTGGTGGTTGACTCGCATAAAAACAACCACAAGGAATTATGGTCGGAAGTCAAAAAATGAAGTTTACTTTCATCAAATAAAACTAAGTGGTCCAAAAGAGATAAGCTGGAAAAGCAGAGATTCGAGCAGATACTGGGCACAGAACCTCTCAGTGAATCGCTGCAGCAGTAGAAAAAACTGTATCTGGCTCGTATACAGGCTCTACAAGCATAAAAGCCAAAGTATATATTAGCCTTACCAAACCCCATACAAGTAGCCAAAAGACCCTATTAATAAGCTTGGCTTATACATATACCACTGTTGTACCTGAAACTCATCCACCACACTACATATTTACCTAATATGCCAAAATATACCCTGAAAAAACCAGTATGCCTTTTTCATTGTTTTTCATTTCTCTGCCTCTTTATAAATTATATCACCTTTCTAGTTGCTGCATTTATAGGCTCTCTATCTATCCCCTTTAGATTTTCTTCAAGCATAGTCTGAATTAAAAGTGTATTTAATGGGGAGAATAGAGATGTCACTTTCTGGTTTGATCATGTGGTAGAACTTGGAAGCTGCAAGTTTGTTTACAGGCTTTTGTGATTAGGGACCTCATGGTGACAATAAATTTCTGCACAGTTATATATCTATTACAACACTGCCTACGACTGGGATTTTTCAGATTTTTATTTTATTTTCTTTCTTTTTCTTAAGCTTAGGTCAATTGAATGGATATGGACAACGTATCAATCTCTGCCTCTTGAATTTAAACTCTTGGGTCCCCTACAATCATATGCATTCTATGAGATCACTAGCCCAATGCCCCCATAAAACAGCAGCTTCAATTTCATCTAATCGCATACAACTATGCATTAATTGGAGGAGCATAATATCAAAGTCTATACAATCATTAGTAATACACAGTGAAAGTGAAGGTGTATTAAGACAATAAGCGAGTCCATTCAGCAGCCATATGCAACATGGCATTTAGTTAAGGGGTTGTTTGTCTTTGTTCCAAAACTATGAGACTGCCCCTGCTCTTTGAAGCAAATAGAGGGTCGTGACCAAACAAACCCCACATATTAAAACAACTCTGTGTGTATATATATATATATAGAGAGAGAGAGAGGGAGAGGGAGAGAGGGCCATAAAAATTAAGGCTGAGAGCACAAACTTCCAAAACTTTCCAAAGATACACCCACAGAAACAAAACAATCCAGAAGATCTTCTTTCATTTCTCCAGCTTTCATATGATCAATCATGGCCGTACACGTAATGCCCGGCTAACGGTTTTTTTTTCCATCACCTAGACCTCGAGCAGTGCCAGTGTACAAGTGTGCGAGTGGACCTGCTTCTTGATTGGGGCCCATGGTCCCCTCCGCTCCGATCCAGCTCAGACATCACTGTATCTGTGCTTATGATTGTGATAGCGGTCCCACTTTATTAACCTCCTCCTCTTGCTTACGTGGCCCCTCCAGACCCTCCAATTTCTCATTTGGGGCCTCCACATCACCTTCGAGCCCAACATCTGCTGGCCTTTCTTTCTTGTTGTGGCCCATATGATCTCCGCCCAAAAAAATATATATATTTTTTATTTTTATAAATATAAAATACTTGTACTATAAAATTCCACCAAAACCTATTAAATTCACAAAGCGTTCATAGGGAGCCACAGCCACTACGCCTATTTTGTACTGGCAAATAGTATTTTTGAGATCTCTTTGACAAATCAATGGAAACCATTTACCAAAAAAAGAAAAGAAAAAGAAAAGACAAGTCAATGGAAACCAAGATACAATCAAATTATTATTATTATCATTATTATTTTATATGTAAAGTTCACGGAAGTAGAACAAAGTAGCATGCTATCCTATAGGTTATGGAATGGGGTTTTGCACAAAAATATATTGCATGTTTCCTTCCTTCCATCCCTTCCAGTGTCTGTCTGTGTGGGAGGAAAAATCCATGTTGGCATGCATGCGACCCATGCAGATAATGGACACCCAGATTCAGACCAAATATATATATATATATATATATATACACATGCACACTTTTTCATTAAATTATTGTTCATAATGTCTCAAAATTCATGAACTTGTAAAAAAAAAAAAAAAACTATTAATAATTTGTTTCAAAGAAGGCAATGATTCATGTAGCTAGGTAAAGCTCACAAGTCACAAACTGTAGAGAATGATAAAAGAAATGGTCCGTACGTACAGTGTGTGAGACTTATAATGAATACAGAGCCAACCCTCAGAAGTACGATATGTGCCTGCCCACTCATGCATTGTGGGTGGAGAGTTAGGCAGGTAGGGCCATGGGGGAAGTGTCAATTTCGTCCACCAACCCGACATCAGTGGTGTTTAAAATTACAAAAGCGAGAGTGAGATTCTGTGACTGCATAAATATAGAGATTGCATTGATAATCCAGTAGGATTTTTCTCTTGAAATTAAATGTGGTGGCAGATATTAATACAAATCTAACTCGCTCTCTATCACCACCGAATTCTTGTGCTTTTGAATCTTTGCAATATTTCCACCTCATTTTGTTTTCTTAACTTTGGCATACATAGTGTTCAATTTGCTTTGGTTCCTTGCAGTACTACTCCCATAACAAACCTTCCATTGCCCATTACATGCTTGTGCCCCACTAAGTTCATTTACAAGGTGCAAGCTTTCAAAGCTCAAAGGCCAATTCATTTTTCAAAGTGGCACCCTTCTTCTCTCTTGCTTATGTTTGAAAACTCGTCTGTCTCAAATTGGACCGGATGTTATAAGCAATATTGGACTGGGTAGTTTAGAGTTTTCTTGAATTTTGCTTTGGGAACTTGACAAAAATGTCCTTATTAATAATTAAAATTAAAAAAAAAATTCATATACTCTGAAACTTCACAAAAATTAATTAAAATATAGAAAATGCTCTTTATCCAAATGGACTCCACCTGTAAAACGCTACAGGTTTTAAATCTACATAGTTGAAAAAAATATATTTTTAAACGAGGACCTAAAAAATTGCAAGTCGGACATGCTGTTTTATAGGTTTTAAATCTATATAATAAACTCTCATCTCATTTTTTATTTTTTTACCTATATTTTTCTTTCATATTTACTTCTATAATTTATATTTATTTTTTAGTGTATTTTTTTTATAAAATTACATTAATTTGTAAGTATTTTGGTTTTTAATTAAGTCATTTTGATTAGTATTGAATGAGATATAATTTTTACAAAATGGAAGGTCAATCATGCAAAATGACAAATCCAACTTATCGTTTTGTAAAAATTATATCTCATTCAATATTGATCTATAAAATAAAAATTATAAAAGCTGATGAAAAAATAAAATAGATAAAAAATAAAAAATGAAATGAAACCTGTCATTTTACATGGCCGATCTGTCATTTATTTTGCATGACCGATATGCCATTGTGTAAAAAAATATATTGAACTTCATATTCACAATTTGGTCTGCCACTTTCCCGTTGTTATCGAGGCAATCGAAACTAACTTTAATTTTGAGATCAAAATGGACTTTTTGGTATAAATAAACGACCTTTTGTATCAAATCCACGTTAAGAGATTACCCAAATAAAAAAAAAAAAAAAAACCAACATTTTGGAAACAAAAATTGACCTTTGAGTTTTAAAAAATCATCCTTTTGAGAGTTTTAAAACATCCTCCCTTTGAGATCTCAAAATCTACTTTTTAAGATAAATTCGACCTTTAGGATTAAAATCGAATTGTGGAGATAAATTCAATTAAATATTACAAAATTTATTTGCTATAGTGATTTGGAACTTTCAAGTTATTATTTTATCCTTTTCTTATGTTTTGTATTGGTTAGCTAAAAAGAATAAATAAACAAGTTTACTTATGCTAATAAATAACCATTACTTTTTATCCATACAAATAGAGATGAATAGTCATTTCCTTTTCTTTTCCAATTCCTGCAAATTAAAGAAGAGCTAGTCATCCACATAACTAATTGTTTAGGTTCTGATTAACTGATATGTGCAAGTGAAACGATTCAGAACTTTTAACAAAGTGTTTAATGCGAAATTATCGGTTTTATAATTATTAAAGGGAATACAAATTCCTTGGTAAGCCTAAATATAGAAGGCCTTTCTATATATACCACAGCTACTATATAATAAAAAAACAGTCTGTATATGTATTAAATATTTGTGTGCGCAATGCATTTGACAATGACCAAGACATACAAATCACATAAAATTAAATCTGAGTGTAAATATAAATTTAATATAATGCAGCAACATCGTCAACTGGTCACTGCTTAGATGAACATCCAATGCAAGAAGGTGACCAGACCCGAACTGAAACCACACCGAGATTTCAAAAGGTGGCGGCCTAGGACTTGGAGGGCGAAGAAGGGGTTAGATGATCCACTACTACTTTCCGATTCACCAGCCTTGAATGGAAGTTGTTGTCCGGAGGAGCCCTCTTTGTCTCCGACAGTGATGTGGAGCTTTTGTCCAGCCTCACAACCAAGGCCATTGTAGAAGTAATAGTCCCCGGTCCTTGTGAGGTTGAAGGTCACTGGCCCATCGCAGTACGTGCCGATGACATGCTTTTCGGTGCATTCGTCGAAGTCTTCCCTGTCGACGACTATAACATTGTTGGCGCCCGGCCTGCACAGGAAAACTGAAGTTTTGCTGAACTGATCAGACAAGGGAAAACATTGTGTATGTCTATAATTTATACTAATTATAGACAAATGGTCATGATTGAACATTCTACAACAAGTGGTCATGATTCATGAACCATGAAACATTTGAGACCAACAAATATTGTTCCATGTCCACCATGAATCCTTTGACCATAAAAGAGAATGATTAAAATGCAGAAAACAGCAAATTGGGATCCTATCCATTCAGTCACATGCAATAGACTGGGTCTTGGGCTATTAGTTGTGGGTTGTTAATTATATCATAGTGGAGTTGTTGTTTAATTCCTATATGAGTTCTATTCCTTATTTGTTGTTTCCACTCATGGTAGTGGGGAAGTTGTTGGTTTGTTTTTTGTTGTTAGGCTATAAATTAGCCAGTTAGTAAATAAATGGGCATGGAGAAAATTGAAGATCAACCCGTCCCTCCCTCTTGTTATCTCCTTTCTTTTATTTCTCTGTTGTTTGGGTCTAAAACAGAGCAGTTTTTCCATCTCACTCACTCTCTTCTTCCTCTATAAATTCTATCTTTATCAAACAGAAGCTACTTTTCCTACTCAAACAAACGCAAGACAAAGCCAAATCCAAGAACCCTCTATATCAACATCGCTTAAAGAAGTTTCCAACCATGGAAATTTATAAAGTTCTACTAATAAAGGGAAAAGAGAGGAATTCCATGAACATACCAAGTCTGTCACCAACGCCAAAGGTTCTTGGTCTAGCCCAATCCTCATAGTAGGGTTTGTTATGGGGCACACGCCAGCCTTGCTGTCCTCCAACAATGTGAATAAACGCACTTACAGGTAGCATCATGAAGCACCCCATTGTTACTGTCGACACCAAGATTAGAAGTTGAAGGTTTACCATTTTTGCTTTTGAGATCTCTTTCTCAACAAATTTTCTCAACTTTTTCCGTTTTATTCGTTGATGGAGGAGAAGGCGTAGATTCAGAGGGGGATATGGCCACCAAGCCAGTGGCGTCAGATTTCACCGGAAAAAAGAGAGAAGAAAATAGCCATGGCTTGCCATATATATATATATATTTTTGGGTAAGGGCCGCCAGAAATTTTTTAATTATATATATAAATATATATAATTATATTATATATTTTAAAATATCAAAATAAAAATAAAATATTTTGAAACCATAAATATTTAATGCTAATTTAATAAATCTTGGAAAAAATAAATACTATTTTTAGATAACGGCAGAGGCTGCCATGGTGTATGACAACGCCTGCGTGGACCCGACGTGCTCACCAACTTCGCTACACCTCCTCCGGCGAACCCATAGCCGGAAAATAAGCCGACAGTTATCTGCTGTTACAATTCCGGCGACGAGTCGAACAACCATTTTCGCTCCCCTACCTCCGATCTCCGTTGCCTTTCGCCTTCAACCGAGGAAGCCGAGTCGCAGAGCCCAAAAGATATCCAAGATATCGGCGAACTCCAAGACACTCTTCGAGAGGACTCTTGCGTATCGGAGAACTTTTCGGAATTTTCCGATTATTCGAGCTTCGAAACGTTGATTCCAAACGACATATTTGATTTCCAGAGCTCGATTGCCGATTTTTTCGACGAGACGAGCATCCGAGACGGCATTTTGAACGAAGATTTCAACGGCAGTTTCGCCGAGTCGAGTTGGGATTTCGGATTCCAACTCGCCTCCGTTCTCCGTCACAATAATGGTGTGGACGAGAGACTAGCCACGTGTGTGGTGATTGTTCTTCATTTTTTTTTTTTGCCGGAACTTTAATTGAAATGAAAAGTTTCAAAAGGGTTATTAAAAATTCTCTCATGCTTCTAGATGTACGTGTGCTTGCCAATCTAAATGTTATAAATTATACCTTTTTCATTATTATTATTATTATTACTAAAAAGAAAGACAATACTTTTTCTTTTCTTGAAGGAAAAAAGAAAAAGAAAAATAATTTACTTTTTACAAGTTCCATAAGTAACTTAATTTTTGTTACACATTGAACTTCAATATTTAAAACTTATCCAAAACATTTTAATAAAAAACGCAATTAATAGCCACATCGGCAAGCTCCAGAAAAATAAAACAAAAAAAAAAAAAATTAAATCGATGCCAATACAAAAAAAAAGAGGGAAAAAGATAAGATAAATTAAAATCGGGGCCCACAAAGTCACAGAAATGAAACGTGGCATGCCGTGAAGGAGCTGAGGATGTGGAAGCGGCGGTGATTAAGTTACAAGTGTCGGCACTCAGATATTCGCGTGGAAATGCTGACCTAATTTCATTTACTTTTATCCTTTTTGTCTCTTTGAACGCTGGAATATGCACATGTTTGGTCGAACAATTCAAAGACAATTATTAATTACCAAAAAAAAATTCAAAGACAATTATTATTTTTTGAGAAATCAAATTCTTAAAAAAAAAAAGAAAAACAATTTTGATACATATATTTTATATTATAAAATTGAAATATAATTGGTATTAATTGGAAAACCCTCTTTACCTTTTCCTCTAGTTATTATTTTATCCTTTTCCTATGTTTTGTATTAGTTAGCTAGAAAGAATAAAAATACAAGTTTATCTATGCTAATAAATAACCATAACTTTTTATCTATACAAATAGAGTAGAATAGTCATTTCCTGCTTTTCAATTTCCTGCAAATCAAAGATGAGCCAGTGATCCACATAACTAATTGTTTAGGTTCTGATTAACTGACATGTGCAAGTGAAACTTTTCTGAACTTTTAACGAAGTGTTTAATGTGAAATTATCAGATTTATAATTATTGAAGGGAATACAAATTCCTTGTAAGCCTAAATATAGAAGGCCTTTCTATATGTACCACAGCTACTATATAATCAAAAAACAGTCCGTATATGTATTATATATTTGTGTGCGCAATGCATTAAAAACAATGCCCAAGACATACAAATCAAAATGTGTAATGATGTTGAATTCTCAGTAGCAGGCACACACTCATGAAATTAAAACTGAGTGTCAATATAAATTTAATATGATGCAGCAACATCGTCAACTAGTCACTGCTTAGATGAACATCCAAAGCAAGAGAAGGTGAACGGTGGTGGCCTAGGACTTGGAGGGCGGAGAAGGGGCAGATGATCCACCACTACTTTCCGATTCACCAGTCTTAAATGGAAGTTGTTGTCCGGAGGAGCCCTCTTTGTCTCCGACAGTGATGTGGAGCTTTTGTCCAGCCTCACAGTGCTTTCCAAGGCCATTGTAGAAGTAGTAGTCCCCGGTCCTTGTGATGTTGAGGGTCACTGGCCCGTCGTAGTACATGCTGATGACATGCTTTTCGGTGCATCTGTCGAAGTCTTCCTTGTCGACGACTATAACATTGTTGGCGCCCGGCCTGCAGGGGAAGACTGAAGTTTTGCCGAACTGATCAGACAAGGGAAAACATTGTGTATGTCTATAATGTATGCTAATTAGTTCCAATGCTCAATTGTAAATGACGAATTGACATAGATATTCAAATATGGATGGCCTTAGATTGAACATTCTACAACAAATGGTCATGATTCATGAACCATGAAACATTTGAGACCAACAAATATTGTTCCATGTCCACCATGAGTCCTATGACCATACAAAAGAGAATGATTAAGATGCAGCAAACACCAAATTGGGATAAGGAATAGAAGCTAGTTTTTCGTACTCAAACAAACGCAAGACAAACCCAAATCAAAGAACCCTTTATATCAACCATTGCTTACAGAATTTTCCAATCATATAAATTTATAAAGTCATAATAATAATGGGAAAAGAGAGGCAATGCATGAACATACCAAGTCTGTCACCAACGCCAAAGGTTCTTGGTCTAGCCCACTCCTCATAATAGGTTTTGTTATGGGGCACACGCCAGCCGTGCTTCCCTCCAACAATGTGAATAAACCCACTTACAGGTGCCATCATGAAGCACCCCATTGTTACAGTCAACACCAAGATTGCAAGTTGCGGGTTGGCCATTTTGCTTTTTAGATCTCTTTCTCAACAAATTTTGTCAACTTTTTTTGGGTTTTATGTGTTGAAGGAGGAGAAGGTGTAGTACTTTATTTCCTTCAACACGGGAAAAACCAGTTTGGAAATCGGACTGTGTTCAAATAATCTGGCATTGTGGGTTTGTTTTGTGATTGTGTTTCTCTTGGCATTTTTAGGGGTTGACAGAGTCAGAGCAGTGCTTATTAAGGCTGTGCTTAAAATTTTGAGACTGGCATTTCTTCTTTGTTATGTGAATTTAGAGGAGAGGAGTGTTTTCAGCACTTGAAGAAATGAATGATCTATATTTCACGCATATATATAATAATTACTAACAATAGTTTAATATTTACTAAAAAAAATAACAATAATTAAATAAAAAAAATAAAAAGGCAGGTATAACCTCTTAAAATTTGGCTAGTTCTGGTTTTGTATATTTTTTTTTAAAAAAACCTTAGAATTGGAAATATAAAAAAGGGTTTTTTCTGCAATTAATAAAATAATTATTTGATCTAATGAAATTTTTTTTAAAAAAAATTATTGGAAGCAAAGAAAGAGGCCACAAATTGGTTTTATGAGAAAAAACGACGTGTCGTTACAGAGCCCCTTGTTTCGTTAGAAACTGCACACGGGAATCAGCGGGAGTCCCCTACTCCCCTGTCCCAATTTCCCTACTTTTTCTAGACAACCAAACAGTCCACGAAGAGGTTTGAAGCGTAAAAAGAACATACTTTTCCAGGGTTTATTGCCGACTAAAAATCCCCAACACTGAAGAAACAGATGGACGAAGCTAGTGCTCAGCCCGTGTGCGCTCAGGAGGCTCTTAATCTGCTCAACTGCGTCACTGAATCTCCCTTCGATCAAGAAAAATGTCTCCGTCTCTTGCATTCCCTGCGAGAGTGCGTGCTCAGCAAGGTAACATCCCTGTCTCTCTCACAAACCAGATGGTCTTTTTTTTTTTTTTTACAATCAATTTTGCTCTTCTGAATGATTTGTGGTTTGACTCTATACCGTGCTTAAATCGTAATCCATCTCTTTGTTAATTATTTTTTTCCTTTGATTAAATTGTTTCCCTGTAAAAAAGCATCATTTTTGTGATCGAAAATGGTGGAAAAGGGGAAACTTTTTGTTTTCCTTTTGAGTATGGCAGATATCCAGTCATGGCGAAAAGTTTTCATGACTTATTTAATGATATCTTAATCCTACTTAGGCATCTGTAAGCTCTACTCTGTGGGTGGGAGCTGAGAAATTGTCCGCTTACTGGCATTCAAATTAACATCATTGAACAATAATAGGATCTAGGGCAATTATAGTGAAATGTTGTCATACTGATAAAATAATTCAAAATTTGGCAGCAAAACCAACAACTAATGAAGATGAGGACATAACTCTTAAGGATGTGATACAGAAACTGGGCCTTCTGGTGAAGAAGGGAAAATAGACTCATTGGTTTCTGTTTCCTTTTCAGATTCTGCCAATGTTGCAAATTGAGGCCTTTCGTAGCATGTCATACCATTCTTAGACAGATATCACCTCTAATGCCCTTGAGATGTTTATTTTGATTGAAGCTGCTCATTCTTTTCAAATAGTAGGCTTTTCATGTTCACTGTTTCAATTTCTTGTTTTGGCATTAGCATAGACATGTGCAATTGAATACACTGTCTCTCAAATGCTTGTATTTTCTGTAATGTAATTGTTTCCAGTTTTAATTCATGTAATTTTTGTACACAGAAAGTGAAGAAGTTCTCACTAGCCCATAAGGAACAGCAGGAAGCAAAGTCAACTGACAAGAAGGCATGATCGAATGTGATGATGAGAAAGCTTTTTTTTCCCTCCACCATTGTAATGGGGTCAACTGGTAACCCATAAAATGCTTATTTTGATTAAAATATTATATTAGCCCTACATGTTCTTGTAAGCTAGAATGTTTTTCTTGCTGTTCCGCGTTGGCCAGGCTTCTTGTTATTGATAAAATTGAATTGTTGTCGAGGCTGCTGCCACTTAGGACTTGTTTCCAAGCGTGTTTTTGCGTCTGTCGAGTTATGGACCTTGTGGTGGTAGCAACTGCAGTATGCATCTGGAGGTTTTCTATTTTCCATTAGGTTAATGCATTAACGTGGATCATAAAACTTTTGGATTATGAATGTGGAAAATCATTTTAGGTTTCCTACCAGGGACTTCAATTTAAACAGCATGAAAATTGTTGAATTTATCCGGCTTAGCTTCCTTAATCCAGCAGAAAACTTGCTTGGTCATAGATGGCGAATAATTTAACGAACTTGAAATGCAAAGATCACAACTTGATGTATTTTAGATTTGTGCAAGTAGAAGTCAATTCTTTTAGCCCTTTGTGCTCTGCAAGTTGGTTATGTCTTTTATAGCAATGACCATGTGGCACAAATTCTATTTGGATTTCGATGTTGTGGACGGGTACGGAAATCCAATCCTTCAGCATTGGTAGTAGTTGCCTCCTTTTTTTTTACACAATTTCTTGAATATCTCTCTGTCATTCTCATTGCCTATCCAGCTTCTTTATCGTTTATTTGAATTATTATGACTAAATTTCCCCAGCAGTTTGAAATTGTAAAAAGCAGTCAGATAAAATTAAGTGAATTAGACTGCCACCAGGCAGAACAACAACAACTGCATTAGCTGAAAATGGCCAGCAAGCAACAATGTTCGATGTCACAGCACTAAATACACATCCAGAGGAAAACCCAAAAACATCAATACCAAATAATACAGACACCAACCCATCTACCCATGCCAGATTGCGCAGAAGCCCAATCCCATTACTTATCTCTAACCACAATCCTGCCTGCACTCCCTTCAGAAAAGCATTCCAATGTCACAATTAGAAGCTGTGAGTGATATCTGCTGCATGGATTAGGTATGTGAGCACCAGTGCCACCAACATTAGCACATAGGCAATCCCCTGGTCAATGGATGTACCTGAAAAGGCAAAAATAGCAAACCAATCAATACAAACTTTTGGAAACATCAATTTCAGTAACAATAGAATCAATTTGCTTTGAACTAAAACCACGGACAACGCAATGGTCCTCTTGGAGACTCAAGCTAAACAGTGGAAAACACAATGTCCTGTTGAATACAGTTTCTAAAACACAGTCCAAATTCCCAATAATGCAAGCACATTTCGAAGAACCTATAAAGATTCATTTTGCTAGAAAAAGAGAGACCCTTTAAATCTTGCTTACTAAAAAGAAATACCGTTTGATCTTGAAGCCTAATTCAACTAAATTAACTAGATGGATGGATAAATGAAGGACATTTGGAAAAATAAGCTAAAAATGAAACATTTTTTAAGACCCAGCAAGCAGAAACTACATTCCAATTCAGATCTACAACATTTGGAAATATCTTCGCGCATATTCATAATGCTGTAAGAAAATAGCAAGCAAGCAAACTAACCGTCACTGGCGGGAGCCGGAGACGGAGACTGAGACTGAGCCTGAACGGCGGGGATGGAAACGCTGAGAACGATAACGGCGACAGCCAAAATTCCAAAGAAAACCCTGGAAACCGCCATTTTAATACTTTATATGTAGATATGAATCACTTCTCTTCTCGTTAGCTTTGAATTTGTCCAAGAGAAGAAGGGAGGGAAATGAAAGGAAGCCTAAAAAAGAAAAGGAAAGCCTAAGCTCGATCTCTCTCTGCGAAGTCCTCTGAGATTGATATACAGGAACCGCCGCGCAGAGAGAGAGAGAGGTGGGGTTTCAAGGCGTCGGAGACAAACCCAAAAACGCGCAGGAAAAGTGCATCGACGTCCAAGTGAAAAATGCGAGAAAGAGAGAGAGGTTGATGGTGATGGAAAGAGCAAAGCCTCGTCCTTTATATGGTAGTGGTGGTGACCTCTCAGTCCTCTGTTTAGGGAAAGGCTATATGGCGAAGAGACAAAACCGGTAAAAGCCGGTAATCTGGGATTAGGAAACGAAGGAATTTGTGGGGCCCTGGCGCATGTTTCGGGGCTGAGCCCCCCCCCCCACCATGTGACCTGATGCGTGCTCTCCCCTCAGCTTTGACAGTCTGTGACCCTTTCTTTTCTCACCCCCAGTTGGTACCATATGCTGCGTTCCTGATTCGTCCACGTGGAATTTCATTCTTTGTTTTTTTCCGGGTGAGTGGGTCTGTTTGGACGCTGGAGATTTCATGTCCCTTCTCATGGACTAACTAGGTTCTGCTTTTAAAAGAATCTCCAGCAAATTCCAACCAAAAAATTTGACACGAAGGTGTTTTTAGTATAAGAAGTCTTTGTGCAGCAAAGCAATTATGCCAACAGATATGTTGAATTACTTCCTTTATTTTTTTTCATATATATATATATAGCAACAACATACCCTAAAAACTTCACCCGAAGAGGCATTAATTGTACAACAAAATGGCATTAACTGTACGTTTCATGCATTTGTAATTGATTTTAAAACTCTAAAGTCAGACTGATTATTGCTCTCAACATTTTTTTTTTAATAGCAAAAGAGGCTCTCTATTAATGGTGTTTATTTCTGTTGTTGTGGTGCATGAGTGTAGAGATTAAAGATTGTACTTCTTCCTGAAGCAGTTATTATAAACTGGAATCATAAGCAATTAGGCATGCATGTTCATTAGACCTCCAAAATGCCATCATCAAAGCCTCTCAAAGAAGTGAAAAGATTAGGCTATTCAGGTTGTCCAAAGTGATGATGTAGTAACTATTTATCACCTACATTATTGAGAATGTGGTTTTACTAAAGAAAATCGTTATAGATCCTTCCCCTAAAGAAATATATATATATATATATATATATATATATGTTAAAGTTGGTAATCTGAATTTTATTTGGTTCGATTCAAAAATTTTACAGTGCGACAAGTTTAGTAAAATTTTTATTTTAAAAAAAGATTACAGATCTGTATAGACCTATCTTGATTTTGTAATTTCGTATATATACTTCTAGGATTTTTTGGGTGTGGTTGTTATTGGCATATAACTTAATTTTGTATCAATCATTAGTTGTATCAATTTTTTATGGTAATGAATTCTCCATTTCTGATTTTTTTGGTCTTGGACTTCCATATAAATTCTGTGCGTTTTCAGTTTTTGAGATCTTACCTATGGTTTTTCGTCAATTTTATAATATATATATATATATATATATATAGAATAACTGTTAGGAAACCAATTCGGAGTAGAGTAAAAAACTTGTAAGCAAGACCGATTTGTCGGAAAAAGGAAACCAAAGAAAGAATGCATATATAACTGAATGATAATAATAATACCAAGGAAGGTGGATCATCATCATCTGTAACTACGTAAATTCCTCTTTATCGTGACGGCATGCTTTTTGTTTCGTTCAAAATTCACAAACCGCAGCCAACAACATGTCAATCATCTGTAACGGATTTGGATAATGTATGAGTGAATTGGCTGAAGAAATTGTAGTGAAATCAATGTCTATGTTGACTCCAAAAACACGCAGTTTCCACAAGTAGGGACCGGTATTAGGAATCTTAACTTGGAATTTTTAGACGTACGGCTGCCACCGCCGCAAAGGAGCTTCATATGAGGATGCTTATAGGACGTTTGAATTCTTCACCAGCAACTCATTGATGATAATGGCGTTTTCTTACTCTGGTACGTCCCTCCTCAAAGTGCTTGCGTTTCATAGCTGTGGCTGTCAGTGAAGAGGATATAGAGAGGAGCTGTTGTCTGAATGGAGGGCCATCACTTGCATTTGAAGCTTTTACACTTGGATTGTTATGACCAGGTTAACAGCGTTGAAGCCTGTGATGCTCAAAACCTTGTTTCATTTTATGTTATATGTAATATACAACTATGTAAAACATCCCACACGTTAAGGTTGAGTATATTAGGAATGTACCTCCATCTATATGGCATATGCTTGTGGACGCAGACCTCCATTTGCGTTAAACGTAACGTGATGTTGAACTAGAAATGGCGATTGGCTGAGATGATGCCATGAATCATCTAAAACAATTGGTTCCTCCATATATAGGATTTGTATGCCTCTAACATACTAATTCCATGGTATGGTATGGCATGGTGGGGTTGATTACAACTAAATAAGTTATTTATTTCAATCATATATATAATTGCATTTAAACTATAGAATATCATTTATATATGTATAGCTTAATTTGTCAATTATAATTCTTGGTTTCTTAGCACCACCTCTCCTCTATATTATTTCTGCCAACTTTGTCTCGGCCCAACATGGCTCTTAAAACGATGAGCTTCTGCTGGAGGAAATGATCCTTTGTCTCCATAGAATCCCAAATTATATATATATATAATGCCAATGGACCCATCAGCACAAGTGGGTTTTATTGATTAAGAACAACAAAACAAAATAGAGTAAGTTGCAGAATTCTTAGAAGGCCCTTCTAATAATACTGCATATATATATATTACTGAAAAGACACATTATGTACTGTTTGGTAGCTGGGAAATTTCTAGTACCCATGGAACTGGTGTGGAACATTATTATTGATCTACTTGTCGTGAGAATAAACATGGTTTAAGAATAAATAGTAGCTGCATTGCAGGAGATTATCAAGGAACAATTGGATAATTTATCCTTAATTATCTAACTGCCGTGGAAAAGAGGTAACATGTAATTTTCATATTTAATGGCAGATCTGCCAAACTGCATGCGTATAAAACTGACCGTCTTTTATCACATTTCACTGGTCATATTCTTCGTTCTTTTGGTGATAAAGCTGACTATTACAACCATGATTTTAAAGCGACGGAGACATCAATCAAGCTGATCCTAAATGGTGTAGATAAAGAGGTCCACGTCTCAGGCTATGAAATATATGTGTAACGAATTTAGATAACTATAACTTAACTGCAGATTATGACAATACGTGAAGAAAACTTATGGTTCATAAACTTATATATGTTTTTCTTCAAACAAACTAAATGTTCAAGTTTGGAGTTATGAGATTATAAGATATATATTACCCATGTCACAACGACAATATATACTTCAAAGCTAAGCATTAAGTTGATCAAAGGAAACTATAAAATTATTGATCAAAGTTAACTAATACGACATATAATAATCATGTTCTTAGAGTTGATTCTCCCAGCTGTCTAAATAAATAAATATATATATATATATATGTATATGTATATATATATATATATATATTTTCTTGTAATTTTTTGTAATAAAAGCCGATGGGTACATAATAAATAAGATGGTAGGATGATCTGAAAATGATTTAAATACAGTTGCAGAGACAGCATATATGGTTGTAATTGCTTTGTATGGATGAGTGTCAGAACCGAATTACCAAAGTCTCATACAACTTCTTAATTCGACCTTCTTAATTATAAGCCTTCACAAGTGCTATGCTTGGATTAAACTTGGTATTCATATTTAAATTAAGGAACTGGGTATGCCAGATACTGAAAGCTGCAATAATCTAGGCAGATACAGGATAGTATTGGTTGAAGCAGCCAAGTTTATTTATAAATTTCAATATGTTTGATGAGAAAAAGTAGCTGTACAAACGAAGAACACAATTACATATTAATAAGAACTAAAAGAATTTAATTTAGACAATGTTATTCCACTCAACTGATACAAATAAAGACTCCTATAGACCTAAAGGCTAGCACTTAGTAGGCTGCTTTATGTATATTATGCATGGTTTGAATTAATAATCGTGCTGGGAAGGCCAAAGGAAGGCTCCCATGGCAAACTTTCTCTTTTGGTTGGCATCTCCAATGACCGGGAGGCCGTATTCTCTAAGCAGGCAGTCGAGTCTCCACTCCGGCATCGTCTCGTAGTCCTTCTTGGAGTACCTTGGGTAGTGCAGAGGCATCTGGAACTGACACACTTCACTCTTATTCTTGCTCATCGCTTTCTGATGATGATGCCCATTTTGCCCCATCTCCGGGATTGAAGAGTAGGCGGAGTTTTGGCAGCTCATTCCACTCATATTTTCACCTTACTTGGATCGCTTGAACAACACTACTCATGCAAAGTTCCCGTTTTATAGTAAGCAGATAGAAGAGAGAGAGTATTCCAGTATATGCTGGAATTAAACAATTGGTGTAACATTTATTTCTTGAAAGCAAAACCTTTGAATATATTTACATTGTCAAGGAGCATAGCAACCTCTATTGGTTGACAGTTGCCAATTCAATGCAGGTAAAAAAATTATGCTGTATGTAATTCTATTATTGAGGTCCAAATACATTATTGAGAACCAATCTTCTAGATCCTTCTATACATGCAATCAGAGTTGCTTAATTTTGCTCTCTCGATGTTGCATACGCGTACTGCCAATTCCTCTCACTGTTAATTACACTAAGCCAATAATCTACGTCTTGGGTTAGATCAACTTTCAAAGAAAAAATTGAAAACCACTACTGTGACATGGTCGTGCTAACATGCAGTTGCCTGCTCATATCTGGATAGAGAAGCTTATAGTGGGTTCTTGTTAATTGGGTTTGTCTGCAAGATCTAGTGAGAAAGGTAGTATTCACTATTCACAAGTACCAAATCATTCACAGTTCATATTTACATAATGCCCTCGAGAATATTACTGTTGAAGAATACCATTTAGACTCCGCAATAAGATAAAAAGTGATGCTGCCATCGAGAATTTTCAATTCAATCTTAGTTACCAAAAGAAAACTACAAAGAATAAAAACTTGTTCCGACAATAAAAAATGTCAATTAGAGCAGTACTATATGTTTATATATCTTCTTTCGACCACTGCTTTATAGTTTCACAATTAAATCTTTTTTGTGAATCAGTATATAACAAAGAATTTAAGACACCAGCCACTGGTTCATCTTCTTCATGTGACTAACTATTCTCTCTTTTGGAGCGATGTTATCACCAGGAGGAATGAATTGTTCCCTTCGACGACAGCAATTACTAATTACAAGAAGGATCAAGACGCATGAAGGACTTTTCTGATTCCAGTTATAGTTGCACCTTGATTTATAGTAACAACACAATTAACTGCGTGTAGATGCAGCTTCCTCACATATTTCCAAAAGCAGCAGTACTTTCTTTTAAGCACGGGAAGAAGCATCAAGAATCTGTTCTTCCTTCAATACTAACTTCTTTCAGATTCCCAGGAGCTGCCTTAACAGTTGTAGGAATATCTACAAGCATATTTGGAGGTGCAAAATACATATGTAGGGACATCATACATGTAATAATACCCAAGAAGAGCTGCAACAATACAAAGAAAGAGATTGGCAGAATCATTAGTAACTTCAACACATAATAAATGGGTCCTGAGATAGAGAGAACCTAGCTATTCTTTTTAAGTGCACGCAGACTATACCTGCATTGTGGGCTTGAAGTTAAAAAGGTAGACAGATAAAACCATTGTCAAAAGCATTGCCATAGATGTCGAATACACCTGAAAGAAGAAAATAAGTAATGATCTCAATAGGGTTAAACATGTTATAGCCGCCCTCTATGGATGGATGCATTTAGCTCTTTGATCTCTCTCACGACACTCATGATTTGTGGTACTCAATATATATTGACAGAATTTTTAACTCCATGCAGTCTACAACAATTTATTCTAAAGAAGGAATGACCTTGGCTAAAGAAAGAACACAGTGAAAGTAAACCGGAAAACCTATCTACATCTGGTCTGAATTTAAAAAGTATTACCTTAACAATATTGTCAGCATATTTCATCAACCATGAAACCAGCAAGCCAGTGGATCCAAGATTTAAGATCACCATCCAAGTTGTAATACTATATCCATTGAAAAGGCGTTGCCACCAAGGTCCATTCTCAAACCCACCCTTGAAATCATCAAAGACAAGTCGAGCCATGTTGAAAAGCACACCAAACCTGCAATTGACATCATCTGAATAAGCATGGTACAGTGGATATAGTTTTCTGGAACTTTAGATATATAATTTCACCACTGATAGAATTATATTTCACTGCAGATAATTTAAAAAAACTTCTCGAAAATGTAAAGAGAGGAACAAAAGTAAATGACTTTCTTGATGTTATTCTGAGAAGGCAAGTCACAATGTGAAGAAAAGGTACCTACGTATACAATTGTACATTCTGCCAGTACAAGCTATCATTATTCTTCTTCATCAGAAATTCTGTGTAAACACCAGCCAATGCTGAAAGACAAGCAGAAAGGACTCCCAACATATATCCTTGCATTGGTGCTGAGAATAACGAGTCACATGAAGCTTCACCACAACCTTTAACCTACAAGAATATAAATGCATCAACAATTAGGTGCCATATAATAAAAGTAAACCAACCCTGAAACAGTCATTTTCCTACCCTTTAAGTTTAATCATTATATAATTTCACTGTAAGAGAATCATATATAATCAAACTGTGCAGCTGACCTCATACAAACATAACATCTGCTATATGCAACTGTCAAGGTTCTATGGCCATGCATGGTAACTAGTAAGAGAATGTTGTTATGCACATAACATGCTTTTAAAAACCTAATCTTACAGTTTATCCTCCCAAGTATTAAAGCCAACATCTTTCAATCACCATTAAAGTACATATCTTAGCTCCTCCCTAAAAAATATAACTCAAGAATCAATGAAGAAAATCTCAGCAAATCATGCAGTCCAGGAATTGATGTAACTGCTATGATTGGTATGGACCATAGATTACATTTTATAATCACCTGGCTAGTGGTTGTTCCAACAGCTAACAGGACAATAGCCATCCATTGCAGATTAGAAAGCTTCCTCTTTAGAAATAGTCTACAACATGAAATAAAACAGACCAATCTATCAATTAATAACAACACCACAAGTTTATTAAAGCAGATTCCTAATCAGAAAACAGTAACAAAGCATTTAGAATTTGTGTTGCCTGGAAACAAAACTAGGCACCTGAACAATATGCCAGTGGTAACAATCTTCAGATTTCCCATTATTTGATATGTAGATGTATCCACATAAACCAGAGTAGCGAATTGAACATTGTTATGAATTAGATATATAATTGAAGGAATAGGATATAAGCGCACGCTTTTCCAATCTGTAGTCATTCGAACCGTAGGTGACAGTTTACACTCCCGCCAAAGAAGTAAACTAGAAACTGCTAGCTGTGGGTTAAAGAACAAAAAGACAAGTAATTTTAAAGCATAACATATTTCAAAAAAAAAAAAAAGATTGTCATAGTGGAAAACCAAAGATTAATTATACAACCATAATTCAAGAGGAAAAGTGATATCAGTTTCCTTCCTAAACAATCTACTTAACGAAGATAACTAAGTACCTTGAATGCTTCAGCAAGAAATGGAACAGTTGCATAGTCATACTTATACTTGCCATTACTTTGGGATAGAGTTGTTAAAATTCCCTGAAGCATTTCATATTTTGAAGAGAAAAGCATTAGTCACTAGCAGATCAATGTAGACTTCTTAAAAAAAATATTTACAAGGAAATAGTGTCAATCTCTTCCAAGCAAGGAAATAAAAGAAAAAACTTAAATATATGCTCCGGCCATACATTTCAAAGCCTCATCCATAACAATGTCTAGTTCATCTTTAGGAAACACAGCAGAATTTCAATTTATTGGGGGTAAATGTTAGGTTGCCGACCCCAATTTGTTAGATATCATTCTACTAGGTCATACACTTGAAATTGTACGAAAAATCAGCTATTCGTACAACCTCTGTAAATTAGCCCAACATTGCACACTTAGCCATGGGTTTAAAAAGGGCAGTACAAACAAAGAGTTTACAGTAGCCACTTTTCTGCATAAAATCTCAAGGAAAAACTCACATATAAGTTCAACCATTTGGATTTCTATCTAATTCTTTTGGAAAAATAAAAAGAGAGTATGTGTCTTGGAGTCAGTGACACCACGACAATTTCTTTTAACGTTGTGTTTCTCTCTTGTATGGCCGTTCTTTTGCGTAGTAGAAAGGTCATTTATAGCAATTAAGTTTTCAATCCAACCTAATCAGAATTACTCCTGTATTTGGATAAATATCTTATGAAGGCCTTTATTTAATTCCTTCCAAAACTTGTATATGTAAATATAGTTACATTCACTAGCTCTTTCACCCAACATAAGCAAGTATCGCCTAAAATAATTAGGCTAATAAAAAAGTTTCAGAAGCTTTCCCCATAATTTCCAGATTTAATGTGCCATTTTCACATTGATGTCGAAAGCATGCCTACAGATCCAAAATTCATGTTGAAAATAATACAGGAGCTAAGACGGTATTATAGAAATTCAATACGGACAGTAATCAGACAGTGATTGGATGGAAAAACATTGAATGGGTTCCATTCGGGCTCATTCAAAGCCAAAATTTTCCAATTTTATTACAATCGAACAAAACCCAAATCTTCCAGAACTCAGATTCAGAGTTGAGAAACAGCAAATGAAAGAAGATCCATAAATCTAGCAGTAAATGTATAATATCGGCGGGCGGGTAGAAGAGAGGAGTACAAAGGTGTGGGACTATACTGACCTGAGAGCTGGTGAGGACGGTGAGAAGCGCGGCAACAAAGTACCACCGCATCGTCTTCTACAATTTCGCCACTTTGCCTTCAGACAAATTTTGCACCCTCTATTCTAAACTGCTAGTTCCCCCTTTTGCATTCGCTTCTCAAGTGACAACTTACAATTTCACCAAATATTTGTCACTCATAACCACAATCAGTTGCAAAATGGAAAATTTTTCTTAATTGTTTTCTTTCAAAAAAAAAAAAAAGACAAATAAAATTTAACATTCATTTCGTCCTCACAATTATTATTATTATTATTATTATTATTATGGAGTTTGTAATTTCATATATGCTAGCTTTAAAAGTCACTTGCCAAATAATAATAATAATAATTAAACCGCCAAGCTATACAAGTCGGGGAAAAAAATAATTATGTTTAATTAAATGTAATTAGTAAAAAACAAATTCTATTTATTTTTGCGATTCATGTTGGGCCTGAAAGTGCAAACTCAATTCGGAAAGTTTGGAACTTTCAGACCAGGCTTGCGCTGCAAATGTAGGCCTTATATCTGGGTTCAATCTGGATTGGGCTAATACATCACTACCACCTTCATGGGCCATCTCCAAACCCAAAAAAGAGTTTAAACTAAACTTCTCCTTAATTTATGTAGTTTTCTTTTTTAGGTTAAATTTTTTCTTTGAAAAAAAAAATATGGTGACATAGCCTTAATATAAAATGGAATTTTATTTATTATCTGATTCTTGAACTTCAACTGTGGGTTTTAAACTATATTTAATATATTTTAAAAATAGATTTATCAATTTTTCTTTTTTGGCGTCAAATGTATTCATTAAAGTTAACTTGTCCAATGCATTATGAAGTTGGTTTTTCATACTATAAAAAGAAAAACAAAAAAAAAAAAAAAACAAATACTTCTCATCAAAAGTAAGAAAAATAAATTCAATTTAAAAATTTGTTTGGAATGCAGTTCTCATTTATATGGAATAAATAATATAAAAAGACAATCGGACTTGCTTATCCAGTGGGCCCCAATATTTTTACGCGGAATTATTATAATAGGCCGTTTGGAGGCCCAATAAAAACCATGATGGATTGGTCGTGGTGGTCTTTTCGACGTGCATAGGAACACGCTTACCGATCTTGTTCGACGTGGCACATAACTATTGGCTGAATGCACGAAAGGCCCGGCAACGATTTTTTTGGCGTTTTTTTAATATGCGCCGTGGACATCACGCCCATCACGGTTCGCCGTCACAACACTTTCAAACGTGCCGCCCATCCTAATAAACACAGCCCCTTTAATTAATTAATATATTCTATTTCCTAGAAACTGAAATAAATTATTAATAAAAAGAGAAAGAAAAAGATAATTTGGAATAATTTAATTGATTGATTGCAACCAATTATATACATATATATATATATAAATTTATTAGTTTTTTTAACCAGTATAAATTTGTAATTCCACCTACACTTTTAGACTATACTCTCTTTCCCACACATGTATCTTGGAAAATACTCCTTTTTTTTTTTTCTCGATGCAAATGGTCACTTAATAAACCTTTTCATTTACCCAAAACACATAAACCCAGATAGGAAATGCATTGGTTAAAAAAACCTTTGGCTATCAAGTGTGTGTGTGTGTGTGTGTGTGTGTGTGTGTGTGTGTGTATATATGTTAGTGTTAATGTTAATGTACAACATTTAAAAGACATTGTGCTTGTGTGTCTCTTACTTTCCATGATGGGTTTGTTTGACTTGCACAAACTCATTTGAGTTGGCATGCCAAAAGGCATTTCTACAGTTGGCGGTTGCACCAAAAGACTTAACGAAGTTAAGCAACGTGGTCAGCGACAGAAAGTGCAAGACGACGCCGTTATGAAAGCGGTTTAAGTTAACGTGGAGCTGAAGCGTTTTAAAGGGAGAAAAAAAAAAAATAACGGTTTGTTTGGGAAAGACGAAAATCGCGGGAAGCTTTTATAAATATGATTCCAAAGACAGCGGACCTGTTCAACGGCCACGACTCCTCGTCTTCCCAACAAACCAAAAAGCTGAATCTCTCAACAAAAAAAAAAAAACTGTTGTTTCTTTGTTGGGTCTCAGGTATTCCTTCACTTTGTCCGCACAAAATATTCGTTACGGAATCTGACAAGAAAATCTCATTGGAAGTTCCGTTTTTTCTCTTTGCTCAATTTGGGTTTCAGGCGGTTTCAAAGCCAACCCAGTAACCAATATGAGATTAGCTTCTTTCTGCTAATATTAATTTTGTTACCAGGTGTTAATTAACGGACTCTCTGTGAGTTTCTTTATTCTTCTTCTGCGATTTGTTGGCATCTTGTTGGTTGTCTTCTTTTTTGATCTGTTTTGTTTTCTGAGTACCCATTAAGCAATTTGTTGTTGTTTTGGTCAGATCGCTTAGAATTCCTCTCCAGTTTCTTCTGGGTTTGGAAGAATTTCATATTGAGGCTTGGTGCTTAATTCGTTTACGATCGTTGAAGAGAACACAACCTTAACTGCATGTATGGTTTATGCTCGAACTCTTCTTATGCTTTCAATGTGTTTGTTAGTTAATATGTATTTGGTTCTGTGTTCGTGATCTCATTTTGGCTGCTGCTTATAAGCATTCACCAACAATTAATAGTCTAGTTTTTTTTTTTTTTCATAGTTGACTTTGGAACAACATCTTGAAGATTTTGATTTGATTATATTCGAAAGTTTTCGAGGGTCTCACGCAGAATTTTGCTCTCTGGGCCGGAATGGAACAATTCCGGCATATCGGGGAGGTTCTGGGAAGCGTGAAGGCTCTTATGGTGTTACAAGACGATATTCAGATTAATCAAAGTCAGTGTCGTTTGCTGGTTGATATTTTCAATTTGGCCTTTGACACTATAGCAGAGGAGATCAGGCAGAATCTGAAACTAGAAGAGAAGAATTCCAAATGGAAAGCCCTTGAGCAGCCCTTGAAGGATCTCCACAGGGTCTACAAAGAAGGTGAGCTATACATTAGGCAGTGCGTGGATTCTAAGGACTGGTGGGGCAAAGCAATCAACGTCCATCAGAGCAAAGACTGTATTGAACTTCATATTCACAATTTGCTCTGCCACTTTCCGGCTGTTATTGAGGCAATCGAAACTGCTGGGGAGATTTCCGGACTTGATCAGGTTGAGATGCAAAAGAGAAGGGTTGTGCTAATGAAGAAGTATGATAAGGAGTGGAATGATCAAGTGCTTTTCCAGTGGAGATTTGGGAATCAGTATTTGGTCCCTAAGGAGATATGCCTCAGGTTGGAGAGTGCTTGGAAGGAAGATAGATGGAGGCTTATTGAAGCACTGAAGGAGAAGAAAAGGTTAGGACCCGTTGCTTTGACAAAGAATGAGTCGCGGCTTGCAGACGTGCTGCTTAACAAGCTAAATAGTCCAGATTCTTCTAATGCTAAACTCTTCCCAAGTTCAATTTTAGTGGGTGGAAATGATTACCAAGTTAGGCGGCGATTAGGAGGAGGAGGCCAGCTGAAGGAAATTCAATGGTTGGGGGAGAGCTTTGTCTTGAGGCACTTCTTTGGGGAGATTGAACCTTCAACTTCTGAGATTTCTACCCTCCTTTCACTTTCCCACCCTAACATACAGCAATACCTTTGTGGGTTTTGTGATGAGGATAAAAAGGAGTGCTTCCTTGTTATGGAGATGATGAACAAGGATCTCTCCACCTACATGAAAGAGAATTGTGGTCCAAGGAGGCGGGTTTTGTGGCCACTCGCGGTTGTGGTAGATGTCATGCTTCAGATTGCTAGAGGCATGGAATATCTACATTCTCAAAAGGTCTATCATGGAGAGTTAAACCCTTGTAATATCTTTCTCAAGTTGAGGAACTCCACAGGTTATTTTCAAGCTAAAATCTCTGGTTTTGGTTTATCATCCATATTCGATAATGTTACTTCTCAAAACTCTTCAATCCAAAACTCAGTAAACCCCTTCATTTGGCATGCTCCTGAAGTACTAGCCGAGCAAGAACAGGCAGGAAGTACCTCTAGTTCTAAGTACACAGAGAAAGCAGATGTCTACAGCTTTGGGATGCTTTGCTTTGAGCTCTTGACTGGGAAAGTTCCATTCGAAGATGGACACCTTCAAGGGGACAAGATGAGTCGAAATATAAGAGCAGGAGAGCGGCCTCTCTTTCCACACCCTTCACCACCAAAATACCTTGTGAGTTTAACCAGAAAATGTTGGCAAACTGACCCTTCTCAGCGCCTGAGTTTCACATCCATATGTAGGATTCTACGGTACATTAAAAAGTTCTTAGCTTTGAATCCAGATCAAGTTCTGCCTCAACTGCAATCCCCTCCTCCTGATTTCTGTGACTTAGAGGCAGGGTTTCTGAAGAAGATTTCTGTAGAAGGATGTCCTGCTATGAACTCAGTATCACAAATTCCATTTCAAATGTTTTCTTATAGACTTTTGGAGAAGGAAAAGACTAGCTCAGGCGTCAAGGATAACAGTTGCGAAGCAGCAAGTGATGCAGGGTCGATTTGCAGGGATGCAGTTTCAGTTTTCAAGGATACAGCATCAGTATGCAAGGATACAGCCTCATTTTACAGGAATGAGACTCTATCTGTAGTCGAAGAACTTCTGGTACCAGAAAGTGATACAAGGTCAGTTTGTTCCGACGTGAGGTCAATTTGTTCCGAGACTCCAATGAAGAATGTGAGGAAGAATCTCCCTTTGAAGAAATCTCCAGAAGTGAAGGCTAAAAAAGGCTCAGGTCAGTCCCGCAAACATAGTGCCAACAATTCATTTTTGTGTTCAAAAAATTTCTGAAAGTTCATTTCTGTCTGTGAGATTCATATTACTGAGTTCCATTTTGATTTGGTGCTCAGGAACACCAAGAATACGAGATCCGAGACCAAGACCTTCGCCGTTGAATCCGTGCGGTCGAAGTTTGAAGATGAATATAGATACTCATTCACCGTTGGTTACTCCCAATTTGAGTCAAGGCAGAGTTAGAACGCGAGGTCATGTCTCAGATTCAGAGTTACAATAGCTTTTGCTGGCCTTTCCGTTAGATTTTGTACAGGTTGTGGTAGGACATTCACGATGATTGTACACACACACACGGAGGAGTATATCTTTGTTAGTAAACTTAGGCAAAGTTGTAGGTTTTGTTTAAAGAGGTAGTTTGAATGATGAAGTTCTCTACTTCGCTGCATACTTCTATAATACATAGAATGTTCTTGTCATAGGAGATAGGTTTAAGGAGCTGCTAGCTGAATTTTGTTTCTTGTTCAATGCTTTGGATGTGATATGTGTTTTCTTTACTGGAATGCTTCCTACTTTCCCATTTTCTCTTTATTAAGGCTCAAGTAGTGTTTTGGTGGTTTAGATTCTTCTATCAGATTATAAATCAAGATTTATAAACCTGGAATGTGTAATTGACACCTCAAAAAGTAACCCAAATAATGAAATGCTCAGACTAAATTTCAATATAAACAGACTCAAAATATGCACTGTTGGAAGCAGAATACCTATATAAGCTTGTCAATGAGTCCAAAAACAATGAAACAAAACTATAAACAAAAGTAATCTACCAGGTACTAAGAATACGTAACACCTTCAACACAAATCTTTTCATGTGAGGAAACGCCTTGAGGAAAATAATTACTTTCAAGAACATTGAACTCGTCCATTCGATTGAGCATCAAGTTCAGCTGCTTGAGATTTGTAAAGATGGGATACACATTCTCCACATAACTCTGAAATTAAAGCCAAATTTGAAAAGATAATAAGTTAATGACTTAGTAACTTAGAATCTCTAATTGAGGGACAATGAATGAAAGCATATTGAAGCCAACATCTATATAATAACCGCCACACAAACGGAGGGTATGCGTCCACAAGCTTAGATACATTCTTAATGTGCAATCTTTCCCCGGTGCAAGACATTCAAGATAAAATGAAACAATGCAAGTGATGGTCCTGCAACCTTTAAATTGACCAGAGCTGATGTGCCATGGACTTGAATTAGTTCAAGTAGTGGACATTTAGACAAGAAGTACTCTATAACCTCACCACTCACATCTGCACCTATCAAACGAAGCACCTCTGAGGTTCTTACCAAAACCTATCATCAAGGCCGTCAAAGCGTTGGTGGTGAAGAATGTAGGAGGGTGGTCTTATTGGGAATAAACGGAATTGTAACAGCTCCAGGTCGAGAATTTGAACTCTGTCTTGAAGGGCAAACTCAACACAATTATCAATGGAAGATGTAAAGCTAAGACCAAGATAAAAGCAAACCAACCCTAAACCAACTTATGTCACCACCACCCACGTCATGTTGATTAATCACACTATCCAACCAGTTGATGTAGCCAGTGATATCATAGCTATCGGTGTAATTAGACTTGTGTATTATTATAAAGTTGTGTAAATGTATAGTTTCCTGTCCATTGAAAATGGGATTCTTAGTACAAGTCCAAACATAACGCAACAGCTTGGAAAGCGTCCTTGCAGCTACTGCGTCATTTGACCCTAAGTGAGACACAATACTCACCAGAATTTCTTCCGGCAGTTCACTTATTAACATCCTTTACCTTAACTTCGTTGTGTCCAAAGATGACATGTTGGAACTTGGAACTCGTTGCGTCCGCAGATAACAATGACTATTAGTTAAGTTCAATAGTAGCTAGGTTTTGTTTTAATAGGTGTTTCAATAGGGCTTGAAGTTCCCTTCTTGCTGCAAAACTTCTGTAATTCTTCTGTGATATATTTAAGGAGCTCAGTAGCAGATACTTTTTGTTTCTTCTTCAATGCTTTGGATGTGACTTATGGCTCAAGTAATTGTTTTGCTTGTTTGGATTCTTCTATCATATCTATAAATCAAGATTTCCTAGTTTTTGTTTAACTATTTTGATTGAGAAATCAAAATCTACTTGGTTACTACTTACTGCCTTCCAAAACCAAAAAAAAAAAAAAAGAAAAAGAAAAACTAAATGCGTTTTATTTGTCTACCTTTACAAAAACAGAATTATCATATAAAATCAAATCTATTAAAAAAAAAAACTTTACAGTGGGCGAAACTTTGTATTTTGAAATCAGAAATTAGATACAACGAGAAGGAAATTTCTTGTTAGAATGTTAAAAATGATAAGACTCCTAAGAAAAAGCAGGAATGTAGGTTACAAATGCCAGTCCGTTGAAGCCTAATACGGATGCCGCAACTAAATCTGTATCAGTTAATAACAAAAAAAATAAAAGCATTTGAAAAAAGATGGTAAACGATCACTTAATGCCTCGGAATGCTGGTTCTCACTTCTCAGAATATATCCTATTTTCATCTATAACTTGCTTCAACTAATTTCACAGTCTTGATACAGTCCATTTCAAAAACTCTAGCAGATCCCCGCGTGTATTTCAAAGGCATTTCTTCGGTGTCTTCTGTTCATGCTAACGTGAAACCTGCTTTGAACCCCATAAGTTCTTTCCCAGTATCACCTCTGTCAATGCTAACATGAAACCTTGTCTGTTCTCTGTCTTCACAGTAATTTAGGGCTGCAGTGATGCCCAATTTTCAAACGACTGGAGCCTTTTCTATCTTCCATGGGTAGATAGAATCCAAGATCATTTTAAGTTTACAGAGTTCATTCATGCCCGCCTCACTTCAACAGTTTGTGCTTAAGAATGAGCACTCGGGAAACACTGGGTTGCTCACACTACACCGTCCTCAGGAGCATGAAGAAGACTTCAATCCTTGTTGTCTAAACCATCTGCAACACTTTCATACACCCGCTTGAATTGGCAGCAACAAGCATGTCTGACTTTCCTCTCCAGCAGACACTAGAAACGAACTGTCCATTATCATCATCAGTCTCCTTTCCAGAAATTGAATCAATGGAGCCAAACTTGTAGGAACTAATTGGCATAGGTAGAGATCTATAATAAGCATAAACCTGGGAAGAGACAGAGACAGAGACAGAGAGCAATTTAAAGAGTTAAAGATGGCCCACACTTTTGACAGAAAAAGTAAGCATTATATAAATAATGCAGGACACTTCCTTCAAATTTAATATATTTTTCCCTTACAGGTTATAATCCCTCAATATTCTGTCAAGTGTGATTCATTCTTGATCTGATTTATGAACAAGCAGAGTGAAATGAAAATGAGAATGTACCTCATTAGTTTCTGAGCCGCATGCTACATAACCATCAGCAACAGACAAACCTACAAAGTTCTGAGGAAACATCCAAGGCAGAAGAAACAACCCAAAATATGGTCAGACACTGATAAGTAAAACCAGGTTCTAGCATAAAGAGCAAATATAAATTTGAATAATGAAAAGAAAACCTTTTCATTGGTATGCCCACTAAGGGTTAGGCTGCAAGCATTGGTGGAAAGACCACTATGAGTAGTTTTGTTGAGATCCCAAAGCTTCAATGTGTTGTCAGTGGATGCAGAAACAAGGGTCTCAGAGTCCAAGAATTTCACATAACTTACAGCTTTGTCATGACCAGCCAACACACACCAGGGTGTTTTAGCATATCGAAGATCATAGCAATAGGTTTTGTAATCTGCAGACCCAAAGGCCAGCAAATGAGCGGAGTGGGCAGAGAACTGAATGCAGCAGACATTTGCAATGTTCCTGATTGTGCCTAAACAGTTCTTCTGCAAAACAGAAAAAAGGGAAGAGACAAAATACTACATAAGTTTCTAAATTATAAGTCAACGTATAGCTTCATTATATGTGCATCAGCTAGAGTGAGAGAGAGAGAAGCATGCCTCGTTAATGCTCCACAGTTTCACAGAACAATCATCACTTCCACTGGCTAGTTTTGTGGGACATACTTGTGAAAAGTCAACAGACCAAGCTCTCTTTTCATGCTCTTTGTATTGAGAAAAAGCTTGACCAGTACTCGCGTCCCATAACTGGAAATCCAAGCAAATTGTGTCATGAGGAATGAAAGATAAATCACAAGGTAAAGGCAAAAACAGTCAAGTTAAATGAAAAAAAAATATCAGGGAGAATCAAGCAGAGCATAATACATGTGTACATTAAGTAGAAAAGAATAATTCCAAACTTCAACTTATAGAATGACAGAGAAAGAAGAAAAAAAAACGAGACAAACAACAAACAAGCAAAAAACTCTTTAATGTCACCATCATTTAACAAAAATGCAAAGAATCAACAGACAAGCACAGTCTTGACTAAAATGATTTTAAAGTTGTCAAGGAAACCTTAATACCACTTTGAACACTAACAGAGGATTTGAAGACAATCCAATCCTCTCTAGCAAATCACTAAGATTATGTGTCATGGTTAAAAACTAAAAGAAAGATTCCGGTATTTGTAGTTAACCAAAAGTACGTTTCTATTAATGGTATATGGTCCATTGGATAATCAAAAACAGTGTTACCTATCTTCACTCAAAAACATGGGCACATAGAGGGCGATCAAGTAACTTTATGGTACCAAGTATTCCTTTACTTATAAATAAATATAAAAAAAAGTCCAATAGTGAGCAAGGACACAAACCTTGACTGTACCATCATAATCAGTTGATGCAAGATAGTTTTTGATATAGTTGTTCCAGCTTACACAGCTGAGCTTCGATTTGTTTAACATCTCAATCACAGGATAATGAATATCGACAGAATCATTAAGGAGAGCATTAAACTCAAATATCTTTATTTTCTTTGAGACTCCAGCAGCTGCAAAGTAGTCTTCATCCCTGTCGAAACTCAAGGAGCATATCACATTCGAAGAACTATTAAATTCCCCATTTCTTAATACTCCCCGTACTTCAAACTTACTATAACGAGCATACTTGCACAAACCATCAAAGAAGGCTCCCAGGCGATCTGAGGGAGTCAGTTTCTCTTCATCCTTCTGTGTTAAATGCAAATTTTCTCGGTTTATTAATAATTCTTTATCTAACCGGTTTGTAGCATCAGTGTCAGGGAGCTGTATTTTGGATCTCATGGAGAAGTAGGCACCTTCAAGCTGATCAATATTTTTTCTCAACTTCGACTCGTTTATATTATTAAAAGGGGATAACCGAGAGAGTGCATCCGAACTTGAAGATTCTTTATCAAAGAATATATTTTGCTTTCCTAGAAGAGGGGAGTCATCATGTAAGCAAGAATGAGACAAGGGTTTCTTTAAACAGTGCCTTCTCTCAACTTCTTCAATATCTGCCACCAAGCATTGCAAGTCTTCCACTAACTTTGAGGCATCCTTCTGCTTCTGTTCTTTTAATGACTCGAGAAAATGCAATAACAATTCTGATTCCATGTCATCCTGATCAACAGATAATGTCAATTCTGAAGCACACACCTCCTGCAATCCATTGACTACTTCAGATTGTAGGATTTCCCTGTCATACAGCAACAACTGAAAATTCAGAAACTTAAGTGCAATGCAGTATAAATTGTAGTTCATTTCGTCTCTTTAAAAGGAACTGTATCAAATGGATTATCAAACAAGTACAACGCAAGAGGGTAAAAATATTTTAAAACAGGAATACCAGTATGCCTTCAGTTGGGTACTGAGAAAGTATTTACATCCATATCCCAATGCCCCAAACCCTATTTCTGAAACAATTTTTATTTAATATAGTCTTTTGATGAGATTAATATCCATAAATTTAAAAGAAAAATGATTGCAATCAGAATTCCTGTATAATAATTTATTAACCAAAGAAAGTGAAAACTTAGCAACCAATGTATTTGAACTGCCCATATCTGAGATCAATTAGCATTTTCCAGAAATCAAGATTTACCATAGAAAGCGTTCACACTACCTTGTTGTTGGGCGTGATGATGGTTCAGGATGAAGAAGCCAAAGACAAAATCCAGCTTCCTTGGAATTTTCAGATAGAAAATTTGGAAGAAGAATCCTGTGACGCAAATCCAACATAGCTGTGGCACGTGCATTATCTGAGTCAAAATGAGCAAGTAACTGAAAGAAAAACCCAATCTATATTAGATTTTCAGTCAATTCCTAGATAAAACTGCCAAACTAGTAATTAAATAACATGACTATTGTGAAAACAAATCTGATTGGTCTGACCATAAGGAAAAAGGAAGAAATCTTTTCATACAACATGGAAGCAAAAGTCTATTATGTTAAGCATGGGATGAGGAAGTGAGTATGCGCATGGGTGTGTTTTCACAAACACACATGCCTAAATTTAGGAAAATCAGTTTCATGCTACAAGTGCAGCAACAACAATGTTCTACAATTTTCATACCTCAAAAAGAAGAACACCCAGGGAGTAAATATTTGATAAAATTGTACAGCTCCCCTCACTGAGTTCCTCAGGACTTGTATACCACTTCTCTTCCAACTGCTCACTCAAAGTCATCTCACTCGAAGTCATCTGCTCTCTTGTATTAGACCCAAGAGGATAGCCAGAATTGCTGTCAGCCCCCTGTGTAGCACCCAGGTGACCTTCATCGAATTCATTAATTGTGTTCTGTTGACTAGTAATGTTAATCTGCCAAGTATTTGGAGTGTTCAAGCCATAACTTGTAGGAAACTGAGGCCACTGTCTAAAAAGCCTTCTGTTCAGGCCAAACTTTTGCTTCTTTACATGTGAACCAATTGATGGAAAAATACCCTGCTCCACTGGCCTTTTCCTAATCAGGCTATTCTCCGATTGAGGAACATCTTGATCCATTATACTCTGTAGCATCTCCTTCTGGACAGCTGATCCAAGTCTTCCAAGATAGTTAACCTGATTTGAAGGCAATAACTTGAAATAAGAAGGGCGCATGTCATACAAGGCAATTCCTTGAGAGTAAGAATAATCCACCAGATCGACAATCTGTTTAAAAATATACAAGCGCTCAAATTTATTAGCCTTCACACACCCAGCCTTTAACCATTCCCTCAAAGTAACTCCATCACAATCAAAACCACTAATCCTGGTTCCGGATTTCATTCCATTGGAAGATGGAATAACAACTTTGGTATCTAGACTCCGAGATGTATCAGAGGCTACCACAGTACCACAACCAACCTTCGTACTATTCTGATCTCTAGACTCTAGATGATAACCATCGCGCTGTGGCCCCTGTGGGGTTTTATATATAATACCCTTGCCTTTCAATGTGCTTTTGACAAAAAATTCAGAAAATCCTGACTTTGATAGAATCTTTGTCCGGATACCACCATGGGTATTACTCAAAAATCCTCTGTTCTCAGTGGTCAATTCTTCCACAGCTTCATTGTGGTCATCACTACAAGGCTTTTGTGCCAGAATCTCGGGGAAAGATGAGAAACCCACATCCTCCAAGCCACTTGACATTGGCTGACCGTTGTTTCTGTATGCAGTACCACCATGTGAACTTCCACTTCCTGAGCCACTTCCTAACTGATATAGATGTTGCCACAGGTTCTGCCTAGTCTGCATTCTTCCTAAATTGTTTGATGCACCAACAATCGCTAAATTTGAACCATTGCAATTTCTAACAGTTAATTCTTCCACCGAAACACCAGCATCATCCATTAAGTGAGCGCTATTATATGGGTTATCTATGGCATTTACAAGTTTTTTTATCCTATTTATATTCTTGCCTTCTAAAATTTCTGCTAACTCCTGATGTGGGCTCTGAGAGTAGTTGGCCTCACCTGGTATAAGCAATTCTTGGGGTTCCAACATGTTGCAGTTATCAGATTTCAGAAAATACTCACCCTCTTTGCTTTGAATTTGACAACCCTCCGCTTCATCCAATGGGGTCATCTCCTCGCCCACTGCATCATCCATGCTATCTAAACTGACTTCATAACCCAAATGCTTGATTTCAGCAGTTGCACTGTAACCGGATTAGTTCAGTAAGAGACCATGTAAAGCAGTAATAATGCAGAGATATTGATAGGAATAGCACTCTGAACCTAAGAAAATCAGCCAGATAAAAGAACTGACTGCGATACAGGATTAAGAGATTTAACAACTGCCTTATGTTAACACTTCAACCAGAAAAAAAAGTAAGATATGAAGGAAAGATGTCATCTTTATGTAATAACAAGGGATGAGACTATTTTAATATCTTTGGAATATGTAAAGCAAGGAGAAACAAATTTCAGAATACTTTGTAAAGTATGCAAAGGCTCTGATTCTTGATGAAAGTGATCAGCGGCAGTGGTACCCAGTTTGATTGCCAATAAACCTAATTAAAAAGGAAAAAAAAAATCATCTGAAGGCTTACCCAGCTCTGAAACCCAATAAACCAACTCACCTAACCATCATACAATTATAACTCTCTTAACTCATTGAATTCATAATTCTTACAATACCAGAAAGCATAAATCACCACCATCACTTCTTCTCCATTTCATCTCAACAGGGAGTGAAAACCAAAATTTAAAAAAATCGAACTTTAAAAATGTAGAAACATAATCGAATTAATCCCATACCTCAACGAAATTCAACCGAACGAAGCACTCGATTACAAAACGCGTAGTGTTCAATCCCACATAGCAAACATATTACCAAATAAAAAAAAAAAAAAAAAACCCCGCAAAATTCGTGAAGCGCAAGAACCCTAAGAACCCAAGCCAACCCAAAGACCAAAACCTGATGAAAGAGAAATATAAAGTGAGAGAGAGAGACACATGGTGTCTACCAGAAATTGGAAAGAAAAACAGATATCTTTTTGGCTTAATCCCTCAACCCTTCAAAAAAAAAACAAAAATTTTCCAGCTAAAATTCTCTCCTTTATTTTCGTAATTTCTCTACTGAGTCTGTTGATTTCTGACCTCGACCCACAAAAATAAAAATCAGATTTTTATTTATTTTTCCGCTCTAGTTTTTTTCTAATTTTTTTTTTCAGTTAATTTAAATACCAACTTTTGGTTTTGGCAGAGCACCAGATCTATATGAGTCGCGGAAAATGAGTAGCCAGTAATTTTTCATAGGATTTTTTTTTTTAATAAATATTTATTCTCTTTGTTGGTTCTTTACCAAAGTAACCGCATTTTCCCGCCGTTTATTTATTTTCTGGGTACAGAACTGAGCCACACCATCTCCTTTATATGCTCAAAGCGTAACAAGTATGTGCACAAGAATATTCTTTTTAATTCAAAAAAAATGAAAGAAAATATTTTAGTGTTGTGTTGTTATCCTTGATTTGTATCAATAAAAGTAATCTGATTTTTTTATGCTCTATTTATGTGTGTGTGTGTTTTTTACTTCTTTATTACATGCCATTTGGAAAAATTAGATTTAGTAATCAAACTTATATATTTTAGAATTTTGTATTTTCTCACTCAAATGAATGCTTATAACTCATCAAGGAATTTTGTTAAAATTATATTCCAAATACATATAATTTAAGGGTTGGATATATGATTTGTAATTAAATATATAAATTTTATTATAGAATAAGACATAAGAAAAAAGAGAAGAAGTGGTGACACTGGTCCACCTGGTTAAAAAGGAAAGGAATAACTTCACTAAAAGTGTATTTTGAAAGTGATGACTCAAAATCTTTATTGCACATACTTATACACACTTGTAAGATTCATTAACGCACTTTGATTAAGTAATTAAACCTTAATCAGCGTCCAATTATCTAATATGAAATAATAATTTTTGTTTTTAATATTAATTTTACCTTCTTTCTTTTTTTTTTTTGTGTGTGTGTGTGATTTAAAGGAATGGTTCTGGTTCGAATGAAAGGGAAGAAATAGTAATACAGTGGTGCATGTAGGTCGTGGATGGTGTTAAGACAGCAGAGCATCACGTGGCCCTTCATGGGGCCAGACCCTCTTCAGCTCAACCATTGGTTCCCTTCCCGCCACATCATCACTTAATATTGGACCCACATCATCAGCCTGCGGCATCCAATAGGAAAAAGGAAGAATGATACCAATAATTAATCAGTAAAATTATTTGTGGGTAGGAGCACGATAAAATAATAGAGAGGTCCTATACTCCTATTGTCCTCTTTTATAGGCCACAAAAAAAATGCTGACGATAAAGGAACCTGAGACAAAGCTTCATTGTTTCTGCCCAAAAAAAAGAAAAATAACTCAAACAAATTCCATCATTATGAAGATAGACAACTTCATTGCAGGTACTATGTTTTACAACTATTTGTATGTTAATAAATTAGCATAGTTGGCCAGAGTGTTAGTATCATATTCTGACTACAGTATAAACAACAAGAGGACAAAAGGAGCTCAGAATTGCAGAACTTCAAAACCATCACACTTTTCCCTTGAATACTTCAGACTAGCAAGATTGATTTCTGACTACGCCGAAGTTGTAAGCTCCATTCATGGAGGAATGAAGAAAGGATCTTCTTTGTTCTTGTACATATCAAATAACTGCTTGGAGTGTTGAACTGCTAGTCTGCTGCAGTCAGAAAGACCATCCCAGCCTTGCATCTCCAACTGCTTAACAGATCTATTTAACTTCCCTTGCGGATTCCCATTGGTCAGAAACCTGGCCAAGCTAGTTGCCTTAGAGCCAAATTACTAAACTTCATGTAGTAAAGCTATTTTCTACTGCAAAAAAATTAGTTCATTGATCAAAATATGTGACAAGCATAACCATAACATCTTTTACACTTTTATACTTGCCTTAGAATACAGAAAATGAGGGACAACTATTGACTTGACTCTAAATCCTTCATGGATAAGCTTATTGTGATTTATTGAAAAACAATCAGCAATGAAAGAGGTGTCAAAGTGCTCATAAAACTCTATATCAAAAAAAACGTGATTAATTTATTTTAGCCTCTCATAAAAAATATTAAAAACAAAAAATGAAAGAGGAAAGGAAAGAAGAAGAAGAAGACTGATGATTGTTAGCCATACCTGGGTGCATAACGCTTGTTGAATCCTCTGTTGTTGGAAATTGGAGAAACCTCAACTGATTTCCCTACTGAGGTGCGCTGTCTGAATCTGAATCAGATTCAGATTCAGATTCAGATGCACTGGAAATGTCCCCAATAACATAATCATCCATCTTAACTCTGCAAAACTGGTTAATAAAACTTGAAGAGTTTCGAATTGCCGCTATTTTCTCTACATGACTTGAAGGTGTAAGCTTTTCAACATGATTAGCAGCACATGGAATATCTGTTTGCAAGCAATGATTGAGTGGAGAACCATTGGGCTCAAGGCTCAATCCTTGATGTTGCTTCATCTGAATGGTTGGAATAGGATTGCCTCCATAATTTTCATCACTCTCACTCTCACCTATATTCACAGGTGAGGATCGTTTTCTTTTCAGCAATCTCAACCTATTTTCCTCACCTGTCATACGAGAATGTTCTAAGTCTGCACGCTTTTGAGATATTTCTTTTTCACAGAAGATATCCCGTGAAGCACAATCATCATCACTGTCATCAATAAGAATGGTGTCTCCAGATGCAAATTTTTTACCACCTGGATTGAAGATATATGTTAGGACTACCAAAGGTGTGAGGTTGACTCACACTTATAACCCATGATTTTTCAGAATCTCATTTCAACAAATCCTAAATCACCACTTTAGAAGTCTAATTATATTGATTCCATGAGCATTCCGGCAGAACCATAAAGTATAATCCTTTTAAAAAATAAATAGGCAATACATTTTCATGGTATAAATCATTTTCAGTCCCTTTGATTTGAACTTCATAAAACTTTAAGATTTATTTAAGAATATATGATTAAGAAGCTAGAAAAATTCAATAGGAGTATTTTAATTAGCTAATACCTGTAGTCTGCAAACCTCCTTTCTCTTTGGTTGGTGGATGAGGAGGAGAAATAGCAGGCATTGCCAGTCCGGAATTTTCATTGGAAACAGACACAATCACCTCTCTTTTAACATGAGAAGAACTTGTATTACAACTCCCATTATTTTTTCCTCTACCATTTCTGCCGTTGTCGCTTCTAACATTCTCCACAGCCATGTTACTTGAATTGGAACGTCTCCAATTGATCTCTTCCTCAAATCTGGCTTCTAACTGCAAGAGCCTAGTCTTCAAATCCTGAAATTTTTCCTCGGTCCGGTGAAGTTCCTCCTCAACCCTTTTCTTTGCAGACTCCAATTCGGAGTTCTTCCTCCTGAGCTCAACAATCACAGTCTCATCTCTGCCTTCCTTTTTAACTTTCTCCAAAAGTGTCTCATATGTCTCCTCAGCCTTTGCTGCTTTCTCCTTCAAGTGTTTCAACTCATACTCATACTTGACCTGAAATTTTTCCTTGGTCTGGTGAAGTTCCTCCTCAACCCTTTTCTTTGCAGACTCCAATTCGGAGTTCTTCCTCCTGAGCTCAACAATCACAGTCTCATCTCTGCCTTCCTTTTTAACTTTCTCCAAAAGTGTCTCATACGTCTCCTCAGCCTTTGCTGCTTTCTCCTTCATGTGTTTCAACTCATACTCATACTTGACCTCCTGTAGCATTCTATAGTCTCGTTCTTTTTTAATTTCTTCCTTCTTCTTGTTCATGTCACGCTTTAGCTCTGCTTCTCTATCCACCAAAATCCCTTGGATCCTGTCAAATTCAGCAGCACGATACGCGGACCTTAGTATCAAGATTAAGTCTGGAATACTCTTCTTCCTATCATCATCAAACTGAGGTGGAGGCCCATTTTCCATCTTCACGTCCATGACTGACAAATTAAAAAATGGGAACAAAACTAATTTCCCTCTTCCTATGATCTAGCCCAAATGAATAAATCTTCCAAGTCAATAATTTGCCCAAAATGCTTCAGAAATCCCTGTGAAAAACTTCACCAGTTTCAAGTATAAAACCCACCACCAAAACAGCATTGAGATCATCAATAAATCAGTACTACCAGTTATTTACAACAACAATGAACTAGTACATTAGAGATTACCATTAAACACAAGCAAGAACTTTTTCAAATTAAAAGCGTATCATAATTTCCAATATCTATGATAAAAAGGAAACCTTTTTATAAGACTTGGCTTATTGAATATAATTTGGTGCTTGCAGGAGCATATTTCCAACCTTAAATTTTGTGTTTGACTATATTATCTTCATTCTCATGCACTCCTCTAGTGTGTAATAAACTGTGTCACTTAGCTTGGGACAATATTATTTAATTTATGCATGCAGATCAACAACTATTTTCCAGTACTTGTGATCCATATTTAAATATAAGAAAAGAAAATTCATCTTTACTTGTCTTAACAGAAACGTTGTGAATAAAGTAGAGGCATAAGAAATGTCGTAATTTTCATATATTAGGGGTTAGAAGGTGGATGATATTAGTAAGATGATACAACATATACACAATTACAAACAGAATTTTATTTAGCTAGTTCCATAATCAACTAAACAGTAACATTCTAGCAATCCATTTATTTTGACAATTGCCGGGAAGAATGCTTCAAAATAGTGCTGTTGACAGTGAGCCAAAACTGCCCAGTTTAATATCAAATTTACTAAGTTTGAGAACTGTCTTAAACTAAAAAGAATGCAGTAGTAGAGGCTAAAATATAAGGCCCTCTAAGCCAACGATAATAATAATTTGTTAAAAAAAAACTAACTGAATATTGAATCATATACCTTTCAAAGTCAATGAGAAGAAGAAATCCGCAACCTTTCAAAGCTCTGCTTGATGGCTTGCTTACCGTGACTCACTTCGTCAACTTTCCTGGCTCATAAAGACAGTGCAAATAAGCTTTTTATCAGCTGGGTCCCTAACCCTAAGAAAAGGAAATTAGGGGAAATGAAGAGAGAGAAAGAGAGAGGAGAAAAGAGATGACAGGAGAGGAATTACCTTAGGCACAATGCCGAAGGGTTTGCCGATGGAAAACGCAGAGGGAGAGAAAAGGGTGGGAAGAGGAAAGGTCAGCACGGTACTCCCACACCGATTGGAAGTGAAAATAATAATATATATATATATATATATATATACATATATATATATATGAGCAAGAGGAAAAAGATGAAAAGACAAAAAAGGGTAAAATGAGCCTCTACAAATTTTATTATTTACGAATAATAATATATTTTCTCAATGATTTTTTTTTCGATGAAAATAATTTTTCATTAATAATAAATCCATTTTCAGATATTAAAACATTATATATATATATATATATAACGAAATTAAATTATATATACCCCCTAAAAAAGAAAGAAAATTAAATTATGTATTAATACTCTAATTCGGGCTCGAAGAAGGAGAGCTTAATAATCAGGCTACAAGCGCCTCCTGTCTCCCTCTCTTTTTTCTGCAACAGTTTTCCTTATCTCCGATCTCTGGCCGCCGATTACCCAACAATGTCTTCGAACAAAGACGCAGACCCAACACTGGGTTACCTGACCCGCAAAGACACGGAGGTCAAGCTTCCCCGTCCGACTAGGGTTAAGAACAAAACTCCAGCCCCAATCCAAATCACCGCCGAGCAGATTCTCCGGGAAGCACGAGAACGTCAGGAGGCTGAAATCCGACCCCCCAAGCAGAAAATCACCGACCCACATGAACTCAATGACTACCGTCTACGCAAGCGCAAAGAGTTCGAGGACCTAATCCGCCGCGTCAGATGGAACATCAGCGTTTGGATCAAGTATGCTCAGTGGGAAGAGTCCCAGAAAGACTTCAATCGCGCTCGTTCCGTCTGGGAGCGGGCCCTCGAGGTCGATTACCGGAACCACACACTTTGGCTCAAGTACGCTGAGGTCGAGATGAAGAACAAGTTCATCAACCATGCCAGAAACGTTTGGGACCGTGCGGTGACACTGTTGCCGAGAGTGGACCAGCTGTGGTACAAGTACATTCACATGGAAGAGATGCTTGGGAATGTCGCCGGTGCCAGGCAGATATTCGAGAGGTGGATGGGTTGGATGCCGGACGAAAAGGGGTGGCTTTCCTACATCAAATTCGAGCTCCGATACAATGAAGTTGAGCGCGCCAGGAAGATTTTCGAGCGGTTCGTTCAGTGTCACCCAAAGGTGGGAGCTTGGATTCGGTACGCCAAGTTTGAGATGAAGAATGGAGAAGTTGCTAGGTGCAGGAATGTATATGAGAAGGCTGTGGAGCAATTATTTGAAGACGAGGAAGCAGAGCATTTATTTGTTGCATTTGCTGAATTCGAAGAGCGTTGCAAGGAAACAGAGCGAGCTAGGTGTATCTATAAGTTTGCACTTGATCATATACCCAAAGGGAGGGCTGAAGATTTGTATAGGAAATTTGTGGCATTTGAGAAGCAATATGGTGATAAGGAAGGCATTGAGGATGCTATAGTGGGGAAGAGGAGGTTCGAGTATGAGGATAAAGTGAAAAAAGATCCTCTTAACTATGATGCTTGGTTTGATTACATTCGGCTTGAAGAAAGCGTTGGGACTAAGGAGAGAAGTAGGGAAGTTTATGAGAGAGCTATTGCAAATGTTCCTCCGGCTGAGGAGAAGCGGTATTGGCAGCGGTACATTTACCTGTGGTAGGTTTTTTATTCATACTTTAGGCTAAGGGTTGAATATGCATGTTTTGAAGCAATGGGCTCTCTTTGTTTACCAAATTGTTACTGAATTTTTGTTTATCTGGTTGTATTTAGGATTAACTATGCGTTGTATGAGGAGCTTGATGCTGGAGACATGGAACGTACCAGAGATGTGTATAGGTATGCTTGTTTTTTATCAAAACTATGGTTATTGATAGTCTTAGGATATTTGTCAAACCCGTGGTTCTTAATTAATAATCTTAAGATATTTTGTCAGAACTGTGTTATTGATAGTTTTAGGTTATTTATGTTTATGGCAGCTGCAGTTGATGTTATTCATAATCTTTGTCTTCTCATTGCAACTTGCCAAACTTCTTGTGTTGCTAGTTTTATCTTCATAATAATGTGCAACTTTCAGCCAATGCCTTTGAGAAGAAACTTGGTCATTATTCATTGTGCCTCTTTTTTGAAAATAACTTGCTGTTGTTTGACTTTCATTATCTATCTTATGAGTATGTATTTGGGTTCAAAAGGACTTGCTGTTCTTGTTGAGTTTTTGTTTCCATGATTCAATGAAGATGGGGTTAGTTATTGATGAGTATTTTTACTACCTACTAATTTTTTTATCGTACTGTTGCCATTCTCACATTTTTTATATGGATGAGTTTTGAACATTGTTATAGCTACTTTTATTAAATTATGGTCCCCCTAATAGTTGAGGTGTTTCAGTAATAAGTAATGATTGTAAAAGGACGATGCATACTTTTAATTGTTTCTATGAAAATTTTCCCATCGAAGTTAACAGACATAATTTATTGGGTTCCCTTACAATTTTCTAAAAGATTTCCCACTGAATTTTTCCAGGGAGTGTCTTAAACTGATTCCTCATGAGAAATTCTCTTTTGCAAAAATATGGCTTCTTGCTGCCCAATTTGAAATACGACAGCTAAATCTCAAGGGTGCACGGCAAATACTTGGCAATGCAATTGGAAAAGCTCCTAAAGACAAGGTAATGTGAAAATTGATATAAAGCTGGTTTAATAGATATGACTCAGTTGATGTTTTACTTATATTTTGTTGTTTCACTATCAGATATTTAAGAAATATATAGAGATTGAATTGCAACTTGGGAATATAGATCGTTGTCGGAAATTATATGAGAAGTATTTGGAGTGGGCACCAGAGAACTGCTATGCATGGAGCAAATATGCAGAGCTGGAAAAATCTCTATCTGAGACAGAGCGTGCAAGAAGCATATTTGAGCTTGCAATTGCCCAACCGGCTCTTGACATGCCAGAATTATTGTGGAAGGTTAGTTATATTGAATATCTTGTCTTATTTGTTGCTTAAATTTGATTCATTTCTTGTATATTGACATTCTATTTGTTGGATAACAGGCATACATAGATTTTGAAATATCTGAGGGTGAATTTGAAAGAACCCGAGAGTTATATGAAAGACTGTTAGACCGGACGAAACATCTGAAGGTATGGATCAGTTATGCGAAATTTGAGGCGTCTGCAATGGAAGAAACAGATTTGGAAGAAGAGAAAAAAGCATGTGTTTTGCATGCAAGAAGTAAGTAGTCTCGGTAATGTTTCATTTTGTTGATGGCTTACATACTTGATTGGCTTCAGAGTTTCAAAACATTTGAATGAATTCTCACGTCAACATTTTGTTTGTTAATCTGCGCATCAGGAGTTTTTGAGAAAGCAATAAACTATTATAGAACTTCAGCTCCTGAGCTAAAAGAAGAAAGAGCTATGCTGCTAGAAGAATGGCTGAATATGGAGGCTACTTTCGGTGAGTTAGGCGATGTTAGTTTAGTTCAAGCCAAGTTGCCAAAGAAACTCAAAAAGAGGAGGCAAATAGTAGCTGAAGATGGTCCTGTTGGGTATGTTATCAATTTCCCTTCTCATGTGCTATTGAGAACTATGCAGATTAAAATTAAAATTGCCTCAAAATCATTGTCTTTGGTCTTGAGAATCTCTATGTTTTGCATGTGTTGAACAAAATTTTGAATTGGCAGGTTGGAGGAATATTTTGATTACCTGTTCCCTGAGGAAACTCAAACTACAAACTTAAAGATTTTGGAAGCGGCCTACAAGTGGAAGAAACAGAAACGTTCTTCTGATGAGGATTAGTTTTTGTTTTTTCTTGGTAATTTGTATTGTACTTTGTAAATCTAAGCAGTGAGAATTTGAAATTTTCTTCGGATTTAGGAAACCAGCAATTTTGTAACGAACATTTTTCTCTCCTTCACCTTGTTTTGTATAGTAACTCATAATTTGAGTTTCTTCTATTCACAATCACAGGCTGGCTATTATCTACCCAGCAGTTGATGAATTTTAACAAAGTAAAATAAAAATGTCTATTCTTTTAAAAAATAAAAGCAACGGTAGTTTTAGTTTAAATTAAATAATCCATTTTAACAAGTTTTTTTAATTATGTTTATTAAAATGAAAATAGTAGAGTAAAAAATAAAAGAAAAAAAAAATTGTAAGAAGTGTGCATACTTCTGCATGGGAAAGAGTTTAGAGTGAGCTAGTCTGTCTTTAAGTCTTCTGCGCATAAGTGCGCCAGGGTTCGAACCCCATAGCCAGCATTTCATTTCTGTCCATACTAAATATTACCTCAAATTTATGTTTCTTTAAATTAATGTAATTAACCTGATTCTGAACCCACTGCACCTGATCAAAACTCCATACCAATTTAAAAAAAAAAAAAATGAAAAAGCACTGAAACATGCATGTCTACCAATTAAGAAAATGAAAAAGCACTGAAACATGCATGTCTTGCGTCAGAAATTTTTGAGTGCCCAATAATTCATGTGGCAAATTCTCACGCTATTTTGTTCCCGCGTAACGAGAACTTGATGATATATGTGCTCAACACTTTTGTCTCTTTCGGTTAATTCTTAATGAAATATGGAACATTTCTGTCAAACTCAGTTTGATCCATTACTTGATTTTTGTGCTTGTCATGATTCATTGATTATAATAGTTATAACCCTAATAAATTTTCTTGCCCATTTTAAAATTGTCTTCACCTTAAATAAAAATTCTATTTATTATTTTATACAAAATATTCTTGTTGGATTTTTTGTTCACAATCTTACTCGATTCACATGTAATTGGTCTTCAACTTCGTTTATTTTAGCCACGACTCTAATTCTATAAATTCTTTTCATTAAAATTAATATATTCATTTGAAAATGGGAATACCATATTGAATATATATATGATATTTTTATAATTATAATGTCTTAAAATGAGGAAAAGAAAAAATCCATTAATATAATGTCTTAAAATTTGTTTGAAAGAAATTTGAACGCACATGCAAATTTCATAACAGTTTTTTTTTTCCTTCCTTTTTCTTTTATAATTATAAGTATATTTAGATTTTCTTTGAAGAATAATTTGTTTGTCCTCATTATGTTTCAGTTGTTCTATGAAATTGTTTTTTTTTTTTTATGTATATTGTTATGAATAAATTTCACCTATGAATTTTTATATTATGGGTATGTAAGCCCATTCCATGTTGAACTACGAATCCAAAAAAATTAAGTTGGGGCTCTGTCAAGCCTTTTTTATGGAAGAGAAAAAGATCTAACTATCCTCCTAAGCTTGCCAACGTATTTGATTCCGCCGGATAAGCGTACACATATATAATGCTCTTCAAGTGATAGGTGAGATGACAGAATTGACATTATCTAAAATAGCGACTGCCACAACCGCAATCTATCTAAGCCAGATCTATTTCCTTTTGCATATAAGGAAAATTGATCTGCTCATAGCTAAAAAGACCACAAATCCTCTATTCAGCCCGCGCTTGATCTATGATTCATCAAAAAGTTCAACAACTCTTCCATATGTGTTTTCGAGAGCGGGCAAGTATAATAGCTCCTATACCAGCACATCTAACCCCCCTCTTCCTTCACAACTTGCACCTAGTCTGAACAAGCCTCACTGAGCTCAAAGTAAGGTTTGGTGACAGCATTCTAGAAGGGCCCAAGCTATGTGTTGTCCATTTGAAATTTCAAACCCCATAAGAACTCTTTTAAGACGAGCTAGAAGAACTTCTTGAGACAAGTTAGTGCTCCAATGGACTTCTCTTTCCGTATTATTTTCACTTAGTAAAAATAATAATTTAAACATTGTAGGGTGTGCACCGATACTGACATTGGTATCTTCACTGACCGTTTCTTAATGGTTGTGGGGAATCTTTTTTGCTCATCCCATCCCATCCTCAGCAGAGCCTACCTCACCAATAATCATTTGCCTTGGCCTATTGTTCCGGCTCACAATATCTGAGCTCAAGCCCACTAAGTAGGATATGTAAAGTTGAATTCTCAGAATTTCAAAAAAGATCTCACTTTATGTCACACCCGGATTAAAGTCCTAGAAAAAAAAAATGGCATGGGCACGACCTTCTTCTTTGTTTGGTTGCTGTGAAAAGTGTTCGAAGAAGTCAAAAAAGAAACGTAAAACAAAATTATAATTTTACAGGTATACATATATATGTGAACGAAGTTTTGCTTTTTTTTTTTTTGATAAAAGAATGAAGTTTTGTTCTTGTATATATATACCTTGTCCTTTACCTAGGAAACCAAACCCACCTTAATTATGACATTAATTAATTGGGTGAAGTTCTTTTTTTCCTTTTTTCTATTTTCTGAATTAGTAATACAAAATGTCATTAATTTATATCTGTCCTTGTATATTAAGTTGACATTTCATACCCAATGCGTCCTTACATGCAAAAAGATGAAAGGGGGTTGTAAAATGATATGGGTTTTCAATATATTTTAGGAAATTTTCTTTAAATAAAAATGTTTACGTCTCCATCCATGCGATATATATATATATATATATATATATATATATATATATATATATAGAAACACCTGAAATATTATCGGATACCAAAAATAAATAAAAAATGCTGTAACCTGTCAATTATTTATTCTTGCTCTATGTCTAGAGAATATATATATGGATGTAAATAAATTAATTTTATCTGTATTTTCATTAAATTTTACCTAATTATTTAACGAAAATACGTATTAATTAATTATTCAGTAGTAAAAGTAATTTGGTAATATTAATGATTTGACCAATTCCAACCTCCCGATTTGAGGAGTTTGAATCGATATTCTTGGGATGAATCCAATTGCAAGATCTGAGAGACAGAAAAACAAAATTTCACGTTGATGTTTTTTTCCATAATTTCTTTTGGCTTTGTTGTTAGTGGAATAATTTTGTCATAAATTCTGCTTCAGATTTCACTCTCTCATTTTCTGCAATATTTTATTGTAACTTGCATTATTTTCTTCAGATCAGAAACCACAAAACAGAGAAGCCTAGCCCTTTTGAAACGTCCATTATTTTTCTGCATGTGAACTACTATCCACATTTTTTTTTTTGGTGAACTTTCTTCATTGAATAGCCTTATGACGTATGATCACATTGTGGACTGCAGGAGATCCAGCTAATGAATTAATGTCTGAATTTTGTAAGTTTGGAATCTCGATCTGCAAATTAACATTATTTTGTCCTTTAGTATATATTTTTACGTACATGTTTTTGTTTCCCCTATGTTTTTTTACTAAATAATTGTTCAAATGGCACTTATTTTCTTTTATATATTTTCGTTTTAATTATTCCAGATCCAGTATGTGACATGCATGCAATGATGGAACTGCCTTGTCTTGATGAGTATAATTAATATATATATATATATATATATATATACATACAAATTTTGCTGAGGAACTAAGTTTCAAAATTAAAGAAAGATGATAAAACGTCGTTGGAGGGAGTTAATAAAGACTTTTGGGAGTCATGTTGATCCTGAAAGAAGTGAACAGCTTAAAAGGAATAAAGCAGGTGAGCTTTTGGAATATCATTCATGGATCTGCATGCCCCATGCATAAAAACAAAAGCATTTGCATTTGATCCATCCGTTGGCTCGCCACAACCACATATATATTTTGTCTTTTACATATATATATATATATATATGTATATTACACATGTTTTATATACATGGTTACATTTCTTGTTACCCCAAGTTTATGGTATATTGACTAGTCTGTAACTTAATAATAGCTTTCAATTTTCATCATCTATATCTCTTTCTATATACTGAGGCATTATGATTTATGACCTGTCTTTTTGTAATGATTAATCTAGTTTGTCTATCTCATTGTATAACTCCATAAATTAACAAAGCCTGTGTGATTGCATTTTGACGCATGCATGCATGGTACGCATATATATAGTGTATTTTTAATCCCTCAATTCGAGAACAATAGCTTAATTTATTAAATATGCTGGTTTACTGCAGAAATTGAAAATAACATGGCAAGAATCTTGAAGATAATAAAGAATGAAGACCAAGGAAAGAAAGAAGGTAAGAGAAAAGCCTCAAAAAAAGAGTCAGAACTAGTTGGACTCATTGACAACTTTTACAAAGAGTACCAGTCACTCTATGCATTGTATGATCATCTTATAGGAGAGTCTGCGAAAATAGTTTTTGGCAGGAAATTAGAGAAGGAAGGTTCTTTCATGTCTTCCTCCGGCTCCGATTCTGAATATTACTCGTCCGAGGAGGTTGACATCAATACTGCTACTGGAACCGCCAATCAAGAAGTTGAATTTGCAACTCTAGAAGTCACTGACCTCAAGCATAAATTGGCCTCCACAACCAAAGAAAAGGAAGCTTTGGCAAAGGAATGCAATGCAGCTTTAAGTAAAGTACAACAGGCAGAGATTATAAACAAAGACCTTAGAAGTGAAATGGTTTCAAAAGAAAGAGAGATACAGGCTCTTGATCAGATTCACGAGGCTAAGGCAAAACAATCTGTGGCTCGGATAAAAGAGTTGGAGAGCCAGTTAAGTGGGTTGAAAACTGAGATGGAGTCGTTGCGCAGCCAAAAAAGAGATCTAGAAACATCATGCAGAGAAGGCAAAGCTGTCAAGGCAAGTAAACCTAAACAGAAAGGTGATAAGAATGCAGAGCTACTCCAGGCTCGGGTTTTGGAACTCGAGGCCATTTTAAAGGACAAAGATGATGAAAAATCTGCTCTCCTGAAAGAACTCAAAGCAAATGAGAACAGTTCAACATCAAAGATTGCAAACCTTATGGCTCAAGTAAGCAATTTGCAACTTGAAGTTGATTCTTTACGTGAGCAGAAAGGCGAAATTGAAGAAAGGTTGGCATGCAAAAGAAGTGATGCTTCATCTCAGATCAAGGTTATGCAGCAAGAATTGGAGTCATTAAAGTTGCAGAAAACTGAACTAGAAATGCAACTAGATAGAAAGACCAAAGAAGTTTCAAAGAACCTGATTCAGATAGAGACTCTGAAAGAAGAATTAACCAAGAAGAACATAATTATTGAAAAGAGATTGGTTGAAGAGGGATCATATTGTTCCACACAAATGAAGGAGCTTGAACTGCAAGTTGACACTCTTAGAAACCAGAGAGATGATTTGGACAAACAGAAGACGAGCAAAATCCATGAGAACAACCAGTTGAGAGTGGAAAAGGAGGGATTGAATACTAGAATTGTTGAGTTGGAGGGATCATTGAGTGAGAGAGGGGACGAGGCCTCTGCTCTTCGTGCCGAATATGAGGATGGAAAGAAGGAAGCTGTTATGCAAATTATGGCCTTAACAGCACAGGTTGACACTCTGAAACAAGAGTTGGATTCCTTGAAAACACAGAAAAGCCAGTTGGAGTTGCAAAGTGAGAAAATGAAGTTAACAGGGAAGATTGAAGATCAGCAGAGAAATAGCATCAAGGAAGATCAGAAAGACAGTACCAGGAAGTTAAGTAAGGAATATAAACAAACAAAAGGTAGGTTGCAACAAAACAGACCAGTTCTACATGCTGCTGAGAGGAAGATGGAAGATTTAGCAGAAAAGTGCCGCATTAGTTTCGAGAACAACATTCGTTTGCTGTACCAGAGAATCTTGGTAGCTGAACAATTGCACACTGAAAACAAAGAGAACTACAGGAAGACAAAAGGAAAGTACGAGAAACAAAACAAAGATCTTGAAGAAACCATTGCAAACTATGAAGTTGATATGAAAAAGATAAGGAACATCTCAGAATCAGCAGGGAATGCATTGGATGGATTGGGATTGGTGGTGAATAAATTCGAGGAGGAAAATTGTAACTTTGTGAACCATATCTCAACAATCTCAAAAGAGCTTCAGATTGCAAAGAACTGGATCAAAGGGACAACCAGTGAGATCAAAAGGCTAAAGCAAAACGTGGATGTCTTGGTTGCACAGCTAGATGATAAGGAGGAACAGGAATTCTTATTGAGAGAGAAGGTGTGGAAGCTAGAAGCCAAAGTGAGCAAAGAAGGTGGTGAAAAGTTGAACTTGATGAAAGCCATGACACAGCTTGAGAAAAAGTTGGTAAAGTATGAGAGTCTGATCAAAGAAAAGGATGAGAGGTTGGTGAGCTTGGGGGACGAGAAGAGAGAGGCCATAAGGCAGCTGTGTATTTTGCTTGACTACCAACGTAGCCGCTATGATCATCTCAAACAACTAGTCTCACACCTCAGTTTAAGATGCAATAACAAGACAAACACTTAGAATTTTCCATTTAGGTGGCCAATTGTTTGCCCCTAAATGACCTTTTTTTTTTCTTAGCATTGTTGTTGTTTATGTACTGAACATGCTAATTTTGATAGTATTTTTTTTTCCCATAAGAGAAATGTTAATGTTTTGATGTATAATTCATTATCATATAATTCATGTGTCATATTCAATCAGTTCAAGTTTTGGTTGAGGCAGTTGGAAGTGTTTTTACCAAAAAAAAACCTACAAGTCATACATTTGAGCAAAATAAACTGTAAAATTTGCAGAGTTTACCTCGTTTATTAATGACATTATAGATTGGGTAAATATTGTTATAATAGGTCGTCTATTTTAACAATTAATTAGTTTGTCTCCTTTTTGGGTGGTCTAAAAATGGGATTACAGCCATAAAATAGTGCCATTTAGCTGTTAATAATCAGGCATGCTATTATTATCCCCTAATAACCACACCATAGTATTAATATGGAAGAGCAGATCTCACTGTGGGGTGGGAACCCAACGATTTTAACGAAAAGCTCACGTATTTTTCGGTCCGACACGATCAATTTATCGTACATCTCGTGAAACTTTGACCCCTCCACGACAAAAAATTGAATGAAAATGATGCCAGATCACCCAACAAAAGCAATGGCATTTGCAGTAAATCATGAGAAAAGGGAGGGGCAAATTTTGTAAGAGCATCTCCAAAGATTCCACACTCCTGAAATTTGAAGCTACAAATGGTGGAGGAGTCATTTTGAGCGCTCTAATCCAAACAAAACTACTTTTTGGCTTTCATTTTGTTTTTTTGTTTTCCTTTGTTTTTTTTTTCTTTGGCTCTCTCATTTTCATCAACTCTCTGATTGGCGAATTTCAATTTCATCTTTCTTCGTCGGATTTTCTTCTCCGTTTGATCGTCCGGCACTTGGATTTCGTCTCGGTCTTTTCAGCAGGTAACCTTTTGACTCTTTCATCAACCGGTTACTGTCTCTCTTTTCGAATTTCACGCTGAAGCTTTTCATCTCCAATCGGAATTCATGAATTTTCTTCGCCATGAAAACTTAGCTATTGAACTTTCAGTATTATTCAAGTTGAATTCTCTGGATTGTTGGTTTTATTCTCAGACTGTATATTCTTTTGGCTTGGATTTTGCTCCTCTTACTGTTTTTGATTTTGTTAGATCAAGTTCTTGTACCTCACAGTCTTGCCTGGTTCGATGTGAGTTTCTGATGTGCTGAGAATTTCGTAGTATTGATTATAACAAAATCTAGTCTCGAAGATAAAATCTGATTATTGTATAATTGGACCAGTGTTGTTGTAACTCGAACAAGCTGACTTTGCTAAATTGAATATATTTCATTGGTGGTTGTCATTATTATGTGGAAGATTTGGCTAAATTTTGGTTACATAAATTGAGTAAATTCATCGTTGTAGCCTGTTTGCAGAAAGCTTGGAGCTAAGGGGGAAGATTGAAGGGAAAGTGTAGGATAACCACTGGTGAGTTCTCAATCTAAATTTGACTGTGTGTTGAGGGCTTTTCTGTATTTTAGTTTCCTTTCCGACATTGAAAAATAATTAACTAGTATTTTTGCTGTTTTAGCTGGTAACTTTGTTGTTTTTACATTCTAAAATTAGTGACAATTACGTGGCATTCGGTGGAGTAAATATAACAAAAGGAACAGCTCATTTTCTTCTGTTATAATTGTTGTCTTTTCTCAATCCAAGGGATTTCCCTGAAAATATAAAGCAAAAATGGAAAAACGTAAACTGACGTGGTGCCAGATCACGAACTCTCTGGTGAGCTGCGCTGGTTATGTGTAGGCCAGTCTGGTATTAATATTTAAGGATCCTACATTTATCCTTCAGTTCCTTTTTTTTTTTTTTTTGTCGTTTCTTATTTGCTCAGATGGTAGTCTGTTATAGTTGTTGTCTTTCTTTCTTTCTTTTTTCCTTCATTTTTATGCCTTTGGATAGTATAAAATTTATGGATACATATGGAAAAAGAACGTTGTGAGTACTTCGTTTAACAAATCAATTAAAGTTGGGAACATTACGTCTTATCTTCAACGGTTACTGTTTCTATAGATTCATGAACGTTTATTATTGTCTAGTCATAAATATGATCCAGCACTTGAGTCAATGTTACTGGGGGACCAGTAGCTTCCCTTACCTTCCCCTCCCCAACATGAAGGAAAACAAGAACAATAATTTTTGCTGATAACTTTCATTAATGAGTATATTCACTTAGATTTTGAGAGGCTGGTCACTTGAGCTTCCAAAGAGGATTATATTGTTTCAAGTCTCATTTGGGATTTTTCAGAATATTTATCTTTTTATACAAATCTAGCTCTGGGTTTAGTAAAAAGTATAGTATTAAGGTTACTTGTACAAAATGGTCCAGGGCTAGAGGATACTGGTTCTTAATTTAACTAGTATTTTTCTGCGATAGACTCTATTAATGGTCTCTCATGGTAGGGCCTAATTCGAAAACAATTGTGCTTTACAGGATTTAAATTTCAGGAAAAAGATATTGCTTTGTGTTTCAGACTTGAGATGGAGATTGATTTATGAATACAAACTTGCAGGGAGTCTGAATATTAAAGAAATGAAAAGGCACCGCCTAAGGAAGTCTATCACGTCCTTATTTGGAAGTTATATTGATGAGGAAAAAGATGAACAGCTAAAAGGATCTACAATAGGTAATCTTTTTTTCCTATCAGACATTTCATTTCACTATGGAAACCTAGATAATTTATGTTACATGTTTTGATGTTTTATGTACTAAAGAATTTCCTGTTTACTGCAGAAATTGAGGACAAAGTGAATAAGATCTTTAAGCTTATCAAAGATGAAGATACAAAAGAGAGTGATGATAAATCAGCAGAGGACTCCAAAAAAGAATCACTTGCCAAGCTAGTAAAGGATTTTCATGAACAGTATCAATCACTCTATGCCCGGTATGATCATCTGACAGGAATGCTAAGGAAAAAAGGTCGTGGCAAACACGAAAAGGAGAACTTTTCATCTAGCTCAGACTCAGACTCCGATTCAAATTCAGATCACTCTTCAAAGGAAGAAAGCGGTAAAAATGGAAAATTGGAAAATGAATTTCAGAAAATAACTGATGGGGTTAAGCAAGAACTTGAAATAGCACATCTTGAAGTTGCTGACCTGAAGAGGATGTTAGCAGCTACGACTGAAGAAAAGGAGGCATTAAATTCGGAATATCTGAGAGTTTTGAGCAAAGTACAAGAAACTGAGAAAATTGCTGGAGATTTTAAGAGTGAAGCAGAGCTGGAAAAATCAGAACTTTTGGTTGAGAATAAAGATATGAATCATAAACTGGAAATTGCTGGGAGGATAGAAGCGGATCTGCATCAAAAATTGGAAGATTTAGAAAGAGAGAGAGATAATTTGATCGAGGAGAAAGAGACAGCTATGAGAAGGACTGAAGAGGGAAAAAAGATTGCTGCAGACTTAAGAACTATTGTTGATCAGCTTAACAATGAAAAAGGGACCCTTGGGCAAGAACTAGAAGCTGTTCGTGAAGAATTTTCCAATATAAAGCAGCAATTAGAATCTGCAGAGGAAATTGCCAGAAATTTGAAGAGTGAAGCTGAAAGGTTAGACGTTGAAAAATCGGATGTTTTGACAGAGAATATAGAGCTGAAAGGAAAACTGGAGGCTGCTAGTAAGACAGAAGCTGATCTGAATCATAAGTTGGAAGATATAGAGAAAGAGAAAGTTAACTTGATAAATGAGATAGAAACTGCTTCAAGAAAGATTGTAGAGGGAGAAAAGATTTCAGCAGACTTCAGAACCATGGCTGATCAGCATAACTATGAGAAAGGAATTCTTCAGCAAGAACTGGAGGCTGTTAAAGAGGAATTTTACAATGCAAAGCAGAAACTTGAATCTGCAGAACTACAAGTATCTGATTTAAAGAAGCAATTAGAATCTGCAGAGGAGATTGCCAGAAGCTTGAGGAGTGAAGCGGAAAGGTTAGATGTTGAAAAATCAGAACTTCTGACAGAGAATATAGAGCTGAAAGGAAAACTGGAGGCTGCTACTAAGACAGAAGCTGATCTGAATCAAAAGTTGGAAGAGATAGAGAAAGATAAAGTTAAATTGATAAATGAGATAGAAACTGCTACACGAAAGATTGTAGAGGGAGAAAAGATTTCAGCAGACTTCAGAACCATGGCTGATCAGCATAACAATGATAAAGGAATTCTTCGGCAAGAACTGGAGGCTGTTAAAGAGGAATTTCACAATGCAAAGCAGAAACTTGAATCTGCAGAACTACAAGCATCTTATTTAAAGAAGCAATTAGAATCTGCAGAGGAAATTGCCAGAAGCTTGAGGAGTGAAGCGGAAAGGTTAGATGTCGAAAAATCAGAACTTCTCACAGAGAATATAGAGCTAAAAAGAAAACTGGAGGCTGCTAGTAAGACAGAAGCTGATCTGAATCATAAGTTGGAAGATATAGAGAAAGAGAAAGTTAAATTGATAAATGAGATAGAAACTGCTACAAGGAAGATTGTAGAGGGAGAAAAGATTTCAGCAGACTTCAGAACCATGGCTGATCAGCATAACAATGAGAAAGGAATTCTTCGGCAGGAACTGGAGGCTGTTAAAGAGGAATTTTACAATGCTAAGCAGAAACTTGAATCTGCAGAACTACAAGCATCTTATTTAAAGAAGCAATTAGAATCTGCAGAGGAAATTGCCAGAAGCTTGAGGAGTGAAGCGGAAAGGTTAGATGTCGAAAAATCGGAACTTCTCACAGAGAATATAGAGCTGAAAAGAAAACTGGAGGCTGCTAGTAAGACAGAAGCTGATCTGAATCAAAAGTTGGAAGATATAGAGAAAGAGAAAGTTAAATTGATAAATGAGATAGAAACTGCTACAAGGAAGATTGTAGAGGGAGAAAAGATTTCAGCAGACTTCAGAACCATGGCTGATCAGCATAACAATGAGAAAGGAATTCTTCGGCAGGAACTGGAGGCTGTTAAAGAGGAATTTTACAATGCTAAGCAGAAACTTGAATCTGCAGAACTACAAGTATCTGATCTAAAGAGGCAATTAGAAGCTGCAGAGGAAATTGCCAGAAGCTTGAGGAGTGAAGCTGAAAGCTTAGATGTTGAAAAATCGGAACTTTTGACAGAGACTATAGAGCTGAAAGGAAAACTGCAGGCTGCTAGTAAGACAGAAGCTGATCTAAACCAAAAGTTGGAAGACACAGAGAAAGAGAAAGATAACTTGACAAAGGAGAATGAGACTGCTTTGAGAAAGATTGAAGAGGGAGAAAATATGGCAGCTGAACTTTTAGCTATTAGAGAGGAATTTTCAAATACAAAGCAGCAACTAGAATCTGCAGACCTTCAAGTATCTGATTTAAGCCACACTCTCAAAGCTACTGAGGAAGAGAACAGATCTTTGAACTTGAAAATTTCAGAGATTTCAGATGAGATTCAGCAAGTGCAAAATACAGTAAAGGAACTTTTGGCTGAATCTAATCTGTTGCAGGAGAAATTGGGCGAGAGGGATAGGGAATATTCAACTCTCTCACAGATGCATGAGTCACATGGGAATGAATCATCGGCCAAAATTATGGGATTAGAGGCTCAAGTGATGGGTCTGGAATTGGAGCTGGAATCACTGCGAAGTCAGAAGAAAGATATGGAATTGCAGATTGAGAGTAAAGAGACTGAAGTAAAATTACTGAAGGAGGACAGCGCAGGACAACAATCCCAAATTTCAGAACTCGAGTCAATGTCAAAGGAGAGAGAAGATGAACTTTCTGCTCTTGTTAAGAAACTTGAGGTTAACAATAATGAATCGTTGTCTAGAATAGCAGATTTGACAGCACAAATCAACAATCTGTTAATCGATGTGGACTCTTTGCGTGCACAAAAAGTTGAATTGGAAGAACGGATTGTATTTAAAGGTGATGAAGCATCAACTCAGGTCAAAGGCTTAATGGATCAAGTGAATGAATTGCAGAAAGAACTGGAGTCTCTACACAAGCACAAAGCTGAATTGGAAGTGGAACTTGAGAATAAATCACAAGAAATTTCGGAATATTTGATCCAGATACAACTTTTGAAAGAGGAGATTACAAGCAAGGCTATGGATCAACAGAGAATTCTTGAAGAGAAAGAAAGTTTGACAGCACAAAACAAGGATTTGGAGCTAAAGGTGGACTCTCTTCACAACCAAAATGGTGAGCTAGAGGAGAAAATAAGAAGTAAAATCCATGAGAATGGTCAGTTGAGAGAGGAAAACGTGGGGCTGAAGGATAAAATTTTTGAATTCGAGACGACGTTGGTGCAGAGAGAGCGAGAGTTCTCTTCTCTAGAGGATAAACTCAAAACTGGAGAGAGTGAAGCTTCTGCTCAAATAGCAGCCTTGAAAGCACAGGTCGACAGTCTGCAACAGGAGTTGGATTCATTGCGGACCCAGAAGAATGAGATGGAATTGCAGTTTGAGAGAGAGAAACAAGAACTTTTGGAAAGGCTAACCCAATTGGAAGACCAAAAGGTTGAGTTGGTGGGCACGATCAGTGACCATCAGAGAATGCTGAAAGAACAAGAGGATTCACACAGGAAACTGACTGAGGAATTTAAACAGGTTCAAGGTTGGTTTCAGGAGAGCAAGGTAAACCTCGGAGTTGCAGAGAAGAAGATTGAAAAAATGGCAGAGGAGTTCAATAAAGATATTGAATCCAAAGACCAGATAATAGCTGATTTGGAACTAACTGTTGAAGATCTTAGAAGAGATCTAGAAGTAAAAAGCGATGAACTTGGTACTTCGGTTGACAACATACGCAACATAGAAGTCAAGCTCCGTCTGTCAAACCAGAAGCTCAGGGTTACAGAGCAATTACTATCTGAGAGAGAAGAGAGCTTCAGAATTGCAGAACTGAAATTCCAGGAAGAACAGAAAGCGCTCGAAGACAGAATTGCTACATTGTCTGAAACAATGACAAGGAAAGAAGAAGCTCATCAGAGGATGCTCGCAGATGTTTCACAGAAAGTAGGCAGCACATTGACTGGAATAGAAACCGTGGCCCAGATATTTGAAGAGAAGTATGGGAATTATGAGAAAAGCATTTCGGAAATATCAAATGAGCTTGGGATTGCAAATAGCTGGGTAACAAGAACAAACAATGAAAGGGAAAAGCTGAAGGAGGAGGTCAACTTCCTAGGTGAACAACTGAGAAACAGAAAGGAACAAGGATCAGCACTAAGAGAGCAGGTTGAGAGGTTAGAGGCCAAGGCGAAGAAGGAAGAGAGCGAGAAGGAGAATCTGATAAAAGCTGTGAAGCTACTTGAGAAGAAAGTAGGAGACTTGGAGGAGAGAATGGAAGAGAAAGAAAAGGGAATGGTGGGTCTGGGTGAGGAAAAGCGGGAGGCCATCAGGCAACTGTGCTTGTGGATCGATTATCACCGTGGACGCTATGATTATCTCAAGGACGTGCTCTTAAAGATGAATGTAAGGGGACAGAGGACTACCTAGCTATATCTTTGATTTGATTTTTTTTTTTTATTATTATCATTTTTAATTTCCAATTCAGTGTGCCCATTTTGGTTTCATATCATTGCATTGGTTTGATTATTTCACTTTATTATTTTTACCATTCCAAACAGAAAGCAGGCTGGGGTGTGTTTATAAGATATTCATAGGTTTTGTTTGATTTTATAAATATATATACATCACATTACCAAGGTTTGGTTGTAAATTTTGCTTTCCTTGTACGTCCTCACGTGTCATATGCTAACTAAAAGCCCTTTTTCTTTTTTTTTTATTAATTCATCTCTTTCTTAGGGGGTGGAAAATGAAATTCGCTGAACCGAAATCAGATAGGACCTTGACGCCAGCTCTGAAAAAGTCTGGCATGGTTTACCCTTAAAGATGAGATGTATTTTCAAAATTTGGGTATACAAATTATCTACAAGTTAAGTCGCTAACAACGCAAAACCAACCAAAAAATGCGTAAAACATAACACAAATTATATATAAAATGTAGACAAAGATATGTGACAACCATCGAAAAAGAACCTACAAAAAGAATAACATTTCTATTTATACCAGTCATCCTATTCTACCCTCTAAAAGGGAAATGAAGTGCACGACGTGCATCAATTCCTAAAAAAAAATTATTGCCACGATGTGAAAGCATAAGAATAGGAAAGCTAAAGAAACGGATTAACCTAAGCGTAGATGGGATTATGGGAATGAGTATCAAAATGGAGTTGAGTGCAACTCGAAATTCCTTCAGTCTAGATATTGAAAAATCGGATATTTACCTTCTCTCCTAGGTATGATTTCCCTATCTCCATTTGCAAAAATTATCAGAATGATTAACAAAATAGCTCCAGTTCTTTAGCTTTAGCTTTAATCAGAAATCCTCATTTCAACTCCAAGAATGTCCTTCACCAACTCGTATGTGACGAATGCGATTGCTATGGATGGGACCACCTAAAAAGAAAGATACCTTTTAGTGTTCCCATACCAAGTAGCTTCATTTCTAATATAAATCTTCTAAACCACCACTATATTAACCCATTCAAAGGAAGCAAATCCATAGCATAATTTAATGGACTTTTTAACTACTCACCTTCACAGAATTGGGGACCAAGCCTTTGTACAGTGCTCCAACTCCCTCGTGCCGAACAGTTTTCCGGAAAGCGTCGACCATCCCATTATATTCGAGGGGTGCCTTGCTTCTGCCATCACCAGTAACAATTGAAGCAGCATCCTTCCAGCCCACCATCTGCATTCGTCTCCGGATTACATCAAGGGGATATGCAACTGTCTGGCCAACAGTTCCAGCAGCAGCGCCACAAGCGAGCCTTGTCATCACACTCAGCTCAGAATCCTTATCATCTAGTCCGAAAGGTTTAGCTTTTATCAACCAGTCTTTTAGAGATTCATATACTGCAAAATTCAGACCCACGTACGGTACCTGTGGTGGGTAAACATCACCAAAAAATATCACTCTACATACAGAAATAATAAATCTACTACAACTTTAGAAATCAAAATGTGCAGGACCAAAAACAATTTAAATCAGGTAATGAATTGACAAACAGTTGTAGCCTATTGAAACATTCCATCAGAAATGGAACTCATCACCAAAGCATAATCTATACAAATCCAATGAAGGATTTATACAATGCAAATGACAAGTGAATGAATGGCTAAAACTAATAATGGACTACAGATACCACTAAATGACATAGGAATTAAGATATACAAAAACATTTTACTTACAACTCCTATGACAGAAGGTAACCAGCCTTTGTATAAAGCCCGAGGACCTTCTTCCCGAAGGACCATTGTAAGAGCATGGAATATTCCTCTATACTGGCGAGCAGACTTTTCCGTCTGAAGAAATTAAAATTAAGATTAAGTTAATCCATCAAAGTGTTAGCACACAATCACAAGTAACTCTATACCAAATTTCTCATTCAAAATTCTAAAACTCAAGTCCATAAGATACCTGGACAGTCAGCCGACCTCGTACCAAATCCATCGGATAAGTTGCTGACATGGCAATTATTCCAGCACATGCACCAGCTCCAAGACGTAAAAGAGGAGTAAGTTGAGCCTCTTCTGCAAAAGGTGAAGAAACAAAAGGTCATGCACATTGTTGTAATCATCACTAGCAAACAACAGCTATCTGAAATTTTTAGATGCATACAAGCACATGCCCATAATAGCAATGACAAATACTAACAGTGATGAGGAAACAAGGTGGTGAAATCTTCAACAATTCGCTCACATAAATAAATTCAAAATGCTTCACTAGATAGAAAACCATTAACAAAGAACATGAGACCATCATACCATTTCCAGGTTGCTGTCGATAAAGCCATAGAATACCTCTGTTGAGAAGGGTTTCAAAAAAAATTAATAATAAGACAACTTATTAGAACATCCTGGTCTCAAATAATAAATACAGGCCACTTATTATATCTCTATAATGGTCTCTAATTGTAGCTAAATATGCATTTTGTATCGTATCTAAATAGATGCAAAAAAATAAATAAATAAATAAATAAAAATTCAGGGTAAGTAAAAGAAAAAGAACAAATAGAAGCATATATACCTAGATGCCTGTTCATAGCTATAGAACTTGACAGCTGAGTTTGGAACAATGCGAGCACAGTTAGTTCCATTGCCTTTAAATAGTCCTCTGAAACCCTCAGATCTCCATATATACTTCAAGCCCTGAACCGTTCCGCTGTATTTTATACTGTGAGGATTTTGAACCTGTATTATGAAAACACAATCCAGTTAACACAAGTTCAACAGAAATTACTCATCGTACAAATTACAAAAGAAAAAGAACAATGCACACAATCAAGGGGTAGCGTATAAAGCTAATAGTAATATAACTAATCCTAAATTATATTCTTTTGATTATAAACTTAATAATTGTTACACTCAAACAACAAACATGCAAAGAAGAGGAAGAAAAGGAATTACCTGTAGCAGAATTTTTAATCTTTCCAATGGAGCAACAGCAGTGCGTGACCTACAGTAGCAAGTTAATAATGTACATTTTAGAGAATGAAAATTACTGGCTTATAATCTAACCAATAACTTATATACAATCATAAAGGAAAATCAATTTCACATTAACATTTTTGCTTCTAGTCAGTCTTAATAACGGTACATCCAGTTCAAGCACTCAGATAAATTTAACTATCCAGAAAATAGGAATACAACTCAAAATAACTTGGAAACCAAGCGGGAAGCCACATAGTCCCCTGAAATTTATGCATCTAGAATGTTTAGAACAAAACCTTCAAACTCAACAAGACTTTCATGTGTCAACCCTGCCAAGTTCACATTTTTGTATAGCCACTAGCCAGTATTGGATTTCCCTAATTCAGTCCTGAAGCATAACCTAAAGACAAAAACCAAGATGTTCTTCTTTTTTCTTCTCTTTAACCTAGTGAATTGTACATATATGGTATATATTGTGTTGAGCTGAGCAAGAACCAATCTTGTAATAACCTAATCACGTAAATAATATTAAGTGATAATTAAACATGCAGATTAAAAAACCATATATTTTGCACAATTAAGAGAGAAAACGAGAACTGAACCAGATGGTTTATGGATTTAGATCTAAAAAAAAAAACTGAAAACCAGAATCACCAAGCAAGCAAAACTAAACGATGACACTCGATGAAAAACAATAAAATAAGGACCAGAGGCCAGAAAACATTGCAGAAAGTTAAAAATGAGTAAAGAAAAATAGAAGAGGAAAAACACAAGTGAACACAGAAAATGAAGGAGAACAAGCATTGCTAAGAACTCACACTCCGCCGGCGACACCTCCAGCGATGAGAGACTTACAGACGCTGAGTAAGGCATCTTTCGGCGCCTTGACTTCTTCGCTGGCGAGTTTCGCCTCCTCGGCGAAGTTGACGATGGTGGTGACGGCAGACTCGCTCGTTGTCTTCGTCACCACATCTTCGGAAGCCATTTCGAAACCCTAAAGGCGACCAAACTGCTCGACGGAACCGACTCAATGGCCGAAGGAAACCGCCGCCGATCGATTCAAGTTTTTTCGGCAACCAATCGGAGAGTGCGTGTGTGTGTGCGCGCCTCTGTGTGGACGGAGGAGTCGCTGTGGTTGGAAGCAGTGAGGAAACAGCCAAAACCACGACAGAATGATTATCTTTTTTAATATTTATATTAATAAAATAAATAAATTTTGACAGCACCCTTTTATATGCGCAGCGTCGTTGGGCACTGTAACTTATGTAGCTGTGTACGTAGGTTCGTTGGTGGTCGTTTTTTGTTATCATTTTCTTTTTTCTTGGAAAACAGAGAACCTCTACGACCGCCGCATTTATGAGTTTTATTTTGGATTTTTATTTCTTTCTTTTCTTTTTTTCTTTTTTTTGGAAAATGGGTTATATTATTTTCTTCTTTTTTTTTTTTTGTGTTATTTGGTTTTTAGATATTATCAACATTTATTTTTAGAAAAAAATATAAATATATATATATATATACAATTTCTCCCGATAATTTGATTCCTTAAAGGGGATCAATAAATTGAATTTATATATATATATATAATTAAATTGAGCCTCTTTTTCTGGTAAGAAATCTGAGCCATTTTTCAAATAACCGTTTTTGTGAATGGGAAAATAATTATTATAGTTGCTGATTTGGGCACCAACAAAGCTCGTAGGTCACGTATTCACCAAGAGAAAAAGGTCGTAGATCACGTGCAATATTTAATACTTTATTGTGTTATATATATATATATATATATACATATGTGGCTAAAAGTACCACACCACACTATGAGTCTCTGACTTCGTCATTTCCTTCCATAAATTTAGGACCATGCTACCTTATTTTTCAATTTCCTGTCTTGGTATACTTTAAAATGTAATTTTCCTTAACAATGACTCCAAATTTTGTACGGATATGGAAAAGTAAAAATTTATTTATTTATTTATTTATGTTTTAAAAAAAGGTGGGTAGGGAGTGAAATATGGTGAAGGCATGCATGAGTTGGGTTTGTGCTTTGCGTAAGGGTGTGCATGAATATAAACATAGATATGGGGATAAGATTGTTTACAAAGGGTTTATCCAGAAACGTCACCGTCTTATGTTTGGAAGCTAAATTGGTAAGAATCTATGAACGTTTTGGTCCACAAATTACAGGGATGTCATGCATGTATGGTCCGACATGCTATGGCATGCATTTGGTCTCGGTAATTTCTTCGTCAATGAAATGAATTAGGCTTCTGAAATCTAGTTCATATTGTCAATTCCAATTTCAAGGTTTATCCATGTTGCATTCAAACTAAATGACCACCGTTAACGCGTAAACTAAAAAAATTATAAATCAAACGTCAAGATTAAAGATAGAAGACAAATCATTCTCTATGTCTCCTTTTCTTTTCTTTTCTTTTTTTTCCATGTTTTTTATGGCTGTGAATTGATTGAGGGTTGCTTTATCATCAGTATAGGGACCAACCACAAAGAAAATGAAAAAAAAAAAAAATTGACCTGAAGATAAGCATAATCCAGCCTTCACGTCAAGATGTGTTTTTGTCATTGAGTCACTGCATGCATTATTGGTGAGGTCCCAAATTTGGAAAGAAAGCATATGGGAATCCTAATCCTTTGCTTTGGTTGCACACAAAGTTGAGTCCATTGCCCTGACATATTATTTTCAAGGTTGCATAGTGCCTATTATTCTCACATGCACTGTGTCGACATAAATTCCCATGCCTCTGCCAATTCCAGGAGACGAAGTTTTTTGTGGTCTGTCCAGGTTGAGTTGGATCTGCATGATAAGGGTTCAGCTTGGAGCTAATCCAAGTTCCAATTACCCAACACTCAACTATAGCCAGCTTCATATTTCTCTATACCCTTCTTTTTCTTTTTTGCTTTTTTTGATGTCTGAAAGATATTTTTAGACTGAAAAGACTTATCTATTATATATTGGTAACAGGTCTAGTATTATACTGATCAGGAACAAGTCTGAGACACATACGTATATATGCATATGTGTATCAATGGGGGAGTGGGGAAAAAGGTAGAGCACTGAGCTGAGCACTGCCAGGCCAAACCAATAATACCAATTGTGGATATAGACCACCACCACCACAACAACTGGAAAATATATATCTTCGTGAAGAGATAAAAGTGGCCAACATATGTACAAATACACTACATTGCCTGTTTGTAAATCAACTTCATGATGAAGATACTAATCAAGTTCACTTTATTTATTTATTTATTTATTTAATTGTACCGAAAAGATAGAGTTCATTAATTTTTAATTAGGTGCATGGTCTTATCTCTACGTACCTAGCGTGTATAGTTTAGCAGGACATAGAAAATGAAAAACCAACCACTCTAGCTCAACCTCTTAATAGAAAACAATCAATTGTTTGATAAAATTCTACCAGTTGATAATCTGATCAAGATTATTGATGAGCTAGCTAGCTCCACCTGTTCCATACTGATTTGTTGTCTTTTATTGCTGGTGAAGTATATAAAATCAAATATTAATTGAGTCACATCCACTTAGAGGATGAAGAGGGACAACACAACAACACTATATATACATATATACAAGCATGTTTTGCGTGGTATATATATATATATATATATATATGTGTGTGTGTGTGTGTGTGTGTGTGTGGTAATTAATTAAGCTCACAAGGCCAAATCATTCATCATTTTGGAGATGAGGGGAAAAGAAGAAGAAGAAGTAGGTTCCAGTTGCGCATGGGACTGTGGGAGTCCCTTATATGATTCATATGAGTTAGCTTCACTGGCTCATCAACTTGAGCGCCATACCATGGCCTCGCCATTTGTCTCGTGTGATCGTAAAGGCTCGCCAAATAGATTAAATCAGGGCCGTACGATGAATATGGAAGCTGGTCTTCATGATCATCAAGCAGGGCGTATCACCAAATTTGCAAGGAGCAGTGGCATGTGGAAGAAAGCCAGAAAGTACTTGACCAGTGGATTCTGTAGCTTCTGCAACAGTGTGGGTCTATTCAAGAACAAAGGTCAATACGTTGAAGCCCAAGGCTCAAATTAAGCTGCTCAAAGTTTCCATATATATATATATATATATATGGTCCCTATCATATCCTCCTGTATTGTGTTTCCATGTGAATTAATGCGTGCTTTATATGCAGAAATATACATATTATTTATATGTTTGAATTGGGACATTGCCATCTCATAAATCCATGTGTTCCTGCTAATTGAAATTGCATGGTTTCAAAAGGCAATGGAAGATGAACCTCTTGGTTTAACCCCAATAATAATTTAAATACATTAAATTGCTCCAGAATTGCCCTCGTAACTTTATACGCTCACGTCTTCTGACTTCACTTCACTACATTCTTTTTTTTTTCTCTTTGTTGTATAATTATTTAAGAAAAGGATTGGTCTTCTTATTTTGACAAAAACAACGCAATTTCGTTTCACTTTTAATTCAAGTGTGGTCCGTACCAAGCGGTCATTAAAAGCACCATGGATTAATGTAGTGTGACATACAATGGCCGACTGGCAAGTTTTCATCTTATATTAATTATGGTCGGCATACGCCAATTATTCAAACAATTTATAATAAATTTGTTGCCAGCATATATATATATCCGCTTGACTTTTAAGCTTTGGGCGGTTTGGTCACGGCCATTGAAGTTGTACTAAGAATTTTGATGTTTAATTATATGGTGCTTTTTTTTTTTTTTTTTTACTATTAACCTCATCATATATCATACTATATATAGTAAAATTGGACACCCATGAATACATATTTTTTTTTATGGTTAATTATATTTATCACTTTTATATTTTAGATGTATCAATATAGTCTTAATACTTTCAATTTGAATAGTTATCATATTTATATTTTTTAAAAAGATCAAATAAATCCTTCTGTTAAAATTTTCTATTAAATTTGACAGACTATATTATATCAGAGTCTAAATAAATATCTAGGTAGAATTTTTTTTTTAACTAGAGAAGTGAACAGTTTATTTAGCAGGATGATTTTTTAAAAAATAATAATAAAAAAATTCTACCCGAATACTTATTTAGACTCTGATATGAAAAAATTTTAACAAAACTTATTTAATATTATTAAAAAATATAAAGTTATAATTGTTCAAATTAAAAATATAAAAACTATATTAACATAACATTTAAAATGAAAGAATGATAGATATAACTAACCCTTCTTTTTCCTTTCACCAAAGCAGTTTCTTCATGTGCTTGTTTGCAATTAAATTAGATTAATTAAACTTTTAAGGTCATAATCAGTTGAGTTATTTGGATTACCATTGTTTTTTCCTAACTACTTTTATATTTAAATATCATACGTGGATAAAGTCACACACGGACAAAGCAAACGTATCGTACTTTATTATAATAAGAAGCAAAAATAATAGTACTAATAATAATAATAATAATTGTGATGCAGGAGAGTTTGCGCGGGATAGAAATAATAATATGACACAGTCAAAATATTATACTCGGTTACAAATACAGTAAAACAGAGAACGATAATTCAAAGGCAATATAAATTTTTCAAAAAAAAAAAAAAAAAACAAATTCACAGATGTGTCCAAATCTAAGCCTCTCCTAAAAATTATGATTTGACTCAGCCCTTTGCTCTCTTTTAGTCCGTACAATTCCTATGAGAACAATTCCTGTGAGATGTCATTTTCATTGCGTAAGCTTCAATGGCCTCCGCGTTTATGGGTTCTTCTCGGATAATTTTAATCGTAAAGTTATAAAAAGACCCAGTAAAAATGTAAATAAATAAATAAAAAGAACAAAATTATTTTTTTATAAAAAAAAAAATTTAGATGTGAATTTTATCAATTTAAAATTTTATTAATAGATAAAATATTTTTACTGTTTTAATTTTATAATTATGTAAAATTCTAAAGCAGTTGACTAGCCCTTTTATAGTTATTTTTCTACTTAACGCTTCAAATAAAATTGAGTATATCTGAAATAATAACGAAGACTCAAATTATAATTTTTATAAATAAATATAATAGAACAGTCAATTTCATTTTCACTGAGCCACCTCCCAGTTATAGAAGAACAAAATCATTACAAAACCAATTTCGTGAGAATTATAAAGGTTCTTTAATCTTTATCATTCCTGTCCTTGTCCTCCTACAGTGAAATTCTAAAAAAAAAGACATTTTTTTTAATCCAAATTTTATGTTTTAAAAATGAACAAACAGTAATATGGAGCCAATTTTTAATAAACAACAAAATATTTATGAACAAAAAGAAAAGAAAAAAAAAAGTTACAATATGTTTGGGTGTGTTAGAAGCAAAACGCGCATAAGCAGTAGCTTTCAGCCGCAAGCCATGAACCAAGTCAGAGTGATGGTCAAAACGCCCAGACGCTGAATTGTTCATTCCAAACCATGGCATCTGGAACAAATGAATCTCCTTCAAAGCCACCCAGTTGTGGCTTTTTCAAACTGAATCAAACCAGCTGTACTTTACAAACAGTATAAAACGATACGCGCGAAATCTTTTATATTTTATTCCAACCACATCATTTTTAATTCTTCCGTTGCCTCTGTTCATAATTTCTCTGAAAAGGTTTCGGGGATCGAGCCAACTGTGTTCACTCCAAACTTGCCCTTTTATTGGGAACCACGGATTCTCAATTTATTAGTAAAGCATTTTTTTTTTTTTGGGCTTTTCACTTTCTTTCTCATTCTTTCTCTGGAAAAGTTTAAAGAAAGTTTGTTATTTGTTTTGTTTCTAACGCATGGTTAATGTGGGACTTTTGGGAATCTCTTTCTTCCTGCTCAATGGCTAAACCTAATAGCCCAAATTGGAATGTACTTTGTAAAGCTTATTTTTTGTGTTTGCCTTTCATTTTCTTGGTGAAAATACGTTTGTCTTAAGCTTAAAGTAGAGATTTTTCTTGTTTTTATCGTTGATATTGAGGTAATAGGGTTGGTGGGTTTGAGGTTGTTTTGGCTTGTTTCGAGCATTTGATGATTTTGAGAGGTGTTCTTGTTCTGGGTCTTCGTTTTTGAAAGTTACAAATGGCTGAGGGGCCAAAAGTTCGGTTAGTTCGTTGCCCTAAGTGCGACAATCTACTACCAGAGCTGCCGGACTTCCCTGTTTACAAGTGTGGTGGATGTGGTGCTGTACTTCGAGGTATGCTCATTTGTCGTTCTCAAGTTTGTAATTATAATTTTGTTCCCTGCCTGTTTTGTTGCTAAGAAATGATAAGAAATTGTAAAGGAGTAAAATGGTAATTTCGAAACTTATGTTGCAGCGTCAATCCAATTTTTCATTTTTGTTGCTTGTTGATGATTGTTTTCAATTTTTACGATTATGAGCAATTCAAGGAGCTGTTTTGTTGATTCTGGGGTTCTGGGTTTTTGTTTTTGTGATACAGCAAAGAAGAAAGCATCTGAGAGTGATGTGCTTTCGGAGAAGTCAGAAGAGGAAAGGGTTGTAGGGAGTTCTGATAAATTGGAGAGTTTGGTAGATAAATGGGGTGATGGTTTCAGTCTTGCTTCTGAGACTGATAAGGAGAGTGATGGGATTGTGCTTAGTAGGAGAAAAGAAAGACCCTTTGTGGACAGAAAGACTAATTTCATTAGTAGTTACTCAACAGGAACAGAAGTTGATAAACACCTAAATTTTAGGGAAGGGCCTAAAGATTTAAGACTGAAGCAAAGTGTTGCTGAGAATGAATATGGGTCCATCGATAGATTTGGTCGGTTTTCAGAACACCAGGATGATCAATGGACTCATGGAGCTGATCATTATATGAACATCAACATGTCTGATTCTGTACATTCAAGTGTAGGAGAGATTTTGAACCAACCAAAGCGTTTTGCAGGGTCTGTAAGAACAAGAGCAAGTCTAAAACGCCAGGATATAGGAGGAGCTAGGTTTGAGGGATTATATGGAAGCCCCAAAGCAATTGCTGAGCAGGGAAGAACACCAAATTTTGCTTATCCTGATGAGGGACCCTCAAGGCCAGATTCTTATAATGGCCATGGCCATTGGATGAAGAGTGGTGATGATGTCAGTGTGCCAAATGGAGTCAAAGACTTAGAACATGATCAGTCGGCACTTCTTAGGAAGTTAGAAGAGTTGAAGGAGCAACTTAGCAGATCTTACAATGTGGGAGATACACCAAGGGAAAGGGTCAGTGTCAATAGGACTCCACCTGATCCTTATGGCCACCGGGCCACTTACAATGTTTCTATGCAGCCAACTTCCCTGGAAGAGCAGATCCCAAGGCCCCCTTATTTCAATTATAGCCATGGACCGTCGTTTATGAATCAGCATAACATTGATATGCAGAACTTCTATCCTCCTCAAAGGCATATCCTGAATGAGATTCCAGAATATGAGGATCCTTCTAGACCACAAATGTCAAGGAAGCCCCATGAACCGTCTCATAAGTACTCACAGCAACCATCTCATGAATACTTTATGGCACAATACAAGGATTTTAACTTAAATCCACACACATCATGTCCACACGAAACCTTTTTCCACCAACCTGCATGTTCTTGTTTACACTGCCAGAATTGGTTAGTTCCTCCGCAAGGCCCCCCACATGTTATTGGCAATAGAAGGTTCCCTCATGTTTCAACCAATTCAAACTTATACCATCATGTGAATCCTGTTATGTTTGGACCAGGGAGTCATCATCCTCGGGTTGTCAATTCTACTTTGCAATCTCACGATCCACACCTGAACAAAAAATGCCCAAGTGACCTTGATTCAGTTAATGATAGCCATGGTCAAAGTTATCCAAAAAGGATGGTAGCAGCCCGTGGAATTGGGAAGCTTTACCATCCCATAGCAGGTGGTGCGCCATTCATTACATGCTGCAATTGTTTTGAATTGCTGAAACTACATAGAAAGCTTACCATAAAGAATAATGATCAGAAGAAGCTGCAATGTGGTGCCTGTTCAACGGTAATGGTTGTTGAAATTAAGAATAAGAAGCTTATTTCTATTCCCTGGGAATCCAAGCTTGTGTCTCCTGAGCTTGATCAAGGTTCTTCAGAGGTATTGAAAGACAGCCTCTTAAGTTCTCATGGTTTGAATGCTGGTTGCACCAACTCCTGCTCTGAAGATTTTAACAGTTCTGATTATAACTTCCAGTTAGCTGGTACCAATTTATTGGTAGAAGATCAGAGGTTGAACTCGGATGAGTCTGAGATGAGGCAGGGCCATATTTCAACAATTTCCATTTCTTCAAAGGAAGAGGAGAGCCCAGATTGCGCAACTGTTCGGCAAGATGTTTCTAACTCTGCTGAGCTGCCCTCTAAAAATACTCTGTCTCCAACATCTCCAGGTTCACCTCTCTGGAAACAGTTTGATAGCCCCAAACACGTCATAAGCGGATATGAGAAGGGAAACAAGAGTAAATTTAGCAACGACAAGATGGTCAGCAGAGTTACCTCTCGACAGAATTCTGTGAAAGATATGGCAGTGACAACTGAGGTGGACTTTTCTTTCAATGAATATCTTGACACTTGCATATCTCAGGACTCTGCAGAGGTAAGCAAAGAAGAAGATCAACCCACGATCAGCAAAGGCACCGATTCCTCTTTGGTGGGATTCATCAAGAAGAGCTTTAAAGATTACTCAAGATCCAACCAATATGTGGAGGATGAAAGACCTAATGTTACAATTAACGGGCAGCCTATACCTGAAAGAGTAGTTAGAAAGGCTGAAAAGCTAGCTGGCCCTGTTTGCCCTGGAGATTATTGGTAAGACTGAATACATATAAAGCATGCAGTATATATTTTTCTTAACGTGTATGTAATTTCCATAAATAAATACTGTAGGTGATAATTGAATGGGCATCAGTGTGATGCAAGGATGAAAAGAAAAAATATGAGTTAGAGGATGAAAAAGCACTAATTGCAATGCATTTTGAAATTTGCTGTCTTAAGAATTTCATATTCAATGCATTTCTTCTTGTCAAAGTTTAGTTATATAAAATATAAAACTGTTTCAAATGGTAATGTCTCATTTTCAATCTGCCTTTTTCACCAGGTATGACATTCGAGCTGGGTTCTGGGGAGCGATGGGCCAACCTTGCCTTGGCATAATTCCGGTGAGATAAATTGTTTTCTTGTTTAAAGACTTTTTTTCAATTTTAAATGTTGAACATGTAAATAGACTGTTCTGTTGTCTTGTAGCCATTTATTGAAGAATTCAACTATCCTATGCCCAAAAATTGTGCCGCTGGAAACACGGGTGTCTATATAAATGGGAGAGAGCTTCATCAGAGGGATCTAGACCTACTCTCAAGTAGAGGACTACCAACTACAAGAGATAGATTTTATACCATTGAGATTTCTGGGAGAGTTCTGGATGAGGACTCTGGCAAAGAGTTTAGCCTTGGCAAACTTGCCCCAACGTAAGTCGTTTAGTTTATTTTCTGTCAACTATAAAATCACGCGCAAACGAGATTCAAAATATAATGTAATGAAAAATAAATCATATGAAAACTAAGTCTTACATCTTGGTGTCCAACTAACTAACAAATCCATGTTTAGTTTGAATGCTGATGTTAGGATCAACTTCTTCGTCTTGGTCATCAATTGATCATTCTTTTTCTTAACCTTCATGTCATTGCTTGTTATGGACTGAAGACCTACATACTATCTCCCTGAGAAGCTATAGGGCTCCCGATTAGTACTTCACCTTTTAGAAGGTTTACAAATGATGGTAGGTTGAGTTTTTGGAGATCAATGTATCCGATATCAGCGTAGTAATACACAATGAATTTAGTTTAAATCGCCTAATGAATTCCATCGAAAGAGATTCGTTGCATCTACCATTCATTCATTAAATTATTTCTTCTTGATATGAGGTTCTCGATTTGTTTTCCTATGATTCTCCATTGACAGAACAAATTTTTTTGTGGACAGGGTCGAGAAGGCAAAGCATGGATTTGGCATGAAAATCCCGAAAAACAGTCATGTGACATCGAGCTGTAGCTAGCATTTCGCATTTCCATGATCTAGGTTGGTTGATTGCAGGTTCTTCAGTATTCATAATGTCAATGAGGTCTGGTTGCTCATTGCCTCATTGATGTCTTGGTCTCATTGGTCGATACATTGCTAATATCCTTGGAATGTGTTGTATTTATAGGAAATATGATTCTGTAATGAAATCATTTCAATGCTTATTCATATACCAGATCCCTCTTAGCATGGAGGGATGCAAAGCCAAATCCTTATTGTAAAATGTAGTTTGCAAGAAATACAAAATTTTTGGAATGCATATTATATACGCTGTTTTTTCTTACAGTAACATAAGATCAGTTTAAGATTTAAGATTGTTTGCATTGGGTCAATAGCTCCCATTCGAGCTCTTAGGCTGCGTCATTTAGTTAAAAGAGAACAATAGGGGGTTGATTGTCGTTTCATTCTTTCCCAACCTGCCTCTTAGCCCAGAGTTTTGAAAAGTTTCATGGTGGAATTAGATTGTCTCTACCACCAAGCTATCAAATATTATGAATTAAGAGCGTTCAATAGTTGGAGAAAATTGACACTCCCTCTAAAAACGATTAGGACTAGAGTTTTGTAAAGTTGATCCATTGCTATCGTTGACTCCAACCATAGCATTGAGTTGACACCAAAAACATGAACAAACTAACCACGCGGTTGATTAATATTCTGAAAGGCCTAGGGACAGCAGCTTCTGTATTTTTTTAAGCAAGACTTGTTTAGAATTGTTAACAGCAACCGCGCTTATAAATTAATCAAATTCCTATTTTTGAAGAGCATGAGATACTAAATCCAGATTAAATAATAAAAAAGTAAACGGAAACCTAAAAAATAATATATGTGAATATAAACATAATAGGGACAATAATAATAATAATAATAATAATAATAATAATAATAATAATAATAATAATAATAATAATAATAATAAAATCATCATAAGCATGACACTTAAACGACATGCATATTGGGTGACATATTTTTATTTTTTAGTACTTAGTATTTACTTAAACGACAGTGGAGTTCATTATTATCGACCAAAAGTCGTATCCTCAAGTAGCGGCTTTTCCACAATTATTATTACTTCCCAATTATTTGTTAATCATAATTTAGAATCCATTATTATAATTTGGACTATAATATTGTTATAATCCAATATGCAAAAATATGATTAACGAAAGAAAAACAAGTTTTATTTAATTCTTACCTTTTGGTTTTTTTTTTTTTTTTTTTTTTTTATTTCTCTCACTGGAGAGCTCGACATTCAATGACGGTCTTTGATGTCGGTCGGTTTAATTTATATTTTTTAATTTTCTTCTTCGCAGCTTAAAAAAAGAAGAAGAAAAAAACAGAAAATGTTTCGACCCACTTAGAGTAATGAGGTAGAAGAGAAGCAGTAGCAACTTGGTTTGAAAGAGCTTCTTGATCTCTCAGTTCTGCGTGTGATAGACAGAGAAGAGGGACTCGGAGCTGAGCAAGTGAGGAAGAAAAATGAAGTTGAACTGGAAGCTATGGTTTCCACAGAAGCACAGACATTTGTTGGTGAAGTTCGCAGTCGTCATTCTATTAACGGGTCTTGCTCTTCGTCTCGTTTTTGATCGGTCCACAGGGCTTTCATCCACAATAGAAACCCCCTTTCCTGGGGAAACTGCGGTTTCAAAACCGCTACTTTCTGAACAAGCTCCACATAGTGAAGAAGATCAGATATCTATCAGAGGTAAATCCATTTCAAAACTCTGCTTATCTAGGCTATTGATTGAAAAGTAGTGATGGGATTTTTATGCTTTGTTATTGGGTAATTTGCTAATCCATGTTAATATTTTAGTTTGATTAATCTAATGTACTTAATGCTTTGATTGAACAACATATTTTCTATTCTATATCTCCCATTTCACAAATTTTTTACTCCTTAGGAAGTGTTTTTTTTAAATTTAATATGTGATTTCATGGAAGTAAATTTCAGTTGCGCCAATTTTAATGCAGAAAAGTGTGATCTTTTTACGGGGAATTGGACGCCAAATCCATCAGGTCCAAGTTACACAAATGAGAGCTGTCCCTTGATTGAAAGCCATCAGAATTGCATGAAGAATGGTAGGCCTGATACAGGGTATTTATATTGGAGGTGGAATCCACGAGGCTGTGAGTTGCCACAGTTCGATCCAGAGAGATTCCTTGAGATGATGAGAGACAAATCGTGGGCATTGATAGGTGATTCAATATCTCGCAACCATGTACAGTCATTGCTGTGCATGCTATCAAAGGTATGTATTTGGATTAGAACCTGGATGAGTGAATGAGAGCTGAGCTAGTTCCTTTTCTTGTCTTGCCATTGTGATATTTGTGTCTTGTATCAGTCCTTAGTATTTCAGAACTGTAGGTATAAGTTTATCCACCATAAAGTAAAGTTTTTTAACTTCTATATGCTCATAATTTTTAGTAGGAAATTGTTATATATCCTTTTGCTTTAATTGGGAGGCAGTTTGGATAGTCAGAGAACTTGTGGAATCCTCCCTGATTCCCATTGAATTTTCAAGTGCTCAATTGTCTAAAGCTTCTATATAACTAAGCATTTTATGCTGCTTGTGAATATTTAGCTTAGCTTGCTATTGCTTAGGAGGTATTATATATGTATGCAACTATGAATTGTAGTCCTTGTTGGAGAGAATGTTAATTTGTTGGAGGCAACTGTGTAATGAAGAGGGTCACAGTGAGATTCAATACTTCAGTATGGTTTTGTTATTTCCTTCATTACATTCAATATCACTTACAAAGTCCAACTATGTTATTTTCATCCTTTAGTGTTGTTATTTAATGATGATGCTATCACATGGCTGCACATTGGTTAAATGGTTGTAAGGGATATTATTCAAAATAAGATCTGTAAACTAGTTAGTAAGGCCTATGGTTCAATCTAATTTGTGTAACTTATGTGCATGCCAATCTAATTAACTAATATGTGTAACTTGGTAACCTTGAGTGAACATAAATTTTTGATTCGTCTGAATAGGACTTTGATTATTTTCCTGAGTTGATGGAAACTTCACTTTTTATCTTTAAACCACATACAGAAAATGTCCTAGACAGGCACAGCCTCTCTAAATAAAGAACCAGCTTAACTCGTGTGAAAACATTCCAAAGAAAGGTGAAAACAAACAAGAACGACTGCACTCAGTACAAATTAATTGGCACCCCTGCCATCTGGACTAAACCACTTGGATTTACATGGTGTACTTGTCTGGTACATTTAAGTGGTCAAGGGGTCATATTCATTAGCAAAAATTTTCTGCTCCAAATTATGAATTTTATTATTTCTGTGTTTGGTTTCTAATTATTTGCTGGTTTTAATTATGTTATATATACACTATAATCTTATCAACTTATGAAGCAGTGGTAAATGTGAACTTTGTTTTGCATCTGTGTTTATCAGTCTGCATGTATCTATTGACTTTAATTAAGTGGTATTGAAATTGCAATGCTTTATGTAATCATGGAGAATGATTCATGTTGGGAAACATCATAACTGAGATGTTATCTAAGCCAATGTTCAATGCCATTTAAAATAGATTTTTCAAAATTTAATTGAGCTGTTTTGTCCCTTAGGTGGAACTAGCCATTGGAGTCTATCATGATGAGGAATACAAGTCCAGGAGGTGGCACTTTCCCACTTATAATTTCACTATCTCAGTAATTTGGTCCCCTTTCCTTGTAAAAGCTGCTATCTTTGAAGACTATAACGGTGTTTCGACATCTGAAGTTGAGCTGCATTTAGACAAGCTTGATGAGAAATGGACAGATCTATACCAGAACTTGGATTACATGATAATTTCAACTGGGAAATGGTTTCTCAAGTCTTCAATCTACTATGAGAACAACGAAGTTTTGGGCTGCCATTACTGTCCTAAAAGGAACCTCACAGAGTTGGGATTTGATTTTGCTTATCGCAAAGCACTCAAAAACGTGATGAACTTCATAGCAATGTCTGGTCACAAGGGCTTGATATTTTTTAGGACGTCCACGCCAGATCACTTTGAGAATGGAGAGTGGTTTAGTGGGGGAACTTGCAAGAGAACAACCCCAGTTAAAGAAGGTGAGATTCAATTGAAGGACATAAACAGGATTCTACGTGACATTGAACTAGAGGAATTTGAAAAGGCAACAGAAAAGGCTTCCGAAAATGGGGTGAATCTGAAACTCCTGGACTTTACGCCACTTTTGTTGACAAGGCCTGATGGTCATCCAGGTCCATTCAGGGAGTATTATCCATTTGCACATGACAAAAATGCAAAGGTTCAGAATGATTGTCTGCATTGGTGCTTACCGGGGCCAATTGACTCATGGAATGATGTGATTATGGAGATGATGATAAATGGTTAAGAACATGGCTATTTTTGTGCCTGAAATTCTTTCTTCCTCCCTATCAGGTATGAGAAAAATTGGACTTCTGATGCGACATCCCTGCAGTGTGTATACTTCGGTTGATAACTATTTTCGTGTATGCATAGCAGGTTGTTTTTCCCACAAGTGCATCTATACTGGTGTCAACTGGCTTGCCCTTTGAATTCACCATTTGTGGGTACACAGAATAGGATTGCAAAGATCAGCATAATGATTTGTTGTTGAAATGTCAGCCATAGTTATTTATTGTAAAACTTCGATTTATAATCTAAGTGATCTGTGATTCCTTTTTGTTATCTGTTTAGAAGAACCGTGATAGTCTGTAAGCAGATAAATTAAAGGCTCTCTCCCCATCGTACTGAATTTTCATTTACACAGTAGCTAGAAATTTGGACCTCAATCTGTTCTTTTCTTGATGAATTTTGGACCTCAGTCTCAGTTTGAGTTCTCTCTCTTTTAAATGCCTGTAGGAATGAACCATACAGATTCTTTTAAAACCTTATACTTTTCCTTCTTTTTTTTCTCATTATAAATAAACAATATAAGTGATTACAGCCCTTCATTTCAATTTTCTTATACATGTATGGCATCGCATGTTTATGCTAATTAAGCCATAAGATGCAATATTAACTAGTTCCCATCCGCGTTTGTCCACACTGAACTTCAAAGTCCCTCACCTCCTCACGGCAAAAAAATAAAAATAAAAATAAATAAAAAATAAAAATGAAGAATGACGTGTATATATATTTTTAAGAGATTGGTTTAAAAGTTTAAAATTATGATGATAAAAATAATGGCAAAATTTTGCTGGCACCGAAAATATATGTATTAAAAAAAGAAAAGAGTAAACAAGAGAAGAAAATATGGTAAAAAATCTCTGAATCTGTGCTAACATCCACCAACGGTAAAATTATAGTGAAGGCGCGTGTGGGATCTCAAACACCTATTCAATCTCCAAAACTATTTTGAAATTTTAAAAATCCAACCGTTGAGCTCCCACTCATTTTCTTATATAAATCCTTTCTTATTTACAAACTAAGCCGCACCGAAACACCTATAAACCTCTCTCTCTCTCTCTCTCTCTGTATTTGAAATGGCTGGCGCTGCAGTTGCTGAGGCGGCTATCAATGCCGGACCTGGAGTTAAGAAGAAGCAAAGGAACAGTCGGAAGGCACTGAAAGAGAAGAACCCATCTCCAGACGAGGCCAATATCTTGGCCGGAAAGGTCTCTGAGCCTTCTCCGATCTCGGTTCCCCCAAATTCAAACGATGACCCAGAGAAGGAGAACCACGAGAGCCTCTCTCAGCCACGTTCATCGCCCAAGAAAGGGAAAGCTGCGGCCTCTAAGAAACAGTCCAAGCAGTCATCTTTTGAGAAAGACTTGCAAGAAATGCAAGAGAAGCTGCAGCTATTGCAGCTCGAGAAGGAGAAGACCGAGGAGCTTCTGCGGGCCAAAGATGAGACTTTGAAGCTCAAAGAGGAAGAGCTTGAAACCAGGGGTCGAGAGCAGGAGAAGCTTCAGACTGAATTGAAGAAATTGCAGAAATTGAAGGAGTTCAAACCCACCATGGTTCGGTTTATTTCTTGATATTTACTTTCAAAATTTTCTCCGTAGATTTCAGTACTGCAACTTCTATTGATTAGTTACTTAGGAAAAGGGCAAAAAGAAATCTGATATTTATGATTTGGCATGGTGATTCTTGATTTCTGGCAGTTGGGTTCCTTTTGGTGTTTCTTTGTCCGTTTTGATCTGATCTGCAAATATTATAAATTTTGAAAGAAAGTGAAACTAGTTGGGGATTCTTGTGCATGGTTTATGGTTTTGCTTAAATGATTTACCTTCCTTCATTCTTATTGATGTTCTGCTAGACATTCCCCATTTTTCAATCTCTGAAAGACAAGGAACAAGACAAGAAAGACAAGAAGAAGGGGTGCCCTGAAAAGAAAAGGCCATCTGCTCCTTACATCCTATGGTGCAAAGATCAGTGGAATGAGGTGAATGAGACTGAAATTAAGGGAATCTGTGGTTTCACTTTTGCAAATATTTTGTAAGTAGTATATGTTTTTTATGCAGATCAAGAAGGAGAACCCGGATGCAGAGTTCAAAGAAATTTCAAACATATTGGGTGCAAAGTGGAAGAATGTTAGTGCTGAAGAGAAAAAGCCTTATGAGGAGAGGTACCAGACTGAAAAGGAAGCTTATTTGAAGGTAATTGCGAAAGAGAAGCGCGAGACTGAAGCAATGATGCTGTTGGAAGAGGAGCAGAAACAGAAAACAGCTATGGTGTTGCTTGAACAATACATGCAGTTCAAACAGGATGCAGAAAAGGAGACCAAGAAGACAAAGTACCCCTCTCTTTCCATCTTCTCTTCTGCATCTCTCTAATCTGTGACTTTTGAATTAATGGCGTTTTGCTCTTCAATTTACAGGAAAGAAAGAGATCCATTGAGGCCCAAGCATCCTATTTCAGCATTCTTTCTATTTACAAATGAGAGGAGGGCAGCTCTGCTTGCAGAGAACAAGAATGTGATGGAGGTTGCAAAGATCACAGGTGAAGAGTGGAAAAACATGACAGAAGAACAGAAGGGCCCTTATGAAGAGGTATACTTCATTCTAATATCTCCTATACTTTGCCTTAGTAACCATAAATTGAAGTTTACAAACAAATTTTCAATTTCTTGCACTTTCTTTATCTGGAACTGCAGATGGCAAGGAAGAACAAAGAGAAGTATTTGCAAGAGATGGAAGTTTACAAACAGAAGAAGGATGAGGACGCTGAAAATCTGAGAAAGGAAGAGGAAGAGCAGAAGAAACTTCAGAAGCAGGAAGCCATGCAACTGCTAAAGAAGAAGGAGAAAACAGAAAATATAATCAAGGTTCTTTAACCATAAGCATAATTTTAGCTTTGAGTTAAGTGTGTGTTGTTAAATCCTTCATGGATGCTAACTGGATGAACAATGAACAGAAAACCAAAGAGGATCGCCAGAAGAAGAAGAAGGAGAAGGAAGAGAAGAAGATTGTTGACCCCAACAAGCCCAAGAAGCCTGCATCCTCATACCTTTTGTTCAGGTAAGGCATCAATCCCAGTTTTAGTTATTTGGAAGTCTAGGTTGGTAAAGAAAATTGCCTAATTATTTTGTTTCAAATGTTGGCAGCAAAGAAGCAAGAAAGAATTTGGCAGAGGAGAGACCTGGAACTAACAACTCCATCATTAATGCACTAATTTCAGTGAAATGGAAGGTAACAATTCAAAATGATTTAAAAAAAAAAAAAAAGAAGTTAAGTACTTTCAGATGACTTCAGAAACTTACAATCTCGTTTTGATTTGGTGATACATGCAGGAAATGAATGAAGAAGAGAGAAAAATATGGAATGAGAAAGCTGCGGAAGCAATGGAGGCATACAAGAAGGAATTAGAGGAATACAACAAAAATATTGCTGCCAAGGCAGAAGAATGAACAGTAGAATGATGTTCAAACGTATTTGAACTTTTAATTAGTTTAACGATGGATTAACCCAATTAGACTAGTGTTTTGGTTGTAAAATTCCAAGCCTCTTCGGAATTGTCTAATGGTACAATTACTTGATTTTGCAACAGATTTTTCGTTTGTTTCTTTTACATAATCACTAACTTCCAAACCAGCAAATCACACTTAAATTCTAATTGAGATACAGCCTCACAAATTGAAGATGTAAACCAGAAAATTACACTTTTTTTTATTTAGAATGTAATCTCAGAAGGAGCATGAAACCTCCACAAGCGCAAACTCTTAGTCTCCCAATACCCAAACAGAGCAGTTGAAGGTGTATGGAAATGCATGAAATAGCTCAAGCTTTATTCCCATGTTATGTCCATGTTGCAGAGAAGGTTTCTTCTCTGGTTTAGGAAATCTAAGTAAACATGTCTGCTCCAACAAAATCGAAGACTCCCAGTTTCTTGATTGATCAAAGAAGCCATGGATGGATCCTACTCACTGTACTCAACCACAGTTAAAGCTCGGCGTACAAAAACACCAACCTCAACAACCTTGGCATACCCACAAATGATGTAAAATAATAATAATTTAATGAAAGCGAATGGGTCCCAAAACAACGTTCTATGGGCTTGGGCTTTGCCATTCCGGGCTTTTATGGGCTTGAGTTTTTTACATTATGGGCTTTTTTAGGCTTTTATCATTTTTTATTTTCCGTTAAACACAATTTTTTGCTTTATTCCTAAAAAAAAAAAAAGTTGGGTCACAAACAAACACCACTTGCAGCTGAATATATATATATATATATATATATATATATTTTTTTGCTTTCTGGTTCTGATGTTTTGTATATATAACAAAGATGGACATATATAAATTTTCTTCAATGCACATACGTATGTTATACCGAGTTGGTTAACACTATCAAACAATTGCACCGCAACACACATAAGCACACGCAATGATGATGTAGATTGGCCGAGTTGCGGGGACGCACCGTTTTAACATATTTCGTGGTTGCTTTGAGCCTTTCAGCTAATTTATATTTGCTTTCACTCCTCTAAGTCTGCTGAATGAAAGTACTGAAACAACCTCTCCTCTATTTGATCCGGTCACCATCTCAAGCAGATAAATACGGGGAGGGTGTGATTGGACTTTTCATTTATTTATTTATTTGAATTTTTTTTTTTGGATAAATATTTATTTTTTATTTTGTTGTGTGGAGGGTGCAACGACAGCATAAAATATGTCAAATCCTATTTTATTCATTCGTCCCTTTCCATCCCAAAACATGGACGTTTTAAAGAATGTGAAATTTTAGTTTCCATCGGCATCCCCCTGTGAGTTTGGGGGCGGCAGAGATGCGCACAGCTCACCTCCGTGCACTTTAGCCTGTGGCTTTTTGGGATTCTCGACGTGACCTACAACTCTCTTTGCCTCCAAAAAAAAAAATAAAATAAAATTCTCCGACGCTAACTTACGCTGTAAAACTTGGGTGGTCGTCCTTGTCTAACCTGCGTCAACCACCTTCTCATGGGAGAACAACCTCACCGAACGGACTCTTTCCCAGCTGAGACCAGCAGCGAAAATGACGCCGGAGCAGCCTTCGTCCTCCAGTCGAAGGGTACTGATTGATCACCCTAATCAGTCTCTGGTAGTTTCATCTTTATGTTTAAGTCCGCCGTAGAAATTAAAGAAAAAATGAAATCTCTTTGTTTTGTTTGTTGGGTTGAAATGCATGTAACAGGGCAATGGTGGCATGCTGGGTTTCACTTGACGACGGCGATAGTGGGGCCTACGATACTTACGCTGCCTTATGCGTTCAGAGGGCTGGGATGGGGTCTAGGGTTTCTGTGCTTAACTGTGATGGGGGTGGTTACCTTCTACTCCTACCACCTCATGTCCATGGTGCTTGATCACTGTGAGAAAGCTGGTCGCCGCCACATCCGATTCCGAGAACTAGCTGCCGACGTTCTTGGTACGTACACGTCTTATTTACAATTAAAAGCTTTTTCTTTAATAAATATTGATTAAAAAAAAATAGTCTTAACACTTGCCTTTCCGGCGAAGCATGAATCATTGCGTTTCACACGTACGACTCACTCACTTCCCTGTTTGTCTGGAGGTGGATCGTTGATTTATAAGAAGTTTCGTAAGCTGTTTTGGCCTTCACGATTATGTTGGAATTTCATGCGTACACGTGGCGTAATTAGTCGGTGTGATGTCTTAGATTCTTACACGTGTGCTGATCGCAATAATCCTTTAGAACCTATACCCGACCTCAATTCATTCATCACTTTCTTCGCCACAAATCTTGACGAGCAAACGCTACCATTAATTGCTTGTTTGTTTTCCCAAGAAAAATCAAAGTTAATTTATTCATATGGGTGCCAGTTGATTTTTTTTAATATTTTTTTTATTTTTAATAGAAAAGAGAAAAGATGGAAGGAGCTAGCTCTTATGAGTAGGTTTGTGTTAATGTCAATAATAATGCGCTTAGGACCCATATCTCTCTAGTTGGCACAACAATGTTGATTCTTTCATACAAACTTTTAGTTATAAATCTTTATGACGTATAGCACCCTAGGAATATGTACACCCCCACCACCTTTTCATACACATGGTGACCATATTTATATAATTGAGAGTGAGTGGTATATACATATAAACATATACACACACACAAGTGCTCTTAGAATAATGTTAAGAGACTTTTCATCAGCCACCTTTACTCTTGGGTTTTTCTTCCAACTCTTTGAGAATTATATACATGAAAGTAAACCGGGTATGTGTTTTGTGTTGTTGTAGGGTCAGGATGGATGTTTTATTTTGTAATATTCATTCAAACAGCCATAAATACTGGTGTTGGAATAGGAGCAATTTTGTTTGCAGGACAATGCCTTCAGGTACTTCTTTACCTCAAAGCTTTTGAATGAAGTTATAAATGCTTTTCTATCTTACCATATTTACCTACCCCGTCCAGTCATACATTATGACCAGAAGAAATTAAAAATATAACCTGTTGGTATGAAAAGGTTATGCTGCTCGTTCTGGGTTTGGTGGGAGCAAGTACATTTCTATTTGTATCTCTCAGGATCTATGATTTATGGTCAATTTTTCCAATGATTAGGGTCCCACGGGTACTTTTGACCATAGTTTTATCACAATAATTGGCCTCTTGCTTCACAAGAGAGAATTAGAAGGCCTTGGTGGCAAATTGGATGACAAGAGGTACCCTTTTCAGATATTAAGCTGTGATAATTGACAAATTGATAAACAAAATAGTAATTATCATTAAACATTTGATAAATCTTCAGTCAATTGTATTAAAGCATCAAACCTTGTGTATTATTATTCATGTAATTAGTACTCTGGGATAATTCATATGTATTCGGATGTCTCGATCCCTTTCTGTTGACATTAACACAGCCTAGCTAATATTTATCCTCTCCAGCCCTTTATCCTCTCCAGCTCTAGATTTAGTTGTTGGACTTGGACCCGTTAGGATTTGATCATTATGGTACTGCAGGAACGAAATTTTTGCCTTCATTCTTTTAAAAAATTAAGTTATTCAACTACATATGGAGCATGAGTGCTTGGCAGTGACACAAAGCCAACCCACCCAATCACTAATGGAACCTTCATAATGATATCCAATCATATTAGTGTGTCGCGTACAAATCAATTTTTGCAAATTAGCTTTCAAAACAAAAGCCCAGTAAGAAATTAAATTGAATTAGACTATTCCACATCTTAATCATAGGGTGAATAAAATAGTATTGAGTTTTGAATTATATATCTCAGTAATTTTTATTTTTTTTTTCTTTTCTTTCCCCTACTATGTGCTGTAAAGATCATGTACTCAGACCTCTATCCCAATGGAAGCCTGAAACTGTACGACTTCATAGCAATGGTGACGATGGTAATGATAATCCTGTCTCAGCTTCCAAGCTTCCACTCCCTTAGACACATCAATTTGGTTTCGCTGTTTCTCAGTTTGGGCTACTCCTTCCTTGTGGTTGGTGCTTGTATCCATGCAGGTATCAATCTCCTTAAAATTTCATTCGCAAACTTGTGCTCGTAGACACTGCTTGTGTTGTAGCTAGCCATCTCATATACAAAAAGAGAACCCTGATGTTTCAAAATAAACTGAATGTTACAAGTAAGGCTATAACTTGATGAGGTTAACATTGATCATCCTCCTTTTTCTAAAGAAAACTGATAGGATAGGTTCTATCTCTCTAGCAACTTGCATGTGAGAGAGGTGATTTATTGTTCAATAAACATATTTATTTAATTGGATGGAGTGGTTTCTAGTCCTTGAAAGTGATCTCATTCTCAGAATGTTTTAAAAGTGTTTCTCTAATCTACATAATTTGGTGGTTTAAGCTACTACTTTCTACTTTGTGTTACAGGTATTTCAAAAAAAGGCCCACCAAGGGACTATTCATTAGAAACTTCAAAGTCATCAAGGGTTTTCAGTGCCTTCACTTCCATCTCAATATTAGCTGCCATTTTTGGGAATGGGATACTACCTGAAATACAAGTAATTAATTAAAAGACATGAGCTAGCTTTCTTTGGAGCATTTCAATATTAGTTGTAAAATCGAAAGCTTTGAATTACATGCAGGTTGGAATTCTTAGCCAGCTTTGATCTGAAATCATAAACAATAAAATCAAGCACTATAATTGGTTTCGAACTTGGCATCTGCTTTTTGATGATTAATTTTTTTTTTTTTAATTTCTTGCCCTTGCATACAGGCAACTCTGGCTCCACCTGCTACTGGAAAGATGTTTAAAGGCCTTGTCATGTGTTACGCTGTAATTTCCATTACTTTCTACTCCACTGCAGTCTCAGGGTACTGGGTTTTCGGAAATAAATCTAATTCCAACATCCTCAAGAGCCTAATGCCGGACGAGGGACCTGCTTTGGCACCAACATGGGTTCTTGGACTCGCTGTGATCTTTGTTCTACTTCAGCTTTTTGCCATTGGCCTGGTAACATTTCATAACCTTATCACATGTTGCATGCATATACATATGTAGGTATATATATATATATATATATATATATATATATATATGGTGGTTATTGATCTTCCTCTCAATTAATATAAATGCAGGTTTATTCACAAGTAGCTTACGAGATTATGGAAAAGCAATCAGCCGATGTAAAGCAAGGGATGTTCTCAAAAAGAAACCTTATTCCTCGGATAATTCTTCGAACATTGTACATGATATTCTGTGGGTTTCTCGCAGCAATGCTTCCATTCTTTGGAGACATTAGTGGAGTGGTAGGAGCAATTGGCTTCATTCCTCTAGATTTCATTCTTCCAATGCTTCTCTACAACAAGACTCACAAGCCTCCAAGATCATCCCTCACGTATTTCGTCAACATTTCCATTATCTTTGTGTTCACAGGCGCAGGAATATTGGGCTCTTTCTCTTCTATAAGAAAATTGGTTCTTGATGCTAACAAATTCAAGCTCTTTAGTGATGACGTTGTTGATTAATTAGCCTTAATATATATGATGATGCATATAAAAAGATTGTACATTCTCGCTTTAACTTTCATGATAATGCATAAAGTAATTTGTGCTTAAAATCTTTTTTTGGGTCAACTTGTATCTTCTCGATAATTGTACACTTGTTAATTTTGGTTAATTTGTAATACAAGATATATGTATGTATGTTTCATATATATATATATATATATATATATATATATATGTATAGTATGTGAGATTTTTCTGTCACATATATTTATATCTTTTAGGATGTTATTTATTGAGTGCTTAAAATTTCGTTGCTTTTAACTTTTAAAATAAAATTATATATAAAGCTTTTAAACATATATGGTCAAACTAATAAAACCGACTTTAATTGTTAAAAAATTGATTTGAAGGAAAAAACCGACATTAATTAAGATTAACAAATCGACTTTGTGCAGATGCGGTCAAGATTGTCCAGCTATATATTTATTTTAATGGAGGCAGATCATTAACACGCTTCCTATTTTCATGGGTTTGTAGACTTGTAGCCTAGTCCAAGATAATGCGACCAAATGGAAATTGTAAATAATAAAAACAATAATAAGGCCCCTTTATATCACCATATAAATGAATGTGAACTCGTGAGTTGAGGCCGAAACGTGGATTACTCTTGGTTTTACTCCACAAAATAAAATAAAAAAAGGATTAATATATAGAAACTTTATTTAATCACTTTAATTAATTATAATTAAAATATTACAATACTACAGGGGGGCTACCTGGCATCAACTCGTTTGTCAACGTGTTGGATTCCTTTCCAATTATCATGTCAAAGTCCCAGAAAGTCTACAAGCTTATCACCAAAACCATATTATATATATATATATATATATATATATATATATATATATATATATATTTATATATATATGGTGAATTCCAAGTTAGTCGGTAAGGTCATTTCAATCCTATTGTGAAAATCTAATGAATAATCATCATTTGGTTTGATTATTTTTGTCCCTTCTAATTCCATTAATTTCCCATTTTTACAATTTTTCCTTTTATATGTATCATACAAATTAAGACCATGTGGAAGCTACAGTGTACAATCATGATATTTGATTGGAATTTTGGTGGCCAAAAGCTTGAGAAAGTTTGGGGTTTAATTTACTTCTCTAAAAACAATCTAGGAAGTTGGAAATTAAAGCGATCAATATATATATATATATATATATATATATATTATATATATTATTTTGGATAAGAGTACGCATAACCATTTTAATTTGCTAAAATATCATGGAAATTATGGAATAGGGGGAACATAAAGCTCGAGCCTAGATCTGGTCAGCATCACTACACGCTCTAATTAGTCGATGTTAAGTAGTTAGCGTGGGTGGTTCAATGTTAGGTGATGAAATTAATCCCTAAGCCTAATATAACTAACTGAAAAGGGTTTAATATAACTATAAAAAGGTGTCTTAATTTGAGAATCCAATTCATATGACCAAAAATAGGCACTGTTTCTTCAAAACAAAAATTACCAAGACAAACTAATTCAAAAGATTAATACGTACAAGCCTGTGGAGGAACATTCATTTTTTTTCTTTTCTTTTTTTAAAAAGAAATTATTTACCAATTAATATGTTGTCTTTAAAGGAGCTATGCATCACAAATCCACCATGGCCAACTAAGTTAATTAATTTGTCTTAATAACCATTAACACAATATATAAATATATGATACAAAACAAAATTGGATCAACGAAGAAACCAAATCCATGATACCCTTATAGTGATATTCTATATATATATATATATTATATCTATATATCATTGACATGTCTAGCACATACATGCAATTATGCATTCATTATAATATATATGTGTATATGTCTTACATAAATTGTTATATTTATCCGTATATGCAGGGTCAAAGATAGAGAATGTGAGAATGAGAGATACGTTTAACTAATAACATTTTATTATTTTCACAAAGACAGACCATAACAATATGACCACCTACGTAATTACGCCATCTGTTCATGATTATATATTTATTAATTCATTAATCATCTTTAACTACTGTAATCGAACAAACTTTAAACTATTTTAATTTGTTTTTTTTTGGCTGTAAACCACACAAATAAGGGTCACTGTACGTTCATGATATCTTTGGTAGCTACTGTGTCACCATCACACACCCGCACTCTCTCCCTCCTATTTTGAAGTCGTACGTAAGAGACCTACAAAGTTATTGGGATTAAACATTAATCAGCATATATTAACAAGATATTAAGATTAAAAAAGAAAAGAAAAATAATAATATAAATAAAGAAAAGGAGGGGTTGAAGGCCATTGTCTAAATTCAATAAATGCAGGTAGAAGAGAGAAATGGAAAGGTGGAGAAATATATGGTCAATATGTGGAGGACGTGAAGGTGCAATAAGGTTGGCCTTTTTAGTTTTAGGTCATAACAAACGCGTTTGAACCTTCACCAACCATTTGAAAGTCACATTAATCTTCTTCTTCATACAAATCCTTTTCTTTCTTCTACTTTATAATTTCTTCCTGTAAAACATAAACCCCTTTGTTTGAATTTCTTATTTTTCATGGATAAGAAACCTCAGCAACACAAAGGAAATGGATCTGAGATCAAAGCCATAGCAGCCAAGTCTCGTGTGTGGGACTGTGGAAGCACACTCTACGACTCCTTCGAGCTCAACTCCTTCAAACGCCAGCTTGACTCCGCCATAGCTTGTAGAACCATGTCAATGCCTCACTTATCCGATGACCGCCGTGCTCCTCCTCCTCCTCCTCCTCCACCGCCTCAGCAGCCCACCACGGTAAACAAGAAAACCTACTCCAAGATCTCTCGGTCGCTGAACAAACTGCTTCGTTCAGTGTTCAAGTTCAAAGCAAGCTCTAGTCCTGTTTTCCGAGTTAAAGAACAATCCGAAGATGGATTTTTCTTAATCTACGACAAGTCCGGAGCACTCACTACGATTCCTGAAGTTCCAGAGATTGATTTTGGTGGGTTTTCGCCGGAGATAGGCTCGTTGGTGAAGAGGACAGGATCGGAACGATTCGCGGCGACTTCTATTGGTATTTCATCATGTGCTTAATATAGGCTCTACTACTTCTTCACCCTCAAGCCTAAATGAATTTTGGTTGAATATTTGTAATACATGACATATTTTGTTACATGTATGTATAGCATATTATGTTAGATTTTTCTGTTTTAGGACAATATTATTTACTAATAAATTAAATAAACCCTATATTACTTTAGTAATTAATTTTTAAAATATCGATATTGCTTTAATTAACTTTGGAATTTTATATATATAGAGCTTCTCTTATATATGTATGGTCAACGTCTTGGTAGGATGATTTAGATATTGTGCATGGTTAATTATTATTTTTTTTGCTTAATTTATCTTTTTACTGGATACATAGTTTCTTTTCGGTGAATAAATCATGATGATGTGCCCGCTTGGTGGTCTCCATTAATTGAATAATGTATTTAAATCCATGCCTCTCTCCATTCAACCATCACCACCTTTCTTCATTAATATCTTTCTATATATGCTCTGCGCAACATGAATGTTACAGTGAATGCCCAAATTTTGAAAAACATAAGTACAATTAACCTCCTTCCCTTTTGATGCTTGCCTTCAAAATATACGTAGTCCCCAAGACCCACTTTGTAGCTAACTTAGGTACAGGAATTGCGAAAGTTACTATTTGAATCTTAATAAGTTTCTATTAAGATTTTAGGTGTCCTTAATTTTACTAAATGACAGATGGTTAATCTTATTAAATTGCAGGTGAAAAGTGAATTATTAAAATAATAAATTTATTATTTTAAATTCTCACGGAATTATAAAGTTAAAGCAGTAACAACGTTTTATCTTTTAATAAAATTTTGAATTAATGATTTCCATATTAAAACTCTTTTTCTATTACTAAAAAAAAAAAAAAGCTAGCTTAGGTGCTTCTTGAAGAGCCTAAAGATAACCAAGTTTGAACCAAACACTCTTTCTAATTAGGCACCTAATTATACGTACAAGAGAGAACATGTATATTCAAATTTTCACCAGTTTGAATCACTACGAGCATCTTGGCCTGAGAGGAATATGTTATAGTACTTGTATGCTTGATATATAGCATAGAAGTCAGGTGGAGTAAATAAATATTAAAAACGATAGTTGGGTGTTTGCTTATTGAGCTTCAAAATTTTGAAAGAGGCTGCAGAACCCATAAAAGAAAACTGTCCCTCCAAGATTGTACAGTGTTTGATTGAAACATATCCATCAGATTCAGAGCGGTAGGACCATAGATTTTATGTAAAGCAAGCAATTGAGGAAACATCAAAATATATAGTAGGCAGGCCTATTTATGCCCAACATTATTTCTTTTCAAAATCCTTAATTCTTCAAATTTATTTATTATCAATTTTATCTTATTAAAGGTGGTTAATTTCTGCTACTTGTAAAATTATTATTATTATTATTATTATTATTATTTTTGAAATATTGGGTTAACTTGACCAACATCAAAATTAAATAATGAAGATGTCTTGGGCTTCCGGGCTTTTTATTTTTGATGTGCTGTACTCATTTGAACCCATAGAAGAAACCAACGTCCAAATAATTTGGGAGATCATAAATACACAACAAACCTTACTATATACACTCACATTTCTTGGGAAATAAATAAAATAAAATAGATACTCATACGGGAAACCAAAAACCAGCCATGGGAGAGACCCGGCAGGAACCACCGAACGTCGCCGTAGTCCCAACTCCAGGGATGGGCCATCTCATCCCACTCGTTGAGTTAGCCAGACGACTCGTCGTCCTCCACAAATTTGCCTTCACCTTCATAGTTCCTAGTGATGGTTCACCCATGGAGCCCCAAAAGAAGCTTCTCCAAGGCTTGCCTGCCGAATCCATATCCTCCATTTTTCTTCCCCATTTAACTTTCCATGATCTCCCCGAAGACTCCCCAATCGAGGCACGGATAGCATCCAGCTTGATTCGTTCTCTCCCTGCTCTACGTGACTCGCTTAAAGTCCTTAACGAGTCAACGCGGTTGGTGGCTTTGGTTGTCGATCTCTTTGGCGCTGAGGCCCTTGATTTGGCTAAAGAATTCGGTGTACTTCCCTACGTTTTTTTCCCTTCATCCATGATGGTATTGTCGTCGGTGCTTTATCTTCCAAAGCTTGACGAATCTACTTATTGTGAGTACAGGGATTTGCCTGAACCAATCGGATTACCCGGCTGTGTGCCTATCAATGGAAGCGATCTTGCAGACGTGCTTCAAGATAGGAAGAACGAGGCCTATAAAATGGTTCTTGGCATAGCCAAGCGATATAGTGATGTGCCTGCAGGGATAATGGTTAATAGTTTTGCAGATCTAGAACCTGGTGCTTTCAAGGCTTCAAAGGATGGAGTTCAATTAGGTAATAACCCACCTGTTTACTCGGTTGGACCTCTGATTCGTAGCGATTCAGCTGGGTTTGCAGGGTTTGATGGGTCCGAGTACGAGTGTTTGAGGTGGTTGGACAAGCAGCCAAAAGGGTCGGTGCTGTTTATTTCATTCGGAAGTGGCGGAACACTCTCGCATGAGCAATTGAAGGAGTTGGCGTTAGGACTTGAAATGAGTGGGCAGAGGTTTCTTTGGGTGGTTCGGAGGCCTAATGAGAAAGCTGCCAATGCTAACTACTTCAATATTGTTCAGAGCGTCAAGGACTACGATCCTGATTATTATGATTTTTTGCCCAATGGATTCTTGGAGAGGACCAAGGAGGTGGGTCTGGTGGTGCCCAATTGGGCTCCTCAGGTTCGGGTACTGAACCATGTTTCGACTGGTGGGTTTGTTTGTCACTGTGGGTGGAATTCTGTGCTGGAGAGTATTGTGCATGGCGTGCCTTTGATTGCATGGCCACTGTATGCTGAGCAAAGAATGAATACTGTGCTTTTGGTTGATGATTTAAAGGTTGCTTTCAGGGTCAAATTGAATGAGAAAGGCCTGGTTGAGCGCCAAGATATTGCTAAGTATGCAAAGGAATTGATTGAAGGAGAAGATGGGAAAATTCTCCGCAGCAGGATCAAACACCTCAAAGACGCAGCCTCTTTGGCTATGGCTTTGAGCAAACAAGCAGTGCCTGCTGGGTCATCTACAAACTCACTTGCTGAGGTCGCTCAGATATGGAATAACCACCACAAAAACTTACCAAATTGCTAATGTACTTATTGTTGGATTTTAAAACGTTCAAAACGTTTTGTAACGGTTTTAATTAATGTGAATGAATTGTGGGTTTTAATGAATAAACGTTACTACTTTACAATTAAATTGGTTTTAATTGTTTTGACTTTAGTTTTTTACGTTTTTGAGGAGCACTGTTTGATGGTTGGTATTTTTTTAAAAAAAAAATAGGAAAAGAGAGTTCTGGTTTTTTCCTGAAAGTGGAACACACGGATAGATACTAAAAAGTCAGTGTATGTTGGTTAGTCAGTGGTGATAGAAGGAAGGCAATTTTTCTAGTTCGCTGAAAGAAATTTCTGGTGGTGCACAGTTTGAAATTTCTTTGAGATTCGTTGTATCCTGGGAGACGATCGTTGCTGAAAGCACCGTGTGAGGAGCGAATTCGTCTTAAGGACGCTGTGGTAGCACACAGGCCTCGAATCGGATCAAACTCTATCAGCATTCTAGTAACCCGTTGAACAGGTTTTACAGTCATATTGGTTTATGAATGTAACGTCATCTTTATTTGTGTTTCATTCCATGCTTTTACCATTTGTTTCTTATACTTGTTCGTTGTTTAGCTTAGGTAACAATATTAAGACGAACTATCCTCTGTTTTATATCATGAATCGGTTTATATATATTTTGTTTCATTTGATTTGACTGTTAAGCCTGGTTCATGCATTTGTGTTTATCACATGCATTTTGTCGTATATAGATCATATATGTATATTATTTGTTTGAGGACAATCTGAATACTCTGTTCTGTATTTTGCATATAAACTTTGAATAGGTTTCTTTGTTGTACGTATATGGTTTATTGCATGTAATTTATATTTATAAATAATTTGTGTATGTTTGATGACAATCTTTCACGTGTTTATGTTATTCAAAAGCATCTGTGAATAGGTACTGGAAAGGAAGATGGGAAATTTTTTTTTATTTCTTTTAGTTTATTTTGCAATTTTGAATAATATATATATATATATATTTTATGTTGCGTACTACTTTTGATGTAGTTTTATGATTTTTAAGTAAAATTTGGTTATTAAAAATGGATTTTGTTGGAACTGTTGTACAAACAATAAAACCCGATAATTTCAAGATCTTGGATGTATATTTGGAATGATAAATTTAATTTTTGACTTGATGGATTGATTACTTGTTGTGTTCCGATGGATTTGGTGTTGGTCCGCCTTAAATCGGTGACCGGAGGTGGTTTTCCGAACGGGTCCTGAACCGGGTGCGTCCTGGTAACTGGGTCAGGTTTGATTCAGCTGAAGCTTGAGGATGACTCAAGCGGCGCCGTTTAGGTGCTGGTAAAATCCCGTACGCGAGTTTGAGCGCGGGTGTGCTTATGGCTGGGCCACATTGGTGTGTTGAGCCTTTGGGTTTTAAGGCTGCATGCTTGCTGGGCTGCGCAAGTGGATCTGTGGGCCGCGCGCATGCACCTGGAGCCGCAAGCCAGCTGAGGTGGGCACATGGTCATGTGGACCTTGAGGCTGGGCTGTGCGTGCCTGGCCCGTGAGGCTGGGCTGTGTGTTTGAGCTGGGCCGAATGGCTGTTGGGCTCAAGCATGGGCTGGCCGCGAGTGTGGGCTAGGTGAGCCTTTAGGCTTGTAGGCCATGTGTTTGTTACGGGCTTCACATGGAAATTGGGCCATTTGTCTAGGTTAGGCTTGTGCACAAGAGGGCACTTGAGCTGGGCTTGGCAGGACTGGCCCATTCGTGGTGGCTGACTAGGCGCGCGCATGGCAGCCCAACTGAGGTGGCGCTGATGTGGCACGCTAGCAGCTGATGACGTGGCGGATGACGTCATCAGGAGAGAAAATATTAAAAAATATATTTTTTTATATTTTTCTATGTTTAATAATTATTTTATTGCAATTTTTAGCAATAAATTAATATTTTCTTTGCGTTGAGCAGGAAAAAATGGTAATGTGGGGAATCCAACAAGCATGTCTACTACTATTCTGCGGCGTAAGTGTCTACTCCGTACGTGGCACAAGTGCCAACACCAATATGGCGGTTCGGTGAACTGCGGAGAGGCAGGAGAAGTTGATGGGCGAATTTGAAGGTGGCAAAAGATGATGTTACTACGACCACATTGAACCTGCAAGGTTCTTGGCGAGGATCCACCGAAGGCGAATGAAGATGATAGAAATTCACTCATGGCGTTTGGCGTGTGGAAGAGTTACACTACGCGTGGGCTATGTGTTGAAACGATCCCGTCTAGTCTGATAATGTGTCGAAACAGTAAGGAAGCGTGAGTCACTTGAGTGAAGTATAAGGCCAGGGATGCGGGCACCAAGAAATTTGTTGTGGGCGATTCACGGATTATAAGATGGTGGACTCCGAGGCGTGGTCGGTCGAGTTCGAAATTTGATTGATCCCGCGTGAAATTCATTCGAGGATGATTACGAGTGAAGCCTTCCATTGCGGCCATTATTGAGTTGCCTCCGGGTGGAAGGACTTGAGAACTACCTCAAACAGAAAGGAGATGAATGTCGAGGCGGATTGTTACTTGAATTGAAGAAGCAATGAGGCGTTAGAGGAGGTATTCATCCTGAGGTGAAGGCGATGTGGTTGAACATGGGCGAATTCTAAGTCGAAGAAGAAGTAAAGGAATCAACCTTGGACCTAAAGGAGCATTTAAGCGAAATTCCAGGAAGTCTTATTTGTGACAAAATGGGTTAGCGGCGTAGAGTCTTGAAAAGGAAGAAGAACAAAGAGGCAAATGTGATGGAAATCACTCGAGAGGTTGATGACCGAACCTCTCTGTAGTCTCGAAGTGAACTTGGTTGGGTCAAATCCAAAAGAATGGTGGATCGATCTTGGTGCGACCCGTATGCGCTTTCGGACGAATCATTCACTTCCCCGACCATTGATAGTGGGAGAAGTTGTTCATGGGGAATTCTGCGACGTCCAGAGATCAGGGTCAAGGAAAAGTGATCTTGAAGATGACTTACGGAAAGACCGACTACGAATGTCTTGTATGTACACGAAATCATGAGAATCTTGTTTCTTCCTTTGTTGAACAAGCATGGATTGGGATGGTGTTTGAGTCGACAAGGTTGTCTTGTCTAAGTCGAGGATGTTTGTAGGGAAGGGATATGTTTGTAGTGGGCTTTTTAATGAATGTAATGAAAGCCGAAGATGATGAATAAAACAAATGCTTCTTACTGTATTTGTTTGAGTCTTCCAATTTATGGCATGGTAGACTAGGACATGTTAATTATGGTTCTCAGGGAGATTAATTAACTTAAATCATATTCCGCTTTCAGTTAATAACGAACATAAGTGTGAGACTTGTGTTGAAGCAAAAGGGTTATCTTTTCAAGCAGTTGAAAGAAATACGGAACCTCTAGATATGGTTCATAGTGATATATGTGATCTAAAATTTGCAAATGAGGGGTGGCAATAAGTATTTTATTACTTTTGTCGATGATAGCACGAAATTTTGCTATGTGTATTTCTTAAAAGCGAGGATGAAGCTTTAGAAATTCATTCTCTATAAAATTTGAAGTTGAAAATCAACTCATAAGAAGATTAAGTTGATAAGAAGCGTCGTGGTGGTGAGTATGTAACACCGTTTGGTGATTCTTGTGAACAACGTAGGATTAGACATGAAGTTACTCCACCATATTCACCGGTCGAATGGTGTGTGAGCGTAAGAATCGCGCATTGAAGAAATGATGAATACAATCTAATAAGTTACGGTTACCTCGAACATGTGGGGAAGCCGTTTTGTCGGCAAATTACCTTTAAATAAGGTTCCGAAAGAATGAACAAAGACAGTATGAAGTGTGGAAAGGAAGGCAACCTTCCTATAAATACCTACGAATGTGGGGTGTCTTGCAAAGTGGCGGTTCAACAGAAGGGTGAAGATAGGTCCCAAGGCCGTTGATTGCATTTTCATTGGTTATGCACAAAATAGTAGTGCATATCGATTTCTTGTATATAAATCAAATCCCAGATATACTGGAATACGATTATGGAATCGAGGAATGCGTCGTTTTTGAACACGTTTTTCCATGTAAGTCAGAAGAGGGACCAAGTTCGTCTAGCGAACATATGAGACTATGAATGAAGATAGTCGGGACCAAGAACAAAACCAAGAACGAAGAAGATGTTGAAGATGAGCCTCGGCGAGAGAATAAGGACGAGAAAAATCCTTTGGTGGGATTTTCGACTTATATGTTGGAAAGTGAACCCGAGGTTATAAAGAGGGTGAATTCTCAGGCTCTTTATGGAAAGATGCCATTAAAAGTGAAATTGATTCCATTCTGCGAAACCATACGTGGGATAGTGGATCTTCTCCGGGTAGTAAACCACTAGGGTATAAGTGGATTTTCAAGAGGAAAATGAAAGCAAATGGAACAATTGATAAATCTGGCGAGACTTGTAATTAAAGGTTACAAACAAAAGAAGGCCTTGATTATTTTGACACGTATTCTCCTGTGCGAGAATAACTTCCGTAAGAATGGTGTTAGTATTCTTTGCGTTCTGAAATCTTGAAGTACATCAATTGATGTAAAGACACCTTTAAATGGAGATCTAGATGAAGAGATCTACATGGAGCAACTGAGGGTTTTACTCACAGACGAAAAGAAAGTCAGAATTGGTAAAGTCTCGTATGGTCTTAAACAAGCAAAAATGGCATCAAAATTTGATAGTGTGGTCGTGATGGATTTAAAATCAATGAGTGTGACAAATGTATATATGTCGAGGATACGAGGAAATGGTATATCATTTTATGTCGTATGTTGATGACATCTTCATTGTGGGTAGTGATGATGAGATAGTCAAGTCTACCAAAACAATGTTGGTATGAGGTTAGACATGAAGGATATGGGACTTGCGGATGTAATTTTAGGGGTGAAAATCATGAGAACCCACGATGGACTAGTTCGAGTCGATCACATTATGTGGAGAAAATCTTGAATAAGTTCATAAAGATGATTCTAGTGTAGAACACTCAGATGTGAATCTTCACTGTCGAAAACAAAGGAGAAGGTATATCTCATTGGAGTATTAGGGTGATTGGGAGCCTAATGTACTTAATGAGGTTATGCAAGACCGGATATAAACTGCAGCGGTTAGTAAACTAAGTAGGTACACGAGTAATCGAAATGGTGAACATTGGAAAGGGATCATAAGAGTATTAAGATACTTACGATATACTGCGTGATTACGGGCACTATAATCGATATCAAATTTGTATTAGAAGGATCTGATGATGCATTGGATATCGATATAAAGAATTCAAAATCGACTAGTGGGTATGTATTCACACTAGTGATATCATGGAAATCCTCAAAACAAACGGTTATAGCCGATCCACATGGAATCGAATTCATTGCTTTGGATAAGTGTGGTGAAGATTTGAATGGCTACGCCATTTCTTGGAGGATGTTCAGGTGGCTAAGCTTGCTTTTTTATTCATTGTGATAGTCGGTCGTGATAGGAAGGGGCAAAATGTGATGTATAATGGTAAGTCTGACATATACGCGAAGACATATCGATTAGACAACTAATCTCAATGGAATTATCTCTTGACTATGTAAGGTCAAAAGATAACATTGGATCCGTAAAAGGGTTAAATCGAGAGTTAGTTGAGAAATCATCGAGAGGAATGGGACTAAAGCCCATAAAATTAAAAAGTCAATACGATGGAAACCCAACCTAGTTATTTGGAGATCCCAGGTCCAGGTTCAAAGGACAACCAAATCGTAAAGGCGGTTTAAATCATGTGGGGTTTCACCTCGCCCATTCTATGATGAAACGGTGATACCCGTTGAAAATGAGGATAAGTGAAGCTTTTAATGATTCTTATGCATCGGAAAGGGAGTATAGTGGGATACTCTTAGTAAAAGAATCACCTATGTGAGAAGAGAGAAGGAGAATGGTTGGACACAATTTTTAGAAACTCTTGCAGCGGGAAGATGTCCATGGCCAAAGCGGACATAACGGTGAAGCGAAGAATGCCGGGAAGGAATCACATTGAAGTATATCATCTTTACATAAGCGGCGGTAAGGTTCAAGGACATCATGTACCTTGATAAGAGTAAATATATTCTCGAGGAAGGTTCAAAGGATAAAACCTACCTATCCTCACGAGGTTAGGCCAGTAGAACTTTATCACCGGGTCAAGTCTAGTAGGTTGTGTACAATTCATTCATGTGGGGATTGTTGGATTTTAAAGCGTTCAAAACGTTTTGTAGCAGTTTTAATTAATGTGAATGAATTGTGGGTTTTAATGAATAAGCGTTACTACTTTACAATTAAATTGGTTTTAATTGTTTTGACTTTAGTTTTTACGTTTTTGAGAACCTTGTTTGATGGTTGGTATTTTTAAAAAAAATAGGAAAAGAGTTACGGTTTTTCACGAAAGTGGAACACACGGATAGATACTAAAAAGTCAGTGTATGTTGGTTAGTCGGTGGTGATAGAAGGAAGGCAATTTTTCTAGTTATTTGAAAGAAATTTACGGTGGTGCAGTTTGAAATTTCTTTGAGATTCGTTATATCGGGAGGCGATCGTTCTTTGAAACAAGCACCGTGTGTGAGGCGAATTGTCTTAAGGATGGTAGCACACAGACCTCGAATCGGATCAAACTCTATCAGCATTCTAGTAACCCGTTGAACAGGTTTTATAGTCATATTGGTTTATGAATGTAACGTCATCTTTATTTGTGTTTCATTCCATGCTTTTACCATTTGTTTCTTATACTTGTTCGTTGTTTAGCTTAGGTAACACTTATCTCCTAATTTTTAGTATGCAAAAAAACTCCAAAAGAGTACGTTTTCAATTGTTTCCTATAAAATTAAGGTATAAGGATCATTCTTATCCATCATTTTGCAAGTGGAATGCTCAAGCTCGAGTCTTAAAAAACGGTGGTTTTGGCCACAACTGTTTTATTTGGTTAAAATATATAATATTCCCATTGTTCATTTGTGTTTTATACATGAAAAATGAAACATTCATAAAAGACCACGAGGAGATATAGATAGATAACATAGTCAATGTTTATTAATTATATTAATAACAAATGTACAATGAATGAGAGTATTACATTATATTTTTCACTCTTCTCTCTGGTACCTAACTACTACTTTCATCTACGATCTTCACCGTGTCCGCTTCCTCTGCCTTCTTCATGTAAGCTGAAAACTGATCTACCAATCGGCTCACTAAAAGAAAGAGGTGCAGCATCTCCCCCTAAAAATAATCTCTTTGAGCTTACCACACTACCTCACAACTGCCACTTTATATACCCTCATTGATTGTGAGCTTCAACACTATCGTCGGTACATAATTAGGGAGTTAAAAGCCAACTAGTCTCAACTCATCCCCATGGTAAAAACTCATGTCAAAGTTGCAAAGAAAACGCAACACTTGTACCCCACTCTGCTTAAGTTTGATCTCTCCATTGTCACCACCATTAATCGGTGTTAGAAACCTCAATGGTTTGTCTCACCCTTGAAGTAGTGTGTCATTGTAAAGCTTTGCTTCTTAGGCTTACCATTTGGTTCTTGTTCCTTTATGTCAAACTTTGTGCAAGCTATAATTTTGTGAAGGAACTTACTTAACTAGTCTATTTTCCTTAGGCCTAAAGTGGACTAGACAAGGTCTAACATCCTTGCCATTTCAAACCCCCCAAAACCAATTCTCCAACATATTGATGTCGTTTACTCTGTATTGCATACCATTCCAATCCAATTTTGTGCACTCCAAAATGTTTATAATTTGAATTTGGCCTCCGATCAACACTCTGTGGTTTATGTAATTTGTTGTTTAATTTCATAGCTTAAATGCATTATAAACCACTTGAGCATTTTGTGCATCTATTTAAATCGTTGTCTAGATTGATTTTGATTATATTTTTTTCACCAAAAAAAAAAAAGCAACATATTTTGATGACGACAAAATGTCCATTATATTATTTTGTTCATTTATTTTTGTTATATCACCAGATAAACACCATATGACCAACCAAAATATGATATATATATATATATATATATATATATATATATATATATATATATATATATATAACGTATTACAAAAATAATTGAGAACTTAACAAGCTTTTTCAAAAATAAAAAAGTTATCTTCTCAAAAAAATAATGCTAATACAATTAATTTAGAAATATACACATTTATATTAATTTTGAAAACATATATCCAAGAACTTTTAGAAAATTTATATATAATTGAAAATTATAAAAACCAAATCTTTATACATAGTCCGGTAAAAAAATATGTCTCTATATTTTTTTTACTTTAAAAAATTATTAACATTATTCAAGCAAATGCAACAAACAATAAAGAAAAACTGTTTTTAATTTAATGTTAGTTTTATACATTATTGTTCAGTTAATGCCATAGTTTTTTAAAGCAAATGCTTTAAAAGAAAGAAAGGAAAAACTTCAATTTCGCTCCCATAAAAAAGAAAATAAAAAGACCTTAGAAAATAACAATAATAGTCCTTTAAATATTTGATCCTTCATCTATATATTTTGTGAAATTGGCAATTATTTGAAATTTGTGTTAAACACTAAAAGATAAGTTCAGAAAGAAAAACGGATCTAATTTTTTTAAAAAAAACAAACAAAAAAACAAAAACAAAAACATAAATTCAGAGAGAAAAAGCAATAAGGATTGTTAAAAATAAAACTTTGAATTGTATTAAATTTAATGAACCATAATACCAATTTTGTAATTATGCAAATAATAAATATAAAAAAAATTGTTAAAATATGATTGAAAATATAGATAAATACAAAAAATAAGGATACCAATTTAGTAAAACTTTAAATTGTATTAAATATAAATGAATCATAACACGACTTTTGTAATTATGCAAATAATAAATATAAAAAAATTGTTAAAATATGATTGAAAATATAGATAAATACAAAAAATAAGGATACCAATTTAGTAAAACTTTAAATTGTATTAAATATAAATGAATCATAATACGACTTTTGTAATTATGCAAATAATGTATATAAAAAATTCTTATAATATGATTAAAAACATAGATAAATTCAAAAAAAAATTCCTAAAAAATATAAAAAACCGCTAGAACTATAAATAACAAAATAGAAAGACTTTAAATATTCATATTAATAAACAATACTATTTTATTTAAAACTTTTTGTTTTATTGCAAAACACAGTAGTAAATGAATATTTTAAATTATTAGGGAACGAAAATAAATTAAAGCTTTTTTTTTTTCTTTCCTCTAATGCATTTAATAATGTTGATCGGAATGCCAAACTCAAAAGAGAACAACCATGTTGGAGAGCGCAAAAAAACCTGAATTGGGTATGAAAACAGAGTGAACATACCTCAGCTGAAAAATAGTGTTTGGAGAGGCAGAAACTGGTGAGAGGGTGAGTGAACCTGTCGTTGTCAGCCAGCAAGGAGATTATCAAACTCAGTTAAGCAAAGTCCTTCACCAAGCCATGGTTGCACAAACTCTGACCAAAGGTTTTTGGTACCAAATGAAAAGCCAAAAAGAAGCTTAGCTACAATGACATACTACCCTACAACAGATGATACATAGCCAACGAAAAGGTCCCTAATACTGATTAGTAGGTGGGTGACAGTGAAGAAATGTAGACATATCAATGGTGGGCGTGCGAAGTGCAGAATTTTCTGAGACAAACTTGGAAATGAGACATTAATGGGTGGAGTAAGCACAACAGTGACTTCTAAATCCTTCAATTAGTACTATAGGCAGCAGTGTCAAAAACCTTGGGAATCAGTGAATAGGTAAAGTGGGGGGCTTTAATTTGGAGGATGTGGCACCATTCATTAAGACTATTAATTGGATGGAGTTACAGTATTACCTCTTAATTATTGGTTTAGATCAGCCTTATTATTGAATCCATTACAGTATTACCTCTTAATTATCGATTTAGATCTGTCTTGTTATTAAATTCAATGGTTGCGATGGGTGTCTGCTTTAATTCTAGCTTTGGGTTAATACCCCCTAAGTTCTAACTCACAAACCATAACAAAACAACACAAAATGGATCACAAACCCCCCAAAAATTAAAAAAGAAAAAAGAAAGAAGAAAGAAAATATTTGAAGCTGTGCTGTGCACTGAAGTTGACAGTGAGGAAGCTTGGAACCGGTTAATATATCTGCACATATTGAAAAACAAAGTTAAAAGCTTATATATTAAAAGAACAACAGCATACAGAGTCGGTGTCTGTTTTGGGTTTCTCTAAATAAGTAATAATCTTTTTTTATAAAATAATGGATGCAGAGAAAATGTAAAAGAAGCAACAAATTTTTTCAGAAAATATTTACCCAAGAATGAGAGAAATTACGAAGAAGCTCCGGCCCTTCACAAAGGGAGACAGAAGTTACAGAGTACATACCTTTCACACAAAGCTCCGTCTTTTCCCGAATTGACTTCACAAAGTTCCGTATTTTCGTTTATGGGTTTCGGAGATGAGAATAGCAGTGGTCTGGCGCCCTCCAGAATGTCAACGGCTATTTTGTTTTTATTTTATTTTATTTATTATCTTAGTTTTGAACTAAAACTGGGCCACATTCCTACATTAATGAGTTGGGCTTGCGTATTGTTTTGAGCCCAACGTAAGTAGGTTTAGGATATGGCCCATGATTTTAATAACCTTATTTTACGAATAAAAATCATGATTAGGTGAATTTAATTAACCAAAAAAGAAGCATGTCAAAGTGTAGGACATAAGTAAAATCTTATAGAAAAAAAAAAAAAAAGTAAAATCTTATAGAAAGTGACGCGGTAATTATAGACGTTTTAAGGTCGTCCCTCCGACGTGTATTGTGACGGCACGGCTGAACTTCAGGGATTGTGCGGATATGGATAAGTCTTTGGTGGCCCTGGAAAAAGGCACTACCTGCTCGTCGTGGAACTACTGCGGCCAGAGGTTAGCCACGGGTTCCATCGACGGTTCACTCTCCGTTTTCGATTCGCCAGACCCAGCATCTTCTTCCTTTACCCGCACTTACAAATCTAGGGTTCGAAAGCCCCTACTTCTCTCTGCTCTTCTCTCCTATTGCGCTGTCATGTTCTTGTTTCCATTGGCATTTTCGAATAATTGGTTAGCATATTGAATGCCATGGACGTTATGTATTGTGTTAGAAAAAAAGCAAATGCGGAGTTGATTTTTCATCTCTAAACTGTTTGTATGTTTGATGTTTCGTGGCACTTCATCCTCCAGAAAGAAAAAGAACAAGAAAGTTCTCTTTTTTCACCTTTTTCTTTTTCTTTTACTTCTTTTAGGTACATGATTCTAGCATCGTCAAGGTTGTTTGGGTTCCTCCAGAATATGGTGATGCAGTTGCATGTGTTTGTGGGGATGGAACTTTGTCGTTGTGGGAGGAGGTTGTAGAAGGTATTTGTTATCTTAAATTAGTTGTGCAAATCTGAGAGTCACTTGCCCATTTCAAGGTCTTGGGGTTGTACAACTTCTAATTTCTTTCAGGGTACCATAGACTGTATACCTTTGAAATTAAATTGTGTAAGCTTATGCGGAGTACTGGATTTTAGTTTTCATTTCCCAAGTCTCATGTTTATGATGCAGTAAGTGTTTTAGGTTTTCCTTAGATTTTAGCTTGAAACATGATGTCTTTACTGACAACATATGTTGCTGATAGATTTACTTATGGATCTACCTATTGAATCTTTTCTGTTTATCACTTGTAGAGCATTTCAACAAAACAAACAAAAGTGACTCTCATTATTATCTCTTGTCTTGCCTATTATTGTTCTCAGATGCAAAACCCCTCGAATGGAAGTTGTGCAAAAGTTTTAAAAGCAATTCAGCTCAAGTGCTAGATATCCAATTTGGGATTACTCTATCGGGCTTAAAAGCGGTGAGCTTAAGATCTTTTACTCTTTTTTGACTTCCCATTTACTGTAAATACTTCTACAAACCCTAATTTTGAGTGGTTGATGATGGTTGGGTGCAGCTTCCTTGTTAATCTCTTCTTATATAATTAGCTCTTCGTATTTCCAATTGTTTCGTTAACCCAAGATCTATGAAATATTCTCTATGGTATGTGAGAATGAAATATTATAAACTCTTTATCTGATCATAAGTGTCACATAAAATTTAACAGTAATAGCTGCTGGTATAATTAGAAACCACAGTTGCCAATTCCCATATTTTTTTAAGTGTATATTTAATGTCTGTAAGATTTGTAGGTTGCTGTGTACTCAGATGGCCATGTCAAAGTCTATGAGCTCCTAGATCCCTTGGAATTAAAGAATTGGCAACTTCAGGTAATTATCTTATCTAATTCAGTCTCTTTTGCATCTCTAATTGTTAAAATTTTCTCATCATACTGTATTCGATGTGAGCTTGAAAGGATTATACTTATAACGATTATCTTACAATTATCATTCTCCATCATCTATTTCGGCCAGGCGGAATTTCAGAATGTTAGTGACTCAGTGTCCACATTAGGGAAAGCAGAGTGTGTATCTGCATCAATATCTTGGAACCCACAAAGAGGTGAAGGCCAGGAATCAAGCTTTGTTTTGGGTTTCAATTCGAATATTCCACAATTTAATTCACCCAAGGTATGTTAAATAGTGGCCATCTGTCTTTTCTCGTTTCCATTTTATGTAATGGGGCTGAGCACTAAAATGTTTGGGCCATGGCACTGTTTGTATGTGAGTGTGTGTGTCTCTCTCTCCCCATGTTCCCCTTTCTGTTCCTTAAGCATGATCATTATGAACCTGTGCAATGCCTAATTGTGTGTTTGAATTGGAATATCTGGAGGTCCACTTGTCACATATGACCTTTTTATGATTATTTGTTGTAACACTGGTAAAATGGTATTGTGTTATTTAAGAGTACAAGTGAGTAGATAAGTTATCAAAATAATCAAGCAAGTTCCAAAACCATCTGGTGGATTAGCTGTATAATGTGCAAAAGGGTTTCACATTTTAGTTATTTTTATAACATGTTTTAGTTATTTTTATAACATGGGTTCATCATGTCTCTACAGGTATGGGAATTTGATCAGGCTCATCAAAGATGGCTTCCAGTTGCAGAGTTGGCTTTGCCTAGTGACAAGGGCGATCAAGTCTATGCTGTTGCGTGGGCACCAAATATTGGAAGGTTGGTAATTTTCTAACAACCACATATCTTTTGAGAAACTTGTGGTATCATGAATTTTCTTACTTCCGGCATAGTATGTTCACTATTGACAACATGGGCTGCTTATGCTCTGATGATATTTAATCTGTTTTGTTGTTAAATGGAAAACATGAATATTTGGTTTAAGTCAGGCCCTACGAGGTAATAGCTGTTGCTACTCATAAGGGAATAACAATATGGCATCTTGGTCTGAACCCTGATCCGGATGGAAGGCTCTCAATTGAGAATGTTGCATTGCTCTCTGGTCATGAAGGCGAGGTATCAATACCAATAGCGATGAAATTTATAAATATTCTTTCACTTTTGAAAGTCAATAAGATGGTTGAAGTAATAATGCATTGACACATGCGCATCTAAAAGCACCTGAATTTGCATGCATGCAACTTTGTGCAATGGATGTGTGAAAATATGGCTGCTTATGGATCTGTAAATGGATGAGTGAAAACGTTGAAGTGAAATAAATATGAAAAGTATAATTGATCTAAAAGGAAACATTTATTGTAAAATAAGCAAAGAGTGCATTCATTTTGTTTTGATGTTGTAAGGAGTGGTTGTCGCTTATTGGATTTCAATTTTCATGTCTGCATTTTTGTGTTCAGGTATGGCAAATGGAATGGGACATGAGTGGAATGACGTTGGCAACCACTGGAAATGATGGTGTGGTAAGGTTGTGGCAGTCTAACTTGAACGGCGTGTGGCAGGAACAGGCAGCGTTTGAAGCCACCACTTAGGGTCTTTTGACATGTTATTGTAGAGTTGTTAAAGTATCGAAGTTGGAATATTTTTCCCCACTACAGTGCAAGTTGAAGACTACAATGGGGACTTGTTACCGCCTCTGTGTGCTAAATCTAGTCTTTGTTGTAGTTTATGTTAGTTGGCATGCAAATTGATATTAACTATAACAATCCGATTGTAATGTCATACTACCTCAATGAATTGAGTGACTTTTACCCACCAATTTGTTTCGAGGAGAAAACGAAGGCAATTTTGATTAAATATAGAATGATTACGTATGAGGCTTCCGGTAGGAGGGCTTTTGTTTGTCTTTGTTCTTTTATTTCAATGTTTTGACCTTCTTATCACATGCAAGGAGGGCTCTTATTTTAGTTATCAAAAGTAGGTGAATAATTTCTCCCCTTGAGGGCTTCCTTGAGCTACCCCAAGGAACCGAAGGTGTCCATGCAAATTAAATTAAACTGTATAAGGGTTTTTGGCTTTTATATATATATATATATATATATATATATATATATATATATATATATATATGTAGACGTTTTTAAAATTGCAGCAGTCATAGGTGTCACTGTTTCAGTACCAAATCTCACTGTCTTCTATCAATTAAATATCAGTGAGGACCAATCACATTCAGCTGGCCTTATCTTAGTGTTAATTTGTATGGTTGTCGAATTATCAAACGTATTGCGTTGTTGTCTATGACAATGACAAAGCTGCCCCTGGGCGGCGTGTGATGAATAAGCATTCACGTCCCTCTGGGTGGCGAATGTCACAATCCTTATCAAGTACTTGCAATCTCAGTTCACTCATTCTGTTGCGTGTTCTTTTTTTTTTTGGTAAAACTGTTGCGTGTTCTTCGAATAAACTTAGTTTGGGTACTACAATACAGAGAGCATAGTTGTACAGATTCTGGCTCAATCTACCAAAATGAGCCAGCCCTGATGCTTAGAATAGAAAGAGTGACAGCAATTAATGGAGAAGATGATGAAGGAAAACCATCGGGTATGTGTAACTGGGGCTTCTGGATATATTGGTTCTTGGCTGGTGAAGATGCTTCTGGAAAAGGGTCATACTGTCCACGCAACTCTCAGGAACTTGGGTCTCTCTCTCTCTTCTAATCTCTCTGTATCCTCCTGTATATGTTTACTTGTACGTTGAACCTAGCTCTTATGTAGTTGTTTCTAACTATATCGTTACAGGGGATGCATCGAAAGTAGGAATACTGAAGTCTCTGCCTCACGCACACAGCAAATTACATCTGTTCCAAGCTGATATATACGATCCTGTTGCTTTCGACCCTGCAATTAAAGGCTGTGAGTTTGTTTTTCATATGGCCACCCCTATGCATCACAACCCTCAAAGCTCTGTGGTCAGTCTTCTCTCTATGCTTATCAATGAATTGAAAGTAGAAGCTTTTTATTTTAAAAACACTTTCTAACAATGTTATGAGCCATATAAGCAGTATAAAGACACCGCTGAAGCTGCCGTAGCTGGGGTTAGAGCCATTGCCGATTCTTGCATTCGATCACAGACCGTGAAGCGGCTCATCTACACTGCCAGCTGCATGTCGGCTTCACCATTGACGGAGGATGGTGCTCTACGCAAGTCCTGTGTCGATGAGTCCTGTTGGACACCTCTTAACCTTGCCTTTACTTGTCCTAATGACTTTGTGATGGTACTTTCTGATTCAAAATTTTCCAAATTAAAGGTTATATGTTGTATGCTTTTTGATATATAAAAAAATGATATATATATATATATATATATATATATATATATATTTTAATGTTTCTCAAGGATTATACAAGATCAAAGACATTGTCAGAAAAAGAAGTGCTCAGCTACAATGAAGTTGATAATGGAAAATTAGAAGTAGTAACGATTCCTTGCGGCGTAGTTGGGGCAGATCAAACCCTGGTTCCTCATCTTAATGCAGCTGTGGAAGCACTTTTGGCACAACTTTCTGGGAATTTAGTTTGTCATCAAATATTAAAATGTATCCAAGAAGTTACAGGATCAATTCCTCTCGTGCACCTTGAAGATGTTTGTGAAGCGCATATCTTTTGCATGGAACAACCATCGCTGAGAGGTAGATTCTTCTGTTCGGTGGCCAATCCGACGCTCAAACAGATTGCTCTCTACTTTCAACAAAACTACCCGGAATACGAGATAGAAAAAGAGTAAGAGAACTATACCAAGCTGGTTACTTAATGATTATGTATTTAGAGCTTAGTTATTAGTTTCATGTAATTACCATAAAGTTGATGGGGGGTATGTGTGATATTGTCAATTAGATTCATGGAAGGACCAGATGAAGGAATTGATCATGATTTCACGATGCTGACCAAGATGGGTTTCGAGTACAAGTATGGAATGAAGAAGATATTAGATGACAGTGTAAGTTACGGTAGGCGATTTGGAGCTCTTTGACTCATCAAAGTAACAAGTGAATCCCAAGATTATTTGGAGAAAGTTGTTTTTCTTTTTAATTTCCTTACTATTGGTTCACATGTAGATTGTAGACAAGACAATCTTGTACCTTAAATATGTCTTCCTTCTTTTCTCTTAATCAGGTACCGTACTCTGTCTCTCGTTTTTTTTTTTGACCACTCATTCCCTGCCAATGAGTCAAAATGAAGCTTTCTATCTTATTTTTACAAATGAATTTTTTTTTGTGAATGAAAGAGGGCGGAATCATCAAATTCAGTTAGTAGATAGAACTATTTACTATTTTATTTGTATAGTTTTATAGAAATTCAGAATAGCAGATCAAATTCAGTTAGTAGATAGAACTATTTACTATTTTATTTGTATAGTTTTATAGAAATTCAGAATAGCAGATTGTACCGCAGCCTCTAATTCCCCTTCACCACGGTAGCAGGCATAATCCCAATTCCCCTCCATGATATACTTAATTGAGTATTCCTAAAATACTATATAAATATGCTAAGGTTGAATATACCTTATGGAGCATGTTAAGGCATAAACAAATATGATACTCTTATCAATTTTTTTGAGCATATGAAGGCTCGAACTGTAATTTTTACTAGCAAATATGAAAGTTCTATTAGCTTTCTTTTGCCACACCACATTCCAAATGTATAAAGCTTTCTATCTTTTTTTTTTATTAAATAAAAAGGTCCTCGATGTGGATCTCATCAGTCTATAATTTTATTAGTAGATAGAGTTTTATTGCTACTCCAACTATACAATTCATAAGAGTTTAGAGCAGCTGACTCAATCTCCTAACAAAACCTCTTCATTTGACACTTCAGGTAAGACTGAGTACACATGAGATAATAACAGGGGACTCAAACTATAACTCTCAACGAACACGATGAAAATATAAGTTTCCTTTCTATTAGACCACACCCTCAGGTACTATAAAGATCTAGTTGTAAAGAAAGGGTCAAGTTTGATTTCCATTTTGCAGTTATGATTCAAATAAACAATAAGTTAGATTTTTTTTTTTTTTCCAGATCTAAGAATATAAGTGGGAGCGTCATACCATCAGCAAACCTCACTTAATATCACCATATATACTTTAAATACGTTTAATGTTCTTTACACCGTGTGAATGCATAGCAAACGCTTTTCATCGACAAGTTTGCAACCTAAAGTGAACCAACTTTTATCTTTTATATAATAATAATATAATAAATTGATGTAAGAAAAACATATTAAGATTGAGAGGTGAAACATGAGGTATGATCACCCTTTGTACTCCATAAGATCCTACAATGTGTCAGGTTCTTTACCACCAAAACAAGCAAACAAATAATAATTAGGCTTCCAAGAAACTGCAGAAAAAATGAAAAGTCAGATATTGAAAATGCCAAAATATTGAGACAAAAAACCCCGAGTACGGGCCCAAACCAGAATGCGGGCCACAAAGTGAGGCCCAATTTGTTCCAGGGAACCCAATCACACCATCTATGCTTAGTGCAAAGAGAATACAAATTTAACGGTTCTGTTCAGTTTGACTTTAATGATAACGCAAATCGTAAGGCCATTGGCATTTTCTATGATTCTTAAGACAATAGACGTCAGACCTGTTAAACCTGTGTATTCCCTCGGTGTCCTACTAGAAACCATTACAAGTAGAAGCCTCATTGATACTCTGCTCAAAACGAGTGAAAGGTACCACCTTTTTCCCAAATGACTATTACTTGTGTTCAATCTCTTTGCAGAGCACCCGCCATTTTCGTCCCCTCAGCCTCGGCTTTTTTGGGTTCCTCTTCTTTCACGGAAAGCCCCCGTTTAAATCCATTTGGAAGAGACACTGAATCCAGGTGTTGCAGAGTAACGAAGCTCGCAAAGAAAAGAAGAGGAGGAATTGTGTGTGGGGTATTTCTGCCGGTTGATCCATGGGCTCCCAACATTGATTCAGAGAGCATAGCTTCACAGCTGTTTGCTGCTTCTCTGTTGCCCTATCTTGGTTTCCTGTACTTCATCACCAAATCTAGGACTGCCCCAAAGCTCACTCTTTTTGGGTTCTACTTCCTGCTCGCCTTTGTGGGGGCTACCAGTGAGTTTTTCACAGCGTTCTCCGTACTTATTTCGCGGGTTTTTTTGTTCCTCATAGAGGTTACTATTAAACGTTAAAATAAGGGTTTTTTTTTTTAAGTATTCATTTAGGGCCTAAGTGTACCTCAGTTTGAATGCTTATCAATCTTCATTTTAAAACCTTTTTAAAACATTACATAAAATGTGCGGTTTTTATTTATTTGAGAATTCAAACAAAAGTCTGCACTTTTTAGAAAGTTTAAACCATAAGGCTTACATGGTTAACAAATAAGAAAACGTGCTTCATCGTGAAGTTGCTGTGCGCAAAGACAGCATTTTATTCGTTTTGTTCAGAATTTTAGTGCTTCAATCAAATTTCAATGTAGCCCAAACCCCGCCAACCATAAGATGTTACCATTGTCCTACACAATCATTCAGTTCAGTTTTCTAAGGTTTCTATCATTAATTGTTTCACATCTTCATTTTTTACTGAAATTCTCTTCAACCGAAGAGAAACTTCTTTAATTTATGCTTCTATTCTTAGTTGTTTATGACTTTGGATAGTTTTCTTTCAACTTTACTGACATCCTTCATATGGCCTTGGATGCTCTCGTATCTATGTGTAACAGTCCCTGCTGGAATTTATGGTGAGTTTTCACCTTTGAAAAACTGACATTCTAATTATAGGGATCATGGTTTTTTATAGACGTCTGACTATGTTACTCTCTGTTGAGACAGCAAAGGTCCATTATGGAACTTCCTTATCTAATGTGGACTGGTTACATGGTGGGGCTGAGTCCCTTCTCACTCTGACCAATATATTTATTGTGTTGGGGTTGAGAGAAGCTCTTAGGAAAGATGAAGATGCAAAGTAAAAACCACCAACTCCTGTTTCAAGTTTGGAAGAGGAGAAGGAATCTTCCATTTAGGTACTGCGATCCGACATACAATCTTCTCATTTTCTTACGTTTTAACTAGTTCATGTTCTGTTTTGTTCTGTCAGATTTGACTTATTTTCTTTCAGCTTTCTTACATACAACTAAATGCCCAATTCTCCTGCAGTATTCTCCTGCGAGGTATTAACATTCCTTTAAAGCTAACAGCTTTTTGCTAGATGGAAAGTTGCAGCTTTACATTATTCTTTCTGCCAAGTACTTCAAATATTGGCTTATATATCGTCAGAACTTTCTGAAAGGACATGGACTTCCATTGTAGAATCATCAATAATGTATGTATTTGATACTATTGTACCTTTTAATTTTTCAACATGTCCCCTCAACCACTCTTCTTTGAATATCAAAATAGTTTGTATTATTGCCTGGGAGCTACCTTGTATAATCTCAATGAATCCTGTATATTCAACTGATGTAAATTAGATTTGAGATATTGCTGTCTCTGAGGTTACTTTTCAACCTTTGAATGTGAAATATTGAGATGATGAAAAAGGTCCTGCCTTTTAGTTGACACAGAACCAGTGAGATGTAATTTGATGGATAACTCTGAAGAACTTGTTAATGTTATCGTTACTAGTTCCTATTTTCCTGGCCATATATTAAATAAAAAGCTCTTATGTATGCTACATTCCTCTGTTATAATAGAAGCTTGATTACTTCAACAGGTCCAACCAACTATTCTGGTAAGTTGCAACATGAATGCCTACTTATTCTGATCTCTCACCCCACAAGTGAAATTAAGGGAAAAATCCTGGGGTGTCAAACGGGAAGTTTGTATCGATTTGCACATGATCAAGTGAGAAATCCAAATCTGGAATCGGAGAATTGGTGGCCGAAGTGTTTGCTGAGATTATCTCAGTAAGTTCAGATTTTGAACATTGCACGTCATGAATCCCCGCAAGGTTGTTCATCCGGCATGGTGAAGTCATGTAGTAATTCGATTCGGGTGTCGCTGGAGATAAAAATGATTGAGAGAAACTCCCCAAGAAAGTTTCATTCTCAAGCACCAAAGCTGAAAAGTTATCTCCACCAGTTGCACATCCATATGTACTGGAATGAAAAGAGAATGGAGGTGCCATCATCTCTTTGTGTTTCAAGTCCTCGTTGTTAACCTTCAAGTTAGTCGGAGAATTTACGCTAACTTGTTCGACATATTGCAGTTGAGGAACATAATTTTGATTGTTTGGTTTTTGTTCTTGCTTTTCCGGTGATGGTGGTGGTTGAACAGAGTTGCTGCCTTGGGAGCATGTGTGTTTTCCCCTATATGTAACCTCAAATACAGAGGGGTCATCATCTGATCTCTGCACTTGCTTTGTGGCCAAGCAGCTTTGAGTGTTCCGGAAGGTGCATCTGTAATAGCTTCTGCAAATACAACAATCTGATATTAGAATTTGTCACACAAAAGTTGACTTACTGTTACTGACAAACAGATAGGTCAGCACTTTGTATTTTAAGGGTGAAATGATTATCCTGTCAAAAAGTTTCTCTTTTCTTTGCTTTTTGCGAGTTTGTGTTATAAAATAATGGTCCTAATTATACCCTTTTTTTATTTTTTCTTGTAAATGGTGTTGTGACTAATGATTGGAACAAGATAAGGAGAAAACTTGATACCTAGGATATTTGGCTCCAAGGATATCCTTTTGGCCATATTTTCTCCAGCTACAGCCGTCGTCATGGGGTCCTTCTAACCCGTTCTCAGAGTTAACTCTCACTAGGTCTGTCCACCTGGGCAGTACCTTTCTGTAAACATTGAAAGAAAGCATTAGCTATCAGTCAGCCAGATCATTTGAGGGCCATATCAAGAACGATGATTTTCAGTGGAGTCAAAATTTACCTCTTCTTGGAGAGGTCTTTGGGTTCGTGCTGATCTTTGACACCCCTGTCAAAGTCATCGCTACGAGGACTTTCGTCTGCTGAAATGGGAGACCCAGGCAAACTGCTAGTCACTCCCTGAGTCAGACTCTGAGTCAGACGCTGTCCCATTGGCCCACTCCATTTCAGGATCAAAAGAGCTTTCTCGTACGAGGATAATATCTTTTGCAGTAAAAATTCCCTGGTCTCTGCAGAAGACTTTGCACCTAGATTTTGCCTCAGCTGTTTTGTTAGTTCCATCCCTTGAATTAGCTCACTGACCAGTGTCTTCTGCTCCCAACTCCAACTATTCTCCATTGTTCACTCTGTTTGCAGTGAATAGGATTGTCAAGATGGAAGTGCTATAAGCAATACAGTGTTTAGGTGTGCATGTCTGATTGGAAATTCATGGGTGTGAAGAAGCAAAAGGTTGACGCTAATCAGCAACACGAGTTGGAGCCAGAACAATCTGAAAGATGCAGATGTTGAAGAATTGGAAGAGATACAAATATGGAAGTAGGCAGGAGGATTAATGAGAATTAAGTGCTGTTTTGAAGAGTTAGTGAGTAGCAGAAAGAGAGAGTTTTTTCGTTTTTTTCTTCTTCTTTTTTCAGTTCAATGTGAAGGAGGCAGAGAGATTGAAGGTGTTGCATTTAGAAGATAAGTGAAGGAGCTGCATTTAAAGGGTGGGCTTGGGAGAAATTGAAAGTTGAAAGTTGGAAGTTTGACTGGAGAAACCGAGTTTTTTTTTGAAGCTCTGACTGATGACTGGTCTTTGGTCATTGAGAATGCGATAGAGAGTGATCATGTGGTGGAGGGGTCTATGCTGACCAATTCTAACTTGCAAAAGGGTGTCTCTCTCTTTCTGTCATTTGTCCACGGTGTCATACTTTATTATGACTGGGATTTTAATACCAAACAAGTCAGAGCTGGAACAATAGAGGGAGTGGAATTTCCATAGAATTTTCAAACCTTATTTCCGCGTGGTTTCCTGGTACATATACATAATATATTTATATATATATATATATATATATATATATCAAGGCTTGCAATCATTCAAGCAAAGAAGTAAAAGATGGGAAAGAGTGTTGCAAGTGCAGTAGAGCTAGCAAAGTCATCAACCCCCACTGATATTCTTCTCACTTCTCACTACACTCACTATAGCCCCTGTTATCTTATGCTACTTTCTGCTTAGCTTACTTCATTACATTGCGTACATAACACCAAACAAGAAACATCTTGGAACTAATGGCTTTTGCAGCCGCGTTTTGATCAGAGAAGAAACCCCCCAAAAAAAAAAAAAAAATCGGATCTTGAAAAGTAAGCATGGCCTAAAATAATCTTTAACGACTACTTGGACAAATATTAAACAACCCTGAGCGCTATACGTAATCAAAAATCATTTTCCAACTCCTTTCCTAATGCCACGTGTACATAAAAAAATTCCATAATCTATCTCAGCTTTACTGTTTTTACTACTACACGAGCATAACAATCTTCAAAATTGCTTCTCTGAGTTTGGACAGTCAACTTGGCTAAGTCTGACGTCGTTTGGTGACACAGTCTATCTTCATACAGTCGTACAAATCTTCTGTGGACTCCAAACCTACTAGGCCCATTTTATTTTGGAACGAACTGTGCAAGTACTTGGAGAGGACTGAAAATTAACTCCTCAGTTGTCATGGTCTTGTTATGTCTATTCTCACAACATAAATTTATTTTTTATTTTTAACATTTTACATTTTGTTTTTGGTTTGTTTGTCCCTGCTTCTTTTTTTTTTTTTTGTTATTTTCTTATTTTATTTACAAATATAAATATTAATCAACTGGGGGCAGCCAATCCTACCCACCTTTTGTTCTCTTCTTTTTAATAATAACAAAATTAATATGCAGGTAATGAACACATCGCCATGTTGTCTTTTCACTCAAACAATTAAAATAATTATGAAGTGATATATTATTTTCAATTACAAAATCCCTTCTTTTTTTTTTCTTTTTTTATTTCGTTCCAAACATAAATATTAATAAAAAACTAAATGAAAAACCCAAAGAGGATATAAGACCAGCAGAGATGTAGATGTACGTGAAAATTTTACATAACGAAAGAAGAAAGAAATAGATCGAAAAAGAAGAAAAATTAGCTGAGTCATACTGGAAGATGAAGTAATTAATTAAGTGGAACTTTAATTAATTGGCCACAAATTCATCTCGTGTCTTCTCTTGGCAAAAGACAAAAGCTTCACTGTGTCTCATTAACCAGAACCTCTCGATTTCTTCAGCCGTACGACCTGGAACGCGACCTGCTATCAAATCCCACCTGCTGAATTCTCAAATCCATTAGATATAAAATTCACATATATACGCATATATATATATATATATATATATATATATATATATATATATATATATATCATGGTGGTTCACTGGTTTCATTTGATGAAACATATGCAGTACGATCCTTCATGGATCTCAATCTCTCATAACAAGCTAGGCTATTAACTAAACATTGTCATTATAACCATACAAACTAAATTTGGTTTTTTTCTTCTTTTTTGTTTTCCCCAAATTCCTGTTTGTTATGTTGGGATTTTTTTTTATTATTAATCAGTAATCTATAGTAAAACCTTACATACCTGGTTGAGAAACATGAATATATGCAAATTTAAAAAGATAAAGAGCTAGATAACCACATTAAGTTTTGAACGCAGGACGTAGTTTAAAGTATCGTAAAGATCCAACTTAATATATTTATTATATCTCACACCAAATGAATAATATAAAAATTGTAAATTAAACGAATTAAGTAAAAGCTAAAATGAATGCATATATTTTTTTGGTAAGTAAAAATGAATGCATATATGTACGTGGGGCTCCCACAGCCTTGAATATATCAATCTACCATGCCTCCAATTTTTTTCTTTTGGATCAAATAAAATGTCTCTATAAATGAGCTAGAAATGGAACGCTGCAAATAAATGCATAATAAATATGTATGTACGTATAACTTGGCAATATTGGCCCACACTAACAGAGAAATTAAATATTAAAGAGGAACCACCGGAAGACGAAGCTTACTAATCGTTATAGATGTTGGTTAATGGCCGTCACTGCAACTTTCACAAATTTGTACACATGGAAGGTGCAGAGCTAAGGAATTAATCAGAGGTATAGTAATTACTTGAATTTTTTCATCCTATAATAGCTACCATAATTTTATTTTATTTTGCTACAATTATTTCTCTTGCACTTATATAAATAGATCATGATGATCATGTTGCTGCTGAAGCTCTCAGCATTTCTATATAGGGTTCGAATCTGGAAACATGTAACTTGCTTTCATATGCCTGGCCGCAGAGACAGAGTTACTCGTTTGATCATATAAATATATATATATATATATATATATATATATGTATATATTCACTCCCCACTTCTCTATCTCACTCTTTCTATATGCATATTTATATGTTAGAAAATAATAATTAGAGGAAAAGAAAAATTGTTTAAAAACTGCATAACGAATCAAAAGAAGCAACCTAATGGTGATTGTATATACATAATTAGCTTTATTAGTTAATTGGAGATAAGCTGTTGATCATAATTTAAATTATAGATTCGTACGTACCTGTCTCCAACAAGCCTGTACATCCTGTAGATGAGATCCTCTTCTTGTTCAGTCATTTTTATGAAATCCCACTCGATGCTGCTCACTTCTGCACTCACCAGAAGAAAAGATAATCATGATCAGTAACCAATATAAGAGTACCTACCTATATTTCTTTTTCCTAGCAACCAAACAAAAAGCAAGAGAAATCCAACAACCCCCATACTAATCATAACAAGAGATCAAATTAAGAGAGAGGTCTCGAGCAGGCGAAAGCACAAGATACAATCACACATACCTTCTGAGTTGCAAGTTTTTGTCATGGTTTGTTTCGCGAAATTAAATGTGTTGTTGTCTGTCGGTAGAGAGAGAGAAAGGAGGCCAGGAAGAGACTTGCAGTCAAATCGAAAAGCACTCAAAGAGAGAAGGATGACTCATCAAGAATTGAATAAGAAAGGTAGTGTGTGCTTGTACACTTGTGCTACTAGTCGTATGTACTAACCTCTGGAGAAAATTACTAGAGAGCAAAACAAGAAAAGAAAAAAATCATGAAAATGGCTAAGCTAAATAAATAGGAAAATTTATAATATTAGAAGGGATTAATATTGCATGGTACAATTGATCGAAAATCTCCAACTCATCTGGAGTACAGTAGAGGACTGCATGTGGAGGTTAAAGTTTTTGGTCGTTTCAATTCCTACTGGTTATGCTGCATGGAATGACTGGTGCAACCGATCCAATACGGTATACCCCACGTATTTAAAAAACTGAGTTTGACCTGTAGCTGCCACTTTGAAACTTTGATCCCCAGCAGTCAGCTCTTTCTTTGCTCACAAATATATATTCCTTTATAAATTATTATATTCTCCAATTCATTTTAAAATTAATAGTTTCGGGCAATGACACAGCAACAATGCTGCCACAAAATACAACAATTACAAATTGTACACGTACGTGACCCAAAACACAACAAATACAAATTGTATACGTACGTGAGTTGTGTAACCGTAGGAAAAAAGAAGCTAGCTTCTTTCATTGTGAGGTTAATTTCATGGCCATCTGGCATATGACCACTACAGAAGGGTAGCTAGGAAAACGGACAAGATAAGATCACTCGATTAAAAGTACAGTTGGAGCCATGTAAAGCATGACCCAACAGTAATTATCTAAATCTTAATTTTTAGCTCTGATCCGTCTGAATAAACCATTGTGATTGATAACATTGTGTTACTGATTACCTCCATAATTAATAGCGGATCAAGATAAGTAATAAAAGCTAGCTATATGTTAGCATAAAGAATATAACTTTGCACCATTTAACAATAAAAAATACTAGTGATTACCATCAGTGAGATCCAAGCTGTAATGGTAAATTTTAATTTGTGAGCTATATGTCAATAATATCGTGGATGCTATAGGGTTTATTTTTTTTCTCAATTAATTTTTTAATATGATCAATATCTACTATTATATAAACAAATAATGGTTTCGATATTAATTATTATTTGTGATAAATAATATTATTACAATTAAGACCGATCTCCTTTGGTAGGTATACTATGACCAATAAGAGGTAATGATTTTAGTAAGAGTTGTGCTAGTGCATCAATATGTGATGCATAAGTTTTAATAAGGTGACTTTCTAACTAGTCTTATATATGTATGCTTCAAAAAATGAGCTACTGCCAAAATTAACATTCCTTTGTCACCCAGCTGATGCGTGTTTTAGACTACCACTTGAGTTGTTTCATGCTAACATACTATCATCGAACTCTTAATCCTTATTCATCAAAAAAAACTCTTAATCCTTAAGAAGAAAATGAGTTTTTATTTTATTTTATTTAATGCAAGGCTCTATAATTTAGAAAACCTCATAAATAACATTAATTTTTTGCATCCAAAATCCATAGTCTATTAAGCTGGCGAATCATCATCAGCAAACTGATAAAGTCATGTGCCCACGGTCCTCACACTGGACCGCATTCTAATAACTTACGCAGACAGCAATGTGACCACCTTACATTGATAACTCATATACTCAGATGTGACCACCCTAAACCTTAAACACATAGATCCATATGCTTTTTTCTACCATATTATATTCTTGGCTTTGGTTTAGTATTGACCACACCCTCACAGGGAAAGAAGCGACGTTTAATTTTTTGCAATCCTTACCTTTTTGCATATATATAATATTTGTGACACTGTCGTATTTGCTTTGGCGTCTTCTATTAGAGGAGGGACAGACATTCCTGTTGGTGGGCGTAGACTGTTCGGTTTGCATATAAACCATGATTTCGATTGGTTTGGAGTTTCTTCTTGTTTTGTAAGTTAATGACATAGTGCAACATTATTATATGGTTGAAATTGACCCTACTGAGAAAATATTGCAGAATATTATATTGTTTAATCCACAAGTTATAATACAATAGCATGCATGATCATGATCATCTCCCAATTCCCATGCACCTTGCTTCCCAAAATTGTCTTATCTAATTAGGAGCTAGCTTAAGCCTATAGCTACTACAACTAATTTTATAACTCTTCTAAATATATAGGAGAAAAAAAAATTGATTTTTCTATTGTCAATTAGCTAGCAAGCAGTTTGATAGGGATTTTTTAGATATTGGCGGCGAAGATATAATGAACAACCCTTCAATGTTATTGAAATTCATCATTTCAAAATGTAGTTTTCCAGCTTGATTTATGAGCGAGCAAAATCCTCACCATTTGGCTGCAATTTTGTGACAAGTAAAACCCATATAATGTAGGTTTTAGGAAAACTTCACAGATAAAAATACAACCAGAGTCCAAGAAAAATTGGAATCATTTTTAAAAAATAATTGCTTTAGATTAAAAAAAAGAAGGAAAAGAACCCAATCACTTGTCATTTTTCCTATCTAGTTTTCTATTCCCCAATTAAGATTTGACATATAAAATTGAAATCTTTCTAAAAATAATTGCTTTAAATAAAAAAGAATCCAAATTATCTGTCATTTTTTCTATTCAATTTTTTATTTCCAAATTAAAATTTGACACATATAAACTATTTAATTTATTATTCTTCCATTTGGATAAAATATTAAATTGTAATTGAAGGATAGAACTTCAATTAGAATATGACACATATAAACTATTTAGCTTATTATTCTTTCATTTCGATGAAATATCAATACAATTGGAGGACAGGACAAAGAAAGAAACAGGTGAATTGAGTTGATCCGTCCTTTCTATCCTCGATACACCAGCTAGTTACCATTTTTCCTTTTTGCTTGGATTCTCTCAAAGGACACATATGGGACACAATTTGATACCCAATCTAGGTTTTGAAATCGCAGAGCACAATTTTATTTGAATGGGGAAACATAAAAACAAGGGGTAATAGCTCCATTTTGATCATGGTCATCAAAATTTTAAAACAAATAATAGGGAACTTATTCGGTGGCAATAGAAATTGATTGAAAAAAAAAGAATTGTTTTTGTTTCTTTCCAGTCAGGGAATAAGTGCTTGTTTTTACTGGCCAAAATGGTAGTGCAAAGCAAGATTCGAAGGGCCATATAATTGTTAAAAATGCGAAGGAATCCCTCAGTCCCACTTTCGCTTCAATGCCTATATAAGAGCTTTGCTAATATTGCTCTAAATAACAACCACAAAACACTAGAGAGTTGAAGAAAACTAAAAGCTTTAAAAAGCCCTTTGCACGTCGCTGAGAATGGCCTCGCTTCAATGCCAAAAACCAGCCAACGAGACCTCCTGCCAGCAGGAATCTCCAAACCATTCTTTGGGACAGAAGATATCTGAACTAACCGGCAGCTGGTTCAAAGGAAATAACCACCCCACCAGCAACCAGCAGACCCACTACCTCCACGAAACTTCAGTCCATGAGACCAAGACCCTGCACGGCCACACCACTCAGCCACAGTATGTGGAGAAAACCAAAGGCTACAACCACCACCAGGCAAGTAATGGCGGGGCATGCCCGGGAAAGACCGTGAAGAAAAGAAACCTGTTTCAGAGGATCAAGGATGGTTTCTCTAGTGACAGCAGTAGCAGTGACAGCGAGAGCGACAACGAAGGCTCCCACAAAAGGAAGGCAAGCTTTTTTTTTATTAGCTTCTCCTTTCTAATTTCATGTTTATTATTCATTTATCGCATATCATTTCTAATCTGAAAAAAAAAAAAAACGTACGATTTAACTTTTGAATATGTGTACGTGGTGTTTTGCAGAACTGATTTTTCACATGGGGAGATCAAATCGCAAAGATCACAGCAGAATCAAGATGCTTATCATCAAGTACAATAATATCTTAAATAAAATGTAACTTATTTTAAATAAATGCCGATAATGGCTTGTATTCCAAGTACTAATTAGTACTTGCATCCTCATGAATAAAATTTATAAAAATATGCTACGTCTATACGCATCCTCATGAATAAAATTTGTTTGATGTTTAAGATTAGTGGCGCGTATACAACTGGTCTTCGCTTTGAAAAATCCGAATACACGTTGCATGCGTACAACTTCTTCGCCAACATCAAATAGCGCTGTCTTTCCTGTTCTGACACAGACGGAGAGATGTTAGTGACAACTTGCTCAAAGTGCTTCACTTTGACGGTCCCTTCTGAATTTCCGTCACCATTAGCTATTGCTTCATCTCGAGCAGCAGCCAGAACAGTTTCTCTCATCTGTATGTTAAGCCGCCATTAATAAGTAACATCCAGGTAATTACATGCATGTTCGTGTTAATGATGTTCTTTGATCATTATCTATATGTTAAACTAACCGGTAAGTTTAGATGGGCCCCACTAAAATTGAAACAAGCTTCCATGCGACCAATGCGATCAAATTCAGTTATCAATAGGCTTCTTTCCAAGTGCCTGGACTTGGCAGAGGCACACAAAAACGGTTTTTTTTTTTTTTATGAATAAAAAAAAATTTTGATATGGATCTCATCAGTTTAGTATTTTATTAATGGATAGAGTCTTATTATTGCTCCAGCTTTACAATCATATAGGAGTTTAAAATAACTGATTCAGAATTTTCTTACTGCTCTAGTTTTACAATCATATAAGAGTTTAAAATAACTGATTCAGCCCTCTAACAAAGACATTTACACAGCCTACCTGGCCTCAAATGTGCCTAGTACATCTTATGAATTCTGCAATATAGTTAAGTTGTTCATCATCTAATTCATAAAATTAAAAATAATAATAATAATAATAGAATGAGTATATACAAACAAATTAAACAAAAGAAATTTTACTTATTTGTGGCACCAATTAATTGCAAATACACCATGACGTTGATCTTTGCCATCTAACCCTGTAACTGCAAGCAATGTTGAAAGAATTAATCTATTGTTGTGAAGTTAGTTTTTAAATATATATATATATATATATATATATATATATATATATATATATATCTATATATAGGAATATATACTTTTGCCTGAAAAATATAAAAGCCTACATTAATTAGTTTGCAGATTCTTTCACAAACAATCAAGCCTAGAAGATTTTTGTGTCTCCATCGCGATTCCATTGTTAACCGCCACCAGATTACAAATTTTCCGATTCTATCATTTGGATGGTTGGTTTGGAATTTTAAGTTACGATCATAAGTATCAGCAATTTGCAAAATTGCAAAGAAATAAGGTTTGCTGAAAAGAAAAGGAACATTACATGAAATTTGACTTGATCTATTCGTCAGAGAACTAGTACAGAATCATATTGAAACCAAAATAAAATTATGCCCAACTCAGACAGGTTGCAAATTTTGTACGCCCATCATCCTTGTCAATTACATATCCAAACTGTACATCCTACGCAGAGTAAGAAACACAGCATACACTACAACAAGCGGCAATGGGTAATAAGCAAAACAATTAGAATATATATAAGACAGCATGACCACCCTTAATATATAAGACAACATTACTCACACTTAAGTCACCTTTCAGCTAGAGACCTGGACACAAAGGCGGCAACTGACTGAAGAGCAAGTTCTTCAGCTTGATCTTGATTCAACCCATTAGTTTGTAGGTGCTTCTTCGCAATCTTGAAAGAGTGGTCACCACCGTCAATCACATGCAAATCGCTCATTGACTTCATCTTCTTACGAGTAGATTCCAGCTTTTCCAGTGGACAAAGCCCATCTTTGCTACCCTTCATGAAACATGATCTTAGCATATTGAAGAAATTTCCTTATAACTATAATATGAACTACATGCAATTAGAATAAGATATACCATGTAAATAGGTACAAGAAGCAATTCATAGAAGCTGTACAGAAGGTTAGACTAAATATGAAACCTTACTTCTATATTATTACCAATTTTTCTAAGTTATAGATTCTGGTGGTCTGCAATTATGATCACTGGCATTAACATTATTGGCATAGATTGGCTAAAAGATAATCCTATAGATTTAAACATACCAGAAAATATATTTAATAACTGCTATGCCATTTTGCTAGTAGAGTAGGTACCTGGACAAATATTATAGGAGTTGTAAGTTGCAACAGAATCTCATCCCTCACTGCTCCATTCGTACCCTGAAAAGGTAAATTGGATTAGAGACACTTTGCTGGCATAATGTTACTTCAAAAAGTAAAAGTACCACTGTTCATGAAACCAGGCCATTTTCAACTCACTACACTCTAATCAAAGCGAACAAGAGGTATGTGTAATAAAGACAGCCATGGTAACCTGAAGGCTCCTATAGAGCACTCCAGCACCCACCAGAAAAAAACAAAAAACCATGGAGTAACAGAGTGCAGGAGACTAGAAAAGTGAAAAATTCATGTCATGAAGGTTGAATTGGTGCTTAATAATGTTTTTCAAATATGCAGTTTTCATCTTCAAAGGAAGGTCATTTAACTTCAGCTGGTTTTCAACTTTCAGTCTTATTATTTGATCTAGGCAACGTTTTGATAAAGCAAGCCAGTACCTCATAAACGATACCAGTCAATGTTAGCTTAATAGAGAGTGGAAATCCGGTAAGCATCCAAACCAAATATTTTGAGATGAAAGATAAACAACCACTAAAGTACGTCATGTACCAGGAAAGCAAATTATGCACATAAAAGGAAAATGAACAAAGGCAAACCTTTAGTGGGTACCCCAAACAAACTATTGCTGAAGCAGAAATGTCATCCTTGCAAGCTACCATACAGCTGACTCTACAGACCAATGAATAATTAAATTATAAAAAGCAATCCCTGATATGCTTAATATTGATATCAAATACAGAATTCAGCAAGCACCGTATTATACTATTTAATTGTACATGTTAAGAAAAATCCATGTGCTTCATTGAGTTGACTCAAATCTAAAAATTTCTCAGTTTATCAACTCCCTCATCATTGAGTTGGCAAAGAGAAGTTCTTTCCTACGCTAATTCATATTGAAAGCATTAAAATGAGCCGTAAACGTATCTAGAATTAAGTAGAGACAAGTGATGCTTCATATAAAAAACTGCAAAAATTATTCACCTTGAACCCATTGATTTCCCTGCCAATATCAGCGGGTGGCCAGGGTACTTGGCAACAGTCTCTCTGACAACATTGGAGTGAAACTCAACCAACTTTTCTGCCTTAGGAGCAGCCCTCCGTTTCCCACCAGACATGTCTAAGCAAGTCAAAAATTTTGTTAAACGCATCAAATGGCAAGTAAACGATTATTTTTCTTCAAGTTGCAATTAGACTCACATGGGTAGTCAAAGGTAACGACTTCAACAGTATGCAGCACTTTGCCCAACATATCTTTCCATCTGCATAAAAATTCAAACTTTTTAGGCTTTATTTAAAACAACCCCCTTTCACGTCACTTGGACAGTTACCTATCTTCTAATGTTCAGTAAACTGTAAAATCAACCATTTGGAGCATTTTGCACCACATGAAACTACAAAAGGTAGTAAACTGTAACAACTCCTATAGCCCTTTAGCAAGACTAAATCAAACTTTTTAGAACGTAAGAACTCATTTACTTATGAATTCGCAATTTATTCTAAACCATAAAAGAGTAAAAATCCATAAGAACCATAACTAAATAACCAGAATATTCCCAGAGCCTTCTGCCACAGAACACGAAAACCAGATAATTAACATATATGGTTCATAACTAGCCAAAAAAGCAATTTTGCACATACTAATGATCATTTCATAGAAACTAAAACGATATTCAAAGAGTGGAGAAAACAATAAAAAGCAATTGAAGTGTACAATTCATCCTCACAAACATAAAATACATAAAACTGGTGGTGGGCAGAAAGAAAAAAAGAAAACCTTATCATCCAATCAGAAGAAGAAGGAGCACCAGCGCCATGAGCGAAGACAACTACAGGGGATAATTTCTCCGGAGTGGACGATGGTGTTGCTGACGTGTGACCTGAGTCGTCCTTCCTCTGGTTGGTACGCCTGCGTTTGGAAGGAGGAGGAGAAGAAGCCATTCTTACTCAAGTAAAAATCTGAACTTTCATAATATTTCTCATTGAAACCCTAAACATTGATCATTGCTGATTTTCGCGCCAAAACGTGGGGGAAAGGGAGTTGGGAAGACACAATATAAGAGCCTTCAGCCCCTCAAATCTTCAAAAGACGCGCGTTTTGGTGCACTAAACATGCGTTTTGGGCTGCGTAAAGCCCGATTTACCGAAAAGAAACCCATTGGGCTAACTTCATTTGTTTACTTCATTGTTTTACAAAAAAAAAAAAAAAAAGGGAATATGTAATTTAAAGAGTATTTCAGGTTGCTACTTTTATTCAAAAGCAAAATAAGATTCAAGACGCACCGGGGGTGTGGCCTAATAGGAAGAAATCAACCGTTTCATCATATTTACTTATAAAAGTTGTGGTTTGAGTCTTGATAAACTCCGTTATTCTTGGATGTCTTCAACCTTATTTGAATTCTTAGGGTGGAGGAGGATCTTTAGGAGTTATTACAGATTCCTGAGTGTAAAGTTGGAGTAGTAAGAAGGTTCTACCCACTAACAAAATCCTGGGCTGATGAAATCCACATCGAGGTCCTTTTTCATTCATTAAAAAAAAATGATTCAAGACCAGCCAAGATGCTCAATTTATTATCAAAGTTCGTAGTTAGGTTTTAATAGTTATAATAACTGGGTTCAGTTGAGCTCATGTTGTTCCAAAACTCATAAATTTGCATCATCATCATCCAACAAGAATAGAATAATAAGAACAAAGTTTTTAACTTTGAGTGAGTTTTTGACAGATTGAAAGGCATCCATGGTCATTTCGCTGCATATAGATATATATAAATAACAATGGTCCCCGATATGCCCGATGACAAAAATGCTTTCTGCTTCCAGTTTTGTGGTATATAAAGCATGCAAAAGCATAAAAATATTTGCACAAGTTAAATGTTAAAGGACTGTGGAGCTATTTAAGGAACCCCATTATCCAAATTGAAGATATTCCATTGGCTATAGAGATAGAAAGCAGAAATAAGATAGAAAAGCAGTAGGAATGGAGGAATGTCAAATAGGAAAAAATGTTGTATTGGCTTTGACCTTTATGTGCCTGGTTGATTAGAGATAAGGTTTGAGATGCCTAAGAGATTGCCAAACCTGCTTTATTCTTTTTTTAAAGAAAAGATTAATGGCCTTGTCAAGCTTCTAAGGGCCAACTCGTCTGCTTTTACTACTTTTTTTTTTTTTTTTTGGTTTCTAAGATGTATTAATCATGATGGTTCGATGCTCCATAAAAACTTCATGTTTTCCAAAAACCGATTGGAATGGTGTTGCCCAAAGCCCACCACCAAGGGACAAATTAAAATAATAATAATAATAATGATAAAGTAAAACCCAATTGCATGTACAATTCCATTTTTCCATTTGACTTTCTGTTTTCTTGGCAAGGCTGAGATGGATTTGAGCATTTCTGATCGCTAATACTATACTGTGTAAGAGAACATCTTAGGAAACAAGAGATCTGATCTGATTTTGCCAACCTAACGTCCAAGTGCCAAGATATGGAGACCCCACCAAGTGGCCTAAATGTTTCACCACATGATTTGCTGGACAGCAATCCTTTTGTGTACGTATTGTTTTGGCGGCCTATAAAAATGGGGGCTTGAGAACCAATCCTCTTCATCTAATAAGGCAGATCAATAAGCCAGAAAGTAGTTAAATATCTTAATTTCCAAGGCATTGGTTGCTCACTCTCCCTCAAAAGCTTCTCAGCTTATGCAAATCCAAGGTTGTTTGCTTATCAACTTCATGGAGTGTTGCTGAGGGGCTCTTGAGGGGGAACGAACAAACTTTGTTTTGCTTTGCAGTAGGCTGTGTTTGTTATACATATATATATATATATATATATATATCGGACTCCAAGGCATTTCTGTTGCTCACTCTCCCTCAAGGGCTTCCAGCTAACAATGCCAAGACATTAGTGATTGCTCGAAGCCGTTAGGGAGAGTGAACAAAAGATGTCTTGATGACTCAAAAAAACTGAAGAAGTAGGCTTTCCAATTTGCATATTGAAAAGGGCGCTGATCAATTTGCATGCAATGAAGTTCTTCAGGGGGAGTATTTACTTGCTAGCTGATCAGAGTTATATATATATATATATGCGTATATGCATCCAACTCCAAGGCATTTCTGTTGCTCACTCTTCCTCAAAGGCTTCCGGATAGCAATGCCAGACATTATGAGCTGGAAGCCTTTTAGGGAGAGTGGACAAAAGGTGTCTTGATAACTCAAGCTCAAGAGAGAACGATCAATTTGCAGGTACATATATAATTATATATGCTTCCAATTAACTCCCAAGGCATTTCTGTTGCTCACTCTCCCTCAAGGGCTTCTAGATTGCAGTGCCAGACATTGTGACCTCGGAGCCTTTAAGGAGAGTCGTCAAAAGGTGTCTTGATAACTCAAGCTCAAGAGAGGACGATCAATTTGCAGGTACATATATAATTATATATGCTTCCAATTAACTCCCAAGGCATTTCTGTTGCTCACTCTCCCTCAAGGGCTTCTAGATTGCAGTGCCAGACATTGTGACCTCGGAGCCTTTAAGGAGAGTCGTCAAAAGGTGTCTTGATAACTCAAGCTCAAGAGAGGACGATCAAATTGCAGGTACATATATACATATATATGCTTCCAATTAACTCGAAGGCATTTCTGTTGATCACTTCTCCTCAAGGGCTTCTAGATTACGGTGCCAGACATTGTGAGCTCGGAGCCTTTAGGGAGAGTCGACAAAAGATGTCTTGATGTATGACTGAAGCTCAAGAGAGGCCGATGATCAATTTGCAGAGAAGACTTTTGAGATAGAGAGTACTATTAGTCTTACTTTTCCATCCAAACAAGTGTGTTTGTGTGTATCAAACTCCAAGGCATTTTTGTTGTTTACTCTCCTTCAAGTGCTTCCAGCTAGTTATATATATATATATATGGTGAGCTTGAAGCCCTTTAGGGAGAGTAAACAAAAGATGTCTTAATGACTCAAGCTGGCACTCTTTCCAATTAAATTATTTGCAAGTGGAAAGGCAGATTGACTTGCAATGGAGATTTTTGGGAGAGAAGATGATGCTCAAGTATTACTATTTTATTAGCTCAGGTATGTATATGACTTGTACTCGATTGACATGCATGCATGAAGTTTGAAGACACACATATACATGAACATCATGCCCTTGGATCCGCGAAACATGTCTAAATTAAGGTACTCAAGTTTGGGATTATTAGTCATTAAGGAATTACCTCAAATATTTGTTTTAAATTTTCCAGTTTAGAAGAGGAGTAGAATTAATACAGTGCATGAGCAGGACCTGAAGGCCGTTTTTGCAGCAACTCACACGAAACTGTTTTCCATACTTCAAATGTACCCCAATTTCTATTTTCAATAGTAGCAAAATATTTTTAAAATTAAGTAGCTTCACTGCAGCAACTCACACGAATCTGTTTTTCCATGTTTTCCATGCTTCAAAAGTACCATAATTTCTATCAATAATGTAGCAAAAAATTTTTGAAATTAAGTAGCTTCACAATTTATAGATGGCTAGCTACCTAGCTTTAATTATTCGTTGTCTTTTTTAGGTGATGGTGGTTTTGGAAAACCATCAAACTAAAGGCAATGGAAGGTGGGATTCACACTACCAATCGGTTGTCCAAAAGTAGTTCTGCTACTGTAAAACTCTAGGATTAAAATATGTTACTCCTTTTGAAAAGTTAAAGTGTGTATATATTTATGTGTGTGTGTGAAAGAAGGTGCAAAATGTGTAATATTTATGTGCGTGTACGTGTATAGGAAGGTGGGTTTTTGCCCGATATTGAATTTGAAGATCCTCTCCATAGTTTGGGTGCATGGGGTCAACTATACAGTAATCTGAATTCAGATGGTATATTCTGCTTTACTGTATTATATAATCTATATATACGATTACTCAGCCAATGCCTTTACTTCTCTTCTCTCTCCCTCTCTGTGACTCAATGAAAACAACAAGCAAAAGAATCAAAGAACTGAATCAATCAAAAAAAGTGAGAGTACAGCTAAATGCCCTTTATAACATCCACTGCGAACCCTTTTCTTAATGTTTGTCATTTTCCTTTATATATATTATCCCATATCTCACCTTGCTGTCACAAAACAGTGATTGGTCATTAACTCGTACCTTGTTTTATATATATATATATATAATTATTTATACATACAGGCGTAGCTTACTCGATTTACAATTGGAATATTGGAATCACACCCTATATTACCATATATGGGGATTAAGATCTTCTCCTTTATCATCTAAGTTTTTACTTGAGCCTTTGAAACAAAAGAAGAAGAAGAAGAAGAAAGAAGAAAAAAAAAAGAGTAGAACCTTTTAATCCAAAACTTGTTGGATATATCATCTATTATAAGTTATGATTACCACCATAAATGACATTAATATATGTATGATCTAGCTAGCGTTCATCTTTCGGCGCATGCACCGTGTCAGGCTAACGCGTGCGTAAGGAACAATGAATCTGAATGGATCAATGCCTAATATTTTCAACCATCGAATTTAAATGAACAGGGATGCTTCAACCTTGGAAAACTATAGCTGAGGGAGTGCAGAGTGTGGGACAGAGATAGTAAATGGTGACAAGTATTTGCATGTGGAGGAAACAGAGGTACGTAGAAAATGACACACGATGTCAGGCAGACTCTCAAACTTTGTTGGAAAATAGAAATGTTTTCAAGTAGATTGGACGTGCTCCTTTGATAACCTTAACTTACAGACTGTCTATGAAATGTATCAAAATCACTGAACCCCACCCACCCCCTCTCTATCTCGTTTGTTTTATGCATGTCATGTGTTTGTGGGGGCCTAGACTATTGATGGGCTTTGCATGTTTATAGGACCACATACAAACTGCCATAATTTCATAAAAGAAACGGGCCCATGTAGTTAAATTCATTTGATTTGAAGTTTAATTTATTTAATGAAGTCATAGATAAGTAGATAAATCAGCAAACTATATGTGTACTGAGAACATGAATTATTTATGTAGGTGGAATTAGCATAGATGGCTTATATATGCTTCAGTGGTCCTCATTTAATGAAGAATTGACCTTCTGCCCAGAAGCTCAATAGATTAAAGCAAGCCTTATGTGAGAGAAGAAGATCAACGCACAAGAAACTTTTTACTATCAAATTTACGGTTTGGCTTTCGCCATTTTGTTTTCTAAAAGCTTAAAAAGAGAAAATGAATGAAAACAAAACACCAAAAAATAAATGGTTTTCAAGAAAAGTTATATGGATCCGAGATCGATGAAAGAGTGGTACATATGACAAGCTTATGGAACTATGGCAGACTTAATCCATTCAGTATTCACATGGCATTGCAGGGTTGGTCAGTTTAATGTATCTGTTATCCTCACTTTTTGGGGTGGGGTTGGGGTACGCAAGGCATTGAAAGAAAGAAAAGGAGCTAGAGTTTTGAGAGGTATATAGAACTAATAAACTTAGATAATATATAGTTAATAAATAAGTGATATTTTAATTAATTACTCATAATCTTCCTTGATTACCCATTTCCAATACAAATCTTCCTTGATTTCACCAGCATTAGTAATTACTCCTAAGCATACCCAAAACTAGCCAGCCAGCCTCAAGAAAAAAAAAACACCATCGATCTTCTAAGCCTTCTAAGCAAGCTCCTGATTTTTCTCCACCACCCTCACTCCTTTTGCAGATCTAAGCACATTGGCCTAAGAACAACAAAATGCAAAAACAAACCCATGAGTTTTTTTAACCAAAATAAATTATACATATAAACGCAGCAGATGAATCACCTGGTCCTCAGTAATATCCACAGAAAAACCATCAACAATGACGAGAGACAATGTCTTCTTGTAGCTTCCAGCCTCTAAGGTGCTTGCCAGCAGTTCATTATGCTTCCTACTCAGGTATAAATCAAGCTCGTTTGTCCCTTTCTTCGTCCTACAATCACCACCGTTGATGACATCAATCGAAGAGAAAAGAATGGCATATATATAATTAAAACATGATCATTATAAAGATATATATATATATAGACACACACTAACCGATCAGCTCGAAGGCGCTCGTATTCAGGATCATAGTTCATGAAAACAAAGTATGATTCACTTTTTGTACTTGCCATGGAGCCAACTTTCCCAATCCTATTTAGCTTTAGCTTTTCTTTTTTTTCTTTTTTTTTTTCTCTTCCTTCGTAGTAGGATTATTCTTCTTCAGGAGCTAGTAGAGCGATGCTTATTTATACATGAACACCACGTTGAGAGGCCAGCCCTGGCCCACAGCTATAATTCTGGTTTTGTAAGCGAAAATCTTATTCTTTAAGAAAATTCGTGTTAATTTTTTTTTTTTTTTTTTACCAAGTCATCTGTTTTCACGTAAGTTTCTCTCTTTTCACACTACAAAATATAATATGTGCGTGTGAAAAAATAATTTAAAACCTAATACATAACTGAGGCAATGCGCCTTAAAAAAAATAAAACAAAAGAAGGCTGGTTTTTACGGCTATGTATAATTTACACATTCTCACCTATACTGTTTGCAAAAAAAGCATGAAAAAAAAAATGTTAACCACACGCTTTTGGCTGAATAGTTAAACCTTGTCAGCTTCATATTTGCTGGCATTAATTTTGCTAATCCAATCATATTAATTATAGCTGTCGACCAGATTAATAAATATTAACCGTGGCTGAGGGGAGAGGTATAGCCTGTACGTAGGCTGTAACGATCACATGAAATAGTGCCTTAATTGGTTCTATTAATTATGAGAAAACTCTGCGATAATAAGGGACATATTTCTTGCCGTGTATGTTCTATAAAATAATCTATATGGTATGCTGATTCTAGCAGCCCATGAAGTGAACAAGCAGACCAAATTAACCTTAGCAACCAGTCTTTCTTAATGTTATAAAATAGTATAATACAAAAGCAATGATTTGAAAGTCAAAGATGCAACTCATAGTTTTGATTAAAGTACTAATTTTGAAGTCAAACAATATTTTTGTTCTCTACATCCACATGGGTACCACTGCAACGTTATTAACGTAGCTAGCTAATAGGCAAAACAAATATATGCCTTGGTTTTCGTATATACTTTTTATACACCCTACAATCATATACTTAATTTTGATGCTTAATTAGGCCTTTTCTAGTGCATGTGCATGCCCTTGACTTGGTCTTAATTTTCAACGTGTATATATTTTGAGTCGTAGTCGACTTTTAAGAGTGTAGACAATTAACGCATTAATCTAAATAGGACCAAAAATTAAAACATGATGGTCGGTGCTTTTGATGATGCCTTTTGGACTCAGTTTGTGGTCTTTGGGATTCCCTTTAAACCATCCTTTTGACTAAATTGTGAGCTCTAGCTAATAAACAAACATTTGATATACACATAAAAGAAAATATTGAAAAAAGCTCCTACTACCATCACCCATACATGCGCGCGCACACACAAATGCATATATTTATATTATCATTAGTCTTACTGCCCTTAATAATGTCAACATGCATGGAGGTGTCGTGTTATTTAATTAACAATGTGCTGTTTGAATTATTTAATAGTAGGTCGGTTTGAACAGTCATATAGACTAACAGATATATACAGAAGCTAGGCAAGACACGAGGTTAAGTTGTGCATATTAGACATAAAGACTATTTCGTTGGAAATAAGGATCCACAGTGTTGATATATATAGTTCAGATATATGTGAATGATATAGTGAAAACATGTTATATATAAATACATATATATATATATTATAATGCGGAGCTAGAGATGCATGGTGTTTAAATTTAGAGGCAAAATCTAGGATGCTTTTGAATTAGGGGAACTGATATATATGTTGCATGATGACACTGAGGCTAGCTATTGTATATATTAACATGCACGTGAGGGAGGGCGGGAGCTAAGATGACCTCTGCTCCGCTTCGAACGTGGGGGCGCAGAGAAATAGGGGGGTTGGTCCATACGTGTCACCAAATTCTATAAAAGTAAATAAATAAATTTCCAGTTGTCAAACGAATAGAGAGCAAAAGGGTAGGGGTCAGATTCCTTAGACTGTTAGACTTAGGAACAGAGGTTTATTCCACAGATGAGAGACTGAGACCACAGATCCACTGGACAACAAGGGAGAGACCGGATGATCACCTCAGCCTTTGTCCATTTCAATTCATGAAAACTCGAAAGACTCGCCCACTTCCTCATTCTTTGATAAAGTCGCCCACTTCCTCATTTATTCACTCACTCTCTATGTGAGATAGATGGATAGACAGATAGAAAGAGAAACCGAGTAAGAGTCACCGAGCAGAGACAGTCAAGAGTGTACTCCATCAAGTTCAACCGTGTGATTGCGAACTGACAGCTGCCACTCACATGGTCCTCGCTCGGTCCTAACAGTAGTCACTGACTAAGTCACTCATCAGCACACTTTTTCACTCACAGGGAACTGGCAACCCACACGTGAGGTACTGACCACGAGGAGAACGTGTATGCATAATCCCACAAAGATTATTTTTTTCATGCATGTTTAAATTTATAAAACACTTAACTCACACCCTCGAACCTTACCTTACCAGACTTCTGCTTTGCTTATTATAACTAGTCGCTATGACTTGTATAAACGCTGCCACCAACGTAAGTTTTAGTAGGGCAGAAAAAGTTGAAAAGAAGATACATATCCTACTACAAAATGGGTATTCAACGACACTAAATTAACGACGTACCGACGCGAATAAAAACATCCTACGTACCAAAAATCAAAAAAAGGGCTACATGCCCATATGATAAAGAATTAACCAAATATATATGCATGCATGTCCTCCTTAATATTTGCTCTGAAAGATTTTACTACTAGCTAGGTATTGGCATGGCTGTTTCACTGGGATTTTTTAAATAAATACCTTTGGAATTTTGTTGGTGATGAGTATCAGAAGAATTTTACGTTCTATTGAGATTCTTTTATATGTACATACCCAATAATACAATATAACCGCTTTCATGAAAGTCTTGTATTATTAATGTAATTTGAATGCGACAGCAGCTTCTGCATCTTGTGACCAGAACACAATTGTCCAATTGCATCTTTTATTTCAACCCCATGGATCCAATCCGTGTCTCTTCTTCAGGCTCATGATTCAGCTTTGGCTACTAAAAGACATAAAAGTAGATGCTGATTAATTTGATGTGATATATATATACATAAAATATCTTTATACATGAATTTGTATGCATATTGATATCCGTCATCATAATATATAAAATAATATAATGTTATACCTTCTATGTACATTTATTTTTCTCCAACTTGTTTTTCAAAAATGATTCATACACTATGTAAACCAAGTATAAATTAAAGTATATTTGACCAACCGTTCTAGTTTTTATAGTATATAATCAGTATATGTATATATAAACCAGAATACTACAAATTAAGCTTTATTAATTAATTATTTTCGTCTATACTGGCCGGACATAATCGTTTTAATTAATAAGGGAAAAAAGACAAGGTGTTTCTGGAGAACAAACAGAAATTTCCCAAAGAAAACAATTCAATTTAATTAGTTTAAATAATTAAGAAGATTACATATATCAGCCTCGAATTGTTCAAACCAACACCTCCACATATATATATACTGCATTAATTCTTTGATGATATTATCAAAGAGATACCCTGCAGCTATTTGTATCTGCAACATATATATATATATATACACACTCAAAAATTTTAAGAAAAATAATAACAAAACCACACATTCAGGTCCATATATGCAAAACAAAAAAAACTGTCAAACTAGAAAACTGAAAAACAAGCCGTTTCCTTTCCCTTACATACACACAGCGGTAAAATATTATTTGTGTAAATTAAATTTGACATTAACATTGCAAGCATGCACTTTATTCCTTGCTACAAACGTCTCCAAGATATGACACAATGTGTTCCATCGAAGGTCTGGCCTCTGGTTTTGTGTTAATGCAGAACAATGCAATGTCCAAAACCAGCAAAGCTTGCATCCTTTCAATCCCTTCACTCAAAGGAAGCTCAAAGAAATCAATACTGCCATCTTTGATCTTTTCCTTGTTCTCTGTTATGCATTTTGCCATGCAGTTATAATTTGCCAAAACCAAAGCCTTGGGACCTGCTAATATGTCCAATAATATCACCCCGAAATTGTAAATATCACATTTCTGACACAGATCCTCCAAGTAAACTTTGGTGTTGGAAACTTCTTCTCGCTCAGCCAATTGGGCAACGCCGTAGTCCGATAAACACGCGGAGAAATCTGTGTTAACCATTACATTGGAAGTCTTTATATTCCCATGGACGTTCATTCGCATGTTTTTTTCTTGCGGGGGAGATTGTGCATGGATGTACGCAATTGCTCGCGATACGTGAATAACTATTTTCAGCCTTTGGGTCCAATCCAAGGCCGTGTGACCATATTCCCTACCACCTTCATATAAGAAAAGATAACAAAATATATATATATATATTTCTAAAATACTAAAAATAAACACTATAATAATTCGATTAATAATAGTAAAATTAAAATACCTGCAAGCAAGTCAGAGAGGGTTCCCATGGGGTAGTAATCACAAAGAAGGAACTTGATCCTCTTGGCGTAGAGATGGGCAGTGACAGGGACAAGGTAGTTGCACTTGTCGCTGACCTGAGCCAGCCTTTCAATCCTCCTCCCAAACTCACTCCTCTTAACGATCACTTTCCTGAACCTCTTCAAGGAACAGACTTTGCCATCCAACAAAACCACCTTCTCTGTAATTCCATACCGGCTCTCTCCTATAACTCCGACTGAACCTCTCATCACCTCCCTTAACGTCAGGTGATGAGGCTGAGCCCCAGTAGTACTGTCCCGGCCATAGAGTACCCCACTCTTGTTGTTTCCATGATGATCACAGTGGATTAACGGTAGATCTTCCATGATTCCGACGAAGCAGTCCTCGTAATCGTTGATTGAAACCGATTTGCTGTAGTCGTAGCCATATTTGAAGCTCTTCCTGGACTTTGCTGTGAGGGCTCTTGATATCATATTTTCTTCAGAAACAGAGACAAATACTTTTTGTTGCTTTCGGATGGATTTGGGTTTTATGAGTTGGGGAGAGTGTACGTTATCTTCTTGGTAGTAACGATTCCATGGTGCTTGGAAGGTGGTAGAGTTTGTCCATAATAACGTTTTTTATCACTAAGTTGTGAATTTTCACAAGTGATGTGGCATGCTTGAAACTTAGGGGTGAACCTATGTGTCTTAGGCTCCTAAGTAGGTTCGGGCTCATCCATTAGAGTGTCTAATGGATTCCTAAAAGACTCCTCGAAGTAAAGGCCCAAACGAGTAGTGTTTAGGGTGGAGGCCTGTGTTTGGTTATGGATGATGTTTAAAGGGGTTGATTGTGCCTCTCATCAGTTGCAACTTTTGGGAGGAATGGTTACATCACTTCTACATCAATTGGTATCAATGCTAGGGCATTTTTCTAAGAAAGGGAGAATGATGCAGCATGCTTGAAACTTGGGGGTGGGCCTATGTGTCATGGGCTCTAAAGTAGGTCTGGGCTCATCCATTGGAGTGCCTAATGGATTCGTAAGGGACTCCTCGAAGTAAGGGCCCAAACAAGTAGTGTTTGGGGTGGAGGCCCATGTTTAGTCCTAGGTGATATTTAAAAGGGTTGATTGTGCCTCTTCTATCAATTGCAATTTTTTAGAGGAATAATTGCATCGCTCCTACATCAATTGACATCAGAGCTGGAGGTCCTAGAGGGGGCATTTTCCTAAGGAAGGGAGAAAGATGCAGGGCATTCTTGAAACTTGGGGGTGGGTCTATGTGTCCTGGGATCCGAAGTAGGCTCGGGCTCATCCATTGAAGTGCCCAATAGATTCGTAAGGGATTTCTTCAAGTAAGGGCCCAAACGAGTAGTCTAGGCATGCTTGAAACTTGGGAATGGGCCTATGTATCCTGGGCCTCAAAGTAGGCCCGGGCTCATCCATTAAAGTGTCCAATGGATTCGTAAGGAACTCCTTAAAGTAAGGACTCAAATGAGTAGTGTTCAGGGTGGAGGCTTGTGTTTAGTCCTGGGTTGGGTGATGTTTAAAGGTAAGGAATGAAGAATGATGCAGGGGCATGCTTGAAACTTGAGGGTGGGCTTATGTGTCCTAGGCCCCAAAGTAGATCCGGGCTTATCCATTGAAGTGCCCAATGGATTCGTAAGAGACTCCTCGAAGTAAGGGCTCAAACGAGTAGTGCTCAGGATGGAGGCCTGTGTTTGGTCCGGGTTGGATGATGTTTAAAGGGGTTGATTGCGTATCTCCTATTAGTTGTAACTTTTGGAAGAAATGGTTGCATCACTCCTACATCACAACCTCTAATTAGTTTAAAACATGAAAATGCTTTTGTTATCACATAAATATCATACTTATATGACTTGTGAGAATTTAGATTGTTGTGTCTTTCTTTGATCTCTCTTACCTATCGTCTCATTTAGAATTTAATTGGGTAATTACCCCAAATACCCACATGGCCAATAATTTATCCCAAAATACCCACATATTCATAATTCTCTTTAAAATGCTCATATATTTCATTAAATACCTAAAATACCCTTACTTTAATTGTAAGTGTAGATTGGTGATGAGTAGCTTACTTGCTACCTGATAGCGAGTCTCGCTGCCTAATGGCGAGTAAATCAGACAAACTAGTAGTGAATATCTATACAATAGTGGTAAGTAGCTTACTTACTTAGTGAGTCTCATTTGGTTGGTGGCTAGTCTCATTGGTGGTGGTAGTCACATTTGGATGGCGAGTTTCTAGCCTAATGGCGAGTAAATCGATAAACTAGTGGTGAGTATGTATCTGATAGTGGTAAGTTGCACAGTGGTCTCTCCGGTGGGGAGTTTCACAACCTAGTGGTGAGTTTCATACAGTGGTGAACTTGGTCAAGTCTGTTAGAAGAAAAACAGTAGAGTTTGAAATAAGGATATTTTGGATAAAAGAAGTTAAATAAGAAAGAATTATAGATGCGTAGGTATTTTGAAACAAATTATCGATCACGTGGGCATTTGGGGCAATTACCCAATTTGATTCATAATTACTGTTTAACATATTAAAGAAAAATAAACTAAGTGTATCAGGTTCTAGAGGACAAGGGGACATGTGATTCTGGTTTTGCCTTATGATGGATAGCAATGTTCTTTTGATCATTTGAGCAATTGGTTTTCAGAAAATCTAAACATTTCAAATTTTGTACTATATCCCTAAGGTTTTGGAGAACAACATATATACTCTTTAATCCACGCAGGTAAGATTCCGGTATTTTCCTTGTATTTTGGCTACTGAGGCAAAATTTAATACATATCTTTTAATCCAAACATGAAACATATATATTCCAAGTCTAATCCCGTCAACTGGTATTCATTATCTCTGTGTCAACTTCTCTTAACCATGTGAAAAAGGCGACTTCTAGTTCTAAAACAACACGCATGCATTTTGACTCTAAATTTTTGTTGATTTATAAGGAAAGGTTTTGGTCTGACTAGTAGTTCCTCAAATATTTATTAGAAAAATAAATGGCATTAGATGGGCATTCTATGGGCGAAACATTAGAGTTGGTCTTTAATTCACCAAAAAAATAAAAAGAGTTGGTCTCTAGCCCACATACCAAACCACATTTCCTCTTCAGTAAGTCCATGGGCTAATAAAACATTACCATGCCGACTTCCAAGCTGTTTCACTAATCTAGATCAAATTAATAAATAAGAAAAAAAATACCCTTAAAAAGATGATGATAAAAATAATTATCTAATAATTTAAATTAAGTCTCTTCTTAACTTGTTAATAACAACTTCATTGTTGGTCAACTTTAACGCGTTTCTATTTTCACCAAAACGAGCTAAACGACGTCATCTCACTTCGAAGTTCGAATCCTTAAATTACGAAAGAGCCGACTTTCGCAAATTTACGTAAACATCAAAAAGTCGTGATGGGCCCAAAGTCAACACGAAGGAGGGATCGTCGTGCACGTTAAGTGAATGCGACAATCACAACGGAAACTTTAAACCAATCAAACGCTGCACAGATGGCTCTCCAAATGTGAAACCACATTCCAAAACATAGACCCGACCAAACCGCAAAAGCCCACACCCTCCAATCACGTGGCTGGTTATCCCCGTTGCCCGTTGCCCGTTGCCCGTATTTCCCTCTTCTCACGCAGTCAACCTCCATACAGCCCACTGCCCGACCTGCCCCAGATGCTCACTCTCATCCCGTCTCATACATCCTATAAAAATCGTATCTTTGCGTTCATAGTCCCACAATTGGCGATCAAAAATGGCGAAACTTGTTCTGACCATCGCCGTTATCTGCGTCTTCTTTGCCTTTTCCCATGCTCGTACTCCCGCAGATCTGCCGGTTGCTGACGTCATAACCGATGAGTCGCTCAACGATCATCTGGAAACCGCCACCCTCCGCCTACCCAGCGAGAGAGACGAGTCCGAACCCGTAACCAAGGTGGAGTGGGTACGCGAGAGCACTGAATCAAAGCGTCCGGAGACCACCGAATCATTTGACAAACCGGATGAATCTGAGCCTTCAGATTCCGTTCCGTTGACGGTGATCAGTTTCCGTCCTATCAACCGCCACTTCCCCAGACGTCCGTTCCCGTTGACGTTCCGTCGCGGCCACCCTTGCCGCCACAGTCACCCACAGTTCAAGCCGTGGGACCCCCGACCTCAACGCCGTGAAGTATCCTACGGCAACGACATGATCGTCAGTGACGAGCTGAGGTTCAAACCGGTGTCTCACAACGAAGATCAGCCCCAGATCCCGGCTAGGTGGTCTACGTTTCGTCAGGTAGGACCGAGGTTTCCATTCAGGCATGACGATGAGATGGAGAGGCCCCACCATCACCACCACCATCGTTTCCGTCACCACCACGTGGAAGGTGGAGAGAATGAGGAAAGAGAAGTGGAGCACGAGCATAACAATGGAGAAGGAGGTTTCATGATGAGAGTCCGCAAGTTTTTGAACCACTTCTGAATCTGAAGCTGTGTGCGTGACCAATATCTATATTGATGCCACCTATTAAGCTTTTTTTTCTGTTTTTACCTTTTCTATTGTAAATAATTATGCATCCGGTAGAGATGTAGCAGCATGTATTGTATACGTACTTCGTCTAGTTGTTTTGTTTCATAAAAGATGCTTACTAAATTTCAGAGTCTTGGGTAACAGGGTATAATATATACATCTTTGTCTGCATATATTAGTATACTATGCAAAATAGGGAAGCAAATCACTCATGGAGTCATGGAATGGCATAATCTATTGCAGTATTATTAATATTAATGGTGATTGTTCTGGTTGAATTGATAAACTGTTTATTCAGTCACAAAGGCTTATCAGCTTAATCTCAACATCCATGCAATTTGGGTCTCTTTTAATCCTATGCAGAATTCTTTTATGTGCCTAAGTTATCAGTGCTAAACTGGATGGTTATTAGGATTGTTTGCTGAGAATTGTCATCTGTGGCTTTCAATCATACAAAAGGGTTTAGTATATGAGGATTGATAGACATGAAGAAGAATTGAATATCACAGTTTAAAACAAATCATAACTATTTCATTATAAACTTTTTAATTAATAATTTGAATAAATAAAGCACAACTTTATATAGCCAAAGAAAAATGGAGAATATTACCCAAAAAAAAGAAAGGGAGAAACTAAGTCACTGCGACTTTATAGTAGAATAGAGATGAAAGTATTACTTGAGTTTCAGAAGTGAGTAGAACAAGAACCTGTATTTTGGACGTTGCGCAGCTCTGAACATGGCCAAGGGCTAACCTGATGAGCTACCCCTCTTACGTCGGAGCATTGCCAAGGAGGTGTTCTTGGCCCTGTTGTGCCGCGTAGGTTAATGTTAGAAAGACAAATCCCAGTGAAAGGAGAGCCCTTCAGGCCTTGTATCAATCCTGCCTGCAGAACCTTCTCACCCCAGACATCCTTAATCATGATATCACTGACGACTGGGAGAGCATTTGGGTTAAATTTATCATCAGGGTGGTCTCCGGTGTTTCCTGAAATCTTTATTCCCTTCCGAGCATTTTCTATATAGACATTCGATGCAGTAATATTTTTTATAATCCCTCCTCTGCCAGTGTTTGTCTTTATATGAATACCAACTCCCATGTTGTAAAGATTTATGTGTTCCACCAAGACATTCTTTACTCCACCAGAGGTTTCACTTCCGACAGCAATCCCAGCAAATGGGGACGATCCAGTCACCCGCCGGATGGTGATGTCAAAGCTAGGCCTACCATAAGCAATCCCATACTGATCCCAACCACTCTTTACAGCCACAAGATCGTCTCCAGTAGATATGTAAGAGTCCTCTATGCAAATATTAGAGCTTGAATCTGCATAAATGAATTGCCAACATATATACAATCAAAGCATTCCAAGGACATTAATAAGAAATGGTAGGAAAAGTTCATGGACATTAGCTCAACCAATAGTGGGGGAAAAAAAATCATGGACATCAAGATGCCAGCTTGAATTGGACAACCATCTGCCTTCCACCAGACCATCCAGGTCTTTTGTTGCATCTAATACATATTAACATTGCAACATTGTCTCTCATACTAATCAACAATGCGACTGATTTAGAACATGCAAATATACCTGGATCAATTCCATCAGTGTTGGGAGAATCAGATGGAGCCAATATCGAGACATATCGGACAACAACATTTCTGCAAAAGGAAAAGTAACAGATCAAATAACAGTATAACCCCAGCAGTTCTCACATGGGTGCATCAGGCTACAAGCATGGTACAAGTAATGCTTTATAAAGGGCAGTTCAAAGTAACCTGGAACATTTAGTCAGATTCGAACTACAAGATTATTGTAAAATCTCATTTTTCCAACCTGAAAGCAAAGCCACAAAACTGAAATCCTTGTTCAACTGTTACCTGCAATAAACAGGGTGAATGTTCCAAAAGGGAGAGTTCTGAAAGATCACATTGGATATGATAATGTTTCTTGAATTCATAAATTCAATGAGATTTGGTCTAGTATATTGAAGAGTTCTTTGCCTCCACATGTCCCACCAAACTTTTCCCTGGCCATCAATTGTCCCATTCTCACCTATATGATAAAAAATAATAATAATAAATAGTTCAGCAAATGTCATTACTATACAAATATATTTCAAACTCACATATGATAGAAATATGAGCCATTGCCATAATGCCTCGTACCTATTATTTTCAACTTTATCCACACAAAAAAAATAATAATAATAATAATTTTGAGTTGTGAAAGGCATTTCAGAACATTATTTATCTATTAAATGATGCTTTTGGTTACATGAAGTATTCATTCATGTTGGTAAACCATCACCTATATTGAAGAAAATTCCTGTTGATACTCACCAGTAATGATGACATCACGAAGTCCATCGCCATGAATAAAGCTCATATACCTTCCACCAGGAAGCTCCCTCCCCCTCCCATAGGATGGCAGTGGAGCAATTAAAGGCCAATTCCAGGTATTCTAAAGCATTAACAAGCAAAAGATAAAATAAGAATAACACCAAATGGAATGAAACAATTTAATCAGCAAGAATGTGAACTTTACTTATTTAACACATCTAAGGAAAGTAAGCATAATCTGGATGGCAATTCTTTTCAGCCAGTACGCACGACATCAGAGCATAATCTAAGGAAAGTTTAACAAGTAACGACACTCATTACCGAATAGAAAAATACTCTATTTATCAATTTGGCTTATAAAATAAATAAATAAATATTACTTGCAGTAGTTTATTAAGAAAATAATAACTTACGAATGGCAGACATCATTTGAGAGTCATATGTATATTTGTTTTATGCATTATACTACACCGACGAAAACGAATTTATTTACACGATTCATGTGTCAGCGGGAATAGCGATATTCTAAATAAAATATGATAATGACATTCTGGGACACCTATCTAGCTGTCCAACCATCATTATTCTTGACACAAAAAGTATTAAGGCACATGCAACCACGCTACATCAGACCCACCATGTTTCTTCCCATTTCAATAAGCCTGGACCTACACCATGTCCAAGCATTATCGAGATAACTCAATCCCGAGATTCAGGCCACTCATTCTTTCATTTCTCGTAAACTGCGGATCATTAATATACATTTAAACTATGCAGAAAAACTGCGTGCACCAGATCACACAAAGTCACAGGGTATAATCATTCAACAATTATATATGCGCTTTGCCTTTGCCTTTAACCAATTCATAAGCATACTACATTCCCAGGAAGCACAATTAGTAACAATAGCTCGCAATGACTATAACTATAATTCTTCTAAGCAAATAACACAAAATTTAATGTCAAGCACAAGGATTAAGCAACGTATATGAGGCAGAGTACCTGCGTAGCTTTTATAACAGCACCTCTGGCCAAATAAAGAGTCATGTGGCTGGTGAGGTTGAAGCTCTCCGTTAAGTAGACCCCAGGAGGTATGTAAAGTAGCGTGCCACCTCTCCTCCTCAGATGCTGAATCCGATATATCGCCGCCCGAAACGCCTTGGTGTTCAACGTAATTCCATCCCCTACACCCCCAAAGTCGGTAATCGAAATCTTATCGTTGCGGTACCTCAACGGTACTATCCCCGAGCACGTTATCTCTTCTGCTTCCGCAAGCCAGAAACAGTTCAAGATCAGTGCGACGACGGCCCAGAAAATGAACCAAACCGAGACCCCCAACCGTTGCATTTTCGTAAATTCTGAGTTCTTCAGGGTTTAATTCGATTTGTTCTTTAAAAAAATAAAAAATGTTACCAAATGGAACTCAAAGCTTGTTCTCTGGCGACAGAATTTCGGCACCAATTACAACGGTGCCAAAAAGAAAGTTACAAAAACTGCTTTTTTGTGGAGGAAGATTGGAAGAACACACTAGAGAATTGCAAAAGGGGCTTCTTCTGAACTAGAAAAATGTGAACCAAATCTGAAATTTGTCGGTGATTGGGAATGGTTAAAATGGAAAAAGAACAAAAACTATTACAAGCTCTGAGCTGAAGAGTTAATCAATGGCAGATCTGGGAATGCTCCAAGAAGAAGCGTCCAACGGAACTATTAAAGACCGTTTGTTTAACCTGACACAAATTAATTGATTGAAAACAAAAGGGTAAGAAATTTATGATTTAGAAGAATCTCATCAGAGCAAAGCAAAAGCATTGAAAATCTGCATAGATTGGAGATGGACCTGTGACTGTGACTTTGAGCTCCGTCTGAAACAAGGTTGAAGAAAGGTGAAGAGAATTGGACTCTCAGAGCAGAGCCGAAATGAAGGAGCTTTATCTTTATCATAAAAGCACGAGAAAGTAGCTGAAGTTTAAAGACACTGACTTTAATACATCCCCTGGTAGTTAACGAAGCACAAAACCAATGATTATGTCCGGTAAATATACTGCTAAATATTATTAACTCCTTTAAAATAAAGATTAAAAAAAAATTTCCATTTTATTTTATATTTTACTATTTTATTTGCCCGTTAAATCCCAAAGGAGTTTTTGGTAATTTAATAGGATTAGGGTGTATAGAGTTGTTCTTTGAAGTGCGAATAGAACCACCCCGATCTGCTTTCTCTCTCCCAATTATTCCCGCCAAAAGCCCACTTGCCTTCACAGTGTATCTGTCTTCCCGCCATTCCGAAGCTTCACTCTCATCGCTCATCACCCTTTCTCTGCATCTCGGCGTTTTCGATTACGACCAGCTGCTGCGATTCAACAAGAAAGAAGAAGGAAAAAAGCGTGAGCCTTTTCTTTCTTTTCTTTTTCTCTTCACTTCTTTACATTTTAAACCATTTTCCCCCTCCAATGATTGCACCGTTTCTCGGTGCTCTTGGGGGCTAGGGTTTAATACATGGATGCTATAATATCTGTATTTAATTTTCTTATAATTTATTCAGTCTTGGAATTGAAATTATCTGATTCAGTGACGGGGTTGATTGGAGACTAGGCATTGTGCTGAAACAATGAAGAATCGGGAAATTGAGAACGGAAGGGATGAAATGGTAATAGATGGAGGGAATGCGGTTCCCGAGGGACTCAATCTTAATTATTTCAAAGTCTACTACGGTAAGCGATTTGGTCTCTCTACTTCTGGTTCATATGCCTCTTATGACTGTGTCACAGTGTGTTTGTTAATAGCATTCGAATCGGAATTTGATTTAACCGAAACGCCTTATGTCGTTCTTAGTCCTGTTTTTTAGTCTTGGAAGGTATTTCATAAGTTTCCCTAAGAAATTTTTTAACTTTTCTGGCAGGGAAACTATTTCCTCACGCTGATATTCAAAAATGGATGTCCTATGGAAATGGTGAGGCCATCTCTCAATTTGGTCTGTCGTCCATGGCAGTGTCTGTGCATATCAACAAGCTGGAACTTACCTTGTTTTCTTCTTTTATCTTTTCTTTATATGGGTATTATGTGACTTGGTTACTGATGCGTAGATGGGAAGCATCCTGGGTGTGACCACACCTACTTTGGCCGAAGAGAATTTTCTTTCACACTGGAGAATGATATATATTTGCGCTTCCAGTCTTTCAACAGTGCATCTGAACTTGAGAACTCTATCAAAGAAAAATGTCCGGTTAAAATAGATATTGGACCTGTGTACAGTGTTGATGTAAGAATTTCTTTTTTCCTATTCTTCATTATATTTATCTGCGATTGCTTTTCTTATCCTTTTACTTTTTAGAATTGGAGCATAGCTTCTCAATACTCCCATAGAACAGGTCCTGCATTGGTATTGGATCATGTGAATTAGTTTTGCTGATGCTGACCAATCCATGGATTTTGTGGATTCTATTATTGCCTTTATTTGAACCTTAGGCCTAATTTTTCCCCAATCTTTCTATGTTGCAGCCTGCAAAGAGACATGCATATGCACAAACTGGCGATAATGTTTTCACTCCCGTAGAAAGGGAGCTTGTTTTTGATATAGTAAGTTAGTCAACTTATGAAGTTAGTACAGTCCAATACGACGTTTTGTCCGTTGGTTCTTTTTTGTGTAACATGTATGAGTTCTTTTTCTCTTCCCCTGCAGGATATGACAGATTATGATGATGTTAGATACTGCTGTTCCGGAGCTGATGTTTGCTTGGACTGCTGGCCTCTAATGACTATTGCTATAAAAATTATAGACACTGCTCTCAGAGGTTGGAATTTCAACTGCTGGTTTATTTGTATATGTTTTTTGAGTCCCTATTTTATACTGGTTAAACTTGGCTGCAGATGATTTTGGTTTCAATCATATTCTTTGGGTATATAGTGGACGGCGTGGCGTTCATTGTTGGGTTTGTGATGCCAGAGCAAGAAGGTGTTGCACTAAATAGAAGACGTTTGTAATTTCATTCGTTGCAGCACTAGAGTCTAGAGGTTCATAACATGCTGTCATCTCTAATGCAGGTTAACTAATGAGCAGAGGGCAGCTATTGCTGACTATTTCCGTGTCTACAAGGTGCTATACTATTTAAGATACAAATGGATTTCAACAGCTCTTTTGTGGTAAATCAGTGGAACTGATTGATTGTAATCTTTCCAGGGAAATGAGAATAATCATAAAAAGGTTTCTTTAACTGGTCACGTCCTCCATCCATTCCTTGTGTAAGTATTAACATCTATAATTAATTTTTTATGCTGTAATCTTTGTTTTCTTCACTAATATGTACTTTATTCCCTGCAGGAGATCATATAATGAAGTTCTTAAAAACTATTTTGAAATGAAATTGCTTCCAACTCAGAAATTATTTTCGACTGAGGAAAGATATGAAAAGATTTTAGAGATGATTCCTGATGAATGTATGCAATAAGTTTCTTCACTTTTATATAAAGGATCTCTTTTTCTGTGAGGATTTTTAAAGCATGATATGTTGTTTCTTTTCCAGCTGTTATTTCTGAGCTTCGCGGGAAATGGCAGGATAATAAGCGATCTTCAAAAGAAGACATCAATATTGTTCGATGGGAACAGCTGAAACATATGCTCCAGTCAGGAAACAAGAAGGTGAGTAGTTCAAAGATAGGAGGCATGCTTTATAAATTGAGAATCTTGAAAGCAATAGCTCTTACTTTCAGTGGGTAAAGTTATATGTAAAGGTGCATTTCTCTACTAAAACATAGTTATCTAAATGCTGAAGGATTTACACCTAGTCTTTGTTCTTCTATTGAGCTTTTTTGTTTTCTAGTACCATGATGATGCTTAACATTATTCGCATGCCTGTGTGTCCACTAAGTGTATCAAATGTTTATCCCATGTCTGTGTCGGAAAAAGTTTAATGTGCTCATAGTTGGGAATTCTCATTGAATATCTGATGGAACCTTATATAATTTGTTTAATGCCATCATTTGTTTCAGGTGCAAGGGTTGCGTAGGTGTGTTGAAGAGATTGTCTTCTCGTTTACCTACCCTAGGCTTGATATGGAGGTTAATTATGGACCCTCCTTTCTCTGTTTTTCTAACGACTTTTGATACTTTAGTGTATATCCTCTTCCCCAAATCATTTTCCGGTGAGATAAAGGACTATTGTATCTAAATGCAAACCATCTAATGCAGAAATATGCATATCTATTTGCTCACTTGGATATGTCGTTTTTCTGACTTAGGTTTCAAAACACATGAACCATTTATTAAAGGCACCCTTCTGTGTTCATCCAAAAACAGGTAAGTAACTGGATTATATGTTAGAATAAAATTCCGACTGGGATTCACATTATTAGATATTATGCTGGAAGCCTATGAGGTTCTAATTTGTTTGATACACTAACCTTGTTTTTCTAACATGCATTTTCTGTTACAAAGAGTTATGTGCTTTCCTTATCAACTTGCCTTGTACATTTCTGATCAATACTGCATAGGTGTTTGGGTGGTCTTAGTGTTGCTTTCCTTCTCTGTGTGTTTGTTCCAGGTCGTGTTTGTGTTCCAATTGACCCTAACAAATGTGAGGAATTTGATCCTACTACAGTTCCAACCCTTTCAAAGGTAAACTATGAATTAGAAGGCTACTTTTATTCTTCAACATGAAACTTTTTGTCAACTTGGTATTCTTAATCCACGCCAAGGCAATCTTTTTTCAACTTAGAGACAAAAATTTCTTTACGATATTAGTTGTACGGGATGAAGTAAAAAAGATCCATTGGTGCATCTTTCAAGATTGAATGTGTGGAAATTAACTTCATTGGACACTTTTATTACTTACCTGTTGGTTTTCTGTTTTAAACGTTTTAGGTTTAACATATTTATTTTCCAGAAATTTACTGGGTTTTTCTTGTTACTTACATCCCTGTATATTCTGGGGAGAAAATATGATGATAAGCATAGACATTTGTTTATTAAATAACAATTCAAATATTGTCTTTTGATTCTTATATTAACCCACCAGCTTTTGTTAACAGCTTTTAGAAGAACTTAACATGGGAGGTGTGAGACAAGAAGTTGAGGATGGCGGTATGTTAAAAATTGAGTATCATAACTTGTTTTCCATTTTGAACTGACCCTCTCAATGAAGCATTACATTTTTGGCTTGATTGCAGAATGGGATGGAACATCACTTGGAAATTCAATCAGGTTTTTCAGATCATCATTCTTGCAGCCTCTTCTAAAGTCATGCAAGGTATTTCATTCTCTCTTTTATGCTCTACTTTGTACGTCTAGTTAAGGAAATTGACATAATTAGGATTCACCTTGGCACTAGGTTAGCTATGAATTTCTAGAAATGCAAGACTTCAACAATTTGTTCTATGAATGTTGCAGGAGGAGATAGAAAGTTCCTACAACACAAAGCTTCAGCGCTCAAAGAACACCCTAAGTTGGTAGTACTTTCGTATACAAATTCGACCAGAAGCTTGGCAATGTCGTTTATGTTAAAAATCTTATTTTATGTTAAAAGTGATAAAAGTTAGTAGGTAGTATGTCAGGAATTCTGTTTGTGGCGAGCATGTTGCATCCCCACCCCCCCAAACTCAGTTTCAAACCATTGATTTTACGTGGTTTCAAGCCATATAAGTTGCGGTGTTAAAACACTTATCTAAGGGAAACAAAAAACCAAAACCCCTCTTCCTCCACATGCAAGGCGTTGACAGAAATTTATTCGCTTAATTGTTAAAAGGTTTACGTTCATTAATCAGCAATCTGTCCCATTGAAGAGTTCGCTAATTTTGTCAAAAACACTACCAAGTGAAACAAAAAACCAAAACCCTCCTCTTCCTCCACATGCAAAGCGTTGACAGAAATTTATTCGCTTAATTGTTAGAAGTTTATGTTCATTAATCAGTAATCTGTCCCGTTGAAGAGTAAGCTGATTTTGTCGAAAAAGCTACTGCATGCTCATGCTAAACCCTTTTTTGTAAAGATGTTTTCAGTAAAATAGGGTTTAAGAGAGATCAAGTAAGACCTAGTTCCATGTTTTCTTATATCGACCTGGAGTAGATGGAGCATGGGCCAAGTTCAACCTATCCTTATTTGGTCCCTCATCAATCTTTTTTCTAAATTTGTCACATTGTCAAGTATTATAAAATAAGATAGTACATAAAAAGATGATACTGCACGGAATTGCTTTTTTTGTGTTGTCTCTCTTGAACAGAGAGGGATGAGCTAGCCAGTCCGAGTAGTTGTATCACTTTCACATGGTTTCTCACACTGGAAAAGTTGCAAGGACCACAACCCCATCCTTCCTTGGAGGATAAAGCTATCTGTGCCTGCCTAACGTACATAGGCTTTTTGCCACATCATGTATAAGATTGTAATACGAGTGCTACATCAAATTAAATCTAACAACACTCTGGTTTGTTTAATAAAAATTTGATTGCAGTCGGAATTACTTTGTATATCAAATGTAGCTCCTGGATTTCCTTTTGTATGCGTGTATAAATATATGACTTTCTCAAAGGAAAAGAAATAAGGGGGAATCTAGGCAAAATTTCTTAAAAGAGAAGCATACAATAACAATGAACTCTCTCTTAGAACTATCATTATCAGTGGCAAAGTGCCACATAGAACAGTCTCTCAATGCCATCATAAAAAACCAAAGGCAGATAACAAGACCATATAAATTCTACCCAAAAAAGAAAAAACAACACCATAATAAACCTCTACTTAGAAATAGAAAAGCAGCATCACCTAAAAAGTGCTTGAGCATGACCATGACGACTCTAACATGTACACTTAAAGAAGACTGCTAAAACTAACAAAAGCAAACAACATATTTTGCTGAAAAACTTGTAGGACTTGCTCTCAATTTGGATTGAGAAATTATGAAGAATAAAATTCTAATTAGCAAGAACCTCCCAGATCAATTCTGGATCGTAGGAAGGCATTCTCGCGAGGGAACAGCCTTCGAATTCCAAGTCCTCTGCCACTGCCATGGGACACACCGTTGAAACAGAGGGCGATGAATTCTCACACTTCCAAAACTCATCTTCAGAAACTGTCGGTGATAGAAATTCCTGGCTTAGATTGTCACCAAATACCAATGGAGACAACGATACAGATGACGAGGATGAGGAAGAATCGACCTTCATAACTTTCGCACTCTCACTGCCTTTTCTTTGTCCACCTGAATCATTCTTTTTTGTAGTCTTTTTGGCTTTTTCTCTCTTCACCTTCTGACAAATTGCTTGAATCTTGGAGTCTACGGTTCTCTTCAAAGCATTCAATCTGGCGCAGTCTCCGAATCCTAACTTACTTGGGTCCTTGAGATTTGGGAAATTCAAGCGCGCATATTCGCCTCTAAGCTTGTATGCTGCTCGGTCGTAAGCATATGCGGCGGCTTCGGCTGTCTCGTACGTGCCCAACCAGACTCTCATTCTGTTCTGTGGGAGTCTGATCTCGGCGACCCATTTGCCCCAATGTCTCTGCCTCACTCCCCTGTACAGCTTTTTCTTGATTGGAGCTGTGTAGGTGCTTGCGCAAGTGGATTCATGAACTGGGTGGGTTTGCAAATAGCGAGTGAACGCACCGTGTGCTCTGTTTTCGTCGCTGAACTTCTGGAGAAGATCTCTCTGACGGAGATAAACAGAGGATCCCAAGGGCTCAAAAACAGGGTTGGTTGTGGAACACGATGGTTGGCAATGAGAGAAAATGGAGTCCAACGTGTTTGTGCCGCCTGTAAGTATGAGATTTGATAGCGAAGAACGGATATCAAGTCCATCGTTCACTGCAAAAGGAAGGTAATTTTCTTGCATTCTGTCCATAACTGTGGCTAATTTTCCAGTGTTCTTTCCCTGCCAAACTGAAACAGAGTGCTTGGAAAGAAAGAAAGAAAAAAAACTTTTCAGGAAACAGGCACTAAAAATTGGTCCTTTTCCTACACAAGGAGAATACGAAGAGCAAGTTGAACACTCTCTGCTAAAATTAGAGCGAGAAGATGAATAATTCGAAATGGGCGAACAAAAAGAAATGGTAGCTTTTTGGAGATTGCAGAGCAGGGAAACCGAAGGAAAAGAGGTTAGAATTCCTCCTTCCTAAAAAGGTGATCCGTTAAAAATATATGGATCAACTAATAACCAAAGAGCTACCGAGTTTAAACCCAGAAAAATTGTTTTGAGTTAGGCGATCTAAGCTGAGTGGAAGATTAGAATTTGAAGCACAGGGTGACCATGGAAGAAGAAAAGGTGGAGCATTGGAAGCTTTGGCACTCTGAGAGAAACAAGAATATATTTTTCTGGAGCTACAAGATATGCTTTTGAATCACCTACGCTCATGCTAAGCTTTGGTTTCCAAGCACATGTATTTATAGCTGCAATGTATAGCCCTCTCTATGCTCTATATGGAATCAATGGCACCGAAAATCTATCTATTACATGGTTTGAAATTTGGTCTTTTCTCGTAGGAAAAAAAATCCAAGGCTGGCGTGTACAATGTCTGTCTTGACCTTGTCTGCTTGATAACATATGGACCCAAAAATTAGAAATTGAACCATTCTGCTACCTTAATATTTCCATATAGACCGACTTAAATTAATTAAGACTCACAGAAGAAGAAGAGGAAGAAATTGAAATTGAATTCACATTAAAACATGTCAATTTATATTCATATATAATATCGTTCATCAAATATTTTCAAACAAGATAATAATAAAATGGAAGAAGGGTGTTGGAGTAATTTAAATATGGAGGTAAAGCATACTCTAGAAATGTAATGAAAAAGGCAGTCAAAATAATATACGTGAAAAGCTGAAAGATTTTGGGCTCAGCTCTCTACCGCTCACTGCAGCTCAGAAAGCTACTTTATTGATTTATTATAGAGAGAGAAACCAAACACAGACACAGACTCACTCTCTCTCTTTAAAGTCCTACACGATTATTAATTTCCAAGTACACGCGTCTCCTTCTCGAACAACAGTAACACATCGCCGTTGCCTTTCACATATATCGTATATACCTTCTTTTTTTTTCTTCTTTCTTTTTCATTAATCTTGATCAATAAATGAATCCAAACTGTTCATATGTATTTTTCTACAAAAACCTCCAGCTTTCCAACTTCTAATTGTTTCTAGACCAATGTTTGAATAAACCTTCTCCTCACAATTTATTTTTTTTCAAAAATAAAGACCTCGATGTGAATCTTTAAATTTTATTAGTGGATAGAGTTTTCATGTTGCTTCAACTTTACAACCCTATAAGAGTCTAAATCAACTAGTTTTACAACTTTATAGAAGGAAACTTAACAATCTCTTTAACAGCTTGAGTTCAGTATTAAGATAATGAAACTCCCACACAAACAAACAAATATGAACGGTTTCCTTCTCCTCACAATTTATGTTGAACATATAAGTTATATGTTAAATTTAACATATTATCTATATTTTTAACACATATTATGTTAAATAGTTGTAATTCCAAAGTTTATATGTATATGTGTGTGACAGTGTCCATTACTATTGAGTAACAGCTCAGCTCAGCTCAAGTATATATCTTCAACATGTTCTTAGCAACACAGAAACTAATAGAGACAGAAATTTTATATTTTCAGACTATGTGTACAATCAGTACCATCACCTTCTAAGATTATCTTTCATATATTTCACACTTGTTCTCTTTCTTTATTCTAATTTGTTGTCTGTGTTCGCGCACAACTAATCAATTTTCATCCATGGCATGAAACATGCATGCACTTGCATTGTCAAATTGTCATGTCATTTTTATTGATTCTTAGACGTCCAGCGTAAGAAAATTAGGGAGTGTATAGTACGTACGACGACAGTCCCTTGTGAATTTGTAAATATTTGTAGGTTGACCTTTTGTTCTTAATTGTTAATGATGATGCCAATGCCGTGTTAATAACGTTATTCACTTGTATTACGTTTCAACTTTGACAATTATTTACTAAAAAATATATTAAATAAATATTGCTCGTAGTTTTCATTGGATGAACCTTAAAGCCATGCACAATTCGACCCTTAAACAGTGTAATACGAAGTCATTAAAATCAATTTTAATTGGGAAAGCTTAATTATATTTTAACTTAAAACCTTTTGCTCACCAAAATATATGAAAGCCGGGAGGGAATACTGATATATATATATATATATATATATATATATATTAACTAGAGAGGTGAGAAAACTAGACAGTTCAATCATATATAGCATTTGAAGAACTATATAGTAGCTAACCATCCATTCAAAGATTAGGCAATCCCTATAAGCAAAGTAATCCAAATACGTACGTTTTCCAATCAAATCGATCCCTTCCTTATTCTCATAAGTCAGTTGCATATGTTATAATTAATCTCTATATATTCCTTTGCAAAACCAAGTACGTGCTCTCTTTTTGGTAATAAAACCAAGAACGTACTCAATAACATGCATTTCACAAAGTCGTGGAGGCAAGCTGTTAACAAGCAGTCAGAGAGACTGCTCCATAAAGCTCAAATATCAAATCACTTGCATATGCAAACACCGTGTATTGTTGTCATCCACTCAAAAGCTTAGAAACCCCATTAAGGCAAGAACTTTAGATCTAGGGTTTTCATATCTCCAATTAATTATATGTATATATTTTGATCATGGTAATGTTTCACAAATTTGAACAGGCAAATTTTAGAAATCAATAAGCATTGAGAAGTATAAATTAGGATGCAAGAATATTACTAAGTTTCGTTAAATATTTATCACTCTATCTGCATATGTTCCTTATTACATCATATATAAATAATTAAAAAGAACAAAATTTTTCATCACAATTTTATATGGCATATACCTCCCTTAATTAAAAATTATTCATAATTAATAAAATTAATAAATTTATTACACACAGTTAATAAAAGTATATTGTATGAATTATGTTGTATCACAAATTATATTGATCAGCATGTTACCTGTTGAAAACTCACATGTTATGATTGACTTATAGTGCTGAAGGATAATATACATATATGGGAAATATATTGTCTTCTACTTTTTTTTTTTGTGGACCAAAAACAAGTAAAATAATAATGCAGGAAAAATAGCATACGTGATACATATATTATCCCACAAGTCAAATCCAGCAAAAAAGCAGAGAGAGACCTAGAAAGAGACCACCCATGACCAAATGAAAATAGAACAATGGCAAACCACAGATAAATTCCAAGGTATCTGAGACGCTATCTTTGAAAAGGGTAATGAAATCACAAAGGCAACCATCATGATCAAAAGTGGAACCCATTTTTAGAGTTTGTGCCTTAAATATGTAAAGATAAACTTAAAAAAGCTGATACTACACCAAACATATATACACATATTTATCAACCCCTTCTTCTAAAGACAAAGCTCGTGAAAGGAGATACCAAAACCACCATCTTCAATGGCCCCCCATTGCAAAAAGCTACCTTCTGATCTGTTTTTGCATGTGAACAGACCTAACTGTCCTCCTCTTAAAGTCAAAACCCCATATACTACCCACTTTTTATTACTCTCTAACTCCATATCCATCTTCATGTTATATATCCTTCTAATAAACACACAAAATCATAAATAAATAAAAAAGAAGAAAAAACCCAATATCATAAAACCATATTATATCGGTAAATTAATGAATTCTTCATTAACTCTAAATTGGCATTTGTATTTCAACTGTGAGTTTTCTTTTGATTTTAGTGGAGCAAACAACAAAAGAAAAAATTAAGTGATAATGAAAATTTGAAATTAAAGTAAGAATATACATTTATAGTATAACAGGAATAACAAAAATTCTACATGAGAATCCTATATATGTTTGTTGCGTGCAGTACCAAGGGTTTTCTCGTTTTGAGAGTTTGGCTGACAATGTTGAATTTTGTGAGGGCAGCAGCAGCAGTGACAGCGATGAATTGAATGGCGCATAGAAAACTAAAATGTAATTTCGTGTGAAATGAAGGGGTATTTGTACAACTGTGTGCCAAAAAGGTTTGTTTTGGCTGTATTCGGACCTGGTCGCGCTAAAGTAAGCCTCAAACGCCGACTTCTCTTTGGTGGTCCCTACTCCACAGCTAAACACGTCGTGCTCTCATTGACTATTTCATCACCTGCACACAGATAACCATACCCCACGTGTCCTTTTACTATCTTCCCGCCGGAAAATTTAGAAAAAAAAAAATTAAAAATAAAAAAAATAGCAAGTGGGTGGATTCGAAGGTCTCGTGAATTCGATTTCTTTCCAGAAGAAACCTTATCTGGCGCACGCAAAAGTAACCACCGACGTTACCCATTCTCAACTGCGCCCAAATACGACGACGTTTTGTTGGCGGTCCTGATCCATTCTCCCACAATGGTGTAATCATGCCACGTCTAAGCTTTCACACTTTGGACTCGGTGGAGGGGCTCAAGTCGACTGAGCCCATCACATGGACTCCAATCCAATCCAACCCATCTGATTGAGCAGGTCACACACACACACTCACAGGCTGGTCCCCACAATTGCGTTGAAAGGCAATGCAGTATGGCTGTGAAGTAATTGGCCCAAAAAACTCAGAGGCACGGCTACTGAAAGTTACAAATATACGTATATATATACGACACGTGGCTAGTCTTCAATTATGGTAAAATTTATCATTTGGATAAGCTCTCCCTTTTTGTTTGTTTATTTTGGGCTCATCTCCTTTATCTTCTTCTTGTCAAAATATGATAAGCTAATAGTGACGGGACAAAGAAGAGGACCCTCCAAAATTATTCTAATGGAAAAAGTATGAAGATGAGGCTGAGTTATTTGTGCAGCATTTGAACTGTTTGAAAGAGATTTAAATGGGAAAAGTGAGACAATGCTATGTGAACAATCAAACTATATTATGGTCTACTGTAACATATACATATGTATTGGTGTTTATATCACACATTATGGTCTCTGTAATGTAGCCGCTACTTCCTCCCCTTCGATTTTCAAAAGCTACGTGTGAAAGAGAAGTGTTTAATTTCTTAAGAAAGGGTGGACAAACCCAGCTGATGTTGCAACAACTCTTTGGAAATGGACCCAAATTTGTTTGCATCCTTCAATGCCAAGGTTTTTTTCCCAATAAATCCAAGTATTCATCTGTTGGGGTCAGACAAATAGTTCATAGTTGGTACACATGCAGGTTTTCAATGAGATCAAACCAAAGATGTCATTATGTGCTGCAATGTGATTAATTTGCAACGCCTTTTCACTTCCTTGGATTCCCTTTGATTCGTTAGTGATGGGTACGTAGTAGAGCCTACGGCTAGTTAGGAAGATGGAAAACCAAATCTTTGGGGGCAATATATAGGATTTGAATCTGCAACTCATACATAATAGAAAACAATGTAAATCAAGAGTTGTTCTGTGGAAGTTACAGGTTGATGATCTTGAACTCATAATTTACTGAATGATTGAGCACAAAATGTGGGGTATGTCAAACTCAAAAGATATATAAGCCTTTGGACCAAAACAGGATAATAAGAAAGAGCCATGTCTAATCAGGTTTGCCTTTTATCGGATTGAATGAGCTGGCTTGGACTGTTTGTCTTGCAAGAAATGTTATTCAATTTCATTCTTTAGGGGTCTGATGGGTATGTGCTGATGTGCTGGGACAGGGCGGTTTGACAAATCTATTACTCTCAGATCAGACTAGGTAAAATCAGACCCCACCGCCTCAACTCCCTACCTCCTACTTCTCAAACTATTTATACATGCAACATACATAGTATATACTACTTAGCTCATTATGTCTGTGAACTAAAGCAAACACATTGAAGTTGCACTGCTGCATAATTGACATTGCTGTGGACTTTTTTGAACCCTCAATTATTAAGCTTCCTTGTTGATTTAGAGATTCAACCGCTTTGACTTTCTTGCTGCATTGTCCTACTTATTAAAACCCTCAATTTTGGGCAAGTTGACTAAATGTGGCCGATGCTCAGCGCCGACGCAGGCCACGTGGATGCATTTCTATAGCTCATTTTTGTCTGGGAGAATTGCTAATGAGGGAATTTGCTAGTACAATTATTACAAGCGAATTGAAACATCATTTTCATATTATCTTCTTTTTTAAAGTCAAATTATATGTGCTATGATTAAGTTACATATAGTTGTACTGCAATCCATGCATTAACGCATGCATAGCTTAATTTGCCTCATATTTAGGATTAGGAGGACTTTCTTCCTTGGTTGAAAATCTTGTGGGTTCAGAATTGCAAATGTTGGATTGGATACCAAAGCGATCTTACTTCGTGGGCCTCAACGAAGCCTGTAAGTAAAGCTAAGTTGGCCAAGTTTTGTTGCTATAAACATAACTAAATAACCCATAAAAATTAAACAAAAAAATCAAGTAGAAACATATTAAAAGCTGCAGCCTAGAAAAGTACACACATTCCAGCAAACAGATATATAGAAAGTTGGCATCTGGTGGTGAGGTGCAGCATAAATGAAGTTGACCGTTCCATTATACTCACTTGTGAGAATTATGGTTCGAGTCTTCACAAACCTTGTTATTATCTCAGGTATACTCAGTCTTATTTGAACCGCCAAGTGAAGGGAAATCTGTTAGAGGGTTGAGCAAGACCATTATCTCGGCAATAATGAGCCAAGCTAGTAATCGTGCATTACGATAGGAACTCCTAATTCTCTAGCAAATACAGCCCTTTTGATTTTTCTTCGCATGTACCTACCGTAGCATTCAAGTAATGCCCTTTGATTTCACCAGTTTCAGCCTATGCTTTATAAATTGCTTCGGCATATAATAAGAAAGGGTCTCTCCAACACATAAACGGTTGAGAATTCACATTCTTATTATCTTTTAGATTCTTATAAAGTTGCAAAGTTGGAGCAGTAAAACTCTACCCACTAATAGAATTATAAACTGATGAGATCACATCGAAGCACTTTTTATTTAAAAAAATATATATATATAGAAAGTTGTGAAAGATATGCGTAGCAGATATTGTGCTTTGCCAAAGACCGAGGCTAAGCATATTCTATGCTTACAACTGATGCTGAGTTTGGTGGATATTACTTTTCGATAATTTGTTTGGTCTTAATCCATTATTTGTTTTGGTCGGCCCATTTTGGCCCAAACAAACGAGAATGCCTCGTTGGTCGAAGCACACGGGGTTAGACTTTTGCCTTTGTTAGTCGGTCTCGGTCATAAGTCAACCTCGCTTCTTTGGTTTCTACTATGGATGTATTCGTTCAAGTTTGTATTTCACTGTCAAATACTCACTTCAGAACTCTTTCCGTTCCCGATTCCTATTGCGCGCGCGCTCCAGCCCAATGAGAATCGTGGCTTGTGAAACTGTAAATACCGCTAAGCTCATGCACAACAAGGACATAGAAACGCTCTCTTTTTCAAGGTAAGCAATCTCAATCCTTTTTGGTTTGTTTCTTCATTCATTTATTTCTACGTATATATATATATATATATATATGTCTTTAATTGGGTTTCCTAGCAATAATAAATCGATAGTCTTGCTTCTGGTTTTGGTTTGAATCTCTCTTCCAATTCCGTAAATCGATAGTTTTAATTCTGGTTTTGGTTTGAATCTCTGTTCCAATTCCGTGGAAAATAGGATCTTCTTGTAGTTTGAAGAATTGGGTTTGCCTAAAAAATGGGGAAGAGTTTTGCTCTTGTGGTTGGATTGTTACTGGTATCAACTGTGGTTCATTGCTCTGATGATGGTTTGCAGGTAAAACTTTAAGATATGTTCAGTGTCAGTTATAAATGTGATTGGTGATTGTGTTTAATTAAGTATTGACTTTTAATTTAGGTAAAACCCAATGCAATATCCGGTTCAGATCCCAAGAGCTCATTGAATCTTAACGACACAAACAATTCCAATGGGAAAAACAGTGTCTTGAATCCTAATGAAGTTGAAAGAGTAAAGACAGACAAAGATCAAGTGGGTGGATCAAAGGAGGTTGCAAATGGTACTGACAAGAGCGGTTCCAGTAGGCAAACAGTGTCAAAGGAAGCTCAGCATTTGCAACTGGTAAAGGGTGGATCAGGTAAGGAATTAAAGACAAAGGAGGCTTATGACAAGAAGGAGAATCAAGGTGACAAGAAGGAGAATCAAGGTGACAACTTTGGAACCAAGGAAGAGCCTAATGAACCAGGAAATAAAGGGAAAGTAGTAACTTCCGACCCGGTGAGAGAGGAGGGCTCTCGTGCGAACCAGGAAGAATGTGACTTATCTAATCAGTGCACCGCCGATGACCGAAAGCTGGTTGCGTGCTTGAGGGTTCCTGGAAATGGTATGCATTACATTTTGGAGCTTTGAGAGTGTTTTTTTTTTTTTTTCTCTTTGCAAAGTTGAGTTTTTTGCCTTGCATGTTACACTTTTCATTCAAAGAAAAAGGAAAGAAAGAAGAACAATTCAAAGTGTCTTTTTCTTGTCTTGTGAGTTTAAATTTTTTGCAACTTTGGAAATGCATGTAGGTTTTAAATGTTTGTGATAGCCTAATGAGAAATCATTTGGCAAGTATGAATTGGGGGCCCAAACTTGTGAAATAGTTTCCCACATTGCCATGGTTCATGCTGTCCACTGAACAAGTTCATTTTGACCATTCCATGTGTATTCCGTATTACCTTCCAGTAAATTTTGGATTTTGAGGAAGACTCTTTATATCAGCAATGGCCTGTTGACACGTAACCTGAATAGTTTGTTCAAGTTAGTCATCAAACCCAGCTGCCAATTTCATGTAAATAGAATAACTTCCTTTGGTTTACAAGTTTTAGTAAGCAAGAGGAATTTGCAAATCCTCCAGACGTAGAGCGTGCAGGGCCTTGGACCCAAAACACATTACACACAATGGAAGTAAGTCCTTATGGAATGAACTCAATTACTAACTTCTATTGGTTGGCATTGTAAGTTGGTCTCCCTTAATTTCATGAGGAATAAAACTGAAATATTCATATATATTCTCGTTGTAGTTTCTTCATGATGAAATATTACATTATAATATTTTGTTATGTTCGTTAATGAATATTATTTAACTCCTTATACTGTTTACTTTTCAGATTCTCCAGTTCTTTCTCTTTTAATTCAGAACAAGGGTAAAAACCCTCTTACAATTTCTATTTCTGCTCCCAAATCTGTTCAACTGGGTACAACTGAAGTCCAACTTCAAGAGAACCGAAACACAGAGGTACGTGTAAACACGGCCCAGAAGTAGGTATTAATATTATTATTATTCAAAGCTAAGTTAATTAGTTATTTGAATCACAAAAATAGCTATTGTTTAAATTGAGGATAGCCTCCTCCTTAGAGTCATTTTAATACCGTAGACAAATTATAGTGTACTGGCATACACAAGTGCTGATTTGATCAGAAGAATGATTCACATGTTTGAGATTGAACATGATACAAGGTTATGGTATATCTTCAGGAGTATTAACATGATACAAGGCTATGGTATATCTTCAGGAGTATTAAGTTCAATGTTTCTAGTTCAATAGGTGTGTGATTTGTCTGTTAATATTCTGTAATGAGTTTACTTGGTACCTCTGAAATGGTTTCCATTATTAGGAATATTACTGATGAAATATTAACCTCCGGAGTAATTATCACTCACCTCCGAAGTCTGGATTGGCTGTTGACTTGGAAGTTTGGACAATGCAGGTCAAAGTTACCATACAAGATGAAGGAACTGACAGCATGATTGTATTAACAGCTGGGAATGGCAATTGCAGCCTTGATTTCAAGGATTTGATATTGCATAGTACAAGGGAGGAGGGTGATAGCTCTGTTAAGTACGCCTCCACATACAAAAACCTCATGTCACGAAGATACGCCATTGCATTTCTATCCTTTTCTGCAGTGCTGATAATCGCATCGCTCTGGATATGCATCAGCTTCCGGGGAAGGAAGCTTTTGAGCAGTGATGGTTTTAAATATCAAAAGTTAGACGCAGACATTGAGCTACCGGTTTCCAGCAGAGGAAAACCAGATGCCGACATAAATGATGAATGGGATAACAGCTGGGGTGATAACTGGGACGACGAGGAGGCTCCGCACACGCCCTCAATGCCCATTACTCCTAGCCTCTCTGCCAAAGGCCTTGCCTCACGACGTTTAACCAAGGATGCCTGGAAAGATTAATTGAATTAAGAAGTAAAGAGGAGGAGCTGAGTAGTGTATTATTCTATTAGATACATTCATTTGTTTCATCATATTCATAGATTACTTATTTTCCTTTTAAAATTTGCTTGATTCCACATTTATGATGACAAGCGGTAATGGTATATGGTTCCACTTCTAAACCAAGTGGTTATGGGTATTTTGGATATGCTTCATGCACAACTTTCTGTAACATTTCTTAAATGAGGTAGGTGGTAAGCAGTTTTTGGGCATAGAAATAAGTAAAGAGTGGAATGTGACTTGTAACGTTTCTTATGGAGTGTTGTTATTTACATTTCTACTATCTCTCCATGCATTCACCCATGCCAATAATGGGTGGACAAACAAAATGAATATATGCTGCTCCTCTTATCGGGCCAAACCATCTGAGAGATTATTGTGTATTTTGTTGGGTTGGTCTAAACATTTGAACCGACATTAATGAGCCCATGGTGTATATAATTCTGGCCCAACCCCCAATTTTGATTGCATGTATATATATATATATAAGTGTTATTAGCCACACATTATTACATCTAAAAATGTAAATATATAATATATTTTTTTTTCATTTATACCCGTATAAATTTGGCCAATTTTATTTTTATTATAATCAGTATATATTGAACTATACTATCATTGGTGCTGGTGCAGCAGAAAATAACTGCTTGAAGAGTGAATTAAAGTGTCTGAGTGATTCTTGGAAAGCGTTAATGAAGGAAGCACCTGCAAGCTTATCTTGCAATCACCAACTAAGCAATTCTCCAAAAACACTCAGCTTAAAAACTCACTTGTTTTTTCTTTTCTGGCCAAACACCATAAAAAGCAATTTTGCGTTGCTACCCATTTTATAATAACTCACAAACACTCTTACTCCACCGCACCCATGGCCTTGAGTTTGATGTCTACAATTAACCGATGCCTAATGACATGGTGTTTTTTTTTTTTTTTTTTGTGCGGTGCTTAAAAAAGTGATGGCAACCTATCAGACTCCAAAATCAGTTGTTCCATCACCGTATGTTCTCACATGAATCTTCATTTTCACACAAGCTATTGCATTACCAAAAACTTTTATTTGACACTTGAAAACATGTTTTTGGCATGAGAGAGGCTCATTCCATTTGTCATTTCACCAAACATCACCTTTCATTTCTAATGGTTTTAACTGATTACTTTTTATCAATCATTCGCTCTATTATTACATAACTACTATCAAAGCCCAAAAAATAAAAATAAAAATAGCTACCTAACATCAATGAAACCACGCACAGCTTACCTAACCACCATGCATAATAAAGATAGTTCTAACCTTTTAGGTAGTAGCTTACAAACTACAGCAACAAAAAAGAAAGCATATACTACACAATATTATATAAAAGAAATCATGTGTAGATTAACAATGATCCATATTTTGGCTATTATAGTTTATATATATACATATATATATATATATATGTTTGTTTGTGTGTGCAAGTGCAATCTACCATGGTCACCCCCACTAAATTCAGTGCCTTCGGATTCAATAAACAAAGAAACCAAACGCATTTTAAACCGTTCCATGAGTCCCAAAACCTTCTATTCCTATGCGTTGTCGTTTCTTCCAACTTAACTTTTATTTTTATTTTATTGTGATTTCCATTTAATCATGTATTTTTTATTCCCGTATACAGCCACACACCGGTGGTTAGCAGCATGTGAGGCGTAGCATCAGCTTTGCCGACGTGCTCCATCCTCATTGGAACACCTTGGCGGAGCACGTGTGGTGGGGGGACGGCACCACATGGTGGTCCCCGCCGCAGCTCTGTCAGAGAGCGCACGAGCCCTCACATGACTCGAGGTTTAATGCCCACTCCAGAAAGATACAAGTGTCCCGATGTCCCCGGAATTTTCGGCACGAGATCACCGTTGATCGCGATTAGAGAGCGCCACAGTGGGCCCCGCGCTGTCGACGTGACCTGCGGAGGTGTTGACGTCTCAGATCTCCGAACATGACATTCTGATCGCATTCTCGTCTTTACGTTGTCAACAACCCGCAGGTCAAAATTTTTTTATCTTTACAGTTCTGATTCGAGACCGCCGACGTTTCTCGAAATGAAAAATATTCGGATTTTGCACATTATTTATAATAATATTTGGCCATGAAAACCCACGTACATGTAATTTTTCTATTGCTTTTATTTTTTATTTTTCTTTATAATCAAACGCCATTATATATATATATATATATATATATATATATTTGTTGTGCATGAAGGCTTGGGGAAGAAACAAATTGCAACAAGTTGCAAATAATCACAAAAATGGTTGGGCCCTGAAGTCCAATAGAGTCGGTTAGTGGGGGATGTTAGGATGCTGGGATTCTGGTGTCGGACTATTTCAATTTCACTTTCATGATCTCCACTTTTTGGATTATTTTACATTCAAAAAATCAGAGCAAGGTCCTGGCACATCTCATTTTTTTAGGCTATTTTACTTTATATATATATATATATATATGTTGCCAATTATATTAGCAGCGGAAGTTAAAAGAAATCCTTGCATTAAAGTAGAGCTGTAGACTAGTGCTTAATGTGGGGCATTGTATACATGCGCCTTTACCCACCTACCATCTCTTTCAAGTATTCATTTTGGATGTTTAGAAATTTAATAGGTAACTATAACAATTAAACCAATTAAAAGAGATAGAGAAGAAAAAAAAAAAAACTTTGTATAACAATTAAAACCAAATATAATCTAAGAAATTTAAATTCAGAGAGGGCCACCGGAGAGAAGCATTACCTTGTCTCTTTTGTAGATTGAGTTCCAATGGTCTCTGCATCTTTTTACACTTAAATATAAAATTACAAAGTGGAATCTTTATTTGGGCCCAGAGAACTATATATTAATACACCCAGAAATCCTCAAGGCTTATAATGTCTCAAATTCTCAGAGAAATATATTAATATCCACTACAATGATAATGTTGACAACAAGAAGAATAATCACTAACTTTCATCTAAACAGTTAATTTGAAAACAAAGCGACGATTTTGACTGTTAACACTGAATTATGAAACGAGTTAATGATGACATGGTCGTCTATTCTTATCATTAGCGTTTGTAATAAACAGCATGATGCCGTGTTACATATTATTTGCTTTATAATTGCCTTGATTGACTATCGACAATATGAAAATGAATGCCGATGGGACATTTCGTGTTTGATTTATATATATATATATATATATATATATATATATATATATATATATATATTTCATTATGGGGTTGTAGCTATAGCTAGCTAGGCATAGTTGATTAATTTGTGCACTAAATTAGTTAATGGCCAAATTAACTACATACTTTAGGGGTTTGAATGAATTTAATTATATATGCAAGAATCCACTGAAAGAATGTATCACATAGTGGACATTTTGTGTTGATTATATAAATATATATATTTCATTATGGGGTTGTAGCTATAGCTAGCTAGGCATAGTTGATTAATTTTTGCACTAAATTAGTTAATGGCCAAATTAACTACATACTTTAGGGGTTTGAATGAATTTAATTATATATGCAAGAATCCACTGAAAGAATGTATCACATAGTGGACATTTTGTGTTGATTATATAAAGAAATATCAATGTTGTATATGCAATATGAGCCATGCTTAAAAGATGAAAATGACAGTTAAAAGGCAAACAACAACGATGTTTCAATAATTACATATCTCCAATTCCCACTTTGTAAGATTTTCTGAAATCACAAAATAAACACTGTTTCCTGAATTATTCTCCCACATAAAATATAAATTACTTTAATTAGACTCGGAAATAAATATAATATTATACTTGACCTTATATGAAGTTAATTTGAAAGCTGCAGGGAATTAATCAAATAATGGAAAAGAAATAAAGTTCATAAAAAAAGAAGAAGATATTTCATATTAAAGTGTGCGTTTATGTATGCTTAATAATTATATATATGTATATATAAAGCATGCATGCAAATGGAGTGCCTCCCCCACATGAATATGAATAATGATAGAAATTAATAATCAAATAACATCAACCATTCAAAAGACCGACGAGAGAGACAGAGTGAACTGGAGGGTATTAGATTTAGGATAAAGAAAAAAGGACCACCTTATGATAATTTGGAGCAGATAATGGTAGCAAGCTGGTACATATTTGAATTGATAACACGAGAAAAAAAAAAAAAAGAAGAAGAAGAAGAAGAAAAAAGTCATCTATTTGTTTTGAAAATTTTAAAAAAATTGAAAAGAAAAGAAAAGGGAAAAGCACCACTGCCACAGCCTCCGTGATTAGCTCCCTTACCCTCCTTTTCCTCCACCATGCTTACACAAATGAAAAGCGCCTTGATTTGCGCTTCCTTTCCTAGTCTTCCCAATTAACCCACATATTTCCATTGTATATACGTACTAATAATCAGCAGCTACCTACTCTGTAATTAGCATATGTAGTTCATATTAATTAATTAGTAGCTTGGTCTTTGGATTTATAGTTTCTAATTGCTGATAGTACAGAGAAATTGTGTGTTTTTGTTTCACATTGTCACTGATTGAACATGGATTTATACCTACTAGAATCTTACGTGAATATTTTTTTTAAAAAAATATTATTATTAATAAAACAATGATCTAAATGGGCGGCAGGCTTATGTGAACAAAGAAATGGTTTCTGTCCTCGGTTGCCTTTGTCTTTTACCCTATATCATGTTTAAATTCTGCTGAAGGGAGCAAAACATATAAGGGAAATTGAAATTTCTTGTAATTTTTTCAATGAAAACAAATGTTATAAAGGGTACTAGACAAGACGTGTATTAATCATATCTCCAAGAATAAAAAATGAAAATATATATTAAAAAAAAAAAAGTGAAATATAAATTTTAGAGTGAAAATAACCATGTGGACCAAAACATGGAAAAGGAAAAGGTATATGGTAATGTGAACACCATGACATATCCTTGAACCAGTCCCTTCAAGGGGATGAGTGTCCCTCACCGCACCTCATTAAAAGCTTTTCGTCCTGCTTTCACACCCCACACTGTACACTTAGGGAACAACCACTCTTTATCACATTGAATCTTCACCAGGGCCATGTGTTTCTAACCAAGGCTTTCTTTGCACGTGTGATGGTGGGTCCAGAACCCACCTATTTTCTTTTCCCTTTTCTTCTTTCGCTATATTTAAAATAAATAATAAAAAACGGAATGAGCAATATGGGTTAGTCTTAGACATGAAGAGCAAGTGATCGACACCTTTTCCTTTATGTTGAAGCTACTGTAGCACGCGTTATGTGAAAAAAGTTGTGTTCCAATTGCATGCGGGATTTACATGCCAATTTATGATTAGCTAGGGACCGATCTGTGTGTTACCACAAAGTGATCAATTATATAAAGCCATAGCCCATCTTTTTAGGACTTACGATCATTCTTGCTTCCAAAGTATCGATAACAGAGAGCTTGTTTGTCTTTGTAATGGGTACTAGTAATGTGGCATCTTAAATGCCACCTTACCAATTATGAAAATTAATAATTTGTAGTCAAAAGCATTATTATCAATAATATAGGTCTACTCATTCGCAACTGTAGTTGCACATCCTCGCTTCTACAAATTACAATTATTTTTATTTAATTTCTTGTCATCACTATTATGTTTATAATTAGATTCTAATCTCAAATTTAAAATTAAAGAAATAAATAAAATTAGAATATTTAAAATATGACTCAAAATAACTACCATAACCAATGAATTAGCATGCGAAGTACATTAAATAGAATAATAAGTCAGTCTTTCTTTTTTGAGTCATTAATTGTGAGGAAAACAATGTATGGAATTAGTATAGTCTACATAAAATCCTTTTTTTTTTTATGAATGTCTACATAAAATCCTTATTTCGTGATCAAGTACTCTTATTATATTTGGAGACGTGTATATATATATATATATATATATGTATATATATTTGAACTAGTGGCAGGACGTTTGATTGGCCAATGATTTAAATTGATATTGTTAGGGGAAAATACAAGAGGAAGAAAACACACAAATAAGATCATGAATAAGCATGAATTAGGATTAAGCACAATCTAAACTACCACTGCTCCTTTTGACGCAATGAGTGGACAGCCCTTTAGGTTCATGATGGTGCAAGTTTTGGTTCTTAACCTAAACGACCAAGCAGAAGAATTTCAGTGCCAACAACCATGGCAGATTATATAAAGTACATAGTAAAAGCTTCTTTAGCTAGCATGGTGTGGCCCATAGGCATCTAATATACTTTGTAGCATCACCGGCACAATCTCAAAGACCATTAGTATCATATCTTCTATATACCAAAAAAAAAAAATTAATATCACATCCTCTCGCCACTCTTATCAAAAAATCAATGCTTCAAAACCTACTGAGTACGGAGATTCCAATCACATGGTACGTACACTTTGATCAATTCAATCAAATCCAATTTGAATTAATCCTCCTCTTGATTTGAGATGCACTTGCGCACCTTAGTCATACTCATCCATCTTATTAAGACCCGTGACATTCATTTGTATTGATGTTTGGTTAAGATTAATTGATTTACACACACACACACACATATATATATATATATATATTTGGTTGGTAAAAGTGGAATTTTATCCCCAAAGTACATTTTTGTATGGTTTCCATTCACACTAATTTCATGGCTTTCTTTTTCAGAGAGAAGAGTCACTGTGTTGGTTCTTTTAAGGATGTGTATGTGGTGAATATAGACCCCTGGCTCTAAGATATGCAACACACTCTTTAACACATGCTTAATTGTCAGATCCCACACATAGTACTTTTGCATATGCAAGACAGGCTCCGTTTAGAAGTAGATTTAACCTCTTCCCTCTCTTCCACCCTGACCACAAAAATGTAATAAGTTGATGGTATAAACAGTAAATTAAACTTAACTATTTTAATTAGGCGCTTTTGAATAGTATAAACCCCTTGAGATACATAAAGTTTTGAGGAGCCAAACAAAAGGGGTCAATTTGAGATGTAAATCATAATGATACTGATTGCCTGATCCGTCAGTTCCATGGCAGAATAATATGTGAACTTACAAAACGTATACGAAGTTAAGCAACCCATTCATTAATTCCAATAAGATTATAGATTCATCAATTTCTTGTTGGGCAAGACAAGAAACCCCATGTGTAGCTAACCACGTAAGCTACTTAAGCAGCACTTCTTTTCCTTTTCCTTGTATAGTAGGTTTCAGTGCAATAATATTATGTATTATTTGAAATTCGAATGAACGAGTCAGGCTCCAACCCACAAAGTAAACTAGTCAGCTTGCATGTGGTGCAGTGCGAACTTGCTAGAATTTGGACTTCAATGCATGGAAATTATAAGGAAAGGGTGGGTTTCAATTTGAATAAGAAGGAGCCTTAACCACTGAAAAAGATAAGAGCTGGGGCACACTGTGTTTTGGCGTGAAGCCAACCAAAAGATTTTCCACTCTCAAAAGCAAGGAAGTTTCCTTAATCACTTCCCTCTTTCCCTTTGCGAAGCCTGCCTGCAAAAACTATCTTTTAGTCTTTTCTACAAACGTACGTATCTTAATTTGTAGACACGTAGTATTGACAAGTCCTATTCAAATGTGCCCTCATTTGCTAAATTATTGTAAATTTTCGAATTGCTGCAATGAGTCCAATAGCTCAATTGGCACCATCCCATTTCATATTTAATTCATGCCCAAATTCATTACATTTTATTTTTTCTTTACTATCAATGTCATATAGACATTGACAATATAATAATTCATGTTATAAATCAAGGATTAATTAACTACCTCCTAGTTTACAGTTTCTTTCTCTGTCTCCTTGCTATAATTTTGATACGCATAAATTATTATATATATTTTTTATTAAAAAAAATTAAAATAAAAGAAGACAAAGGCGTGGATTAACATATGGGCGTGTTAAAATTATAATAATGGAGCATCAATTTTCAGTTTCTATGTTTCTTAACTAACTTTCTGAGTAAATTGAATACTCGTTTAAATTAATGTGCTTACCTGCCGGTTAGGTTTTCGAAAGCTAACGCAGTAAAAATTAAATAAACTTTCACCCCATTGGAATGGCGTGGCCGTCACAGAACCGGCGCTAGGCGGCTATTGCGGAGGCTTGCCTCTTTGACCTATTCATTCATGCCTCAATTTATTCTCTCTTCTTTTCTTTTTTTTTTTCAATTTTAAATATTACTTTTTGAAAAGTGCAAAAAATAAAATAAAAAAGAAAAAGGGAGAGATTTAATCTCTTTTGTTCGGCGGAGACCGTTGATTGCGGTTGGGAATAAAGCGCTCTGACAGCGGACCGCTCTTTTTGACCACATCTTTCTTTGTCATTTTCCTCCTCCAATTTTTTTTCTTTTTTCTTTTTTATTTAGAAAAATAGGAATATATTAAATAGAATATTATTAGTAAAATAGGCACCCCATATTACGTGAAATGCCAGAGTAATATTTTTTTTTTTAATTACGTGAAATGCCAGAGTCATATTTTTTTAATCTGTGCCTGTAACAATGAAATTTGATTAATCTGTTACCGGGTACTGTCGGTGGGAGACTTAATAAAAGATATAAAATTTTATATTGCAGATATGAAAATTAAATGAAGGGGCGAGTGTTGTATGTGGGGTTGTCGGGCATTCGAATCCAGGTTAACAGGTCAATCTTCTTGGATATCATTTCATGTTCCTGCAACCAGGTCTTGCCACACCGCCACCTTTCCTTTGTCCTTCGCTTCCTTATCAATTTTACGTCTATACCCTTCCTTCTTTTTCTTTTTTTTTCTTTGTTTTTGGTTATAAGCAAAGTATGAGGAAAAAAATAACAAGATTTATCAAAAAATATATATATGTGTATAAGTTTCAATTTCCATTACATTTATTTTTCTTTGCTAGATTATAATCTTCCAAAACTTGTTAAATTGTGGTTTTGGTATTGCATACGTCAATATAACCTACAGTATACCTACAACTTGGGATTAATATTCTAGAATATATATATATATATATATATATAAATGACTTATAATTTGCAGGAGGGTAATTTTGTAACTAAAAAATGAATGAGCATTCGTTGGCTAATGATTCAAAATTTGAATGACAAGCAATGCATTAGGCTGCAAATTAATAAAGCTTTCTTCCCCACATGTGATTTGACAGAAAGTTTTACGACTCCAAGCTACAGATATTTCTATAAACAAATTTAATTGGTTTTGAGCTTGAATATAATTAACAAAAAATAAAAGAAAATGTGACACACATAGTTTAAACAGTAATAAATTAAGGGATTTGGAGAAATAAATGCGTATTCTTCAAATTAATGCAGGCATTGAAAGCAATTTATAGAAGTAGATTTTACTGTAATTAATTGGGTCTGTGAAACACAGTTGAACCATGATGACAACTGCATTCAATTGGCTTACCTGATTTTTCACGTGGCACAGCAAATCGCTTGCAATCTCAAAACATTCACGTTTCTGAATTCTTAACTTGTCTCTATATATATATATATATACTCTCTCTCTCTCTCTATATATATATATATAGTCATAATTAAATACTTACACAAATCATTATTCATGCAAGTGTGAGTCAAATTTGTACAGAGTTCTATTCAAAAAAAAAAAAAAAAAAACAGCAGAGACCTGTATAAAATTTATTGAATTAGCTAAAGAGTAGACATGTAAATAATAGGTGATATGTGCCATTTGCCATCACTAGCCACTAGAATATCATGGGGTTTCATCGAGGTGGTAGTTCTCTCTTCAATTATCTAAACGTTCTCTTCTGTCCTAAAGGTTCTTATTTCTTATTCATCTAGTTAATAAATAAAAAAAATTAATAATTGTAGCTCATTGTAAGTAGGTTATTTATGTAGGTAACAAATTAAAATTAATTAATTTCGTAATCAAAATTTTCAATTCGTTGCATGCAATTATCAAGGAATGAGTAGTCACGTAGGACAAGCAGGTCAACTTCCATTAAATTTAACCACTCTCTTAAAACTTTGCAAATAATACATTTATATTCATATGTATACCTTACTCGATAAACGTACGTTTTTCTACATGTAATGCTCGTAGTCTCTATACGACTTTGGTGCATTATATTTATAAATATATAAATGCATGTGATTGACAAACGAAAGTAGACAACCAAAGTTGATGTCTTAACGTTTAAAAATCATGGCAACACAGAATATACAGATCCGAAAATGGGTTAATCAAAATCATCCAAACTGCATCGAGCGGTGAACAAAATTTATTTATTTATTATTATTTTTTATACTACTACTGTTTAAAAATTCAATGTAATGTCCAAACTCACTAGCTGAAAACCAATCATATTCAGCCATGTACGTAGCTGCCTAAAAACCTCAGGGGCATTTTAGGCAGTTTGCACTATGAGTCACAAAGCCAATGGTTTTTCTCTCAAAATTTTTTTTTGACCTTTTATAGAAGGCAGTTCAGTTTCCTCTTTCTTGTTTTGGTAATTCTCAGAGTACCTCAGCGACCCCATTAAACATGAATAAAAGTTAATTGTTAACATTGGTAAAACATTTTAATAAATGTTAACTTTTGGTTTATAGATGGTCCAGGCCTTCAGGGTAATTTTATTTTATTTTTAAAGTTTTTTTTTTTTTCTACAAATACATTAAATCCACACCGACCCTATCAGTGAAGAGCCAGGGGACACCCACATGACCCTGTTCTTTTCTCAACCGTTTCTAGCTTCTATCAATGAGAAATTATTTTGTAAAATTAAATAAATAAAATTTATTATTTTCTGCCAATTTCTGACCACTGGGGACTTTCCTTTGCTCCTCACTATAAAGTGCCTTGAGCTCTTGCCCCTCTCTCAATCCCTACACTTTTTCTCTCTCTGTTCTCTCTCTCTCTGTGTTAGTATTGTCTCTGTTTTCGGTAGGTTTATCAGATATTTTAGCTGATACATTATACCAACATTGCCAATTCGTCCAAATTATCCACTTTATAGTGTGGGAATTAGTGGAAAGAGAAATGGGTTTCTCTCTGTGATAGTATCATTTTGTGATATATAGTTGCTCTACTTGTAGAACAGATCTGTTAGTTTGTTTTCTGTAAGAAAACACTAAAAAATTTGAGTGTTGTTAGTATGGAGAAGTTTGTGAGACTCATTTCCATGGTTCCTCTATTTATACTGCTTTGCTTACCTAGTGCTCTTGCCGGCCATGACTATGGCCAAGCTCTGAGCAAGAGCATTCTGTTCTTTGAAGCTCAGAGATCTGGGTACCTTCCCCACAACCAGAGAGTCACATGGAGATCTAATTCTGGCTTGCAAGACGGCAAGGCTAGTGGGGTAAGCGCTACTTTCTTCAGTTTACTGTTTTAGATTATTCCTGTAGACTTGACATTGACTATCTAAGTTGGTTTTACCAAACTTTTGAAGATTGATTGAAATTAAATTGTTCAAATTTATATTTTGAAATTGCAGGTTGACCTGGTAGGAGGCTACTATGATGCAGGGGACAATGTGAAGTTTGGCTTGCCAATGGCATTCACGGTCACAATGATGTCATGGAGTATTATTGAGTATGGGAAGCAAATGGCTGCAAGTGGTGAACTTGGGCACGCCATGGAAGCTGTGAAGTGGGGCACTGACTACTTCATTAAAGCTCATCCTCAACCCAACGTTCTGTATGGAGAGGTACTTAAATCCCACTTACTCTATTTTTACAACTCAGTTTTTTCTCCTTTTGAATCCTACTTGTTAGCTTTCCACGTTATAGTTTGAAGTGTACATTAATCCTCCAATTAACATTATAAACAAAGATCCAATTTTTAATGCTTATTTTACTCATCTAATTGGTACACAATCATCTTAAAAGTCCTTGCAACAATTAATGGAAATATTTACACATATTTTATGGGTTGGGAGTGTCCCTCCTCCTGTGTCCTTTTCCATTGGAATTAAGGTCCTAAAGTAAGCTAAAAATGATTACGTGAAAGCAAATCCAAAATTAAATATTAATTTATTCAAAGTAGTGTTTGTTAACTGTTTGATGTGGGGATTGTGGTTAGGTGGGAGATGGAAACAGTGACCACTACTGCTGGCAAAGGCCAGAGGATATGACCACCGACCGTCATGCTTACAAGATCGACCCGAGCAACCCCGGGTCGGATCTTGCCGGAGAAACCGCAGCTGCCATGGCCGCAGCTTCCATCGTATTCCGTCGCTCCAATCCCGCTTATGCCAGTGAGCTGCTTCGCCACGCACACCAGGTTCGTAATCAAGTTTCTCTTTTTTTTTATTGCTTTAGAAAAAGAAATAAAACAGTGCTTCTTTTGGGCTGTGGACCATTCGTTGTCAGTGGGGCCCAGATGGGGTGTGCGGCGTACGTTAGCTAGGTGCGGTATCGTCCGCTGAGCCTCAACTGACTAATTTCAGTTCCAGAAGCTTTTAATGCTGCGACAGGCGTATGGTAGCAAAAAACGGTTCGTAGTTATTACTTATAGGCAGTTGCGAGTGAGCTGACTTTCTGTCAGGGTGGTCGTCACCGGTTTAAATTGGGATAAAATTTTAAAAATAGTCTTTGAATAAAAAAAACTAATTAACAAATATATGGAGAAAAATAGGAAAATCCCAAATTAAAAGGAAAATTAGTTGAAGAATATATATTTTTTAAATAGCGTGTAAAAATTTTTTAATAAAAGAAAAAAAAGAAAGCGGTAAATTATTCCGGCGCCAATTTCGGATCGTGGGTTGGGGGGGAAACTCGTGCCCGCGTGTCACGGGTCTTGTCTGTTGACCGTACAATCTATTGGGCAGTCAGATCTCAACCGTCCACGCGTAATGATCTGCTGAAGTTGCAATTGTCATGTGCTTCATCACGTGCGATTTTCTGTCGGTGGTGACGTACAGCCACAGACAGCCGTACGATCTCCCACCACCTTACCCCCACTCTTCCCCTAAACTTCTTTTCCGAGAACACCCCCCATCTTTAACGAAGAAAGAATACCCCTTCATGTAAATTCATTAACACCTTTATTGCCGTTTTCTTTGTTATTTGCAGCTGTTCGATTTGGCGGATAGGTACCGGGGCAAATACGACAGCAGCATCACTGTCGCTCAGAAGTACTACCGGTCCATCAGTGGCTACAATGTACGTTGTAATGGGCTTGAGCCCAATTTTCTTATTTAGCCCAAAAATGGCCCAATTTCTTTGTTTGGGTTTTGCGACTAATGGTTTTGGATTTTGTAAATACAGGACGAGTTGCTGTGGGCTGCTGCGTGGTTGTACCATGCCACAGACAATCAGTACTACTTGAGCTACCTTGGCAACAATGGAGACTCCATGGGTGGAACTGGTTGGAGCATGACCGAGTTCGGCTGGGACGTCAAGTATGCTGGGGTTCAAACCCTTGTTTCCAAGGTTCTACATGACTACCACCACTAGTACAACTCTAACTCTCTACAATTGTAATTGTGGGTGTTGATTTTGTTTGCTTTTTCATGTGCAGTTTATGATGCAAGGAAAGGCAGGTCGATATGCACCAGTGTTTGAAAGGTACCAGCAGAAGGCAGAAAACTTCATGTGCTCTTGCATTGGTAAAGGAACACGAAATGTGCAAAAGACACCGGGTGGACTCATGTTCAGACAGAGGTGGAACAACTTGCAGTTCGTCACAAGCGCTTCATTCCTAGCCACCGTCTACTCTGACTACATCTCATCTTCTGGTAGATACTTGAAGTGTGCTTCTGGCAGTGTCCCACCGTCCCTGCTTCTATCTTTTGCAAAGTCTCAGGTTGATTACATCCTTGGAGACAACCCCAGGGCTACAAGTTACATGGTGGGTTATGGAAACAACTTTCCACGGCAAGTTCACCATAGGGCTTCCTCTATTGTTTCGTACAAGGAGAATCCTTCATTTGTCAGCTGCCGGGGCGGTTATGCTACTTGGTTTAGCAGAAAAGCAAGTGACCCGAATCTTCTTAGTGGTGCCATTGTTGGTGGCCCTGATGCCTATGACAACTTTGCCGATGAAAGGGATAACTATGAGCAGACTGAACCTGCTACCTACAACAATGCTCCTCTGCTTGGCACTTTGGCCCGTCTCAGTGGTGGTCATGGCGGCTACAATCAGCTCCTCCCAGGTACACCCTTCCACTCTTTTTAACTCTTACTCTTAAAGAGTATTTTCAATCTGTCAATGGTCACTAATTATGGATTTTCCTACAGTTGTTGTTCCTACTCCTATGCCTGTTTCCCAACCAAAACCAGCTCCACAACCCAAAATTACTCCAGCAGGTCCAGGTACATTGTCGCTTTTTTCTTCTGTGTGGTTTTGTTTTACTTTAATTAGCAGCTTATAAAATGAGGTGTAACTGAGGAGCTTGTTTTGCAGTTTCATCTTCTGGTGCAATTGCCATAGATCAGAAGGTGACTAATCAGTGGAATGCCAAGGGAAAGACTTACTACAGATATTCTGTATTTGTGACTAACAAGTCCACCAAGACGATTAAGGATTTCAAGCTTTATATATCCAAGCTCTATGGTCCTCTATGGGGCCTTAACAAATATGGTGATTCGTACGGTTTCCCATCATGGATCAACTCTTTACCTGCCGGAAAAAGCCTCGAATTTGTCTACATCCATTCTACTTCTGCAGCAGAGGTCTCAGTCTCAAGCTACACTTTAGCCTAAAAAAGGTGAATATGCAGTTACACAAAGGAGAGAGGTTCGCACAGTTTCTGGTTGTGTGGTAAGAATTGTGCAGCTATACAAAAGCAGTCCACAAAGGCTTTTTATTTTCTTTTCCTTTTTCTATTTTTGAAAATTTTATCTTTACTTTGTGATTTGGGATCTGAGTAGGCCTTTAGATGAGAGTAGGTTAAATAAGTTTGAAGGAGGCTGGAGATGAAAGGAGTGAAGAGACAGTTTAAAAGAAGTGCTCATCCTCTTTCTCCTCCACCCTATTATTTATATATAGATAGATTTGAGAGAGAGAGAGAGAGTAAAAAGAGTGAGGATTGAGAAGTGAGAATGACTTCTCAACTGATTTCAAGGAAGTCTGTTTCTTTGTACTTCAAAAGATCTTTTGGATGTTTTTTCTTCTTTTTTTGTGATGTTGTAAGCTTTGCAACATTTGTAGCTTCTCATATCAGTGAATCAAGACAGCTTGTGCAATGAATTATGTTTATTCGTTTTGATAGTGTGAAACTACACAAAAGACTTCTTTTGGGCTTTTGGGTTATGTAGTATCCGTGGCATATTATCACTGCTACTTATGTGAGAGTGATCCAAATTTGACATACCTGTTCGATAAAGCCCTAACCAGTGAGGCTGCCTCACATCCTGCCCTTGCGAACAGCACACCAAGCTCTGTTCTAAGAAAATATGCTGCCACTAAGGGGAGAGCCGTGTATATTATCTCCTACAGCCACTACCAACGATTTGTAATTAAACTTTCTTGATACGCAAGGCAGCAGAGGAAGCAGCATCATCAAGCTCTTACTCTGCTTCAGGCAGTTTTTCTTCACATTAAATCATCACCACTCAAAACTTGTCCTGAACCCTCCAGTAGAATCAAAGTGCCTACATGCCATGTTGACCGTAAAGGAAAAGACGAAACTACATAAAAAACAATGATAAACATCTAAACATGTTTAGAGCATAATCTCATCCTTTACAGATGATTTTAACGCAATCGGTCATACCCTGTATGTAGTACCCTTAGAAAATACTATGGGGCACTGCAGATGGTCACTGCTTGTTAGCGATCGTGCATGTAGCTGTTAGATCAAAATTTTGTTTACATTCATTGATTTAACTCACAGAGTTCCCAAAAGAACTGGGTTAAGTTTATTTATATTATTTTCTTCATAAAGTACAGCTTGATGAGCAAAAACTGAAAAAGTAAAGAGACTAAATTTAGGAGGGTAATGGAGGAAAACACAGGTGCCCTACTTGTTAAGCTCCACAACTATGATACTGATGTTGTCTTTGCTTCCCCGAGCCATGGCCACTTCGGCCAGCATAGTCGCTGCCGCCGCAGCAGCACTCCCACTAAACCCCTCTGGAAACCTTCTTTTGATTTGGGCATCAAGACATCTCCTAACAACCTCGCAGGCAAACTCATTAGAAACTACGTCCCATAGACCATCGGTTGCTATCACAATGAATTCATCTGATTTAGTCCGCTTACAGACAGTAACCTCGGGTTCAGGGATCACGTAAGGCTTCAAATAATGATCTCCTGTGTATCATATGAGAATCAAATATTTAGAAGTTAATTTAAAGTTGGCCCAACTTTTTGAAGCCTTTAATAGCCTAAATTTGCTTAAATTAGAATTCCACGATTTATGGCATAACCCTGTTTCAGGTTTATGTCCAAGATAAGCCAAGCTCAATTAGAAGAACTAGTTTAAACGCGAAGCATCAAGGTTAGTCATAAGTTGAAGGAAATGGACAAATACAGCAAACAAGAAAGGTTATTCATCACCTATAGGAATTTAATAGTATTTGACAAAAAATGCAAAGCTCCTCTTAATCTAGCATATACCTTAGAATAATAGCCATATCTGAACTATAATTTTGACCTACCAATTGATCTTGAAGTTGCAAGTACTCCGAGTACACGGCAACCATTCCAGTCTATGATCCTTCCTCCCGCCGCTTCTATCCTCTCCATTTCATCAGGTCGGTCAGGCTGTGCAAGAAAGGTATTCAAAGACACAAAAAAAAAAAAAAATTTGAAGAAGAAAAGCTTTTTAGAATCCATAAAATTAAGAACTCCTCGTGTTACAAAACTTTGGTAAATTAAGTACGTTATAGCTTACTACCGTCTGTCTTAATTTATGATAGCATCAGAATTTTAGCCGTCACTTTTGGTATTTATACCACCTACGCCATACATGCATGGGATGATGACCCATGTACGTCCGTAACCTTCCAACTCTGACGCTTATATACAAAAATAACAATAAACAGACTGTCTTATTATAATTATAATTATTTGGTTTCCTGAAACAGAAAATTATTTGATCAAAAATAATAATTTCTTATTTTTATAATAAGATTATAAGACCTTTTAAAGTATACGAGCAAGCTAGCCAAATAAGGAAAGTATTAAATATATAAAAAAAATCATCCGCAAATACCTTTTGAAGAGAAAATTAAGCAAGTATCACCTTGTGGTCGCGTGACAGAGGTACGGCAGCACCACCGCGCCACAATACCGCCCTGGAATCACCGCAGTTCGCCACCACGATCTCCTCCTCCCCACGAGGACCATCACCACTGTAGACCCCGTCATGTTCGTGTCTGTGTTCGTGGTCTCCCCGCTGGTTTCTGGCTCCATCTCAGCGTGACCTCCACCGACCTCCTGGTCCATCTTCGAAAAAGAAACCGTCATCACCTTCTCCCAGTTCATCACTTCATCGCCGCTTAATCTCCATTCCTCCTCCACCAGCTGGTGCAGCCGATCACGGCACGCATTTGCAACCCGGATCCCACCGTGACCATCATAAACCGCGAAGAAATGGTACGAATCGAAATTGGCCACCGCAAATGCGTCCTCCATCACTCTCCGCCGTCCGATCACTGATATCAACCCGTGCGACACAGACGTTGAGCTCCTTCTATTCTCGCCGTTATCGTCGCCGACCGGTATGTGGATTTGCCTCCCTGTCTCCCCCGACGAATGATCGGACGAATCCGACGATGAAGGCTCCAATAAGGAAGCCTCCGAATTGAGTTTATGGACACCTCCACCCCGGAATTTCGAGTCATGCGTGGAAATCGGCGAGTCCTCACTCGAAGTTACGTTACTGATGCCTCTCATTCTCTTTTCACGTGAGCAAGCATGAAATCGTTGATCAATTCCTGGTGGATTTAAGCTATCCATGGACTTCAATCGCGTCTGCAACCTCAGCCTCTTCCGACAACCGTTGCTCGCTTTCTGTTCGGCAAATTGGATCTTTTCAGAGCTTATCAAATTCGCCAGCCATCATTTTCGTTCTTTTAATTTTGTTATCATTTCCTCTCTTCTCTTCTTTTTTTCTTTCTTTTTGATTTTTCCAATTTCTAGGAAAGCAATTTCCTTTGGGCTGCCAGCAACTGAAGCTCGGGCTCACACCTGAATTTCAAATTCTTATGAAGGTCGCAGGTGAAAAGATCTTGACCGTCGGCGAATGGAAGTGCTCGTTGGATGGTCGCCAGCTGTATATCGAAAGGCGGTCTTTTGACGGACGAAGTTGGATTGATTTGAGGATGACGCGGACGGCTGAGATCAGAAAGGCAAACACGTGGCGTTCGGATTGAAATAGAAGTGATTGAAATTGGCGGGAGATGTGATATTCATCACAAGTGCTGCTGCCACATTATTGGTTTTCAGAGATAACGTGGCAGTTACGATCGCTGCGGTGCAGGGGCTGTATTTGACTAATTTCCTTCTCTTTCCGTTTTTTTTTTTCATCAAAAAATCTCTTCGACATTTACGTGGTAGCCAATAGAATGTTGGCACCTCACTCCAGGTTGATATTTAAAAAAAAAATTTGCATTCAAATTCGTTTGGAAAATTCCAAACATGAGACTTCAACACAAATTTCGAATCTCATTGCAACAAAAAACCAAACAAGAAAAGAAGAACTGTGTTGTGTATCATCAGCTTCTCCCACTCAATTTATATAATTAATATAGTGTAACATAAAATGGGTTTTAGAAATTAGTTATTTGGGATATGTTATCTGTACAAAAACTGTATGTAAGTTTGCTTAGAGATTAAGGATGTGGAGAGAAAAGTGCATGGTTGTATATGAGTTTTGTTTGGTAGCTCGGCAGAGGTTCTTGAAAATGGTCGTATGTAATAACAATGACATATATTTATAATAATGATAAATGTAGAATAATGTGACATATATAGCCACATTATTCTGATGGCTATATGCCCATATTCTGATGCCTTATATCTGCATCAACAGCATTTCGGTGAAAACAAAAGGCCGTCGTGACAGAAAAGGCGGCGGTTAATGCTGGATTGGTTTAAGAAATGGCGGCATTTGAGGTTACCAAATGGTTCATGGGGGCAGTCGTAGAGATATTCGATAGAGGGCTCCTTATCAGCCACCGCCCCGACAACGTTGAAGCTAGCCTTTCAAAACCTATGAGCTGAACTCCCATAAACTATAATATAAATATATATATATATATATATATATATATATATGCTCTTGTTTCTCCTATTGATATCCTATACATGCACAGTTGATATTTGGCCTAACAAGTACAAGGCAATTTGAGGCCATACATATCCGACACAGATATAACACTTTTTTTGGTTTTGAGTACTTTTCAGTCTTTCATTTAAGATTGTAGCTAGCTTCTGAGTTGCAAAAGTTGAATCCCATACCATACTTTTGTTTACATCTGTTTTGGTTCATCAGCTTGCCAGTGCCAGTTGCTAATATTATCCACCCCAACAAATAGTACGTTATAGTGTATAAATCTAACACTTCATTCTTTGAGTTCTATTAAATCGTCATGGCTATTTACTTTTAAAGTTTCCTTTACATACAGTTTATCTGAGTATTCAAATATGGTTGACATAAGGGTTAATTATTCAATTTAAGTTAAAAACTTTATCCTACATTTATTATGATTCACGCTTCATTAGTTTTAGTTCAAATTAACTCCTCATTTAATTGTGCATTTTAACTTGATCATCATTAACAATTCGCTTCATAAATTCAAATTAAGTAATTAGTAATGATTTGTTTTTTAAATTTTTGGATACCAATATTAACACTTTATACTATTCGGAGTGAGAGATATGGAAAATTATTATCATTATAATTATATATTATGGTAAATGACGTGCATGATAAACGTACGTCATAAACAAATTGATTACGCTGTTCTATATAATTTTTCCTCCGGAAATTTCATTATGTAACTTATAATATCAATCTAAGAATATGTAAAACAAGTGTCATAATTTCTTAAAAGAAAAAAAGAAAGAAACAAAGGTTGTTAGCAATTTTATATATGTATGTGGATTATGAGGTAGGAATTCTTTGAATTTATGTCAAAAATAAGTTGATACATATAATACTTGATTTTTATTTCATTTTTGAAAAAAAAAAATTGTTCGCACCAAAAATTTTTTTTGGGCCTTCACTTTTCTGGGCCATGGCAAAGGCCTTAATAGGCTTGCTTTAAGCCGGGCCTGTGGATTGTGTGGGGCTCAAGCTTTCCATAGTCCTTGCCAAGGAAGACTTTTGGTAGTCAGAAATGCTGGCAATTTGACAAAAAAAAACAAAATCCAAAAAAAATTGCGATAAACAGGCACGGAGATGGATCTGCGAAAGAGTCGATGAGAAAGGGAGTGAAGAAAATCAGAAGCAGAGGGGAGACGAAGGGCACTAGTATTGATTGAAAATGGAGAGCCAGTTGGTGAGGCTTTGCATAGAGGCTGCGTGCCAGAGCAGAGAAAGCGTAGAGAAATGGCGGAGGCAGAGGCGGAGTCTAGAACGCTTGCCTTCTCCGCTGGCCGACGCTCTTCTTCGTTGCCTCCTATCTCGTCGTCTTCTCTTCCCTTCCTTGCTCGAGTGGGTTCCTTTTTTTATTTCAAGAAATTTTCCTTTTCCTGTTTGGTTCCCGGGAAAAACTTTGAATTCAATAAAAATCATAACTTTGTTATTTATTAAAAGATCAATTCCGGTTTCCGGATGATCAGTCGATATCGAACATTCAAAAGTTTAAACTCTTTGTTGATTCCTTCTGAATTTTTCCATGTGGGCGTGGCTATAATACTATAGTTAAATAGTTACTGGATAGTTAAAGGTGAGGCTTTTTGCAGAGTTTTCAAACGTAGCGTTGAGAAGGTTGATCTCAGAGGCGAACACTCTGTGGACGGAGAATGGATGGCGTATATAGGAGCGTTTCGTTACTTAAGGTCCTTGAACATTGCGGATTGCCATAGAATCTCTAGCTCTGCTCTTTGGTCGATTGCAGGTATATCATACATTTTGTATCTTAATTGGAGTATATACACACAATTTCCTACTTATATGCCCAATACGTTGTGGGTTGTCCTAAATGGAATTGTAGGTATGACTACCTTGCAAGAATTGGATATTTCCAGATGCATGAAGGTTAATGATGCAGGGATTAGGCACATTGTAACCATTTCAACTCTGGAGAAGCTATGCATTTCGGAAACTGGTCTGTCTGCTGATGGGGTTACGCTTTTGTCTTCGCTTAGAAACTTGTCTGTCCTGGACTTGGGGGGTTTGCCTGTCACTGATAAAGCATTGAGTTCACTCCGGGTACATTCCTTCTTTCTCTCGCTTGGTCTTTTATTTTCGGTGAAATTGACTACTTTGCTATCAGTTTGAAGGGTTTTCATTTTCCTTAGGTACTTACAAAACTACAGTACCTTGATCTTTGGGGAAGTAAAATATCAGATAAAGGGGCTTCTATTTTTCTAGATTTCCCCAAGTTGAGTTTTCTAAATGTAGCTTGGACCGATGTAAGAAAGTTGCCAAATCTGTCATCCCTTGAGTGCCTAAACATGAGTAATTGTACAATTGCCTCCATACTTGAAGGAGATGGTGCTAAAGCTACTTTAAGAAAACTACTTGTATCAGGAGCCGCGTTATTGGGTGATGCTGAAACTTTAATATTCATTGAGACAAGTTTGCTTACCTATTTGGATATATCCAATTCTTCCCTTCATAGATTTGGCTTCTTACCTTGTATGAAAGCACTGGAATATTTGGATCTCAGCTCTAGTATGATTGGAGATGATTCAGTTGAAGAGATCGCATGTATAGGAGCAAATTTGAGATATCTAAATCTTAGCAAAACCAGAATTGGCTCTACTGGAGTTGAGATTTTAGCTGGACATGTTCCCAACCTTGAAATATTGTTATTATCTCACACATCAGTTGACGATGCTGCCATTTCATACATCAGCATGATGCCTTCTCTGAAGGATATTGACTTGAGCAATACACACATTAAAGGTACTGCTTTTTCAATACAAATGTTAACATTTCACTTGTGATGAGTGGGAGGAAAGGGCCAAAATCATCTAGCCGTTAGGCTGTATTTTAAGTTTTGTATTTGCACTGTTACATAAATATCGAGAATTTAATCTTTTGGTCAGTGTGTGGTTATCTTTTCCTATAATGGTGTGGAGTGTACATATGCATTTATGCATTTTTCCTCTTGGACTCTTAGGTATCGTTCATCAAGTTGACCCTGAGATGGATCCGGCTCTTTCATTGACATCACTGCAATGTCTCATGGGCTTGGAGAGGTTGAATTTGGAGCAAACTCTAGTTAGGGATTCAGTTCTATACTCGATATGCAGCTTCAAAGAGTTGACCCATTTATCACTCAGAAGTGATTCTCTTACAGACATGTCCCTGTACTATTTGTCATCACTACCAAAGCTGAGAAATCTGAGTCTGAAGGATGCTGTGCTGACAAACCAGGGCCTCGATTCATTTAAACCCCCAACAACTTTGAGAATGATGGACCTGAGGGGTTGTTGGCTCTTACCCAAGGATGCTATTGTGACTTTTTGTAGAAGTCATCCTCAAATTGAAGTAACACATGAATATGTTCCTCTATTTCCATCAGACCATATTGGTTCTAAACGTCCATATCCATCACGATTAACTCTGAAGACTTCTCGAGTGAATGAGGTTGGAAAAGTACCCATCTCACCGTTTTTTATAGGTAAGCAACTTTATTGATACCTTTTAAATAGCAAGTAACATTTTATCTATCGCCCATCTAATTCATCTGTTAACTTTATGAAACAGACCAAAGACTTAAATACAGCAGAGAGGAGCTACTTGCCCTGCAGAATTGGTCCTCAGTGTCCTTTGATGCTCCTCATGATAGTGATATTTTGGCACCCAATATGCAATAGGATAATTGAGTTTTAACTCCTAAGATATTGTTACTCTCTTGCCTATAGTAACTTTCTTATATATGATTTTCTTCTTCTGAGTTCTTTCTGTTTCAATGATTGACTTGATCTTGTAAGGACAATAAAAGAAATATTTTGAGATGTGAATTTAATTTGTGAAGCTGGTAAAAATAATTTCTTTCATTAATGTTATGAACTCTTCTTGTTGTCCCGCTGATTTTGAAAAATTGTGGGTTCTTATAACCTTTTATGGTTGATATTTATGTTCATTCCTCAGTTCTGAACTGTGCTATTCCCGATGTTTGCACGTCTTTTAAGGCTTGAAAACACCAGGATGTTTCTAGAGACAGAACAAATTTGTGGTCGTAATTAACTACTGGTTTCTGGTAGAGATTGCATTCCGAATTTAATGATGGACCTTCATCTCTACGCGTAAATTCTCAAGCTTTTTGACATTCTTCCCTTTAATTTATTATCCGAATTTTCGTTAGCTTTTTTCTGTGTGGAAAGCACTCCCTTTTAAGCCACGGGTTGAAATATTATTATTGCATTATAAATGCGTTTTGGTTTGGGTTAGGTGTGGGTTCACGTCAATATACACACCATGATAGAGATTCAATTTATGGTTTATCGACTTTAACACCCACTGTTCTTCAACGTTTGTTGTGAGGAGCACATATGAATTAGTTTGACTGCAATGATATTTAAAAGCAAGACTGTAAGATTAGTTAGATTTATCATATAAAAGGATGGAGAAAACATAGCGTTGATTGTAAGGATATGAAGTTCATTTACACGAGCACATATGTTATTTTTCTAAAGAAAAACCCTTCCAGATGAACCACTTTTCAGTACACAGTTAAAATTTTAATTCCCAGATGGTCCATAAATAATCATATGTACACTCGCAAGTTGAAACATTGAAACAAAAAATTTAACTAGAAACTGTATGGCTGAATGACAATAGATCTCCCTAGCTACAGCTTTATATCTTTCAGGCACTGGGCTTTGTTGCGCTCTTGTACATGTTATCAATCACATTCTGTTTGCAAAAGAATTACAGTTAGTAAGAATGAGTTGTCAACATAATCATATATATATATATATATATATATATATATAGGTGAATTGCATATAATCTCCCTTTGTACTTTAAACTACCAAACAAGAAGAGTCATATGTAAGAAGGCCAAGGATCACCACTAAAGATAGAAGGTAACAGACAGGAAGATTATTATTTAGTACATGGAGGTACTATATCCAGCCAGTGACAGAGACCTATGTGTTGACAGTGTGATAGAAGACATCTATTGGTAAGTCTACCACATCATCTTCACTTAATAATGCAGGTAGGGCTCTTTGTGGTAGGCCATCCTGCAACTGTGTCATTCTAATGTAAACTAAGAATGTTTCTTCTGTTACAATGTCAATGAAACTGACATTATCAGAATGAATGCTAGCGTTAATTATGCCTGTGTAGATTAGAAAAACTATTGAAGTTCAAGGTGGTCCATAATTTGCACGGGGAGTGCACACCTTTTGCATTATAGAAATTAGCGGTCATTTTTAGCAAATTGCAAGAGAAAATAAGAGATACCTGATAATATTTTTGCAACTGGGGTCTCTTCTTCTTATATGTTGGAGTTATGAGGTCACGCTCCATGTCAAATGGCTCCGGGTCAAGGTGAACTGCTTTTATAAACTCAAAACCTTTCAACTGCAAAGAACACCAATTAATAAGGCTTCCAGTGGCTAAAAGTAACAAAGTTGTTAATGACTTAAAAGCATTAGAGGCTTATAGAAATTGAAACCTTTTTCTCCTTGCCAATCTTGTTGAGCTGGCCAATTAAAAATTCCTTTGCTTTAGGATTTTCACAAAGAGAATTGAAATCACCAGATACACCATGTTCTTCAGCCCAATGTTCAAGGGCTTGCTTGTTAGGGTTAACAACAGCAACAAGGAAGGACTCAAAGCTGTTCCCATAAATCCATATCTAAAATTCAGAATAAATTACAAAGAGTCAGCCAAAAAAATAAGGGTAGCTTTCCAGCAGGTGGAACAAAGCTTAAGATAAAACTTAGCTGTTTCTAGTTCTACCATGCCCAAACTTAGCATTAAATACCATTTTCGATATGACTAACAATTAAAAGACACAATGGCATACTCACTGAATCAATATCAGAAACAAGACCATAAATGTTCTCCAAGTTCTCAACTGCAACATATTCTCCCTGTGAAAGCTTGAAAATATTCTTCTTACGATCAATGATTTTCAAGCTTCCATCAGCTTGCCACTCGCCGACATCACCTGATGCGATGGAATTTTATGAGTAACACTGATAAAGAAGCCAAGTAATTATAAGGGATCAATTGAATTTTAGAAAAGACATAAAATTATGAACCTGTATGGAACCACCCATCAATCATGACCTCTCTGGTAAGGTCTTCACGTTTGTAGTAACCAGAAAATAAGGTTGCTCCCCTAATACAAACTTCTCCACGCGGTGTGTCTGAAAGGGCATCATATCCCATTTCAGGTACAGACTCCAAGCAGGCGTCAACGTTTGGTACTGGAGGACCCACAGTACCAAGCATTCCCATTTCGTGTGGTAGTGAAACAAATGTTCCAGCACAAGTTTCTGTCAGACCTGAAATAAGATTGAAATGGAAAATTATTATTCATGTCATTTAAGTACTAAAATGTACAAAACCCAAGGCCAAAAATGACCCAAAAAAAAAAAGTTAGATAATGACTTCTGAAGATAGCATACCATATCCTTGCAAAACATGAGCACACGATACCACTCTTAAGAAAGCTTCTACATGAGTAGAAAGAGGTGCAGCTCCAGACAGAATAAGCCTTACGTTACCTCCCAATCCTTGCTTTATCTGAGGAGATCAGTAAAATTTAAAAGATTCAGCAAGAATTGGTTATGATTGTTGTTAATTATGTATACATAGAATATACATTTCCACTACCTTATTAAAGACAATTTTGTCACATATTGGAGCCGCATCATTATATTTTTTCCCCTTTACCAAGTTATGGTGCTTGCTGCATCAAAGGGGAAAACGTTCACCAAATTGAAAAGCAAAATTCTATGATAAACTAGCAATAAGAGAATAATTCATTTGAGCTCTAATTAACAAAGCCCAAATGCAAATGGGAGTCCTAAAAGACTAATTATCTTCAACAATATTCACGCATTCACATTTTTCTGAAAGGCAAATTTAGAAGGAAGCCCTTAAGAAGGAAAGGAAAGGGAGAAAGTTATAGAGTTAAACATACAATAAAACTTAACCCTATAACTTATTCCCACTCCTTTCTGAAAAGCAAATTCAAATTCAAAATTAAGATATGGAATTGAACTTACTATGTGTAAGCTAAATTGAACATTGACTTTTTTAAGATGCCCCCTGAAGAAATCTTCTGCGTCAAGCCTGGAAATTTGAACAGCACTTTTACAGTGTACCAAATGAATGGAAAACTATTGCATCATCATTTAACAACATAATTCCTTTAAATAAGTAAACATTCCAGTTCAGTGTCAGAAAGATCATTCATTCAAGCAGTAGCAGATCCATCCCACCAAAGGTCCCTCCCTCCCTCTTTCTTCTCTTCTTTCTTTCTTTTCTTTTTTCTTTACACACACGCACACATATAAATTTTTTTATTGCTGTTTTTACATCCATTTGCGAATAAAAATATAATAGATCCAGAAAATCATCGGCGCATTCAGCAAGGAGGAAACATTACCTGAGTGGATTCTCTCCAGTACACGGGGAACCGCACAAAAAATGGTTGGTTTGAGCTCCCCAATGTCTTCAATCAATAATTTGACATCCTGTAGACTTAACAGTCAGCAATTATTGCATTTACCTTTGGTTAAACAGACTTTAGAGACAAGTTATAGGAATGCATTCTCACCCCACGCCAGAACCCAATTGAGGCACCATGCAAAATGAATAATTCCTCAATCACCCGGTCAAAGATATGCGCAAGTGGTAGATATGAGAGATATACATCCTTCTGATGCAACTGTGGGGGGAAAATTTCCTAAAAGTCAGTATCCTTGACCCAAAAATGGTGATAAATTCAACAAATAAGTAATAACGTCTTAAACAGAAATGTGAGCCTTAAAATGAAAAGGAAATTACCGATTCATTCACACTCCCTAGTACTCGATTCACTCCAGCCAAAAGACACAGGATGCTTTCATTAGATATCAGTACTCCCTTCGGGTCACCAGTTGTTCCGCTAGTATACATTATAGTACAGATATCACTTTTCTTTTTCACTGGCAGATCAAAGCTTTTACCATCACCCTGTTGGCAACAGATCCAAAAACTTGAATTATCCAGGAGTTCATTTACAAAAATGCATAATTAAGAAATAAATTGATAGTTAGAAGAGAAATATAAATGAACAGGATATTTTGAAACAGGACAATCATGGCAAGAAGTTGCTTTGTTGCTCCTAAATTCTTTGCACATAAATCATCTACAAAGTAAACTGATCAGATACTGGAAACCCAATACAGAAAGCGATGCCTCATTTGCAATTAACAAATCGTCATCAAGCAAGAAGGGTAAGGAGTTCTTATTTTTTTGAAAAAATTTTACATTTATATTTCTACTGTCAATGTATCAGGCTTGCCAATTGCTATTGGTATTATTATTATTTATTTCCAATTTTATAATTACATGAGCATCAGTAACTAAAATGAAATGACCTACCAATTGCAAAAATTCTTCCCAAGAATATATCACCAACCCAAACTTTTCAACTGCTTCCCTTTGTTCAGTTGTAACCTCACCGAAGCTCACAAGCGCTACATTATAAAGCACAAAAAATTATTTCTTAATAACACATGCATAGACAAAGGAATCTAGAAAACAAACATAACTTACTTTTCAGATATTGTACCGTATTAGGAAATGTTTTCAACAGCTGAAAGGCAAAAAGTTAATTAGTGGTATGAAAGAGTTACAAGAAAAATCCTGGAATATACTATGGTTTAACTCTCAATTGCGACCTACATTGCACCGTTACAATTTGAGACTCACATGTGTCAAACTGACACTTTTGATAAAATTAATAAGTATAGCATAATGCTGAATCCTGAAACTAATGAATTCGTAACATTTGTACCTCAGGAATCTTCTTTTCCTCCGCAAAAGCAATTGAAACCTCAGCATGGTTTATGATGAATTCCACAGCACCAGCACCTAAGCCATACATCAAGTTAGGATAAACATACAATGGTATAATATTTGACACAAAAACCAAGGAGCCTTGATGGCAATTCTTTATGGTTAACTACAAGATAAAGAAGAGATATGCATACCTAAGGTGTCATATAGAGGAACACAATAGAGTCCATGGGCATTGCAAGCCTGCATCAGTGTTGCAGAATTAGTTGAACTTTATAAGAGAGGACATACTTATCTAGTAACAACTGAAGACCATTCCAGTTAAGTGAAAGAGCAACGCAAGCAAGCAGAGATGTCAAACAAAAAGAAATATATTCTTCTGCGTATGTTTTGAACAAGGATTTTAAGCATCAAGAGGATTACATATAATGATTCAATTCTACAATATTTGAAACTAGTGGAAAGAAGTTTAAACAAAAACAACCCGCCACAACAAACAGTTTAATAGCTTTAAAAGAAATTACAACCATAGTATTGGGAATAATAATGGAGGATCTCCAATAATCTTAGTCTGTTTATAACAGTAGTCAACTAGTCATTACTTGAGAAAGAAAAGGTAGGTACCTGCATGCTAATAATCCACTCTGGGCAATTGGAACCATAAATACCACATTTTTCTCCCTGCAAACAGCTTAGAGATACATTTTTAGTATACAGTATAACTAATTAGTAATGTAGCTTGAGAAGTAAAATCTTCATCAGAAATATATGATTACATACTTCCCCAAAACCCAAACTGCGAATTGAATTTCCAACTTTTATAACAACGTCATAAACTTCTTTATAAGTTTTCCAAACATATTTTCCAGCCTGCAAAAAAAAAGAACCATACTTTAGCTATGCTGAATGAGTTCATCAACAGGGCAAACCATTCCCCGGGGATTTACAGATTATGTACAAGTATATATACCTTCCCGTTCACAATCTCACGACGACCAAGCATGGGGTTTGCAGGATTTTTCTCCACGGACATGCTACAAAGGAACACGATAAATTACTTTAAACGATGAAACGTGAAATTTTTTTTTTCTAAAATAAATAAAATCGACTTCTTTCTCAGTTAATTGATCAGATCGCAGTTTGTTATATACTACAGCAGCAGACTAGCTGAAACAGAGCGCAGAAACAAACAAGAAAGTTCACAGCTTGATAAAGGTCGGAAGCATTAAAATTTGTTGCTAAGAGAAAACAAATAAAAGAATTATTCAGTTTCGTTAAAGCTTGATCAAACTAAACATAGCACATTGCGATTTACTGTTAAAACTCACAAAGCTTGTAACTTTACAACGAGAATTAAACAAAACAGAATACATGAGCTGACTTGTAGTTCGAGAAAGCCAAGGAAAGCTAGAAAACAAAACAAAATCTACCTGTTTCCATTCCTGTAATTTCTCGGGAACCGAACAGAGCAAAAAAGAAAATACTTACAAAAAAAAAGAAAAAAAAGCAAAGGGTATTGTACCGGAAGACATCCCAACAACTCTCCAATCCTTCAATCGGAGAAGGAAACCCATCCTTAGCAAAGATGCTCCGGTAGGCAGGCCCCATAGATGGCCTCCCATCCTTGGCTTCCTTGGCCTTTTCAACCTCTATCAGATACTTCATATTCTTCGCCATTTCACCTCTGCTCTCTCTCTCTCTCTGTAATCTCAATCTGACACACGATTCTCTCTCTCTCACAGATGAATCTGAATGAATGACAATGCGTATGTGTATGTGTGTGCCAAAAGTGTTTGTATTTTTGCTGAGAGAATTACAGAAAAATAGAGAATTATTAGGTGCCTGTGCGTGGCGAAATTGGGGTGTGCGTATGTGTATATATATATATATATATAGGTGTAGAATTTTATTTTTTAAATTTTCTTTTTAAAAAAATTATATGTGTGGAATTTTCTGCTAAAAATTTGTTTTGATTTGGGTATCGGTCAGCGTCTGAGGGCAGAGGCTGGCTTTGACATGGTGGCGTCGTCCAGAGGTCAGTGAGGGCCACTTGCCAATCGGTTTCAAATTTATCGAAACTCCCCAAAGCAGAGGCCAGTAGGGTTAGGTTTATTCCTTGGCCACCCACCAACTGTGCGCTTCTCTGATTTCCAAGTTTCAGTTGGATTTCTCAGCTACTGGCCCCTCATCACCGTCCGATTACACTTGAGATCTTTTCATGTCATGCCACATGCAGACCCATTTATTGCCTTTTGAATATTTGTATCTTTGCGTCTTTTACTAATTAAAAAAAAAATTCTCCATAAAATTCATATATTACTCTCATTATTTTATTTTCTTTTTCTTTTTTAATCCAAGTCAAAAAGTTTTTGTTTATTTATTTGTTTTTTTTAAATGTGATTACCAAGGAATATACCACTATAATAAAGAGGAACACAAAAAGAAGATGAAATATACCAAACTCTACAAATATTATGTAAATTTGGTAAACCTTTCAAGCTCTTCGTCCCCCACTGTTTTCTATTTCACACCCAAAAGACATTCAAACTTACTGAGCCGTCGAATTATTACAAACCAACTTTTTTTTAAAAAATAAAATAAGAAGAAGCTTTTTGCATGTGAGTTGAAGCCATAAAGGCACCGCGTCAACACGACCATGTCCAGATGTACGAACACGATCCCCTGTACGCACGCCTCTGTTGAAGCACCTTCGACGTCATTTTCAACAATATAATATACATATATATATATATATATATATATAGAGTCAAAATTCATGAAATAAAGCAAACCCATCCTCTGGAAGCACTTGGACCATAAAAAAAAGGTCCACACAATTTATTTTATAATTTATTTATTTTTATTATTTTCTTGTTTAATTTAGCAACTTTCTTTGAATTTTCTAGCTGCGGAACTTTCTGCCAAAGCTTTGAACACCATTTTTTTTTTTCCTTTTTTAATTTTTAAAGGTTATGATAATAACTGTTACTTGATGAGAAATTAATGACCAAATATAATCTTTAATAGAAGCAATTAGTAAAAGCATTTCGTCAGCTTCAATTTTTTTTTTTTTTTTGTCTAATAAATAAGAAATTGTTCTAATTTCTTGGAGTCAAACTATCTATTTTAAAAAATATATCATATTAAATTGCAAAAGTGACGTAGGCTCTCCAAGGAGGAGTTGCACTTTATTTTTCATTTTTTAAAATAAAAATATATATTATTTTTAAGCCCGACAAAGATATAGAATCATATGCAACCAAAATGCAAAAGTTAAAAATTAGAATAAATAATATAAATAAATAAAAAGAAGCATATAAGGGCAGTATTGGATATTTTAATTTTCGTGTGTGATTTGTTTACATTTTTATAGTTTTAATAGGATTATTACAATATTTGAACGGATCAATACCAGCAAATCCACATCTAACCATTAAGCCACGCATGTATTGACAAATTACTCAGGCTTGCGTACCATAACATATAAATCTGCCTTCCATAATAAAAACAAAAGTCAATATTATTTTTAAAATTAAATTTTAAAAAAGAGTTGTGATATCAATATCCCATTTAAAAAAAAATAAAAATTTGTTTTATTTAAAAAAAATAAAAAAGGGCACTGTTACCAACACACAAGAAGTCTAATGGAGGCATAATAAGAGATTGAGACAATATTTTCTTACTCTTTTTTTTTTTTTCAAGGGGACAACACACAATTACAAAAGGGAATCAAATATTCACCAACTTGGTCACAACTATTTCACCTACTTGGTACTCGATCTTGGTATGTTGAGTTTATTATTGAATAGATTCTATCAAATACTTGGAAGTGATGGTGGGGCTTGTTTTCGAATTCAAATTAAATTTGGCAATAAATACAGAGGTGGTTGCGAAAGGAAAATATATGATTTATGAAAATATATGTTTTAGGAAAATATATGTTTTACTTTTGTATTTGGTATAATAATAGGTATAGTCTGTTTCATGCTTGGTTCTTAAGTAACCATCAAAGCTACCGATTCACCCAAACAAAGAAAAAAAAAACCATCAAAGCTACCGTGCCTAAAATTTATTTTTGCCAGAAAGATGGGACACTCACATCATTACCATAACGGTGAGAGATTTGCAATGCTTGAAAACGATGGAGGAGTGAGTATCTACCTGAACGTTTCATACATCAGCAACCATCACTTGTCAAATTTGTTTATCATAAACAATAATATATTTTATTTCTTCACATTAGTACGTTTAATTGGTTCACCTATATGTACTTTTATTGTTTATCATGTAGCTATATGTACGCGTACCAATTCGTTTCCCTATATGCACTTTTATTGTTTACCTATCCGTTTGCCTATATGTACTTTTATATCGTTTATCATAATCATGATGTTAAACAATAATATCTTTTATCTCTTCACATAATTACGTTTAATTTGTTTACCTATATGTACTTCTATATTTTTGCTTTGAAAAATTCAATATATCAATGAAAGAAGGCATCTCGTTGACCTTTAACTTTGGAGTTCGTCACATTTTTGGATCAGCATTATCATGAACTTTATCAGGGAAATTTTCCTCCATAAAAAAAGGAAGACAAAAAAAAAGACACTACTAATTTTTATTTTCCCAAAAAAAAGAGGGAAAGTCCTTCAAAATAGAAGTGACAGCTACCATTCCAAACAATGGAACAGCTACCATTCCAAAAAAATGACAACGAGATTGACAGAATTAGGTTGCAACCATCAGAGCACTTGCTATGAAGGGTCCAACTCCAATTAGCTAAACAACGAGCCTGATCACTTTCACTATGAAAATGAGACAACGTATTCTCAAGGTAAATTATCTACAAGATTTTCAACTTAACAAATTGAAATATAACCTCAAGATGTCAGATTTTCATGATCAGTAGTCACTGTCAAGCTGGAACAAACTCAAACTGATCTAGTTAGGTCTACTGCTACAAAAGCGATATCCGTCTATCTGTAGAATATAATGCTTGCTGACATACAACCCCTCGTACCTTAATAGGGAAATATAGGCATGAATTTACTACATATAACCAGCGTACAAAATATCTATAATGTTAATCAGAATTATAAGGCCACTCCTAGTTTGATCTAATTTATTAACTCTATCTCTCCCACTCCCTGTGATTCCTAACTCCCTCATTCCCGAATAAATTACATATCAATGTTTAAAGAATGTTACACTAGAAAGTAATAGGCAACAAAATCTCTTAAGTAGCTGTATTTGATAGTTTTTGTATTTCAAAAATGTAACTTACTCTACCTCTTTTTGTTCTTCTTTCGTCCCTTCACTTGCTTCTCTAAACTTCTAAGCCTCTGATTGATGATTGAAGATGATGATTTTTTTCGTTCTTGAACCTTAGATGATTCAACAGGTAATGAGTTAGGCTCCTGTGCCACCGTCGAGGGTTTTTTTAATGCTGAGAACACTGAAAAGGGAGCAGGTTTCGGAGCGGTACTGGGTGGCTGAACTGGAATTTCAGGAAGTCCCAAAAGTTTCTTTACCGCAACATTTTTAAGCGCTGAAAGATTCAAATACACAAATCAAAAACATAAAAGGGGAAGAGAAAATGATTTTTAAAAAGAACACCACAGAACTTTAAAATTAAAAGCATTTCCCTGCACAAAGTGATATGTAAAAAGCCTCCCTGATAAAGGAGAGGGGATCTAATTACTCAAATATCTTAATATGAATGGACTTACCTAATCCATACACCAGCGAAAAGAAGTTGGATGTAACCCAGTAACAAAATATAGCCTGCAGAGTTTTCAAGTACCAAAATTAATTTTCCATCACACAGGCTTCAATGCGTTTATAAAGTTATAAACTTTCTTATAAAGTATCTAAACAATTTAAATTGAGAAGACTAAATAAATACCACTAAATGGTTTATAAACAAATCATATAAAATTGCCTTATTATCACCATGTGCATCACTAAAAGAAAGGAAAAAGAAAACAAGGGAGGACAAAAACATATTTAAAAAGAAACAATGGCCAAATCATGATGATTTTTCAAAATTATACACATAAAGAGGACAATGATTTGATAATCCCTCATGAGCTGCAAATAAGCGGCAAGCATTAGTTGTACGCGTAGCCTTGAACATCTCTTTGATAAGCACATAGCTGCATATGGATATTAAGAATGCAATAGTCATACAATGGCAACAAACTAAATATTTGACGAATTATAAATCCATACAACCAATCCACTGGGAAAGTCATTTACAACACAGTTCATTTCTCCAACATCAATTCTCTATAAACAGATGTAAACAGGCTCATAAAGCAAACGATCCCCAAGCTACCAAAAACAACAAACTGACCTTTGGAAAATTCATCGTAAATGGAACTGTAAGAACAGCAAGGCCCCTCGAAACATTTTTCATGGTGCCAGCGATAGGATTTCCTTCTAGTCCTTCTTGCATATTGCACTGAGGAACATTCGCATTAGTGAACATAGGAATCAAAGCCTTTTTAATTGGTCATTATAAGATTAAACTCCTTCAGGCTATTATGGAACAGCACCTAACAGATGCTGAAAAATGTAAATGAATAAAGCAGAAAAGCCTACCTCTACTGTGATTAGGAATGACAATCCTGTCAACACTGGAAGAATATAAAAACTATCTGGAGTTGTGAGATCAATAAACCAATAGGCTCCACCAGTTTTGAAGGATGGAACTTTTTCTGCCATGTTTGATATCTACCAAAGAAAAAATGCTATCATAAACATGTCCATAGAGTAGGTTCAAATCATTTTAAAATTTGCAGGATGTTATTTGAGTGACATATATCTTACTGCAAGAAAGAAACTGATGAACACAGGACCTTGGATAAAGAGCCCCTTGAGTGGAGTAAAAGGACTGACGCCATGCCTGCAATGGCCAAACCATTAGAAAGTGTAAACCATTGAGCCAAAGGAAGCCTAAGGTTCTTCAATTTACAGCATGTTTTCTTATTTCAATGGGCTCCTAGGATCAATAACACTTAAGAATTGAAGATGATATAAATGTAAAAATCACAAACATGGGTTGTTGGTCATATGCCAAAAGCCCATTACACTATTCAAAAATAGAGAAATCATGCATGCCAGGATAAATGCAGAACATCGTTCTTTATGCACACAAAAAGAAACAAACGAAGACATAACAAAAGATCATTTCAATGATAGGAAAGATAGTCATTGAAGTAGTGTCTCCCACATAGTAATTTCGGAATCAGAGTTAATGAAGTGGCCCAAACCTTTTTTTTCTCCTTTCTTTTACAGGAGCCTTAGCTCAAACAACACACAAGGCAGTAAAGACAAGGAAAACACCAAAAAATAGTAATGAATAAATTCTTCCTACAATCACAAACAAAAGTCACTTACTCCTTAAACAGCTTCTGCATTTGCTTTTGACCTTCCGCCACAGCCGTGGGATCCATAGCCTAAAAAAGTAAAAGAATGAATTGGACACGATTGAGAGACTCATTTATGAAAACAATAAACCATCCTGCTTCATTAATATGAGAAAATACAGTGAAGCATGATACCCTATCTTGCATCTGTTGCTTAATCTCCTCCAAGTGAGGTCTCATGATCTGCAGAACACTCAAACCAATAAATATGATGCAAAGGTCAAGGCAAATATTTAACAGTACAAAGAAAAAATTAAGGTCGCTGCACATTAATGCATTATAAGACATAAGTAAAGAATAAAACATGGAAGTTGTTTTCATTTTTGCCCCACAAAGCAACTCAAATGTCAAGAAAATATTATATAAAAGCAAGCAAATCATCATTCATCATCAACTAAACATGTCTGTTTAGGGCATTAAAGGTTCAGTTTATCAAACATTTACACAAGAAACAAAAATACAAAGATGACTTTGTAGGAACAAGTAGGTTGCTTAATAGATGCCTACAAACCCAAGGCATGGAGCAAAACAGCATATATATCTCAGAATATGAAAGCGTGAAGGAAATAGGGCCAAAAGGCATACTGGTCATTGTAAGTATAAGCATCTCAAAAGAAACGAAGCAAGAGATAATTAAACTCACTGTAAGCTTTGAGGTAGCTTTAAGTTGATTTATTAAAAGTGGAACTGTTAACCCTCGAATCAAAAGAGTTGTTAATGCTATGGAAGCCCACCTGGAAAAAAAAAAAAAAAAAAAGAAGTAAAAGTTAAATAAGTAACAATCAAAATCAAATACCCCTACGACATCACTAACATCAGAACAATATTGGCAAGCTCAAGTAGGAAGCTTGACACTGGCATCTACTAAATTTAAAAACCTTTCTGGAAAGTATTTATACACATGGAATCCAAGCATCCGTTTTCTGTAACAAAATTGTTGTATCCAAGCAAACCATATTCGTTAACTAACATGAATTAAACTCTGTTCTTTCCCATTTGCTAATATCTGAATGCGAGGCAGTCACACAGTTAGAATTACACCTAAATTTATGATAGAATGAGAACTCAAATGGAAGGCAGAATTCTCGCCCACACCACTACCAGATTTGGCAACAATTTCAGGGCTTTCAGCAGATCATGTGCAAAGATGTATCATTATTTGTTCCAATTTGTACCTCAACAGATTTACTTAATACCTAATCGGTATACAGTTCAATAGTCAGTTTTCCAATTTGAAATTTCCACTCCAACCATTTCATACACGTGCTAAATCAATATGTATTAGTTCCTTCCAAAGTTCATGTACGGATCCTTTTTTTTTTCTTTCTTTATCAATAAAAGAATATCACAAGGAACAAAGGGGGTGCATAATTCAGTTCAGTTTCCTTGTCAATAAATCTTATCCCACAAACAAAAGAAAATAGATACTCACCAATTCAAGCCAGTATAAGTATGCACAGCATCTATGAAATACTGCAACATCTTAACAGGTAAATAAGAATCGGCAGCAGCAATAGCCACTTCGCTCACAGCAGGGACCTGGGAAGCCACTGCTTGCACAGTTGTGTCTGTGAGAACCTCAGCAACGTCAGTCATTAGCTCGATCTTATCCGAACCTTCCTCAATCGCAGTTGACATATACCGGCAGAAAGCGGAACCAGAGGTCGGAGAGAGCAAAGCATTCGTAAATCTACCATCTGGGTAAAAGCTACCGAACCCGCCTGGATTAGTTTTACTAAAGCTGTTGGAAAAGTGCCTCCTTTGAAGAAAATTATTCCAATTTTGAGAAGAAAAATGATCATCCACCGGCTGATGCTTGCGATCGTCGTCATGGAAAATGTGACAAACCGATGGATGACAAGGCCGAGCTGTAATATGCGCTCTGATGGAAATGGCACGCCTATAAGCCATTACTGAAGAACAAAGTTGAAGCAACCTTAAACCCCTAACAAAACCCTAAGATTGAACTGCGGAGGTGAAAGTGTTTACCTCGAGACACAAGCGAGTGACAGTTTCCGAAAGCGTGCCGTAAGCAAATTCGAGTAACTGTGTTTGGAGGAGGGATATGGGCCGGTTGATCACATTTATGATATTTGGGCTGGGCTGGTTACAAGGCATGGCGGGTAAGGCCCTTTCTTTGGGCCCCACAATAAGAAAGCCCAAAAATATTCTCTTATATAAGTATTTAAATTTTAATATAGAATGATATTTTTTGAAAAAAAAAAAAAAAAGATTGATAATTCAGATTCCATTTATAATTGATATATTTGATAACGTGAAAAATTTTAAAGTCTAGTGGGAATATTGACTTTAATTGGTTGTGGTACAATCGACCTTCCGCATTAAAAAAATTAACATTGAACACGAGAATATCCACCTTTGATAAGAGAAAATTGACTACAAAATTCGACTTCGATGCACTATATGTAGTTTAGATTAGTTTTCAACTACTTAAGCTAAATGTAAATATATATGGTTTAACAGAAATAATTAACGCTGGTTATTTTATTAATTATTTGCGGAAATTAAGATGACTAATAACATGGCGGGTTAACATTTTCCAGGGAAATTAAGGCAGGTAGATGGGTAGGTTTAATTGCCAGCAACCGACCAAGTACAGTAAAAATCCCACTGCTGGCTATCTACTTAATAGTAGAAAACAACATCACAACAACACGTCCAAATATATATATATATATATATATATCACACAGTCTCTGTTTGTTTGTTTTCTTTCTACTCTGGTTGCTTCCATATTTTCTTCGATTAAACACTGCCAAATTAAAGAAACAAATTCAAAAATTAGTAGGTCTTAATTTGCAGGAGATTGAGAGACAGACAGAGAGGATGAGCAGTTCAATATTACTTGGTGCAGTCGATGGCAGGAGAGATAGAAGGCATTGGTACGGACAAGCCACAGCTCTGGGGCAGAGAAGCGATGAGAGACAAATCAAATATTGGACCAGCATTTATTACTGCTGCTTTAACACATTCACATATACCCTCTCGACCGCTCTTGTCGTTTGCATATTTGGTCACGTCCTCCACACCATAGCAGCAGCTCGTTTCTGGTTGGACCTCGTATTTCATTAAGTATGGAAGGCAAGGAGCCAACTCGTTGATTACGTTACTGCATGGGACTGATCCATCCATGGCTGACCCACAAACCATCAAACAGACAACTATAACTACGATCCTCATGACGACCACCGTTTGATTATCGGCCATCATTGTTCTTTCTTATGTACTTTGCAAAGCAATATATATATATATATATATATATATATATATCGTATACTGTTTTTTTTACCACACATAAGTTTCATGCTTCACATGAAAAAAAGGATAATAGTTAAGACTTGTAGAGTCTGTCAAGCCAGAAAATGACCAGTTTTTCAGGTACAGTTACGAACTGCTCTCTCACACTTCTTTTATGGCCCTTTTTTTTGTTAATAGATAATACTATTTTTTGCATGCATGCATGCATTCAATTTTCCAGATCAATCAGACAGCTTTTTTTAATATCAAAACACACCATATAATAAATCGCGACCCACCTCAAAAGTATATGGATATATACAAAATCAAATACTACATTACATTCGTGAATAATGTTGGCGATCAAAAATAGAATCCAAACAACATTAAAAAAAAAAAAAATACTAAGATGATCATACTAACGAGGACGACGAAGTATTGGACGAAGAAGCGGCTCCAGAAGCAATTGAAGAAGAATCAGTAGTGACACCATGAGAGGAACCTTCAGGTGAATGTCGACACAGCGGACACGTGGCATTCATTTTGAGCCACTCATCCACACAGCCAGCGTGGAAATAGTGGTTGCATTCGGGTATGGTCCTCAGTTCTTCTTTGGGCTGGTATTCCGACAGACAAATTGGGCACGTGTTTTCACTGGGCCTGGGCAGTCGACGACTCTCGCCAAGTAGAGTCTTTGGGTACGATTCGATGGTTGGCCCATCAAGGCCCATTACTACTACAGCTGGTTGGGGCCCATCCGAATTAGGTTGTGGACGGCGGCGCTGCTCGTAGGCCTTAATTTTGCCGACAACAAAGCCTGCAAGTCCAATGGTGCACAACAGTCCCGGTATTACGGCAACTAGGATTATGCCGTACGTTGCAGCTCTTGAAAGCCCTAAAGTAAGTCAAGTGCACTATAAATTATTAGTTCATAATAAGATATCAAACATCTTTGTCTATACAAACAAAGAATTTACACTCCATGTAGAAAAATTGACATCCACTTTAATGCTAGAAAATTGACGTTGAATGTGGAAAAATCCATATTTAATTTGATAAAATGGATGTCGATTGTGATTCAGAAAAATCAACTTTAATTAAGAAAAATTGACTTCAGGTTAAGAGAATTTTGATGTGGAAAAATTAATTTAAAAATAAAAAATCTAACTATTATATAAATAAATTGATTTTAAGATGTAAAAATATATTTCAATGTAAAAAAATCAACTTCAACAAAACTATGGAAACATACAAAATTTAATATGACCTTTACATTGGTTTTAAGGTAAAAAAGAAGAAGAAAAGTTTGATGATGAAAAATCAACTTTAATATAAAAAAAATTAATTTGAAAATTAACTTGAAAGTTAATAAATTGACTTACATATAAAAAAGTCTATTTAAATAAGAAAATAAACTTTGATGTGAGAATTTTTTTCAATGCGAACAAATCGACTCAAAAATAAAATATCAATTTTTTATGTTGAAAAATTATCCTTGAAGTAAAAAAAAAATGGGCTTCAATTTGTGAAAATCCTAAAAAGTCGACTTGACTGTGGATAAGAAAGAAAATCTCCAATTTATCAAAAAATAAAAGAAAAGAAAAAAAATTATAAAATGAGAATTTAAGTGAAAAAATCTGACTTTGAATTGAAAATATGACTCACACCTCTTTAAAGACCTACAAATAATGGAATTGTTCAAAAAGATTATTAGTTCAGATGAAAATATCAATATCATTGTTTAGAAAACAAAGGGTCGAGTTTAAAGCATGATTACAACCAATCGTCAACCAACTAAAAATCTATATATTTACCAAAAAAAAAAAAGAAGAAAAAGTCCAATATGGACCCAAAAGCAAGCCCAATGAATCTTTAAAGGTGTCGGCGAGGACAATAAGGAGAAACTGGGCAAGCTGGAAACCTGCCGTCTTAACTCCGCATTGGATTTGTCTCCAGGGAGGCAAGCGACGACTATTTAAGTGTAGAATATTCAGCAGGTCCCGACACGACGTTGACTTACACGTGGCATAAAAATGTGGAAACACGTGGGATCCATGTGTGACTTGTGAAAGAGACAGCATGTGAAACTAGGGGAACAAGTACTGTAACCCAGTATTACTTTGACTTTAACTCATCTGTTGACTTTGTCAAAACAGAGCTCCTGATCTCTCTCTAGACCTCACCGTCACAGTTTTCAAGCAATCAAGCTCAGGTGTTAATGTGGAAATATTCCTTAATCACGGGGAAATACGACGCCGTTATAGCGACCCTAGACGAAGCCAAAAACAAACAGATATTAACTACATGCATAACCAGAACTTACCCCTAGAATTCGAAGAAACAGAGCATCCGACGACGGTGAAATCATTTCGCTGAAACCCACAATTCCCGCCTCGAGATTCGCACGAACCGCATCCAGGTTCTTCCCACGTCAGTCGGATATCTTCGTCAAGAAGCGGCGGATACGTCTGATGTCTCAGCGGCAGAGGAAGAGGTACCAAAGCCGTAGTTATCACCGAACAACTAGACGACAGTGACGGAGAAGGTGACGACAAATCAGACCCTGGCGTTACCGGCGGGGCATAGATCGTTGGTATGGCATATACCGTGTAATCATAATCGCTGAGGCACGCAATTCTAAAGAACACGTAACGCGTCAGTTCTTGGGATGACGAGCAGTTGACGAAGGTGTAGTTCTCCATGTGATCGTAAGCTGAAAATGGCGATTTCGAAACATTGAAGTCGTGGTTGAGGAACCTTCTAGGGAAGCAACCATCTGGGTCGTTGATCCACACGATTTGTTTCTGGTACTCGATCATACGGACCGCGAATTGTTGTTCGGAGTCTCCGAGGGTGAGGATGGTCTGGTTTTGCTTGTCGCATGAGAGACCAAAACCAGGAAAGCCGCAACGACTGGACTGGTATTCTAGCCGGAAAGGGAAGCGAACTGGTAGTTTGTCCTGTGAGCAGCTTCTTTCCTGGCAAGTTATGACACTGTTTGCAGCTATTCCATGAAAGAGTAAGAAGAAGAAGAAGATCGAGAAGACAGAGATTTCAATGGAAGTAGCCATTTGTGTTGTGAGCTGCTACCGCTACTGAATAGCTACAAAACAAACTCTGCTTGTTAGTCTAGCTAACCAGGGTAACAGCCTATGTGAGATCTGAATCCCCTGCATATTTTATACTTCGGTTGTAGTGTTCTTCCAATAAATCAGTGACAACTAATATTTTTATATATTAATGTAGATTCAGTTACATGGAATCATATATTTGTGTTTGTTGGGAAGTAAGGAACTCGTGGCATACGTGTATTGGTGGGGTCCAGCTATAGAAGAAGTCAACGTTTCTAGACGTATAATTGGGTTTATGGCAAGCATTTGAATATATGTTCTTAATTCTCTACCCAGCTCATCGAGACTGGGTTTGCTATGACTCTAACTTTAGAAAAAAATATGAAAAAAAAAAAATACTGGGAAAAAAATGTTTAATGTTATACAGAAATCCAAATTTTACGGTAGAGAAAGTCAATATTTTTCAGACAATTATGAAATTTGGACTAGCCGTGCACATGCATGGACCTCAGATGAACCAAATTCAATGGACATCAATTTGATTGGTTGTAAATAAGCCTGACTTCATAGCATCATTAAATTTTGAATACCACTATTTAATTTTTTAACATTATATATTCTCATCACACGTTCAAAAATATTTGGCAGAAATCAACAACAATCTAAAATTTGTTCTTTGTGGGGAATAGAAACTGAATTTTATATTTTGATTAATTTTGTATTTGATAAGGTATCCTGCTTGCTTTTTCTTTTCATATACGTTGGAGTACGTATACATGTAGGATTAGGACATTTCAAAATGTACATATAGAAGTTACATAACTCACATATATATATATATATATATATATATATAGAGAAGTTATATAATTCAATTCATTTAACTTCTTCGTTGCCTTGTTCTTTTGTTTTGTGTTCTACTATTACTCTGAGTGCGTCAAACCCACGTTGAAATATTGAACACACCTTTATTTTCCCTATAGGAAGTCAGGGGAATAATTTTCTGAGTCAGGAAATATAGGTTTGCAAAATGCATCGATCATATAGACGTATATACGTAATTATTCAAGAAAATAGCTCTCAGCCACCCTTGCGGACGCCCATTTAAATTTTACCAATTTATATGTATGTGAAAACTCTATAGATAATTATCATCTATCAAACTTGATTTTCATAAACTTGGACGGACAAATTAATGCCCACAACACAAACAAGAAAAAAAATAATTGAAAGTACATATTGAAATTTTACCCGTGGGTTCATGTAGTTTCTTCCGGTTCTGAATGAAGTAGGACCCAATTATTAAAGTCCAAAACAATCAAGTATATGCTGCCTTTTCATGTTTTTTATTAGGCTCGGTTGGCCATCAGCGTTGTAATTAAAACATTGTAGAATAAGTTGTGGGGACCTGACCTTGCGTTCCAAGTCGTATTTTTGCAGCTAATTAATCAATTTATAAAGTATAACGCTATTGTTTTAATCATTTTACAAATATCCGATTAGTGGCCCGAAAAGGAAATTAATAAATTAAAGACATTTTTAGTTGGTTTTTTTATCTCAAGGGCTTGCACACAAACACATCGAAAGCCCCTTTTTAATTTTTAGGATTTTGACTGGTTTGACATTTGTATGCATGCGGAATGGAGCAGGCATCTTTATCCACTTGAGCTTCGCTTCTCTTCAATATCTATTTATCCTTTTGTTCTTATTCATTTGGCCATCATTCATATATATGCCAATTACGATTTTCTTGAATCTTTTCTATTTATGTGGTCATCAATTGGATCCATATGATATATGTAAAACTGATGGGCATATAAATACATGTATGTAGAACGAATTAATGAGGCTGGAGGGCAAGATGAATTTACCAAAAGATATATTCTTGTCTTCATTTTTGTGTCTCACTCTCTGAAGGTTGACGTGCGTTCTATTCCACGACGATAGTAGCTAATATAAAATAATTCATACAAGGTTTCCTTATATATATATATATATATATACACATTATATTTAATATATTTAATTAATTAATTTATAATAAAATAATTTGGCCTCTCAATAATTTAATCCTTTCAAATGAGAAACAGAAAATTGGGCTGGCAAGATGACGATTAGTATGATAATTACGCTACAACTGACAATAGCAATATTCTATAAAGTTTTACATATTTATTAAATATATATCTATGTAAAATAGGATCCTGTCGACAAATATATACGAAATAAGAATTACTTTGCCAAAAAATATCAACGGATATGTATGACTCGCTCAAGACTTTGTATCACTTTTATTCAATTAAACATTATCGAATTAATGGATAAATATATTCTTATTTTCATAACCTCCAACTTTTAATAAAATTGTTCATTTTTTAAAAAATATTCATCTTCTTAAAATTTTCGAATTTATCACAATGAAGTGTGTGGCCATTGTATGTTAAATTCGGAAATTGGCAATTTTATATTTTGTCTTTCGATGCATTCCTTTCCACAGGAAATTACGACTCTTTGCAACAACTTAGGAGTAAGCAATATGCAACTAAATATAAGTTTGGATACGTACGTTGTTTGAACTAAATATAAGTATTTGTTTGGATACGTACGTTGTTTGAACTAAATATAAGTATTTGTTGACTTGGAATTCACATCGAATTTAATTTGTTATTTCACTTCGTTGTTTTTTTTTTTTTATAAAAAATTATTGTATATTCAAGTCAACATCGTGTTTGAACAGTACAGTACCTTACATAACTAAATTAATTTCACTTTGCTTTGGTTTATTCCAAAAGAGCATGAGTGAATTGAAAATGAACACGATTAGTTACTTAGTACTTATCAAAGTATCTACTCTATAATAAGCTTAGATAGTATGAATTAACGCCTTGCCTGCCATGTGAATATATAGTTTGAACATTTGCTTTAAATCAACCTAAAACAGAATTGGCTGTTTAAATATTGCGATATTGCTATATTTTTCATTATGCAAAAATTAAAGAAATTTTTTAAATTAAATGCCTAATTTAGCTAAGTAATATAAATAAAATGAAAAAACAAAAATAAATATTACTATATTATGCAATATTACTATATATATATATATATTTTATTTTTTCCATTCTGCAAATTAAATAAATATTTTAAATCAAATACCTATCATTTGAGTTATAGATGTATATCATAATATCATCATTCTAATCACTTAACTATTATATATATATATATGTACATGTATATAAGATGATACTGGAGTCACACCAAGGACAGAGGAGCATGTATCTCCTTCCTGCAGAAAGGACAGGTGGCGTTGACTCGGAGCCACTTATCAATACAATGAGCATGGAAGTCGTGGTTGCACGGAGGAATAGTCCTCAGCGTGTCTTTTGGTTTGTATTCAGACAGACATATAGAGCATGTGGTTTGACCATCTTTAGGTAGTCGTCCACTCTCCCCAACTTGCGTCTTCGGGTACGACTCGATTATTGGACCTTCCAGACCCGCCCGTCCAGTACCCGAAACAGACTGTCGGGTTGCGCTGCTGTCTGCGGTGGTGGTGGTGGAGGTAGAGGCTTCCCTGTTCCCACGTCTACCGCTAGTGTAACGCAGCACCATGAAGCACAGGAGTCCTAGTACTCCAGATGTCGTCAGTATCGCATACTCTACACTCCTCGACAATCCTAATTAATTTAAACATAAACATTATTAATTTAATTTCATACCCCACAATTCATTATGTTATATATACGTACCATGGTTTTGAATATTATGGCAGCCAGTTTTGAGGCCAATATCGGACTTGAACCCACAATCTCCGCCACCCAGTTCACAAATCCCACAACTGGGTTCTTTCCACGTCAATTCAATGTAAGTGTTCATGTAAATCCCCCAATTTTCCAGCCACCATTCAGTCTCCGGGAACAGAGCCGTCGATAGTACCCTACACCTCGACGGTGGCGGCCAATTGAAAAGCTCCGTTGGTACGGCCACCACTGTGAATTTATCGGTGCTCAGGCATGTTATCTTCATCAACCTGTCCCTGGTCGTCTCGACGACGTCGGAGGAACAGTTGAGGAAGGCGAAGGGAGTAAGGTTTTCGACCATGAAATTTGTACCTGAAACGCTGAAGTTCTTCTCCATTAAACGCTTTGGGAGGCAATAGGTCTCGGGGTCATCTATCCAGAGCTTCTGTCTCTCGTAGAGGATGGATCTGACGGCAAAGTCGCCGGACGGGAGTGAAACAATGGTTTCGTTTCGGTTGTTGCATGAGAGATGGAAGCCCGGATAGCCACAGCGAGGGTCGCGTTGGTATTCAGGTAATCGGAATGGGAATTTCACTGTTAATGCATTAGATGGGCAGTAGGTTTCAGGGCAGGTTTTAGCACTACTACTTCTTGCTATTTCTATGTTTAAAAAAGCAAATAATGTTAGAAAACAGGGCATATAATTTTCAGAGGAAGCCATTTTTTTGGCTGTAAAACACTGGGTTTTCGATGATTGTCTAAGAACTACGATATTTTTGGCCTTTGATTTTTAAGTGTGGTTAAGAGAATTATAAAAATAAAAAATAAAAATAAAAAATAAAAATTTGAGGCTGTGATTTAATTAAGTAATATAATTATTGCGTCAGATATATGTATGGGAATTACACGACTGTCGACGACTCTACAGGTCTTCTCTTACGGTGGAAGCCATTTTAGGTCCAAGTCATTCATGCATCTACCAAACACCATCACTGTTATTGAGATTTCATCTCCACGTAAAAGACTTCTTGGCCAAACTTTTTTTTGATGAATACTTCTTGGCCAAACATAATAAGGAAGAAAGATATATTAATTAACAAAAAGCTACAAGATATATGTAGTGTGATTTTTAAGTAATTAGTCGATCGGTTTCAGTTGATTTTCAATCGATTTTTAATTAATTAATTAATTATTATTTAATAATAAAATAAAATAAGTATTAATTAATAACAAATATTTTCAATTTTACTATTAATTAATAATAAAATTCAATTCAATTAATTAAATAATCTTAATTAATAATTAATTATATATAATCATGTCACCAAATATATAAAATTATTTAAATATATAAATATGAAATATAGAAATTAATATAAAAATTGGACATTCGGTTTCTGTTACCTTCAGTTTTTATTTTCAAAACCAAAATCCATTGGCCATGTTTGTCGATTAGTTGATAGTGTGATCGATTTTAATCGGCGGGGGTCGGTCGATTTTTGATTTTAGTGCACACATTATTTATCTAAAAGATATATATAACACTATTAATTAACAATAAGAAAAAAAAAAAACAAGGAAATAATTTTCCTCACTCCCGACCTAGCTAGAATTATTTTGTGGAAGTAGAGAAATTGTCGACCAGTACTCTAGACCCGGACTACTACTGGATGGTGGTGATGGTGGCCTTTTGATCACATATACAAACACAAAGTAAACAAGCAAAAATACAACAACACTTGACGAATCCGACAAGGACCTGGTCGTCTGGGCATAGCGATTGTCTGCAACAAAAATAATATACACCAAACGAAAAAGCGTATATGAAAATGCGACGCCAATGAATGCTGTCAGATATTTTTTTTGTCCTTTCCTGAAAACGTACTTGGAGTTGGAGGAAGAGGCTGATAATTCTCTGGATAGAAACAGCCAATTTGAGAATTACCAGTATCATTATTCATAAAACCACAATGTCCACCACTCGTTTCACAATCACCACAGTTGGGTTCAACCCATTTCAACACCACATCATCAACGTTCAAGTTACTAGAGTAATTCAAACTCACCGGAACTGATACCTTAAAGATTACCCGGCACAACGCGATCGGAGCAGTATGTTTATACGTCGGCAAAGCCACGACCTCGTAGTTTGAACTACTTAGGCAATCGATCTTCTTCTGACGTCGAAGAGTGGGATATTCTACGAAGGAACTACAGTTGAGTAGGGTGACGTTTGAATGGTCTTGAGGCTGGAATGGAGTGCCTGAGACATTGAAGTTGCGGAACAAGTATCGTTTTGGGAAACACTTGTCTACATCGTCGTTTATGTTAATGGTTAGCGATCTGTGATCGATTTTCTTGATGACGAATTCCCGGAATTCGGGAGAGTCAGGACGGTGTTGTTGTTGTTGTAATCGCATGAAAGATGATCAAACCCCGGATGCTGTTTTTCGCCAAGCTGTTTGTGGGTTAGCTATAATGGCTGGTGCTTTTGATGATGATGATGCTGAGCAGACCGTTTCCATTCAAGAGAAACTTAAGGATGTTGAGGAACACGAGCTGGTACTGTCTTTTTATGTTTGATATTTCTTGTTGATTGTGGATAAGAAAGAAAATCTCCAATTTATCAAAAAATAAAAGAAAAGAAAAAATTATAAAATGAGAATTTAAGTGAAAAAAATTCTGACTTTGAATTGAAAATATGACTCACACCTCTTTAAAGACCTACAAATAATGGAGTTGTTCAAAAAGATTATTAGCTCAAATGAAAATATCAACATCATTGTTTAGACAAACAAAGGGTTCGAGTTTAAAGAATGATTACAACCAATCTTTAATTTCAACCAACTAAAAATCTATATATTTACCCAAAGAGAAGAAGAAAAAGTCTAATATGGACCCGAATGCAAGCCCAATGAATCTTTAAGGTGTCGGTGCGGACAATAAGAAGAAACTGGGCAGGTTTCTTGTATGACTAGTTCTAGATTTGTATCTCTTTTATTCAATTAAATATTATCGAATTAATGGATAAATATATTCTTATTTTCATAACCTCCAACTTTTAATAAAATTGTTCATTTTTTAAAAAATATTTTTCTTCTTAAAATTTTCATTACGAATTTGTCACTATGAAGTGTGTGTCCATAGTATGTTAAATTGGGAAATTGGCAATTTTATATTATGTCTTTCGATGCATTCCTTTCCACAGCAAATTACGAATCTCAAATTCATGATTGGGTCAGCTTAGGAGTAAGCAATATGCAACTAAATATAAGTTTGGATACGTACGTTGTTTGAACTAAATATAAGTATTTGTTGACTTGAAATTTACATTGAATTTAATTTGTTAATTTTTTTAAAAAAACATAAATACTATAAATTATTGTATATTCAAGTCAATATCGTGTTTGAACAGTACAGTACCATGCATAACTAAATTAATTTCACTTTGCTTTGGTTTATTCCAAAAGAACATGAGTGAATTGAAAATGAACACAATTAGTTACTTAGCACTTATCAAAGTATCTACTCTATAATAAGCTCAGATAGTATTAATTAACGCCTTGCCTGCCATGTGAATATATAGTTTGAAAATTTGCTTTAAATCAACCTAAAACAGAATTAGCTGTTTAAATATTGCAATATTGCTATATTTTTCATTATACAAAAATTAAAGAATTTTTTAAATTAAATACCTAATTTAGCTAAGTAATATAAATAAAATGAAAAAACAAAAATGAATATTACTATATTATGCAATATTACTATTTTTTTCCATTATGCAAATTAAATACATATTTTAAGTCAAAAACCTAATTTGAGTTATAGATGTATATCATGATATCATCATTCTAATGACATAACTACAGTAAAACCTCTATATAGTTATATTATTGGGATCAAATAAATTTTATTACTACAAGGACATTATGATTCAATAGAGAAGGTATAATTAATTTTGTTTTCTACTTGTGGTTATCTTTAATGAAAGTTGCATAGAAGTAAAATTAACTTTAGATACTCTAAACATACTTAAAAAGTTCTAAACATGCTTGAGAAGTTAGAATACTTTGGCTTCAACAAGAATATTGTCCCAAATAACTTTAGATACTATAAACATACTTGAAAAGCTCGAAACATATTTAAGAAGTTAGAAATATTTTGGTTTCAATAAGAATGTATTCATATTAATAAGTTACTATGTACCCGTAAATTCAAAGATCTAACAGCAATTATGAAACCTAAATGATTGTCCCAAATAATTTTAGATAAATATTTTATTTTATTTTAAACCATTAATATAACAAAGTATATATTTTTGTAATATATATTATTATGTAGGGGTGAATTAAGATGAGACCTAGAAAATTTATAACTTATTACAATGTAGAGTTTATTTTTATTTTTAAATAGCCTAAAATGAGATTGTAATTTTTTATTATTACGTGGAAGTTATTCATATATAGAATATTACTATAGAGAGGTTTTACTGAATATAATATATATATATATATAAATATATATATAACAAAACCTCTATATAATCATAATGTTAGTAACAGATAAATTTTATTATTATAAAGAGGTTATAACACAATGAGGGTGTAGCTAATTTTTTTTATTTTTTTTTTGTATTTGTAATTATCTTTAGTGCAAGTTGCATAGAGGTAAAAATAACTTTATATACTCTAAACATGTTTGAGGAGTTAAAAATATTTTGGCTTTAACAAGAATGTGATCATATTAATGAGTTACTACGTATCCACAAATTTAAAATTATAATAACAATTATGAAATACAAATTATTATCCCAAGCAATTTTGGATACTTTAAACATATTTGAGAAGCTTTAAACATACTTGAGAAGTTAAAAATATTTTAGTTTCAATAAGAATGTGTTCATATTGATGAGTTACTATGTATCCCAAATTCAAAAATATAATAACAACTATGAAATATAAATTATTGTCACAAATAACTTTATATAAATAATTTATCTTAAATGTAACAAAGTATATATTTTTGTAATATATATAATTATTATCATATAAAATAAATTTCTTAAGATGTGATATATAAAATTTATAACTTATTATAATATAGTATTTATTTTTAACTAATTTAAATTAGAATTAAAATTTTTAATTATTACGTGGAGGTTATTCATATATAAAATATCAAATTATATATAATATATATATATATATATATATATATAAAAGGATACTTAAGTCGTACTAAGGAATGAGGAGCATGTATCTCCTTCCGGCGGAAAGGACAGGTGGCGTTGACTCGGAGCCACTTATCAATACAATAAGCATGGAACTAGCGGTTGCACAGGGAATAGTCCTCAGCGTGTCTTTTGGTTTGTATTCAGAGGGACAGATAGAGCATGTGGTTTGACCATCTTTAGGTAGTCGTCCACTCTCCCAACTTGCGTCTTCGGGTACGACTCGATTATTGGACCCTCCAGACCCGCCCGTCCAGTACCCGAAACCGACTGTCGGGTTGCACTACTGTCTGCGGTGGTGGTGGTGGAGGTGGAGGTGAAGGTGGAGGCTTCCCTGTTGCCACGTCTACCGCTAGTGTGACGCAGCACCGTCAAGCACAGGATTCCTAGTACTCCAGCTGTCGTCAGTATCCCATACTGTACACTCCTCGACAATCCTAATTAATTCAAACATAAACATTATTAATTTAATTTCATACCTCATAATTCATTATGTTATTTATACGTACCATGGTTTTGAATATTATGGCAGTCAACTTGGAGGCCAATATCGGACTTGAACCCACAATCTCTGTCACCCAGTTCACAAATCCCACAACTGGGTTCTTTCCACGTCAATTCAATGTAAGTGTTCATGTTAATCCCCCAATTATCTAGCCACCATTCAGTGGCCGGGAACAAAGCCGTCGATATTACCCTACACCACGACGGTAGCGCCCAATTGAAAAGCTCCATTGGTACGGTAACCACTGTGAATGTATCGGTGCTCAGGCATGTTATCTTCATCAAACTCTCTCTGGTCGTCTCGACGATGTCGGGGGAACAGTTGAGGAAGGTGAAGAGAGTAAGGTTTTCGACCATGAAATTTGTCCCTGAAACGCTGAAGTTCTTCTTCAGTAAACGCTTTGGGAGGCAATAGGTCTCGGGGTCGTCGATCCAGAGCTTCTGTCTCTCGTAGATGATCGATCTGACCGCGAAGTCGCCGGACGGGAGTGAAACAATGGTTTCGTTTCGGTTGTTGCATGAGAGATCGAAGCCCGGATAGCCACAGCAAGCGTCGCGTTGGTATTCAGGTAATCGGAATGGGAATTTCACTGTTAATGCATTAGATGGGCAGTAGGTTTCAGGGCAGGTTTTAGCACTACCACTTGCTATTTCTATGTTAAAAAAGGCAAATAATGTTAGAAAATATGGTATGCAATTTTCAGAGGAAGCCATTTTTTTGGCTGTTAAACACTGGGTTTTCGATGATTGTCTACGGTATTTTTGGCCTTCTATTTTTAAGTGTGGTTAGAATTATAAAAAAAAATAAATTTGAGGCTGTGATTTAATTAAGTAATATAATTATTGCGTCAGATACATGCATGGGAATTGCACGACTGTCGACGACTCTACAGGTCTTCTCTTACGGTGGAAGCCATTTTAAGTCCAAGTCATTCATGCATCTACCAAACACCATCACTGTTATTGAGATTTCATCTCCACGTGAAGGTAAAAGAAGCAAAAAGCCCAGAAGCTAGGAAGAAGATGGTGAACAGTAACAGTAACAGTAACAGAGACAGAATCAAGACAAAACAATGTAAATCCTATTCCCGTAATAATGTTACAAGCTTCTCAGGTATAGGGAGAATTGTAATTATCAAACTGTCTAACTAACATAGCCAATCAGGGAAAAACACGTGGTGTACACAAAACCAGAGAGGCTTGACACAAAAACAGAGGTGAAACTGAACTAACAGCTAAGCTTCTGAATTTTCTGTAAGCTTGTCATCGGGAGGCTTGAATACACAATGTGTTTCCACAGGTAAAAGACTTCTTGGCCAAACTTAATGAGGAAAAAGATATATTAATTAACAAAAAGCTAAGAGATACATTTAGTGTGTGCATCGATCGGTTTTTGTTGGTTTCACTCCATCACTACCGCCACAATTTGAACCATGGCAGACCTCACTGCCTTTTGCTTTTCCAGAAGACAAGGTGAACAAGAAGAAGAAGAATTCCATCAACATTTCTGCGGCACCTAGCAATGTGCATGTAAACATATATTACGTACACCTTCTAAACTCTCTCTCTATATATCTTTAATAATTTTATAAAATAAAATATTTCTCCTTATTACCGTTTGAGGTGCTCATGTAGTCGCAGTGAGACTTCGAATTCTGCATAGAACTGATTACTAACTGGGTAGGCGACTCTGAGCATCATCCTAAGGCTAATATATATATATATATATATATATGTATATGTGCTTTTGGTTTGGAAACTATATGGCTTGAAGGATGGCAAGTGAGATAGGAATTAAAAAAAAAGAAAGAGGCAGGAAAGCTAGTTTTTACATCCATCTATAATTGATGTTGCTAATATGAGTTACTATAGTAGCATTGAACACCAATTCTTCACGAATCTAAAAGGCCCAATTCTTCATGAAGTTGATCCCTTATGTACTGTGATGGATTGGATGATGGGCTTGAACCCAAACTTCAAACCCAAGTGATTAAAGTTGAGGCCCAACAACTTATTTTTGCTAATTTTCCTTTTTTTTTTTTGTGAATTACTTGCTAATTTGTCTTAATCACCTGCTGGCTCACTTATTATATTCAGTATAAGTTAGTTGCATAAATATTATTCGATAATAACGCTTCAATTTAAAACGCTAGTGTGGCATTAATCCACTCGGACCAACCCCACGGACCCCACTCATACGGATAGGATTGATAAATGGGAATTATTTTTTTTAGAAAAACTATACTGTTTTTGACTGACCATTTTTTTTTTTTTAAATTTCAACTAAATAATAGGAAAAAATAAGAATAAGAATAAAAATAAAATATTTTCGTGGGGGAGCATGAAGGCAATGTAGTACCAAAATTCACATTTGGAGGGAAACGATTTGGCATTTGATTTTAAGAAACACAGACACACAGACACACAGACACACACACACTATACGCTATAAAATAGTAAATGCATTGTAGGGGCTATGGCGGGAAAATGTCGGTAAAGTCCCTAACCCGCATAAAACCCCCTTTCTCTGCTCGCATTTCACATTGCATTCGCAACGCCTCTCGTCTCTCTCTCTCTTTTCGCTCGCTTCTCGGTCTTCTAAGCAGTTCTCAAACCTCGCTTTCTTAATCTCTTACACCTCCGGCCACCACTGAAATGCCTACGCTGCGAAATTAGGTTCCTTTCTTTAACACTCGCTTCTTTTTTCTTCTGTAATTCTTTTTAGGGTTTCCTATTCTAGGGTTTGCCTTTCGGCTTTTGTATTATTCCTTTTACTGAAATTGCTGATGTTTAATGACATTTTCAGTATGATCTTTTGTGTTTTTGAATTTCAGGTTTGGAGTGTAGGAATCCGAAAATAAATAGATTTTTTCGCCAAGCTGTTTGTGGGTTAGCTATAATGGCTGGTGCTTTTGATGATGATGATGCTGAGCAGACCGTTTCCATTCAAGAGTACCTTAAGGATGTTGAGGAACAGGAGCTGGTACTGTCTTTTCATGTTCAATATTTCTTGTTGTTTGTAGCGTTGGAACTTTTGGTGGCCAAATGCTTTTTTGATGTTATCTGATTGGCCATTATTTTAGCTACTGGCTTTTATAAAGGAATTGTTTTGCCTTTAACGGATTAGAAATTAAATGGGTATCTAAAACCAATATTAAGGAGTATAGGGAAGGTGCCAATCGTATCATTTTTTTTTTTTGGAACATTGGCCAGTTCTTGACGAAAGAATACCCCTATTGCAAATCAGCTCAGCCAAGCTAAGATTTAGGTTACTCAAGTTCGGCTGGTAGGATATGGTTTCAAGCTTCGGCTAGGATGTGATTTAGGCTTAACATTTCAGCCTTTGAGTGTGGCTAGAACAGAAAACTTATTGTTGCTGTTCAATTGAATTATAATGTTCACTAATTAGTATAGACTTCATTTTGGCTTATTTTCCTGCTTGAATTTTTTGCTGTATATTCTTCATAGGAAGCGGATTTGGTTTTGGGGGGTGATGAAGGGAAGGAATGTACTTATAACAAAGGTTATATGAAACGGCAAGCAATTTTCTCGTGCCTGACTTGCACCCCTAATGGGAATGCTGGACTTTGCACAGCTTGCAGCTTGTCTTGCCATGATGGCCACGAGGTATGCTTTTTCTTAGCATCCTTTTTCAGTATAAGTACTTTATTGTCAATGATGCAATTAATAGTGGTAATCATGTACTGATATGCAATCTACGTACAATTGTCTGTTGGTTGCATAATACTCTTCTATGTCTTCCTTCTTTTTATATTATTTTAGACCTTGCATTTTTGTTATCATGTGTTACTATCTTATGTGTTATTTGTGAAGGCTGGTGACTTTGTATTTAAGTATGGTTTTCTATATCAATGATTCTTCCAATTTGTAGAGCTAATTTTACTTTTGAATCTTGGCAAAACCTTACTGCTTATTATTTGAGACTTTAGTTTCTTTTATCTTCTAGCGAATATGAATGGTTTTGTATGAAGGTCACTCAGCATGTGTAGCATTTCCCTCTTGTGTACTTTTTTTATGTGTTTGATATCTATGGTTTACGTATTGAGTTAGGAATAAAACTGTAGTGTCCTGATATTTCTTTTTGAATAGTTGCTTGCACATATTTAAATTCGATGGGGAGCCAAATGATTACATCTTAATAGAGATACCGTTTCTTTAATTTTATTGTATTATTATATTGATCTGTTGCTTATGTCTAATGGTCGTTTCACTATGGCTATTTGTACAAGATTCTGGAACTTTGGACCAAGAGAAACTTTAGATGTGATTGTGGGAATTCAAAGTTTGGGGAGTTCTTTTGCAAGCTTTTCCCAAATAAAGATGTGGAAAATGTTGAGAACTTGTATAATCATAATTTCAAAGGTTCATACTGTACGTGTGGTCGCCCTTATCCTGATCCAGATGCTGAAGAACAAGTAGAGATGATACAGTGCTGTGTATGTGAAGACTGGTTCCATGAGGAGCATATTGGTCTTGAGTCTTCTGATGAGGTTGGTATCTTTAGTTGCCATGGGATTTCATTTATATTCTGTCATGTTCTCAGATATCCTGGTGGGATTACGATTTTCCTTTTTTCTTTAACCTTCAATTAGTCATGGGAAGACTCCTATGCATTAAGATGGATGGAATGATAGAATACCCTCTGATTCTTTCTGTTAATTTGGAGCAACTGGTTTGTAGATGTAAAGTGTTATTCATGCTCTTGAGATGGTGGGGCTTGGAAACTTTGATGAGTCCCTAAATACATTTGTTTTGCAACTTGCTTGAATTTGTAGAGCACGTATTGGCTTGTGTTATTTGTCCCCATCATTTAGGAATTGGCCCTCATCAGTCTGAATATTTGCTGTAAATGATTACCTTCATTTTTCAAATTGTAATGGCATTTTTCCTTATCCATATGTGTTGCTATTCTGACCAAATTATGCCATACTGTCCCTATTCTTCCCTGTACGACAGATACCAAGAGATGAAGAAGGAGAGCCTCTGTATGAGGATTTCATTTGTGGGGCATGCTCAGATGTCTGTTCATTTTTAATACTGTATCCACAAGCGATATGGGTGGGAGAGAGGCAACATGGTGCTACTGTTAATACCAGCAAGGATAAAGATGTAGTGGAAGATATACCTTCAGCTTGTGGATCTGGACTAGTAGAGAATGATGCTTCTCATATTTCTCCTGAAAAGATTCATGCACCAGCTAGTGCCAAATCTGAATCTGTACCTGATGGTTTGCCACTTGGTGAAAATTCTAGGAAGGACATGGATTCAAGTCAATGCACTATAGCCAGTCCACACACTACCTGTGTTATTGGAGTTGATCTGGTAGTTGATTACCCAAAATTGGAGAAAAAACCACTGTTTCTTTCAAAAAACTGGAGGGATGCCCTCTGCAGATGTGAAAGGTGTAGTGAATTCTACAAACAGAAGTCTATTGATTTTCTTCTTGACAGGGAGGACTCAATCGTAGAGTATGAAAAAATGGGGAAGCAGAAGAGGGAAGAAAAGTTGCAGCAACAGGAGGGGGCTGAATTAAATTTATTTAATAACCTTGGTCATGTAGAGAAAATTGAGATTCTGAATGGTATTGCAGATATCAAGGACGAGCTTCGGACTTTCTTGGTAATGCCTTTGATGATGTTTAACTCTCTTCCCCCTCTTTCCATGTAGTTTCTTTGTTACTTATAATGGTAGCTTCTCTGCTGTATTAGTTATATAATTGGTACTCAAATGTAAAGGTGTATATATTTCTTTTTGCAGGAATCCTTTGACTCATCAAAGCCGATTACTTCAGATGATGTCCACCAGGTTTTTGAGAATCTAGCAAAGAAGCGCAGGCGTGTACAGTAAGTTATATTGTTCGATCTTTTGCATGCATGTGTTTCTTCTATAAGTTAGTTTTTGAAGTTAGTCTAGGTTCAGAAACATTAAAAAAAGCATGCAATGTTTAGGCTGTTCTATGGGTTGTAGTGGTTTAGAAATTATGGACAAATTTGGCGGTGTAAGACCTTTTATGTAAAGGTATTTAAGTTAATTTTGGACTATACAAGTCAGGTCACTCTTTTGTTAATCCAAAGCGTTGGAGAGCAGTTTGATTATACTTATTTGAAGGTGTTAATTAATAAATCAAATTTAATTAATTATATTATTATTGCGGTGGGGTTGTGTAAATCTTGGAGCTTGATTTTCATGATTGACTGAGAGTGAGGACTGAATGATTTGCAGTTTTGTCAAACACACCTAATTAAACGAGCGGGGACGGGAGTGGGTGGTGGTTGTTTCATCACCCATGTGTTCTAACAGTTGAATTCTGATATCTTTCTTAATTCTTATTATAAAAATTCAGTTGAATTCTGATATCTTTCTTAATTCTTGTTATAAAAATTGGTAGTCATTGTTATTTGTATTTGTTATCCCCACCTAAACATTGTAGACTGTCGGATGACTTACACAAGTACTGTGTCGCCGAAGTATGAAAGCGAAACAATCTTTTTAATTTTTTCCACAAAAAAATTAGTATAAATTAAAAATTCTTCCTGATCTTGTTTTTTGGAGCCTTGGATGTTAAATCAAAAGTCAATATCTTATTGATATGGAAAGCCGTGATTTAAGCATTAAATTTGTTACTAATTATTATGTAATAATTTAATTACGTAAAACTTTGCGGTTGTAGAACGTCATCTGTGTGTCATGATTACATCAATTAAGACATAATGGTCATTTACAATCTAATGAGGCTGGAAAACAAAAGGGGTTGGTTGATTATGTAGACGTAGAGTACAATAATAATAGTACGTACGATCCTAACCTAGTTTTGAAGATTTCTTACAACCTCGTATTTGAGAAGATAAAGTAGGAGTTTTATATGTTTTTTTTAAAAAAAATTCAGTAAGAGAATGGAAAATCCAAGCTTAATTTATAGTAGTCAATATTTCACAGCTTAAGTACCTTTTTATTAAAGCAACAAACATTCTTTATTGAACATGCTTTGGATAAATTACATTCAAAGTTCAAACCTAACCAGACTAGAAATTACATTAATCATTATTGTTTTTGAAATTTTTTGCTTTTAAGCATCTTTTTATGCGCAACTAAACAATAAAATAGGGTAAAGTGAAGAGAAATAATTGCCTGCTACAATTCTTTTTTATCTTTTTGATGAATGACAAAAAAGAGTTATAATTTAGGAAATAAGATCTCATTACTATTTTAATTTTGCAGGAGAGTAAAATAATAAATTTACTTTAACTTTACAGTTTTAAGAGTCTAAAATAATAAATTTACTTTTTAAATAATTTCCTTTTACATGTTTAATAAAGCTGAGGACATTTAAAACCTTGATAGCTACTTATGCCACAATTCTTGCAATAATGAAGAAAATAAGATTTTATAGCAAAAGCAAAATATTTTCAGACAGAAAGTCTGAAGTAGGTAGATCTTATCAACTTTTTCTACGTTAAAAAAGAGGCTATCTATTTTCATCGACATGGGAATAAAACAAGACCATTAGTGTAGGATTGTCAAACAAAAATTATATGAACATTTCAAAGCAGTCTTAAAGCAACAAAGAGTTACAAATAAAATAATAATAATAAGTACCAAATAATGTAATTCATATATAAGTCGCCGTCGTCCTCGTCGGTGCTTGTATATTTTATGTAGGTAGGGGAGTGACTAGTGAGGTTGCCTGGTGGGTCTACAAGATCACCTTAATGCCCGTGACATTGTCGGCAAATGGGTCTTGGTTCATAGAGTTTGTAACTTAACAAAGTTCCACGAAAATTTGCATTTTTTGTTTATAAGCTCCAAAGAAGAAGAAAAAATAAACAAAATGGTTGTTGCTTTTAATAAGAAATTACTAGTGGTGCTGTCTTAAACACTGTTCAAATGCCCTGAGTAACTCATAATTGTCCACCTTCTTTCCTCTTATTAAATTCATTACCCGAGGTACCTCCAAGAATTGGGTAGATAGATTAGAAGGCTAACTTTTTATTATATATAATTTTTGTTTTTTGTTCTATAAAAAAATTTAGAAGTCGGTAGCAGCTGAGGCAATAGGCGTTCGCTGTCCCAATAAATCAGCCAATAAGACGAATCTTAGCCCTGCTCGACAGTCGACACTTCTAGATTTTCTTATTTATTTGATACAAATCCAATTAAATAGTAATAAAAAATTAGATTTTAAAATTATCGAACTCGTCAAAGCATGTGAGGGCTAGCTGGGCTTGTACTCAATGCTTGCAAGTTGACACATTTATTTTGTTTTGACACCCTTGAGATATGTATGCATGGAATATAGTTGGAGGTAGGGTCAGTGTTTTAAAGTCACGGGCAATGAAAAACAGATCAAATTTTTGTCACTTGTAAAGTAAACAAATTCAATCCGCCTCATGAATGAAGTCACTTTACGTAATGTTTTTTATTTTTATTTTTTTAATTCCACTTTAATTGCCTATAAATAACCCTGCGTTTCATTCTCTCCCATCTTACAGGCACAAGCTCAACATTTCTGAAAAATTACTACTACTCCTTCTGAAACCACTTTGTTCAGGGCTTCAGATTTAAAAACCACTAAAAGGGTATTGTAGTGGTTTCTTGCGCTTCAAAAAGGTCATGGGGAATTGCATGGAGACATGCAGAGAGAAGCAGAATCAGCAGCAGCAGCAGCAGCAAGAAGAAGAAGAGGAAAGAGGAAGTGGGTTTGTGAAGGAAAGCAATTTGGGAAAAGGAAGCATGAGGGTTAAGATTGTAGTGACAAAAGAAGAGCTAGAGTGGTTGATGCTTCAGCTCGATAACAGCAAAGGATCAGGGAAGAGTTTAGAAGATGTGTTGGAGGAGATTGAGAAAAGCAGAGGAAGAGCTGATCAGTGTTGGAAGCCTTCTCTGGAGAGTATCATGGAGTGCCCTGAAGTAGTAGAAATGGATAGATTAGATCATGAGCATTAGTGTGAAACCTACAAAAAAAGGTTCTTGAATTTGTAATTATATATATGACCCAATTTTTGTAATTAGTTTTTGATGTTAAATGGAGAGCCTTTAAGTAATATCCTTTTTGATGTGGCTTGGTTCGGATTTTTGGTTTCAATCCGTGGCCATATAACCTGGTTCTTGTCTGTTATGTTTTTTAGTATAATTCGTGTGAATGTGTTTTGCATGTACATTCTTAGTTTCTATTCTATAAGCCAGAGTCAGAATGTCTGTGCTAACTATGATTTTTCATTCTTTATTTTATTTTTTATTCTTTTGGCTTGGAAGCTAGTTATGAGGTTTTGAGTAATCTAGAATCCTAAACATGCATGATACATATAATATATATTTTGGTTCATGTATTATAACCAAGCAGTCAGAACCAGAAATGAAAATTGCTGATCTTCAAAATTATCTCATTGCATTGAAAATTTCCCATTAATTCCAACCAATTGTATAAGTCAGAGCTCTTAATGACAGAGAGGAAAATGTTAACTGAAACCGAACTTTCCTCCCAACTGCTCTCATCTAGATCTATTCAATTTAGTAAGATTAACATGAACCTTTCGTTAAGTTGGTCAATGCAAAATTTGAACACGACATCAGTCAAAAACTGCAAATCGAGCTAACTCAACAATTGATGAACACCTTTCCATGAAACTTCAAGCCTATTATAAGCACTCGTCAATTATCAGGTACCCAGAAAACGTACGTGCAGGTCTAGTAATGGACTAGAGGAATTGAATTATACTGATTTGAATACTTGGGGATCAGGGTACACAATTCAAAATCAAACTTTCTAATCGGGGGCCCCAATATTGAAGTTAACTACCAAACTAAAGACACATATATACATGAGCGGTATGAGTCACATTTGCCTTTCTTTTCATTCCCTCACCATTACTCAAAACTACTGGTTACCTGGGTCTTCATTAATACAGCCGCGGTCAAGTTTTATGGCCAACCTTTAAACAATAACTAGTCCTTTAGCTACTCTTACAAGATTAGGTATTCAGATTCAATATCAGAGAAATTTTTTTGCATAACTAATTTTAATGATCTGCATTTTTGCTACAAATTCATACTATGGAAAGAAATTTTAATGACTGTTGCTTCGAGCCTGAAGCGTTTTGGCAGCAGTTGCAGGCAGGGGTAATGAACTAGGTTTTACTAATGGCCTGTTTGAACCTAGGCTTTGAATTCCATTAGAAAACTGAGCACTTGAAGGGTATGAAAGAAATAAAGAGGGACATAGAGGATCTCACAATTTAACCACTAGAGGGCTACATAAATTGGTCCATTTCCAAAAGGTCCATATAGACGACCCAAATTTCTCACTGCATATCAAACTATCTATCTCCTGCTACATTTGAATATCACTGTCCAGCTAGTAGTAGTTATAACTAGTTGAAATCTCACAGGCATTTAATGGGGAAACACTTGGAGCGTTCATATATATTGGTGACTAAAAACAGGAACACCTCTCAAGCTAAGTGGGCATGTCAATATATCAATATTAAGATTGCCCAGTTCATGTATTGTTGTATACAATGACTTCAACATATCACATTTGAAGCATCCTCCATGCATGATCGTGAAGAGTCTGCTGGCCTATGAATTCACAACAAAAGCTTAATTGGAGAAAAATTATTGAATCAATTTATACTTTAGTAATTCTACTGCTAACTTATTAGTCCCTATTGGAAACAAAAATATTGGAAGAGATAAAAATAAACTTCTTCAGGGATAGTTTTAAGCACTGCATGACCACTGCCAGTACTGGTGGACACAATACTAACACGATTTGGTAAATCGTCTTTGTGCTTTCAGACTAACCAATGGTGGTATGATTTGAAACCACACTAGCTATTTATGAGGTATTGAGCAATCTAAAATCCTATACATGCATATATGTTCAAATGGTAAGATTAACTTGAACTTTTGTTAAGTTGGGTCAAAGCAAAATTTGAACACAGCATCAGTCAAAAAATGTATATTCAAATTAGTTAATTCAACAATATCAGATTATTAACACCTTTTCCCATTAAACTCCAAACCTATTATAAGCTCTCGTCAATTCTCAGGTACTTAAAAAATCAGGGGCCCCAATATTGAAGTTAACTACGAAACTTAAATTTGGGCGTTGAATAGATTATATATGTTTATATGATCATACTGATGATAAACAACACATGCATCATTGTGTGGTGTGGCACATTTGCCTTTCTTTTTCAGTCTCTCACCATGACTCAAAATTACTGGTTACTGGGGTCTTGATTTATACAGCTGCGGTCAAGTTTGATTGTCAACCATTAAACAATAACCACTCCCTGGCTACGATTACAAGATCAGGTATTCATATTCAAATCATAGAAATGCTTTTTTGCATAGTTAATTTTGACAATCTAGAAATGTTTTTTTTTTCATAGTTAATTTTGACAATCTCCATCTTTGGCACAAATTCATACAATCGAAAGCAACTTTAGTAACTGTTGGTTCGAGCATGAGGCCTTCTGGCAGAGTTGCAGGGGAGTAATGAACTTAGTTTTATTAATGGCCTGTTTGATCTTAGGCTTTCAATCCCATTGAAAACTGAGCACTTGTTGGACATGAAAGAAACAAGAAGGGACATAAAGAATCAGTAGAGGGTTCAAAAAATTGGCCCATTTCCAAAAGGCCCATATAGACTACGCAAATTTCTCGCTGCACCCATATCCAACCCATATAGACTACGCAAATTTCTCGCTGCACCCATATCCAAACTATCTATTATCACCTGCTGTATTTGAATCTCATTGTTCAGCTGGCAGTAGTTACTAGTTAAAATCTCACAAACATTATGTATAGGGAAACACTTGGAGAGAGTTCGTACACGTTGGTGACTGAAAACAGGAACACTGCTTTAGTTAAGTGGGCATGTATGTCATTGTGAATATTGTATATTGTTAAGAAATTTCAAGGATGTTGGGTTTGTGGCTTTAAATAGCCTAGTTGGAGTTGGACTATTATTTATTTTTTCTTGTTTGTTTTATTTTGTCTAAAATTCTTAATTAAACAACTGCGTGCATTTTTGTGGGGTGAAACCCCAAGATCCTAACAAAGGACTAGTCAAGATTGCCCAGTTCATGTATTTTACATAAAGTAGAAGCAACGCATCACATATGAAGCAACTTCTATTCATGATTGTGAAGAGCCTAATGGCATATAAATTAAAAACAGCAAAAGCTTTGTTGGAGAGAACTGGTATTGGACCAATTTACACATGTGAATCACAAAGAAGAACTGTATATGCTTTAGTAAATTCTACTGCTAGCATATTAGTCCTATGGAAACAAAAATATTGGAACAGATGTATAGGACTAAACCTCTTCAGGGATAGTCTTAAGCACAGCATGACCACTGCCAGTGCTGGGGGGCACAATAGTAACACGATTCGGTGGTAATTCTATGATCTCGCTGGCTACATCTTTAAACCCAAGGACACCTCCATCTCTGCACTTTGATAACATGCGCGCAGCTTCTTGTTTTGTCATCACAACTTTAACCCGAATGACTTCTTTGTCTTCTTTAGGGCCATAGCTTTGTACCCCAAAGTTTTTCCCTTGTTCTTTCTTCAGCAATGGTTCAGACAAAGCTTCTAAGTGTTTGGCTTTCTTTAGCTTCTTTGGTGATGGCTTCTTCCTCAAGTCATCTCTGTATATGATATTGTTCGTGGCATTGGGTTGCTTGAGTTGTAGCATTTCATCTAAGCTATTGAAGAAAGCAAAAACGGAGTTCATCATCTTTAGAGAGATATATAGAGAGATAGATAGAGAGAGAGAGAGAGAGAGATCAAATAAAGGGGTAATTTATGATATGGGATAGATATGAAGTATGAGAGTAGAGGATCGTGAATATATATATATATATATATATATAGAAGAGAGAGGGTGGTAAATTCTATTGAAAAGTGCATGAAGTCTGGTCCTGATTCTTAACAGTGGGAGACAAATAGAAACAGTAACAAAAGCAGCTTTTGAATTTGTCTATGTAAAAAATGGTGCATTTGCTAGTGGATGACAAACTTTTTTAGTACGGCATGGACTTAAATCTCTGCCAACATCAAATAATTTAGTCAAGCCTATCCCAAGTAGTTGTTGACAGTCCCTGCAGAGAATCTCATAAATTGAATTGCCAAACCACATAAAAAGAGCCGTCTTGTCCCATTCAACCGTGAAATTCACGGTATTGAAATTATTCTGAAATGGTCAATACGCTCTTCTAAGCTCTCTTCTGATTCGAGGAGACTAGTCTGTGAGCTCTCTAGAGGGATATATGACAGATTTATGAGGTTGATTCTTGAGTCTGTTTGAGACGGTGTCTCAACTCTGATCAATAGAGACATAACGCACAGTCCCTGGTCCTGATATGATTGGCCTAAGGCCTTGCACAGTTTGCACAAGTCTCATTTCCCTTATATTCTACCTAAAACTAAGTCTCACACCATGCAGTATACGGGCATTTCAACAAACGAAATATCTGTTTTGTCCAACAGTATCATCTCTTAAAACCAATATGAGTTTCTACTTTTGTTTCTTAATTAAAATAATATATAACAATTCCCTAAACTAAGAGATCAAGCTTATTACAAAACAATCTTCACAATCTGCGTTAAAAGTTTGACCAACCAATCACTAAAGCTATGTAAGTTTTAGTTGGTCTAGCAAAACCAACACTAGACTCTTGGGTTTTATCTGAAAAAAGAAAAGAAGAGGACAAGAATCATGATTAATACATGCCTTCAAGACTTTACTGATTAATTACGCGTTTTTGGATAGATAACACGATTGAAGACTTAGACACAGTCAATTGTAATTTAGTTTCAATCACTATCAATTAGCAATTAGAAGACAGTATGCATAATGCATAAACAGTTCCTTGACATTGTCAATGATGATGACTGCAACGGAAAAAACCAAGGTGTTACAGTTGTCTCATTAGCCAGGCCTTTTAATAATATCCCTTGGATTGGAATTTTAAATGTTAACGTTTTGCCGTGCTGTTGGAGGAAAAGATAATATTATTTTCCAGAAGAGCTGTCAACTACATTTATAAGTCAAGGAACGAGTTGTTGATGGTCCAAGTGGACGTCAACATACTTACATACATAATGCAAATCATGTTACTTTTAATATAAGGTTTTGAAATACGCAAAGAAAAAATGTCATCCCACCAAAGCTTATATATATATATATATATAGTAATATTTGAATTGGAACGGTTCAATGCTTGCTCTTACAGGGTCTTTGAATGTTTGAAAGAAATATTAGTATAATAAAAAGTAAACTTCAATTCAGAAGTGAAGAAGAACAAGAATGCTATTAAGAGCAGCAATCGATAAGATTAAAAGCTTGAAAAGAAATTAATTTGCATTTCATGTCAAGGCGAAACCAACTCTATGTAGTATGATTACATAGAAGACGTGATTCACATAAGTCTTGATGAAGCTTTTTGAGGAGATTGAGGGCCATAGACTTGGTCAATGTAAATAGTTTCAACACTGTCAATTAACCATTAGAAAATGAACTAGCTTACGGTTTGCGTAAACTCTTTTTTCGACATGTGAATGACAGTTAAGGTCACGCAATGACCAAGAAATCATTTTCTAATTCCTTGTCTCATTAGTCGGTCTCAGGCACTTTCATCACCTTCTGGTTTGTGGATGCTGCTCCAATTTGCTTGCTTTTTCATCACAAAACATTAGGTACAATGCAGTGGGTTAAACTTAAATAGATATTAGCTTTTAGAAGATCTGCCATTTGCTTAAGGGTCCGCTCAGTTATGATATTTTTAACTATCCTTTTGAGAGTAAAGTCTTTTGGCTGTCATAATCTGTCAGTACAAATGACATTTTATCAATATTCGATCGAGCAGCCAATCGGGAAGGGTGTAACACGCACACCCTCTCCGTCAATATACATAATGCAAACCATGTGTTTCTTTTTAATGTAAGGTCTAGAAATACTCAAGTTTGGAAAGAAAAATGTTATCCACAAGATTCACAGCTCAAACAGTACTTGTATTGGAACGGTTTAACCGCGGTAGCTCTTTAGCAACTTTTAACGTTTGAAAGTAATATTAAGCTTAAAACTTAAATTGAATGAAGGAATTAATTCTGTATTGTTTTTGTCTTTTGATATTATGATGGAACAATCTTCACAAGTGAAGAAGAAGAAGAAGAATGCAGTTAAGAGTAGCAACCATAAGATCAAAAAATTCAAAAGCAATTTGCCGAATTTTGTGCTTAATTTGCATGCTATGTCAAGGCAAAACCAGCACTATGTACTAATAATTACAGAGAGCACATGATTTACACCAGTTCTTGCGTTAATATAAAATTAACACGATTGAGGACTAGACTTGGTCAATGTAAAAAAGTATCATATCATCACTGTCAATTAGCCATTAGAAAAGTGTAACATAGACTCTTTTTCATATGTCAATAATGATTAAGATCATTCAAAAACCAAGAAATTAGCCACCTTGTAAACTTTGTCTCATTGCTAAAGCGTCAAGCACGTTCATGACATTATGATTTGGACGCTGCATGCAATTTGCTTTCCAGCACAAAACGTCAGGTATTAATGCTTTTGATTAAACTTGAATATTAGTTTTTGGCAGATATCTGCCATACACTCGTAAACATTTTATCAAATATTCGATCGAGCTGTCAATTGGAAAGGGCTTTGAAAAAAAGTGTAGAATTTTTTTTTTTTTTCAATGGAAGTGGACCACTCACTTAGTCTTTAATCCTGTCTTCTTCATCAAGAATGATTTAGTTACCAAAAAAGTTCTAAGGATGATTCATAGAGGAATGAGAGTTTCTATTGTTGTTTTAATTCCAAACCTGTCAGATCACTACAATATTATCTATACATGCCTTCTAAAGAACTTCCAAAAAAAAAAAGAGAAAAACTTCCAATTCTAGGAGATGTTTCTATTCAGTAGCCTCTGGATGATGGAAATTTAAATATGAAATTATGCAAGTCCTCAGAGAAAAAAAAAAACTTCAATAGAAAAATCTATGACTCTTATATCTGGCTTTTTAAAAAAATAAATAAATTCTTATATTGCACAGGAAAATAGATAATATATATATTTCTTTTGAAAAGGGTGGGAATTTTCTTTTTCTCAAAATTATGCCATTTTAAATCAAATTTCTAAAAAAATAAATACTACATTGGATATAATTTTCAAAAAAAAAAAAAAAGGAAATTGAAAAAGTTATGTTATACTATTGGCTTAGATTGTTTCGAGCTTACGTAGTAACGACACACCCAATTACACTTTAGTCATATCTCTCAGATCGTCCAAATCGCTGGTTAACCCCATTGAAAACGCACAGGCACAGACTGAGAAGGAAAGAGAGAGAGAGAGAGAGATGGGTGGCACCCAGGCCATGAAGAGAATCCCGCGCATCAAATTTCCTCAGAGACATCCAAAATCTTCTGGTCTGTTTTTTTCATTCCACCTTCATTTTTTTTTACTATTAAATTCTGATGGGCTCTGTTGAATTGGCTGAAGATGCGTGCCTAAGGTGTATCTGGAATTTTAGATTCTTGAACGGATTGAAAATCGTAACTTTATGAAACCCTTCATTTCAAATTTAGTTTATCTGAATTTGCCCACGTAATTGCTTTGCTTTTTTAATTATGTTTTTTTTTTTTTTTTCATTGTAATAATGTAAAGATTTGATTTTCTGTCTTTTTTATGATGTAAAATGTATACCTTTTGTTATTCTTACGACTCTGCATATGGACCATGCACCGTTATATTCAGGATTCTTACTGTCCATGCTTATTTTGGCATCCATTTTTCAATCCCAAATGGTTAAAGTCGTTTAAGTTGATTTACTTTTTATTTTTTTAGTTTGCGTTGTGTGTGAATTGGCTAGCTTCTGCTTATCAGTAATATTAAGATTTTACTTTTGGACCTCAAGAAACTAAACTACTGGCTAAGATTGGTTGACTCAGAATCTAAGAAAATCCATACCTGTCAAGTAAATTAATTTTTCATTGAGTGTGTGAATAACCATGTAACTTTTAGATTAGATTGGATAAATCGGAGGATTGTTGTTCCAAATTCTGTTCGGGAAGCCCGAGTGCCAAATTTTGAAACTTTCAGTCCATTCTCAAATGTTTGAGCCACAAATTATAGTTTCTTAAGTTGGTAAGCTAGTTTGGATGGTGTTGTAATGGATGTGCCTTTTTGGGGTGGGTGCATATTTTCTCCTTAGTTTTGGGACTACCATGTGGATTTAGGTGCATATACGTTAGACTAGTTGCCAAAATATTCAAAAAAAAAAAAAAGTTGCCATGTCAAAATGTGTTGCCGATAACTTTAAAGAATGTATTCTAGTCATAACATACTGGGAGATAGATTTAACTCTTCACTGGAAATCAACCGAAGTACAACCATAGCTCTCATATTCCCAATAGTTAATGTTTGTCATCAAGTCTTTAGAATTGAAAAATCTCATGTGTGTGTTTCTGTTAACCTAGCACACATGGATAGACGGGCGAAACATTTGTTGATTTTCTTTATATATTCTTAACTGTATTCTTCGGATGGACCATTGCTTTAGAACTTTCTTATGCCTTCTGGATTACCGTTTATACTTTTTTGGGGGGTGGGGCTATTTGTTGTTCTTCCTGTTTTGGAAATCATTTGTTTCCCGTTCTATCTGGGAAACAGTTAAGTAGTTCTAGATGTGATCCATAAGTAATTTATTTTAGGTTATGCAGCTGAAACTCAAGAAGCTTCTGGAGCTAGCGTTTCTGCTCATACATTCTTCTCAGGTTCAAAGGGCTCAACAACTTTGGGAGGGAAAGCTTCTCTTCAGCCCAAACGAACACCTGTGTCTAATGAGGAGATTGAGGCTATTCTGGTATGTAAAACATCGCAATTTTTTGGAACAATTTCCTACTCTCATTGATTCCTATCTTTTTCAGTAATGAATTGTATTAACCCAAGTGCAGTGTGTCGTGTGATCAAATTCCCATTGAAGGATAGAATAATCATGAACTAGATGAAAACTAAGCTTTATGGTAGATACCTGATTCATTTTAATTTAGAATTCTCAAGATAATGCAACTAGGGTGCCTACCATGCTATTGTTCTTAAAATCCCGCAGAAGGTTATGTTTGTGTTGGTGCTGTAGGTTCATTACATCAAGGGAAATAACTAAATGAATAATGAAGATCTTTGGTTTGTAAAACAGTTGAACGTTCCCCACATGCACACGAAGTCTCTAAAACCAATGTTATGATGACTTCAAACTGGATAATATCATGTACTTGAAATGGATTGCAATTCATTAATTATTTGTTTTTTTTTTTTTTATCATTTTTTGGCAGTTGGGTGGCTGCATGTAATACTCTAATGGAGCTTCAAGGAGGCTTTGTGTTTGATCTTGAAATTACCATTTTTGGAACAATTTCTGTGGAGTTTTCACGAAGAACGATCTGCTAATTGAAACTTGTGATGGTAATCAAACTCATAAAAGGATAATGATATTGAGTCTCATTCTGAAGTCATGCTTTTCTCTTGTTCGTGTTACTAATTAAGATGTTGAAACAGTGTTCACGATTTGATATACAATATGAAAGATAAATCTTAAAACTGCACATCCAAAAAATAAAATATACATCTATGTGACTGAGAAATACAAGAATTGATTCATTGAGAAGTGATTCATTTAGAATCCTTTTCAAGCAGAGGTTCAAGTACAGCTGACCTGGGATTTTTCCCTGGAGGACCCTTTTCCCTGCGTTGGAGCTCATCCAGACGAAAGGTAATTAACCTATCCCAGTTTCCACCCTCAAAAAGAACACCAGCCTTTCCATCAGTAATTCTCTGGACAATGCCACAGTACATGTAATAAGGGCTATTGGGGTTGCTCACAATGGCAATCATACCAGGAAGTAACAGTGGCAATTCAGGTGCTTTTGGTTTCTTACCGCTTAAAATTTGTGTTGTATTTCCAGATGCTGAAACTGATGACTTTTCTGGAGGTGGGTTTTTCTCTATGAATAACTGCAAACCCTTTTCACCACCTGGAAATCCTCCTGTTAGCCCCATCAACTCCTTTTCAAAACCATCTTCCGGAACACTCTCAGTGGTTGATAAAGGCGTTTCTTTTTCTTTAACAGTACCAGGTGGTCCTTCTTCAACGTTCCTTGTCAGCTCCTTTTGTAGACCTTCTTCACCATTACAGAGTCCTCTGCCTCCCAGGATTTCGAAGAGGTTAAACTTGGCGCATGGTCCTTGGTACTGGGTAGTATGTGGTTTGTGACTGGTTAAAGTTGGTTTACGAGGAAGATGAGACAGGTGGGTTTTTCCAAGAAAGTGGGATTTCAACAAAGGGCCTTGAACGCTCGTGAGAGAGATGTTTGCAGCCATAGTTTTTTTACAGGATCTGATCCAAGGTTTCGAGAGAGAGAATAGAAAATGGTTTCTCTTCTAATTCTGGCCACGAAGTGGATTTTGTTGGATAAATCAGCGTCTTGTCTACCTACCAATTGTTTTGTTTTTGTCTCTTTCATTGTTTGCTTCCTATTTATGATATTCTCCGTTGCTTTTCAACCTCATCTAAATTGTGGAAGACTTTTAAGCAGATATATAAAAAAAAATTAAAATAAATCAGAAACTCAACCCAAAGTAATCGATCGGCAAGCGAAATTGTTCATCTTGGGTCGATCAGAAACCGCTTGGGCTTTTCCTCGCATCAAATTCTCTGTTTTCTTGGGTTTTCTCACTCTCTTTCTCGGCCTTTCCCGCGGTTTCTCACATTGGGAGCTTGGACGTCCATATAATTCCCAAACAGGACGCATTACCATATTAATGATCAGTGTCTGTGATTCCAAAAATGTAATCGATTATGTTTGACTTGTGGTGAGTGACAGGTTGGTGGTAAGTTGTCAACTACAGCAAATGTGGGCAAAGGAAATATAAAATGCAATAATATATGTAATAATACATAATTATAAGTTATCATTAGCCCTAACCAATATGGGTCAAGCGTCATCTCAGTCTTGGTCTAGTTTAGTTCAAAGGTATATTAGGCTCATCATTAATGGTCATAGATTAACACACACACATACACATACACTAACCACCCTCACCTTAAATATTTTATGAGAATGTGTATATTTTATCTTCTTTTCTTCTTCCTTTTTTTTTTTTCAGATATAAGACAAAACTTCCTTTGCTTAAGTTGTTGTTTTAATGTTTCCTACCAATTTTATCCTCTTAGTAATTTATTATAGCATAGTTTAATTATAATTAAAATAGGCTTTTTTTTTTTTATAAATAAAAAAGGATTTCGATGTGGATCTCATCTAGGGATTTTATTAAGAGATGTTCTTTCCAACTTCAGATAAGAGTCATAACAAATTCACACCCTAACAGATCCTCCACCCTATTAAAATAGGCTTCTAATCAATAGAAGGAAAATTTGTAAGTTCAAAAATATAATTGAAATAAACCTGTGTTGCTAAGTTTTATTTATATGGGCAATATACAATTGGAAAAACACTGTAAAATGTCCAATAGTAGCAAGGGTAGAAAGGTCATTTTACATTGTCTACGGTGAAGATTGGAACCAAACTACTATACCGAACAGTCATGATATGTAATGGGGGTCAACCACTTTCCGTGAGCACGAGGACCTTCATTAGCTCTTTCTCTCCTGTAAAAAAGTCTCTTTCTTTATACGGGTACCGTTCCTTTCCTTCTCTGGCTTTTTTGATTTCATGTTTTGTCAGATTCTTTATACGTGTTCTTCGATGAATTTTTGTACTTTATGCTGTGCACCTTATGTTTACGATGTTCAACTTCATCAGGGAATTTATGCAGGTTTGGATTGTGTTGTTTGATGAAGTAATTGTATATAACGATTTTGATAAGATTTATGGTATGTAGAATTTGTCTGGGGTTAATCTTCTGAGTGAATGGTATGCAGATAAGTAAAAATACCCATTGATCATAGTTTTGAGTTTTTTGCATCCTTGTGCTTCCTGTGCTCTTCCAATTATATATTTGTTTTATTTTTATTATTATTTTTTTAATTTTGTGTCTTTCATTGATCAATTTTTGACAATAAAAGTGTTTACGTACTAAAGTCCAAATTTTTTTAAGCCAGAAATGTGGGTTTAGTTTATCAATTAGGGAAAGATAGAAATTTATTAAATTCCAAGTTTTTAAGAACTGCTTCTTGTACTTCCAGTCATAAAAAATTGATCTCAATTTCTTGATCTCGTTTGAGATACGAGCCTCGGGTCAACTATTTTCATATTATGTAATTTTCTGTAAGAGATCACACTAGCTTCATGGGGCAGAGTTTGAGAAGAGGATCAAAGCTAGATCTCTTCAGAGTAGAATGGAATGAGAGTTTCTATATCCGAAATAATAGTGACAAAGCTCTACTAAGTTAGGCCAACTTGCATCTCTCTGTGATGCTGTTGATATGGGAATGTGATTTTAAGCTTTAAATCATTGAAATAAAAATGCAGTAACCATTGATGTTTTACTTTGGAAGCCTGGTGTTAGTTCATACTTCTTTCTTCCCCCACTGTCAAAGAAAGTTCTGTGCCATTGCTGTCAACTAGCTAAACAGCTTGTTATTCTCTATTTACTTTTCTTTTCTCATTTTTTCTTATTAACATAGTTACATGACATTGGATTAATTCATATGTTTTACAAGATGATAAACCTTCCCTACCTTAGAACGTTATTTCTTTATAATCATATTACAGTTGTTCTCATTCTAGTTTTTATGATGTAGGCTTGAACTGTTGTGTTGAGGTCACAATTAGATTCATGGATGATAGTCCTGGTAGGATAAAGATTATTCCAGATCACTTTAGCGAATCAGCACTCAGTTTGGGCTCTCTTCAAGACAGAACATCATCTATTTCACAGCAGAGAACTGATAATTGCTTGAGGTATACTTCCTTTTGAAGTGAAGCTACTACAGATAAGAAAGACAAGGATTCAGTGACAGTTACTTGATTTTGTTTTTATCGGGTGTAGTATAGGTCCCATAGCCATTTGTGGACTCGGAGGAAATTAAGAAGTGCTGCCTACATGCTGAAATTTTTTAGTCTACGGGGGCTCCCTTGGAGCGCTAGCACACAAGGCCAGGAAAAGGTTGAGTTTTTTTTTTGCAGCTTTTTGCAGTTTGTCAATAGATTTATAGAAAAATTCATCACTCCATAGCAAACTGAGCTTTTATTGCAGGTTGAGCTAACTGTGGCAGAAGTTGAGTCACTTCGATCGGAGCTTGCTGATATAGAAGAGAGGGAAGCTCACTTAAAAGCTCAGTAAGAAAATATATGCTTGACTTTCTTACTGTGAAGCACTTTTTCGCTTTGTGTATATTAACTTCCATTGGTCATTTTCCATTTTTTATAACTCTGGATCTACTTTGATTATATAATAAGTCCTCAAACTGGGATGAAAGCACTTAAAGATTGTATTTTTTAAACTTAATTGCTGTTTATGAACCTAATTTAAAGTGGGGTTTCTTTTTCTTCTGGTCTTGTGCTGTGTGTACATGCTTGGGCTGGTCAACTTTTGTTGTACTCAATGATGCAATAAATCATTAAACTCAGGATGTCTGTATGTTATTTCTTACACGTGTTCCTTGCTAACATTGACCTTGGTATTGCATTTTAGCAAAAACATCTGTATTCTTTGACACTGAAACATGTAATATTTTATTCAGGTTAGAGCATGTTGATGAAATATTGCGGTCTTCCCGTCTCTCTGGCTATTTGGACATTCGAACTGTACTAACTATCTCCTTTAATTAGTTATTTTCACTTTACAAACTTTTACTATTCCTTGCATATTGCCTAAAATGGTTTCCCTTAATTTTATCTGTAGAGGTGGACTGCGCTACCAGGAGAACCTCCTCCCATTGATGACACTGACATTGATGATTGGCTTCCTCGATTTATTGTCCTACAGGGTCCTTGTATTTTTTTCTATCTGCGTTCCACAGGTAAATATTAGCTACTACTCCCTCAACATATACTTCATGGGCAATGATCTATGCCCTTAATCTGATGCTATATGTGAAAACCATTAGCTGTAGATGTATGTTCATTCATTAGTATATTTTTCTTTGGCCCATATACCAACATAATTTGACCGCTAATGGGCATAAAAAACTTTGCAGATCTGAGTCCTCAGGACTCCACCCTATTATCTGATGTCACAGAAGTAGGTGCCTTGCCAAGCTTTACACGAGAAGATGAAGAAACTCGATATGCATTCTACATCTTAACAAGTCATGGATTGAGATATGAGTGCTCAAGTGTTTCCGATGTACAGGTGAGCATAGGCGCTTGTTTTTGCAGTGTGGAATGCTATTGTATCTTAATTTTATTGAATATTTTTTGTCCCATCCTTCTTTTCAGGTTAACTCCTGGTTGTCAGCGTTACAAAATGACTGCAAATCAGGATCTGATAGTACTACAACTCCCAGCGGAACGTGAGTCGTAAAATTAATTGAACGTTTACTATAGCAAATTGTAAATAGCTAGGTTGTAAATTTAGATTGTATACTTGAATTTGTCATTATGAAGTTTGACTATGATGGTATATATTACGAAATTCATTCATTGAATCACTGTAAATGAAGTAGCATCTAATACTGGTCAGCCTTGCACTTAACAATGCGATGACCCGTTAGGCATAAAAGTAAGCATGCATAATGGTAACTTGTACGGCAAGGCAAAGTAGATTTCAACCTGTAATCTAATCAAGCTTCAAGGATTTGAAATGCATTATGTATTCTTCATTCCTTTAAGCCTCTGGTCTCTTACCTCTTCGTCTGTCCGTACAATAAAACAAAAGTGAAAAAGAAAAAGCCCATGGATAGCTACAGCTTTAACCGATAAAGAAAATCGATACGCAGTGAATGAGTGCCATATTTAGTAATCTATGTCTGAAGTTAAGAATCCATGAAGGAAAGAAAATATCTTCTTACTAATTTTTGTTTTTTATAGTTATTTTTACAAAGCAATTATAACAACCATCTAAAAGAAGTACACCAAGCATGAAGGTGAATGCTTATGAAACAAATTACAAACTTTAACATGCCACGTGAATCACAGCCTAATTCGATAAAAAAGCAAAAAAAGATTAAAGTGTCTTCATCAGAAACATTTTGTTGTCCATGCCACTATTGTTTTATCTCTATTAATGAGGATAACAAATATAATTCAGGACGAACCACGTTGTGCCACATGCTCAAAGTAAATTTATTATTGAATGCTGTACCTATCAAAACGTGGAGGTTCCACTTTGCTAAGTGGGTGACACATGATGGTCATGGTTGGGAAAGCAGAGGTGAAAAAGAGAGCGTTCAGGGTAGAATCTCATTCTTGAAAAGCCTTTTTCAAGATTTTATGCCAAGGCAATGGAACAGGTTCTCTTTAGTGGCACTATTTTAGCCTCTACGTACACAAAGAAGCTTCCTAGCTAATTGCTTTCAAATGGTTGACAAAAAAGGCTAATTTCTTGATAGGTATTAATATAATTTCTTCATCTGTGACATATTGATTACTAAAGATTTTTTTTACTATCATTTCATGAATAAAAATATAAAAGAGAATGAATGAAGGGGTGGCGTGGGCTTGGATTTACTGCACAGAAAAGCACCGGATGGAGGTCCTTTGAAAAGTGGTAGTTTATTTGTGACGGACATGGCATTGGTTTCCATACTGTTCGGGTAGGGTTTGACCTGACCACACAAAAAAAGAACTAATCACTGTCGCCTTTTACGTATATAAACCTCAGTTTTTGGCTGTACACCTCTCACTCTCACTCATTTTTCAACGGCTCTACTTCTTCTTCTTCTTCTTCTTCCTCTACTCTTTTTGAGCTCTGAAAACTCTATCTCTTCCTCAGCTGCAGGAAATGAGCTCTCAGATTGTCCGATCTGCTTCCCGAGCTGCGAGGTCCTTCGTCGTTGGTTCTAAGGGCTCTCGTTTTTACTCGGGTAGATCTCATTTCCACTCGGCTTTCATCAGTTTTCTCCTTTTGGTTCCTGTTGTATATCGTAGATTTCTATAAATTTTAATCCGTATACAATTGATGAGCTTGGTTAAAAGTTTTCGCCATTGCTTTAATTTTGGAGCTAGATCGTCGATCTGTGAACTGGGTATCTGCTTTTTTTTCCGAATGAAACTATTTTCCACTTAAAATTTTCTCCTTTTCTTTTCATGAGGATTGGAAATATAACAAAAGCGTTGTTCTAGAACACCCAAAATGATTGGTTCTTTTACTAAGAAATGATTGTTTTGTACTGAGAATTAATATTTATATATTTTAGTTTGATGAATCAGTTTTTTTGGTAAAACAAACAGATAACTTTATGTGATGATTAGTTTTAGCGGTCAGCGTTCACTTTTTGTCTCAGAGATACGTAGATTTGATATCATCTCACGTGTGGGTGACCCACAATATGGACGGCTCGGATCTCTTTGCGTTTATGGACGCAAGAGCTAATTTTGATGAGATGCTGCACCCGTTACGCCATGCTGCTACCAAAATTTAGTGCCTGCGTAGGAGGATAAAAGAGACAAATATTAGTTGTTCTGCTTTAATCATTGGTATTTGTTTTTACGAATGTATTTGTCTGCATTTATTTTTATGTGTAGGTATGTATGTCTATGTATTATGTTCTCATCTAGATGACTGTTATTTATGTTTTAGGTCTAATCTTTGTTTATCTTAGCATCTCCAAGTACGTTTTTGCATTTTATGTTGATATAATCTTCCCAAGTCATTTCTGAGTTTTGTTTTCGACAATTCTACTTATAATTACTCAACGTTTTAAAATTCGAAGAGAAAGACTTCTAACTGTTCTGTGTTGCCCCCTTTGTTTGCAGAAGGCCAAGCTGTAGCTGCTGCTGCAGCTGTAGCATCCAGGGGAAAGTTGCCTTCCCTAGCATCCTATTATGGAAGGGGAACTTCTGGAAATGCTGCTAGAGGATGGATTTCAGGAGCTCTTGCCCTCCCGGCAGCAGGTATAATCAGCATAAATTAGGTCTAGATGCCTGTTATTGTTTTTCCTCTCACTCCCTTCTGACAGTAGAAGACAAGACTGTGTGTACCTGCGAACTTGTATAAAACGTAATCTGTCTTCAAACAAAGAGTGGTTTTAGTTTCTGCGTCTTTTTTCTTAAATAGTGTGGTTTTCCTTTTTCATGAATTAAATTTTGGTTTGAAAATGGAAGCTTTCTTTTCCCAAGGACATAAATTACAAACAACTTTATTACCTATCAATTCTTTAAGAGAGGAGGAAAAAGGAGATGATGGCTTAATTGTAAGACGTCTGAACAGTGAATGGTGTTGGAAAATGGCAAGTTGGGGTTGAAAGGAAGAGGAGCCTTGTCCCTTGCTCAAGTAAGCATTGTGGCTTCCAGGACCACTTCAACAACTATTATACTGAGCTCAAGCTCAAGTATTGATGTGATGAAAAGACTTAACCTTATAAAATTTGCTTGACAATGTATTTGAGTCTTTAAACAAGAGAACTGACCTTCAAACTTTTTAACTGATCATATTTTATACTGATCCTTTTGCTTTCATTTATTATGTGTCTTTTTTCTCTCCCTAAACACACACACATACTGAAAACAAGATTTATTTGGTCATTCCTTGGTATTAAGTGCATTCTCTCTGATTACTAAACAAAATTGTCAACTCAAATTGTGGTGAAAAATCATGAAAATTTTTGCAATCTGGTTGTCACACCTTAAGAATTTTCTGCTAGCCCTGCTTGTAAATAACTTTATCCTTTAGACAATAAATATATTAATTATATTCCATTCAAGGATCTGATCTCTCTCAAGTCTCAGAGTTGATAGTGTTACAGGATATATCTTTGTACTTGCTTAGTTCACAGATTCTTTTGACTGCATGATCCCATGTGTTTCCAACTTCAAGCTAACTCTTCTTTTCCTTCTTTATATTTGTAGCCTACATGCTCCTGGACCAAGAGGTTCATGCTGCAGAGGTATTCTTAGTTACATTTCGTTTCCATTTTTGTTCACGATAAAAATTGGTTTTGCTTCCTCTTTTCTGAACATTTTCTTTAATGTCCAGCTTGAACGCACTTTCATTGCTATCAAGCCTGATGGGGTGCAAAGAGGACTGGTAAGTTTACCATATACCCCGTTGTTTATTCCCCTGAAATATGTGCACAAATTTTGTGGTAGTGGTTTTTGCTAATAATTTTACTTAGGATCATTAGAGCTGCAGCCAGCGTGCACTGAGACTTCAATAGACTTAATGGCCAGGTTATTGAAGTGTCTATTTGCAGATATTTTGATATAAATAAATGCATATTGTGAAGTGTGAGCCCAACTTTGCCCTAATGAATAATCTGCTGAGCAATTTGTTAATGCTGGTTTCAAATTTTCTAGTGTGTGTCTGTCTGCAAAACTGAAGGACCTTATTAGTCCTGTGATAGTGATTTTGCTTCCCTCTTCCTCTAAACCTGTTATTTGTCTATTTCAGATTGCAGAAATCATATCTAGATTTGAGCGCAAAGGATATAAACTTGTAGCCATAAAAGTAGTGGTTCCTTCTAAGGACTTTGCACAGAAGCATTATCATGATCTGAAGGAAAGACCCTTCTTCAATGGCCTGTGTGACTTCCTCAGCTCCGGCCCTGTTATTGCAATGGTCAGAACAACTAGTTCAAACTCTTTTGATTTTAACTACAACATTTCAAGTATCTAAGATCTATGGTTTTTAACTCCTTCAGGTCTGGGAAGGAGAGGGAGTGATAAGGTATGGTCGGAAACTCATTGGAGCCACAGATCCACAAAAATCAGAACCTGGAACTATCAGAGGTGATCTAGCTGTTGTCGTTGGAAGGTACGACTTAAACTTGTGAATATTTTAGTCCTTCCCCTCTAACCTGGTTTTTCAGTCTGCTGCTGATTACTTCCATTTCAACTTGTTAAAATGAATAGCATTGCTTTGTTATTACACCATTGGGTGTTTGTTTGCTATGCAGAAATATCATTCACGGAAGTGATGGTCCAGAGACTGCTAAGGATGAAATCAATCTGTGGTTTAAACCCGAAGAAGTTGTTAGTTACACAAGCAATGCAGAGAAGTGGGTCTACGGTGTCAACTGATAGCAAACCTTTTTCTTTTCTCCTTTTTTTTATTGTTTTCTATTGTATTCCGGCAATGTTTACGTCCCACATGAAGAGTGGGGAGGGTAGACGAACATGATTATTAGAATAAAACTGTTCCATTGAGGTGGTTTCATACACAAACAATAAGCCAAACGTTATTTCATGAATAATTAATTTCACCTCCTCCTTCACTACTCCATTTTTTCCATTCACAACCATGGAGATGAGTGTCGTATTTCGTATGTTTGGCTACTTATTAGTTAATAAACCATTTATATACCCTTTCAACTTTTGATCTCTGAAGTTTCTCTCATCATATTGACATGGCCTTGCTTCTATATGAACAAGCAGAGGTTACTTGCCTGAGAAGAAATTGAACAGCCATCACCTACTCATATCCCTATTCAGCATGTTTCTTCTGCAATAGGATTTGAGTTTTTTTAAAAGCTCACTCCATGTTCACATCTTCTTTTTCTACTTTATAGAAAAAGGTGACAGATAATGGATGGCTTGTGTTTGCTTTCGACCCCATTTACTTTTCCACTAAAACTGAACCACATTTCCAAACACTACTTTCTTTTTGTCCTGAAATTCACAAGCATTTTATTTAGCCATATATTAAACATAAAAAAAAATTTGATTATCCATCCGAGAAAAATATAGAAATAAAGATAATCAAAATTTATGCTTTTCTTAGCTTTTTTTTCTAAAAATAATAATAATAAAAGAAGGAAATTCCAGCTAGACGTTCCAAGTGGAGGACTTTCTTGTCCAGCAAGGCTGAGAAATTCGCTGTCGTAAAATTAAGCATGGTAATTAGTAAGTGCATCTCCAATCAAAACAGGCCACGAGATTAAAAGGTCAACAACACCAAATTTTGACCTTTAAATAACACCGACGTGGCTGGCATGTTTGGATGACGTCATATCGTATTGGATCTCGACGGTGTAACCAGCCAGGCGGACTTAAAACCCTAATTAGGCGAGTTTGAGTGATGTTTATTTAATTCCGCCGATCACACGGTTTTAAGGCTTTTCCTATTTATAAACACGTATAGCCGCCTCTTCGAACATTATCGTCCCCTTTTCGTTTCTGGGAATTCTTGCTCTTTGCTTAGGAAGTCGAATCCCTAATTTCTTCCAAAATATTTGTTCCAATTCCTCTTTAGGTCGAACCCTGCTTCACGAATCGGTATGTTTCCTTGTTTAATCTTTTAGGAATGGGTTTCGTTTGTGTTTCCTTGGTTGATTTATGGTTCGTCTTTTTGCCTTTGAAATCTAAGGGGTTCATGTGAATCTTCTGTTTGGCTGATTAGATAACTGATTAGAAAACGATGATAAAATTTCATCTTTTGAGATGACATTATGCTCGGTTGGAGAAATTTTTATTTTTATATTTTTTTAGGGATTTTCCAAATCAATTAAGGAATTAAGATGTATCGATGAGTCTGTTGTTTTCTTCGCAACCAAATAGTCTTTCGATGTAATTTATCTTGAGTTTTTCCCTTTTCGACCTCCTTTTGTAGGCAAAAGTAGGACTTTTCCATGTTATGTATTTGTAGTGTCAATTAGGGTATATCTAAGCTTGATTTTCTTGAAGGCTTTGTTACTTAAGCAAAAGAGAGGCTAGGCTTGTTTATTCCTCTTTGATTTTCTTTAGTTTTCAACTTTGTTGAGTACTTATGCTTAACCATCCTGACCCTTCTGTTTTTATTTGTGTTGGCTTTTTTTCTTGTGTTGTTAAGATGGCCGCTAAACCACTCACAACGGAGGCTATTGCTCTTACAGAGAAGAAGATGGACATGACTCTAGGTTTGCCCCTTATTTATCTTTCTCTATCTCGATCTTTTCCTTAGGTTTTTTGGATTATTAATATTGTCCTGTTTGTACTTATGTAGATGACATTATTAAAATGTCTAAGAATAATGCATCTAAACCTAAGAAGCAGCGAAGGGCTCCGGTAAGAGTTGTGTGTGTTTCCCCACCTTACAGTTGGAGTTTCATGATATTGTGTTGTCATTATATCATGCATGCTTCTCTTTCCTCTTTTTTGCAGAACAAAAGTCAGACTTTTCTGAAAGGTACTGCTCAAGAGAAATCTACGAAGGTGCGGAGATTTATGGACTCGAGATCTTCTCTTAGACAGGTACTTATGGTTTGCTGCTGAGGTGAATTTTAATAACTTTGTTGTTAAGTGCTCCTCTCTGATGCTGTGTTCATTTGGTCAATTCATATTTGGGTATCAGGGTGTTCTAGCTCAGAGAAGATCAAATTTCCAAGGAAACCAATTTCCTCTGGCAACTGAGTTTGCAAGGAAGGCTGCTGTTGCTCCTCTTCGCAATAGAGCTTTTAGCCATAACAGGATGGCTAATTGGAAAGCAAGGTACTACTGCTTAATTGTTATTTTATTCCTATGTGATGTATAACATCCCTAGAATATATGAACTTTAGCTCTGGTGATAGTGTTTGGCAATAGTGGGTTAGCATAGACACTTTGAATGGGTATTTAATTTTAAACTTTTTGCAGGTAAACATTGGTTCCTCAATATTACTGTTGACATCCTCAATGTGGTCTGGGTTAAAGCATTTCACCTCACATGAATGTGGAACTCCTGCATATTTTATGTTTAACCGGCAAGCAGCCAATTTGGGAGTTTTTCCAAGTGTTGACTGTTTCCGTAAATGTCATCCAGAATAATATTCCTGCATCATACTTCATACTTTGATCTTGGAAATTCCTTTTGAGAACTGAAGTTTTTGGAGACTGGCTGTTGAAGGGATGGAATATAAGTGATGGATGATATATGATCTGATGACATCTGGTTAAAGAATTATATAAATTGACTATTTATACTTGAAGTATGTAGCATCAACTTTGCTTGCCAGCACATGTGCACAGAATAATTGAAAAATTGTGCCTTTTCAGTGCTCATTTAAGTCAAACCTATTTTCACATTTTGGAGTGTCAACTGGGTCTCACTTTAGTTGTTATAATGGGTTTGGCAGCATGCTGAGTATTTTTTTTTTCTGCCTAAATGAGCTGTTAGAACTACTCTTCTTTGGAATGTGGATCCTGGTAGTACTTCATTTTGATTTTAGTCTTTATATCTCCAATAGTTGGGCTCATGTAGTTTTTGATGAATTTTAAGAACTGGGGAAGACAATGATGCAGGATGAATGTTTTAATTTGCAACTTAGTACCGTTGATGAGCTTCATAGTTATGGAACTTCCCTGTTTTGTGTATGCTGATTGATACTTCATCTTCGTCTGAATCTCATGATCTTACCTGGGTTCGTGGTTTAAAGGGTTTTCAATCCTCCCTCCTTTAAGGTGCCTTGGGCTTGAACTGATTTGGAACTCTTGCATATATGATTAATTATTGTCCTTGAGAAAACAAAGGGGAGTATTGGTTGGTGAATGTGATATAGGGCAGTTGGTTTTGCTTGTGATATTTTCTCTAGTTCCTGTGGTGTGGGGCCAGCTGTAACGAGAATGCATTGTCTATTACTTGTAGACAAGAGTTAGTAGATTTGTGCAAAGGTTTTTCAATCTGAGGGAAATTGCTGTAGGAGAGGTGAATAAGCCACTCAGGATGGTTCCCAAGTTCTGTTACAACATCGAGGTCCTTCATTGGGTGCTTTTCTGTAGCACTGTATTTCATTTCATAGGTCTATGCGCCAGATTTTGCATTGTGGTTGGAAGAGCTTTTGCAGAGGAGTATAAAAGAATCCATACTGCAGAAGGGTCTTCTTCATTTTTCATTGACTGTTTAGTCTTGCAGTGGTTTGTATATTTTATGTTTGTTGGATATTATTGGAACCTGTGATACTCAACACTCAGCCACAGGTGTTTCTCTATTTATTTTCCCTGTAACGTCATTTGGGCAGGCATCTCGAATGTTATTTTCTCTGGTAGGAGTTGGTCTTTGGACACGAGTGTCTCTTCATTTCTTCAACCTATTTTCTTGTTTTGTTGCAGGGTAGCTGGTCCACCTCTCCAAAGAAGGGCTGGAAATGGAGGCTTCGCTGCAAAGGTATTGTTTTAGATCTTTCCCGCATAGGCTTTTCTACTTTGCTTGAAGAATTTTATCCTTGAGACGTGGAAGAACAATTACGTGGTATTGTTGGTCGTATTTGTCAAGTTGGTAGGTGATGGATTGGTAATATATCAAATGGGAGGGTGGGTATAAATAGTATATAATAAAGTTTGAAGCAATTGCAATATTGAAATGGTTTTGTATTTGTTGTGCAGCAGCCAGCACAACAACAGCGGCGGCAGCAGCAGCATGGGGAAGCAATGCCTAAGCAGCAGCAGCAGAGGCCAACACTGGATTCGTTGTTTGCAAACATGAAGGAGCAGAGGATGAGAGTTCTGTCACGCAAGAACAATGCTGCTGTACAACGCAATAGGAATGGTCAGCAAAGGCCTCCATGGGGTAGGGGCCGATTTGGCAACTAACGTGTACAATTACCTGCCTACTAGTTGGGAGAGATTTCATGATTTTAAGAGAAGTGGAGTGGAGCTACATTCGATTTTCCCCTTGTTTGTTTTCAAGATTGTGAAACGCTTCTGCTATGTTTTTTTTCTTTATTTCGCACTGGAATGTATATAAGACCAATTAGATTTATGATATCATTGTTTCTTTCGTTTTTTTGTGTTCATTTGAATGAACACGCCTGGATGTTATTTCCGTCTTTTATTTAAAGTAACAAGTGACTTGATTTTTGGTCTGTTACAGCCGTCAATGTTGATGACAAAAGAACAATATTGTATCATTTAGTCATGATAACGAATTCGAAGTCCTGAAATGGTGTTCGATAATAATTAGAGATGTAGACTTTAGTAGTCACCACCTATAATGGATGCATGCACGTTTGTTTACAATGAAAATAATTGTTCATTAGAACAGGTATGAAAATATTCATTGTCGATGCATGTTTCCTTCAACGCTGGAGGCCAAACAAAAATGTTCCGTGTTCCGTACCCTGAAGAAATAGCTCCAGATTTTGCAAGGGTAGGTTCGCATGGGCTTCGAACGGTTCCGATCTCATATTTACGGCTTCGGGATTCCCTAAAAGAATGAGGTTGGATTATACTGAAATGAGGTCGGATCATTGAAAAAAAAAAAATCAAATTGCAAAAGAACCTTCCTCGGACCGCTCATCTTACACTTCTATTTTTCCAGAAAATAATATATTGGCGAACTGATATCTGAAAGTAGGGGGTGTAGCTCATATGGTAGAGCGCTCGCTTCGCATGCGAGAGGCACGGGGTTCGATTCCCCGCACCTCCATTACTATGTTACTTTCCGTTTTCCATGCGTGTGTGTGTGTGACTGTTTTGTCCCTCGTGTTGTCCCACCCCTCCTCTGTCCTGACCAGTAACCACCAACCACCTCTCGTTCCTCATCTTTATCACCTTTCCCACCACACGACCATACATATCTCACAAGCTTTCTTCCGCTTCTGATTCAACCCATTTCAAAAAAATGTCCTTAAACTTAAACTACCCATGGCCATGGCTCTCCCGCCTCTCTCACCCTTCTCCATCCTTCCCAAAACTCTGCGAAACTATCCCCAACAACTATACCACCAACCATCATACTTCACTCTTCGCTAGCTTAACTTTGAACCTCTCAAAGACCCATCTGAGAACAAAAGCTTCTCTTAGCGAGAGCGAAAGCTCAAGTGGAGTGGTAGAGAACCCGGTCTCGGGGCTGTTGGACGACGAGTTGCTCACTAAAGTTTCTGCTGCTAAAGATGCCCATGAAGCATTGCAGATGATCGCAGAAAGCTCTGAGAAAGTTGGTGGCGCAGTAAGCGTTTCTGATTGCTGTATAATTATATCAGCTGCGCTTGAGCGGAACAATCCCGAGTTGGCTCTCTCTGTTTTCTATGCAATGCGTGCGAGTTTCGATCAAGGTATTTTATTTGGTTTTCTTACTTCACTTTTCTATACAAAATAGCTAGAAGTGATTAATAAGTCTGGTAATGTCCAAGGTTCTATTATAGATGTCATAAAGAAGTGTGTTTGTGTGGTTTGCTCTTCAATGGCACTCTTACATTGTTGATCACTCATATGGAAACAGTGGTTACTGAAACTGGCGCTGTTGTTGAGAGATGGAAGTGGTCGAGGCCTGATGTTCGTGTTTACATATCACTCATTCGGGGTCTTGCAGCATCACTGAGGGTTTCTGATGCCCTCAGGATGATCAACAATATTTGCCAAGTTGGAGTATCTCCTGGTGAAGAGGTAAAAGGCCATTCTTGTCCACCTAACACCACTAATTATAATTTGTTGCTGTAATTGGCCAACCTGCTGCCTCTGAACGCTCTATCAAATAAACTGAGTTTTGATGACTGCCTATACCTATAGTTAGGAAGTGGACACTCACATAATTGAATGTGTTGTTCTTTTCCTTGATTTATTTTGTCTTCGAAAGTGAGATAATCAATCATGAGACTGACTTTAATATGATATATAGTAATGTCACGAATGTTTTCCAGGTTCCCTTTGGAAAGGTTGTAAGGTGTCCAAGTTGTATGATAGCTATCGCCGTTGCACAACCCCAACAAGGTTTTCAGGTATGTATGGACAAGCGTTGCATTCACTCCGTGACAAAGACTTAGAGATGGATTATTTCTTTTTTAAAATAGTAATATCACTCATCCCACAAACATGGTGTAAATGCACTAGAGCAACAGCCAGCCTTGGGCATGAAAATTCATGGCTCTCCTGGTACCCACAGTTAGACAACTACCACGGCTGTAATTGCATATGACATGGATGCCAAATAGGAAGGAAAAGCAAGATTTAGCTAGGAATCAATAATAAGATCCAATCCGTGGCCTATAGTTTCTTTGGAATATCAAGTCACTGAGAGGAATGATGGCTTGTAATTGGTTTTATCTCTGATGTCTAGAGATTGGACATTACTCAGTTAAACATTTCTTAAGCATAATGATATAGATTCTTTTTAACTAGACATGATTATCATTCTGCTGCAGATAGCATCTTGTTCAAAGTGCCGCTACAAATATGAACTCGTTTCTGGAGACATAGTTAGTATTGAGTCCGAAGAAATCAGGTTGGACAACTTTCATCTGCTTTTTATTCAGTCAAAAACTAATTTATTTGAGAATCTATTTGGCTGGCTCTGCATTAAGCCACTGTGTTTGTTTCATATATGTACATATAATAGGTTCTAAATGCACAGGAAAGAAAATTCACAGTAAGCATGCATTGATTTATGTGATGATCTTGCCTCTGTTCTCATTTGGTCTATGAAAAAACTATTTCACTTAAGAATCATGTATTGTCTTTCTGACCAGTAAATCATACCTACAGCGTCAATCTTTGGAATAGAAATCGAAAGTTATCACATTCTGTTTCTGTGTTGATCACACATTTATTCGTGTGTGTGATGTTGATCCTGGGATATTGGCCTTTTCTAAGGATCTCCTCCTGCCGAACGCAGCATGGATGTTCCAGCATGGAAAAGAGGACTAAGATTTCTACAAATAATGAAGCAAAGCGTTCCTGCTGCCGTTCACTCCATTGTGGTATAACTTCATTCAAGTTGAATGTCTAATGAATTTCGTTTGTCCACCTCATGTATTTAGAAGTTATCTCTTTCATTTAGAACGCCTCATATGATAACAAAACTCAATTTTCTGTTAAAACAATATTAGTTGATTGGGCCAACAGTAGGAGCTATAAAGAATTCAGAAACTGTTTGGAACACATGAAACTCTTTACAGAATTCAGATCATGTAATGTTTTTAGTTCATTGATGAAAGTAGCATATATCATCCTGTCCAATAAATCTCTCTTTTTAGCTATTTGCTCAGGCACTCCGTTCCTTTATTGAACATTTCTTTACCCTTTCCTTCTTCCAGGTCCAAACCCCTTCTGGTGTGGCACGTACACACAGGTTTGCTACTGAAACAGTGGATCTCCCAGCACAAGAAGGAGAAAGAGTATCCATTGTTTTAGCAGCTCCATCAAATGTCTATAGAGAAGTAGGCCCTTTTAAATTTACTCCCAAGGCCCCAAATTACTATCCTGGAGAACCCATCTGTCTGACAAACCATGAAGATGGCCGTGAATCACAACTTTTAAGAGCCCCCAGTAAAGATGGATCTTTGCTTAGCCCTTCCATTCTCTTTCCCCTTTGTGCTGTACTGGCCACCGGAGATGCTGCTTCTGGAGTTATTGATCCCAGCCTTCCACAATTACTTTCAGTTGCTGCTGTTGCATCTGTTGCTGTTGGAGCTACTTTTAAAACATTGGTTTTCCCCCAATTGAGCCGGGTAAGGTGGTAATCTTTTTGTTCCAATGATAGATACCCAACCATGTACTTGTTCATTGAGGACTATCATTTGATTCCTTGATCTCTATGGTTTTTAAGGTTCTGATTTGCCAAGTATTATTGAGGTTCCTTGATCTCTTTATGGCTTTCTCTCATTTCAAGTATTTTCAAAGAAAAAAGTTAAGAGATGATATGGACAAGTGGTTTGTACTCCTATCCCTCGCAGTGAAACATGATTAAGTGATTAAAATTCTATAATTAAAAAAATTATTGCTTTCTTCTTTTTGGTTCTGTTGTGTCCTACAAGACAACCTATGCTCTACAGTATCAAATGTTAGACAAAAAAGACGCAACATAAACTGATGTAGATATAGTGAGAGTTCTAATATATACAAAGTGTACATGACCAATTAACAATAGAATAAGAAATGAAGATATATTTACTAAGTTGACGGTGGCACCTATCCAGGATTATGATGAAGAGATTGCCTAAGACAGCTAGGCATGGTGAAGATTGTAGGTGCATGCTAGAAGGGGTATAGGACTAAAGAGAGAGTGAAGATGTAGTTGGATTTAGTGACAAAGTTCATGATTGTAAATCCATGTCTGGGCATGACCATCAAATTTCCCTTTTGGAAGTAAGCTTTCACCACATGTCTCCTATCAAGCGATAGATAACTCCTTTTCTCAATTTTCTTTTGAAATATTTTCTGGAGCGTCTTGTCAACCACAGGGTAGTGGATGAAAAGTTCAAATCCCCCATGCAGAAATCACATCTGTTAGTCAAGTTACTACTTAAATCAAGCAATTTATATAACAATTGGGATAGTTTGGTATACATTTTGCAATGGGATGGTTCCATTTAATAGTTTTCTAAAAATGCCCATAAATGTTAATTCATTATAGCTTATTCGATTACTTTCTTGTGGTGTCAGCTTCCTGAGAGGTCAGTGGAAACAATTGCTATCAAGCAGCAACTTTTATCTCAATATGACATTCTTCAGTCCCGCATCAATGGCCTGAAAGAAGCTGCTGAGAAAGAGGTGAGTTCTCACACCATGCAAAGTCATTCTGAGCCTCAAAATTAACAGACTGGTTTAATGAATACATGAAAGAGTTATACTTGTTTATGTAGGTTTGGATGTTAGCTAGGATGTGCCAACTGGAGAACAAAATTTTTGCCGTTGGAGAACCATCTTATCGGTGAACTGCCAAGCATTGTTATTATATTTAGCTGAATTTAGTGGATGTGGAAAATAGCAAATTGGTCTTTGTTTGAAGTTCACCAGACATTTTTTGTGTTAAATATGACAGTGCTCGACGAAACAGAGTGAAAAGAGTTAAAGAAGGCTTGGAAAACTCGCTCAGAGGACGGATTGAATTGATTGACAGCTATGCAAGGGTATAATTTCCATCATTAAATAAGGAAAAAATAAACCATCTTGGTTCAATTTATTTTGCCAAAATGCATGCTGTCTATTAATGCAGTGATATATTTTGTCAGATCTCTTCAATGATTGAAATTGAAGTAGAAATGGACTCTGATGTTCTGGCTGCTGAAGCAGCTAGTAATGCGGTGTGTTATCTAGCACAAAGTTAATTCCTTCGGCCCCCTGATATCCTTGACACTTTCTAACTTTTTGAGTCTTTCTTACTTGCAGGAAAGTATTACTGAACAAATACAGCAAATAATGGAGCTAGAAAATCTTGAAGAGGCATGTTCTCTTTTAACTCCATAGCATAATCTCTGTCATACTTTGAGAAAAAAAATAATACTAACTCAGTCCTATGAGTTGAGGAGTGAAAAAAATTCTGTCATTAACGCTTTGCTTGCTTAGTAATCAATATCAAATACTTCATTCATTATGTAGAAAATTTAGTCTGTAGGTCCTTTTTCCTGTTATCTTGTTAACATTATAAATTATCAGCTACTCTCATGCAATTCTGTAAATTCGTATTTTCATTATGCAGAGATGGAAGCTACAAGCCGAAGCAAACGATGAGGCAGAAAGACTTCTAAGCTCCCAACCTATATCCCCAGAAACAGTTTAGAATTGTATATCAAATGTTTGATTGGATCAATCAAAGAGAAAGAGCGGGTAATAGTTGCTGTTAACCTAACATGCAATGCTGAATGTTATTGAGCATTTGAGGAATGATCTCTATACCTCTAGAAGTAGAAGAGGAGCTAACTAGCAGGTGCATGATCTTGAGAAACAAAGAAGTGACTTGAGAATGTAAGGAGCTTGTTCATCTCCAAGCTCAAGATTGCTGCAAAATGGGCAGCTGCTCTGGGTAACTTAGGGATTGTGTCCAGAGGGATTCTTATGTAAATTCATCTATCATTCCAGTACGCAAAGAAACTGATCTTGTTTTGTAAAAGGATTTGCGAATAATTCTTTCACATTTTTTTTTTCTTGTAAGCATAAATATAATTATCTTTATTTTCCAAACAATTCAGCAACATGACAATTCATTTCCCAATCAACTTTTACAGATAATACTAAACAGAACTTTGTTTGTGCGTGTGGATGAGGGGAGGGGGTGAAGTGGGGTGACAATATTGATAATACTGAATACAACTTTTAACTTTTCACCAATCAAAAAAAAAAAAAAAAAAACTTGTAAATGAGGTGAAGTTGTAAAACTTCTATTTCTGGGAATTTCTTTCCAAGCAACTTTTACAGAACCCATATTCATCAAAAAAAACTTGTACAGAACCCAACTCGGCCCCAATCCCAACAGCTCTATGTAATTAGATACATGAATAATTGTACAGATCTAGTAATTACAAATGCTCAACCAGAAACGTTCTTATACTAAATATGATGACATAAGATTCCAACTAATTTTCATGTGGGAAGGCATTGATCCAACAAACCGAAGGACATCCGGATTTGAGCTCAGTTCAGGGTCTTGGTACTCTGATTTTCCATTGAAAACCTGAAGGAATTTTGCAATGTTGGGTAGCACCATCTCCCTACAGTGCAGATGTAATAAAGGGACTTTTGAAAGAACACTTCCCTTTTGAACATCCAAACGTTCTGGTCTACGCAACTTGTATGGCTTCCCAGTTGTTTGCTCATAATCAACTCGAGGCATTTGCTTCCATCTTTGATGCACAAACCATCCATATTTATAATCACCCACAATTGGTGTGCCAAGAGCTTCAGCACAATGGACACGGATCTTCACAAAGGTAGAAGAATTACAATCAGATACAGCTAAAAATCTATCTATGAAAGCACTAATTTTAGCATGCAAATAGACTATAACTTTTTCCAAGGTCAGCTAGCAATGCCCCTAAAAGTCCTTGGTACTAAAGAGGGCTTCAGCTTCTATTCCTACTGTTAAAGTCCAATGTTCATTTTACCTCAACATCTCAAACTTTACATATCACATGCGTAATGCGGTTATACCATCACAAAAAGAATCTTGCACTATCTATCTATCCTATGTTTTGGTATAGCACTCTACCAATTCCATTCATCAGTTTATGCTAACAATTGAAATTTCATGCAGTTATAATAGTCTGAAAAAATAAGGAAAATAAAGAAAACTGATTATTAAAACTCAATGTTCATGGTCATGTTATACATAGTAAAGAAAAAGGAAACTTTCTGTTAGCACCAACTCTAAGTAAAATCCTTGTGAAACTTGTCTTCCATAAACTGGAAATTTAAGGTTGAGGATGTGAGAGAGAGAGGCTTAAAAGTTGCACCTGATGTTTTCTGCTAGTATGTGGACGCAATTCAAGCCACGAGCATCCATTTATCATAGGACCAAGCACGCGATATTCAGTTATAGCTTCCTGAGCAGGTTCAAAACCTGATTGATGAGCCAAGATGACCCTCTCTGTCTTCCCATCATTAAGGAGAACCTGCAGCAAAAATAAATAAATAAATAAATAAACAAATGAACTACATTATTTCTCCAAGAGAAATTGAAATCCTGAAAACATTGTCAAGAGAGAAGGATACCTTTGAAAGAGGAGCACAAATTAATCCTTCCTTTTCCTTGGGACATCCTATAACCAGCGCCCAGTACCTCTGATATGTTGCTTCACAAGCATCATTCCAAGCCTATACTTACCAACAAGCATATCAGTTTCAAAATCAACTTGATTGTATCACGTGTTAGAAATTAGACTGTCCTCATATCAACAAATACACTACCTTATACTGGGAATTCACTTCTTTATAGTCACTGAATAACCAGTGGAGATGATCTACGCTTTCTTTTGTTCTCCCCATTACAATGAGGCCACTGCTCTCTCTGTCTAGACGATGAACCTGATCAAATATGTCATATGATAATATTTAAAACAAAAGCTTAAAATAACTCAATTAAGTTATGCAAATGTATAAGAAAAAGGAAAAAGTTCAAAGGATTAACAAGTCCAAGACTACAAATATGAATTACTCAGAAAGAAGAACAATATCAGTCAAATAAAAGGGTATAAAGCGTTTTTGTTAGCAATCTTAGTATCTTACTACAATTTTTATTCTACAATAAAAGCTTACCAGCTTGGGACCTTCATCATAACCATAAGATAATGCTGCTGCTGCCAATGCATCCATGCTGTTATGAATTGGAAGATGTCCCTAACAAAATTGTTGTACAGAGAAATCAAAAAGTAATACAAGATACTCATACAAAACATGAACGCTGAAAAGGAAACAAAAATTAATAGATTCTAACCTTGACTGGCAACTTAGGAGGCTTGTTCAGCACAATTATAGCCCAGTCCTGAAATTTATGAAAAAAAAAAGTACACCATAACCACTCCAAATGCACCGAAATACATTTAAACGGCCAAACAGCAGTTAACTAAGACATACCTTGTACTTGACAAGCCTTTGCAAGTACTGTATCTCATCAGCATTTGGGTGGAGTGTTCCACTTGGTATGGTATCAAATCTCTTAGAAATCCTGCTCTCTACGACTGAAACTGGTACATAAACTCTATCTCCAACCTCCATGACCTCACTGTGTTCAATCTGCAGGGAAGCTGTATAATATGTATATTTAAACCCACATGGAAACCAAATACACCCAACAACAAAAGGAAGATGCTTGACTGAATGTGCTAGCATCAGTACCTTTCTCATGGATTTCAATTGCCCTTCCTTTTCAACCAAGGAGTCACCCGTATGTGAGCATTCCATCTGGACCTAAAAAAGAAAATTTTGACAAAATAAGAAAAAGAACCTAAAAGAAACCCAATTATAGAAGCTTATATATTGTACAAATTCACAATGTTCATCCTAAAAACTTGATTTTTATAAAGTAATGATTTTCCATTCAGCTAAAAAAGCTTCCTTTATCAAATATTCTCAAACACAAAGGGAACATGCAAATGAAAGACATAACGGTACTCACAAGGCCCTTGTTGAAATGGGACTGGATGACATTGCCACGGACCTCATCAAAGTAATACTTAACCCAACTAATGGCTGTGATGTGGGGAGGCTGTCCATGAACGGTGACTGTGTTCTTTCTCGGCAAAGGAAGTCCCGGGAACGGAGGCAAAGAAAGGAGCTGGCGGGGCTTGGGAGGTTCCTTTGGGCATCCCAACCGAGCTACGTTGTTGGATACTCGGATTACTGGCTCAGCTCTTACTGGCGGTGGCGGATAAATTCTGGAATAGTGTCGAACACCCAACCACACATACCGTTTGGTGATTGTTTTCCACATTGTTCAACATGCCAAAAATCCTTAAAAACTCACACACAGCTTTTGCCTGCTTCGCTTAAACTCAAACACACAGCAGCACGGCGGTGACGACGAGTTGGATTGAGGACTGGGCCTGTTAGAACTGGGCCACCTTGGGCAAGCCCAGCTCAGACTACGCACTCCAACCGGGCTCTCAGTTTTCGGGCCATGGGATCCTTATCTCTATATGCACGAAATACAAATGCTCTATACACTCCCATTATGTGATGCTCTATACCCTATATTATGCTATTTTATTCAGAGTTCTGGTGCCATTTGACACAGTTTGACCAGATTAATAACGAGGAATGAGGGTTCTAATAACATTGTCAAGTCTATCTATGATTAATATTTATGTATACATTTAAAAATTTATAGTTGGATTAGCTATGCTAATGTCTATATGGGGTAGTTGTCAAAGGTTGGACGAACTAATTTCAAAGCATAAAGTTGTTGCTCCAAAGCCAAATTTCAAAAGTTCAAACAAAATCTAATCCTTTCACCAAGAAATACTTGACGGGTGTAAAGGGCCAAATAGTTTGCAGCGATAAGCAAACAGTGCTTTATACCATCTACCAATACTCTTTATATATGCCATTTGGCTTCGTCCCAAATGCTCCACCATTACAAAAACAGCTACGTTTCTCATTTAAAAAACAAATTTAACAACATTATCGTTTTAATTTTGTTGGGTTCCTGAATGTTCGCGGAAAGAGCAAGCCCTTCCCAGCGAGTTTTGCTTGGTTGGTTCCACATTAAGATTATATTAAAAAAGAGTGAAAATGCTTCAGTTTTGGGTGGTTCTCTTATCCCCAACGCCGACCGCTAACACGTAATCCATCTCATCGCAATGAGTATGCCGAAAGATATGAAGCCCCACCGTCCGTGACATTCTATTTCATTACGTTATGATTTTTTTTTTGGATTCTTTCTTTATTAAATTATTGCTTTGAAAAGGTGGATATGATAAATATTTTATTGGGAGGTTGATAAAAAGTTTTTTTTTATATGGGATATATTCTTCAATCTCAGCCCTCATCTTTATCCTAAAAAAATAAAATGAAATATATTCCTTTCCTTTTTTTATTTTGCTTTATATATACTATATCCTTGAAAATTAAATACATTTTATTTATTTTTTTCTTCCATATTAAGAAGGATAATATATTAACCAGTAAGATTTAGTTCCTATATAAAAGGCTATGATCTAGTACATGATTCACGAATTCAACGGAGTTTCCAGGAAGGTGAAAGATTATGACAGATTAGCATTAACTTATAATATCATTATTAATTATTAATTTTTTTAATATTGTCAACTTTCATGCATTAAGTAAGGTCAATTTTTGGCAATTAGTTTTTTCCCCACTTAGATGGAATTATAAACATGAATTCAATTCCTATTAATTACAAGAAAATTGAAGGCACATCTCTTATTTAACTCTCTATTATTAATTAAAATAGAAAAGTTTTCATGGTAAATTACTTCAAAGGAGCCTAAAATTAAATATGATTAATTAAAATAATTGGACCCACTAAACTACTAACTGAAAGTCCAAGTGCCTCGCTGGATAGCCCAGAGGAGAGGAAAAGGACAGGAGGAGTAAGTCCAAGGGTAGTTGGGTCATTTTAGTTCCCAAAATTAGGGAAGAATCTAGAAGAGTTGGTCTCCGGTGTTCCGTGCACCGCTGGCTCACCGTTAAAGCCCATAAAGGAGCATCCGGATGTTAAATTCGACACAGACAGATTCCCGCCACGTGTTCCAGCTGATTCTCGCCCCTGCCCCACCAAATTCACAACCAAAATCTTTTTTTTTATTTTATTTGAAATTATAAAATAATTTAGCATATTCCTATAAATAATATGCTGTACTAATTTGTTTTTCACTTTCCGAATTTATAAATTTTAACAAAATTTGCGGGTTACGACGTTGTTTTCTGGTCCCCCAGAAAAAAAACGCTGGCAGCGATTCTTATAAATTGTGTCCCTTTACATGTTTCTGTTGCGATCCGAAAAGGTTCGGGCTTTATAAGTGCGCTTAGTCATTGTCCGTGTAATAGTGTATCTCATCAACCTCGTTCTGCTTCGGTCACAGCTTGGTTATTCATGGCGAAGAACATTTTGGTCACCGGCGGAGCCGGTTACATCGGCAGCCACACCGTGCTTCAACTCCTACTGGGAGGTTTCAAGACCGTCGTCGTTGACAATCTTGACAACTCCTCACAAATTTCTATTCAGAGAGTCCAGGAACTCGCTGGTGATTTTGGCAAAAACCTTTCTTTTCACAAGGTACTCTTTTTTGTTTATTACTTTTTTATTTTTGGGTTCATATTTTGTGGTGTGTTCGGAAAGTTTTGTGCTTGAGGTTTGCCCATTTGAGTATTTGGCAAAAAGGAAAAAGAAAATTTGTGTTAGTTATGATTTTGAATTTTTAGGTTGAAAATAAGTTTCTGCCCATTTCTGTTTTTGTTTAAAGTTTGATAATTTATTTGTTTGATCTGAATTACGTATCTCGGTTCGCACAAATTCCTGTTTTCAAATTTCTGTTTATAATTATTTGTGTTGTCAGAGACGGAGCCAGAGTCAGACTCTGTGTTTTTTTTTTTTTTTTTTAACATGATGACTTCTTTAACTTTTCTTTTATAATTTTCTGATTTTAGTATTATTATTTAATTTGCTGTTCTGTTAAGTGTTTGGTGGAGCTAGTTCATGATACACAACGGTTTAAAATTTGAAAAGTGCTGGTCAAGATGTGTTTGGAATTGTTTGGAATTGCTTTGTTGCAGTACTTCATCTCTTATTTGGTCCTGTTTATTTAAACTATGTTCCCCACCTGCAGGTGGACCTCCGAGACAAACCGGCACTTGAAAAGCTCTTTTCTTCAACACAGTAAGGATGCTCTTCACACGCTCAAAAACAATTTTTTTTCTCCTAAATATGCAAAATCCATACCGTTGAATGAAAAATTCAATCTTGTAGTTTAATACTTTTTCCAGATTTGATGCTGTCATACACTTTGCTGGACTTAAAGCAGTGGGTGAAAGTGTGCAGAAGCCATTGGACTACTATGACAATAACTTAATTGGGACAATTACGCTGTTGGAAGTCATGGCTGCCCACGGATGCAAAAAGGTTCTAGCCTAGCCTTTAGTCTATGTGCCATCTTAAACTGTTTAATTCCTTCAGCTGCTCACTGATTGACAATTGAAACCCTTCAAAGCATATTTATTTGTAACTGTTCCTTTATCACATGTATCAAGGATTTCATTTAACCATTGCAAATGAGTTCTGATTCCTTAATTGATTCTTCATTATTTTAACTGATTTTAAAATTCTGAATTGTTCCAGCTTGTGTTCTCATCGTCAGCTACTGTTTATGGTTGGCCAAAGGAGGTTCCTTGTACTGAAGAGTTCCCCCTTTCTGCAACAAATCCATATGGACGCACTAAGGTATTACTTAAAACTTAATTTGGTGGTTCTTAATTGAACATGTAGACTTCGTATTATGTTTGGTAACAGTAATGTTTGGATTCACATAGATGTGTGCATGGCCCAGTTTTGCTGCTTCACTGTGGTTTTCTTTTGTTAATTTCTAAGTGATATGTTTCTTTTCCTTTCATATATGGTTAAGTACATCTTCCCTAGTTTCTAGCAATGAACTAATGATATGAACTGTGGTGGATATCTCAGCTTTTCATTGAAGACATATGCCGTGATATCTATGGTTCAGACTCAGAGTGGAAGATCATATTGCTAAGATATTTCAATCCAGTTGGGGCACATCCTAGTGGACATATTGGTGAGGATCCCCGTGGAATTCCAAACAATCTCATGCCCTTTGTACAGCAAGTTGCTGTTGGGCGGCGTCCAGCCTTGACAGTGTTTGGAAATGATTACTCTACAAAAGATGGAACTGGGGTATGCATTTCTTAAATCTTGTTATTTCATTCATTTTTTATAATGTACAACACTCAGTGTGGAAGTATGTCTATTATTAGGTCCTTCAAGTAGGAATTTTGTCATGCATGTAACTTCTGTAACTTGAATCATGTTATGGCTGGTTACAGTCTTGCTTGATTCCGCTTTCACTATATTTGAATCTCACAGTTGATTTTGATTTATACCTGTATGGTGTGAATTAATCTTGTGTAATTATGAATTGGCATTTCGGGTTATTAGGTGCGCATGCTTTCTTTTTCCTTGATAGTTTTTAGCACATGCATTTATAGAGGATGAAGCGCTCAAATTTGATGATGCTAATAATCTATTTTCAGGTACGTGACTACATTCATGTTGTTGACTTGTCAGACGGCCATATTGCTGCAGTACGCAAGCTGGATGATACTAAAATAGGTATCGGCTTTGCGTTGTCATCTTGATGATGCTATGTATATGTTTATAATATTCTTTTGCTTCTTCATGAAAAGATTAACATTCACAAGATCAAGCCAAACATTCGTTAATATATAGCAACTTTACTTCTTTTCTCCCCTCTGTTTTGCATATATTTTTCCCCCCATCATAGGTTACTTTTTCCACTTATGAATTTTTGGAGATTCATTGTAACTGACATTTTGTCTCAATAGCTGATGAGTTGACGAAAGTAATTATGAATCACGAATACAGTTAACTAGTGAATAATATTGGGTTTAGGATTTCTTTTATCATCATTAGTAACTCCGTATGTATAGTAAAATTGGTATTGATATCTAACATTTTGCTAGGTTGTGAGGTTTACAACTTGGGAACAGGAAAAGGGACATCAGTGTTGGAGATGGTTGCAGCATTTGAAAAGGCATCTGGAAAGGTGATAATCTTTTCTTACCTTCTATTCTGCATTTTTGTCCCTTCCTGTCTTGCTGTGCAAATTAGTGATGGAAACTTATAATCTTATTAAAAGCATGCTTGCTTGAGTAGTTCGCTTTTATTGAAATGGTCTTTGCGAGGAAATAAACACGTTGGATGTGCTTGGTTATCAAAAAAGGTTGAGCGTCCACTGGTTTTGTTCTCAAAATCTGAAGTTCTATCTTGAACTAGGGTAGAATGTACAATTGCTTCCATTGTTCTTGCAGTGGATTTTATAAGCTGTTCATATCTTATGGTAGAGGTGTATTTCTGCCATGTCCTTTATGTTTTATAGAAATCTCAGAGCTGTGAGCATATTTGAAGCTCAAACTTGGCAGGAATGAGATCTTTAGGCAAATCACATCCTCTTTAAAGCTTGACCAGTTACTTTTCTCCTTTTGGTAGTGTTAAAAGTTGTGAGATCTAAGTGATTATGAAACTTGAGAGTTTCCCACATAGAACATGATGCCTTCCGAGTTTCCCCAAACACAACTCGACCACGGTTAAGTTTTCCCAAGCACAACTAAACCGCAGTCGAGTTTCCCCCACATCTCTTTCTTTTTTTAACTTATTTGAATCATCGAAGGTTCTTGTTTAATTCTTTGTCCTTAGTTTTGATGGTTTATGTTATTGTCTGTTTAGCCAATTCTATTATTAACCTAGATATTGTGGAATAAATTCATTTTCCCAGAAAATTCCTCTTGTGATGGCTGGGCGGCGACCTGGTGATGCAGAAATCGTTTATGCATCAACAGAAAAGGCAGAAAAGGAATTGAATTGGAAGTAAGTGCCATAATTTACTTGAAAATCACTATGTAAAGGTGCTCAGTCAAGATTGATTAATGGAACTCTTTTCACCCTTACTTGACTTGGAAGTAAAGAAAATATGAGCTTGTAATACCTGCATAAACTTTTTGAGTTCTGAAAACCAGTCTCTTAATGGTGAATCCATAACCCTTGCGTTTGCTGGTTTGCAGGGCAAAATATGGCATAGATGAGATGTGTCGGGATCAATGGAACTGGGCTAGCAAGAACCCTTACGGCTATGGATCCGCAGACTCCACCAACTGAAACTCCTCCTAACTTTAAAGATTGGTTTTTCATAATCATCTGTCGCCCGTGGTGTCAAGCTTTTGCAGACTTTACTTGATCAGATTCATCCAAAAGCTTTGCTTGGCAGACTGAAAAGCTGATAATCATAGTGGTTGTTTACCATTCTAGAGTTTACTAGGTGACTTAGCTTTCGTCCATTGTTAAATTATTATTACACTAAGATCTTATCCATTTGGGCTTACGTAGCTTTGTCTATTGAATCGTGTTTATTTCAATGATATACGTGTCCTTATACCCCTTTGCAAGTTTGGTCATCTCTGACACTCGGATGCTGCATATCGATTAATTCATAACTTATTGAAATGATTACTTTAATGTTGTCGTTTATTATTAAGCAAAAAAAAAGAACTGGTCCTTTTTAGTATTCAAAATAAGACCAATATTGTTCTTATCTCCTTGGACGCGTGAACTCCGAGGTTCACTGAGTCATGCATGCTTTTGTTGTCTTGTAGAATGTTGAACATTAAAGATGACTTTGTTTTTACTTAGTGAACAAAATTGCGAAAGTTGTGTATTATGCCGTCTATTACTCGACAGCAATCATCATTATAAAACCCTAAATCATAGTCAGGCTCAAATTGTGTTGATCCAACGGCAATGCCTGATGTGATGCCACCTTGTACCGTTGCATTAAAAGTTTGAATTTTTTGCACCATTTCAAACTCCAAGCCAACAGTGAACCTTGTTTACATATTAAAAAAACTAATAAACAAAATTTCAAACTATAGGAAAAGGGCAGATATGTAGAACGTTGGATTGGAAATGATTGGAAGAGAGAGAGAATCCAGACGGGGCCTAAAATAGGTGGGGCAGCGACATGGCAACGTAGATCTAGGGGTTGAGAAAATTGAGGGTTCATTTGCATTGCTAAAGATCTATATATATATATATATAACCTATACTTACTGGTCGTTGTGACAGTAGACCGCACAGACCACAACTAGAAGCGGTGGAGGTTCCACTTTCGAATTTCTTTACTCAATTTCTCTTTTTGATTTGGTTTCTGAAAACAAAACAAAAAATCATTACAACACACTTCTATTCCACGCTTCTTATCCCTCGCCACCAAACTTTGCATTCTTCACTTGCCCCCCTCTTTCTCTCTCTCGCTCCCCTCCGTGCTTTGCTCAGCTCTATTGCGGATCTCTCTCCCTGCCAGTCCGTTTTCCGGCGAAGCCCTCAGATCGAGGCGATCTGAGTCTGACTCGTTTCTCGCCGGCGCCGATCTTTGTGTTTGGAAATGGAGAACCTCATCTCTCTGGTCAATAAAATTCAAAGGGCTTGTACGGCTCTTGGTGACCATGGTGAAGCAAGCGCATTACCTACACTTTGGGACTCCCTGCCCGCGATCGCTGTTGTTGGTGGTCAGGTTGGCTCCGGATCCCTCCGTTTCTGGTTTACAGAGCTTAGATCATGTTGTATGATGTATAACTCGGTTACATAACCTTTTTTTCCTCATGGATACTGATTGAAACCGATTCACTTTGGTTCTAGATTGATTTGCTTGAAATATTTCTGTCCCTGTGCTTCTAAGTTTACGCTTGATATAGGAATGTATTGATGTCGTTTTCGATTGTGAAAAAGATATATATTTTTTAAAATTTGAAAATATAGTATTTTTGTTATATTAATGATAGCGTGCTAAGTATTTGCTTCCTGAACATTTTTATGTTGTTCATCAGAGCTCAGGTAAGTCTTCCGTGTTGGAAAGCGTGGTTGGCAAGGACTTCTTGCCTCGTGGATCTGGTAAGTGGTGTTTAGAATTTTTAATCTTATTTTCATTCTTCATTAAAAGCTGTTGTAATGATGCATGGAAATATTTGCAGGAATCGTTACACGGCGTCCTCTTGTCTTACAGCTTCATAAGATTGCTGAGGGAAGCAGGGAGTATGCAGAGTTTCTCCACCTTCCGAGAAAAAGATTTACTGATTTTGGTAAATTTCTTCATCCACTTATTCTTTTCTGGATCTATTATTTGCTTTTATTGGGGTCTGCATAAAGGTATGCTTAAGCGGCATTAATTTCACGACATTGGACACATTACTAGACATAGGGAAATTGGAATCGTAGCATATTTTTTGTTTTTGTGTGTGAGAGAGGGAGCGTGGGAAGCATTTTTTTGGTCGCCTGTGTTATTTAACTTTATCTGATAATCTTAATCATATTTGTGTAGCGGCTGTGAGGAAAGAGATTCAAGATGAGACAGATAGAGAAACTGGTCGCACCAAACAAATCTCTAGTGTTCCAATTCATCTCAGCATATATTCTCCTAATGGTAAGATGGGGATTCCGCAGTTGTGCCTATTGTCACAATTTACTAATTTTACTTGTGAATATTCAGTAGCATTGCATTTTTCTTTTTCTCCTAACAACAATTGAAATTTTTGCTATCTTTTGTACTGGCAGTTGTCAACTTGACCCTCATTGATCTTCCAGGGCTTACAAAAGTGGCAGTTGGTGAGTAATATGTGTGTCTTAGATTTGACAACATGATGGTAGTTATTTACAAAGCTACAATCATAATTTTTCTTTTATGTTATATGTGATTATGAAAGAATAAAGAGAAAGAAAGTTGAAAACCTCATATTATCATTATTTTATTCTGCTTCTAAGAAAAAGAAAGACATCAAGTAAACTGAATCCTTTAGAGGTCGAGGAATATTAAGAGAGCATAGATTTTTAGTTTCTCTTTTCTTTAACCATTATTCTTTGCAATAAAGAATAAGAAAATAATTGTCTATACATTTTACATCACCGTATTGCATTAACATATTGTCCTGGATGATGTAGAGGGTCAACCTGACAGTATTGTGCAAGACATTGAGAATATGGTTCGCTCCTACATCGAGAAGGTAATATGCAAGTAATTAATTAATATGTGTGTGTGTGCGCTCTTATACTGACTGAAGTTGACAACATTATGTATATTTTCAATTTCTAAGCTATTTTCATGCTTTTTACTCGCTCTCTTTACTTTTTGATGGCAATTGCAAGGATAAATTTTCTTACTCTGTTGCATTATTTAATTTGCCGAACTTCTTGTGCAGCCCAACTGCATTATTCTTGCAATTTCACCTGCCAATCAAGATCTTGCTACATCCGATGCAATTAAAATCTCTCGTGATGTTGATCCTACAGGTAACCTAAAATTGATTTTTTAGGAACCATACGCATAGCTTTGCTTTTATTTATTTTAGAATTATTTCCTAAGGAACTTGGTCATGCTTCACTATCTTTAAAAAGGAAGGAACTATTGGGTTAGAAAGAATTGTATAAAAGTTGTTGTGGTTATACTGTTATGGCTGCATAGTTGTGAGCATATAGGACTCAAATGAATCAGTATTCACTTTCTTGTTATCACTTTCAGGGGAGAGGACAATTGGAGTTCTGACAAAGATTGATCTTATGGACAGGGGTACTGATGCAGTTGATGTAAGTTGGCTTAATTTCTTGTTTTGATTTGACACGGGATAATTTGGCTTAATCTCTCTCTTACTTTCTACTTGTGTTGGCTAGATTTTGGAAGGGAAGTCTTATAGGCTAAAATTTCCTTGGGTGGGGGTTGTAAACCGTTCACAAGCAGATATTAACAAGAATGTCGACATGATTGCTGCTCGGCGTAGAGAACGTGACTACTTTAGTAGTACACCTGAATACAAGCACCTTGCTCACAGAATGGGTTCTGAGCATCTAGCTAAGATGCTTTCTAAGGTAGGCATATAATCGTTCTATTTGATTTTATTCTGTTTGTAGAGCAAAATCATTATAATTCTTCTGCAATATTTACTACAACAATGGAAATTTTTTCAGCATTTGGAAATGGTAATCAAGTCCAAAATCCCGGGCATCCAGTCGCTTATTAGCAAGACCATTTCTGAGCTCGAATCTGAATTGGCTCGTCTTGGAAAGCCTATTGCAGCTGACGCTGGAGTGAGTTTGTTTTACTTTCTCTTTTGGCTTTGTTTCAGTTTACAACAAAGAACTACCAGTGACCATTACTTGTCTTTTAGGGAAAATTATATTCAATCATGGAGATTTGCCGTGCTTTTGATCAAATTTACAAAGAGCATCTGGATGGCGTGTATGTGTCACTTTTTTTGCCTTTGTCCAGCTTAGTTCATTTTCTTTTCTTTTCTTCTATCCATTTAGACATTAACTCTTGGCATCTTCATTTTGGCCCACAGGCGTCCTGGTGGTGATAAAATTTACAATGTTTTTGATAACCAGCTTCCTGCTGCTCTAAAAAGATTGCAATTTGATAAGCAACTTGCAATGGAAAATATACGGAAGCTCATTACCGAAGCTGATGGATATCAACCCCATTTAATAGCTCCTGAGCAAGGATACCGTCGACTCATTGAATCTACTTTAGTTACTATAAGAGGTCCTGCTGAGGCAGCTGTTGATGCGGTATGCTTTAAAGTTTTCTTTTTGACCAAAAAGAAAAAAGAAGTTGCTTGAAACATTTAACTTTGCATTTGATGAGATTTACCTTACATTCTGTAACATTTTATGGTCTGTTATCTTTGTATGCAAGTTTCAAGTCTATACTTAAGCATATTGCGTCATGCTTTCCCTAACAAATCAATTCTGTTATTTCATGATTTCAGGTTCATGCCTTACTGAAAGATCTAGTTCACAAGGCTGTCAGTGAGACTCTGGTAATGTTTACAGCCTTACTAAGATTTGGTGCTTTCATTTGAATCTGTTTCTTAGTGTTCTGTTAGGAGTTTATAGGTTGAACTTCATTGTATTAATCATTCCAAGTTACATACAAAATAGTTATTTCTGGAATAACATGCTAATGGAAAACTCTGAAAAGATTTGAAGACATTAAATATACGATAATCCTTCGTCCCTTTTGGCAAGTCTTAATCTGTCTTTGGCTTATTGTTCCGCAAGCTTTTAAAGAAATGTTGGTTCTGACTGACAGGAGCTAAGACAGTATCCTGGTCTTAGAGTAGAGGTTGGAAATGCAGCTTGTGACTCGCTTGAGAGAATGAGGGATGAAAGCAAGAAAGCAACGCTGAAGCTAGTCGACATGGAGTGCAGTTACCTGACAGTTGATTTCTTCCGCAAGCTTCCTCAAGACGTTGAGAAGGGTGGCAACCCATCGCATTCAATTTTTGATAGATACAATGATTCATATCTCAGGAGAATTGGTTAGTCTTCATAAATAGAAATGTCATGATTTTAAGTTTGCAACAGGATTCACTGCTGACCTTGAAGTAATACTTTTCCTACTTATCTATACAACAGGAACAACAGTTTTGTCATATGTCAACATGGTCTGCTCAAGTTTGCGAAACTCTATTCCCAAGTCCATCGTCTACTGTCAAGTTCGTGAGGCTAAAAGAAGCTTACTCGACCATTTCTTCACCGAGTTGGGTAAAATGGAGGTGAGGACGGTTCACTTCCCATCTTCGTAATGTGTTTGTTTGGAAAATGTTAAACTCTCAACTGAACTTTTTAAATTTCCTGAGCAGACGAAGCGGTTATCATCGTTGTTGAACGAGGATCCAGCGGTCATGGAACGACGAACTGCACTTGCAAAGAGGCTGGAGCTGTACAGGAGTGCACAGGCTGAGATTGATTCAGTGGCCTGGGCCAAGTAGATCTCTCTGCTTGCAAGTCTATACCATCGCTTTTGTACGTGGAAATTTGGCTTAGAATTCATTCATTCATGTGTACGTCGTAGGAAAGAAGGGGACTGGCTTCTATCTTTTTGTATTTTATAATTTTTACCTGTACTGTCGAATCGCTTAAGAGATGATTGGCATTATAGTAGAAGATTAATTCTCTATATGCAAGATTATTTCCCTTTTTTTAATGTGCTTTTATGCTTGAGTAAATATTATTTCCTTTTATATAATATAAAAGAATTGAAGTTTTAACTAATCTGTAGACATAAAAAATCTGCATGTATTGGAAAAAGTCATTTTTAATTAGTTTCTATTGGCACGTTAAAGCTTTGAAAAGCCTGTGACCGAGTGAGAGGGAAAATTGAGCTAAAAATCATAAGGGGCCTTACAAAACCAAGCAAGTCCAGTAATCCTCATGTAACTTTGCTCGGGCATTCTTTCCGATCATTTTCAAAGTCCATGAAAAGTGTCGGTTTGGTTGGTTTATGGATCAACCTAAATCGACATCGTAAAGTTAGGTCTAGGGTGCTAGATCTAAGGAAATGATACGACGTCGTTTCTTTTCTTTCTTCCCCTCCGCATCTAGAATCTCGCAGGTCTGGATACCGCATCTGGCAGAGGGAACATTGGACACTTATAACATTATCGGAGTCGGACGTAGACGTTCCAACGTTGGCCTTCCTCAGGTCTCTTTCGTCTCACCTGCCACTCAGGTCCTTATTGGTTCCCTTTTGAATATATCGTTTGGATCTGTTTCTTTTCATTCATTTTCAATTTAACATATATTAGTGTCACTCTGTTTTGGCGAAAACTAAAGTTTGGTTATGTTCCTCCGATAAAAATGTCGACTTTGTCTTTGCATTGCGTTTATTTTTAGTCCCTGGTTGGTTTTTAGAATTTGTGATAGAAAGTTCGATTCAAATGATCAAGGTTGGTTTGGCGCCTTTTGTTTTGTTGGTTTTTTCCCCCCCTTGTTATTTTGTCGTTTTGATCGTTTAACTGATGGATGAATATTAGATTTTCGTTTCAAAGAATTCATCTTTGATGGGTTACTTCCAAAAATAGTTCTTTTGTTAGTTCTGATCTCAAAGGGTGCACATGGCGTTTATCTGACCAAGTTGTGGCCCTTTGAGGAATCGCAAAATCTGGTTTATGTTTACATATCGCTTGAATGTGTTTTCTTCCATCTAGAATTTGTGTTTCAAGTGATCTGGTTGTCTAACAGCTTACCATTTTCTGGATTTATGCAATAGAGAACTGCTTTCGTGGGATATCTTCTGGTGGAATGGCGTCTGAGAGGGAAAGATTTGACCTTTCGGGACCATTGCACTTGACCTTCATCGACTGGTAAAACCTTCATTCTGAAAAACAAAATGAACCTTTTTAATTCTTTTGAGGGTTGAAATCTTAAGTTGTAATGCAACTGGCTAATAGCGAGTCACCATATTTAGATGGGCGTTTTTTTTCTTTCTTTTGAGCTGTTTCTTGCTGTGATGGACTGATATCTATGTTTTGCCAATACCGATCCATCCACATTGTTAACTCGACAATAATTTGGGTTTTGAGTACCCACAAAAGTAGCATGCGGTCTTGGCTTGACCAAAGTCCCAATTCAACAATGTTATTGAATATGATGCTTGAAATTTTGATGATATCTAGAATTTGTTTCCTTAGCCTATGTTTGGCAGGAGGAAACAATGGAGAGGGGTGTAGAGGGAAGGAAGGATCAGTGGAGAGGTACAACATAAAGTGGTTGTTTGGTAGGAGGGAGGGGATGGGTGAGTGGATTTAGTATCCATCCTAATCTCTCTAAATTAGTCCTTCTAATATTGGATGGATCATAGGAGGGAGAGCTTTGATAATTAACCAACAAAATTTTAATTACATTTAATCCTCCTTCCTCTCTTTCCTTCCTAGTTCTTATCATACCAAAACACTTGCAGTTGAGCCCACATGTATTCTCCAAGGAAGATTATAGGAACATGTAAACATGGAATCTGTGTCGAGGACTTTTAAAACTGTACGATCTTCATTTCTGATACAACGAGGGTACTTGTAGTTTATATTATTTGATTTCTGAGTTGATAATGGCTGCTTTTCTCTGTTTTTTTAAATATAAAATTCATGTTTTTCATGAATAAATATTGTAGTGAATTATCCTTTAATATCAAATAATGCTCTTTTTGTCTTTCAGATTTCCACCTGTACTCATACAGACTTGTTTTGCATAAAATCCCTTTTTCCATTTGAAATTTCTACTGAATCTTTCCTTCTCTATGCTGTTAACTTCCATCTAATATCACTACTAGTTAGTACCAAGCAGTATTAGTGCTTGGAAATCTGCAGTTTGTTAGACTTTCCTTTTGAAACTGTGTGTTACGTGAAGTATATGCATGATGCTGAGAAAACCAATATTATCTGCCATCCTGTGCAGGGAGAATGAAAATCATCGAAGGTCCATTGCTGCCAGTTTGGTTCAAGGTGTCTACATTGTTGAGCGGGACCGCCAGGAGAAACGTGAAGGTCCTGAGGCCCTCGCTCCTCCTTGGTGGGAGTTCTTCCATTTTAAGTTGCTTCGTAATCTAACAGATGATACTGATTTTTCCATCTTTGGTGCTATCTATGAATTTAAACCTCCTCCATCTATTTCTAGCCACTCACTGGATGGAAGTCCACGGTATGTAATTGCTTTCCGGGGCACCTTAACAAAGCCTGGCTCCTTTGCACGGGATATCGAACTAGATCTTCACTTCATCCAGCATGGACTTCACCGTACATCTCGCTTTGAGATTGCTATGCAAGCAGTACGTAACATGGTGGCTGCAGTAGGTGATTCAAATGTTTGGTTAGCTGGCCATTCCTTGGGGTCAGCCATGGCAATGCTGGCTGGAAAGTCTATGGCCAAGACTGGTACTTTCCTCAGCTCTTACCTTTTCAATCCACCATACTTCTCTGCCCCAATAGAGAGAATTAAAGATAAGAATGTGAAACATGGAATTCGGATAGCAAGCAGTGTTATAACAGCAGGACTGGCTTTTGCCATGAAAGGTAAAAACCAGCAGAGAAATCAGACAGACGACCCATTTGCAGCTCTGTCCGCATGGATCCCATGTCTATATGTGAATCCATGCGATCACATTTGCTCCGAATATATTGGATATTTTGAGCACAGGAAGAAGATGGAGGAGATTGGAGCAGGAAGCATTGAAAGGTTGGCAACTCAGAACTCCATTGGGGGTCTATTAATGAATGCAATGGGGAGGGATACAGAGCCACTGCACCTCATTCCTTCAGCATACCTGATAACTAATTCAACCCCTTCTCGGGATATCAAGGAAGCCCATGGAATTCATCAGTGGTGGAGAGACGATTTGCAGTTGCAGTCCAAGCTCTACAAGTACAAATAAGCTTTTGGTGTTATATTATTTGTGCTGTGATTATTTTGTGAAATGCTTGCATTTGATTGTATTAACTCCCTCTTTTCAGTGTGTAGTTTTCAAACTTTTTAAGTCTTGTAAATTAAAATCCTCTAATGTGATTCATTGAATTCTTGTGCAAATCTGTTCTCTAAATTCCTCTTTCTGAAACATTAAGGAGTTGGGCTACCCTTTGAAAAGAAGGAAAAAATACAGAGACCCTTAAAAGATTGTAGCCTTTCTTAACAAAATTTACTTTTTTTTATCTCGTTAACGAATTATAAACACACAAAGAATGAAGGTTACAAAGTGAGAAAAAAACTATTTCTGAGGAGAAAGAATTAGGTAGCAACGTAAGGTGTGAAATAGACCAGAGTACATCACCATGGTGAAGTAAAAAAAGCTGCTCGAATCCCTAAGTTTATGTCTGTACCTTCCACTTAACCACTGAACTGCTCCTGTTCACTCTCTCCCTCTCTAAAATCCACCACTTTTTAATTAGTTTAAAAGTACTCTCACCAAATAACCACCGGTAATCACCTACAAAATCCAGAATCACCACTCAATCCCACTCTCTGCCTGAATAGCCATTCCTTCTTCCTGCAAAACCACAAAGCAACTTCCTTTTCATTTTTTATGCACCCACTTCCCACTCTATTTCTTTCCTTTTCTCTTATTTTTGTCAGACAGCACTCACTCACTCATTCTCAACGTGGAGTTGGTGATTGGACTGGGGCTGGGACCCACATGCACTCTGACTCTTTTGTCTGTCTTCTCTACAAAGTTGGCTAATCCTAATCCATCTTAATATTAGAATTATGATCAAATCCCCTAATTTGTAGGATCACCATTTGCTTGGCTACGCTGTTATGGCGGCATAGTTGTGAGCATATAGGACTCAAATGAGTCAGTATTCACTTTCTTGTTATCACTTTCAGGGGATAGGACAATTGGAGTTCTGACAAAGAATGATCTTATGGACAGGGGTAGTGATGCAGTTGATGTAAGTTGGCTCAATTTCTTGTTTTGATTTGACGCGGGATAATTAGGCTCAATCTCTCTCTTACTTTCTTCTTGTTTTGGTTGGATTTTGGAAGGGAAATCTTGTAGGCTAAAATTTCCTTGGGTGGGGGTTGTAAACCTTTCACAAGCAGATATTAACAAGAATGTCGACATGTTTGCTGCTCGGCGTAGAGAACGTGACTACTTTACTAGTACACCTGAATACAAGCACCTTGCTCACAGAATGGGTTCCGAGCATCTAGCTAAGATGCTTTCTAAGTTAGGCATATAATCATTCTATTTGATTTTATTCTGTTTGCAGAACAAAATCTTTATAATTTAATTCTTCTGCAACATTTACTGCAACAATGGAAAATTTTTTCAGCATTTGGAAATGGTAATCAAGTTCAAAATCCCAGGCATCCAGTCGCTTATTGGCAAGACCATTTCTGACCTCGATTCTGAACTGGCTCGTCTTGGAAAGCCTATTGCAGCTGACGCTGGAGTGAGTTTGTTTTACTTTCTTCTTTGGATTTGTTTCATCACCGAAGCTGATGGATATCAACAATTTAACAGCTCCTTAGAAATCAATCTGCAGCTAGATTGGCACTTCTGGCATTCCATTCCAACAGCCACTCTTTGTTCCTCAATAAATTCCTGCAGTTGATAACTAAATACCTTGTATCCCAAGCACATGGATCTGAATCAGATAGCACCTCCTTGACAGCAGCCTGTGCATCAGTGGACCATATGACTTTACTCCAGTGCTTCTCCGTTGCTCTCTCAAAAGCGCATTCTATTGCTTTCAATTCCGCTTGTATTGGACCACATCAATTAAATGGGTAGAAATTAATTGATAATAGTGATTTTTGGCTGATGAAAACCATGGAAAACCACTGAGCTGTTTCCTGTTGGACTTGGACCACATCAATTAAATGGGAACAAATTAATTCATAAAAGGTTTGGCAAAGCTACAGAGCTGTTTCCTATTGGACTTGGACTGCATCAATTAAATGGGAACAAATTAATTTATAATAGGATTAATTATAACATGTCTATGGCATGATAAAACAAAACCCTGCTTTCTTCATAATAAGAAGAAAAAAAAAACGTCTCTAAGACTAAATTATATTACAAATTGATGTCAGATAATTCACGCAAAATTTACATCCATTAAGATTTCAAGTACATAAACAAACGTCACCCAAGCCCTAGTACTGCTCTTTTTCTTCGTTATACCTCAGTATTCCAAATTATAAATATAGAATATAAAGCTTTGTGTTTTTATCCTCATCTGCGAAAAAAAAAATGTTTTGAGAGACTTTGGCTGTGCTTTTATCTTCGTGCTGTTCTGTTTTTGTTTATGATATTTTGGTACGTAAAGAGTTAGAGATCATGAAGTTCTAATTTCATCAATATTATTCAAACCACCTGCAGCTTATCATCGTGTTGATCATATAGGTGTTCTCAACGTGGATGCGAAGCCTAGAATCCACTGCATGCTTCTGTGGGATATTATTATTTTTTTCCAGGTAATTATTTACCAGACCCTGATTAATTTTGCCACTGAGTTTGCTACTTTTTGTTGAACCATGAATTTTTTTTTTTTTGGGGTCTTTGGACATAAACATGCATCAAACAGGCCTCTGAATTTTTAACTTATTCGAAGAAGAAAAATTAAATACTTAAAATCTGTTTTGTTAAGAAACTATTCATCTTTAGAGGGCTTATATGTATAAAACCATTGCCTCGTACTTTCCCTAACAAATCAATTTTGTTATTTCATGGTAATGTTTACAGCCTTACTAAGATTTGTTGCTTACATTTGAATCTGTTTCTTAGAGTTCTGTTAGCAGTTTGTATGTTGAACTTCATTGTATTAATCATTCCAAGTTACATACAAAAAGGTTAATTTCTGGAAATGACATGCTATATCTATGCTACCCGGTCATATGTTATATTTAACTATGTAAAAGATATAGCAAGAATGAGTACGCTCTTCGGTCAGAGCTCAATTACTTGATTTGACATTTTAGAAGATAAAGAGCGTAACTTTGAGATGAAAAAGTATGATAAGTAACCAATATGTGAGCTAATTTTCTTTTCATTTTTTTGTGTTTTCCAGTTTGTTGAATTTCAGAAGTTGAAACCCTGTTGATCATTCTGAGGTCTTGATTGAGGTTCTAAACTTAAATTGAATTTTTTCTTCACATTGCTTATATGTTATCTCACATGTATGCATTGTCCGATAGCTATGTGTGCACTCTCAAACATAAGTGCATGCATACAAATGATATATAAGAGGGCACAACAATACTTCCACCGTACTTTCATGCATAAATCACTCGTTTGTAAGCTAATGGAAAACACTGCAAAGATTTGAAGACATTAAATATACGATAATCCTTCGCCCCTTTTGATAAGTCTTAATCTGTCTTTGGCTTATTGTTCCACAAGCTTTTAAAGAGAGAATGAGGGATGAAAGCAAGTAGATGTCTCTGCTTGCAAATTTATACCATCGCTTTTGTACGATGAAATTTGGCTTAGAATTCATTCACTCATGTGTACGTGTCGTAGGAAAGAAGGGGAGTGGCTTCTATCTTTTTGCATTTTATAATTTTTAGGGTTTAGGTTTAGGGCTTAATAGATGATTGGCATTATAGTAGAAGATTAATTCTCTATATGCAAGATTATTTCCCTGCTTTCCCTTTTTTTTTTTTTTTTTTCTTTTAATGTACTTTTGTGCTTGAGTAAATATTATTTCCTTCTATATAAATATAAAAGAAATGAAGTTTTAGCTTTGGTTGGTTTATGGGTCAACCTACATCGACGTCGCAAAGTTAGGACCACAGGACCGCAGCGTTGAGCTGAGTAAATGAATAGATGACTACTTTTCTTTTCTTTTTTTTCTTTCTTCCCTTTCATATGGATAATCTCACTTCGTGTAGCGGGGGGAACATTGACCTTCAGGTCTCTTCCGTCTCACCTGCCGCTCAGGTCCTTATTGGTTATTTTAATTAAACCCTACTGAAATCTAGGTTTTAGTTGGAGAAATATAAGAAACTTGATTTCAGTTTGTTTTTCTAATTATTTTATATCTGTTGTTGTAATGATTTAAGCGTTCCACCTGACGGATCGGGTGCGAATTTTCTGCTAGTCGACAAGGTAAGATCTTGTATGTTATTTTAGATTAAATTGTATAGGTTATTCGCATGTGATTAAGGCTTAGCAGCGTATTCTTCCAATTGGGATATATTGTTTGGATCTTTTTGTTTTCATTCATTTTCAATTTAACGTATATTAGTGTCTCTCTGTTTTGTCGAAAACTAAAATTTGGTTATGTTCCTCTGATAAAAATTTCGACTCTGTCTTCGCGTTGGTCCCTGGTTTTTAGAATTTGTGATAGAAAGTTTGATTCAAAGGGTCGAGGTTGGTTTGGCGCCTTTTGTTTTTTTTTTGTTTTTTTAATTTTGTCGTTTGGGTGGTTTCACCTTTGATGGGTTACTTTTAAAAATAGCTCCTTTGTTAGTTCTGATATCAAAGGATGCACATGGCGTTTATCTGACCAAGTTGTGGCGCTTTGAGGAATCGCAAAATCTGGTTTATGTTGACATATCGCTTGAATGTGTTTTCTTCCCTCTAGAATTTGTGTTTCAAGTGATCTGGTTGCCTAACAGCTTACCATTTTCTGGATTTATGCAACACAGAACAGATTTCGTGGGATATCTTCTGGTAGAATGGGTAGAATGAGGTCTGGGAAGGAAAGATTTGAACTTTGGGGACCATTGCACTTGACGACCTTCATCGACTGGTGAGACCTCCAATCTGAATAACAAAATGAATCCCTTTTACGCTTCAAATTCTTTGAGGGTTGAAATCTTAAGTTGTAATGCAACTGGCTAATAGTGAATAACCACATTAGAAGGCTGCTTTTTTTTTTTTTCTCCTTTCATTTTTTTTTCTCGAGAGCTGGTTTTTGCTGTGCTGGACTGGTATACCTGTTTTACCAATACCGATCTATCCAGATTGTTAACTCGACAATAATTTGTGTATTGAGTACCCATAAAAGTAGCATGCGGTCTTGGCTTGACCAAAGTCTCATATCAACAATGTTATTAAATATGATGCGTGAAATTTTGATGATATCTAGAATTGGTTTCCTTAGCCTATGTTTACCTGGAGGAACTAACGGAGAGGAGTGGGGAGGGAAGGAAGGATCGACAGAGACATGTAACATAAAATGGTTATTTGGTAAGAGAGATCAACATGGAGCAGATAGGTGAGTGGATTAAGTATTTAATTTCAATTCCTCTAAATCCATCACTCTAATATTAGATGAATTGTAGGAGAGAGAGCATTGATAATTAACGAACAAAATTTTAATTATATTTAAGCTATGTTTGGTATGAAGGAGGGGAAGGGGAAATGATAGAGTGAAGAGAAGAGAGGGAGAGGTTGAAAAAATGAGTTGATTGCATGAACCCTTAATATTGTTTGGTATTACAAAGAATGAGAGGAGGGCTCCTTTGTTTGGTATACGAAGGATTGATAGAATAAAAAAAGAAAAAAATGGAAGGGAAGAAGAAAAAAGTTCGAGTTTTGATAAGCCACTGATGGTAAAAGAAACTAATCTTTGATTTTGATTTTGTGTGTATTTTGAGATTTTTTTGTTTACTAAAAAAAATATATGGTCTGCTTTTATATATGAATAAATGAGTTTAGCGTCGTATATCAATTTAAAAGTAAAATATGAGTATTTTTAAATTGTTTGTATAATTTCAAAAGGTTAAATTTATTAAATGTAAATTTTCCTATTCTTTTCTTTTTATTTCTAATTTCCTTGAATATTTTTTTGCACTTATCTATATTATTTTACCTTTTTGTATTTTTTTTTCTTTCCCAATAACTAATTTTCCACTTTACTTCTCACTGATTTTTATTAATATTTGGTTCTCTAGGTTTCTCGAACTTTTTTATTAACTCTATCTAGATCTGAAAAAAAGTTTAATATTAACATTAATTTAGGGCTGAAAAAAAATTAATATTAATATTTTATAATTACATTAGTGTATATATTATTATATAAAGTTGCAATTTACAAAATTATTCTTGTAGCAAAATGCTATTAAAAACTATTTAAATAATCCGGTCATCGTAACGATATCGTTCCATTCAATATATTTGGTTCATTTACTAATCATTAGAGTATTTGACACTCTTATGTATAATTACTTTCTTATCCAGTCCTGCATTTTAATTAAAATATGAAAAAAGAAGAAGAAATAAAGTAAAGTAATCAAGTTAATATTTAGTAGTTAGTGAGAAATATACAGACGTGGGTCGTACGTATTGGACGAAAAACCTCTAATTTGCCTAATCAATATTATCAGTCACGCCCTTTCACATACATGCAGTCATCACCCCGTCAAAGACTTTTCTATCCATATATTATCAGACTTTACTATCGTACAACAAAACACTTGCAGTTGAGCCCACATGTATTCTCCAAGGAAGATTATAGGAACATGTAAAACATGGAATCTGTGTCGAGGACTTTTAAAACTGTACGATCTTCATTTCTGATACAACGAGGGTACTTGTAGTTTATATTATTTGATTTCTGAGTTGATAATGGCTGCTTTTCTCTGTTTTTTTCAATATAAAGTTCATGTTTTTCATGAATAAATATTGTAGTGAATTATCCTTTAATATCAAAGAATGCTCTTTTTGTCTTTCAGACTTCCACCTGTACTCATACTGATTTGTTTTGCCCCTTTTTCCAATTCAAATTTCTACTGAATCTTTCCTTCTCTATGCTATTAATCTCCGTCTAATATCTCTACTAGTTAGTACCAAACAGTATTAGCGCTTGGAAATCTGCAGTTTGTTGGACTTTCCTTTTGGAACTGTATGATATGTGAACTATATGCATGACGCTGAGAAAAACAACATTATCTGCTATCCTGTGCAGGACGAACGAAAATCATCGAAGGTCCGTTCTTGCCTGTTTGATTCAAGGTATCTACGTTCATGAGCGGGACCGCCAGAAGAAACGTAAAGGTCCTGAGGCCCTCGCTCCTCTTTGGTGGGAGTCCTTCCATTTTAAGCTGCTTGATAACCTAATAGATAATGTTGATGGTTCCATCTTTGGTGGTATTTATGAATTTAAACCTCCTCCATCTATTTCTAACCACTCACTGGATGGAAGTCCAAAGTATGTAATTGCTTTCCGGGGCAACTTTTTAAAGTTTCCCTCCTTTGCACGGGATATCGAACTAGATTGTCGCTTTTTCAAGTGTGAATTTCACCTGACATCTCGCTTTCAGATTGCTATGCAAGCAGTACGTCAGAGGGTGGCTGCAGTAGGTGTTTCAAATGTTTGGTTAGCTGGGCATTCCTTGGGGTCAGCCATAGCAATGCTTGCTGGAAAGAAGTTGGCCAGTACTGGTACTTTCCTCAGCTCGTACCTTTTCAATCCGCCATACGTCTCTTTCTCAATAGAGAGCATTAAAGGTGAGATTATGAAACTTGTAATTCGGACACCATGCAGTTTTATAAGCTCAGTACGCCTGGCTTCTACCACGAAAGGTAAAAAACAGGAGTCAAATCAGTCAGACAACCCATTTGCAGCTCTGTCCGCATGGTTCCCAAGTCTATATGTGAATCCAGGCGATCATATTTGCTCTAAATATATTGGATATTTTGAACACAAGGGAAGGTTGGCAACTCAGATCTCCATTGGGGGTCCATCAACGTGGAGGGATACAGAGCTACATACAGAGTCACTTCACATTCCTTCAGCAAACCTGATAACTAATTCAGCCCCTTCTCGGGGTCTCAAGGAAGCCCATGGAATTCATCAATGGTGGAGTGACGATTTGCAGTTGCAGTCCAAGGACTACAAGTACAAATAAGCTTTTGGTCTTTTATTATTTGGTGAAATGCTTGCATTTGATGGTATTAACTCCCTCCTTTCGGCGTGTAGTTTTTAAACCTTTTTAGCCTGTACACCGTATTATATTTGAATTGTAAAATATATGGTCCTGAATTGTAAAATATATGGTCTTGAACATTATCTGGTGTAGTACACTTTGTATTGGGTTAAAATTATTTAAAATTTCCGATCTTGTATTTGATGTAGTACTTTGTATTGGGTAAAAATTATTTTTTAATATTATATTCATCGTATTATTCTGATCCACACTTTGTATTGGGTCAGAAATATCTTTTAATATAATATTTTAACTCACTACCCATGAGTCAGATGTTTAAATTGTTAATTTAAATAACTGTAAAAATTTAAATCTTTTTTTGTTAATATTATTAATTTTTTAAAATTAAATATTAAAATTTTATTTTAGGACAAAAATATTAAAATTAAACTATTTACTTAATGTAATATAAATTTGGAATGACATTATAAAAGTATATGTATATGTTAAATAATAAAAAAAATAATTTAATTCGATGTGTATTAAATATGATATAATTATATAAGTTTTTAATATAAAATTATACAAAATACAATACAATATTAATTTATTCTATTCAGTTCACTCGGCAGACCAAATGTGGCATTTTAAATTTTGTAAATTAAAATCCTCTAATGTGATTCATTGAATTCTTGTGCAAATCTGTTTTCTAAATTCCTCACTCTGAAGCCTTGAGGAGTTGGACTCCATCATTGTGGTGGCTACCCTTTGGAAAGAAGGAAAAGAAACAGAGACCCTTAAAAAATTGTAGCTTTTCTTAACAAAATTTCCTACTTTTATCTCGTTAACGAATTATAAATACACAAAGGTTGAAGCCAACAAAGTGAGAAAAAATGTGAAATAGACTAGGAGCACATCATCATGGTGAAGTAAAAATTGCAGCTCCAATCCCTAAGTCTATGTTTGTACCCCACTGAGCCACTTACTGTTCACTCTCTCCCTCTCTAAAATCCACCACTTTTTTTTTTTTCAGTTTAAAAGTCCTCTCTAAACCTTGCACAAGCAGATACTAACAAGAATGTCGACATGTTTGCTGCTCGGCGTAGAGAACGTGACTACTTTACTAGTACACCTGAATACAAGCACCTTGCTCACAGAATGGGTTCCGAGCATCTAGCTAAGATGCTTTCTAAGTTAGGCATATAATCATTCTATTTGATTTTATTCTGTTTGCAGAACAAAATCTTTATAATTTAATTCTTCTGCAACATTTACTACAACAATGGAAAATTTTTTCAGCATTTGGAAATGGTAATCAAGTTCAAAATCCCAGGCATCCAGTCGCTTATTAGCAAGACCATTTCTGACCTCGAATCTGAACTGGCTCGTCGTGGAAAGCCTATTGCAGCTGACGCTGGAGTGAGTTTGTTTTACTTTCTTCTTTGGCTTTGTTTCATTACCGAAGCTGATGGATATCAACCCAATTTAACAGCTCCTTAGAAATGATACCGTCGACTCATTGAATCTACTTTGGTTACTCTAAGAGGTCCTGCTGAGGCAGTTGTTGATGCGGTATGCTTTAAAGTTTTCTTTTTCACCCAAAGAAAAGAAGTTGCTTGAAACATTTAACTTTGCATTTGATGAGAATTAGCTTACATTCTGTAACATTTTATGGTCTGTTATCTTTGTATGCAAGTTTCAATTCTCTACCTAAGCATATTGCCTCGTACTTTCCCTAACAAATCAATTTTGTTATTTCATGATTTCATGTTCATGCCTTGCTGAAAGATCTAGTTCACAAGGCTTTCAGTGAGACTGTGGTAATGTTTACAGCCTTACTAAGATTTGTTGCTTACATTTGAATCTGTTTCTTAGAGTTCTGTTAGCAGTTTGTATGTTGAACTTCATTGTATTAATCATTCCAAGTTACATACAAAAAGGTTAATTTCTGGAAATGACATGCTATATGTATGCTACCCGGTCATATGTTATATTTAACTATGTAAAAGATATAGCAAGAATGAGTACACTCTTCGGTCAGAGCTCAATTACTTGATTTGACATTTTAGAAGATAAAGAGCGTAACTTTGAGATGAAAAAGTATGATAAGTAACCAATATGTGAGCTAATTTTCTTTTCATTTTTTTGTGTTTTCCAGTTTGTTGAATTTCAGAAGTTGAAACCCTGTTGATCATTCTGAGGTCTTGATTGAGGTTCTAAACTTAAATTGAATTTTTTCTTCACATTGCTTATATGTTATCTCACATGTATGCATTGTCCGATAGCTATGTGTGCACTCTCAAACATAAGTGCATGCATACAAATGATATATAAGAGGGCACAACAATACTTCCACCGTACTTTCATGCATAAATCACTGGTTTGTAAGCTAATGGAAAACTCTGAAAAGATTTGAAGACAATAAATATACGATAGTCCTTGGCCCCTTTTGATAAGTCTTGATCTGTCTTTGGCTTATTGTTCCCAAGCTTTTAAAGAAATGTTGGTTCTGACTGACAGGAGCTAAGACAGTATCCTGGTCTTAGAGTAGAGGTTGGAAATGCAGCTTGTGACTCGCTTGAGAGAATGAGGGATGAAAGCAAGAAAGCAACGCTGAAGCTAGTCGACATGGAGTGCAGTTACCTGACAGTTGATTTCTTCCGCAAGCTTCCCAAGACGTTGAGAAGGGTGGCAACCCATCGCATTCAATTTTTGATGGGTACATCTCAGGAGAATTGGTTAGTCTTTATAAATAGGAATGTCATGCTTTTAAGTTTGCAACAGGATTCACTGCTGACCTTGAAGTAATACTTTTCCTACTTATTATAGTAGAAGATTAATTCTCTATATGCAAGATTATTTCCCTGCTTTCCTTTTTTTTTTTTTTTAATGCACTTCTATGCTTGAGTAAATATTATTTCCTTCTATATAGTATAAAAGAAATGAAGTTTTAGCTTTTAACTAATCTGTAAGCATAAAAAAATCTGCATGTATTGGAAGACGTCATACTCTCCGATAATTTTCAAGGCCAAAATAGTGCCGGTTTGGTTGGTTTATGGGGTCAACCTACGTCGCAAAGTTAAGACCGCAGGACCGCAGTGTTGTGCTCAGTAAATGACTAGATGACTTTCTTTTCTTCTTTTTTTCTTTATTTTCTTTCTTCCCCTCCATATGGATAGTCTCACTTCGTGTAGCAGGGGGAACATTGGCCTTCCGGTCTCTTCCGTCTCACATGCCGCTCAGGTCCTTATTGGTTATTTTAACTAAACCCTACTGAAATTTAGGTTTTAGATGGAGAAATAAAAGAAATTTGATTTCAGTTTATTTTTCTAATTATTTGATATCTGTTGTTATAATGATTTAAGCGCGCGGAAGATCTGACGGATCGCGTGTGAATTTTCTACTCTTCGACAAGGTAAGATCTTGTAAGTTATTTTAGATTAAATTGTATAGGTTATTCACAGGTGATTATGGCTTAGCAGCGTATTCCTTCAAATGGGATATATTGTTTGGATCTTTTTATTTTCATTCATCTTCAATTTAACGTATATTAGTGTCTCTCTGTTTTGTCGAAAACTAAAATTTGGTTATGTTCCTCTGATAAAAATTTCGATTCTGTCTTCGCGTTGGTCCCTGGTTTTAGAATTTGTGATAGAAAGTTTGATTCAAAGGGTCGAGGTTGGTTTGGCGCCTTTTGATTTTTTTTTTTTTTTTAATTTTGTCGTTTGGGCCGTTTCACCTTTGATGGGTTACTTTTAAAAATAGGCCCTTTGTTAGTTCTGATCTCAAAGGATGCACATGGCGTTTATCTGACCAAAAAAAATAGCCCCTTTGTTAGTTCATATCGCTTGAATGTGTTTTCTTCCCTCTAGAATTTGTGTTTCAAGTGATCTGGTTGCCTAACAGCTTACCATTTTCTGGATTTATGCAACACAGAACAGATTTCGTGGGATATCTTCTGGTAGAATGGGTAGAATGACGTCTGGGAAGGAAAGATTTGAAGATTGGGGACCATCGCACTTGAAGACCTTTATCGACTGGTGAGACCTCCAATCTGAATAACAAAATGAATCCCTTTTACGCTTCAAATTCTTTGAGGGTTGAAATCTTAAGTTGTAATGCAACTGGCTAATAGTGAATAACCACATTAGAAGGCTGCTTTTTTTTTTTTTCTCCTTTCATTTTTTTTTTCTCGAGAGCTGGTTTTTGCTGTGCTGGACTGGTATACCTGTTTTACCAATACCGATCTATCCAGATTGTTAACTCGACAATAATTTGTGTATTGAGTACCCATAAAAGTAGCATGCGGTCTTGGCTTGACCAAAGTCTCATATCAACAATGTTATTAAATATGATGCGTGAAATTTTGATGATATCTAGAATTGGTTTCCTTAGCCTATGTTTACCTGGAGGAACTAACGGAGAGGAGTGGGGAGGGAAGGAAGGATCGACAGAGACATGTAACATAAAATGGTTATTTGGTAAGAGAGATCAACAGGGAGCAGATAGGTGAGTGGATTAAGTATTTAATTTCAATTCCTCTAAATCCATCACTCTAATATTAGATGAATTGTAGGAGGGAGAGCGTTGATAATTAATTAACAATATTTTAACTATATTTAAGCTATATTTGGTACGAAGGATGTGAAGGGGAAATGATGGAATGAAAAGAAAGGAAAGAGAGGTTGAAGAAGTGAGTGGATTATATAAACCTTTTGGCTCTGTTTGGCATAAAGGAGGAGGAGGGAGAAGGATAAAATAGGATGAGGAGAGGGAGAGGTTGAAGGAGTGAGTAAATTTTATAAATTTTTTATATTGTTTGGTATGATGTAAAAGATGAAGAGTATAAAAGATTAAAATGTAATTAAAAATTTATTAGTTTGTTATAAAAGCTCTTCCTCTTTCAATCCTTCCATACTGGAAGGAGTGTTTTTGATGGATTTGTCATCCATTCTCAAACCCACTCCCTCTATCAATCCTTCATACCAAACAATCATCATTTTTTAAATCTCTCCATCACTCTCTCTCCCTCCTCTAATCCCTCCACTAATACCTCCTATCAAACAAGAGCTTTATATTGTTTGGTATTAAGAGGAATGAGTGGAGGGAGAGACTCAATCCTTTATTTGGTATATGAAGGATTGATAGAATAAAAGTATAGATTTGATTTCTCAATTACATGTATAACATTGTTCTATAAATTTGCTATTTAATTGATTTTTTACTTTGTTAAATTCAATTTGCTAGCTTTATTTTATTATTATTTTTCAATTATACCTAGCATATATATTGTCCATTTCAAATATGGACCAAATCACAAGGATATATAACACCTAGGGTGTAGCCTAACCAAAAGTCAATCGAACATAACACAGGAGTTGATTCAAGTCTTGATAAGCGATGATAAAAACTATTTATTTGGTCTTATTTCATATTTACTCAGTTTTGAGATCATTTTTTATTTACTTAAAAACATATATGTCTACTTTTATATATAAATAAAGGAATTTATCGTCGTATATTAATTTAAAAGTAAAATATGAGTGTTTTTAAATTATTTATGTAATTCTAAAAGGTTAAATTAATTAAATGTAAATTTTCCTATTCTTTTCTTTTTCTTTTTAATTTCTTTAAATATTTTTTAGCACTTATCTATATTATTTTACCTTTTTGAATTTATTTTTCTTTCCTAATTACTTCTTTGATAACTAATTTTCCACTTTACTTCTCACTGGTTTTTATTAATATTTGGTTCGCTAGGTTTCTCGAACTTTTTTGTTAACTCCATTTAGGGCTGAAAAAAAAATTAATATTTACATTAATTTAGGGCTGAAAAAAAATTAATATTGATATTTTATAATTACATTAGTGTATATATTATTATATATAGTTGCAATTTACAAAATTATTCTTGTAGCAAAATGCTATTAAAAACTATTTAAATAATCTAGTCATCGTGACGATATCTTTCCATTCAATATATTTGGTTCATTTACTAATCATTAGAGTATTTGAAACTTATATATATAATTACTTTCTTATCCAGTTCTGGATTTTATTTAAAATATGAAAAAAAAGAAGGAAATAAAGTAAAGTAATGCTGCTGTTTTGTTGTTTTAAGCCTCCCTATGAGGTTTTTTTCTGTGCTCGATGCAACCCTTTATTTATCAAAAAAACAAAAGAAAAAGAGTTAATATTTAGTAGTTAGTGAGAAATATACAAACGTGGGTCGTACGTATTAGACGAAAAACCTCTAATTTGCCTAATTATTATTATCAATCACGCCCTTTCACATACATGCAGTCATCACACCGTCAAAGACTTTTCTATCCATATATTATCAGACTTTACTATCGTACAAAACACTTGCAGTTGAGCCCACATGTATTCTACAAGGAAGATTATAGGAACATGTAAAACATGGAATCTGTGTCGAGGACTTTTAAAACTGTACGATCTTCATTTCTGATACAACGAGGGTACTTGTAGTTTATATTATTTGATTTCTGAGTTGATAATGGCTGCTTTTCTCTGTTTTTTTCAATATAAAGTTCATGTTTTTCATGAATAAATATTGTTAGTGAATTATCCTTTAATATCAAAAAATGCTCGTCTTGTCTTTCAGACTTCCACCTGTACTCATGCAGACTTGTTTTGCATAAAATCCCTTTTTCCATTTGAAATTTCTACTGAATCTTTCCTTCTCTATGCTGTTCCATCTAATATCACTAGTAGTTAGTACCAAACAGTATTAGTGCTTGGAAATCTGCAGTTTGTTGGACTTTCCTTTTGGAACTGTATGTTATGTGAACTATATGCATGACGCTGGGAAAAACAACATTATCGGCTATCCTGTGCAGGAAGAACGAAAATCATCGAAGGTCCATTCTTGCCAGTTTGGTTCAAGGTGTCTACATTGTTGAGCGGGACCGCCAGGAGAAACGTGAAGGTCTTGAGGCCCTCGCTCCTCGTTGGTGGGTGTCCTTCAATTTTAAGCTGCTTCATAACCTAATAGATGATGTTGATGGTTCCATCTTTGGTGCTATTTATGAATTTGAACCTCCTCCATCTATTTCTAACTACACACTGGATGGAAGTCCACGGTGTGTAATTGCTTTCCGGGGCAACTTGCTTAAGTTTCCCTCCATTACACGGGATATGGAACTAGATATTGTCTTCTTGCAGCATGGACTTCACCGGACATCTCGCTTTCAGATTGCTATGCAAGCAATAAGTGAGAGGGTGGCTGCAGTAGGTGATCCAAATGTTTGGTTAGTTGGGCATTCCTTGGGGTCAGCCATAGCAATGCTTGCTGGAAAGAAGTTGGCCAGGACTGGTACTTTCCTAAGCTGTTTCCTTTTCAATCCACCATACGACTCTCTTCCAATAGAGATAATTCCAGGAGAGAAGGTGAAACGTGCTTTTCGGAAAGCAAAACGTACTGTAAAAGTAGGACAGGCTTTAGCCACGAAAAAAAAAAAAAATCAGTCAGACGACCCATTTGAAGCTCTGTCCGCATGGTTCCCATGTCTATATGTGAATCCAGGAGATATCTTTTGCTGCGGATATATTGGATATTTTGAAGACCAGGAGAATATGCAAAGTATATTGGATATTTTAAGGTGCAGTGGCATGGGAAGGTTGGCAACTCGTATCTCCACTGGTCTATTAATGAGTGCAAAGGGGAGGGATACAGAACCACAGACAGAGCCACTGCACCTCATTCCTTCAGCAAACCTGATAACTAATTCAGCCCCTTCTCTGGATCTCTTTGATGCCCATGGAATTCATCAATGGTGGAGTGACGATTTGCAGTTGCAGTACAAGGTCTACGAGTACAAATAAGCTCTTCGTCTTATATTATTTATGTTGTGTTTATTTTGTGAAATGCTTGCATTTGATGGTATTAACTCCCTCCTTTCGGTGTGTAGTTTTTAAACCTTTTTGGCCTTGTACGGTACGCCGTATTATATTGCATTGTAAAATATACGGTCTTGAACATTATTTGGTGTAGTATTTGATATACGGTCTGATCATGTATTTGATATACCACTTTATACTGAATCAGGATTATTTTTTAATATTATATTATTTTGATCTCACTCAAACATGAGTTAGATGTTTAAATTCTTAATATAAATAATTATTAAAATTAAATTTTTATTATAATTATTATTAATTTTTTAAAATTAAATATTAAAATTTTATTTTAGAAAAAAAAATATTAAAATTAAATTTTTTATTTAATATGATATTAATTTTGAATAATATTATAATAATATATATTAAATAAAAATAATAATTCGTATTAAATATGATATTATTGTATAAGCTTTTAATTTGAGACTGCATCAAACAAAATACAATATTAATTTATACCACTGATGAATAATACAGTTTAGTCGGCTGACCAAATGTGAGATTTTAATATTTATCAAAAAAAAAAAAAAATGTGGGATTTTAAGTCTCTTAAATTGAAATCCTCTAATGTGATCGCTGCTCGGGGTAGACCACGTGACTACTTTACTAGTACACCTCAGTACAGAAACCTTGCTCACAGAATCAATCTGTTTGATTTTATTCTCTTTGTAGAGCAAAATCGTTATTGGAAACATAGTTTAAAAAATAAAAAGTTTCGAGGAAATTTCAAAGAAATTTTAGATATGAAAATTATTTTTGGATCCAAATAGAAAATTATTATAATTTTTATCAAATTTTTAATATTTTTATTAAATTTTTTATATTAATTTTTTTACAATTCAGTTAAAATTTTATGAATATTTTTATTTTCAAATTATAATTATCATATATTTTTAGATATTATATATAAGTATTAAATACAATATGAAATTTTTTTCCTCAAATTATAATCATTATATTTGTATATTTTCAGTTTTTCACATATTACTTGAAGTATTTTTTTTTCAATCTATGATTATAATAGGTTATATAAATCCAACACATTTAGTCTTATTTTGAATAACCTATATAGAAACGAATAATATTATTTCGCCCTCTAAAATTAATAGACTTAATTAAAATATTTTCTCTATCTTATGTGTTATATAAAATAACATTTTTATCCTCAATTTTAATTAAATGTTCATAAAATCGAAGGATTCATTCTCCATTGGTCTCCAAGGCAGTCTTGCTTAAAAATATTTAAACAATAAAATATTAATATAAAAAATATATATATATATATATATATATTTTAAAAATAAGTGGTTTACTTTTTCCTTCTCCTCCCTTCAATGCTATTGTTTTTTCTCACCGTGCACTTCCAATTTTTTTCTCATTCTTCTTCCTGCAACTTCTTTAATTTCAATTCCTTAAAATAAGATTTTTCAAATTGGGACCATAATAATCTGATGTGATTCATGTTATAATGCCTACAAAAATTTCCATCCCCAATGCAACTCAAAATTCAAACACAACCTAAATCACAGATTCAGAAGAAAATAAAAACAAAAATTTTTAGAAAATTACAAAAAAAAAGACTTTTTGCTCGACGGAAATCTCTACAGCCTGTTAGCACCTCGTCGGATTCAAACATCATTGCAGGTAAGAGACGACGAGATGGAGACCGGCGATGGCGTTGGCAGGATTGGCGATGGAGACCGGGATTTGATGTGCCGCCCGCGCAGAAAGAGAGAAGGGCAAAGCTTTGATTTTTCTTCCATTCCCTTCACTTGCCATTGATTACCCTTTGCAAACCCACTGAAAATTTGCCCATGCGAAATTTTTTTGAAAAACACCAAACTTGCAGGCTGGAGTGTTATCTAGGTGAAAGAGAGAAAATAAAAGAAAAGAGAGAAGAAAAGGTCGGTGAGGGTGAGCATGAAGGAGAGGGAGGGGAGAGAGTAATATTATTTTTATATTATTAAATATATATTATATTTTGCTTTCAACCTTTATATGGACAAGTATGAACTACAGACTAAATGAGAGATGGTGAATATTTTTAACCATCAAGAATATAGACTATGTGAAAGAGGGTGAAAATTTTTAATAAAAATTTTTTATGTGATATTCAGTTATATTTAAATGATTATATATTTGTATTATTATTTTAATTAATGAATAATTATCACAAAAAATATAATCAATAAGAGTTATAAATATTTTGATTATGAAAAATATAATTTACACTCAATATTATTCTTTTATTTTTTATAAGTAAATTAATAAACTAATTACTAAATAGGTATATCTTGAAATTTCATTAAAAAATTTCAAATTTTTTTTAATATTTTTTTTATTATGTGAAAGAGGCTGGAGCTGGAGCGCACAGGCTGAGATTGATTCAGTGGCCGGGGCCAAGTAGATGTCTCTGCTTGCAAATTTATACCATCGCTTTTGTACGATGAAATTTGGCTTAGAATTCATTTACTCATGTGTACGTGTCGTAGGAAAGAAGGGGAGTGGCTTCTATCTTTTTGTATTTTATAATTTTTAGGGTTTAGGTTTAGGGCTTAAGAGATGATTGGAATTATAGTAGAAGATTAATTCTCTATATGCAAGATTATTTCCCTGCTTTCCCTTTTTTTTAATGTACTTTTATGCTTGAGTAAATATTATTTCCTTTTATATAATATAAAAGAAATGAAGTTTTAGCTTTTAACTAATCTGTAAGCATAAAAAAATCTGCATGCATTGGAAAATGTCATTCTCTCCGATAATTTTCAAGGCCAAAATAGTGCCGGTTTGGTTGGTTTATGGATCAACCTACATCGACGTCGCAAAGTTAGGACCGCAGTGTTGAGCTCAGTAAATGACTAGATGACTTTTCTTTTTTTTCTTTCAGATCGACGTCGCAAAGTTAGGACCGCAGGACCGCAGTGTTGAGCTCAGTAAATGACTAGATGACTTTTCTTTTCTTTTTTTTCTTTCAGATCGACGTTGCAGAGTTAGGACCGCAGGACCGCAGTGTTGAGCTCAGTAAATGACTTTCTTTTCATTTTTTTCTTTCAGATCGACGTCGCAATTTTAAGAGCAACATCATGGATAAGAGCAATTCTCATTATATATATATATATATATATATATATATATATATATATACTTTTGACTTTTATACCAACAAATACAAACTACAAACGGAGCATTTTTTTTGTTTTCAAAATTATAATTTTCTTTTTTAAATTATATAATAATTATTTTATATTATTTTTAAATTATTAAATATATATCATATTTTACTTTCAGCCTTTATATGGATAAGTATGAATTATAGACTACTTGGGAGATGGTGAATATTTTTAACCATCTAAAATATAAACTATGTGGGTGAAAATTTTCAATTAAAAAATTCTATATGGTATTCTGTCATATTTAATTATATATTTATATTATTATTTTAATTAATAAATAATTATTATAAAAAATAATAATGCAGTCAACTAGCGCTATAAATATTTTGAATATAAAACATATAATTTACACTCAATATTATTCTTTTAATTTTTATAAGTAAATTAATAAATTAATTACTAAATAGGTATAGTTTAAAATTTTATTAAAAGATTTTATATTTTTTTATCAAGTTTTTTTATTTTTTTTAAAATTTTATCGATATTAATATTTTTATATATTTTTACATTATATATTCCCATCATCACTAATATTTTAAGCTAAGACTGTAAACATAAAAAAAAATCTCTTGAGTGAACATAAAACTCTACAAGTACTGGAAAAAGTAATTTTGAATTAGTTTCTGCTAGCAAGTCAAAGCACAGGTTGTTCTCTTGATATCAAGTATAATAAATCAAACGACGACCATTCTTCCCTGTGTGAACATTAATATGAATTGGCATGGAAATTTTGATGGAAATGTTATGGAAATTTCGAAAAAAATATCAAAAATGTTTTTATTTTGGGCTTCCCTGAGCATTATCGATATTTTCATAAATGATAAGAAGACCATTCTTCTGTGTCTTGATCCCCTCGGCACCTACAATCGCACAGGTCTCGTACACCGCGTCTGGCAGGGTGAGCATCGGACACTTCTAACATTATCAGGTCTCTTGCGTCTCCCCTGCCACTCAGTTACATATTAGTTATTTTAATTAAACCCTTTTGAATATATCGTTTGGATCTGTTTCTTTTCATTCATTTTCAATTTAACATGTATAAGTGTGTCTCTGTTATGGCGAAAACTAAAATTTGGTCAAGTTCATTGTCTTTGCGGTGCGTTTTTTTTTTGTCCCAGCTTGGTTTTTAGAATTTGTGATAGAAAGTTTGATTCTAAGGGTCGTGGTTGGTTTGGCACCATTTGTTTTTTGGGCTCTTTTTTTTTTTTTTTTCTTCCCCTTTTTATTTTGTTGTTTGGGTCGTTTAGCAGATGGATGAATATTGGACTTTCATTTCAAAGAATTCATCTTTGATGGGTTACTTTTAAAAATAGTTCCTTTGTTAGTTCTGATCCCAAAAGGATGCACGTGGCGTTTATCTGATAAGATTTGGCCCCATTGTATCTACAAAATTTTGTTTGTTTGTTTTTTTTTTTAAACAGGAGAGATAAAGAAACCATTGCAATTGCCGGAAATACCAAGCCCACTATAGAAGGTAAGTTGAAAGTTGTCATAGAATGGGTACCTCGATTTAATATTTGTATATGTTACTGTTATAAAGGTAGCTTATAATTCATATATAACTATACTAAGTCTGCATAAACTTAAGTGAGTATATACACTATCAAAGAATATAATAGAAGAGTCTATTAGGTATATGTATTAAAATATAATAAAGAGTAAAATAATATAAGATTAATATACTAATATATACTCGGTAAGTATATAACAAGTGTAAATCAAACATGAAAATACGTAAATAATTGGGCTTAGTCATCTTTCTACATGAAATATACAAGTTGTGACGCTTTGAGGAATCGCAAAACCAGGTTTATGTTTGCTTATCGCTTGAATGTGTTTTCTTCCATCTAGAATTTGTGTTTCAAAAGTGATCTGGTTGGCTAATAGCTTACCATTTTCTGGATTTATGCAATAGGGAACAGCTTTCGTGGGATATCTTCTGGTAGAATGGGTAGAATGACGTCTGAGGAGGAAAGGTTTGACCTTTCGGGACCATTGCACTTGTTGACCTTCATCGACTGGTAAGACCTTCATTCTGAATATAACAAAATGAATCCCTTTTACGTTTCAAATTCTTCTGAGGTCGAAATCTTAAGTTATAACGTAACTGGCTAATAGTGAATAACCACATTTAGATAGGTGTTTTATTTATTATTATTTATTTTTTTGGAGCTGTTTTGTGCTGTGCTGGACTGATATATCTGTTTTACCAATACCGACCTATCCAGATTGTTAACTCGACAATAATTTGGGTTTTGAGTACCCACAAAAGTAGCATGCGGTCTTGGCTTGACCAAAGTCTCAGTTCAACAATGTTAATAAATATGATGCCTGAAATTTTGATGACATCTAGAATTGGTTTCCTTAGTCTATGTTTGGTAGGACGAACCAATGGAGAGGAGCGGAGAGGGAAGGAAGGATCAGCGGAGCAACATCAGATGGTTGTTTGGTAGGAAGGATCAGTGAAGAGAAGGGGATGTGCGAGTGGATTGAGTATCCATCCCAATCTCTCTAAATCAATCCCTCAAATATTGGATGGATTATAGAAGGGAGAGGTTTAATAAAATTTTAACTATATTTAAATTCATTTATGATGCAACGAGGATGCTTGTAGTTTATATTACTGCATCTCTGAGTTGATAATGGCTGCTTTTCTCTGTTTTTGTCAATATAAAATTCGTGTTTTTCATGAATAAATATTGGTAACGAATTATCCTTTAATATCAAAGAATGCTCTTTTTGTCTTTCAGACTTCCACCTGTACTTATACAGCCTTGCTTTGCATAAAATCCTTTTTTCCAATTGAAATTTCTACTGAATCTTTGCTTCTCTATGCTATTAACCCCATTCTAATATGACTACTACTTAGTACCAAACAGTATTAGTGCTTGGAAATCTGCAGTTTGTTAGACTTTCCTTTTGGAACTGGATGTTATGTGAACTATATGCATGTTGCTGAGAAAAACAACATTATCTGCTATCCTGTGCAGGAAGAACGAAAATACTCGAAGGTCCATTCTTGCCAGTTTGATTCAAGGTATCTACGTTCATGAGCGGGACCGCCAGAAGAAACGTAAAGGTCCTCAGGCCCTCGCTCCTCCTTGGTGGGAGTCCTTCCAATTTAAGCTGCTTGATAACCTAATAGATGTTGATGGTTCCATCTTTGGTGCCATTTATGAATTTAAACCCAACCACTTACTGGATGGAAGTCCACGGTATGTAATTGCTTTCCGGGGCAACTTTCTTAAGCTTCGCTCCTTTGAACAGGATATCAATCTAGATCGTTACTTGATCCTGTATAAACTTCACCGGGCACCTCGCTTTGAGATTGCTATGCTAGCAGTACGTAAGACGGTGGCTGCAGTAGGTGATTCAAATGTTTGGTTAGCTGGCCATTCCTTGGGGTCAGCCATGGCAATGCTTGCTGGAAAGTCTATGGCTAAGACTGGTACTTTCCTAAGCTGTTACCTTTTCAATCCACCATACGTCTCTTTCCCAATAGAGAGAATTAAACATGAGAATGTGAAACGTCTTATTCGAATATCAAAAAGTTGTATAACAGCAGGACTGGCTTTAGCCATGAAAGGTAAAAACCAGCAGAGAAATCAGTCAGACGACCCATTTGAAGCTCTGTCCGCATGGTTCCCATGTCTCTATGTGAATCCACGCGATTTCATTTGCTGCGAATATATTGGATATTTTGAAGACAGGAAGACGATGGAGGAGATTGGAGCAGGATGCATGGGAAGGTTGGCAACTCAGAACTCCATTGGGAGTCTATTAATGAATGCAATGGGGAGGGATACAGAGCCACTGCACCTCATTCCGTCAGCAAATGTGATAACTAATTCAGCCCCTTCTCAGAATTGCTTTTCGGCCCATAGAATTCATCAATGGTGGAGAGACGATTTGCAGTTGCAGTCCAAGCTCTACAAGTACAAATAAGCTTTTGGTGTTATATTATTTGTGTTGTCATTATTTTGTGCAAGGTCTACAAGTGCAAATAAGCTTTTGGTCTTGTATTGTTTGTGCTGTGATTATTTTGTGAAATGCTTGCATTTGATGGTATTAACTCCTTTCGGTGTGTAGTTTTTAAACTTTCAAGTCTTGCAAATTAAAATCCTCTGATGTGATACATTGAATTCTTGTGCAAATCTGTTCTCTAAATTCTCTTTCTGAAGCCTTAGAATATGTTTTGCAGAAGAGATTTGTGAAGGGGTTGATAGAGAAGGAGAAAGTGGTGGAGAAATTTAAAGTACGATGGTTATTTGATAGGAGAGATTAATAGAGAAAATAAATTTAAAAATAAATAATAAATTCATCAAAAATACTCTCTTTAATATTAAAAGAATTAGAAAAAAGCATTTTTATAACTAATTAATAAAATTTTACTTATATTTTAATTTATTATATTTTTTCTTTTTATTATACCAAATAATTTAAAAAATTATTACAGTCCATTCACTCCTTTAATTTCTCCCTCTTCTCGTCAAACCCCATCCTTCTCCTTTCTTTTTTTTTCATACCAGACAGAGCCTCAAGAAGTTGGAGTCCATCATTGTGGCGGCTACGCTTCGAAAAGAAGGAAAAAAAAAAACAGAGACCCTTAAAAAATTGTGGCTTTTCTTCACAAAATTTCCTTCTTTATCTCGTTAACGAATTATAAATACAAAACGGTTTGAAGGTAACAAAGTGAGAAAAAAGAAAATTTTCTCAAGGGGAAAGAGTTAGGTAGCAACCTCAGGTGTGAAGTAGACTAGGAGCAAATCATCGTGGTGAAGTCAAAAAAGCAGCTCGAATCCCCAAGTCTATGTCTGTAACCTCCCACTGAACCACAGAACCGCTCACTGTTCACTCTCTTCGTCTCTAAAATCCACCACTTTTTATTAGTTTAAAAGTCCTCTCACCAATTAACCACCGGTAGACAAATCAACCACAAAATCCACAACCACCACTCAGTCTCTCTGTCTCTGCCCGAATAGCCATTCCTTCTTCCTGCAAAACCACAAAGCAACTTCCTTTCCATTTTTTACGCACCCACTTGCCACTATGTTTCTTTCCTTTTCTCTTCTTTTAATCAGACAGCACGCTCTCACTCATTCATTCATTCTCAACTTGGAGTTGGTGATTGGACTGGGACTGGGACCCACATTCTGACTTCCACTCTGACTCTTTTGTCGTTCTCTTCCCTACAAGGTTGGCTAATCTTAATCAATCTTAATATTAGAATTGTGATCAAATCCCCTGATTTGTAGGATCACCCGTTGCTTCCACTCTAATTAATCTCATCCCTCAATCCACTCCAAAAAGCAAAAGCATAAAGCCTCCCTCTCCGGCGAAGTAGCTTTCCCTTTTCTTAAACGTTCAATTGTACACAGAACACTCCCTGGAAAATATTCCTCATCCGTAAAAATCGTAGCTTTATTACCATTCTCATTGAAATTATAACGAAGATTAAGAAGCAGTAAAACCCTGACCCGAAGCTCAAAATAATGGAGCTCAGAAAAGTAAGAAAATTTGAAGGTTCAAATACAGAGTGAGACAGAGATGCAGAGAAAACTCAATTGCGATGTTAATTAATTTACACTTAGCTCGTTAAATTGGGTTAACAAATTGAACACCCAAGTTACAAATTTTACCAAGACTAAAAATGCTACAATTATAGAAAAAAAAAAGAAAGAAAGAAAAGAAGAGAAGGAACAAAAAGGAAAGAAAGAAAAGAAGAGAAGGAACAAAAAGGAAAGAATGGAATTTTAACAATGAAAACCCAACACAGATCCATCACTCACAGCAACGGCAACCTTGCAAGCAGCTCTGGCATTCACATGATGGGTGAAGACGTGCAATACCCTAACACGACCCACCATCTCCATCTTCGACTCAATTTCCATAGTGGGTCCGACGCGGTACCCATTGGCTCCTCCGCCGGTGAACGTCGATCCCATTCCCGTTCCGGTTCCCATTCCCGGTAACATTCCCGGTACCATTCCAGTTCCGGTTCCCGGTACCATTCCCGTTCCGGTTCCCGGTACCATTCCAGTTCCGGTTCCCGGTACCATTCCCGTTCCGGTTCCCGGTAACATTCCAGTTCCTGTTCCCGGTGACATTCCCGTTCCGGTTCCCATTTCCACTCCCATAGCCCTCTGATCTGCAACAGGGAAGGACTGGACGGCAAAGGTAGCGGCCATATACTGGGTCTGACCAGCTTCAATCTTTCCGGCAGGTATGAACATGAACCCGACTTGGTTGCCGGAGTAGATGAGCTGAAGGGTGCTATCGTAGTGGCTAAAAGAGGCTTTATTTGGGTTCCGAACGGCGACATACTGAGAGAAAGTGAAGTTGGCGGTGCCGTTGGATATGGCGAAGGAGGGAAGCTGGACGGCGTTGACGGCGATCTTGGGCTCCTTTGGCTTGAAGACGGTGAAGTAGACAATAAGGGCCACGATGACGACGAAAATCAAGAAGATGGTGGCGACTATGCAGGAGGCTAGGTTGGTACGGCCGGACGGTGGTGGCCTGCGACCGTGAGGCTTGCTCATAGCTTGCGCCCGAGCTCAACAAAAAGTGGTGGATCTATGTGTGAACGGGGAGTGAAGTATTGGGCTTTCGGATTCTGAGTTTTTTTTACTATGGGGGTATATATCTTAACAATAACGGTGAGGAAAAGGTTGGAAAATGAAAGGAAATGGTGTCGTGTATGTGGACCATAAATTGGAAAAAAAAAAAAAAACAGTGTGAAAGTGAGACTTTGTTTAATTTTCTCCTTGCATTTGTATGTATGTTTTGTCTTTAGGAGGTGGGGTTTGGGTGTCTGTGTGTACTCGTGCCTCGAGTTTGGTCCTCATGAGAAAGGAAAGAAAGGTATCTGAGGCACGGTACAGTCTGAAAAAAATATCAAACAGATGGTGGGCCTAGGAAACAGAACTGTAAATTGTCGGAGTGGTGGTGGTAAATTGGTAGAGAAGTTAAAAGCTCAGATCAACCGCAGGGAGAATATAGCAAATATTGCACGAGTAATTGACTTCTTTGATATTGAACTATGCATATCATGTGACAGATATAACTCTCACACTCTTACCCTTATTTATGCATCTGAGTGCTTAGACAGGGCAATCAATGAAATTGTACTTAATATAATGAAGACTCTGTTTTTGAAGGATAATTGTGTTAAATTAGCAGCGGCCACGTTTTCTTTTATAGTTCTAGACACATGTACGAGTGTTCTTGTGGCAAAATAAGACATATTATGTAGGTGCTTAATTCAACTAGTTGAATGTGAGGGAAGAAGTTGACATTTTTCCATGCATTTCTTGACACATGAAAGGCTAATAAGTAATCAAACTCAAACCTATAATGTATTTAGATATAGCTAACAACAACCGAAGTTGCTAAGCATGCGTTAAAGTTCACACCCCACTTTCCTTTTTGTTTGGATGGTAGCAAAGCCTTCGGTTTCAAGGGCCAAATCCATAACACTACTTATACAAATAATGTACTCTGTTTTTCAAAAAAAAATTTGGTACTATACTCTGTTTTTCATTTGAATGATTAGTGTCTTTCCCTTATTATTTTCTTCTGATTCAAAGCAGAATCTTTGAGTAAAGGAATTCTATCGCTCTTTGCCAATAGTTATGTCAACGGTTCTAAACCAACATGGGTTTTTAATTGATTACCAAGTAAATAACAATAGCAATGTTGGGATTGGCTACAAAAGAAATAAAAAATAAAAAGTGTCGCTGACGATGATAAAAATACACGTTATCTGGGCACTATTTGTGCCACTAACATGGTCCTTTTCATGTGGCAAATGAGTGAATGACCCCACATTCCTAACCTTAATGCTTAAACCTTCAAAGGTAAGGAAGAAAGATAGAGTAGTTATAAACTGTAATTAACAGTATACAAGGACAAACAGATAAGACATGGGTGTATACAGTAACTTTTATGTTCTATTTAGAATTACTCGAGATGGTGACGTTTTCTTCTTGAAAGGCTTTTTAAGGCGAGACCAAAATCATATTTGGGCCAGCAATCACATAAAGCCCAAGGTTTGACCTTAACTGTACGTCCCCTTACCCGCCAATTCGACATCGTTCGCTTTCTCTCTCTCTCCAACAATGGTGACCAGTTTTGTTGTTTCCCTGGTCTCCATTCTCGTCTCCACCATTTTCCCACAACCAACAGCTCTGTCATACCCTCAAGAACTCCTCAACTTCATCAATACCGCAGTTCCACCATCGTCTTCAACATCTTTATCTCCGGCGACTTCAGCATTTGTATCTTCGTCTTCAACCTTCTTATCTGCGGCAACTTCAGTCCCACAAACTCCAACTCTGGTCCCGGCGTTGTTCGTCATTGGTGACTCCTCTGTTGACAGCGGAACTAACAACTATCTTGGCACGCTTGCACGAGCCGACCGCCTTCCCTATGGTCGAGACTTCGACACCCACCGTCCAACTGGAAGGTTCTGTAATGGAAGAATCCCCGTTGATTATCTTGGTAAACCTTGGATTTTTATTTATTTTTTATGAATATTCTTGTTTGGGTAGTCGGAAAAGTGAAGGAAAAGAAATCAAAATTAGTCCTTTATTATTATTTTTCCTTCTGTCTGCGTCGTCTTCGTTTTTGTCTTCGTGTATGTCCGTACAATATGATTTGTAGCAGAGGAGTAGGAGAAATGAAGAAAAGGAAATTTAATTCGTAGAAGGATAGGATTTTAGAGGGGAAAGATAATCAAGAACTTCACCGATTGGGTGATTTAGTCCCTCTCCCTCCCTCTCTCTCTCTCTCTCTCTGTGTTCTAGGACCAGAAAATATTTTCCACACGTTCTGTCAGTAGCCAAACAGAGAGTGTGCATTTCTTGAAGGGTAGTCAAATAGTCAATAGCGCCACGTTTTCTTGAATTTTTAAGGTTTGCATTTTTAGGCTTCGGCCCTCCATTGTGCTGAAAAGAAGAAAAGTTTGCATTTTGAAGATCCGCAATATACTAGTATCTTTCTAAGATCTGTAATGTGTTTCAACTGGTTTACTCTTCTATTCTCTGTGAATTGAATTCCCTAATAGCACTTCGTCTCGGGCTTCCCTTTGTACCAAGCTATCTTGGGCAGCCTGGAACAGTGGAAGATATGATGCATGGAGTGAATTATGCATCTGCTGGAGCTGGCGTCCTTTTCACAAGTGGGTCGGAATTGGTATGCTTCTCAGTTTTCCTCGACACTTTCATGGAGAAACAACAGGCATTAAGTGACCTGCAGTAAAAGGAAAACCTAGGATCTTGATGTAGCTATTTCTAACCCAATCTGCAATGACATATACATAGTGCCTATCTTGTTTCTTCATGAGCTCAAGTAGACTAGGTGCCCTGTAATTTATATTTTTGTCTGTCAAGGAATACTAGAATGTCAGATTTTAAGTAATATAGACTGATTAGCTGAGTAATTTTGCTATTATGATTTGTAATTCTCTACAGGGTCAGCACATTTCCCTCACTCAACAAATTCAGCAGTTTACAGATACATTCCAGCAATTTGTATTAAGCATGGGCGAGCAAGCTGCTACTGATCTTATCTCAAACTCAGTATTTTATATTTCAATTGGCATCAATGACTATATACATTACTATCTGCGTAATGTATCTAACGTGCAAAATCTGTATCTACCGTGGAGTTTCAACCAGTTCATAGCCTCTATAATAAGGGAGGAAATCAAGGTGATTTCATAATCTTGCTGTTTCATAAATTTTGTTTCGTTATATGAGGATGGATCCTAAATATTGGTCCTGATTTGTTCAATGTATAACTGTATTTACATTTTCCCAAGTTTGAGGTTCTTGATGGTCCCTTTTATGTGCCCCATTGAACTGTTACATTATTCTCCAGATTGGTAAATTTTATGAATATCTCATGAAGCACACAGTTTACAACAATTTCATGTGTTATTATTCACCTTCAATATGTGTAGACTGCAAATGACAGCAAATACTTCTGATTATAAAATTTCCTTCCTCTCTCTCTCTGTTACCCTTCGAACATTTGTACAAGTTTCTCTTCCTATTTGAAGTCTGTCTGATTATTTTGATACTGAATTACCTTGATATGCTGGCATGAAAGTTTCCTAATAATATCCATTGATAGTGCAGAACTTGTACAACTTAAATGCCAGAAAAATGGTTGTCATGGGGCTAGCACCTATAGGTTGTTCTCCACACTACTTGTGGCAGTATAGAAGAAGCACTAATGGAGAGTGTGTTGAAGATATAAATAACATGGTGATGGAGTTCAACTTTATCATGAGATACATGATTGAAGAGCTTGATCAGGAGCTTCCTGCTTCCAATATCATCTTCTGTGATGTTTTTGAAGCTTCCATGGATATTTTAAAAAATCATGAACGTTATGGTAAGGGCTAATCTAATTTATATTGTATTTACAGAAATTCTTTTCATTGTCTCCATCTCATGCTTGTAAATTATGCTATTATCCAGGTTTCAATATCACCACCGATGCTTGCTGTGGATTGGGACAATATAATGGTTGGATCATGTGCGTATCAGAAAATATGGCCTGCACTAACGCTTCTAATCATATCTGGTGGGACCAGTTCCATCCTACTGATGCAGTGAATGCCATCCTGGCTGACAATGTGTGGAATGGTCTGCACACGAGAATCTGCTATCCCATGAACTTGGAGGATATGGTTGTGAATAAGGCCTAATGATCTAAAAGAAGTTTCAGAAATGGCCACACTTTATGTAAATAGTAAATATTCCAGGAAACTCTTTTTGGTAAGAACATCCTTTACTCATTTTCTGATGAGATTGTAAACCTGTTCTGTATGTGCATACCTGAGAATGAAATTTGATGTTGTCCTGAAATTGCACTCCAACGCTTTTCATTTTTTACTGGTTTTGGTAATGCACACGATGATTGTTATCTTCAGCATCTGATCTCAGTGCAAAACTGGGAAATGCTGTTGTGATGCCCCTGCCATATATGAAAGCATTCATCACTGTAAAACAATATAATGGTTATAAATCTTGATCACAGTAATGAAAATGGAAGATTGTTAGCTATACATGTGATAAATTGATTGAAAAACAGTATGCTTTATTGTTATTTGCTTACCGAAAAGAATGTTCAATTCTACATATTCATTGAATAAATGAAGAGGTGAATCTAAACTGACATGATATCTCATAAAATACTATTAAATTTCAAGGGTTTTTATCTTAGAATTTGTCAAGGTTTCACTTTGGAGGGTGTGAAATATATAAGACAGAGAAACATACACAGAGTAAAGAGGAATTACTTCAAATATGGAATTGTCATGTTCTTTAACAAGGACGGATTGTGAGCCACTAATTCTTTCCACTCTTCCATATCAATCTTTCCATCTCCTTTTAAATCTGCTTCCTCAAATGTCTGTATGAAGTTACAAGGGAGAAGTTAGACTTAATGTAATAACATGATTAATTTGACTTCTACATGGAGCATTACTTTCAAAACTGTATGAAAGGATCAAGTCCGACTCTTTAATAAGTGCCAAGACCATCTCCTTGACCTTTTCACCAGCCAAGTTTTGGAAAACAAGTTGTCCATACTTAATGTGTATGTTGATAAATTTCATAAAAATTCTTGAAGTTGAATAAAAGCTCTTTACCTCCTCGCGTTCGATGAAGCTTGTTTCCCATATATCATATAATTGAAATGTACCTGCAACATAAACATGCTTTTGTAAGCTTTAGTGAAATTAATATATCCCACTGAACAGCGACAGAGAAACCAATATAAGAATTTTGTAGGTGCAGCCTTTTCTGCCTGGGGTGCTTCTGGGTGGAAGATGCTCAGGCATCGAACAATCTCTCCAAATTCTATTACTCCATGTTTGTAGTCGAACAATTGGACGATTTATGAAGATGAGCCGGACGAGTGAGAAACAGTAGTATTGTAATGGCCGTAGTTGACTAGCATCGCATAAAAAGGGATAGTAACACCGCAGCGCATCTGTATATTAAATAAGAAGCTCACCCTGTTTGCAAAGAGACTTTGTTTCTTGCTGTTTCCCAGCAATCCAAGTTGAAACTCTTCCTGGAAAACCAACTCAGAACAAAGACCACCAAATGATAAGCTTATGATCCCTCTTACGTCTACATGTACAATCAAGTACGTCGGTGTTTCCATATTTGTCATGGTTTGTTAGATCAATAAAATGCAAATAAAAACTTACTTTGCTTATAAACCCATCATCCATAATAGAGCTGCATAACTTCATGAATAGTTCATACAAGTTCTCAATCTCGCTGACATTAACTGTAAGAAAGTAACCCTTTTAACCAAGAAAATTAATCAATAAACGGAACTTCAAACTCAAGGACCCAGTCCCATAATAAACGCTTTTGATGCTAGTAAAAATGTGTTTCTTTTGATTAAATATATTGATTAGATAAACATGGCAGTGGAATACTGGGATTCAGAGAGAGCTAGCTAGCAATTAGCTTGCTTGGTTGCGCATGGATCCCCATATACACGTACGTACGTGCATGAAAACGCTTTACTAGTGGAGTTCGAACAAAGAAAGTTAAAAGCAGACGTGTGAAGTCGCATGAAGATTTATGGCTGCCAGGGATTGTTACTTTACTTACGTATATGCTATTTTGATTTATGGTCGAATAATCTTATATCTGCTTAAGTTGAAGGCAGGGAATGAGAATCATACTCGTCATTTCACTTGGTGAAGAAGATTATGGAACATTACTGGTTTTATTGCAAAATAGTAGTTGTACTTATTGTGGAAAAATCGTGCTCTAATTAGCATGTACATGTACATATATATCTGTTTTTATCTCAAACAATCTTTTGGCAAGCAAAGCTAATAGTTTTAAAATATACTCCACTAAATCTGGAATTAAAATCATGAGAAATTATATGCCAAGAAGATTAGAATTTGATGTTGACAAATGGAGAAAAGACAAAGAGCTTGAAGGGGTCTTGTGGCTGACTCTATTTTCATACCATGAGTATAAGAGAGTCGAGGTCATATTTACTTGTACAAGAAGAAAAAAACAAGGAAGAAAAAGTACAAATACTAAATGCCACAGTTGTCTACATATATAATATAAATTCGAGTTCCTCATATTATTACCTTTTCAGGTTATTTTCAGTCAAAAACAACAAAAGAATGATCAATATAAACCAAAACAGAAGCATATTATACAATTACAATCGATTTCGATAGAACCACAAAAAACAGTTTTCCTTGATGTATATATATTTTAAAACTTTTGATCTCATTGGCTATGCTCTCTCCTAAAGAAGGCAATTAAGAAGCTCACAGTCGAGCTTTCTTGTTTTGTTCAGCATCTTAGACAAAATACTGAAACTAGCTAGACAGTATTTGCAGTGCAATTTCTTCTAGTCATGAACTTGAGTATTCAGCACAAAGCTAGGGAATGCAACGGTTATATCCCTGAAAATGGAAGCGAAATAAGAAACAACTAGGAGTTGATAAAAGCGTGTTTTAGTTTAGCAGTTATATGCATGGTTTGCAGAACAATGAAGCAAGTCATAAAACACGGTTCTTTCCAAAAGTTAATTAAGTTTTTTTTGGTTCCAAAGTAGAGGAGATGATATATAAGAGAACAGTCTTACTGACTTTAAACATGGAAGAGTCATGTTCTTTATGAGGGATGGATGCTTTGCTACATATTCCTTCCACTCTTCTGGATCAATTTTCCCATCTCCTTTGCTATCTGCTTCCATCATTGTCTGTATAACGAAAAATAAATAGAATATTTAGATAGATCATACCAAGTGAAATGCAATAAATAATGAACTAGTGTAGAATAAACAACACCTTATTCACAATTGATTCGATAACATCTTCTGAAATAGGTATATCTGATTCATTTAATATGGCCAACACCATCTCTTTCACCTTCCATAATTTGTAAACATGGAGGTTAAAAGAGTCAGATTTGCAGATATTGCGTTGTTTAAAACATGAAAAGCACCACACCAGTTTTAAGTACGATGATATTGGGAAACAAACGTTACATACAGTTTCTAATCTATATCATGAATAATTAACAATAATCATAATATTGTACAGTATACAAGCACTTGTCTATTGCTGCATGTTCTTAGTGATAGTAACAATGGTAGATGCACAACAGTAAGCAATTGCGAAGCAAAATTTACTGTCATTTTGGCCATCCTAAAAAGAGCTACATAAACATGAGGAAACTAGCAGGCATTCACCTCTTCACATTCAATGTAACCAGTCTGCCGTAGATCGTACAATCTAAATGCAACTGCAGAGAATATTGTCATGTTTCAGTAAAGTAGCTATAAGAGTACTCATATGGCAACAGACAAGGATTGCCTTCCATGTATAATTTCATGTCACATACAAACAATAAACACAAAAAGAAGATTTTTCTAATAGGATCTTCTGTCATGGGACAATATATCTTACACGCAATCTTGTCTGCTTCTGATGCATTGGGATGGAAAATGCTTAATGACCGTACAAACTCTCCAAATTCAATAACCCCATTACGCTTGACATCAAATAAGTCAAATACCTACAATAAGTTTCCACAACAAGATTAAATCAGTGAGTTAAAAATGGGGGGTACAATGTCAAAATCTTGATCATTAGAATGATGACAATTAACAAAACACCACATATTAGAGAAGTAGAAGATAAGGTGTTTGGATTGTCCAGATACTATCTACAGTATTTTATTTTATTCAATATGCTTTTAAGATATTTCACACATCAAAACACTGTTATACAGACTTGGAAACTTCCTGATTGTACAGATAATGAGTCAATTGGAGTAATAAAGACAGTTCTTGATTGATTTCTCTCCTGGGTTCCCACTCAAAAGAATGTCAATTTTGGCTTGTTTTTTCCTTTGGTTTAGGAGGTAATGTAGTTTGTATGCTCTCAAACCACGCAAAGCAACATGTAAACATCTAATTCATTAAGAACCTGAAACAAACAGAATAATGCAATATACACACCCTATCTGCAAAAAGGCTTTGCTTCTTGCTGTTCTGAAATAGCGCAAGCTGGAATTCCTCCTGTGTATATAATGTCAAGACTTTTGAGGATAAGACACCATTCAAAGTCAGAATCAAAGTGCTTGAAATCCTAAATTAACTTTCAACAGTCTATCCAGCTTTAGAGTGCAGATAAATCAGTGAATCATCATAAATCTCACAATATTCAAAACATAAACATGGCAGGAAATACCTTGTGGATAAGACCATCATCAATTATGGAACTGCTTAGTTTCTTGAATAGATCGAACAAGGCCTCCACTTCATTTACAGTAACTGTTAAATATTTAGGGAGTCTTAAATTTCCATACACAAATTTTTAGAGGTTATGGCAAGTAAATTGTTATTAGATGTTTAAAAGTTTCAAGCAGTGTAACATGACTTTCAACTTGATTACAAAAGCTGCTTAATGATACTATGTGGTAACACCTAGACATTATGCCAGGCCCAACATACCATGGGCATGAGGGAGGCATTCCATGGACATCAAGCTGGTGGCAATAAGGTAACCAATAACACTGAAAGCTTAGTTACTGATATCAAACTATATAGAGCATAGAGTTGGTGTTATGGCCACAGCATGGCTTGGCAAGGAAAACTTTCAGAAACGATGAAACTTGGTTAGTCAAATCTGCAATAGATCAACATATATATGGGCAAAAGCATAGTAGATGTTTCCTCTATCCAGCTTACTAAGAGCTAAACAAACCTAGAAGGCATTTTTTCTTTTTGATCATGCTCACTATGTGATTATCGAATTGATAAAGCCATCAAATGACCACCAAAAGTACAAATTTATGTACGGTATCAACCAATGACCACATGCAGACAATTCCATATGCCAATTTTTTTCCTTTATTACAAATTAAATTATAAACATTGGAGCATGCATGCAGTTAGATATCTCTGTCAACATACATGTTTAAAACTTCACAAGGGTATTTAAGATTAATCCATATTAACTAATTTAAGAAACTAATTGGTTTTCAACTTACAAGCTGTTTCTGAAGCAAGAATGATAGGATCCTCGTATCCAATTCTTTTAGCAGTTTTGGCTTTTTTCAAACAAAAGCAGTTCATGAAAGCGCGATTCATTTTAGATGCTAGATTTTTTACCTGCCAACGAGCAAAACGCCTCAAAATAACAGGTGATTAACTGAGAAGTTATATTACCAACATCTTTCGTCTCCTACATACTCATACATCTAAGCAATCTAATATATATGAGTTCCGATGCATATACCGTCCAATTTGAATATATACATAGACCAACCACAAAATTTTAACATTCATCAAAAAAAAAAACCACAAAGTTTTAACAGATCACAATCGTTGGAAAATCACATGTAAAAAATCACGTCCTCTCATGCTTTAAACTAGGTTCGAAAATAGGATCCACATGAGATATTTTCACTAAAACTCTTCTGACTAAGCTGAAAATCACCCGGAACGGCTTTTTCCAAGATTACAAATTCCAAAACATAGAACCAATAATACCCAGAAACAGAGACAGACAGAATAAGAAAAAGAGGTACTTCACACTATTCCATTCGCAAATTACAAATATAGCTTGATGGGCCGTACTAATAGCATGCATAAATCAGCACTGAGCGGCATAACCATTAGAAAGAACTGGGGATGCATTCCAAGTCCAAAAAGAGGAAAAATAAACAAAATCAACCCAGAATTTTACTTTTTTTAAAGAACAAAATATGCTGAAAGAGAAAATTTAAAGAAGTGCGTGAATTAATTTACTGGGTTAATCGTAAAACTAGTGCATGAATTATGAAACTCAGTAACTCACCTTGCCGGTGCTGCTGGTTTTATAAAATTCGTTGAAAACTCGCTTCTAGTTTTTTGCGTTCAATTGCAGAGCAGAACCAGTCGTCCCTCCACACTCCACAGCATTCGTCATCTTCTGTGAGTCGTACTTATAACCACTCCTAAACAATCAGATGCCATTTGTTTTCTATTCATGTACGTCGGTGTTAAATTAGTTGACTTTCATATGTACAACAGCTTTCGAGGCAATATAAAAATGGATCATTTTCGCTCTCGAGTCCTGAAATCTTATAGTGTAACGCGTCAAATCCTGTACGGTACGGCTGAGACATGTTTTCCTGCACCTGCGGCCAATCAAACTCTTCTCTTTGTTGGAGAACGAAGGTGTCTGGTGGCGCCAATGTTGATCTTAATTTGTCAGATACGATGGACTCCTGTGTCCTTTTTGTTTAGTTTAAATAAATAAAAAGAAAAAAAAAAGTTGTATTATTATTATATAATATATATATATATATATATACAATATAAATATTAATTCTAAATTTAGAATGATTAACCAATATATAATCTATATTCATTTGGACTTAATTTCTCTTTTTGGAAAAATGTCGTTTTCAAAGTATCACCTTTTTTCTTTTTTTTTGATGAATCTTCAAAGTACCACTTAACCGTACCTTCATATTAAATTTTTTTATTTTGATAAATCTTTCTAAAACCAATTGTATAGATAAAATTCAAATCTAAATTTAATAAAACGGAATAAACTTTTTTTATAATGTTCAAAATATGTTTTGTATACATAGGGGTTTTAATCCATAAAATTATTAATCATGATAGTAAATATATTATAGAATAGAATAAATAAAAATAAATAGGGGTTTTAATCCATAAAATTATTAATCATGATAAGAAATATATTACAGAATAAATAAATAAAAATAAATAGGGGGTTTTAATCCATAAAATTATTAGTCATGATAGTAAATATATTATAGAATAAATAAATAAAAATAAATACGCATTATATTCCCATAAGAAGAAAAGGAAAAGAATTATATATTTTTAAAAAATATGTCGATAAAAGGCCTTATTTGGGCTGGGCTTGATTGTATGGGCTAAGAATGTGAAGTGAAGCCCATATGATTTCAGGCTGGCAATAACGGGGAAGGTAAGCCCGTTTTAGGGCTAGCCCAAGTCCCAAAGTCAGAAATTTGGAATGACGAAATTGCCCTCCAAGGTTGGCTGCTAATTGCGATGGCTGATGGCTCCCTCACGCGTAAACAGGTTTGGGGGCTCCTTTCACTTCCGTACAGGTAATCCCCTCCCTCCATCATCATTTTTCCTTTTAATTTTCGATTAAATTTCCTCTTTTGACCTTTTAGATTCTTGTTATTTCCATGATCAACCAGATGATCTCCAAATTTATAAAATTTGTATCTTTTTATTAGATTTTGGTTTGGAGGAGCCAATTCTCTGGGTGACACGATGGAAGTAGATTTAATAACGGGTGGTGCAGCTGAGGAAGATGCTATTGAATTCGATGATTACAGTAATAATGTATTCTCAACTGCCTCTTTTTATTTATTTTTTTCTATTTTTTTAATTCTTTAGTTTGCTGTTCATATGCTGAACTAAGATTTAATTTTGTTGGGTTTTTAGAATTATAGAGAAATAATGCATATTCAACGGTTATGATGCAAGTTTTGAGCTTGAGCTATTGGGTTTTTATGATATTAATTTTACAATTGAATAGTTATTGGTAGTTTGGTAAATGCTGCAGAATACTCCAAATTTGGAGGGAGAAAGATGTGGGATATGCATGGATGTTATAATTGACAGAGGTGTTTTGGATTGCTGCCAGCACTGGTATGTGTTTTCTCCTTAAAGTTGGTAACTTTCCCACCAGTCCCACCACTTCAAAATTGGAAACAGATATCTGGGTTGGTTTTCTTCCATTGCTGTGTTGCATTCCTAGGCTCGTAGTGTAAACTAACTACTTGCTTAATGTTGAATTCTATATTGCGTGGGCAAGGTTTTAAAATTCTGCGTTGTTCATGACCTTGTGTTTGCACGGAGTCAGTGTTTAGTTGAAGACTCAAGTTAGCTGTGCGTGTGGGAATCAACTTACGTTGATATTGTGCCGGACAAAAATTTGATTTCCTTGTCTGAGCTCTTCATTTGACTTTTCAGGTTCTGTTTTGTATGCATTGACAACTGGGCTACCATTACAAACCTTTGCCCGCTTTGCCAGAATGAATTCCAATTGATCACATGTGTTCCTGTGAGTGATGCAGATGATAATTTTTTCTTCTTCTACGATTTCTTTTCGTCATTGATGTAAAGTACATGTAGAACTACTTTTGTACGGAACAAAAATCTCTAGCTGCTTAGGGCGTCTGCCTCTTTTAATTTCAATCTGTTTCAGTAATTTATTTTTTCTTGTTTAGTTCCTTGTTGTGATTTAAATGATGGCTAAAGCATATAAGGTTCATCTAAATTTGAAGGTATATGATACTATTGGAAGCAGTAAAGCTGATGATGATTCATATACCAGGTACTTCTGTTTATTATGTGCTTTTGTTGTTAACTTTTCTTCTTTGCAAAACTTGTTTCTTACCACTTTTCTATACATGATGTTGGCATTGCTTTCGGAATATTTGATAATCACTTAAAATATCACTATATTTTAGCTGTGGTACTCCCTAGTAACAATTGGGTTATTTCATCATTCAAATTTAACATTCACATTCCGAGATTCTGTTTTAAGCTATACAAGTATCATTGAACATAGATCTTCAACAATGGCTAATATTTTCCTCCTAATCTATGCAGAGATGATGACTGGTGCATTGAAGGGAAGAATAATACTCTCTCATTTCCATCCTACTATATAGATGAAAATGTAATTGTCTTCTTTATTTAAGCTTCATAATTTTTTCAGAAAATACTGAATCTCTTTGATGTTTCTAAACCTTTCGCATATGGCATACCTTCTACTGAAGTTTCTGACCTCTCGTACCTGTGTTATCTTCAAGTGTGGAATTCGTGTTATTTTATAATATTAAGTTCTTATGCACTTTATCACTTTTTAGGCAGTCATCTGCTTGGATGGAGATGGTTGCAAGATTCGAAATGGATCAGCGTCTTCTGAAGGAGATTCCGATCTTGATACATCAATTGCTTGTGATTCATGTGACATATGGTAAAGTTAAAGTGACTATCGAGAAATATTTGAAAAGTTTACATAAGCCTCATTGTTAAGATGTTTATGGCATGCTGCTTGATCTACCTCCATGCATCCTCTTTCAAGGTTGTGGCCCCATACTTAGTACATTCTTTTAGGACATTGTTGATGATTTCATTGCATCTCAATTTCTTCGCATTTCCATTTTTATTTATTTATCAAAAATGATTTCTCTGTTATTCTCATTGGAGATGATCTTCCCCATGCACATTCCTTATTATCCTTTTTCCATGTCATTTTGTTCTACAAAGAAAATTTATAAAAGTTTCCTCTTTCTAATTTTTTCTCCACAGTTTATATAAGTCTATGTTGAGTATATTTGGTCATTCTTAACTTGACCATGGAGACAGGTATCATGCTTTCTGTGTGGGGTTTGATACTGAAGGCACATCTGAGAATACTTGGTTATGCCCAAGGTGAGTAAGAGAGGGATGATTGTTTATTGTTATGTATTTTTATTGCTCTGTTCTATAAATTTTCCTTAGCCTTAGTTCTCATTATTTTGTTAAAAGTTATTTTCAAAGCACTTGCAGTACCTGTAATGCCTCTCATCAGAGTGAAGTAATGTTCAATGGAGTTAAATGTGTTGTGGATCCTGCTTTTCTAATCCTTGCTCTCGTTGTATGAATACCCTAGCTTTAGTTGAATTACATAATTAAGCAATCAATTTGTAGCTTGAGTTGAGTTACATAATTAATCAGTACAATCCGGATGAAAATTAACCATCTGATCAATGGCTCAGGGACATGAGAACTCTATTTATTTGACAAATGCTGCCAAGCAACAATCTATCTGGGACTGTAGCCTGCTAATGCATAGCTTAAATACCCCCTATTTATGCCTCTAGAGCTTTAAACAAGCAGCATCGATTGAGAGCATTTTTTCTTTTTTTAAGTCTTCTCTTTTGGTTTTTTAACATTCTTATTTGCATTTTCATGTAGGTGTGTTGTGGATGAGATGCCTCAGAAACCAGATGGGAATGTATCTGGTCCTGAAAATGTTAATAGAGATTGTTCAGCTGAGGATACCTATTCCAGAAAGGTGTCTATTTCTGTGGCTGATACTGGTGAGACAGCTGTTGTGGTCTCAATGGTCGGAGGAAGTAAATTGACCGGAGAACCAAGTGAGAGAATTCTGTCAACCCTTCCAGTTGATGAGGAAGTGAAAACTAAAACATATGTATTGACTTCTGAAGGCAATAATCAGACAGTTGCAACACCATCCAGGGAAAGTTCTATAACTCAGCCAGTCTTGGAGGCACAGGAACTGGAGTTGTCCTTGTCATGCGATTCATCCTTCAGTTTTCCTTCAAACTGTTTGACACATTGGGAAATTAAGACAAGTGCTGATGAAACAATGGATGAGCATAGAAGATTTGGTGACATTAAAAATTCTTTGGGAAACTTATCCAATGAATCCCACAACAATAACAATTTATCTGAAATTAATTCTAATGTGGGTCTTCACCTTGGTCTATCTGTTGGATCATTTTTGTCTGGTAAGTTTGAAGATGAAGTACTTTTTCTTTTTCTTTCTAAGCTTAATAATCTATAATTATGATATCAGAGTATTGTTTTCATATGCTAACCTGATTGTGTTTATTAATTCTCATTATTAATGTGTTTCTAGCTGATGACAAAAACAAGAGTGGAACTGAAATTCAAATGAATGAGGATGTGAAGCAGCATAAGCCTTCAGAAGAATATACATCCAAATGTATGCAAGTTGTTATCTATTTATTTATGTTTTTTAGATCACCTTTTGGCCGTGGAAAGGAAAGAGAATCTTATATTGCTATTTATAGTTACTTACATAAAAGGCACTTGTCTACATATTTTTCACACAGCCTCATTGCTGGATGTTTTCAGCTGACAAAAATGTACCAGATGCTGATGACAATGCTTCTGGAGTTATTGGTGTAAAGAGAAAGCATTCTGATTGCAGGTCTCATGCCATTCAAATATATCCAATAATTCTTAACTATGTAGTTCCTCAGGTTTTTCCACTACCATCTCATATATCAAATTTCCACAACCAACTGCTTGAGTGTTCCTCGGGCATTTCTTGTATGTGTTGTCTGTACTTGAGATTCTGTTTCCATGGAAGTCCTTTGGCCTTCAGCAGACAAAACTTTTGGATCAAATGCTAGATTCACCTCTTGAGCATCTTTTAGAATTCATTAAAACTTTATATGCCAATTCTGACTTCAATATTGTCATTCTGCTTTGTGTCCAAATGTTAGGGATAATATCCATGTGAGTGCTGATGATGGAGATTCCAAACCTAAGACTGAAACTGAAGTGTCCACAAAGAAAAGAAGAGCTGAGAAGAAGATTGAAGTGATTCCATCCAAGGATGAGACCATTGTAACTGTTTCAGATGATTCTCAAAACTGCAGCCTAATAGCAGCTCCCAGTAATGGCAGGTTGCGATGTGACCCCAAAAGGGAGAATGCCACTCCTGATATAATGAGTATTGTTCAAGAGACTAATCGTAGACATTCCAAGCGTGTGAAATGCCCTAACTCTGATGATAAATCATCAAAGGATCAAGAAACCATGGGTGGTTTGAGAGTTAAAAAGATCATGAAGAGAGCTGCTGAGGACAAGGAGTCATCCATGGTAGTTCAAAAACTAAGAAAAGAAATAAGAGAAGCTGTACGTAACAAAACCACAAAAGATTTTGGTGAAAATCTTTTCGATCCAAAGCTTCTTGCTGCCTTTAGGGTTGCTGTTTCATGACCTAAAACTGAACCTGTCAAGACATTATCTCATTTGGCTGTGAAGGTAAAGAAGTCAATGTTGCAGAAGGGAAAGGTACGTGAGAATCTAACAAAGAAAATTTATGGGTTATCCAATGGAAGACGAAAGCGTGCATGGGACAGGGATTGTGAAATTGAATTCTGGAAGCATCGCTGCATGGGAGCTTCAAAGCCTGAAAAAATTCAAACTTTGAAGTCAGTTCTTGATCTTCTAAGAAATGAATCCGAGGGAACAGAGACAGAGCAGAGTTCTGAAAGACAGTCAACAAATCCAATTCTTTCCAGGTTATATCTAGCAGATACATCTGTATTTCCTCGAAAGGATGACATCAAGCCTCTCTCAGCTATTAAAACTTCTTCTGATTCAGAGCTGAACACTAGAAAACCCACCTTGGCAGAAAAATGTTTGAATTCATCTCTTGAAAATCATACTTCATGTTCCTCACAAACTAATAAGGTGTCCTCAAAGGTTGGGATTCCTTCATCAGAAACTTCTGGGAAAAGGAAAACCATTCCAGGCTTAAAGGACAATGCTGCATCTAGTAAAGTACATTTGAACAAAAACGCAGGCAGTTTCAAAACTAATGCCCAGAAAGAAACAGCTATTAAACCTAATGATATAAAAAGTGACAAAAGGAAATGGGCCTTAGAGGTTCTTGCTAGAAAAACAACTGGTCCTGGGAATGCATCAAATGAAAAGCAAGAAGACGTCGCTATGATTAAAGGAAATTATCCGTTGCTAGTACGTAATGAATTACTTTCAAAAGATTGTTTTCTAAACAATTATTGGGTTCTACAAGTGATGTTTTTCTATTTGTGGTGTTTGTGAGCAGGCTCAACTACCAATCGACATGAGACCAGGTTTAGCACCCAGCCGTCACAATAAAATCCCTGTATCAGTGAGACAGGTATGCAGTATCTTTTTTTTACTTTTTTTTCTGATTTGGGGGATGGTGTTCTTTATTTGCATTATCTTAAATGAACTATATTTCTCCTTGGCATACTATGTAGCTCTTGATGATGTAAAAAACTTTGAACCTGTAAAGGTGCCTTGGATATTTCTTCTGGATTTTGGGTGCAAAACCGGAAATTTGATAAGTTTGATTGTGGACTCCTGGTCCACAATGGTACTTTGTTTTTTCATCAATGAAATGGTTGTTTTTTAATCCAAAAGGATTGGTTAGTTAGTCTCATTTGAAGCATCTGATGTGCAGACCCAACTTTATCGCCTGACTGAGCACTTCTTAAGAAAGGCAAACCTCGAAGTCATTTGTAGAACTGCTGAAACAGAGTTAGCTATTGCAGATGCAGTTAATATAGAAAAAGAGGTTGCTGATAGGTCAAACAGCAAGCTAGTATATCTGAATCTATGTTCCCAGGAGACATTGCATCGTTCAGAAAAGAGCAAGTCCCTTGGAGTCCCAGAAATGGATAGCTCATCACTATCGGCAGTCCCTGTTGATAGATCGGAACAAAGTACAATTGAAGTTTCAGCTGAGGAGGCATTGAGAAGAGCTGGTCTTTCATCTGATTCTCCTCCAAATAGTCCAGATCACAAAACTGAAGCTCTGTCTAAAGAAGATGACACCTCCACAAGTATCAGAGAGGAAGAACCGAGTCTGAGAATGTATTTGATATAGATTATAATCCTGACCTGGATATATATGGTGACTTCGACTACAACTTGGAAGATGAGGACTATATTGGTGCGACTTCCATTAAAGTTTCAAAGGAACAACAAGAAGGTGTGTCAAAGGTGAAAATGGTTTTCTCCACTCTTCATCCTGAAAGACCAAATAATGCTCTGGATTCTGGGAAAACTGAAAATTTGGAGAATGCTGAAATATCAAACACTTCTTCCTGCATGCTAAAGAATTGTACTGATGAAGAAATTAAGAACTTAACCATGGAAGATAGTACTGACAACACTTGTGTTCCTCTGGAATCATTACATTGTGAAGAAGGTGAAGATCCTTCAGATGCAGAATGTGAAGAACTATACGGCCCAGACAAAGAACCCTTGATAAAAAAATTTCCAGGAGCATCAAGTGAGCTCTTTGGATTAATTGATGCCAAGGCTGTTACGGAAACAAAAGATACTGAGGATGGTGGAAATTATGTGCAAAGCCAAGCAACAACAGTATCTGAATCAGGAAATGAGAGTGATACAGAACGATTTGCAACTGGTGGAGAGTCTTCATCCAATCACCCTGGAATGGGTGAAAGTGCTCCAAGGAAGGAGAAGAAATCAAATGCTGAGGCTAAAATGCAGTCTGACAGCGTAAATTCTATATCTAAAAAGGTTGATACAAATCACTTTTCATTTCATTATGTTTCCTATTTTATGTCTTTTTTGCTTTTTGCAGTAGATGTTGTTTTACTTAACCAGTCGTTCCATATTCGTATAGGTGGAAGCATACATCAAAGAGCACATCAGACCTCTGTGCAAAAGTGGTGTGATCACAGCCGAACAATATAGGTGGGCTGTGGCGAAAACAAATGAGAAGGTTATGAAGTACCATTATAAAGCCAAGAATGCTAACTTCCTCATCAAGGAAGGAGAGAAGGTGAAGAAACTTGCAGAGCAGTACGTTGAGGCAGCCAAACAGAAGGATTAAAAGTGATCCTTTATGAGGACTGCCATTTCAACTGTCAAATTCTTGGTAGTTTCGGAGCTTAAATTTTGTTGTATTTTGTATATTGTTTAGTGACAAAATCCAATCCAAAATGTTATTAAACAGAGGCATTGTACAAGCTGATTTGATAATTAAAGAAGTTTGTTTAAGGACACCCTAAAATTCGGAAACCAAGAACAAAAACTAAAAGCAGTTCTACACACCCCCAATAATTGAAAATTTATGAACAATCAGTTTCTTATAAATTATCTAATAAAATGTCAACTAACCATTTCTTAAAAGCAATTCTTGGTCAATTCATTTGGAGTAGGGTTTGATGACCGTCCCAACTTCTAACTAGAATTAGACCATTATTTTTGGATATTACTTCCTTAAATTTGGCACCAACCATTTTTCATGTTCCCTTTCCAAGTCATATTTCCTTCAAAATCTCTTATGTCAATACTAAACTATGGAGCTCAGATGTTAATGTTGTTTGCGAGTCACTGAAGCATGCCATTTAGTACTTAAATAATTTTAACACACCAGGTGGATTTGTACGCGTTATAATAGATTCAGTAGTGTTTTCCAGTTGCATGTATTTTACATGAATATACGTGTCTGACAGAAAAAGGACGAAGCTTTCATTCAGCAGATACATTAAATCTAAACGAATCCTTGATACACTTATCTTGGAGAGAAGTCTCCCAAATATCTGAATCATCGATAGCAGCAAAATTATGTACATTTAACAAATACAAAGCGACATAGGAGGAGAGCATTAAATAAATAAAGTATTACAAATGAGTGGAAAAACCGGCTCAGATGCAGAGATTGGGAATGTAGACCCCTGCTTCTGAATGTGGTTGTTCCTTCCAAATTCGTCCAGTGACACGGAGCTTGAGCTCCTTCCTGTCCCCGCCTGAGAAAAAGAGTGCCATATTACGCTGTAGTATGAGGCCGTCATGACTGTCTCTGACCTTCCGGTGACTGTCACGTATGCTCCGTGGTGTTCCTTCCCATGTCAGTTTCCTACCATTTGCTCCTACTTCCAAACTGTAGCTGAAGTTTCCTGCCTCCACCTCATCCCCCATGAAACGAAGAAATGCTATGTATACCGGTGCCATACCAAGCTGAAAGGCTTCAAAATGCAGACAGAAGTAGTGCCCGAAACAGAAGAATACCTGACACACATAATATCAGAAAACAAAGTTAACATCATATACAGTTCTCTCCTGTAAAATTGTCAAGCCTGCATGTATCAGCACAGTTCTGACCCATTTTTTGTCCAGCTTACTTTGGGTCGAGAAGGATGAATCACTTCCGAAAGGGAATGAAACTGTGTGCTTCATCATTATACTTGCCTTGCAACATTTTAATATTTGTTCCCAGTTCCAAGTGATTCCTAAATCCAGTCTTAACCAGAAAATCAAAATTTGAGTGCAAGTCCACTTACCGTAAGCATCCAGGTTGCATTCTCAACCTCTCGAGGGTTAGACTTTACATAACGGTGATTGAATGTGCTGCCAGTATGCATGTCAACCTTGTGATCATTCCTTAGATGATCAATTAGAAAAGCAATATCCCCAACAACAGGACACTCAGAACCAGCGTATGGGCAATTGTATGGTCTGAAGTTACATTGAACCTCATGTTTAAGTTTGCTGTAGTATGGAAAAATCTCCATGCATCCCAAAGAGCTGTACTTGCAGGGAAGTTCCAGTGACTCAGCAACCTTTTCCAGTGCCAGACACCTGATATCTCCAAGTTCTTGTCTACATGTAGGACAACGATTGTTCACTCTCAATTTACAGGTTGAACAGAGGGTATGACCATTTAGACACTGCAGATAAACATAAATTTAGCATTAAACCACTTTGATTAAAGTTAAAAAGTAAGCTTCTATTATGACAATTTGCTATATGACACCTTAAAACATGAAAAATTGGAATGAAAATGGGTTGCATATTGGAAGAGAACTTTAACCAGGATGCACACCACATCTAGAAGGAGAACCTCTGCACATAAAAGGCTGAGACTACTTTTCTTTACCTGGTAGGGGAAAGCTTCTATAATGATCTACTTGTCCTAAAAAATTTTAGTTATCACTTAAACTTTGTATGTAATGCCGAAACAATATACTTCAGAAACATTTCAAGAATCAGAAAAACTAGTCGCTGTCATCTAAAAGATCCTAAAGCAAATACGAAAAGATAAAATCAAATAAACAGCAAACACAAGAGTTTAAAAGAAAGCCTTAAGAAATCTCTTATTAAGTAGCCTAGCAACTTCTAAGTATTGAGACAAATTAAATTTTCGCCACCTATGATTGCCTAAGCGACCTCAATCAAAATCCTCGATGGAAAACTCGTCTGGATTAACCAACAAATGACATATCAAGTCCTTATAAAATAAGATCCCTAAAAGTCATGATCTTCAAATCATTTAGCCAATTCGGCATCCACCATCCAAGCTAATCCAGCACCACCGTACATCAGATTCAAACACAATATGAAACACTAACAGCATCCAACAGAAAGTCAATAAGCAACTCGTATTCTTCAGAACTTTCAGATACAGCTACATCTGAACACAATTTGCCAATTATAGCAATCAAGTCTCGGAATTTGACCCCTTAATCTTACAAAAAGCTCCAAGCCAAAACCACCAACTAAACATTTTCCTCTGAACAAGGAATTGACTCAACCTAACTACATTCTCTCTCATCGATTACCAAAACAATATCCGACCTTCCAAAGCAAAATACCCGCATCTCAAACATTTAGATTTACGATCAATCAAAACAATCACAAAGAAATCCAATCAGAAACACCCTGAATACCAAAATCACCCGAAAATACCACAACCCCTAAAAAAAAAAAAAAAAGAAACAAAACTTTAAACCGCAAAAGTAGAAAAAACTGTCACACCTGATGGATTGGTGGATACATAGAATTTGTGCATACAGAACATTCAAGAAGTTCATGGACGCTGGTGGCCGGAGAGATCGCCGGAGACATAGCATTGTTTTGAGGCTTGGCCGAGGCCAAGAACTGAAGCCGGTGGCGGTGTTGGTGATGGATCTCTTCCTCATAGATCCCATCAGAGGTTGACACACAATCAATTGCATCCATATCCATCACGATAGCTTTTTCTTCAGACATACACAGAAACTACAACATATATAAAGAAAGTCACAGCCTTTCCTTGGTGGGCATCTCTAATTTTGCTCCTGTTTTTCGGTTTTTGTCTCCCCGTACTCTTTTAACTGAAATTTGATAGTACCCAGAAGAAGGATATGTACAAGAGAGAGATAGAGAGAGAGAAGAGATGGGGAACAAACGCTTCAAAAGAGATGCTTTTCTTCGGAGTATTTGTTGAGAGAGACAGAAAGATTACCATCGAACTTGCCCAAATTAAGTTGTTCTCTTCTGCCAAGGCAGTTATTGCTGAAAACAAGGACCAACTGCACCCAATGTTTATTTTCATTTTTATTTCCAAAGCCAACTTTCATTTTTTTTTTCTCCCAAAAATTACCATAAAATTTAGACATGACAAATGGTCAACTGCCACGTTTTCTAAGAATATTTATTTTTTTGGTAAATTTTAAGAGTGCATAGTTATATACTACTCCAGCCATACGCTTCAACATTTTCGACCGTTGTCTTTTCGCTTATTTTTATGCAATATTTCATTTCTATATAATCTAATTTGACTTTCAGTTTTTGTTTTACAGCGATTTACAGTTTTATTTCTATTTTTAGGATTGTTGTATAATTTCAAACTATATTCTCTTAATAAAGATTCTCCCACTTTTTTGTCTTGTTTTTCTTAAAATTTATCTTTAAGCTGAAGCCTCCAAAAGGAATTTGATTCTTTACTTGGGTTGTTTAATTTGTCAAATCTTTATTTATAAATCTAAACCATCTTTATATATATATATATATATATCACTATTATATCACATCGTTCAATAGTCTTTTATTAAACGATTTTTTTTCTTAATTACGAAAAATTCCAAAGAGCAAAACTAATAATAAAAAGAAGACAAAGGAGAAGACGACTAACCACTGAAATTGATTGTTATATTATCATCCAAATAAATTACTCAGTAATCGAATTTTTATAATAATTATTTACTTTAATTCAAAGCAATGGTTGCAAGAGTGGAGGAGACAAAACCCCGTGCATCATCCAATCATTTTAAGCCTTTTTCAACACATTCTTGATTGTTGAAGACTAATAATCTATTAAAGCCAACAATATCAAACATTTTTTTCTCATATATTTTGTTGTATATGCCGCAAGTTTTCTACCAAATAAATATTTTAATTCTCTCTATGGACAGAGTTGGCCCATACCAGATTACAAAATGTCAAGAAAAAGGATTTAAATCCATTCATGAACAAAATTTCTGATACAATATTTATTTTTTGAAAGATAAAGACGTAATAAATTATAAAATTTTAATAAATAAAAAATATTAAAAAAAATTTAAAAATCACAAGAAATAATTTAGAGCCTGCTCCGTGATTATCAGAGATGATAGTTACAGGTTTCAGGAAACTCAGTTTACTAATTTTCAGTGGAAAAGCTAGGCCTTTTGTTGGAGGGTTGGCAATGGCTACTGCTGTACCCTAAACCCCAATGGAAATTAGAAAAAGTTGCCTCCTTTCCAGTCTAATTCATCTCAAAATTGTAAACTGAACCACCCCAATTCTAGAAATCTTATTTCTCTTCGTCTATTATGGCCGCAATTGACACTCTGTTGTCTACTAGGATTTACATTCCCAAACCCAAAATTCACGTCCATGGATTACACTCTAAAACCATTACTCATTCCAAAGGTTGCAACTTGTTTCGACGTGTTCGACCACAGCTACCTTTTATTCACTGGTCACTGCCCATCTTGTGCCAATCACAATCAGACGCCTCCTCACGGTCCAGTAACGCTGGAAAACCATTGAAGACGATTTTGTGACCAGGGTTTTGAAGAATAATCCGAGCCAGGTTGAACCCAGGTACCTAATCGGCGATAAATTTTATACCTTGAAGGAAAAACAGAATTTAAGCAGCAAGTCGGACGTTGGTATTCTTCAATTATTGGCGAAGAAGTTGAATTTGGAAGCAAAGTCGAAGAAGGAGAGCGGTGAGGGTCGAAATGAGAGTGGACAGAATAATGACGCTGTGTATTTGAATGATATATTGAGAGAGTATAGGGGCAAGCTTTACGTGCCCGAGCAGATTTTTGGAACCGAGATGTCAGAAGAAGAGGAATTCCAAAAGAATTTCGATGCATTGCCAAAAATGAGCTTAGAGGATTTTCAGAAAGCTATGAAGTGTGACAAGGTTAAATTGTTGACTTCGAAGGAGGTTACTGCCGTGTCCTATGGTGGGTATAGGGACTTCATTGTTGATTTGAAAGAAATTCCAGGCGAAAAGAGCTTGCAGAGGACCAAATGGTATAAACGAAATTCCAACCATTCTGTTCTTTTGGAATTGTACTTTTTGTGAATATTTATTTGAAGTTTAGTGACATTGTATGCATCTTTTCTTAGGGCTATGAGTCTGGACGAGAATGAAGCTCAGGCTCTTCTTGAGGAGTATACAGGTCCACGATACCAAATAGAGAGGCACACTACGGTGATTAATCTTATAACTCTATTGATCTTGACAAGTCATAGAACTTGTAAATGAAGAGCAGTTATTTTCTGAAACATGTTTAATAATTTTAAAAGTTCATTGTTTGATTGTTAGAGATATTTGCATGTTTAATAAAAAAGGACATAGAGGCATGAAGTTCTCTCACTTGAAATTGAGGTAAAAATGGGAGTTTGGAACTAAGTTAAGAAGATTCAATCTAAAGTTTCCACTTGGCAATTACCATACAAGTTCACATGGTACAGTAGGATCCAGGCACAAATTTTCCTTTCAAATTTATTATGTCAAGGACTTAACATGTCTGACTGAGATGCATGTAATAAGAATTTGTTTCTATTTCTAACTCAATCAGTTGCTTTCTCTGTCCATGTATATGACAGAAGTTTGCACTCAACGCAATGCATAGATGGAACAGACTTTTGAGACATAATTGTTAAAGATTAATTCATTTTATTCATTCTGTTATTGACTTCACTGTTTGGACCTTTGCTGCAGTCTTGGGTAGGAAAGTTACTGGAGTATCCTCATCCTGTGGCATCTTCCATATCTAGCAGAATGATGGTTGAGCTTGGAATGGTGACAACCGTAATGGCTGCTGCTGCAGTTCTTGTTGGAGGGTTCCTTGCTTCTGCAGTATTTGCTGTCACCAGTTTTGTATTTGTGACAATTTCATATGTTGTATGGCCTATAGCCAAACCTTTTATCCAACTTTTCTTTGGCCTTGTCTTTGGTATTTTAGAAAGACTCTGGGATAACGTAGTTGACGTTTTCAGTGATGGAGGCATTTTTTCTAAATTTTATGAATTTTACACATTTGGGGGTCTATCTGCCAGCCTTGAAATGTTGAAACCAATTACAGCTGTCCTTTTGACGATGGTGCTTCTTGTCCGTTTTACACTTTCAAGAAGACCTAAGAACTTCAGGAAATGGGTAGGTGTTGTTATTAATTCAGGTAATTATGTTATATACCATTCATTGTGGATGCCTGATGCCACGGATTTAATATGAAGTTTTATATTTGTATTTGCAGGACCTGTGGCAAGGCATTGATTTTTCACGATCTAAAGCAGAAGCTCGTGTTGATGTTAGTTTTTAATAGTTACTCATATGAACAACTTTGTAATCTTGTTGAAGTCCCTGATAAGTTTATTAAATCTTTGTTTTGCATTGAATTCTTACAGGGTTCAACTGGAGTGAAATTTGCAGATGTGGCGGGGATTGATGAAGCTGTTGAGGAACTCCAAGAGGTATTCTTTCCAGCATTTTCTCGGACTGAATTGCTTGTGAAAATGGCTGATGCATTTTCTAAATATATAAATGTTGGCTGTTTCCTTTCCTTTCTGTAGTTCTTTGTGCTTTGTGTTTACATTTTATTTGAGAAGAAATTTGCAGTCCATTCTGACTGATATTTAAGAAAAAGACATCTTTGTTTACTTCACCACAGTAGTTTAATAGTATTTTGATCATAATTTTAAATGTGCTATTTGAGATTGTAAAAAAGTACCTGGAATGTGAATCTTTACCCTGCCTGCTTGGCAGCTTCTCAGCCATACTTCAGAGTCACAATTATTTCTTCTGAGATATCTGAAGATTAATCATTGAATACTTTAAATGGTTAGTTTCACAGTTGAAGGTTCTTTGCTTTTTTTTTTTTTAGCTTGACATGGAATAATCTTCTATCTTTTTTTGGAAAATGATTAATTTATGTTTGTATTATCGATTTCATTGTGATAACTATTTATTATTTTATTTAATGTATGTAATGAAAATTTAGTGCCGCATTTAATGTTTTATTGAATAGTTGGTGAGGTACTTGAAGAACCCAGAACTTTTTGATAAAATGGGGATAAAGCCTCCACATGGTGTTCTTCTAGAGGGCCCTCCTGGATGTGGGAAGGTTTGTTGTTTTGTTCAATTCTGCAAATTTTGGGGTGAAATTATCATGTATTAGCCGATGTTAAGCTTACTTGCATGTTTGCAGACCCTGGTTGCTAAGGCCATAGCTGGTGAGGCTGGTGTTCCATTTTATCAAATGGCTGGATCTGAATTCGTTGAAGTTTTAGTTGGTGTTGGTTCTGCCCGAATTAGGGATCTATTCAAAAGAGCCAAGGTGACTATATTTCTGTTTTATGATTTAATAAACGTGTTGCATGTGTGTAGAGTTTCTTGTGAATTAATGCATTGCATATTGCTTCTTTAGTCCACTATTGAGCATACAAAATGTCATTATTTCTTTGTGCAGGTGAACAAACCTTCAGTTATATTCATTGATGAAATTGATGCATTGGCAACTAGGTATGAGAATCCTATTGAAGAATTCTAGTGAGTTGTCAATATAAGTGTTCAACCCTGTTATGTTCTGAAAAGTATAATACCTTTGTGACATAACATTATTTTAATTCTGCCTTCAGTCTTGAAACTTATGTGCCTTCTAACTTCTTACCCTGATGCCAATGGAAATTGTGTTGATAACTTCAAATGGCACGCTATAATATAATGATTATTTGCTTTGTATTATTAGGCGTCAAGGGATTTTCAAGGAATCTTCAGACCACCTTTATAATGCAGCAACTCAAGAGAGGGAAACTACATTGAACCAGCTCTTGATAGAGCTTGATGGTTTTGATACCGGTAAAGGTGTTATATTTTTAGCTGCTACAAACCGTAGGGATTTATTAGATCCTGCACTTCTACGACCTGGTCGCTTTGATCGCAAGGTTTGGTTCTCTTACTGAATCAGACTTTTTAGCTAATTTTTCTTATTGAAAAGACCATAGGATAAATAAAATAGAAAGTAGACTAAACTGCTCGTCAATTTCACTGGGTTTATCTGATCTGTTTAAGCATGAAATGCATATTACTATTTGTCACATCTGTATGAGATCCTATAGGAGGCATTCCACTTTGAACTACATGTCAGTTGGATTTGTCCTGGACTTGTGCTTGATGATCCTTCATCAAGTATTATAGATATCGTGGGGATGCAGATTGCATTTATTATGATTGCTCAATGCCACTTGGTTATCCTTACATTATATGTTATCTCTATCAATAGTAGTTAGTTAATCATTTTCATTGAGTTTTCACTTTTCTCCTGTAGATAAGAATTCGCCCTCCGGCTGCGAAAGGGAGACTGGAGATCTTGAAAATTCATGCAAGCAAAGTTAAAATGTCAGAGTCTGTTGATTTGTCCAGCTATGCTCAGAACTTACCTGGTATTATTTGTTTCAATCTCTCATTGGTTTTGTTATTTGAATGTGCAAAACCAATTCACCTCAATTCTCAGGATGGACGGGAGCAAGGTTGGCTCAGCTGGTCCAAGAGGCTGCACTTGTAGCTGTTAGGAAGAAGCATGAGTCAATTCTTCAGTCGGACATGGATGATGCTGTTGACAGACTGACTGTAGGACCAAAACGTGTTGGTATAGAGTTGGGTCATCAGGGACAATGCCGTCGAGCTACTACTGAAGTGGGAGTTGCAATAACATCTCATCTGCTCAGGCGCTACGAGAATGCAAAAGTTGAATGCTGTAATCGCATTTCAATTGTTCCTCGTGGTCAGGTTATCATTCTTCCCCTTAGCTGTATGGACTTATTTGTCTGCTAGATTTCAAAGAAATATTATGGACTTGACATCATTCTGCCTTTGATAAGTTCACCATTCAGAATATTGATTTGTGTTTGAATTGATTTTTTGGCTCTTTGCATTTTTCAATCACTTATTGTTTGCTGTGTAAATGCGGGAATTTATGTCTGCAGACATTATCTCAAGTTGTATTTCATCGACTTGATGACGAATCGTACATGTTTGAGCGCCGACCACAACTGTTGCATCGTCTTCAGGTTGGCTAATTTCATGGTGGTAGTTCCTTTTTTCCAACAACATCACATCCTTAATTTGATTTTCATTGTATACAGGTTCTACTTGGAGGAAGGGCTGCTGAGGAGGTCATTTATGGACAGGATACATCGAGGACATCAGTTGACTACCTTGCAGATGCATCTTGGCTTGCCCGTAAAATTTTGACCATGTTAGTCCTTATTCACCTGTCTATTCCTTTTAATTCCTGCTTTCTATGATTTTCTTAGAATGAGGTCCTTTCTGTCCTCAACAGATGGAATTTGGAAAATCCAATGGTGATACATGGGGAGCCGCCACCTTGGAGGAAGAAGGTTAAATTTGTAGGTCCACGGCTGGACTTTGAAGGATCGTTGTATGATGACTATGACCTGATTGAACCCCCACTCAACTTCAATCTAGACGATCAAATTGCACAGAGGACTGAAGAGCTGTTACGTGAAATGTACGAAAAGACACTCTCTCTGCTTAGGAGGCATCACGCAGCTCTGCTTAAAGCTGTAAAGGTAATTGGGTCTGCTCGTAGCAAACATGACATGCTAGTTAAAAACACACAAAACATGGTAATAGAGGTGCTCTTAGTAGTAATAGACTAACTTCGTGCTCTCTCTCTCTCTTTGTATTTACCAAATGCAGGTTCTTCTCAATCAACAGGAAATCAAAGGTGAAGAAATCGACTTCATTCTGAATAACTACCCTCCACAAACACCGGTGAGTGTACTGTTCGAGGAAGAAAATCCAGGAAGCCTTCCATTTGTCACAAAAGAACAGGAGCGTGAATTAGAGCATGCCCTCATAAATCAGTCGAAAGGAGAAACCCTGTGAATGAAGACATGCATATGGCTATTTCTTTGATTGGTGGCGGCTTGGTTTCAGGCAAACAAAGGCTGCACTGAAGTTGTTCTTCCAAAAGCAAAGCAAAACTAGAAGAGAAGGTTTCAGCGGAAGCTTATTGCCATTGAGAGAGCTGGCATGGGACAATGCATGTCTCAAATTTCTTTTTGTGGTGTATTTTGTTTAAATATGCCATGTAATTGATACTTGAAGCTACCTACCTTGGATGAGTTGATTTTGTAGTAAGTATTAGGTAATTAAGAGTTAAGAGACATGCTACCATAATGTAGGTATGCTTCAATTTTTTATTTTTTTTTAAATATATTTTTTTTTGGTGCGAAGGTGGTTGGTAGCTACTGATAAGAAAACGAGTGTAAAATTTCACGTGCGCATTATAAAAGAATGACGACAATCTTCCATCTTTTCATTTTCTCCTCTCTTTCTTTTTACTGTTGAAAACCATATATATATATGTAAGAATTATTGTTTAGAAAAATTAAAGAAAGAAAAATAGCAATTAAAGGGATGAATTATTGTTAAAAAATAAATAAATATTTTAACTGTAATAATATATTAAAACACAAATGTATTATCCAAGTGGTTATTTTTGTTTTAAATAAAATTATAATAAAAATGTTGTAAAGAAGTGGGGTCCTGAAGTATGGGTCATATGAACGGCAGGAAGTAGTTTCCGCAGGAATGGGAGTAAATCAGCCACAGGAGGAATTCGCGGTTGCTATTTTCTGGGGGAGACAGTAGACACTCTGTCTGTCTGTCTGTCTCTCATGAAAGAGGAAGACCCACCTGAACCCTTCAACTTTACGACCCTCTTCTTTACGGATGAGAAATGAAGAAACCTCGAAATGCCTCCTTATATGCTAAATGTCGGATCAACGACAAGGACATTAACAGTGCCAAACTTAACTCCAACAAGAAGGGCAAGAGCTTCTACGAGCTCTCTCTCTCTCTAATCTTCTCTCTTTGGTGCCTTGTTTTTTTGTTCTATTCTAAACTTGGCCTTGGCCATGGAAACGAAGGTAACCTGCTTATACCATTTGTCTTCCAGTTTCTTTGATTTCAATGGTTTTTTTTCCTCCTTTTAAACCCATTTCGAGTTTGAGTTTTTCCAGGTAAACTTTGATTTAGGATTGTAATAATTTCCTCTTTTTCCTTAAGACCCATCTTCGGCTTTCAGTGATTTTTGGTAAATCCATTTACTCTGTGTCTGTTTCATATCTGTATTTATGGAGAGGAGGGAAAAAGAAAAGAAAGTTGTCTCCTTTAATATGTTGTTTTTCCGATCCTCAGAGAAGAGAAAAGAAATTTGGCTCCTTTTATTTATTGTTTTTCTGACCCGAAGAGAAGGAAAAAGAAAGTTGACTCCTTTAATATATTGGTTTTATGATTCTAAGAGAACCAAACTAAGGATTGGCACAACATATAAAAGTAAATGTTTGAAGACTGAAAAGTTTAATTAAGGAACTTGGTTATGCTTGTAAAGTAAATTAACTAAGTAATCCTGCAAGAATTGGTTGAATATATGGTTAACGTATGTTCCAACACCACAATATCGAAAACGGTAGCTTTATTTAAGAAATGGAATGAGAACAAGGGATAGAGTGTGGACTGTAAAGTTCCATTCATTTCCTTCTCCAGTAATTTGTTGGCAGCACCGAAAGCCTTAAGGATACTTTATTACTATGAGAGTGATTTGTTACTTACAATTTCTGTTTGAATGCTTTTGTGTGTTTATTTAGTTATGTTCATTGTAGGGAAAACATTGTATACAGTTCAATACACCTTTACGGACTTTTTCATGAATTAAAACATTTCTGCTATCTACCAATCGTTAGTCTCAGTCTTGGACTGAAAGAACATAGTTCTGGTTTCATCTTTTTGTGTTTGGCATAGCCAATGTGTAGAACAATCAACAAAATTTCAATTCTGTTTTGCTCTATGTGAAATTTCCTTACCAAAGCATTGTGTTGATATAAACATTTTTATTCTTCAGGCAATATATCTCCTAATGACAGAAGTGCAGTTTGTCCTAGCCTTAGCAATGGTCAACTCTGTAATCATGTATATACCTATGTGGAAACTAGTAGCAACAATCATACCAATGGATTGCAATCAGAGTTTAATAAGTCTGCGAGCTGCAACAATACCAGTTTCCGTCACAGCAATGCTTCTTCTAAGTGCTCACTACCAGAAACAAGTAGCATAGAAGAAGTAATTTGGAATGTCTTAGGATACACTGCTTTAGTGTGTGATGTACAGCAACCAGAGGAAAAACAGAAGTCACTTGAAAGAGAACAGCTTCTGAATGGGAGAACTCTTCATCCCACCTATCTTAATTTTGATGAGTTCCGAAATATAACAAGGCAAGAAAAAGGTCAGCGTGTGCCCAATCAGCTTGTTAACATCACCCATCGGCATGAACCTGATGGAACTGAGTACAACTATGCATCTGCATCTAAGGGTGCAAAGGTGGTGGCTCATAATAAGGAAGCTAAAGGAGCAAGTAACATCTTGGGAAAGGATCATGATAAGTATCTGAGAAATCCTTGTTCTGTAGGAGGAAAGTTTGTTGTAATCGAGCTTGCTGATGAGACTCTAGTTGATGCTGTTAAAATTGCTAATTTTGAACACTATTCTTCTAATTTCAAAGAATTTGAGTTATCAGGCAGTTCAAGCTACCCTGCTGAAACTTGGACCCCATTGGGAAACTTTGTTGCTGCTAATGTCAAGCATGCTCAAACCTTTAAGCTTCCTGAACCCAAATGGGTAAGATACTTAAAGCTAACTTTGCTCAGTCATTATGGATCGGAGTTTTACTGCACACTAAGTGTTGTAGAGGTATATGGTGTTGATGCAATTGAGCGAATGCTTGAAGATCTTATTGTAGCTTCTGCTGAACCTGTTACAAACAAATTGCCAGAGCCTAATTCAACTGCAATGCCTGCTTTAAAACCAGATGTTGTCCCAGTGGATAAAGGTGCCGAAGTCCAAAGTGGGACTCACACTGCTGGTGTAGGAATAGAGAATATTGATGATGCACAACCCAATGTAGGCGTAGCTAAAAATCCAGTAGTTACAGTTAAGATTCCTGATCCTGTTATGGAAGTTAGACAGCAGGCAAATGGTAGAATTCCCAGCGACACTGTCCTAAAGATTTTGATGCAGAAGGTGAGGTCACTCGAGTTGAACTTATCTGTTCTGGAGGATTTTATTAAGGAATTGAATAAAAGACAGAGAGAGGTTTTTCCAGAACTTGATAGTGAGCTAATGAGAATATTAACGCTTTTGGAGAAAAGCAAAACTGAGATGAAAGATCTCTTGGGGTGGAAGGAGATTACGGTAATTTGTTCTTTTTATGCTTACATTTATTGTTTACTTATACTTTTTCTCTTCTCTTTCTCAGTGCTAATTGGTAAAGAGATTTGTCTTTATGCATCCACCTAATTATTTTACACCCTTCTCTTTTCCAGCAACAAAGAATTACTGACCTTGAGTCATGGAAAACTTCTGTCTCAAATCAGTTGGATGTATTGGTCAAAGAAAATATCCTGCTGAGGTTTGAAAAATGTCTGCATTTGCATCATAGTGGAATTACAAATTTCTCAGTTCATTTTCAATTATATAGTCCTTTTAAAATGGATGTTTCTGATGCATAATTAGCTTTAGTTGATCACATTGTTTCGGCTTATCTTTTTCTCAATTACTTGGCTGATGTGATAAACGTTTTCTTCTCATTGCCTTTGTTAACACAGATTAGATGTTGAAAAGATTGTGAACGATCAAGCAAGTCTGGAGAGCAAGGAGCTTGCCGTGTTATCGGTCAGTCTTTTCTTCGTGTGTTTTGCAGTTCTCAAGCTTATTACAGTACAAGTTTTTAGCTTTTTCAGAGCCTCTCAGACTGATAAGGCATGCAGAACAAGTAGAGGTTGGGTTTTGATACTTGTTAGCAGCAGTATGACAATTTTCCTTACCTTCATCTATCACTAGCCCAAGCTCCTCTCTCTTCTTTCTTTTTTAGTAGTAGTAGGCAACCAATTCTTTTGTATAAAGAGAGAGTGGTGTTGTAGGAGAAAGAAAATATGTTTTGTAGGAATGAAATCTTTCAAACCAGTCATTGTTGCTTGCAATGTTGACTGGATTACTATTACCAATGGAACCTAAGTAAATGATTTGCAAAGGTTTTGTTTATGCTGGACTGATTACTACTAATTAACGTACACATTGCAATTTTACAAAATCTTTGGTTTAAGCCCCCCCACTAATCCAAGAACACTAGGGGGACCAATTCAATAACCCTTTTAATTTTTATCTTCTCCACTTTAATTAAATTGTAAAACAAAATTAGTATAGGCATTTTAAACCAAAAGTTATTAGTTAAAATTTTATAGACTTCTCTTAATATTTTTATCAATACTAATTTTAAATTTTTTTGTCTTCTCAAACATTATCATGAATAGTAAACAAATTTCACCAATAATAAAAGAGTCATGAAATTTAAACTAACATTTGTCCCAAAAAAAAGAAGAAAAAGAAATTTAAACGAACAAAATTATCCTATTTTTATGTCAAAGTCGAGATCAATGAAGTTCTTCTTAAGTGAAAATTACAAAATTTTGTAAATAAAAAAATAGAGGAAACAAAAGAAAAAAAATAATATTTAACTAAAAAGGTAAAATAAAATAAAATAATATATAATTTTTTTTCTCTAAATAAATAATATGTAACTTTGTAAGAGCATCTTTAAAGGGCTCTTTATACATCTTAAATTTTTATTTTAAAGAGTCATCATATAAAATAAGAATCCAACAGACTTTTTATTTTTTAAAAATAAAATAAAAAGTCAATTTGGCTCTCCATATTTAAAGAGCCAAATTTCACTCTTTATTTATATTGTAATTAATATATTACAAGTTTTAATACACTATATTAATTGATTTGTTTAAAAAAATTTATTATTATATTTTTATTGACATTTCATTGGTTCTTAAAAAAATAATTTTTCTTCTCATTAATAATTATGCTTAAAAATTAGAATAAAAAAAAAAAAAAGAGTTTATTAAATTTAAATAAAATTTTTTATTTTTTATACATCGATGAAAATGCTATTTATTATATAAAAGATACTTTTTTAAATAAAATAAAATAAAGAGTATCTAAGAGTGACTAGTTAACACACGACTCACAGCCAACCTCTTCTCTCCTACTTCTGTCTCTGCGAATCCGACTGAAACATTAGGGTTCGGAAAAGGACACCGGCAATTGACGCAGGGAAATACCGTTTTGGTTACGGTGGAACACACGCTGAGTAACTTATATTGGGGAGGTGCGTTGTAGCAGATTCTTAGGGTTTCATGTTCTGCGAAGCTTTCATGTCTTCTGAATGGAGATTGACTCTAGTATCTATGCCGCTCTCTCATCCCAATCCCTCTTTGTAGCCGCCGTGTTCACTGCGCTCTGCTTCTTGTTCGCCCTCTTCACCGTCCGATCGTTCCCGCTCCCGCTTAAACTCAAACCGGCCAAATCGGACTGTCGTGGTGGCGAAGCGCAAGTGAAGAAGAAGGAGAAACTCTGCAATTGTAGCTGTCACTGCAACGGTGTCCTTGGAGGTTCTGCCTCTGAGACTGTACCGTATTTGAACGGTGGTGGCAGTCCGGACATGTTGGAGATGACGCAGCTTGTGACGGAGCGACAGACGGGCGCGTCAATGATGGAGCAGTTGGTTCCGGAGATTACGACGCACGCTCTTAGCTACTTGGATTACCCCAGCCTCTGTCGCCTCTCAATGACAAATTCTCTGATGCGAAAGGCTGCCAACGATGATAATGCTTGGAAAGCGCTTTATCACAAGGTATGGTTTTTACAATTTGAACTTTGAAAAACTTCTAAATTTTGCATTTTTTGCGTGGTTTTGCGTTTAAGATTCATTGAAGTAAATACTATTTTGGTTTTTGACTTTTGCCGATTGATTGTAGAGAAATTTTTGGGGGAATTATGTTGTTTTCGTAGACACAATTGAGTATATATATATATATATATATTTGTCCTTGCTTTTAGAATTGGGGTTGTGTGTTAACGTGTATAATGATTTCAAGCCGTTAGCTTTACATATGTTGCTTATGTCAGAATTTCGTTGCTAATGACAGGAATTAGGATGAAAGTTGTTAAATTTTGACTTGTGCTTCGAATAACTGTATTATTCTTCTTTGATATAGGATGAAAGTTGGGAATTTTATTTAGTTTTAGTTTCCCTTTGTTGGTTTCCTATGTAGACTCGATTACTGCGGTAGATGGTTACTTTTAGGGGCTATGGTTACATTCTTTGCTTTTCAGTGTTTTGCTCCAGCTCTTGTTGAATAAACTTAACAAGAGTTACTTTTGAGTGTATTGCAACTTAAAACCTGTCAACCTTATTCTTTTAAGTACAAGTATCTTTTTCTATTTGTCCGTTTTTCTACCTTCTAAGGCAAATGAGTAAATTTTCTGTTTTTCATTCTTTTTAGGACTTCACATTGGAACAGGATGGTGTAATGCCCATTAATGGTTGGAAGGCTTACTATGCTGCTACAAGAGCAATTGTGAATATCAATACTGAATTCTTTAACATCATTAGGGAAAGGTCACTTCCATCAATGAGTCAGTTTTGGCTAAATGCGGACTATGTGAAGTGTGTTCATGCCTCGGGAGAACTATTTTCAGGGTTAGTACCTTTTATTTATATTCTTTTGTGTTATGTTGATAAAGAATAGGAAGATTACTTTTTATGAATTCTGTGACCGTTATTTTAGTTTCTTATGTTTTTGCCAAGTAAACAATTTTTAAGTTCATTATCCTAACTTGTAGTGGTTGGTTGCATAAGTTTTTTGGTTGAATTGTGAAGCTTTAATTCGTTAGGTCTGAACAGATTCCTCCATGGGCTGAAAAAAATAATAAATAAAGAAATAAAGAAAATTTGTTAGTCTGGATAATGCAATGGAATAAAAATTTTGAATGTAGCTGGAGGTTTTACTTATTGTTGTGCATATTTAAAGTTTTTCTTAAAGTGGTTAGGACCTTGAATTTGAAAACTCATTTTTGGTGTCTGATATTCCTGGAAGATTTTTATTGATTAGATAGATTTCTGCAACTGACCTTTGCGCTTTTTTTATTTCTGCAACTGTGTTGTCTGTTGTGGTGGACTTGACTACATCTGTTGTATTGCTCTTGTGAGTTAAGCATAAAGATGACAGGGTTCTTGATTATGATGCTTGAATCTAGCTGATACTTTCGTGCCTGTTGTTTAAATTGGTATTCTGATTGGTGAGAAACATGTTAATTTGTAATGGAAATGGATGTCTTTGTTTCTAGTTTGTGTGGTGCGATTCTAGTTTCATTTTTCTCCTTCATGCATGGTTGATGTCCATATTTTTTGATGCACTTTGTGTATGTATTGAAATCACATACGCAAATCCTTCTTTAAGGAAATTGAAGCCATAGTCTAGCAAGTGAGCATCTTTGATCTTCAAAGTATAATTTAGCCACTGCTTATTTCGTGTCACATGCTGCTCTCTTGTCCCAGCCAAGTCGCTTGTCTCCTTAAGGCTTTATTCTACTAGGAATCGTATTGAATCCCGTCTGAGTCATCTGCCCTCAGGCTTTGATCTCTATTTTCACGTAGATAGAGTCCGAAATTCCAAAAAGTAAGGAAAGGAATGGTAGTCATAAAATGGAGACAGTAGTTGTTCTAAACATGGATTGTGTTATTAGCTCTACACTTCCTGTTTGATCTAATTCGTTATGTGGGTTTGTTCATCTTCTCCTTTTTCTAGTCTGTGATTACATATGTGTTTGGTGACAATTGAATTAAACAGGAATTTAAGTCAATTGTTTGGTTTCATGTTCAGGTACAATGCTGTGATAAGGAGTTGGCAGCTTGCATTTAATTGGGAGCAGGGTGTCAACTTACAGCTTCATGATATTAGGGTACGGGACGTTAGGGCTCGGGTGCTGACAGATGCGGCCTGGGTAACCATGAAAACTTATGTTGATGTGGATTCAGGGCCATTCAATATGACTAATGTCTTTGAGTTCCATAATGGACGATGGTATATAGTGCATCATCACAGCTCTGTGATGGATGGAGGAATCGAGCAACATCATGGATAAAAAGATAATTTAATACCGGACCAGATAAATACTGAAATTTTTTGATAATGCTAATACCAATATTTTAACTTTTTATTTTTATATCATCTATTTTTGTTCTACATAGTTCTTAACCAAAATTATACCCAAAATTTTGTATCGTCTTTATTTATTGGGTTTGAGAGAAGAGAAAAAAAAAAAAAAAAGGGGAAAGTCTCAAATACTAATTGAATTTATTCATTCGAGTTTTTTGTTAAATAAATTCTTTAGTCAAGTGAAATGTTAGAATTAACTTTGAATTGGTCTTGTCGCTGACTGTATAAAGAAACAATAAGATAAATTAGTTTGAAAAGTCGAAAATTGTAGAAAGGTTCCATGGTCTAGTGGTCAGGACATTGGACTCTGAATCCAGTAACCCGAGTTCAAATCTCGGTGGAACCTATTCAAATATCAATTTTTTTCCCGCTCACTTGTAAAAAAAGGGCTGTGGACCATTATTTTGGTACTAATTTGTAGTTGATACTTGTTTTTGGTACTCTGGGACTCATATCCAAGAGTGGGAAGCTGTGAGACAGTGAGTGGCTATTATCCACTTCTCTCTCTGTGCTTCCACACCGTGAGATACAGAGAGGAAATGGGAATAGCTGTTGTATCATTTCCAGCACCAAATCACCTGCCATCCTCTCAATTCTGTTACACTACCACCAAGTCCCGTTTGCATGGCCCAAGAACTCTTAAAACACACCCGGCTTCTAAGCCTCCCAACCTTCTTCGTCCTCCCTCTACTTGTTGCTCAGCTTCTGTCGTGGAAGAAGGCCCTCCTCCTCCGCCTGATGATTCGTTATCTGTTAAATCCAAACCCGTCATCGAAGACACTGACACGCTTCCCCTGAGGTACTTTACAAAACCAAGTTGAAAGTTTTGAACTTTGTAGTCTTTGCCGACCATTTATTATCTTATTTACTTTTTCCTTCTGTGCCTTCTGTTTGGTTTCCGAGATTAGTGAAGCGACATCTAAACAAGTTTCCATTGCTGGGTCTTCAGAAATTGTAATTTCTTAGTGCTTGTGGCTTACCAATTTGTTATTGCAGAGGTTGTAAGGCCTGTGGGAGAGAGGAGGTGGAAAGGGGATGCAATGGTGAGGGAAGGATTCAGGGTGGAATTGCTACCATCCCAGGCTTTGGTTGGTGGCCAATTAAAGCTTACAGGCCCTGCCCTGGTTTTTTGGCATCTGGTGGTAGGTATAGGCGACGGGGACAGAACATGGATGAGGTTGCCTTTGGAAGAGGTGGGAGAGGAGCCACTGTGGAAACTACCAGTGAGGTCGAGTCAAGGTATAGTTTGCATTTAAATGAGTGTATTTGTACTCACCACTCACTCTCAATTTGATAGTTGAATGATTTGAAGTATAGCTCAAGTATCAGGCTTGTCAAATTAATGGCTAAAGGGTAGGATAGTTTTGCTATTTGATAGTCGATTTTCATCAGTCTCATGTTAGCAGCATGTAATGCTTTTAAGAGTGTGAAGTGTGAACTATAGAAATAGGCATTGAAGCTTCTAGTTTAGTACAGAAGAAGAGCGTACTTAAATGTGTACGACCCAAAGATGCAATCTCGACTTGTCCATGAGTTGACACTTTGCTACTTGAAACCACCCCAGAATAAACAAATCATGCCTGTGCTTTCATTCTTGTTTCTTTACCAAATTTCAATCTGATAGCCTAATGTTATCTTCCAGTCTTTCTGGCCATAGCAAGTGTTGAAACACACTGATCTTCTTGATGTGTCATGTCAACATATACAGCAAGAAAAAGTAGGAGACAAGGAGGTTCATGAAGTGAGTGCTTGGAACAGCCTGCATATGGTTCACTGAAATCGTTTGGAGCCAATCTTCTGCCGGAGAGTTACCAATGGAAAGGAAATGAATTGTAAAAGAAAAAGATGAACCAACGAGTCTTCTACTTCTATCTTTTGGCTAGCTAGGAACAAAGATGAAGTATTCAGTCCTTTTTGTATACTCAAATCCTCTCAATGTCAATAACATATTAAACCTTTTCTCCTTTCTAAATGTAAGTGTGGAAGTGGAACTTAATTAAATTAGTAATGACCCCTTCAAACATTTAACGTCTACTAATTAAACAAGTGGATTTCTTTTAAACAAGGATTACTAATTAAACCAATACTATATATATTTGATCCAAATCAAAAACTAATGCTGTGTATATTATAATTCTTTATATAAAAATTAGTAATGTAAAATTAATTATTCTATTAAATTGTAAAAGTTCCATTGATGATCTTTAAATATTAACATTTGCGGCAAATGTAAATAAAGTAATGGAAGAATTAGGTAATTACAGTGTGCCCGCACGCGTGGAATAAACCCCTTCCATTACAAACGCCGAGAATTACTTGTTTCTTGCTCCTTCGAGTAAAATCACACGCACAGATTCAGAGAAAACCAAAAGACCCAAATTTCTCAAAGCGTACATTTTCCATCGCAGAAACTATGGAGGCCGAAGTGGAACAGAGAATTGAGAAGACGGTGCGTAGTATTCTAGAGACGTCGGACATGAACGAAGTGACGGAGCACAAGATTCGGAAGCTGGCCTCGGAGAAGCTCGAACTCGACCTCTCCAAGAAGCCCTACAAGGCCTTCGTCAAACAGGTGGTCGAGTCCTTCCTCGAAGAACAACAGCAGCAGCAGCATGAAGACGAACAGGCCGATGATGCTAGGGAGTACGATGAAGAGGGCAATCCCATTATTTGCAAGGTCTTTTTCACTATTTCTTATTTCCTATTTTTTCTGTTCGGTTGCTAAGAAAGCGTGAGAAAATCAGAGTGAGGAAACGAAAAATTGCTAATTTAAGTTTGCTGCAAGGGATTAATATAAAATCCATTTTTTTTTTCAAATGATAATTTTTTTCTGGGAGGCATATTTATTGGTTTATGATTCAGCTGTCAGAGAAGAGAAAGGTGACGGTTCAAGAATTTCGTGGGAAAACTTTGGTCTCTATAAGGGAATACTACAGGAAAGATGGCAAAGAGCTTCCTACTTCTAAAGGTACTTTATACTCGCACCCATTTACTACTACTCGCTCTCACACACAGGAATTTAATAAATAGCAAACAAGGAATTTGGACTTCATCACTGAGCTGGGAATTGTACTAATCTGGTTCGTTTTGTTTAATTGGATCGTATATCTTATATATGTACAATTGGGACAGTTTACTTCTATTTTGAGGCAACCATTTTATGGAATTCTGGTTTAAGAGCTAGCTTAAGTTGCATTATGTGGAAACCTTCAATGGCTAATGCTATCCCTTTGGTATAATATTAAGTGCCTTTTGTTCATTTGTTATGTAATTTTCTGGCAGAACTAGTACCGGCTGGATAGAGATTGGAATAGCTGACTCAGGATGTGGTCATTCTACTGCAGTATATTATAATATTGGATAGATGCTTCTGATTTCTTTATAACATTTTCGTTTGTGCTGTGTTTAGTTGTTTTGAAGTTCCATGGAATGAGTGAAAATGTGGAATCTCTGACCAGTTACTTCAATCTTCAACCAATCATAAAATTCAAAAGTTTTCTACTCTTTTCCTTGATCAAACAGCATTGAGGAAATTGGAGAAAATTTCTAGAAGTGATCCATTATTCCTTTACTTTTGAGAAGTATTAGATAAAAAGGTGGATCCTAAAATATAATTCAATGAAGTTCTCATTCCCTAGGTTAGCTGAAGACTTGCACTTTTCTATTTCTTTCTTTTGCTATTATATATTCACCTCCTGAATATTAGCATCACTCCCCTTCTTAGTGCTATGTATGTAAGACTTTCTGCTTTTATGTTCTTAATTAAAATTAGCCTCCTCCTTCTATATTAGGAGCGAAAGCTTAAGTATCAACTCCCACATGCTATCCTAAAAGTTTATCCTGTATCATCCACCTTCCTTCTCTTTTAAGCTATCGAGTCTATTTGAAGTTTTGCATTCTTGGTTAGATCCCCCTTGTGTATCATGTTTGTGTTTGTGTGTTTGCAAAATACAATCGATAGTACGGGTAGCATTCTTTTGTCATCCTGGCAATAAACTATTGTTTTTGTTAAGGCATCTTGAAGGAGAGTAAATACTAGACTAATCATCGTTGAGGGATTTTGTCCATTCTGTATTTAAATGAAAGATTTTGTTTTGCTTGTATTGAGAAAAAGATTATTGTTGGCTATTTATGCTTGATGTGAAACGCATATGATAGTGTTGTTTATCTCATCAGGAATAAGCTTGACAGAGGAACAATGGTCAACCTTCAAGAAGAATGCTCCTGCTATAGAGAAAGCAGTTAGGAAGATGGAATCACAGGGCATGTGAAAGTTCAAAATCATCTAAAACATTTGAAACAAACTAAATTTTGGAATATAATCTTTTTGAACCTCCATTCCTCTGGTGGTTGGTTTCAAGTTAATGTGGCTTTGTAAAACCTTTCAATGCTTCATATTGCTATCCTGGTGTATATCTAATCAGCTAAGCTCCTAACAATCTGTATCTTCTGCTGCTTTGTTATTGGCTGGATTCGACATGGAAACATATGCTTTGAAAATTTAGTTTCCAGTCTTTGTTATTACATTTTCTCAAAATAAAAAAAAATAAAATAATGTCTATTATTATCGAATATTTTCTCTTCTTCTGGGATCAGAAAATGTCGTCGTTTCCGCAGGCTTTTTGGTGGAATTAGCCTAGGTCTGATGATAGGTCTGACCCAATGTTTTAATTTACATTTGAAGGCCTGGCCCAGCCTCAAGGACATCAATCAAAAGGAAAATGGGAGGCTGAAAGTACTGGCCCTTGGGCTAGGCAAGCAATTTCATTTTTATGTAGATTAAAATTGAATTAGGTGACCAAATTTTGACATGTATCTGTCGATGTCTAAGAAAGAAGCGGTGTCTAGAAAACAAAGTAAGTCAAAGAAAACAGTATGACTTTTACTGCGGTTTCTCATACCATCAAGAAATACAATAAGGCGTGTTTGCATATAGATTAGTTGCGAATGAAGTTCATATTCTTCATTATATGTACAAGATACTCAAAACATAGATTACCGAATTTCCTTGAAAACAAAGAACAACAAAGAGTAATGTAGCTCCTAGGCGTGTTTCAGGTTTCAAACAGGTCGAACCCGTGACACAGATAAACCTAACGTTTCTTTGTTGCCTACCCAGTTACAAGTCTTCTAGCTCTTGGCATGCCTTTTGATTGTCAATGGGGAAGCTTAAACGGGTTGGAGAAACTTGGCCTCCAACTAGGGCTCTTGGCATGCCTTGGTGTGAGGCTAGCAGAGCTGGCAACCATCCTCATCCTCTCAATCAATGCCTCTGTATTGCCTTGTTCCGACAATATCTCCTCCAATTGTTTTGTGTCAATCACCAACTTCACCTTCCAAACACCATCTCCACCCGACGGCAAGACTTCGAGAGCCGACCCGTTAGACAAATTCTCGACGAATTCAGAAGCTGCAAACGATGACTTCTTAGCGCACTCAGGCTCCAAGCTTTCAATGACCTCTGTGTCTGGCACTTGTTCATGAGTGAGCCTTTTGCTGCAAGGCATTTTAGGCTTCCCAATTGGAAGAAGGTAGTAGAATTTGCCACTAAGTAGGCGCTCATGGTTGGGCACAGGTGACGAAGACTTACCCTGTAGAAAAATGCCATACCCAGGGTAGTCATTAAGGACTTCACCAGCTAGTTTAGGGCCATTGAACTCCATGACTGACCCTGAATCTGTAAGAACCCGGATAGTGTTGGGACAGTCCTCAGAGATCCCTTTGAGAGAGCAATTTCCCATTTGCAAAAACCCTAAAGCAACCCCTGTGCAAAACTACAAGGGTTTGCACACATATATTCAAATGGTTGAATCAGAATCTCAGCAAAAATTAGTGGGAAGACTAGAGACAAGCGTGTCAGAAGGGACATATTAGACCTGCCCATTTTTTCAAAAGATTTTTAAACGGCTTGCATGTGAGTTTGGACCGTTGGTACCATAATTTAAGCTTATTATTTTGAGTTTATCCAGCGCAAAACAACAGAATAAAAGAGGTGGATTTTTGAGTTAAAATAATAAGGGAAGGCAAAGGACATTTCTGAAGCAGACTGATTTCAAATTGTCATGCTAGGGGGTTTGTATTTACCCGTGTCCTATGCCATCCTAATCACCTATTAATAGGCAACTACAAATTTTATAAAGTTGAGTCTACTTCCATTATATGAACGTAACGTATTCAATGTATCAGCATCACGTACCTATTATAATATCCTGAAAATAATTCAAAAATAATATATATATATATATATAGTATGTCCTAATAATATAATGAATGCGTAATTCGATGACTACGTATAGAAGCTACGGTGCACGGAATCACAGTAAAAATGTCCTATATATTCATTTCGATCATATATTAACGTTTTCATGCGATGTACTATTTACATAGATCCAACTGAAAAGGACAGCACGCATGCAAACCACCAACTCTCTGAAAAAATCTAATGAAGCCTAGTTAATAAGATTCACTAGTGCATTAAATTCAATCCTCTTTTCAAAATAAGTTGGTTCACTTTTGAAATCTTGTAATACCAATGAATGCCTTTGAATTGAATAATGAGGTTTTGCTATTTGTGTTGCTTACTATGCATACATATATATATATATATAATAGTAGAAGTGAAGAGGGTCGTTTTGGATTTTTTTTTACAATTATTTTTTCTAAATCAAACTAAATTTATCTTTTTTAATTCACATTAAACTTTATCAATCAAACCAACTCAAATCGCTTATAGTCAGATGAGTTTAGTATGAAATATATTAATTGAATCTTTGTTAAATATATGAGCTTAATTAGGTATGACATTATTATTCTATACTATGAGCTACATTAACACTAGTATGAATACATGCAATGTACAAACAATACCGTCCAATATGCAAACAATCCATGCTGTGGCGCTACGTAAAGCTCTTGTCAGTGTCTCATAAGTCCAAACTTTCTAGCGCAAATCTATCAATAAGATGAACCATTAGTATTTCTAAGGAATTCTTCTTCCAAAACTAGTATTTCCTTTCACTGACGTGACACTCACTTACTGGTCCATCTGGTTTGCCCAGTACCACATGTCAAGTTAGAGGCTCACAACAAAAACCCCCATAATATTGAAACCAGATAAACCCTACTACCATCAAGGCCACACAAATATGTCCCTCCAAAATTCCACATTCCCTCCTTAAATCCAAATCCCCAATGACTAAAACACTAGTGTAATCATCCCACGGTCCAAAATGGGTTGTGCTTCCTCCAAACGAATCGAGGCTTCCGTCGACGCATACCGCCCAGCTCCGGCGAGCTTCGCTGTGTTCGACATCAACGCCATCCAAGAGCCATGGCTTGTGGTCGACTCCAAGCAGCAGGAACACAAAGACAAGCCCAATTTCGTGCCAACCCAAATTCTTGAGAAGCTCAACAATTTGGAGGCCGAACAAGCTCCTCACTCCTGGGATGAGGTTAGCAAAGCCTTGGAGGACCTGAAGCCCAGCCTTGTCCAGCCCAAACCAGCCCCGGTGGCCGCTACTCCGGCAAAACTGGATCCCGTTCAGCCGCTGGCGAAGGGTAGCGATGGCCCGCGTAAGAGCCTTTCTTTCCACACACTCGAAGAGCTCGACGCCAAGTTGTCTTCTAAGCCCGCCTCTGAGTTGAAGAAAACCGAGTCTATGAGGACCGAGCCGAATAAGCTCGAGTCACGAATTGAAGTCCCCCCTCCAACTGAGAAGACAGTGGGTGTGACTATTAAACCGGTGAAGGAGAACATATTCATAGTGAGGGACAGACTGGAGAGAGAAAAAGAGGGCAAGTTGGCGAGCTTCGACAGGTTGATGAGCAAGCGGGTGAACCCACTGGGCGAGTTCCCGGAGAAGTGCCCACCGGGAGGTAACGACACGGTGGTGATATACACGACGTCGTTGCGCGGGGTGCGCCGCACGTACGATGACTGCAACAAGGTGAGGGCGGTGCTGGAAGGACACCGAGTGGTGTTCGACGAGCGAGACGTGTCGCTGCACGGGGAGTTCCTAAGCGAGCTGAAAGAGCTTGTTGGGGAGGGAACGAGCGTGCCGAGGGTGTTCGTGAAGGGGAGGTACGTGGGGGGTGTGGAGGAGTTGGTGGAGCTGAACGAGTCGGGTCGGTTGGGGAAGATGATGAGCCATGCGAGGCTGGAGAGAGGCGTGGGAAGGCAAGCTTGTGAAGGGTGCGGTGGGGCCAGGTTTGTGCCGTGTTTGGATTGCGGTGGGAGTTGCAAGGTGGTGTTGATTAATGGGGATAAGGAGAGATGCCGGAAGTGTAATGAGAATGGATTAGTGCACTGTCCTACTTGCATTTAAGCTTAATCCATGGAATTGTGAGGGTTAAGAATTTGGAGCGTAATCATCAACTCTGTGTACGTTGTTGGTTTTTGTGATTCTTGTGGGTTATTTTCTCTTTAGTTTGCTTTATGTATGGTGGAATCAAAGTTGCGCTAGGTAGAAGTTGGTGTTTGATTAGTCTTAGCAAACAAACAAGCAAAAAAGAATACAAGAGGTGTGATTTGAAATTAGCTCAGTATGTAATTAAACATGCATGTTACTTTTCATGTAAACTTTTGATATATGAATGAAAACAAAAAGGAAGGGCCCAACCGGGTTCGAACCGGTGACCTCTTGATCTGCAGTCAAATGCTCTACCACTGAGCTATGGACCCATCCATGCAAGGTGTCGAAACTTATTTTGTACTCTAGTTATGTGAATTGGTGGGCACGAGCCGTTGTTCATTGGAGGGAAATCCACGAGTAGACAGCATGTCGTATTTCCACAACCATAAAGAAAATGATATGATTCATTTTCCATATCAGATGCCAACTACATGGATTTTCATTTGATTTACCAAAAAAAAAAAAGGATTTTCATTTGGTTGCGGAGTTTACATACTTTAATTAAACTAGTTCCATCACTTCATGTTGATTTTTTGAACCATTCATATTAATCTGTCTGTAGCACCTTTTACTCCTTCTCGTTAAAAACAAGGTTGATAACTTACTATATAATACTTTGTATTAAAAAAAGGGTCAAGTGGTATATATTGCTCTAGAACGTAACGTCCACGAAAACCAATCTAATAATGGAGAGGTTCAAGCCAACCATTGTGGAATTTTATCATCGACCATGCGGCAGTCAACACCTCAAAACATGCAGATGGAATACGCATACTTGAATTGGCCAATTTCTGTTTATTTAATTTACCACCACTTTGCTTTGAACTTTTTGAAGTATTCAGCAAAACAAGGAACCAAACAATAGAGAGTCGTTGTTGATCCCCAAAACCAAAAATAAAGATAAAATAATGGTTAAGAAGCTGAAAATGATTGGGGGAGGTAACACTCAGTCTTTGTATTGGAGTGTGAGTTTTGAACCTCTCTTAGTTGACGGCCTAACTACCCGTGACTAGTTTGCCTTTGAGTTAATGTCCCAACTCTTTAGAATTTGTCTGTCCCAACCATCAACTACCACTATTTTTCTTGGCCATCATCCGACCACATAATTACAAGCATAATTGCAATATTTGGCTATAAGATAATTGCAATATACAGTAGATTATGATATTCATAATCTACTGTATTATGGATTTTACCATGCTGTTCTTGTCAGTTTATTATTTGTTGTAATGACTAGCCTATCCCTTCATAAATGCTCGATCCCCCCACTCTCTTTTGTGCTTTTAATAACTTTATTCTCTTTTAGCTCCTATCAAGATTTGGATATCGTTAATAGATTGCTAGCTCCAAAAGCTCCACGAGAGCTGAGAAATAGAAAACAACGTACCCCACGGAGGCAAATAACAAACGTGTATTATAAGTAATAATGGTTTTTATTTAGTGTTTATTTGAAATGAGGTTTACTCACATAGCCAACCCCTGAAAGATATTACAAACATTTTCCTTCAAAATGCAGAGACCATGGCAGCATGATGCCGAACAGAACCCATTTCACGAACCCACTTTCCATATTAAGACTTCATTCATATAAGTAACAGAGTAGTTTCTGTGTAGTGAATAAAAGTTACATAATTGAATCGACAAAAGGTTTCATTTTCATATTTCTACTTTATTATTTATACATATTGCACAATAACAAAATAGGACAACCATATCAGCTTCTGCAAGAAGAAGGTTTATCCATTACATAAACTGTATGTATATTCACCATATCCCCTTATAAATACTCTCCCCAAACGTACTAAATCTTTAATGCCAAACAACCCTACTCTCCCTACTCTTTTTGCTCTCAACTCTTCACTTTCTTCACTAACTTGTATTTTTGTATATGTGCTCCTGTATACCATTTTGCCGTTCAGGGGTCTTGTTCTTCAAATATGTCCAAGAGAGAAAGAGCCTGCAAAACAAGAACCAAGATGAATTAGAATTGGACAAACTGAGGAATCTTTTACTATTTTTATAATCAACGGTTAAAGCTGAATAATTAATTACCTCCGGCACATTTAGCTCAAGGCGGAATTTGGGTCCATCATAATGGTGAAGAATTGGCCTGAAAGAGTCCTCCTCCAGAGGTTCACAGATTTTTCTAGTAACAACTCGTACCTGTTCCAAAAAGGAATGGTCAATAGGAGTCCCCGTGAACTGATCAATGAAAAGGAAAACAGAAAAGCCAATGACAGAAACAAAAAGAACTTAAAGCTAAATGATCAAAAGGCAAACAGTTTACAGGAATCCAAGAGCTGTAATCATGTTATAAATTTATACCAACCAACAGTTTCATAATTAAGTTTGACATATCGATTAGAATCCAATGATATATACCTGAGCTGGAAAACGTGATTCACCAACGCATTTCTTATCCTCCCAAGCTGTAGGATCAATGTTTGTCCCTCCAAAGCTTGCAGCCTGCATATACAATACAATTTCATTTACTTTAATTATAGCTATAAGAACAAAATAAAAAAACCTAGACCTCAAACTTATCCTCACTTTGAAATTTTCAGTCAAGGACAGTGATATATACAACCATGCACACAGGGGATCCAAGACAAGGTAAACAAAAATCTTTATTCTTATAGTGAATAAGAGAAATTAAAAAGAAAATGAACTACAAACCTCAAAAATTCCATGGAGTTGGTGGGTGGAGTAGTTGTAGAGGAACAAAGGCAAGCCGGGAGTAATTGCTCGGACCGAATCTCGGTAACGTGGAGGCAAACCTACAGATATATATTAACAGCAGATAATGCATCAGTAAATCAGAACAATATTCATCTTTGAAAATTCATACAAGGATTATATATTCCCAGTAAAATTTAAAAAATAATAATAATAAAATAAAAAAATAAAAATAAAAACACTCCAACTAGTTATGTTGTTTCAATAACCAAAACTTTAGAGATTGATAGTTCAACCTATAATATAATTGGGTTTTGATATTCATCCAAATACTAATAGGTTTTCGTTTTGAAATGATGGATGAAAAAAAACTAAATAAATTAAAAAAGAAATAGAAATTGGGAAGCATACCAAAAAGCTGTCTCTTGAGGTTCTCCTGCATGGTATCGTTGTTGCAGACGAAGATATATCCACCAACGGTTTCATTTCTAGGCAGAGACTCTGATGGTGGAAGCGTCTTGAACCTCTTGTCCGAAGCAGTTTTTCCGTCTTTGTTATCATTGTTATTGTCACTGTTGTTCTTCCTATTGCTATTAGCGTTCTTCTTCCCAACTTTAACTCCATGATCATCCTCACCTTTAACACTGTTCTTGTGGCTCTTCAGATTGACATTGTTGTTGATATTGTTATAGTGCCCAGGCTTGGAATAAATCCCTTTGTTGAAGGCGCCGTTAATACCAACGTTCTTCTGAGACCCTCCACCAAGCACTGGTCCTGCGCCAACACCAGAATTTCCCATCTTCCACCCTTCGTTAAACCCATTAAAGTCTGTACTTTTCGGCTTGAAACTGTTCCATCCATCGTTGAATCCATTAAATTCTGAAACTTTTGGCTTGAAACTGTTCCAACCATCGTTGAAGCCATTAGAAGCAGACCCTTTTGTCTTCAGATTATCCCAAACATCGTTGAAAATATTAGAAGCAGACTCTTTTCCCTTGAGATTATCCCAAACATCGTTGAACCCATTTGTTGAATCAGCCGCTTTTGGGTTCAAGTTGTTCAGAGAGTTGACTTCACCGCCGACCCTAACATCAAAATTCATCCTTTCGCCATGTCTCTTGCTCCCATACGAACTGCTCCATATGGAATCATTGACGGAGAGATTGGCAAAGTTTGAAGTCTGATGCCTAAGCTGATCGCTGAATTGCCAAAACGACTGGTTGTTGTTCTCCATTTAAAGCAAAACACAAACTCCTTTTTTAAAAAAATTCAACTGAGAAAACAAGAAAACTCAATCTGGGTATTCACAAAAACTCCAAAACTTTTTTCACTGCAAGTGAAGATTAACAAGAACAAAACAAAACAGAGAGAGAGAGAGAGAGGGAAGTGTAGGATTAGAATATGAGAAAGAAAAGTGGCAAGGGAAGAGAGTGTTAAATAAGGGAGCATAAGACTAATCAAAAATGGAAATTTCGAGGAAAGCAGGTGGAGGGAGATTTTTAGGATTGCGTGTGGAATTGTCAAAGTAGGAAAAGTAACAAAATGGGAAGATAAAATAAATAAATTTTCTTTTTTTATTTTTGGAGTGGAAAAATTAAATTCGATGATAGTGATTTAATTATATTAATCAATTTTAGAGTGAGTTTTGAGATTAATAAGTAGGATTATGATGACAAATGAAAACGCGTTTTTACGTGGAGGATTATGGGGAGGAGAGAGAAAGTAAGAGTGAGAGAGTGGGGAGGTTGGGGATTATATTCCTTTTCTTTCTTTCGTTCTTTTTTTTTAAAAAAAACATTATCATTTTTTTGTTTTTGACATTCTTGTTTTTCTAGAAGGTGATGGGGAGGACGTTCGGTGGGAGTGACAGAGAGAGAGAGAGAGAGTTCACACTTTGCCGTAGGAGCTAAGCTTTTTGGCAAAAATTGATGTGTCGGACATGACGCGTAATCACTGCTGAGTCTGTGACTTGGCGGTGGGCCGTGATTGGCTGGCTGATCACACGTATTTGTAAAATTGAGATGACAGCTTTGTTTCACACGTGGGTGGGGTTTCGACGTGGGCTTGGGTTTGAAGTTTGATGATCACTATGGGCCTCTGTTGTCTGCCCAGTTTCACTGGAAATGGTTTGTGGCTCAGTTTAGGGATTTTGGTTTCTGTTTTTGGTGTCAATTAGTCCAAAAGCTCCATGCCACACACACAAACAAATTGGATAAGCTGTGAGCTAATTGGAAAAAAGCTTGGCTTAAACATTTTACAAATTACAAGTGCCTACGAGTATGTAGAGGAGAGGACCAATTCATCATTAAGACTTTGAAACTAAGGATGTGTTTGAACAGGGAAAGCCACAATGGCGGTGCTACAATAATTAACGTGCATTAAAGCCTCCAAATTCAATCCTACTTTTTTCTTTTTTTTGCAAAAAAAAAATAAAAAAGAAGAAGACGAAGAAGAAGAAGAATAAAAAGGTTTAGAAAACTTCTGACGTGATAACCAACCACACCACGACACGAATTGTTCTTTTGATCACAAATTAATGTGTTTCACTCAAGTTAGTTTTGGAATTGTTGAAGGCTCAGTCCAATAATGTGTGCGTTGCAAGAATAACCGATGTGATCCAACTAGCATATGGCTTCAATGGGGACAATAACCCAACAATGTCATAAAGACTCCAATATATGTATATATATATATATAATGAAAGGACTACATGTTGCATACATATGTATAGCTAATATTAGTCAATAATTCTTCAATTTTTTTAAAAGAATGATTTCAGTAATTTGTAGTCCTATTAAGCTCATTCCTTATTGTATAGGTGTCTGTCTTATTTTTATTATCTGTTGTGCATCAACAAAGAAAAAAAAAAAACTTTTATCTTTATCTCTTGAGATTTATTATTATAATTGGTAATTGAAGTTTAATTAAATTCTTTCTTTCTTAAATCAGCTTTCATTTTGTCATATATTATTCTATATATACATATATATAAAGCTAGGATTGTAAGAACATTAAAACATATTCAGACCCATAAAGAAAGGAAGGTGATGTGCAAAATGTCCATGAGGACCATGACCAACAGGCATACGATGTAACCAAACACATAGCAATAAAACTACCACCAAAGCAGGTAAGCATTGAAGAGCCTCATCATATAATTCAAATGGGTTGTTTGTGGTAGTTAAGCGATTAAAAGGAAATGAAGCAAAATTTCCATTTCAAGCTGGTTTTTTTTTTTTTTTTGGGTTTTGCTATTATCGCCTAAAAAACCTTGTTTAATGTTGATTAGTATAGTACCTTTTGTTGCATAGGTAGGTGGCGGACTTTCCAATTCAATTCAATGCCTACAAACAAAAACCTTTGTTTGTGTTCTTCTCTTTCACTGACAACACAAAGTTCTTTGACTTCATTTATTTTTTTGCATATATTTAAATCCTTTGCCATTTTCAGGAGGCTATTGAGAAAGGGTGAGATAGCAAGAGGAAGAAATGGCAGGAATAGCTAGTACTTGTTTTTCTTCTGGTGTGCTATTTAGAGCCAATGAGGTTGGAGGCAATGGAGCTTTTTTGGCTCAGTACAATGGCCTTAGGTCGGTGGAGAGCGTTTCTGCTGGGATTAAGCCACGTGGATTCGTTTCTGCTCCGGGTAATGTGATCATCCTATATCAGTTTTTTAGATTTTGGTTTTGATCAGTCTTTTTGCAACAGAGTTTTCTATGTTATTTGAGTAACAATCATGAGCAAACTAATACAGACCGATTTCATGACAACTTAGAAATATCAAAGTTCCAAGTAGCTACATTAGTTAGTTGTATCCGTTGCTTGCTCTTTAATGCTGTTTCATGTATTTGCTAAATGACAATTTTGAAATCTTTGCGACTCTTATTTGGTGAAATTTGCATCAACCAACTTGGCTGAATGAAATTTTCACCAAAAAAAAATGGTTGAATGAAACACTTTAATGTAGCATGTTTCTGGTTGTCTGGTATCAGTTCAAAAACAACCAAAATGCTGCCCAAAGTCCTGATGAAACTTGATTATCCTATACCTCATATATGGAACCTTAGCTCCATGGTGGTCTATGCCATATTTCCATCTTTTGGTGGTTGATAATATCAGTTTGAAATGTGATGAACTACAACATTTTGGCTTCTCTTCTATAGCTAAGACGTTTTATTGGCCTCAAAAGAACTCTTTGTAGTAAGGTTTATCTGTAAAGCATTTACAACAGTGTGATTATCACCAAATCAAGTTTGTGTAACCTTTTTTCTTTTAGGGGTCAACAAGTATTTTGACATATGCAAAGAAATTTGCATTGGCATATTTTATTGTGAGGAATTTTATCTTTTGCTTAGAAGAGAAATGTGATTTTGTTTCAATGGGGGTTCTAGGCTGTCTAGCCCTGATTTAGTTTGCATTTGCAGTACCAAAATGCAGAAGCAGAACAATCAAGGCAATGGTTTCTTCAACTGTTTCGGCTCCCAAAAGAGAAAAAGATCCCAAAAAACGAGTTGTCATAACGGGAATGGGTCTTGTCTCCGTTTTTGGCAACGACATTGATACATTCTACAACAAACTTCTGGAGGGAGAGAGTGGGATCAGTCTAATAGACAGATTTGATGCTTCAAGCTTCTCTGTTCGTTTTGCGGGACAGATTCGTGGTTTCTCTTCCAAAGGTTACATTGATGGGAAGAATGATCGTCGTCTTGATGATTGCTGGAGATACTGTTTGGTTGCTGGCAGGAGAGCCCTTGAAGATGCCAACCTTGGACCCCAAGTCCTTGAAATTGTCAGTCCAATGTATTTTGAAGCATAATGTAGTTCACTTCTTGTTATTATGAGATCTTACAGTAAAAGGCTTTCTTTCTTTGTGCCACAGATGGACAGGTCGAGAATTGGAGTGCTGGTTGGATCAGGAATGGGAGGCTTAACAGCTTTCAGCAATGGAGTAGAAGCTCTAATCCAAAAGGGATATAAGAAGATTACTCCATTTTTCATTCCTTACTCCATCACCAACATGGGGTCAGCATTGTTGGCCATAGATACTGGCTTAATGGGGCCCAATTACTCCATTTCCACTGCTTGTGCAACTGCAAATTACTGCTTTTATGCAGCTGCAAACCACATTAGAAGAGGAGAAGCAGATATCATGGTAGTTGGTGGGACTGAGGCTGCAGTCATGCCTACTGGTGTTGGTGGGTTTATAGCTTGCCGGGCTTTGTCACAAAGAAATGAAGAGCCCCAGAAAGCTTCAAGGCCATGGGACAAAGGTCGTGATGGTTTTGTTATTGGTGAGGGGTGCGGTGTGCTGGTAATTTGACTAATTATCATAAATCTATGTTGTAGTTTATCTGATTTTTTTTCAAGCTTTTAATAACTAGTTTTTGTTCAATGAGAGAAGATTATGGAGAGTTTGGAGAGCGCAAGGAAAAGGGGAGCAAATATAATTGCAGAGTACTTAGGAGGTTCCATAACATGTGATGCTCACCATATGACTGATCCAAGGTCAGATGGCCTTGGAGTTTCATCTTGCATAACCAAGAGTTTAAAAGATGCTGGAGTTTCCCCTGAAGAGGTGAGAGGCTGACAGCCATCCAACACTAGCCAAGCCTATCGAACTTTTACATTTTTATGGACACATTTGATTCTGACAGGATGATTTATCATGTTTATGATTTACAGGTGAACTATGTGAATGCTCATGCAACATCAACGCTAGCAGGAGATTTAGCTGAAGTTAATGCAATAAAAATGGTCTTCAAAGACACATCCGAGATTAAGATGAATGGAACAAAGGCAAGAGACCGAGACCATAAATAAATATACACTTCCATGCACAAATAACCAGTTTATTATATTATGTTTGAGGATTACTATACAGCAGAGATCAAACTATTTATAATGATGTACCTATCTCATGGCATGGAAAACTTTTCTTATTTCAGTCAATGATTGGACATGGGCTTGGAGCTGCTGGTGGATTGGAAGCGATAGCAACCATCAAAGCTATCACGACTGGTTGGGTGCATCCAACAATTAACCAAGATGTATTGCACCCCATCAACCTTCACTTTCCCATAGTTCTCCATTAACTCAATTTTTAGTTTCTAATGGTTTTAATTTGCTAATGTATTCGATTCTCTACATGTTCCTTCTTTCTCACAGAATTTGGAGCCTGACGTTACTATAGACACTGTCCCAAATGTGAAGAAAAAACATGAGGTCAATGTTGGTATGTGATGTTTCACTCTCTAAAGATGTCAAAAGTGTAGTGCGAAAGGCTTCAAGATAAATATAGGATTTTTTCCTAATGTTTCTTCTTATTACCTTGTTTGCAGCAATCTCAAATTCATTTGGCTTTGGTGGACACAATTCAGTGGTTGTCTTTGCCCCCTTTACCCCCTAATAACACCTATGCCAAGCAGTATTTTTCCATCCAAGTTTCAGCTTTTGGAATCATCGATTTCGGGATGTTAAAATCATCGAAAGCATCTCAGTGATTTACGCTATGAGGAGGATTAAGGACATTGTAATCCTTTACAACATTTGTATTTTATTATCTAATCAAGGTCTTAGATGAGATCTATTACCAAAAAAAGGTCTTAGATGAGATCAGATTTAAAGTTATCTTTCCTTTTTCAGTTAATAAAATTCATTCCATTTTCTCTACCTTTCTCTTTTATAAAGTGGGTTTATTTTATCCTTCTGAGAATGCAATTCTCTATTCTGCATTAAGAGCTTACGATATTTATAGTTTGGTGGTATACGAACTATCTACACAGATATTCATCTTCATCATCTTTTAATAATCTCAAACTTTCACTGTCACTGCTTCAATTGTTATCCCTCTGCATGCCATGCTTCTAAGAGATAAATTAAATGGAACAATCAGAAAAATGTTCATAGATATGTGATATAAGACTAATCTTTACACCTTACACATATTTCCCACTTTATTATTGGAGTTTATTTAGTAAATTCATATCCTTCTCCTAGAGTTTTCATGATCAAAGTCTCAATAAAATAAAATCAATATATAAAAGCCTATTCTGTTTGGCTAAAAGAGCACTTATTTATTTTATATTATCTTCTGTAAACCATGGAATATGATTCCTGGACAAGGCTCTATTTGAAACTAGAGTCAGAACAACGAGAACTACTAATGCATCCAAGCTGGGAATTGTCTATTAAACTTCAGTCTTGACCTCTAAACTTGAAGGAAATAATCTCTTTCTCTCTCTCTCTCTCTATATATATATATATATTCTGAAATCAGTTGTTGAAAGAGCATTGTCAGAAGACTATCTAGTAGAGAGCACTGTCATTGGAACAACATCCCTTCCTGTCTCCAAGTGTTCTCATATGACTTTTTATTAAAGGTTACAAGTAAAACAACAATATATATATATATATATATGTATGTAAATGATTGAACAATTTACACAAAGATAATTACATAAATCATTTCCTTAATCCTTGGACTAGTTGCTCTCGCTCTCCCATCAGCTCCCTTCCTAGTCGCATCTCAGCTTTCTAGAACTATATGATAATTTGAAGTAAGAAACTTATTATTGACATAGAAATTATACATATTATATACTATGTACATGGACCACATGAATATTATAATTAGAAATGTATTAAACCCTTCTTTAAGGCAAAGTGAATGTATGTATTCCTTCATCGCTATGCAACTCATGCGGCTATGAACTAGCCATCAATACTGGTGTGACGTCTTTTACTTTCCTCTGCAGTTGGAATGTCACTCTCTTAGCAAATTGTTTAAGAAGAAAGTGAGGTTTAATCAGATATATAGCTAGAGAGACACCTCTAAACATACACATTAACTGGTCTATGTTTTTGGGTATGCCTACTTTTGCAGCTTGGTTAGACACTGTTTTTTTATTTGTGGAAGAATCACTCAAAATAAAGATTCTAGTTGCACAGAAAGTTGCATTAGCACTAAGTGTTTTCTTTAGTAGTAAATTAGCCTTTAACCTAGCTTTTTATACAAACAAATGAAGTCAGTAAATTGACAAGCTGGAGGCTAATTATAACTCTTAAAAGGGCTTATTATTATTATTTGTTAACATAAACCAACCACATGGGTAGCTTGATGTTCACATTGAGGACTTGGTTACTCTACAAGCTTTTATATTTATTAGATGTTATTATTATTATCTTTATTGTGTTACTGTTGAGAATAACTTGGGTTTATTAAAAGGTAAAGGGCTATTTATTATTTAATCCCTTTTTTTATTTTTTATTTTATGGGTTCTAAAAGCTCACAATTTTAAGGCCCTTGAGGTTGAAGCATCTTGAACTTTAGCAGACTGAGTAGAATATGCTATTTAAGATCCTGAGTTTTGCTTAAAGACTTTTTTTTTTTTATGAATATTTCTAATCTTCTATCTAAGACTTTGAACTTCTAGACATGTTATTTCCTTCTGATTTTCAAGTAATTTGAATAGACCCTTAATTGAATAAGATCAAAGCTAATACCAAACAGGGGAAAAAAGAAAAAGCCAGCAAATATTCAGGAAGCTGCTTTCTTATTGGACTGCAATTAGGTCCAAAATGTAGTAGGAATTTTATTCTTTTGAATGACATGTAAAATTCCAAAAAATAGAAAACAACATGCATGCACATTCTAGGGAAATTGAATTTATTGAAGACCAGCATGCAATTTCTGTGTAGGAGACTGAACTTTGATCAACACCATAATAGGAAGTCTAATAATAATATTAGTGGAGGACCAACAAGTTGATGACCCTACTACTACTACTCTTAGACTAAGCTCATAATTCATGAAAGTATATCTATAAACCTTTAATATTATATAGATTAATAAATTATGTTAGCTATAGAAACTGTGGCCATTAACCAGAAATGAACATGACCCTTAAATCCCTTTAAGCTTTTGTTTTTCTTTAGAAGAAGAAAAAAAGAAAAGAAAAAGGCAAGGAAACTAGTTAGGAATTGGGACAATGAAAAGGCTTATGATAGCCCTAATTCCACTAATCCAAAGAGTTAATGAAATTTTGAGAAATTAAAAAAGAAAGGGTATTACCAATCTATGTTCCATCATGAACCAGAATGCTTAATTAATTAGTCTTCTTCAAATGTCATAATTTTGAATTTGACCAACAGATTATCAACTAAGTATAGCCCCAAACAGTACGTTTCAACTTCTAATTATGTTTCATCTTCATATTGTTGGTAGGTCAGCCAACGTTTAAACTCTGCAACTTCATTGAATGTACAAAAGAAAATTAGAGCAACCAGCGCATTTTTTTTTTTTCAATTGCCACAACTTAGATAAATTGATATAGATCCTTAATTGAACAACACTCAAGTGCTTTTGTTTAATAACCCATTTTTCATACAAGCAATTGATTATTATTTAACAGGGCAATCACACCCTTGGCTAACATCATGCTAATGCCATATTTTCATAAATAATTATTCCCATGATGCATAAACTTTCCTGCTTCAAATTTTTTTTTTTTTCTTTTTGGTGAAAATGCATTTAATATACAAGCAACATGAGTGTTGAAGAAATTTTCTGAATTTTTCACATAAACATATAAATGCTCTTTCTTTCTTTTTACTCTTTCATTTTGATGAAGTTAAATGGAGAGCTTTATATATATATATATATATATATATATATATATATATATATATATATATCAAAAACAGGTTCAATGCTTTTAAAATCAATTTCTCCCATTGTGAAATTGCCAGGAAGCTCACTAAGAAACTATATATTACATTTGCATATGAGTTGTGCAAAGCAGGTCTAGCACACCCATGAACCTAATTATGCACTAAATTCATCAGCAATAGCAATAGGTTTTTGTTTGACCAATCAAACAACAGTAACATGGAAATTGACTTGGTTAGGGATGAGTAAAGAAGTGTTGACCAATCTTATGGTACTAATATGGCTTTGCTAATTTGTATTATAATTACCCTTATTAAAAACAGTTAAAAATTAGGAGGAATCTTTCTTGCTTATTTAATCTATATTCATATATTCTTTTGGCCTTCCCATTCATTGGATTTGGCTTTTGCTTAAATAAATAACTTGGTTCAATCAAATCAAAGTAGCTCTTCTTTTGCTTTGTATATATGCAATATGAGAAGTTGGGGGAGATTGTGTTTATGTTTATGGATGAGGACTACTTATAATCAAACCAATAGTTTAAAAAAAATTAATACTAAAGGAAAATTAATTTTTTTAAAATACTTGTGAGTGACTCAGTCAGTGCATGAGTTGTAAACTTATATTAATCATTGTCTAATTACAAAAGACAAATAAAATGAGGTGGTAAGTCCCCAACTCAATGGGGGTAAAAAAATGGTAAATTCCACAGTGGATTTGCGTAGCTTTATACATATAAATATGTTTGGAAAGTGGGAAAGGAAAGGAAAAAGAAAATAAAAGAAAATTGGGGTCCAGTAAATCTCAAGTTTGATGGACTACCAAGTCCACATCCACAAGCAAAACAGAAGCCCAAAAATAACAAGGATCCAAGGGCTGAGAAAAGGTCAAAAGAAAGTCAAAATGTAATGCTACCTATAGGGGACCAAAATCCCATTCAGCAATGTACTCCCATTTGTTTAGGGAAAGAAGTGGTTACATGGAAGCAATTGAAGGTGGAAACAAGCCTCCACCAACAAGGATTAGCAAGCTTATAATAAAAAGTCTCTATTAATTTCCCAATTGCCCATGATTGTCCTCACATGGATTCCAACCCAAAAATGCTTTTCTTTTATTTATTATTATCATTATTATTATTAATGTTTGCAACCTATCCCACCTTCAATAAACTAAACCTTAATTGCATTTCTTTTTAGAATAAAACTAATAAAATTTATTTTTATTTTTATTTTTGTAGAGTACCACCACCCCACATAGGCATTTTGCTAAATCCTAGGTGGTGGGGAAGGTTAGAGAAAGGAGACTGATTCAAACTTCAATTTGTGGGGTCCTCTTAATTTATTATTATTATTATTATTAAATTTTGGGTTTTTTCAAATAGAGTCTTTGATTTGTGCAGGCAGGCCAAGGCAGCCAAGGAACACCAACCAAATTGGTCTCCACATGGGGTGTGCATACAATATCTCCAGCCCCACCAGTCATAATAGTATACCAATCCTCAATCGCTCTCTCTTTCTAATACTTAATTCTCCAAATTATAATTTTTTTTTTTATAAACAAATTCATTAATATTTATAAAGAATTATTGTCTTTAGTCTATGGTGACAACAGTAAAAAGCATTCCAGGTTTGAGGGGTGTGGTGGGGCAAACACACAGCATGTCCCTTCCAACGGACTGTACTACGCTCAATGAGCCCTTTGGAAATGCCATCACAGCAGCGATTTCTGTGCATTCTGATTCAGTTAATTACCCCCCCATTAATCATATCATAATCTAAATTGGTTTAATTTACCAACATATAAAATTTATTATATTATATATTTTTATAATTCATAAATGTTTCATATAGTTCTGGAGGTTGGTTTTCTATTTCTCTAAGAAATTGGTGAATATATACATATATAATGATTGTACCACAAGTAGCCTATGAAACACATACATTGGTAATGCAATGAACTAGAAGCAAAAATTGCAACTCTTGAAAGACAGCAAAGGACGTTGTCAAAATAAACAATCTCTAATTAGTCATTCATTAGCACAAAGCATACGTTCAATTATCATGGTAATGGACACGTGTCGGACAATAAAGTTGCGCATAAGAAATATAATTTACATTATATTTCTTATTATAGTTATAAAAAAAAAAAAAGGAAGAGAAAAGGGTCCAGTACAGGCAAACATACACATAGCCGAGTTGTGATTGGTTTGTCGTTTACCATATTCCATGGTCTCTCATTAAAAAGTCTGATTCTGAATAATTAAGGATAAAGGTTAATTAAACAGCGTCTAATGCTATGATCTAGCTAGGGTTATGCTTATCCACACCATAAATTGCTGACATGGACTCGACCAGCTTATGTTGTTATATTGGAATTTGATAAAGTGGGCTTTGTTTTCACACCAAGACAAACTAATCCTTCACAGCTTAATCAATATATTGAATTACAAATTAATTAATGTTACCCACTTTTTCTTTTTTTGATGAAAAAGAGAAGAGTAGTTTAATTAACTAAATCCCTGTTTTCCTTTTTCTTCTATTGTTATTCAGATGGATTTACTCTTTCTTAATCAAAAGGCTAATGAACCCTATTTGGATTCCTATTTTATTACCCATTTTGCATGCCCCTTGGGAACAACCGAAGACTTGCTTTAACTAAATAACAGAGCTCACCCTCCTCCTTTGTTTTTTTCTTTTTTTTTTCAAACAAAAGATTATTTATTATAAGATAATATTTTTTCTTATGTTTTTCTATTAAAAAATAAATATTGAAAAAAAAAAGAAGAAGAGGAAGAAAGAACATGAAACAAGTCATTGCATTCAATAGTTTTCTAGCTCTGTTAGAGTATTTTTTTAGGGGAAATATTATAATAGCATTGTTATTTTTAAATTTTAACATTGTCTGTCATCTCTAATATAAAATTAAAATATTAATATCAAAATTTAATATATATACTTTAATAGGTAATGCTAAAACATTAACAATGTCAAAATTAAACACAAATATTAAAATGTGAGCCCACCCACTTTGCATAATAATATAAGAATAACAGTGACATTTTTAGTGCCATAAAATATAAAATATGATACTAAAAATGCAACTGTTATATTTTGATATATTTTTAACATTAAAAAAGTAGACATCATTACCTATTTTTAGCATTTCTGTCTGAGTGTAAAAAAGTAAACATCAATGTTAAAATTTAACATTGGCATGCAGTTTAACACTCATATGGAAGATGCTTTTAAAGGATGATTCATAAGAATTGACACTGATAGTGTAAGTAGGGCTTTGTATTTTTGTCATATGACTGAATTTCCCAAAAGAAAACAGAATCTTCTTGGAATAAGAAAATATGGATGTATATAGAACCTCCATTGCTAGCTTGACCATAATATCATATTAATCAAATTAAAAATAGAAAGATTACTTCCCAAAACCCAAATACAATTGACAAAGCAATAAGGCAGACATAAATTTAGTCTTAAGTTAATAATATGAAGTAATGCAATGTGTGCGTGCAAGCATATACTAGCTAGTATAGTTTATTAATATGATATGTTTAATAATATGGTATTCCTAAAGATAATGGTTTTCAAATTAAGTGGGTGATTAAGAGAGAGCATATAAAGTGGTGGGGTGTGGAAAGCATCTTGGATTATGATATTCACATTATCATATATTCTTGTAGGGGGACAACGAGTTGCTTAAGATCATGTTAAAGATGCAAAGCAGGAATGCAAACATTGGGTTATTATTTTTTAACCTAAACTTTGTGTTTTTAAATAATTCTTCTATCTCTTCCTTTTCATTGTTCTTCCAATACACTTCAAAAAGTAACCATCCAAATTTGACCTAATTTATATGCATTTTTTTTTTGTTAGTTGTTAATTTTAATATTTTTCCATTAACTTATATTATTTTGTGGTTCATATTTGTTTATTTTCCAAATAAATTATAATCGCTTAATCATTTTGCACCCTTGTATACCATAATGAAGGTAAAAGATTTGTTAATTTGTGGACTTAAATTTAGAAGTTTTTTTTTTTGGGCAATTACTTAAATTTATAAGTTAGAGGTAGGGATTTAATTTTTCTTTAGTTTGTAATTAATATTAAATGGGCATGTTAAGAATTTTTAAATATAGAAATCGAACATAATTTAAGTGGGAATCAGCTAAGCATGCAAAGGAGAAGATCACACAAGGGGGCAAATACAGAAGTGGGAGGGTAAATACACGTGGCTAGGGACCCACAGTAACCTAATCACGTGGAATCTCCAAATGGACGATGTGCTGACGTGCGTAAATGAGGACCACCGAACGGCTCGCAGATTGTCTGGGAAAGAAAAGGTTAAAACGATCGAGATCCAACGATTCCCACGTGTTCACGTGGACCCCACCCCCACACCCCAGTGGTATTGAACCGTAAATATCACTAAGACTTGGGGTCAAAACTAGGATCACATCCCAACGAAAAACCAACAAAATTAAAAATAAGAAGGAAATTCCCAAAATTCTGCCGGGTTAACCCAAGCCAACGCTGTTGCCTGCTTCGAAGCAGACAACGAAAGGGACGGCAACTAACGGAGCGACCCTCACCTAACAGACTCCGTTACCCTCCATTACACGCATCCCAATGCGCCGTACGCGTCAGCAAATCATTGAGAGATCCCGTCCCCCGTTATGAGACGGCGTCGCGCGCTTTTTTCCCGCTTTACCGTCACAAGCGCCGTCACCATAACCTCCCCCTCCGGTTAAATCCCAACCACGGTTACTCAAGTTCGTACAATTACACAGCGAAGAAGGCACAGGGAGAGAGTCAGAGTTGGTCTTGTAAGAGAGAGAGAGAGAGAGAGAGAGTCAGAGCTAAAGCAACAAAGTCGCGTATAATAAGAAGCGCGCAAAGCGGTTTTAAGGGAATCTCTTTAACGGCGTTTTTCCTTGATTCCTTGGACAGGGAAGGAGAGAGAGAGTTTCGGAGCGAAGGTGGTTTTAGTTGCAGAGCGAAGGTGGTTTTGCGGGCAGAGTAGGTGGTATTCGTAACGGTTGCAGAAAGTTGGGAGTGGTGGTTTTGCGTTACGGCTTTCGGTTGGGATCGATACGCGGACTGTTTGGAAACGTGTGGAGCTGGAATCGAAAAGTTGGGAGCTTTGTGATTTATTGGATTAGCGGCCTAATTAGTCATCCATTATTTTGGTTAATTATAGGTATATAATGAGGTTAATCTTTTTGGGGAGACAATAGCTCACACAGAGATACAAAGTTAAAAGAGTATTTGAGCTTTTTGCGCTGTTGGATTATTTTGTGACTGGCTGACTTGGAGGCGTTCAATGATGGCGAATCGAGGAGGGTCGTTTTCGCAGCCTAATGCTTCAGTTGAAGGTGAAATGACCGTTAATTTCTCTCATTCTCTTGGGGTTTCCTTTGATTTCCTGGAAAAAACTGTATATCTTTTACTGGGGGTTTTGTAGGGGATGAATTGTATCCGGAGCTATGGAAGGCATGTGCCGGTCCTCTAGTTGACGTTCCTCGCCCCGATGAGAGGGTATTCTATTTCCCACAGGGACACATGGAGCAAGTAAGCGCCTTCTTATCCTTTTGTTTTCAGATCGATTTTCTTTGCTTTGAGGAAATTAGTTTCTCCAAAAATTGTTCCAAAGTTGGGTTCTTTTCTGATGGGGTTTCTCTTTGGGTTTTGGGAAATTAGAAATTAGAATCTGCTATCAAGTTCGCTCTTTTAGGTTCGATTTCGAAAATTTGAAGCTGATTTTCTTTTTTATATGTTATTGTTGGGTTTTATGCAGCTAGAAGCATCAACAAATCAGGAGCTGAATCAGAGGATTCCGCTGTTTAATCTTCCCTCGAAGATTCTTTGTCGTGTTCTCAACGTTCAGCTACTGGTAATGTCTCTTTCTGATCTTCTCTTCCCTGTTGTTGTTTTTTTCTTTTTTTTAATGTTTTTCTTTTGTTGTACTTTGTTTAGTTACTGAGAAAATGGTGGTTGAAATTACGTATGTTATAAAGTGTGGGATTTGGAAATTGATAAAACCTGATTAACTGGGCACATTTTTTGTGTTAGGCTTCAGTTGATTATGGGATTTAGCTCCACAGGACCTGAGTAGTTACTCTAATTTCAAAATTTATACATATTCTTCCTATAACATGCGTTTTCTCAGAAGTAAACAGTTATGGTAGTCAGTTTGTATAGAAAATGCTGATTTAGGAAGGACTTACCTTGAGTTTTTGTGCCTATAGGCGGAACAAGAAACGGATGAGGTTTACGCCCAGATTACTTTACTGCCAGAAGCAAATGTAAGAGCTAATTCAGTTTCTTCTTCATCCTGTAATCTTCTCTAGTTAAACTCGAGTGATTCATTGATTCAAAATTTCTTTTTTAGCAAACGGAGCCTGCAAGTCCTGATCCTTGCCCCCCTGAGCCTCCAAGGCCGACGGTATACGCATTCACAAAGGTTTTAACTGCCTCTGATACAAGCACTCATGGTGGGTTTTCTGTTTTACGAAAACATGCCACTGAATCCCTTCCTCCACTGGTAATAATTCTTCTTTTATTTTATTCCTTTCTAGTTTTCTTCTGGGACTACATGTTTCCTTTTTGTTGATTTTCATACATGAATATTCTTCAGGACATGACCCAAGCAACCCCTACTCAGGAATTGGTTGCCAAGGATCTTCATGGTTATGAATGGCGATTTAAGCATATTTTCAGAGGTCATGGTCTTCCCCTGCTTTGCTCTCCAGCTGTTGCAAATGTATAATAGTTAGATTTAGGACCTGAAGACATTTCTTTATTCATTCTGAATTGAATAACCAACTCATAGAAATCAGTTATGCTTTTGAAAAATTCTTAACCTAACCAATCCTTGCTCATGCTTTAATGGTCTGTTATTAACTGAGCAGGTCAACCAAGAAGACACTTGCTTACCACAGGATGGAGTACTTTTGTCACTTCCAAGAGATTAGTTGCCGGGGACACCTTTGTATTTCTAAGGTTTGTATTTCTCTTTCTCTTCATCTGAAAAAGCCCTTTTCATGAAAAATGTAACAAGCTATAATCTATGTGATTATTGTCAGAGGTGAAAACACTGAGTTACGCGTTGGAGTGAGGCGTCTTGCTCGTCAACAGAGCAGCATGCCATCGTCAGTGATTTCAAGTCAAAGCATGCACCTAGGAGTGCTTGCAACTGCATCTCATGCTGTTGCAACCCAAACCCTATTTGTAGTCTATTACAAGCCAAGGTATGCAACGCTAATTTATTCCAGTGAACTTTTAGATGTTTTGGTTGGATTGTAACACAGGATTTATTATACATCTCTAATTGATTATGAAAATTTATCAGGACTAGCCAGTTCATCGTAGGATTGAATAAGTACTTGGAAGCTGTCAACAATAAGATTGCAGTTGGCATGCGATTCAAGATGAGGTTTGAGGGGGATGATGCTCCTGAGAGAAGGTAGTAAAACTTATAAGAATGATAGCTGTAGATTTTGTTGTTGTGTGAGGCTTTCCTAATGAATATGCTTGTTTCATTTTTGTGATTGGTCAGGTTCTCAGGCACAATAATTGGTGTTGAAGATATATCTCCTCATTGGGTGGACTCAAAATGGCGATCACTAAAAGTAAGCTCTTGTTAGACGTTCTTTCCTCTTCCTCCCCCCTTTTTCCTTTTGGCTCCCTTCCTTGATATGGAAGTTGTAAGATTGATTTTCTATGTCCAGGTTCAATGGGACGAGTCTGCATCAATTCTCAGACCTGATAGAGTTTCACCCTGGGAGATAGAACCTTTTGTGGCTTCTGTACCTTCAAGCCTGGCTCAACCAGTATTTAAGAATAAAAGGCCTCGACCACCTACTGAAATACAATCTCCTGGTAAGAGGATTTTCTTGCTCTGTAGCACCCTTCTCTCCTTTCCTTTGTTTTATTGTTGGGGATAGGCAAAGTTGATTGTATATTTGGAATATAGATATTGCATATTTGACCACATCAGCTGTCTGGAATCCTGGACCAACTCAGTCTCATGATATGACACAACTGAGTGTTACAGGCGAGGGAAGAAGAGGTGACAACCATACTGGATGGCAGCATCTCCAGCCAGATACTGTTAGTAATAACAACACTGCTCCAAGAACTCAGACTGATGGGGGCTGGCTGGCTTCTCCCCCTGCAAGTGGTTCCCAGCATCTATTTCAGGATACAGAGGATAGCAAAAGTGTGTCCATGTGGCCTCTGTTCTCTCCTAAGAACCTGTCAAAGCTGAACGAGCCTAGTTTTGACCAGGTTGATAGAGAGAAGAGAACTGAGACGAGTAATGGTATTTTTGTGTTTGGTTTCAACTTGATTAATCATTGCACAAGCTTGTCTCCTATAGAGAAGGCGCCTCAATCATTGTGTGCTTCTACTGAAATCATTGAACGAGCTAGTACTTTGTCGGCAGCCGAGTCAGACCCAAAATCTGATGTTTCAAAGGCTTCTAAAGAGAGAGTAGCTGGACAGTTTCAAGTATCACCTAAAGAGAGTCAGAGCAAACAGAGTTGCTCTAACTCCACACGAAGCCGCACCAAGGTAATGAAAGTAGAATGTTATATCGTTTAATGACTTATTTAATGTCAAGAAGTTTCTTAACAATTTTATATTTGGTGTTGAAACATGCCAACAGGTTCAAATGCAGGGGATGGCTGTTGGTCGGGCAGTGGATTTGTCAATGTTAGATGGATATGATCAGCTTATAGACGAACTCGAGGAGATGTTTGACATTAAAGGACAGCTACGCCCACGTAATAAGTGGGAGATAGTCTTTACTGATGATGAAGGAGATATGATGCTTTTGGGTGATGACTTGTGGCCGTAAGTATTCTTTCTTTATTACCATCTATGACAAATATCCATGTGCTTTGTTTTAACTTTGCTTTAATTTAGTTTAGTTTTCATAATTAAACCCTGGTGTTATGGTTGTGTTTGCAGTGACTTCTGTAAAATGGTTAAAAGAATTTTGATATGCTCAAGCCAGGACGTAAAGAAGATGAATTCAGGAAGGAAGCTTCCCATTTCTTCATTAGAGGGTGAAGGAACTGTGATAAGTTCGGAGTCGACAGAAAATTGAAACATTGCAAGGTTCATTTCTTTTTCTTCTTTCTTTTCCTTTGGTTTTGGGGTATGGTTTTGTGGCGTTGTTTGTTTGTGAAGGCGCCATTGTTTAAATTTGGTCAAATGAGGAAAAATGAAAAAGAAAAAAAAAAAAATGGGGGTATGAAGTTGGGGGAGAAAAAAGATATTTGGCTAATTGATAGATAGCTCGATTTTTAGAGCTAACTAGAGATTTGACTGGAATTAAAGCATCAGTGGGAATAGTTGGTAGGGTTTAGAAGAATCTGTGAATATTTTAATGGCATTTTGTGGTGGTTGGTGAGAATTGGAGTCGTTGTTCCTTATTTTTGTAAATATGTTTTTCTAAAGTGTTTCGGTAGTGTAATCTTTGGTCTTTAGTGAGTGCCATTTGCAATCTTTCTATTGCTCTCTATTTTATGAAGGGCCGGCCTTTTTGCCTAGACCAGCGCATATAAAGGGACCTAAAAAAAAAGAAAATCTTAGATTAAATATAATATGATAAACTGAATACATTAAGGTTTCAACAAAAAACAATTTAATTTATAATGTTAAACTAGTTTATTCATTTTAATTGTTAAATTAATGCAAGGGATGAAGATCATCCCCATGTTCCATCAGAAAAGCAGCGTCCTCAAATATGGAGTATTTGCAAGCAAGCCAAATCAAGGAAGATTTTCTTAAAATTGTAAATAAGATTATACCAAAATTGCTTTAAGCAAATAGCGAAAGCACCCATCATCATCACCACCAACCATCACAGCATAACTGTGGCCTCCAGTTGGGGCAAGCCTTAAATAAAATGGGTGGGAGTGGGACTGGGAATCCTTTCGGCTTCATTATCATTATTAATATCATCTGCTGGTTCCTTCAATTGTGGGGTCGTTTGCCTACTTGTTACAGCCCTACTTCTCAATTTAATTGACACCGTATATGAATCTTCTTCACCATAATTCCAAAGAAACAAAGGCTATTTTATCAAATCAAAGACCTACTCCTTTTATTTATTATTATTTTTTCTAGCTATTTGATCAACTCCAAGAACCTGGTTTTTGTTACAATTTATATATAAAAATCAAATCACGTTCAAGGTGAAGATGAAGATGGACGTATGTACTTGGTCAGTATATGTATTTTTGTTACTTTGGTTGATTAAGGACGCCTGGATTAATGCATGCCGTGCCAATTAATTCTCTATGTACAGGCAGTAGCTGCAAGTATCCCTCACATCAAATTGATAACCTTCAATTTGGTGTGTTAGAGAGAAAAGGACTTTATCTTGTCTAGGTTTCATTCAAAAAAATCAATGCATATGACCAAAAATTCAAATAATATTATTATAAATGGTGGCCTAGCATTATTAATTATAGACCAAAAGAAAAAAAAAATACTTATTATCTTATATTTTTATTTTTTATTAAGCTAATATATATATATATATATATATATTAACCTAAGGAACCCAAGTCTGAACAGAGAAGGTACCAATTAGCTAGGAATATTTTATCTGCTGCACTGCACCTTTGAAATGTATCTCCGTTGATTATGTGCATGCATCTCCAATCTTTTCTGAATATTTATATTTCTCCACATATCTTTGGAAAATTAATCATCCGTCACTTGACAGTCAAAAAGCATCCCACGTGATTTGACTTTGACTGCTTTTACACACCCACACTTACTTGTACACCTTACGGTGTTTAATGAGATTATTTACGTTGTAAAGATTTCTGTTTAAGATTTTCAAGGTTTTGTTTGGTCCTCGTCGTACAGTTAACCTTCATGTGGAATACAGTGGTCGTAAACTTAAATTATTAATTGGAATAATTAAGATTCTCTATCTCATCTCTGATTGGCGCAAATTTGTGGATCAAACTTGTAGTACTCTGCTACTCCAACATGGAGTCGAAATCCCATGCCATATTTATTTGGTAATTAATCATTCCAAAAACAATATTTTTGGCCACATGTGTTCTTCTTAGTTCACAACTCACTGTCTCATTAATTACATTAATCACGCATGTCTTAGCTACCTAAATCATGCATTAACACAAATTTCATTCTGTATATCAAGCCAAAATAATACTGATATATATTGTACATATTTTTGTTTTCAAGTGTTATATATTATTCCGTAACGCAAGTGGAGCTTGTCAATTAATTTTTGATAGCTACTGGTGTACAAACTACAAAAGTATCCCTGCCACATACATATTTCATCTTTCTTGGTTTTTTTTTATGATATCGGAGGTATGGGAATTCAAACTCGGATCAGATGAAATCAGAGTCAAATGGGCTGTAATAATGTCATGTAATATATATATATATATATATATATATATATATATATATGTATTATCGCTAATGTCATACTTACATGATTGAACTACCAGTGATGACTAATTTTTGTCCACTAGTATTAATTTTGGTCTAGGTATATGCATTAATCGAACCAGATGCCTTATATTTAGCATAAGGTTTAAGTAATTGTAATATTTTTCCACATATCAAGCTCATTCATGCATACAGACAAAAACACACATTCCAACTTAGTCAATCTAACACAATCTTATCAATTTGCTGACCATATCACATCACTCTATACATAATCTTAATTTTCTTCTTAGGGTTATTACAATTACATATTATGTGTAACAAATAATTTATATAAAAAAAATGAAATATTGAAAAACGTATTTTAATTATATATAAATATCATCCCTGGAGTGCTCTAGCTAGCTAACTATCAGAGCTCGCAGGACACCACAAAAATGGAGCTTGGAAGTCATGCTGGCAGTACTACTCTTCTTCACATGCTCCACGTCTCCCGTCATGCCTCCGGGAACCGTGTGTTCGCGGTGGTTTACTTGACGGCCATCGTGGCCTTGCTGCACCACCATGCACGCTCGCTACTGCTTCACTCCACCAACTTTGCCTCCTTCTTCGTCTCGGTTTGCTTGCTCATCTCCGACCTTGTTCTTGCTTTCCTGTGGATAACCACAGAGTCTTTCCGTATGCGTCCTGTTCACCGGAATGAGTTCCCGAAAAACATCGAGAAAGTGTTGAGCAAATCTGAGTTTCCGGCACTGGACGTGTTCATATGCACAGCGGATCTGCACAAGGAGCCGCCTATGAGCGTTGTGAACACTGCTTTGTCGGTGATGGCTTATGATTATCCGACGGAGAAGGTTTCGGTGTATGTTTCCGACGACGGAGGCTCGGCGCTGACCCTTTTTGCTTTCATGGAGGCTGCCAAGTTTGCGAGCCACTGGTTACCTTTCTGCAGAGAAAACAACATCGTAGAGCGCAGCCCAGATGCGTATTTCCCTGCTGCGACTGGTACTCATTGTTCCATCTCCGAGACTCAGAATTTAAAGGTACGTAATTAAATATTATACCACGTTTAGATGATAATAGACTTCTATTTGCTATGAATTCGATCTTGATGTTAATAATTAATTTAAGTTTTGGTATTCAAGTATCTTCACTGCTATTTCATAATTCAATTTAATTTGCAACTTAATTAATTCATTTTAGATTTTAATAATGGGATAATTTCATCTACACCTTCAGATCAGGTTTGACCAATCAAACAATTCAAAATAAACCCTATTTTTGTCCAATGCTATAATATATATAGTTATATATTTTTTTGAGGTAAAATGTTATAATTATATGTGTATGTATATATATTTTTTGAGGTAAATTTTCTCTTTAATAATTGACCATGAAAGTATACATATGTTGGATGATCTGTAGTGGTTTAATTTGGCTAATTAAGCTTGACCCGTCCTCAACTTTCCAAATTTGGGAGGGGTTTTATTATAATTGAGCAAGTACATATATAGCGATAATTCACCAAACAAAAAAGTACATATATATGCGCTGGATTATAAATAATGAACGAAAAGTCTGACCCAATAATGTATGTATGCGCTGGAAATCACTCCATTTAGCTGATGTAATTTGTTTACATTAAAACAAACTCTCATCGTCATAAATTGACTTGCAAAATATTATCGATCTTCACAAAAATCAGCGAGACTTATCAGCACTCCGCCATTTATTTTTTGTCATGTGGAAACTACTTTTTATAAATATATATATATATATATATCAACTTTAATTAATTTCAATTGGTGAAGTAATTAAGATATAGACGATAACTCCACTAATTCTGTAACGCTAATCAATAATTTATAGACACACACACAAATATATATATATATATATATATATATAGATGCATGCATGAATGTTGAATATATATAATGTAATGTAGCCTTCGTTGTCATGAATGATTTAAGGAGTACGTGCACATCTTGATACCAGCAAACAGATCGACTACATCATTAAACTGATTATCAATATTTTAATTACAAGTTAACTTGTATTGGATGCAAAGCTAGACAAATTCTAATGCCCTCAATATTTTATGATCAGCATTGTTAATGCATGAGCGTGCTCCATGTATATTTGTGACTATTTAAATAGGGCTCAACAAGTTAAACTAGCTAGGCTTTATTAATGTATATGCGGTACAGACTATGTATGAAAGCCTGAAAGTGAAGGTGGAGAACGCGGTTGAGAGAGGTAAAGTTGGCGACGAGAACATCACCCTTGAAAGTCAACGCCAAGCTTTTGCCAAATGGACTCATGAATTCACCCGCCGAGAACACCCCTGTGTCATTCAGGTAATTATTCATTGTTGCTTATTTATTATTTATGTGTACGTTTGGTAAGTAAATTAATAAAAGTAAAACCTTAACGATGCTACAAAATGAGCAGGTTATACTAGACAAGAGCAGAGACAAGGACACAAGTGGTCATGTAATGCCCAACCTCATCTATGTTTCCAGAGAGAAAAGCAGGACTTCAATCCACCATTTCAAAGCTGGTGCACTTAACGTCCTTGTGAGCCTTCAAAATACTCATCACCAATCTATCTCTTAATTTATCTTTATTTTTATTTTTTAATCTTTAATCTGTTTAATTTAATTACTTGTTATATGTGTATGTGTTTAATTAATTAGCTTCGAGTATCGGCTACCATGACCAATGCACCAGTAGTCCTGACCTTAGACTGCGACACGTACTCCAACGATCCTCGAACACCAATTCGAGCTCTTTGTTACTTTTAGATCCTCAACTCCAACGAAAACTAGGCTACATTCAATTCCCTCAGCGCTTTCATGGGATCAACAAGAACGATATCTATGCTTGTGAGTTCAAACACTTATTTTTTATCAACCCGGTTGGGATGGATGGTCTACAAGGGACTAGTTATGTTGGGACTGGTTGCTTTTTCTCCAGACGTGCTTTCTTCGGAGGACCATCAGCTTTGGTCCCACCAGAGCTGCCTCAATTGGGTCCCTACACTATTGTGAACAAGCCCATCCAGTCTCCGGAAGTTCTGGAATTGGCTCACCGCGTTGCCGGCTGCAATTATGAGGACCACACTCAGTGGGGCTTCAAGGTAAGCTCTAATTCAAATATTCATCAAGAAATTTGTTCCACATTATAATTGGTGATAACTAATGCAAAAAGGGTGTTGAAAACTGTGCAGATAGGTGTGAGATATGGGTCACTGGTGGAGGACTATTTCACAGGGTATTGTCTGCAAAGTGAGGGATGGAGGAGCATATTTTGCAACCCAGAAAGAGCTGCGTTTTATGGGGATGCCCCAATCAGTCTTGTTGACGCGCTGAGCCAAACCAAACGATGGGCAATCGGTCTACTTGAGGTTGCTTTCTCTAAATATTGCCCTGTAACCTATGGAACCCGTGCCATGGGTTTTCTCATGGGTCTTTCTTATGCCCATTATGCATTTTGGCCCTTTTGGTCCATTCCAATTACCATATATGCTTTCCTACCTCAGATAGCTCTCCTCAATGGACTCACGATCTTCCCAAAGGTAAACAGCTTTTTTTTTTTTTTGTATGTCATTTATAAATTAAGTTAAGACGAAGTTTAAAAATGTTTGAATTTTTACAGGTTTCAGAGCCATATTTTATCTTGTATGTATTTCTTTTCATTGGAGCTTATGGCCAAGATTTACTAGATTTTGTGGTAGCTGGAGGGACGGTCCAAAGGTGGTGGAGTGATCAAAGGATGTGGCTAATAAGGGGACTCTCATGCTTCTTCTTTGGCTCAATTGAATACTTTGTAAAGTCCTTAGGCATTTGGTCACATGGGTTTAACGTCACTAGCAAAGTAGTAGACGAGGAACAAAGCAAAAGATATAAACAAGGTGTGTTTGAATTTGGAGTCCAATCACCCATGTTTGTGCCCCTGACAATGGCTGCATTGACCAACCTGGCTGCATTTGTTTGGGGGATTCTGATGGTTTTGAGAGGAAGCAATTTAGAGGGGCTATTTGTGCAAATGTTCATTGCTGGTTTTGGCGTTCTCAATTGCCGACCTGTTTATCGTGGATTGCTTGTGAGGACTGACAAAGGTGGCATTCCTACCAAAACCACTTGGCTTTCAATATTTCTTGTCTTTGCTCTTGTAGGATCCAGCAACTTATTCTTTTAGGAACTGAGAGATACATGAGGTCTTAATTTGTTCTATGATTGTTTAAATAAGGCTATTATCTTTCGCATCTTTATTTTTTTCTTTTTGTAGGGTTAAGATCAGTTTTTATCTAATTGTATTATGTAAGGCAAACGTAAATGCAAACGTAACGAAAGGCGTTTGTACAACTTCATTACAGGTGAAATCTACAACTTCAAGTTACATGCACCATCATTATTTGTTAGTGTTAGAATGTCTTAATTCATATACTGATATAAATTAGTGTGTTAGAAGGTCTAATATTTATGTGTAATAAATCAATAACTACATGTATAATACGTTGGTTATTATAATATTACAATGAAGGACATCTCAAGGTAAATTTCTTATAACAGTAGTCCTGTAAACAGGAGGCTTAATAGCGGATAAAAAAAAAAGAACAGTAAAACACATTTTGGAGGCTTAACTAATTGGTTCTGTTTTAACTTATAGTAGGAAATTAATTCAGGAGAGATTAACAAATGTCGATATGTCCGAGTGGTTAAGGAGACAGACTTGAAATCTGTTGGGCTTCGCCCGCGCAGGTTCGAACCCTGCTGTCGACGTTTTATTTTTTCTAAAGAATCTGTAATCATTTTCTTTTTAAAATAATTAAAAGCTTAAAGACACATGTCATAGATCAGATGGAGGCAGACAATTAGAGGCATTAATTACTTGTCCAAATATGAATCTTTCTTCTGATAAAAGCAGAACAAAGAAAAATCAATTCCATGTCTCAGTGAATGTGACATTAATCTACAAAATTGCTTTCTTTAAGAGATATTAATTGGACAAAAGTAACCGGCAAAACATAGCTAATGGAACTGTGTTTTGCTAAATAGCTACTAGGCGTATATACTAGAGTTAAATGCAAATATATGCCTTTTGTTAATTATTTGAACTCGGTACTTGGAAAGATAGAAATTAAGCTATGATTAATATGCCTCATCCTCATCCTCATCCTCATCCTCATCATCATCAGTTATGTACTGTTTGGATGTGGATGACAACTGATTCTCGATCTGGACAACCATCCATCTCATTCCCAGTACAGATCCCCCTTGAAACTCTGCTATGGCTGGTACTACTTAATGATTCTTCCATAGCCATAGTCATAGTCATAGGTCCTCTAGTGGTAGTACTAGTAAGCTCTTCCACTACTGATACAATCTGTGGAGTAGTACTACTCTGTGGCTCTGGTACTGGTGCTGGTGGTGTGGGATTACATAGTTTAACGGTGGGGATGACTGAGCATCTACAAAGTGGACAACTTGTATTGGTGTGCAGCCAATGATGAATGCAATCAATATGAAACACGTGTTTGCATGATGGGACCTGTAGTAACTCTTCTTTGATTTCAAAGTCTCCCAAGCAAACACAGCACCTGTTAAGAATGTAAATTTCCACTTGTGTTTAGAATCTTCAAGACCCAGAATTAGAATTTAAGTGCAAATAGACAAAAATAAGAGATAGGGCCACAATCCCCACAAGCAATAACTCTTAAAAGTGCCAAGTCACAGAAGCTGAATGCGAAATAAACCAGTACATAACACCATAATTTATGTTCTCCTAATCCTTATTTTGGCTACACTTTCTCATCTTTTGAATGCATCATTGAAAAGTTTAGCTAATGCTCTCAATTTTATTTACAATTTTACTGTCCAGCCTCAGGACTATAGTATCTACCACCTGATATATATATATGTACTAGAGTTGTGTAAACCACTTACAGTTGTAATGGAAAATACTTTTTGCTTATGTTCTGCCACCTCTAAAGATGTTAATATTCGTCATATAAACTAAAACCCTTTTTGGTCTACTCAAATTTTAATATTTCTTTTAGAAAATTAGTGGATGCCAAGAGAGATCCTGACATGTGAAGAGAAGATATAATAAGTTGTACCAAGTTTCTTTTAGGCCACGAGTACTCTGGTCGTGAATGGTCTATGAGGTTTTCAAAGATGTCCCTATATATATATATATATATATATATCTAAATGTAACTTTTTCATAGTGGTCAATCTCAATCGTCCATATCCCTCATTAGACTGGTCTTTTTCACTTCAAGGATGATGTGATGTATAAACACTAGTTTGTGCACATGTAGTAGGGCATGACTTCTAAGTATGGACCACAGCAATGTCTCCAAAATAAAGACCAGAATGAGAGAGAGAGAAAAAAACAGCTTACTGTGAATCTCTTTTCCTTAATTCTTCATCAAATAAAACTATTGGAAGCTGATCTTTGAGCTCCCCCTTCAAACCCACCTGACAAGGCTATATTTGTACATGGTGCCAACAAAAACTATAATAATCAGATGAAAAATGATTTATTGAACTCAGAAAAATAAACTGTGAATTAATTAATTATATATATATATATATATATGTAGATATATATGGGATCTCGAGCAAAAAGGTTCTTATATATAGTTTTTGAAGATTATAATAAGGATCTGCCATTTACTTGATAGTTGATACATATCATCGATGAAAGCATAGAAAAGAGTGCCAGCTGCATGCATGTTTTGCATGTGCCAAATACCACAGTGAGAGAGAGAGAGAGAGGTCTTACCGAGGAAACATAAGGTGTAGGTTGATGATCAGATGTTGTTGGAAGTATGGATGTAGAAGATGAAAGATTGTAAGTCCTCCTCTTGAGATAGAACAAGTAAAACAAAAGAAAGAGAATGATGGAGAAGAGGATTGGGATTGAGAATATGAAGGCCTGGTAGAGTTTGAGTTGGAGTGCTTGTGGATAAAGGTGAGGAGAGTTCGAAGATTGTGGAAGACCCATCAAGCCCCTTGATGAACTACTTTTTGAAACCTTGAGATTACTATTATATATGCTTATTTAGCTGAAGAAGATATGTCAGGAAAAGCATATGAGAGGTACAAAAAGGCCTTTTTTCAGTTGGGTTTATGCAGAGAAGTTACTATGATCAGAATATTGATTTCCAGATGAGACTTGAAAGAGAGACACGAGATTATTTGGCCTAAATAGACATATAGATCATATATAAGAGAGGTATAAAGGCTTTGTTGAGTGTATTTATGGAGACAAATAATGGTGCGTTTTTTTTTATTGAAACATGATTGTGGGTTCGTTGCTATGAGAGAGACATGTTATTTATTAGGAGGGTGAAGAGTGATAAAAATGATCTTTAAACTTGTTTTCTACTTTTAATAATAAGAAAAGAAGAAGTAATGCTATCTGATTAAAAAGGCATGTGGGAGAGGTTTCTTTTCTTTTCTTCATATTATTATTTTTTATTTTTTTTGAATGGAGGAAAGGAGAGGTACTTAATGATTTCTTTCAGATTGGAGAAAGCAGACACTTGATAATGTTAACTTTGTTAATAAAATAGGATCAAAGCATTAAACATTTAAGCTTTAGAGATCAAATGTATAACATCATGGTATATATTCCTTTCGTTTTCAATGATGGGACAAGCCCATGCCTCTCCACTAAACTATGGCCCTCAGCAACGCTTAGCACTAAGGCCCATTTATCTTTTCTTCTACAGGCATGAACACAAACATAATCATAAATAGTTTTTTAAATGCGAAGATAAGATTGCTGAAGATCTAATATAATTACTTAGATGAAAAGAAGTAATAAGTAATTTGTTTTGGTGGATAGTTAAGGCTTAAGCCAAAGCAACCAAGAGAGTGTTGGTTGTTGGCTCTTTGCTTCAGGCCTAGATTTGCTCTGTAGATAGCTGTTGGATATCTTATATCCATGGTTGGCAGATCAATGACCTAACCAAACTTATGAACAGAGACTATTTACTATTATGGATGTGTAGCAAGGTGGCTTTTTTTTATACTTACAACATAATTGACACATTTCTACCTTACACAGCCGAGCCCACCCGCATGGTTAGGCATGGATGTTCATAAACTGACATGCAAGATTTAGATTTTTGTTTGTTGCCATTGATGTTTGGCCATACATTTGTCAAATCACAACCAGAAACTTTTAAGGGAGGAAAAAAGTGCACAGGGCGAGTGGTTGTTCGTGTTAATTATTAGGGTCAAGACCTTTTTGTATAGTAAAGTAGTGCGAGAGAACTTATTCTTGTTGGAAATGGAAGGCAGAATTCTTAAGTAGTAGAAATTGTTTAGTCCTTTATCCCCTTCACTTTTGAAAAAAAAAAAAACAGGAACAGGAAGAGTACCTTTTATTTCATCCATTAACATAAACTAATATTTGTGCTTTGTACTTTTCACCATTACATAACAACAAGGGATTGACATCAAAGCATCACTAAAAGTAAGGCCGAGTGGTAGATATTTTGAACACGACTGTGTTTTATACTTGACGAACTGAATACTAGACGACATGTCAAAACGAAGTTTTTACTGCTAACATGTTCTGCATTTATATCAGAAGCACATTTTTCTTTTTCCCACTTCTACACAGTTAATTAATAAACCTCTTTGTGTATATATGTGTGTGTCTATGTATGCACACACTTGTTTTTCCTAGATATTCACGTGGTTTTTTTTAGCTTTTTATCAAGGAGGTTTTCTGATGAAGTTTATGAGAGACGGTGTTGAAGAAGTGTGGAGCACCCAGTTGCGTTTGCTTGTCCAACTAAGTTCTTTAATTAAGGCATGGCAAACAATGATCTTGGTCTACAGGTTCTGAGACCCACTCTCCCAGTTGCTAACTTTTCCGCTCTGTTTTCTAATGTATTTCACATTTATTTTGTGTTCCAACTTGACCTCCTTTATCATCATTTTTTTTAATCTTGGGTGCAGCTTGCTGTAAGTGTCCCCTACTTGAATTGATGAGATTTATACTGTTGTTGGTGGATCATGAAGAAAGCTCAATCTCACATAGTGGGCATGAAATCAGATCTCAAACTACAGCACTCAGTCAGATTCTCTAGCTATAAAAAATTGGTCATTACCCATGTCACACATTTGCTTTTACTCAGTAAAGTGCTCCAAATTTTATCCTAAGCGGCTTGGCGATATGTAATGGTAGCAAATGGAAAAAGTGATCCCTATCACTGTCACTATCAGCTGGCGGCTGTGGAACATGCGGTACAAAGTTATTCAGTTTACATGGGGCGAAAGATGACACCACAAGGCACAAGCTCATATGATTAACTATATATAATTAAATGACTAACGTTGTTGCAAGTGCTCACCAACAAGGATTGCTTTTGAATCTGTCAAAAAAGTTTGATTTTTCACAATCACAAACAGCCTGCATATCCATAAGTCTTGTAGTTGTGGACTACGTAGAATTTAAAATATTGTTAAAATTTTTTATGCCCTATAGAAACTTTCAAACCCTATAAAAACTTTCACACTCTACAAAGACTTCTACACCCTCTAAAAACTTTCACACCCTACAAAACATACCCTAAAAAAAATTTTATACCTATAAAAAAACTTCCACACCCTACAAAACTTTTTACAACCTACAAAAACTTCCACATCACATAAAAATTTTTACACCCTAACAAAAACTTCTACAAAAACCCTATACAACTAGATAACCAACCATTGACTGGAATTGACCGGATTTGACCTCCATTGAATTGAGATGACTGCCATTGACCTCCATTGACTGAGCTGGAAACTGGTCGGAATATTGCTGGAAGTTGACGCTGTCCGGCCTTAAGTTTTTTGTTCTTTTCAATATTTTAACATTTATGATATAAAGCATTTTAAATAAAAAATTATAGCATTAAGAAAGTAGGATCGCTACTTGTCAGTGGATGGTGACTAACTTGTGTGAAAAAACTCAGAAGAACAAAGATATGATTTGGTATCATTTGATTTGAAAGTTTTTTTCAGATGGGACAGATTCGAACAATGAAACAAACCTCAATTGCAGACAAACAATAGATTGCATTTTATTATATTACTCTAATAAAAGATGCTAATAATCTGATTCAAAAGCCAACACCAGATATCGACCATAAAGTCACATGCAAAAGATTCACCTCAACCGTATTAGCAGCCAAATGAGAAAAAAGAGAAGCATATGTATTCACACTATAATAAAACAGCTCACATCAAACCTACCATTACAACTCCAACTTATAGGATACGTTTAGAAGCATAGAAGAGTGATGATTTAAGAATTCTTCGTGTGGTTAACGTGATGTCCCAGCAATTTAGGTTGAAACTTCTGCTGAATGTGCATTTCCATCAAACTATAAATTATGCGAGACATGATGGTGAATCTGCCTAAATATAAGTTGTAAAGTTCAAATCCTGTTCAAATGAATAGGTTTTCATTTCTCATTAATTCAACTATGTTACAAAAACAAATTAAATAGGGAAATGAAATCAGATCCAAAGTATATGATATTACATAGAACATGTAAGTTGTAACTTCTCTTTCCAAAAAGCTTCTTGCAAAGCTAGAGAAATAATTCAAACCTAACTAATACTTCCTCTTCCTTATTTTGAAAGTCATTGATCGGATAACATCATCATCTGTATTCAGCGTTGGCTCAAGAGCTTCAATAGACTCAGGTTTTGTAAAGTATGTAAAGAGAAGATAGATACCATCCAAGTAAGTATTAGTCTCCCCGGCTTTGTTTTTCTTCTTGATGCTATAAGCTAGAGGAATGACCCCTCTGTTGAAGACCTCGACATACATGCCTCCACCAGCAACAAGCAACTGCAAAATGAGGACCACTAGCAAATAGATTCTTCTAATAGGCAGGTGTGTGTAGTTTCATTCCCTCATTATACTGCTTCAAAGTTCTTTACCTAATATTACTAAATATATGTTATGCATGAATGTGAATTGCTTAACCCTCAAATATCACAGTTTTATTCACTTTTACACAACTTCCTGCTTGGATAATTCATGGTCTAATAGAAAGTTGTACTCAAAGTGTTACTTGGTTATCCAAACCACAGTGGAAAAGAGGTTTCTAACCAGGTGTACAGACTCCTTGTCTTCATCAAGAGAATACTAAAAGCAGCTCACAGCTAGTCCTTAAGATCTTTCAGGGCTCAAAATCCAAATTAGGGATTGTGGGTTAACCTAATCGTAAAATGGCTGACTTAGAGATGAACAACAGCAATGACTTGTAAATTCAAAATTTGGTGAACCATAAGGAGGCATTTGGGGAATCTATGGGTTAACAAGCCACTTTGACCCGACAAGAGAGCGGCACATTTTAAAGATTAAATTGGTACCAAATAACTCCATAACAAGTTCAGTCCCCACATGAAACCATTAGTTTGGGCCCTCCAGTTAGCAAGAGTGGAACCATGGCAGCAAGTGATTTGGTCTTCTGATGCGAAAAACATTGTTAGTGAGGTGATGTTGTCTTCGGAACCTTGTGGCTGGGACTTTAGATACGCCATTTTATTATGCAGGGAGATATTACAGGAGAGGAGCTGGTCTTTAACGTGGAATGCTAGAAGTGCAAATGCAGTAGCAGATGCTATTACTAAATTTACTCTTACTTCAAACAGTAGTCTCTTATTTTCCTATCGAAAAATGTCGTTTACTTTTGTTTTTTCGAATTGTATTTGGGATGCTTTAATTCAGGATCAGCTGAGGCTTGGTCCTTCTGTGTAACCTCTTGGAGGTCGTTTTGTGCTTAATGCAGTGTTTTTATTCATCAAAGAAATTAGTTATTAATACGCTGTTCTTGCAATTCATTGTAGATCACAAGTACAAACATGAGCTTACTGAAGCAGTTATCATTTTGTCAAAAAAAACTAGTTTTCCTTTTTACACCAACTTAAAGGGAGAGTTTCCTTGAACACTCTTAAAGGCCAAAGCTTATCTTTTGGTTTCGGATGTTTGCTTTTGCTGGCCATGCATAAATGTACCTCCTTTAAGCTTCCACTTCTTCAATTACTTACATAAACATGCAGTGGTATTCTATTAAAACCAAAAAATTCTATATATATATTTTTATTCCTACATTAAAAAACATCACTAAAAAAAACTTCCTTTCTTTTCCTAGCAAACTAAAAAAGCCTCCTTTCTATACCTAGCAACCAAACAGAGTCCTATAGGAAAACAATAGTAAAAAGTTCAAAACTTTACCTCTTCGTACTTCTGGGTAAGTGCAAGTCGCTCATCTTCAGACATGTCAGGCCTCAGAACCGCCATGGTCTCGTACTGTCGAAGCCCAGGTGGGCACTGTGGCTCCTCTTTGTCCTCCACGGCCGTCAAGCCCGGTCCCGTCGGAGAAGGCGGGTCGTCCTCTGACCCAAAACCACCTTCGAAGAACGAGCCAGAGAAATCTAGCGTCTGAGCCTTGACGGCTAGGCCTGTGTGGGTTCTAGTTGGGCAAACCAGAGGTTTCGATTTTGTAGGGAAAGGTCTAAGGCTGTGGACGAAAGATATAACGGGTTGTGGAGACGCACATTGGGTAAGAGATTTGTGGCAAAATGACATTTTGGGAGATGACGAGGAAGAAGGGTGAGGTTTGAGAGTGGCAGTGAGTGAAGAGGAGGCCATTGTTGAGCCTTGTTTCGGAGGAACTGCTTTTGGGGTCAGTGAAATTGTTTAAGATAAGGAAAGGTCGTACGCACCACGGCGTAAATTAGATGTTATCGCCAAATAGAAGTGAGAAAACGCGGGTTAATTAAATTCCTAATAATAAAATACACCTACAGTATTTATGTTTTTTCTTTAAATTATAAGTTATCAAATTTTCACATTTTATGCGTCACACTTTTTCACCTTTTTTTTATTTTTATATCAGTTATTAATTAGTAAAAGGATATTTGTAGATATCATGTTCTTGATTTTTTGGTTAAAATATATTAAAAGTATGTTAATCCATATCTTATTCCACTTCTCCCATTAAAATATCTATTAAGTAATAAATAAAAATAATTAAATTAGCTTTTATCAATATTTATATTGCATGAAATCCAAAGGGACTGAATTTTAATTTTTACAATTTTTTTTTTTTTTTTTTGTTTCTGAAGATGATGAAAATTCAAATCTATAAAATTTGTAAATAAATAAAATAAATTTTGAACTTTTTTGAAAAAGAAAATTTGGATTATCTTTATAAAAAAACGAGTAAACCGGATTCGGGTTCACAAAATTTGGTTTGGTTGGTTGGTGTCGGGTTGGATCCGGATTCGGGTTCCCAACATAAAAGGCAGTCCCTCCTCCGCCTTCTTGAAAAGCAAGAAAGCAAAGGAAGCGACCGAAGGAAGGAAGCTCAGACAGAAGAGAAGCAAAGTAGAACCGGAGATGGATCCGAAGCTAACAGAGGTCTCCCAGTTCTTTGATCGCTTTAAAGCTGCATTTGTACGGAAGGATTTCGATACCTGTACCAAGCTTCTCTCCGAGCTCAAGGTACCAATTTCAAAGCCCTAATTTCTTTACCAAATATTGTCCTCTAGCTTCTGTTTATGTTTTTATGTTCATTTATTTTTGTGGGTTGTTGGTATTTTGGGTTATAAAGTAGAGTATATATTGTGGTCCAGTTATAACTATTTGCTTTTCAAATTGTGCTCTTTACACTTGAATATGGATCTAAGTTTTGATTTTCAATGGATAAGTGATTATAAATTACGGCATTGTAATGAAACTTCTGACCAATAACCAAGAGTGGTGTTTATGCGTCTTTATGCATCAATAACTCTGGGTAACTAGATATGTGGAAGCTAAATTGGGAAATGTCCATATGGCGGGCGGATGGGTTTTCCTATATTGGAGTCCGACTTGCTGTGTGTGTGCTTTAATAAATATCAGTTCTTTCTGGGTTCATGGTTTCTTAAATGATATATTAGAGAATCCTAGGTGGGTGCGTGGAATGGGTTTTCTAAATATAATGAAAATTGTGCAAGAAAGATTGAGTTTTGCTATCTATTTCAGAACTGGGATTAATAAGATTTTTTTGGTCCCTTTTTTCTTTTATATTGGGATATTGCTTAGTGTGGTTGGAAATGCATGCATATTAAACTGAGGATGAAACATGTGAAAGGTTGGATATTGGACTACATAAATACGTATTTTATACCTGTGTGTCTGCATATTTTTCTAGGTATTTGATGAGTGAAGCATAGAATAGTTTTCCAGTAACAGCTATTGGTGATAGAAGACATGATTTAAAGGCATTGTATGCTGGGTATTGTGCTTTATGACTTTATTCGTATTGGCTTATATTTTGCAGGTCAAGCTGACGGAATTCAGAAGCCTCCCACCATTGTTTGAAGATACTCCTAATGCTGTTCATGAATTAACACTAGCAAGTAACATTCTTTACTTAATCTGTTGGAATCTTTGTTTTTATTTTGCATTCTGCTTATTTTGTCATACTGTTAGTTACTGTTTCGAGTTTGCAATGTATGTGCTTCCCTGATATTTCATGTGATACTATTTGATTTAAAATGGGTCTATGCACGAGTCTGTATCTTTAGAAGTTTACAGAGTCTAGTTTTTCCTGCTAATATTTGATATTACAGTAAACTAACTGGTGAAGAGAGCTTATTATTTATATTGTTATTAAAATTGTTAGTTTTAGCTTTTAAGCACTGACATGATTGGCATGTCAGCAATAAACCTATACCATAGTTATATTTTCACTTGAAGCATGAGATTTCAAGATTCTTGTAGAAACTTTACCTAAAATAATTGATTTATTCACTATCTCTTACAGAGGCTAGCGGGTTTTCTAATGACTTTTTTGTTTGGAACTGTCAGGAGACATATATGAGCATGCCGTGGTTCTAAGTGTGAAGGATGAGGATCAAGATGCATTTGAGAGGGATTTCTTTCAGTTGAAGCCTTATTACACAGATGCTCGGTAATCCCTTCTAGTATTTAGCTAACCCATAAGTAAAGTATAACTTTTTTTATACGGGAAAACTGAGTCAGACATCTGACTGTGAAACATTAAGACCATAAATCGTGTTTGGTAAGTTACAAAAGCACACCCACAATTTCTAGTAGTATTGCCCTTATTATTGACGTGCCATTTTTACTATCAAGTGGGGCTTAATATCTGAGTTCTCTTAAATATATGCTAGATGAAACGGCCATAAAGTGGTTCATTAGGCTAAATGTTTTGGCCCAAGAGTGCAAGTAAAGAATGTAGCTATCCAAGGAAAGTAGCAAAAAGGAATGTAGCTTATAATGCATTTATATGTGATTCTGATGTCTGTGTTAACCTACTGAATTTTACTATACATTGTGGGGATCTGAGTATGAGGTGGTAATGACATTTGTGGTTTACAAATAACTGCTGCTTTCTTGTTTTGTAATATCAATTTGTCAGATTCATTTTCTTTATGTTTGAACTTTATTATGCAGTGATGCTAATTTATTGACTTTTGTTGTGGAGCAGTAACCGGCTTCCTCCGTCACCTCAAGAGTACCCAATCTTAGGTCTCAACCTGTTGAGACTTCTCGTGCAGAACAGAATTGCTGAATTCCATACTGAGCTGGAACTGCTTTCATCTATTGCTTTGGAGAATCCTTGCATTAAGCATGCCGTGGAGTTGGAGCAATCCTTCATGGAGGGGGCTTACAACCGTGTATTGAGTGCTCGACAGACAGTGCCGCATGAGACTTATGTTTACTTCATGGATCTCTTGGCAAAGACAGTGAGGTAGGTTTGTTCTTTGGTGGAGGGTGGCAAGAAACTGTAGATATTCAAGTAAACCATTAATATTTGTTGGTTTTGCTGTTCAAAAAGGATGGTGTACATAACAAGAGTACAAATGAAAAGTACTAACATGAAAGGAAAAGGAAAGTAAAAGAAATGCATTATTATTTTAGTATAATTTAGGAGATAATGGTTAACCACTATGTATACTTTGAATTATGATATGTAGAAGCTGGAAAATGATCATGGACTGTGTGGTGGCATGTCTCCTTATTTTAAGAACATCAATCACATGTGGTTAGGGTGTGTTATCCACTGATTCTTGCTAAGAGTTAGTTGGTGATGCTTAAATCCTAATCCTCAACAGAAAATTATTATACTTGCTTGTAACATGCTTTTATGATGCTTATTGGTTGATTTCTGTTGTCACTTTTAGAGATGAAATAGCTGGATGCAGTGAGAAGGCATACGATTATCTTTCAATCAGTGATGCTCGACAAATGTTGCTATTCACCTCTGACCAAGAACTGCTGAAGTATAGTGAAGAGGTAAGCAATCTTGTTACACATTTCATCTTATGATTAACATCGAGCTTTCGTACTCACCAGTATAGCAATGCAATCCCTTTTCTGTTGATTTTTCATACCTCAGAATCTGTAATTGTGTGAATGCACAGGAGCATCCTGAGTGGGAGATAAAGAATGGTTTTGTGTATTTCCAAAAGGCAAAAGAAACTACACCTTGCAAGGAGATACCTTCCCTGCAACTGATCAACCAGACTCTCAGTTATGCCAGAGAGTTGGAGCGGATTGTATAAAGCAAGTAGCTCTGGTGTTTGCTACCTTTGGATTGTTTCAACGATTTGTTTTGACACTTATATCCGTCATACCTGGACAACTTTTTATTAAGTTTAATTGGACTTTAATGGTCGATTAGACAATTCGCAACAAATGAATATTTGAGTGTTTGATACATGATATGCTCAATGAATCGTCTTTTAATTGTGGCATTCATACATATATTAGTCCATTTAGCATTTTGAAGGGGGATAATTACATAAAAACTGGAACTTTTTGTAAAGGAAATACGAATGTGTTTTAAGTTAATTAATTTGTTAAGTTATAATAACTCCGTTACAAGCTGAAGACTAAACGAAGAGACACAAATTCTGTACCTGTAGGAACCAATCCTATTCTATGCTTGATGGCATCATCTACGGCCACTTTTCTTTCTTCTTTGTAATTTTCTCCAACGTAATTCCTCAAATGGTGAAGGATCTGATTTTCTCACCACACTGTCAATAATATAGGTGATGAGCTCAACATCACTTGTACAGCCTGTTTCACCAGAAAAAGAAGAAAATTACTTGTACAGCCTGAGTAGCCCAATGTTTCCACTTCCTTGAGACTTTGATGAGGGCAATTTGTAGGATGATTAAACTTGCTCAATTGCTTACTATTCCAGTTTAATAACTGCATCAACAAAAATACATCTTTATTAGACTCGTGCATCACACCAACTGAAAGAAACACCATTGCTATCCACATGCATGTATATAGAGAATAGATCAATATTTAAATTACAAAATGGTATCAGTGTAACATGTTAAAGTTTACTACTACAGATTTTGAATACAATCAAATAATAAAAAAAGGATGCAATCAAAGCTTGAATAACAAGTTTATAGTTTATAGTTGTCACTAGGCTTCCAACGAGCCAGTTAGGCAGAGCTCTCATGGAATTTAATATTATTGGAGTTCATGCACCACAATGATATCAACCTCGCATTACCGGATTACATTTGATGTGGACTAGTGAAGCTGAAGTTTCGCAAAAGGTAAGACAAGTACCAACCTCGCACAAACATAGGTTTATTATATATTAGAGATCACGGAGGCACAAGATTCCCAAATTGGGTAGTGGATGGTTGGTTGTCTTAAATGGTAGACTAGTGGTTTTATGTTTGTAAAAATTGTATGGGAGTTACCTACACTTGGACATCTATCCAATCTTAAATCTCTGGGACTAGAGTTGTAACAGGCTTATCCAATCTTCAACTTGTATATGAGAAATAGAAGAGAGAGATCTCACTTTAGTGGCATAGGCATTGGAAAGAAGTGGTGACAGTGGAGACAGGAGGTGTTAGAATTAAAAGCAAACCATGCATAGGAGGATATGAATACAAAGCCTGGAAGATTATCCATTAAAGTTGTCATTGCCCCAGTATACCAATTCCCACGTTGATCCTGTTCATGTAAACCCTATATGATATCAGTTTTTTTTGTCGCTATTTAGGACGTTATAGCTATGTCCATAAAGGTAGTTAGCTGTATAGCTATAGGTGAGTGAGACTTGCTGATATACCATTTGGAATGACAAACCTACTAAAGAACGTCTACGCATTTGTAATTGCAGTTTACAAACCATGCATGAATATCAGTTTTTGTCACTATTCAGGGCCTTATATAGATATGTCGAAGTGTATTTCCATGAGCAGATTTACTTCAGGTAGTTAACTATATAGCAATAGGTGAGTAAGACTTACTGATACACCGTTTTCAATGACAAATCTACTAAGGAACGTCTATACGTTTGTAATTGCAAGGGCTCATATGCTGTCAGAGTTTCATTAACAAAACCAAGTCCCATCCATTTGAATGCTGGGAACTACTTATTCTATTCTTGCAGCTCATGACCTCCTCAACTTAGTATTCTCTTCCAAGTTCCAAGAATTGCTTATTACTGTTTGCTTACCTTGGAGTTTACTCCTCTGTAATTATATTTCAATCTTAATTACATAAACATATGATTCAAGTTCTTATCTGTCTGCGGTGTCAATAATTTTAAAATAAATTCAAGTGTTTGATAAACTCAATTATGCCAACTTCCTTCCGTTCACTCTAATTTTTTACGTGTTTGATAAGATACAAATTTATATATTAAGTCTTTACCGTCGTACCATCAATGGTTAATCTTGTAACCACTATTTATACATATTGAATAGCAGAAAACTATGAAATTGCACAAGGATAGTCAATTTATTAATATAAAATTCATATGTACAATGAGAAAAGTATTACAATGATTTAATAATAAAAAAAAAATGTGCGGCATCTCCCCTTAAAATACCCTCTTTGAGCTTGTACCACCACCTCACAAATTGCTACTTTGTCTATTTTCATTGATTGTGAGTTTCAACACCACGCCGGTACATAATTAGGGAGCTAGAAATCAGCTAGTTTCTACTCATTCCCCCATAAATACTTGCGTCCATGTTGCAAAGAAAATGTCACTTTCAAACCACACCTCCGTTCAAGTCTCAACTCCCTTTTGTCACTATCATAACTCGGCACTAGAGACCTTTTATTGGTTTTTCTCTCCCCCAGAGCTGTGTGCCATTATAAGCCTTAGTTTGTTAAGCTTTCAATTTGGTACCAATTCCTTGATCACAAACTTTATGCAAGTCATAATTTTGTGAAGAAATTTGCTTAACAAGTTTATTCTCCATGAGTCTAAGATGGGTCGGACAAGGATCGCACATCCTTACCATTTCAAACTCCCTCAAAACTTGTTCCCCAACTTTGGTGTTTACTCTAATGCTAACCTTTTTCAATCCATTTTTGTGCCCAACAACATGTTATTTGAATTTGGCATTCCCATCAAACACTACTTGGTTTAATGTATTATGTGATCACTTTAAAAGTTACTTTTAAGTCTAATAACTTCTGCTAATTTTATAGCTTATATACATTTAAAACATCTTAAGTTTTCAAGTTTTAAAATTACTGTGTATTTCATTAGAAAACCATTGTCGATATTTATTTTTTAATATTTAATTTTAAAAAGCTATTTTCAAAACAGAAAAATCTCCATTTATGTTTTTTTTTTACATACTATTAAGTTATATCACCGAATTGACAAAAGCTATAAATGACTTACATTAATTAATATAAAAACCGTGATATAATATGATTGAAAACTTAATAATCGGTACTAAAAAAATTAGTGCTCCAAGAACTTTAGAGAGCAAAAATAATATAATATATATTCTTTATTAAAATTTAGTATATGGTTAAAAATATGTTAAAATCAAATCTTTTATATATAGTCTATAAAAAAAAACTTCATATATTATTTATTTTTAAAATATGATTTTTAAAAAATATTAATACTATATAAGAAAACAGCCAGAAATAAAGAAAAACTGTTTCCAATTTCATGTTAGTTTTATATATTATTGTTGATGTCATAGCTTTTTAAGTAAATGCATAAAATGAAAACAACCCTTTCAATTTCGTTCCCTTAAAATGAAAAGAAAAAATTAAAATAATAATAATAAAACAAAAGACCCTAGAAATAGAAAAGAAAAGAATAGTCCTTTTCAATATCAAATTTTTAAACTAGCTATTCTGTTGAACCATTATCAGGTAAACATAAATAAAAAATATTAAAATTGTTATAAAAATCACTTTAAATTGTATAAACAAATTAAACCATAATACTATTTCATATTTTAAAAAATATTTCAGTAGCTTTAATATACTTTAACTGAAACTAATCAATAATATAAAATGATTAAATTTGAATTCAAATATAAAAGTAATGTTATAATATGATTAAAAGTATTAAATAAATTCTTAAAAAATTTGTACTACAAAAATATAAAAACCAAAAGAATTAGATAAAGGAATAGAAAATCCTTAAATATTCAATCATTCATTTTGGGAAACGGCATCATTTTATTTTGAAACTTTTTCTCTTTGTACAAAATATTTAAAAAATCTTTTTTACAGGAAAATACAACAGTAACATAAATAAATTTATTTAATTATTATGAGGGAACGAAATTAAATTAAAGTTTTTTCAATTTAATGCGTTAAAAAGTTGATCGGAATGCCAAATTCAAAGACCACAAACATGTTGGAGAGCACGAAAATAAACTGTAAAAGGTAAGAAAACAGAGCAAACATACCTCAGCTGGAAAACAGTGTTTGGAGAGGCAGAAACTGGTGAGGAGTGTTAGTGGACCTGTCGTTGATCCATGTCAGCCAGCCAGCAAGGAGAATATCAAACCCAGTTAAGCAAAATCCTTCACCAACCCGTGGTTGCACAAACTCAAAGCAAGGGTTTTTGGTACCCAAAGAAAAGACAAAACAAGCATAGCTACAATGAACATACTCTAGGATTGATGATACAAGGCCAACAAAAGGTCCCTAATGCTGTGTAAGGGTGACAATGGAGATGCATGGACATAACGGAGGTGGGTGTGTGAAGTGAAGAATTTTCTCACACAAACTTGGACTTGAAGCATTAATGGGCGGAGTAAGCACAACAGTGACTTCCATTTCCTTCAATTAGTACTATTGGCAACAGTGTCGAAAACCTCAGGCATCAACAAAAAGATAAAGTGGGTGGCTTTAATTTGGAGGTGTGGCACATTCGTTGAGACTATTAATTGGATGGAGTTACAGTATTACCTCTTAATTAATTAAATTGATTAAGGTCTATCTTATTTATGAATCCCATGGTTGGGACTTGGGGTGGTGATTCTGCTCTAATTCTAGGCTCTAGCTAAGATATAGTTTATTCTAACTCATAAACTAGAACAACTATAAATGGATCACAGCCCCAAAAGAATCAAAAAATTAAAAAGAAATCAAATGTGTGAAGTCGCCTGAAATCCATGCCGTACACTGAAGGTGATAGCATAAATATATCTGCATGTATTAAGATATAAAGTTAAAATAGAATTACAAACAATTAATTAATTGATGATATGCAGATACTGCTTTTAAGTCTTTGATGCTAATGAGGGACACAAAGAGAGAGTTTACAAATTCCATTACGTTTCAACAAAGATCAGGACTATCCCGAAATCAAATCGAAATCAGTTTTTTGGTTCATGAGTTTCGCATTTCAGAATACCAGAAGAAGAAATAGGAGGATCCGTCAATTGCTTTTAAGTCTTTCATGCTAGAGAGGAACAGAAAGAGAGAGAGTTTACAAATCCCATACCTTCTAATAAAGATCCGGACTTTCCCAAAATCACATTGAAATCAGCTTTTTGGTTCATGGATTTCGGATTTCAGAATAGCAGAAGAAGAAATAGGAGGATCCTTGAGCGTGTGTATGGGTGAATTTTGCGTTTTTCTGGTTTTAGGGTTTTGGCGCCGAAGAGAAGGACGAGGCGTCGTGAACTCAACGGCTATTTTGACCTTTTGGTTTCCGTTTCGAAAGTAAATAATATTCAGGATTGAACTCTAAACTGAGCACTTTACCAGAGCTGGACTGGATGATCTGGGCTTGCATTTTGGTTGCAATATATTAGTGGCCCAGTCCATGTGTACTTAGTCATTTTACTGGGATTATTTATTTATTTATTATAATTGTTAGTATTTTTTGTGGTAATTAAAATTGTTAGCTTTGAAATTGAAATTACTAATAAATGAAAACATTATCATATAACATTTAGAAAATTAAGTAAAAAAACCGATTAGATTGCTTTAGCACGTGAGTATTTAACCAGATTATTTCTTTTAAAAATAATAAATAAACAAAAGTAGTAATTTCTTGCTAGCAAAATTAAATAACCATATTATTTTCTATTTATATATTTATTACCTCCTTTCATCTATAATTTAAAAAAAAGAAACTGCAAAAATAAAAAGAATGAAAAATTATGAGGAAGCTTCAGCAGCATATGATTATTTGTTCTGCCATTTACATTCATCATACATACCTGGGCATTTAATATATACATTTTTTTTTTCTTTTATAATGGAAATTTGCTTCTGAAGTTAATTGGTATTCAATAATCTATACTTTCAATATTATTAGTGGATTTGTATTCTCAAAAGTCAAAACTTCAAATATGTGCTCCAACCCATAAAAATAAATAAATAAATAAATTCAAATTTGTGCACCACTTGATATTAATTTGGCCTCAACCATGCAAAAAAGACCAAAGAAAGGTGTACAACATGTTAAAACTAGGTCAATCATAAATAGTGACTGCTGAGATGTGTCATTCACTCTCAAGTCTCAGTCTTTTCATATCATAAACCATTAAGATGCTGAGTCCAACCGTTGGATGTTGATATGGATTCCTCGACAACCATATGATTCCATGATACCCTCCTCAAATTGTTGATCTCTTCAAGCTTAGAAATACTTCCTTGCGAGATATATGTAAAAGCTATGCGTCTGATACATAAAAATACGTCCTAAATTTATTTTTGCAGGTGGGTTTTCAATTTCTGCAGTAAATATCTTAATGAAGGCACACAATATGAAAGGATTAAAAGTTGTTGGCCCATAGATGGGTTTTGAAACCGCTGCTTAAATGTGTTTTATGAAGCTCTTTTGCATGCTTTCTGTACCCATTAAATTTCAGTAGACAAAGTAGCTACTCCTTCCATGATGTAATTAAGATTTAAGACTTGCTTTTCTTTTTCATCTACTGAAGGGTCCCATGTTTGGAAATTAATCAAACCAGTATACACTACCGACACTAGGCCGATTTGTAAGCAATTGACTATTCGTTATATAGGCTTTTCCGGATTGCAGAAGACATCAACATTAAGGTGCTTAAGACAAAAATAATGTGATCCGCTAAAACTAACGCAACCTAATTTACTCAGCATATACTCCTTCTATCTCTCACACACATTTTAGAGACGGACATGTTATTCTATACATGAAGACAGTACAGAAGTTGCAGACTTAGAAGAAGGGAAAAACTCAGGTGTTCATTAATCGCTGCTTTCAGTTTGAACGTTATGCTTCTTGTTATTTTTAGAGAAATGTTTCATTCTTTGACAAAAATATCTGTACCTCTGTTCTCTTCCTGGTCTGAAACTCATCCTCTTTCTCATCAGAAACTGAGTACTAGTAAAGGATTAAACTTTCTAATACCATTTAAAATCTGCTACTCAAATCGGGAAGAGTTTATCTATAGGCTGTAGGTCAAGTCAAACTTGATGCTGAAAGTTCTTTCTTCTGCTTCACTATCAAATTATTAAAGCAGGCAATCCTGCTCTGCAATCTATATTACATGGAGAGTATGACTTCAACCTCTTCAGTTTCTGGTCCCCATGAAGCTTCCCACCGGGATGAAATCTTCATGCAGCAGAGCATCCTCTTTTCAGAGAGCCTCAATGTGTGTTTTCTTCTTTATTTATATATTTATTTATTCATTTTTCCTCTCTGTTAATATTTGTTATTAGTTTAAATTTATTAATTAATTTTATGCAAAATGGTGTTTTTAATGACATCGGTTATTTTTTTTTATTTTTTTTCTTTGAGATTGACAATTGTGCCGAGGAAAACAAGTTGAGTTTGAAGTTTGTGTGCTTGTAATGAAAAATATTGATGCACCTCTAGCATGTACATTTTCTGAATGAATCTGGGTCGTATTTAGGAATTGAAGAATTTGAGGAAACAATTGTATTCCGCAGCAGAGTATTTTGAATCATCCTATAGCAAAGAAGACAGTAAACAAATGTGAGTGTCTTTAATCTTACTTGTTCATTTCTTATTCCAAAACCCAATGGCATGTACTATATAAAGGGAGATTTTCCTTCTTTTCTCCCTCACATCCTTTAAGATGTATCATATATTTGGGAAGACAAACCTCCTCATAGACTATTCTAATTGCTTAGAACATTTTATTAATCTGTGTAGAATGGTGGAGACCTTGAAAGATTATACCATGAAAGCATTAGTAAGTACAGTGGACCACTTGGGTTCTATGGCCTATAAGGTTAATCATTGTTTGGATGAAAAAATTGATCAAGTTTCAACAGTGGAGCTTAGATTCCATTGCATTCAACAGGTAGTTCTTAAATGCACTTTCGCGTTAATTCCAGACAAAATGAATACTGCTTCAGCAGCATAATTACCATATGAATATTGAAAAACAACATGATTTAATCGAAATTATTGTCTGGAAAATCTCAGAGATTGCAGACATGCCAAGACTTCATTGACCGTGGAGGTGTTTCTCAAAAATGTTTAGCGCTCAGTATCCTCAAGCACCATAAGCGCTACAGCCTTCCAGGCAAATATGTTTTGCTCTTCCTCCTCATTCGGTTTGCGGACAAGTTACTTTGCTCTTTATGAGCTAGATCTATACGTAAATTATATATCTATATGTTTTAATTGACCTGGCTCGTCATATTTTTACTTCAGTTGGAGCAACTATGGACGTCGTTGACCAGTCTATCTGTCAGGGTGTGGAAGAGGACTTGTATCAGTCTAATAATGGTATTACAGTTCATCTCTCTTTCATTCTCCTTCAGAAATACCAACTGAGATCTGTTTAATGAATTTTTTTTTCCCAAGCAACAGCATGGAAAACCTCTCCAGCAATGGTAAGGTAGGTGTTGACGCAGCACACTATAATCAACTTATTGATTATGTCTCTAAACTTCACCAAGCTCATTTTCTTCTTTTTGAATTGTGATTCAGCGTAGAGTATTCTTCATCATACTCTCCACTTGGGACATTTCAGTTTGCAAGAACTGGATCAAGACAAGGTTTTGTAAAACGCTTTCTTGCCCTTCATACATGGGGTTGATGATTTAAACTTGTTATATGTTATGGGTCTTTTTTATCGGACTTTTTGCTTCGTTTTGTCAGAGAAGCATGTGCTCTCGCAACATCTGTTTCCACTCATACGTGGTGGGTCTCTTGTTCAGAGATCAGCTACCACAAACTTATCTACTTCTAAGCGTTGGGTAAGATACTAAAGCAGAGACTTTGTAGAATGAAAGTCAGATTGTGATATAGAAGTAGTCTAATGCTATTGCTGGCATTGTTTCTGTTTAAGAACATACAATTATTCATTTTGCAGTACCCCACGGAGCCCCAGAGATCAGTATCAATGTGTGTTCATGGTGAAGGGTATAGAAGCAAAGATACCCAACGATATTCAGGTAAAAACAAACGCCTGTTTAAGGCTTTGATCAGCATGCGCAAGTCTAGAAAGGAGGTTACATAGCACAAGTAAATGGACGAGAACTTAGAGAACAATGCAGAAGCTGGCAAAAAGTAACACTATACAACCTCAAGTAGTTTATAAGGAAGAGGGAGAGAAGACGATGTGATTTGTGCGGCATAGAGTCTAACAGTCTTTTATGAAATGAATGGATCGTTCTTAATTTCCCTCTTCGTATATCTCATATAAGGTGTTGATGTAGGAGAACAAACAGTGCCTTTGGTTATAACCATATGCTTCATCACGCTTTCTAGCATCAGCTTCCATGTTGTCTGAATAAAGCTGCTTGGACAACACGCAAATGCCTAGACTTGGCATTAATAAACGACCTACAGATTTCATGAATGTGTATTATAAAAGAGTTTTGTTTTGGTGAACGTATTATAAAAGTTAAATGCATTAGTATACGTTTTGCAATACGTAAAGCTGCATGCAAGAGAATACATAAGCTTTGGGAAGATCAAAGTCATAAGCCTGTAGTTGCATGGTTTAGCTTCATATATTAAACACACACATATACATGTATAGAGAATTGCTCTCCTGCACTGCCACTAGATGCTACTGCTAAGTCGAATCCGATTTAAATTTGTTATATAGTTGGATCGTCAAACAACAAATTAAGAAGATTGAGACGCAGAGGGTGTTGCAAGTGTAAAAAGTTGAAAGAAAACTTGACTTTGGAAGATAAAAGATCAGGGGTTCTCTTGATTTCCACAGTTTCTCTTGGTTCTGTAGTATCTGCAATTTCATTTGGTTCATGATGTGACAATTCTGATCTTTATGGTCGATCATTTTCAAAGAAGTTTTCAGAGTTTCATTAAGAAAACCAAGTCCCCTGCATCTGTTTGTTTGTTTACCTTGGAGCTTACTCCTCTGTAATCATATTTTAATTTTAATTACATGAACATAAGATGCAGGTTCTTATCCGTCTATAGTGTCAATTATTTTAAGCTAAATTTCTTAAGTATTTGATGAACTCAATTATGCCAACTTCCTTCCATTCACTCTAATTCTTTACGTGTTTGATAAGATACAAATTTATGCATTAAGAGTCTTCACCGTACTACATATTGAATAGCAGACAATCAACTATGAAATTGCACAAGGATGTAGATAAAAGAGTAGTCAATTTATTAATATAAAATATCATATGTACAATGAGAAGAGTATTACAATGATCTACTTACAAAAAAAAAAAAAAATGCAGCATCTCCCCTGAAAATACCCTCTTTGAGCTTGTACCACACCACCTCACAATTGCCGCTTAGCCTACCTTCATTGACTGTGAGTTTCAACACTATGCTAGTACATAATTAAGGATCTAAAAGTCAGCTAGTTTCTACTCATTCCCTCCATAAATACTTATGCCAAAATTGCAGAGAAAATGCCACGTTTAGACCACACCTCCGCTAAAGTCTCAACCCTTTTGTCACTACCATAACTTAGCATTAGAGACCTCTTATTGGTTTGTCTCTCTCCCAGAGTTGTGTGTCATTATAAGCTTTTGTTTGTTAAGCTTTCAATTTGGTCCCTATTCCTTGATCTCAAACTTTATGCAAGCCATAATTTTGTGATGAAATTTGCTTAACTAGTTTATTCTCCTTGAGTCTAAAGGTGGGTCGGACAAAGGTCTCACATCCTTACCATTTCAAACCCCTTCAAAACTTATTCTCCAAATTTAGTGTTTACTCTATTGCTAACCTTTTTTAATCCATTTTTGTGCCCAACAACATCATTATTTGAATTTGGCATTCCGATCAAACACAACTTAGTTTAATGTATTGTGAGGTCACTTTAAAAATTATTTTTAAGTTAATTCTAATAACTTTTGTTAATTTTACAGCTAATATAATTTTTAGAAAAGCTATTTTCAAAACAGAAAAATCTCCATTTATGGTTTTTTACATACTATTAAGTTATATCACAGAACTGATAAAAGCTATATATGATTTACATTAATTAATATAAAAACCGTGATAATATATGATTAAAAACTTACTAATTTGTACTAAAAAAATTAGTGCTCCAAGAACTTTAGAGAGTAAAAATAATATAATATATATTCTTCATTAAAATTTAGTATATGGTCAAAAATATGTTAAAATCAAATCTTTATATATAGTCTGTTAAAAAAGCCTTTATATATTATTTATTTTTTAAAATATAATTTTTAAAACAATAATACTATATCACAAAACATCTATCAATAAAGAAAAACTGTTTCAAATTTCATGTTAGTTTTATAAATTATTGTTAATGTCATAGCCTTTTAAGTAAATGCATAAAATGAAAACAACCCTTTCAATTTCGTTCCCTTAAAATGAAAAAATAAAATAAAATAAAATAATAATAATAAAACAAAAGACCCTGGAAATAGAAAGGAAAAAGAATAGTCCTTTTCAATATCAAATTTTAAAACTAGCAATTATGTTGAACCGTTATCAGGTAAACTTAAAAAATAATATTAAAATTGTTATAAAAATCACTTTAAATTGTATAAACAAATTAAACCATTATACTATTTTATAATTTAAAAAACTATTTTAGTAGCTTTAATATACTTTAACTGAAACCAATCAATAATATAAAATGATTAAATTTGAATTCATATATAAAAGTAATATTATAATATGATTAAAAGTATTAAATAAATTCTTCAAAAATTTGTGCTACAAAGTTATAAAAACCAAAATAACTAAATAAAGGAGTAGCAAATCCTTAAACATTCAATCATTCATTTTGGTAGACGATACCATATTATTTTAAAACTTTTTCTCTTTGTACAAAATATTTGAAAACATCTTATTTTACAGGAAAATACAGCAGTAACATAAATAAATTTATTTAATTATTATGAGGGAACGAAATTAAATTAAAATTTTTCATTTTAATGCATTAATGAGGTTGATCGGAATGCCAAATTCAAAGACCACAAACATGTTGGAGAGCACCAAAATAAACTGTAAAAAGGTAAGAAAACAGAGCAAACGTACCTCAGCTGGAAAACAGTGTTTGGAGAGGCAGGTGAGAGTGTTAGTGGACCTGTCGTTGATCCATATCAGCCAGCCAGCAAGGAGAATATCAAACCCAGTTAAGCAAAATCCTTCACCAACCCATGGTTGCACAAACTCAAAGCAAGGGCTTTTGGTACCCAATGAAAGACAAAACGAGCATAGCTACAATGAACATACTCTAGGATGGATGATACAAGGCCAACGAAAGGTCCCTAATGCTGTGTGGTGACAATGGAGAGGCATGGAGGACATAACGGTGGTGGGAGTGTGAAGTGGAAAATTTTCTCACACAAACTTGGACTTGGGACATTAATGGGGGGAGTAAGCACAACAGCGACTTCCATTTCCTTCAATTAGTACTATTGGCAACAGTGTCAAAAACCTCAGGCATCAACAAATAGATAGAGTGGGTGGCTTTAATTTGGAGGTGTGGCACATTCATTGAGACTATTAATTGGATGAACTTACAGTATTACCTCTTAATTAATTAAATTGATTAAGGTCTATCTTATTTGTGAATCCCATGGTTGGGACTTGGGGTGGTGATTCTGCTTTAATTCTAGGCTCTAGCTTAGATATAGTTTATCCTAACTCATAAACTAGAACAACCATAAAGAAACAAAACATAAATGGATCACAGCCCCAAAAAAATCAAAATATTAAAAGTGTGAAGTCGCCTGAAATCCATTCTGTGCACTGAAGGTGAAGGCATAAACATATCTGCATGTATTAAGATACAAAGTTAAAAGCTTGTAAAACCAACACGATAGGCAAACCAGAACACAACGACAAAGAAGCAAAATGTTTTTTTTTTTTAGGCAAACCAGAACACAATGACAAAGAAGCAAAATGTTTTTTTTTTTTTTTATAAAATAAAATAGAATAGAATTAGAAACAATTAATTAATTGATGATAGGCAGATATTGCTTTTAAGTCTTTGATGATAATGAGGGAGACAAAGAGAGAGTTTACGAATTCCATTACTCTTCAACAAAGATCCGGACTATCCCGAAATCAAATCGAAATCAGTTTTTTGGTTCATGAGTTTCGAATTTTATAATACCAGAAGAAGAAATAGGAGGATTCGTCTTTGATGCCAAAGAGGAATAGAAGGAGAGAGAGTTTACAAATCCCATACCTTATAACAAAGATCCGGACTTTCCCAAAATCACATTGAAATCAGTTTTTTGGCTCATGGGTTTCGCATTTCAGAATAGCAGAAGAAGAAATAGGAGGATCCTTGAGCGTGTGTACGGGTGAATCTTGGGCTTTTCTGGTCATAGGGTTTCGGTGCTGAGAAGAAGGACGAGGTGTAGTGAATTCAACGGCTATTTTGACATTTAAAACTAAATAATAATATTCGGGAATTAAAATCTAAACTGAGCAATTTACCAGAGCTGGGCTACATGAGCTGGGCTTGCGTTTTGGTGCAATATATTCGTAGCGCAGTCCATATGTTCTTATTATTTCACAGGAATTTTTTATTAATTTATTATAATTGTTAGTATTTTTTTTTTGAGGTAATTATAATTGTTAGCTTTGAAATTGAAATTAAATTTCAACTCAACTCCACTTGCAAAACCAAATTATGTGCATTTTCGACTATAAAGTAAACCATAGAATCTAACAATCTTTTATGAAATGGATGAATTATTCTTAATTTCCCTCTTCGTATCTCTCGTATAAGGCGTTGATGTAGGAGAACCAACAATACGTTTGGTTACAAACCCAAATCGAAGCTTAGTGAAACACGAAATGGCATCGCTTCCTATCTTGGTATTAAAGAGGCTCGTTGAAAGCATTTAGGAGCAGACTTACACATTGACTTTCAGATTATTGAAACAGAGCTATCTTCTTCCTTCAGCCATGGATTTGGCTTGACTCTGTTGGTTCCTACACTAGGTGTTGTGTTGTAGACTTTCTATTACTACATACAGACTCCCGGAAAAAATGACTTTGTCCCTCTCAAGTAATATTCCACCGAATTACCAAGTGTAATTTGACATTCAAATTTCTGAAGTTCAACCATTCAAAGAAGCTGATTCTGAGAAATCATCAAGTTGCTAAGAATAAAGGCATTTAAATTTTAGGATGGGGATATAAAATTCACTGTACGAAAGGCGACAATTCAATATCCATATAGCATCAAATGGTTTAACCTGTAATCACTTAAAATCCAAGATCAAAACTTGGACCCTCAATTATTTCCCTTGCACATGTAAGCTCCACTGAACTCTTCCTGTCATCATCATCATTAGGGCCATAAGAAGCCAATGCAGGAGAAGTTGGTATATTAGAACCATATGCTTCATCACGCTTTCTAGCATCAGCTTCCATGTTGTCTGAATAAAGCTGCTTGGACAACACGCAAATGCTTAGACTTTGCATTAATAAACGACTTACAGATTTCACGAATGTGTATTATAAAAGAGTATTGTTTTGGTGAACGTACTATAAAAGTTAGACCCATTAGTATACATTTTCCAATGTGTAAAGCTGCATGCAAGAGAATACATAACCTTTGTGAAGATCAAAGTCATAAAGCCCGTAGTTGCATGGTTTAGCTTCATAGATGTTATTATCTATTGATCTGACTCCAGGATTTACACTGGCTGTTTAACTTTAGGTAATGGTTCTTTGTTTTCCCATCATTCTTGTGACAGCAAAAGAATCTATATGTGAACCAGGCAGCTAGAAAGGAGAAATATTGTACGGACCTGGTAGGAATTTCCAGTGTCAGCGCCCATGTCGAAAGGACTGTCACTGCCAGTAGATGCTACTGCAAAGTCGAATCCGATTTAAATTTGTTATATAGTTGGATCGTCAAACAACAAATTAAGAAGATTGAGAAATAAAGGGTGCTGCAAGTGTAAAAATTTGAAAGAAAACTTGCCTTTGGAAGATGAAAGATCAGGGGTTCTCATGATTTCCATAGTTTCTCTTGATTCTGTAGTATCTGCAATTTCATTTGGTTCATGATGTGTCAATGCTGATCTTTGTGGTTGATCATTTTCAGGGAAGTTTTCCATATCATCGGAAACTGAAGGCTCCTTTGAGGGGGAAGCTGGCTTTGTCATGCTGTTATTACTATAACCCTCAGCCATGCTTATATGAACCCTGGACTTTTGGAGAATGGACAAAATTTGATTGACTGCAAAAGAAAAAGATCAAATTATAATCAAACAACAAGATTGGAGCCGATGCTATAGTACAGTAATGTTATAGAATCTAATTCAACAAGTAATCAGCAAGACACACCATCACGCAAAGGCTTGTCTCTAGAAACCAACTTGCTTGTTTTTATCTTGTCTACATCAGGAAAGATGAAATTTGAGTCTGCATCTTTCCCTAAACAATAATTGTTATGAGGTTTTCCTGCACATTTCGTTGAAATAAAATTAGCAAGCAAGAAAAGGCCCCTGCAAGTATGAGTTTCAAACGTATAATAAATGTCCCTGAACTGTTTTCAGTAAAATAATTCCAGAAAAAATCTCCCACCAACCACCAAATATTTTTGTAAAAAGCAGCAATTCTTGTAAAAAAAAAAAAGTAGCAAACTTTTTCTTGATTTTTTTACATGATTGTAATTTATAACTTAAATAGGATCAATATACTGAACAATAAAGGACACAACTCTCACGTACTTTAAAAAAATTGGGTATAAAGCCACATAAAAAAAAAAAACATTTTCATGAAGCTCAAAAAGAAGAATCAATAAGAAGAAATTAAAGGCAAGGTGGAAGCATCACAAGCCTACTCATGAGAGGGGGAGAATAATAAGTAATCAATTAAATAACCACCAGAAAAATTCAACAATTTGGCATATATCAAAACAGACCCTTATTTAATGCAAGAAACTCCGGTTGTCTGTGCTTTTCCCCTGTTATCGGAAAAATATTGCAACTCTTTCCTTGAACATTCAAATCAACTGGAGGTTTATTTGTCACTTCAGGTTCTCCAATGTCAACCAAATGAGTACCAAAAGCAAATGATTCACCAGATTTTATAATTTCTTCTTTTTTAAGGAATCTGCTCTCTAAGAGTTTCCTGGTTGGATCATAAAGCATGGCCTAAACCAAAAAAATAAAATTGAGTATTGAACAGTACAGGACAAAAACCAAAGAGAAAAAAAAAAAAAACTTCTGTATGCCTACAATGCTGAGGATGAGATCAATACACAATGATCACCTTATGAAGATGAAGTAATAAGTTCAGAGAAGATACCTGCCTCCCACGGAAGCCACAATTTGCAAGATGGAGGAAACCATCATGATACTTCTTGGCCTTTTGAGTTAATTGTGTAGTATACAAAACGTTCCATTCTATATTAAACAGACAAATTAACCTGGGAATAGATAGTCCTAGACAGGGCAAAACTGAACAGATGAAACACTGTAACCTGTTGGACAAGATTCTGTTGTATTTTTACTGCTATGAGATGAGCCAACTTTGTGGAATTCATTCTTGATGAAGCCTGGAATGGAGTAAACTGACAAATTTGAGTATGAAAAATACTGAAAGAAAAGAATATCATAGAACTCAAAATAGGGTCAAATGGCTGCATGAAAAGGAAGACAACCACTTCTTTGTTCGTAAAAGAAATGGAGAGGACTTAAGGCTCCAGACAACCAAAGCTACCTAAGAAAACAATCATCAATTCCAAAAACTAGATACATTTATTACAATTGTAAGAGGGAACACAAGCTTCATACTGCTGCGTATTGAGAATGCTAAGGAGCCAAAAAGGATATATAATCTCCAAGAATCCACTACAAGGAGCATGATATATGATAATCAATTTTAAAAGAAACACAAAGATTTCAACCTTTCCCAACTGCTTTGTTGACATGAGCATGACTGTGCTCTCCGTGCATGTTTCCTGCTTCCTTAGTAACATTACAATTACTCTCTGTTAAAATTTTATGATCTCCTTTGGGTTCTCCAATTTCAACCAAATGAGCATCAAATGTTATTGCTTCTTCAGATTCTATCACCTCATCTTTCTTGAGGAACCTACTATCTAAGAGATTCCTGTTTGAATCAAACAGCAAGATCTGAATAAAGACCAAATGGGGCAGTGTGAGCATCACTTCACCATTCAAGGAAATCTTACTGTTATTATATGTACATATTATTAAGGCTGTCAACTTACACAATTGAAGAGTGACTTACCGAGTGAGTAGGAGGAAGAATATAAAAGATCCATAACTTAAAAATGTTATTCCAATATCTTAACAGTTTATTATCAACTACAAAGGGATAGGCCATCTAATTAAATATTAATGGAATTATTTTCAGAAGTCAACCTGCCTCCCAAAGGATCCTTGAATTGCAAGTTGTAAGAAACCATCATGAAACTTCTTAGCCTTTTGAGTAACTTGCGTGGTGTACAGAACCTCCCATTCTACATTGGTGAGGATTAACTAGGTGAAAAACCAACAAGAATTACAGTAAACAAAACATAAAGCAATTGCTTCCCAAGGAAGACCCTCAAAATCAAATGAAATTGCCACATATGACACGTTCTAAGAAAACAAGACTCGTTTAGATAATACATAGAGTTGAAAGAGTAACCATGCAGCAAGAGCACAAATTTCAATGCTTCGCCATCTCATGAGCACTAATATAAAATTGAAGAATGTAAATTTTGCTTTCACTACAGATACAGATGCCAGAACATAAACTAACCCCTTGTACTGGATTTTATAGCATCACAACTAGTTGCAATCGGTGTTGTGGTGAATTTGCGTGCTTCCCTCTTCTTAAAATCTGAAATTTTAGCAAGCACCGGATCAACACCAATCCGTGCTAATTTTAAGCATAATGCCAAGCTCGTATTAGCATTGAAAAAGTCAAATTTTCTGAAGTTAGATACACTCACAACAGAATTTACATAGTCAACAGAAATTGCTATACGATTGAGATTGCGAGAACAGAAACCTCTTATAATCTTTTGAGACGGACTTAGAATTGGTCGGGATTTGTTTTTTTCAACGATTTTACTCTCTCTTCCAAGAAAAGTCGAAGCAGATGGAGGCTTGTGATCTCCTTCAAGGAAATTGACGTCGATAAGGTGAGAACTGAATGTGAGAGTTTCGCCGCAGCTCACCACTTCGTCCTTCTTTAAGAGCCTGCATTCCAAGAGTTTCTCGCTATCATCGTACAGCATGAGCTGCATACAAATTCAGTTTCCAGGCAACCAAACACAGGTATTAGATATACAAAATCGTCCATAGCTCAATTTTTTACTATTTTTAGTACCAAAAAAAACTAATTTTTGCTTAAACCGTAAAGATACAAATCTAGCAAAATTGAATTTAAGAAGGACAAGGAAATTCTATAAACAATTACAGTACAGTACCTTGTTGGTAGAGGTACAGTGCTCCAAGAAACCGTCTTGGTAAACCTTGCGCTTCTGCTTCATGTGCTTGGTGTAGGTGACGCTCCATCGCTTCAAATCCCCCATTGTAGTGTCTCAATCAAATCAGAGCAAAACCAAAGACGAATCAAGAAGATGATGATGAAGATTTTTCACAAACTGCCTTGCCTTTCTTGTTTTTCTATCTCCATTTTTAATTTCTGTGAGCCTGTTTTGAAATGGCGGGAAAACCCTTTGCTTGGTGAACAACGAGAACCCGAAAACATCCCCGTGACGGCGAGTGGGGACTTCGCCGCTTTTTATATTTGTTTGGCTAAGACTTCGTAATTTCTACAAATTCAGTGGGCCTTTTCGCCAGGAAAATCACAGACTTCACCACGTGGCGTACGTTGGAGGTTACACATACTTATTTTCCTTAATAAACGACACGTCGTATCAGAATAATTCGCGGCTGATAGTTTTCGTCATGTCGTTCTAAGGAAGATCACCGATTTCACGTTCAGCTTCCCCTCATCCTCCGTTCGTTGTTTTGCCAAAAACCGCAGCTTTTGTTGGCGTTTCTTCAAGCGAAAGAAAGTGAAAAGTATATCGTCCTCCTCTGTGGAAGAATCAGTGAGCTCCACAACTGATCTCTCGTAAATCTCTTCAGAATCTTCAAGCTTTGCGCTCGTAAACCCTTGTTTTGAGTGACCCAGATCCTCAGGCAGTCAGGCAATCTCTATATATTTAGTTTTTTGTGCATAATTTAACTATTCTTTGGACTTAGTTTTGATAGTTTGCTATTTTCCATCTTCCCTGCAGATCTGAACCATTTCAAAGAAACCCAGATATGGTAATGTCAGTCCCTCCTAGTTAATGAACAGTTTCCCTATGATTACCTCCAATTCAGATTGAAAGCGAGCTCCGATTCTTTATTTGTTTTTAATTTTTTAATATTCGGGTGCAGTCGGCGCTTTTCAATTTCAATTCGTTTTTGACGGTGGTGCTGTTGGTGATTTGCACATGCACTTTTTTGAAGATGCAGTTCCCTACCATCCTCGAACAGAAAACTGGGTTAGTTCCGTAACTTCTCTCTTTCAATTACAGTAAGCTTGTACTTATATATATGTATGTATATTTTAGATTTGGGGGTTTATTTACTTGCAATATTTTCTATGAATCTTATGATCGTCATAATTTTGACTCAAGTAATGGGTTGCTTTGATCTGAACATTCTACAGTTTAAAGATATCTCCTTTTTTATTCCCTTACGAGTAACTTTAAAAACTCGAAATACTTCTCACTTACTGGTAAAGTTTTGAGCATATGGACCAGACGTACATTTACACAATGGTGTCCCAGTGTCAAAGTTGTTTGGGATTTAGAAATCCTTGAATCAACTACTGCAGGTTCGTAGTAGGGTCTTCTGTTTTGTTAAGAGAATTCTGGAGTGCAAAGGTTGATATGAATGTTTCTTTGTTGATAAATCTTCTTTCTGAATTATTTTGGAGGAAAATACTTAACTGCACTGACAGTACATAATGGGAGTAGATTATGAGCTTAGGTAAAACAACTTGTGTTATGCTTAGTTCTGTTCCTTCTTCCACCACCATATCTAGCCAGCAAAGTTCAAGCATGGCAACAGATGCCTAGGAAATGACTTGTATTATTATCCACAGTTTAGTTTCCGAGGTGAGATATATTGGACTGTTTTATATTTATGTACTTTTAATCTTGCGTAAGCTTGTTGGGTAGAGAACATTCTCACATTGAAGCTGTTTACATTGTGTTCTACAAGATTCTTCGTAGTTGTATTGTTCCCCTTTATACATGTAATTTTTTTAGACCATTAGGTGATGCTTTTGTCAAATTTTGTCGTGTTCTAGTTCTGTGTTTAAATGTCTATATTCAATTAAGCTGTGTTCTTATCGGGTTTATCTTTCTGGCAGGTTTCGTGGATTCTTCTGGAAGGCAGCTAGAATAGGTAGGTTTTTAAATATTTGTACACATAATTCATATCACTTTACACGGGTGATACTTGAAACTAAATGCTGCTTTACTATATTGTGCACTAAAGAATGAAGAAGCATTTTTAAATCTAAATAAAGTTGCTTACATGATGAAAGCATGACTTTAGGATTTGTCCCTTTATAATAATGCGACACACAGACATGCTGAGGAATTCCCACTATGCTTCTTCATACGTATGCAAGCATTTACACATGTTCTATGGGTACAATAAAGGAATTAGTTAATGATCTTAATTTTTGGTTTATAAACCTCAGCTTGATGGTCAACAAGCTTGCAATAAGAAGTTAAGACCTATTACGCTTTTGTCTGGTCAAGCAGACAGGGTAAAATTATGTGTATTAAGTATTGCTTTTATGAGCTAGTAATAAGAAGACATGCCTTATCAGGCTTTTGTCTGGTCAAGTTATTTTTTGTTTGGTATTCATGATTCATATAGTTGATTCGATATGGTGGAATGACTTGTGTGACTGGCTTTTAACAGGTGAGCGTTTGAGCCCTTGGGTAGCTGCTGGATGCTTCACAATGGGAGTATCAATTATATTTTTCTAAAAACAAGAAGCATTTGTACCCTGAAGTAGTTGTAATTTGGTTCACTTTTAGTCCCGCTGAACTCTAGAGCCCACTGATCATTTTACTTATAAAAGTGCCTTGTTTCAAAATTGTGCGACTTACTTGTGTGATTACCCTTTGTTTTTGAATGTATGGAAATATCAGTTTTGTGGAACTTTTGGATTTGTTCTTATATTTAACTGATAAATACCCTCTATAGGGTCCATTCAAATAGCTTTCCAACCAGATAAGCTAAATTTATGATGGTATAAAAACAAAAACAATAAGGTAATAGATTACATAAAATAAATAAATAATAACGCGACTATGAATGAGTCAATGTGTTCAATGTTCATCCTACAAATCAACAGCTAGATAGACCATCAACAGCAAAGTGAAGGGCATAGAATAGTTTTTCAATCCATAATGAACCAGTTAGTAAGACCATTTGCGTTGACAGTAACGATGCCCTTTGTTTGCAAGTGTCCGTGTTTGTTGGACAAGTTGATAATGTTTCTTCATGGCCTGCAAATTATGGTCAAAATCTTTGCCAGCTGCAGTAGCCACAAGTACGTCATAGAGCAACTACTTAGCCCCCCCCAAAACATTTTGGAATGATGGAAGCTGCTAACAACTTGTTCTTATGGATGACTAGTTGGTACGTATCAGCAATACAATGAACTTCCATGATCGTTCGGATAGATAACGGTCAGCAAGAACTTTGAGAGCTGCGATTACGTTGACATGATTTTGATATGGTGGACCTGTATGCAGTGAATTATATACTAATTTTGCCGACTCAATGAAGGTTTGCAATTGTATACTATATTTTGTGCACTAACTAAAGCTACGCCGGTGGACTTTCTTTCTTTATTGTTTACTTTGAATAAGCTTTTATTACTTTATGTATTGGGATCTTTCAATTGTGACATATGACTCTGATGATGAAGTGGCCCGATTTGTTTCGTTTAGTCTAAGTTTCACATCATTATAAAAATGGTACGCATCTGTAGCCAAATTCAATTCCCATAGAGCCTTTGTACGATGTTCTCCAGTGGGATTTTGCATCTATTCAACAAATAACAGCCTCCAAACCCCACCAAAGAAAATAGAAATCTGGAATGTTTTGGTCCACCATATCCAGATTCTTCTAATTCGTGCATAGTGATGCCTTATCCACTTACGGTTCTTGAAGCATGCACTAATTGTCTGTAACATAAAGATGGGCTGGAAACTGCATGATTGAACAGCTCTTCTTAGAGAGCACACTGTGTTATGGTCATCTTAATCACCCACATCCTATCAACTATGGTCTTCCCAAGACTCCAGTATATATATGTCATACTGCCAGCATATAGTGACATGAAGGTAGGAGACAAGTAGTAGATTAGTGGGCTGGTTGTGAAAATGGGTTGTCGTCAACCCTCCTAAGAGTAATGAAGCACAAGCAACTCACAAATTAGTATTTAACTCTTCTGCCATCTTTGCAGTCTTTTTAAAACATTTTTTCCCCTTCATTTTTCTGCTAAGGTGGGTCTCAACTATAGAAAATAACAAACAAATTTTGCAGCTTGCTAGCTAGTGATCATTCTACTACATACCTAAATCTTACTCCTTGTTGATGCCTCCACAAATACAATTTTATGGTGCATAATCAACTGCGTCTGCAGATTCAGTGGTGGAGAATGCTTTGGATACTCTTTGAATTCCATTGATGATTGGGATTCACTGTTCAAGGCACATAATTTAAAAGATTAAAAAAAAAATAATTTGAAGTGGGTTGGAGGCAGTAGGAAATAATTCAAGTCCACATCAAATAAAAGCCAAAAAGGAGAAAAGAAAGTGAAGCAATATGTAATACAAAATATTCATCAAAAAAAAAAAAATGTAATACAAAATTATTGATGTGTGAGTGACGATTATGTAGGCTGAAATTATTTGTTTTCTTTTTGGTAATGAAGACTAAAATTATTGGTATTGTATATTATAATAAGGAACTCCCAAGGCATTCATCGATGTGACCAATTTGTCAATGTCTCTAATGGGTCCATTATATCCACTCTGCTTATGCCTAATAAGATACTGTCCAAATAAACAACTGTAATTTAAATAGTATTGAAATCCACAATCTATATTTTTCAACATCAACTTCCAGATATTTCACACTTAAAAATATATTTAAATAAAATAAAAAAATTGCAACCATTTTGGCTTCCTTGCTTTCTCTATAGATTGAGCATCACATTGACCATTCTCTCTTTATAAGATATTAGGAAAGACAGAGAAATGAATGATGTGTGTGAAGTGATTAATTATTTATTTAATTCAATTCAATTCAAATTCAGACTATAACAATGCCAGAAGTGGGCTAATCACATTTCATCCTTTTTTTTTTCTTTTTTTTTAAAGGATAAAAATAAAACATATTCTACAATATGCTAAAAAGTTAAACAACTTGCCCATATATATATATATATATATATAAAGTATCAGAGCCACTAATCTATTTGCTTTGTGTCAATACTAATTTTGTCATTTTACTCTTATAATACAACAAAAACAGTGATGGATGCAACTTGGTGGTTGAATCAGCATACAATTACCACAAACAAAAGCTACAAGTTTCTTTTGGTAATTGCGTCGTGGGCTATTCCCACTTATCTTCCATTACTTTTTTCTTTGGCCATCCTTTTATTATTATTATTATTACTATTTACTTATATATATATTTTGAAAAAATTGAAGTGTGATGAAAATAAAATGAAAAATGTGATGGAAATAGGGATTGGAATTGCTAAAATTAGTAGTACGTAAGTATGTGTTGGGGGGGAGACCACTTGCAGCTTTCCCGAAAGGGAATGTATGGATGTAAACTCGTTGCAAGTTGGCAAGACAGAATTTTTCGAGTGTATGCAGGTTTAGAGGACCACAAACAATGCTTCACATCTCTACCACTCAGTATCATATCTGACAGATTTTTCTCATCAGCCTATTGAATTCTTACTTCGACTTAAATAAGAGTAGATGTCAAAAAAAACAAAAAATAATTTAAAGGAAAATTTGACCATTTTCTTCTGATTTTGTTGAATAAATAAATTATATTTTAATAAGCTTTGGCTTTTAATTGTGAAAGACACTTTTGAACAACAACAGAAGTTGAAAAATTTATTCTTTATTTTATAAAGAAAATCAATCATTGGTCTTGTTGAGTTGGTATAACATCCAAAATAATATCTGAAAATAAATATTAACAAAAAAGAGTTCAATTAAATTATGTTTGTTTGTAGAGCAAGGTTGGTGGGGGTGTGCAACATGGAATAATTCCTCCATATTTTATGAGTATGCACCCGGAAGCAAGTTGTAAAAATTGTTGGATTCCATGGATTCGCTGTCTGCATTTTACCATAACTTCTGTTTCTACCGCCCCAGCTCTCTCCCAATCTCCTTCTTTCTAGAGAGAGAGTTTTCCCGGAAACCAATCACTTCCCCCAGAAAATGTCCGAATCCGAGGAGGAAAGTCCTGCCTTCCTGCCAAAGTCAAAGGAAGAAGTTCTTATGGACTTCGATTTCGACTTGGAAAGTCCCTGGCCGTTGGATCAGATCACCTTCGTCTCCAACCCCATGTCTCCCCTCCTCTTTTCGTCCACTGAGCTGCCTTACTCTCCTCTCTGGGCTTCCTGTGACGGTGACAACGAGGATAAGCCCGCTGGACGCGTTAGCTCAGCTATCGCCGACTCCCCTCGATTGCTTTCCTGTGAGTTTTTCTTCTTGTTCCATGCTCCTTGAAGGTCTATGTTTGATGTGTTTGATCGAGTTTTTGTTGCTTTTCTGAGCTTTGACTGATTTTTGCCTTCATGGGTCGATCCTTTTTCACTTTTTTTCGCCTTTGAATATGCTTTTTTCTGATTGATATCTATTACAAGTTCATAACTTTACCATAAAGTTCTTATTTTTTTTTCCTGGAAAGTTCTTTTAACCTCCGTTGGGTTATTGACAAGTAGGAAGATAAAGCTAAAAAACCGAAATTTTAAGCTAAAATTTATCTCCATATTGCTCCATCATCACCTAAGCTGAATGATTGTTTTCCAGTGTATTTCTCTAGAGAGTGATTTTAATCGAAGGAATACTTGTTGGCTGTTGCATTGGATAGAAGATTTTTATTTGGGTGTACTTAGGGACCAAACCACGAAAATGGTAGGAACTGGATTTTTTTTCTTCAGCAGCCAAAGACTTCATTTTTTTTTTCTTGTTTTTTTTAAAAAGGCAACCAAGAAGACATTATGTAGAACTCTAAAATGTTCCCGTAAAGACAGATTTTTAATTTGGAGACTAATTTTCTCTATTTGGTTTTCTGAATGTTATTTTTTCTAAGTTTTACATATTCTCGCAATGTTAAGGTTTTAAAGTTCAGAGGTGCTATAGTGGAACTTAAAAACTTTATTCATCGTCTTGTAACAAGCCTTGTAGTATTGTTTCTTTTAGTACTAGCATTCCTTTGAGTACTACTTCCAATGGTCCGCTCAAGAAGCCTTGTTTTGTTTTGAAATCCTCACAAAATACAGGTAATTCCAATTCATTAACGGATAGGCCAGCAGATAATCAAGACAAAAGAATGCGGACTTCCCCTTTTTTTGGAATGGTGCCAATTGAAAATCCAGATGGATATTGTTTAATCAAAGAGAAGATGACTCAAGCACTTCGATACTTGAAGGAAACAACTGACCAGCATATTCTAGCTCAGGTTTGGGCACCGGTAAGAAATGGTCAGCAATATGTACTTACAACTTCTGGGCAACCATTTGTTCTTGATCCGCATAGTAATGGACTAAATGAGTATAGGATGGTCTCCCTGATGTATATGTTTTCTATGGATGGGGAGAGTGATGGAGTACTTGGGCTTCCTGGCCGTGTTTTTCGGCAAAAATTACCTGAATGGACTCCAAATGTGCAGTACTACACCATCAGAGAGTATCCGAGGCTTGGTCATGCTCAGCATTACAATGTCCAGGGAACCTTGGCTGTACCCGTGTTTGAGCCTACTGGACAGTCATGTGTTGGTGTACTTGAGCTCATAATGACTTCCCAAAAGATTAACTATGCACCTGAGGTTGATAAAGTCTGCAAAGCACTTGAGGTTGGTTTCTCTTCCCATTTTCCATATATAACTATAGTGAATGTTGCATAATGTTCATTGGATTTATGGTGTACTGTGAGGTTCCCCATATAATTCTTGTAGTCATGTTGCCTTCACTAGGCTAATGTTAAATTGCAAATATAGTGAAATGTGTTTCTCACAATTTCAGCTTTCCTGCAGGCAGTAAATTTGAAAAGTTCAGACACATTGGATCATACAAGCATTCAGGTGAGTTGCAACTATCATGTGTTCCAATTTTTATGTTCTTTTGGAAGCCAGGAAGATAAGTCTGGACCTCTTTCGTTTCTCCCTCCTCCATTCTCACAGATGAAAATACTTGGCAATTCTTGTAAATCAGATTTGCAATGAAGGTCGCAAAAAAGCACTGACTGAAATTTTGGAGATACTGACTGTGGTGTGTGAGACTCACAAATTACCAATGGCTCAGACCTGGGTTCCCTGCATGCATCGCAATGTTTTGGCTTTTGGTGGTGGCCTGAAGAAGAACTGTACCAGCTTTGATGGTAGTTGCATGGGACAAGTCTGCATGTCTGTAACTGATGTGGCATTCTACATCGTAGATGCTCCAATGTGGCGTTTCCGGGAGGCATGTCTTGAGCATCACTTACAGAAAGGTCAAGGGGTTGCTGGGAGGGCATTTCTGTCCCATAACTTATGCTTCTGTGGAGATATTACCCAATTCTGCAAAATTGAGTATCCCTTGGTACACTATGCACGTATGTTTGGATTAACCAACTGTTTTGCAATCTGCTTGCGGAGCACTTATACTGGAGATGATGATTACATTTTAGAATTCTTTCTGCCCCCTAGCATCACAGGTAGCTGTGAACAACAGACTTTCTTGGGCTCCCTGTTGGCAACAATAAAGAATCATTTCCGGAGTCTCAGGGTTGCATCTGGAATTGGATTTGAGGAGGAAGTATTTGTTGAAATCATTGAAGCTTCAAATGAGGGATTTGATTCAAGACTTGAATGTATTCAGATATCTGGATACCCAGAATCACCACCAGGGCCTAACATATTTCCTAGTGTGGTAGAGATGGGAGAGCCAGATTCTTCTAAACACCAACTAATTAAGGACTTTTGTGCTGCAAATGATGAGAGTGCTGTTCGTGATGGTGGAAGCAACAGTCATGTTTCTTTTCCAGAGAGCAGAGACACAAAAAAGACATCTGAGAGAAAACGTGGAAAAACTGAGAAATCAATTAGTCTAGAGGTTCTTCAACAATACTTTGCTGGGAGTCTTAAAGATGCTGCAAAAAGCCTTGGGGGTATGGTTCTTGTTGCTTGCAATTTACATGCTATTTAAAAGATGCTGAAATCTGTATGAACAAAACTATGTTATTTATGTACGTTTGCTATTAAAATGGATTGTTCTCAGAAAAAATGTTGCTTTGCAGTTTGCCCAACTACAATGAAACGCATATGCAGGCAGCATGGAATTTCCCGCTGGCCGTCTCGCAAGATCAACAAAGTCAACCGTTCCCTATCTAAGCTTAAACGCGTAATTGAGTCTGTCCAAGGTGCTGAAGGAGCGTTTGGGTTAACTCCTCTCAGTACAAGTCCACTTCCTGTTGCTGTTGGCTCCATTTCTCAGCCTTCTGCTTTAAATGGGACTAGTCCACAAGTTACCCCAAGCTTAAAGCCCTATGAACCTCTTTTGGAAAATAAATCACAAAAATCCTTTTCACCGGGAAGAGAGGGATTGGTTGGGATGGAAGAACAATTGCTTGGAGGGGTATTGAGGCAGGAGGAACTCATTCATGAAAGTATTAGACTTTTGCCAGAGATTGGTAGAGGCTCAAACCAATCCAAATCAGGAAGCAGTTCAAGGGAAGCAAGTGCTGGGACCCCTACTTCTCAGGGTTCATGCCAAGGTAGCCCTGCAAATGGAAGTGAGACTGAAAAAGACTACCTTGGTTCATGCCAAGGTAGTCCGGCAAATGGAATTGTGATTGTAAAGGACCAACCAGTTTCACCTGTCGATGAGCAATGTGTTAGGTTAGATGGCCCACTTGAGTCAGCATTGCAACTGACAGATGAACTTAACTTTTCAGTTGCATGCTCAATACCTGACGCTCATATGATGACGGAATGTCAAGAACCATTTGGGGGCATGCTTATTAAGGATGCAGGAAGTTCAAAAGATTTGAGAAATCTGTGTCCTGCAGCGGACACAATTTTGGATGATCAAGTACCAGAGTATTGTTGGGTAAATCCTCAATGCTCTGACTTGGCTCCCAAGCAACCCATAGAAACGCTTTCTTACACAGCATCACATGCTAAACCAAGGCAAGAGATGAAGAATGTGACTATAAAGGCAACATATAGAGAAGATATTATAAGATTCCGGATATCATTAAGCTCTGGTATTGTGGAGCTGAAAGAGGAAGTGGCTAAGCGATTGAAAATGGAGGTAGGTACATTTGATATCAAATATATGGACGATGACAATGAATGGGTTCTGTTAGCATGTGATGCAGACCTCCAAGAGTGCATGGATATTTGTATATCGTCGGGCAGCAATATGATTAGACTCTCGGTTCATGACATAATGCCTAATCTTGGGAGCTCTTGCGAGAGCACCGAATGACGATTAAGATTGTAGATATTTTCGATCTGTAACAAGTTTTCAAGTTGTATATTTTGCTTATTAGAGTTCTTTTTTTTTTTTTGGGCTTCAGTTAGAAATTTTTTTTGGAGTGATTGTAGAAATCCTAGTTTTCTATGCTAATCCTAGTGATTGTAGAAATTTTTATACGCACCATGCATGTGCATGAAATTTTTTAGCTCCCAAACGATTCACCTCCTCCTAACTATCGTGTAGGACCCTCCAAATAATATGAAGGGAATATTTGAATGCTCTCTTCAAAACAGAGCAAGTCTGCAAGGCCAAAAAACTAACCTATCGCTGCTCACCGCTCTCAAATCCTTGAATGAGATTTTTTCAACTTGTAAACAAAATAAGCACTCCTTGAGCTATAACACAACAGCAATTTTCTTGCTTCACTCAGCGTGACGCAGTGGTAATTTAACATCCACTCCTTGTTATCTTCATGCAATGCTACGAGTGAGTAACATGTTGAGCAACAAACAAATTTGTCAGTGTGCCACAAAGCCTGCACAAAAGCTAGCTGAAGGACGAGTTTCACAGACCGTTGCTTATACCTTTATATTAAGTCTTTTGAGGCCTCTAGTCCTATGAAGAGGAGATATATCGCAAAGGTTTTTGTGTCATTATGATATTTCATGTTTTATATGAACTTTAAAAAAAAAAAATTTAAAATTAAAGAGAAAAACAGTGTTAGTGGAGAGAGCGTCCGTTGTGTTAACCGAAGAGAGCTTTGTAGGCTCAATTAAGAGTCTCTTTCTTTCTGGGTTTTTGCTTGTATTTTGTACGAGCCCTTTTCTTGCTTACATGTAGTATATCATCATCCCACGTGCATGTGTTTAATTTTAACGGAGATACAAACGAATAATAGCTTTAATTTGCTTATAAGATCATGAACATGCACATATCAAACAAGGGGATGAGGCAATTATAAATTAATTACATAATATTGCAATTTGACTTGTACACATAATGAAAACATTTTCATGCAGACGATAAGCATTATACTGTACATATTGGCTTACCCAGTTAAAAATAAGCTGACGAAAGGAATTTCCACTCAACTGGCTACCACATTCAGACATTACAATTAATGTAATGCTTCAGTTGATCCATGTGGCTCCAACACTAATGCTGCGAAAAACTATTCACAAAAACAAAACACTAATAATGTGAAAAAAGCTTATGACATGATCGCTGACAAGAAAAAGACAAACTTTGTTGTTCTTTAGCATTTCACATATGGTATGACATAGAGGAAAATATTACACGCATGTTGTTTTCATTAATAGGGGGCCTAAGAGTAATTAACATCTGTATTTTCTTTTCCTTTTTTATGGGTCCAAGCAGTATGATCAGACGGTGGAGAAGGGGGATAGATTTGATCATGTCTCGTGGTTCTCATAAGCACCACCATTCTCAGTTGCAGCAGTAGCTGTCTTATTGGGAGGTTGATTTGCAGCCACAATCACTTCTGGGAAATCAATTTCTTTGGCTTTCCTTGCTTCTATCTGTTGCTTTGTAGACTTGTAGTATGTGGCATACAGAATCAGCTGGGCCAATCCAAGCAAGGCTCCAAACCCATTGGGTGCCTGATAGTCGAGACCCACACATTTACACAAACCCATTATTTTTATCATCTGATAAAGAAAATCTGTTTTTCTATTTTAATGTAAAATTAAGAATATTAATGATGTGATAGTTCTTTATCCTCTTACTACCTGCAACCACCGCGTCAAAAGTAATTAAAACACAAGAACATTACACTTACACAATTCAACATATTAACTATGAGTAGAATTCAACATATATATATATAAACTGAAACTGTAATCTTATTTGTCTTATAATAAAAATTAATTAAGAAAGAAGAATAAAGTTTGGAAGTTACAGCGATAAAGGGGTCAAAACGGATGAGAGCAAAAGTAGTCCAGGTAACAGCGTTTGCAAAGGATGCAAATGATAGAAAGAAGGGCATATACTCCACGCTTTTTGTGGTGATCACCATTTTCTGTACAATATTCAAAAACTTCATCATCAACTAATATATATATATATATATGTAATATATGGGATATGTTGTATATATAATAAGCTGATGAAAAAGGTGAAAGTGGTATAAGGTAGATGGACTAACCATGACAGTCAAAGGTGAAGCATACATCATAACGTTAAACAAAATACAAACCATGCCCACGACCATGGATCGCGTGGAGTACGTGTGGGCAAGAGTTAGAACCAAAAGGGTTAGAAGAGCGAAGAAAATGAGCTCAAGAGTCACAACGGCTATGACTTTGAGCCTGTTTTTCTTGTCGGAGTGGATAAAGAAGAGGGTGATGTACGCAAACTCGATGGCGGTCCCGGTCCCATTGATGGTCGACACTAGGATGCTATCCGGGTGCACCATGGGGAGACCGAACAGGGTCCAGACCATGCAGTTGGCTAGGGTTGCTAGGTATGGAGCTGGTGAGTACTGCTCCACCGACCCTTTCTTCCATATCCCAACGAAAGTTGGCCTGAAAATTATTAATTAACACAAAAATTGCTGTTGACTTTAAGCAAATGGTAAATGTGGCAAAATTAGATTCAAGATTAGTGTTCTAATAGCCCAACCCTCCTCTTAATTTATTTAAGACAGTACAACGGAAAGCCAAAAGTATCCATTTTGATAACGATAGGAGCTAGCTAAGCTAGCTAGTCTTCAAAATTTCTATCAACCTTTTTTCTTATCGGATTTGTGCTAAAATAATACCCGTCAACTTTTATTTTATGTGTCTCTGTTCTGTAAAATGAATACCCCATAATAAATTTTATTTCTTAATAAGACTATTGTAAGCAAAAGTGACAAATTAAAACAGCCATCTATTGTCCTTGAAGAAAGAAACAGAAAGGGTAGTGAACTATATAGCTAGCTTACGCAGGTGAGATGAACAAGAAGAATGAGATGATGTTTCCTGAAAATCAACAACAACAATAACATCAATTTTTTGAGTATTTTAAAAGAAAAAGGAAATATGACATGAGAGCTGAAAACGTACATGCAAGTTATAAACTACACACACACATATATATATATGTATGTATATATCTACTACCTAACAAGAAACCACAAAAATAATAAAGCACAATAATCCTCTTGTGCTAATAAGCGCATGCAGAAACCAAAATTTACTCTGACCACCGACCTATGATGCCCACTACAGTTCGAGCAGTATCAGCAAAAGCCATATTGGTTATAAAGCTAGCTGAAGAGTGAAGAAGAAGAAGAAGAAGAAGAAGAAGAAGAAGAAGAGATATGTTGAGAGAGAGATTATGTAAGGAGGAGTTCGGTGAGAATGTGTCTCATATAAGCTTCAAGTTTGGATGGTATCCAAAGACTAATAGGTCAGTGCTTGGACGACATGTATTGGGGGGTGCAACTTAAAGCAACACATGGTAGAAAAGTGCCTTAACTATGAAAGACAGAGAGAGACACACACATTGACATATTCATCCACATATATAGAGAGAGGAAAAGATATATTAGACAGAGAGAGATTAATGCATATACAGCAAGCTTGGCAGTCTGGCACTGTCTTCAAGATTCTCAAGACCCTAGTCTCAGACAATGACTGTTTTTCATTAATTTAATTTAATTTTTCCTCATCCATAGTTCTTTTATTTTTTTAACCAAAACACAGAGCCAGCTGTCAGCTGCTGCCGGCCTCTTCCCGCTGAATTCAACTCTAACTTATCCAATTCCTGCTAATTAGGGTGTGTTTTGCCATTTTGTCACACAAATAATATATGCCCCTTATAATTGAAAATAAAATGCCAAATTTCACGTCTCTAATTATAATTAAGAAAGAATCCAATGATCAGTTAATTATGATCTATGAAGGGCATAATCGGGTTTAATTATGTCAATCACAAAATAACAACTCCTATGCAATGAACATTTATCTAGTGTTATATATGAGCCGTTGGATTTGAACATTAACATCGGATTTATGTATCATGCATGATTATAATCAGGGTTGGTGGGTCATGGTTAAAACATGAGGAGGTCATGCATTCAATGTCGCATACCAGTTTTTTGACACACTAATTTTTCTTTTTCTTATTCTTCTTCTTCTTCTTCTTAAGTAGATTTGCCTGGTAATCTAATTCCTTAATTAGTCTGATCATGAAGATTTATAATGCCAAAATAAGAAAAAAGAAAACAGTATGCTCATAGTGTTTCATGGTAGTTTCTGGATTTTCAAAGAAGGGAAATGCATTAATGAAAATGCATGAAGATTTACATGAAGACAAATTTATAATTAATGACTAGGATTTAAGATATTTTAATTAGATCGATATTGGATACACACTCAAGGATATATGGGTGAGTGAGAATAAGTGATTAAGAGTTTGAATATTTATGTAACTGTGTTTTATTTTATTTAAGAAAGGTCAGTTCCCACTAAGCTTTGAACGGGTATGCTCCAAACATTTTTAAAAACAATTGTACTTTTTCCCTTTCTAAAAATTGAGATAGGAGAGGAATATTATTTAGGCTTGAATTACTAAAGGTAGAAAACAACATGGGGGCTTTGTTTTATTTTATATAAATTGAAAAAAGTCTTGAACATGTTTACTGTGTGACCAAATTTGGAGTTTAGGTATTGGTTCTTGTACAGTAGTAAATAAATATATATATATATATATATATATATATATGAAGGTAGGTTTCTTTGTCTAAGAATAGGTTACATAAATCAAGTAATAATTTTCATTATTGTTGTTGTGCATTTATGCGATTCTGACTCTAAAACCATTCGAAGATGCTGCTACGTGTAACAGATATTGCAATTCCGTGAGTTAATTGCACTCTCTTTTACTTATATATGCAATTTATATTTTATTATAGTGATCAATGTTTAAAAATAGATTTAAGAATTGGATTTCGATTCATGAATCTTAAATATTCTTACCCACTCCATAATAAGAAAGAAAAATTAAAATTCTTTTCTTACCCATGCATCTAATTTTCATTTTTTTAATGAAATTTCTTATACCCACCTTCAATTATATAAACAATATATTATAAGGATGATATCGTTCCCTTAATTAAAGACCATGATAGATGAAATCAATTTGTAAGCTTTATTAAGGCAAACAAATCAAACTCTCCCCTATAAATAATATAGAAATAGTTGATCATACAATGGTGGTAATAATGTAGCTAACCAATAAGTTTAATCCATTAAGTGCATTTGTAGTCAACTCAATTCTATCTAGAGTCTCAAATTTCTGAATAATGATAATAGGCTGATTGCGTGTAATTAGTGGCAAATAGGACAAAACATGTACATTAATCATTAGATTGACTAGCTACATGCCCTGCCAATAGCATACTTTATGTCAAGGCAAAACCAAATTTTTTATTCTCTTCATATATAAAATAAAAAACAAATAAAATTAATAATCTTCTTCTTTAACTGCTAGCACTACTTTTTCATATGTGAAAACTGTTTTCAAGTTTCTTTCATGTCATTTTGGAGTAAACCTAATTTATAAAAAGGCAGCCCATTAAAGCATAGAAAGACAAGGTTTTCATGAGGTGTGCTCTCTCTCTTCTTCACTCGGTGACTAGCTCATGCACACAAGTGGTGGCAAACCCCTACAGCACACCAAAAACATCAACTAGTGGGCAGAGAGATTTTGAGTCACTATCAAGCACAGGCTCTTACATTTTGGTGGTATCAACTTACGAAATTTTAATTTTTGCGTCTAATGAATCAAATTCTGTAAAGTCAAAGTGGTATGTGATGGGACATCAATACCGTATAGACTGCATCAATGTTAATGCAGCTGGCTTCGCCTCCATGCTTTTCCAAATTCTCAACACTTGAATAAACAGAATACAGAACCAAATGGGCAAATTTCCAAGTCACACGTATTCTTAATGAATTGATTTGGAGAGCTAGGGTTTTGCTTCCAAAGCTGCCCCGTGTGATGTAAGTCCTGTTTTCCTTCTTTTTTCACGTTAGCTTTCTTTTCTTTTCAACCCTTTTCATCTGGAAGTGGAATAATTCTCTTGTAAGGCCAAGCCTACTTCATTTTAAAGGTGATGATACTTGCTTATTCATTCTGTTTTTATTAGTCCTTGCAAGTTGCAACCACAACCTTGCAATTTTGATGCTCTTTCATTTTCTACCTTTTTGTAATTTCATTTTAGTTGGTCCAAGTCATACCACTTAACTACCATGTAACCTTTCACCTAATAGCTCCGCAACTATGATCATGCTGTTATAAGGATAATACAGCTCCATCATAATTTTTCAAGAGGCCTACCATTATATTTTCAACGTATTAGGAGACTCAGTTCTTAATTTCTTCTGCATGCATACAAGCTAACTAATCATATACGTACACAAGCATGTATGCATGTGTAAAGCACATATCTGTTCTTTTAGTTCATGCGCTATAGAGGTTGAAAATCTGAAAATTTTCAAGGACATATATACTGTTAAATGAAATTTCTTATGCCAACAATTCAGGGGTGGCCCAGAGGAAGTTAATGGCTTCCCTTTGGATAAGGTTACCACTAGATGCAAAGATGACTGGAGTAAGCTAGAAAAATAAACTCACACAGTTCTACAAATTAACCTATACCAACAGAAGTCAATCCCAAGCACTAATATCTTGTCACAAGATGCAAACTCTAGGGTCATGGAGATATTCCATGGTTTAAGACAAGCAATGCCCTATATGATGCCAACTCCTAGACCACAAATAATATCTAACTTCAACAATACCTGAATCTTATGTAAACTATTTCTGTAATACCATGAATTTCAACTTGGTTCTGTTTCAGATTAGTCAAGCTACTCCGACATTGATCATCTAAGACTGAATGCAAAATGAAGCCACAATTCACTGTGGATGCATGTTAACTTCCATGTTCTATGCAGTTTCTCAATTGGCCAAATTACAGCTTCTACTCAACCCCATAACAACTAAAACAGCTTTCACTCAGAAGACAAGGTACACACTAAATGACGAGGGAAAAAACATAAGAAACTTTATTCACTCAGAAGAACATCATTTCTTTCCAGTGAGCAACTTCAAGATCAAAATGCAGACAGTCGATAAAAAAAATTAAACAGTGAAAAACACATGAGAATTTCAAAGCTCGAAAACAGAAAACCTCACCAAAATTTAAACTCCAATCCTATACATGATCTTATATGTTACATAATGTGCACTTCAAAGAAAGCAGATGGAGATGGAAGACGGATTCCCTTTTAAATTCTGAAACCCAACCCAGGCCACCTTTTTGTCACTTCTTTTTTGGTCTTCTTAGAATTAGGGTCAATGAGGTTTTCCAATGATTTTGCCTTTTTGTCTCGGGTCTTACCTGCTTCTATCGGAAGCTCAGCTAGCCTTCTCTTCTCATCTTCAAAATCAGGATTTGCAATTCCAAGCTTTTCTTCTCGCAATTTAAGAACAAACTCCAGGATCTCAATTGCATTTTCCAATCTGAAACAGTACCACATAATGAAGTTAAAATAAGAAGGGGAACAGAATTGAACAAATGAAAAGTTCTTGCTTTAAATTAATGGAATACCAGGTGGCAAGCAACACATAACAATTGTTAGCATTGTATTCTCAGCTATACCCACACATTGATGTGAAGCAAATATAGGCAGAAAATATAAATAGATGGGTCCTAAAGGAAATATAAATAGATGGGTCTTAAAGGAACAGTGTATACATGGATTAAATGCAAAAATTTAGGTAGTCAAACAAATCTTACTCAAGATGATCTTTCATTAACAAGTTAAAAGTTACTGGAGTCTATGTAAATGGTAACGAAAGGACCAATGCCAATAGGAAGATTGAGCCCCTCAAGCTTTCCATATCTCATGATATCTTAAAGTTTAGGATAGAATGAAGAAAGGAAAAACTACACATGCAAAAGCCATTAAGACAATCTGGGGAAATCTAAGAAAAACAAAAGAACAAAACCCAAAAGAATAGGTGGAAACATTACTAGAAGTGAAAGACACTCAATAAAGATTTAATATATACGATGGACAAAAACAATTTTAAAGAAAACTATCAAACTCTGGAAGTAACAAATGAAGAAAATGATATACCGTACAACTTTTCTTTTCTTTCCTTTTTTATTTTTTTAATAAGTTAGCAAACAATGTAAGCTGCAGCTCAATTTCTCAGTGAAATCGCAGAAAGCCTGCAAGGACAAAGTCTCCTACTAGAGCTTGATAGCACAGTACTGACTGTGTTTCTTCTACTGCATACATTTGGCACATAGCAATCCACTTTTGCTGACTGCCACATCACATGATGGGTAGCAAAACACAAACCTAATCCCAAATAAAGTGAAACAATACTTTTGGCATTGAGAGTTCAGGCAAATCAACCACAAGCTGAGAGCTTGAGCCAAAATGCAAGCAGAATGGTTGATAGATTACCTCCCCAGAGCATCATAGGTTGCTGCAAGATTTCCATACACACCAATGGTATCTTGATGACAAGAGCCACACTCTTGTTCTAGAATCCCCCTAGCTTCTTCAAACAATTCAGCAGCCTCATCTATCTTGAACAACTGCACACAAGCCAATCCCATCTGATTCAATACAACTACAAAGAAGGCTGACTTTCTCTCTCCACTAGCTCTCAGTTTTGCTATAGCACACTTAAAAGAGTTCCGTGATTCTTCATATCTCCCAACCTTGTAATATATCACCCCCATCAGTGCTTCTATTCCTGCAATTGTGCTTTGCTGTCCTGGTTTATCTTCCAACAACTTCATTGCCTTCTGCAGAAGCTTGAATGCCTCCTCAGGCTCATCTACAAACTCATAAACTGAAATTTCAGTCAACCCACTAGCAATTTCTTCCGCTGTGGTTCCACGCACAGGTTTTGCTTAAATATGTCAGTGTACCACAAAGCCTGCACTATAGCTAGCTGAAGGACGAGTTTCACAGACCATTGCTTCTACCTTTATATTAATTCTTTTGAGTCCTCTAGTCCTTTGAGGAGGAGATGTATCACAAAGGTTTTAGTGTCATTATGATATATATGTCAGGTTTTATGTGAACTTAAAAAAATAAATTAATTAATTAAGAGGAAAACAGTGTTAGTGGGGAGAGCGTACCTTGTGTTCACCCAAGAGAGCTTTGTAGGCTCAATTAAGTGCCTCTTTCTGTGCTTTTGCTTCATCATCCCACGTGCATGTGTTTAATTTTAAGGGAGATACAAACAAATGATATAGCTTTAATTTGCTTATAAGATCATGAACATGCACATATCAAACAAGGGGATAAGGCAATTATACATTAATTACATAATATTGCAATTTGACTTGTACACATAATGAAAACATTCTCATGCAGATGATAAGCATTATACATATTGGGCTTGCCCAGTTAAATAAGCTGAGGATCCAAGAAATTTCCTCTCAACTTGCTACCACATTCAGACATTACAATTAATGTAATGCTTCAGTTGATCCATGTGGCTCCATCACTAATACTGTGAAAAACTATTCACAAAAACAACACACTAATAATGTGAAAAAAGCTTATGACATGATGGCTGAATAAAATGATAAACTGTTCTTTAGCATTCTACATATGGCATGACATAGAGGAAAATATTACACGAGGGCCTAAGAGTAATTACCATCTATCTTTTTTTCCCTTTTATGGGTCCCAGAAGTATGATCAAACGGTGGAGAAGGAGGATAGAATTGATCATGTTCCGTGGTTCTCATAAGCATCACCATTCTCAGTTGCAGCAGTAGCTGTCTTATTGGGTTGTTGATTTGCAGCCACAGTCACTTCTGAGAAATCAATTTCTTTGCCTTTCCTTGCTTCTGTCTGCCTCTTTGTAAACTTGTAGTATGTAGCATACAGAATCAGCTGGGCCAATCCAAGCAAGGTTCCAAACCCATTGGGTGCCTGACAATCGTGACGCACACATTTACACAAGCCCATTATTTATATTATCTGATAAAGAAAATCTGTTTTTCTATTTTAATGTAAAATTAAGAATATTAATGATGTAGTAGTTCTTTATTCTATTGCCACGTGCAACGACCTCGTCAAAGTTAATCAAAACGCCACAACGTTACACTTACACAACCATATGATGAACACATAAACTGTGAGTATAATTAAACATATATATATAAACTGAAACTGTAATCTTATTTTGTCTTATAATAAAAATTAATTAAGAAAGAAGAATAAAGTTTGGAAGTTACAGCGATAAAGGGGTCAAAACGGATGAGAGCATAAGTAGTCCAGGCAACACCGTTTGGAAAGGATGCAAATGATAGAAAGAAGGGCATATACTCCACGCTTTTTGTGGTGATCACCATTTTCTGTACAATATTCAAAAACTTCATTAAGATTAAAACTTTATCGTCAACTAATATATATATATATATATATATATATGAGATATGTCGTATATATAATAAGCTGATGAAAAAGGTGAAAGTGGTATAAGGCAGATCGACTAACCATGACAGTCAAAGGGGAAGCATACGTCATAACGTTAAACAGAATACAAACCATGCCCACGACCATGGATCGCTTGGAGTACTTGTGGGCAAGAGTTAGAACCAAAAGGGTTAGAAGAGCGAAGAAAATGAGCTCAACAGTCACAACGGCTATAACTTTGAGCCTGTTTTTCTTGTCGGAGTAGATAAAGAAGAGGATGATGTACGCAAACTCGATGGCGGTCCCGGTCCCATTGATGGTCGCCACTAGGATGCTATCTGGGTGCACCATGGGGAGACCGTACAGGGTCCAGACCATGCAGTTGACTAGGGTTGCTAGGTATGGAGCTGGTGAGTACTGCTCCACCGACCCTTTCTTCCACATCCCAACGAAAGTTGGCCTGAAAATTATAAATTAATTAACACAAAAATTGCGGTTGACTTTAAGCAAATGGTAAATGTGGCAAAATTAGATTCAAGATTAGTGCTTCTAATAGGCCAACCCTCCTCTTAATAAGCCAGTACAATGGAAAGCCAAAACTACCCATTTTGATAACGATAGGAGCTAGCTAGTCTTCAAAATTTCCATCAACCTTTTTTTTTATTGGATTTATGCAAATATAATACCCGTCAACTTTTATTTTATGTGTCTCTGCTCTGTACAATGAATACCCCATAATAAATTTCATTTCGTAATAAAACTATAGTAAGCAATAGCGACAAATTAGAACCGCCAACTATTGTCCTTGAAGAAAGAAAAAGAAAGGGTATAGCTAGCTTACGCGAGTGAAAAGAACAAGAAGAATGAGCTAATGTTTCCTGAAATTAACAACAACAACAATATCAATTTTTTGAATTTTTTAAAAAACAAGGAAATGTGACATCAGAGCTGAAAGCGTACTTGCAAGTTATAAACTACATTACATCATGGGCGAAAACCCTATATATATATATATATATATATCTGCTGCCTAACAAGAAACCACAAAAATATATAATAAAGTACAATAATCCTCTTGTGCTAATAAGGGCATGCAGAAACCAAAAATTTACTCTGACCACCGACCTATGATGCCCACTACAGTTCGAGCAGTATCAGCAGAAACCATATTGGTTATAAAGCTAGCTGAAGAGTGAAGAAGAAGAAGAAGAAGAAGAAGAAGAATATGTTAGAGAAAGAGAGAGTGAGAGAGATTTTGTAAGGAGGAGTTCTGTGAGAGAGTGTCTCATATAAGCTTCAAGTTTGGATGGTATCCAAAGACTAATAGATCAGTGCCTGGACGACATATACTGGGGGTACAACTTAAAGTACACACATAGTAAAAAAGTACCTTAACTATGAAAGATAGCGAGAGAGACACACATTGACATATTCATCCACATTTTTAGAGAGAGGAAAAGATATATTACACAGAGAGAGATTGATGACTGTTTGGCAGTGTCTTCAAGACTCTCAAAATCCTATTCACCAAAAAAAGACACTCAAAATCCTAGCGTTACCACAGGGTCTCAGACAATGACTGTATTTAATTTTTCCTCATCCATAGTTTTTTTCTTACACAGAGCCATTTGTCAGCTGCTGCCCCTTCCCACTGAATTCAACTCTTAACTTTTCCAATTCCTGCCAATTAAGTTGCGTTTTGCCATTTTGGTCACATAAATATCTATCCCTTATGATTGACAATAAAACGCCAAATTTCACCTCTCTAATTATAATTAAGAAAGAATCCAATGATCAGTTGATTATGATCTATGAAGGGCATAATCGGGTTTAATCATATCAATCACAAAGTGACTACTCCTTTGCAATGAACCTTTATCAAGTGTTATATGTGAGACATTTTTTTTTTTGATGAATGAGCCGTTGGATTTGAACATTAACCTCGGATTTATCATGCATGATTATAATCAGGGTTGGTGGGTCATGGTTTAAACATGAATAGGTCATGCATTCAATGTCGCATACCAGTTTTTTGACACATTAATTTTTCTTGTTCTTATTCTTCTTCTTCTTAAGTAGATAATCTAATTCCTTAATTATTCTGATCGTGAAGATTTATAATGCCCAAATAAGAAAAAAGCAAACAGTATGCTCATATTGTTTCATGGTAGTTTTTGGATTTTCAAAGAAGGGAAATGCATTAATGAAAATGCATGAAGATTTACATGAAGACAAATTTATAATTAATGACAAGGATTTAAGATATTTTAATTAGATCGATATTGGATACACACTCATGGATATATGGGTGAGTGAGAATAAGTAATTAAGAGTTTGAATATTTATGTAACTGTGTTTTATTTTATTTAAAAAGGTCAGTTGCCCACTAAGCTTTGAAAGGGTAAGCTCCAAACATTTTAAAAAACAATTATACTTTTTTCCCTTTTAAAAAATTGAGATAGGAGAGGAGTATTATTTAGGCTTGAATTACTAAAGGTAGAAAACAACATGGGGGCTTGTTTTATTTTATATAAATTGAAAAAAGTCTCGAACATGTTTACTGTGTGACCAATTTTGGAGTCTAGGTATTGGTCATTGTAGTAATAAATTAATATATATGAAGATAGGTTTCTTTGTCTAAAGAAAAAAACAATGGTTTATATAAATTAAGTAATAATCTTTATTATTATTGTTGTGCATTTATGCGATTCTGACTCTGAAATCACTCGAAGATGCTACTACGTGTAACAGATATTGCAATTCCGTGAGTTCAATAATTGCACTCTCTTTTGATTATATGCACAATTTATATATATATTTTAAAACAAAAAAAGGGTTTCAATGTAATAATTATTAACCTAAATTTTGTTAGAATATACGATATATTAGGAGATAAAGTTTTATAACTGTTCCAATTCTGAACCTCCATTTCCTTCATCAAATGCTTTACTCACATTTTCAAAAGTCAGTCCTGAAGCTTCTGTTGGCTCATTTTCAAATCACAAAATAGTTTGCTTTGTATCCCAGTAAGACAAATTAGCTTTGTCTACTGTTAATACAACTTGTTTGTCTAATTCTTCTGTTACAAATGTCCTAAAAAAAGGATCACCAAGGTCTGTAACTCTCACAACTTTCCAAGTCTGATTTTGCTACTCTTCCTTAGGGTCTTAAATTTCAGTTTCCTTTTACTTACATCCTCACAACTTTCCAAGTACAAAGGTCATCATCTAGGAGATAGGACCTTGAATTTCAGTTTTCTTTTGCTTACATTCTCACAATTTCCTTTTAGTTACATCCTTACAACTTTCCAAGTACAAAGGTTTCAAATTTCTTGAGGGTCATGAATTTTAGTTTCCTTTTGCTTACATCCTCACAACTTTCCAAGTACAAAGGTTTCAAGTGTCTTGATTCCAAAGGAAGAATTTACATATTTAGATATGCTGTATTTCAATTTCCTTTTGCTTACATCCTCATAACTTTCCAAGTACAAAGGTTTCTAGTGTCTTGAGGGCCTTGAATTTTAGTTTCCTTTTGCTTACATCCTCACAACTTTCTAAGTACAAAGGTTTCAAGTATCTTGATCCCAAGGAAAAAATTTACATATCTAGACATGGTGTTTTCCTCATGTTCCATCATCATCTAGCTTTGCAACTGATTTTACTGCTCTTCCTTAGGGCCTTGAATTTTAGTTTTCTTTTAATTACATTCTTACAACTTTTCAAGTGCAAAGGTTTTAAAATGTTTCATCATCATCTAACTTTGCAATTTTGTATAAGTTTAGAACAGCAAACCCACTCCCCGTCTGATTTTATTACTCTATTTACACATTAACTTTCCAAGTCTGATTTTGCTACTCTTAGGGTTATAGTCCACTGCACAAAGGTGGGCTCGGTCGGCTTCCATACTGCTAGATCACACCCTCAGGTATTATATAATTTATATTTTATTATAATGTTAATGTTTAAAAGTAGATTTATGAATTGGATTTCAATTCATGAACCTTAAATATTCTTACCCACTTCATAAAAATGAAGAAAAAAATATATTTTTTTAGCCATGCATCTAATTTTCATTTTTTTTTTATGAAATTTCTAATATCCACCTTCAATTATAAAAACAATATATTATAAGGATGATGTCGTTCCCTTAATTAAATACCATGATAAATGAAATCAATTTGTAAGCTTTATTAAGGCAAACAAATCAAACTCTCCCCTCTAAATAATAAAGAAATAGTAGACCATACAATGGTGGTAATAATGTAGCTAACCAATAAGTTTAATCCATCAAAGTGCATGTGACAACTCAATTCTATCTAGAGTCTCAACTTTCTGAATAATGACAAGAGGCTGATCTGGTGTAATTAGTGGTAAATAGAACAAACCCTACCAATAACATATATTTATTTGACAAAACCAAATTTTGTATTCTCTTCATATATATAAAAAAAAATAAAATAATAATCTTCTTCTTCAACTACTAGCACTACTTTTTCGTATGTGAAAACTGTTTTCAGGTTCCTTTCATATCATTTTGGAGTAGACCTAATTTGCAAAAAGGCAGCCATTAATGCAGAGAAACACAAATTTTTCATGAGTTGTGCTCTCTCTTCCTCACTCTGTGACTGGTTCATGCACAGAAGCGGTAGCAAACCCCTACAGCCATGGACGAATCCACATTAGGGGTTGCCTAGGTTAAATATTTTCTTCAAAAAAAAATTTATACGTATATAATTAGCCTTTCAAAAAAAAAATTAGTCGTGTCTGATAAAACAATGAAAAATCAAATTCAGACATAAAGAAAAGACGACAATAGAGAGAACGAACCATTGCCGTGTCCATGCATCCTCTTCATCAGTCACTACCATCGAACTCCATACAACTCATTGTTAAGTGAATTTCTTTTTTATTTCATTAAAGTTTTGTTTTATTATTTTCGTTTTTTTCCTTTATATTGGATACTGTAAAACAATTATCAAGGGGAATTATTAAGAATCCGTTTATGATATTGAATATGACCCTTCCTCTTTCTTAGCCCAATTTTGCCATAATCCTAATTTTTAAATCACTTTCTAATATTTTTCCTTGATTATTATATATATATATATATATAATTGATATTGTAGGAGGTTTTGTTACTTCCTAACCCTTTTCCTTAATTAACTTTTTTATATATATTTTAATTGGTATTGTAGGAGATTTTAACTTACTATTTTAGAAATTTCAACTCAAAATAACTTATTATATCCTTACAATACTATATTCTATTTATAAACATTTCTATTAATTTTAAATTAATTTAACATACTACATATTTAGATTTTAATTTTTTTAAACAAAAAATTAATTAGATAAAAATAGTCCACTTAATTTTTAAATCCTAAATTCGTCATTGCCTACGACACAGCAAAAATATCAACTAGTGTGCAGAGAGATTTTGAGTCACTATCCAAGCACAGGCTCTTACATTTTCGTGGTATCAACTTTATGAAATTTTATTTCACCAAAAAAAAAAACTTTATGAAATTTTAATTTTGTGTATAATGAAACAAATTCTGGGAGAAGTCAACGGTATGTGATGGGACATGTCTAATGAATCAAATTCTGAGACAAGTAAAGGTGTTATGTGATGGGACATCAATACCGTGTAGACTGCATCAATATTAATGCAGCTAGCTCAGCCTCAATGCTTTTCCAAATTCTCAACACTTACATAAGCAGAATATGAACCAAATATGGGCAAATTTCCAAGTCACACGTATTCTTATGAATTGAATTGGAGACTTTAGATGTCATATAATATCACATCAATTTATATATAATGTTGTATTAATCTTTATATTTATGTGGTATCATTCTACGGAAATATATAGGAGTTTTGAGTTTTGTTCGAGAGCTACGTTTTGCTTCCAAAGCTGTCCCGTGTGATGTACCTCCTGTTTTCCTTCTTATTTTCTCATTATCTTTCTTTTCTTTTCAACCCCTTCTCATGTGGAAGAGGAATAATTATCCATGGTTTAAGACATTGAGATCTAACAAGCAATGCCCTATATGATGCCAACTCCTAGACCAAAAATAACATCCAACTTCAACAATACCTGAATCTTAAGTAACTTATTCCTGTAATACCATTAATTTCAACTTGGTTCTGTTTCAGATTAGTCAAGCTAATCCGACATTGATCATCTCAGACTGAATGCCAAATGAAGCCACTGTTCACCGTAGATGCATGTTAACTTCCATGTTCTATGCAATTTCTCAATTGGCCAAATTACAGCTTATACTCAACCCCATAACAACTAAAACAACTTTCAGAGAGCAATCAGATTTTCAAACAATACAAGGTATACACTAAATGACGAGGGAAAAACCATAAGAAACTTTATTCGCTCAGATGAACATCATTTCTTTCCAGTGAACAACTTCAAGCTCAAAATGCAGACATTCGATAAAAAATAAAACAGTTAAAAACAAATGAGAATTTCAAAGCTCGAAAACAGAAAACCTCGCCAAATTTAAACTCCAATCCTATACATGATCTTATATGTTACATAATGTGCACTTGAAAGAAAGCAGATGGAGATGGAAGACGGACTCCCCTTTTAAATTCTAAAACCCAAGCCAGGCCACCTTTTTGTCACTTCTTTTTTGGTCTTCTTAGAATTAGGGTCAATGAGGTTTTCCAATGATTTTGCCTTTTTGTCTCGGGTCTTACCTGCTTCTTTCAGAAGCTCAGCTAGCCTTCTCTTCTCATCTTCAAAATCAGGATTTGCAATTCCCAGCTTTTCTTCTCGCAATTTAAGAACAAACTCCAGGATCTCAATTGCATCTCCCACTCTGAAACAGTACCACATAATTAAGTTAAAATAAGAAGGGGAACAAAATTGAACAATTGAAAAGTTCTTGCTTTAAATTTATGGAATACCAGGTGCCAAGGAACACATGACAATTGTTAGCATTGTATTCTCAGCTATATCCACACATTGATGTGAAGCAAATATAGGCAAATATGGGTCTAAAAGGAACAGTGTATACATGGATTAAATGCAAAAATTTAGGTAGTCAAACAAATCTTATTCAAGATGAAATTTCATTAACAAGTTAAAAGTTAATGGAGTATATGTAAATGGTAATGACAGGACCAATGCCTATAGGAAGATTGAGCCCCTCAACTTTCCATATCTCATGATATATTAAAGTTTAGGATAGAATGAAGAAAGGTAAAACAACACATGCAAAAGCCATTAAGACAATCTGGGGAAGTCTAAGAAAAACAAAAGAATAAAACCCAAAGGAATAGGTGGAAACATTACAAGAAGTGAAAGACACTCAATAAAGATTTAATATATACGATGGACAATAACAATTTTCAAGAAAACTATCAAACTCTGGAAGTAACAAATGAAGAAAATGATATACCGTACAACTTTTCTTTTTCTTTCCTTTTTTATTTTTTCATAAGTTAGCAAACAATGTAAGCTGCAGCTCAATTTCTCAGTGAAATCGCAGAAAGCCTGCAAGGACAAAGTCTCCTACTAGAGCTTGATAGCACAGTACTGACTGTGTTTCTTCTACTGCATACATTTGGCACATAGCAATCCACTTTTGCTGACTGTCACATCACATGATGGGCAGCAAAACACAATCCTAATCCCAAATAAAGTGAAACAATACTTTTGGCATTGAGAGTTCAGGCAAATCAGCCACAAGCTGAGAGCTTGAGCCAAAATGCAAGCAGAATGGTTGATAGATTACCTCCCCAGAGCATCATAGGTTGCTGCAAGATTTCCATACACACCAATGGTATCTTGATGACAAGAGCCACACTCTTGTTCTAGAATGCCCCTAGCTTCTTCAAACAATTCAGCAGCCTCATCTATCTTGAACAACTGCACACAAGCCAATCCCATCTGATTCAATACAACTCCAAAGAAGGCTGACTTTCTCTCTCCACTAGCTCTCAGTTTTGCTATAGCACTCTCAAAAGAGTTCCGTGATTCGTCATATCTCCCAACCATGTAATACATCACCCCCATCCGTGCTTCTATTCCTGCAATTGTGCTTTGCTGACCTGGTTTATCTTCCAACAACTTCATTGCCTTCTGCAGCAGCTTCAATGCCTCCTCAGGCTCATCTACAGACTCATAAATGGCTGAAATTTCAGTCAACCCACCAGCAATTTCTTCTGCTGTGGTTCCAGGCACAGGTTTTGCATATATCCTCAGGGCATTTTCACAGTATGACTTGGACTCCCTAAGCTTTCCTGTCCTATGGTACAGATCAGCAAGCCGTACAAAGACAGAAGCAACCAAAGGGTGGTTGTCACCCTTTGATGCCTTGAAAACAGTGAGTGCCTTCTGGTAGGAGAAGATAGCCTCATCAAAGCGACAAAGAGACATGTAGATGTTGCCTATGCTGACATCAATTGATGCAACCTCATTGTCTTGCCCGTTTGCAATCATGGCCATGCTGGCAAGGACAAGGTGCTCAAGGGCTGATTCATAATCTCCCTTTGCCTCACAAATGAGGGCCATAAGCCGACGGTCAGCTGCCTCTTCAAGAGAGGCTGGTTCACTATGTACACGATGAATTTCAAGAGTTTTCTTACACAATTCTTCTGCTCTATCAAACTGCATTGCTTGAACATGAGCCTCAGCTAAGTACCTGCATTGTCCATACAAATTCGTTTAAAATTAAATATTATTTATTCAATTTTCTATGTATAATTACTTAAGATTAATTCATTCAAGATACAAATGCATCCAATAAATATTCTATTCATCATGCAGATTGTTAAACTTTTATATTTATATGGCTCACCACCAATGAGAAAACTATATTTCTTAGTCCAATAAAATTTGCATTAGCACTACCGAGTACAGTCCATATGCATAAACATGCCAGATCCATCAATTTAAAATATAAATCTAACCATCAAAAGAAATGATGCAACTTGATGAACCATATTAGTACAGCAATCAGTTTTATTTGAATCCTTACATGTAAAAAGGAAAAAAGTTGATATCACCTGATTTAAAATAACTATTAATTTCATTTAAATTTTTGGGTGCCAATTGTCATAAAGTTTCCCTTACCAGATCTTCAATTAAATGCCAAATATTTAGGCCTATTTTAACATCAAAATAAAAACAAAAGACAACACAAAAATAGAAATTTGTACAATTCGCAAATGCCAAATTCCTAATTTTGACCAATCACCCATAAATCCCACTCCTACCAATGCGTTTAACTCAATCCAAAATCAAATCTTTGTCACTCCAACTTTCTTTCCATAAACTTCAAAAACAAAATTCTATGTAAAAACCCGATCTTTAACAAACAAACATAAAACCCAATTTGCCATACATATACATATCTAATAAATAAACGAACAAATAAAATTAATAGTGAAAGAAGACCTGGAAGTCTCCCCGACTCTTGGATCAGTTTCGCCCAAGGCTTCGATCTGGATCTTCAAACCTTCCTCATAGCAGGAAATGGAGCGGTCGACTTGTCCCAGCATCGAATACGTGTCTCCCAATTGCATATGCCCAGAGAACGCAGCGAGCGCGTGATCCGCGCCCCTCGAGATTTCAGGGACCTGAATAGCCCGCTCCAGGACCGGCACTGCCTCCTCAAACCTCCCCAAGCTGCAGTATATAGCAGCCAGCACGTGCAGGCTCATAGCCAGGTCCAAGCTAGGCTCCCCATCAACCGCACACCGCTCAAATGACTTCGACGCTCTGATTGCGTAGTCTAAGGCCTTGGTTGGACCTTCACCAGAAGCAATGGTGTCTCTGGCCAACTTGAGGAGGAATGGCCCTAGATCCGGATTATCGAGGGAAGCTTCAGATAAGATCGGGTTCGGGCTATCGGGTTGAGGCTTTCTGGACCTCCGGTCCGGCGATGGCTTGGATCGAGAAGGGGAAGGAGAAGGTGGCTTTTTGGGGAGTGGGGAAGGGGTTTTAGAAATTGCGGGTTCGGATCTTTGGGTTTGGTTCTGGGCTTCGGGGACTGAGATTCGGAGAGGTGGCGCATCGGGTGGAGTTTTGACGGAGACTAGACCCGGCATGGTGTCCCGATAAGAAAAAGAAGAATAAGATGAAGAAGAAGTAAAAGTGTGTGAATTGATAAAGCAAGGAGAAAATTTTGATAAATAAATGATAGAGAGAGAGGGAGAGAGAGAGAGAGAGATTAAGAAGAGGTTATAGAGTTAATTGTGGATTAAAACTTGCTACCATTCCCAACCAACCACAGGGCCTCACTGCTCCAATTCTCTGCCACAGAGAAAGAGATAGAGAGAGAGAGAGAGAGAGAGAGAGAGAGAGAGAAGAAGAAGAAGAAGCACAAATTGAGTTGGAGAGTGGCCAGTAGCAGATCAGATGTCTCTCTGCACCGCTGGCCAAGTGTGATGGAGGTTGCTGTCTAGGGAGGGACGAGGACAAAATGGTCTTTTTAATCAGCCTTAACTTTTGCCAACCGTCGTTTGCTGCACGTGTTGCTCCTTCATGATCTTGCCGTTTATTTCACACGTGTCGCTACATGAGTGGCTTGAAGTTATATGCCTCCGTTTTTGCCGTTGGCGCATCTTATAAGATTAGAACCAATTGAAATCATTTTTTTTTTCCATCTATAATTTGGGTTGAGAATGAGATTATTAATTTATTTATTTGGTAATAAAATATTTTGGGATTATTAATACCATGGCACCTCCCCTGTTAACAGTGGTACTTCTATTAAATTCAGTATTTTTTTTTTTAAATAAATATTTTGGTGGCTAAAATTCATGCATGGTGGTGGTGCATGTTCCTTTGTATCCCAAACTAATTAATGTAAAACACCAAACCTCTAGCTGAGCATGCAATGTTGATTTGCTCATGGTGTGTATGTAATATGTATTGGATTGATTCATGAATGTTAGTAATTAACATTCAGGAAACACAAAATTAATGAAAAGATGACAAGGCATTACCCACATTATGCTGTTGCTTCCTTCTAACATGGCAAACTCAGAAGCAGCCAATTCATGGAATTCTTCAAAAATTCATATAAATATTTATTGAGTATATTTCTTGCCCCTTTGTTTTTTTTTTTTCTTTTTTATATTAATTTTCAGATTCTTGTCTGTTAGCTAGCTCTGTGCTGGATTTGGATTCTAGTAGGTCCTTTGTTGAAGATATACATTTATAAATATGAATATATAAGCTTCCCAAATCTTTGATAATGTCATGTTACCTCATGTGATTCCTCTCCTCTCCTACCAATTAAACATCATTCGGTCCAACTTGACTATTTTGTTTTATATATATATATATATATATGTCATTCTAAATTTCCATTCATTAACTTACTTTTTTATGGGAAAAATGTTCATTTAACTAAGAAGAAGTGCATGCAGTCCATATTAATACATCTTAATTATGATGAATAATTAATCATAGCTAGAATATACAGTTCCACACCCAGGATCACTCAGAACTGATAATAACCATAGAAGGTGCACACATGCATATATAACTCTCACTTACTCACTCACTCACTCCCATAGAAAGTGCACACATGCATAACTCTCACTCTATCTCGCTCTCTCTCCTTCAACATTGTAGTTGTGCTATAAATATATGTATAGGGTTTGCAACAGGGAGAGGTTGAGTAATTGGTTTCAGTTACCACCACCTCTACCACCACCTCTTTTAGGTGGTTCGTGTGTAGGATTGGGTCCTGGATCTTGATAATCCACCATTGCATCAACTTTTATCATAAGCTTCCTGCCCTTCAAATGCATATTCATCACCTATATATCATACAAAATACCATTAGTTGTACCAACCATAAAATTCTCAAACCAACATCTCCATCTCTTTCGAGTTTTAAGTACATATATACGTGTTATGTAAATATACATTCACACTAGTTTAACACAAGCTAGATCTTTCGAGATCTTTCGAGTTTTAAGTACATATATACGTGTTATGTAAATATACATTCACATTAGTTTAACACAAGCTATCATGGTAAATATTGGAGATATTGATGTTTTAACAGTCTCTTTGGTGTGTGTGTGTGTGTAGATTTACCTCATCAGTTGGGTTATTGAGCTCCACACCATCATTGAAGTAATTATCTGCCCTTCCTACAACATAAAACAAACAGGTTGTATATATGTTACTTCAGCTACATAGATTTTTGAAAAAGATAATGATAGCTTTGTTGCTGTGCTCTTACCTGAAAATGAGAAGTTAAAGAGTAGGTAGAGGAGAATAAAGGTCTTGATCATCATCTGAGAAAGCATGGTTTTGGGTTGTTGTTGCTGTTGTAAAATGAGATATGAGCAGTGGTTCATGGGAGGAAGACATATGGAATTGGGTGTGCTTTTATTTTGAGTGGGAAGGGAATGAAGCCAAAACAGCTTATCATGATGACACTCCCCACAAAAGCTTTGTGGAATGATTATGAAAATACATTTACCCCATTATCCACCACCCTCCTCAAAGTCAACCGCACCAAACTTCTCTGGCTATACTACTACAAAAAACTTTATAGGTTTCTTCTTTTATCTGCCAAAGAAATTTAGTGTTGGTGTGGGACAATACAACATAGCTTGTTGGTTTTGTTCACCTTTTGGAATTCACTTACCCACATTTTAATATCTAACATTTATATCTTTCAACTCTAATTGGCCACAATGACATGGGCCATTTTCACCTGTGTTAGGTATCATTCCATTTATAGTTACGCTCTGTCAATTTAGTGCCCTTTGATTTGATATTCAATTCCTCATACAGGTCTTTTAAACTCTAATTGAATCAACAGGGGATGAAAAACTAGAAACACTATTCACTGATGAAAAAAATCAATGCCAGAGCACTTGTGTGGTGAAATTAGGTATGGATCAATGGTGAGACCTCTTTAGAAAGCAATCCTTGTGAACCTCAGGGTCTGTAATCTGTTTACACAAACAGTAAATTTGATCCTTAAGAATGAAAAAGAAAAACAGTTCTATACCTTAATCCAATTAATCAACAGGTATCAATTAAAGTTTTTTTGAGTTGGGTTTAGCTGGGGATTTTTTTTTTTTTTAATTATTATTATTATTCAGTAGAACACCTGGGATGAGGATTGCAGGTTGATAATGGTGGCCATTAGAACAATTAACTAAGAAGTAAAATGATTAAGATTCCAGTCCTTCGTTTGCGTACACAACTTGTGGTTGTCGGCAGACATAATAACAAAGGACTAGTACTCATAATTATAAAAACAAAAGCTGTCAGGTGGAAAACCAATATAAATGTTCATGACCCTTTTCTTAACAAATATTAAATTATCCTTTTTTCCTTGCCCTTTGTGCTTATTATAATCAAACTCATTCCTTTTTTGCTTTTCTTTCTGCATTCTTTATTTTTCTTTTCATGCATCCATTAACAAGTCATCGTCTTTAGCTCAATGCTGAACCCTAGATTCTTTCTAAGGTTCCATCTGCAGGGGATTTAGGAACACAGAGAAGATCATAGACGATCTAATGTGTCCAAAGATATATGTGGGACTCTATACAGATTCTTTTTCTGGTTGTCAGATAGAAATCTCACTTCATGAATATCATGGAAGCTCTACTTTATCAGACAACGGATATATAATAGTTTTTAAGCAATCTCTTCACATTATTAACCAAACCAATTAGTATGATCAACCTTATAGCCATTATTCTTCAATGTTTTTACTGCTTAGTTTGGCTCCTGACCCTTTTGCTTTCTGTTTCCCAGTTTGATTTGTTCTACCTGCAGTTTAGATTTGTATCAAATTACATACATGGGTTTTGACGTGGGATTCCCCAGACAATGCATGGAGCTAACAGACAAAAAAATGTGAAGCTTAACAATTAATGTTGGTGGTCATCAAATCATTATATTCCCACAGGTTTCTGTGAAATTGACTTGCCAACTTTGCCAGCTATATTGAAGAAGACTTTAGTAAACTTACTATGCGTTAATCCATGCCATTCTTGCTCACCAGGTCCTGCATTTATCTAATAGTTATCCACAGTGCCTTTACGCCAACTCTGTGGTTGGTTAGATTAATCGTGCTGTCATTGTTAGTACCTGTCATTAAGCTTCTACTAGGAGCTCAAACCAGCCAAATTAGCTGCTAATCAATACCATTTTTCTTTTACTTAAAACCCATCATTCTTCACCTTAGATCTAAGCCTTGATGTTTCTTCTAAATCAATCCTGATATAATATAGTCAAAAAACGTACCTACAGATGTTTAATATTAGGCTGACAAAGGCCATACAAATGTTTAAGGTGAGAGATTATAATCGTTAATGAACAATAGTCCATTTTTTAGGAGAAGTGATCAATGGAGAAGTAGAGCCCCCAATAGAACCTTATCTGTTTTGGAAGCTCAACACCAAATATATATCTCAATGAGAGGTAGGTTTCCAACTTGGTGATAATTTATGGTATTTTGAAAAAAGCTTCTACTTAGACAATGAAAATTGGTTAAGTTGGAAAGGATCGTCTGCTTTGTTTATAAGATTTAGGTTCAATTCCCGCTACCAATATCCTTCTTGGTGGGCGATCTGTAAATACCACTGTAAATCCTCATTACAGACATGTGTCATGCTTTGGTCCTGAACTCGGGTAGCCTCTCCTTACCAAAACCCTTTTTTATTTTAAAAAAATAAAGCTTCTACTTGAAAGTTAATGGCAGACAATATGTAATATCCAACAGAGCTATGTCAAAAAGATGTGAAAATTAGGTCACCATCTCGAAAATAATAATAATAATAATAATAATAATAAATCATGCAGGAGCAACAACTTTATCAATGTCATCTTCAGGACCATACACGTGGTCTTTTTCATATCGAATATTAATCAGACCATGATATAATCTCACCTCTCACCTGTGGCCTTCATTTCATGTCTTTCCTCAAAAGTACTTTATATCCCTACCATTCCAATCCAACTCGTTGTTGAATAATTAATGTATATTTTGGAATGCAGATCAGAATCATTTTTGGTACTTGAAAGTTGAAACCATAATGGAAATTATTATATAGAAGATTAACAGCTCCATAGTTATTTAAACTACACACTCATTTACACTTTGGTTTTTAAATTATTTTTTTTTCTTTTCGTCCTTACACTATATTATAAATTATAAATCTGTATGCAGTTTAGGGACATATGGAGCTATTATTCCAATGTTAAAATATGGCATGTCAGAGAATACAGTAAAAAGCTGATACATATATGAAAGTGAACATGATCTCAGTAATACAAACACGTCTATTGTTTTGCTCCACTGCTAAGCAGGGTTTTGCATTCTTTATTTATTCCGTTTCATTTAGCATTAAATTAACACAACCATACATACATAACATGTTTTATTAATCCTACAAATAGAGTGGCATATTGAGTGGCATTTATTGCTATTAATTAATCTCTTAAGCCATTGAAGTGATCAAGTTGGTCAGCGGTTAGGGCCTGGCTTCCCTTTCTCATGCCCCTTATTGGGTTTTGGCTTTTCATAGTCCAATAGAGCTTCAATTGATATAAGATTTCTCATCTTCTTTTCTACAGCCACCTATAATTATGTTACCAAAAAAATAATAATAAGAAAATGGAAACAAGAACGCTCATTCTATATACTAAAAAATCAAGATAAGTATACTCAAAGCATAATCCAAGTTACCTCATTTGGTGGGTTTATGTAGTTCAGCCCATTCCTGATGCCTTTCACTCTGCCTGCATCTGCCAAAAATATATATATATATATATATATATATAATTACATAAGCTAGCTGCTTAGGCTTTGTGAAGCTCTGCAGAAAATTTCTAGGTAAAGGTATTGTTTAACTTGCTCACCTGAAGACATGCTCATAAAGAGCAAGAGTAGAATGGCAAGACAAGCTTTGATAATGGAACCCATCTGCATGTGGTGAATTAGATACTGTTAGGGTGTGGAAGGTATTGGCCAGAAGAAGTGAGTTTTGAAGGGGCAAGTAGTAGTGGGTTTTATATCATTTTGGTTGGTGGGGGTGGCAGTGGAGTGGAGGAATTTAGAACCATTAATAGCAATGAACTACAAAGGTCAACCATGCATATACAAAGACTATATAACATGTTAATTAATCTCATATATTTTGATTGTAAGAGGAGTCAATGCTTTTGCATGGCTCAAGCTCGATCCAAGTGTGTTCTGTTTGGCTCATAGTTTTTGCTTGCGTTCCTCATGACTCAAATATATGCATGCCCTATTCATTCCATTATTGTCTTGAATTCACTGTATACATACTTGTGGAGGAAGTTCTTATCACCAAACATATATTATAAAGAAATCTACAGAATGCCCATGTCACTTCTCAACCTGTATAAGATTAGTACTAATACTAAATGCATGTAGCTGTTGATCTTGGAATGCAATATTCACATTTATTAATTAAGTCAACTGAGAGAAACACCAACAAATGAAAATCATTGATCAAAACATTTGGATAGTTAATTATAAGTGAACCATTAGCAGAAGTAATGCATTGAAGAGTGAAAACCAATCTATTTACTTAAACTCCAATAGTTAAACCATATATAGCGCTTATTGGAGCAACTGATTATGATGATGTTGTTGTTTGCCAAGGTGAATTCAAAGAACTTAGAGGCTAATACACAAACTTACCCACCATCTTTCTGCGTAGCAAGAGGCTGCAGTAGGAAAACTGATTCATTGAATCGACAGATAATGTTGCACCACTATGCTAATTTAAAACTGACATTCATTTTGAAGTTTTTCCTTTCTTGTATTTTAGGTTTTCTTTCATTTCTTTTTGTCCCCCTCATGACCTACCTACAATTAACCACTACTCTCATTAGGACTTAGAACTTTCTAATTATGATCATCTGCAGCAGCATACTCTGCAAAATTATAGTCCACAAAAATCAAAATAAGGCCATGAAAATGCATTTGTTTAGAAAAACAAAAATGGCTCAGTGAGCTCACCATCCAATAGTCAAACACTAGATAGGTACCTGATCGTAATGTTCACTATTCAATTTGCATGCTTACTTGATCAAACATTACCTATCCGCTGGTATTTGATTCCCCTTGTAGCTGCTTTTCTAATATCACATTGTATGGTCATGGAGTTCCCTTCTTATTTCACTTGCACATTATTTTAATGATGCATGAATGGTGGCAGTCATTTCAAACAAGTCTCAGTCCCTTTAAAGTTGACCTCCCAATTTTATGCACTCTTTCTTCACAAACATTAGTCACATTACTTTTCCATGCTTCAATGACAGGTTAGACTTTTCTCTCTTACAATTTTACTAGCTTCAACTACAGCCATGCATATAATCACTACCAAAAGGAATAACATATCATATTATTTTGAGCAGCTACTCTTTTGCTATATGGGGAATTTGCAATGAGTTATGCACCTATGTATTTTGCTTCAATATAGTACAGAGATTGAGGAACAAGTCTTATGTCTTAGGTGTGTATCATAGTAGATATATATATATATATATATATATATATATATATATGATGATGATGATGATGATGATGAGAGAGCGCAAAGTGGCCTCGTGATGTGGTCAATTTTGATTGCATCTCTTTCCATCCTCTCAAGTGCTGTGGCACATGGCAGTTACATCATCAAGGTGGAAGGCCAAACTAAGGACCATTTGAATTCAGAATTGCATCATGAATTAACGGAAAATGACACCCAAGAAAAATGTGAATGAAAATGCTCATTTCCTTTATGTTGTATGGCTGAAATTGAAGAAATCGAAGCACATGGGCACTCCTAATATGGGAAAGGTGTGTACCATACCATTGTAGTATAGAGGGCACAAGGTTTATTTATTGTGGCCAAAAGCAAATAGTATTTTCAATCGGGGTTGAAAGATTTTGTTTTGGCTCTTAAAGGAGTTCTCAGAGCATTAGTAGGCTTAAAACTGGCTTCGTCCTCTTTATATATTCACACTTGAACTTATTTCTTTCAACTAGTTATTCTTTACAAAATGTCTCAACTAATTGATTCCAGAAAATGTTCAAAAGACAAGTTAACAACTTTTCTAACAGGGTGAAAGAGAGAAGAGAAGAAGAAGAAAAGGGAGAGAGAGGGGCACTATGGGGAGGAAAGCAAAAGGGGAAAATGAGTCATTCGTACTACAGAGTATTACAGCAGCTCAGCTTTATTCAATTTATGTATGTATTCACAGCAAATGATGGTGTGAAGATATTAGAATTGCCTAGATTGTAAAAGTGGAATATAGCTAATCTAACAATATGTAAAAGAAATTCCAACTTTCGCAACATCTGCAGTGACAAAAGTTGGGAAATGATTTATATCACCTCCACAGTCTAGCTTGGCACGAAAAATATCACCGCTAGACATTTGCCTCACAAAATTAGAAAAACGACGCCAATTATTATATTCAAACATGTTTTTGTGCATCCTTACAAATTTGAACGAGAAGGAGGGCTTTTCTAGACCATCTGAATAAAACTTTGCCATCTTTGCAATCTGTTGGAACGATGAATCATCCATATCGGCTGCAGAATTTTCACCTTCCAGGGGTACACCACACCTCCTAGCAGCCCATAGCAGCTGCATAAGAAAGCCTTCCGGGCTACTGAATGGGTTCATCAACTTCTCTTCCACGTCTTTCATTTCAAAACTTGAGCAGCATAAAGTAAATCCATACCTACCAAACATGCGGGCAATTGGCAGGTATCCATCTCTTGAACTAGTAGTATAGTATCCAGCCGTTAACTCTGATGGATGAGATTCTTTGTCATAATGCCAGTGGATTGAACCCACTTTTGCCGATATATTAACTTCTGTACCCCGAAAAATGGTCTCAGCTTCCCTACATATCCTCTCGCCATGCAGAAGCAGCATTTTTGAGTACCATTCAAGAAAAAATTCACCATAAGGTGTCCTCCACGAACCAGTATAACTTTTGAAGAACTCTGTAAATTCAGGATTTTGCATCAAACTGCCAGTTCCAAGAGGATCTCCTTGTCCCCATTCACGCATCCCCATCTCCCTCGCACAAGCACCAAGAGCCGCAAGCATGTACTGGCCAGAGCATTCAAAAGGAAAAAAGGAAATCAAATCAGCACTGGGCTACAGGTATTAGGATAAAGGAATGATAAAAAAATACACCAGAGTAACCTCCTAGTCCTCCATACAGACAGATATTACATGCTTGTAAATACAGCGAAACTTTTTTCCTACCTTATCATAGCACTGAAACTCCCCAAGTCCACGAAAGCGCCAAGTCCATGCCATCATTTGGGAAGGGCAAGAAGGATATCTCAATTCACCACCAGGACCCATTCCAACCTGAATTCCCTGCAAAACCAGGGAACCTAATTTGAGTATCAAGAAATTATCAGTATGACAAAACCTTAATACTATATAATCATGGCATCATCTTACTGTAATGATTACACCAAGAAAAAGTCTAAAAGTATCTCTGAAGTTCCTCATAAAATCTGTATATGCTTGGATTGGTGAACGGCCATGTAAAACAGGGAGGGTATCACATCCAAGGGAAATGTATTCCATATTTCTTCTACCAAATCTATCAGAATATGCTATATCCGGATCTTTATCAATCTCTTCAAGCACCCACAGAGGAAGAGGAATCCTTTTATGCAAAAAAAATAAAAATAAAAGGTTCAGTTTCAGTATGTTATAACAAGAAGCTATGAAGTAAGTTTAACAACCCCTAAGCAACAAAAGAGATGATGGCTCTGAAACAACTTTCATTAACAACCCCTAAGTAACAAAAGAGATGATGGCTCACAAACAACTTTCACTCACACACTATCACAATCTGATGATATAAGCTGCAACACTCGCTTGAAGAAACTTTTCACTTTAAATACTCATTAAAGATCATAACAATGTCACAAGAACCCAAAATATATTTTTAGATCATGACTTTGGAATGTGTACAAAAGATTTTAGTAGATGACAAGAACTAAAGAAAAAGAATGCATAAACAAAAGTGAGGCAGAACAATGAAATGTCACACAAGGCCCCAAGAAAAGATAGCATCATTTCCAACATTACATAGACAACAGTGAAGTTGTTGCATGCATCAGCAAGCTGGAACCTAGGAGGTTACCTTTAGGTCTCAGGAAAAGCCTTCAAATCTCCAGTATTAGCACCAACACCAAACAGTTGGGTACATAAGTTGATTACATGCATCCTTGAGAAATGCTAAATAAAGCAGGGTGTACAGCACTAGGGGAAACGTCTAAGCCAGCAGTCGTCATAATGCAAAAAGACACAGACGACTCGGTTTATAAAGTTATCAACTTCCTCTTTTCACCATGTGTGTGGATAGAGGGAAAAGAACAAAAGAAATCAAAGTTATCAAAGTTAGACAACCATAATAGGCATGTAATTGAAATTGGTGTAACTGAAAAGGTTGGATTAATTAAAAAATGGGATATAATAATAACAAAACTGAAACTAGTTCCAGGAACAACAATCAGGGTAACAGCCTAACATAAAGGGTCACCATCTTCAGCAAATTTGGCATCCTAAAGCTATCATTTGTTTGCATTTAGATATATGAATTGAGAGTAGCTTTTCCTCCTTAGCATTAGGCCTAAGACATTAGCTTGCAATGTTAGATGTTATTTGATTTCGAACAAACCAACACCAGAATTGCAATCTATATCTCTCTAAAGTTGCTACCTATAAACGTCTTGCACAAACATCAATGGGAGCATATTACTAGCATCAGAAACTAACTCAGGCGGAAGGAATTAAAACCGAAGTGAACCAAAAATATAAAATTGAACTAACCAATGAGGCTCGTCGGGGCTGGTGCCACATTGATGAAACGCCAACAAAGCTCGAACTTTCAACCCGCACTTTCGCGCCAGCTCAACGATTTCCAAATAGCCTTTCCAATCGTAAAACATAGGCTGATTCCTCTCCACCAGACCCCACCAGACCTCCATGACCACGCCTTCGACTCCAGCCATCGCGAGCGCCCGAAACGACTGTATCATGACTTTGCGCCTGCGAACCTGGCCATTCGGACTCACGGCGTCCACCGGGAGCGTGACGTAAACCGGCGATCCCGTCCGGCGCTGAGGCGAGAACCCATGGAAGAGCTCGTACTGCATGTCTCCGTTCTCCGGAGAGATAGAGCCGCCAGCACCGGAGGGCGTAGACGAGTTGAGACGGGATGAAACGGCGAGTCGACGAATTAAAGGATGAGTTCGAACTCCGCGAGTGTGAGCTAGCGCAATGGAGGGGAACCGAGTAAAGCCCACCGATGATTCCGTCCGAATGCAGCAGAACGAAGCTGAGAAGCTCGGCACCGATGGAGAAGCGATCGCCATTGAAGGAGTTTTAGCACTAGGGTTAGGGTTTCGAAAGCTTGGCGTTTTTCTGCAGAAATGAGAGACAAGAGAGGAGAGAGAGAGAGAGGAGTTAAGGTGTCCTGGAGAGACCGCACTACGGTATTATGCATGTGTATGTTTGGTACTAGGAATAGGCTTCACAGGCCCAAATTTCATACACCCAATTTTCTAGGCCCAATTAGACACAGGCTCAATTTCACAAGCCCAATTGAAACAGGTCCAGTCCAGCTGGAACAAAAAACTTTTCAGGGAAATAAAAAAATATATAAATAACATGTTTATAAATTTATATAATCTTGAATTTTTTTTAATACCACTGTAGTTTAAAAGTATTGCTTTTTATTTTTTGTTAAAAAAATTTAAATTTATTTCTTGAAACCCAGGATTCAAGTAACTTCAATAGTTCAAAGGTGATTTTAACCGAAAAGAAAGTTAATTTAAACGTACATTATAATTTTATAAATTTATGGTAAATGTTTGGACGACAATACGTTGAAGCTAAGATCGGAACGGCAGGTCGTTCGTTAGGTGAAATCCTAAAGGGTTGACGCAAAGCGGTGGATAATTGCACACGTAGACGAATCACAAGAATGAACGGTCCCGATCTTCCCAACACAAGGTCTAATATTATTGGCTGGATGAATCCGTCCTCGAAAATTGATTGGTCCACGTCACCGTTAATGACATGTTTGCTCAAATAGCTTTGGGTCCGTTGAAGACGTGCATATAGAACTGGCGGATGATAGACGTAAATCTCACTCTATAAAAGGCTTAGGGACTCGCGCGTCAGTATGAACTGAAACCAAAAGATCGAAGCAACGCTGAAGCTCCATTTGAATCACACAGAAAGTTAAAGCCAAAGCGAGAGAGAGAGAAACCGAGACTGTGACAGAGAAGGCCGAGAGTTATTAGGAGCTATGGCTGGCTCGTGGAGAGCGCGTGGGTCTCTGATCGTACTGGCAATCCTTTCATTCGGTATGTGTTTTAGTTTCCGAGGCTTAGATCTGAAATTTTTTACTTAGATTATGATTTTTGATTGCGAAATGCTGTGGATCTGGCTTTGATTTTGATGAATTTTCGTCTGTTTAGATATTGTATTAGTTCCGGAATAGATGTATGATCATACCGCTTTTATATTTTTGCTTCCTTTTCATTTTGATTGTATCTGAGCTACCATTAGATCTGTAAGTGATCTTCGCTGCGTTCAGCAGTTGAGATTAATTACTAGTTTAGATATATCTGTTTATCTGCATTGAATTTTCCTTGCGTAAAGTTGAAGTCTATGAGAGGTTATAAGAGTATTTACAAATCGTAATGATTAAGCTTAGTGATTACATTAGTTTTCGTTGAGGGAGAGCTTGGTTGAGAATTGGATTGTTAGCAGCAAGTCTTTTTATGCCGTAACGTGTGCTAACTTTGATCTGGACTATTATTATCATGAAATTAATGTCGTATTTTTTTCATAATTATAAAACTTTTGCACGTGAAAATGTATAACTACGATCATTTTGATTCTCTATTGGATAATTACCATTCTAGTGGCAATTGAGTGTTATCGCATATCTCTAGGAATCGTATTATTTTTTAAATTGATAGTTACTGGGATGTGTTTTTACTCTACTAACTCGGTAGAAGCTGCATGGCAGGTTGTCTTTTTGCAATTTCTATCGCGAAAGAGGAAGCTACCAAGTTGGGAACAGTCATCGGGATAGACCTTGGAACAACTTATTCCTGTGTTGGTGTTTATAAGAATGGTCATGTTGAAATCATAGCCAACGACCAAGGAAACCGTATAACCCCATCATGGGTTGCTTTCACTGACAGCGAGAGGTTGATCGGTGAGGCTGCAAAGAACCAGGCGGCTGTTAATCCAGATAGAACCATCTTTGACGTCAAGAGACTTATCGGAAGAAAGTAAGGCAATCGTGTGTAGTTTTTTAGTTTTATACTTTATATTCTTGATGGAGTTTGTGACTGGTACTGAATGAGGTTTAAATTTTTTCCAGGTTTGATGACAAAGAGGTCCAAAGGGACATGAAGCTTCTTCCTTTCAAGATTGTGAATAAGGATGGAAAGCCATATATTCAAGTGAAGCTCAAGGATGGTGAGACCAAGGTTTTCAGCCCTGAGGAAATCAGTGCAATGGTTCTTGTTAAGATGAAGGAAACAGCCGAAGCTTTCCTTGGGAAGAAAATCAAGGATGCTGTTGTCACAGTTCCTGGTGTGTAAAACATAATTAATATTCCCCATATATATATATATATATATTTATGTATATAGATCATGTGTCAATATTTCTAAAAATTTGATTTTTTTTCCTTCCAATGCGCAGCTTACTTCAATGACGCTCAGAGGCAGGCTACCAAGGATGCCGGTGTTATTGCTGGCCTTAATGTTGCCAGGATTATCAATGAGCCAACTGCTGCTGCAATTGCCTATGGTTTGGACAAGAAAGGTGGAGAGAAGAACATTCTTGTCTTTGACCTTGGTGGTGGAACATTTGATGTCAGTATCTTGACAATTGACAACGGTGTCTTTGAGGTTCTTGCCACAAATGGAGACACCCATTTGGGAGGTGAGAATTGTTTTCATTTTTCTACTCTTTATTGAAAATTTACTGCATTGTTTGTAGTTGCATGGATGTGTCTTTAGTTTATGTGTACAGCTTGGAAAAGGTGCTAAAGAACAAAGTGTGTGCTTGCCCCATATAAATTCAGCATTGCATAGCATTCTGGTGTGGCCTGATAATTGAAAAGGGCTGTGATTATGGATATAACAATTTAATCTACAGTCTTTACGTAGATCTAGTCTTTTGTAGTGATATTTTGATATTTAGGTGTGTTTTTCCTGGCCGTGGTAGAATTACATTCTTATACTTATTTTTCCTTGTCTGCAGGTGAGGATTTTGATCAGAGGATCATGGATTACTTCATCAAATTGATCAAGAAAAAGCATGGAAAGGATATTAGCAAGGACAACAGAGCTCTTGGAAAGTTGAGGAGGGAAGCTGAGCGTGCCAAGAGAGCTTTGAGTAGCCAGCACCAGGTCCGAGTGGAGATTGAATCACTCTTTGATGGAGTTGACTTTTCTGAACCATTGACCCGGGCTCGATTTGAGGAGTTGAACAATGATTTGTTTAGAAAGACCATGGGACCTGTGAAGAAGGCAATGGAAGATGCTGGATTGGAGAAGAACCAAATTGATGAGATTGTTCTTGTGGGTGGAAGCACTAGAATTCCCAAGGTTCAACAGCTGCTCAAGGACTACTTTGATGGCAAGGAGCCAAACAAGGGTGTGAACCCTGATGAAGCAGTTGCTTATGGTGCTGCAGTACAAGGAAGCATCTTGAGTGGAGAGGGTGGTGAAGAAACCAAAGGTATATTTGTTGGCTTCTATTGTTATGCAGACAATAATGTTTACTACATTGATTAGTGGATTGTTTTGATGGACAAGATAACAGACACTGACTGTTATGTGGGCTTTTCTTTATGCAGATATCCTTCTCCTTGATGTAGCTCCATTGACACTTGGTATTGAAACTGTTGGTGGGGTGATGACCAAGTTGATTCCAAGAAACACTGTTATCCCAACCAAGAAATCTCAGGTTTTCACTACTTACCAGGATCAGCAGACTACAGTCTCTATTCAGGTAAATGTTTTTCTATATCACTTTGCTCTAGTTGAATAATAGAATGCAGGGTAACATGAGCTTAATTAGTTATTGGACATCTGGTATTAATACTTGTTTCCGTACTCAGGTCTTTGAAGGTGAAAGGAGTCTCACTAAGGACTGCAGGAATCTTGGTAAATTTGATCTCACCGGAATTCCTCCCGCACCAAGGTTAGCTCTTACTCTCATTAGATGTCTTTTTAATACGAATATTCACTACGTTCTTCCATGGATTGAATTGTATTTCATTTCTCCAATTGAACAGGGGAACCCCACAAATTGAAGTGACTTTCGAAGTAGATGCAAATGGTATCCTAAATGTCAAGGCGGAGGACAAAGGCACTGGTAAATCAGAGAAGATCACCATCACAAACGACAAGGGAAGGTTGACCCAAGAGGAAATTGAACGCATGGTTCGAGAGGCAGAAGAGTTTGCAGAGGAGGATAAGAAGGTGAAGGAGAGGATTGATGCTCGTAACAGCCTGGAAACTTATGTGTACAACATGAAGAACCAGGTGAACGACAAAGACAAGCTCGCTGACAAACTTGAGTCTGACGAGAAGGATAAGATTGAGACCGCGGTGAAGGAGGCTTTGGATTGGCTAGATGACAACCAGAGTGCTGAGAAGGAAGACTACGAAGAGAAACTCAAGGAGGTTGAAGCTGTCTGCAACCCAATCATCACTGCAGTGTACCAGAGATCAGGTGGTGCACCAGGTGCTGAATCAGCGGAAGATGACGATGCACATGATGAGCTTTAAGAAATTTTAACTCCTTTAATGGATCACTGCTGTTGAGGAAGCAGTAGAAAAATGAGGATATATAGTGCTTATTAGGGCAAAGCAGACTTTTTACTGTAATTTTTGTGATTGGATTAGAAGTTTTGAGGGGGAATAAATTCCCTTTCTTCACTGGTTCTCTTTTTGGAGGTGAAGATACGGTTCGGGAGATCTTATTTTTTCAGTACTTTAGTAATTTTTCTTTGTTTTTTATTTTTAACAACTTTTTCCCCAAGTTTATATGCTTGCTTTCAATAGGCGAATACGTGAACAATTTTTTGCTCTATTTTCTTAAAATAAAAATAATAATGTTAGTGTTGTGACTTCCTAAAACTCGTAAATTCTAAATATCGAAAGCACCCAAACTCATAAACACACTGGAGATTCATACGACAACATTTCATACTTAGAGATTGATTGGGATCAACATTCAATTTTTATATTCCTAGATTGATTACAGTCGATATTCCATCTCTATTCTTCAAGATTAATGGAGGTCGACAATCCACATCCTGAGACTCCATTTACATATCCGGTTGGCATGATTTCCATTACGTACTTGGTGATTAACTGCAGGTTCATACCCCGACATCAAAATAGAGATCCACATTCCATTTCCATACCTCAAGAAGGTCAACATTAGGCTTCTATACCCCGAGATCAACCATGGTTCCCGAGATTGGTTGGCATTCTATTTTTATACCCAAAGATTGACTGCAGTTGATATTCCGTTTACATACCACGAGACCAACCGTTGTAAAAAAATACATACCTTGACATTCCATGCTCCGAGGTCGACCGCAGTCAGTCGACAGTCGACATTTCATACTTTCAGGTCAACTGCGGTTAAAATTCACATTCATATGAATTTCGATAGAATTCTTGCGAGGTCCTCAATTTCAACCATTGTTGACATTCCATACCCTGTGGTCGATCACGGTCAACATTTTATACTTTCAGGTCAACCGCGGTTGAAATTTCATACCCATGGTGGACGACAGTCGACTTTCCATACTCATTGGCTGTAGCTCATTTCTAAACCCTGCCTAAGCTCTGTGCGATGGCTAAAATTACTAGGGATCTTCCTCATCCTAATAGCATTACGAAAACAAAGAAGCGGTAACAAAATCAATGGGATTGTTAGAAGACCGACAGGGTTGGCTATGTGAGAAAGTAGGTGACAAATTAACTTACCAAATAAATATAAGTAGGAGTTTTTATTAAACATCCACAATTTAGTTTGTATTAATTTTATTCGTTATGTATTGAATTGGGAACTGTCGTAATTTTGAAGTTAAAAACAAACCATTTATGTATAGAGCCCTTTCTTGAATGGCAATAAACATTAGGATCACACTAATTTCATTAAGAAAGCAGTGCGACATAAATAAAATAGATGTAATTTGCATCTATTTAATAGTCTGTTACACAAGATTTATGCATGTTTTCTTTCAACTATAATCCAACATTTGGGTTGCCTGAGCCTGCTGCAACAACTCCCATTCCACCTCCAACATTTAGTTTTTCATGATCCTCTGATTCACTCATATGAATTCTTTCTCCATCCAACTCTTTTACAAGATCATCAATCTTCCGGAACTGATACGGCCATCTTGCATTGTAGAGAAATTGCCGGAGATCAAACCTATTATCTTCTGGAGAATAACTCTGTTTGAAGAAAGGCCAAGTAAAAGGAGGTATATTATTTTAGAATAGATCAGAGCAGACTGAAATTTAACTTGGAACGTTGTCTTTTGGAGATCAACGTACCTCAGCATGATAGGAAGGTGTCAATACAGTCATTTTGTGCCTATTGATGGAGTAATACTTGAAGAAGTGTTTCACTTTCTCAGCCACCTCTGATGGCGTTAATCTCGCACCCCATCTGTAGCAGAGATTCTGTATGCAACAAGGAAATCAGAAATGAACCCCACCACCACCACCTTATATATTCATTAATAAAGCAAGTAAATTTATCATCTTAAGATTCAGTTTGGTAACTTGAAATAATTGAAGTTTCCAATTATAAGGTCAATTATGTTAGTACAAACCTTGAAACCAAGCAGGACCATATCAGAGATTCAAAAAGTAGCTCAAGGGGAAACATGAAATCAATCAAGAACCATAAAGATCTTTTTGATGGAGAAAAAAAATAAAGGTGTTTAAATATGAAACAAACCTTGAACATCGACACAGGACCACAGCGGAAGATTTTCCGCAGCCTTCCATAGACTGAGAGTTCTTCATATGTCATTCCCATGTCCACTTCGTCCAGCTGGTGGTTTCCAAAGAATATAGCATTAGCCAAAGTTATGTCCTTTACTCCCTTAAACATACCACTGAATGGTTGAGACTTGAGACCAGATAAATACCTGACTGTAGTTGGAACGTATAGGTTCCAGTTCAGCAGTCGGTGGAGCTGCTTCAATATCTGCCAAGGATGAGTATCCAAGATGGATGGCAGCCCATCTTAGAAATGACCGGAGATCTTGCTTGCTAATACTTCCAATTGGATTTATGTCTGCTGAGCTGCAGTCATACTGTGTGGGGGAAGAAAATGATAAGATCTTATACACAATATTTAGGACAGATAAACAATACATAAATTTGGAATTGCTCATTTCTAATTAATTTACAAACATAAAAGTCCTGTTCTTTCCCAAAACAGTGGGAAACTTGATATATATACACCAAAAGAGAAAGAGCATAGAAACATCCAGCCAAATAAAAAACAGTTAAATGAACTTCACTAACATAGAGCAAGCATTGACATATATATCATAGATATTACCTTTGTTAGGTAACCACGCAATCCCTCATCCACATTAGAGCTACCCAAAACAAGATAAAAACCAGGTTTGTTATGAACCCAAGGCAAGAGTGATGCTAACATAAAAGCAAGCACCATCCTGATTCGAGCTTGAATGTTCTGCAGACCTAGGTTCTCGATATTTGATCCTCCATCTACCTGAAACAAAAATTATATTATAAATTAAATTTACCCCCCCCCCCAAAAAAAAGTAGAATTAAAAGGCTTGAATTTGTACTAACTAAATCTTCCTGTTACCTTGTAGCGTGGTCGCTTTCCTGTAACTGCTTGAAACAAAGATAACAGTGCAGAGACAACACCATCTATGCAAACATCAAGATGCCATGAGCCAACCTCATCTGCTAGCACTTTTGCTCGTGATTTTGTGGCTTCAGAACTGCAAGTAGCAAAACCTTTCACTAGAATATTTCATTATTTTTATGCACAACCAGTAAAGAAATCTGAGAATGAAAAATTTAAAACCATATTAATCATTAAAGTTGTTCTTCTAGAGTCACTAAAATAATAAAATCTTATCCCTGCATTTTAGATAAAAAGATAGGAAGTTGGTGTTATCCAAAACATATCTTACAGCCTTCTTTTGGACCATTATTTTGAAAAAGGACTCATATCAATCCTATTACAAGTCTTAAGACTCCACTTTATATACTTTACAATATTACAAGCTTCACTGATGCGCCAACCATAATCTGGTCATAAAGAAAAGTAATAAAACACTAAAAATTAGATTTATGAGTAAAAAAGAACATACAGAATGGGTAAATTAGTCTGGTCATAGACTCTCCTTAGTGTAATTAAAACACTAAACTAAGATTTACGAGCAAAAAGAACATACAAATTTCACACACAAGACACAAGGTGTTGCTTCCAACATTAAGATGCCATACTAAACATCAAATAATAATTCAGCCCCAAGAAACAAAATGGGTTTTCTTAAACACAAAGAAACCACAAGTGATTATCTATCGGAACACAGAGCATAATCACAACCAGAAATTCTCAAAATTTTCTACAAATACAGCTGCAAGAGAGAGACATATTAGAGAAAATGAAGAACACAAAGGAAAAGAAAAACTTAACATGAATGTGTATTGTATATACATGAACCATAGAATAAAGGACAAAGAAGTCAGTAATTCTAATAGGTGTAGAGATTACATGCTACCTGTTTTCAGATCCCATAAATACTGTGTAAAATATGCGTTTTGCAAATTCTCTGCTGTCAGTAGGAAACTGACCCTCAGTATAATGCCCAATCCGTATTGCATCAGCTCTGACTTGTTCATCCCCATTGGCAATTTCTAAAAGCAAGTGCACATCAACAATTAGAGATATAATGGCCAGCTTGGTAGCTTTCTTAAGATCACATTCCCAATCCAAGATTATTACTTCTGTAGCTCATGGCTCAACATTATGAGTTTGCATGAAATTTTCTACTCATATATTTGGTCGGTACTCAATCTTTGAGATGGCCAACAGTTGATACATCCAACTAAACACATATGTCACCTGCCAGGAAAACTGACCTTTAACAACAAGCTGGCACATACAGCCAACTATAGCAGCTACAGAGGAGCTATCTGCTCCACCAGATAGAGGAAGCAAAAAACCTGAAGCTCCACTTCTTCTTAAATAATCCCACAACCAGCAACCCGGACCATATGCTATTTCCTCCTCAGGACAATGATAACTAATCTACACATCATGAATATACAATTTAAGAAAGATGACTACTTGACTGAAGTAAAACCAAAGTCTGTCAGATCTTCTTCTTTTCTTTTTTTTTTTTTTTCCTTCATAATATGTTTAGGTAAAACAACAGTCATTTCTATGCAGTTCATGAGGAATCAAAGATGAAAAATGTGTTAGTTTACTGTTTTAAACAATACTGTAACACCAAACGCTAGAATTTTGGTTATGAATTTACCTTCAGTGGACTAGAAAGTCCCATTTTCAGGTTAAAAGACTGACAGAGACTGTAAGGTACCATTACTGAAGGAACTCTGGTTTTGCAGCTTGCTTGCTCTTGAAAGCTACTTATAGATCCTCTTAGACTAGCAACCTGAAATCAAGCAACAGCATTAGGAATTAAAGTGACAGCAATACATAGTCCTAAATATAAGAAATTCCACGGATTTGTATTAATATTCAGTCTTAATAAACAAGTGACCAATTATGTATACTCTTTGTAAGTCTAAATTTGACCCAGACTTTGAAGAGATATGCCAAACACCTAGAGATACAAGGAATGCAAAATAGTACATACCGCTTCTAGATCTATTTGGGCAATCACAACCTCAACATCCTTCAGAGAAAACTGTGATCCTTGAGCAACCAAATCCCCATTTACAACAACTGAAGCACATCCATCTGCCACAAGTAATAATTAAAGGAGTGCACTTACGGACAATTAATTAATCACATAGAAATACTACTGGGAAAATGAACAGTAGTATTTGAAGGTCTAAAACCAAAAAGAAAAACAGATCAGTTAATCTATAGAATCTTTATACCATAGTAAAGGCGTCCACCATCACATCCTTGGTGATTGCTGTACATATAGACCCCTCCACGAGTGTGAGTAGCACCTATAAAAGCACGGAGACGAACATCAAGCTTTCTTAGTTGGTGGTGGCTTCCACTAGCATTCATAAACACTTCGACCCCATTCAATGCAAGCTCAGCATGGGGAGGACAAGGTGTAAAGAGCTCTTCACAAACTTCAGCTGCAACAGCTCTAGTAAGAGAGAAAATGCGTTCCATTTTAGCATATCACTTGAACCATCTAAGTTAAAGCAAACCATCTACTGTATTTACATATACTTAATGCATTAGGATTTTGACATACAAAATCATTACATAATGTAATTAACAGGAATATAGCTAGCAAGATTTGCACTTACGTGTCCAGAAATTGAATGTAACCATAACCAAAAGGTACTGACTTCTGTTGTAAAGCCTCAGAAATTTCAAATGGCAACTGAAATTCAATAAGTTGGTCTTTCAGTTTCCAGGCTGTAAACCATCTAAGTTCTCTGTAATTTCCATCATTTGCCAGCCACATTTTTGGGCGTATCATTATAATTTTCCGGTTAAAACAAAGAACTTGACAATTGTAACGCTCTGATCCATTAATCACGGGCATGCCAAAGCTGCATAATATGCCATCAGTCCAGTCACCCAGTAGTATATCTTTCAAGCATTCCCATCTGCAAGCACATATCACAGCCAAGCACCGTCACAAAGAAAACTTACAAGTACTATTAGCAGCCCTTCATACAACAGAGCCTTCAATTAACGAAACTTTCGACCGCTAACAGAAATGCACTTCCCACCCCCTCCCCCCCACTAAATTGAACTTTGATTTATGCTTTTAAGCAGCAATTAGATAGAATCAAACATAATATTACTATTAACAAGTCCTCATACAACATAACTTTCAATCGACGAAATTCTCAACCAATAAAAAAAAGCTTTTCTTTTTCCCCGCTAAACTGAACTTTAATTTCTCCTTTAAGACAATAATTTAGACTGAATGAAAGCGAAAAAGAGTCAGCTTAAGACTTACGCGTGCCTAACAGTATCGAGCTCCAAGAAATGGTCTTCACAGCCATAGCCAGTTATCTCAAGCTCAGGGCCCAGCCGAATCATAGCCCCGGCTTCTTTTGCCCTAGTTATCGACTCCTTAATATGTTTCAAATTGCAGTCGAAATCCATAGCCCATTGGTTCAAATTACACGTAGCTACCTTAAGCAACCTCATTTCTCGCACTTGCTGAGGCACCAAATATCCAAACAAAAAAAATTCATAAAAAAGAATTAAACATTTAATAAGCAATGCCAATTATGGAGTTTGTCGCACCTCGCTGGGTGTGAAAAATTTACAGAGCTTGCAGAGAATGTGAGAGCCTCGACGTCGACGAAGAAGGCGAGCAAAAAATAAAGCAAAAATGCGCGTTCGTAGCCTTATGTTTGGTATATTGGAATTAGATTGCCATTCCTGGATTTAAATACTAACAAAGTTTGTGTTTGGCACTTGGGATTGGATTAGTACGTCAACTTCCCGGTAATTGGTTCATTCCCGGACCCTCGGACGGGTTGAGGTTTTCCAGGTCTGACACGTAAGGAGAAGCCGGTCATTGGAGTGGACGCGTGTCAAACTGGGACAAATTACATGGTTCAAAGTCAAACCTAATCATCCTTCTGACTTTAAACCTACGGTCACGTTCGAAATTCATTGCGTATGGGTTAGAATTTATAAAATATTACTTTTTAATTTTACGGCTAATGTTAATTTTGATAATAATAATAATGATTACTGGTAATAAATTGGATCTATTTTTATGAATATTTCAAAAATTAAGTAATATGGGATTGTTCTATTTGTTTACATTTGATCTTACTTTAATTTCTATATGTGGATTCGATCTCATTTTTTTTTTCAGTGGGTATTAGAAAATAAATTAATGATATTTCGAAAATATAATACAATTGGACAGAAAGTTCCATATGTATGAATTGGATGCACATCAACACCTACATGCATTTTCTTTATGGATGGTCGTCAAGAACAAACATTTCAAGAAAATGTTTCTCAAACAAAAAAAGAACAGTTAATATATCTATCAGATAACTTATACAATTGGTTTACTATGTCGTAGTGTGTGTTTTCCATGCAAATCTACAACAACAAAAGACTGTAAGAGAATGTATAGTTATAGTAATTGATCACAAAGTGTAGGGAAAACAAGAAAGAAAGAAAATTGTGATTGTATACATCGATCTCAAAATACTTTTTTTTTTTCTTTTGTGATCATCAGCAGATTGTGATTCTTTTTAATCTTCGAACCACCTTCAAATTCAAAACCATAAAGCATGGAACCTCATAAATCGCAACTATTTACCTAATGGTAGCGTACAGTATTGGTACTGGCCGGAACTGCGATGGAAGCTGCGAGAAGGTGGAAACTTTGGTTGGGGCAAGCCCCAACTCCAGTTCTACCCGCAAATCGGAGCCAGTCAGCCAGAGAGGTCCTCTTGCCCCAGAGTTGGCCGGACCGTTAACCGGAGAATCATTGATGACCCTCCGATGACTTCCCATACTAATGCTGTCACCTGAGCACATGCATGTTTGCTTACTGCTCGTCATTGTCACGAAAGTCTAGTAATATTATTGCACGCATGCATTTTCTCTCAGGTCTCTCCAAAGAAGGAAGGACTAGATTAAAACTCAATATTCTTTCAACTTTGGTTCTTCTAATTTACCAACCAGAAGACAAAGAGGTTGTTAACTTATAGGAAATTCCTTCCCATGCCACACCACCCTAGCATATCACCACTGTATGTAGCCAAATAAACATTTATTTTTCTGTAAAAAAACCCAGATTATATGGAGGTTTCTTAATGGTATATAATGTATAGTTTTGCACTTTGTTGTCATAAAAGTCATCTGAATTATAATATACTGGCGCCCTTATTGCATACAAGGTAACAACAGTAAAGACTAGTGAGCATAATTAAATTGATGAAATATATGAGTTTAAAGCTGCTGGTATGTGGAGAGTACACACTCCAATAATGGCAATAGGGGATGATAAGTACGTATAGTACTCCAAACATAATTTAACATGACATAGCATTGCTACTGTTCATGCATTGTGGCAATTAGGACACGTATGGGAAATAGGCAATTTGAATAAATTGATGGAACACCGCATAGAAGCTTGTTTGGTTGAAGGCGGTGGGGAGTGGAGTCTCCAGCAAACGCCCTAAGGGTCCCTGATAAACCTCATCATCCACCACAACTGCTCCTGCAGAAACAGCCTTGTTCATGGCTGCTTCGAGTTCTCTGCCTTTAACATTAAAAACAATTGCTTCCATTGGATACATTCGACCACCCTTCAGTACTCTCGTAGATGTAGAGGTCCATTCCAGGTATATTCATGTTACTCTTGGGCAAATAATAGTTCAGGATTAATATGACTTGAGCCAAAGCAATCAGCTTGCTCATGATCAACACCAAGCGCTGCCTTGTAGAATGATACAGCGTCCTTGTGATTTGGCACGATCACAAAAACGCTTATTTTGGGAATGGCACGTAGAATATCACTAATGGGAGGCTTATTCTTCTTCTTGTACATTCTTGATCATGTCGAACAAACAGTCCTTCATCACTAACAAAACCAATTCTTGTTTTTTTTTTTGGTAAAAACTAACAAAACCAATTCTTTGCTTTGCCATCTTCACACACGGTGTACGTACGTACCCACATAACAAATACTCAGTCTACTTGCTTTTATAATAAACCCTAGCGGCAGGCCTTAGGGTTATAGTTTGGTGTAAATTATTATTACTAATTACTATTAAGAAAATACAAAAAAAATTGCAATCCTTAGAGTGCATCTACGTTTCTCACGTTTTTATGGTAAGTTCATGTTCAATGGTCCTTTCATTAGGAGGGTTCTACAAGTTATGCGCGTTATGATCCTTCTTCATTTATATACCGGCCTAGCACTTGGACTATACAATTGGAGGAAAAAAACTAGTCATTCAATTAGTTGGGTTAGATTTTTAGAAAGGTGACCGAGTTGGGATGGGTTACGTTTTATAAAAGCAATTGAATTTGATTTTTTAAAGACAATTACAGGGTTTGACATGGCATGTAAAATGTAAAAGGAAAAGAAAAATTAATAAAAAGTGAAATTAGGTTAAACAGTATATGAAGTAGTAGACAATGTGGCAAATTTTTAACACGGGACTGCAGGTTTAAACCATAAACACTCCAATAGATACTTTAAGGAGGAAAAGGAAACTAGGGCAACGACGCCGTTGAGTATCAAGGCTTCAGGAGACCAAAAAGCCCAGCCTATAATTTCACAGAGTTTAGCAGCAAAAAGGAGTGATAGTTAGCTCAGACGGTGAGAAAGAAAAGATGCAGATGAGCCTGGCATACGCAGCCTCACCTTCAAGGTTTCTGTGTTTCAACCATGGCGTTTTACAAACCCAATTCCCAATTTCGACCATTGAGAATATTACTGGTCCCAGTAGTAGCAGTTGCAGTCATACAAGACATCTGAGAAGAAGAAAAGCCGTGTCTGTGATTAAGGCTTTGAAGACGTCGTCGTTAAGACGGACCTTATCCAATAACTGGGATGTTTCTCAAGATTGCTACTCTGTGACCTCAGCTCCATGGTTGCCCAGATTCGAAGAGCTTGATACCACCAACATGCTTCTCCGCCAGAGAATTATCTTTTTGGGTTCCCAGGTTTGCTTTTTTCCCGTCTGGAATCTTAAATGGTGGTTTTTTTAAAAAAAAAAATCTTTTCTGTCAATTGGATTAAAGATTGGAACTTTTGAGATGGGTTTTGTGTTTTATGAATCATAAGCTGTAAAAAGTGGAACTTTTTAGATGGAAAAGTTTGCATGTACTTAATCCTCTCTATTTTGTTTTTGTTCATTTTGAAAGTTGAACCATTTCAAACTTTTTCGCTGATTAAAACGTTAAAATTTAGACACAGGCAATGCGGGTTATCAGTTAGTCGAGTCACTGAGTGGTAGTTAATGGTATATGATTATAGCTATGACTAATTTATAGTTTGTAAACGGGGATTTATCTATAAAATTCTGTTTTTGTTTAATTATGCACCCTTAAAACGAAAGCTTTGCAATAATTTACTTCTTTTGGGACTGATGTTGAACAGGTAGATGACATAACAGCAGACTTGATTATAAGCCAGCTTTTATTACTGGATGCGGAAGACCCCAAAAAAGACATTAAATTGTTCATCAATTCTCCTGGAGGCTCTGTTACTTCTGGTATGTTTAACAATGCAATCAATATGCTTGGTATCTCCTGGTGTTCTTTTAATTTTTGTGTTTCCCCTTACATTCTCGTGTGTTGAGATGATTAAACTCATGATTTGCACCTTGTAGCTGTGAAAAATACATAAGTAGAAGAATTATTATGTGCTCTTTTCTATCTTCAAATCGAAAGAGAATATAAAGTATGGGCATGCTAACCAAATTCTAGACAAGAAAAGTAGGATGTCTTAACCTAATTTTTGGCATCACAATGGGCAAGGAAGCTACACATAATTGTTACAAGACTATTGATTCTAGAAACTCATCAAAAGAAAGTATAGATAATATGGATAATTGACACTGACTTAACAAATAGGATGGCTTGGTATTGAATATCTTTTGTAGTAAGTAATGCTTTACATTTCCCCCTTCTTTGGACTACGCTGGTAAGTGTAACTAAAAGGTGGCCACGGCGATTGTTCAGAAAGTTTTAATTCTCTAAATGATGATGGTTGCCCTATGTTGAAGTTACAAAAGCATTGTGGACTGTGGTGGAGAATATTGGAGTTCAATGAGAAGACATGTAAAGTTGGTTATCTGTCTGATTATTCTCCTCATCTCTTGGGTTTTGTTAAGATCCGTAGAATCGGAAACTTAATTTAGAATGAAAAGATTAAGATCATCATATTCTTTCAAGTTTATAATGAAAAGATTGAGATCATCATATTCTTTCTAGTTTAGGGTGCATATGTCTCATCACTCATGTGAATGCAGGCATTATGTATATCTTTTGCAAGTGTTTTAAAGGATTCAAAGTTTTGGTTGTGGAAAGCAAATCAATTTTCTCTGTATGTTTAGCTATTTTCTTAGGATGTAGGCTTATGTTGATTGTTTTCTAAGTGCATAAAAGAACATCTTCCGTCAAAAAAAAACTTTTGCTGTGAAAACTACAACAAACTTTTGATTTCTCTTCCCATATCATTTAATTATTTATTCTGTTCTACTTTTGAATGGACAAGATACTTTGGAAAAAGTGAGGTGCCTTGTGAATCTAGGCTGTCAATGTTGCAGTATTTGATTGTTTTCAGCTTATCATACATCTCAGCAATGATTAATCATACTTATCTTCCTTTTTCACTCAGGTCCTTTAATTTTCAAGTCTATATCAAATCCAACCTGGGGATGTGTGATGGTTTTTGAATTGAAAAAATGACTAGTCCAAGTCCTAAGGGACGATTGGCTTAGTAGCCAAAATGTATCATTGGCGTGAGGAAATAAATTCTTGAAATTTAAAAAATTCTGCCAACTGTCTTTTAACAAACAGATATAAGTAGCTAGTGCAAGTATTGGGCTTTATGGTAGGTGATATTTGGTTTTCCATGTTTATTCTCATTTCATTACTGCTGCATGTAGGAATGGGGATATATGATGCAATGAAGTTGTGCAAGGCAGATGTTTCTACTGTTTGCCTGGGGCTTGCTGCATCCATGGGTGCATTTATCCTTGCGGCTGGTTCAAAAGGAAAGAGGTTTTGTATGCCCAATTCAAGAGTGATGATCCATCAACCACTTGGAACCTCTGGAGGAAAAGTAAGTACTGGTTTTCTGCCGTTGATGTTTTCATTGATGAGAATGTTAAGCAGCGGATAGAAGATGATAGCATTTTGAATCTTGAAATTTTAGGTTTAATGGAGGGGATTATGAAAGTTACTGAACTTTAATTGAATAGCTGCCAGTGCAAAATCTTTTGAACACCTAATACAGCAGCTGCAACCTAAAGCAATATGCTGTGCCGTAAAATCTCACCTTCTAAATAAATAATTCTGCATAACTGAGAGGAAAATTCATTCATTGGAGGTGATTTACAGTTACTATGCTACTCCGATATACCATTTTATTATTTTGTGGAGTTGTTTGATATGCATGGACATATACATAGGCTTTATTACAAGGTTGAACGCTTGAACATATCGTATGAGGAATGCTTTGGTTATGTCGTTTAGTTATTTAACATGCATGAATGGATTAAGGAAGTTGAAGCATTTGATGGTAGTTCTGAGGTAAGACTCTCTTTCTTATGATATTGACAACCAAATGTGATCTCAGGCTACTGAAATGGGCATACGTATTAGAGAAATGGCATACCACAGGATTAAGCTGAACAAAATTCTGTCAAGAGTAACAGGGAAGCCTCTAGAACAGGTTGGTATTCAATCATATTCCCCGATACTAAGTTTTCATTTCTATAATGCCAAAGTTTGTGTTATTTTGTCATTTGTAGATTGAAGTGGACACAGATCGTGATAATTTCATGAATCCTTGGCAAGCTAAGGAATACGGGCTAATTGACGCAGTTATTGATGATGGGAAACCAGGATTAGTTGCACCACTTGCAGAATCAACTACTCCACCCAAAACTCGGGTTTCGGATCTTTGGAAAATTGAAGGTGGCAGAAAAGGTAGGAAGAATTTGCCATCGGAGCACAAGTTTTTACAGAATGGACATAGCGGAAGTCGAGGAAGTGACGAAGAGAGGGGCAGTGAGCAGGGAAAAGAAACACCTAGTGCTGTATGAGATTGAAGGAAGTGGCTTGTAATTTATAGTTTCCATCCACTGCTGGGGTACTCTTTTTGGTGAATCTGGTGTACTTTGCTTACCTAGTATTGTTCATTTCTCAAGGCAGTCTTAGTTCTGTATGTTCACAACCTTAATCAATAGTCTTTTTCTTGCCTGTTTTTTTGACCAAATGATGCTCTTTTTATACTTACAGTAATTGTTGCCAAGGAACTTTGATATAAGATATATCATATATACATTTTTTTTTTGTGTCATGGATGCTTTGCTATAAAGTAACCTTGCTTATGAGGTTGTAATTAATAATAATAATAATAATAATAATAATAATAAGTGATGGAAATGTGTTATTATTATTTTTCTTGTAGTAATGTAGACATTTGAAATATTTTGAATTTAATTAAATGAGGCAAGCAGATATGGATTTCAGGCATGCAATTAAAAGCACCATTAAAATTGACATCCCTAATTAAGACTATTAATCCTTGAATCTTTGAAAGAAAAAAGAACAAGGAAATAATATTGATTATTGACAAATAAGAAAAGCCTAAAAATTTAAAAATTTTAAAAATTAATTAATTAAAGAAAGAAAGACTAGGTTTTTGGCGCCAAAAACAACTCAAAAAACGCCGTTTCATTTCACCGTTCGAAAAGAGATTTCGGTTCGGTTCCTTTTTCTCTCTCTAGAAATCGTAACGTAATATATGGGGATCGTACAAATTGAAATGTAGCAGAGCGCACGCACGCACAGACAAAACTCGGGAGCGCAATCTTTTTCAACAAGCACGCTCCCCGTCTTCTCATTTCGCTCGGGGCTCTTTAGGGTTTTACATTCAGCGTTTGGGTCTTCTTTCTGCAAATTTTCTACTTCCTACTGCTTCTAATCTTTACTGCGTGTTTTGTTGCTGGAAAATCACGACGATGGCCCCATCTCTCTCCCCGTCTCGCACTACCTGCGCTTCCCTCTTACATGAATTGCAGGTTCTCCCATTTCTTCTCTTTCTCTGTGATTCTTCAGTAGTCAGTTTGATTCTGTTTGTTCTAAGAGTATGCTGATTACGATCATTCATTTTCATGCTTGATTTATGGCGGTACTTGTACTTGTAGTTGATTTTTAGTCAAACTAAATTGTAAGAACAATGATTTCTGTAAAAATTAGGCGGGTTTAATTGGAATTGGGAATTCATGTAAAGGGTTTACTTATTTTCTGTTATGGTATGTAGGTCATAATTGGTGGAATTATGGTTTTAACTATGTTGGTTTACTCTTCTTTGATTGAAGATAATATGGAATGAAATTGGGGAAACTGAAACTGAGAGGGACAAGATGCTTCTACAACTTGAGCAAGAATGCCTTGATATTTACCGGAAGAAAGTTGAACAGACTCGAAAGTACAGGGCTGATTTGTTTAAGTCACTGGCTGACTTCAAAGCTGAAATAACAGCTATTGCTTCTGCCCTTGGAGAACATGCCTCGTCTTCATGGGTTTGCTCCTTTTAGCATTGCACTTTATTATTATTGTGATTTTTTAGCATGTGGGTTTCAAGGCTTTGCTTGTTTTTCTTTTATTGGTTAATCTGGCTTGTATTGAGTTTATTATTTCTTCATGTTGTTTGAGAACTTTGAGAAGGGAAGAGGCACTCTCAAGGACCAATTATCTGCCGTGAAACCTTTTCTGGAGGACTTGAGGTCAAGAAAGATAGAAAGGGTGGAGGAATTTTCAGAAACTCAATCGCTTATTGTGCAAATCCGTGCAGAGATAGCAGGCAATGGTCAACCTAAGAACAATGCTGATTCACAACTTAATGAGCACGATTTGACAGTGAAGAGGTTGGGGGAGCTAAAGTCCTACCTGAAAGAACTTCAGAGTGAAAAGGTTCCATTAATTATTATGATTTTGGTTTAACTTGTTGTACAAAATTAATGATTTTTTTTCAAAAGTTATTTATATTCATTGCTTTTTTGTTTCTTGTTTTCCAAATTTGGTCGTAGGTTCTCCGCTTGCAGAAAGTTAACAGCCATCTTAGCACCATCCACGAGTTGTCTGTTGTGATGTCAATTGATTTCCTTCAGACTGTCCATGAAGTTCACCCAAACTTCAGTGACCCTTCTAATGATCAGTCAAAGAGCATCAGCAATGAAACTCTTGCTAGATTAACAGATGTTATTAACTCACTCAAGCAAGAGAAACAACAAAGACTACAAAAGGTGATCTATTATTATTTTTAAATCTCTCCCCTTGCTCCCTTGTGTGAGACAGCATGAAGTTTGTTCTTGCGTGCTTGAATGTGTGACTACAGAATCACTTCTAGGAGGGGATTTTGTTCAATCAATAGATTATCTCTTTGTATGAATGTGTTTGTTAAAGTATTAGGTATAAAGAACTGGGACAAGCATTGCAGACATCGTAACATTTGTGCATGGATCTTAGTGCAAGTTTTGTTTTGCTACTTTTAAATTCATGTGAAAGGGGTCAGGGAAGGGGAATCTTATCACCAACAACGAATGAGAGGAGACTCAGAAAGAATGATGGATGGAGGCTTTATATTTACTAGTCATTGTTGTAAAAGTCAAACAAACTCTAAGTAGAATATCAAGTGAAGCAGTCGTGCTAGTAACATGAATTATGTGCCTTAGAGCTCCATTAACATGATTGAAGTATTTGTTCCAGTTGTGTGCTATTACAAATTTTCTGAATATTTTTTTTTCTTCTGATAATATATGATGCACCTTAGCTGCAATATCTTGGTGGCAAGCTGAGAGAGATGTGGAATCTCATGGACACACCAGTTGATGAGCAAAAGAGATTTGAGCATGTTACTTCTCTAATTTCAGCTTCATTTGATGGAGTTTCGGAGCCAGGATGCCTTGCTCTGGAAGTCCTGGAGCAGGTTTGCTTTTTCTCTTCAGTTTCCTTTGTAATTGCTTTTATAGAGAATATTGTGTTCTATGTTTATTCTTCAAATTCATAATTTTATACTTGGTAGACTGAGGTTGAAGTTGAGCGGTTGAAAATTCTTAAAGTGAGCAAGATGAAGGAGTTGATATTTGAGAGACAAAACGAGCTGGAAGAAATATACAAAGGAGTTCACTTGGATGTAAATACTGATGCAGCACGACAAATGCTCAGCGATCTCATTGATTCTGGTTGAACTAACTCTCCATTTTCAATTTCTAGTTTTATGTGAAATGTGGAGTACAACAGTTTGAAAATTAGCTGTTGTTTATGGTGTTTCTTAATTATGGCTTAATGTTCCTGACATGCACCTTTCAATATTGGCTGAACACACACACCGATTGGTGTTTGGTTCTAAATTATGTTTTATAATGTTCTTCTCTCTCTCTCTCTCTCTCTCTCTCTATATATATATAATATAAAACTGAGATACAAAGTGCTTTCTGTTCCCAATCAGAAATTATGTGCTTTCCTTTAAGAATATTGATGAAGACACACACATGCAATCACAACTATTAAGAAGTGAGCCCAATTATGTGTATCAAATTGATTAAGACACACATTTAAACTCTCCCCTCACGTGAAGTACTAGTTAGCAATTAGACTTTGATACTATGTCAAATTATCAATAAGCCCAAAAGGTTAAGCTCTTAGGAAGTGAGCCTAGTAATGTATATCTAGCTAACACAGAGACAATTGTTAGTAGGAAAACTTGATCTACAAGTATCATTAACTGTTTTCAGATGCATTTCTTTATAGGTAATGTTGATCTCTCTGATCTGCTTTCAAATATGGATGACCACATTGCAAAAGCCAAAGAGCAAGCTCTTAGCCGGAAGGATATCTTGGACAAAGTACAGAAATGGAAATTAGCCTCTGAGGAGGAAAAGTGGCTTGATGACTATGAAAAGGTAAAGAATAAGGCATTTTGCTTTTTATTATTTGATACCTATTTAAGTTGATGCTTAGGGAATACACGAATAATAATTACTTGTTTAGTTACTCTTGAAGAGGATTGTTGATTCTAGTTTCCATTTTCTCATGGCGATTTGGATATCTAGGTCTCATCTGCTTCCTTGATCAACTTATGAGTTTGAGAGTGAGAATTATGATCATAGTTCATTGATAGTATTGGCTTCCGTAGAATGTTGACCTGTTTAGTATATATTTCTAAAGGATGTGGGCAACTCTTTAGAACCGGTTTGGAGCCAATAAATGTGATTAAGATTCTTTCAATCAAATTGGAGCTCATTTAGTTAAAATAACAATTGAAGATTTTACTGTTACTGAATTTGTCATATGCTTTCCCAGGATGAAAATCGGTACAGTGCTGGACGAGGAGCACATAAAAATCTGAAACGGGCCGAAAAAGCTCGGATTCTTGTCAGCAAAATACCGTGTAAGCATATAATTACACTTTTCTTATACTTCACAGAATAGTATGCCTCCTGCAAGACACCTATAAATTCATTGAGTAAGGTTTTAGGAATGGGCTCGGTATGTTGTTAGTGAAATTAGGAAGCAATGGAAATATGGTCTAATTTGGAAGTGGAAAAGAAGGATTAATTATGCCTCATTAGATAGCCTTCATCTTAAATTGGGATCATTCCATGGATGATAAAGAAACCTTCCATTTTTTTTTCTTTTTTCTTTTGAAATTTCATATATTTCATCTTAAGATCTCCTGAGAGGAACTAACCCCTACTGTTGTTGTATAGAAAATTTAGATTATTTTTATTTTGTGAAACATAAATTGTAGAAAAGACTAAATTTTCCTATCTTTTATATTGTTTTTAGATTTGAAGTTTGGTTAGTTAACTTCCAAAGTTTTGTTGACCAGCTATCGTTGAAAGTTTGACTTCTAAAGTAAAAGCCTGGGAACTGGAGAAAGGAGTCCCTTTCTTATATGACAAGGTGACCAATCAGCTTGCAGTGTACTGTATATACACATAATATGTTCTGGTTTAATATTGAACTCAAGTGCCACAGAGCTTCAAGCCTAACACTGAATGCAAATTCCAGGTTCCCCTGTTAAATAACTTGGAGGAATATGCCGTTCAATGCCAAGAAAGAGAAGAGGAAAAGCGTAAATCTCGGGTATTTTTATTATCATTACTACATATTCATATATTTTAATTTTCATTAAAAATGTATGTAGAAACTAGTGCACTTTCTTATATAAACCAGGGCTCTTATCATTTTGATTTTCAGCTCTGAGTTTGTATTGGTAATTTCTTCAAGTCTCTGATTGACAAATATTTTGATACAGATGATTCTGCCTCTGACATAGTATTAATATTTTCAGGAACAAAAGCGTTTGCAGGAACAACTAGCAGCGGAGCATGAAGCACGTTTTGGATCAAGGTCTACAACAAAGAAGCCACTGGGTCAGAGCACCAATGCTAACACAATGGTCGGGACACCAATTGGTCGCCGTACGGCTACCCCTTTAGGCCGTCATGGAGTCTCAGCTGGAAAGGAACGCAGAGAAAGTGGCAGGGTCAATAACATAATACCTGTTAACTATGTTGCTCTTCCTAAGGATGATTCTTCTATTTCTTGATTAGATTTTTATGATCTTTAATACTCTCTGTACTAGCTGCTTGTAAATGGGTTCTATTTTGGTAGAGAAAAGAAGAAAAAGAAAAGAAACATTACTGAGTTTTTAACTGGTGCTCTATTTGAGGTGATTACTTGATTCTTTATTACATCTATTCGAAGTAGCGAGGGAGTGAGCAACACTACTTTGAAAGCTAATCACTTCACCCAGTTGGAAAGGAACTCTATGGAAGTGGCAGTGTCAATAACATAATACATGTTATCTATGTGTACAAAGCTGCTTGTAGAGGGGTTCTATTTTGGCAGGAAACAGAAGGAGAAGAAAAATAAAGCATTTCTGAATTTTTATTTTTATGAATTATGAAAATAGAAATCTGGATCTCATTTAAGTTTTAGTATGTAAATATGACCTTTGTATCATCGTCACTTTATTAAATATTTATATTTATGGGACTAAGACAAGCTTCTTTTATTTTATTTTATTTTTCTTTTTAAAGCTTATAGATTAAGTAAAACTAGTAAACTACACGTGTAAGGAAACAGAGATTTCAAAGAGACACGTGCATGATACGTGCAGAGGAGGCTTGCGGGTGTCCTACGCTCCACTCCAAGTATAGATTCCAAGAGGCAAAGAGAAGGATTAGGATGTTGTATTTTTTGTCTACAAAACTTCGTGCGAACAGAACCGAACCGAAAGCCCAGTGAAAAAGCCGCGTATGAGTTCCTCATTCTTATCAATTTCCTTCTTCATCTTCGTCTTCTTCCTCAGCTTCTCTCAGTCTGATATGGCCATGCTGGGCGGCCTTCAGCCCTCTCAAGGTTGTCAGAACAGCGCCGACCTCCAGGACCTGGCTCGCTTCGCTGTCAATGAGCACAATAAGAAAGAGGTTTTTTTTTTTTAATTTAAAATTTTTTGTTTTCTATCAATTTCACTGTTTTTGTTGTTTACAACACGATTTTGGATTGGCTGAATGTGTTTTGAATTTGGTGGGTAGAATGCTCTGCTTGAATTTGTGAGGGTGGTGAAGGCCCAAGAACAAGTGGTTGCGGGCACTATGCATCATCTTACTCTGGAGGCTGTCGATGCTGGAAAGAAGAAGCTTTACGAAGCCAAAATCTGGGTGAAGCCATGGATGGATTTCAAACAACTCCAGGAGTTTAAGCACGCTGGTGATGCCTCTCCTTCTTTTACCTCTTCAGATCTTGGCGTCAAGAAAGGTGACCCTTTTGCCCATTCATTTGTCTCGTTCTTTTTGGCTGGGTTTTGCGGATCTAGTGCTTGATGTTTTACTTATATAACGATAACAGATTTTATGATTTGGGCTGTTGATCACTGGTTCGATGGGTTTAATAAAAGAAATTGAAATTTGGGGCAAAGAATCTTTCATAATGAGAATAGAAGCAAGAGGGAAAACCATGCATTTTTAAAATGCGTAATTGTAGAGTTGAGTTTGCTTTGTGATTAATGAAGTTTGTAATTCGTAATCTGAAACTTAGTTTGGAAACAAGAGTTTAGATACTGGAGTTCAGAAAGTTTTCTAGAACGGAGTTGAAGAGGTTTCCTGAAATATTGTTGAATGTAGAATGTTATAATTGCCCTTTGCTTTTGGTCATATATATATGGGTAAAGATTGAGATTAGTTTTGTGGTTGATGTTTTGGTAATCATTCAGATGAGCATGGTCAAGGATGGAGAGCAGTGCCAGCCAACGATCCACAAGTTCAGGATGCTGCAAACCATGCTGTCCAAACACTCCAGCAGAGGTCTAACTCATTGTTCCCTTATGTGCTTCAAGAGGTTGTTCATGCCAAGGCAGAGGTCATTGAGTGCTTTCCCATCTTCTTCTTTGAGTTTTGTTTTCCTTTCTGTTTTGTGTTTTTGAGTAATTGGGTCTTTGGATGTTGTGTGGTTGTGGGAGGCAGGTGATTGATGATTTTGCCAAGATTGAAATGCTGTTGAAGGTCAAGAGGGGAGACAAAGAAGAGAAACTTAAGGTTGAGGTGCATAAGAACAGTGAAGGCAACTTACATCTCAACCAGTTCCAGCCAGACCACTCTTAATCTTTGGGATTAGTACCGCTATTACATATGCTTGTCAGTTCTTGTAATCTTTATCTTAATTTTAGGGATTAGTAGCCGCTATTACATATGCTTGTCAGTTCTTGTAATCTTGATCTTAAGGACCTCAATACTATGCCTACGATACGAACAATGACTTGTAGCTCTAATGTTAAGGCTGGGCATATATAAATATCGTAAACTTTGGTTATGTAATTAAGTCCAGTTATATTCAGGGAAGAGAATTAGTTCTCTTTCTAGCTTTACATGTTCATCTATAAGCAAATTAACCCTTAAAATTAAACACATGCACGAGGTATGATGGTATACTGATAAGAGGCATTAATATTTCCTGGTCTACTGTTCGCAATAGGTCCTTCTGAATGTATTTTTTGAGAATAAATATCTATATTGTTAGGGTGCATATATAGAATTATATACTAATTTAATTTATGAGATATAAGACAAAAATGGTAATTAATAAAAGGATTCTAATTAAGAAGAATATCCACGCATGAATTAAAACCATGTATGCTGGATTACTAGTTTATCATCATCAATTTTTTGCGTAGCCATAATTTTTTCTGAAGAGATACCATACTTGCACATAATTTTCAATCTTTTTTGACAAAAAGACTACAAACATAAGAACCGTACATTTAGCTTCTACGTAGATTTTGTCTGTGAAGCGCAAGAAGCAATTAAGCAAGTGAAGAAGACTTTACTGCCCATTCCAATCTGTACAAGTTCAAATAGTACTTTTGGATGTGCTAGTAAGATCAATTATTAATCATGATCAACCATTTTCTTCTTTGGCTTTTTGTTAACCTCTAATATCCTCTTTTGATGAATAACCAGTCAAATACAGAAAGAAGAATCTGAGGTGCCAATCTTTAAACTAGTCACGCAGACTACCGAGAATATAATATAATCTGTTGTTTGCCTTTTCACTGATCCACGTGCTGTTTAGAGTCGAGATTTTCTGAATTCAAGTGGGTTGAATATGAAAAAAGGAAGCAAAAAATGGGCTAAAAACAAGAAAAACACATAAAAGCAAACAATAACGCTACCACACTCTTCTACATTGTTTTAAGAGCTAATAGCGCAGAGAGAAATATCTCTGCATTTGTCATTACAAGCTACCTGAGGAAATGGTTGTTTCCAATTGCTAAGCTGACAGAAACATTCCAAGGGGAAGAAGAAAAAAAAAAGAAGAGGTAATATCTGCTTGGGCACATTTTCCATCTTTCTAATAACATTCTCTTTATTTGTGCATTTCTTCATGACCTTCCCATCAGTTCTGATACCAACAAACTACTCCTTTTATCTCTCTACTACATCCATAGTTACCCTTCCTCATCATAATCTTCTTCATCCTCATCTATCCTTGTACCGAGGTGTGCAAGTTGGAGAGGGTCAATAGCCATGTGATCTATTTCTGAAAGAGACCAACCAGGATATTCTTCATGTTTAGTCTCAGAAGTGGGCTCAGTCGATGGGGCTGGGGTTGCTGCTGGTGCTGCTGCCGCTACTGCCACTGCAGGCTTTGCATCCTCATTCTCATTTGTTGACTCATTTACTTCAGCATTCAGGTCAAAATTTCGAACTGTTGGATCAGTGTCATCACAAATGCTAATATCTTCCTTCAACAACTCCTTTGAATCAGAAGTATTATGCATAGGGACTCCAGGATTCATGTTGTGTTTAGTGTTGTACGGAAGAGAAGTACAGGGATCAGATTCAGTGTCTGGATGAGTGGTCTCTCTTTCTGCAGCTCGGGCACCTCGCCCACGTCCTCGTCCTCTACCCCGGCCTCTTCCTCTCCCACTGCTGGTGCCGTGGCTTATCTCAAGCTGTAGAAAATAAAACAAAATCACTTCAACGTTCAATGAATCTTTTGATAACCAGAAGCCAGATATTTGATTATATGTTAGAGATTGCATTCACATAATAATTAGCATCAAGCTTTGATTCTTCAAATTGGAGTAAAAAGCAGCTTAGCATCTATTGGAAGTCATCCATCCTGAAGTTATGGATGAACTCACCAATGTTTAACTTCTTTGGTTCAATAAAATGGATATCACAAGATTCAAATGAATTACCCATAATTAGTAGCAGACTACAACATAGATATCTTACCATCTTGCTTCTTTTCAACTCTTCATCACTGTCATTGCATTCATCACCTGCAGCTTTCCTGGCCATATAGAATGTCAGTAAGTAAAAATCTCACATTGAACTGAAGCATAAATTAACAGTAATAGTGTTGTATCAAACAGTAATGACAGACTCTGGAATTAAATGACTGAATACTGAAGCATCTCTTCAATAATAGAAGTAGATCACTGATGGCTTGTTTCCGACAGTATATCATCACTTATATAGCCTTGTTGAAACCTATTATTTAGCAGCAAGGGGTCTGTTATCCCGTGCATCATCCCATGTAAAAAGAGTATAATATAGATCAACCAGATAGTAAAGGCAACAATCTTAATCCTTCTAACCTTCTCTTTGGGAGCGCTCGGTCATCACCAGCAGCATCAGAATGACCATGACCATAATCAGGAACTCTGCTGACAATATCCCTCAGAAAGTCAAATACATTATAGCTCTGCACACAATGTTTTCTGCAATTAAGGCAGACAAAATTAAGCTTTCAAAAATGATTCTCAAAATATATAAAAGAGGAAAAACATGCATCAGAAACAAAATAGAATGATTTAAAGGAAATATCTCTTTGTGACTTGACACTGTATCTTTTAGCTTCATTAATTAACACCAATTTCTCCTCAAGCATTAAATTCTTGTTTATTAGATTATTTTTCATGTCGCTTATGATCAATTGGACGTGCTGACCTCTTTGTATACTTACAATGTGTTATTCTTTTAAGGATTGAGTTACACTCTAATAAACTACTGTGGCATACACAAAAGCTGCTGCAGAAATATGGACATTCATGCACTTGATGGGAGTTATGTATTCTTTTAAGCGATTTGTGGACTTGTACCAAGCTCCTTAATTTTCTGATTTTCAGAAATTGTAACTCTATGGATGCATATTACAGTCAAGACATATTAAAACTCAGATATTTTGCAGACAAGAAAAAAAAAACATCACTTACAAATGCAGTGAACTCATGGTCTTAGCTCCTCTTTGAAGGGTTATCTCATACGTACGATCACAGAGGTCTTGCAAAAATAGTTCCAATGCCTTAGCTGCATAAATATAAACAAAAGTGTCAGCAAAACAAGAAAAAAAATTATAATAATATAATAATAAAATAAACTAAAAGGAATTACAATAATTATATAAAAGTGCTCTGCAAACAGAAATCTACTCTCACAGAAAGTCACAGCTACTCACAAACTAAAACAGGCACCGCCAACGCTATCTTTCCAACATCCTCATCAGCTTGCATTATCTTTTTTATTCGAGCCTGTCATATATATTTTCAATTAGAAAAAGTTTATAACAAACACTCATTAAAGGGGAAAGAGAAGTCTAAAACTTAAAAGCTTAATTAAAATTATCATTTGTTACTCCAACATGTAAAAATTAGAAACTTAATTACAATTATCATTTGTCACTCCAACTGATTGTTAGCCAAAGAATATATAAAGCTTCTAAACAGTGGTAGAAGTTGAAGGGGGCATCACTCAAAGTAGGATTTTTTGACCAAGCAACCTAGTAAAATAACCTCAAAGCATCAACATATTTCTCACAACAGTATACATATAGGCCATGTTATTTTACAGAGAATTAAGGGCATGGGTTTGAGATCTGTGGTAATGTACATAGTTCCACATTTCTTTCCATGAAATAGTTCATCTAAAGTGACTGGATTTCTATCTTCTGAATTCAGAAATCATTAAAGCATAAATAATAATGAGTAATCATTATCCACTGCATATCTTTGGAATGAATTTCTTAAGACCTATATATTCCTTGTCTCTATAACTCCCACTACTGAGTGCTGGTACTAATGGGTAACCACGATTCCCAAAAGATTAAGCTACTAGAAATCTCATTCAACAACTTATATACTACCAACACACTGCAAGCAAGTAACACAGGACTACAAAAAGAGAAGATAATAGGAAATTACAAAGAAAGGGAGAGTGTAAAAAGTCGAACAGAAAAACTTTATGTATTTTGTAATTCATTCAATAGGCAGTCTGTAAATTAGGTTACAACAAGTCTACTTAAATAATAAATTCCAAAACCAACAAGAAACTACCTAAATAAAGCCTAATTATCTCTCTATTTTCTACTCCACCAAAAGTAAGCCTTCAGGCCCACCTCAAAGCCTTCATCTCTAACACTTCTCCACATAAATGTGCACATAATAATTGGAAATGAATGGTGGCTTACACATGCAGAACCAGAAAAATTGTTAAGAGAAAATTTAGACATAAGAATCAACAATCCTACAATTCTGACGCCATGATACCACCATCTTAGAAACCATTATCATAGCAAGCACCCACTAAAATACCATACCACTATAATTAATCGCCATTGCTGCTGCCATATTTTCATAGACATAGCTATTGTATCCAATATACTTAACCACCATTACAGCATTTGCTGCTCATTATGGCATCACCATACTCTATCAGCTTACCATCCCACTTCAGAGGCTTATTCCCATCACTATCATTGTCAAGGTGGCCAAATGATATTAGTACTACTGCTGTCTCTTCCATAAACATTACAAACTTTCATTTGACACCTATATGAGTAGAAGTTAAAAAATCAAATCTATTTTGTTTTAAAATACCATGATGCAACTGATTACCCAGATGAGGAACATGAAGCACAACTATGATCCCAATATTTGCCGCCATTCAAACCACAAAGTAGCAAATCACTTACTTAGAAACTATTTCATCTCTCTAATCTAATACCAAAAGGCAGTAATGAAACCAATCATCCGTCTCATGACTGTTACAACTAATTATTACAGAGCACCATCACAAATATGAAAGCCCCAAGCCATTTGTAATAAGGAGTCCCCCAGCTTTCAAATTAGTCTCAAATACGTGTAACTAAAAAAAATAAAAAATGAACCTTGTAAGTGTCACACTACTACGAGCTAACCTTATGCAATGCCAAAAACTACAATATTATGAAAGCAAAATACATTAATCGGACCGTGTATACCCATACAGACTCCGTACGAGAAATTCCCATAAATTATTTTAACACTTGAGCAAAACCATGGAATAGAAACCAATTCTAGAGACAAGCAGCGAATTAGCTTAGATCAATTACCCACCAAAGATTGTTCAACCCAAAAAAAAAAAAAAAATCAATCTTCACTACAAATCAGAATCGTGGCAAAGAAAACAATAAAATCTAGAACAAAGTATGACCCAGATCGAATATCCCATCTATCTCAGAGCAAGCATTGACAAACTCTAACAAATCAAAGAGAAGAGACCCAATTCACGTTAGTGGGTATGCCCAAATCAAGCTAGGAAAAGTAGCACAGCAGGAAAGAACAACCACCACCAAATATTTCTCTTTTCCTTCGTTTTCCTAGCAATCGAACAGATTTGAAATCCCATTAAGAATAGAAAATTAGAAAGCAGAAACAAATAACTTACTGCTGGAAACCGGGTATCGAGCTTCTTCCTCATGGTGTCAGATTTGCAACATTAATTAAATAACAAATTGAGGAAAAATGAAAAAGAACAAAAATAAAACGCCAAACAGCCGAAAAAAACAATCGAATTTTCAGAACAACAAAATGATTGATATAATCATTGTCAGAAAAAATCCATCAAAAACCCATCTCAGATCCGAAAGCATTTACTTGAAAAAAAATTAAAAGAGTTTTTAGTTCCAGCGGAATATCCGTCCGTACGGGTTTGACGAAGAAAAAATAAAACATAAAAAAATTGGAAAGAAAAAGAGATGACGGTAGAGTGACATAACTGTCACGTGAACTCATGACAAGCTAATCAGACGTCGAATTGTAGTAAAGTATGAGTAGATTCTGTCAGCGTGTCTTGTGATGGTTGGACCGTTGATATTATAACAAACCCGTGAGATTTTAATAAAATTTATCTCATTCTTCTAAGAAATTGAATAAATTTTTTCAAAAAATTGATACAAAAAGTTGTGGGTATTTATTCCTAACGTGAAGTCCGCAAACATTTTGATTTAATTGTGTATTTGTCAACTCTCAATTTGGTTTTTATGGCAAAATAAAAATAAAAATAGAAACAAAATAAAAATCCCATTTTGGTCTTTACAAGATAAAAATGTAAATAAATTGTTTGATTGTGTGTTCGTCAACTCTCAATTTGGTTTTTATGGAAAAAAAAAATCTCATTTTGTGTTTATAAGATCAAAAAAAAAATAAATTCAATACATCTATCAGACTTGTCCATGTAAAATGGGCTTTTAGCACTTGGGCTTAACTGTAGCCCAATGATAAGTACTTGGACTTGGGAAGGGCCATTTCTTGTAAAATATTAATTTAGAATTTAAAATAAAATCAAGATTGTTGAAATAATTTTTTACGAACAAGTCCAACGACTACAACTATGTTTATTTTGTACCATTGTATGTGCTTTTACATACTAGACCAAAAGTAACAAACAATGTACATCAAACATTGAATCTTATATTATTATTATTATTATTTCATATATAAGACTAATGAATAATTTTCCATGGTTACGCCTTGTGAACATTGGATATTAATAAAAGGGCTTTTAACAATGATTAAAGTCATAAAGAGAAAAGAAAGAAAAGAGTTGCAAAACATTGGAGATAAGACTTAATTGTTTTAATTGGTTTTAAATAAGCACTATATATAATTCTATACATGATACTGAATTCTATTTACTTCTTGTATCTATATGTATGTTATTCATCATATCAGCAACCTTAAGGCCTAACCACTACCAAAATTAACATTTAAAGAATATATACTTCTTATGGTTAAACCTCTGAATCTGATAATAGACTTCAAGTGGTTTCACACTTGAGTAATTCCTCAAGTTCAGTCCCATTCCTTGACAAGAGCAGAACTACAACATACATAGCACCAAACAAACATGCTTTTGATTTTCGAACAATAGATGAGAGATGCAAGTATAAGACTGCCATATGTGCTAAACAACACCATAAAAAATAAGGTGCAAATCACATACTCATTTACTTTCCCTCCAAACTCTCTGCAAATTACAGACATGAATCAAAATTCTATGTTCTTGAATTGTTGTAATGTACAGCTCTAAATAGCTGCATGAAAAGTCAAATTTTTTATCCTCCATGGCCATGAACCACCTCATATAGCAACACAATATAACTGCTCATCAAATGGTTAACGAGGTACATATCGGCCTAAAAACTGGCCTTTTGGGTGCACCATTTCACCTCTAAGTTCCAATGTCAAAGTTGTTAGAAAATGTCAAACTTATACCCTCCACTTTGCTCAAGTCTCACCACCCATCGTGGCTACTTGCTACCATTTCTCAACACTACAGACCTCTTAATGGTCCATCTCTCATGGAGTACGCCATTGTAAGCTTTGCTTTTTTGCTTTTCATTTTTATTTACCACATACTTTTAACTCAAACTTTGTGCAATTCTTAACTTTGTTAAAGATTTGCTACCAAGTTCTCCAACTTCGGTTCTATTCTAGACAAGGTCTCACATCTTTATCCATTTCAAACCTTCCAAAACCATTGCAATTTTACTCTGTTGGGAACCTATTTCAGCCAATTTTTGTGTGCAATCCAACAAGTTTACTGCTTGAATTTGGCATTTCCAAGTGATACTCTTATTTATTTATGTATTGTTTGGTTACTTTAAAAATTATTGTTTCTTGGTCATTTATAGCCCATTAATTTAAACCATTAAGTAAATGCAGAAACACCTTGAACCTTGGATTTTTTTTCCCTTTCAACCGTTGTCAATTTGAAAAAACAGAAAGATTGTCTAATTTGAAATTTTTAAAAAACAATATATTTTCCAAAACAAAATGCTGAATTGATAAACAAGTAAAATGATTTTTTTTTTTAACAAAATAAAACAAACAAACGTAAAGAGTCTATAAAAAAGGAAATTATGTTACAATACTATAATTTTGAGAAGAAAAATAAATTAAATTTTTTCTATACTATGGAAATAATACTATAATATTGGAGGAGTTTGAAAAAGAAATCTTTAAAAATAGTATAATACTATACTATCAAAGTAGTTTGAGAAAGGAAAAAAAAATAGTATACGGTTGAAAAATTATAAAATCAAATCTTTATTTAATACTCCATAAAAAAATAATAAAAGGGTCTTTAAACACTTCACAAAATATTAATGTTATTTAAGTAAATGCAGCAAGCAATAAAGAAAAACCGCTTTCAATTCCATTTTAAGGTTATATATTATCCTTATACATTGTCTCACACCTTTTTTAAGTAAATGCATTAAAAATCTCTTTCAATTTCGTTCCCTTACTAAAAAAGAAAAAAAAAAAAAAAAAGGAGAGTAAGAAAACACATAAACACAAAAACCCTAAAATTAGGAAAGAAAAAGATTGATCCTTGAATTATCTGGTGAAACCAACTATTACTTTGAAATTTGTGTTATCCATTACAAGTTAAGTTCGGAGAGAAAAATAAATTTCAAAACAACATCAAAATGTTATTAAAAAAAGAAAACACTTCTAAAATATATAGATATATTGCAAAAACCTTCTATGATAAGAAACATCACAAAATACTTTAAATGAAACTAATAAATCATATGATATGACTCAATTCCAAGTTATATAAAAAGTCATATTTTAAACAGCTTGAAAATATGAATAAAATCTAAAAAAAATTTGGGCTACACATATAAAAACTAAAAGACTTAGATAAAGAATCAATTAATGAAATAAAAAGTCCTTTACGTAGTTCATTTTGGACGAAATATTATCTGATTTTAAAACTTTCAAAACTTTTATTTTTATGAGGGAACAAATTAAAGAGAGTTTTTTAATACATTTAACAGTATCACTTGGAATACCAAATTCAAAAGTGAACATATATATATTGAGGGTGCACAAAACTGAACTCAAATAGGCAAGAAACAGAGCAAACATACCTCAGCTGATAAAATGCAAATAGTGTTTGGAGAGGCAGAAACTGGTGAGTGGACCTGTCATTGAACATTTGAACCCATATTTCAGCCAACAAGGAGATTAAACTTTGCGCCCATCCTTCACAAAGCCAATGGTTGCACAAACTCTAAGCTTGTATACTGTGTGGTATTCAATGAAAAGCCAGAACTCAAATGCTTAGGCTGGCACACTCTAAGATTGATATACGACCAACAACACAAAAGGTCCACAATGCTGGGTGGTGGTTGCTGACGATGGGGATTATAGACATTGTATGCAATGAGGGGGTGTTAAGTGTAACAATTTCTGATTAACTTGGACTTGGGACTTTAAGATGGGTGGAGTAAGTAGGACAGTGACTTTCAATTCCTAATTTATTCAAATAGGAAAACTACTGGTGACTGTGTCAAAAACCTCAAAATCAATCATGGCCAAAATGGCTTAATTTGGAGGGTGAGGATGTGGTACACATTGAGATTGTTGGACGGTGTTAGACCTCTTTTATTGATTAGATTGGCTTCCTATGGATATTGTTGGACGGATTTAGACCTCTTTTATTGATTAGATTGATTTCCTGTGGTGGTTATCTTAATTTATTCTCCTACTTTCTTGGAAATTAAAAAAAAAAAAATAGAGGCAACCAGAAGAACCATATAGAACACTATATGATCTGCATGCACTGAGGGGGACAGTGGGGAGCTTGGCACTGGTGATGGCTCGAATATAACCTGCATAGTGATCATGATGAATGCATTTCAGATTTCACCAAGTTAAAAATTGAAGCTTTGATTATACATATGTAATTAGATTAATGTTATAATTTGAAGCTTTGATTATATATATGTAATTAGATTAATGTTATAATAAAGTTTTAAGACCGTTCAATGATCACCAAACTAATCCAGACCAGACCTTACTACAATTTGGAAGCAAGAAACAAGAATATAAATGTGAACTCAGTGCAAAGCAGTAGTAGAATCAAATATAATCCAAAATTTGAAAGAAAAAAGCCAAATGAAATTGCACACTTTATCCAAGGGAAACAAAACTACTAATGTTGTTAACCATTTGTAATCCGAAATTGTTTTACCTATCCCTTGTTACTTCAAAGTTTGGTTAGTTTATCTCCAAGAAACAGCTCTAAATAGTGTCAATGCCGATTCAAAATTTTCCAATTCTAGAATAAATAAAGAAGAGAAAAGATATCATAATTCTTAAGTAAACAAAACCTTTTCTTATTCTCAGTGAAATCATACTAGTTATGGGGTGGCAAAACCAACTTCCAACATTCAATCTCAATGAGAAAACGATTAAAGTTTAACTTGTACTCCATGTCTATCTATTTCCAATCCCTATGATTTCAATATAAACTGTAATCTAACAATCAAAGTGTGGTTCTGAAAGAGGTTTTGAGTGGTACTCCTCGATATACATTTTCTACATCCTGAATAGGGGAAGATAGTAAATGGGGCAACAACTTCACAGAAAATAATAAAAGAAGAAGCTTACATAATAAACCTCATAATATGGAAAACCACAAACAAAAGAACAAGATTAGGCAGTGGGAGATTTAAGACTATCCACTTCGTTTACAGTTTTTATATAACAGTCTACATGAATGAAAATGCTAAAATTGATCAGTTTGTTTGAGTTTCTAGTTCCTACTATTTTCCTTCATAATCATAAAAAATTTCAGCAAAACTAAATAAATTAATATAAGCAAAAGGGTAAATAAAAACGACAAGCATGAACCACAAACCAAAATCATAATCTCTTTCTAGATATGAATCTTTAAAAATTTCTTAATTTTCTGATTCTTGAAAATTGTAACTCTAGGATGCATTATTAAAGTCAAAACATATTAAAACTCAGATATTTTGCATACAAGAAAAAAGATCATCACTTACAAATGCAGTGAACTCATGGTCTTAGCTCCTCTTTGAAGGGTTATCTCATATGTACGATCACAGAGGGCTTGCAAAAATAGTTCCAATGCCTTAGCTGCATAAATAAAAAGAAAAGTGTAAGCAAAACAAGAAAAATTTACAATAATAACAAAAACTTAAAGGAATAACAACAATTATATAAAAGTGCTATGCAAACTCAAAACTACTAGCACAGAAAGTCACAGCTACTCGCAAACTAAAATAGGCACAGCCAAAGCTATCTTTCCAACATCCTCATCAGCTTGCTTTATAACAAACACTCTTTAAAGGGGGACAGAGAAGTGTAAAACTTAGAAATTTAATTAAAATTATCATCTGTTACTCCAACATGTAAAATTTTGAAACCTAATTACAAATAAAATCATTTGTCACTACAACTGATTGTTAGCCAATGAGCATATATAGCTCCTAAACAGTGGTAGAGGTTGTAGAGCGCATCACTCAAAGGAGGATTTTTGACAAAGCAACCTAGTGAAACCAAGCTGCCTCTGCCACTTGGTTTTAACAATAACTTCAAAGAATCAACATATTACTCACAACACTATACATAAAGGCTATGTTATTTTACCGAGAATTAAGGGCATGGGTTTGTGATCTGTGGTAATGGATATTGCCTCTCCAAACCAAGCTGCTTCAAAGCATCACTACTGAGTGCTGCTACTGATGGGTAACCACGATTCCGAAAAGAATAAGCTACTAGAAATCTCACTCGACAACTTATATAAGACCAACACACTGCAAGCAAGTAATGAAAGGCTACAAAAAGAGAAGGATAAGAGGAAAATAGAAAGAAATGGAGTGTAGAAAGTCGAACGGAAAAACTTTATGTATTTTGTAATTCATTCAATAGGCAGTCCGTAAATTATGTTACAACAATTCTACTTAAATAATACATTCCAAAACCAACAAGAAACTCCCTACATAAAGCCTGATTATATATCTATTTCGACTCCTACACCAAAAGTAAGCCTCCAGGCCCACCTCAAAATCGCCATCTCTAACACTTCTCCACATAAATGTGCACATAATAATTGGAAATGAATGGTGGCCTTACACATGCAGAACCAGAAAAACTGTTAAAAGAAAATTTAGACAAAAGAATCAACAAACCTACAACTCTGATGCCATGTCACCACCATCCTAGAAACTATTATCATAACAAGCACCCACTAAAATACCATACCACTACAATTAATCACCATTGCCACCGCCATATTTTTATAAACATAGCTACTGTATCCAATATACTTGACCACCATTACAACCTTTGCAGCTCATTATGGAATCACCATACTCTATCAGCTTACCATCCCCACTTCAGTGGTTTCTTCCCATCACTATCATTGTCAAGGTTGCCAAATGATATTAGTACTACCGCTGTCTCTTCCATAAACATTACAAACTTTCATCTTACACCTATACGAGTAGAAGTTAAAAAATTAAATCTGTTTTGTTTGGTAATACCATGATGCAACTGATTACCCAGATGAGGAACATGAAGCACAACTATGATCCCAATATTTGCCTCCATTCAACCCAAAAGGTAGCAAATCACTTGATTAGAGACTATTTCATCTCTCTAATCTAATACCAAAAGGCGGTAATGAAACCAATCATCCGTCTCACCGACTATGTTACAAATAATTATTGCAGAGCACCATTAGAAATATGGAAACCCCAATCCATTTTAATAAGGAGTCCCCGAGAGAAACCTTTTGAGAACTATTCTCAGTAAGAAGACAGATTATATTTTAGTCGTAATAATCAAATTAGTCTCAAATATGTGAACCTTGTAGGTGTCACACTATTATAAGCTAACCTTATGCAATGCCAGAAACTACAATATCATGAAAGAAAAATACATTAATCGGACCATGTATCCCAATACAGACTCTATACAAGAAATTCACATAATCGTAATCTCTTTCCAGATATGAATCTTAAGAAATTTCTTAACAATGCACAACGCACATCTAAAAGCAAGAGTTTGAATTACTAAGCATTGGTCAACGTACCGTCGTAATCTTAATTTTAGACCCATATTAACAACTACGAAACAATCACAGAACTTAAACCAAACCCTTGTACCAAAATAATAATAATTCCGGCCGCCATAACTTTCACCAAGCTCCGGTTTTCCTTCCAGAATTCACAGGGGTCTTTTGGTCTGGATCCGAGAACAGCGAAAGAAGGAGGAGGAGGGGACGGTAACGGTTAAATTTTTATGGATTTCCAAAAATCGAAAAATAATAGAAATAAATATATTTAAAATTGGCCCATTTAGCCCATTAACGATCCTACTGTAATGTCACTTTAACTTAATGTTTATGTTTAAGGCCAGGCCCAACTCCACGTGGACCCCACTCAACAATTGCCCTGCAATCTTCGCGGACCAATTGCGAAACGGAGCATCTCCCTTATCTTTATGAGCCTACAACATAAACGTACGTGTTTTTTTTTTGATCGATTTATAAACGTGTTTTCCATAGGTAAAGACCAAGATTAAAAAAACTCAAATCAACACCAAAAATGGTATAGATTAATCTTTCTTTAATCCATTAATTACACACATAATCATACTTGCACACAGATAATTTTAGAGTTGGCTTTTATCATATTGAAATGAGTACACCACATGCATGCATATGATAATTAATTACCTTTTATTTTATTATATCGAGATCTTAATTAATTAAAATCAAATGTGTAATTTACCATATTACTTAAAGAGTTTAATAATATATATGGGGTATATCAACTGCACTGTCATAGTTGGTTAATGTGTGTGTGTACGTTTATCAATATAATTGGAAATCTGACATACCCAAATAGACTAATTAAATATTGCTACATACTAAAGAAAACATCGCTGTAAAAAATAAAACTTTAATAATCTTAAATTAAATTATTATAGTTGCTATACATAGCCATGACAATCCCTTTGATACATATCAGTATGATTCGCTTGCATTCATATAAAACCAACTATGTACTTCCTTATATTATCAAAAAAAAACTATGTATTTCCTTAGCCTTGTGTGTCAAACTTGCAACAATTAAATGTACAGCTCACATAACTGATATATTTGCAGTATCATTCAATTATAGTTAATTGAGATCACACACATTTGACTCATATCATATACGGAAATATGCATAGACGTTTAAAATATATGTATATATTCATGCTCTAATACCGTGGGAAAAATAATAATTAAACCTAACAGGTTTGTGGATCTTCTTGAAACCATATCCCCTTTAGAAATGTTTTAATTGGAGTTTTTGAAATCCTGTGTACAAAAACTAGATGAATGCCAGTAATATTTATTTCTCTTAAAACAGATAATAATAATTATAGAATCAAATATTGTGATTAGGTGTATTAAAAAATAAAATAGTGATTAATTCTATGTGATGCTACTTGCCAAACTAATTTTAGTTCCATATCTGTTGAGATCAAAAAATAAGAACTGCATAGAAGGTTGATGAACTCACTGCCACCATGTCACACAAATTTCATATATATAGAAGTTTGACCATTTGAGTAATTGGCCGTAATCAAAATGTACTAACAATAACAATATATAGATATATAAGGAAAGATTGAGAATGAATAAGACCTGGCTTTCCATAGGAGCTTCAATCCTTTACTGCTATAATGTATGCATTACTTTCAAAAAGAGATTTGTTTCCGAAAATGAAAGATAATGCATTAACTCTAAACCACTCAATAAAAAACAACACGAAGCTCTCCAAATCTTTTCTTATAAAAAAAACCCACATTAAGTTTTCGTTTTTTTGTTCATTTCCATGGAAAAACTTGGTGCAGAAACATGTCTCTCTGAGGCTTCTAGTATCTCTGCTGCAGCCTCAGAAGAAACTATTAATCCATGCCAAGATCAGACCAAGATGTCCATGCACAATTTGAAACTCAAAGAGAAACTAATTCCCAATGATCATCCTCATCATCAACAATCCGAATCCAGTTCTGCACTCTTACTCGATCTGAAGCTATGCAACGTCAACGAATCAGCTCGTGGATCGAAACAACAAGTACTCAATCTTTTCGAATCCATGAACGACAAGAGCAATATGCTTTCTAAGTTGGTGGTCAAAACCGAGTCTTCGGACGAGACCACCACACCTGCAGAAAAGATATCAGAAGCTAGGGTTTTCTCATGCAACTTTTGTAAGAGAGAGTTCTCTACTTCTCAAGCATTAGGAGGCCACCAAAACGCACACAAACAAGAGCGTGCTTTGGCAAAACGACGTCAAGGTATGGATGTGGGTGCTTTTGGACATCCTCACTTTCCTTATTATCCATATTCAAGCATTTCCAGCCACCCTCATTTTGGATCTTTCAATAGGTCTAATATTGGGGTTAGGATGGAGTCTATGATTCATAAGCCTTCTTATCAGTGGAGCACACCGTCCGGTTACCGGTTCGGTCAAAACAGTCTCGGCGTCGTCAGTGGCGGATGGTCCAAGCCGGTGATCATTAACCAACAACCTTCCCTTGACAGACTAAACATTGAGGACTTTCACTCTCATGGCAGAGGGTTAGGGTCAGGACTTGCACAGACTTCTTCTTCTTCTTCTACGAGGTTTGAAGAAACTATTGGTGGAATTCGGAACCTGAGTGGTACTAACATTGCTTCTGCAGCTTCAAACATGACAGCCAAAAGGCCAACTGGTTCTGATTTAATCAGCCGGATTGAAGCTCTGAAAAGTGATCATAATGAAGTTCCTGAACTTGATTTGTCGCTTAAACTTTAGTTTGTTTACACATTTTCAATTGCGTTTAGTTTTACCATTTTTCAGGTTTGTTTTGTGAAAGTTAGTAAGTGATTCTGTTTTCAGGGTACTGTTCTCTTTCTTAGAACTTCTATGTGTGATTCTTATTGAACTTCACTGTCTTCACATTGTTATAAGATAAATAAGAATATTTGCTCCTTTTTTGTTCTTTTGTTAGGGTTTGATATATATTTTACATATGTCTGCAACTTAGTTTTTTTTTTTCTTTTATCATACCCTGTTAATTTAAATAAAGCATGAATCTATTCTGACTTTTATAATTACTTGCATGAAGATGCTAGCTAGCCAGCTAAACTCATGAAATTAATGCATATCCAAAAAATAATAATAATAGCTTTATGAAATTAATGATTGATTATCTGTTATAAAGTAGTAAATGATTTCCATATTTGATAGAAATATGAATCAGTGTTTCATAATGGGAAAAAATAAGTGCATTAATGAAAAAGAGCCGCTAATATCTGTTCGGTATTGGAAATTAGTGATAAATTTTAAGACAAGGAATTAAATAAATTATATTTTATACCTTATTTGATTTCTTTTTCTTTTATTGTACATTAAGGCCCCTCTGTATAATGGCTTAATGCAGTGCAAATTCAATATCCTTCAGAATATCATGTTATTAAATTAATTAAACTAGTGTATCGTCTATATAATTGGCAACTAAATAATTATAATAAGTGATAATACGGTATATTAAATAATTATATGCTAACCTTGGTGGCAGTCCAAGGTAGTAAAGTAAGAACATAAAAATTAAATTAATCGATCTTAAACCTGTCAAACTAGACTTTCACCTACTTTTCTTCTCACACTTGCATTAGTTGCTTGGAGTGCAAGAAATTAATCTCAACCTAGATCACCGTATAAACTAGAAAACTAAGAAGAAGAAAAAAAAAAAAACCAGAAACCCTAAAATTAAGAGACCACAATCGAAAGTTAATGGACATTCAATGTTCTTGAAGTGATATTGTTAACAAAACACACTAAACCAAATTAAAATCAAACTGATAATTAATTACATAGCAAGCAAAACTAAATTAAAGTAATTAATTTCTAAACTAAAAGACGTCTGCAGAGACAACAAGAATTACGTAGGTCCAGAAACTGAACCATGTAGCTTTGGTAATCATGTTGTGTGCAGACGGAACGAGTCAACTCACTCCAACCCGAACTCAACTCCTCCAAGCAATTCCTGCAATACGCATTATCAGCATCATCAGCCACCAGCTCTTCATCCATTGTCTTCTGCTTCTCCAACTTGTTAATATTGGCTGAAGTAGTCTCAATGACTGCCAATTTAACCTCCATCTCGAACCCCATACGAGGCTTTTCTACGGCGGCAGCCAAAGCTGAGGCTGCATATACGACTTCGACAGCCAGACGATCTATGGCGATGGAAGGAAGCTTCAGGCCTCGACACTTTACCATGTATGAGATATGAGACCGGCAGAAGGCTGGGTGTTGAAGCACATGGGAAGGAACAAAGATTAAGTATACGTTCGGCGGAGCAGCTGAGTATTCCTCAGCCGGAACGACGTCGTCTCCTATGAGATTTCGAAGCTTTTCTACTTGATCCTTCTGGTTGAATTTGATAGAGAGCATGGCGTTTGAATCGAGCGAGGGAACATAGTTTCCTTGAAGGTTGAGATTCAAGGCCGCCATTGAAGATACAAGGTGGAGGAAAAAAAAGAAAAGAAAAGTTATAGTTTGCAGTAATTATTAGGTTTAGGGGTTCTTATTAGGTTTTGATGTTGAAATATCAAATACTAGTTAATGAAAAAAAAGGTAGTACATAACCTTCTGATTAAAATGGGATTAATCAGTTTTTTTAATTAAATTATCCACTGTTAAATAAAAATTATAGTTGAAAGTTTTATTTTTTCTTTTAAAAGGTAGAAATAATTGATAAACATGTTATATATATATATATATATATATGTATGTATGTATTTATTTAGCTTAGATATATTTTTATTCAATTTAGATCTTGAACAGTTGAATAATATATATAAAGAAATATTTATCACTTTCCGTGTCTTCAATTTAAAATAATTAGATGTTGAAACATGTACGAGAATATTTATTTTTCTGTTATAATATTATTGTTCTATTATAAACTTCAATTTCAATAGAAACTCTAGTATAAATGAAGAATTGCATATGTGATTAGTGCCCAAACTCAAATAATATTAAAGATTAATCTTCGGATACTTTCGTCAAATTACCTTATTTCTTTTTTTCCCTTTCTTCATTAGATTGATTTATCAAAATAATCATATAATATAACAACAAGCTCATTCTCAATCTGATACTTTATTCAGTCTTGAAGTAATTGTACACATATATAACAAAAAATAATATCCTATTCTCTTTTCATTTGTTTCATGGTTGGTTTTTCTTATTTCAGCTACTTCATCAGATTACTTATATATATTTTTTCCTTTCTTGATCAGATTGATTTATCAACTAATCATACAATATAACAACAAATTAATTAACCATCTGATATTATTAATCAATCAATCTTGATTAACCATCCGATCATATTATTAATCAATCAATCAATCTTGAAGTAATTGTACAAAAGTATAACAAAAAGAAAAATAAAAAAAAAATTAAGAAAGCTTGTACAATTGACGCCTACACACAGGACAAGAGTCCTTTTGGTCCAGCCACTGAAGAATGCAAGGTAGGTGATAAAGATGTGTGCAACCAAAACGAACCAACTTCGTATTCTTGATATCATCATTAATCTTCCCATCAATCAAGTACTCCTCCAAGCAAATACTACAACACCCAGCCTTCTCCAATTGATCTATGATATCATCACTCCCTGTGTTCACCCATTCATATTCGGTCTTCCTTAACTTGTCCATCGGTCGTAGCCTTCGATTTATCCATGTCGTCGGTGATGGTGATGGAGATCGTTCAGTACTCGTCACCTCATCAAATATCACTTGATCATCAACAATAAAATTAATAAAGTCACCTATATTTGATGTTGTTACTGTTGGATGTGTTCTTTGAGTTACTTGATATCCAAGAAAGTGATCTGGGGTCGTAACCATCTTAATATCAGCCGTAAAAAAGAACCTATTAAACCTATGATCTTCATGATTATGCCTAATCAATCTCTGCGTGCTCCTTAAAACACTATGAGCCAGCTGATCACAGACGTCAAATGGGAGGCCAAGCCCTAAATATGAGAGCGAGTTGTGAACATGGAGTTTGCAAAGCGGAGGTTGTAGAAGCAAATGGGTTGGACAATACATTGGTATATTGGTCATCTGGGAACTCACGTGAGGGGTTTGAAACTCTCTGATGACCGTCCGTTTCAGAGAGATTTTGAGGAGGGAAATATCAGGTTGAAGAAACGGAGCATGGAATGCAAGTACACTGATATTCACAGAAGAAGACATTGTAGATGATAATGAAAAGTCACAGACACAGCGATGGCTCATAAGGATGTTAATTGATACAATATATAATAGTATGGATTTGGAAGCCAATTAGGAATTAAACAATGATTAGAAAAAGGAAACCCAATTAGGAATGAAACAATGATTAGGAAAAGGAAACCAAATGTAAAAAGGAAACCCAATTAGGAATGAAACAATGATTAAAAAAAGGAAACCCAGTTAGGAATGAAACAATGATTAGAAAAAGAAAACCGAAACAAAGTCAGAGGTCAAAGGGATGAGTTGGATGGATCTGTCTAGGACTGGGCTTCGAGTAGGCCTGTCAAGCAAATGAACTTTGGGTTAGTGGGCCTGAACTGTGAAGGGGTTTTAAGTGTAATTTTCCAAAACGAGGTGGTTATTCTGTAAAATATCAAAATAAAAGGGGCTATTTTGAAATTTAATGGCCCATCTTCCTTTTTTTCATAATTAATTAAAATAAGTATTTCTATAAAATAATAATAATATGTCACTTCCGATAAATTTCTAGGTTCCATTCCATGCAAAATTGTTGGATTTATTTTACTGTTTTTAAATCCATCTAACCGCCTCCGTAAGGATTGAAACTTTTCATTATTATTATTTTATAGAAATAAGAGTATATAGTTTTAGAACTGGAACTGTATACTCAACTCCTCCAACCCGAACTCAACTCCTCCAAGCAACTCCTGCAATACACATTATCAGCATCATCAGCCACCAGCTCTTCATCCATTGTCTTCTGCTTCTCCAACTTGTTAATATTGGCTGAAGTAGTCTCAATGACTGCCAATTTAACCTCCATCTCGAACCCCATACGAGGCTTTTCTACGGCGGCAGCCAAAGCTGAGGCTGCAGATACTACTTCGACAGCCAGACGATCTATGGCGATGGAAGGAAGCTTCAGGCCTCGACACTTTACCATGTATGAGATATGAGACCGGCAGAAGGCTGGGTGTTGAAGCACATGGGAAGGAACAAAGATTAAGTATACGTTCGGCGGAGCAGCTGAGTATTCCTCAGCCGGAACGACGTCGTCTCCTACGAGATCTTGAAGCTTTTCTACTTGATCCTTCTGGTTGAATTTGATTGAGAGCATGGCGTTTGAATCGAGCGAGGGAACATAGTTTCCTTGAAGGTTGAGATTCAAGGCCGCCATTGAAGATACAAGGTGGAGGAAAAAAAAAGAAACGAAAAGTACATAACCTTCTGATTAAAATGGGATTAATCAGCTTTTTTAATTAAATTATCCACATTTAAATAAAAATTATAGTTAAAAGTCTTATTTTTTCCTTTTAAAAGGTAGACATAATTGATAAATATGTTATATATATGTATGTATTTATTTAACTTAGATATATTTTTAAAAAAATATTTTTATTCAATTTAGATCTTGAACAGTTGAATAATATAAAGAAATATTTATTACTTTCCGTGTTTTCAATTTAAAATAATTAGATGTTGAAACACGTATGAGAATATTTGTTTTTCTGTTATAATATTATTGTTCTATTATTAACTTTAATTTCAATAGAAACTCTAGTTTATATGTAGATGAAGAATCGCAAATGTGATCAGTGCCCAAACTCAAATAATATTAAAGATTAATCTTCATATGCTTTCATCAAATTACTTTCTTTCTTTCTTTTTTTCCCTTTCTTCGTCAGATTGATTTATCAAATTAGTCATATAATAAAACAACAAACTCATTCTCAATCTGATATTTGATTCATTCTTGAAGTAATTGTGCACATATATAACAAAAAATAATATTCTATTATCTTTTCATATGTTTCATGGTTGGTTTTTCTCTGCTTCATCAGATTACTTATATTTTTCTGTTTCATGATTAATTTATCAACTAATCATACAATATAACAAGAAGTTAATTAACCATCTGATATTACTAATCAGTCAATCTTGATTAACCATCTGAACATATTATTAATCAATCAATCAGTCTTGAAGTAATTGTACAAAAGCATAACAAAAAAAAATATATAAAAAAAAAATTAAGAAAGCTTATACAATTGACGCCTACACACAGGACAAGAGTCATTTTGGTCCAGCCACTGAAGAATGCAAGGTAGGTGATAAAGATGTGTGCAACCAAAACGAACCAACTTCGTATTCTTGATCTCATCATTAATCTTCCCATCAATCACGTACTCCTCCAAGCAAATACTACAACACCCATCGTTCTTCAATTCATCTATGATACCATCATTCCCGTGTTCACCCATTCATGTTCAGTCTTCCTTAACTTGTCCATCGGTCGTAGCCATCGATTTATCCATCTCGCCGGTGATGGTGATGGAGATCGTTCAGTACTCGTCACCTCATCAAATATTACTTGATCATCATCATTAAAATTAATAAAGTCACCCATATTTGATGTTGTTACTGTTGGATGTGTTCTTTGAGTTACTTGATATCCAAGAAAGTGATCTGGGATAACAACAGTAGTAACCATCTTAATATCGGCTGCAAAACAGAACCTATTAAACCCATGATCTCCATGATTATGCCTAATCAACCTCTGCGCGCTCCTTAAAACACCATGAGCCAGCTGATCACAGACCTCAAATGGGAGGCCAAGCCCTAAATATGAGAGCGAGTTGTGAACATGAAGTTGGCAAAGCAGAGGTTGTAGAAGCAAATGGGTTGGACAATACATTGGTATATTGGTCATCTGGGAATTCACGTGAGTGGTTTGAAACTCTCTGATGACCATCCGATTCAGAGAGATTTTGAGGAGGGAAATATGAGGTTGAAGAAACGGAGCATGGCATGCACGTACGCTGATATTCACAGAAGGAGGCATTGTAGATGATAATGAAAAGTCACAGACACAGCAATGGCTCACAAGGATGTTAAATGATACAATATATAATAGTATGGATTTGAAACCAATTAGGAATTAAAAATGATTAGAAAAAGGAAGCCAAATGTAAAAAGGAAACCCAATTAGGAATGAAACAATGATTAGGAAAAGGAAACCAAACGTAAAAAGGAAACCCAATTTGGAATGAAACAATGATTAGAAAAACAAAACGGAAACAAAGTCAAAGGTCAAAGGGATGAGTTGGATGGATCTGTCTAAGACTGGGTTTCGAGTAGGCCTGTCAAGCAAATGGACTTTGGGTTAGTGGGCCTGATATGTGAAGGGTTTAAGTGTAATTTTCCAAAATGAGGTGGTTATTCTGTAAAATATCTAAATAAAAGGGGCTATTTTGAAATTTAATGGCCCATCTTCCTTTTTTTTCATAATTAATTAAAATAAGTATTTCTATAAAATAAAAATAATATGTCACTTCCGATATGCAACATTATTGGATTTATTTTACTGTTTTTAAATCCATCTAACCGCCTCCGTAAGGATTGAAACTTTTCATTATTATTATTATTTTCCAATTTGTGTGGAGCTATGTGTGATTTGGCTCCTAATTGATATTTCTTTTTGGCCTCTAACATGTTCAGATGAACCAGCAATATAAATTCTGAAATTGGATGCTACTTTTAAATAAACAAAATATTAATATATATATATATATATATTTTTTAAAAAAGGGGGATTTTGTTGGTCTACATTGTATTGTAAGGTCGAGTTGGGGAGCATATACTTATCGATTTCATTTTACATAACTCCACGTATATATATATATATATAATAATAATAATTAAAATCAAACTACTATTCCATTGAGGAAACCCAACAGCAATTTCCCAATTCAACGTGGTATATACTCTCACATTGGTATTCAATTGATGCAGAAGAAAACTCATGTATTTGAGTACCTCTGGTGCAATGAGAAGTTTGGTTTGCACTTTCTCTTGCTGCATGACAATCAAACATGACAAAATAATTAAAATGCAAATGTTAAGATTCCACCAACCATAAACACTCTAAGCTGTAAGAATAATATTGTAAATCTAAACTGAAGAAAATAAGCATAAGTGAGTGATATAGCAAGAGAAATCAATGACACTCCAGGCTCACATTATGAAACCACCGCCCATATGGGCATGTTTACTATGAGATTTTTTGTTGTATTTTTGAGTTTCAGCACATTTTATCAATGACAAATTCCAAAACAGAAATCATAATAAAATTAACAACTATCAAATAAAGAGCAAGAAAACCAACCATTCTACTGCTTTTTTCGCCTGCAATGCTGCAAAACTTGCAAGTTGATAAATTTCATTCAAGTTATTTTGACCCAGCGCTTCTTTATTAAATATGGCATCTGATAAAACAACTGATGATGCTCCCTGATCAATATATTTTCCGATTGAATCTGTATCAGATAAGAAAAATGAAATTTCAATAACTTTTCGGGTATAAGTTTCAAACATTAATCGGATCAATATCATGCTTCTGCAAAATGTAGTATTTTGTATTAAAAAATAAGAGTATATAGTTTTAGAACTGGAAACTAACTCTAAGTATATGTTAACATGAGAACATTCCAAACCTATTTACTTTAGTTTTGTGAAACTAAGAGTTATGAATGCAGTGTGAAGTGACAGATGCACAGAAGAGCTTTAAAGAAAACAGGACAGAGTTAGATTACCAACCTATAGTTATGCCTTGAGAAGCAACCATCGAGATGTGAGGAAAAGGCTTCTTGAGTGCCGATATATACCGTATACCACCTAATGCTGAAACAGGATACACCTATTTCACCAAATAAGAAGACGACTAAGTCTAGATCAGTTGAACTTTCAACTAAACAATACCATTTGACTTAAGTTCTCTATCCCCATAATTCAGCAAAATATGTTTCCGGCAGTAAATTAAACTTGCTAATACCCAAAAGAATTTTAAAATTTGAGAAATTGTTAAAGTATTAAGACATAAAAGAAGCCCTCTTAATGAGGGGACTTTAAATAGGATTCAAAGATTAAATTTTCACTTGATGAACATACCTTACGATTTTTCAAATGCCTTTTCTATTTGTATTACTCAAAAAGACTTTTGACTTGCCAATTCTTAAACCAAACTTGAATTTAGCAATCTATTGAAATATGAATGTTAAGAAGCCTTCCAATTTCAAATCTATTTATTATGCAAGAAGGCGGTGCGGATAACATCTATGATGATCCTAACCAATTTTCATATAAGAAACATGAATGACAAAACTCACCTTGACAATTTTGGCACCAGCACCATGTGCAGACAATATCTGTGAGCGAAAGATATATTTTTAGGTTTTCTTTGGAGAAAAAGTGATCAAACTTACAACCTAAAACAGAATTCTAATAGAACTACAATGGACAGAGACTTAATCTTCAAAATTTTCCATCGCGGTTATAAGAGTAGAGAACCAGAGGATAAACATACCAATAGGTCAAGACTCAAGGAAAAATACAGAAAATCCTCAGAAATTAAAATTATATGCACTTACCTCTGTTGGGGTCATTACCCCAGGTATGTATAACACTTCCCCATTCTGGAAATCTTCCATAATGTTCTGATGTGCATTTGCAAACATTTAGTGAAGGGATATAGGTACCTATCCTAATACTTCTATTTGGAATATAAAGAGAGAAAGAGAGAGAGCACAATATGATCCAGGATTTTTATCCATCATATTTAAAATTCGTCAAAGAAAATTCTTACCATCACCATAGCAGGACTCATGAGGAATTTGGCACCAGCGTTGATTGCCCTTTTGGCATCTTCAATATTTAATATAGTCCCAACCTGCAGAGCACCGAGAAGCTTCAGAACAAGTGGAACTTTTTTTGTGGCACCCTTCATGTTTCAGAGCTCGCATTTTGTATGCATCTAAAAAAATCAATGTTAATAGCATCGGTAACCATACTGAGCTAAATGCATTCATACGGATTACTTCATGAATGCTGAAAGATAACAAGGAAAAAAATAATATGCAAATTCTGTCAAAAAACAGATGTTTTTCATCATGAACATTTAAGCTCAAAAGTCACATGTCCAGAACCGATCCAGATGGCTCTTCCTCGTGAAAATGTTATTTTGTGTTCATAATTAGACACTGACACATAAAAGTATCGCATGCATAAAGTTTGATGCATTCAGGGATCAGCTAGCGTGGCTCAGAGGCTACACAGAGGAAATAAAACAGAAATAGAGAGTAATAATCATTAAAAAAATAAAAATAAATAAGAGTTAAGAAATAAGCGTAAACTATGAAAATGATTACTCCGAAGACTGTTGCAGGATGATCAACCACGAGCTGTTGTATAACCTGCACAGAAGAGAAGAGAAGAGAAAGCACATAAACTCTCATGCTTAGAGGCCAAATGGCCAATCATTGTGGAAAACAGAAAAGAAGTAACATTTAACAACCTCAAACACACCTGGGGTAGAAACCACAATCTCCAGCTACAAATCAAGAGAGTAAACAGAAAACCAAAGTATTAGAAACCTTTCAATTGGTGATATCGAATATGAAATAAACTATCTTCGCCAAACCTGCAGTAAAAAAATTTCACAAGAGACAATTCACCGAAAGACATACACCAAAACAAGTTTCCCATTTCGTAGACTAGGAGAAGAAAAGCAGCAATAACAGAAAAGACACTCACAACTGAGATGCCACCACTAAGTGCAGCTTGAGCAGCTTCCATTGCCATCTCTGCGCTGCACGAAAGGAAATAAACAGTAAAGCACAGTCACATTGTAGACCCAGATTCCCAATTTAATATTTTGCGTGGTTAATTCTCTTTTTAAGGAAACAATTCATCCCCACAAAATCAAACTGAAACTGCCCAAAAAGAAAAATGCAATCTTTATTTGATGGGGGTGTTTGATATGTTTGGAAATTTGATTAAGGTAACAGCAGCCAAACAGTAGCATACCTATCTGCGCGAAGGCAAGCAATGACACCAGAACTTTGAATACGCGACAAGGTTTCGTCCACACGAGACGAGCAACAAACACTTTGGGGCAGACGACGAGGCGGTGGCGATTTTGATGACCTCCGAAGCACGCGAGACGGCACCGGCCATTCGCTGAGGCTCGCAGCGACTACCATATCCACTGCATGAACGTGGAAGAGTCTGGTGGCGGGACTCGGCTTTTAGCCAGAAAAGCTAAAATAAAATAAAATTTTATTCTAATTTTTAAACAACTATATAAAATTAATATAACAATTACTTGTTTTAATGCATTTAAATTTATGTTTTCTTGTAATAGTTTTTTCATAGAATTTCATATTTTTCCATATCATTAACAAACAAACAAAAATTGCAAATTATAACTTTTATTTTTAGTAACATCTTTATTTTTTTTTATTAATAACTTTTAGACTATTGATCTAAATTCTTCCAAAATAACATGCAAATTTCATATATTACAAACTGTAAAAATTGAGATTTTTTGTTTTTTGTTTAAAAAAAAAAAAACTCTAAAATTGAGATAGAGTTATTCTTGGGAAGAAGATTCTAAACAAGTATCCGAGTCATTGTCTATGACGCGCACACGCCACTCCTCCACGCGCATATTACCCTTTTTATTTCTGCGTGTTATGATCTCGAGCACTTCGCTTCCTTAATTCAATAGCTCAAACGTCCAATTCTGCTCTCTCTCTCTCTCTCTTTATATTTCGTCGATAGCATCGTCGCCGGGAAACCAACAGAGATGGTGCCGCCGTCAAGCCATGGTGGGCCGTCGCCGCCGAATCCCCAATTGACCCAGCAATTTCTGAGCTCCGTCCTATCACAGCGGGGTCCCTCAGCACTCCCATACTCAGAGGACACCAAGTGGCTGATCCGCCAACACTTGGTCTCCCTCACCACTGCCTACGCTTCCCTCGAGCCCAAGACAGCCACTTTCATCCACAACGATGGCCGCTCCGTCAACCTCCTTCAGGCTGATGGTACAGTCCCCATGTCTTTCCAGGGTGTCACCTACAACATCCCTGTCGTTATTTGGCTCATGGAATCCTACCCTCGCCACCCTCCCTGCGTCTACGTCAATCCCACGCGCGACATGATCATCAAGCGTCCTCATCCCCATGTCAATCCCTCTGGGTTGGTCTCCATACCTTATTTGCAGAACTGGGTTTACCCAAGTTCCAATCTTGTCGATCTCGTTAGGAATTTGAGCGCCTTGTTCGGCAGAGACCCCCCACTTTACTCGCAGCGCAGGGCTGGTTCTAGTCCTAATTCCAATCCAAATCCCAACCCCAACCCTAACCCTAGTCCCGCTTCTAATTTTGGGCATTCGTCGGTTTCGTCGAATTTGGGCCCTGCTGCAGGATCGGTCGGATATCCGCGTCCGGCCATTCCTCCGAGGGCTTACCCGCCATCTCCGTATGGCGGAAGCGGGTCGTTTTCTCGGGTTCAGACCGACGACCCAACGGAGGTCTATAAGAGAAACGCAATCAATAAACTTGTGGAGGTGGTACATGGCGATATTACTGGGTTGAGGAAGTCTAGGGAAGCGGAGATGGAAGGGATGTTTAACGCGCAGGCGATGCTGAGGGTGAGAGAAGATCAGCTGAACAAAGGGTTGAAGGAAATGCAGGACGAGAAGGAGGGTTTGGAGCAGCAATTACAGATGGTTTTGATGAATTCTGATGTTCTGGATGCGTGGTTTAGAGAGAACGAATCGAAGACTCGGAATTTGGAGGCTTTGGATGTTGATGATGCTATTGAATGTGTGGACTCGCTTTCGAAACAAATGCTTGAATGCACGGCCTCAGATTTAGCCTTAGAAGATGCTATCTATTCATTAGATAAAGCAGCTCAGGAAGGTTCAATACCCTTTGACCAGTATTTGAGGAATGTAAGATTGTTGTCTCGCGAGCAGTTCTTTCATCGAGCTACGGCAGCGAAAGTTCGGGCTGCCCAGATGGAAGCTCAGGTCTCCAATATGGCCGTTAGGATTGCTCAATATGTCTCATGAGAATTCATGAGGTTAGATTTGGTGAAAGTTCATCAAAGTTACTATTTCCTGGCTAAGTTTTTTTTCTTTTTTTCTATTTCTATTTTTGATGTAGAGGGTGTTTGACAATGTGTATTAATAGGGGAAATACATATAATTTTCTGTAAGAAATATGTTGTTGAATAATTTTCATGTCAAAATTCATATTTTTTGTCCCATCTTACATATGAATATCAGATAATTCATTACCTCTGTATTCTTGATTGATTTATTTTACTCATTAGCCGTTCACTTTCTTAATTGGTTTTCTTCTTTTCCATTCAGTACTTTAATGTGGATTATTTCTGTGAAACTAACGGCGAGAGACTTGGCTTTTGCATTTATAGACTTTCGAATCTTGGCCAGGTACAAAATAAGAATTATCCAAATTTGTAGTGAATGTTGTAGGTGAACAAATTCTGGCATGGTTTCCATCAATTTGAGAATGCAAGATGTTATTGTTTGGAACATTGGTGAATTCATATTTGTATGATTGATTCTTGAGACTTCTAGTGTTTTAGATTATTGGCACAGATTTCATGAGATTTTTTAATTATATTCGAATAATTGGGTTGTCTACACAAACAATGTAAAATAAGAGTATTTAAATTGTAAAGCACAATGAAAGTTTGGAAGTACAGTTAGTTAATCTATGAAGCACAAAACTGATGTATGTAATTTGGGGTTTATATTAAGGGTTGTTGATCTAGAATCACTTCTCTTTCTGCTATTATGGTTTTGAATTTGTATGCTGGACTTCACACAAACACCAGTTGGTATTTAAGTGAGAATGCCAGTTCTTATGGCGCCAAGTAGAGAAAGATTGGATTGTTTGGAATAATGGATACTGATCTTTGTCACAGTCGTAAGGCTGGCTGTGATTGGGATTTTAGTATTGAGAACTGATAATTCTACCGTAGTATGCTCCTTAGACTGCTGATGATTTGACAGTGGTGTCATGTTCAAATTGCAAAAGTGGAAAGAAACGTAAAGAACATCTCAGGCTGAGTCCGAATTTCTATCTGTTTCTAGTTTCGGATAGAAGGTCTTATATCTGTCGTGCATTTTTATCTCAATATGTTACTTGACTGCCTGTAGTCTTCTATTCTTTTTTTCTTTTATATGGGGCATGATATACAGTCTATTTATTGCAAGAGTTGAAGATGAGAATACTAAGTACCTGCTTTGGTGCTAGATATTTGATGATTATAAATACTACTTGTGATTAAATTGATAAGTTTATTGCCTGAAGCTTACACTTTTAGGAAGAGAAGCCCCAAAGCATGTATGTTAGGAAGTGGAACTCAATTGTGTATGTCAGGACAAAACAATGATTTAACACCACCTTTTTGTTCTACTTTTTTTCAGTTGTTTGATGAGAAATGGATTGGGTTCATGGCTTGGTAATATAAAACTGGGTTTTAATGTAGAAGTGGTAGTCACATAAGTGATCCCTTTCCTGTGCCCATGGTTTTGAACCTTTACTCGCACATGGTTAAGTACAGGCAATATGAAACTAGTTTAGGCGTTAGAAACAAGTGTAAATGATGAATGTAGAGCTGAAGAACTAATTCAGGATCCGATATGCAAATTGAAAATTAGATTGTTTCTTTAGTTCTTATTCTAAGTAAATAGCTAATGTTCTTCTTGACTTCTTTTCACGTCCTTCGCTTTTGGTACATCTTGGTCAAAAACTCTCTTCTTTACTTTTTGGTTCCATTCCTTTTGAATTTCTTGGACTAGTAATGAGACAGTATTTAACAGTTATCATTTTCAGATGTTAAATCATACATTGATTAGCACTGCATAACTGTATAATCTAAAGCCTCAAATTTTATTTTCAACTAGTGAAACTTTCCTTAAGACTTTTGTTATTTTATTCCCTTGTAATGTCTCTTTTATGAGCCACTTAGTTTTATGTTTCTTGTTCCCACTGTGTTTTTTCTGTGATGCTGGGTTCCCCTGCTATTGGAATAGACCCCGATGAAGAATTTCTTACACTTTGGAAGCTTAACTGTTAAAGAGAGGTTGAGAGAGTCTAATTTTATGACTTTGTGGTGCTGAGAATAGAGAGTGAGGGTAACTTTATGGTGCTCATTTTTGGGAGTGGATTGTTATTTGAGAATTAGAGAGCTTACTCTAGCATAAACTTCACTTTGTGTTTCAAAAATATCTAATTTTATGTCTAAAATGCTTGAATATGTTAAAGTGGTTTCTAAGAAAATCACATAATTATTATTTGAAGCACAACCTTTTCCATTTCTTTCTCAAAGAAATTCATTGAAGCATCATCAATGTTTAAATCGTTGATAAACTTTTTATGTTGTGGAAGAGTTCACCCGTCAGTAAACTTTGATCAGCACTGTTTAAACTAACACAAGTCTTGGAACACTGATCAACGACACCTATGAAAACATTCTTTTTGTAATACCATTAAAAGTAGATGTTTTTAATTCATATACTAATCATCTAATCCAATATGATATACATTTATTTATTTAAATAAGTTTTGATAAATTAGGGTAATAATCGCTTTGTGATTTTCTAATAATACTTATAAATTAAATAATTATTTCAAAAATGAAATATAATTCTTTACCATAAATAAGATTATTAATTTTTTTTCTTCTTAAATATACATTAAATGAGAAAATTAGGATAATATTAACAAATTTTTTTTTTCTATTATTTTGATCATTTTAACCAATTCCAACTGAAAACCGTATGGATTTCAAACCAACTTCGCTTCGGACAGTGTCAGTGGTGGACACGGAGAGATGAGCTCCCAGCTCTCGCCCATTTCGACTCTCATTCCCATCGTCAACACAACCATTAATACCTCGTCAAGCCCCTCTAAATCAGAGCTCTCCTCCCACTCTCATCGCAACTTTCATAGCCTTTCCCAAAGAACCCATATTCCTTCTCATGTCTACGAGCACCCCTCAGCGATTCTTCTTGAGCTCTGCACTTCCATGGAAGAGCTTCACCAAATCCTCCCTCTCATTATCAAGAATGGCCTCTATTCTGAACTCTTGTTCCAAACCAAGCTCGTCAGTCTCTTCTGTAAATTAGGCAGCCCAAGTGAGTCCGCTCGAGTTTTCCACTCCATTGAAGATAAGCTTGATGTATTCTACCACACCTTGTTGAAAGGGTATGTGAAAAACTCATCTTTGGAAGATGCTTTCTCGTTCTTTGTTGGGATGAGGTACGATGCTGTTAGGCCTGTTGTGTATAATTTTACTTATTTGTTGAAAATTTTAGGTGATAATTCGGACCTTAAGAGGGGTAAAGAGATCCATTCCCAGCTAATAAAACATGGATTTGGGTCGAATTTGTTTGCAATGACTTCGGTTGTGAATATGTATGCGAAGTGTAGGGAGATTGGTGAAGCATATAGGATGTTTGATAGAATGCCTGAAAGGGATTTGGTGTCTTGGAATACTATTGTTGCAGGATACGCACAAAATGGGTATGCGAAGACAGCATTGGATTTGGTTCGACGAATGCAGAACGAAGGCCAAAAGCCTGATTCCATCACATTGGTAACTGTTTTGCCTGCTGTTGCTGATATTATGTCTTTGAGGATTGGAAAGTCTGTTCATGGGTATGTTGTAAGAGCTGGGTTTGACCCGCTGGTGAATATTTCGACAGCTTTGGTAGACATGTATTCTAAATGTATGTCTGTAGGGACTGCTCGGTTGATTTTTGATAGGATGGATCATAAGACTGTTGTTTCATGGAATTCTATGATTGATGGGTATGTACAAAATGAACAACCTGAAGAAGCAATGTTAATTTTTCAGAATATGTTAGATGAGGGGTTCCAACCTACCAATGTTACTATAATGGAGGCCTTACATGCTTGTGCTGATTTGGGTGACCTTGAGCGGGGGAAGTTCATACATAAATTATTGGATCAACTGAAACTTGGATATGATGTTTCAGTTATGAACTCCTTAATATCCATGTATTCCAAATGCAAGAGAGTAGATATCGCTGCCAAGTTATTTGATGACTTGCAGGATAAAACCCGTGTAACATGGAATGCAATGATATTAGGTTATGCACAAAATGGGCGCGTAAATGAAGCTTTGAGTTACTTTTCTAGGATGCAGTCTCAAAATATAAAACTGGACTCTTTTACCATGGTGAGTGTGATCACTGCTCTTGCAGAATTATCAGTTACACGCCAAGCCAAGTGGATTCATGGACTTGTTGTAAGAACTTGTTTGGACAAAAATGTTTTTGTGATGACTGCTCTTGTTGACATGTATGCAAAATGTGGAGCCATCAATACTGCAAGACGACTCTTTGACACGATGGATGAGCGGCATGTGACAACATGGAATTCCATGATAGATGGATATGGAACACATGGGCTTGGAAAAGCTGCTGTAGATCTATTCAATAAAATGCAAAAGGGAATAATCAAGCCAAATGACATAACATTTCTATGTATTATTTCTGCTTGCAGCCACTCAGGTTTGGTGGAAGAGGGGCTCCAGTACTTTGAAAGCATGAAGAAAGATTATGGGTTAGAGTCTTCAATGGATCACTATGGAGCCATGGTTGATCTCCTTGGTCGGGCTGGCAAGCTCAACGATGCTTGGGATTTTATTCAAAAGATGCCTATTGAGCCGGGGATTAGTGTGTATGGCGCAATGTTGGGTGCTTGCAGAATTCATAAAAATGTTGAGTTGGGAGAAAAGGCAGCAAAGCAAATATTCAAGTTAAACCCAGATGAAGGTGGCTATCATGTATTGCTTTCTAATATATATGCGACAGCTTCGAAGTGGGACAAAATGGCCAAAGTGCGAAAAATGATGGAGAAGACAGGGCTAAAGAAAACTCCAGGTTGTAGTTTAGTAGATTTAAAAAATGAGGTTCACTCCTTCTATTCTGGAAGCACAAGCCATCCACAATCCAAGCAAATTTATGCCTATCTCGAAACCTTGGGAGATAAGATCAAGGCTGCTGGATATGTGCCCGACACTAATTCAATTCATGATGTAGAAGATGATGTGAAGGAACAGTTGCTGAATAGCCATAGCGAGAAGCTGGCTATTGCATTTGGACTCTTAAACACCAAACCTGGGACGACCATTCACATTCGTAAGAACCTACGAGTTTGTGGCGATTGCCACAACGCAACCAAGTATATTTCACTTGTGACTGGACGAGAAATCGTCGTGCGCGACATGCACCGGTTCCACCTTTTCAAGAATGGAACATGTTCTTGTGGAGACTATTGGTGAGCTGTGTTTTCCTAGACTTGTGCTGGTCTTTGAAAGATGGGAAATTAGATGCAGTTTTATGAGGTTTCTTATTGGAGTCTAGAAGTACACCGAAGCAAGAGCAACATAAGGATGTAAATTGCAGCTAGTATATCAATTTGAGATTCCTTTTCAATGCAACATTCTCGATTATTATACAAATTTATTTTTTGAATTACATATTTTCAAACTGTGGTTTGGAAAGGTGTAGTCTGTTCGATTATACAATAATCAGAACAAATTTTATTTGAATTTCAATCTATATGCCTGGAATGCTGTTTTTATGATGTGAATAATGAAGGGTAAAATGAGAAAAGGGTAAACTTTTGAATATGTAAATAAGTTTTGTCATATATAAAAGTATGTGAATGTCCAAAAAATAAAAAGAAAACAGCAGAGCTCTCAATAAGATGTTATAGATTATTGTTATACACATTCCTAAAACTCCTCCATACATTCATTTTCTTTGTACACCACTGAAATAGGTGAATGTATGCAGAGACTGAAGGAATGTAAATAACAATTTCTCACATATTGGAAATTAGCCCAACCCAATTGAACCCATATCTTTCAATCGGGCTAGATCAATTTGGCCCAGCCCAGCCAGTGTAAGAATAGCAATTCTTGCACTAGCTTTGTCAGATGAGTAAATTCGTATAAAGAGTCCCCGGCGAGATTTAGGGTTTTTGCGAGCTTCATTCTTTCTTCGGAACACACACTCCTTCTCTCTCCCTCTAAATTCTAAGGCCTAACCATGACTGCCCAGACCCAAGAAGAGCTTCTCGCTGCTCATCTCGAAGAGCAAAAGATAGATGTATGTCTATTTTCTATTCACTCTGTACATATATATATTTTATTGCTGTTGAATAGAAATTTAGTAGATCTCTTTCTCTTCTATGGTTGATATTCATAACAAATACTGGAAAAGACTTTTTTTTTTTTTTTGCTTCGATTCTGTTTGTAGCAGATCTTAGTCGATTATGTGAATTCTCAATCTGTTTTACTTTGACAATTAGCTTACAAGCTTCTGTTTGCTTGCTTCCTTATAGTAATTTGGTAACTGAAAATGAAAATTGAATTATCAAATTTGGATTTTTATTTGGTTTCTAATGGGACGAAGATTAGTTATTTTTAACTAATTCTAAATATTGCTTATTTTTATTTGGGTTTTCTAAGGAACCCATGAGAGGGAAGGCAGTGTTTCTGTTACTTCAATACTTTCATGTGGATTTACAATTAAGGGAAACATGAATTGGATGTGAATATAATCGATTTGCATAGAAAATGGATATAGGCAAGCCAAGAATTTTTTTTTTATTGTATCTGTGAGTTTTGAATGGTGGTTGCTTTATATTTTTTTGAGGAACTATGATAAAAATGGGTGGTTTTAGAAAGTTTTGTGGATTGTTGAGAAGTTTGTAGAAACTTTAGCAAAATTTCCTCAATTGTGGTAATTGTCATGTGGTGGCTCCTAATGAAATAACAAGGCGACGGAAAAGATATTTGCTAAATTTAAAATGGCTAGGACTTAGTAGTGTAAGTAAATTATATAAATTTTACCCACCACACTTCATATGAGAAATATGAAGTATTTTCTTCCTAATAAGTAGTAGTTTTGTGATATTAAAATTTTATAATGTCGCCCCTGTTTTTCTTTCCATACATCCTATTGATGCGTGGGCCCAGATTTTGTGTATCATCAAAATTAGCGTTCTTTTTCTATTTTAATCTTTGGTGCTGAAAAAATTTAGTTAAATCTCAACAATCTAGTAAATGTACTGAAATTACAAATGTTTTAAATTTTTTCTTTTTTAACCTTTCTGGGATATTTTGTAATGTTTTTGTATTGTGTGGGCAGCATGATCAACCTACAGTTGAAGATGAAGAGGACGATGATGATGAAGATGATGATGATGATGATGACAAGGATGATGATGAAGCCGAGGGTAAGTTCGTTGTCAATGTTTTTCCTTTAGCTTCTCCTCTCTCTCATTCTCCATGTCTTTTTAACTCAGCAAATCTCAATGGACATGCATTCTACTGCTATTATGGCTAGGTCACTAGGATTTGGATATGATTCATGTAGACCCATGAACTTGTTGTCTTTTGAATCATATTTTTTCATGGCATCTATTTAATATATTATGTTAAGCTAAAATGTTTGACCATCACCAATGTTGGGATCATAGATGTAGTTTATATCTACTGAAGTGATATAGAACTTTTAATGAAATTATAGGACATCATGATGGAGAAGCAAGCGGTAGGTCAAAGCAGAGCAGAAGTGAAAAGAAAAGTCGCAAAGCAATGCTAAAGCTTGGGATGAAGCCTATCCCGGGTGTTAGTCGCGTGACCGTTAAGAAGAGCAAAAATGTATGTTAGCCCCATTCCTAATTTGGTCTAGTAATTTTATTTGCATTATGTCATTACTAGTCCAGGTGATTAGTTTTGTTTGCATTTCAACTTTATCCATTTATCTTTAGGTTACTGGTTTTCTAATTTGATGTCTGTTGCCTCTTCCTATCAGATCTTGTTTGTTATCTCAAAACCAGACGTTTTTAAGAGTCCTACTTCAGATACATATGTTATCTTTGGGGAGGCTAAGATTGAGGACTTGAGCTCACAACTGCAGACTCAGGCAGCCGAGCAGTTTAAGGCTCCTGATCTAAGCCATGTGATTTCTAAACCCGAGTCATCTAATATTGCTCAGGACGACGAAGATGTAGATGAGACCGGAGTGGAACCCAAGGACATTGAGTTGGTGATGACACAAGCTGGAGTATCTAGATCAAAGGCTGTGAAAGCCCTCAAGGCTGCAGATGGAGATATTGTTTCAGCTATTATGGAGCTTACCAACTAAGAGGAACCAGAGTTTTAGAAAATGTTTGTCATTTGATAAATCAAGTTTTTTTATCATGGTTTCCTTATATCGTGTGTGCTTTAACTATGGGATGTTTTCAATTTTAGTTTGTTTTTTCTCCCCTCTTTATCCCATGTTGTATCAGTAGAAAACTGAGATATGCATAAATCAGAGCCCTTTTTTTTCCATTATGGTGGTCATTTACCTTAGTTTTAGTGTGTTTCGCAGCTAAGATATTTCAGCAAAAAAATTATTTCAACACAAATGAGATAATTTGTTTCCTTATTTTATATATTGACTACTATATTTAATGAACTACATATATTCGAATACTCTGTCTAAAAGTTAATGATTAAACACATGTAAAAGTGGCCACAAGCGAATAGCATCGGTTAAGGTTTCAGTTATGCATTAGAAGAAAAATTGTAACAGCAAGGTTTTAGCCGTGGAATTTGTACTATGTACACAATAGTTTCAAGTACTCGGTAGCTAGATTGACGAGAGTCATAATATATACTATATGATACAAAATTTTCCTTCTTACACACGTAATAGTTCACATCAAAGACAAACAACAGTTCAAATGGGCACTGTAACACTTCCAAAATGATTCAATGGTAAGGCAGTGTCTCCTAGGTTCTATGCATTGAACTGAAGCTCTCCCCCATTCTCCTGTGCATATTCGAGGACAACTTCTTCAGCACAGCAGTTCCAAGTATTTGTAATCTCTTCAAGTGACATGGGCAACAGTCCCAAGTATTTGTAATCTCTTCGAGTGACATGGGTTGCAATAGGATTTGGAGAGACAAATTAAACTTTGACTTTACCATCACTGAGATTTCTTCGTGCTCCTGATGATCACTGTCAAGCGGCAAGGGCGACAAAGGGATTAGAAAGTTTAATTTCCTCTTCATTTTTATTTTTTGGGTATTAATTAAATGCTCATGTTAATCAGTGAGTAAAAGGGTTTGCCTAAGATCCATACAGGGAAAGAATGATCATAACCCATAGGGAACAACTTTTAAATTTACATACACCTAGAAGAAGTCTTTGTTTACTTCGTTAGAAAAGAAAAAGGCCTGAAACATCATTGGAATAGGAAGAACTTTAGATTGAAAAAGATAAATTCAAAACCACAGATTTTAAGATCACACATATAAAATAAACTGTAGGTATGGAAAAATTGATTAACCCTCGTAAAAAAAAAAACATTCATATACATATAAATGTTGATAAAGAAAATTAAATAAAAAGTATTATTTCTCCGACCGACCGAGCGGTTTTCAGTCTTCAGATCAGAGAAGGCGATCTGAAGAAGAGAGAATGAGGAAACCAGTTGGCGAATGAGAACCAGAGGATGGTCAACGCGATTTACTGTGTCATTATCAATGTGTGTTCATGGTGAAGGGGATGGAAGCAAAGATACCCAACGATATTCAGGTAAAAACAAACGCCTGTTTAAGGCTTTGATCAGCATGCGCAAGTCTAGAAAGGAGGTTACATAGCACAAGTAAATGGATGAGAACTTAGAGAACAATGCAGAAGCTGGCAGAAAGTGTACACTATACAACCTCAAGTAGTTTATACGGAAGAGGGAGAGAAGACGATGTGACTTGTGCAGCATAGAGTCTTAACAATATTTTATGAAACGGATGGATCGTTATTAATTTCCCTCTTCGTATATCTCATATAAAGCGTTGATGTAGAAGAACAAACAGTGCCTTTGGTTATAACCATATGCTTCATCACGCTTTCTAGCATCAGCTTCCATGTCGTCTGAATAAAGCTGCTTGGGTACAACACGCAAATGCTTAGACTTTGCATGAACAAACGACCTTACAGATTCCATGAATGTGTATTATAAAAGAGTATTGCTTTGGTGAAAGTACTATAAAAGTTAGACGCATTAGTATACATTTTCCAATGTGTAAAGCTGCATGCAAGAGAATACATAAGCTTTGGGAAGATCAAAATCATAAAGCCTGTTAGTTGCATGGTTTAGCTTCATATATTAAACACACACATGTACATGAAAATTGCCCTCCTGCATCTTGTCTCTCATATATGTTAACCGACAAACAATATGACATGTATTTTTAATATATTTTTTTATTCATTTAGCCCATGTATGATTTGTCAAAAGTCTTTTAAAAATGCACAAGCTCCATCTATCGTTTAAGATATATACACCACATCGTGCAAGAGAGCTTTTTTATACATGTATAAACATAAACAAAAACATAAGAAAGTGAAATGATATTATGGCCAGCCGATGTTGGTGGTTAGAAAGAGATGTAGCTGATGGATAGGACGTACTGGAACTAAGGAGGTGATTGGCTTGAGAGAAAGACATTGCCATTGTTGTATATGTGAATCATTCACTACTCTGAGAGTTATATATATATATATATATTAAGAGTGCTACTTAGTTTGAATACAAATTAAAGAGAACAATAAACAATGACCCCAAAATAAAATTACAAAAATGACCAACGTCTTTTTGAAATAACAAGGTTTTTATCTCCATCTACCCACTGGCCAATTGACACTTGCATCTAGAAGGAACAAAGTATGCACAAGGATTCAGTAATATTTATCAGTGTTGGTATATAAACAAATAATACTTAAGAGTAATTTAAAATTCATTTGTTATTTATTTTGTAAATGCAATACTATTTTTGAATTTAAATAGAAACCATGTGTTTAGAATCTCTTTCAAAATAAGTTTGCACGTATTATAGACATCCGTTGATTCCCGACCATTTCCTTCTTGTCGTCTTCTCGTCCTCTCTATTTCTGTTCCACACCCCTTAATTATCCTTAAAAAATAAATAATTCTTATTATCCATAGTTTCCTACTTAATTAGCTGGTGCATTGTTATTGCTCAACATATAGTACAAGTAGTAAGAGCAACCTAGCCAATTGTAACAAATTTCACAAAACAAATTCTACAAGAGGTTATAACACCAAATATCAGTTTCTGAAGACTAACTAGAAAACCTCATTACCAACTATCCCAAAGTCAGTCTCCTACACAACAAGCTTAGAATACATTAAACAGAGATGAGCAATCAGTAAGCTAGATAAGCAAATACATTATATTCATATAACTCAAAAGGCATGCATAGATTTTCCACATTTTGCTAGAAGTTCATAAATTTAGAAGCATGTTAGACCAGGATCTTGTTTGCTGGAACCCTGCTTATCTGCTTGTTCAAGTGCCCGAAGAATCAGCTAAAATAACCCCGACATTTGGCGATCCACATAGACATCTCTTTTTCCTCAGGAATCCACTATTGTCAGCTTCACTAGAGCGGGAGACGCCGTAATCATAAGTCAATTCTGTCATAGGAGTGATGTGTCTGATTGCAAAAAATGCAATATGGATAAAAGACTGATTGTTTTGCTCATATAGAATGGGTTGCCAGAAAACATTTGGTGAGCAACTATGATTCATGAACCTAGATACATTTCCAAAATACTTGGAACTTATAACTAGGCGAGATGGTATTGTGTAATCCTCATTAGCATCGTTAGAACTATCCTCTCCAAGTAAATCAGGTTCATAATTCCACTTGAATGAAGCATAAACCCGAGATGTATCAAAAACGTACTCATCATTTTCAACTTCCTCCCTACTTTGCATCAGCTTAACGCTGTCTATTACTTCCCCAGCATACTCACAAATAAAAGTACCAGCACGAATAGGATCCCACGACCGCAAACCCCAGCCCCTGACCTTTGTTTTGAACACTTCTAAGCGAACTTTTAAACCAGTCTGTGATACTCGATTTTTGCAGTTGGGAAAGCACCGACATGTGGGACTACATTCATGTATCAATGGCTTCCGACTCACTAGAATCCCGTTGGAAGTGTAAGGAAAATCACCTCCACTCTTCTGAATGCATGAGCAATTTGGATCATTTGAGACGCATGCATTACTGCAATTGCAGCCAAAGGAAGGGTGCACTAAATTGAACGCTACGGAATACTTGAGAGTAGGGAAATACGTAAAATATGCAGGCCCCTTCTCATTGTCAACATCATTTACAAGCGAAACAGGTATACTTTCAGCCCCTGAAGTTATGTCTGGAAGAACAAGTCCAGCTCTCGATGATAAATATTCCTTTGATTTTAGAATTGATCTCCAAACGGTACAGGCATCAGGCTGCCCGGGCATTCTCACCAATTTATACTTGAACATGTTGCAACCAGATTTCGCCTTCTCTGTCCATGAATTTTTGACTTTGTATAGACCGTCATAGACATAGACCTTTGCTGTTGAATTAACAGGATCTTTCATACCCCGAATAACTCTTACTTCATTGGCACGATGCAAGCTAGTCTCCAAAGCAAGATTACCCCTTTCAAGCTTCTGATCAGACGCCTGCTTATCTTTTCCACTGACAATTCCACCCTGACCACTATAAATTAAAACATCACTATCCTTTACATCATCGTCGTACCCTCCAGATGAAACAATGCTTAAGGCCACTGGATCTTCTGACAAATCACCTCTGAGACTCATATAATCGATTCCAGCCATTGAAGGACCATGTAATCCCACCACGCACATCTCCATTCGGAAAAAGAAAATGTCCCCAATCTCAACTCCGGGCACGGTTCCAATTCTCTTCCTCATGTTTGTTCGAACTTTTTTACTCATCAATATATTGCCAGCTTTCAAATCTGGACGTTTGATAATCCCAGTGTTGGATGCCTTGGTATCTTCAATTTGGCTGAGCCTTCTACGGATTGCATCATATGTTACAAGCACATAATTAACCATTTCCCTACTACCATCTTCACGATCAAATGGATTGATACCAACAGGAAAGTCAGTGATAGATTTGCTTAAATCAACGATTGCGGAAGACTGACCACTTTGTCGCTTCTTTGTCTTCCTTCTAGAAGAACCCGAGCCAACCACAGACCCACCATTATTCACAGCCACTCCCTCAACATTTACGGGTCTCTGGCGGAAAAGAAAACCCATTTCCCCATTTCCATCCATGGTTGACTCTCCACCACCATTTGACCCCTCTGGAAAGTCATGTGGCTGCGGGGCAGATGGCTGTGGGCTCCGATACGACCGAATGGGAGCTGGCATGGTACCAAACGAAGTATGCGCTGGCGGAGGAGGATTTTCTTCATTGAGATCAGGTGGGGTTTTAGAGCCCTGCGGTCCACTAAATGGGTAAAACGGAGCAAACCCATTAGAGACAAAGGGTGGTGCTTGAGAGCCATTTGGGAATACTGGCAACAAACATCGCAGTGGTCTTACATCCAAAATTTTGGATTTATCAAAGCTACTAGAAGGGGGAACAAAGTAGCGATCTGACCCTCCTCCTTCCATTTCAAAACCCTATTTTTCTTTTTTCCACACTCGAAAGCTTCCTTCCCAACTAATCCTTCAATACAGAGAAAACCCACTTTCATTTTTATGATAATTTGTGCAAACAAACTGTATAAATCAGAAATTCATTCCGTCAACAAAGCACATTTGAGCTCTGAACATGTTTACTAGCAAATAACTGAAAAATAAAACAAAAGCCAGAAACGGGAAGTAATATCCAGAAACTTAAAAGGAGATACAGAAAGAAACTCACATTTGAATATCAATAATCGTAAAAACTAAGAGCAACAAATACCCGTTTCGTCAAAGCAAGCAATCCGATAAAGAAAAGTCGGGGCCTTTCTCCGGATTAGAGCTACAAGGGCCTTCTTTCTTTTCTCAAAGAGCTTCAAGACACTGTTCTGTGTTATACTTTTTCTTTCATTTTCCACTCGACCTTTTGTGGGTTTCTCGGCGCTGTTCCAAGGAGCACTGTTTTGGGATGTGAATGAGTGATAATTTCACCTTCCACGACAACCTTTTTTGCATCTTAGATTTGGGTCCCATTCTTCATTTTCGTAATGTGAATTGTCCAGCTTTTTATTCACGTCGCTTGTATTTGATTATTATGAATTATGATGCATGGGAATTTTCCTTTCCTTTTTTTATTGATAGAATGCAATATACATTATACATGGGAATCGTACTATATTATAAGACAAGGTGGTGCATTTTAAGGTGGGGTTAAGAAATTTATATATAATTAAGTTATTTATATTTAATTAAATACAGTAAGATTATTCTCAATTTTATCATATATATATATATATATACACTTCAATGTTGATTTTGATATAGAAATAGTAGTATAAATGCATGTAAAATATGTTTTTCAACCAAACAGAGGATGAAGACACCTCTTTTATCGCATCCAATTTGTAACATTACAAACATCTACAACACTATGATTTCACCACAAAGATTAAAAACATCTATAATGATCTCACCAAAAAGATTAAAAACATCTATACCACTACGATTTCACCACAAAGCTTGCACATTGCCCATGAAGTACAACAAATTACACACTCTACTCAACTGGTAGCTGATTTTCCTCAGAAAACATCCAGAAACCAATTTTTCTAAGAAAGTTGCAGCAGCACAAGAAATTGCTGCAAGTCCTAAATTACTGGACATTCACAGCGAAAACAACACGAACAGAATGTCGTTGATCAAACAAAGTAACTGATCCAAAATTGTATCCTTTTTTAGCATCCTCGGCATTGAAAGAGACTTGGAAAGGCACCCTCCTCAAACCTTTGGTGAACACAATCTTTTCCGGAATAACCTTCACAGATAAGCCTGGAGGAGACTGTACCTTGGCAGTGTAGGTGGAGTTGAGGGCTCCTATATTAGTCACGGTTCTTTTGATGAGTTTGGCAGGTTGGTGGGGGTCGAGTTTGCTAATTGAGATTGATGGGTAATTAGTGTTAGAGATAAGTTCTTCATTAGAGGACTTGGGGCAGTTGAACTTTGTGTTTGACAATGCTTTTATTTTCTTCTCTGAATAGCCATAGTAACAAAGGAATTCCAGGTAATCCTTGGTTGTGGTTTCGAAGACTAGTCCAGGATCAAGAGCTTTGAATGGGTTTATTTCTCCTACACCCCCCTCATGTGGATTTGCAATGTGGTCTGAGCTGTTAGTAAATGGCTTCCTCATGTTGTTGAATGTGCTTGCTGCGTTTTAAATGTGAATTAGATGGAAACAGATGAAGAAGTTGATGAAAGTGACTAATTTCTATGTGCTATATATATATATATATATATATATACTAGGTATGGTAAGAAGGAATGATGATAAACTGCTCAAAGAAAGTTTACTCTAGCATTAAATCTCTTCCTTTTAGATTATCTTCCACTAAATAGATTGGTTAACATTGACAAAATGAGGGTGAGCATAGAGTGCCTTGCTTGTTAATGTATGCCTGAAAATGACTGGTCTGGTAGTATGTCACATAGCGATAAGTCTTTTCCTCATGCAAATGTCGTATTTAAGGGGACATAATCTAAGTTAGCCATTAAGCTGATGGAATCCAAGATTTGGTTGATTCCCACTGATTAACCTTTCACTTTTTGTGGGATTGCCAAAGTTGGGCTAGATTCTTCCTAATCAAGCCAATATTCCGTGTGCCCTAATAACTGAAAGTTAAGTCCCCAAGTGCTTTCCAACTATGGACCAAGGTCTATCATTTCCAATCCCATACCACTAGAATATATCAGCAACTCTCAGAATCTTAGGAGGTCAAATATCTGAGCTGAACTTCTTGAATAAAACTTTAGTATGCAACTAAATGAGAACAATGATGCACACTTAATACAATTAAGTAGAATATTAGCAGAACTTATCAACCTTTTGGGAAAATATACCTGTTGTCATTAGTGCTGATCTGATCATAGAAGACGTCCATCCACGATGCACTGACTTGATGAATGCAGCTGCCCCTGTTACATGTGGGCAAGCCATTGATGTTCCAGATCTCAAGGCAAAGTCAGACGGTTTCTTCCCAAATGGAATATTCCCTGGCTCGTTCTTGGGCATCATGGCAGCTAAAATGGACACTCCTGGAGCCATTATGTCCGGCTGAATGACAAATTATATAAGATGAAACTGAGGTTAATGTTGTTTCTGAAACATGCATGCCCATTTAGCCTAGATTATGTGCACATGACTAAAGGTTCGAATGCATTTTCAAGTGTAAGATAAGAAATGTGCTAGTATCTTAATTATGGAAATGTGTCTGAATTAAATATCGACATGCCCATTTGAAGATAGAAGTGACCAAATTACCTTGAGAATGTTTTCTGAAAGCTGTGAGGGACCCCTTGATGAAAAATATGCAACAACTGGTGCAGGTCTATGTCTAGGAACGTCAATTGTTGGAAGAATTGTTGCTGTTGGATTCCTGTTGTGTAGGCTAAAAAAAGTAAGTAACCAATCATATTCGTAAAGAATTATCAAATTTAAGTAATTCTTCTTGAAAATATTTAAAACAAAAGTACTGATAAAAAAGACTGAGCAAATATGGAAACTGATATACGAATTAGCCTTCTGGACAAAAGGAATTAGAATAGCAAAGAGTGTCTTTATAATGGAGTGGCTTGAGAGGCATAATGCTTACTTGGTGGAGTTAATGTACTTGAGAATCTGAGACCCCACAATATTGTTAACTTGTGTAAATGGGAAAACGCCTGATTCAAAAGGCACACCATTTTGGATTTCACAAATCAAAATCATCCCTTTGGCCTTAGCATCTTCCACAACTAATTTCTTGACTCGCCTTGAAACAGAAGGATCATCGCCAAAACAAACAACAATTTTGCCTGCTACTTTTTTTGGATCCAACGATCCTGGATAGCAATTTCTGCAGTATCAGATAAGGAATTACAATTGTCAGAATCAGATAAGGAATAACATTTCTTTTCTCCCATTTGATTCTTTAGATGGTAAGCGTTAAATAAAAGTACCGAATTTATGTCATCATCAGTATGTATTTCCTAAACATGTACAAGAATGGATGTGTTAATGAGAATCCAAGTTTACGAGTCACTATCACCTTGCTTCAGACACAGGCGTAAAATTACCAGCTGCATCCTCTGCTAACACAAGTGGATAAGTCTTTGAGCGAGAGAGTTTTGAAAAATTAATGGCAAACCCCTAAGAAAACGAAAATATGAGAGAGAGAAATATAGCCAAACCTAGAGATGAAATTACAAGTATTACATATGATCTGAGTTGCTTACTTTGAGAGTTTTCGCATTTCCAAGAACCACAGAAGACTGTAAATCTCTATCAATACTAGAAGCTGCAACAGTGAAGATCCATGGCGCAGTATTACCAACAGTCGAAGGATCAGGGCCATCATTCCCTGCGGAGCAAATTACCATGACACCTTTTTGTTCAGCATGGAATGCTCCAATGGCAATTGGGTCACTTAGGAAATCAGATTCGAAAAGGGAGTTCATCCCAATGGAAATGGAGATTATATCAACTCCATCTTTAACTGCATCATCAATAGCCTTCAAAATGGTGGCACCCGAGCAACCTTCAGTTGAGCATACCTTGTAGCTTGCAATCCTGGTGGAAGGCAAACCACCCCTTGCTGTGCCTCTTGCTAATCCGAAGTAAGTTGCATTGGCAACTCGTGCACCGCCTGCAATGGAAGCACAGTGAGTCCCATGTCCCACGGAATCCCTTGGGGTCCCACTGCTCTTAGCTAAACGGCTCTGATTTGCCCTTGGTGTCACTGAGGCTTCGTAGTATCTAGCGCCTACCAACTTCCTACAAAACCAAATAAGAAGTAATTAATTGCATACGTCCTGCCTTTCAACAAGAAGCTTTGCAATTATGCTCATGGAAACATCACACAGGGGCATCTGCTCAAACGTAGTGAATGCTAGAACTAGAAGACAAAGTCACCTGTTGCAATTAGATTTCTTGAAGTCTTTTCCATCCATACAAACTCCTTTCCATCTTGAAGGGACTGCCCCAATTCCTTCATCATTGAAACTTGGAGACTCTGGCCATATTCCTATACCAACACATTCAAGTGAAAATTAACAACCTACACATAGAAGACTTTGCCAAATAACTTGGTTACTTGAAAGATAACTAAATGCTTCATGTCATCTGGGTCTTTTATTTTTGCATTACAAGATTCTTGATTAACACTTGCAACTCTGTAACACTTAGATATTTTCACTAAGATTGCAGGCTTTCGAAACCAATTGATGTTTATTGCCATTCAAGCTACTCAAAAAACAAATCATCAAAGTTGAAAACCCATTTGAATTTAGATCATTATATGGTAACCAAATTGGATATCATATATTTGACTGCCGAAGCAGTAAAAAGCTACAATGGATGGAAGTGGTGACCAAAATTAATGACAGGTGGTCACACTAACACAAATGCCTTCTACTTACAACTACTCATATTTTGCATAATACTTACTAGTTTTATAAACAGAGCTGATTTTATACCCTTGTGTGCCAGCCCAATTAGTCCAGGCCAATCATATATAGTCCAACCCTTTTAGTACAAACTACAAAGAATATTGATGATACTAATCTTCAACAACTAAAAGCATGGTGATCAGGATTCAAAAGGTGCTTGAGTGGTGGTTCAATCATGGATTTGATTTTATATTTCTTTCTTTCTTTCTTTAGACTCTCCTATACAGAGGGAAAAAAATGGAACAAATTAAAAGAGGCATAAAATCTTGGGCAGTTAGCGTTCTAAGCAGATCTACTTCTGTATACGCTAATAATTAATAAGCATAATGCATGGATGACGGGACCAAAAGGCACATGCCATTAATTAAAGGTGGCCTACGCTTTGTGGGTCCAATTCTCTTTAGATATAATATAGTATAATTAAGTACATCAATTATGATAACAATATATCTAAAGAGTATAGTTAAGCACATCAATTATGATAACGATATATATATATATATATATTTACTGCTTACATACCTTTTCTCATATAGTAAATGTTCAATAGATAAATATGTGTTTTTTAGTCAAAATGATTCTGTTTTGTCAATTTAATTATTTTCAGTCTCTCTCTCTAATAAATCGCTCATTTTGCATGGACAGTTTATATTATATAAGTATTTACTAAAAAAATTCGATATAATATAAGTGGTGGATTCTGACATCCATGCATGTGTGCGCAAAGGTTGTATGGTAATTACCATATTAATCTTAAATAATTATTGCAGAGCACATAGATGATTGATTCAGAAAAGAGATTATAGACAAGAAGATAGAGACACGTAGATCTAAGGCTGTGATTTGTTTCGTATTTTAATATTATGGTTGGTACTTTAGTCTATACAGTTTTGCATGGGATGAGATAATATATATATATATATATATATATATATCACTTTTATTAAAAAAATATAAATAATTGTCAATGTATAACAGCTATTATTGTTATTCGTTAAGCTTTTAGTGGGTCCAAGAAATTGTTAATTATCTCAGGACCTTTTCCTTTTGTACGTCTTAATCAAAACAAGGAACTTTTTCCCCATCTTTTTTTTTTTTTTAAATTATTTGTAAACCTTTTTGTTTTTTAACAGGCAATTCATGTAGAAGATCAAGATGAAGAGGATTCTTTGTTTCCTTTCTTGTAGAATAAAATTTATTGGTTATATTCCAATACTTGATAAGAAATATATATATATATATATGTATATATATATACATATTAAAAAATTAAAAGAACATGATCAATCACTTTAATTACTTTTTATTGGTTGGTTAAGAGAATCATTATAGACAAAAATTAATAAATATATAACATTATAAAGAATAGAATGTCTCTATTAAAATACACATTCTAAAATCTTTTAAATTTTTTATGAAAGTATATAGTATTTATTTTTTTACTCTTTTTATTACTTAATTTCATCTTATACGCATATTAATGAAAAAAGAAAAAGAGAGAGTAAATGAAAATACCAGTGTCTATAATCCCAATGATAATATCAGTGGAGAGATGGTTATTAAAGAGGCGGTCGCCAACAAGTCTGCCTAGTTTGCCTTGCAAGAAATCCCATGAACGTGTTGTGTGTAGTTCAAGCATCTTGTCACCAAATACTGATACTACTTCACTATGTTCTGCAATTCAATATTGTAATAATTCATGTAATTAAATATTTTTATATGTTAAATCACAACCAAGTTACTATAATATTTTTATATATTAAACAATAACCAAATTACTATAATACCCTAATTTCTTTGGACATCTCATTTATTATTGACTCATCATTATGTCTCTATCTGTCTCTTTCTTTTGTAAAAATTGAGGAAAAATAATAAATAAATAAATAAAAAAAGGTATAGATCTACCTAATAGGAACAGAAGAAGAGACAACCTAACTAAATAGATCATGAAAAGCGGTACTAGTAGTAATAAGTAGATAGTAAGTTTGAACCAGATAAGACAGCAGCTTCATGTTCTGTAAGCATGGCAGAGAACCCTCTAAAAGCATGGTTGTAGTTGTGTATTACTCTCATTCTGTCACTCTCTTGCCTGCATAGATGTATATATGCCCCAAAATTAATGTTACACAGATATTTCTTTGTGTATATATTTATATATACATGATGAAGATGATGGTGAACCTGGGAATGATAGAGGACAGCATTTGTGAATAAGAAGCAGCTAATATTTCTGCAGCTTGATGAGCTTCATGATCTCCGTTTTCATTTACTGATGCTACTGGAGCTGCTCCCATGTAAACCACATAATGCTGCCAAAAATTAAGACACATTTTTCAGGCATATAAGATTTTCATTTGATTATCAGATAAAATTATATGTAATTTAGCTTCTTCTTTTTCTTAAAAATACCTACTTCAGAATTTATCTGATATACCCTTTTCAATTTTCTCATCAATCAAACAGAGGTTTAATTTTTTTTATTTTTTTTTCGACACAAACCCACTTGTGAATTTACCTTGGGAATCTGATTATTTGTTGGCACAGGTGTGCCACAGATGAGATGCCATGGCAGAGAGAGAAAAGGGACAAGTAGTAGTAGAAGAAAAGGAGTAGTAGTCATTGATATGGAAGATGCCATGCTTACTATTTCTTTGGGGATGGTAAGGAGTGTGCAGAGCCCCCCCACTTATAGGAGTTTCTGAAATGCTAAGCTCTATATATTTATTAACTACAACAAACATGAACCACGAGATCCCAAAAGCATATCGTTGATTATTTTCCTTTTTTTATTTATTTTTTTATTTTTTTGTCGTTTTAAATCTTCCTTTATTCCCATTTGATTGTACCTTACTATCATCAGAACAACGTTGCCTATATTTTATTGGTTGTATGAATACATGATTTGTAGTAGTATTTTTTATCATTATCATCTTTATTTCTATCATTGAGCACTTGATTACTTTTGAGTTAGCTTTTAAGACTTTTGCCACTATGTGTCCTTTAATAATAATTAGCCAACACAATAATTAGCTAACTATATTAAGTTTTCATCTCTCTAACATAACAAAAAAAAAAAAAAGGAAGAAGATTAATTGGATTAAATGGAAGAATGAGATGGGTTTTAACTTGTGTACTATTTACTACTCAATTGCAACGACAAGATTTGCCACTTTCTCATACTACTGGTGTGGTTCATTCGCCTCTTTTTCTTTTCTCCTTTCCCTTTTCTGTTTTTGGAGCTAAAACTTGGGTACTGAATGATATACCCAAATACTTGTACAATTTCTAGGAACATAATATTTAAAGTTGACATGCAAAGAAATAGAAAAGAAGGTGAAAATATTGTTCATATATAAAGGAGCAAATTCAGCAGAGTTTAAATGGTGCCAAAAAGAGTAGATGATAAACTTGAATGGCAAGTAAGCAGTACTCTCTTTTGCTACAAAAGAGAGCAGGGAGAGATATACCTAGGCATTTGTTAACGGGCATGTGCAATTTTTTTCTTCTTTGGTTCCTTTATTCTCTCTCTTTCTTTCCATTCATTTCTTCTCCTTCACGCAAATATTCAGCTTAATTGTATACATCTTCTTTATTCTTGGTTTTCTCTTTTGCGTTGGGCCATTTTGACTATTGTATTCTAGTGTTATACAGGCTTTCAAGAGAATGCCCTCAACCCTGCTTTACCGAAGTTTCGCATAAACATATTTTAATAATCATGCACTTGTTAGCCAGCCTCTTATAACTCAAAAGTGTCCAACCAAAAACAGTGGTCAATTGATTAAAGTGATAGGTTGCACACAGATACACACTCAAAAGAGAGTAATGTGCCAAGGAATCATAGTGGTTATCATCACAATCTTTGCCTGCACGAATAGTTGCAGACCCATGCATGATCTCGACCAACACCAATCTTTGTTAATGGATATCCAAATCGATATTTCATTTGAATTTGGGCTGTAAATTCAATCATTTTGGCATACATTACATATATAGAAATATATATGTATATATATATATAGAAATATATATGCATGCCAAACAATCTGCAGCCCTTGTTACTCCTACTACTAAAGAGAGTCTGGTGATGAATTTTCCGAGACACCGTGTGGATTGGTTAAAGTCTTTGTGCTTCTAACCTCATAAACACTTTGTAATGTGAGTTCCTAATCAAAATCCAAGGTTTATTATTAGGAAGAGACAAGTTTGATTTCCTTTTCAGGTTCTTCGATCAATTTGAGGAAATGATCTTTAAAGAAACAATCATCTTCAGCCAACCATATTAGTTAAATGTTGTGTCATTATTATGCATGAATTAAAGTTTCCAACTTGTTCACTAAATCCAGTTATCTGCCAAAATTGTTAGAAATGATGTGAATTGATTCTGCCTTTGTTTCTACCTCATTCGAAACAGAGAAACCAAAGGTATAGAACCCTACTCTGGAATGATAGTCAAGGAGAAGTATGGTGAAATTCTCAGTCTTTTTGGCAAAGAAGATCACAAGGGGATGATCAAAAGGATCAACCATCGATCGCTAGCCTCGAGGGTTTTTAACATCTCAGAGCACTTGAAATGAGAAGGGTAACAAATCCTGGTCAGGAGAGACAAATACAGAGTTTTTTCAGTAGCATATAAGTTTGACACAATTGTAGGAGACTGATGTTGTCCTACCGTTTACCCTTTAATCTACAAATGCATACAAAAACCACTGTAACATTACCATCAACAATCCCTCTAGCCAGAGAAGATGCAACATGCATGAAATCTTTCTGCATCACCAAATATTATTCCTTTCATATGTATAATATTCTTAAGAATGTTCTGCTTTTTTTAGTTAGTGGAGTTTTATTCTTGAAAAGTTATCATATACATTCCAAAAAGTTGTATGATAATTGGTAACAACATAATTAAAATGCTAAAAGATTACATGTAGATTAATCATCTCTAATAAGACTGACTAGTAGGTACTGAGTACGCTAAATTAGTGCCATTTTGGGATTAATTGGGATGGTTTAAAGTCCTTTATGTTTATTTTTCCATAAAAAAACGAAGACCCTCTTCTCACAGTTATCCTACTTTTATATAGAAAATAGAAATTGGATATCATAGTATAAGTTGTACATAGAAACCAAATAAAAAATTCCTTATTCTGTACCTTAACTACAAACATACTAACCGATTAAAACCCTGTAGATCTTTCTGAAATAAGAATATGATCACAAACCACATGTTCCAAAAGACGATAACAGAGTCGCTCTATAATAAATTAATTACACAAACACATTTGAAACAACCAAATTATGTACTAACTTTCAATTCTTAACAGTACTCAATTACAACATGGTTAGGAAATTCCCAGTAAATTGTCCCCACTCGTTTTAGGTATACGGAAACAAAAACAAAACAAAACTACAAAAACAAAATGAAAAACAAAAGAGCACTGTTACGTTCTCATGAAGATAATACAACCAAGAGTAAAAGGTTATATGCTATCAACAAGAAAGAAAGAATAACAAAAAAATCCGGTCGGGAATTATTACAGATGCCCGTGTCACTAGTTATCGGGTTCACCATCTATACGATACCAATATGTACAACCAATTGAGTGAACGTACATTGTCACTAGGACAGCCACTGTAAGGTCTTCCAGTTTATTAGCTACTGAATTGAAGCTCATATGGATATAACATAGATGTATAGCTTAGCATGATTCACCCTCTCTTTTCTCGAGGGATATCTGAACTCAGAGAGCTTGATCAGCTTGGTTCTCCGCAATTTGATTTTTAAGGAATTCCCGCACTGAAAGGAGCTGCATTGTAACAAAATGTCGTGTTAATTTTCAGGATCCAAACAACTTAAAAACTGAAGCCACAAGAAAACCTTACCCTTGGCTCAAGACCAGCTTCTTCAGGTTTCAATATCAAAGACTCCAACAGTTTTATGGCTTCCTGAAATCCACTGAACGCCACATCCTCATTCCCTAAATTCCTGTCCACGTCCGCAACTTTTGCAAGTGAAACAGCAATATCTAGAATCTGTTGTCATGAGAAACAACAGGTTGAAGAGCAGAAAGCCAGAGTTAGGAACCAAAATGCACCGAAACTCATATAAATCTTCATCTACAGACTTGTTCCTATTTTCAAGCATCAGCAAGGTAACAAGTAAACATAGTAGAATCTTCAGCATAAGAGAAAGAATAGCATGCCATTTTAGACACAAAAAGTCGACACTCAACATGACTGGGTTAAATGTAGAAGACTCAAAACAACTTGATGTGAAGTCAAAGTTACTGATGAAAAAGAAAGCTTTGGATCTTCATGAGAGTAAGATTAGTAAATGACAAGGTCTAGAAGTTGGATACTGCTCCTCCAGCAAAGGAAGTTAGCCAAGTAGCCACAACCCAGCTTCTTGCAAGTTGCAAATAATGAATCTCACTTGTTTCACTCTTATTCTTCCTTTCAATTTTCCTTCTGAACTGCCAAATGCAATTGCCATATATTTCACTGCTGTAAAGACTATGAGGCAAACACCACTGCCTCACTGCCCTTCTGTAAACCACCATAAATAAGAACCAGACAACACCACTGCCCCAAATTTCAAGTGTTCACCTAAATATGGAAGACTCAGTTTCATGTCAAGCCTAATATTTTCCATACGTGTGGAGGAAACAACCTGACATGTCATAATTGTTCATTAAAAATTGGTTCCACCTGAATAAAATGCAGCCCTTTTGTCTTTTGCACTCGTAATTATAGACATACTTGTAAATTCATATTAACAAGGTAGACATGAAAAATAAATGTTATCTCAGCAATGCTAAAACATCAAATCCTGGATGACCCAGTTGCAACTAAGCCAATCCAATGCTTTCAACCAGTAAGAAATGTTGGATCAAATATTTACGTAGATTAACCAAATGGATTCAACAGACCTGATAACTGATAACACATAAGCTAAAACAGAGAGAATGAAATTACAAAGGGAAAATCACAGTAAAGCCCTGTGTAGTGCACTTTTTTCAAACGAGTGCAAAATATGGGAGGGTGTTAATGTATTTACCCAATCACAAATCATCATGAAAAAATATTTATATTTTAAGTCAATGAAAACAAGTTTGTTTAATAGTTTCGAGGGGAAAGAAGTTGCTAACCTGGGAAGCATTAGGATCATTCTTGGCAGCATCACGTCGAACATTTAAAGACCGAAAATAGTAAGATCTTGCAGCTTGTAGATCTCCATCATAATATTTAAGATCTCCAACTTTATTAAGTGAAACAGAAAGTGTATGTGTAACCTACAAAAAAATTAAAAAATAAAAACCACAATTATGGAATGAATGGATGATGATGGAGATCACAATATCACACACAGAGTAAAGGTTGGGATGCAATTACCTCTAGGTCATCTGTTGGCAGCTTTGAAAGGAATTCAACACTTTCTTCATAATGAGTGACTGCGGAACCAGCATCACCAGTTGCTCGACTGCAGAAAAAGTGTTGATTCAATAGTACTCTCAGATAATATATAAGCACCATTTAACTGCAAACTTTTAATGCTCCCTACCATATATGCAATGATATTTATTAAAAGCATATCATAAAAATAAATATTGCATAAACGAAAGAAAAAATTCAAGTGAGAGAGAGAGAGGACAGACCAGCAATCACCAATCATACCCAAAACTGCTCCAAGCTGAGAACATAGCTCAGATGTGTTACCCGTCTTTCCTAACTGATCTCTGATATCTTCTGCACAGAGACTCAGTCTTGATTTGGCACTTCCTATATTCTGAGCTCGAAAAGCCTGAATGCAAACAATTCTAACTCATGACTAGTGAAACAGGGGAGTGCAGTAGAGAAACACTAACAGGAAAAAGCAAAACAAAACAGAGGTCTTTATACAAGCATTTGCGTAAGAAATTTTTATATTGTAATAGATATAAATGAAGGACAACCAAAGTGTCAAAGCCACCGTTCTGGCTAAAGGAACTTAAATGAAATAGAAATTGCAATAAGAACCTTAAGAAAAAACACACGATGGAAAAATTAGGAAAGCAAAAACTGACCCTCATGGCTTGCTGTACTAAAAAGCTCCTCTCTCCAAAGAAACATCCTCGTATATCACTCTTTTATCTTTCTGGGTTTCAGCCTTCTCTTTTTCCTCTTCATCCTCAGCACTATCCACATGGGACCTCTTGATTCTAGCATGACCTTCAATGAAACGATCCACTAAACTCTGAAGAGTCTCATTATCTTCAATCTTCTCAATATCAGCTCCACACAACGGACAGTCCTTAAACCGCGATATACATGCTCTAATTTCATTCCATTTTCCAATTAAGAAAAACCACAAATTAGCACAAACCCAGAATAATTCTACACAAAATTTAAATAAAAATAAAAACAGATTGAAAAGATTCTCAGAAGTTACTTGCAAAATGAATGAGAACAAGGCACGCAACTGCTGGACTCAAAGAGAAGAGCTTGGCATATCATGCAGCTGAGTGGGCCGAGCTTGAATGTTTGAGAATCGTAACCTAAGGGGCATTTCGGCTCTACCACCCTCTGATTTTGTTGTTTGTTGTCGTTATTAGATGTTTGAGAATCGTAACCAAAGGGGCATTTCGGCTCTACCTGCCGCTGATTTTGTTGTTTATTATTGTTATTAATAATAGATAGACTCGTTGCTTCAGCAGACGACTTTCTTGAAGAAGCGTCGTCTGGGCGAGTGGCTTTCACGAATGGGCAAACTGGTGTCATCTTCTTCCTCCCACAATCAACACCCTTCTTTCTCTTATCTACCACACAACAATAACAACAAATATTTTATTTTTAAAACAAATTTACCAAAAATCAAGCAGAGAAAGCCCAAATTGTACAAATTTTTATCAAAAAGTTCTCTAATTGACACTAAAATTTATCAAATCTGACAATACAATAAGAGAAAAAGGTGGAAACTCTTATCAAAACGCCCTACAAATAAGTGTTATCTATTGGATTGGAGCCGCCAGCAATCAATTGACGATTTACGACGTCGTGTTTGGTGCTGTTCTTCCTCTTCTTTCTTCTTCCTCTCTCCTTTGCTGCGTGCTGTAAGATCGCTGCCTGATCGTTTCGGGAATTGGACAAAAAAAAAATAGAATTTATTATGCATAGCTGATTTTATCACTATTTTCCTATTTTATCCCTCACTGTTTCTTTTAATTTCGGAACTGCCTCCCTGTGGTCGGGCTGAATTCTATTCCTGGGGCCCAAGATTAAATAAAAAATACCATCATACATTAATTAATTAAAATTTAAAATAAGTACATTAACATTTTAATATATAGTTAAAATTGTTTTAAACCTCTACCCCCCAAGGTACTATTTCATTCATTATAACAGGTTTTCTTCTACGTTACTCAATTAGGATGTAAATTATTATACCAATCAATTTTTAGCAACTGAGAAGGTAAACAAACTAAAACTACATTGAATCAGTAGATTATATTAAACAAAATGTGTTATTCAAAAATCTATACATAATATAAAACGTTGCATAATAATACAGTTTAGTCTACACTCCGCATAATACATAGTTAAACAAAAGAAAAATTAAGTAACATGAGAAATCATTTATACAACTCTACAGCAGTTGGCCAAAGAATGCTCTGAGACGAATGTGGTTTCCGAGCGTCCTCGTTGCTCTACCATTGCTAAATACTTGTCTATATCGAAACCAATACCATACCTCAGCAGTATTTCTTGCAACTTAAAAGCTGCACTTATTGGAGGATTCTTAACCCACTTCTTTTCAAATCCCAGAACCAGTCCTCGATGAGTAATGTTATTTGGAAGAATACCATGTTCAATCATCATACTTACCAAGTTGCAAGCTTTATCCATATCTCCTACACTGCAAAATCCATGAATGAGAATGTTGTACAGTCTAAGATCTGGTTTCAATCCGAGTTTGAGCAACTCATGGAACAAAGGTGGGCTTCTTCCATTCGACATTCCCTGCAGTATGCATTGAGAATAGCACTGCATGCAATGACGTCGGGTTTCACATTGTGCTCACACATACGAAACCACACAAGTAAAGCTTTCGCAGCGTCACCTTGTCTTGAAAACCCATCTATTACATTGGTGAATGTCACTACATCTGGAGAGAAACCCCTTTTAGTAAGCTCTGTTTTTTCTTGGTGAGCTCCTGTTTTAATAAGCTCATCAAGAATATCTTTTGCCTTGTCAATAAATCCTCTCTTTATAATACTATGAATGAGAGTGTTGTAGGTTACAACATCGGGACAGATATTAGAAGATTTCATTCTATCTAAAACCTCATAAACCTTCAGTAAGTGCCCCTTCTTACCATAGCCATCCATTAAAGTGTTGTATGCAACAACATCAGGTAGCAAACCCCCCGTCATCATCTTCTGCAGCAGAGATTCTGCCATTTCCATGTTTCCAGACTTGCAACAGGCCTTAATGAGCAATGTGAATGTGATCACAGATGGTTTAGTTCCAACTTTTAACATTTTTCCAAAATATTGAAAAGCTTTCTTCATATCTCCCATTTTACAGTAGCCCCCAATTATAGTAGTGTAACTAAAACAATCTGGCAACATTCCCAACTCAGACATCTCATGGAAGAGCCTAGAAGCTTTTACCATGTTACCATCTGTACACGACTTCGAGATAAAGCTATTGTACACGAAAATGTTGAGTGGAAGATTAAAAAACTTCAATATGTTAATTGCTTTCTCTATCTCCCCCACTTTACAGAGACCATCAATAATTGAACTAAGCAAAACAGAATCCGGGGAGATACCAAACTGTGTCATCTTAAACAATAAGGAGGTGGCTTCAAGTAAACAAGAGAACTTGCAAAGTGAAGAAATGATGATTGAATATGAAACAACATCAGGTTGAATCCCCTTATTTTTGTATACAAAAGCAATTCCCAACCAGTTCCAATATTACCTTCACTACAGTAATCATGAATGAACAAGCTAACGATACTAGCATTCAAACTCAGTCCTCTGGTCTCCATAACTTCTGATAATTCCCATGCCAAGTTTTTCTGCTTGGATCTTACTAATTCCCTCAGTAGTTTATTGTACACCTGAACAGAAGGAAAGATGTTAAGGTGCTTCATTTGACATGTCAACTTAAAAGCCATATTTACCATGTTTTCCATAAGGTAGCAGTTGACAAGCATGCTACATGTAGTTTCTAAAATCCTTCTTTCTGTATGGGTATCACACAAGACCTTCAGCAATAAATTACACGACTCATTTTCACCATAATTTCTGACAAGATGTAGCATCATATCCATGGCCCTATGATTCACGTTCCCAGAAACCAAAATGTGTATCATTCTACATACTGATCGTATAGTGTGCTTTGATCCAGAGCAACACTCTAACCAATTAAAGAAGTACAAAGCAAGTGTAGCATCCAAACTCTCCTTATACAGATCATTGATAATCCTAATGATGTTGGATTGATTCATATCGATCCTACACCCATTGGAAGAAGTAAAATTCCATCCAAGATTTGTTAGTATTGCTATAATTCTTTTCATTTTACAATCTTCAGTTTTCTGATTACTGAAAAATAATAAATCTTTGTTAACAACCTCAGCCACATCTTTTCCACCAAATGAAAACTCATCCTGTTCTTCATATTCAGCTAAATTGGATTTAGCACTCGACAATATACAATCACCATCAGAAATGGAATCTTCAAATATGGCGGATGCATCCTCTTGAGATATAGATAATACCGCTGAAGTTTCAAATGAATAATATCTGAATGTCCTCCCAAATGCTAGCCTCAATCGAGCAGAGCAAACATTGGCAATCACTGAAAAATTCTTCATTAACAATCTAGATACAGCAAGAAACAGCTCTGGGATGATATTATACAATAGAAATAGATTTTAAAAAAACAAAACTGACCTATATAATCTTCTAGAAAATATTAAACAGAGTCAGAACAATTCCAAGGAGCAAACGAGGAGAAGCAACACCAACTCCTTGTTGCACATACTACATCCTTAAAACACAACTGGAAGTAAATATATTACTGATTTTTGTAATTAAAACTTAGGGACATACTTCCTCGCAGATGGGATTTTTTATTTGGCCTCCATAAGTATCTCTTTACTGCCTTGCTACTTTGATGAATCCCTTTCACTGTCCCACACTCACATTGGGTTATGAAAAAAGAAAAAAAAAATTGAACTTGACGATCTTGCTTTCTTGGGAGGCCAATTACAGAGGTGAAAAGGGACTGCCTGCCCTGCATGAGACAGAGAGGGGAAAAAAAAAACAGAATAGGTTTTCATTACAAGTGAGCTTTTAACTTTCCATTCACACTCCTCTTATCATCAGCAAAGGATTATTCTTCTCAATTTTTACCATAAAGTTATATATTTTTTCCTTGTGAATTCGCGTATAAATCAGCAAAACAAAATGGGAAAACTCCCCAAACAGAAAGAATTAAGTCGCAAACTTCGACAGCAAGTTAATTATCGACTCACCAGTGCCAATGCTCAGAGAAGTTCAAGAAGGTCAAACGTGGAGGAGGTGCTGCTTCTGCGGCTGCGTAAGGTATGAACAAATGCCGAAAACCACCGGCTGACACCGTCGACAGCGAGAGATATAGGCGAGGCCACTAAGTCCATTGCCCAGGGAAATATTTTGTCTTAAATATATTTAATTATATTTATTTCAATTATATAAATAATATATTTTTTTCATTATTTTTTTCATATATTTTTTTCATATAGATGAATAATTATTTATGCAATACTTTCAGTTTTTTTTTTTTGTTTGTTGTGTTCAAAGAACAAAGCCAGGCCCTTCCTACTAAATTAGTACATTGGATTCGGAATAGGGTTTTGCGTCCGTGAAAACCCCAACATAACAACAGTATTTGTGGCAATTTGTGGCCCCGTTGGGTATAAGCAAAATTGAACAACATATTCAAGCAAGCAAGAAAGAGAGATTGGGGAATCAAGAACAATCACTTGATAACCTTTTTTTTTTTTCTTCTGACCAAAATAATAAAAGGAAAAATACAAAGAATATTTAACCTTTAATGTACAAATATCAACATTGAACATGACCATCTATAATAAGCACAAACCCAGATTAATGCTTTACATCTTTCTAAGTTTTTTAAAAAGAATTGGTATACTAAAAAAAAAAAACCAACACTACCCCCATTTCATCTAAAACTGTAGAACCAATCACTACCATCGATCTGCAAACCTGAGAAATCTTCATACTATTATAAAGCACATATCTATGTTCTAGTAATCTCTCCTCTTCCGAGTACAAAGACAACTATACAAAGATCACCAAGAAAATTCCTACTTGCATCTTCCCCATTTCAAAAAACGACGATGAGCTTCAATAGTTATCAGCTTCTCCCCCTTTGAGGGCAACAAAATCAAGCAACTTTTTAAGTCTTAAGGATTTTCACTTGTCTCCCAAGATAGGAAATTCCATGTTTACAACTCAAAGTGAGATGTATTCTTCAGAGAATCATATTCTTGCAGTTAATATGTTCGTAGCACAAGCTTCTGTTTCCATAGAAACAAGAGTTTATTTCACACGAAACTCATGCCTGAATATGGTCAGGTTTTGAGTAAACTTGTCCCTGTTCTTTGAATCCAAGCTTCGAGTAACATCAGCCATTAGTTTGTCAAAACACATGTAAAGCCGTTGATGCTGATCCACTGGCTGCCAATTCATGAAAACAGACATGAAGTCGAGGATCAAAATTCCAGAACAAAAAAGAGAGATTAATTTATATTACTAGTATATATTACCCAGTACATCAAGACACCTACAAACCATCCTGTTATCACTATTATCCTATTTATTCCACCTCTTATCACTCTTCTTCCATAAGTTTTGCTTTCCTTCAATGTCTTGAGATCAGATCTTTCTGGTATCTTTTATCTCTTTTTTTAAAAAAATAAAAGAAAATTCTATAAGTTACCATTCATTTTTTTAAAAAGCCAAAAAGAGGCATCCCAAGTAGGGGGGAAAAAAAGTTCTCCATAAGGAAAAAGCAAGGGAAAATAATCGCTGTTATAAAAACCTTAGAATCTAGGGAAAATGTGGAAGAATGTAAAAATGCTCCTGCTAAATAAAATTCCTAGAAAAGATGACTTAGGTCAAAATAATTCCTCTTCCGGACCCTTCAAAGCCTGAAATTAAGCAGTACCCACAGCAATGCAGTTTCAACCCAAACAATTCATGTTTTACTGATATATCGTACTTCTATTATTCTTTCAATGAATAGATACTTGAAGGAGAAAAAGGCAACTAACCTGAGAAGCCAAAATCTGAACTTTCAAATCGGAGAACATCTGCAGGTTAAAGTTCATTCTATCAGTCAAAGATAACCAAACAATCAAAATAGGGTTGGTTTAATCTCTAATCTCAATTTAAGCAATCAAGTCTTTCAGTTTCAAGTTGTAACTATCAAGTCCCATAATTATTTCTTAGAAACACAAAGATAGTGTCCAACTACTTAGAAAATGAGGCTCTAAGACCATCTCCCATGGTGCTTACTATAGGAGTGGAATTTATAACACGAGTCCAAAGCAATTATATTTTCATTCTTTATTTTTGAAAAAAGAAAGACTCAAAGTCTTGAGGGTAGTGTTATAAAGTTAACTAACAAGTATACATTGGAAGCTATGAAACATTAAGATGAAAGCTGCACTTATTATTCTAACATTCAAATAGAGAGTTTAAAAGAAACAGTAGGTTGGAATCCCTCTTTTGAGGGTTGCCTCACTAAAATAAAGAAAATGCGACAAATAAAGAGTGCATTGGAGATGCTCTAACCCCAGTCCTCAACTATGCTTTCCTTTAAATGCAACAACTAATTCAGTTTGGGCATGGCATGTGCAAATTATTAATGAATTAATTCAAGTCATAATCCTTCACTGTCCTGGCTTCAGAACTAAGTGTTCATAACAAAGTACAAAGTGGCAAAAACTAAAGGACAGACTAGAGGCCACAATATAGGCACTCGCATCCATGATACGAATTTAAATGAAGGACATATCAACCTAATGTGTACAAAAACATTTGTTGAAATCAATTCAGATCATAATTCCTCTACAGATCACACACAGAAGATGCTTCAATAACAATGCTTAATACAAAGCATAATTTTTTATATTAGAACAGATAACAAAACAATATAATTTATAAAATATACCTGTGTATATACATGCATATTAATTGTTGGGATTAGGTAACTCATGGAAGTAGTACATAAAGTCGTAAAGATTAAAACTCACCTGCTCACTAATAAGTATCAGGCTCAACATTGGTCTGCTAAGACTCCACTGGTTGCCACAGTCCTCAAATAGAACAATCTCGAACAGGGTCTTCAGTATCTTCAAATATGAAAGAAAACGTTCACTTAGGTAATCCAATATTATTATAATTACTTAAAAAATAAATAAATAAATAAGAAGAAGAAAGGACCGCAACAACCATAGAGATATTTGGCAACAGTTACTTTTAAGCCTTATTGGACATGATTTTTCACAACTTTATTAGGTGAGATATAGTTGGATATACTGGAGAAGGTTGATCTTCCTTGTAGCAATTTTATTTCATAAGATAGAAGAAAATTGAATCTCTACAATGCATACGAAAAAATGATGATGGGTAGCAACTAAAAAACTAGCATATATAATGAAAACAAATAGAAAATAAACCACACTAACGAACTTGAATCTCAATTGGACATTGTAGAGATTCAATTTCTTTTAATTTTACTACAGCACAGCATAAAATAGTGAAATATACCACACTTACTTCTGGAAACAGATTAGGGCCATCTGCGATGCAACGAGCAAGATTAATTGCAGCAGGAGATGTGGGTGCTTCTCCCATTGTGATGTTGTTGAAATAGAAAGCAGCCAGATTGTCAACAGCAGATGCACACTGAAGCATAAAATTAAGTTTTGAATGAATCAACACAACCAAAAGAATACAAATAAACATTATGATAAACTATATTAATGTGCCCCGTCCAAAGCCTGCACATATACCTTTATAAATCCAAAAGTTACAGTCATCCACTTAAATATTAACTAATTATATATGTACCATTAAATTTTATCATTATTGAATAATCCTCCCTTCCAAACCATGAATTACATCATACAATTCCAAAATTTTGTATATTTTAATGGAGAAGAAGCAATAAAATGAAATTTGAATGGAGATCTTTGTAATTTTCAGAAATTAAGAGGTATATGTTCAAAACTTGCAAAATAAAGGAAAGGATAAGGTAATTTACACAAAAAAATTATTGTTTTATAGAGAAAATGAACATATCATTGGTTAGAAAATGAAACAATTTTTAACAGAGAATGTAATGTCTTTTGAGTAGTTGCCACACCTGTGATGAGATATTTGTATCAAGACCTTTTAGGCCAGATTCAAGGGATCCAACTATATGCATAAAGGTGCTCGTATCGAGGTTCAGAATAATATTGATATGGCTATTAAATAGAACTTCCAGAAATGCAAAGTACGCCCTTGTTAGCTGCAAAAGATCAAATGTAAGAGGTTCTTGAAATATTTCAGAAAACAAACATAAACAACAGGAAAGAAAATAAAAAAACAAAAATTTGAAATGAGTAGATAACAAAGTAATCAAGATTCAAGTCAAGAAGTTAAAAGTCTACAAAGAAAAATCAGACTCCAACACTATATAGTTCTAGCAACCATCACTAAACAACAGGGAGACTCATTAAATTTCTTACTTTACTAGTGCATAGCAGTACCATGCTATGACTGAATATGATGCTTTCCCAGAGACATTTAATATCTTAGGGAATTTTGAAAAGTACCATCTTTTAATTTGCAGTAACCTCCAATTTCATGCCAAGTCTCTTTCTATACCAATTTCACAGTTAAAAGAAATTGAAGCTTTACAATGTATATTAAAAAAATGATCAAGGGGTAGCAGTTAACAAACTAGCATATATAATGAAAAATCTAAAGCTATTATCAACAAAAGCAAAGAAGCTTGTATCATTATATTAACACACACACATACCAAACACAAACATGAAACTAGTCCGAAAATTTCAATAGAAAAGGAAAATGGGAGACCTCACACATACTGAAAGCAGAGAACAATACACAGAATAAATGAATTCATTTAAAAAAAAAAAAAAGGAATGTCCATAGTGACTTGCAGATTACAGTTTCACACACCTTCCGGAATGCCAAAATGTCCGCCAAAGGAATTGATAATGTCATCTTCAGTGCAATATCAAGTACATCAGAAAGCGCTCTGTCACCATATAATTCAAACACCCCAAAGTTGACATAGTTTCCAGCAAGGGCTGTCATTTGGCAGTAACAAACTAAAAATTAATGCTCAAAAATAATTTTGCCAAATTAATATAAGATTGGAGATTATCTTGTTGAGCAATATTTAATATTTGTAAATCAATGACGTATTTAATAGAATAGAAACTAATGTTCTCACCTCTTGAGAGAATAGTTAAAGAAATCCATATTCCCTTGTATTTGAAGGCATATATATCAGCAGCATTAGGAAGAGATAATATCCTTGACCCATAAGAAACAATCAATTTACTGACTTCTCGAAATAGAAGTATGCCATTAGGAGAAGATGAGTCAAATGTCAAACGCTGGGCTTTGTTTAGCACAAACTCAGACATAAATTTCAATAATGGCGTGGTAACCTGCCGAATTAGTCAAAAAGAAAACAAGAAGCAAAAAACTAGAGATCTTAGCATTTAGTTGGATAGCAACCAATGCAGACATGATATATAAATGACACTTCTCATTGTCATAATGTTCAATTCCAAGGTAAAAGAGTAAGCTGAATTTCTTTAACTAGTGCATTAAATTCAGTTCCAACGTTTCCAGTGACTGCACTTCTTAAATATGTCGGAACCTGTTCAAGTTTCTCGATTAAGGTTAAAAACTAACAATATCATCTACCTCTGGTGTGTCAAACCAATGTGAGATGCCTTTCAAAAGGAGTGGCATGTGTGCAGGATAGATCCAATCAAACAGAAGCCCATAAGTTCTGCGACTGAAAAGATATTCAAAAAGAAATTCATAAGATAAATTAGTATATTATTTTCAACTCAATTTAAAGAAAGCACTACAATTACCTATTTGTGGCCATTGCAATCCCTCTAAGGTCCCTCATCAACCCAATCAATGCATATTTTACCACATCAGTACGAAACATTGAATCAGGAGTTGATTCCAAGCTAACAAAAACCTAAGAAACCATATAACGTACGTTACCCATGAAATTGAAATTATAAGATAAAAAATACTATTACTTTCAAGACCTGTCAAATCCATAAAAAAACAAAGCAACAATAGTCAATTAATGAATAAGAGTCATGAAAGAGCATGGCCAGCAGCCAAAATCTTATTTAGATAATCATTACACATGTTTTTCTTGATTTGTTTTCCATGAGCAAGGCAAACGAGACTAAGAGCTGACATCAACTGTCATAATATAAAGTGAATAGAATAATCTAGGAATACATGATGGGAAATTAATACCACATACATATGTGTGCACACATGCACATTTGGGGGGGTGGGGGGGAGAGGGGGGCAGGGAGGGGTGGGGGGAGAGGGGTGTAGAAAGAGAGAGAAAGACAGAGAGAGAGTACTTGCAAAAGTGGATCCATTGAAGATTTAAATTTCACAGGGCTGTCTTCCATAAACACTAACCACCCAATTATGTAATAGAAAGTTGTTCTGCTGCGAGAACACCTATATTCTTCCAGAAATGGAAAGTGCTCCCTCTGAAATTACAATTTTTGTGAGAAAAATACTGCTTTACATGGATGCAGAATAATTTCAAATACAGTCAATGAAAGGGGGAACAAAAACAATGGATATTTCATAGTTGGATTACAGTATGGTTTGCAACTATAAATTTAACAGCATCCAACTTCAAAAGAAGCTTGCCAGTCATGTATCTGCCAAAAAGTTATTTCAGTGGTATGATCAGCAATTACAGTTAATGAAATAAGTGAACTTTATCAAGCAACGACAGCCTCTAAGTCTCTCATCTAAATACATAAGTAAGATTACTAACCCAGATGCAAGCTCCAAGAACAAACTTAAAGTATGATCAATGACCTCCTCACTCTGGAATTTAAACCAAAAAAGGAAAAACATAAAAACATAATATATTTATCCCACAATGTACAACACTACATTAAGAATGAATGAGCTATCACCTCAGTATAACACTTAAGGTTTGTAGCAATCTTGCCAACAATTACATTCAACATTAACAGATGATCATGAAGTCCAAGAAGCTCAGACAGCCGGGCATATAGCTGCTGCAACAGAAACAAAAGACTCAGAAGAAATTCTTTTGGCAACAAAACTATAAAAACAATGCAAAGAGAAACTTAATTACCTTAGAGGAATGCATGGCCTGATCACCTACATAAGACTTCCGAAAATGTTGAAAAAATGTAAGAATTGCACGATCAAGCCTTTGCTTGCTTAATTCACCATATCTCTGCCAAAACCAAGACTCAATAGTTAAAAACATCACCTCAAAAATGTCCAAAACAAAGGAGGAGGATTACTTCAAAAGTAATCAACCAAAAGGAGCTATTTTCAAACTCAACTAAGCCATTATCCCAACTAGTCAAAGATGTCACTTGCTATAGTCAAAGCAATATCCATTAAATCAAGGCTCTACTGGTCCTTAGCCCAAAATGACATAGTTTTCTTGACTTGCACAAAGATATTCTAATGTATTCCATTGCCCCTCAAAGAAGAATCTCCCATAGATCTTCATTAAAAATTTTGTTTAAGACCCAAATTTTAGCACCATAAAAATATTAAGTTGGGGCATAAGACACAATATAGACTAGGAAATCTCTCAAACTCTAAAAATAAATATCATAAAAGTACCAAGCTAAACGATTCAAGGCATAAACCAAAGTCCTTATAGATAAAGATGAAACAAATTTTTAAATATAATCATGGGATATTAGCGTACGTAGAGCAAGAAAAGCATTATCCATCATCAAAAGTAAAGCTCTGTTACTCCTGCTGACTTACGTGACTATGTAGCCCATTGTCAGTAACATTTATTAACTGCAAAATGCGAGCTGAAAGTTCTGCATCAAGCACTTCTTGTGATTCCGCACTACACAGGAGATATGTAAGCCATTGAAAGATATCCAAAATGATATGCCATGGTACAATCCATTTGAGGAAAATGAAGAAAAAGAAGAAGAAGAGAAAAAGTGGTTATGAAAGGTTTTTTTACCTACAACCAGTACATTGTTTTATCTTAAGAATAGCAGCAACAATATGAACAATCCAAGCAAGTTTAGCTTCAATAACAGGGAGGTCACCATTATCAGAGGTCTGCATTCGAGCTCTTTCCTGTTTTATTGAATGAAAATAATTAATTAAGACTGATCCCTCACATGAAATCTAAGAGTCTCTAATTAACCTTCACTTTCAGAACAAAGGTGCCAGTGATGACAAATGAGTTTACCGTGTATGTTTGCAGGATAGGCTCCATTATATTTATTATATACAAACTGCTCCTTTCATACTGCAAACCACCAAAAAATTTGCATAAAATTTATAGATAACGAGTTTTTTAAGAGAACTTCAAATCTAGATTGAAAAATCACATAACATGTGCACAGACTGAACCTGGAATCTACAGAGGTAAGGAAAGCAATCTAACTGATCCTGAAGAAGTTCAACATTGTCTAAAGGGTTTTCAGACAGATCATCTGGCAATCCCGCCTGCAAAATACAAAAAGAAGAAATCAGGAAAAAAGGGAAAAGAAAAAACAGAAAGTAAAATATGAATATTGGGCCACAGATAAGTGTATAACATGGAACCTGCACAGAGTTAAATCTTGATGTTATGAAACCTTCTGTAATCTTGGGCACAAACTCATCCAGCGAGCTGGGTGCATCACCTTTCAAATATGGTACTGATGTCACTAATCTGGACCATAGACCTAAAAGGTAGTATACGCTGCTGCTGGCCCACTGGCAAGAATACAATAAATTTAGTCAGCATTCATGTTGTGGAGTTTCTGTTTCATTTATTTTTCCTTTTTAAGAAACATTATTAAAATAATCAACAGGATGAGAAATCCTCAAAAATTTCAAATCATAACCATGACCTATGCTACATTATGCAAAATTATCCCAAGCAAAGTGGCGACTAATTGAATTGTTATTCCATACAAGCCAAAAACTTGATATGATTTCATAAGGAATATGGATCTTAAGATCTTCCTTAAAAAAAGTCTTTGACCCCCACAAACCAAACTTTTAAAAGAGCAAACACAGCGCATTTCCATAATATTTTCCCTTTTACCCAACCTCCAAACCACTAAGATATCCACTAATTAGCAACTTACAATTTAAAGAAAACGCCGCATATACCCAAACTCCACAGCACAACCAATGTTGTGGATTTCTAATTCCAGATTATTGGATTTAAACAGTTTAAGGGGGAAGGGGGAATAAACAAGGAACAAAAAAAGCATTTATTCAATAGGCAATTTTCTCATTTTGAGCTTAAAGTGGAGCATTCTTCGGGTAACTAAAGACGGACAGAAACCAGTCAACCTGCCAAGACTGTAAGGACTTCAAAGTGAATTCTGCCACTAAACGAATCCAATCACTATAGCCTTCAACATTCACAAGCTCTGACAACTGCAACAAATTTATGAATAAAATATACATAAGTAACCTTTCACCAATTCAAAGCCATTCAGGCTTTAAAATACAAATAAATACCTGATAATTCACTCTGAAACGTCCAAGAAGACGACAATATTCATGGTAATTATCATGATCAGCAAGACCTGATTCCAAATCCAAACTAATCATTATTAATATCTAGAGATTAAAGAAAGCTAAAAACAAAAGTTTCAAGTTAACCAATAGAACATTTGGCCAATTGTGAACTGTTAGCACATAAGACTTCACATCACTACATAAAAATTAAAAGGCCACTTTGTAGATAGTGAACTTTCAGGCATCCAAATTTAGACCCTTCTAACATCAGACACCCATCTATTAATGACTTTTCAAGGCTCAAGAATATAGAGAACTCATCTTTTGTACTTACTTTCAGTTCCATACCAGAAGATACTGAGGTAAAGGGTTAAACCTATCACATAGGTGAAAAATCACAAAGTAGACCAATTAAACTGTGCTATTTATTTTATGTGTCTGTATCTGTGTTCGCATGTATATTTCAGATTCGGCTATTTATATCACTGTCATAATTTTCACAAAAAAAGATGCTTCATTTAGTGACAGTTTAGCAATAGACAAGATTATACTTCCTACTACTAACCCGCACATGAACATGCTCATACACGTGTTTACGTAAACACTCAGTAACATTAATACAGCTCAACATCATTATTTTAGGAGAGAACGTGGAAAAAAATAAAGAATATGACAAGCCAACAACACCTTGCCCTGTTTGTAGGATTTCTTTGGTTCCAGTCATTAAATGGGCCAAAAACTTAGAACGGGCAGCATCATTTGTAAACAAAGAACGTCTTACAGAAGCTAGTCGCACCAAGCACTCCAGTGCCTAGAAAGAACAATGGTGAAAACCCTAAGAAAACAGCCTTAACAGCAGCAAACACACGAACAATCAAAATGAAAGTTCACATTTCAAATGATGGTTGAGGAAAATTTTTACTTTCAACAAAGTTCACTAAGTATGATGCTACAAGAAAATGCAAGTGAGTCAATATGCCAATTTTTAATAGAAGTGTCTCACAACTCATAAGTTTATATTTAAACATTTGAAAACAAAATAAGTACAAATATTACCTCCTTTGAAAGAGGTGCTTTTGTAATGGCATAGTAATCAAAGAATATTTGAAGTGTTGAAGGATCCTCCAGAACTGACCTCCAAGATGATGGAATCTATGACATTACAAACTAAAAGATTATTTCACAATCCACTGCACCATGACTCACTGACAGACTTCAAATTGTTCATAACTGAAACAGAAAAAGGAGAAAACCTGAACAGTGCCAAACTCTTCAGAACTTTCATCAATGGATGTGCCAACAAAATCAAATGATAAGCATTTAAGAGAAAGAGAAAGTGCCAATTCTTGCAATCGATCCACAACTGCACATGATAGAAATGCAAAACCATCAAAATTAGCATGCAGCAAACTTAACATTTAACAGAAAACATAGGAGAAAAGAGGAGCCAAAAAAAAAACTTAAATGTAAACTTTAGAAATATTACCATCACTCTTCAGTTGGCGCAATGAAGTTAAAGATATTTGGAATATCTGAAAAAGTGATTGGTCCCTAAAGTTGCAGGCAACTCTTCGATGATGCGTTGAAGGCAACCCAGGATTAGGCTGAAAATTTAGCATTCAGAAACATCAAATAGAAACCAGATGGCAAATATAATACTATATTTAACAGCAGCAAAATATATACACGTGTGTATGTGTGTGATGTTTATGATAACTAAATAAGACCATATATTTCGTAATTTCTCTTCTCTTTCTACCTCGCTTTCCTTTTTAGTTTGTAAAATTGAAAAGTTCAAAAATGGTCATGGTTCCAAAGTATTGAAAAGTATATATATAATTACTTAAAACTTTTGGGGCTTAGTAGGGGATGGTAGGGAATCTTCTAAAAGTCCTTGGAAAGGTAATTCCAAGGGAATATAGATTGTGTTTCTCATGCTAGAATAGTTCTTGGAAATAGGAAGAGATTAAGACTGGGGGAAGATCCATGGAGAAATTGTTATTCCTTTCATGTATTCCCCAGACTCCTATAACCTCTCCCATTCATGCTCTTTTTGTTTCTTTCCGACTAAAGACATGGAACAGCTCAGCTTTGGTACTTCTTGGTATTGAAGTAGCTCATGGTAAGAAGGGATATTCTACCTCAAAGAAAGTATGTGCAGGACCTACTATCTAAAACAGGTATGTTGGGATCCAAATAATATAAACCTATGACCTACAGATCCAGACAAAAATAACAAATCAATGATATACTTACTCTCTTCTATCTTCACAATTAGTTATTTATTAATCTCAAGCAATTTCAAACATTATCAAGGCTTGTGCAGCTTCATCAAAACTTTACAATCCTATAGTATGAAACCTTAATTCCACCAATTATCAAATAAAACCAATATTCCTACAAACTAACACTTTCCTCCCTCAAATACTCTGTCCAGACCAGACAAATCTTCAAGTCAAACCCTAATTACTACCCCTTCTATAACCCAACAATATAATTTTTTTACTTTGGGCAACAATTATCGTTAATTAAACCCTTGAAACTGTAAACCTCTTATTGTATGTGACAAATAACTATTTCAAAAATAATAAGCACCAAGATTGCTATTGAAAATACTACTCTTTGCAGTGGACGGCAAAGTGCAGTTTGGTGTTAATATTCCTAAAAAGTATCTTAATTTCAGAAATTCCCATTCCCAGGGATGTTAGAATTAAAAGACATTAAGTTAGAAATCTCAACCAGAATGACCACCATATACAGTAACAATGACGAGTAAAAAGTTGAATAAACTGACCTGATTCATCTCAGACACAAGCTGGTTCAATATCTTTAAACCAATGGCATAGTGATCTGATGTCGCCTGGTAAAAAAATATTCATGAGCAAGTATACATACAACTAGTTCTCAACTACTAAAAAAAATATGATGGCATTACCAGTCCTGGGACTGCTGGTATGTAGCAACTTAAGATGGTATTGAGAAAATTGGATTTTTATGGCAGCAATACATTGAAATATTTCTTAAGCTTTAGAGTTTGCATTTGTTCTTAGGAAAACGTAATCAGCTTATTGAACCCAAATCAGCAGTCTTAGCTTCCTAAATACGTTAACAAAAATAATATTCCAGGATACTACATACATAGACAAACATCCTAAAGCAAAAATAATTCATAACATTGAAGAAGAAGTAAAATACTTTACCAAATCATCTCAAGCGCCACAATACCATAAAACAATAACAAACCAAACCATAACCTAAAGGATCATAATGAACCAATTTTAAAATGTGATTACCAAACTATAACCTAAAGGGTCGTAATGAACCAATTTAAAAATGTGATTTGTATGTCCTATGGTAATATAGGCATAACATAAGTATACACGAATATAAACAGAGTAAAACAACATACAAAAAATACCTCCCCAATTATGGGTTATAAAGTTGCAACATCAAATACAGAAGTCATATCACCTGGCTCAAGAAATTCATTGACTCTTTAACCACATCCCGGAATCGGTCATCATCAAACCACCCAAACTTTGTAACCCGGCATAAGAGTTGGATTAAAGAAGCAGTCACAAAAGGCTGCAATTTGGGTCCTCTGGTGGCCAAATAGTTGATAAGGTAGTTCCCTGCAATCATAGTCCACAATGTTCATTTTAAGAAAGGAATTATATGCACTCTCACAAAATTATCACGTCCACAATAAATGAATTGCTATCAGATTGAATATTACGTATATCAAGACGGAGCTGTAAAGCAAGGCTATGCTCAGTGACTTGCTTCAACAAACTCGAACTCGCCAGCATCAACGCATATGGAGTCAGCGCATTGTCGAGAATGTACTGGCACTGGGAAATATAATCAGTATTGACAGAAAAACATTTCAAAGTGTTCTCCGCGTGTGCCCGCTCAACTGAGTCCTGCGAATTGTACAGCCTCTCGCACAGCGCCTCTAGTTGCGCCAAGCTCTCCATCACGCAACCTGACATCATAACATTTCACGAAATATCATTACCAGTTTACCTCCTACCATATTCCAAACAACAAAACCAAACTTCATCATGTTTTAAACCAGTATCATTTCTCAAGCAAACAAAAGAAAAAGCTGAACCAGACCAGAAAACAATACTCACGGAGTCAGCAACCAAGTAGAATAAAATCAACGAACAAATTCGAACCTAAACTCAAAACACTAAAACCATAAACATCAATTCCGAATCAGGAAAACTCTCATCGGAGCACAGAATCAACAAATGAAGATCGTATTAATGCAACAAGCAATGAAAATGTAGGAGAGTGATAATCACGGACGCAAAATATATTCCGAGAAAATCTAGGGATCGAAAACGGAGAAGCTAAGCAGCGAGAGATCGACGAGCAATGGTGTTTGTGAAATGTGTGAGAGAGAGAGAGGCAGAGAAAGACAGAGGGAGGTAAAAGTTTATAATATATACCTGCGACGGATCTGAGATCCAAAGGGTTTCGAGGACGATGATGATGATGATGATGATGGAGTTGATGTAGGATGGAATAGGGAATATCGAGAAGAGAAACAGATTGCGTATTTGGGTTTTGGGCATTTAGTGGCTGCTTTTCTTGCAGGCAGGTCTCTTACAATTACAATGGCGAGCTTATTGTTGTTTTTTTTTTTTTCCAATTTTTCTTCGGCCTCCACTGTGTACGGTCAGCAACAAATTAGGATGATGCACGAGCCTGTCTTACAAGAATCGTCACCGTTCATTTTTCTGAATAATTATGTGATAAATTGCAATATAATGGCAAATTAAAATATTAATCTCTTTTAAAAGTAGCGGTATTAAGCACATAACAAGTCTATATGCTATTCATCAAAAAAAAAAGTCTATGCGTTGCATAAAAATATACTTATTACATTTTTCATTGAAATTAAACTAAATAAATTGTCACATTGATATTATTACTTACCCCATATATATATATTACATCTTATTTTTTTGTGGATTATATATTATAATTGAATTCCCCACCCATAATATGGAAAAACTGGCATAAACTGATAAACAATAAATTCATAAAATGTATATTGAAATTAATAAATTGATTCAAACTAATAATAAATAAATAAATAATGTGAATGGGACGACTAATCTTATTACCTTTCATTATTATTATTTTTTAAATGAAAGTAATTATCATTCTAATGACTTTGTTCAAAAAAACCTGTCGTATTTCACAAAAATGTACCATAAATTTATCATATATTATTTTTGTTTGTTTAATTCATGATTTGAAATAGGTTTTTTTTTTTCTTTTTTTGGTGGATAAATTGAAATAGATTTTTTTTTGGTCGAATATGTATTATAGATTTGAAAAAACGATTACATTACAATCATTTATAAATTAAAAGAAGTTTTTGAAATAAATTTGGATAACTATAGTAAATACTATTACAACATGCATTATATTTTTAATTGAAAAAAAAAATGTTGGCGGGAAAAAGAAAGAGAAAAAAAAAAAAAAAAAAAAAAGAGAGAGGGGGGGTGCAATTTGTATTGTCTTAAAATTAAACATAGATATATAGTTCAAAAAATGCAAATTTATTATATTATTAATATAATTTATTTCTTTTAACAAAATGAAATTCATTTTAATTCATAAAAAAAAATTCATTTAAAATATATATATATATATATATAGATTTTAAATGTGAAATTTTAAGGTCGGCGTGACTGTAGTCCGACCCTAGAATTTCAGAGGAAAGTTGGGGAGACAGAGAGGTAATGAAGACGGGAAAGAGGTTAGGGGGAGGAGGAGGAGGAAGAAATAGGTCACTCTCCGATACTCTTCGTCGTCGTTTGGAGTCCTTCAAGCAGCGGGACTCCTCTACCATCGATGAAACTGTCCGCCATCTTCGCACTAATTACCGAGATTACCACCACGTCAAGCTCCATGTTCTCACCAGGCTCGTGCAGCAAACCCTAGACTCCTTGCCCCGCCGAACCAACGTCGTCAAGCGAACCAAAACGCCATCCCCAATTGTCTTTGACGCCGATGATGACGACGGGGTTGGCCGGAGAGGCTCCCGGAAGAAGCTCAAGAGGGCTGTGGATGAGAGCGAAGAGAGATTGCAGCATATTGAGAAGGTGCACCTAAGAAGGATACAGCGCAGCGATCAGGAATGTTTATCTACGTCTGATGAATCTCGGTCCTCGGCTTCGTCATCGGAGGATTCGGATGATGATGGAGATGGAGATGGAGATGGGGCGGTTTCTACGTCGGAGGACGCCGTGTACCGCGAGAAAGTGCAACCGGAGTTCGACCTCACGAAATCGATGCTGCGAGCAAGATATACAGAATCTAACGGAGTTACCCCGCCCAAGGCTGCCCAAGAGAACGAGGAGAAGAATGTAGAATTGGAACTTCCTGGTCGTGATAGGATTGATATGGTGAATGGGGATGGAGGGCAAGGGAGATTACCAGCTGAGACCAAGAGGAAAGCCAAAGGTTCCCCTTCAAATAGTGAGGCTGTTTTTGACGCCAGAGGGAATCAGGGGCCCAAATTTAAGGATTTGGGTGGGTTGAATGGGGTGCTGGATCAGCTGAAGATGGAGGTGATTGTGCCTCTTTACAATCCGCAGTTGCCTCGGTGGCTGGGAGTGAGGCCCATGGCCGGCATTCTGTTGCATGGTCCTCCTGGCTGTGGTAAGACTAAATTGGCGCATGCCATTGCCAATGAGACTGGACTACCGTTTTATAATATTTCTGCTACTGAAGTCGTCTCCGGTGTCTCAGGTATGATTTTCCTCATTTGCCTTTTTTTTTTTTGTGATTGTTTACTTTTTCTGGAATATTTGATTTTGAAGAATGTTTGAATTGATTAATGAATGAAATTGTGCTCATTGAATGAGCTTCAGAATTTCTTATATACGCGTAGAGGTAAATTACGTACTTAACTAGTTTGGAATTTCCCGAGTGAGCATGAGTATAGATCTTGGGATTTTCTAATTTAATGGTTGTGATTGCCAATAAGCCTGTCCTTTTCCCTTTCCCTTTGAAATTGGATGTTCACTTGCATGTTTCTTTCCAATATGCTGATGTAGTGATGCTGTGTAGTGTTTTGCTTAACCTCGGGATGACGTTCCTTATGAAGGCCTTATCTTCATTTTGTAATTCTTTTTGTAATATTCTTTTCTTGGATATAAATGTTTTAGGTGCCTCTGAAGAAAATGTACGAGAACTTTTTCTAAAAGCACATAGGACTGCCCCCTCGATTGTATTTATTGATGAGATTGATGCAATTGCTTCAAAAAGAGAAAATTTACAGCGAGAAATGGAGCGACGAATTGTGACTCAGTTGATGACTTGCATGGACGAATCACACAGACTTGTACACCCAACTGGTGCAAATTCAAATTCAGAAAGTTCTGATCATAGCCCTGGTTATGTTCTTGTAATTGGAGCCACCAATAGGCCCGATGCTGTTGACCCTGCACTGAGGAGGCCTGGGCGATTTGATAAGGAGATAGCATTAGTTGTGCCTGATGAAAAAGCTAGGGCTGAGATTCTTGTTGTGATTACACGCAACCTAAGACTTGAAGGTTCTTTTGATCTTCCAAAGATAGCGAGGTCCACTGCAGGCTTTGTTGGAGCTGATTTGGCTGCTCTGGCTAACAAGGCTGGCAACCTTGCCATGAAGCGAATCATAGATGAGAGGAAGTCTCTTATATTTAAAGATTCAATAGATGAGGAGAATAGTGAAGAGTGGTGGAAGAAATCATGGTTGCCAGAAGAATTAGAAAAGCTTTCAATTACCATGGCGGATTTTGAGGTGCTTGAAGTTTCTACTTTTTTCTTTTCTTTTTTGAAATAGCATCCTTTCATTTTAAATGCATACTTTAATAAAGTGGATGTATGCATTCTTCCTTTCCCTTCTTAAGATTGTTGCATTTTTACTGTTATATGTGAGCTTTGTTGTATATAGTAATCCATGAAATAAATTTGCCCATTCTAATTGCACTCGCTTAGCTGTTTCTTCAATTATATTACGATGTGAATTTCATCATGCTTCTTGTAAGTGCACATATTAATGTGCACATGTAGTGTGTGTGTGTGTGTGTAAATTTCAGCCCTTTATTTGTAATTTACTTATAATTCTGTTAGATCTTATCACACTTCCAGAAGTACATACATGTGCGTGATGGGTGTGTGTGTGTATGTTTTTCTCTTTTGATCTGGGGGAAGAGGAGCTGAGTTGTTAAAATGAAGATCAGGATGTAAGAGAAACTAATTGATAATCATAACAAGGAGGAGTCTAATCCCATATATTTAATAAGAAAAAGAAAAAAAGAATGCTCAAATACTTCATGAAAAATGTATACATTTTATATAATATATGCATGTTATAATCACAGTATTTTGGCATGTGCAACCTTTTTCCTCTTTCTCTTTGGGGATATGTGGTTTACTTTCAAGATTATAAACAGCGCTCAGTTGGTGGCCTTTGTAAAATTCTTGTGATGATAGTGCTAATTGAATTTTGTTGTAATATTTTGCAGGCAGCAATTAAAATGGTTCAGCCTTCATCTAAAAGAGAAGGATTCTCTACCATTCCTAATGTAAAATGGGAAGATGTCGGAGGACTAGATCTTCTTAGGGAGGAATTTGATCGTTCTATAGTTAGGCGTATTAAATATCCTGAGCTATGTGAGGTAATTTTTTTAAATGTTATATTCTTCAGAGTATGCTTGTACAATGTAAACCTACACTTAATGGTAGCTTTTATAAAGTAAAGCAAGCTTAGTATTTCACTGGAGACTTATCTATTTGATGATCATCAATATGTAAGAAGATGTGCATCCTTAAGAAAGATTGATGTCTATGACAGTCGCTTCCTAATCATGATGATCAGAACTGTTGCTATGATATAAATTTTGGTTTGTGGAATCTAATCTCACTATGATTTGTATCTGTTAGGAATTTGGACTAGATATGGAGACAGGATTTTTGCTCTATGGACCTCCAGGATGCGGTAAGACATTGATAGCAAAGGCTATTGCTAATGAATCAGGAGTTAATTTTATTCACATCAAGGTTTGTCTTTAAAATTTTCCTTATTTTTTTTCCCCCAAATCTTGAAAAACAATGTCGCAAAGGACAGCGACTGTACATTTTCTTTTGAAATATACATTTGTCATGTCTTTGATAGATATATTAATAGGATTTAATATTTTTGTTGACTGGTTAGGGCCCTGAACTTCTAAATAAATATGTTGGAGAAAGTGAGCTGGCTGTTCGGACACTATTTAGCCGTGCAAGGACATGTTCTCCATGCATACTTTTTTTTGACGAGGTTCGGAGTTATCTTCCATGATATGATTACTGATACTTGCATTTGCCATTTATAATTTGATATCACGAAACTTTAGGTGTCAAACTACATGATTAGATAAGTATGGGTTATTGTATCAGCTATAAAGGTATATTTAAAATATTCAGTATGATCCTTCCTTGTCCTTGCTTTCAACAAAAGAATTATAAGAAGAAAAAAATGAAGATGTTTGTTTTCTCTTCATGCTTTCTCTTTCCTCCTCTTCTGAAGGCGTTAGAAGCCAATCAAATGCATGCTTGAGACTATATTGTTTTAACAATTTGTTTTTTCTTTTGATCATTTAGCAACTTCTTTTTTTTTCCATATATTATAATGATCTAAATGCTGAGGATGAGAATTCTAAGGTAGTAGAGAACATAGTTATCCTTCCTGTTGTGCTGATAATGGATTCTATTCGTTGCATATTGGCAAGAATTAGCTCATGTTTGCTGATTTTACTGTGCTTTGTAAGATTTTGGATTTATTATTTTATGATTGCCATTGTTTTCTATTATTTATAATTATTACTGTTGTTGTAGGTGGATGCCTTGACAACACAAAGGGGGAAAGAAGGGGGATGGGTTGTTGAGAGATTATTGAATCAGGTCAAATATTATATATATATATATATCGATGTTAGCTATTAAAATCTAATGCAGAAAAATGAACCCATTGCACAATATTGCAGTTCCTTACAGAGCTAGACAGTGTAGATGAGCGGCGGGGTATTTTTGTAATTGGCGCCACAAATAGGTAGAAATTCATTGTTTGTTTAGATTTTTAAGACGATAGTTTATCGTTAATTTCCATCCAAGTCATTGACAATGTTTTTTGCAGACCTGAGGTGATGGATCGTGCTGTCTTACGGCCTGGTAGGTTTGGTAAACTTCTATACGTCCCTCTTCCAGGGCCAGCTGAACGTGGTTTGATCTTAAAAGCTCTTGCACGGAAGAAGCCTATAGATGCTAGTGTGGATTTGAGTGTCATTGCGGAAATGAAAGCTTGTGAAAATTTAAGTGGGGCGGACCTTGCTGCATTGGTTTGTCATTACTAACTGGGTTTTTGTTTTACATTTTTTTTTCAACATTTGGTTTTGACCTTATTACATTTATATATAAAGTAGAGGGATGTAGGATTAATCAACATTTTTTATAATGTCAGATGCATGAAGCTGCAATGGCTGCGCTTGATGAGAAACTGAGATCAACCCAGAGCAGTTCCGATGCAACTCCGTCAACCATCAAAACATCACATTTTGAGCTAGCTCTTAGTAAAATCTCTCCATCTGTGTCAGAGAAGGTAGGTTTCTAACTTTATTATCGTTGTTTTTAGTTTGATTTTGATATCTTATTTACGAAATGCATATAGTCTTCAATATTTTAAAATACCATTTTTCATTTCTTGTCCATACGCGGAGCAGCAAAAACATTACTACGACAAATTGTCAGAGAGCTTCAAAGCGGCTTGATGCAAAACATAAGCCACCGTCTAACCCTTAAATCCCCTACCAGTAAAAGAATTTTGCAGTGAGTGTCTTTGAATCTATGCGTTAACTAGTTTACTTAGAATTCTTGGCTGTTGTTTCTTTCCTCCTCCTTTAAATTCTTTGTTTGAATTTCACTGTAATAGTTTAAAATATAGCAAGTAGTTTATAAATGTGCGCTTGTGTTGCATGGATAGATATACATTTGTTTAGGCTTCAGCCAATGTTTGAATCAATATTTATTCTTTGGAACTAATATTAAGATGGATGAAGATCAAAAACTAAATTGAAGCTTTATTTCTTCTTTTCTTCTCCAAAAACCGACCAATAAAAAAAATAAAATAATAATAATAATAAAAAGGGTGAAGAAAGGAGGATATAAAAGCCAAAATATCATGTAAGCCAGAAAAACAAAGTTATTCAACTACCTTTTCAATCATTCATGTATAATATGGATAAGTTTGTATAGTCTTTAGCCTAATACATGCAAAAGCTTCAATGAGTGGCAATGCTCCCATCATCTGCATGGCAAGTTGGAAAGCTTTAATTAGGAAATTGAGAAGAAGAAAAAAGAAAAGCATGAAGACGTAAGGGCTTTCATCAGCACTCACGAGAAGCTTAATTTGTATGTGTATCCAAGTTAATTTTTGGCACTTTCTTGCTTTGGTTAACCAACTGTTGGAAAAATCCAACAAAGGAAACTATATATTAAATATAAAAATGATTATACAATCCAACATTATGCATATTTTCACACTCATTTTTGTGTCATTGTTCTATGCTCTGATTTTGCTGACAGATAATTGGGATAAATACATTGATGGTGTTCTGTTTTTCGATTAGCAATTAATGTGAATGAGAACCAATAATACTCGTCATGTGGATTATTATTAATATAAAAATATTGTTTGTCATTCTTGATGATGTCCAATTTCTCATAAGAAAAACAAATATATATATATATATATGTATATATATGTTTTCAACTTCTTTCATTTTCTCAAATTTCTCTATAACGAAGAAACAATATTATCAACTATTATGAAGTCCTAAAAAGAAACAAAGAAGATTGCTGCTTATTGCAATATTAATGTGTTCATTCAAATTGACTGTACACAAATACACATATATGCATGTATATTTATACGTGTGGAAAGTAATTGAACTCAACCATCTGTTGGACTGAGATGGATCTTCATCTGTGAGTTAGACCCAAATGACAGTACTTGCTGATGCTGTCTCTGTCTGTGCCTTGTAGTCAGCAAGCATCAGACTTTTGCTGCAAAAAATGTTACTATATTGCAGCATAAAGTCTTATTATCCGCAACTCTGTCACAGAAATAAAAATAAAAAATCAAATTCAAAAGGTCCATAAAAAATAAAACTATATAGAAGTGATATTTTTGCTGCTATAATAAGCTAGATCATGGTATCTATATATGCAAAACTATACTAAAACCAGTTTAATTCACGTTCTCGTATATATATATATATACCAACTACATCACAAGAGTAGAATGAATCACTTCAAAATTTTCATTTTCTAGACTCACATTCAAGTTGTTTTCATTTTTCTTTCAACTTTCTCTTGACTAGTATTACAATGAATAAATAATAATAACAATAATATTATTATTTGAGAATGATAGGATTAATTATTATATAGTTGTAGTTTGATTTTCCTTTTTTTATATATATATTAAACCCGAGGCCAGTTTAACAAGTTTTGCGAACACACAGGGTCAAACTTCAAGTTCAAAACTGAAGACTACAGCTACGTATATAGCTGGACAGAATCAAAATATCTGATCTCCTTTTTATTTTTAATTTTTAAAATAAAATTGTTTCAATTTCATTTAATATATCACACATTACTTATACCATTCTCAACAATTAGCTTTAATAAGTCTTATTATTATTTTTTTAATTAAGACTAATTAATGATATTTTTTTAATTAATTGTATTTGATTGAAAAACATAATACCAAATCTTAAGCATTGTTTGAAAACCTACAAGCTTAATACAACCTCTAAAACGACATAGTATTCCCAGAGTTAGTAGTTTTGACTAGTTGACTTATCTTGACCGTTGTTGACCTAGCTTGTGAGAACAATAACTTAATAATTAATATTTAACATAATCATACTAATGTAATTTTGTATATATATATATATATATAGTTGATTATACAATAAATTAATAAATATTAAATAGCATTATAAAATTATAATATTATTATGTAAACTTTAAATAATTCAAATTACAACACGAACTTTAAAAAGATTTAAAATTATTGAAAATGTGTATGGAATAAGAGGAAATATCCGTAAATTTTCTAAACTTTGAAATAATTCAAAATTGAACCCTGAAGATAACAAGAATGACAAAACTGCAAAAAAAAAATAAATAAATAAAACGAAAGAGAAAATCGGAAAAGAAAAGGGAGAGGGGAGGGAGATGAGTAAGGTGGCAGTCTGAGTCTCTTCTCCACCTTTTTCTCAGCCGAATATCTCTCGTCTCTCGCCATTCCACTTCTGAATCTCCCTCCTACTCCAAAAATTTTCATTTCTATCTTTTTTTTTTTTTTTCCCTTCTTTTTTAATCCATCTCTGTTTCTCTCTCTAGAAATTTCCAATCTCTCCCGTTCGCACCTACTTCCTCTCCATCTGTTACTGTTTCTCTTTCTCTCTCATTGGATCTCCATCTCGGATGTGTTGCTCTTTCTATGCTCGGATGCTCCTCGACGTCTTCCACAATCTGCGGTTCGGATCCCAATCCATCTCTCCAGCTCATGCAGTTTGTTTTTGCTTGAATTTTTCGGTTTTTTTTTTGTTCTAGGGTTTGTGTTGATTCGGATCTATGGGGAAGATAAAACTGGAATTGTTGTTTTCATTTCGTCTGTGGATGTTCTGAGCTGAGAGCTTAACGTTTCTGAGCTGAAATTAGGGTTTTCCAATTCCGAATGAGTTTCTCCAGCCGAATTTTTGTTTGAATGTCCTACTGTTGTCAGTTTGGCTGATGATCGGTGAAATTGAATTTCGATTTTTTTATGTCAGGTCTTCCATTTGTACGATTTTATCTGATGTTGGTTCATTTCGTCACTAAGCCTGAACACCTTGAAGTATTTGATTGGACGCGGGAAAAGATCCCTATTTTGGCAATTAGCCACATCTATCTTCTGCTGTTTGCATCTACTCCATCTTGCTCTGATTCAGGTATTTCGTTTCGTCGATGTGTGCGTGCATGCGTGCGTGCGTGCGTGCGTATGTTATTCGTTCTTTTTCGGCGTAATTGGAATGTATAAATTAGGTTACTTGGGTTTAGAGTTTCCGTCTTTAAATTTAATGTTGGTGGCTTCTTCCTTTTTATAGTAATAAAGGTTGACTATTTTGCAATTAACGGCGTTTACTTTGCTTTTAATTTCCTCGTAGACTCTTTAAGTAGGCGAATTAAAAGTAAACCAATAATTATGCTCGGCTTTCATGTTTTTGGGTATGAGCTTGCCATTGTTTCCAATTTACTGCTCCCTATTCCTCCCCCTCATTTATCCCTTTCTTTTTTTTGCTCCCGATTAAGTATTTTTTAATATTCTGCCGACTAGGTTAATTGATTTTAATTGGGGGCATGGGGATATGTTTCGCTGCTTATCTTAATTTGTGTTGGGAGAACTTCGCATTTTTTAACGTTTGAGGAAATCATTAAAGATTTGCATACTAGATTTATTTATTTTTGTTCGGAGCAGTGTGAAATGTTAACTACTCTTAACTGTTATGTATTATGGCTATGTTCGGAAATTAATGAGATATATAATCACTAATTGTTATCATCTTAAAATTTACACAGTTGCTTTTGGGGCTGACCTCAAGTCTTTCTTGCCAATATAGCTTCTATTTGTTTGGCATTTAAACTCCTAATTTTTGCTTAGCAGCCTTATACTTGAACAAAATAATATTTTTATTAGCATCTTACAATTCAAAATAAATGTACAGTTTTTTAACATAAATTTTGAAAATGGTAAATGGCATAACATTGACAAGTAAACTTTAGAAGTAAGAAAATCATGTCAATTTTTGTAGAGGTTTTTTGAAAAAAAAAAAAAAAAAAAGAAAAGAAAAAAAAAGAATTCTTCATATTTTATTTACTTATTAGACAAATAGAAAAAAAAAAATTTGAAAGAAAATTATCCATGTATGGCTTTTACTTTTTCTAAAAAGAAAAAATGATACAGTTTTAATTTTGAAATTTTGAATTCATTGTATAAAGCAAAACAGTTCATGTTCAATGTTTTGTGTCAAGTAAGGGACTAATTGCTTTTTGTTGGTTTTCCACACTTGACCATAAATAATTGTGCATGGAGATGGAGTGCACGTATAACATAGGAAGTACATAGCAAAGACAGTATCTTTTTCTTATATTGTATATGTTATAATATGTTTTTCTTCCATTCATGGTCAGGTTGCCAACCTACTATTTGCTTGGTTTTCAGCTTTTGGTAGGCATTGGTGATTGCATATCTAGAGATGAGTCGGACAACAAATGAGAGTGAAGACGTAGTGCTCTCCAAGTATCAAAGCGAGTCACCATTAGTTGATGAAAGTAATGGGGGAAATTTGGGTGGAGTTGTTCTGAAGAAAGGGCCATGGACATCAGCTGAAGATGCAATTTTGATGGAATATGTGAAGAAGCATGGGGAGGGAAACTGGAATGCAGTCCAGAAGCACTCAGGGCTGTTCCGCTGTGGAAAAAGCTGCAGGTTACGATGGGCAAATCACCTAAGGCCAAACTTGAAGAAAGGTGCATTTACTGCTGATGAAGAAAGGATGATCATTGAACTCCATGCCAAAATGGGAAACAAATGGGCACGCATGGCGGCACATGTAAGTGTATGATTCACTTTGTCTTGTTTTCTTTTTGGTATATACTTTCCTCTGTTTTCTTGGTTCCTGTATTGCACGTCATATATGTGTTATGATTGTGAGATTTATTACATGGGAGGAACCTAATATGACAATGATGAGGAAATCATGATGTATTATGTATGGTAATTTATAATAGTTCTTTGCCATTTGTTTATTTTACAGCAACTTTTAATGTTGCTTGGTATCATATGTTTATAGTTTCATTAGGAAACATATATTCATATTCATCTGACAAACCATAGGTTTGCTGTTGAGTAACCCAACTGTGTTATGATTTCTAGAAACTTTTTCAAGAGGCCTAATAAATGTACTGGTTAACCCCTATGCAGTGAAGAATGAAAGATTCTAACAGTTAATCTTCCTTCTGTTGTTGCCGTTTATGTTGTAGAAAGTCAAATTATAAAACAAGCGATCTTGCTATGTTTTGCAAATTAAGTGTGGAATTCTTGTTTTGGTTTTAGGTGGACATTTCATGTTTAGCCATCAAGTCCTGAATATTAACCATTATTGTTATTTCTTTTTAGTTTGCTTCTAATAGAATGAATGTCTGTCATTTCTTTAGAAAGGATAATTTATTGTCTTTTTTTGTTCTTGTTAGTTGCCTGGTCGTACGGATAATGAGATAAAGAACTATTGGAATACCCGAATTAAGAGACGTCAGCGGGCTGGCTTACCTTTATACCCTCCTGATCTGTGTTTGCAAGCATTACAGGAGAACCATCAAAGTCAAACCAATGGTGGAATTAATGTTGGGGACAGAGGACATCATGATCCCTTGCAAGCTAATAGTTATGAGATTCCAGATGTCATATTTAATGGTTTAAAAGGCAACAATGATGTCTTACCTTATGTTTCTGAACTTCCTGATATATCTGCGAGTAACATGCTGATTAAGGGTCTTGGTTCTTCTCAATATTATAGTTTCTTGCCACCAACAGTTCACCATCAGAAGCGTCTTCGAGAATCAACAGACTTATTCCCTAATTCTGGTGTTAGTGTCCGAAATGGGTTTCCCATGTTTGACCAGTTTCAGAATGATGCTTGTGACAAAGTTGTCCGTTCGTTTGGGCTGTCTTTTCCTCATGATCTTGATCCTAATAAGAGCCTGTTGCCTTTTGATGCAACCCAGGGCAGCCATTCCCTTTCAAATGGTAATTCCTCAGCTTCTAAGCCCACTTCTGGGGCTGTGAAGTTGGAGCTCCCTTCACTCCAATATCCAGACACTGATTTAGGCAGCTGGGGCAGTTCTCCCCCGCCACCTTTACTTGAGTCAGTTGATGCTTTTATTCAGTCTCCTCCAGTCAGTGCATTCGAGTCAGATTGCCCTTCAGCACGTAACAGTGGCCTGCTGGATGCATTACTTCATGAGTCAAATGCTTTGGGCAGTGGAAAGCATCATTCCGCTGAAAAGAGTTCAAATTCATCCAGTGTTACTCCTGGGGCCATGGTTGATGATTGCGCTTTGAATATTTGTGAAACAGAATGGGAGGACTGCAGAGAACCCATTTCTTCGTTGAGTCATTCTGCCACGTCGCTTTTCAATGAGTGCATTAGTGCCAGTGGAAGCTCTGTGGATGAACCGCCAGTTGCTGAGACCCTTGCCAGTGAGTGCCTCTTTTCTTTGCCTGGAGAAGGATAAATATTTAAGATTTATGGATTTAAGAAATATGGAAGAAATCCTTGAATTATTCTCGAAACAGTTTCAATTTTAGGAACAAATTTTCTATAATTGATTAGAACCTTATATATTCTTAATCCTCAAATTTTATGAAAGATTTTAAATTTGTTGCATGACATTTTGAGCCATATCAAGTACTTCAGAGTTAAAGCATGAAAAAATATTTGTATTTTTGGGTAATATGTAGTTCTTCTCCACTAAACTTTTGAAACATCCATTTTATGAAAGATTTTAAATTTGTTGCATGACATTTTGAGCCATATCAACTACTTCAGAGTTAAAGCATGAAAAAATATTTCTATTTTTGGGTAATATGTAGTTCTTCTCCACTAAACTTTTGAAACATCCTTTTAATTCTAAAATTCAAAGTTCAAAATTTTTTGCAAGTGGGATTATTACTGCTTATTTTGATTGAAGAGTTAAAGCATGAAAAAATGTTTCTATTTTTTGGGTAATATGTAGTTCTTCTCCACTAAACTTATGAAACATCCTTCTAATTCTAAAATTCCAAAGTTCAAAATTTTTTGCGAGTGGGATTATTACTGCTTATTTTGAATGAAGTTACCTTTGTTACTCTTCCAGGGAGCACTGTAAAATTAGAACCAGTTGAATCAGATTTGATCCCAGATAAACAAAAAGAATCTACACAGCAGTTGGCTTCAATTCGTCCTGATGCTTTGCTTGGTTTAGATTGGCTTGAGCAAAGTTCAGGTTGTGTGAAGGAGCAAGCAATCATGACCGATGCCATCACAACACTTCTGGGCGATGATACGGCAACTGACTACAAGCAAATGGCTTCTGGAAGCTCTACCTCAAGTCAAGGTTGGGGGTTTGGTTCTTGTGCATGGAACAACATGCCCGCCGTCTGCCAAATGTCGGATCATCCTTGAAAATCGTGGTCTCTCAAAATGTATGAACTTTGAAACTTGTGCACCTTTTCATTCAGGTTCTATGATTTTGTTTAATCCTGGACTGAGAAGGGTCGGTGAGACTTAATGGGTTGTATGTTGTTTGTTGCTCGTTTTTTTATTTGGTTTTTTAATCCAAACAGTACAATGCATGTATGTCGGAAGCAAGAACTATTTGAGATGTTTGTGCAGTTGCATGCAGGTTTCTGCTATGATTGTGGAATAACTGCACTTGGAAACATATTCATCATTCTCTGATTTGATGGATTCTGGTTATTTGATGGATTTGGTTCGTCTTCCATAGCATAAAAATTTATTATTTGATTTTGCATACGCTGTTAGAACCATGAGTGTATTACTGTTTTAATTATTATTATTATTATTTTTGGTGTTGACTACCATTTTAATAATTTGGATTATGCATAAAAGTGGAAATGTGATTGGTGCATTGTTACTTTCCCATCTCATGTAAAAATATTTAATTTAAATCTATATACATTTTAAAAAATATATCTAATTTAAACATATATAGTTTATCTGGATGTGATTTTCAGGTGGTCGGGTTCCTCAACTCTATAGATGTTCTACATATTGTTGTAGTCATGGCTTAGAAGTAAAAAGGGGGCAAAAGAAAAAAAACTATTACCAAATGGAAATCTCAAAATACGAGTGGTTTTTGTAATAACCAAATCCAAATATTTTCTGATGTTAAAAAAAACATTTTGGACAAAATTATATACAAATCCTAACTTGTTTGATTTAATTAGTAGTCTTACTGATACAAACTATGAATAAAGATAATTATAATACAGTTTTGAAAAATGGAAGTGCCTTTCAACAAATTAATTCTATCTCTCGACCAACAAGAGTAATTTAATTGAAATTCTCAAAGTGATCCCGTTAAACGCACGTGTACATGAGATTAAGTTCATATTGTAGGATCTCCAATAAAAATTTAATATATATATATATATATAATTCTATTAGTTCATGTTATAAGAACGGATTTAAACAGAACAAATTAATTGTATCTTACAGTTTGATTTAGTCAATTATTTATTTGTATTCTTCCCACGTAAAAATATGTTTTTAAAACTTATGTTTATTGTTCAATGCATGAGAAATGATAAAACACTGAATTACATAAAAAAAAAAATGTATGTGCATAGGCATTATTACAGTTTCAATGTAACGAATTTCACCTGGGTTGGAAAATAGGAAGATAATTAAGCATCTGGCAAGTAGCAATGTTTTTTACTCCTAATCAGTCTGTCACATCCTTCTTATCAAAATCATCATCTTTTATACTATCCAAACTGGATTGCCGGGACACTGTGTCAGTGCTTGACCTTCCAGAAGAAGTACATTGAGTTGATGGGGATAGTGAAAGTCCTCCACTTGTCTCTCCAATGCTACTACTACGTTTCAATGTAGTTTCTATACTTTCTGTGTTTGCTTCCTCACCTTGTGTTTCAGATGAGCCTGGCACGCTACACGCTGAATCTGAATTTGCTGGAGAAAAGTCGTCGATATGGCAAGTTGTGTTGGCTTCCATTAGGTATTGCAAAGCAGAGACTACCTGCAAATTACATATGTTTCATACATGTAAATGAACCCATTAGTTTAATCTTCAAATTTGGCATTGATTACAGAAAGTTGTAGTTTTGGAAATTTGTCAAATTTGATTACTACCTTATCCATACTAACTCTCTTGTGAGGGTCCTTGCTGAGACATTTCTCTGCTACCCGAACCATCCAAAAGAGTTGGTGGACGTCATGCGAATCTATAATCCTAGGGTCTATTAGATCTGGGTAGTTCTTTTCTTTTAGCTTTGGTCTTGCCTGGAATCAATGAGTGATACAAACTGCTTCCATTAATAGCCATGGATGTGTATATGTGTATCTGTTAGTTATTTATTTTTATGTGGGTTAATATGTGTACGTTGTGTATGTGTGTATTATATTTATACATGTAAATGGCTATGGTGTTTGAGAGGTATTACCCATCCCACAAGACTTTTTTCTTCGAGGAACTTGTCAGATGGCCTGAGCCCTGTGATCAGCTGTAATAGAATGATTCCATATGCATAAACGTCTGTCTTAGCTGACACTCTACCACTTTCTGCATATTCTGGTGCCAAATATCCCAGAGTACCAACAACTCCTGTCTCCGACGAGTGATCTGTGTCTTCATGAGTTCTTGCAAGACCAAAGTCTCCTAGCTGATACATTCAACATGCATGTTAGATTGATTGTTAGATAATGGATTTATTCAGTCGCCAATGTTGCAGCAACTTAATTTGCCTGGTCTTACTATGATATGAGCATTACCATAGATTCATAATCATGTGTCACCAGTATGTTGTTTGGCCTCATATCTCTGTGGATGATATTGTTTTGATGCAGATACTGCAAGCCTTTTGCAGCTCCAAAAGCAATTTTCATCCTCATTTCCCATCTCAGAGGTTTGCGCGTATGTTCTACATAAAACCATAGAGCGTTAAGGTCAAAATGTTCTCATATTTCCAAGTTCTTAGAGGGCTTTGAAAATTATAGTCTCTTCCTTACCCGATAGATGTTGGTCCAGTGAGCGATTGCAAACGTATTCATAAACAAGCAGCCTGTGGCTTCTTTCTGAGCATGACCCCAGAAGCATTACCAAATTCTTATGTCTTGCCTTGCTAAGTACGTGAACTTCAGCCTTGAACTCTTTCTCACCTTGGAAGCTTGCATTTTTGTGTTGCTTAACAGCAATTTTTAATCCATTCAGTTCTCCACTGTACACAGAACCGAACCCACCTTCTGATAGGAAGTTATTATCTGAAAAATTATCTGTAGCAGCTTGGAGCTCTGCATATGTGAAGTCTTTAATCCATCCGATCCTTGGCCGTCTATTTTGGCATTTTGAGCAAATGGAATTTTCAAATTCATCAGGTTGGCTTCCACCCATCCAAGTACTGTGCTGTATTTGTTCATCAGGGTTTCCTGCATTGTACACTTCTTTTGAACCCCTATCTTGATTCTCTCTTCCCATTACTCGTTTCATAGTTGCAGTATATTCTTCAAGTTCAAAGTTCCTGGTATCTGTAAAGACACAACTCTTGGATTCAGTATTCCAAATGCTTGCACTCGAAACTCTAACAGTCATCTTCACTAGATGAGGAAGATGAAAGTGATGTATATTTTCTGTGGTTAGGACTTGGAGGTTCTGAAACAATATGAACTATGTTTGAATTTTTCTTTTGGCTGAAGTTTTTTTGCTCCTTGTGGATTTTGTTTTGACAGTGCAGTGTCCATGGGGTACTTTTGAGTAACAAATTCAGTAGTTATTGGAAATTAATAAGAGCAATAGCTTTAAAGTAGAATATCATCACATATCAAGCCAATATAAATTCCCCAGTTAGATACATTATGCATATTGTCTACTTTTTTAGAATGCAACCATAACTAGAGGTATTTTTGGTGTCCAAATTGGCCTCAAGCACGTCAGACGGACTCCTAATGTTATTTACGTGGTGATCATTGACAGAAAAAATGTCCTTAATGTCGTATGAGGGATTTTATAACGAAAAGGTTGTATTGTGTGATGCAGTGAGAGCTTAATTTGGAACTCACAGTTCTATGAGATGAATGATGAAAAAATTAATTACCTTTTTTAGGGGAGTGTTTTTTCTCTGGGCTTCCTGGTATCATTTCATCATACTTTATGTGGTGTTTGCTGCTTCTTTCTCTTGGAATTTTGCTGCTCTCAATGGCTATTGGCTCTCTCAATATTTCAATGGAATTGTCACGTTTCACTTTTGATATACCACATGAAAGCTTGTCCATGAAGTATTTATTGTGTTTCTTCATCTCCCTGCATCACCATGTAAGATATCATGCAAATGCAAAATTCTGTGCATGTACTGTTCAACTTTGTCACATATAAGATATTGTATTGGATTCTGATTAAATATTTGAAGTTTCTGACTAACCTATCGAGAATTACCCAAGTTGCCTTTAATCTTCTTGCATGTTCTAGAGCATCCAGCTTTGGAGAAGATCCAGGAATCACCTCTATATGGAATTGAATCTGAAGAAGTTCAACAGAGAAAAGCCTCTAGCCATTAAATTGACAGATGATGACTGAATATAAGTGTTCCTCAACTTTTCTTTGCTATTATGGCTCCAAAGGTACATTATCAAATATCAGTACTATTGAGAACTATCCCTGAGGCCATGAAGTAGTATGATGATAACACAGACATTATAGTTCGAATGACCCCGTTTTTTGCCAGTTCTTTATCCAGGCCATGGAAAAATTTGTAATTGGCCTAAGCTGATTTCCTACTGATGGACCGGAGTAAGTTTGTCCTGAACTATTTTGGAAAAAGTCAAATAATGGATAGTTTTATATAGGGTGGTAATATATATGAATTAGATTAGCTGCAAAATAACCTTTTTCTCCACCAATTTGCATTTTCATGATATGCATCCACAGAATTGGATGTCAAAATTTTTGTTGAAAGATACAAGATTAGTTTTATACAATGCTTCCACAGAGGAGTAATTAGTTGCTGCAAATTTTAATCTGACCTGCTCTCTTTCACATTGCTGAGAGACTTCTACAATGTCCTCATTATCATGGTACTCCATTTCCTTCTTTAAAAGTTCTTCCTCGATGATTTTCTGGTTTGCTCCAAACATTGAATTAGAATCCACCTTGATCTTGTATCCCACTAAAAAAGATGATGAAGGGAGGAGAAATTAGAGAGCGATTTTGCTTAAAATATATATATATATATGTATATATAGTAAATTCCCTCTCTTTTTCATTTGCAGGTTAATCATATTAATCTCGAAGTCTTCCTTACCAAAAGACTTCCTAATTTCTTAAACTCATTAGGAAAACAAAAGCATGAATTCTTACATAGTTTTCCAGCTAACGTACTAGGATTATTAACCTGGTGAAGAACTGCAAGAAGTGTAAGCTCATCTCCCATTTTAAGAGATGAGCTTTGCAGGACCCCTCTGATTGCTCCACAACTAACATCTTTAGATGCATCCTGAATCACCACTACCCTCTGAGCTTCTGTCGACATGGTTTATCTAGATGAATTTCCCGGTCTGATTTTCCTCGAATATTTTCCAAAAATAGCAAAACAATAAAAACAGAAAAGATCTATTTATGTGCACTGGTTTTGTACTTAATCTACAAATGCTTGATGTTTTTCATCTTCTAAGCTTATGTTTTGCATCAAATATCATCAATACAGTTCTAAAAACCACAAGTTATGTAAAAGTTTGCAAGTTAATAAGAAAAGGAAACACATAGCAAATGAAAATTATTTGGACAAACTAATTTATACAGAGCCAGAAAATAAATCATAAAAAGGAATAGACTAACACAGCACTCTCAAAATCAGTTGTTTGGCAGTGGCATTTCAATGTTTGTGCATATGGGAACTGAAATTGGACACAATCAAGCATTTTGGAGGGAGATATAGTGGTGATTCCAATCAAGCATCTTGGGAGTTAGCTGGAGAGCATATTCTGGATACCCAGAATAACTAAGGGGCCTGACTGTTTCTTCAACTTCTTGTTAGTAGGAATCTTTAATTAGCACCATGCAATTTGTTTATATGCTGCTTACTCGCATCCTCAAATTTGCATGAATAGTAAGTTGTATATTGCTACATTGCTGGCCTGCAGCAGAAGAGTGTTGTGGTTTTTGAAGAAACCAAGGTTGTCTTTGTGGATAACTAATTTCTTTAATCATATTTTTGTATGTATTTATTTTTATGGATGGAGTTGATAATGAAGTCCAATATACAGCTTCTGCTTGTGAGTTCATTTGCTGGACCTGGATTAGAAAAAAATAAATAAATAAATTATTGACAGCTTTATATGTTTCTGGTCTTTGGCAGTACTTGGAAATATTTATCCGAATTACGGCTTTTGTTAAGCTGGTTCAACTCTGTGATTAAGACTGCTTTTGGAAACACACTGTATATGTTTAGATTTTCTTGTTTTGAGATTATTTAAAGTAGGAAGTTATGGTAGCTATATATACATATGAATGAATTAACCACACCTATTCATAAAAAAAAAAAGAAAAGTTTCATATGAATTAGATTATATAAAGGATTATGCATATATATATACATATGAATGAATTAACTACACCAGAAATATAAATGATTATTATATAATTGGATTGGGTCATGACCCAACCCAATTATATAATAACCCTTTATATTTCCACTTAAAATAATTTGTCTCCTTGACCTTTCTTCAGCATGCCATGGTTTTATGAAGAAATCACCACTCTTCGTTGGTTTATATTTCCGTAAATCTCTATGTTCAAATATTTGTCACTTAGATACCTAAATTCGTCACCAACCCAACAGAACAATACTCTCTCTCTCTCTCTATATATATATATATATGTATTGAAATTGATCGCTGTCACAAAAGTCATTCTTGGGATTCTCAATGTTAAAACTTATGCTTGGCATGGAAGAATCAAAGTCGAACTATCCAATCAATTAGATTAGTTAATGATAATTAATATATCAACAATGTACAATTAGTACTTGGCAAGGAACACTACCTGGTTTTGTTTATGATGCACTAGTTTTGGTCATAAGCATTAGCTGATGAACAAGTCCACCATTCTGATTGTGGTTCATTTTTCTTGATTGTACAGTCAAATTTTGCCAAGACAAACAGACAATATATATATATATTACACTGTATGTGAGAGCTTGTCTGTTTATGTTGCAGTAAGTGCAGTTTGTAATATAAAGATAGAGATGTATAGGTGATGAATTAGTCTAATTTAATGAATATGGTTCTTTCGATAATCGTTGTACCTAATTATAAGTTCTCTCTCTCTCTCTCTCTCTCTCTCTCTAAATGACTTAACTACCAAACTCTTTCCTTATTTAGTCTTTTAGTTAGCTAAGTAATCAGAATTTAAAGTCTGTTTTAGATAGATTTTTAACTTTTCGGTTACCACTTGGAAGCTTTGGAAGAGTTTTACAGTAATAACAATGAATATTATTATTATTCAACTAACAAAAAGGACACAATGAATATTGTTAAACAAACTCCTCTGAGAAAATGATTCATTAAATAGATTTTTTAAAATACAACGGAGACTATATGCTTCATAGGGTCCAAATATCCAGGTCTTTCTTCCCAACCAAAGAAAATTGGAAAGAAAACAAAACCGAGAGTAGTGAGCTTCTTTAATCTCACTAACTCAATCTTCAAACACCCACATAACTGCACATTACATCTTTGCACTCTCCATGCACCTTTAGCATTGAAATATATATATATATATATACTGCATGGTTTTTAGTCCATGCAGCCCTGAACGTAGGCATATATTTTCCTCATAATAAACTGTTCAGATTAGTCACCTTAAAGTTTCAATTGTTTTACTTCTCATAATTTTTTTTTATATTTTATTTTGGATCCAATTTCTCCGTTATATTATCATTCACCAAGCAAATTTGATAGAAATAATATTTTTAGAAAATGAAATGCGTTAGGAAAGGAAAGGAAAAGAAAAGAAAATATGGAGTCTTAAATTAGTATTAAAAAACCCTGAGATTTTTCATCACTTAAATATTCTACATGCCCCAAACAGACCCGAACATGTTTCTTGGAAACTCAACCAGGGTCGAGTTTGTTTTATTTTCTAAAGAAAAAGTGTCGCTATTCAGAAAATATACATATTATAAATATAAAAATATTACATTGTTATACAAGAGAAATCATTTGTGTAGAACAGCATTCAACAAATTCATTTCATTACTATATGTCTTTGACATATTAAGCTTTCAAGGATACAGTACATTGTAACTCCGAAAATTCTGACCGCAGGTAATAATAAGGGAGAAATTGTGAGGTAGTGTAGTTTTCAGCTTACATGATAGAGCAGCCTCCATGATCCCTATTGAGAAACCACAAATTAGTCATCATCAGCCAAAAACAAAAACAAAAAGATTTTGGTGTTTTCTTGGTTTGTTGCTGTGAGATGGTGCTTACTTTTTTTCCTCTTCATAATTGCTCAAGGCTTCCTCAAACTTGAGCCACATTGGACCTGTCTCTTGAAAATTCACATTCTTTGGTCCTACCATATAAGCCTGAACAATAAACTGTGGAGCTCTTTCCCTGTGTAAACAGGGGCCATATCGATCAGGAATAACTTACCCAAGGATTTATCAACTTTTAGTAAAAAAGACCCGAACTACAAGAGGAAATCATATCTCAAAATGTCTTCTGTATTGAGAAAAACCTACCTCTCTTCGTATTGAGATAACCATAAGAAATACGCTGCACCAAAGTACATGGACACGAATGGCTTGGTTAGATCATCCACAGAATCAACTTTGTAAGCCCTGAAGCCCAATTCCCTGCACACGAGAACAAGTTCAAGCATATTTCAGCACTACTTTATAGCAACAAAGTAAGGACTGCAAACTGAACTATATTGTATCTTAAGGGCAATGGAATGCTGCACTCTATATTAGCTAATATTTGTTTGATATGATTAAGATAGAGTTTGAGTAACCAAGTTGATTCTCATGTCGTGTATTATTTAGTGTTTGATTGTCTTCATCTTCCTAGTAAGTACTTTTTTCATTTGAAAGCCTAAAGCTACACATTTGGAAACCAAAATTTGCTCACTTTTCGAGGATTTTGAAAAATAATGAGCAACAAAGTGTATTCAATATATGCCAGAAAATTAAACATATAGATGGATGCTAAACTCTTTAGCACATGCTCTCCACCTAACCAACCGAGATATTTGATTTTGATTATCTACTTGGCATACATGTAAAGCCAAAAGGCTGTAGAATATTCAAGTCCCATTATTCCAGCACGTGGTCCAACCCCATTTATGAAACGCATGCTAACGACCTCTGCAAGAGCACAAAGAATTGTCTGCATACCAAATCAGTCTCTTGAAAAGATGAGCAACAAAACAAAAGGCAAATAAACAAAGAAGGTATAAAAACATGAGAACTAAGATTAGAATAAATTTAAGGAAAGTTAAGATGCCATGGTTCCTAGTTCTATGTTTATACTTTTTCACATCAAGCGGGAAAATCTAATTTATTTAACCGATATCACATTCCTACCTTTTTCATTTAAGAATATTATTTTACACTTCTCAGTAATTTATCTCATGCTTCTTCAGAGACTATGATCTAACGTGAACCAACAAAGACCTCAGCTGTGCAGCGGTGCAGCTATTAGGTCAATGCTGAGTCAGCATAATTACAAATTGTAAAGATAATTTCTAACATCAACAAGTTAGCAAGAACATGGAGAAAAAGGAAAAGAAGATTCTAAGTTTGTATTATTATCCTCTGACATCCTAGATAGACACACAGATATATATCTGTATATATAACAAAGTACGTAAGACATGGCAATAACCAAAGTTTCTAAAAAATTTTGCTGATTGACGAATAGACCAAAAGAAAATATTGGTCTCATAATAATAATGATATAAAAAATATGGGACTTCATAGTACTTAAATGGTTTACTCACTGGTTTGACTTTATATGTACTGAAGTGCTTGGAAAGTATGATTTCTGCAACTGCCTGTGAGAAGTCAACACCATGAACATCGAGAATTAGAAATATGCACCATGGTATGCAAGACAAAATACTTGCAAGTAGTAAAAAGAAAAGAAACTACTAGCAAGTTGCCAATACATAGTTATAACCAAGGTTGGAAATATCAATATATCTATAGATACAGTGGATGATATACTTTATTTCTGGCATACTGACACCAAAAGTGGGGAAGGGTAATTCGTCAAAGGTTCCAGGCTGTGTTAGCTGGAATAGCTTGAAAATATCAAAATATAGCCAATCTGAAATCTAGCCATAGGACTAAATAGCTAGTTAGGCAACAAAACATGATAACACCCTCTCTCTGTCTTTAATTTTCTATACTCTCTCTTATATAGACCTATTTCTCTTTAATCGACTTACTCTTCAATTAGTAATTAATCACTTATTAGAGTTTTCAGATGGTTTCGACCTCATTGGATTCAGATTGAAATTTCAAATGGTTTCTTATACCATTGTGGATTCTGAGGTTGACAATTGTTCCTTGGAAAACTCCAAAAGATCAACTTGTTGACAATGAGAGTGCCTTGAGAATGTCTAATAAACTTGAGAGATTACAACCAAAATGTTAAGATGTTTATACAATCAAGTTTATCCATAAGTCTAGTTAAGGCTGAACCTTGGGCGATCTTTGTAGGGACTAGATCATGTGGTTTCCAACTCAAAGGGGTTTCCACATATAAATTCCTTGTACTTTGAGTACTAGTAATACTAGCATATCATTAGAATTAGATTATCTTAAAGATTATATAACTTTCATATCTTTACTTGGAAGTAATTAAATAATATATTTTTAGAAGAAATAATCTATATATTCTTGCTATTGATTTTACATTCATTATTCATATCTCATTGTTGCAAGAAATTTCTGTGTACAAGTTAAAATTTGCTATAGAACTCTTTATCCTCTTTTGCTTTTGATTAACTACTTCTGATACTTATTCATAAAAAAAAAAACTAGTTCTGATACTTCAAGAAGAAATACTAAACTAATTTCCCATTTTCATGTGGATAATCACCGTTTAAAGAAAGAAAAATTGTACACTGTGATACTATAAATTTTGACCTTCCAAATTGGCATAGAAAGTAATAAATGAAAAGAACTTCTGAGTTTCAATATTGAACAGATGGCAGGAGACTATAACTAGACTAGAAGTACAAAGAGAAAAAGCAAGAATATGTAGAATAAAACTTTTTTAACAGATAATAAAAGTGAGAAAGATTGTTCATCATACCTTTAATTCTACCCGAGACAGATATGGTCTCTTTTTTTCATCATGGGAAAAGCGGACTTGTCCCCGTCTCTCTCCAGATTTGGTCCATTCTTTAAGAACTTCAGGATGATTCCACATCTCCTCCATGTGCTCAGGAGAAGCTCTAGAGTCCCAAATTGTGTAAACAACACCTAATGAAGTCAGCCATGCTCAAGGATATAAGAGAAAAATAAAATGTAAATTCCAATAAATGGGAATTCTCATAAAAATCAAAATTCCTCAAGACATTTATACCGCCAAGTTGATTCAGATGAAAGGAGAAACAGACAATCATCAAACATGAGATCATAATGATCAAATATTAGACACAAGTGCTATCTCATCCATTTCAACTGCATTGATGAACTGCCTCAACAATGCTACATGTGCAACATATAATTGTAACTCCCTCTGCAAGTAGAAAAAAGAATAACCTTTATCTTGTGAAGATGGTGCAAGAGCTGCAGAAGGTACAGGAGGAGAAGCAGAAACAGAAGCATCAACTCGTAAAAATTTTCTGCACAAACATTATAGGATAATCATCTTTGGGAAATGAATATATATATAAGACTTTGGGTTTTGCTTCTCAGAGACAATGATGCTGCATTACTGCCATCATAAGAAAATCAGTCACACATTTCACATCTTAATATTCACAAGTAGTAATACTGAAAAATGAAAGTACACAACGTTAAATCTAATAAGGAATTATGGATAGGGGACTCAACATTCATATAAGACAAGAAAGATTTAAAGAAAATGGTGTTATAACTTATAACTTCTAGACTTAGCCCAACTCTTAAGAGTACCTTGAGCATAGGCTGCTATCACATCCCACTTTCAGGCCAATTCTTGAAAGCAAAAGCAACAATTTTGGAGCTGGAAAGAAAGATTACTCAAAAAGAAAAACTTGTGGGAAGAGATCCTATGGGGGAAAAAAAGGCATGTTCAACTTCTTTACATGTTCAGTAAAGCACATACCAAGACCTCAAGGACACTGTCCTTTTCAACTAGCTACATTACATGTTAATCAAACTACCAGTTTACAACATTCTTATGCAGTTGAAAGAACATAGCTTTGAAGTGCTTCTTTGTTTTCATTTAAGAGACTGCTTATATCACAAATAATAATCAAGAAGAGTGAACAACCACCTGGATGGAAGACTTTCCTTGACTAAAAGATAACGTTGCCAATATGGTAAAGTTGATTTGTGAGTTGCCTTCTTCGCACCACCTTTATATGCCCTAATGACAAATTCTTCATTCCTTTCTCTGAAAATATAACCCTATAAAATTAATATCTCATAATAAAGAGAACTCAATATGGTTTTCATGTTAATCACTTGACAACATATGTATGAATAAATAGGAAGAGTTACATATATATATATATATATATATATATATATACATACATATATATATATATATGAAGGATATGGATTGAACTCTATCTTCATTTGGCAACTTCATTCCTAAGTTTGAAAACCATTTTATATATATATATATATATGAAGGATGTGGATTGAACTCTATCTTCATTTGGTAACTTCATTCCTAAGTTTGAAAACCATTTAATAAGAAGCACAAAGATCTGCATACCGTACTACTAACCCATGATAATAATATATGCAAGAGCAATCGCATCTAGTCTAAACATGTTAAACTTACTTCTGCTCAAAGTTTGATAACCATTTAAGATAGGCAGCACCAAAATATACGTTAACAAAAGGCCTGAACAGAAGATCTGGATTCTTATCTACTTCATATGACTGATAGTGCAACTCTCTGCAAGCAAGGTTCACTTATAACTCCACTGCACCATGATAAGTAGCAAAGAAAACATTGTTTCCCTGTGTAAGGAGTGCTTAGACTAAAATTAACTAATATACCTAACCAACCATTCAGCAGTTTTTGGTAAAAGTTGCATGATCCCTACAGTGGTCTCCTTAGTTTTCCGGTTATATCGTGTAGCAAGGGGCTGTCTATCGCTTTCCAGCTCAGCAATAGCACAAACCATTTCCTGCAATATAAATAGTATGCAAAACCTCAACATTAGAAACTAAAATTGGATCTTACTTTTCTCAAGATAAACCATCAAGGTTACTTGCAAACATGAAATATTGCAATTTCTCAAATGAATCATAAATCTGTGGAAGAAATGCTATTCCTTAGAAAGCCGGATGGAATCCTAAAAGTAAATTGTTAAGAGTATATTTAGGCTAATCAATAAATAATTGACCCGTTGTCCTTGCCTGATAAAAAATAATTAGCCTAGGATCAAGGGTTGACTATTGATTACATTTAATTAGCCAAGGACGAAGAATCAACTACTTACTTATAGGTATAGAATTTCATTTTCTGTGTTATATGATAATACTACATAGAACCACTAACATTCAGCAAATCACCCCCCACCCCTGTGGGAAATTATTATTATTATTATTTAAAAAAAGAAAAGAAACAAGAAAAATAATAAAAGGGGGGAGAAAAAAGTAACCGTGTCTTGCATCTACTACTACTTGGTATTGGGTAAAAGGAACTCTATCAACTATGAATCTGGAACACAGGAACGTATTATCATCAAAAGATTACATACGGGATCTATTTCTGAACAAAAATGCCTGCGAAGCATTATGTCAACCACAGCCTGAAAAACAAACAGATGATGTAAAGAATATTAGATGCCAAATTGGGAAGCAATGAGCTCCACCTAATATTCTCAATCAAAACTAGGACAAAAAAAAATCAGAAATTCTGCAGTTTACTTTCTTGAAATATCAGAAGGTGATAAAACCAGAAAGATACTATGTAACAATTGCAGAAATCAGAGGCTAAAAGAGTTTCAAACTCAGTGGAATCCAAAAGCATGAAATATATTAACACTAATGCAGCTTATAAATCAACTTTATTAAAATTAATTGTGGTTTTCCTAATCCTAAAACTTCTATGTTTTGAAAATTGCAGAGCAAGAGGTTTAAAAACTTTGATTCTCAAAGTGCAATGTATTACTACTGGATTTCCTTCAAAGAAACTATATCTTCTTAACCTTCATTTCAGTCTGTGTCAAGTAAGGCTGTCCATCAGGATCACGTGAGAGGTGAACCTTCTTATGTCTACTCTCTCCAGCAGCTAACCATTCAGTGTTCACTTCCGGAGTATTCCACATTGCTTCCATGTCCTGAGAATCAATGCAGTCATCCCAGTATTTAAAGTTGATAGCCATCCTCTCAATGTTGCTGGATCTTTATCCTAACATCTGTTTAACAAAAACAATCTTGAATTCATTGTGTTGTATTGTATCGTACCAAAATATAAATGTAGTTTGAAGGAATTAATTCTAAAGTTAAAATGTATACCATCACAAGCCCTACCCTCAGGAGGCATATAAAACAAGGAATAGATGCTTATTATGGAGCTTCCTGCTCGCATATTATAGGCTCCTAAAGTTCTATTGTTTGTAAAAGAATATAATAACTTTTAATAACATTAACTAAAAATGGATTGTTTCCGTCTGTCATTAGATCAAATTGAAACTTAAGATGCATTTACAATGGAATAGCAAAAACACGGGAAAACATACTTCATTTGCATAGAGATTAAGTTTGACTTCAGCATTTCAACAAACAGAAACTAATAGTAAATTTACCTGCAATAATCAGTTATATGCTTCAGTGACAGCAGACATCAATGCTATAACCAGGCGACTCATGACCATCCAATTTATCATTACTTGTTTCTACGTCACAGTTCTAATGCCTTCCAGCTCAAATGATATTTTCTACTTGACTTCATATTTCACTTTAACAAATTTAAACCTCCAACTCATTGAGGTGTCGGATGGTTTAGTTGGTAAAGTCTGTTGGGTAGCACTGAGGACCTTAAGATCAAAGCCAGCCTTCACCAGAAGTGTGTAAATTACTTTTCCTAGCAGAACTAAGGAGAAAGGAAGAGAAAGAGAGGGATACCTTTGGAGGGGGGGACCCAAAACTTACTGTTAATTGACACTCGAAGTTGTAGATTCTATTTCCAGAAGTCAAACAAAGTTGTCAAGATATGAGCAAGATTTCGCTTTTTCAATTTTCACATTTGTTGACATTAGAATCCTTTTGTAATTGATCTATCAACTCATTGATGTACCTTTAAAACAAAATACAACGGTAAACGATATTTTTCTAGATATATTGGATTCTTTTAATTGTTCCACTATGATAATCAACAAGTAAAAACATAGGTTGGGTCCAATAATAAACAAGAAGAAATATAATACCTAATTTGTGTTTTGTTACACGAAACTGTTGGCCCTCATTTCCATGTAACCAAACTAAATTCACATCCCCCAAACTGAAATCAAATTCCACAAACTAATACAAAATTTTCAAAGTCCAAATTATCTGCATTGCCTATTATTATTAATATACCCCAATCATCCTATTGGCATTCACGCAGTCCAATCACGCTAGTCCTGAAATTTGAGATCTCAATCAAACAAACAGAACTTCAAACAACCTCCCTATTCCCCCAACCAAATTGATCCCACCCTGCCAAATCTCAATAATGCGTATAATAAAACAAAACAATGCCAGATAAAAACATTATCACCCAAAACTTTATACAGCATGCTAATTTCATATTCAAATCACAAATGATCCACTAGGTACCACACATACATATAAACACTTACATATACATATATACAAAAAAAGAAAAGTATATACATAAACGAGAGACAATACTACCAGAAAATGAAGCGATGAGGAAGAAGAGAAAAATCTTCTAGAAGCTGAAAATGGGTGAGAGAAAGAAAGATGAAGGTAAGTTTGGTTACAATATCATGAATGCATGTGGTAGGAAGACTGAGGGTGGATCATTGTTGCCGGGGAATTTGGTGGGTTGGTTCTCTCTTCTCTGTGAATTTAGGCTGATTGGAATTGTTGGTGTTTGTTGCAGAGCTTGTGTCAGACGTGGACACTTGGCTCCTTCCACGCTGTCCGTATCTCCGACCCACGTTCGTTCTAGCAGCTGACACGTGTCTCCTAAATTATAAGCATAATCTTCTCTGTCTTCTTCTTTTTCTTGATTTAAAAATGAATTAACTAAAATTTTTCTACTGTGTTTTAATCAATGAAATTATAGAAATGCAGTTACGAAAATAATATTATCTTAAATTTAGAAAATAATGAATACACTCTCTAATCAGTATATACACGTGGGATTAAACGATTGGAAGAAAACTTGCTTTTGTTAAAATTATTCGGTGAATTATTAGTAATTAATTAGCTCTTAATTAATCGACATATAAACAAGGGGGTGTGTGTGTATTTGTGTGCAAATTGCAATGATTAAAAACAATAACTAAAAAAGAATTCAAAAGACTAATTGCATCAGAAAAAATAAAATAAACTTAAATAAAAGAACAATCTCTTACTAGGAACTATGAAGTAATAGTGGTGGGAGGCTGCAGCACTTGCTGAATTTATGATTGTGTGTTTTCTTCCTTCGCTAAAGTGAATATTATTGTTGCACCTGGAATGTGACCTTATAGAAAGGAATTCAGCCGTTTTATTATATTTATTTTTGAGAGTTATAATTCGGATCTTAATAAACTCTATTATTACCCTGTAGCTTTATTTAATATGCAAATGGTAATGCTAGAGTGTGAATTAATTACACTTCTATCTAAAGTTGAAATAGTAAAAGGACCCTATCTATTAATAAAATTCTGAGCTGATGAGATCCACATCAAAACTCTTTTTTTATTCATAAAAAAATAAATATTATTGTTGCATTGAGGTGTAGCCTAGTGGTAAGGGAGCCGATTGAAATCTCATATTTATTTACGAGAAAATATCAAATGGAGGGGAATTGTCAAATAAAATAACTTTACTGCTTTAAACTTTTACAGAATTATAAAATTGAAGCACTGATAAGGTATGTTTTAAGATTTTTTTATTTATTAAAAAATAAATATTATTGTTGAGTAATTAAGAGTATTTATTATTTATGCTCTGATTTTTATCTTTTTATTCTGTTGGGAAAATAAATTTAAATAAAAATTATTTGAATTCCATACAATTGCTAGTAGCTCTCTTAAATCCCAACAGCATTTGCCTCTTTCTTCAATTCTTTAGCCTGAATAAATACACCTTTTGCTATGACTTGAATTCCATACTATTTCTGACACAGTAATTTTTAAATTTATAAAAGGAAATATATAAACATATATGCATTCGTAATTTAATATGAGCATGAAAATTAATATGATTTTATTTATAATAAAAAAAAAAGCTTATTTTTCAAAAATTATTATTCAAGAAAAGAAAAAAAGAAGAGGGAGATAATACGTTATATGGGGAAGCTAAAAGGAGTTAGGTGGAGGCACGTGTATAGTAATTGAGCACGTGCAGACGCGGTGTTGGTTTGGTCCCCCCGATAGTTTAGGACTAGGAGCGTGCGAAAACGACACCGAGCTTCGTCGTCTCGTCCAAACAAGAAAGGGGAAGCGACACGAGGCGTCCGATTCACGCTGGCGGCTGGTATCGGATTCCAAGGTATGCAATTTCAGGAATGTGCCGTCCCTACAGTCTTTCAATCACATCGCCAATATAATGGAATCTCATTTTCTTTCATGCGGTTACTACACATCATTTTATTTTCTAAATAATACTAATAAAAGTGAAGAATATTACGGGTAGATAATTATTATTATTATTATTTTTTGAAAAATTCTACTCTAAAAATAAAGAAAGCACAAATTTTATATCTCATGTTCATTAGCTTTAATTTTTGAAAATAATATTTTATTTCTATAATAAAATAATTTAAAAATAATGTTAGTCGTCCTAGTTATGCCCCGCAATTATAATTATAAGAAAATTCCAAAATGTTATAAATTTATATTAGTTTTAAGAGTTAGAGGGCCTATCCATGATCCATTAGCTAAATACACAACACATCCCTTTCAATATTTCATTTAAGAAAATATTAATATTGGCGAAGTACGCATTAATTTACTTCAATTAAATATTTGGGATACATTACATATTAGGCTACCTAGCCTTCCGATACATCTTAAAATAGTTTAATTTTTTTTTTAATTATATATTTAGAATCATTGTCTTTTATTTCCTATTTTATTGGCCCCACATACACTTTATTCTGTTTGAGTTTTATTTTTTGTTTTAACAAAAAAATAAAAAAAAAAAACGAGTCAGATAGACAACTTATAAGAATTATTAGTGATAGATCATATAATTAAATTACAACAAAATTTAAATTCGACTCAATTTCCATACAATTTATGAATTTATATTATTAAAATAGCAGGCAGACCCCAAAATTAGACTCTGACCGACCCGTAGGACCGGCCATCAATCTAAAAACAGGAAAAGCCCAAAAAACGTTTCAGCAGAAATGGCCCAGACCTGTCTGTCTGACGTGGCTCGCGAGATCTCCTTGAAGATCCTCTCAGTCGCAGCCCAGCACGTGACGACAAACTCACCTACTCAGAGCTCTTAATCTTCACCGAACCCCCAAATTCCAATAGATCACAACCGTTCATATTCGGGTCCCACATGTAGTCCGAGGAAAAGGGCCGTTCGTATTTTAAAGTAAGAGCCACCTGATTCTGTCCCAAGAAGCTGCCTGAGTTTTGAAGTCTTTTGCAGTTTGGCGACAGAGGGAGAGAGAGAGTCTAACAGAGAAATAGAGAGAGAGCTCCATAAGAAACTCCGCTGTGAGATTTTAATTAAAATATTAATAAATAATAACAAAAAGTACATTTGTATTTCTGGCTTCTGCCACCTCCGAAAAGCCGTATAAAAGGGTTTCGCAGAGTTTCGGTTTGAGCTCCGTATCGTATTTAGGGTTGTGAGCGGATTTGGCGGTGGTATCTTCAACAATGGCTGTCTCTTCTCTGCTCAGATCTACCACCGGGCTGCTCTCGTCGAAGCTTCACGTTCCGAGCTCTCCCTCTATCTCCGATCGTTCCAAGGTCCATTTCACTCTCACTGCGTCTTCGTCTGCCGTTCTTTCTGCCATTCCATTTCTTAAAGCTTTTTTTTCTTTGGAAGAAAAATTATTTATTTATTTTTTAAATTTTCGCCTATAGAAAAAGTTTGTTTGTTTGCTTCTTCTTCTTCTTCTTTTTTTTAATAAATGAAGTGTCAGCGAAACAGCTATTTCCGGGAGAAATATATAGGTTAGCTCAATTATGCATGATAGTTCTGATAAATAACTAAAAAATCGAAGTTCATATATATGTGTATATGAATGTTTATATATATTTGTATCTTTTCTACGAAGATAATAAACTTATTGGTAGATTTGATTTTTAATTATCACGTCGATTTCTTTCCGTAGATGAAGAGTATTGAATTTGGCCAATTTTGTCCCTTGTGAATTGTAAAGGCTTCGACTTTATTTTGCCTTCTTCTGCGTGTATTGCTCGAATAATGGAAATTACAGCTCGGCACTTTAGCCAGAGATTTTTGGTCTTTATATGGTGAAGTTTATTCGAAATAGGGTTTTAGGGACTTATTTTCTTCACTTAATTTCTGTTTCTAGTGTAATTTACCATTCATAGCTTTGATGTTATTTTCAGAAAAATGGTGCTTTGCATTAGCACTCTCTCCCCTCACCCCCCCTCTCTCTCTCTCTATCTCTATATATATATATATGCTTGTGTGCATTGTGTACTTCTGTTAATTTTTCGTAGATGTTTTTAGGTGCATTCCATTGGCTTCAGTCGCAATCTGAACTCTACCAAAGTGCAATCTAGCATATTTGGCACGGCTGTCCCAAGTGGACCTTCTTCTACACAGTTGAGTAACTCAAATATTTCAAATTTTTATTGATTTTCTAGGCTTCAATTGCTGTTCTTGTAATAACTTTGAAAATTTGACATGTTATTCAGGAGATGTAATGCCAAGGGAATCCAACCAATCAAAGCAACGGCCACCGAACTGCCACCCACGTTTCAGAGTAATTAGAGGACACTTGTTAAAAATTTGGCTTGAAATTCTATTATTTGACACTCACTTTTTTATTCATTATTTGTTCTGTTTAGGAGCACGGAGTGGCGGAAAGACAAAGGTTGGGATAAATGGTAAGTTTATTAAGGTTGTGCGCACTTTCTTTGTGTATAATTTATAATCATTCTTCGTTGCAATCAATAATTATTTTGATAATGATGGTTCCATGGTGGGATACTATGATAGGGATATTTTATAAGATTGTAATCTTACAGTTCTGAAATTGAGTAGCTGAAATGAATATCTTTAGGGATATTTTATGAGATTGTAATTATACAGTTCTGATATGGAGTAGCTGAAATGAATATCTATAGGGTTATTTTATGAGATTGTAATTATACAGTTCTGATATGGAGTAGCTGAAATGAATATCTTTAAGTAATGTCTGGGTTTGATTAAGAAGATTCTGTAGTTATTATCTCTTGACGAATGCTAAACTTGATCAGGTTTTGGTCGGATTGGAAGGTTGGTTTTACGAGTAGCAACTTCTAGGGATGATATTGATGTGGTGGCAGTGAATGATCCTTTCATTGATGCTAAGTACATGGTAAGAATGTGTAATTACCTCCATCTTGTGGCAAATTAAATTTGCATATCTCATTGATGATAGATTTATAGTCATGAGTATCATCATATCATGTGCTTTCAGAAATATGTTAGAGACATGAGATCATTAATAATTTCATGGCGTGCATATGCTTAAATAATATTGCAAACGTTTGTATGACATGAATGCTTTCTCAAACCAGCGTTATATGTGAGGTTTACTTTTGAAAATGCATGTCCTTTCCATTTTGTGAATTGCTAACCTAATGCTAATAGTTCTATTTGATAAGTGGTAACTATTTCTTCTAAATTTAAGGGTAATACCCTACAAAAAATCATGGTTTTGATAAAATATTTTCTCATTTACCTTTTGACTTTTCTTATTCAGGCGTACATGTTTAAATATGATTCTACGCATGGAGTATTCAAGGGAACCCTTAGGGTTATTGATGAATCCACCTTGGAAATCAATGGGAAGCAGGTTAAAGTAATTAACAAAAGGTATTGTTTAACATATCTTACCTTGGGAATATTCATTATTACTGTGTGTCTAGTAGCACTGCAAAATGATTTCCAGCTTCACTTATTTATTCATAATTTTTTGGGGATAAGGATCGTTTAGTTATTCTACTTTGGGCTAACATCTTAACTTTGTCCAGGGATCCCACTGAGATCCCATGGGGTGACTATGGTGTTGAGTATGTGGTTGAATCTTCTGGGGTTTTCACAACAGTAGAGAAGGCTTCGGCACATAAGAAAGTACTTTTTAGTTGACCTTTTTTTCTTAAAACTTTTTTAACCTTCACTCTCACACAACATGCGTGGTTCATTTGAGCTTTCCTTGATTTGCTTTGTAGGGTGGTGCCAAGAAAGTCGTAATATCAGCTCCATCAGCTGATGCACCTATGTTTGTAGTTGGAGTAAATGAGAAAGCATACAAGCCAAACATGGACATTGTTTCCAATGCGAGCTGTACTACTAATTGTCTTGCTCCTCTTGCCAAGGTCTGACTGCATCTTGAGAGTTTTTTTTCCCCTTGTATGTTTGGGTTTGTAACAAGGTATTGATTGATGGTTGGCTGTTTGAAAACATCTATGCTTTAACATATTTTGTCTTGTGGTCCTTTTGTTTTTCTGATACTTAAGTAATCCTGTGATTTTAATATTTTTTTTCCCTCTCTCTTTTTTGGCTATGTTTTAAAAGTCAATTAATGTTGTGGTTTCCTCTATTACCCCATACTGCTTTTAAAACTCATGTATTAAGTTTGTTTTGAAAACCTTCCATCTTGCAAAAGGGTAAATGTAATTCTTATTTTTTAAATGTTTAAGCTGTCATTACATCAATTGTATCTCAGATATTGTTTGATTGTCAAACCGGTATGTGAATTTGAAATGTTTTGCATCCTGACAAAATAACATGATGTCTTCTTATACAACTTCCTGCTGTAGTAATTTCTGTCATGGTAAATCCCTCAAATTGTTGTTACAAATACTTTGCATAGGTAGTTCATGAGGAATTTGGTATCATTGAAGGTCTAATGACAACTGTACATGCAACTACAGGTACCTACTCTTTGTGTTTCTCGGTTTTTCCTGCTATGTATTTCTTCTTTTTATGGGTGAAATAATTGTTGTTTCTAATATTCAGCAACACAGAAGACTGTTGATGGCCCTTCAATGAAGGATTGGCGAGGGGGCCGTGGAGCCGGACAGAATATTATTCCTAGCTCAACTGGTGCCGCAAAGGTATATACTTGGGTGTAAATTTAAAGGAAACTTTCCTTTGGAACCACATTGGTTTTTCATTTTAATTGTCTTATTTTTACTTGCCTGATAAGATAAGAGTTTGTTTGTTGGAAATTCTAGGCTGTGGGAAAAGTTCTGCCAGAACTCAATGGAAAGCTTACTGGGATGGCCTTCCGCATCCCAACTCCTAATGTTTCAGTGGTGGACTTAACTTGTAGACTTGAGAAGAGTGCTTCTTATGAAGATGTCAAAGCAGCAATAAAGTATGTTTGTGCTTAATATCCAACTTTTGTACTCATTGTTTCAGGGTTGGTCTATGCAATTTCTAGCCACTTGTTTAGTTCAATAATGTATATGATTGTCGCTATATGACCTGTAGCTTTTGATCTTTCAAATGAAGGTATGCTTCAGAAGGGCCACTCATAGGGATTCTTGGATACACAGATGAAGATGTTGTGTCCAATGATTTTGTTGGTGACTCGAGGTATAATTTCTCTCCGATGCATGCTTCTTGAATTTTGTTCTATGGTGGAAGCTTTTAGCAGTACCTTTTTTACGAGTGTTGTTCAGCTCTATGTACTATTACATAGAGCCAACTTCTCTCTATTAATTTATTTTCTTCTTTTCTGGTGTACCTCAAAATTTCAGAGGGCCTAAAATTTACATGTACAATTGAACTGTTGATGATGACCCAAATGTTTTTATACATTCTTTTAAAAGGGTACAAGAGGGTGTAGGAGTAACCGCACTTAATATTTAATCATTTCCTGTTTCACAGGTCGAGCATATTCGACGCCAAGGCTGGTATAGGCCTTAGCAAGTCGTTCATGAAGTTTGTTGCTTGGTATGACAATGAGTGGGGATACAGGTAAAAAAAAAAAAAAAAAAAACTAAAATCTTCCTTTCATATTCAATTGATTGCATCTTAGGCTGTCTATGTGCACACTTTCATACTGGTGTTTAGTATGAGAAGCTGATACTTTTTCACTTTCTTACAGCAACCGAGTTTTGGATCTCATAGAGCACATGGCACTGGTGGCGGCCAACCACTAAATATGGTAGAGCTGAACTGCTGTGCGTTGCAGTCATTTATTTTAGCGATTGCCGAGTCTGGTCGGAGATCAGCTATACATTCAGTAGGGTTTTGGTTTTGACGTTTGAATGAGAACATTTGCTAAAGATGCAAGTTTAAATATTGCATGTGGTGCAGTATCAAAATAATGAAAAAATTCTATTTGTACGAAGGTTCATCTGTCGGACTGTATTATATATAATACATTTTTCACTGTAAGGGAAACCCTTTTTATTGCGCTTTAACATTTGGCACTCTTAAGTCGCCTGAGCCTCTACTCCACATCCACTTGTTTAGACGCATGCAAAGTGGCTACCTAAGTTGGAATCACATGTCCTCGAGGAATCACTATTATTATTACAATTTTCAATATTATTATTACGATTACTATTTATTCGGAAATCACTATTATTATTATTATTACTGTTACTAATTAAAAAAATAAAAATAATAGTATAAAAGCATATTTATTAATAAAAATAAACCCTACAACCTACAAAATTCCTACCCAAACACCTTCGTTTTCCTAAATTATTATTAAATCCCTACTACCTGTTCAAATCCTATACCCAGTAAAAAGCATATAAATTACTCCACCCTAAAAAAATCCTTCAAAAATATTACAAAAATTCTCATCCTACAACATTTCTCACCCTATAACAATTATAACCCAACTACAATCCTCGCCCTATAAAAATACTTATCCTAAAAAATTCTCACACTACAAAAATCCTTACCCTATCCTACAACAATAATCACTCTACAAAAATCCTCACCCTACAAAAATCAAATCCTCACCTTTCAAAACTCCTACAATCTATGATTTAAAAATGGTTCATGATTTGTTAATAACGTTGATAATTATATCGTTCAGGAGTAGTAAGACATTTAAGTATCAATATTGTTGGTTTATAAAATGATTAAAAATGTTTCATGATTTGTTAATTACGATGAAAATTATATCGTTCAGGACCAGTTAAGACATTTAACCAACAATATTGTTGTTGTTCAAAATCCAAGTGTGTATAAAGTCAAGATATTTGAAACCAGTGACCATTAGAAAACTCATGCTAAAGACACAAGACAAATAGTATAAAGGACCAGCCTTGAGTACAACAGTCTCTTCCTTTGTGGTCATTAACAGATTCATGTTATGTTGAAACATGTCAATTAGTGTCATACAGTACCAAACAAGTACTTCAAGTAAGAAGAATTAGATAAATAACTCACTTACTAGTACTACCACCAGTGGTTAATCTGTTCAACCTCCAATCTTGGCACTGCGAACCTCACCAACTCCCAAAGAATCTATTGATTTTTACTGCACAAATGGTACCCCAGATGGAACTCGTCGGGCATATTCCTCATACTGAGGACCAAAAAACCGCCTCAAGAAGTACTCCTCATATGGAATTCGTTGTGAAAAGAAGCGCCAAACAACAATAGCAAATGCAATTGTTGATAAGGGATTACAGAGCATTATCTGCGTGCCAACTGACCAAATCAAGAAACCAGAGTATCCCGGGTGACGGACAAACTTATAGATTCCATGAGTAACCAGATTGTGATGCTCCACATGATTAGTCCTGATCAAATGTGTGAAGGCCCTACCAGCTGTTATAATTGCCAACTTACGTATGATTTCCCCTACTATAACCAATGCAAGTCCCAAATTGCTAACCCACCAGTGTTCCTTCAGTTCAGGGAATAAAAGGATTTCAACAAAATACTCAGAAACGAAAGCACCATTGCAAGAAGATAATGTTTGCTGACAAGAAGAGACGAGAAAGTGACATTTGATTTCCCATGAATGGCAATTGCTAGTATGTATTCAGAACCATGGAAGAAGGCCAAAGCCAGGAACATCTGAGACAATTGTCTGCCAGCCGCATAGGTGAATACTTGTATCATTGTTGTTGAAAGGAAGTAGATCAAACTTTGTTTCCAATTCACCAGTTTGAGAGTACCTGAAGTATCCAACTATCTCAGTAAAGAGCTACCAATATTTTTCTACTCGACTATCAAAACTTCTTGGTGGGTTTTTAACTGCAGACCTGAAAAGGGTGAAAAGCTTCCTAATGCCAATGCTGAAATCTGTAGCTCCAAGAGTGACATTTCTGCAAGAGGAAAAGAAGGGGGTGTGGGAGAGAGAGAGAGATAAAAGAACACAGAGTTCAGAGAATGTGTATAAACTATCAGCAGGAAACCTACATAGCAGCTGTATCATGGTATGTGACCATAAATAAGAAGCAGATAACTTGAAAGTTAAATCCCACTTTTAAAAACTACTAACATATATCAAACAACTAAAACTCTCCTTTTGTTATCATGAAAATTTGCTTGGATAAATCAAACCACCATAAACCCAGATAACCAAAACCCGAATTTATAGACTGAAGGTGGATTAGTTTGTGTCGGAGTTTTGAGAGTTGTCCAAGAGATTGGAGATCCCCTCCGATTATTGGGGGAATACAGTACACCTTAAAGAACCATATTCTTGGTGTAGATTCACTCGAGGAATGTGCTTTCCGTCAGCACCTTGCCACTAAAATTATGGGAAATTAATGGATGGTAGTTTGTATATTAGAAGAAGATATAGTTACATACCAGAGAAACTACAGACACAAGCATTCCAATAGGGCCCCTAAAACTCCATCAGTTTGATAATCCTTTCCTTTACACTATTGTTTCCTTCTTTATTTCTTCTTGGGCCCACTCATTCTTCTCGTTAAATTACAAGGCATGCAAAGTTTGGAAAGTGAATCCAATACATGCCCAAGTTGTCAAAAACTAAATGATGACCATATATATGTAGGAAAATGATAATCATAATATGAAATTAACACAGAAAAGACAGGTATTTTACCTTACTCCAGTAATTCTCATGAACTGCTGGAGTTTCTCAAAGGTATGGAAAGCAAATTACAACCGACATGAAAATAGAATTAAAAAAACCTTGAAAAATTCATTTAAATTTCATTAGAAAAACTACAGCTACGTGAAATTAATCACAACATGTATTAATTTTCTTTCATCACTCGTCATCTTTCTTAGATACCAAACAGAGTGTTCAACACATAATAATAGCAGCAGCAGCACAAGGAAAAACAATTGAACATAACCAATAAAACTCGGAACTTTCTTTAAAGGAATCGACTGAATTTGCAAAGCTGCTGATATCAAGAACATAGAGTGGATTATGCAAAGTTTCAGATAAGAGAAGCAGTAACACGTTGAGAGAAACAAAATTCAAGGAATGCAAACATTGAGAATTTTGAATAATCATACAAATCAAAGACCAATCAATTATAGATACTGACCATTTTGGAGGTGAATACGGTCAAAAAACGAAGTCTTTCAGCCACGGCGACACAGATTCTGGAGAGAGAAAGTTAGGGTTAACTGAGCTTCTTCTCTTCTCTCTCTAATGGGGTGGCGCGTTTTTTTTAATCTTTTTCCTTTTCTAAAAAACAGAAGTTTTTTCAGCGAGTGCATTGGTTGGACTGGCAGCAAAAAGTAGGTAACTTTCATTTTTTATTTTTATGAGCAATTTGTGATTATTATTTTTATGAACAATTATTTTTTGGAAATACAATTGACAATATATATATATATATATATGTATATATATTTTATCAATTTTGTTTAAAAATCTGTAAGCCATTATTTACATGTCAGATGTTTTAATTTTATATCATTCTAAAGTCTCTTATTAAAAACATAATAAAATATATATTTGATATTATAAGGATGGCATTGTTTAATAAAAATTTATAGGTGAAATTCGAACACAGAGAGATCAAACTTTGAGTAGAATAAGGTCTCTCAAATATGGTTCTACTTTGTGCATCTTCTAGCTCATACTTGATACAGTGAGTAATCTGATAATAGTTAACCAAATTATGGAGAACACTACCAATAAATCATAATACAGACCAACCTGTGAACATTGTAAACAAATAATCATAACCAAATTTAGAACCACAATATTTGCTAAGGTCCCAATTATGGTTCTAAGACCATATACATCCATTACCACTTATTCCAAATTCCAATACAAACAATCCACAGTTGACAATAAACAAAACAGACTTGCATACAGGTTGAATCCATTCAGAGTCTTTCTCCAAGCAAGGTCATCAAGAAGTTCTTATAGTCTCCTGATGTATCGCCAATAACGTCATCGTTGAGGCTGTCTTTGTAAAGGTAGGAATACTGCTCTCTGATTTTCATCGTGTCGATTTCTGCTCGGGTTACAATGGCTCTAGTTAGAGAGTCTTCATCAGTCCCCAGTCCAACAATAGAATCTCTAATAACCTGTTAAACACTCAAGCAACAAACGAAAGTCATGAAATGGTTGCCAAAAGGAGACTTCAGCTTTCTCCATATCAAAAAACTAAAGTTAACAAAAAGAATATAGGTGGACTTCGAAAGCTAAATTCAATATGATTTACACCAAATCAAGTACCAGCATGAAAACCAAGTAAGAACATGTTTCAGATATGTTCCTTCTGTTTCCTTATTGTGCTTTTTGCTCCCCAAATGACAATTTTGTCCTATAGATATTCTAACATTTATGGAAAATTATCCTATAAAATAGACCAAGAATGAGAAAGAGACTACGACTTCAATATTCTTTATTTTTAGTATCATGTGGTTAACTTTTCTACAATGGACCTCTGGCAAAAAAAATCTGCCTATAATTATACTAATGTTCCCTATAATTCTAACCAACCCACATTCCATTAATATTGACGTTTGAAATAATTGATTTCTCTTGAAGTTGCCTCCAGTGCATATTCTGAGTAATGAGTAACAAACAATATACTTTTGTTGGTGTAGAGGGACTGGAGGTACCTCAGCAAAATGCTTGTCCGGTGACTCTATGCACATAATCACCATTTTCAAGAGAGATTCCAAATCACCATTCCCACAACTTTTAATGTCCTGTCAACGGAAGTGCTCAATGAATTGCCCAGGATAGAAATAAATTCAAGAAACTGGTACTTGTGATTAATAAACTGTATAGAGAATACCTGGTCAATCGGATTTCCAAAGTTTTGCTTATAACAATCAAAAGTTTCTCGTAGCTGAAAGATATTCCTAGTGCTCAGAATCCATACAACATGATCATGATCTAACTTCTTTGTTTTGATGGCTTCATGTAGTGTAGATGCCTCTGAATTGGCAACAACCAAATCCACCTCTTCTCTGTCAAATCTATAGGAACTCACTAGACCCAATAGAAGCTGTGTAATACACATATTATGTGTCAAGAGGGTGCAATATTAAACTAGAACAGTAAGATTAAGTGTCAAAAGGTCGTCTTGCTTTTCATTCAAGCACAAAGTTTCTGGTTATAAGTGTTCACAAATGTCACTTGTGCCAACATCCAAGGAAAAGTAAATTATTCAAGGCACAACCTCAAGACCACTGGCTTAGGTCAGATTTCACACACCTCACCACTGAGGTTCAATGTGTGTGAATGGAATTGTATTCTAATAGCATAGATGAAGTTTTAAAGTCATTCTCCTCTGTTTTTCTATTTTTTTTTGGCATTTATTAATCTAATTTACATCAGCACAAGTTGTCAAATAATAGAAATTTGACACTCGAAACCCTCTGGGGGCGCTTTTCACATAAAAAATTCTAAGATAAACTAAGGCAACAATAAGCAGCAGCCTCAATGACCTTGACCTTGACCTTTTCCATGTACTTTTGATATTTTTAGTGAATGAACAATTTTCCATAGTATTTAATTATCTGAAAGGAAGTTTATTTTTATTTCAAATCACACAAGTGATTGGAGGATAGCAGTAGACAACAATGTTATTGAAAAAACATTATGCATTGACCTTGATAAAAACCTTTTCTGCCAGTTTCTCAATTCCAAGTTAAGTAGTAGATTCATTTGGCTAATAAAAATGCAATTCCATAAAACCTCAAAGGCTAAGAATGATATATTGACATGATTTGGTTAAAGTATTTCAAATGGCTGTTTGTATTTAGTGCTTCTATATCAGTATTCATTTTACCTTTCTGAGGGGCAGGGAAACAGTATATGCAATGTCTTCTTCAAGTGAAGAATCAAAAAGAGAACAGTACACCTGTCTCACCGCCATTAAGTGGTGAGGAGAGGTTGCGCATGCTATCTCAACTATGACTTTTAGGTGTTTAACACCTTTCTTGCTCATTTTTAGGGCTTCATTTGCCAATTTCGCATCCCTCTCAGCAGGATCATATGTCCACAAAATCACCGCTTTCTGTTACACATGATTACTAAAAAGTTTAGAAATTGATAATTACTAATAATTGCAATCTTTAAATTGCAAAAGATGGATGGATTCAAGGGCCAGTTTTGAGATTAAAATAATTTTCCCATTTTCCAGATCAATATAGAATAGTAAATATGAATAATGCTTTCACATAATAGCTATTGTAGTGCATGCTTTTCAAGTAACAAGGTCACAAAGTGTCAGAAATTGACCCGAACCACTCTTTGCCCACTACACCTCTAGAACATAATCTTGTAAATGATACCTTAGGAGTATTTTTGCTCTACTCAAAGTGCTGAATTTACATTGTTCCCCAGTTTCAAAGAATAAGGAGATTGTTAATATTCCAATTGTCAAATACTCGGACGCATTTTGGTAGTTTCCTTTATTCCTTTACAATCAAGGAGTTTTTGACTGTTTAACTACCTCATTTACTATTTTGATTAAAAAAATTTGTTCTCCAAATTACTTTTACCTTTCTGAATTATGATAATTAGAAGAATATAAGGTAGGGAAAAAGCATACTCTAAAATCTCCAGAGAGTTCAGAATGGAGACGATCAATGAGTGACTCGTTGTAAAGCTGGCGATAAGTTTCTCTGATTTTCCTCCTCTGGCTTGCAGTCCTGTGTCCCAATACCCATATCACTGCATTTTCGTCTGTTCCAAGTCCTACAAAACCACACACATAAAACAAAATTAATTCACAGAAAATAACAACCAAATCCAATACCCACGACCTGGAAATCCAAAAGAAGAAAAAAATTCAGGAATTAAAATTGATCAAACTGAAAGAGAAGAAATTTGACAAACATGTAGTAGGTAATTCACCAATGACCCAGGAACAAAACTTCAGAAAAGCAATCAAACAAAACACAGATAAATGTAATTCAAATACAGAAAGAAAAATCAGAAAATGCAGTTGATGAACATTGATTATACGAAAAACAACAAATTTTGCCAAAGACCCATGAACGAAAACTTGTAAAAAATTGGAAAAAAAATAGATAAAATTGAGGTAGGAAACATAAAGAGAGAGAGAGGACCATCGAAGGCGTTTTTGAGGCGCTCGGAGTCCTGCTCTGGAGAAGGAACAACTTCCGGTATTTTGAGAGTAGCCATTCCGTGAAGGTACTCTGAAAACGATACCGTTTCAGATAAACTCTTTTGCTTATGCTCTGAACTGCAAAGCCTCCCAAGTAATCCGTACATTTTAGCTCTTGTTTTTCGCTTCGCTTCTTGTCTCTCTGTCTTTCAGTTTCAGTTACTCCTCTCTCTCTCTCTCTCTCTCTCTCCCCCTCCTCATTTGCCTACAGCCTCGCTGCTTTTCTGGCTTTACGTCGACTATCAGTTTATTTGACCATTATATCCCTCCCTTTTTCCACGAACTGACCGAAATGCCCCACCTTTTAGTATCAAAATTCAAATTTCTTATTCTGGAAACGCCCTTGAAGATTTGCCATTTTATAAAAAGCACCCCAGTCCCTGGTACTTATCTAAATATTGGATGCGGCCCTGTAGTTTTATGATTTTGTGGCAATTGGACCACCATCTTTTTGAAAATTGAAATTTTATCCTAACGTCCTTGAGCTGAATCATAATTAACAACCGTCCCATAGTAAATTCAATTTCTGTTTCACAACTTTCCTTTACTCGTGATAAATTAAGGTTTGTAAAACATCTTACACGATTATCACCAAATTATTCGTTACTTAGTGACAATGTCTTTTGTTTTGTTTTATCACATAATAAAATAATGTAACAAATTTTATGATCAATTGTAACACAAATGTTTACCTTAAATGCATTAATTTGAATACTTTGATTAAAAAGAATAATAACAGTTAAAAAAAAAATGCATCAATTTTACTAGTAATTGAGGGGGGAGTAAGATAGCAATATTTCTAAAATTGAGTGGATGGAGAGTGGCGACCTTAATTAGATTTCGATTGAGGGGGAGTAAGATAGCAATATTACTAAAATTGAGTGGATGGAGAGTGGCGACCTTAATTAGATTTCATTTTGGAGACATCTACTGGTGGAGATGAGTATATTTTTTTGTTATATATTGGAGGCTTACTGTGGAGATGATTGACCTTTGAAATAAATCAGAATTGAATGCTTTAGTGGTATCTGAGCTTGATAACCCAACTCGGGTGTCTGATCCAGCTCCACCACCAAGACACAAATCTAAGCTTAATAACTACATTAGAGTCTCAAATAGCAGCCACTCTCAACTCGGGTGTCAGTGGTATTTGAGTTTGATAACCCAACTCGGGTATCCGATCCAGCTCCACCACCAAAGCACAAATTTGAGCTTAATAACTACATTAGAATCTTAAATAGCAGCTCACTCCCAACTCATGTGTCAGTGGTATCTGAGCTTGATAACCCAACTCGGGTGTTTGATCCAGCTCTACCACCAAGACACAAATTTGAGCTTAAAACAATTTTAGAGTCTCAAATAACAATTCACTCCCAACTCGGGTGTGATCCAGTTCCACCACCAAGGCATAAATAAGGCTAGTGAAATTGGAACCCACAAAATATGGGCATCTCTTTCCTACCACTTGAGCCACCCTTTGATGGTAATTTGAGAGTACACATTAATATTTCATTATCCTAAGTCTTTAGTCAAAGTTTAAGACCATAATTAGGTAATAAAATAAGCAGGCAAAATAAATAAATAATTAATAAAGAAAGAAACATGTAACACTTGAAATGCTGCGCTGTCATACATATGATACTAGTCGGATATCCGGTGTAGCTAAGCTAGCTCTCTCACAAATATTTGGTAAATTTGAATGGAGTTGCCGGAGAAGACCAAAAGTTGCAGCTCTTCTTCATTAATATTAATGAACGAAGAAGATGATCATGAGGAGTTGAAAAATAAGATCGATAAGCTGGTTATTACTCTTCCAAAAGACGAGAGTTTTGGCGTTGTAAATTATAAATACCAAGGCATTTGGTTTCCATTTACTGCCATTCGTGGTGCCATCGCCTTTCAAAAGCTATTCAAAGCACAAGATAGTGATATCATTTTGGCAAGTCTTCCCAAATCCGGCACAACTTGGTTGAAGGCTCTCATCTTCTCGGTTGTCAATCGTAGTCGCTACACAACCAAAAACACTCCTCTGCTCACCACCCATCCACATGACCTTGTGTGCAGCGCAGAGATCAACCATTACCGTGATGGCTTGCCTCAACACCACCTCCTCCATATTTCTCAACCCAGAATATTTGCCGTGCACACACATCATGCATCACTACCACATTCGGTTCTGGATTCAAATTGCAAAATTGTTTATGTTTGTAGGAACCCTATGGATAATTTTGTGTCTGCTTGGCATTTCGCCTGTTCCATTAAGGGTAAAATTGGGGAATCGCCCCCACTTGTTGATGAATCGTTTCGAAAATATTGTGAAGGTGCTGCTTCATTTGGGCCATTCTGGGAAAATGTTTTAGGGTATTGGAAAGCCAGTATAGAGAATCCAAAGAAGGTGTTATTTATGATGTATGAAGATATGAAGGAAGACATAGTTTCTGAGTTGAAGAGATTAGCAACGTTTCTGGGCTTCCCTTTTACTGAAGAGGAAGAAGCACAGGGGTTGGTAGAAGAAATATCAAGCCTGTGCAGCTTTGAAAATTTGAAGAATTTGAAGGTTAACCAAAATGATAGTGGAAGCAATCCAAGAGTTCCTCCTAATGCATTTTTTAGAAATGGCAAGGTCGGGGACTATACGCATCTTCTTACTCCTTCCATGGCTGAGTACTTGAAAAAGTTGGCTGATGATAAGTTTGCTGGCTCCGGCCTAGTTTTTAAATATGCAAATTAATCCCGTCTGCATCCTACTGATCGTGAAGTGAAATTTTAAATTCATGTTGTAAGTCTGTTGTTTAAGCTGTTCATTTTATGTGATTCCCATTTAGAATTTGACATTTTATCAAAATGTAAGAAAAATAAATTAAAATGTCAAGTATGAATTTGTCAAAATCCAAGTCTTATTCCATTATGGGTTTTAGTTTACTAGTTGAACTGTTGGGGGTGTTATATGTATTCATTAATCAACTTAATATTTCGTGTAAGTTGATTAGTCTATGTGTTGTGCAATTCCTTAATAAATGTGATTCTAGTTTCACAAACTTACATTCTTCTTCTCCCATTTGAATGGAATTTATGATTAACAACCGTCCCATTTCATAGTAAATTCAATTTTCATGTCACAACTTTTATTGACTCATTGTAAATTAAGGTTTCTAAAACATCTTACACAATTGTCATAAAATTATTCCTTACTTGGTGATAGTGTGTTCTGTTTTTATCACATAATAAAATAGTGTAGTGATCTTTCGAAGAAATAAATTAAGAAGAAATAAACAAAACAATATTAATTAAAATTGATTGGATGGGAGAGTGGGGACCTCAATTAAATTTTATTAACTCTAGTGGGGACTATGAGTTTGAGATTATACATCAATGTTTCATTATCCCAAGTCTAGTCAAAAGTTTAAGATCATATATATATATAATTAGGTAATAAAGGATTATATATACGATGCATCAATTCTTGCTATATCCTCCAGAACTGGGCTGAGTGATCTCTCATAATTAGTAGTTAAATACAAATTAGAGATGGAGTCCGATAATTCTCAAAACTGTTCTTCTAATTCAATCAGTGAATTACATATAAGAGCGCACTTAGAGAATATACCATAGGCAATAATAAAAATTATATCATATATTTTATATTAGTTGGTAGCTAGTGGTAGCTGATTAAAGTAAGGATGAATGGGTACACCCGGCTCTCATACCATATTAAATCCACGTACATGTTATACTGTGTCTAATTTAACCTCAAAAAAAATTAAACTGACTTGTAACTATATATTTTTAATAATATTATCATGATGTGGAACCATATATACTAACATTCTTGAGTACTTGTTGACGATCAGTTTCATGACTCTGTCTATAAAATAAAACTCCCTACGAACAAATAATTAGAAGTTGTAGTGAGTGATCGATACAATATAGAAATGGAGGAGGTTAGAAAAGAGTCGGAGCAATTGTTGAAAAGTCTTCCCAGAGAGACCAGAAGTGATGGGATTCCAATGGTTCTTTACAAAGGCTGTTGGTATCCATCTGTTTTTCTTCTAGGTGTGATTGCTGCTGAGCGTCACTTCCAAGCACAAGACAGTGATATAATCTTGGCCTCACTTCCAAAATCTGGCACAACTTGGTTGAAAGCCCTTATCTACTCCATCGTGAACCGGCAACGATATCCGCCTAACCTCAGTCCCTTGCTTACCACTCACCCCCATGATCTCATTCGTTTCCTTGAGTTTGAACATTGCTGCCTCACCGACAACCTCGACCAGCTTCCTAAACCTAGAATATTCTCCACCCATTCGCATTACTCCTCACTGCCACATTCAACAATCAAGCACCCCGGTTGTCGAATTGTGTATGTTTGTAGAAACCCTTTGGATAGCTTAGTCTCTTATTGGCACTTTCTTCGTGCGTATAGGAAAGAGCTGCAGGGAGATATGGATGTCACCTTCAACAAGTACTGTCGAGGTTGCCATGGATTTGGGCCTTTCTGGGACAGTGTTTTGGGATACTGGAAGGCGAGTTTAGAGAATCCGGAGAAGGTGTTATTTATCAAGTACGAAGATTTGAAGGAGGACATTGTGTCTCAGTCGAAGAGGTTGGCAAACTTCTTGGGAGTTCCATTTACTATGGAGGAGGAACAACAAGGGCTAATACAGGAGATAGCAGAACTGTGTAGCTTGCAAAATCTCAAGGGCTTACAAGTAAACCAAATTGGCGTACGCCTTGATCCTGGTTTGGAAAATCTGATTAATTTACAAGTAAACCAAGTTGGTGTACGCGTTGGACTGGTATACCAGCTAATGCATATTTCAGGAAAGGTGAGGTTGGAGATTACGTCAATCACCTTTCCCTACCATGATTCAAGATTTGGAGAAACTAATGGAGCAAAAATTTGCAGGCTCTGGCTTAGTCTTCAACTACTCCTCTGCTGCATCCAGCATCCCCTAAATAAATTATTAAGTGTGGTTTAGTTTTCAAATATACAAATTAATGTCATCTGCATGCTACTGATCGTGAAGTTAAATTTTAGTTTCCTCTAAGATGAACCCAGATCACTTATGTTATCTTTTATGTAAATAGTTAGAATTTAACATCTCATTAAAGTAGAAGAAAAGTAAATTAAGGTGTCGAATCTGGGTGTGTCCAAGGCCAAGTCTCATCCAAGTATGGGTTTTAGTTTACTAGTTAGTTTGTTGGGGGTGTTATATTTATTAATTAATCAACTTTCGTGTATGTTGATTAATCTATTGTGTTATGCAATTCCTTAATAAATGTAATTCAAGTTTCACAAATAATATATCGGTTGCTTTTTATTTCATTTACAGATAATTTATTTTTGATCGAGTCACTTCAAATTTTGGGTACACCGTACCAAGGAATTAATTTGGCACTTAAAACTATTTATATGTTTGTATCAAGATTTATTTTTGTTATAATGTAAAATTTTCTCTTTTAACAATCAACCTACCTGACATCTAATTAGTTATAAACTTTTATAAACTACATCTATAGTATTAATCATCATGTTTTTATATCGAAAATAGATTGGATGGGCTCTACAAATTAAGCTTATAATCTTAATTAGTAGTTGTGAGCAATCTTTACTGCTAAATGCATAGAATTTTAATATAAGAACAAAGATTATTCATCTATTTTAACCTTTTAGGCGACAATATTTATTTATTTTATTGCTAAAATACATAAATAAGGAGAAAACAGTCGATAACATATTTATATATGGAATAACTCTTATTTACGAAGAGCAAATAAAAAATAGGTTTCTATTTTATAAAAGAAACAAACAAAAAAAAGTTGCAAATATAAAATCATTATGTTTTAATATTGGTGGAAAATATAAATAATTGAATCGTGAAGGATGGTGTTAATTATATATATATATATATAGCTGACCTAGTAAAGGATGGTTAATTTATATCATATATCCACTCCTAGCTAGGGTTGGATAAATCGAAGACTTCCAAAATGAATCATGATTAATTTGGTTTTATAATATGAATGGGAGAGAACGTAAATCAGAACAAACATACACTTAAATGAAAATATAAAATATAATTAATTAATTAATTGGTGTTTTCGCATTCTTTAACAACCTCCCAAGACATCTAAGTCGTCAACTCCGATAAAATACATCTACATTTTTATTTTTTTTTAGTTATAATATAAAATATATTGAATGAGTTTCAACAAATTAAGCTTAATTAGTAGCTGTGAGAAAAAATGGATAATAATGAAGCTGAGCTCTGTCCAAACGCGACAATAACGTACTTTGCTTTATTTTTTTCTTTTCTGACAAAAAGAAAAGAAAAGAAAAACCAAATTAAAGCACATGTCCCACATGCAGATTTCATATCAGCAATAATTGCAATAGATAATATCCAAAACAAATCCTGTAAATTCAGACCCATTCATACTTATTTTAGGATCACATCTTACAGCTAAAGAAAAAATATATATATATATATATATATATATATATATATATAATGCAAACATGCATATACACCATGTATGTTAAATATTTATACCTTCTATATAATAAATGAAGATTAGCTGTCCAACGGCTCCATGTCCAAACACGACAATTACGTACACCTGCTTCTTCTTCTTTTTTGAAAATTGGCAAAGAAAGAAAAAAAAAAGGCAAAGCACATGCATGTCCCATATGCAGATTTTGGTACAGATAATATCCAAAACAAATCTTATAAAAATCCTATAAATTCAGACGCATTCGTATTTATTAGAACCACATTTTATCACGATCGAAAGAAATAAAAAACATATACATAGACTATAGTGCAACATATAAATATTTGTACCTACTATATATTATATAATTTATTCCCTCATCCTTATCACCAACTTATGGACGGAAATCTATTAGAAATTTGGACCGCTTTCTGACTCAGTTGAAGTTGGAGTAGTAAGAAAATTTTACGCACTAACATAATCCGAGGCTGATGAGATCCACATCGAGATCTTTTTTTAGTTAAAAAAAAACTTATAAAAAAAAAAAAACCAACCAAAAGTAATGAATTTATGGACAACCATATTATTTATTTATCTATTTATTCATATGCATGAGTATTTCATATGATTTTTACATATTGGTCCAATTATTGCACTTTGTACCTTCTTCTATCATTAATTAATTTTGTAATGATATTTCAATAAATAAATGGAAAACCATGTCCTCTCCTCATGTCAAATAATAAAGAGGTTTTATTGTCCGCATAATTTTTTTTATCAAATATATTTGAAATAAAAAATATGATTTTATTCGAATGAAAATATTTAATTTTTATGAATAAATGTTTCAAGAAGGAAAGATATGTAAGTGTAACACTCTATAATTGACTTTTACAAGTTGTGAATTAATAAAGGATTAATTAACCACTAGCTAAATACATATATATATATATATATATATCATTAAAGGAAGAGGTTTAAAAGTATGCTTGGCATATTAAAATAATATGCAGTTGCAGAGGCAGATATATAATTATTATATTTTATTCGTAAAAAATGTGTAATGAACAATATGGGGGAGTTATTATACATACACCGGTCTGTGGGCACAAGTGCAAAGAATCAATAATAAAATAAAAAGAAAACTTTATTATAAGTTAAAATTAAGGTTTCGATAACTTCTTACATAATTATCATTAAATTATTCGTTACTTAGTGACAGTGCGTGCTGTTTTTATCACATAAAAAAATAGTGTCGTGATCGATCTTTCAAGAAATAAATTAAGACAAAACATTAATTCAAAATGAGTCAAAAGTTTATGGTCATAATTTGGTAATAAAGGCAGAGACTAATATTATAAGGAGTCGTGTATCACAATACCCCAAAAAACGGGGGGAAAAAAACAAAGAAACATGTAACGCACTAAATGTTGTTTTATCATATCTTTCACAATATCTCTTTACGATTTTATATTATTTTGTACAATTAGTGGTTATGTATAAATGGAGTTGAGGAGGTAGATTGTATATATATAATCAGTCACACTTGGGGTCCACGGTGCCATAATCTGTGTGTTAAATTATATATGTAGCACTATCTCTATAGAAAAAATAGAGAATGACAATGCAAAAATCTCCAAGAATGGTAATGAAGAAGATGAACATCAGGAGCTGATGATCAACAGTAAAAAAAAAATATGACTGATCATCTTCCTAAAGAGAATTGTTACTTCCCACTTCGTAAATACGACGACACTTGGTATTCATCGCATCTGATTCCGGGTGTGGTGGCTTCCAAGCAACTGTTCAAAGCAGAAGAGGGTGATATAATATTAGCAAGTCTTCCAAAGTCAGGCACCACTTGGTTGAAGGCTTTGATCTTCTCCATCGTCAACCGCAATCGTTTCAAACCCCAAGACAGCCCTCTACTTACGACGCAACCACATGACCTTGTGCTGGGCTTAGAGTTCGATCATTTCCGGGACGGCGTGCCTCAAAACCTTAACCAACCTTCTCGACCAGGAATATTTGCCACACATGTATCTCACGCATCACTCTCAGATTCCATTAAAGCTTCTAATAATTGTCGAATTGTTTATGTGTGCAGAAACCCTTTGGACAATTTTATGTCTTATTGGCATTTCTTTTCATCATCTAAGAGTCAAAATGTACAAGGAGAAACTATTGAGGAATCGTTCGTCAAGTATTGTAAAGGTGTGCACCCTTACTGTCCCTTTTGGAGTCATAATTTGGAGTATTGGAAAGCAAGTTTGGAGAAGCCAGAGAAAGTGTTGTTTTTGATGTACGAGGACCTGAAGGAGGACATAGTGTCTCAGTTGAAGAGATTGGCATTGTTTTTAGGTTTTCCATTTACTGAGGAGGAACAAGCACAAGGGTTGGTTGAAGAAATCTCCATGCTGTGCAGCTTGGGAAATTTGAAGTCCCTCGAGGTAAATCAAAATGGTGTGCGTGATCATGGAATGCCTGTATCTTCGTATTTCAGGAATGGCGAGGTGGGAGATTATGTCAATCATCTTACTCCTTCCATGATTGAGACTTTGAATTAATTGACCCAAGAAAAGTTTGCTGGCTCTGGCCTTGTTTTCAAATCTGAATGAATAAGCAATATATGCATGCATTTTTCTACAAATTAATAAATATTAAGCTGCTTATGACAAGCTTAATTGGTCTTTCATTATTGTATGGGTTTTAGTTCATCACTAGTTAATTTGTATGTTGGGTTGGGTTTGGGTGGTATTGTTAATCGAACTTAATCACGTTGATTAATCTGTGTTATGTAATTCCTTAATAAAATGTGATTTGATTCAAGCACGTAGTTAATATCACGAATAATAATGTTTTATGTTTATTTTACAGGTACATAAATTTCAGTACGTTTCTAAAACGTTAGATTTAAGTACGTAATAATGTGGAACTATATATGATTTGAGAACTGGTTGTCGATCAGTTTCATGATCTGACAACTTCACCATTGAGTTGTTATTACAATAATCTTAAATGAGATTCACTCATGGATTCATATATATATTAGGAAAACAGTGTTATTTCAATCTGTAAATATGATAATTGATTAAAAACCTCATATCTGTTCTTTTTTCTTTATATAAATAGATAAATATATATTTCAGTTTCTTTATCTATTAAATAACCTCATTTCAGTTACTCCTCTCTCTCTCTCTCTCTCTCTCTCTCTCTCCCTCCTCATTTGCCTACAGCCTCGCTGATTTTCAAGCTTTACGTCAACTATCAGTTTATTCGACCATTATATTCCTCCCTTTTTCCACGAACTGACCGAAATGCCCCATCTTTTAGTATCAAAATTCAAATTTCTTACTCTGGAAACGCCCTTGAAGATTTGCCATTTTATAAAAAGAACCCCAGTCGCCGGTACTTATCTAAATATTGGATGCGGGCTTGTAGTTTTACGATTTTGTGGCAATTGGACCACCACCTTTTAAAAATTGAAAATTTTTCCTAACGTCCTTGAAATGAATCATAATTAACAACCGTCCCATAGTAATTTTAATTTTCGTTTCGCGCAACTTTTCTTCACTCATAATAAATTAAGGTTTCTAAAGCATCTTACACAATTATCACCAAATTATACGTTACTTAGTGACAGTGTCTTCTGTTTTTTTTATCACATAATAAAATAATGCAGCAAATTTTAGTGACACAAATGTTTACTTTGAGTAAAAAGAATAATAACAGTACAAAAAAACGATAGCAATATTACTAAAATTGAGTGGATGGAGAGTGGCGACCTTAATTAGATTTCATTCTGGAGAGGAATACATGAGTTTGAGATTACACATTAATATTTCATTATCCTAAATCTTTAGTCAAAGTTTAAGACTATAATTAGGTAATAAAATAAGAAGGCAAAATAAATATATAATTAATAAAGAAAGAAACATGAAACACGTGAAATGCTGTGCTGTCATACATATGATACTAGTCGGATATCCGGTGTAGCTAAGCTAGCTCTGTCACAAATATTTGGTAAATTTGAATGGAGTTGCCGGAGAAGACCAAAAGTTGCAGCTCCTCTTCATTAATATTAATGAACGAAGAAGATGATCATGAGGAGGCGAAAAATAAGATTGATAAGCTGGTCATTACTCTTCCAAAAGACGAGAGTTTTGGCGTTGTAAATTATAAATACCAAGGCATTTGGAATCCAGAGAAGGTGTTATTTATGATGTATGAAGATATGAAGGAACACAAAGTTTCTGAGTTGAAGAGATTAGCAACGTTTCTGGGCTTCCCTTTTACTGAAGAGGAAGAAGCACAGGGGTTGGTAGAAGAAATATCAAGCCTGTGCAGCTTTGAAAATTTGAAGAATTTGAAGGTTAACCAAAATGATAGTGGAAGCAATCCAAGAGTTCCTCCTAATGCATTTTTTAGAAATGGCAAGGTCGGGGACTATACCCATCTTCTTACTCCTTCCATGGCTAAGTACTTGAAAAAATTGGCTGATGATAAGTTTGCTGGCTCCGGCCTAGTTTTTAAATATGCAAATTAATCCCGTCTGCATCCTATTCATCGCGAAGTGAAATTTTAAATTCATGTTGTAAGTCTGTTGTTTAAGCTGTTCATTTTATGTGATTCCCATTTAGAATTTGACATTTTATCAAAATGTAAGAAAAATAAATTAAAATGTCAAGTATGAATTTGTCAAAATCCAAGTCTTATTCCATTATGGGTTTTAGTTTACTAGTTGAACTGTTGGGGGTGTTATATGTATTAATTAATCAACTTAATATTTCGTGTAAGTTGATTAGTCTATGTGTTGTGCAATTCCTTAATAAATGTGATTCTAGTTTCACAAACTTACATTCTTCTTCTCCCATTTGAATGGAATTTATGATTAACAACCGTCCCATTTCATAGTAAATTCAATTTTCATGTCACAACTTTTATTGACTCATTGTAAATTAAGGTTTCTAAAACATCTTACACAATTGTCATAAAATTATTCCTTACTTGGTGATAGTGTGTTCTGTTTTTATCACATAATAAAATAGTGTAGTGATCTTTCGAAGAAATAAATTAAGAAGAAATAAACAAAACAATATTAATTAAAATTGAGTGGATGGGAGAGTGGGGACCTCAATTAAATTTTATTAACTCTAGTGGGGACTATGAGTTTGAGATTATACATCAATGTTTCATTATCCCAAGTCTAGTCAAAAGTTTAAGATCATATATCCCAAGTTTAGTTTCCTCTATGTTGTCTAAGATGAACCCAGGTCACTTATGTTATCTTTTATGTAAACAATTAGAATTTAACGTCTCATTAAAGTAGAAGAAAAGTAAATTAAGGTGTCGAATCTGGGTTTGTCCAAGGCCAAGTCTCATCCAAGTATGGGTTTTAGTTTACTAGTTAATTAATTTGTTGGGGTGTTATATATATATTAATTAATCAACTTTCGTGTATGTTGATTAATCTATTGTGTTATGCAATTCCTTAATAAATGTAATTCAAGTTTCACAAATAATATATCGGTTGCTTTTTATTTCATTTACAGATAATTTATTTTTGATCGAGTCACTTCAAATTTTGGGTACACCGTACCAAGGAATTAATTTGGCACTCAAAACTATTTATATGTTTGTATCAAGATTTATTTTTGTTATAATGTAAAATTTTTTTCTCTTTTAACAATTAACCTACCTGACATCTAATTAGTTATAAACTTTGATAAAATACATCGATAGTATTAATCATCATGTTTTTATATCGAAAATAGGTTGGATGGGCTCTACAAATTAAGCTTATAATCTTAATTCGTAGTTGTGAGCAATCTTTATTGCTAAAATACATAGAATTTTAATATAAGAACAAAGATTATTCATCTATTTTCACCTTTTAGGCGACAATCTTTATTTTTTTTATTGCTAAAATACATAAATAAAGAGAAAACAGTCGATAACATATTTATATATGGAATAACTCTTATTTACGAAGAGCAAATAAAAAATAGGTTTCTATTTTATAAAAGAAACAAACAAAAAAAAGTTGCAAATATAAAATCATTATGTTTTAATATTGGTAGAAAATATAAATAATTGAATCATGAAGGATGGTATTAATTATATATATATATATATATATATATAGCTGACCTAGTAAAGGATGGTTAATTTATATCATATATCCACTCCTAGCTAGGGTTGGATAAATCGAAGACTTCCAAAATGAATCATGATTAATTTGGTTTTATAATATGAATGTGAGAGAACGTATATCAGAACAAACATACACTTAAATGAAAAATATAAAATATAATTAATTAATTAATTGGTGTTTTCGCATTCTTTAACAACCTCCAAGACATCTAAGTCGTCAACTCCGATAAAATACATCTACATTTTTATTTTTTTTTAGTTATAATATAAAATATACTGAATGAGTTTCAACAAATTAAGCTTAATTAGTAGTTGTGAGAAAAAAATGGATAATAATGAAGCTGAGCTCTGTCCAAACGCGACAATAACGTACTTTGCTTTATTTTTTTCTTTTCTGACAAAAAGAAAAGAAAAGAAAAACCAAATTAAAGCACATGTCCCACATGCAGATTTCATATCCGCAATAATTGCAATAGATAATATCCAAAACAAATCCTGTTAATTCAGACCCATTCATACTTATTTTAGGACCACATCTTACAGCTAAAGAAACAATATATATATATATATATATAATGCAAACATGCATATACACCATGTATGTTAAATATTTATACCTACTATATAATAAATGAAGATTAGCTGTCCAACGGCTCCATGTCTAAACACGACAATTACGTACACCTGCTTCTTCTTCTTTTTTGAAAATTGGCAAAGAACAGATAATATCCAAAACAAATCTTATAAAAAAATCCTATAAATTCAGACGCATTCGTATTTATTAGAACCACATTTTATCACAATCGAAAGAAATAAAAAACATATACATAGACTATAGTGCAACATATACATTATGTTAATATTTGTACCTACTATATATTATATAATTTATTCCCTCATCCTTATCACCAACTTATGGAGAAAAATCTAAAATTTGAATTAAATTTTTTTTACTCTATGGGGTTCAAAACTGTAGAAAGAAAGTTTTATCCACTAAAATGAGGTAATGATATCCACATCGAGATCTTTTTTTAGTTAAAAAAAAACTTATAAAAAAAAAACAAACCAACCAAAAGTAATGAATTTATGGACAACCATATTATTTATTTATCTATTTATTCATATGTATGCGTATTTCATATGATTTTTACATATTGGTCCAATTATTGCACTTTGTACCTTCTTCTATCATTAATTAATTTTGGAATGATATTTCAATAAATAAATGGAAAACCATGTCCTCTCCTCATGTCAAATAATAAAGAGGTTTTATTGTCCGCATAATTTTTTTTATCAAATATATTTGAAATAAAAAATATGATTTTATTCGAATGAAAATATTTAATTTTTATGAATAAATGTTTCAAGAAGGAAAGATATGTAAGTGTAACACCTCTATAATTGACTTTTACAAGTTGTGAATTAATAAAGGATTAATTAACCACTAGCTAAATACATATATATATATATATATATATATATATATATATATATCATTAAAGGAAGAGGTTTAAAAGTATGCTTGGCATATTAAAATAATATGCAGTTGTGGAGGCAGATATATAATTATTATATTTTATTCGTAAAAAATGTGTAATGAACAATATGGGGGAGTTATTATACATACACCGGTTTGTGGGCACAAGTGCAAAGAATCAATAATAAAAATAAAAAGAAAACTTTATTATAAGTTAAAATTAAGGTTTCGATAACTTCTTACATAATTATCATTAAATTATTCGTTACTAAGTGACAGTGCGTGCTGTTTTTATCACATAAAAAAATAGTGTCGTGATCTATCTTTCAAGAAATAAATTAAGACAAAACATTAATTCAAAATGAGTCAAAAGTTTATGGTCATAATTTGGTAATAAAGGCAGAGACTAATATTATAAGGAGGCGTGTATCACAATACCCCAAAAAAAGGGGGGAAAAAAACAAAGAAACATGTATTATCATATCATGTTGTTTTATCATATCTTTCACAATATCTATTTACGATTTTATATTATTTTGTACAATTAGTGGTTATGTATAAATGGAGTTGAGGAGGTAGATTATATATATATAATCAAGTCACACTTGGGGTCCACGGTGCCATAATCTGTGTGTTAAATTATATATGTAGCACTATCTCTATAGAAAAAATAGAGAATGACAATGCAAAAATCTCCAAGAATGGTAATGAAGAAGATGAACATCAGGAGCTGATGATCAACAGTAAAAAAAAATATGACTGATCATCTTCCTAAAGAGAATTGTTACGCCCCACTTTGTAAATACGACGACACTTGGTATCCATCGTATCTGATTCCGGGTGTGGTGGCTTCCAAGCAACTATTCAAAGCAGAAGAGGGTGATATAATATTAGCAAGTCTTCCAAAGTCAGGCACCACTTGGTTGAAAGCTTTGACCTTCTCCATCGTCAACCGCAATCGTTTCAAACCCCAAGACAGCCCTCTACTTACGACGCAACCACATGACCTTGTGCTGGGCTTAGAGTTCGAGCATTTCAGGGACGGCGTGCCTCAAAACCTTGACCAACCTTCTCGACCAAGAATATTTGCCACACATGTATCTCATGCATCACTCTCAGATTCCATTAAAGCTTCTAATAATTGTCGAATTGTTTATGTGTGCAGAAACCCTTTGGACAATTTTATGTCTTATTGGCATTTCTTTTCATCATCTAAGAGTCAATATATACAAGGAGAAACTATTGAGGAATTGTTCGTCAAGTATTGTAAAGGTGTGCACCCTTACTGTCCCTTTTGGAGTCATAATTTGGAGTATTGGAAAGCAAGTTTGGAGAAGCCAGAGAAAGTGTTGTTTTTGACGTACGAAGACCTGAAGGAGGACACAGTGTCTCAGTTGAAGAGATTGGCATTGTTTTTAGGCTTTCCATTTACTGAGGAGGAAGAAGCACAAGGGTTGGTTGAAGAAATCTCTATGGTGTGCAGTTTGGGAAATTTGAAGTCCCTCGAGGTAAATCAAAATGGTGTGCGTGATCATGGAATGCCTGTATCTTCGTATTTCAGGAAAGGCGAGGTGGGAGATTATATCAATCATCTTACTCCTTCCATGGTTGAGACTTTGAACAAGTTGACCCATGAAAAGTTTGCCGGCTCTGGCCTTGTTTTCAAATCTAAATAAACAAGCAATATATGCATGCATTTTTCTACAAATTAATAAATATTAAGCTGCTTATGACAAGCTTAATTGGTCTTTCATTATTGTATGGGTTTTAGTTCATCACTAGTTAATTTGTATGTTGGGTTGGGTTTGGGTGGTATTGTTAATCGAACTTAATCACATTGATTAATCTATGTGTTATGTAATTCCTTAATAAAATGTGATTTGATTCAAGTACGTAGTTAATATCACGAATAATAATATTTTATTTTTATTTTACAGGTCATGGCAATTTCATTTGATTTTATCAATGGTGTGCTAAAAACATTACATTTAAGTACTAACAGTTTCGTTGAGTAATAATTAATTAGATAGTTATGATGTGGAACTATATATACTAGCAGTTTTGATTTGAGCACTTGTTGTCGATCAGTTTCATGATCTGACTACTTCACCTTTGAGTTATTATTACAATAATCTTAAATGGGATTCACTCATGGATTTATATATATTAGAAAAACAGTGTTATTTCAATATGTATATATGATAATTGATTAAATAACCTCATTTCTTTTCTTTTTTCTTTATCTATTTGTATATGTATAAATAGATAAATATATATGTACATATATATATATATATAGAAATGTGAATGCAAAAAGCATTAATTACTTTATATAGATAGAAATGTGATTAAGGATTATATATAGGGATGCATTAATTCTTGCTATATCCTCCAGTACTGGGCTGGGTGATCTCTATCTTAATTAGTAGTTAAATACAAATTAAAGATGGTGTCGGAGAATTTCCAAAACTATTCTTCTAATTCAATCATTGAATTATATATGAGAGTGCACTTGGAGAATATACCATATGCAACAATAAAAATTATATCATATATATTCTATATTAGTTGGTAGTTAGTGGTAGTTGATTAAATACATCACCGGCTCTCGTACCATATTAAATCCATATAGTATATGTGTCTAGTTTAACCTTAAAAATTAAACTGACTTATAATTATATATTTTTAATAATATTATGATGATGTGAAACTACACTAACAGTTTATAGTAAAAGATGGTTAATTATATCATATATCCACTCCTAGCTAGAGTTGGATATATCAAAGACTTCTAAAATGAATCGTAATTAATTAATTAATTGCTGTTTTTGCATTCGTTAACAACCTACAAGACATCTAAGTCGTCAAATCCGATAAAATACATCAACATTATTAATTTTTTTTAGTTATAATATAGAATATATTGAATGAGTTCAACAAATTAAGTTTAGTATTGTTGTGAGCACAAATGGATAATAACGAAGATTAGCTGTCCAAACATGCAATACAATCACGTACTTTGCTTTATGTTTTTTTTTTTTTGAAAATAAAAAATAAAAGAAAAGAAAAGAGAAAGCAAAGCACATGTCACACATGCAGATTTGATCATATCCAATAATTGCAATAGATAATATCCCAAAAAAATCCTATAAATTCAGACCCATTCATATACTTATTTTAGAAATGAAACAAAAATGCACACACACACATTTTCTGACAAAAGAAACAATATATATATATATATATATGATGTAACATATACACTATTTATAATAAATATTTATACCTACTATAATAATGAAGCTTGTATAGCTGTCCAACAGCTCCATGTCCAAACACGACAATCACGAACTTGCTTCATTTTTGTTTATTTATTTTGAAAAATGGAAAAGAAAGAAAAAAAAAAGGCAAAGCACATGCATGTTCCATGTGCAGATTTCATATGTAATAATTGCTGCAGATAATATCCAAAACAAATCCTGTAAATTCAGACGCATTCATATTTATCAGAACCACATTTTATCACGAAAGAAATAGTAAAAAAAACATATACATAAACTATATATTATATAATTTATTCCCTCGTCCTTATCACCAACCAACAAAAAGTAATGAACTTATGGACAACCATATTAATTATTTATTCATAGGCATGCATGTGCGTACTTCACATGTTTTTTTTATGTTTTTTATATATTGGTCAAATTATTGCACTTTGCATTTTGTACTTTGCACTTTGCCCCGTCGTCTATCATTGATTTGCACCTTCGTCTATTATTTATTAATTTTGTAGTGATATTTCAAGAAATAAATGGAAATCCATGTCCTCTTCTCATGTCAAATAATAAAGAGGGTTTATTGTCCACAATTTTTTTTTATCAAATTTATTTGAAATAAATTAAAAAAAATGATTTGATTCGAATGAAAATATTTAATTTTGATGAATAAATATTTTAAAAAGGAAAGAACAGATATGTAGGGGTAACACCTCTATAATTGACTTTTACTAAACACATATATATACCTTCATTGAAGGGAGAGGCTTAAAGTATGCATTTTTTCAATTTGGCCCATCAAAATTCTATGCAATTGTAGAGGCAGATATATAATTATCATATTTTATTGGTAAGAGATATACAATGAAACAATATCGGGGAGTTATTATACATACACCGAAGTCTGTGGGCATAACTGCAAAGAGCCAATAAAAAAAAAAAAACCTTTATGATAAGTCAAAATTGATGGATTTCAACGTTACCCAATAAATAAATGTGTACTTAATCAATTATTAAATTTTTAATTACTTCGAAGACGTTAACACATGGCACTTAACCATTGTAACTTTCAACTAACTATCACCTGGGGTGTGCCGGAAGGAAGCGTTCCATCACATTTCTGCGAGTTGTGGTTCAGTCTTGTGGGTTATTCGCCTGTCTTTCTTGAATCGCAGGTGGAGGGATCTGCTGGCCATTCTTCTGACTCCTGAGTTCTAAAAGTATGAGGCTTCTACCCACTAATAAATCCGGTGATGAGATCCACATCGAGGCCCTTTTTAATTCATCAAAAAAAAACTATAATTTAATAAATGGTTTTTATTATTTGTGTTGGCACAAGTTTAAGTTACGAAAATACCCATAAACTTGAAATGACGAAAATGAGGTTCAAGGTTCACATAAAAGCAGAGCATATATTGCCAGAGAAGGTGCTATTCATTCACACTCTCTGCTCTGATCGTTACCTGCCCAAAGTCCAGAAGTCCTTCTCTCTCAAAAAACACAGACATTGGCAATGGCTCTCCCTGATGAATTGGGAACTCTCACCAAAGCTTTTTCAGGTTTCTTCTCAAACTTACATTCTTCTTTCCCCTTTTCAATGGAAATCTATTTATATATATATATATATATATATATATATGATTTTGTGTTTGTGTATGAAAGCGTACGTAGTTGAATTTTGTAGCAAATTCCTGAAAAATGAATGTGAAATTAATCGACAAAATTTTGTGGATTTGATTGAATGAGGAAGGACTGGGAGTGGACGAGAAGTCGTTGATTAGAATACTGGGAAAATGCCATCCAGAGCAGACCAAATCATTCAGAAAAGGAGCTCCCGATTTCTTCATACAAGATGAGCGCCTGTTCGAGCGCTGGGACGATCACCGCGTCAAGCTTCTCAAGCATGAATTCATGCGTTTTAAGGTCTTTATTTTATTTATTTATTTATTTGTTATATGAAAAGATGATCATCATTAATGATGTGGGTCTCTGATGTCTTGGAATGATGATGATGATGATGATCAGAATGCAGTGGTACTGTGGACCATGCATCCATGGGAGAGAGATGCTCGTTTGGTGAAGGAAGCATTGAAGAAGGGCCCACAGGCATATGGTGTCATTGTGGAGGTTGCATGCACCAGATCATCCGAAGAGCTATTAGGAGCTAGGAGGGCCTACCATTCCCTCTTTGATCACTCTGTTGAAGAAGATGTTGCCCATCACGTCCATGGCAGTGAGCGCAAGGTATGATTAGTACTGCAAACCCATTCTTTCATATTTGGGCCTTAAACCTTTATGTTGACCCACTTAAACCCAATGTTTTGGTGAAAAGCCCATTGGGGCCCAAGAAGTCAATATTCTTCTAATTGGTCTTTCATGTGTGTTCCTAAATACACTGAACAGAAAAACTATAAACACCCACATCCTGAAGTGGAGACATGAACCTTGAAGGATCTGAACAGCATTAAATTTTGCTTGTAAACTGTATTGTATGATAATATGAAGTAAAAGGAGGGTTTAAAATTAACTAAAGTTCCTTTTGGCTTTCTACAGCTCCTGGTTGCTTTGGTTAGTGCTTATAGGTATGAAGGACCAACGGTGAAGGAGGATGCTGCAAAATCTGATGCAAAGGCACTTGCTAATGCCTTTAAGAATGCAGATAAGAAGAGCCTAATTGATGATGATGAGGTGATAAGGGTACTGAGTACTAGGAGCAAGCTTCATCTTCAGGAAGTGTATAACTACTACAACAAGCACCATAACAACATAGACGAGGTATGTGGAAGTTGGAGATGAAATTAACCCAAGGGTTCCTTTTTTTTCCTTTCAAAAATTTCAATCATGTCTGAAGTGATTTTTCTGTTTTTTTCTTTTTTCAGGATCTTGATGGTGATTCGAGGTTAAAAGAAGCAGTGCAATGTCTATGTGTTCCACAGAAATATTTTAGCAAGGTGATTACTATTTGGCTATGTACTTGTTTAGTGTATTCTAGCTTGAAGAACAAGTTGTAAGCTTTTGCAAATTGTAATTCATATGAGTTTTTCTTTTCGCTCAGGTGTTGGACGCAGCTTTGAAAAATGATGCAGAAAAGAATACCAAAAAGGGGCTGACTAGAGTAGTTGTTACCCGGGCTGACGTAGATATGAAGCTGATCAAAGAAGAGTTCCATAACCTATTTGGAGATTCACTATCCAAGAAAATTGAAGACACAGCTCATGGAAACTATAAGGATTTCTTGCTTACCTTGATTGCAAGAAGAGATGCTAATTGATTACACACATGGTGTGCCAAATTTGACCATTTATAGGGATGTTCGAGCTTGTTTGATCATGAGTTAAAGAAGCTTGTTTCTTAGTTTTGAAACTGGGGAACCATTTTTAACTACTTGACCAAACGAGGGATAAAAGTTTGAGTTCCAATTGATATGTTTATGTCTGTTTGATTGTTGTTGTTTCTTATTGCTGCTATTGTTGTTCTTCTTGTACAAGTAATCTTGTTATCATTGACAGAATCCATAATACTAAATTCCAATTTAGCTTCTCAATAAACTTCTTTATGTTCTCATTAGATCATTAGCGTTTAACATCCAAAGATTTTTCCTTTGTTCAAGAAGCCAAAATGTCATCTCTCGTCCTCCAACCAACTGGTTCCTTGACTGATATCACTTCATGAACTAGAATCTGGGCGTCGCTGCACCAAACCACATTGTTCCAATCCCTTATTGACGACCAGGTTACTAGCCCACTCCAACGCCTTAGACTGTGCCACAAAGGATCCAAATCGCTGCATCAATATTGTTTGGTCAACAAGTACTGGGTAGCCTCAGTGCTTTGTTCTGTTTCAAAACTTTCATTTCCAATTGAGCCTTGGAAAGGAAAGCGGAGAGTTAAAATATAAAAAGCATGTGAATGTATCTGAGTTGGACTTGAGAATGAATGTCCCAAATAAAGGTATCAAAGTTTTATGTGTACTCTGTCATGGTAATAATTTCTTTAAGAAAATGAGAATAGACTAATCAAGTAAACTTATTTTAGTCTAAAATATGATCTCTATGATATCAGTTTTAACTTGAACAGCTCACCAAAAATTCAGTTCTTTTCTAGTATAAGAGGGTATTTGCGTACACATTTTGTAATTAATTAAACACACTATGAATGATAAATTGTTCAATATTTTTTTCTATATGCTGTGTTCATGTTTAATTGTATATATGAATTTAGATAATATTATATTTAAAGAATATGAAATGGTTATTTGTTTTTCCAAATCTAAGTTATAAAATATTACATTTCAGATACTTATATGCCATATTAAATTGACCAATAGGCACCCCATGTAATCATTTTCTGGTTGCAGGTTGACAAAAGCAGCCACTTTATATAAAAGCTCACTCCAAAAGTACCACAAAAAGCAAAGGAAAGATATAACAGCGACACCAGATGGAAAATGTGACAAGACAAAGCCAAAGAAAATTAAACAAGATGTCTGAGACCGAAAGCTCATAAAGAAACATAAAGTGAAGCACACTGAAACATGCATGTAGATCCATTTATGGAAGTTTTGAATTAAGAAATTCAATCTTCCTCTCCGAGCAGGGTGAGGAGGAACTTCTTGTAATCCCCAGAAGTTTCTTTGGCCACAACTTGTCCAAGAGGAACACTGTTTTTCTTGTAATAAAGATCCTTAATGTCCCTCAAGTCCTTCTCTGCCCTTGTCACTATCACCCTAGTCAGTGAATCCTCATCAGTTCCAAGCTTTTTTATCCCATCACGTACAACCTACATTAAGTCACACACACATTTTATTAAGCTGTAATTAGAATTCAAACTCCAAAAACAAACTTATATATATAAAAAAGAAAATTTACAGTGTTACCTTTGCAAAATACTTGTGTGGATCAGTAAGGGATCGGACAGTGGTATGCAAAGCCTTTTGAAAATCATTGGGATGAGCATCATCACCCAACAAATTCTAGGGAAAGAAAAAACCGAAAACCATACAGAAATATTATAAAGCATATACATTAGATTTGATTTGGAGAAGCTCTGTATAATGCATTGGTAATTTTAAAAACGATAAAAATAAAAGAGCAACCTTAGTGATGGAAGTGGCATGCTCTTCTCTGTAGCGATTGAAGATAGCATTAAGCTGTGGTTTGCTCCTTGTAGTGAGGATTCTGATCACTTCGTCGCTGTTGAAAGCCTTGTCTTTGATTGCATGGTGAAGAATCTCAGCTTCTGAATTCCCTATTCTTGTATTTATTTCTTCACCATCATAGCGATAAGCACTCACCAATCCAACCAAAAGCTGTACATACATACACATGTACATAATATAACACCACTCACTCAACAGTCTCAACTTTATATATATATATATATATATATATATATATATATATATATGCATGCTCAATCCTACTCTTGGTTTGTTTCCAAAAGGACAATATTGAAGAATATAATTAATTAATGAAATCATTTCCATCCATATAAGTAGTAAAAAAATAAAGCTTTGTGTAACATTATAGTATATGAAATTTTGAAGAATATATATTATAGTAATTGCATACATAATACATATATTATATACATATATACCTTGCGGAGATCACCAGAGAGATGAGAAGCAACGTCTTCCTCCAAGGAACGCTTGTAGCGATGTTGGTAAGCCCTTCTCACAGCCAACAGCTCTTCAGGGGATCGGATGCATGAAATCTCTATTAGAACCTTGGCGTCCGTCTCTCCTTTCTTTATGGCCGCGTTTGCCAACACAGCATCACGATCTGCTGGCTCCAATATCCATCGGTACACAGCTTTCTATACACACACACACACACACACACACACACATATATATATTTCATTAATTTCTTTATCTCTCAAAACAAAATATTGCTAATTAATCACTCTCTAATCTCAAATAAATATGTTAATTATGGCCTTAATAAAAGGAGACCAATTTCGAATTTGATTCAGAAGACCAAATAATTATAAATGTTTTACTATTTCATATATATATATATATATATAGGTTAATTAAGAAGAGGATATTAGACCACCATTAATTTGGTGATTACTATGCATGTTTTTGTCCATTAATAAGCATACTACAAACTATATTATTATAATTAGAACATTGATGATTGTGACAATATAGAGAAAATTAACCAAAAAATAAAAAATAAGAACCTCAAAATCTCCATTGAGCTCCGACTCAAGGCGCTTGACAAGATCTTCTTGGTAAAGTTGATGGTAAGCTAGCCTGATTTGCTTCCTTTGCTCTGCATTTCTATGTCCCAGAATCGAGATTATAGCCTTCTCATCTGTCCCCCATCCTAATTGACCAAATGAATTATAACCCATATAATTGTTATTCTATGAATATTTAGCATCCTGCTTGGCAGTCAAGAAAATCATGGGATCAACTATATATTTTCTGTATTTATATATAGACATGTACCAAATACTTGAACATCACAAGCATTAAGATGTATATGGCCGAAGAAATAGTAGTAAATATGTAAAAAAAAAAAAAAAAAAGGATAATGATAAAAAAAACCTTCACAAGCTTTTCGAAGAACTTCTGCGTCTTGAGAAGGAGAAACGTTGTCAGGAACAATCAAAGTAGCCATTTTGAGCTTGTTTTTCTCTTGTTTGAAGAATATATGGTAATTTGTAGAGATTTATATACACAAATCTCTTATTTATAGCACCAACCAATATGCTTTTACATGAATACCTCATATATTTTTTCAAAAAAAAAATTCTATATAATTAAGTTAATAATTTCTCTTTTAATTTAGACATCGTTTTGATTCGGTAAAATGTATTCTAATGAAATAATACATCAAATTAAATCAACATCATCCCTACTATTTAGCTTAATACGACTTTCAGTACTCATCAATCTATGAGATCATACACAGAGAGAGGTTTAGGTTTGAATTAGTTGGCATTTAATTCATAAATAAATAAAAGACACAAATGAATGGACAAAGTGTGTATTTACCTAAGACTAGTCACTTTTCAATGAATAATATTCTATATTCTGGTGATTGAGTAGGAAACTTGGGAATCACAGAGTCATGTTGACAACTCTTCCTATACTAATTACATAATTACCATAATTAATCTTCTTACCACTCAAAGAGGCATTATTCATTCTTTGTATATATATATATATATGTATACATATATATAGGAATACGATTTGCTAATTTTGTGCTTTTCTTTTTATAAATAGGGGGTGGTGGAGTTGGTATAGAGTTGATCAGATGTGGTAGGTATGCTAAAGGTTTTCAAACAATATTTTAAAAATAATTATAATAATAAGTATGCAAAAAAAAAGATCAATTATGAAGATAAATTAAATTCATTTTACAAAAACATAAATAACATTTAGGGGATGTTATTCAACCTTGGCATGCCTTTCTGAGAGCTTCAGCATCTTCAAGTGCAGAAGGGCACTGGCCTGGTAAAACGATCGTTGCAGCAGCCATTGTTGAACTCACTGATTTTCTGTGTGTGTGTGTGTGTGTGTGTTTTGTTTTTTTTTTTTTTTAATTAAGGGAATGCAGTATGAATGAAGAAATGGATATGTTATATATATAATAATGTGGCATTGATATTAACGCCTACTCACAATATTAATCATGTTTGAGCGTTACTTTACATGTGAAAACTCGCATGCTTGTCTCATTTATATTCCTTTTATTCCTATATTATTCATTAAAATTAATAAATTAATCAACTAATGCATGTAATGTGACATCGTATTTCATGCATGTGTTCTGGCATTTTGCGTTTGCATGGTGGACATGTGGAGTTAAAGCAGGGATTCTCTTCTTTGTTTCTTTATTTTGGATTTTATAGTAATTATTAATTGAAAAAAAAAAAGAAGAATAAAAAAAAAGTCACTTTACAGGTAACTATTACTTGTCTGTCTAGATTCCTCTTCTATTTTAGTCCATCCTTAAAAAATGAAAAATAAAGAAAAAAAAAAAACACAGAAAAAAAAGAGAGAGAAAAAGAAAAGAGTCATTTCAATCTGTCATTATAAGAGCTCAATAAAAAAAGTAGCTTGGGCTTTTGGGTGGGCTCTTTTAACGTGGGCTTTTCATAATGAGCCCACTAAATAAACAAACTAAATCCAATAGATGGGCTTCGTTCTGTTGGGCTAACTTTTTCTTAGATAGCCCATAGCGGTAGCCACGTGTATTTTACTGCGTTCAAAAATTAAAAAAAAATAATAAGTAGCTTTCATATTAAAAATATCTTATTATCGTTTTGTGGTCTAGAGGTTGAGAATACTTTTTGAAGATTAACTTGAAATTTGGAAATATTTTAATTGTATATATGTGGTTATTCCTTTTTGTATAACCTTAAAACTTACTTTTTTAAATATATATATATATATATATATAAACAGAAAGTTACCTTCGAATAAAAAAAAAAAGCTGCATAATTAATAATAAAAATGTAAAGAAAAATACGCTTAATGTTTGAATAATTATAATATTGTTTATTTTAAAAAAAAAGAATGCATAATATAAGTTATTTTTAATTTTACACAAAGGGCGACATTAGAAACCCATTGAATTTTCTTCTTTTTTTTTTTTTGTAAAAGTGAAGAAAAGTTTTCACTATGAATTTTTTGCTTCCTACTGTGCATTAAGGAGTCTCTTAGTTAGTCAATCTCCCACATAAGTGATCACCAACACATTTGCATACTTGTTTATTAATGTAAACATAATCAGCACACTATCACACTAATGACACATACAGTTATAGGAAAACACCTCAATTTTTTTTTTCTTTTAGAATATGATTATGAAAATCATCAACCTATAATTTTGTTAAAAAATAAAAACTTATTGCTATTTTAGTTTTGTAACCTTATAAGAGTCTAAAATAATATATTTACTTCCCTAATAATTTTTTCTGTATTTTATATTTAATAAAATTGAATATATATATATATAGAATTTTAACGGGGCTTATCAAGACTGTAACTCTTAGGCACACCCCCATATGCGAAACCCATTGAGTTATGTGACCAAATTAAAAATGATTACATTTGGTAAAGTAATGTGTTAATAATAAATAATGCTTAATACATGATTAGAAAACCTAACCATTAGCGAAACAGGCAGACACGCAAGTTGGGTGGGAGGTTGGCCCAATATTTGGAGAGCGACAGAGGAACGAACCTCCACCACGAATAAGATCCTCAGGCTGTCCAAAATGGAATTTGAGGGGCCCACATAAGAAAAAAATGAAACCCAGATGAGAGGCCGAATGCAAATGCAAATGCAAATTTATTCTTTAAAAAAAAAAAAAAAGCCAATTAAATAATAATAAAATAATAAAAGGCTTTGGCTTCCACCCAATCACTTTCCAGCATTAGATCGCTCTCCTCCTGACCACAACTTTAGATACGTGTCAGCCAAACCCTCCCCAAACTCCACCAGTTCTTCTTCCACGTGACATCACGTGGACTCGATCCCACTTCCATACTCTCTCTCTCTCTCTCTACCCACAACCATCTTGGGCCCTCTCTGTTTCACTGGTTTCTGCTGTGCTGTGCTCTGTGCTGTGTTTTTCTTTGACTGCGAAGAATAGTACGGAAACCTTCTTTCACCCTTTGCTTGTGGCTCCCGAGGTTCTGCGTGTCCTTTGGCTTCTCTGACTATTGATGTTTGCTTTGTAATTTATTTTTCTGGGAAACTTTGGCGATGTGTGGACCAGTCTACGCTCGTGTCTTTGATTTTGCTTTTGGCTTCGTGATTTCTTGTGGCTTCTTCAGAGATGTTTGATTGGGACGACGAAGAGGTTAGTCTTACTTCTTCCTTTGAACTATTTTTTTATGCTCTCTATTTGCTTTTCATATTAAAACAAGCTCTATTCTTTCAAGTAATTGTGTGTTGAATTGGTGGTTTGAGTGTGCAATGATGATATGTTGGGAGAATTTGAGCTAAAGACTTAAATTAGCTTTCTGGGTGTTGTTAATAATGTTTTTTTTCCCCTTATATATATATATTTTGTTGTAATCTTTTTCAAATGTTTTTTTTTTTTTTGTGAATTTTTTTGTCAACTTGTTTATGAGGGAATTAAAATTTTGAATTTTGTTATGTGCTTATAAATTATTATTTTCTCTTGTGGTCAAATTCTGAAACACAGCATACAAAGTGAAAAAATGTAATTAAGCGAGTCAATTGTGTGGTTAACTCACTCAGATGAACAAGATTTTTTTATAACAAAATTAAGACGGCAGGAGGATGAGGGAATGCATTGAATTACCTTTTTTAACCCCAAGAATAGTGGGAGAACAATCAACCAGCATAGCAGAAAGGTTTTGATTGAGGCTACTGTAAGGTGGAGAATGAGTTAGACTTACCAAACATTTGGGCTGAGGTCTTAATGAATGATCCATGGTAAATAAGGTTTATGAGAGATGAGATAAGTAGTACTTTTATGGGCTAATCTAGCCGTGGAATACTCGCTTCAGACGAGGATGGAGCTTCAGTTAAAGGAGGAGTCAATGTAACAACTAGAGGATTAAACATTGAGGGAGATCCTGAAGTTTCCTAGGCAGGTTTCCCAATGTTTTCTGACATTTGTGAACTATGACTGTTCCAGCCACAATGAATTCAATGTCTATCACCTCAATTACGGCTTCCCCAGAAATGTGATGTAGTCTTGCATTGGTCACAAAATGCTCTAATATGGAGCTGCAGTGAGCTTAGGAATCCAAATGCACTTTCTTTGTTCAGTAATTCTTGTTTTATTGAATTATAAATTTGTATGCATATGTGGTGAGCTTTCCTTATGAAGAATTGTCAATTCAAAAATAACAACCTCTCTCTCTTGCTCCCTTCTTTGAAAGATAATTCCTCTTAGTTATTTTTGTTATCGCTTTTTCTTTATCAATACTTGTATCAAGACGATACAGGCACTGGTATGGGAGATGGTGGCTCAAATTATAAGCTTCTTTATGAGGCCTTTGTTATTAAGAATTATCAATTTAGTAATACAAGAGTTTATACTTTGTTGAAAGAGAATTTCTCTTCTTCTTCTTTTTTCTCCTGAATGTTGCTTCTGCTCTGTTGATACTTGCATCAAGACAACACAGGTATTGGTATGAGGCATGCAACAGAGATGTGTGGCGACCACTCAGACATGTTTGTCATCGTTTCCATCATATTTTATGTTGTGTTTCATGCTATAATCTTGTGGCAACATTCAACCAGTATACCCTACTATATATCAGTGGGAAACTGGGGGTGTTGATATGCCTTAATCCTTGAGGATTTTTACCATACAACATGGGTTGTTGAGAAGAGAGAGGATGGACTTGAGTTTGGTGTTGATAACCAGTTTGAGTGAAAAATCTGACTCATTCCTTTGACAAAACTATAGCTTTATTATTATTATGGATTCCTATGTTTTAGAATTTTGATGCTCATTGGAGGGAAATTTGATCCAGATAATTTGGAATTTATGGCTGTTTTGGTCTTATGGGTGGTGCAAGCAAATAAAGTGTGGGTTCATTCCAATTTCTGAGGGCTTCAATATCCTTAGAAACTCTAAAAACTAGTTGACTTGTTTAATTAAGAAAATGAATAAAAAATTTCAAATAATGGGTAAAAGCACATGTAAAAGTTATTCCAAATAGGGGATTAAAAAGGAGCAGGATGTTGAGGGTTTCGTTATAATGCTACAAGTTTAGATTTTCTAGTCTACAAGTTTAGTTGAGGGTTTCTTTATAATGCTAAATATTTTCTTTAGTAATATTAATCTATCAGTAATATCTCTATGTTGGGTTAACAAAAGGTAATTTGCTTGTCGAAAATTTGAATCTTCTTAGTTGTACTATAATTTGTCATGTTATTGTGATTTCATTTATTGTTAGATAAGGTAACATAAATTTGATATTTATATGATTTACTTTCTATTTAGTATCACCTCATTTTAAGTAAAATTTTGACTGATGTTATTTAAATTGGTGGGATATGTATCTAGTTATTCATAGGATGTTAGAGACCTTGTATCTATATTTCATAGCTCTAATAATGTGATCGCTCTCTGTCTTTTCTCTTTTCCACATGTTCATGCACATGTACAGGATAGAGGTAGTAGGGTTGCTGAGTTTCCTTTCTTCTCTTGCCAACAACTTAAGTTGTGGTTTCTTGTGAACGGTTTTCTTCACATGTCATACTGACAATTAATACTTTTGTAAATTCAGCTTGCAAATATAATATGGGGTGAGGGTGCTGAGAGTGATGACCATATTGTGCCTTACCCTGAGGCGAGCGAAAATTGTTGCAACAAGAAGGAACTGAACCATGAAGCTTCTACAATTAAGCACACTGAGCAGAAGACTCCTGGAGCTAAAATTGACTTACACAGGAAGTTGAATAGTGGTTCCAACTTGGGCAAAGATGGAGTTTCTGCCAAAGGATTTGGAATGGAGTCATGGCCTGATTTGTCCATATCTAATATTGCCAAAAGCGAGCAGGATTCCTTGTGTACTGAAGTATCTAATAGCCTATCTGAAATTACCAAATATGACACCCCAAGAGGTAGGTTTGGGTTTTCCCTTTTTTTTTTTTTTTTCTCCTTTATATTTTTCATCTTTCATATGAATCCGCAAAAGGTAAAAATATAATCTTGTTAGCACCTCATTGTTCTTTTTTATACAGAACATCCTTGCAACATAAGTTGAGCATAAAATAAGTATGTTGCTTCTTTTTGGAAATGATGGCTATAAGAAGCCAAGAACTTAATTTATGCCAAAGGTAACACGAATAATGAAATTTGTGCTCAGATATCTGATCAATCATGATAGTTGTTTGAAATATCATTACTTAAAACCATATTCGCATACACACACACACATCTTGTGGTTAAGCTGAGGAACACGCATGAGTTTTTAATTGGTATTTATCTTTTTCATGATAATTTCTTTTATTGCAGGGACAAATCAACTAGATGAAGAAGCTGAACTATATCAAAATACGCGGGAAGGAAAAGAACAAAATGATTTTGTTGACTATGGCTGGTCTAGCATTGGAAGTTTTGATGATCTTGACCGTATTTTCAGGTAATGCACAATAAGAACCATCAATCAAATGGAAAGATGATATTGAAGGAAAAGAGATACATCAGCAATGAGTTCTACTCATGTTTATACTAATAGATTTACAGACAAATACATATCATGAATACCCATAAATATTAAACTTTTAAACCTTTGCATTGGTGCAATCTGAAAAGTTTGTCTTAATCTTTTTATCTTGAAACGTTGACTAATTAATATGGTGTAAAGAATTTCTTGACTTAAGAAGCATTTAAAAAACAAAAGCTCTTTCCAAATGTGTACTTTTCTAACCCTCATTTTCCATATTTTTCCTAAGATTAGTTTAACTAACTATCCTTTTATATATATATATATATATATATATATATATATTTTAAAAAAAGGCAGAAGTTTCATACTATTTGGCAATCTTTGTGTGCAGCATGTGTAGACAATCATTATGATGTTTTCCTCTGAAAATGTGAACTCATTTAACGTGAAAGTACACATGATATTATAGCAATGAAGTATCTGTCTTTTTAATTTCATGGAGGAAGAAGCTTTTGTCTTGAGAGATTTCCAAAGCTTTTGTCTTCTTCTTCTTTTTCTTCTTATATCTCTGACTCAATATCCTCACAAGTGTTGGCTTTGCAGCAATGATGACACTATATTTGGTAATGTAAGTCTTGGTAATTCTGATGGTCTATGGGCTTCTGCCAAAGATGCTGCCCGTAGCCCAGTCGAACCGACTCACACAACATTGGAGTCACCAAGTTTAGGGTTAGGGACATTAAGGGCTACATCTCAGCATTTGGATATTAAAACAGAATGTGAGGAACAAGATGACCAGTCAGGTACTCTCCGCTATGGGAAAATAGACAATTCTTCATTGCATGCAATTCTGGATCATGCAGAAGATGTTGGAGGTAGAAATAAGCCCATAGGAAAGGATCAGGTATTACAACTTGATTCATAATTTCAAACCAAAACTTGGTCCATAACATAAATATTCATGTTCTTTCCTCCTAACTAATAAACTAAGAAAGCTAATTTTATTGAATGTACAGACAGATTTGGACAAAGTCGGAAAGACCACTTTAACAAGTACTCACTCAGCTGCTGAAAATGTTGCTACCCGAAAGTTAAATGAAATTTCTGATAAGGTTCTCATTCTCTTTGTCTCACAGAACATACTTCTACTTGTTTAAGATTTTTACCCACCAAATCATATTGTCAATGAGCTATAAAAGCAATGGGTTAATCTATGTGTAGATTAGGGACCAAAGTGTAAATCTATGTGTAGTTTAGGGACCTATTGAGCTATTAACCGAAGTCAATTTACATTGGAACAATCAGGATTCATTTTGCTAGAACCTGCCTGTAATTGCATAGCTTGTTTATTCCCCTTTTTTTTTTTGTCAATGGGTTTTGAATCATGTTTACACAAAACCATATTGAATATGTAAAACACAAAAATGAATTTTTTTAAACACAGGTCTTTGCTGTTTAAATTCGAAGAGAAGTTTTTAGCTGTAATATATCTGTTGTTATGTGTACTCCCTATTGTGTTTATTTTCCTCTTATATACAGGCTATTGGGCCCAAAAAGCAGTTGAAGTGTCGTAGAAAGCTGCGGGAGAAAAGCGAGGGGAAAGCATTGCAAGACTTGTATGGTTCCTGGTCCTCATCTAGAAACCCTTCTAGACAATTTGAGAACCAGTTAGCACAAGCCATGGTTCAATCTTCTCCCTCTTCAGTTGAGCAGAGACAGCTTCAAGGACCTGAGTCGTTTCAGTTCCAGAACATCTCAAATCAATTTGCCGCCCCTTCTGTATATGGGAATATGATGAATTCATGCCCTGCCGTGCCTGTGCTATCTCATGTTCGGCCTGAGGAATTTAAGCATCAATCTTTACTTTCCAGTTATGAAGTTTCTCCCAGTAATGTGCTTGATGCAAACAAGTCAGCAGAAGCTCCTGGCATACCTCTGACCATGACCCCACAGGAAAAAATTGAAAAGTTAAGGAGGCGGCAGCAACTACAGGCAATGCTTGCCATTCAGAAACAGCAGCAGCAATTTGGTCGCCAGATCTCTTATTCCAATCATTCAACCACTCAAAATTGCCCCCAAGAAAATCAAATTCAGCAATTTGAGGATGCTGACCTTGAAGTTGAAGATCTAGTCACTCTGCCTTCTATAGAGCCAAACTCACCTATAGAACAAGATGATTCCAACACTATCTCTGCAGCAGTTGAAGATAACTCCATGGAGGAAACAATACTTTTCAGACTTCAAGACATTATATCAAAGGTGTGCTCAGCTCTATAAGTGGAATTTTTTTCCCTCATAAAGTAAAGTGGACTTAGTTACAATGTTGAAACAATGGTTTGCTACAGCTGGACATCAAAGTAAGATTGTGCATACGTGATAGCTTGTTTCGCTTGGCTCAAAGCACGATGCAAAGGCATTATGCCAGTGATACAAGCAGTACCAACAAAAGTAGCAAGGACAGGCATGAAGGTGTTGCAAAGGATGAAATCAATAGTGGGAAAAGGTTAATAAGTCTTGCTTGTTTTTTATGCTTTGCATTTCTTATTACGGTTATCTGTTATATATAGGACAATTCATGGACCCTTTACATCATCTTATAAATTTAGATCCTTTATTATGCCAGCATTACCACCCACTTGTTTACCTATCTTGATCATGATTCTGCAGGTATTTTAGGATGCCTGATGCTGAAACAGAGACCAATCCCATAGACCGAACTGTGGCTCATTTGCTGTTTCATAGGCCTTTGGAAATATCAGGTAAACATCTCAAGACACCAGAGTCACCTATCTGTTCTAAGTTCCCATTTGAACGGAGATCAACAGCAATTGTGAACATGCCATTAGGATGCTTGCCTGAGACATCAAAAAACAAACACTCTTTCCCTCACCAGCAGTCTAAAGATTGTTCTGTGTTGCTCGAGCCCCAGCCAATGGACCAGTACAAGAACAGTCCTTGCATAGAAACATCAGAAAATGCATCAAACAATGGGCTGGAAGATGATGGAACTATGCTGATTGTATCCTCTCAATGAGAAAGGGAAGAAAACCAAAATTGTGTAAGGGTAATTTCCTTCCTTTACTCCATGTCTAGTTTATTAATTAGTTTTGTTTCATGCGTATGGTTATACGGATTTACTGGTAATGTGGAGGTTGTATTTTATTGTCAGCCAATTGGACCTTTCAAGAAGTGGAAATCATGGTGCCTCAAAACAACATTGCCAAGTTTGGATAGTTTTTTTATTAGGATGCCTCGAGCAGAACACGTAATTGCATGTTTGAAGCATTACGTTTCAGTATTGCTACGTCTTTGTCTATTATCCTAGACTTACTTGACCTGTTTAAAGACCATATCGATGTGTATTATGTGTGATGGATGAAACATCCTACGACATGGCTCTGCTGATTGTTAACTATATACCTTCTATTTACTAACTTGCCCACTTGTCCAAATTGCTGTCAATCAGCAATCAGGTGAGAAACAAGTTTTTACCATATCATTATGATGCTGCTTCTAGAAATCATTTCTGTTTATTCTCACTCTTTTGTAATACCCTTGAGCTGAATGAGATTATGAAATTAATTATTTTTCTGCCTTCAAATAAAGATTTCGATTGATATCCTATGAAGTCCCTATGAATTGTGTTGTATTTATAAAGAGATGAAGTTAGACAATATATCCTAAATAATTTTAAGGTCTTAGAGGTGGAAAAATCTCTGTTACTGAAAATTTCAGACAATGTATACTAATTAATTTTTTTAAGTATAACATTAAATATTTAAGTACCCAATTAAATCTAATATTCAAAAGTATGTTATTTTTTATTCGAATTCATTGATATTAATTGGAATTAATATTCAATGATTATGTTGGTGTCGCGTATATTTAATTTATATGTATTTATTTTTCTACATGCTTTTTGGATATTGGATTATAACAATTCCCAAAGATTTTTTTAAAAATTTATATTTGTACATTTAAAACTAAAGTAGATGTAATCCTCACTAATTCAAAAAATATATTTATAAAAAATTATTACTAATTTGCTCTTTTAAAAAAACTTGTATGTATAATTAAATTTTATCATGAATTTGATTAATTGGATCATCAAAATTGGTCAAACAGACAACAAGACCATCAGTGGTAGGTGAACCTGGTACCCAAAAGTACAAGGAACACATGTGTCGGCGATGACGTGGCAGGTAAAGAGGCTCGTCTTCTTCCGGATCATAAAAATCGACGGGTTATTTACCAAAAAAATAAAAATAAAAATAAAAATCGATGGGTTTCGACTCGAGCGTGTGTGGGTGACGGTGAGTATGTGAATTGTAGCAGACAGAGACAGAGGGCTATGGAGGTTAAGGAAGAGAATAAAAGAAGGAAGTGGAAGAGAGTCTCGTCAAAATCTTCAACAGTTCCTATAAATTGTCTTGACGATGGCTGTCTTATGCACATCTTCAGCTTCCTGTCTCCTATACCAGGTAACCCACTTTACTCTCTCTCTCTCTTCTCTTATTGGTCAAAATTCAATTAATTTTTATTTTTGAATTTTGATCTGGGATTCCAATCAATTCAAATTTTTTTTCTTTTAATTAATTTTCTCTTGTTTACATTTGGTGGCTCCTTTTTCTCTTGTCACTGGTGGATATCTGTTTTGTTACAGTATTATTGCGTACTGGTTTTTTTGTTGATATTTAGAGATTTTATGGTTTGAGATTTGCTGAAAGAAAAAATAAGAAAGGTTTGGATAATGATAGGGAAATAAGGAGATGGGACCTCATAATTATAGTTTTGGAGCTAAAAACTGTGTTTTTAATATTGGGCATACAAACTTTACCTTATGGAATTGAATTGATGTTGTTACTGGCTGAAGTTTTGGCGTATTCGTAATGTTGCTGAACTTGATGTTGTAGATTCTTACAATGTTCCCCTGTAATTCTGTATGTGGCTCTTTCAATGTTAGATTCCTCTATAATTTTTCTATGGGTATGATTATGATGGAGATCAAGATGGGTGGTTAAGGATATTTCAAAACACACAATTTTTGCTGTCTTTTTGGCTGATGAATTCAGTTGGGGCTCTGCCCTCTGAGATTCTCAATAGGATTGATTTGGAACAGTGTTCTATGGCTGTGCAATCCCCTGGTTCTAGAGGCTTTTTGGCGTTTTTTAATGCAATTTTATTTACAAAAAAAAAAAAAAACACACACACACACACACACACAATTTTTACATCAAACTTTCATAAGAGATATTGTTCACACCAATGCACATAAGACATAAGTTTGTTCAATTTCTGTCACAATTGCCATTGAGTTTGCAGATCGGCATAACACCGCCCTCGTTTGCCACAGATGGCAATACTTGGCATGTCACCCTCAACTGTGGCTGCGAGTAGATCGATCAGTCAAAGATCTAACTGAGCCCGGAGTTTTCCCAAACATTGAGACGGCTGTTGCTGCTGCAAGGTTTGTAAAGTTGTACTGTCTATAGTTATACATGTTTTTGTTGGTTGTATGTCGGGTTTTAAAACATGATTTTGTTTTACAACCTTGCAGGCCTGGTGACACCATTTTAATTGCAGCAGGTGGGAGGCATCTTGCCTCCAATATTCAAATAAGTAAACCACTTTGCCTGGTATGTCTGGAGTCCTTGGACATTCTAAGAACATGATAAAGGTCCTGTTTATCTTGGCAGTGAATTTTAGTGGTGCTTTTTATAATAACAGAAGAAATTTCTTTTATTAAAATTTTCCTATTCATGTCCCTGTTTTACAATTGGAATTGTACATTTTAAGCCCATCAGATCATTATGTGAGTGATTATCTCTGACTTAATTGTGTTTATAATTTGATCACATACTTTACCTACAAAAAAAGGCTAAAATAAAGGAAATTTTCTACATTTAGTATGAGTTGGTATATGTGCTTTTGTAAAGTTAAAGTACATGCATGTTGATTAAAATATTTGAAAAGGCAGTGTGTGCAAGTTTTGCTAGGATAGGACGTAGGATACTGCAATATCGAACAACTTAAAATCTCTGGGTTCAGCCCCAGGTACTGTACATCATTTGAGTGGCTCTAATATAAGGTAGAGTTGAGTGTCATCCAAAGAAGCTTTTTTGTGTTGGATTGGAGGTGTTTGAAGGCTGATAGCCCTTTGCTAATCTAAGCTTCAATGTTGTGTTTGCATAATGCACTGGATTTGATTTTCCTCCTTTGAGGGTTGCTATTCTAATACATGTCTTTCCTCGAGTCCTTGTGAAAACAAGTCAGATCAAGTGTGAGATTTTTTAAAGTACAAAATTTATTCAGTTCCGTTTGAAGGGAATTAAACAAATTTTACTTTCTCATTATTCACTGACTCTCCATATTCATGGGTGTGTCGTTTGTCTCATACATCTCTTACCACAGGCAGGAAACATGAAATCTAGTTGTAAGTAAAATTTACCATTTTTGCAAATTTCTATCACGACTTATTATTTTCAGGTTGGTGGAGGTGAGCTTCCTGATGAGACAACACTGTTGTGTTCTAGAGGTTCAGACAGGTTTGCAAAATCAACATTACGTTCTGTTATATATTATAGTGAACTGTTTTAGATCTGTTGCCAAGTTACAAAGCGCCACATCCATATTAGAATTTGATGGCAGATATTTTTGACCTAATGTAAAAGCAAACTACTTGAGGCTCAGCCATGTCTTACACATGGAAAGTGCATTTCTATATAAAGGAATTCATAAAGGAGAGAAATTTTTAGTTTACTGATTTACTAGTTCACTTTACCATTTTGTTATGTGGAAGAAATTGTTGTACACTTGGTTGATTTTGTTTGAGCAGTGCATTGGAGTTCTTGTCTACCTGCAAATTGTCAAACTTAACTGTGAAGGCAGAGCTTGGGTGTTGCTTGCTTCATAGAAGTGGAAGGCTTACTATTGATGGGTGTGTACTTCAGTGCGAGTCAAATCCCTTGGATCATCTATCATGCCCTATTGTGAGCACAGCCAGTGCCCAGGTGTTCTCTTCCTCTGTTAAGTGCCAACGCGACCGTGTCTCTGTTTCTCGAACTCGCATAGAAGGAGGTGCCAAGGCTGTTTTGACATGCGGGGACTTAGCTCTGCAGCGGGTTCGAGTTATTTATGCTCGGACATCAATCTTTTTCTGGTTTGATGTGGAGCTGCAATGATCCATCATTGTGTTTACGTGTAACATTATCCACTACTGAAACCATGTGTAAAAATAATTATAATTCTTTGTAGTTATATGGATGTCTCATAAAATTTCAATTTGACATTTTAGTCTCTTTCTTTATTTTTCTATTGTGTAATTTCAATATTAATTCATTATTTAGTTATTTAATAATTACAATAACAAACGACAAAATGAACGATAAATGTGCAAAGTAATACTCGATCGGCTAAATTCAATACTGACAATCGTTGTAGTCCATTTATGTATGACACTGTTTTCTTGCAGAATACACCATTGTCCTCCAAAAAACCTTTCACAATATCAAAACACACCTTTCACTCTGCTTTGGCGTTCTCATCAGAACTACGAGTCTAAGATTCTAAACTGCCACAAACACAAAAACTGGCCATTTCGTTGTTTTCTCAGCTTACTCCAGGTTTTATGTGCTAATCCCCTCAAAATTGTAAATTGTGGTTAACCAAGATTCCAAGATTCATTCTGCATCAACGGTCGTCCAGATTTCCATGCATACATCCTTTGGTTTTCATGCTTAATCTTCCTCCTCCATACCATGGTTGCTCAGCTTTCTGTACTCTACCAGAAATGTGTAGAGAAAAATGTCAGCTCGGTATTACTAGTTACTTATCAGAATATATTATGGAAATCGATAATTACATTGAAAAGAAAAAGAAACTTTCAAAGTTTTTCACCAACTAATAGCCATCTTAAATACTTGCGAATCATCTCTTTAAGAACCTCTTTTACAATGTGAATAGACATTACAAGGCACAAGTTCTGATCATTCTTAGTCTCTGTGACACTAAGGGTAATTAAACATAAATTTCATGACATAACCCATTAAACTGCAAAATTTTCAAATCACGAGACGGAATATTATGAGCCAGATACAGAATGAGTTCCTTTGAGGAGTAACCAAGCACAATCATCAATAAGCAGTTAACATACTTTACCTGCAAATAAAATCAGGGAGAAAACAGGAGTTCTAATTAAGCAAATTTTGTTCTTAACTTTCTTAAGGATATTTACTGAACTCAAGGGTAAAGGAAGAAGATAGATTTGATCAATAAGGATAGTGACTTCGTTGCCTCCTTTCTTCTCCTCTTCCTTTTCTTTTCATTTTTTTTTTTTAATTTTGTTTTCTTTTTCCAGTTTTGAGGGACTGATATCTCAATTAAAATATGGTCTTTGGTTAATTTCTTTCTGAAACCAAGAAACCAGAAAACAATTTCGAAAACTAAATCAGACACTACAGTCTTTTCAAATTTCAAATTTTAGATCCGCAGATAAGTGTTAAGCTTGCACTCAAAGACCAATTTAAAGACACACATGTTTGAAGGATGTGAGACCAAAAATCAAAGTAAAAATCACTTGCCTAATATGTGACAACAAGGGGGAGTAAAACTCAACTCCCTGTAGCTGGTCTTCGCTGCACCACTAAATCATTGGCAGAGTAATAATCTGCAATGAGCCGATACATATATGATGGATTATGCCCTCCTCTGTGAATGAAGAAAAGGGATTATTTATAAACTGGTTAGAAATTCCAGAAATAGAAAAATAAACACATAAAAAATTAATGAAAGGCCCTTAATTTTCCCTTCTTAAAGAGAACTAAATGCACCGCCTTCTTAAAGAGAATTAAATGTGCTGCAAAAATTTTCAAGTTTCATTTTTTACTCTATAAACTAAATGCATTAGCTAGTAAAATTAATGCATTCTATTATCACTTGGTCATTAAAATCAGATTAACTTACGTGTCAGTGATAAATAAACTAACGAGCTTTGGTGGTACATAATCAAATGCTGGATTGACAACATGAAGAAGAGGTGAACCAGTCCCATTCCCAAAATCCATGCAATCTGAGAATTCTCCAAAATCCAGCAGCTCTGAAGGGGATCTCAGCTCATTCAATAAGACCTCAGGATTGTGTGGATACAAAGGGCACAACTGCCATGCAAACCACCATAGCAACAATCAACATAAAAATAAAATTCTAGACACTAGAATCAAAGAATGGGGTAGAGTATAAGATGCTACCACTTGGTGATAATGAAGTAAGAGGTAACTTAACATGTCTGGAAGTCATTGCTATAACACAAATTCTGATAATCCATTTCCAACAGAAGAAATTTTGCGGATACTCGACTCTTTGTTTGTTATACAAATAATTTACCCCACTTGATAACTATTAATGTAAATAGTAAACACCATTTCGAAGTTTGCATTATGATGTGCACCATATTATTTCAGCTATAAGTTTGATCTTTTTTAACCATCACTGTGGGAATTCTCATTTCAAAAAAAAAATAAAAATGTGGGACTTATCACCATATAAGCAACAAAGCATGTTTTATCACCATAGGTAACCAAAAAAAAAAAAAAAAAAATTCTTTATACAATACATCTTTATCAAAAAGGGATTAGAAAAGAAACCAATGTTAAATGGAAATTAAAACAGAAAATTTTCCAGGCAAATAGAATAACTATTGTACATAATTACCTTGTGACTGCCAGCAAGAACCACAAAAGGTACAGCATGCCTTTGAGCTGCAAGTGCAACCATATTCAACCCAACAGGTGCAATAACACCGCCATTGGCCATGACAGCATGAGCACCAACAATAACCTTTGCATTATAATTACAAAGATGAATGTGAAACCATGATTCAAAATGACAAAAACAAACAAATAAACAAATAAGAAAACGAAAATTGTCATCCTACCATGTTCACACGGGATATCATGGCAAAAACTGCTGAATCTGTGATCAGTGTGGTTTGCAAACCTCTTGCAACCAATTCTTTTGCCAGAAGATGTCCCTGATACCTAATTTCAAAAGATTAATTAAAAAAAGAAACGAAAAATAGGTCATTACCACATATTACACCAGCTAACTAAGATCTACGTCTTCCGCACTAACCTAGGAGCTCCTTCCGCAACAAATACCCGAAAAGATCTTTTTTTCTCCTTCGCAGCACAGAGAAACTCGAGTACTGTTCTTGAACTGCCCATAGTTAATATTACCTCACTGAAAAATCAAGACAATTAACATTAACAAGGTTAACAATTTCTAAAAAATTTATAAATTAAAGCATCCAAATAGATATCTACATGGACTAGTGTTCAATAACTTTTTCCTTTTTCCCTCAATTGTGAAGTGGCATGGCAGCTTGAATGTACAAGAATAAAAGAGCAAGTTTATAAAAAATAGTATTACATAAACCATGTCATACATAAGGGTAGTGTTAAATAGAAAATCCAGCGTATGATCCATTTCCTATCATCTTAAACTTTTGAGGAAACTGTCAACTTTACAAAAAGTACTAGCAAAAGTAAACTTGTTTATTCAAGGTTGAGAAAAATGAAGTACTTTTGGTGAATATGCTCCACTGCTTGCTCGGCAATCTGTTCATGGCAAGTGACAATATCTTGAATAAGTTCATTGACTGCTTCAATGACATCATGCTTCAGCTTCCGACTTCTAGAACTTTTATCAGCAGCTGTAAAGAAAATAATATATATCTTGAAAGGTTATGACACTCTTTACACAAGTATTAGTTCCAATAACCACTATGCGGAATCAAGTCTTCTATTGACTAATATTCAAACCAACTAGTCAAATCCAAATTCAGAGAACATAAATTGCAGAACTGCATTATTCATTAAGTACATTAGATATTAATGAAGGGAATTTTAATGGTAGCAAAGTCCCCCACAAAGCCAACAGAAGCTTACATTTGCTTTTTCCTTCAGAATCACCCCCAGATGAAGAAGTGTGAGGAACAGCAGCTGCATCAGGTACATCCTCAAGAAGGGTTTGCAAGGAAGGAGCACGGAGTGCACTTCTTGCAGCCGCAGCAGATATAACTGGATGATCTTCATGCTCAGCATCATCTTCATCATCACTTACAGCAGATAGGTTCAACCCAGCCATGGCTGCTGTTGTGAGAGAAAGATCCTCCTCCCTAACAATGTGTAAGACACGCCTCACAATGTTACCCACAGCAAGCTCTGCAAAACAAATAAGCATTAACATTTCATATCAGAAAAGCATAGAACTGCAAAACCTTAGGTCAAATAATTCAAAATTCTGAACCTCTAAGATATGCCTGGTAATGTCGACCTCACATTCACTACAGTCTACTCCCACCGCATTCACACAACTTAAAGAAAAAATTCAATTCTTATAACATTGGTATTTTAACAAAGTCCAAACTAAACCAAAATTTATTCTGAAATACTGCCAAAAACTATCCCATAGAACTTCAAGTTCATGCCATTATTACAATTTGAACTAAAAATTAAAGGGCATATGCAACCAACCACCAATCTATTTTCTTCCTAATGTGAGTAAATAATGGAAACGGAAACAAGCACAGGAGTCCAGATCTCTACATAAAAGATAAAATAGAGAAAGATGTTCAAGTAACCTGGCACAATCTTAGTACTAATTAACAATCGTTATTCAACCGAGCAAAGTACATTTGCATTATCCTCTTCAACTAAGTTAGCAAACTGTAAAAACTAATCACGTACCAACTGGATTAGCAGCAATCAGCTGCTCCCCAACTGCCCTTACAGCGTCTATCAAAGCTCCAGCTTGATTCGTGTAGGGCACTCTCTGCTGTGAAATTACTGACCGAAGCAATTCAGCTGTCTGCCTCGCGGTGGCCTGTGAGCCCTCAATTTTACTGCAACGCAAAAATATCAAACATATCATATAATGAACTTAAAGAAAAAACCTTAGTCTCATAATTCAGTCCCAAAATCATAATACCGACCATTAAACAAATATCGCTAAAGAACTTACCGTTTCTTGAGCTTAATAAGGAATTCATTTACAAGGGCCTGCACGTCAGGCATGATTACCACTGAATTTGCCTGAAAAACGCTTAAAGGCTACAAATTTAAAATCACACAGATAGTTTCCAATACAGCAAAACATGAAAAAAATTTAAAGTAGAGTTTTTTACTCTAAAAAAACTCTTCTTGTTCAAAACTCAATAAATTGATAACTTCAACAAACTAGGATTATTTTAAGTTTTGAATTTCAAGATAAAAGCTTGAGGTAATTTTTATGATAGGATATTGGCGTGTAAAGTAACAGAACCTAAATCCCTACTAGCAATTAGTGTAATGTACAATTGGGGGAAAGGATGGTGAGGGGGTCGCCAGATATAGAGATAACCTGGAGATGTCCGGCGACGGAGAATTCCGGCGGCGGCGGTGGACGGCGGAGGCAGTACCAAAGAGGGCAGAGAGGGAGGGAGAGAGAGAGAGAGAGAGAGAGAGAGAGAGACCAAAAACACAGTGTGGAAAAAGGGGCGGCGGCTATGACATAACTCATAAGGTAGGAGTAACTAAACGACGTCGTTTGTGTTCGGGCGCCATACGTACATGAACCTGAATTTATTTTGTCGGTGTTTTGTTAATTTGTGAAACCAATACCATTTTGTAATTTTATTACCAAAAAAATACCATATGATTTTAATATATATCCATATATACACACATATATATATATATAAAGTGGTTTAATGAGGGAAGTAGCTTAATAGAGTGAAATTTTATTCGAGTACAGAAATTATTGTGGGCTATAATAAAAATTTGTAGGCTCATTATTAAATAAAATTCTCCATTGAAATATCAAACTTTTTATTTTGGTAAAAACACCTGTTAGCGTATATGCAAATGCAACCAGTTTTGTTGGGCGTATTTATGTCACAATTGATGTTACGTGTAGGTTCATAGGTCATAAAATAGGTAGAGAGTTGGTATTTTATTTTTAGGTACATGAGGTTTCTTTTTTTATTTTATTATTTCAAATTAAATTCTATTATTAAATGTTCATGATCTTCAATCAAAGGCAACAACAAATAACTTATATTTTGTAAATTTAAGAAAATACGACTCAAATAATAATTTTTTTTTTTTCGAGTCAAGAATTAGGAGGCACTGATATAATATAACTAAGCTATTTTGTGCTCATAAAGTGTCATAAAATTTAAAAATAAAATAAAATTGAACTTGCAAAATACAGAGGTTTTATGGAGTCAAGAGAAAAGAGCTCAATGCTATATTATTCACCAATGGGAATTACCCTTACAGAATTAAAGAAAATAGTGATGGTGGTTATAATACACCTTGCGTTTATAACATTAAATTATTTTAAATATACATGTTAATTATTATTTTTGGTACAAAATTATGTTAATTAATTAACCACAAGTAATGTCAAAAAAAAAAAAAAACTTTATGAGGAATATTTTTGAAAAAAAAAAAACGCTACGAGGAATATCTTATCAAAAAAAGGGAAATAAATAAATAATGCAAGTGGTCGCCACGTAGAAGATGCAAAATGGCAAATTGGCAATGGCAAGTCGCTTAAACGGCGTGCCTTTACAAATGAAACGACCCACTTGCTGGATACCACTGTCTGATTGGTAAGTGAAAAGGCCAAAAAAAAAAATAAAAAAGGGAGGGAAATTAAGTCAGAATCCCAGCACTGTGATCGGGTCCCACTGATTTTAACATTTCCTTTTTGTATTTTCTCGAGAAATTTCTCTCTCCTATTTCTACGCTCCTCTCTCTCAAACTCAACGGCTTTAATTTGAAATTCGTCGGCTCGCATTTGATACGCGCATATCGATCGTGTCTTCGATTTGTTTAATACAGTAGTAGTATTACACATTTGACAGACGGCCGCCCACCGAGTCTTCAATTCTCTCTCTTAGGGTTGGGTTTTGATTCAAGCTTGTCAATTTAGAGGTATTTTCTTATTTTCTATCCATTTTATTTGTATTATTGCTTTCGATTTATTTATTTGTTTCACTGACCTACCAGCAATTTATGTGATTCTGGTCGAGAGACTTTCTTTTGATATTCTCTGTGATTTCCCTTTCTTGGAATGTCATAGATCTGCCTCATACTGGCTTTCATTTCCAATGTGGGTTTGCGATTCTAGAGTTTATCTCTTCCATTTGAATATACCCATTAGGTTTTCCATTTTTGATCTGCTTGTCAGACTATGAATTTCAGTATTTGAGGTTCTGATTGGTTTATTGCGGATTAGCTATTTTGACTCTGATGGTTTCCTGTAATTTATATTTGAACTGTTTCCATTGTTTTCCTTTAAAAAAAAAATAATTTCCCTCTATCTTTTTGTTGTTCACTGAAATGATAAAAATGGCTTTACTTACGTTTTATTTTGAAGTTCGCTTTCTTGTTACCGCAAACAGTAAAAGTTTTCTTCTTAGTTGACTGTCCATGCATGTTAAAACATCTCTTTGTCGTGGAGTCTTGGACTGCAATGGTAGTATATATGCAGGGCCGGTCCTAAGATTTAAAGTGCTCTGTGCAAAATTTAAAAAAGTGCCTCTTTTATTTTAAATTTTTTTTTATATTTATTATTTTTAATTTTTTATACCTCTTAACTTAAGAAAGAAATATTTTTTTTAGAAATAAATCTATTACGATATAAATATATATTTATATATATAGCTAATACGTCCTGAGTGCCCCATATTTTGGGACTCGCACATGCTCAGGGCCGGCCCTGTATATATGGGTAGTTTTTCTGGTTTGCAGAGTTATTGGAAATATTTATTGAGATGGAAGTAACTTTTATAAAAGAAACTATTATTATTAGTTTTTTTTAGTGTACTCGAGTTGGAAGTGAGAAGAAATGGTTTCATGATGACCTACAAATCCATGTAGGCCTTCATTGCGGTGAAATCTGTGTTAAGAAGCTGTATTATTTTTTTTTTTTGATAAACTTGGATGCTATATTGGTTTGAGTTGTGAAAAGGTGAAGAATTAATGCCCCTTTGGAGTTGACGTATTAACTTTATTTACCATTCGCATGAAATGTGCATATGTACACTTTCTTTTGCAAGAACCAAAAAGGGATATATGCATTTGTGTATCATGCCATGACTGCAGAAGTAGTTCTACTCATTGTTATAAACTTAAAATTTCTTGGTCTTTAGTTTTTCCCCGTCCAATGGATTTTTAGACAATACCCTATAAGTCCTTGTGGCATTTGTGGTATGAAATAAAACGTTTCCCTGCATGCGTCTTGATTTGAGCTATGACTGAAAATAGGAGCTTTAAATTCTGACAGGTCAGAAGTCTCAACTGATCAGTAGCCTTTTTGGAGCATAGGCCAGAGAACTAAAGTGGATAAGAATATTCGGTGAGTAAGAATTCTGTTTTTTGTAGTGGCAAATTCTGCTGGTTGCTTTCTGATTCGAGCAACCACAGGGACGGGCATGTTCTAGCTGTTTATGATTGTTATTCAAAATTTGATAGATATGCTGAGATATCCAACTTTTGTGGTACTATACCTTGATCATCAAACTATAATGCTTAAGTTTTCATTATTAGTATATCTTTTTGGTGCATCAGAGAAATTTCATTTCTTATGTTTAGATTACATTATTGTACTCATTGGTTTTTTTTTTTCTTTGCACAATAAAGTGCTGGCTGTGCTAGCATGGCATCTGCTAATCCTTTTTTTGACGACATTCGGAGCAAATCCGAGGTTATTGACCCCCCTCAAAGTGAAGATATGATGGTAATTGATGAAACTCTGAATGATAGTGGCCAAAGTGCACTAAAGCCTGCAACTGTTTCGAGTAGTGTCCGTGAGCTATTGGAGTGTCCTGTTTGCTTGAATGCTATGTATCCTCCCATTCATCAGGTTGGATTAATTATTAATTTTGCTTGGCTATTTTATGAAATTTTTCCAAATGCATGTATCTAAAAGGTAGATTCCATATTATGGAACTGGAAAATCAGTTTATTTTTTATGTTTAGGTCATTGATATTGGCATACAGCATAGTGACTAAAAATGGAACAATCAGAGGAACTCTCTTTCACTCAAAATAGTTTAATTATAACTTGATGTTGCAACTTGGATGCCACTTTTTTCCTTATCGGTGTTCTTTTTCCTTATTGGGTTTATCCCTTGTTGCAGTGTTCAAATGGTCACACATTATGTTCTGGTTGCAAGCCTAGGGTTCACAATCGGTGCCCCACATGTAGGCATGAGCTTGGAAATATCAGATGTCTTGCTTTGGAAAAGGTGGCTGCATCTCTGGAACTTCCTTGTAAATATCAGAGTTTTGGTTGCACGGTCATATTCCCTTATTACAGCAAGCTAAAGCACGAGTCTCAATGCTCTTATAGACCCTACAACTGTCCATATGCTGGATCAGAATGCACTGTAATTGGTGATATCCCTTATCTGGTGGCCCACTTAAAAGATGATCACAAAGTTGATATGCACAGTGGCAGCACTTTCAACCACCGTTATGTCAAATCGAATCCACAGGAGGTTGAGAATGCCACCTGGATGCTGACGGTATTGTTTTCATTTTCTCTCATTATTATTACTTTCTGATAAATCATGTCATTATTCTTTTCTATATAAGTCTTAATTCCCTTCTTCCCTTCCCAATATCATCAGATGAGATGATTGCAGCTTGCAGTCTTTGCAAAAATTTAATCCAGATAAAGAATTCTGTTGTACTGGCTTGTTCATTAGACGCAATTTGGTTTTCATATTATGGTGGCTTTAGTTTGATCATGACGATCAGTAATTCATGCATTTTGAACTCTGTGGCACGCCCTTTATTGCGTTTGAAGCATCTCGTTAAATCCGATGTATAAATTTTCGTGTATTTTTTGGAAATTATAGTCAGCTTTGCTACATTCTATCCCTTTTTGGTACCTATCCGATGGTGGAACAGAAAACCACAATATAGGACTGCCACAGTTTCACCCTATGCTAAATGAGCCATCTAAAATCATGAAATTTGCATCAAGCACAATGGATGTGTAGACTTAATAGTTTAATTTCTTTTCTTGTTTATAGGTTTTCAGCTGTTTCGGTCAGTATTTTTGTCTGCATTTTGAAGCATTCCAGCTCGGGATGGCTCCTGTCTACATAGCATTTTTGCGGTTTATGGGTGATGATAATGAGGCCAAAAATTACAGCTACAGTCTGGAGGTGGGTGGAAATGGGAGGAAGATGATATGGCAAGGGGTTCCAAGGAGCATTAGGGATAGCCATCGGAAAGTTCGTGATAGTTTTGATGGTCTGATTATCCAACGAAATATGGCTCTCTTTTTCTCTGGGGGAGATCGGAAGGAGTTGAAGCTGAGAGTGACTGGTAGGATTTGGAAAGAGCAGTGATGGGAAGTTTTTTCTTATTTTCTACCTCACAATCTGAGTGTAATCTTATTATAATTAATTAGCAGTAGCTCTTCCTTTCTGTAAGCTGAAGTCTCATGTATTTCTTGGAATTTAGGAAGCAAACTCTCTTTGCCTGTCTAAGTATTTAATACATGAGTGGTGGGAATGCATATCGTATCCACATTTGCTTGTCTTGCAAGTATTTAGAGCCACTTTTCCTCTCTCCCTCTCTCTAAAATCTGTTAGTTTCAAGTTTGGAGTTTTGCAATGTATATTAAATTTCGTGTCTTTATCAATGAACTTTTTCTTTTTTTGCAGAAAATAATGTTTAATTTCAAGAAATTTTTGTAACTCGACATTTTTATTTGTAAAGAAACTTTAATAACTGTTAATATGAATTAGTACTTGTAATGGATGTAAACAATGTTTTTGATGGGAAATGTACATTCCTTGGGTAATTATTATTACCCACGTAAGCAATCACACCGTTTTTGTCCTATTAATATTGTGAAATAATATTTCTGCTAAAGTATAACCATTGTTTTATTTATTTGTGACCAATAATCTCTTCTTTTTTCTTTTTCTTTTTTTGTTTTTTGACAAATAAAATTGTATTATAAGTTGCACCATTGTTGTCTTATTAATATTATTTATTTTATTTTAACTTAAAATTCAGTCTGAAATTTTCAAACAATCTATTGAAAATGAAGTTAAAGGTTTTATATCTGTTTCATATAAAAATACCAAAAACTTGTGGATGAAAATTTGACTCGTCTGTTCGCCACTTTAACAAATTAAAGCGTAAGACAATCACCAGGGGGAGTCCTTTAACTGCATTTCGCCAAGTATGCATCCCATCCCTGAACACGGTATTCTCGAGCTGCCTCTGCTGGGTCTGCAGCCTTTATAATTCCACGGCCAACTATAATGATGTCACTACCTCTTTCATAGATGACCTGGAACACCATTTTTGTCATCAGTACTCAGTCACGGTAGTGTCTAAACAAGGCTGCACAACACAATTTAGCAAAGAAAATACAGTTCCAGATATAAACGCGATCCAGACTACGTTCACAATAATTCCTTTCCATCATACTTAATGCATATTATATGAAACAGAAAACCTCACACAAGACTCCTCCAATCATTAATAACAGTTCTAGTTTTAGGGACAATGTCCTCCTCCTTGATGCCTGAATCCTTATCAATGACAACTCAAAAGTAAGGAAAACCGTTCACCCTTTTAGTAAACTCTCGACCATCAACTTTTTACTATCCTACAACTCTCTCCCTCTCTCTTTTTTTTTACATAATTTTCAAGTTTTATGAACTGATACTTGATTAGTTGATATGTCATGTTTAATTATAAATCTTTTAACCTCCACACGCATGGCCTCCTTTCTCGATTCTAGTTACAATTAATTTCTATATTTGTCTCGTCCACTAATATCATATCATTCTTCACAAATATCATTATCATGAATGATTCAATATACTAGTGCAAACCAATACACTGACTGGCCTAGCGATCATTCTTAGACTCTCCGGTAACAAAAAACTCACTTGTAGTTAATCCCCTAATTGTGACTGTTACACCTCCTACAAACATGGCCTTATTTAACATAATGGAATGTAACTTTTTCTTGTCTATTATTGACCACAATTTTTCCAAGTAACTCTATCATCAGCTTTTTCTACATGTATGAAAATCTTTTCATCTTTCTCAAAAATCATTCATTGGTTGACTATGGCAGAAGTAGGTTCCAGAGTTGAAGAATGTATACGGAAGATGTTTTAGCGTTATATCAGGCAGCCAAGTCCTTGAAGTAACAAATAAGTATAACATCACCATTCCTTAGCATGACCCAGATCCTTTCATCTTTTTTCACCCCATAATCAAGCAACAACTGCCTAAGTCTGACGTTTTCACTAGCAGCAAGTAAAAGTTAAGACAGCATATTTACACAAGGAAAAGGCAGCTCACTATCAGCACAAATATATTCATTCAATATTGTTTCTGCACTCACAAATCACATCATCAAGCCTAACATACTTTCAAATTAGCACCACAGATTCTATATAAAGAAGGCCTCCATCATTTACTCTGCTTTTTCACTTACAATGATGATCTCCAAACCTTCCATAAGATAAACAACTTAGTTCAAAAATAAAATCTGTCATGGGGAGTTATAAAGTCTTTAAAATAAAATTTAGTTTATTAAATAGTATATGGACTTTGCGCATACATATGTGTCAAATTACAATTCAACAAGGGAGGCATGCTATGATGTTTAAGCCTTTAAAGTCATTTAGATGTATAATGCCTAGAAAAACTGAGAAACATAACAGGATTAGAACAAAAAAATATGTCATTCACCCAAAATGTAACAAAATGGAGAAGGTATACGGACACAAGTTATGAAGGTTATTGTATGGACTTACTGAACGTGGAGTGTTATATTGTTGACCAAGAGAATCACCGCCAGTCACCATTTGGACTCCTGGGGTTGCCTGAATGAAAGCTGGATTTACTGGTGCCCCTGACCATGATGCAGGATTTACTGAAATGAAGCCAATGACAAAGTCCGAATGGTCCTCAGCAATCTTCACTGCAGCAGCTGTGTAGTCCCCCTTGGCAAGGTTACCAGCTGAGCTCATTTCAGCAAGCAGCAACAGACCCCTACCACAAGGCAAACCCTGCATAAAACACAAGAGCGCCTTAGGTTACCTAATTAAAGATCACAGCCCAGTTGACAATAGTAATAAATATTAGGTCATACCTTCAATTTCAGTCCGTCCACTATCCCAGGACCCGAGATTATGTGAGCATTAGTTATATCAGCCCAATCCAATATATGAAAGATACCTCTGCAATCAAAAGAGCCAAGAATTCTCAGGCAAGGCAAAGATGCTAACATTAAAATATTAATAAACAGGTGAATCTAACTCGCACCCTTCATACTGCATTGTCACTGTGTTACCAATGTCTGCAAACTTACGGTCTTCAAAGATCAAGAAATTATGTCTTTCTGCAATCTTCAATTAGATAAATGACACAATGGTTATAACTTGGTTGCTACAATCAACCAAACATAATAACAATCCAAAAGCACAAGGTCCATCAAAGCAAACCTTCTGGTATCAGAAAACCAAATAAACCACAATCTTTACAGCAATTATAAAACCATGAATGATGATAATAATGACTAACAATCTTTTGAAAATTTGATAACATAAAAACAAAGGTGAAAGTTTTATACCGAGCGAAGTTTAGAACCAAAATCTGGGGTGAAATCAGGTAATATATCCACATGGGTTTTCAACAGGCAAATCTCAGGCCCAACCTGCATGAAAGAGAAGAGTTAGACAACAGCCTTCACACTCAATATTTTTGCACCTTTAAACAAATTATCAAATGCAACATTTAATTGACCAAGGAATGATGTAATAGTTATCAGGTTACAATTCTTGAGTACGTATGATATAGCTGCATTTAAGCCTGGAGCGTTAGACAGCATTGTCTTGATTCCATTTCATTTACCCACCATGGCATTGGAGAACTAATGTTTTCCACTATTATTTTTCCCACTTATATAATCTTCTACTCTCAGGACTATTCCGGAATGTAGTTCAGTCATAAGACTCGTCGCAATACAAATTATACCCATGAGATTGATTCTTCTCCTTTATTTGACGTGGTTTAACACTAACACAAGTCTGAAACCATAATTTGCTTTGACACAGTAGATTGTTTGCCTAAACGAGATTTAATTAGAACGTGGACACGAAACTTGTTCACGTTGCAATTACAATGTCTCATCTACTCATCCATCTACTGGTTAAATGGACTGGCTTACCGTCTCAATATCTCATCTCAACTTGATAGTGGGAAAAGTCAGCCCTACTCCTGCGGACATAAAAATAGTGCCTACCTTATATACTGGTTCAATGCCATCCTAGAGCACGTGCGACATCACACGTCCAATCCCAGGTTAGAAACCATAATGCTCTTAACTATGTTTTCCCAAGAAAATTAAATTTTCCTGAGAAAACTCATGGGAAGATTATCATTTTGTCTGACATAGAAAAAGAAAAAAGATTCAATTTTTATCACCTTTTCGGCAATGTCGAGCAACTCAGCCGCCGTGCCAACATCGGCAGCCAAACAGAGGTTACTCTTCTTCTCCACCATCACTTCGAATAGCCTCTTTCCGGTCGGATTCCTGGACAACTTCGCCCTCTCCTCAAAACCTAAGCTCCTAACCCTAGTCTTCTCCACCTTCGGCACCGCCACCTTCCGGTTCTCCTCCAAGAACCTCAGAACCACGCCCTCCATTCCCTCCTCGAGCTTCCCCTTCTCCTTGAGAATCCTCACCATTTCAGTCAACCTAATAATCGCGTGTAGTCTAATACCATTATTCTCAAGATTCTCCCTTCCGCCCTGTTCGCGGTCGATCAAAACGACGGCGTCGCTGACCTTGAGCCCGGCGGCTCGGAGCGGAGCGGCTGTCTCGAGGACGGAAGCGCCACTGGTGACGAGGTCCTCGATGATGAGACAGACCTGGTCGGCTTGGAAATCGCCTTCGATGGCTTTGGAGGTGCCGTAGTCTTTGATTTCCTTGCGGCGCATGACCATGGGAATGTCACTGGAGACGGAGACACAGGTGGCAATGGGGAGGGCGGTGTAGGGTACACCACAGACGATGTCGTAGCGCGTGGAGGAGGGGATGGAGGCGATGAGGGTTTGGGAGATTTGGCGGAGGAGGGAAGGGTACGATACAATGAGTCGGAGGTCTATGTAGATTGGGGAGGAGATACCGGACTTGAGCTTGAAATTGCCGAACTTGACGGCGGAGATCTCGTGGAGTTGCAAAACCAGGGACTCCATCGACGGCGACGACGACATTTCTGAAGCTGAACCTCTCTCTCTTCTCTTCTCTCGTGTATGTCTTGGGGGCTCACTGGTTTTTTAGTAGACACTGTCACAGTGTGCGTCTGCAACCTCTAAGCCTCAAAATTATATTTATAGTTTATTTTTTAATTAGTATTTTTATTTTCTTTGATAATTTAACGCAAAATATTTATAAATAATTGTTTAGCGCATAACCTAAGAAACAAATTATTGAATAATTAATCTTATTAACCAAACAAAACCTCCAACTGTTTTACTAGTCCATAAAACCAAGATCCATAATTATGAAAATAGAGGGAAATGCATTAAATAATTAATTTATATATATATTGTGAATCCTTAAAAGGCTTCCTCCTATAGGCTACATGTTTTTTATTTTTTAATCAAAATTAAACCATTTCCATCTAGTAAGGCTAGTAATTATGTGATGTTATGCTCACCAAGTTAACACCTTTACATTGCTTCTCCAAATGTTACTTTAATTAATTAATTAATTGTATTAAGGATAAATACAATACACACAATTTCATATAAAAATAAATTAATTTATATTTAATGGTTTTTTTTTTAATATTTAACAACCACGCAGATGGGGTTGACATAGTCTCATGACGTGCACGACATAATCATAATGCAATAATGCTTTTGGTTGTAACACGCGGCTACATTACCTATTTACTACTACGCGCCGATGCATGCAATGCTTTAAAGGAATAATTGTAAATGATATGTTTATTAAAACTAATGTTTTATTATTATTATTATTACCTACCATCCTTAAATTGTGTTTTTATTAATTTCTATGTGAATGATGGGACAAATAATTTTTCTTTTATGAATAATATTTTTATAAAGCTTACAAAAGGATTTTCAAAATTTTTGTTTTCATTGCATAATATAATTTTCTGTAATCTTGCTTTGTTTGTGGTATTCAGTAGCTCACATTGAAAAAAAAACTCTGGTTCTCCGAAAGTATCAACTCCAAATACAGATAAAAATATTAATGAAATATTACATAATACTATTTCAACGGGGCGGAAGTTAATACTCCGGGAGTATCAGAGTTTTCCTCCTTATATTGAACCTATATAAATTTATTTCTTTTTTTAACTATTAATGTATTGTCTCATTTAATTTTTTTTTGTTTATTTTTCAGAAAGAGTCAATATAATATAATTATAAGGATCAGGAAAATCAATTCTTAAACATTTTACTTTGCAAAAATAAAATGATGCATACACGGCTGTAAGAGCGCGTAGTGTTGACTCATCGATGGCACTGACATTCTGTGATTAAGAAGCAACAGCGACTAAACAAAATAGTTTTTTTTGGTAGAACGACTAAACAAAATAGTTGTTAAAACGACAAACCAAAAAAAAAGATAGAGAGAGAGAGAAGAAGAAGAAAAAACAGAAAACAGCCAACATATGCAGATTTTCCTCATCATACCCATCTCAATTTTCCTGAATCTCTGCTTTGTTTTTCATTAGAAACTACCTTCACAAACATTATTATATTATATTCTACGCTGAAATATCCATTACCAAGATTTTGTCCATGTTTTGTGAAGACATTGATTTGAGCATCATCTTATGCCAATCAATTATCAAACCTACGTTTCCTCGGTTGGTAAGAAACCCATTCTAAATTTCTACTGCATCTGTTTCTTCAAGTCTCAATAACATCAAATGTATTTGCCACTAGTTTTGATTTTCCTTTGTACCCTTTTTCTTTTAATTCAGAGGAGAAGCAGCTGATTCAAACCCTTTTTCCACACACATTATTTCGTCTACAATTTTTGCCGTCTAACCAATACTTCAATCTGTAATCCTCTTGAATTTCCTTTGTATATGTAGATTTTCTCATATAAGATTCATTTATTAACTTATTTCTGTTCTGAATTATGTGCGTTGGAGGGCAATGAAAATAATTAGTTTGGATCTGGATGCTGCTAAAATGGCTATGTATTCTCAGATTGTTGTAGCATTATTTCATGGTTTGAGTGTGATCCATTGCAGGGCGGAGATGGCTACCCAGCAAGAGAATTCTGCTCTCAACAATGTTTCGGGTATTATTTTTATCACTGCTATGTTTGTATCGAAAGAAAAGTTTGATCTTTTGCAATGACACCCGCGATTTGTATTGTAGATACAATGTGCCAGCGTTTGAGTGTGAATGATTGGACGATGGATATGGCCACCAAGCAAGAGAAATCTTCACTCAGCGATGTTTCTGGTATTAATAAATCACCACCATGTTTTTTTTCATAAGAAAGTTTGATCCTCCTTTGCAATAACATCAAGTTCTTTGTACGGTAGAAACAATGTGTCAGCGTTTAAGTCTGAATGATTCGACGATGGATATGGCTACCAAGCAAGACAGATCTTCACTTACCAATGATTCTGGTATTGATTTATCGCTACCATGGTTCTTTTTTATCTATTTTTGTATTGAAGTTTGATCCTTTGCAATGACATCACGTTATTTATATTGTAGAAACAATGTGTCAACGGTGGAGTGTGAATGATTGGACGGTGGATATGGCTACCGAGCTAGAGAAATCTGATCCGAGCAATGTTTCTGGTATAATATTGTCACTGCCATGTCTAATTCATCACATGATTTTTATATTCTCATACTTGAAAACTTGTTTATCTTACAAGTAATTTTAAAAGAAAATGAATAATTTTAGTTAATTTTGTAATGTTTCATTTGTAGGATCAAGTTCTTGCCTATATGATCTCTTATGTTCAGACACACCGAGCTGGAATTACCAAAGAGATCGACGGACAACTGGTAAGTTTAAGCCCTTATTATATCAGATTCCTGTTTAGAAAGTCTGCTCATGTGCCACCTTTTGGATGTTAGAATCACGTCATAACAGACTAGAATGCAGGACAGCAATTGAAATAGACGACACTCAGACGTTTATGCAACAAATTTATTGCCGATAATGAAAAATGGTTCAAACTCAGTTTTGAAGGTTCATTCAATTACTTGGTGCGATAGACTTTGAGTTTGTTTTACCATTGTGAATGATTGATAGCATGGAGTGGTCAGCTACTGGAACTTCCATTTTGTGCTCCTGTTTCTTTGTCATTTCCTTGGTGAAGAAAAAAAGCATAAAGGAATAACAATGAATCGTATCCTCCATGCAAATGATGCGCAGAGTACATGTGAGGCTTTTCTGAAACTACTATATCTCAAGTTGCGTTGCAAATGCAGGAGATAATTCTAGTGTTTGCAAAACTTGAGGCATGAATATAAAGTTCCTGAAGATAACATTAGCAGTTGAATCAAATGTCACTGTCAAAATAAAATACCATTTAAGTTGTACTTTTAGGAGTTTACCATCTTTTCTCACTCTCATTAATAAGCAATGAATCCATTATATATAGTGGCCCCTTTCTTATGTCCATGAAATTGAGTTTTAGGTGCCAACTTTCTTTACACTATCTGTTGCTCTTTTGGAGGGTAATCCAGCAATAAGCCCATTCACATGAGCAGCAATCATGTCTTTTCAAAGGCAACGATGATCTATTGGGCTCTCCCAAATATATATTTGCAGGGCTTTGAGTAATCATTTTCTTTCTTTTGTGACTTCTATCATCCATTTATCAGGTCTACCAGAAAGGCTGGAAAGTTTCTTGCGTCAATCTGGCAATAGAAGTTGTGCAGATTGTGGATCTCCAGATCCAAAATGGGTGTAAGTATCATATTTGAACAGAAGTTTAAGTCCCATCCACTTCTATGTCATTTAGAAGGAAAAATCCTCTCGTTTTTCGTTAAAAATTTGCGTTGGTTTGTTCCTCCTTGCAACATGTATTTATATTTCATTTTTATAGTCAATTGCATTCCGTTTTGACTGCCTAAATTGGTGCATATCAGATCTTTAAGTCTCGGAGTACTTATATGCATCAAGTGTTCTGGAGTGCATAGAAGCCTTGGAGTGCATATATCAAAGGTATGGCTCAAATTATTTATGTTTCTTGACCTTGTCTTGTAAGATGGAATTACATTGTACAATGCTTGTGCTTTCTAAGCAAAGTCGCAAGGAAAAGGACTGCTTATAACTAAGTTGATAAGTCCAGAATCAAAGCCTTAATCTGTGTCATCCCAACTCATGGGGTTGTCCTCATGCCATGATTTTAACAAGTCTTGTGATTACTTAGTGATAGGTCATTTCTATACTCAACTCTTTATGGTTTAATGGGTTGGAGCCTCACGTGAACCTTGCCCAAAGTCGTATACTAATCTGATTTTAAACCACCTTTAGATCATTGATGCGTTCGGTCGTTCATTCTAATTAGATTTTCTCCATGCAAAGGGTGTGCGTCCAAATTTTATTCCAAAATTTGTGCCAGGTTCTATCTTTAAAGCTAGACGAATGGACAGACGAACAAGTTGATACTTTTGTAACTATGGGAGGAAATGTTGAAGCAAACAAGAAATATGAAGCTTGCATGCCAGTGAATCTCAAGAAACCAAAACCAGATTCATCTATAGAAGAACGCTTTGAGTTTATCAGGTAATGGAGACTGAAACTATAACACATGTATAACTTTGTACAAGAAAACTATACCATTCTAAACCAGAAAACTACTTGTTGAATTCTCAGGAGAAAGTATGAGCTGCTACAGTTTTCGAACTTTGATGAACAGATGTCCTGCCCCTTCCTACCAACTCATAAGAGATCCTCAAGTGCTACATCAGGCGCTAATTCTGCACAAGATAAGAGACAATATGAGAAACAACCAACCAGGCATCGTATTGGGAATGCATTTCGCAACAGCAGGGGAAGAAAAGAGTCTGAACACAAGGCTACTAAGAAGGGTAGCTCCGTGGTAATTACGAGTGTGTTATTTAATGTCTGTTATTCATCAACATCTGAACGAGAAAATATATTTACTTCAAACCATGAAGAAACGAGACATTGAAATGTTTTCTGTTGTTGGAATTTTTGGTTTATTATGGGCACTTTACTAATTGCTTATGTATACATTTTACAGGCCGGGATGGTTGAATTCGTTGGATTGATAATGGTGAATGTGGTAAAAGGCACCAACCTAGCTGTTCGAGATGTGATGACTAGCGACCCTTATGTCATCCTTGCACTGGGCCACCAAGTGAGCTTCTACTCCTTAACAACTCCTGTCATGAAGTGAAATGAATTTAGCTTCATTTTGTTATAACTTCTCCATAAAATGTTGCAGTCTGTGAAGACACGTGTCATAAAGAACAACCTTAATCCAGTCTGGAATGAGAGCCTAATGCTTTCTATTCCCGAACACATCCCTCCTCTAAAAGTGGTGAGTAATGATCTTTATGAATCTAAAGAGCATAAAATAAATGACATTCTTCTGGTTTGATATGAAGTTCACATGCTCCAATTATTTGGTTAGACAAAAGTTCAGTGAGACTTCCTTTTGATGGTTGTATGCAGATAGTGTATGACAAGGATACATTTTCAACCGACGATTTCATGGGCGAGGCTGAGATCGACATTCAACCATTGGTGACTGCAGCTAAAGCCTATGAGAAGTCGACGATCGACGAGTCAATGCAGCTGGGGAAATGGGTAGCCAGCAAAGAAAACACCCTTGTAAAAGATGGCATCATCAACCTAGTAGATGGGAAAGTAAGACAAGAGATCAGTCTCAGATTGCAAAATGTCGAGAGAGGTGTACTGGAGATCGAGCTTGAATGCGTTCCTCTTACTCAATAGCTTAAAGCAACCTTTGTGATACTTAAAATTACAACTCTATTTGACAAACGTATACTAGCAACCATTTCCAAACAGATATTCACTTTTGTATATTGCAGTAGCTTTTGTTTCATTTTTCAACTGTATATAACTATACGTACGTTAGGATGCGATTCTTCAACATGCGTGGAATATTGATTTGAAATATGTTTTAGAAGTATGAAATTGACACCAAAAAAAAATAAACATAATTCACGAATTCACTCAGATTAAGTATATTCATCTTAAGAATTGTCTTGGAACCCCACATCGTTCACTTGGTTTATATTCAGTCCGACTAATGGTTCTCTTGTCAAACTCGTAAGTTATACATAGAATACAGAACCATGAAGATGGAGAATATATACTTAGTTTAGAACCACTTAGTTCAAGTCGTAGTACTACCATTTACCAGTCAAAAGCAAAAAATGAACAATATGATAAAGTTGTCCTCAAATGATGGTAACGACAACTTGGGAAGTTGTGAATTATGATGTTCAATGGGTTAAATTTTTGAAAAAATGTTAAAGGGATGGAATCCAATGAACATTGTTGAAGTAGGACATGACATTAGTTCCCAAAAAGCAAAGTGAGCATCTTCCGTAGAGCAAGGAGCAAATACAAGCGACCACAGTTTTAGCTCTCTATCTAGGGCAAAATCATGTAACTAATTAATAACTAATAATAGCTGAAGGGTAGGTCAAAACTATAGAGACTTGGTATTAAACACATAAATGTAGGTAAATCATAAACACTAGAACTGTGTAAAACTATGTTGGATTTTTCAAACTTACAGTCAGACACATGATGGAATTATTTTGTTTCCCAATCACTTCAATATACACCATAATTATTGACAAAAAGTAAGAGATATCTAGTGAAGTGATAAAAACAAAAGAAAGCTTCAAAGGTGCAGATTGGAAAAGCCTGGACATGGTATATGGAGTTGCTGCACTATGCTTACTGATAAAGGTAGTTGACTGGAACATGAATGTTGCTTGTCAAATTCTCTTCTCCATTATAATCAATGGTCAGAGATCAAATTCATACTCGAGTGTTATAGAAACTAATGAAATTTTATCTCACTGACCTCGATAGTCATCACTATTAAAAGGATGAACAAATTTAAGAATTAGGGAAATTTCCCATATTTCTTTTTATCCACTCATCTTATTTCTTCCCATTACAAGTAAGGGAAAAAGGAATTCCTTGTGTACTTTTTTCCCTTTTAAAAACTTTTCCAATCACCAAACAGAGCACACATTTCCATCAAAGAAAATGACACCTAATCCAAAACGCAACAAACAATCAATATACTGGTATAGTAAAAAAATCATTCTTATTTTAAACCAGAAATAAGAGTTACAACTAATATAAATTTGTTAAAGCTGTGAAACTATGAACGGAGAGGAAAACAAATTCACCCCAGAGAAGCCAGTTGTGACATTTACACTGAAGCTATCATCAAATATTTACATTTTTATGAAGAGGAACATTCTCTCAAGCATTTTCAAATGGTAACATTATAAATCAAGTACTTTTTTTTTTTCCTCTCTTTTTTTTCTTTTTTTATGAACACATTATAGATTAAATACATAACTTGGAAAAGATGACTCTTAATCCACACCACTCTTCACTAAGATTTATATCAACAATTTCACAAAACACCAGAAGTGCAGTGAAAGTTTTGAACTCATTTCATGCATACAAACATCATTGACAATTCACTGAAACAAAAAAAAAATCCATATATTATATAATACATACATTCCAGTGATTTGAGAAACAAAGGAACTCAAATTTAGAAATTAGGCATAATATATGCCCATTCTCATTACAATTCACCATTTGCATAATATTGCAAATCCTTCGCAGTGATACAACTAAATATTTACATTATCATAGAGGAGAAACACTCTCCCTAGTATGACATACAATTGAAAAAACCAAACCAAGTGTGCATTTTGATAACATATGTTATTATCCAAAATGCTGTTACTAGATAGTGAATGGACATCAGTTCCTAACCGATGAACAATCGACCCAAAAAAACCATGAAGCCAAAGAGAGATTTGGAATCTCAAACTTTTTAGTAATACCCACGTGATGGCAGTCCACATCCATTCTTGAGTAATTATTCAACAACAATCGAGCGTGGAAAAATACGCACCAAAGCTGCATTTACATGCCTAGAGAGCTCAGGAACAGCAATCAGGGCAACGAATCAACCCGTTCTCATTGCATTCCAAGCACCTCTTCAGCAACCCTTCATCTTCATCGAACACCTTCCTACTCCCACTACAATTTGCACAAGGCGCGAACCTCGCATCCCCACAACTCTTACACACATACCCGGGTTCTCGAACAGGAAAACCTTCAAGAATGTTAGCCAATTCACCGGTTTCAAAAAGCTGCTTGATCACCTCAGCACCACCAACATACTTTCCCCTTATAAACACCTGCGGCAAGCTCACATTTTTCTCACCCAATACGCTCTGCAACTCTTTCTTATAAGCCGAGTCCATGGATATGTCGCGTTCATCTACCCACACCCTAAACCCTCTAAATATCATCCGAACTGCGTAACAGTCCTCGTAAGTCCTTCGAATTCCCCGTAAACTAGTTAAATACACCACAATTCGATCCTCTGTACCCGGCAAACGAATCGTAGAGCTGCTGTTCAAAACGGAGGGGGAGAACCTGAATTCGGGGCCTATGGATTTCGTGGGTTTTAGCTTTCCGAAAGTTTGAGCTTGCGGTTCATCCGGTGTCGGCAAAGCAAGCTTTGGGGTCTCGAAGATGTTGCAGAGTTTCTTGACTTTCCCTTTAATCGAATTGCTCGCGGTCCGTACAGATTCCATAGAATTGTAGAATTTCCTAAAGGAGCCAGCTCGATCTATAGGGGATTGGACGTAGGGCTTCTGGGGCGAGTCCATGGAGGTTGCATACATGGTAAACGACCGATTGAAGAACGACGACCTGGGTTTCTCCGTCATTTCGAGCTTATTTCCAAAATCCGCCATAGACCCAGAACAAAAAGACACCGAATAACCAAAATTCCTCAAGCACCCACGAAACTTTTTAGGGCTAGAATTCCGACACGATCAAGAAAGAGACGATCTTGACCGTGAAATCAGCCGACGATGGTTGCAAATGATCGTGCAAAACGTCAACGTTGGGGAACGAAACAGAGGCAATGGTGGAAATGGTATTTAGATAGATAGGTGGGTAGGACAAACAAGGAAGAGATTAGGTTTGTTTAATTGGTTTTCTTTTTGGGGGTTTTCTTTCCTTTCTGTTTTTGCAGAAACGAGTTGTATTTCTGTTTTATTTGTTGTGAGAAATGTGGAGGAGCTGAGAGTATGGTTTCCTTGGAGAGAGAGAGAGAGAGAGAGAGAGACGTAGCAGCAAAGCTAAGAATTTTTCCCGAGAAAGAAAGTGGTTTTCTTATCTGAGACAAATTGAATCCTAGAGAGAGAAAGTGAACCAGAGTGACCAGGAAGGAAGAAAAGGCTAATACGAGAACACAACCGACTATTACCCACCTCCGCGTGTGCTTTGAATTTATTGACGCGGTTTATTTGTTTTTTTTCTTAATTCCAAATATTTATGTTTTTTATTTTATCTGATAATTGATTACGGTTTTATTAGCCCCATGCTTTACTAAATATGTGTATGTGTATATATATATATATATATATAATTTTTTTTTTTTTTGTTTGAAGAAATAGAAAAAGGAAAATCCAGTACATCCCTCTGATTTTCTCAATAAACAAACAGTCACGTTGCAACCAAAAAAGTAATAAAGCATATGAATTTAGTTTTTGAGTGAATATTAATATAATATTATCAATTTTGAAATCTGCTGGGCCGTCCAATCAATTAGCCTTTTTTCTTTTTTATTGTGTGGGGTTGATGTTGATGACCACCTAATTTGGTGGACCTTATTTATTTTTTCATTTTTTGAATTGGAGCCTGAGCCAGCAGAGAATTAACTGTGAATTCGATTGAGTCCAAATTGGGCTTACCGAATCCAACATTCAAACATTTTATTGCTGTTTACACTTGACAGAAACTCATTTTAGATTAATATATATTTCAAATATTTTCAATTTTGAATTAGTCTACTAACACACCATTGATTATACCCAAAAATATATATATATATACATATATATATTACATTGACTAATTGGTTTTGACTGATAATCACACCTAACTCCAGTACTCAATTCAGTTTTGAGTATCCCTTCATATAATATTAACTATAATACATGTACTTGAACAATTTATTAATTAAAAAACAAAATTGTTCATAAGAAAACACCATTTAATTAGAAACTCTTTGAACTTGTCTAATCTATGTGTTCCTGTATTCAAACTATGTGGAATTGCTGAGTTATTTGGGATTGGGTTTATAATTGTTGATGATATTATTTTTATGTAAAATTTGGATGACATATTGGAAGTGCCTTATCCTTATCATCAAGAACGTATAACACTCCTAACAATGTAGGTTTTCAACCAATGGATGAGAGATGCACATATAAGACGGCCATATGTACTAAACAAAAACATAAAGAATAAGGTGCTCAATCACATACTCATTTATTTTCCATCAAAACTCTCTGCAAATTACAGACATAGAATCAAAGTTTTATGTGCTTGAATTGTCGTAGCAAACAGCTCTGAATAGTTACACGAAAAGTCTAATTTTTTATATTACGAACAACCTCATATAGCTAGATGATATGACTGCTAATCAAATGGTCAACGAAGTATATCTCGGCTTAAACAATGACCTTTTGGATGCACCACCTCATCTCAAAGTGCCTATGTCAAAGTAGGCAGAAAATGTCAAACTTATACCCTCCGCCTTGCTCAGGTCTCACCACCCCTTTGTGGCTACCATTTCTCAACATTAGATACCTCTTAATGGTCTCTCTTGAAGTATGCCATTGTAAGCTTTGCTTCTTTTGCTTTCCATTTTTTTACCACATTCTTTAGCTCAAACTTTGTGCAAGTCTTATCTTTGTTAAAGATTCACTACAAAATGCTCCGAGTTTGAATTGGGTTCTACTTTAAACAAGACCTCACTATTTCAAACCTCCAAAAACCATTGCAACCCTTGTAGAATGTTTACTCTATTAGCAACCAATTTCGGTTAATTTTTGTACACTCCAAAAAATTTACTACTTGAATTTGGCATTTCCAAGTGACACTCTTATTTATTTATGTGTTGTTTGGTTACTTCAAAAAGTTCTTATTTTTTTGGTCAATTCTATTCCATCAATTTAAATTATTCAGTAAAAGCAGAAACCCCCTAAGCCCTGGATTTTATTTTATTTTTTTCTTTCAAGTTTCAATCGTTGTAAATTTGAAAAGGAAAGAAAGAAAAGCATCTTCTAGCTTGAAATTTTTGAAAAACAATAAATTTTCCAAAACAAAATGCGGAATTGATAAACGAGTAAAATTAATAATATTTGTTTTTGCTAATTTTGAGGTGATACAATATACAATTACAAAACAAAGGTAATAAAACTTCACAAAAAAAAAATGCTACAATACTATAATTTAAAAAACAAAATAAATAATTTTGAGAAGATAATAAGAATTTTGAGAAGAAAAATAATTTTTAAATTTTTCCATACAATAAAAAATAATACTATACTTTTGAAGGAGTTTGAAAAGGAAAAAAAAATCAAATAGTTTAAAAGTAATATAATACTACTATTAAAGGAGTTTGAGAAAGAAAAAAAAAACTGAAATAAATGGTTAAAAAAATTTAAAATCAAATCTTTATTTAATACTCCATAAAAAAAATTAATAAAAAGGACTTTAAATACTTCATAAAATATTAATGTTATTTAAGTAAAACCGCTTTCAATTCCATTTTAAGGTTATATACTATTCTTATACAATGTCTCATACCTTTTTTAAGTAAATGCATTAAAAATGTCTTTCAATTTCGTTTCCCCCAAAAAAAAAAAAAAAAAAAATATATATATATATATATATATATAAACACATAAATACAAACACCCTAGAATTAGAAAAAAAAAAAAGAAAGAAAAAGAAAAGAACAATACTTTTGAAAATTTGATTCTTGAATTATCTGGTCAAACTAACAATTACTTTGAAATTTGTGTTATCCATCACATGTTAAGTTTGAAGAGAAAAAATAAACTTTAAAACAAAATCAAAATGTTATTAAAAAAAAAAAACACTTTAAAATATATAGATATATTGAAAAAACCTTGTATGATAAGAAACATCACAAAATACTTTAAATGAAACCAACAACAAATCATATGATATGATTAAATTCCAATTTATATAAAAAGTAATATTATAAACTGCTTGAAAATATGGATAAAATCTACAAAAATTTCAGCTACACATATAAAAACTAAAAGAATTAGAAAAAGAATCAATTAATGAAATAAAAAGTCTTGTATGTAATTCATTTTGGAAGAAATATTATCTGATTTTAAAACTTTTATGTTTTTGAAAAAAAACACTACAAATAAAATGTTATAGTCTTATTTTTCTAGTATTTTTTATGAGGGAACGAAATAAAGAAAGAGTTTTTTTAATACATTTAGCAGTACCACTTGGAATGCCAAATTCAAAAGTGAACATATATATTGGAAGGTGCACAAAAATGAACTTAAATAGGTAAGAAACAGAGCAAACATACCTCAATTGGTAAAATGCAAATAGTGTTTGGAGAGGCAGAAACTGGAGTGGACCTGTCATTGAACATTTGAACCCATATTTCAGCCAACAAGGAGATTAAACTTTGAGCTTATCCTTTTACAAAGCCAATGGTTGCACAAACTCTAAGCTTATAAGCTGCGTGGTATTCAATGAAAAGCCAGAACTCAAATGCTTATGCTGACACACTCTAAGATCGATATATGACCACCAATACAAAAGGTCCATAATGCTGGGTGGTGGTTGCTGACAATGGGGATTATAGACATTGTATGCAATGCGGGGGTGTTAAGTGTAACAATTTCTGACTAACTTGGACTTGGGACTTTAAGAGGGGTGGAGTAAGTAGGACAGTGACTTCCAATTCCTAATTCATTCAAATAGAAAAGCTACTGGTGACTCTGTCAAAAACCTCAAAATCAATCATGGCCAAAGTGGCTTAATTTGGAAGGTGAGGATGTGGTACACATTGAGATTGTTGGACAGTCTTAGACCTCTTTTATTGATTAGATTGGCTACCTATGGTTATTGTTGGACGGATTTAGACCTCTTTTATTGATTAGATTGGTTTCCTGTGGTGGTTATCTTGATTTATTCTTCTACTTTCTTGGAAATTTAATTTTTTTTTTTAAAAAAAAAGCAAGCAGAAGAACCATAAAGAACACTATATGGTCTGCATGCACTGAGGGGGACAGTGGGGAGCTTGGCATTGGCGATGACTCGAATATAACCTGCATAGTGATCAAGATGAATGCATTTCAGATTTCACCAAGTTAAAAATTGAAGCTTTGATTATATCTATGCAATTAGATTAATCAATAAAATTTTAACACCATTCAATGTTCCCCAAACTAATCCAAACCAGAAATTAATACAATTTTGGAAGCAAGGACCAAGAATATAAATATGAACTCAGTGCGGAGCAGTAGTAGAATCATATATAATCAAAATTTGCAAGAAGAAAGCCAAATGAAATCGCACATTTTATCCAAGGGAAACAAAACTGTTAGTGTTGTTAAGCATTTGTAATCCGAAATTGTTTCACCTATCCCTTGTTACTTCAAAGTTTGGTTAGTTTATCTCCAAGAAACAGCTCTGATTAGTTTCAATGCCACTTCAAAATTTTCCAACTCTAGAATAAATAAAGAAGAGAAAAGATATCATAATTCTCAAGTACACAGAACCTTTTCTTATTCTCAGTGAAATGATACTAGTTATGGGGTGGCAAAACCAACTTCAAACATTCAATCTCAATGAGAAAACGACTAAATTTTAACTTGCACTCCATGTCTATCTACTTCCAATCCCTAATGATTTCAATGGAAACTCTAATCTAACAATCAAAGTGTGGTTCTGAAAGAGGTTTTGAGTGGTACAATAATTATATAAAAGTGATCTGCAAACTGAAATCTACTAGCACAGAAAGTCACAGCTACTCACAAACTAAAACAGGCACAGCCAATGCTGTCTTTCCAACATCCTCATCAGCTTGCATTGTCTTTTTTATTCGAGCCTGTCATATATACTTTTAATCAGATAAAGTTTATAACAAACACTCTTTAAAGGGGAAAGAGAAGTGTAAAACTTAGAAACTTGATTAAATTATAATTTGTTACTCCAACATGTAAAGCTCAGAAACTTAATTACAATTATCATTTCTCACATTATATGACAACTATTCTGAGTACACAGACACATTATATTGTAGTCGAAATAATCAAATTAGTCTCAAATACGTGTAATTAAAAAATAAAAATAAAAATTGAACCTTGCAAGCGTCACACTACCTGGAGCTAACCTTATGCAATGCCAGAAACTACAATATTATGAAAGAAAAATAGATTAATCGGAGCATGTATCCCAATACAGACTCCATACGAGAAATTCCCATAATCATAATCTCTTTCCAGATACGACTCTCTGGAAATTTCTTAACAATGCACATCTAAAAGCAAAAGTTTGATCCATTGTTATCGTAATTTCAGACCCACATTAACAGCTACGAAACAATCATAGAACTTAAACCAAACCCTTGTTCCAAAATAATAATAACTCCAGCCGCCATACCTTTCACCAAGCTCCGGCTATTCCAGAATTCACAGGGGACTTTTTCTCTGAATGGAGAGGATCTGAGAATAGCGAAAGGAGGAGGAGGAGAGAGAGCCTAACCGTGTGCTGGTGAAATCCCTCTTCACAGATTTTTTTTTTTTTTCGTTTTGGGGTTCTTCGTGCTGAGAAATGAGAACAGCGGAAGGAGGAGACGGTAACGGCTAAATTTTTATGGATTTCCAAAAAATCGAAAAATAATAGCAATAAATTTAAAATTGGCCCATTTAGCCCATTATGCCATTAACGATCCTACTGTAATGTCCAACTTTTAAGGCTCGGCTTCCCTTATTATCTAGTATATATAAATAAATAAAATCTCGAAGAAAACCAAAATAAGTATTTTTTTTTTTATCAAAACAATGAAAAAAAACAAAAAGGACATCGACTTTGATTGGTGAATAGTTTATCCTAAATGTCATTCTTTGTTTATTTTGGGTGAATCTAATGTCAATTTTTAGTTCTAAAAGAATCACATCCTGAATTAAAATTTAAAACTAGCGATGAACGAGCAATTTATATATAGAAGAAGATTGAAGCCGAAATGTCAACACCCTGCAACTTACAATGCTACCACTGTATTCACAAATGATTTGTACGACTTGGAAACACAAGAATTTAGAACATAAACAATACAAATTATGCGAAGCCAACCAGACAGCCAGCCAGCCAGCTTTCCATTACTCTGATACCACAAAGCTGGGAGCCATGAAAACGTAGACTCTCACATACAAATTTGACCTAAAGCACACGCTTCACCTGGTGTAAAAAGTTTATGGAAATAAAGTAATCACTCACGACTACTCAATGTCGTATGGATCCACACTCAGCAGAATTGAGAAAAGGGTTTTCCTCCTTCTTTCTGCTTTCTTTGGTAGGGGAAGGCAGGATAGGGAGTAATCTCTTTTAACAAGGCACTAATAAACTAAGTGCTCAAAAAACTTTCCCTAGGCAGAATACAGAGACTAGTTATTAATACAGCTCCAGGGTTTGAAAGGAAAGAAGAACTAGTAGTTGTAGGCAGGCATGAAAGAAAAAGGCAGAGAAAGGTGATACGTAAGATAGCATATGCGGCTGCCTTCTGCTGAGATGCAAACTCATTAGAGTTGGTGTTAAAACAATAAACCTTAAGATGAGTAATGAGAATAATTGAGATATAACAACTAGGAGTAGACTTTGCGGTACCATTATAAGCATTAAGCATGCACCATGAGAGATCATTGACATATTACTGTGCCACCAAATCTTCCACCTAACAGCTTAAACAATACAAACCACAGGTTATGGGATGGGTGGGATCAAAACAAACTCTATGAACTAAACGTGGGAAACTTATAATTGTATCAATCAACTTTGGGCATCGACCAGAAAACACAAAACACAATAAGATTTCATAGTTATTCATATCCGAAACTGTACTAGAAGAAAATCGAACTCTCCCAGCGTCCCTGCCTTTGTATATACAAACCTTGTACTTGAACAAAAATAGTCATCTTCTATCTACCAATATATTATACAGATCGTACTGCACTACTATATGTGTGCTAAAAATTTTCACTGTGTACATTAATGTATGAGGCTACTTACTAATTATGAACAAGTAACCAAACCATTTTGTGCAAGCAAGCATCCTTCTTGGTCCAAAGTCTCTCTGACTGCTCGATAAAACTCCAACCATGAAGATGAGTATCCATCCGCAGGGCCCCACAAAAACGTAGGATTAGGACTAGCAGGGCAAGCAGCCACCAAATCCAACACTGACGCTGCTGGTTTGAGCTGCTGTGGGAAATTGAACGCTAAGTTGTCAACTTTATGTTCATAAATTTTGCCATTTCTGTCCAATTTATATCGAGAGGTGCCCTGAAACTGGCCCTTTGCTTCCCATGGAACCCGAGGGACACCCTTTAAGTTCCACCTAATCAATATCATATTCTCTGAAGGCTGCCAAATCCTAAACACCTCGAGGGAAATGTCACGGAAAAGAATTCTACCATGAAATCTCAATGCCCAGAATATCAACTTGTATTTCTCAATACCAGTGAATGTGTTCAATGGATCCATAAATGTTATATCATCCCTGAAAATCATCAAGTTCCACCATAACACAAATTCTATCAAATTGCAGCCTTTTATTTCCAGTATATGCCAATTATTGGGTCTTCAAATGCTACCACTTTACCAAAATTAATTGAAAAAAATCTAAACTTTCTAAAAGAGCAAGAAGTGATAAAAGCAAATCCGAGATACCCAGATGAGAAATTACCTGTAGATGTCATAATTGAGCTCTTTGGTGAAAATAAGAGGGAGGTCTTCACGAAGCGTCCGTACGGCCAAGCCAAGGTTGACATAAAAGTCATCTCTTTGCTGTTTACCTTGGGCATCCCGGGAACTATCAACATGTGCATCCTTCTTGTCAGGGGTCTGGAGGCTTGTGAGAGAAGATGTAAGAGAGAGAGGAGAGATGGGATTGTTGGGTTTAGTCTGAGGGAGCGCTTGGTAAATGGTTTTTTCTTTTATTTTGGATTGGAGGAGGATTGAGGGAGAGAGATTGGGTAGAAGAAAAGCCATTTCCTTTCCTTTATATTTCTTCAATTCTGGGGCTGTCTCAGCTTTAGCTTCTCATGTGAAAGAGTTTTAGAGAGAGAAAGCTAGAGAGAGAAAGTAAAGAAGATTTTGCACTACTGGTTTGTGTATGGGATTGTGGTTAGTGTGTGTGCGATGGTAGAGACAGAAGGAGCATTTTGGTAATAAATTTTGAGTGGTTTTGAGCATGGCCATGAATGCGTATTATTGAGAGTTGAGAGTGGACCAAACTATAAATTTGTGGCTCTTATAAGTTCTTCCTCTTAGTTTTGGTGTATTTCTTCGTATTTGGGGCACATGAAGAATTTCTTGCATCCGAGCCCCTCTGCTTGTGCATTTTCCTTGTGTCACTGTCACCCAAAAATCTAAAAAGCTTTGTTAACTTTTAAATCCATATATATAGGCCATGGAATTGTCACTTCTCCCACCCAAGACCAGCAACTTATCAAATACGTTGAATAATCAAACAGATTGAAAGTTCCTACAGAAGCAACTACACATCTTAATAATTAGATGCACAATTTAGAGTAATTTTAAAATGATATGTAATTTTCTTTTTAATCAAACACTAAACACAGATATTTATTATTCCCGTAATTTTGAAGAATTGAGGGGAAATTTCTTTCCCAAAAAGTAAAGAGTTAGAGAGCGGTCTGGCCACCTAGTGTGGGGTTCATTGGCTTGTCGTCTGCTTTGGATAGGTTTCAAAATTTCCACGTCAAAGGAGGAAGAATAGGCCCCTCCTCCGAGGGCATTCCTTAGTGGATATTCTATTAACCGATTTCTAGCCAGTGGGATCTATTAGCACATACCTTTTAGGATACCATTTTTTTTTTTTTCAGATTTGCAAAACATTAATACCCATAAGACATTTTCCCATTACAAAGTTTTTGTATTTGACAACTGACAAGTCATATTTGGAAGCATAGAGTTTAGTTATGTGATACTCCCACTAGAATTTTGGCTCGGATAAAATAGGAACCCAAGAGAGTTTAGCCAGCCAATATTCGAAGAAACCAGAAATCTAGAGGCCCAAAGAAGTTCTTTCAAGATTCTAAAATAATGCTATTAAGAGGATCAAAATGATCTTTACTCTATTTGATAAAAGGTAATTTTTAGAATAAAGCATAATATGTGCTTATGAGAGTAGTTAAGAGTGGTCAAATAAAAGTTACACAAAATATAAGTATCCGAGCTACCAATTTCGTCGTTTTATCTCAGACCTTGGACTTGTGCTCTGGCCTGTGAGTAAACTCAAAATCTATGTGCACAAAAGCACGTTCGACTTCAGGAAGTTGCTCAAGCTTCTCTTGGAGTGTCTCACCAATATTGTGTGCCTGGTTCAGAAGCATATCCTCTGGCAACACTATGTCAACCTCCACAAAGTAGTGAGAACCAAATGTGTATGCTCTCACTGTATCAATGTGCTTGATCTCTTCATGGTGGTTCCATATTAAGTACGTCAACTTCGCTAGAAATTCTGGCGGGGCTGTTCTTCCGATAAGTGAATGGACATTCTCGAGGACTGTCCTTGCCCATGTATTCATTGTATATAATGCTATCTGCAGAACAGGTTCAATTACATCAGGCAAATGCTTCACAGTGAAATCATCGGTCAGCATACAATAAAAAGCCTATACTACAAGGGATTTTCTTTAGTGATTTATTTTGTTAAAAGAAAGATTATAAAGAAAATAAGCTATATATATATCATATATAAAGATGATGCTATAATGTGCATGCTGTATAAAGTTTGAAAAGATTTTATGGTAAAAGGACTCACTACGACGGCTCCAGTGGGATCGATCCACCAGGAAAACCGGACAGCTAACACAGCTGCTGCTAAACCAACTGAATTAGTAACGACGTCAAAAAAGTGATCTTGTGCATAGGCTCCAACAATTTCATTCTTAAATCTTCGACAATAGAGCATGAGGAAGAACTTCACCAGAGTCACTGAAACCATTATCCCTATCATCCATTTCTCCTGATTACCATTCATTTCTGGCCCGGTCTGTAACCAAAAAATTATTTACAGGAGATGAAACCACCCATGTTTTTAATGATTGCCAACAATAATATTCCATGCCTAATTAGCGTTACTTACAAAACCATACAGAATGGATATACAAATTATAACATATTGCACAAATGAGCTAGTATATATTTTTATATAACATATTGGTAAACAGACTCGACATGGAAGTTTGAATTAGAAATGTCAACAAATCTAGATTTGTATTTTTTTCCCCTTCATTTGCTGCTTGCTGGAGATGCGAGTAATATACACAGGGGAGAACTATAAATATGGTCAAAGTGAGTCATGTACTCACTCCTGCTTCATGCCTAATTCATTTGGTTAGAGTAAAATTTGGCCAAGGGAAAAGCATACCTTTGCAATGAGTTGCCGAATGGACTCAAGCAAAATTTGCAGTCCAAGAGTTGCCATTACTGAAGCAAAAACGATGATACCCTGCATATATATGTTGAAGCTCGGTTAGTGTAGATAAATGCTTAAACGAAGCTTGGTCTTTGAAACACAAATATATAATAGCTAGAGAAGGAATTGGTGGGGGCATACCACTGGTTGCATACGTTTTTTTCCAATAGGGTAGTGATACTGATTTGGGGTTTTCATGGCATAAGCAGTGAACCACAAAATAAAGCCTGATAAGAGATCCAACAGGGAATCCAAGGTAGACGCAATTACTGCCAACGATCTGCTCTCAACTGAGGCATAAACCTTTGCTACAAACAGCACCAAATTTGCTATGTTTGATATATTCACTGCAAACCTCTCATTCTTTGCCAGCTGCTTCATTTCATCCTAACACAAATGGCACAAACTCAATTGTTGAAAATTCCATGCCTTATCAAATGTATTTTAACAAACAATCCAATGCCAAAAACTTATTTTACAACTCAAATCAAAGTGATAGAGATATTTAGTATGTTAAAGTTTCCATCAATTTCCCAAATTGATTAATGTTTTGCTCAGTACAAGAACATGCTTCTGTGCTTCAATAATGATGTTATGCCCACCCCAGCTCTGGTTATCTCTACACCACCTTCCCGAAATCTCAACTCAGTAATTTGAAAATCCCAAATATAAATACTAGAGAAATTTCCCAAACCAATATAAAATCTGAAATTTGGCCAATAACAAGGCAATAGATCAGTATCAGCATCACCAACATCTGTAAGGCTATCTGGCAAACCACCCATTTCAGTGATGGTCTCCATCTCATTGAACCCTTCAAGAAGCATTTCTTGTTTCTTGTAATATTCTGCAACTTTCCATTGTTTCCCTACCAAAAAGAAAAAAAAATTCCATTGTTTCCCTGATGTCAACAACATAAAGCCAATAATATACTCTCTTTTTTGATGAATGCCAATAATATACTCTCTTGTGTATTAAATCATTAACTAAGAGTGGTAAGAACCTATAAATCAAAACCAAAAGAGAAATGAAGTGTCCTCATCAATTACCATACATGCATCAATGATGACGGCATTTTGATAAGTGGATTTTGAAGCAGGAAAATATAATTGAAGGAAACCAAAAGCAGAATATATGACCTACCAAGAAAACAATAAAAAGCATTCCAAGAAGTCAATATAGACACAAGAGGACAGAAACATAAAAAATATAGTAGTTTTTTTGGAAAAAGAAAAAAACTATTGTAGTTATTTTAACAATTTAATGACCCAATTGTTCTAAATGACTTATATTTTTTAGAAAAAAATAATGTTCATCGCTAGTTATAGCTCAATCTATGGCCATCCATGGAATCTATTAATTAATCTCCACAACTACAAATATTGGTCGAAAGGATCCACTACACCATAACAAAATGACCCAAATTCCTCAACATGTACAGATTCCTTTCTAACAAAAAAAAAAAAAAACATTTCAACCACAGAATACATTCTATACACACACACACACACACGCACGCGCATTTTACACACAAAAGAAAATAGAAAATGCATGCATCTAAGAGTGATGGATGGGAAAATTAGTTACTTGGGGTGCGAAGAAGGCGACGGAAAGTGACGGAATTACAGCGGTCGTCATGAGAAGGGCTGCGCTGGGGAAGACGGAACTCATTGAGATCGAGTCGCCAGGAACCGGTCCTGTCGACGGAGGGCTGATCAGCAGACAGAAGAGGCTGCCTTCTGTTGGAGTCGTCCTTTGGGGAAGACGACGAGATTACCGTCGGAATAGTCCCACTCACCTCCATAATCATATAAACTCACACACTCACAGAACCTTTGCCTTGCTTGGTTTCAAAAATCAAAACTTGAATGAAAAGCCTGCGTGCAAATACGTCATTTAACCTGTGTGCTTCTCCTTGTGTTTTTTGCATAGGACTGTTCGCGTGCATACATACACTGACGAAATGGTTTGCTATAAAAGGGTGCTCCGTAACCAACTCCACTTGAAACTATGGAAGGTGTTGCGTCATGCGTGTATTTATAAACTGAAAATCAAGTATAAAAAATCATGTAGAATTTCTACAACGTACCAGTACCCTTTTGCCTCACGTTAAATAGTTAAATTAAATTTCTGTCCATAAAGGAAATATACATATATATATATATATAACAATGTTGAAATTAAGTAGTGACACAAATTAAATTGAAGAATTGAAGTGTTATTTTATGTAGGAGGGAAATTTGAAAGTTTAATTTGCTTCCTCGTTATGTCCGAACGTATGTATGTACCTAGGAAGAACTTCGCTAGTGGTGTCGGTTTCAAACTTTCGTTCAAGAGAATAATCTGCTTGTGAAACTTTTGCAGAGGCACCAAACAACGTCGATTATTTTCATGCTTTTTTATTAAATTAATTAATATGGTAATTAAATTAATCATCTTTGAATCTGCTGATGACATATACGATGTTCATTTTTATTCTTTATTTGGTAATATGAAGGAATATCAGCATCACTCTATATATGTATCATTCTCAACATATATAATAGAATAAGATTGTATATGGACATTTAACTTATTATTTAAAATCCCACATTTTAATATGGCAATTTTAAAATCCTTTAACTAAATATGGTAGTAGTAATTAACTAATTATAGTAACATTAATTGATAAGCATTATCGCATACACATCATAATCCACAAACTTATAATTAAGTAAGAAAAAGTTAGATGCAATTGTTTAAGTAACATTCAATTATTAAGAAACAATGCATTCTTTTTATGCAACTTTTTTTTTTTTTTTTGCAATAGATATTGGTAGTAGCACAATTTGGGATGACAATCTCAACCTTCTCTGGAAATTTTTCTCACACAAAATATCTAATCCCACTAATACATCAGTCCAACATAGTTTGCTTCAGGCAGTGAATTAGGTAGGTGTCCTGTGTAATAAATAGCAAGATGAAATATTGTTGATTTGGGTGGTCAGAAAAATAAAAAGTAATTTTAAGGGAGTCAAAATACACAAACGAAAGGCGGCAAACATTTGTTCAAACACTTAATATGCAAAAGCACTTGCCCCCACCAGCAGTGGTGCATTCCATGCAGGACCGCAGTGGTCCAACTGAGGCAAAGTGCGTCACTATATATTTAAATAGAATATAAATTACACAAAGGAGTGATAAGAAGTGATTAGACACCCTCAAGAAATATATATGCTGGATTCTGAATAATCCAATTATAAGATTGTCTTGGAGTTGCTGTTTGTGTGCCTGCAGTGGGAGACAATTCAATTTTTTAAAAAGAGTAATATAGAGCATCCAGAGAAATGTAGTAAAAATCATAATTGGATGAACTTGGCTTGTAGAATTCAACTATAACCTTCTTCATTCCTTAACTTTCAAGCCAAAGACAGACATTGGAAAATGATAACGTGTTCTTCATGACATATGGTCTTAAATAATCAATCATACCCTTATACATCAGTGATAATAATGATAATAAAAAAGTGCTTATACAATCAATACCCACTCAAAACTTCATTCATAAAAAAAAAGAAGAAAAAAAAACCCCTAAAAATTGAGTGATATTTGTCTGAATGAATGTAAAATCATGGAACTTTTGGCTTGTGCTCTGATTTGTGAGTGATGTCAAAGTCCACATGAACAAATGCTCTGTCAACCCCATCAAAATTCTCAAGCTTGTCTTGAAGTGTTTCTCCAATATTATGGGCTTCACTAAGAGTCATTTGTGCTGATAAAACTATGTCGACCTCCACAAAATAGTTAGTACCAAATGTGTAAGCTCTTACGGTCTTAATATGCTCAATCTCCTCATGGTGGTTCCAAATTAAGTAGGTTAACTTTGCTAAGTACTCCGGCGGCGCTGTCCTCCCGATCAACGACCATACGTTCTCCATAACAGTGTTGGCCCAATTACCCATTGTATACAGAGCTATCTGCACCATCATGCATTTTACTAGTTTAATACTCTAGTTAATCATAAACAAAATTAACTGCAACTTGGGTGGAGGGAGCATAATTATGTTATTGAACCTACAAGAATAGCACCAACAGGGTCGATCCACCAGTAGAAATTGATAGCTAAAACAGCAGCACCAAGGCCAATTGCATTGGTAATCACATCAAAGAAATGATCTTGAGCATATGCTAGAACTATCTCATTTTTGAATCTTCTACAATACACCATGAGCACAAATTTCACTACTGTCACTGACACCATTATCCCTATCATCCATTTTTCTTTGTCTGGGTCCCTGTCTGGTTGAGCCTGCACCAATAGAATGTTGGATTTTATGAGAAAATAGTCACAAATTAATTAAAGCCTGTTGCTCATCAGTGGATAATCTACTCTTGGGTACCTTGGTGACAAGTTCCCGACCCGATTCAAACAATATCTGTAATCCAAGAGTTGCCATCACTGATGCAAAGACAATAATTCCCTGCATATAATTTATGGAAATACATTAAAATTATATAGAAAGCTTAATAATATGAACCACCCAGAACATTCATATTGCAATTGATACAAAAAATATACCACAGGTTGCATCCGATTCTTGCCAATGGGGTACTTGTAGTAGTTTGGTTTCCTCATGGCATAAGCTGTAAACCAAAGGATGAACCCTGATAAAAGGTCCAGCAGAGAGTCCAAGGTTGATGCTATGACGGCCAATGATCTACTTTCCACTGATGCATACACTTTTGCCATGAACAACACCAAGTTTGCTATGTTTGATGCATAAATTGCCATTCTCTCACTTTTGGCTACTTGCTTCATTTCATCCTGCATAAACCATTAATTAATTAATTAATTTGGATCTACTTAAGCATATAAATATAATTACTGAATCGTACATATAAAACTAATTAATTAATTAAACCTCTGTTAAAGTTCCAGGAAAAATGCCCAATTCACAAAAAGAATCCACTTCATTGTATCCTTTCAGAAGGTTGTCCTGTCTCCTGTAATACTCTGCAATTTTTCTCTGCCTGCCTGACAAATATTTCAATCATGCACACAATTTTAAGTTTATTAACATTTTTTAAAAAAAAAACCATTGAACACTATACATATGATATGTGTTCTACATGCATGAAGGACTTACTTAATGACTTGATAAAATGCACAAAACTAAAATGAGAACCCATGTGTCTTTGAGGCACCTCAAAGCCATCGATATTGAGCCGCCATGAAGGCTGATCACATGGTGAAGGTGTCTTCTGCCCCAGCGGCGGAGGAGACAAGAGCTCCGTCCGGTAATCTGTCGAATCTGTTCGAAGATCTGACACCATTTTCCCTACAAGTACCAGCTGCTTTGGTCCCAACACATGCAAGTAATAAGGTTCCAAGGCTGTACATTATATTTATATACATAACCAAGTTTGGGTAAATGACCAATTAATCTTTGTTATAAAAATTGTGTACGAATTCGGCAAAGAAAGAAGAAGCAGCATGAAGAATGCTGGTTTTCATGCTTCCTTGGAAAGCAAGTGAATAATGAATAAATAAGGAGTTGGTTCAAAATTAAAGGTGTAGCATCTTCTACTTCATATGTATTCATAACACAGATTGCTGACTTTAATTTGTTTGAACCAAATGTGAAAGGGATCTCCACCCTACTTACTCATTATAATAAAATTAATCACACTAATTAATTGCTTTTGTATTGCCGGTGATACCTTTGCAAACTCGATACATCATGGTCCACGTATCTTGGCATATATTAATTCCAAATTGAAAATTTCATTTCTTGTTAAACTAATATTAATGGTTAAATGTCAAATAACTTGGTTATTAATCAGTGGATTGTCTTAATATTGTCAAATTAGCTCCTATACTCAATTTAGTGGATGTTCTCACTCTTATGAAAGGTACTGAGTCAGTGCATCTGCAATGTTCATGAAGAATTATTTAACTTTCTACTAGGGAACACATATATAATTTAAATATAGTAAACAACTCTGTTTTGTTTTTTTAATTTTTTGGGCGGCCCCAAGTGAAAGTGTTATTGACCCCCACTAGCCCAAATTTGCTGGGACCTAGATTGAAGCACTTATTAGAACTGGGCCTAAACCAAAATGGTCCGACTCTAGAAGCAAGTTGCATAATAATAAGTATTATTTTTAGAGTGAGTCGCATAATTAAATTATTTTTTTATTATTAAATTTTAAAATTTACAAATATAAGATCTTTTTAAGGGACAATTTTTCTAAGTTAAAAGGAAAAAAAAAAGGAATTAAATTATTATTATTATTTTTTAAAATTTGTGTCAAACAATAGAAAATTAAATATGCTGAGAAAAGGTTATTTTGGGCAATGGAATCATCACCCTCGCCTCGGATGAGCATCGCTGCGAAATAGTTTTAGTTTCTGTGGAGCCAGAAGAAATAGAGGAAAATAAAAAGGGGAAAAACATAGACACATGCACAAAATACAAAGCCAGCACACCCCGATAGAGATAGATACAGAGCCCCAGTCACACATAGGGAGAGACAGAAACCGAGCTCAGGAAAACCCTAGCTTTCTCTCTCTACAATCTGTTTCGCCCAGGAACCTCCAAAATGGTTAGCTCCCTTTGTAATTGCTCTCTAATTTCGTATGTTAGTTTTGTATTTATCGGATGCTGTTTCTTTGTAACATGTTAATCTGCAACTCTATCATCCACTTTTCGATGTTGATGTTAGCTGTTTAGTAAATTCTGACCAACTCAATCAATATTTTGGTGAGGAAAGATGTCTATTCTATTTTGAAATGTTACTTTTAGTTTTGACCAGTTGCACTGGTGAGGTTAATTTTATTCTCATAAAACTATGTAAACTTGAAGTGCATTAATGTGAAATTATCTATTCGGAACAATTTGTATTTACCACATGGGATCCGGTTTTAAATGTTGCGTGAACCAAGTTCATTTTGTTTTACTGTGCAATCACTGTGTAACGCATAGACGCTTGAATTTGTATGCATGTGTGTGTGTTGCTTGTGCTCTGTACTACTTGCAATGTTGTTTTTTCATTTGGGACTAGTGGACATGGGGGTGATTTTGTTTTCCTTCGTTTTGGCAGCACAAGTTGAGTCGTGGTCACCGTGATAAAGTCCAGCAGTTCATGACAATAACTGGATCAAGGTAACCTGACAATCTTATTGGATTATATGTGTTCTCTATTTCATAATATGGATCTTGATAACTTGGGCGGGCATCTGTTGGATACACTTCTTGAACATAACATGTGTTTTTGTGTAATTAGAGGAGTTAATAAGCCCAAATAAAGTGGAAAAAGAAAATTACCATAAAGAGACTGGAAATCAGAACTCGTGATAGGAGGTTTAAGATGGTATTTTTTGGTGATCCTTTGAAACACTTTTTTCAATAGTTTCTATGGTATATAGCTTTATTTTCTTCAAATATACCCCATTTCCCATTATTACAGTGGCAAAGGCCAACAAAAAGTTCTCTTTTTAGGTGGAAGCTATACTGCTATATATATCTTCAACATGGAAAATATGATTATTAATGTGCTAAGCTTTCAAATATTCAACAGCATATATTTTTTTTAGAAATTCAATTTACTCTAACAATAATTTTCTAAGCTTAAAGCACCTGAGTGATGTAATGTTGTTAGCAAGTGTAGGTGCCATAAAGGTACTTATGTCTACTTGATGGTGCGACTAGATGTGAATTCAAACTGTTCTGATTGTGATTCTTCCTAATACACGAATTGTTTAAACATGCCAAAGTCCATTTAGATGCTTGAGATATAAAAGCTTACTTTCATGCTATGCATTCATATGTAGAGGTTTTTGTGGATAGTTTTCTTATTATAATAATTTCTATGTTACTTTCTGTTTAAAACATACTTTTGGCGTTTTTAAAGGATTTCTCTTTTGCTTTTGATACAACAAATGGATTGTTGTGCATGTGTGGGATTGTGTCTTAGTCGAATTGAGAAGAGCAATTTTAATACTGGTGTCTGTTATTTTTACAAAGTTATCTCTCTTTCAATGTTGATAGGTGTGTGGTTAGGCAGGGTTTCTTGTACATTTTTTAGTTTAAAGTTTGACTCATACAAAATCTTACTCTCTCTGTCTCTCTCTCATATTTTTATTTTTATGCAGTGAAAAAGTTGCCCTACAGGCTTTGAAGGCCAGTGACTGGCATCTTGAAGGAGCATTTGATGTATTCTACAGCCAGCCCCAGATTAAAACATTCACTGATTCTAGACATCTAGACGAGCTTTACAACAGATATAAAGGCAAACTTTACATTTCCACTTGTCTTCTTTCGCTATTTTGAGATAATTTCACAACTTTTTCTGGAACCTTTATTGAAAATTTGGATTATCAGAGATGGAAAACAGATTTAGTTCACGTATGTGTTTGTCAATCTGAAGTTTTATTAAAATTTATGATCCCCAAAATTTAAATTGAACCTTGATATTGTATCTGTGTACATTATCACGATTACTTATGTGTGTGGCTATAGTGGATATGTCATACTTGAGAACCTGATAGTGATTTGGGAATTCATTATGGAAAATAACTTGTTTGATGAGGAATATTGATAGTAGTGAACGGTGAATTACATTAGTTCTCATGTATTGTTCATTTTTGTAAATGTTTAATGTTTATAGATTTGCAGAATTTCTTCTTACTAAAACAATTAAGTACATTATTCTTGGCAGATCTATATGCTGATATGATTCTAGCAGATGGCATCACTCTCCTTTGTAGTGACATTCAGGTAACTTTTTGATTATCTGAAATTCTTCTGCACGTGCTTTAAACCATTAGTATATCTGTATGCTTATCTCCTCCTCCCCCACCCACCCACCCCCCCAACCAACACACACACACATATGCATGTAAATTGTATTTTCATATTTTGATGAAGCTCTCTTTTATGACAGGTGGATCCTCAAGATATAGTCATGGTATGTATATTATGTGGAATTCATCAACCTTCGAGCCTTACATATTCATGAAAATATGTGTTTAAAATATTCCTTAATTAATTAATTATTCTATATTTAAATTAAATTTGTAAAAACTATAGATCTTTGCAAACATTATGGTTAAAATTTCATCAGACTTTCTAACTTTTTGTTAAGTTTGGGTAAGCTGAGAAGTTTTCCATAATGTGTATGGTTACTCTAACAGCCTTTCGAGTTCTTTTAAATGGTGGCATGTACGTGCACTATGATCCTAAGGAAGCTGTATTCTACTTGTATTACATCTTCTAACTTCTATTTTAAAATTTGCTTTAATTAATTTGGTAACATATGCTAATGGTTTTGTTGGATATTTTTGGACCATGGCCTGTTAATGCAGTTAGTTGTTTCATGGCACATGAAGGCTGCCACCATGTGTGAATTTTCGAAGCAGGAGTTCATAGGGGGATTACAAGCACTAGGGTAGGTATACTGTATACAAATGTTTGATGGTTACTTTTTTTCTACTTATGAATCTTTTTCTAATGACAGGATAGATACTCTGGAGAAGTTCCGTGAAAGGATACCATTTATGCGCTCTGAGCTAAAAGATGAACGTATGTTAAAAAGGAATGAATATAGTATTTACTAAAAAGTCAATTGTGTTTTTGTATGTCTTTCTTTGCTGTAAATCGTGTATAATATAATAATGATATAAATTGGGAAAAAAAACTCTGCCTTTATTGCAACATATCATATTTATTTACTTTTGAGCTTTGGTTCTGAATTCGTCTTTGTTGCTTTGGATTTGCAGAAAAGTTCCGGGAAATTTATAACTTTGCTTTTGGTTGGGCAAAAGAAAAGGTAAGTTCATCTTTTATGCATGAAAATTTTGACTTATTATTCTTGCTGATTGCTTAACAAATGCTGATCTTGTGCACTTGGAAGGTCAAAGTGAACCATTAAAATAGCTAGCGATGCCCCAATAATAATTGTTTTAAGTACTAGACCTGGGCCCTCCATAATGAAATAGGTTTAACATGTATATTGACGAGAACTTTTGGTTACTGTTTGTGTGTAAAAATGTACTCAGATGTCACTATTTCACTATCTCAGGGTCAAAAATCTTTGGCATTGGATACAGCAATTGGGATGTGGCAGTTACTTTTTGCTGAAAAGCAGTGGCCACTGGTTGATCATTGGTGCCAATTTTTGCAGGTAGCTTATAACTTGTTTTCTTGTTTGCGCTAAGGTTAAAGTTCTATATGAGAAGTTTATTCTGTTTTTTATACAGTTAAGTTTTAGCAACTATGATTTGAGTAATTTCTTCCTACATTCTGGATGGACTATGCTATAATTTTTACAATGTTTGGTACTCTTTAACTGCATCCGCTAATAACTTCAGTTTGTTTTTTCCTTTTTGTTTTTGTGTTGTGTTTTGATTCAGGCACGGCATAACAAAGCCATCTCTAGGGACACTTGGTCTCAACTATTGGAGTTTGCAAGGGTAAGATATGAAGCATCAAAATGTATTCATGTGGCTGTATTCTTTTTATTGAAGTATCCCTTTCCAATAATAAAAAGGATAAAGAAAACTTACATGCGAGTTATCTTGTGCTACCTCCCCGTCACTCCGCCCCCAAAGTTTTAATTACTAGAATGAATTTTGCGTGGAGGAAATTATAAAAATGAGTTAAACATGTAAGAGTGAGGTGAACATGGATTTGTTGGGTTGGGGTTAATTAGAAACTGCAGTTGATTTTGGTCTTGTTTGTGATTTGCAGACGGTGGACCCTTCACTGTTAAATTATGATGCTGAAGGTGCATGGCCCTATCTTATTGATGAATTCGTGGAGTATTTGAGTGAGAATGGCATAGTCCAAAAGTCTCAGATTACTGATTGGAGCCAAAAACGATGAACCTGCTGGAATAATGGTGAATTAGGAACGTCTTCTCATTTTTTTTCCTTTAGTGTGTGATTGAAACTCGGTTTGTCTGCAAAAATAAGACGACCAAAAAAATGAAAAAGAGAGATCAATGAATGATAATCCATTCTGATTCATTCTTATCTTCTACCAACACTTCTTAAAGCAATGTTCTATGGAAACGGTGGATTAATGTTGTTTGATAAATGTATGTTATGCCTGATGCAGTAAAACCTCAATAAATTAATAATTTTGATTAAATAATATTTTTTGCCGAGATTTGGGCCAACATGTTAAATTAATAATTTGATAAATATTAATTTAAATAAACAGTTTCAAATTTTTTTTTAAAAGTATAAAGAATATTTTGATAAATTAATAATTTCTTAATGTATTGATTAATTAATATTTAATAAATTAATATATATTTTTTGGTTCTATCGAGATTATATATATGTACATATGTATATATACGTGTATGCAATTAAACTTTTTTTTTTTTGATGAATATATGCAATTAAACTTTTTTTTTTTTTGATGAATATATGCAATTAAACTTTCTGATAATAGGAAATCATATTTTAAATTTCCTAGATCGACCTTAGAGATGAAAGTTATATTTTTTTGGATAAAAAATATAACTTTTAATAATGAATATTGACCTAATTTGGTCAAAATAAACCTTTTGAAGTTTGGTTTAAATCCAAAATTGAATGCTCATTTGATATAAATTTAATTAAACACTATGGATAGGCTTTTCAAACCAAAGCAAAAGAAATTATAGATAAGGTGTGAGGATGGTAATCTTATTTTTTTTTTTGAAATAATTTAAAATAGCAGTGGAGGAAGAAGGCTATTTAAATTAATAATGGGGCTGGAAGAAATATAAAATATATAAAAAAAAAAAATTGTTTAAATGAAAACGACGCATAAGTTTGGCAGATAGACTGGTGAAGGGGCAAGTGAGGCTCATCATCACGCTGCACAGTGCGCGCACGGCACAATTAAAAGGTAATAATGGGAAGGCATATACAAATAAGTGTTATATATATATATTTGAATGAGTCAGTGGTCTCTGAGTTTCTTATGCGGAGGCATATATTCTAAGTTTAAAAAGCAACAAATGAAATTGGCATCTACATATTCCTTTCTCTGATATCTTCCAAACCTTTATTTTCCTCCTTTATATTTTACTATTTATTAATCCTACTTTTTACTCTCTAATACAACCTCTCTCTTCCTCTCCCTCAGTTTATTCTTTGGGTGGTTTGCAATTATTATTAATTGTAATTATAATTTGTCTGGGTTTGTGTTAAAGAAGATGATATGGGAAGCCTCTTGACATTTCTTAAGAAAAAGGATCCAAAAATGTCCAAAGACAATAGCAGCCGTATCAGAAGCAGCAGCAGCAGCAGCAGCACCATAGATAGAAGAACAGCAGCAGCAGCAGCTTGGTATGGAGGAGGAGCAACTTCCATGTCCAAACAACACTCCTTCACTACTAAACCAGACTACTCGCCGGACAACAAACTCTCTGCTTCCCACAAGAAGCAGCAGCAGCAGCAGCACAAATATGCCCTTATTCCTGATAACTTCAAGACCCTTGAAGAGGTATTTCTTTTTTCTTTTTCTTTTTTTTAATAATTACTGTTTTCTTTTTCTTTTGGAACAAAAATGGTGGTTCTTTTTCTATGCCATATGTTGTCAGCATTTTTTTCCAGCTGCAAAGGGTTAGTTATTGCAAATTAGTGATGTAAGCTTTGAAGGTTTATTCTTTCATTATTAAAATATGTTTTTATAATTATAAATTAAAGAAAATTGAGATATTTTCCTAACCCTGAAACAAAGAAAATATATTATATAAATTCCTACTTTTTTTTTTCTTTTTTTTTTTTATACAAGGATATATAGAAACTATTTCACATTTTCAAATTGAAACCTAACTTCGTTAACATGTGAATAACATTTATTACTCTCTTTTTTTCTTTTTCTTTTTATTAGTCAACGCTTTTAGTCTTTGTCCATTCATATAGAAATTTCAAATTACTGCCGCCTACTCAGTTATTGTCCTCTTGGACTTACAAAAGCAAAACGTGCCTTTAACGGATACGATTTGGGTTAATATCTAATTTATTATGTTTGATTATTTACTTTTATTATGTTTTACTAACAATATAGAATGAAAAATTGGCATGTTGATTTGCATACTTAAACTTAATTACCAAATTAAATTTAAAAAAAAAAACCCCACAAAACTTGGAACACATGATGTTATATTCAAACCTTGAATGCCTTGAAAAGCTGAAACATCAAAATCCAATTCACGTGAAACTAAATTCATCCTGAAATTTAAAAATAAGTGATTATAAATTAAAGCATGTCACTTTTTTCTTTCTCGGTGGTTGTGAGAATGAATGAAACTGGTCTTTTAAAATGCCAGTCATACTCTATGTATGTAATCATATTAGCATAAGAAGAATAATGTATTTTTAATTATTTATTTCAAAAGAAATTAAGCAATTGAAAGCAAGTAATGTATATAATAAAATAAGGAGAAGATTAGACCACACATTTGGAAAATAATATGAAGAAAGTGACAGAGGAGAGAGCGTGACTTTGACAAGTGGTTGAGGTTGACGCCAACGCACCTCCAATGAGAATATTCTTTGGAATCTTTTTGTTTTTCTTTAGAATATTCATCTTATCCGATGCTCTTTCGGATAAGATGAAAATTGCAAGTGGCTGTAGGCCTCACACTGCGCTTGCAATTTTGCAAAGAGACTAGTCACTTAGTTGGTCACTCACACTGTGTATTGGCCTGTTATTATTTCAAATTGGCCATTTTGAGCTTTGAGATATATAAAAACTGTCAAACTTGATTAGAATCTTACTTAATTAGTAGTGGTGTAATTCTAATTACAATTGGCCAAAACCAAATCCAAGGAGATACATCTAAGAAAAAAAAAAAAAAAGTTGCTAAAACATACAACATGCACCTTGATTAGCATTATCATTCACCATGTTTATGTAAGTTTTTCTAATAGGACTCTCAAAGTCCCTCTTTAACAACTCCCCTGTAATCTGTTGGTATTAGTGGCACTTACCTTTTTTGATGTTATCGGTGACAAATTCTTTTCCAATGGCAATGATCTATTTTGTTTTACAGGTCACAAGCGCATTGAGAAAAGAAGGTCTAGAATCATCAAATCTCATTATTGGAATCGACTTTACCAAAAGCAATGAATGGACAGGTTTGTTTTTGAGGGGGATTAGTAAACATTAATGATTCTTCTTTAACTTATATGGTTCACTTACCTTCAACTTCAACTTTTGGGTTAATTATCTTCACCATATATAGCTATGCCTTCTCATAGTCAACATTAATTATGTTATTTCAAAAGGGTAATATGCCATTTGGTTAATAACTCTCTAAACCCAATACGCAAATGTTTGTTCTGACCACACAGGAAAATTTTCATTCAATAACCGAAGCCTGCATGCCATCGGTGACACTCCAAATCCATATGAAAAAGCTCTCTCCATTATTGGAAAAACTTTGGCTCCTTTTGACGACGACAATTTAATTCCTTGTTTTGGTTTTGGTGATTGTAAGCACTCAATATTCTTCTACTCTTTTAATTCTGAGCATTTTTCTAATCTCTAATTATTGGCTTCACTTTTTACGTATTCATTGTTTACATATATAGCTACCACTCATGATCAAGAAGTGTTTAGCTTTCACAATGATCAATCATCTTGCCATGGTTTTGAAGAAGTCTTGGCATGCTACAGAAGAATTGTTCCAAACTTACGGTTGGCAGGTTGGTTTCAATCTTTCATGGCTTTGGTTTTTCTTTTGTCAATTCAAGTTTGATTTTTCTGATCATATACAAATGGATAGAATGCCCTCTGCTTCATAAATAAATAGTCATTTAACCATATGAATATCATGTTTTTGTTTGTAAAATTTTGTTGATCACAGCTTCATAATAAATGTTGTTTTTAAGGGCCGACTTCTTTTGCCCCGGTAGTTGAAGCTGCAATGGACATTGTGGAGAAACATGGTGGTCAATACCATGTATTGGTTATCATTGCTGACGGCCAGGTTTGAACTTGCAAGCGAGTCAATTCCAAGCCTTTGTAACGCACAAATTTTTTTCTTTATATCTTTTGGTTATGACTTTTATTTTACTGTAAAGGTTACAAGGAGTGTCAATACGGACGACGGGGAATTGAGTGCACAAGAGAAGAAAACAATACAATCAATTGTCGATGCAAGGTATGTAGAACCTCTGCAATGGATTTCATGTTAGTTTTGACTTTCCTTACTACTTAGAACCTTTAGCCCTGCAAATCCTGAAGTTTATTCATATACGACCGTCATAGGAATACTGAAAATCAATAAGATGACAATGACTGCTTAAAGCATCATAACCAGAATAGTTAGGTGGGTGTGACAAAGACTGCTTAAAGCATCAAACTTGATGCAAATACATACTGAAAATCAATAAGATGATACATGCATTGAACAGTTAAAACTAAAAGGAAATTTACTTCACAAGTTTTCATAACCAGTTCATATCCACTTTCGATTGTTCTTGTTGGAGTTGGCGACGGGCCATGGGATGACATGAGGAAATTTGATGACAAGATCCCTGCACGTGAGTTTGATAACTTTCAGGTACGTATGGGATTGATTTTTTATAAACCACAAAGTTAGATAGCTTAATTTGACTTGCAATTTTCTTTAACTGTGATCCATTAACATACATACATATTATTGTCTAAATACATCTTAATTTGTTTATGCATGTAGTTTGTTAACTTCACTGAGATTATGAGTAAAGACGTGACTTCGTCTGAGAAAGAAGCATTGTTTGCTCTTGCTGCGCTCATGGAGATCCCCATCCAGTATAAAGCAGCTGTTGAACTCGGTTTACTTGGGTAGGTGCACTTGTGTAGTTCCTTTTATTTTTTTATCTCTCATTCCCTTTCTCGGTATGGAATTTTCTGATCCCATTATCATGTATATATAAACTTTCAAGATCAATAAACTATCTTAAAAATTCTCACCAAAATTAATACCCCAAGGACATTAATCATCTTTCAAAAGTTTTCCACTTAAGTTTTATAAACTATCACATATAAATTACACATTCTACATGCTTTCTAGCTAACTTATGTTTCACCTATATTTATGTATGTGAAAACAGACGCGTGACAGGAAAGTCAAAGAAGATTGTTCCGCGTCCTCCGCCAATTTCTTTTGCTAATCGTGCTCCAATACGTGAAGCAAGCAACTTATCAACAACCATGGTGGATGAACGTCGAGAAATGGTAAACAAATTCTAGCCAAATCTTTTGTAGTACATTACTTCATAGTCTTTTAATTTCTTAAACCAAGGATAGTGGCCAGGCAGGGTTAAAATAATGGATTCACATAAATAAAAGAAAAGAGTGAAGAATTATCTGTAAAAAGGGCTATATATTACTGACCTATATATCCAACTTGTCCAATCTGCACATTTTGATTTTCTAGCTTATTGACTTGGATAGGAATTCACAAAGTCCTCAAAACAGGGCTTGAAAGTCGGTATGTAGATGAATAGAGCTGAGAAAAATAAGCAAATTTATCTGACGTACACCGAACTATAATTTTGTTCTGTGTTGAGACTTTTTATGAATTATATAGAGGCTTGCTTATAGTTTGTGTATCTAAATGCAATGTGTAGGTATGCCCAATTTGCCTAACTAATGGGAAGGACTTGGCGTTTGGTTGTGGGCACATGGTAAGTTGCATCAAAATATATATGTTATTTGGGTTTCTATTTTGTATTTACCACAAATACTTTTGTAACAAGTGGTTTTTTTCCGGCAGACTTGCAGAGACTGTGGGTCAAGAATTTCATTATGTCCTATATGCCGTGTACCCATAATCAACCGTCTCAGGATATTCACAGGCTGATTGCATCAAGCTGGGCATTGCTTATACATGAATGCAATGAGAACAATTGTGATTAATGTTTAGGTTTGGGAGCATGTTTGGAATTTTAGATGAAGATAAACGTTGGATTGTGGATCAAAATAGATATGTATATATACTGACCATGTACTTTTGCAACGTCCTGGCCTTGATGTATAAGATGGTCTATTTATATATATCTTATGGTAAATATTCAGTTTTGTTTTTAGTGTTAAATCCTTAAAGTTTACATCTTTAAGTAGTGTTAAATTCTTAAAGTTTACATCTTTAAGTATTCTAACCAATATTAGATCACAGTCACCCCACTCTTCCAGCAAGATAAATATGGAAGCAGATCAAAGCAACTAATTAGTTGCTATAGCAGTATACACAAAGCAAAGCGACTAATCTTAGATAGGCAGTGCTGTAAGCGTAATTGGGTTTTCAATGAGTTTGAGCCCAAGTCAATTCCGTCCTATCAAAGTTCGTTACCTTGGTTTTTTTTTTTTTTTTTTTACGGAGATCTCTGGTCTATCCAAAATACTGATTAAATTCGGATGGCGGTGGAATACATATTTAACTTTATTATTAGGCTAAACTATTGTGTGTCATGAGTTACCTTGTTAAAAGAATATAATTGTAATTACTCCGCATTTTATATGAGTCAAGCATTCCTACGTATCTTGTTCAGCCATTTGGGTTTCCGACCAAATTAATATGAATATTGTAACTTATCAGATTTATCAATAAATCTATATATAGTTTATTTGCTGTGTAAAGCTAGAAGAGCATATTGATTGGTAACAAAATAATAAAAAGAATAATAAGTGTTGCATTGCATACACATATATATGTACAGCAGTAGCAAATATGACAAATGTGTTGCAGCATGGTCCTTTGTAGTAGTAGGCTCCCAGAACTCACATGAAAGGGACATTTCATACCTGGATTACATAAAAAAGAAACAAGGGAATCGAAATATTTGTCTTTTGTGCACAAACTAGAATGATAAGACACAGACACACACACAGAGAGTCTGAGAGCCGACATTTAGGAATCTAATGCTAGCTTTTGCAGCCAACAACCACACACCACTCTCTACATGCAGTCTTCCACAAGCCCATCCTATTCTATATACTCACCACGACCCCACCACCATCCTCCTTTGGCCTCCTTTGCTTTTTTGCTTTATTTTTTCCAACCCCTTCCCCTTAAGATCATCATAGTGTGAAAGGTTGCATGGCTTTAGAGATCCGTTTGAAACACACCTCTGTCTCTGTCTCTGTGTCTTATTTTGATACCATAATGAATAAAAGCCATGTGATTTATAGAGCTAGCAGGAACGTGGCTATAACATAAAATATTAGCTAATAATGTGGGTAACCACTTCCTCTTAGAGTTTGAATCAAGTCTAGTCCTGTCTACTTTTTGATCAATGATCATGTGGAATATGGGATTTGCGAGTGGATTGGAAAAATGGATGAGTTTGGAATCTCTATGCAATTCAAAAGCTCCCCTTCTTCTTCTTGGGTTCATATGATCATGAGCTGATACAAGCTTAATTGGTCTACTAGTCTCTAATAGTGAAGAAGAGGAGGGCTTTTGTTTAATTTTGAGACGAAAATTTGGACAGACGGTTTAGTAAAGACCATTAGAAAGGTCTTTCGGCCAAGCTACCTACTTCAAATTCTCTCTCTCTCTCACAGGCAAAGCATGCAATTGGTTATTTACAAGTCATGATGACTCAGTAGTTTAGTTCTATACTTGAGGTTTAAAAAGCGCACAAAAAATGTTCATCGTCTTAAAGACTTGAAGAATATGAATATAAGACGACGTCGAAAGTAATTTCTTTCTTCATTGACCAAGTTTAACTTGCTAGCTAGCTACACAGACACAGTAGTGACAGCACATACATTAATTGTTCACTTCTCAAAGAATATATAGATATATAGGCCATGTAACCATACATAATCCTAGCTAGTAAATATACATGTACGTATGTCAAGTGATACCATTAATGGTAAATATACTTTCACCTAAAGAGAAAAAAAAGAAGAAGGTAAATTAATACCGTTTCACAGAGTCTGAATGTACAAAACATCCTGAACCTATATATGTACATGTTATTATATCATGTTAGATAGAGGCATACAGGCAAGCAAAATATAGTCATGCTCTTATACTAATTTATATATGCTACATATTATATGTTAAGCGAGAGACAGAGAGAGAGACCAGTCAAAGATTTTGTGTTGTAATCATTAAAGTGGATGGTATGTCTTTACCCAAATAAAAATGATATTTTAAGTAAAGGAACAAAAGAAGGCACTAAATGATAATATAGGGGGGGAAAAATAAAAATGCTAAAAAGAAAAAGTAGTTTGGATGGCAGGAAAATTATGAAAAAGAAAAAGTAGATAGTGACGGTGTGCCAGGTAGATTTCTTCTGAAGAACATGGGTCCCGCTTCCAAATCATGAACTGTTGAATGATAAAAGTGTTCTTTTTCTCTCTCTCTTTCTCTTTCGCATTCGCATAACAAAGAAGAAAATAAAAGAGCTGTGTAGAAATTATGATCATCTCTTGGCCCCCACTAAACTTTCATAACCTCTCTCCTCTCAGTCTATGTATTAATTCCCCATCTCTTTGATTCTTCTTATAATTACACACACACACACACACACGCATATATATATATATATATATATATATGGATCTACTTACTCTTATGTTTACATTTTACAACTAACTATATAACATATCATGTATCAAGCGATCTACATGATATGAACCCAAATATAATTTTATATGGAATCTTTAATTGATTCTTTGCTAATTAAAGTTAGAGGTTTAATTTTCTCTCTTTATCTTCTTAGTTATATGGGGATGTTACTAATTATTAAGTTTTATCTTTTCTTTGTTAAGATTAATCTTTTTCCTTAAAAATTTTAGATGGCTGGTTTACGTCATTTACTACTATTTTCCTCAAGTTTTAGGGAACAAAATCTTCCCCTTTGGATTATAAGCCAGATTTTCTCAAACACAATTCTTGTTTGTTTTCTCTTTATTTTTTCTTGAGACGAACTTTTTTCCTTGTTTGTTTAGTATCTATGTTCAAATTAAGGTGTTGAATGATATATAAGCTCAAAAAAAAAATACGTAAAGACTAATTAAACGATGTAGGAATGAATATAATGTATATTTGGGTCCTTTTGCATATTGGATAAGTATTACTTTAGGAAGTACTAATACATATTATATACAAGACGAACTAATTAATGCAAAATTCCGTTCCCATATAAAACCACATATAGGAACATTGGACTAGGAAGTGGAATATTGTTTTAGCCACCGTTACGGAAAAGCAAAATATATTAATTATACTGAAAGTATAGTGGAAGAAAGTATACGAAACCATTCTTCCATCACTTTATAAACTATATAATATATAAAACATGCAGCTATATATCAGTTCGAATCCAATCATTATATTCAACTGATCAGATAATAAACTAAATGGATTGAAATAATAAATACGATCTATTAATTGTTACGTACAAGTTTTTTAATAATTATACCACCTCTAATTCTCAAGTAGTAAAACACAAATAGATAGATTATGTCTTACACCAACTTCAACCAAGAAAGATTTAATTAAATCCCAAATGAGCATGAAGTACGTTTGTTCACCCCTAGCCCTACAATAATGTAATCCTATATAATCCAAGGATAAGAGGAAGCCAAATGATATTAACCCCAAATTAGTGCCCATGAAAGCTAGCTAGCCCATGACAAATGATAACGTCATTGAAAGCATATTTTAATTAGTAGCCGAGACTATATAAAAACAATTAATATGTCTATAATATATATGGTTGGTATATATAAATTAGAGTCTTTATGTGATTAGATAAAATATAATAAATTAACGAGGCATTAAAATAAGAGGGAATTAGGGCATAGTATTGCGTGTGGTAGGGTGTGGCCGGTTGTGTTGCAAACAGCTTTTAGAGAGAGGCTCTCTGATTTTTTGTTAGTTTGTGAGCAGACAAAAGCAGAGAAGCTTCTTATCCTCTCCCTCTGGTTTTTTACACTTAATTATAGATTCTCTTCAAAAGCACAGGTATTCCTCCTTATTATATATATCCCCAGCCTTTCCCTTTCCAACCTCATTCCCAGTACTCCCTCAATTACATTATGGCAAGCAATGTAATTCAATGAAATTCCAAGGACAAATGTAACACCTCCGATCCCAACAGTGGCCTATTAAGTTGGATGTCGTACAAGCCAGTTTAGTTCATCTTCTTACAGTTTTGTTCTCTCTCTCCCTCTGACCTTTGTCTCTTTCTAGGCCAAGGCGGCTAATTAAGTGCATCAATGGCACCCATGAGCCTTCCTCCTGGATTTAGGTTCCACCCAACAGATGAAGAACTAGTTGCATACTATTTAGATCGAAAAATTACAGGCCGTACGATTGAGCTAGAAATTATCCCAGAAGTTGATCTATACAAATGTGAACCATGGGATTTACCAGGTACCTACATACTCCCATCTTTTTTCATTTCAATGATATATATAATTGTCGTGTGTGTGTGTGTGTGTGTGTGTATCGTAGCTTCTGTGACTCAAAAAATAATTGTTTGTTTGTACAGACAAGTCGTTCCTGCCGAGCAAAGACATGGAGTGGTACTTCTATAGCCCAAGGGACAGGAAGTACCCAAACGGATCAAGAACCAACAGGGCGACAAGAGCTGGTTACTGGAAAGCCACAGGAAAGGACCGACCGGTTCACTCGCACCGTAGACCGGTGGGAATGAAGAAGACGTTGGTGTATTATAGAGGAAGAGCCCCACATGGGATCAGAACTAACTGGGTTATGCATGAATACCGTCTCATTCATGACTCGGTATGTGGCTCTGCTTCCTCTACTTTAAAGGTATATTATATATATATATATATATATATATATATATATATATATATATAGTTAGAAGCAGGTTTTAGTACTGTCTGTGTTCTCTAAGGATCTCGATTGAGTACGTTTTAAATCCATCTAATCTAATATTATCAAGCAGACTTCTCTTTAGAAAATTGGCTGTTCACTGTTTGATTAAACTCAGCAGCTAGCCCTAGCCCTAGCCCTAGACCTGCTTAAAAATTTTAACCATATCCATATCAAACAATAGTTTTAATAATAACGCATGCAGTTTTTCCATTAAAGTTAAAGGTGAAAGCTAGGGTTTATAGTGTTTCTCACTCCAGTCCTTGTCAGTTAATTGCATATACATCCAATACCACTTCCCACATACATATGCTTAACATCATGGATCTTACTAACTGTCAATGCAGAAAATATTCTCAGAACTAAAATATATGAATCGGATGTTGATGAGTGCATGGTGTGGAGCACTAGTTAGCTATAAACAGAAAAGTATATAATGAAGTAAAGCCAGGGTCCACTAAAACGCTGTAGATTTAAGTGCAGTAAAATATGTGGTGGATACAGTTTCAAATTTTAAGTATATATAGGTTATAGGTTTTGCTGTTTATATTCATGCGGCGTCTTTTATGTTAATCGGAGTATTCAAAGTCAAGCAACTCGATCCCAAATCATCCATCTTTTTTTCTTTATCCATCAAAAGCAATAGCTTATCAACATGATGATGATGAAAGACACTCTTTAGTTATAAGACTTTAGGTGTACTTGCTCTTCGTCTTTAATTAGACTTTACTAGTATATCGTATTTCTCTTTTGATCGTCCTTCTTTTCTCATCAAGTTACTTTTCTACTATATCTTATTCGTTGTAATTTGGGGTGTGTGTGTGTATATATGTATGTATGTATGAATTGCGTAGAGATTTTTGATAATGAAAATCAATTACTTTGATACAGGATTCATATGCATTATGCCGGGTATTCAAGAAAACAATACAAATCCCCAAGATTCCCAAAGAATTAGTTGAGAAACCCAATGGGAATAATAGTAGTAGTAGTGATGCAGAAAATATCGAAGAAGCAGGCAATTGGGTGGTCTCCATGGAACAACAAGTAATAGGGGACGATGGTAGTGGCACTGAAATTTCAAGAGGCATTATAGAGAAGGAATTAGATGATGAGAATCAAGAATACCCAAAGTTTGTATCCGATACATCATCTTCAGATCTCACTCAAGGGACCCCCACAGAGACTGCCATGGTAGATGATGTGCAAGCTCCTATTGCCAATTCTGATGAAGCAAACAGTACTGTTTCTAATTTGTACTCTCTTGCTGTGGATTGCTCTCCATATCTAATTCAGGTAATATATATACTCATTCAATATTTGTTTCTCATGCATGTATGTACTTGGCAAGCAAACATTGGAAAACAAGCACTTTCTTTTTAATTTCTCTTTCTTTAACAACTCATTTCTGCTTTATTATCAGCCCAACTTCATGTTCACACCACATATATACACTAATTTATTAATATAATAACTGGGAAACAAGACCAATACTAGTGTTACATAACACGCGCAGTGATGATGATAGATGATGATTGGGCAAATATAGGTCGGAAGTGGCCCCCACAGACAAAGAGAAGGCCCACTCTCTTTGTTTGAGTGATTGATCTCTTTTGTAATTTTTTTTCATTTAAAGTGACAAAAGTAGGAAGTAGTGAACTCCCCCACTCTCTTTTCTTAAAGCTTCCCTTGCTATAAAAATTACTCACTCGAACTACCTTTCTTCACTATCTTCCATACTTTCTTTTGACTGACTATTTCCTCGCACAATTTTCGAGGAAAAAATTTTAATTTTCATGATCAAATGGCATTAATTTAATTAATTAATATTGTTGCATGCAGGATATGGAGATGGGAATGAACCATGGAACCATGGTGCAGTGTCAATATGAATATCCACCATTAGAAATGGAAGACTTCCCACATATTAATATCTGTGCTGCCGAGACCAAGCTATTGAAGCCTGAAATAACAGAAGACGACATGTCGTACGATAAGTTGAGGGACTACATGAACGTAACAGTAGAAGAGATTTTGTCTTTATGTTCTTCTCAGGACAACAACTCCATTGCCCTCTCCATGCAACACTCATAGATGAAGCATGCACGTAAGAAAACCTAATTAATTAACACACACAACATCACACACACATGACTTTGACACAGATATATACATATATATCTTCAATACTACCAATTTATTGACACAAAAAGTCTACCGGAATTTGTGTTCGTCTTAATAACCAAAAGAGATCAATTGTGGTTTGTTTTGCCTCCCACCACATCAATGATGATCATAGGCCTATATATATATATATATATATCGTGTACTACATACGTACTTGAGAATAGAATGTTCTGTTGAGTACGTCACAGCATACAATCTTCTTTTTATTTTTTGCTTCTTGATCCAAACTCTTTGTATTAATGCTTTTTCGATCCTATTTGTTTTGGAAATTTTGGAAGGAAAGTGGATAAACTATTATAGTTTTTACATTGTTACCTGACGAGTATTTTATTTTGCTGCTTTTATTCATGAAATTCATGCCTGCATATTTCACCTCTCTTTTCACATATATCCCATGAAATCTAGAATAATGCAATGCATTACGTAAGTAAAATACTTTCTTTTCACATTTAATTTGAACCTTATATATTTATATATAACTATTTCAGGTATCATATATACAATCTAAATATACTTGAGAATTGCTTCCTGTTTTATTTTTTTGAAGAAAAATGTAATGAGAGCTTCGTTAATTAAGGAACCAACTGAGAAACATCCTGGTTATAACTGACTCCTTTTTCACACTTGCTCATTCTAATTGTCTATTAAGTCTCTTTTAGCATCAAAAGTCATCCAGCCAAATTTTCATTAGGCTTCCTCTCTCCAAAGCCCATTTACGAAACTGACTAAAGTCGGTCCACTTAAACGAAAAGAACAAAATAAACAAATAAACTACAACATGATCAATGATCACAAAACATGGGCCTTGTGGGGACTAAAAATTATTTCATTTTATTTTTAGCTAATATTTTTACTTCATTTAAATGACATTTGATTGGCCTTATACATTATAAAAGCACACCTATAACGTCTATTATTGCAATGAAGAATTGAAGTAGCATATATATATATATATATATATATATATATATATATATAGAGTCCAAGAGAGTAATAAAATGATGACAATCAACAGCCAACTTTTTGGAAATGTACAGCCAAAAAATAAGGAAAATTAGTAAAACACACATGAGAAAGGCCCTGCTTTCTAGCTAGGAAAAAAAACAAACACTTAAAATGAATATATAACAGGCAAATAAAAGAAGGTTTTAATAATTCCATTCAAGATCAGCCATGGAATTACTGAGATCTTGACACATAACTCCTCCTGCAGACAGAAATGTAGACTCCGCAAACCCAACATCAAAGCTGGAGTATTGGTCCAATGGATCCATTTCCCATGCTAGCTTCTCATGATCATGATGTAGTTCATAATTATGTGTCTTTGAATATTGCTCTACTCCTTCCATATTTGATCTCAGCGCTACTGTTTCTTGGTGCTCAACAGTGGCATCATCCCAGACGTAAATATCATCCAACACCCCAAACTTGGACGGGTTATTAACGTTGACAGAAGAAGAAGATGATGAGGTGGATATATTGGGTGTGCAACTGCTCTCATTATTAATATTAATGGATGATTCATAAGGCCGGACAGCTGTAGTGGTCATAGCATCATTGCAGTTGATCTGACCATTTACAATCAACGAAGATGTAATACTAGGTCCTTGATATTCAGAGGTGGAGGGTTCGGTTATTTTTTGAACAAGTAGAGCAGCTGCTGGTTGAGCAATATTCATTGTACTAGTACTTGGAACATGAACATGTTGATGAGGAGGTGATGATGGTGACGGAGAAATATTTTTGATCATATGTGAATTATTATTATTATTATAATCCACCGAGAAAACTGGGACATTATTATAGGGCTGTTTTTCATTAATCTTTGTGTGATGATGAGATGAGATGAGATTGTGGGTGACTGGGTCCAAACCTTGTGAAATAAGTTTCTTCTTAAGGCACGAGTTCCAGAAATTCTTCACCTCATTGTCTGTCCTTCCTGGGAGATGCTTGGCTATCTGAGCCCATCTGTTAATTAAAACATTAGTTTGAGAAATTTGAGTTACTAAAATTAATCTAACTCTACCTACATACTTTATATATATAACCTTTAGAGTTTACTTAGTTTGCTTAATTTTACCTGTTGCCAAGAATTCTGTGAACATCAATAATGAGCTGTTCTTCATCAGGAGTAAAACAACCCTTCTTAAGCTCAGGTCTTAGATAGTTTATCCATCTCAATCTGCAACTCTTACCACATCTCTGCAGTCCTGCGCCCCCAATTAATACGCACATATCCGCACCTTAATTAGCCTCCAAATTCTATTTATATAGCTATTAGCTAGTAAGTAATTAGAGACACAGGTGTGTACGCACTAGTTAATAATTTATATATATATATATATATATATATATATACCTGCAAGTTTAGGGACAGAACTCCAGCTGCCATGGCCGTAGCTTGTGATGTGCTCGGTGAGCTTTTGATCTTCTTCAGGTGACCATAGCCCTCTTTTCACCTTCTGTTTGCCGCAGCACCGATGGCCTCCCATTTCATTTAATTATTCTTCACCTTCCCTGCTTCCTCAAGAGTTCATTATATATATATATATATATATATATATATATATATTTCAGTGCATTTTCATATATATCAATCGACCGTCACTTCTTTTAGCATTTCAACCTCTACCCGGCCCCATATAATATTATATATATGTCTCTATGTATATACTTGTTAATTTAATATATAAACTGATTGATGTGTCAGTTGCCACGGAAATTAAAGTTATTTATAAATTATTAATTAATTAATTAATCAATCGTGTTATATTCGTGTTTATAAGAGAGAGAGATGAGTACTGTGACATCACATTCTAAAATTGCAAATGTTTCTGAAAAAGGTTAACTACATTAATATATACATATACACGTTGTTTTGTTAACTTGAGGCGCATTATGTCAGACAAGTTTTTTATTACATACGGTAGTAATATTGGAATCCTTCCTTAATAAGACTCGTGCGTGTTTTAATTATATAATCTGAAAAGAAAGTAAGTTAATGTTCAAACATTTTCCCTTCTAAAACTAAATTATTAGATAGCCGGTTTATTAATCAATGTTATTATTTGGCATTAATTATTAAAAATATTTATATTTTTCCACTTAATTAAGAAATGAAATGACCATTATCATCGATGCATGTCATTTCCTTCAAAACCATACTATATATATATATATATTGTTTGATGACACATACAAAAAGCATTCATTGTCACAATATATGACTAGATTTGAGTAGATGTATGAAGCAGCAACTTGGTTTTATTTGCTAATATATGTTTTCTCAAACTTGTAGGAAACCCCACATCATGAATCAGAGAAAGGGTCAAGGAGGAGGGTTTACTTAATTAATTGCACCTTTTGAAGTATTTTATATGAATTGGGACTATCAATTAATACATATATATATATATATATATATATATATATATATTAATAGTAATGTTTGTATATGTCTCTACCAGACCTTAAAGAAACAAGCTAATATATATTGTATTTGGTGGACCAATATCATTTACTTGGAGCACACTCATCATAGGAAGGAGGGAGGGCTACTTACACCCAAAAAAAAAAAAAAAAAAAACACACACACACACACAAAAGGAAGGGAGGTCCAGAAGGGGTCTCTCTAATTGAGCGCTGCATTAGCCTTTGTCTTCAGCCATTGCTAGCTCACGACTTTCAATATGAAAACTTATTGCACTATATATATATATGTGTGTGTGTGTGTGTGTGTCTAGCAACCTCCTTTTACGTAATCATTTGCCTTCCAGAGATAAACAAATAGGTAACCTCCATTTGTATATTTACATGAATATGTCTTGGCAAATGCTTTTATTAAAACTTATAATTAATCACTACTTTAGACCTAATTATATTTCTAAGACTCAAAGATCAGGAGTGATCTAAGTGTAGATTTTCGAATCAATAGAGATATTTTGAAAACCCTTATATATATTTATATAACACTACCAACAGGGGCGGAACCAGACTCCTAGGATTTGGGAGGCCAATATATGATTTGAGAAAGTATATATATTATATATTTATACATATAATTAAATACAAAATTTTAAAAAAATTTAGTGGGCTACTATGGCCAGTGCATGCCTAGGCATGTGTTAAATTAATATTGATTATAATAGAATTTAAATTACTATTGATTTTAAAAATTTAAATTATTAAAAAATAAATTTAATATGTATGTTTTATTTTATGAAAAATAAAAAAGTTAGAATATTATCAATAGTATAACTCCGGACCTTGACTACAAAATGTCTCTAATTGAAAAAGAAAACTCCATGCCTCTTTATAATGAAGTTTGGGAATTCGCAGGGACTATATATATAGGAAGTGATGATCATATAAAATGCAATATGGGCATGCATTATTACAAAAGCGTGTTCCCAATAATTAGTGTCTCTCAAAATTAGAAGGGTTTTAACAAAGGACATGATTTAAATAAAGAATAATAATGATGATAGGCTTGATTTATGTTTAGATTCATTAGTAATACACGGGGAACATGTGTTTGATTGGCGGTGGAGATGACAAATGATATATATTGAGCAGCCATTATGAGATTAAAAGAACACGAGGACAGACCTAATGATTATGAAAATAACACACATTTCATTTCATCTCTCACTCCTATATTTCATTTCACCTCTCAAGACCAGTGATTCTTTTGTCTTCTTATGGGATTAGAGGATTAAATCCTTAATTTGGATATTGCTTTCAAATCAATATTTTCTACATCTTGTCCTATATGTTGTATATATTAATGTGTTTTTGTCTTTCTTGAGAGAGAGGGTAAAAAAAAGTGCATTGGAATGTAAATACTCAATATAAAGTGTGAGGAATTAATCGTCATGTTTTGATCACTTTGCAAAGGGGCTCAAAAGGACAATTAAATTAATTTGTAGATAACAGTGCCTTGGTTAATCAAAGACTTAAAAAGCCTTGAGGCAATGAATTTGGGTCCGCCTGCTCGATTTGGGAAATCTTCACCCCTCACAAAAAAAAGAAGGTATCATCGACAGTACTACGTATGATTTGCCAAGTCCTATCACATCTTACAAATCTTCTAAATTCATAAATCTTATTAATTGATCATTAAATAATTGACTTTTTATTATTATTTTTTTTTATGAATTACTTTTTAAATTAATGGTTTTTGTGACCTAAACCATCCACATTTCTAATCATGTTTTCATTGTCTTGTGACATTTCATTTCCCGTTTGGCACCATTCTTGATTTTTCCCAAAAAAGTACTGTGGTTTCACTAACTACTCACGGTCTCACACCCATCTAATAGAAGTTGTATATTAATTTTAAATTAAGGTGGCACTCTCTGTTGCTATAATAATGGGACAAGCAATCATTATATACAAGAAACTTCTTCCCTTGTTAATTTAATTTAATTTTCTTTTGTGAGCCTAAGTATATTTTATTTGTTTGATTTTGATTAAGAAGATATCATTACGAAGAACGTGGTAATAAAGAGTAAATTGCTTAAGTTAATTATTTGTTAGTTTAAATTAATGGTCATGATTCAATCAAAGAGAATTTCTCATTGGTGAAGCCAAAAGGGAATTTGTTAATTTCTTGTGGATAATCAATGAAGCTAATCACGTTTTCTCAGCGTTGTGTGTATCTGAAGCTACCCACTTGGTATATATATTCTCCAATATATATATATATATATATATATATATATATATATATATAATAATAACAGAGAGAGAGAGAGAGTATCTTAATTTAATTCATTTAATTAATCTACAAGAAATAATTATTAATTAACACAAAAATTAAGCTGAAATTATTTGGGTTTTCTTGTATAAATGAGATGATGATTGATCTCCATGCAAAAGTTAAAGGTCATTTATCACTAATTGGCTGTTAGCATTACTTGGTTGACGTGCAAGTAGAGAAAAAATCAACCCAAAACCAAAGACTCTCATCTCACTTTTCTAACTCATAATAATCATAGGTTTATAAACAAAGTCATTTTATTTGTAATTATTAATTAATTACTCTATATATATGTCCTCCTTGCTACTCTATTCAAGTATTGCGAACGCCGTCTCTCATGAGTCATCATCATCATCTCTGCTGGCCCCATATTTCACTAACTCTCGAGAATTTTTATCACCCGGCAGGCCAATACTTGTAACAAACGCTTGCTTACTTCCGTTAACAAATTGAAAGCAAGAAAAATCATTCATGACTTTCATTTCTCCTCCTGTTGGTCACTACTTCTCTTTAATATTATTAATGAATGTTTTCTTGTACCATTGATTAACAAAATCTTCAAGTTATATATCATGTACATAGGTATAGTTGTCACTATAATATTTGTTAAATTAAATTGGTAATTAATTAACTAGTCTATCTAGCTATGATATCCTTTGTTAAAAAAATATATGTTCAAATTGACAGCTAATTCAATTCCATAATCTTCCTCAATATTTTACTGTTTTTGGAGTCTGAAAAACATAGAATTGATTACCCTTTCTAGAGAAGAAAGGTGTGATATTTAAAATCCAAACTTGGGGTAATTAGCAAGCGTTTTGGTCTATAAAAATTTGATATAATAAAGGAAAAAATTGAAGCTGTTTTTGACCCCCTTAAGCTGAAGAACACGGTGTCAATGAAGTGGGGTGGTGGATAATTTTAAATTTTAAACTAGCTGCCACTAGTCAATAGCGCTGTAAAAGAAGATTTTATTGATGTCCAATTTTGACTAAAATGTGACGACTAAATGCATTGTTCCTCTCTACGCCTTTTTCTTCTATATCTACGAGGAGCAGCAGCAGCTATGATTAGACGCACGCTCTAACCTGGTATCGTCAATTCTTAACAAACTCCTATCTCTTGGGCCACTTTTCTCACATTCATGTAGGCGTACAAACTATGCAGTGGATGGTGTGGTGCGTACAAAGCTTTTTTCGTGGTGATTAGATCAAATGCTCAGCCCAGCCCGGCCCGTCCTAAAAATTAGAGTTCTTTATGATTGGGGTGCATTATTGGACTTAGGCCCAACCCAAATAATCAAACAAGAAGTCCAACGAAACCAAACTCAATTCTTAAAGGGCTGAGTCTTTTTGAATAGCATTTTTAAAACAATATAAGTCCAAAAGTTGAAGTTGAAGTTGAAGTTGAAAGCTTTGCGCATCGTAAAATCCAGCAACACAAAACCCTTAAACCCGCCATTGAAGTGAATTACAAGGATCAAATGCCAAAATGAGAGGAAGCATCGGAATTGGAAGAAAGCTACCGAATCCCTCGAACATTTCCAATGCTGCTAAACAAACCCTAATCCCTTTTTCTACTTCCTCTGGTAGTGGCGGTGGCGGTGGCGGTGGCGGCCGTGGTCGTGGCCGCGGTGGCTCTCCGCCAACCGGTCCCACACGATTCGTCCAGCCGGTGTCGGAGCACTCCACACCCAACTCCTCCGATTCACCCTTTCCTTCCGGCCTCGGACATGGACGTGGCAAGCCCATTCCTTCTTCCCCAGTTCTTCCTTCATTCCCTTCCTTTGCTTCCCGCATCCAGCCTCCTTCGGCGGCTGCTGGTCGTGGCCGAGTCTTGAGTCAACCCGGCGCCGCTGATCCACACCCACCGCAGGTCCGAGACTCCGGACCTAAGAGACCCAATTTCTTCAAACGGGAAGATGGGCCGGACACGGCACCGAGCAAATCAAATATTGGCGTCTCGGATTCAGGGGAGAGTAATCTACCGGAGAGTGTTCGATCGTCCTTTGGTTTGGGGAGGGGAAAACTCATGAAGCAACCGGTACCAGAGACTGAAGTTAAGCAACAGCAAGGGAACAGGCATATAAGGGCCCCAGCTCCGACCAAACGCGAAACTGAAACTAGGCCGAAGATGAGCCGGGAAGAGGCGGTGAAGCATGCGGTAGGAGTACTATCTCGGGGCGGCGACGTTCGGGAAAATGATGGTGGAGGAAGAGGCAGAGGAATGAGAGGAAGAGGGCGCGGGAGGGGGGGAGGCGGAGGAAGAGGACGTGGAAGGTGGGGAGACAGAGGGAAAAGGGATCAGCTTGAGGATTCGGAGGATGGGTATGGGGCGGGGCTCTATCTTGGGGACAATGCTGATGGTCAGAAGCTGGCCGAGAAGCTTGGTCCTGAAACTATGAACAAACTGGTTGAAGCTTTTGAGGAGATGAGCGACAGGGTGCTGCCTTCGCCGATGGATGATGCTTACTTGGACGCCCTGCACACGAATCTCATGGTGAGCAGTTTAGATTTCTTTCGAAATTTCCTTTTTATTGTGAGGACGTTGAATTTCAATAAATCATTTGATCCAACTTAGTTAGCTTTTGTTAAATTGTCTTGTCTTGTAAGTCAGATGGTCAGGACAGTGAGTTTCAGTTAATCGTATTATGGGTTTGGATATTGTTTTTGGTTTTCTTTACTTGCACTTTTTTTTTTTCTCTTTTTTTTTTTTTTTTGTGGGATTACAGATAGAGCTTGAGCCAGAATACATGATGGGGGATTTTGAAAGAAATCCAGATATTGACGAGAAGCCACCTATTCCTCTTCGGGATGCGCTTGAGAAGATGAAGCCGTTTTTGATGGCATACGAGGGCATTCAAAGTCAAGAGGAATGGGAGGTAAAATTTACTTGTCATGTATAATGCATTCTCAGATTTTTTGAGGAATGGGAGGTAAAATTTACTTATCATGCTGTTTATACCATATTTACGTTGTAGGTTTGGTTCAGTTTAATTTTGGCTTTTAGATGTGCTAGTATGGCATTTTTTTTTTTCAAGAATATCATAAACTAATCTTGGTTTACTTGTGTCTGATTGATATCTTAATTGGCATATGTCAGCTGTCTTTAATTCTTGTGCACATTATAGCAAAAGGAACTTACCTAAACTAATTCATCCTAGTTTGCTTCTAGAAATTGGGTATTATAGATATAGTAGCATTAACATTGTTCAGCTCAAATTGTTCCGTGAGTTACTTTGGTTGAAGTTTATGATTTAAGACCACATGAAATTAGAATGGATACTGCTTAGACAGACAAAAAAAAAAAAAAAGTTTAGATGTTTACCTACATTTTGCACCACTATGAGGTCTTGTGTTAAGTCCCATAAAAGGGATTAATTTAATTAGGGAATGGTTAACTCCCTCATTCTGTAGTCTATTATTTTTATTGGATTAGAGAGAAGGAGAGGTGTGTGCATGTGTGTGTCTGTGAGTGGTGTTTTGAATATTCAGTTGTTTTTCTTTCCTGTTATTTTCTGATTTATTTTTTTTAATTTTAACTAGGAAATCATGAAAGAAACAATGGAAACAGTTCCATTGTTGAAAGAGATTGTTGATTACTACAGTGGACCAGATACAGTAACTGCCAAGGAGCAACAACAAGAATTAAAAAGAGTTGCAAAAACTCTTCCTGCTAGCGCCCCTGATTCTGTAATGCGGTTCACTGAGCGTGCAGTCCATTCTCTTCAGGTTTGTTTTATCAGTTGGCAATCCAAAATCTTATTTTTCTCAATAGATAAAATTAGCTATTGGCCTCTCCTCCTTGCCTGTTATTTAAGTTTGTTGTTTCCTCATAGGAACTCTTTTGTAGCCTATTTTTTCTAAAGACTGCTGTTTTACTCTCTTGAAACTCTTATTTTGCTATTCAACACTGGTAATTTGTGATTTCTGGTCCAAATGGGTATTGTCTGATGGCAGAGATGAAACAATCTCCGAGTACATCCTATAAAAGATGTTCTTGCTTGGGAACAGCATATGCATTCATTCTAAGGAATGTGCATAAGCTACTTTGTAGATACTTATCTTTGTTAGTTATCTTTTGTACGTTATGTTATTTACCCAGGCGAAGTGACTGACTTTAGATCCGTTTCTTAATTCATTTTGCAGCTGGCCTTAGGATGTCCTGTCTCATGCTGGCCATTTAGAATTGTGTCAAGAATGTCTTCATTAGTCTGTTTTTAATTACTGTCTAATCTTTTACCCTATATACTGTTAGCATCCTTCCAATTTTTGCCATGGTTAATACAGGTTGTCAAAACATGCTTTGGCTTTCATTTAAAAGCAAAGTTATATTATAACTGTTAATTCAAATTTCTTGAAAAAGAAGATGAAAGGAGAAGAACGGAAAATTCTTTTAAAAGGAACGGAGATGGTGTAGTGGGGAGGGGGGGTTATAATGTGAACTGTAATGGCGTTTTCTTAATTGTCGTTCCTAGAGGTAGCATAATTTTAAAGCTATAGGGGTTCAGAAATTCCTATTGAAAACATATAATTATAAAGTTTTGAGATTGTTGTATATGGTTTACTTTGAGCTTTTGGTGTTTTATCCTTTTGAAGTAGTATTTTGGAGTGATGAGTTTTATGAAAGGGGTGAGTGTCATTTGAAACTGATCTGTTTAACCAGTTTTGCAACTGAACTGACATGGAGTAAAAGAAACTGAACTAAACAGAAATCCAGTTCACTAGAGAAAGGACTGAGTTAATATAAATGAAATAATAAATGTAATCTTTAAGACTTGAATTCTCGATTCTCTGGGTCAACCATACTCATTTAAATCTTGAGAGATTCAAAACCAATTCCCTTTCATCAAGTTGGGGCTTGAGTTTGCGTTGAGGTGGAGGTGGTTTGCAGTTGACTTGACTTGTATCTTCTCTGAAGAAGCACAAATCTCCTATAATTTTGGTTTTGCTTGCCTCTATTTTTTTTTTTTTAATATTTTTGCATATCGCTTTTAATGTGTGAATGTATGTTTTGCTCGTATAAGTTAGTTGAGAAGATAAGTTGGTTTGATTTGCAGAGCAACCCTGGGTGGGGATTTGACAAGAAATGCCAGTTTATGGATAAGTTAGTGCGGCAGGTATCCCAGCAGTACAAGTAATCTCGAAGAGACTCATGTTCGTGATGCCACATTGGAACTCATCCAAGCCACATGGATTCGGTCCTTCAAGGCCTGTTCCCCCGATTCATAGATAATTTGGTGGTAATATCCATGTCAGAGGGATTGTAGACAGAGTTCATGCTTTTGAGTTGGTGAACTTTTTGGCATCATCATTCTATTTATTTATTTAATTTTGTTCTGTCAGTTCATAGCATCCACAGTTACAGCACAAGTGCTTTTGTATTATTATTTTTTTCTCTTTTTAAATAATTTCCTTCTGGTTTGATATGTATGCAACGGTGGCCGGTTATAGGGCAATGCCTTTTAACACCTACCCATTACGAAGACTGAATGTTTAGTTTTATGTGGGTTGACCAAATGGAAGATAGGAGTCTAGTTGTGCTCCCGCTTCGATTTGACAGACATTGTTGGTTGTAGTTCAACAAAGTTACAGAGAGCTTTCAATGAAAGAAAAAAATATCAACTATTTGGCGCAAGAAATGGAAACCACCAAATTTATAATTTTTATATATATAATAAGGATTAGGACATGGACCAAATCAAATTAAAAGGAAACCAAGTAATTAGGAGTAGTAGTAGTCAAACAAGTCATCAGAAAAAGGAAAGTGGGTCTAAGAATCCAAGACTATCTTCTATTTTGGTGAATAATCAGTGACTGTGTCAAGTGTACGTCCACTACTACTATTACTCCTACTGGGGGAAAAAACTTGCTTTGAAGTACTGACTCCGATTACCCACTCTCAGGCACAGCTATGGAGTGGAACCTCGTAACCCTGCGGTTTCTCTCTCACTGCTGTCACGGTCACACCACTCTCTCTCCGAACAATGAACCTCGCCAAAGCTTTCAGTTGCATCAACCAGACTTGTATAAGAATGTCCAAGCCTTTTGGATCGATGCTGCAGCTGTAGTTTAACTTAAGCCATATATATATATATATATATATATATATATATATAGTTACTCTTCTTGCATAATTATATGATTCAGGAAGGAGCAGAAATGCCTGATGTTGCTGAAAAGGTCGGTTATACCTTATACTACCACCACCACCATCACCTTTGGAGGACCCCCTTGAAAGATGATGCAAAGGATCCAAACCAATTTTTGGCTGTTTCATTGCCAACCTTTCTGCCCAGGAGCTTCATTTTTGTTGCAGAGTTAGTCTCTTATTATTATTTTTAATAATTAAAACAATTTAAGTTTTGTTTTCTTATCAAAAATCACTAATTATATTACAAAAATATAATTATTTATTATAGTCCCCCACCAAAAGGGGCTAACCAACCACTTATTTATTTATTTATTATTTCAATTCATGTAACATCTAAAGTTTAATGAGGGTAGCTAACTTAGTCCACACCTCTTAAATATGAAAGCAACCCCTGTTTCTTCCAGATTCTTATCATCAAAAAATATTAATAAAGGCAGAATTTGAATTATTGCCAATAATGCCAATTACTATTTTTAACTTTTTCCTCTTCAATATCATTGTCTTCCATTTCCTCTTTAATATCATTCTCTTCCTTTTCCTCTCCAACTTCCACCTACTTGCTCAATTATATATATGTATATATATATATAGACACACGCATGTATTATATATATTATGTTCAAAATAAATTATAGCCCACAACTTAATGAAAAATAAACAATAAGCAAAAGTTAATTAAGTTCACTTGTATTTTTGTTACTTTTTCCAACGTAATATATATATATATATATATAGGAAAGAAATGCTTAATCAAATTTAAAAATATTGCTATTGCTATCCTCTATTATTCCAATCAAAATCAATTAGAAATCAACAAAAGAAAAAGTAAGTGGACCTGATCCATCGTTCTCATTCATCCTAAGAAGGTAAAAGAATGCAAAGTAGCTTTGATATTAGGCTAATTAATGATGCCCACCATAAAATATAAAAGCCTGATAGAGATGAGGCATCAATTAGTGATTAGTAACTATACAGACTTATTAATCATCACATCAGCCAATGTTCCTCACTATCTTTCATGTCTATAAATGTAAAAATGACCTTATTTTTTGTTTTTATTCAAGTAAAACGACCATCAATAATATCTAACTACACATGTGTAGCACGCACAGTCGCACTGATACTTTCAAAAAAGAATAATGCTTTGCATTACAAGAAGTTGCTAATTTTCACAAATAATGTTAATGTTTCAGTCTTGGAATTGGCTTAATATATGAAAAAAGTTGTTGTATTACAGTGCTACATTACTCGTATCCACCCATCTGTGATGAAACAAACCAAATTAACACTCCCAAGAACGTGCCCTGATTTATCATAAAAAGTACGTGCCCTGATATTAGGTCACACCCTGACAGCTTGACCTAATACTGCATGTACATTTGCTCAAATTTATTATTTTGTTTGCGAACGGGGACGACACCACTGTTCTATATGACATAATATATATATATATATATATATATATATATGAATTAAATATTCAAAAAGGGAGAATTCAGTACTACACTCGAAAGCGTAATTAGCATCCCATCTTAATTAGTTGACATAATTGGTTTAACGTGTAGTGCTAGGTGATCATCAACACAAGCTAGCTGATGATCTGATCAGTGGCTTAATCTGTGCTCTTCTTCCTCCATTGTATCACAAAGTGGTCTCCCTCTAGTCTCCGGAAGAAAAACCACAAACAAACCACAAAACCCAATCACCAATCCAAACACACAAAACGACACAGACCCATTATCTCTCCCTCCAGCTGCAAGCACGGGACCAAAAACCCCTCCAAACACCACCGCTTGCCTAAGCATGGACATCGTTGAGTTTCTCACGCAAGTCTGGAACAACTCTATTGTGTATATCAGCAACACATTGAAAGCTGTGCAGGCTGAGAAGAAGGACACTAGCTCTACACCCATTTGTATCCGTTCTTTAAATATAAATATCCCTTTTATCATCATCAACACAGAAGTAACTGCGCTGCATACACCGCTTAACACACTGAATACCATAACTGTTGTCTTCCTCTTCATTTTCCCAATCACTGCCAATGAGACCAAAGCAGCAGGCAGCTCCGACAACGCATTCAATGTCACGCTCAAGTAGAGATCGTATGCCAAGTTTCCCAGGCTCAATGGCATCCCATAATACACCATTCCTATCCCAAAACCTATCACCGTTACAATTGCTAGCCTCCTTAAAGGCCATCTTTGCTCTACCACCATCTTCAACGTCGACCAAAAATCCACGTTACATTTTTCTTCTAAGGCCACGCTCGAGAAGCTCATGATATTCAGTGTTAGACTACTCATGCTCTTGAGTGTTGCTATGGCTTCTTCTTTACGTCCTCGAACGAAAAGCCATCTTGGTGATTCATAAACGAGCAAATGAATCACTATACAGTACAAGAGTGTGGGGATTGAAGTCCACAGGTACATAATTCTCCATGAAGAACCTCTGATGATGTAAGCCATGGCTGGTAGTGATAGAAACCCTAGTGTGAAGCAGAAGAATCCGATGGTTCCCGCGTGACCGCGCCACTTTTTTCCGACGAGCTCAGTGGAGAGGACGAGAGCACTTGTTCCGACGATGGCGCGGCCGCAGCCGCATATAAATCTCAAGGCGGAATAGATCCATATGTTGTTGGAGAAAGCGGTAGAGAGCGCTGATAAAGACATGACGAGAGATCCAAGAAAGATCATGTTCTTGCGGCCGAGTGAGGAGTCGGCGAGTGTGGCTAGAACAAGTCCTCCGACAAGGCATCCCATGAAAAAGGACGACTCTGGCAGGCCTTTCATGATGGAGCCGGCACACTCCAGGCCCCACTCGGAGATGATGGAGGTGTGTTTGGGGAAGTCCCAAGTCCATGAGTCCTTAGGAATTTGGCAAATATTATTGGAGAAGACGTTGCAGGTGGAAGTGTTATGGAGTTGATGAGTGGTAGTACAGTGCCAAGATGGCTCGGCATCTGTGAAGACGCTGATGAATGTTTGTTGAGCATCAAATGCCCATGCAAACGATGCAAGGAGTGCTTGAAGGAATTGTGGCCATCCAAAATCTCCGATGCATCGTTCGATTGTTGAATCAAGTGATGGAAGGTGCTGATCATTGGGGTTTGGATGTTGTTCTTCCTCATAGCCAAAGGCCAATACGTTGTCGGATTGAGAGCAGAGAAGGGGATCACTGGAATTGGCCATATGAAATAATGAAGAAAACAATCAACAAGCTGGGGCAATGAATGAGTGACTGTGTGGTATAGCTAGTAATATTAAGTGAGACTTTTAGAGGATTTTTATTGGGCGCTTCACTGACTTACTTTTATTGGATATATGACTTTAAATAGCTTAGTTGGAGTCGACTTTTATCTCATATGAATTATGAATAAAATTATTTTGTGTTTTGAAACTTATAAATAGACATTTACATTTTGTGTTTTGAGAAGAGTTAGAAATATTTATTGGTAGCCGCATTCTCTTTTGTAGTGCTTATACCCACAAGACAAATGCTCTATAGATCAAATTGGACACATATATCTTCATTGAAATATAGATTCCACATATGATTAATAAGAGTTGTAAGCTGTAACCAACTCATCAATGTCAAATTTCCACGTTCACTTAATAGGATGCATCTAATCTGTCTCGTTAGCTAGCACACATTGGATACATCTCTGCATTAGAAAAGATGCCACTATAAGTTATGACTATTAAATATATATAGCTTAACAGCAGGTCAACACTCTGAAATTACTTGCTTACCAAGAAAAAAAAACACTCTGAAATTATTTGACATAACGAATCATCCAGATGTATATAAATATCATCTGGACTGGACGTATATACGTCATTCCTCAGTGGCACTGTGGAAGGAAACAATAATTTACATAGCCGAATATCCTCGGGTTTTGTACTCTTCTTCATCCATTGTATCACTGATCGCTGTACCTCTTGTCTCCGGCAGAAACACGACAAACAGCCCACAAAACCCAATCACCAAACCGAACACCCCGTATGACATAAACCCATTTTCTCTGCCGGTGGCTGCAAGCATGGGACTAAAAACCCCTCCAAACACCAGAGCTTGCCTAACCATGGAGATTGCTGAGTTTCTGACGCTAGTTGGGAACAACTCCACTGTAAATATTAGTAAAACATTGAAAGACGTGCAGGCACAGAAGAAAGACACAAGCTCTAAACCCATTTGAATCCATTCCTTACTTCCTGTCATCAACACAGACGCGATGCTGCAAATCCCGCTTACCGTAGTGAATACGACAACTGTGGTCTTTCTGTTCATTTTGTCAATCATAGCGAAAGTGACCAACGAAGCAGGTACTTCCGACAACGCATTAAACGTGACACTCAGGTATATACTGAATGCCAAGTTTCCAAGGCTTAATGGCATTCCATAATACACCATTCCGATCCCGAAACCTATTACCATTACTATTAATAGCCTACGAAAAGCCCAGTTTTTGTCTACCAGGACCTTTATTGTAGAGAAAAAATCCACGTTCCACGTTTCTTGTTCGCATGCTACGCTCGAAAAGCTCATGATCATGGTTAAACTGTTGAGATCATTACTTGGCGGTGCAATGCTCTTGAGTGTTGCTATAGCTTCATCTTTACGTCCTCGCACCAACAGCCATCTTGGTTGTTGGTGGGTGCCGCACCTTTTGACTAAAAGGTAGGTGCAGCAGCCCATGTGACAAAGGAGGAAGAAGGGTTGGTGGCAGCTTCTGCTGAAGAAGAGCCGGTTTCCACAGCGTCTGAGAAGAAGAGAGGGAGGGCTCTCCATAAATAGCCCTCTCTTCAATTTGTTTATCATCCTCGAAACCTTTTGTAGTAGAGAAATTAGAGAGAAAAAATACTATTGTGTGAGTTATTTTCTCTCATTTGTATTTTCTCGGTTGTGGGTATATTGTTAAAATACCCATTTGTAATTCCTCTTTGAAATTAGTGGAGTAGTTAGCGGTGGGGCGTAGGTATAATTTATACGAACCTCTTAAATACCGGTGTTCTTTTCTTATGTGTTACGTATTCATTATTATCGAGTCTTGTTCATACATACAATATTTAGTATTAAACACTATTCACGATGACTATTCATTATCACGGTCTTATTCATTTGTGATCGAATTTGAGTGGGAAATTACCCGATTTCCCCACAAGTGGTATCGAGAGAAGGTTAGATCCTGACATTCGTTTTACTATTGAATACGGTTTGTGCAATATGGCGAAGTACCACCGGCGAAAGAAGAAGCATCCTCCTCCTCCCAAGTCGGTAGTTCCTGACCATCATGACAAGGACAACTATGAATGCAAGGTTGAGGTGGAGAGTTGATGGTACCGGTCATTTCGGCATGTGGCGAGGTTCTAGGCCTCTTCAGAGTCAGACATTGCCATTGAAGAAAGCGATGGAGTTGATGAAAATGAATGGAAAAACATCCAAAGCATGTGGTACAATTCGTTCATGTCTACATCGAGAAAGGTACACATTCATGAAGGAGACTTACGCAAGCAAACTCTGGCGAGCTTTGGAGAACAGTTTATGAAGAAGCGGTCGAATGGCTCTATTTGAAAAGAAGTTGTTAGTTTTGAATATCATTCGAGTACCACTATAAGCAACCACATTCACTTTCAATCGATTGGTAGCGATTTGCAAAATTTAGATGAAACTTTCAAAGATGAGGATTTAGCTTTGATGTTGTTGGCTTCTTCGGATGAATTTGATCATTTAATTACCACATTATTACATGGCCAAGATAATGTGTCTTTAGATGTTGTATGCTTGCTTTATATAGTTATGAAACTAGAAAGAAGGATAAAAAGGAAAGCGGGTTTGTAGCGTGGAAGCTTTAGGGTCGCCAACAAGACTTCAAAGAAGAAGGAAGGCGGGAAGATCCAAGTCGAGAGGAGACACGGTAAAGATGAATGTGCCTTTTGCGTGAGAAAGGTCATTGGAAGAAAGATTGTCCAAATTGCGAAAAAGAGAAAAAGCGCTTGGATGCATGTGTAGCGGTGATGATGATGATCTTACCTTTGGTTGGTTCATGTTGACCTCCATTCAGACGAATGGCTTATAGATTCGGATGTACATTCCATATGTGTCCCATCAGTGGTTCGTCAAATCGAGGAGCTTGATGGTGGAGTTGTTTATATGGCGATGATAGTTAGTGTAAAATACATGTGATTGGTTCTCGCGCTAAAAATCATGATGGATCAACTAGAGTTTTGTGACGTTCGGTATGTACGAATATGAAGAAGAATCTCATCTCTTTGGGCGGAATCGAAGGGCTTCTTATATCAATAGGATGGAGTTAGAAAGTTACAAGTGGTGCTCTCTTGCAATGAAAGGCGTCGGAATAATTTGTACTATTATCAAGGAAGTACAATTATTGGATCATGCGTTTAAGTGGGAATAATCTTGGAGAATCTACAAAGTTATGGCATATCGCTTGGGACATCCGGGTGAAAAAGCTTTGGAACAGTAAAGCGAGGTTTGTTAAAAGGTCTGGCGGGAAGTTGGATTTTTGTGAGCATTGTGTTATGGGGAGAAAACAAGAGTTGAATTTGGCACGCGATCCACAATACGAAAGGCATTTTGGACTACGTTCATTCGGCGTATGGGGACCAAACGACTCATTGATGGGTGGTAAGCGTTATTTTGTTACTTTTGTTGATGACTTCTCGGAGAGTTTGGGTGTATCTTATGAAGGCGAAGAGCGAAGTTTTGAGAATTTTTCTGATGGAAAAAGATGATTGAAACCAATGGCGAGAAAAATCAAGCGAATCAGTCAGTTGAGTACCTGAATGACCCGTTTATGAAAGTCTGTCGTGATGAAGGTATTGTGAGACAACTTCACGGTCGAAATACACCACGAGAATGGGGTGCGAAGCATGAATCGAACTCTAGTGGAGAAGGTCAGGTGTATGTTGTCCATCTTTGGGTTGGCACAATTTTGGTGAGAACTTTGGCGTATGCGTGTCATCTTGTTAATCGATTACCATCTGGGAATTGAAGGTAAAACACCTATGGAGGTATGGTCGAAAAACGCTAAAGATTATGATTCTTTACATGTATTTGGTTCATTGTATATTATCATGTAAGAGAGTCTAAGTTAGACAGGAAGCGAAAGCACTTTTATGGGTATTACTTAGGGTAAAGGGATATCGTCGTGGAGTCACGATGATAGAAAAATAATCTTTAGTAGAGATGTTACATTTGATGAGTATGCTATGTTAAAGAATGTGATAGAGACAAATGGAGCTCAACAGAGGTGGAGCAAGTTCAGTGGAGTTTGAAAAGACTACCACTTGTCCCATGAAGCGAGAGTTCTCCACAACAGAGGAGAGTTGATGAAGAGGAGGTATCAACGAGAACCTCCACAGCGAGATCAATGCGGTTGATAGGCGCGGCGAGAATGTTGACATACCAGAAGGGTATGGGTGACCTACCCATCTCAAAATACGGTGGCCTATGCATTACCATTGTAGATGATGGTGTTCCTACTTATCGAGAAGCAATCGAGGTCCGAAGTCAATAAGTGGAAGAAAGCATGGATGAAGAAATCGATCACGAAAAGAATAAGGCGTGGAAGTTGGCTCGGTATCAAAAGGTAAAAGGCAATTGGATGCAAGTGGGTATTTGCAAAGAAAGAAGGATTTCCGACAAGAATAAGGTTATTTACAAAAAGATTGGTGGTAGGGCTACACAAAGGAGGGCATTGACTATAATGAGGTATTTTCTCAGGTTGTTAAACATTCCTCCATTAAATTTTGTTGGCTTTGGTAGCGATTTGATTTGGAACTAGTTCAATTGGATGTGAAAACCGCGTTTCTACGGTAAGTTGGAAGAGGAAATCTATATGACTCGGCTGATGGATTAAAGGTTCTTTGGAAAGAAGATTGGGTTTGTGGAAAAATCATTGTATGGATTAAAACAATCCCGAGCAATGATACAAGCGATTTGATCGGTTTATGTTGACAAAGAAATACACGAGAAGCAAGCATGACCATTGTGTGTATTTTAAGAAGCTGGCGTTCTTTCATTTATCTACTCTTGTATGTTGATGATATGTTGATTGATGAAGAGTTTGTGAGAGATTAATACTGGAGCATTGAATCGAGTTTGAGATGAAAGATTTGGGAGAAGCTAAGAAGATTCGGTATGGAGATAAGTAGAGGAGAAAGGAGGTAAGGTTGCATTGTCAAAGACAATATTTGAAAAATCTATGATGTTTTGGTATGGATGGCAGACAAAACACGTAAGTCTCACTTCCTCCTCATTTGAAGCTTCGTTCTCGATTATCTCCAGAATGATGTGGAAGCGAAAGTATATGGAAAATGTTCCATATCTGAAATGATTAGTATGATGTATGCAATGGTGTGCGAGACAGACATTTCCAGCGGTTGGGTATGCGGTATATCGTGATCACGGAAAGGACATTGGGAAGTGTGAAATGGATTTTGCGGTATTTAATTAAGGCCGTAGATGTCGGATTGATGTTTGGCGGGATGATACTATTGGTGAGTATAGTTGGATATTGTGATTACACTATGCGGTGATTTGGATAAGCGTCGATCTACCGGTTATGTGTTTACATTAGTAAAAGCAGGTGAGTTGGAAGTCTACTTTGCATCAACGGTAGCTTTGTCACTCTGAGAGTATATGGCGTGGGTGTAAAGGAAATTTGGCTTGAGGGTTACTTGAAGATTTGGGTGTTGGTCAAGCACATTCCGGTGTATTGTGATTATGGCTATTCATTTAGCAAAGAACCAAGTCTATCATGGAAGAGCGAAACGCATCGCGTTCGTTATCATTTTGTGCGGGAGATCTTGAAGAAGGTGAAATTCTACTTGAAAATAAAGATAGAGGATAACCCCAGATATCTTCTAAGGTGGTGACAACGATCAAGTTTAAACATTGTTTGGACTTGATCAATATCCTAATTTGAATTGGCGCACATGCATTTGGAGGCCCGAGATTCATTTTTGTCAAAAGCGTCAAGGTGGAGATTTGTTGGTGGCGCACCTTTTGACTAAAAGGTAGGTCGCGGACCCGTGTGACAAAAGGAGAAGGGTTGGTGGCGAGAAAGAAGAGGCGCGGTTTCCAGCGTCTGAGAAGAAGAGGGAGGGCTCTCCATAAATAGCCCTCTCTTCAATTTGTTTATCATCCCGAAACCTTTTGTAGTGAGAGAATTAGAGAAAAATACTATTGTGAGTTATTTTTCTCATTTTCTCCAGGTTGTGGGTATATTGTTAAAATACATTTGTAATTCCTCTTTGAAATTAGTGGAGTAGTTAGCAGGGGCGTAGGTATAATTTATAGAACCTCTTAAATACCGGTGTTCTTTATGTGTTACGTATTCAATTATTATCGAGTGCTGTTCATACATACATATTTAGTATTCGACACTATTCTATCCTATATCACGATACTTATTGTGTGATCGAATTTGAGTGGGAAATTACCCGATTTCCCCAACATTGGTGATTCACGGACTGAGTAGTGAATGACTATACAGTAGATGATTGTGGGTACAGAAGTCCACAGATATAGAATTCTCCATGAAGACCCTCTGTTGATGTAAGCGATAGCTGGTAGTGATAGAAATCCTAGCGTGAAGCAGAAGAATCCGATGACACCCACCTGGCCCCTCCACCGTCTTCCGACGAGCTCGGTGGACAGGACAAGTGCACATGTGCCGATGGTGGCACGGCCAAAGCCGCTGACGAATCTCAAGACGGAGTAAATCCATATGTTGGTGGAGAAGGCGGTAAAGAGAGCTGATATGGACATGACGAGACATCCAAGAAAGAGCATGTTCTTGCGACCGAGTGTAGAGTCGGCGAGTGTGGCCAGAAGAAGTCCTCCGACGAGGCAACCAACAAAGAAGGACGACTCCGGCAGACCCGTCATGAAGGAGCCGGCGCACTCCAGGCCCCAGTCAGAGATGATGGAGGTGTGTTTAGGAAAATCCCAAGTCCATGAATCCTTGGGAAGTCCGCAAATATTATTAATGGAGTTGCAGGAGGAGTAGTTGTTACAGTGCCATGATGGCTTAGCATCTGTGAAGACGCTGATGAAAGTTTGGTGTGCATCAAATACCCATGCAAACGATACAAGGAGGGCTTGGAGGAATTGAGTCCATCCAAAATCTCCGATACAGCTTTCGATGGTTGAATCAAGGGAAGGAAGGTGTTGATCAATGGGGTTTGAATATTGTTGTGATGAGGGGGCTAATAGGTCGGAATATTCAGAGCAGAGAAGGGGATCAGTAGTTGTGGAATCGGCCATGTATCTACTAATTAAGACTAGTAGTGTACCGTATTTAATGGAATGTAATATATGTATGAGGTGAAGGCTTCTAATTTATAGGGATCAAGTTGACAAGTCCAGTACGTTGCTTAGCTGGTTTCATCAGTATGCTAATTTTGTTTTGTTAATTATAAAATATATATATGAATCCGTAAATCGTTAGTTAGTATTGTCTGCATGTCAAATAATTTAACCCCATAAAAAAAAAAAAAAAGGAGGGTTGAGGTGGGCAAAGCATGCAGGTTGTCAAATGCATAAGCTAATTTTAACTTTATCATTACAAGACTGATCGGGTAGCTTAGCTTGGCTGGACCTTCAATTCCACGGCGCATTATAAAATTATATATATATATATATATATTTAAGTGTTAATTTTGGTAGATTAAACTTATCAGCCAAAATTAATGCAGACATGCATGCAGTAGGTTTAATTTGAGCATATATATGATTTTGGATAAAATTATGTTGAAATTGATTTGTAACAAATTATACACACACATATATATATATATATATTACATGTATTTTATGTGATTAATAATAATAAGATGGTGGATATGAGTCAATTTCAACATATTAATACCAAACAATAATATGAGAGAGAAACGGTTGTAAATCTGAAATTGGACAAAACCGTACAATGGAATATGGATATATATAATATATGTGCTGTTGGTGTTTCAATAGAAACGAGTTGTCCGTGCCTTAAAAAATGGAAATGAGAGCTATCTATCTTATATGTGGATGGAGTCTAGCCAGAAATATCATATATATATATATATATATATATATATATATATATATATATATATATATATACATAATATACATATATATATATAGCTTGAACAAACACTTAAAGAAGGATATTACGAGAGTAAGAAATTAACACACATGGTAACGCTAGTAAACAACTAATATAAGAGTCGTTTTCCTTGTGTTGTTGAGGCCACAGAATAGCATCACTCTACACTCCAACCCAGGTCCAAGTCCACCATGTGGTGGTGCTCCATACCTGCAACAAAAAACCCAACCATGTATATTTTTATGTATATGTCTAATTTAATTGGTAGTCCACTACAAGTGTACTTAAATATATATTTATATTTATAATTAGGTTGGTCTAAAATTTCCTATATTAATTCATGTATATATTTATGTTGCGGTGGTATGGTGCTATAATATTTAGTATTTACGACCTTATAAATAAACATTATGCTTTACAAACTACAATTTATAAAAATCTCGGATCCTCTACAAACCAAGATTCCACTCAGACAATACTGTTACTAACAGTTTTTGGAAATAATAAAACCACTTTGGGAAACACCGAATTGAAACTGAACAAATTCATTTTCCATCCATTCATGGAACAAATAGGTACTGGATTTATTAATATTCCATTCATATGAAAACAGATTTTCTTGGTTTTGCTTTAAAGTAATGCTGGTGCTGACTCTAAAGAAAGTGGGTTAATTTAACTACCAATTTGAGTAAATTAATAGGTTTTATAATATGATTTTGATATGCTTCCATTCAAATCACATTGCACAACGGGTCAAGTGGTCAATTTGACTTGAAAGTTTGAATGGAGATTGTTTGTCTTTTATTTCAACTTTATGATGAAGTAACGCTCTGTGCCACACCATTTGTGCTTTAATTAAGTGGTGTCACAATTTCTGCTATAGCTAGGATAATCAATTTTCTATAGTTTCAATTTCTCTCAGAGCTGTCAATAAAACTAATTCCTATATATATATATAGTTAACTTTAATTTTGCTTTCAATGCACGGAGAAACAAAATGAATTATAAAAATATTAATAAATATTTCCAAAGACATAATAATAAATTGCATTACACTTGGTTTATAAATACACTCAAACACCACCATGTTGGTTTATTGCATTCTCTTTGCGTTCTTGCTCTTCCATTGTGTCGCAAAGAGTTTCACCCCTAGTTTCAGGCAAATATAGGACAAACAACCCACTTGCCATTATCACAACCCCAAACACACCGTACGACAAAACCCCGCCATTATTCCTCCCAGCCGAAATCAGCATAGGACTTATGGTAGCACCTAACACCGAAGCTTGCCTCACCATTGACGTGGCCGAGTTCCTCACACTCGTTGGGAATAATTCCAACGTGTATATCATCAGTACAGCAAAAGCGACGTTCCCACAAAAGAAGGATAACATTTCAAATCCTATTTGTAGGGCCTTCCATTTGAAGCTCACCACCACACACATAATACTTCCAATCCCACTTATCAATGAAAACAAAAGCAGTAAGGTCCTTCTATTCCAGCTTCCGATGATGATGAAGGTGAGTGCGTAGGATGGTATCTCGGACAAGGCATTGATAGTAACACTGACATACGTATTGAAACCCAAGCTCCCAACACCCAAAGGCATACCATAGTAAATCATTCCTGCACCAACTCCCAGCACCATCAACGTCATGACGCGCCGCAACGCCCATCTTTTATTGAACAAGTTCCTTAAGGAAGCGAAAACATCGACCACCGCCCCTGAGTTTTCCTCATCTTCTACCAGAGAGAATCGAGAATATAGGAATAATGTCGAGCTGCTCATATTGATATTATTATTGGCCTCCCCAAATCTCTCAAGTATAGCCAAGGCCTCTCCTTTACGGCCTTGAGTCAAAAGCCACTTAGGAGACTCACGAACGAAAAAGAAAATCATTGCGCAGTAAACTATTCCAGGAATTGAAGTCCACAAATACAGACTTCTCCATGAAGAATCCTTGTTCACGTAAGCAATAGCTGGCAGAGATAGAAATCCTAAAGTGAAGCAAAGGAATCCAATTATCCCCACCCGGTCTCTCCACTTTCTACTCATCATCTCCGTCGACAACACTAGCGCACAACCTCCGATCGATACTCGGCCGAATCCGCTTACGAATCTTAAGGCGGAGTAGATCCAAACATTGGTGGAGAAAGATGTAATGAGTGCGGACACTGACATAATGAAGCACGAAAGGAACAGCAAGTTCTTACGGCCCAGAGACGAATCGGCGAGTGTGGCGAGAATGAAGCCACCCAGTAGGCAGCCAAAGAAGAAAGACGAAGCTGGTAAACCAGAGATTATGGAAGGGGAACATTGGAGGTTGAAATCAGAGATGATGGAGGCGGAAGCTGATCTGTCCCAAGCCCATGCAGAGCTTGACATCTGGCAAACGTTAGAGGTTGAGGAACACCAAGTAGAATTATCACTTGTATCAGTGCAATGCCAAGTTGGTTGGGCATCGGAGAAGACACTGATGAAAGACTGTTGTCCATCAAAAAGCGATGAGAGGGAGACGAGGATGGCTTGCATGAACTGTGCAAACCCAGAATTTTGAGTGATCTTTTCGATTACGGAATCGAGGGAAGTGGGTGGTGGAATGTTGTGGATTAAAGGAGTTTTTGGCTCTGATTCAGAGTCGGAAAATTGATCACAATCAGCTTTAAGGAGTGGACTAGTGGAATCTGCCATATATGATATACTTAAGCTCTTTCTCTTTCTCTTTGATAGCTAGGGTTGAGGAAGAGAATGAAAGTAGAATTTACTCAGTATTAGATGTTATATATAGCGAAGCATCCATCTTTGTACATGTGGTGTTTAATTTTGACCAACTGATAATAGGCTGGAATTGCATTACGAATTTCTAGATGTGCAACCGCGTAAACTGTGTCATTGGGCAGTTGTGTCATTTGACTGGAGTACTATTAATGAAGGTTTTTTTTATCATAATTTATGTTAAAATATAAATAATGTGGCAGTTTTTACTTGATTAGAGCCTATATCATCTGTATATTAGAAATTTGTAATTCCGATGAAAAAAATATGTATAATGCGATAATTGTCATATAATTTATATTTAATCACGTAACAGATTATGATTGACAGCAGTACGCATCAATATTACCTAATACGGCTGCCCAATGCCAGCTTGCTTCGTGCTGATATATGTACTTAATTATTAAAGGTTTTTTTCATTTTTGGTAAGGTACAATTATTAATTGTAATACTGTACCAACAGTTCAATTTTGACATTTTCTTTTCATTTTTGTTGAATGGTCATATTCAAAGTTGTCTCCCATGTGCATTTGATCTATTCCATTATGCACGTAGGATGCAGCATAGTAGTAAAAAAACTGGTTGAACTGTTGTATTATCTGCGAGAGTTACGGTTCGAATTTTGATAAATTTCTATCAAAATTTAGATATATATAGCCTTATTAATTATTGAATAAAAAAATTATTAAGAGAGTAAGTTTACTGTTTTAAATTGATATAAGGTTATAATGTTGAAACAGTAATAAGGCTTGTCTTCTAATAAAATTCTAACCAATAGAATACAATTTTAATTATAAAATTAAAAAAAAGAGAGAGAGAGAGAGAGAACTATGAGACATACGCGATCACGGTGTATGTAACATGTGGGATGACTAAGATTTGAGTGTGAACTTAGTTGATGAAAATTTAATAAAATCTTGAATATCTGCGATTGGGCTGTCTCATTTAGTGTCATGCCGCATGATTCTGCAAATTATAAATAAATATGTACATATATTATATATTAGCTGCTTAATTTGAATTTTTATGCATCATCCTAATGTATATATTTTCAAGTCATTCACAATTAAAGACTTCAATTAATATTCTTCTTTTCTAATATATATTTCTTATTGGTAAACCTAACTTTTGTATTTTTCTCAATAATATATATATATATATATATATACATATGTTGAAAATATATGTTGAAAATTTATGCCTAAGGTCATATCCATGTCGGTAGAAGGGTCCAGAATCCCCAACTTGAAAAAAATATAAATAGTCGCATTCGCATTTAGACAACCACGGCCCTACAAAAAGCTATTATTGGAGTGATAGAGAGAGACAAATTGATTTGCTGTAACCATGTAACAGCCACGTCCAAGCTACGTATACATCTTATCTCCAAATTTTAAAACTAACTGAAAATATATAATGATTGTCACCTCACCAATTTTTATTTTTTTTTATATTGTTTTCTTTGAATTAATATTATCTTTCTCTGCAACATGCATGTGTTATATATTTGGTTATTTAGTTGCGAAAAATAGAATAAAAACTGAAAACTTTCATGGAACTGAAGAATTAATGGGGAACAAAAAGGTTCAAATCCTCTTCGTTTATAAATATTGGAGAGGATCAGGTACTTGAATTTCCTGTAACTAATTATAATTTCAATGATAGGATAGAATTTTGCACTAAATATTTATGTTTTCGTTTTATGATTTATGCTTATTAAAAAGTTTTAATAAGATTATTTACCATCGAATATGGCGACATTGGCAATTTAATGTACTCTGATAAGACATATATGAACCCTAAAAAGAAGCAAATAATATGTATATAAATGAAATACGATAGGAGTGGACGGAAAGCAATTAAGGCTAATTTCAAAAATATGGGCTGCCATATCGTAGTTTCAATTGATAAACAAGTTTACATTTAATGAAAAAAAGAATGTTGGTCGTATAAGTTCCTTAATTAAAAACCTTAATTAAGGTGTAGAATTTTTCTTTACTCTATTCATACATAATATAATTACGAAAACACTGGAAGAACACGATTCAAAATATTAAGTTATAAATATTTTTTGCAGTGATCGAAAGGCGCTGAAAGAAGACGAGGAAGGCTTGAATCAACTGCGCAAGACCAGAGCCTTGGGATGGTGGAATCCAGGCAAGTGGTGGTTGATTATTGTCAAACTCAGACATCGGTTTTTGTAGATCATGTGAACTCAACAGCTAATTGTTTTGGCCTAAGAGGTAAGCAGGATTAATGCTAGGCTTTGGGCTGTCATATTTATTAATTAATTATTATGTATGCCAAATGGGACATCCACTTCCGCCAAAAACTCAGCTTCAAATTAATGACAAAATCAACTAGTTATCCTATAGTATTAGTTCTTTTTTATTTGTCTCATCATTGTTGAGAATATTAAATTCTACCCAAAAAGAAAAAAGTCCATCAAAAAACAAAAGAACATTGATAATTATGAAGCATGGACGCTAGTGCATGAAACATGTGGGATGACTAGCTAAGATATGGGTGAGATATTTGTTTATATATGAAGAATTTCAAAGAATCAAGGGAGATCTGAAAATGGGCTTTCTCACTCTCATATCTCACATGGAATATGAATCCGATTCTACAATAATTGCATGCATTTCCTTGCACCATTTTTTATGTATATTATCTTATTCAAAATAAGAGACTTTTATGCATGTTCTTTCTTTTCCTATTTCTTTTTAGTTTCTTGGTGCTTTGTCAATATTTTAGACTTATTTTGCATGCGCTGAGAGAGATTACGTTGGAAGAAATCGCCAATTAAATATACACACACACTATACTTATGGGTCAAACATCACGTGGATATCTTAATACACGCAGAAGACGATTTAAATTCATTGTCAATTGGAAATATTACATTTACATCCTAATTGGAGATGATTACACATGGAAAGTAAAATAAAGCACTTGCAATATGCCACTACATACATCCAAATTAACAAGCTAGTTTTGTAACTAAATGAATTAAAAAAAAAAACCTTGAAAATATAATTTAGATCATTAATCATATAAATTATAATTGCAATTGATTTGAGGTAAACAAAGTCACAGCCACGTCGAATCCACGTATCCAAACTACGCCCATCTTCTCTCCAATTATTTTCAAGATAATGAAAACATATTTATTACCAAATCCAAACAAAAACAGTTTTTCGATTAGTCAAAATTAGATTTGTATTGTTGATATGATATGTTTAGTGACAAATAAACTAATAAAAGCTAGCCACCCGGCCCCACTTTCCTTACCAATATTTTTTCTAATCTTTTTCTTGGACTTAATAGGTTAATTATGTGAGTTTCTCCAACATGCTTTTGTCATTGAAATTGTTATTTGGTTATGTAGTCATAGAAACAATAAAGAATAGAGCATGGAAACCTTGTCGGCCGGCATGAGAAGACGAATAGGAACAAAAAAGAAGATTTTAAGCCCTCTAAATTAATTTATAAATATTGGAAAGTAGCAGGAGTTTTTGAGAAATTAATTATTTTGATGACGACTACGTGTAATTGTAACACAACTAGTTGGCCTGGTGTAAGTTACACAGTTACGTATACTGATCATATATATGTAACAAAAGTAGAGCGAAAATATGGTATTATATTGTTTTGATCAGATATATATGGTAACGTTTTCTTGTTCCAGGCCAACCAACGAAAGTCACAGTTGAACCTGTGGAAGCACAGAGAGAGAGGTTGATTAATTGGCTTAAAAGATATCTATCACCATATAATATATATATATATATATGTGTGTGTGTGTGTGTGTGTGTGTGTGTGTGTGTGTGTGTCTTTCCTCCCTCAGTCTCAAGTCTGAAGTGATCAGCCGCTCTACCACCACCTTTCTCATCCTCTCTTGATGCCGACCCTCCATCACAATCCTTATGTCTTAGCTGGCCCATTACACAACCCAAGCCGGCTCTCCTCCTTAATTTGGGCCTAACCACTATATCAAACACCCTGCCACGTGGACAAAACCCAATTCACTTTATTAATTTATATGCTGCTAATCATCATATGTGATTTTTTTATATACTAGATGATAAAACTATATGGGGTACTGTGAGTGACTGAGAGGCCATCCACTTTGGGAACAGTAATCTCTGCCTATTAGCTTCATCAACACAAAGTATCAAAGATCAGTGTAAGATACTAATAAGCAAATTAAGCGTGATTCTCTTTTTGGATTTGCTAAAAATTAATAAATATAATTTTGCAAAAGCATGAGATCGATTTGGTAGATTTGTCCTATATGGAAGTGAAAGCTTATATCCTCCAATCAAATTAATCTTCTGATCTACTTTTTAACATTACCATTGTGAGCTTAATAAGAATAAGTAGACAATATGATTAAGGGCCATCATCCAGACACAATCATGTATATACTACTTTATAATTTCCTGGTAGCATGATATCCTACAACTTCACCGATAAAGCTAAGAGACCCACTTAATTTAACTAAGAAGTTATATAACTTAATGATACATATAGTAATTAGTAAATGACAAGGTAAAACCAAAAGGGGGCATTTGGGTATTTCAAGACATAGGGAAAGAGAGACAATGGGGCCTCTCTAGTAGCTCAAGCCTCAAGGGGAATGAATAGTTGATAAAAATTATTGGAGATATAAACCATAAAAAAGGGACATGAGAGTCCTAAAGAAGAAGAATAAAGCAAAGCAAATAGACAGCCCAACATGCGAATGAATGCAAGTGTGTGTTTTTTTATAATTACACAATACAATACAATATTGGACAGATCATCTGTCCCTTTTGTCTCCTTTCCCTATTTGTAAATCTACTTCTTCTTCTTCTTCTTCATAACCTTTTCTCCAAACCCATCAGAACGGACTACCATGTTTGTTTCTCTTGGATGACTCTCTCTGATCATCTCCACGCCCCTCATCTTCTTCATCCTTTCGACAAATCTGTCTCTCCTTCCTCATTATCACTAGACCATATATAATGGGTTCGAAAGCAAGAAAGAAACAAATATGGTGTGCACAACCATTGACGCCATTAATGGAAGGTCCAGACCCTGAACTTCAAGAAGAAGCCAACAAGAAGGAGAGTTCTTGGGAAGTCATCCGTGAATGGTTTCGAGTCCAGAAAAGTCTTCCCGCAGGAACCAATTTCTCAGCCTCTAATAATTATAATAATGGAAGTTTGCCTCCTAAGAGACAGGACTTGAGGCTTTTACTAGGCGTGTTAGGTTGTCCACTAGCACCAATCCCACAAGTCAATGACCCAGTTCATGATCAACTTCTTCACATTAAAGACATCCCATTTGTAAGAACCATGTAGCTCTTTCTTCTTCTTCTTCTTCTTTGGTGGACCTGTTTTATGTATTATATTATATATGGTCTACTGCAGGAAAGCTCCATAGCACATTATATAATACAACAGTACTTGGCAGCGACGGGGTGCTTGAAACAACAAAAGTGCAGCAAAAACATGTACGCCAGTGGAATAGTAAAGATGATATGCTGCGAAACGGAGGTTTCAACAGGTAGAAACGTGAAGAGCTTGGGAACAAGAAGTGGAACTGAAAATGGTTGTTTTGTACTTTGGCAAATGGTGCCTGGTATGTGGTCTTTGGAACTTGTTGTTGGAGGCAATAAGGTTGTCGCTGGTAGTGACGGCAAGACTGTTTGGAGGCATACCCCTTGGCTTGGCACTCATGCTGCCAAAGGCCCCCAACGGCCTCTCCGTCGCATCATTCAGGTTTGTTTCCTAATTTCCATTAATCAAATCCCACATGCACACCATCTTATTAATTTGGTATTAAGTTTGATGATATATATATATATATATGTTGTTTTAATTTATAATTAATTACTACCAATATGAAACCACCCTTGTAATATATATTCAAATAATTTGGTTGGGGGGAGGTTGCTGAAACAAAAATCTTAGCCAGCTTTCACAATTATGTTTGTTGGGTTTGGTAGCAAAGCTAAGGAAAGAAAGATGGAGATGGATGAACAATATGGATCACAATCCCAATAAAATGCCATGACACACTGACATTGATAGAGAAACTGTCTCATGCTTTACCCTACAGACTTTTACTTCTTTTGAACAGTCCACATTGGCACGTGATTTGTCTTATTTTTAAATGACGTCATCAGTTCATCATTTTATTGTACATATCCACATAATACTTATATCTCAACCCTTGGGATTGCCACTTATTATATGTACTACTCTACTAAAGTTGTTTGTGTGTTATCTCTTGCTTTAACTTTTGCTTTTGCACTTTAGTCACTGCTGCCGGATCTCTATTATATTTTTGCCTCTTTTTTTTTTTTTTCTTTATTATATATCCCACTTGCTCGACTTTCGTTTTCTTCGTTTTTTTTTTTTTTAAACCCCATTACTTTTATTTGTTTTCATAATCGATCCCTGAATATTGATCAGCCTTTTATTTTAAAACCAAAAAGTTTATTTAAGGATTGAACATTTTTTGCTTTCAAAATGAAAACTTTATAATTATGACAAAATCTTCATGATTTCTATTATCTTTTAACATCAATAAACAAGGATATATATATATATATATATATATATAGGGAAATATTGCATCAGTTATGAGCTAAATCTACCACTTAATTTTCGCACCGTGTACATATATATATCACCTATATGTTAGTTATTCTAAAGGATCAAAACCCATACGTCCTCTAATTAAATACATTGACTGTAAAACTCATTTTAATTAAGATTTAATTATCACAATGTATTTGTACAGGTAATATATATAAGAGAAATAAAATTGAAAACTTAAAACCATAGTTTATGAATAATATTAATTAGGGTACGTAATTAGCTTATATTTTTATAGGATATAAGTGTTGATGATCTTTTCCACGTGCATGATCAATGTATAAGCAGGGGCTAGATCCAAAGAGCACAGCCAGCTTATTTGAGAAAGCACAATGCATGGGGGAGAAACGAATCGGCGACGACGATTGCTTCGTACTGAAAGTGTCAGCCGATCGTGCGGCTGTGATGGAAAGAAGTGAGGGCCCAGCGGAGGTGATTAGGCACGCATTGTATGGGTATTTTTGTCAAAAGAGCGGGCTGCTTATATACTTGGAGGACTCCCATTTGACGAGAGTTGAAACCCCAGAGAATGAGGGTGAGACCGTTTACTGGGAAACCACAATAGGAAGTAGCATCGGGGACTACAGGGACGTTGACGGGGTGCTGATCGCTCATCAGGGCCGTTCCATCGCCACCATCTTCCGATGCGGCGAGCTCTCCATGGAATATACTAGGACCAGGATGGAAGAAGTTTGGAACATTGACGACGTCGTTTTCAACGTGCCTGGGCTTTCTATGGACTACTTCATTCCTCCAGCTGACATAATACACACCCTACATTCACCATAACCATCCATGATTGACTCCATTAATTAATTAATCAAGCTTTTATTAGGATCAATTAGGATGCTTAATTCTTAGCTATCTTGTTTCTAATCACAGAATATTGGTGGGATATTGAGATTGGTGTATTAATTAATCAATTTGGGTCATTCAGTCTTGTTATTAAGTTTTCTTTTCTTTTCTCTTTTGACTTTTTGGTGTTAATAACTTTAACTTATCAAAGAATTGATAAGTTAATGCATAAATTGGGGTGTAATAAGAGTTTTTTTAGTAACTAATTATTAATTTGTTTATCATAATGATCAATTGTATTATTTTTCTTCCTTCCAGTGTTAAGTTTGTTTAAATTCCTATATATAACCATTATCAATTGACATTGAAAACTCCAAAGTATGCATCTACATGGTGCCCCATATGGATATACAGTGAATAAAATCAAAAGCTTTATGATTATGATTTCCTTATATATGTATGTACATGTATTTATAAATTGTAGGATTTTAACGTGTTTCATGCTTTTCACCGTTTCTGGTCCAAAATAATGAAAGAGGTATAAAGTAGTAATGAATATTTAGCTTTGTACGTTCATATTTGGAGTTGCTTTTCAACTCCATTTATACAATGCTTCGTGCGAAAACTTGAAATAAATTTTTGTATATTTTAAGTATTAGTTAAACTAAAGTATATATATATTATTCTTCAACTACATGCTTACAAGAATCATAAAAGTTTTAAAAAGTAGTTTTATCAATTCAATTGCATGCTTGCTTGCGACTTGCATTAAGTAACCTTATATATATATTATATATAGGGTGTTTTTACAGTTTATTTTTTACTTTTAAAAATATATATATATATATATACTTGTGTATTTTTAGTAAGTGATACCTGTTTAAAAGAAGGGAGTGAAGTGCCATGACATAGCTTCTATTTTTTTTAGTAGAAAAAAGGCCGATGTGGATCTGTGATTTTATTAGTGGGTAGAGCCTTGCTACTCCAGCTTTGCAACCACAGTAGGAGTCTAGGTGGCTCAATAACAGATCCCTCCACCTGGCGATTCAAGCAAGAGCACCGGCGATAACGGCACAAGACTCATGACATAGCTTCTACTTGTTAATAAATGAAAGGAGCAAATTAATTAAGGCTAAAGTTATAGATTTGTGTCCAGGTAAATTTTGTAGAGATTTGCACCTTAAAGCTTTATCATCAATTAACTTTTATGGGTAATCATTTTTATGACATACATCTCTCTCTCTCTCAGAAATCTGTATAATTTTTCATTATTATTTACGATGCAATCTTTACTTTTGATTAACAAGTTTCTCTTCTTCTTTTTTTCTTTTTCTTTTTTTGGGTTTTTGCTTTTCGGCTTTTGCTTTTGTGTAATACTAGTTTGTGTTTTTTCCAGTGATTATGCTTTGCTTGGATATTCTTGAAGCAACTTAATTCCTCTGTCCAATGTCAAAAACCTAACCCCCAGTGGACTTTAATTTATTTTATTTTTCTTCAAAGAGGCCCATTTCTAAATTTTGGGCCATGGTATCCACAGAGGATGGTTCTAGTCACACACCCAAGGCAACTATATTCACTATCATTTTTTAAACCCTTTTCAAAATGTCTCAGGTATCCTTTCTAATTTCTTCCTAAAATTAAAATATTAACCCAACTATTTGCTTTTCTTTCTTAATCCTCTATACACTCAAAAATCGCCAGTTACTACCAAAAAGTTGTGCTAAGCATGTTTCAAAGTTCTCCATCATTGATTATTGATTCTTCAATTGAATATCTTTAAACATCCTAAGGATGATCGGCTGTATATCACCAAACATTCCTAGAGATGTTTGGTTTCATATTGCCGAACGAATTATAATTGTTGTAAAACTCCATATGGATATTTTGGTAAATTTGCATAAATAGGGGAGTATTGGATGGGTATAGAGTTGCATTGGTAGTGCAATAAGCCAGTTCATCCAACAGATATTTTCCACTAACATAGCTAGGCCCAACCAAGCTCATTTGTCAATCAACGAAAACCAATTTGCATGATTTACTAAAGAAGACCAATTTTCATCATTAATTTGGTTTCTGTTGTATCGTCCTCTTCTGTACAAATACGTTAGGTTATCAAATGGACTCTTAGTTGTTGCTTAAAATTGGCTAACTAAATTGTGAAAGGGTAAATTTGGCTGCTTCAATTGTTCACTACGTGCAATATTAAGGACTAATGTGCAATCGAATCATGATAAGATTTAACTACTGTACAACTACTTCTATAGTTTAGGTGTTCATATTTAGTAGTCATATATATGTAAATATAATATTTGGTGGTGTTGTCTTTTCTGAGTACAAACGCATCTTCTTCAATTCAGATCAAAATATTTGTATGTCACATGTAGAGTCAGAAACAAAGAGAAAAAAAAATAGATCCACAAAATTTTGATTATTGAAGATTTTAAAGGCAGCTGACTACATGATCATTTGTAGCTTTGATATCATATATACTAAAGCTCGCAATATCACACCACTATACTATATTCTTTCAAACTCATCGAGTTTAGAATTAAAGGATCACGCTACAAGTACAGGGCCAAAAAGTGACGATTACGCACAGGCAACTGTGTGTGTATGTATATATATGTGTGTGTGTGTGTGTGTGTGTGTGTGTGAACTTTCTTCCTTCCAATAGTTTGTTGCACAAAAAAAGAATCTTGGAATTACACAGTTCAGCAATCATTTTTAGTTTTCAGTTATTGATGTAATAGGTAATAATTTTGAAGTACTTAAATTAATTACAAGATCTAAAAGACAAATGGTCAGTTTATTGAAAGGTAGCTTAAAACATCAAACAGCTAGGCAGTTGTATATATACTAGCTAAAAAGGTGTTCGATGATCTCTTTCTTCTTTTTCTTTTATTTTGCTTTGGAAAAGATTAATCTATATTTAAAATCATAACGTAAGCTTTACTCTTCCATGAATTAGAAGCCTCAAACAGCATCTTAATCACCATCCACTACTACTGTACCCTAAGAATTTGACAAGTTAATTAGCATTTTTACACACAGACACACACACACACACATATATATATATAAGACATTGTATTTATGATCTATTTTCCTTTGATTTCTTTTAATGCATGGCAGAATTAAAAAAGAAGAAGCCACAATAATCAGATGCATGACGTGATGATTTGTAGTTGGAGAACTAATTAATGTTTTACCATGAAAGAGAGAAAGGAGTGCTATATGGGGGGACAAAAGAAGCTTCTGGAGTATACTTTGTAAGAGAGCTAGGTTTTATAACTATAGGAAATTCTTTACAAGACAGGTTTTTTTTTTTTGGTAAATTACAAGACCCATAGTTGGAAATGAGTATAAGGCAGATGGTACAGCATCCACGTATAATAGGTTGAATAATATTAGAGCTTCAAATGATTTGGCTTTGCATGGAAGGATGTACATTGCACTTGAATATACACACACACACACACACACACACACACACACTTTAGGCTTAACTAATTAGAACTAGATCTAGGCATCCCTGATGCATATTTTTGTGAAAACATAGACTCATTACAATTGCATGCAAATGACATATACAAAAGAAATTATATAAATATAAATCAAGTTAGTTATATTATATAGTAAAAGACATGCATATATATGTATATACATATATATATATATATCATCAGCTTTAACTTTGGGATATAAAAGATAGAAGCTTCCTCGATATGTGCACGCGTGGGAGTGCGTTGTATTCTTCCTTCCCTTTAGGCTTTAGTAGCTTTTTCATTTTCTTACTCTCTCTCTCTCTCTCTCTCTGCCTGGAGAGCAGGAGCTTTCTTGCCAACTTGCAGTGCCTAAATTTATCTCCGCAACCAATAAAGTTACTTGGCACCACCTTCCTTTTTTTCTCACAACAAAGACACACCTCTCTCTCTCTCTCCCCCCTCATAAATCTAATCCTAGATTACTATAAATCCAGAGAGACAGCTACCTCTTTTAAATATTAATTAACTTGATGAGATCTGATCATCATGAGCTTAATTATGATCAGATTGATGACGAGTCTGAAGTTTGTATATATATATATATATATATATACACACACACGTTAGTGATCATGACTCTCCTGAAAAAGTTGTAATTCAATCAGAAACAAATAATAATTATATTAATATGATATATACATATATCATATAAAAGCAGTGCATTTTCTGCATAACTAGTACTACTGAAAGGGCTCTGGCAAAATGACTGTGCATGCAATGGAAATTAGAAAGTGTTTCTATTTTTTACCGTTGAGGAAATTGTCTTCACTAGCTAGTAAAGAGAATTGTACTTGTATATACGTACCTAGCTGAGTGTGCGAATTAATTAATAAATATTGTATTTTCCTGTATAACAAACTATATATATTCATCAGTAATTTACAAGTTACTTTCTAACATAAATGTAATCATATTTTAGGTTATTGGAAAGTAATGAATTATATTAGGATTTTGTAACAGCTCTAAAAGTAGTAGAAAATCATGATTGGTACACTTGGTATCCTCTTCATTTGACAGCGGAGAATATCAAAGTACTAAAGAGGAAAAAAGAGCAAGAAAGATTGATACTGTTGGTCGGCTTCTCTAGGTCTTAGGATATGTGATCATCTTTTTCTAACAAGGAAAAGGAGGGCTTAATTGGCTCTCAATAGATCAATCTACGTAGCTCCCTTCTGATGAACCAAATGACTCGGTCTTTTTTTTCTTTGACCATTTACTTTTATGAGTATACTATGCATGGTTTGTTTGTGATCTTTTTCAGAACTATATATATATATATATATATATATATATATATATATATATATATATATATCAAATATTGGCTATTATATATATATGTGGAATGATATAAGATATAGAGTAACTAACTTGAGTAGCAACTAACTTAAAAGCACCAGGGCCAGTCTCTCAAAAGCTTACCGCATTGGTAATAATAATTAATTTCTAAAAGAAGACAAACTAACATTGACCATATGTGCCCTCTTCACACTAACAAAGCCAACACCTACACAGAGCCACATAGAGAGAAAGAGAGATTTCACAAAATCTTAAAACTTAATTAAAATATATGCTTCTTTGTGGCTTTTTTTTTTTTTTTGCTTTTTCCTTTTAATATTCCTACGCTGTTTGTTTTTTAGTTGGCCAGTTGATCATTTTGGCATTCAAAAGCTATGACGAAATTCAAACTGAAAACCCCTCAACTGAATTTGATCAGATTATAAGAACCTGGCCTAAACAGAAGAGATGGCACTTTAGTGTACATGTAATTATTTATCCTTAATATTTTTTTTTCTGAATTATTGAAGAATATGTCCCAAATAAAACATTTTATGAAAAAAAAAAAATAGAACAGTAATTATATAGATGGTTGCGGTTAATACGCTAGCTGCATGAGAACAAATAGTAAGATGAAGATCAAGTCAAATGATAAGGATGACATTAATAATTAAGATACAAATGTATTTGTTAAGGCTTATGTGTTTGCCATGCATGGCATTTATAATTATCATACTCAACTCAGTAGAAATCCTAATCTGGACAATTATCTAAAATTCATAATTAGAACAAAACCCTAGCTTGGTCTCTCATAGTACTTCAGAGAGTTAATTGATAGCATATGATCAATTCATGACTTACATCTAGGCTGTATATATATAGACGATTATGTGTCAATTAATTAAGACTTCACCCAAATGGTGAACTCCTTCCTTGTGTGATGCCACCTGCATTAATCATAGGACTCATCCTGTCTGTGCCAAGTGGTGCTCTTCTTGGTGATGGCCTTTCAAGTTTTGCGGATCCTGCTGCCTCAAACTTCTTGTCCCCCATAGAGTCCCCTGAGATTACTGGCTTCGTTTCGTATATATCCGACAACGAATCGATATCGCTACCTCGTTCGATTGATCCGGGCTGTGCCATTTGAATGTGGTCACCTTTGAAAGGATCATCTTGTGGTCCGAGACAAGATGCGGCTGCGGTTCCCAAATCTTGCAGCCGCAGATCGTCGGACCAGATCAACGGGCTCTTGCCGCTACCGGTAGTAGTATTATTATAAGGACTCGGCCTCTTCTTTCCAAGACAAAGGGTCTCATTGTTGCCAAGAAAACCATCCAGTGTTGGCCTGTCCAGGTTTTGCTGAAGATGATGATCAAGTTGGTCACCCCCATAAATGTTAAGATCTTGAAAAGATGGAAAGTTGAGAGGAGAGGTAAAATCTTTCATGCCTCCCATGTGTTCAGGAACAACTTGATTTCCAATACTAATCTTATAGCTTCCTGCAGACGCCATGTTTTCACCAGCAAGGGTTTGACAAGCTTTCTCCAATATACTTTGCATGTACTTCCCTTGAGCCTCTATTCTCAATTGAAGGTGTCGTTGGACCTGCCATATATTTATATATTGAAATCTGGAACAAGCTAATTATCCATATATAATTATATATCATACAAACAAATTGCACTAAATTTCTTTATCTATATATATACAGTTCATCCATTAATTGAAGGTAGTAAACTGTATGTAATTACCTCCAATTGTTCATGCAGTCTTCTCTGCACCTCCATTTGCATCCTAATCGCATCAACCATGTGTGAGTTACTGTTATACATACAGTTTCACACATACATTCCACAAGAAAATCATAACCCCGACCCCCATACCCGAGAAAAAACCGAATAAATAATAATAATTAAAAAATAAAATTATAAAAAAGAAGAAGAAGAAGAAGAAGAAGAAGAAGAAGACAAACTTAGATGTATAATTCTTTTAGCAAAATCAACAACATAAAAAGAAAAAGGGTTTTATACATATATAGAAAAACACTAGTCATTGGAAAAATGTGATATAGTACTGGGGAAAAAATTAAAAAGAGAGCTAGCTAGCTAGAGGTGAAAAATCAATAAGCTGGTAAGTAATAATTAATTAAGCACATACTCATTCATACTGCGGCCTATTATCCCGGATGAAGATGCAGTATTTCGTTGAAGTTCCAGTGCTGATGCTACCAAGAAAGAATATATATATATATATATATATATATATATATATATATATATGTATAGGATTAGTTATTAATTAATTCATGCATGCTCTGGAAAACAACTTATTATGTTATATAAATATAGAAGAACGTAAACCCTAGCTAGAAAGTAGAAAAGTCACCTCTCATACCATCCTTAATCGAGTGATCACTGAATTCCTTGTGAGGTTGTTTCCCAAGCCTGAATTTCTATATTTTGAGGTTTAAAAAAAAAATTACAATAAGGAAAAAGAAAAAGATACATATCCATCAAAAACTAGAGTGACCGCCGAAATGAACTTAACTGGAATAATCCAAAAGTTGCTATATATATACTTTAGAAGAAATAAAAAGAAAGAAGATTGGAAATATTTCTGTGTTCATATTCCAAACCTGAAGGTGGCTCTTGAGGTGGTAAAGGGTGAGCCCCTTCACACCCATAACTCTCATGATTGTCTTTGGAGTGGCCTCTGAGAGATTTTAACAAAAGAAAAATAAATAGTATATAAGAACAAAATTAAAATGATGAGGAACATGAAGAAGAACATTAAGCAATATGAAGGAATGTTTATGGAAAGGTTAAGTACTATCTGGTCCTCCAAGCTGAGTCACAGCATCGACAAAACGTTCGTGAAGCTCGACGGTCCATCGGAGGCGGGGCTTGGGGTCTGTGGTGAGGACAAGACCAGAGTCCCCTTGAACACACAAGGGTCTGTCATGGGAATTCATAGTTGATGGCTTCTTGTGTTGGAACATTCTGTCTCTCTCTCTCTCTCTCAGAGGGGGCTCTGGGAATACCAAGAGATTCAAGAACAAATGCGATGCAAATAGGGAAGAATAGGGTGCGTTTTTGAAGAAGAACGCTGGCTTTGGTTCTTCAAGTACTAGAAAAGCATGGGGGACAAGCTAACCATACACAAAAAAGAAAATGTTTAATTAATATTATAAATTTAAAAAAATAAAAATAAAAATTTAAAAGAGCATCTATACTAGTATTCAGGCCTTCCTTTGCCAAAAGATACTCTCTTTCTCTCTCTCTCTCTCTCTCTCTCTCTCTACCCGATACAACATATATACATACGCATGGTACTCCTGCAAAATTACATAATGTAGCTTCTCCACTTAATTAATGATGTCGACAGAGAGAGATTCTTTACGCGTAGAATGTTATGAGAAGGGTATGTATTGTTATGAGCAAAAGATGTGTGTATATCTTTGTAGCAATATTAGTTTTATTCTTCCACCATGTGAAACTTTGTCATCGTTATTACATGAGTCTACTCTGAAAGAGTGAGACCCCTCATGCAGTGATGATGCCCAATATTATGTTGCACTACTTTAATCTTTGATGATTTTTTATTGAACCATATATATATGCTGGTCCTCACATGAATTTCCACTATATATAAATATAAATATATATATATATATATATATATATATATATATTATTATATCACTCATTTTGATGTTGATGATGATCTCTGTTTCGTAGTACGACTCCTTTTTAGTATCATTATTATGAACCCAAACCTATCACACTATCAGTCATCATGTTTTACAACACAAAGACATATCCTTTATGTCATTACCAATGAAAAGGTCCAAACCCCAATGATATATACTTGACATACCCGAATTAATATTTATATTAATCATCATCACATTATGATGGGATTCTCTGTCTAGATTTAGGACGTACGCATATATATATATATATATATATGCATCACCATATTAATAAACATGCATGCTTTAAATGCATGATTCATCATTAATTTATTTTAATATTCTATTCTAATCAAGTGTGTCTAATCCAGGATTCAAGTCGGGAAAATTGAGATTCACAACTTGTAACCATTGTCTCTATATTTTTAGGGAATTTTGATCTTGGTGAATGTACGTAAGTTATAGAATCTTGTCGAACTAATTGTATCACATACAATTAATTAATTCGTGTATTACCTTTTTATTTTTGCTGCTGATTCTTTTCATTATTTACGCTGAGTATAGTAGGATTAATATATATATATATATATATATATATATATATATATATATATATATATATACCAGTGACTGTGTGAGAGAGGAAAGAAAATTTTAATTAAGGGGGATGGAGGAGTCAATAAAATTAAAACCGATATTTTTCAAAGTTGGAGAAACTAGAAGAAACGAAATTTTTTGTTTTTGTGAAATTATACCAATTAGTATAAGAATATAATTGTAAAATCATATTCTTTTTTGTTTTTTCTTAGTCTTCCATCACACACCTACCAAACATCGTATAGAATAACAGGATAAGTAGTCTCCATTATTCTTCTTATATACTTCTTATATATTGTCTACCTTATTTCCTATCATTTTCATTCAATGTATATTGTTTATATAAATTAAGTAAGCATATATATATATATATATATCCAATAGGAGGAGGGAATTAATAATAACAAATGAAAATTGTGGAATTAATTGTCAAAATTAACAAGGGATGAGAAAGCAGCAAAAGACAAAGGAAGCAGCTATAGCTTTAGGGTTGTGAGGTTGGTATAATATAAGAGGGAGGAATTGAGGACGTGAACATCAATGCATAAAGAATTTTTGTAATTTTGTGGAGCTTTTGATGAAAGGAGTAGGGGACCTTACTCACTTATTTAAGCTTTCGGAGGCTCAAAACAAACCCTTACTACTTTTTTGGATTTGAAGACTGTGTCCTCTATTTTATATATATATATATATATATATATATATATGTGCAATTATTTTCTATTCCCATGTGGATATGTGTATATCCAAACCAAATAGCAAACATAAAAACTAAAATATAGCTAGCTAGTGTAAACCCACCCCATCATCTTAAATTAAAGGATACATGTAAATATGATCATGACTCATGAGGATGATATAGAACATTATATATGTAAGGTGTAAAATTAAGAAAAGCTTAAAAGTAATTAACATCTCTCTCTCTCTCTTAATAAATAAAGCTCACGCAAAGATATTGACAAAATATAGCTATAGCTTGAGAGATTTTACAATTAAAATATTGCTTGCTATTCACCCAAATCCAAACCCCGGAATAAATGCTTTCTTCTTTGACAATCAAGAGAAGATTATTCTCCCAAACATCTAGAACTCTACGAGTTTCACAGATCGACCAATATGGTGGTTTTTTGTGAATTTTAAAATTTGCTTCTTTTCAAACCAATATAGAATACTCTCTCATAACCATCATATCATGATGATCATCTACATCTTTGGTCCCACTAATCAGTACAATATGTTTGACCAGGTCCCACTCAGCTATTCAAATAATCAAAGCCCTATGCATGCATCCCAAGTGGCCAATCGATCTAATGCTATGAAATTTGAAGTCCATATATGATTTGAACTCTAGAATCTTAATTGCCAGTCCCCACCACCCAATCCATGTTATATGTAATGTACAATTGCTTTATTAACTAATATAATTTGTATCCAAATTAATATTGAATGACCAACAAAAAAATTAATCCAAATATTGTGTGAAATAATAATAATTATATAATAATAAAGGATAAAGTATGTGATATAGAATTGGAGATTCTTTTAGACAAATATTGTCACAATGGGTATGCCTTTATGATATATTCAAGCAAAGTTGTGATTTAACTTTTAGTTCATAATGTTTTTCAAAGACCAAAACACAGTGGAAAAAGTGGGTTGGCTTAGTATTAAGGCCATGTTTGCTTGAATTTCAAGCATCTTTATGTGCTCTTGAGAATTATTCTTTAAAATGAATATATTCCTTTTAGGAGATGAATTTGTGGGACCCAACTTTATGCACAATTTGAATACTTTACAAAGCTTCCTCTTTTTCTATCTGTTTCATCATCAAGGATTTTATAGCATGCAATACCATGCATGCATGCTGCAACATGTACATCGTATGATTGTAACAGATGGCAATCAAAATTGAGATAAGAGGATGATAATGATTTCTTTTTCTTTTTCTTTTTTTTTTTGGTAGACAAGGATATACACGATGGTGATGAAAGATGAGTATGTATGATCTTAAAAGTGTATGCAACAAGGGGAATAATATATATGGCAACCCACCGTCATATTCATCAGTGTTTTTTACTGGATATATATTAAAACTTGGATACAATTCATAAATTGACGCCATATCACAGGCAGGCTTACCTGCACCTTCAACAATCTCTCTCTCTCTATTTTTTCTTTTTAATGCTATAATCTCTCTTTCTTTCTTCTTTCTTTTTTTTTTTTTTAATTATTATCTATCTTTCTTTGTAAATTACTTAAATCGCTCTGGTCCTGTGCATAAAAAATAAAAAGAAGGTCGGTCTAGTCTTTGCTCGAAGTGGGCTAGCCCAGCCTGATCTTTTCCTCATCCCTTTTCTTCTTTTCTTTGCCCCTTTTGTTTTCAATTTGACAAATTCTAATATCCACCACCAAGGACCCAAGTTCACATTTTTATTTTGTTATTGCCTACGCTTTGCATAATTAAGCAGTTAGTAGTGTAAAAAAAAAAAAATTCGTAGGTGTGTAGCTGTATTCAAATCCACAGATCTGGAACCCATCATAAAGCAAGTTCAAAATCCCCAGGGTATCCGTAGCAAAACCAAATTCCAAATTTTCTCATTTAGAAGATACTAAACCATCTAATATTATCCAAAAATAAAACTGCAAGGTTACTACAAGCAAGGATCAAACTGTGCAAGTCCGCACTTATTTAGATGCACCACATTGCAAACATAAAGTCTGACATTTACATTTTTACACTCTTAACTAAAACACTGGAACTCGAAAACTGACTCTTTTCTCTATGCATGCTACCTTTCAGGAATCAGAAGCTTATAACAATGGAACTTCACTTGTCCATGCAGCCCATTTATCTTCCAAACTCAAAAGGTCTTCCTCTTCCAACTTACATTGCAAGCTTGCTTAAGTTCCATTCGGAAACCCTTCCACATCAATTGCTGTTCATATTCCCCAAGCACACGTATTTAATCTGCACATTATATTACAAAAATTTGACCCCCCCAATATTACACACAGAAGTATATGCATAAATCACTACCACTAAGCTAATAGTCTTATACAGACTTCTCAGAGAAAAGAGTTCTCAATCATCATCTGAATCAATACGCTTGAAAAACTGATCCCATTTTGCAAACAATTTTAGGAGAGAAAAGCAAAATGTGTAATGTATTTTTATAATACATTACGTAAAGGGAGTTTTTTATATCACAAAGCTGGAAACCTATTAAAGGCTATTAGGTTCTCAATACACTTACTTCCAAATACTCATCCATCCCATACTTGGAACCTTCCCGCCCAAGACCTGACTGTTTGACACCTCCAAATGGAGCCACCTGCACACCAACAACTAATAAGATAAACAACATTATATATATGAGAATCTTGTTACGTGATGCAAGAGTGAGACCAACCTCTGTTGAAATTATGCCTTCGTTGATACCAACAAGCCCATATTCAAGGGCTTCAGATACACGCCATGATCGTTGAATACTGTTTGTAAATAGGTAAGCAGCTAACCCTACATATGCGTATAGGAAATCATTTATTAATGTGAGGTGAAGCTGGTTTTCTAGATGTAATTTTCTGTAGAATTTCAACCAAGCCATCAAATTATGAATAACAGAAGGAAGAGAATAGAAGAAAATAAACCTGATGTAGTATCATTAGCAATGCGGATAGCCTCCTCCTCAGTTTTGAAGCGCAAAAGGGGTGCCACTGGTCCAAATACTTCCTCTCTGGGTCAAGACAGAATGTCTCAAATGCAGAAACTAATACTACTAAGGAAAATAAAAAAGAGACAACTGGACCAATGAACCCTGGAGAAACTAAATACCAAGAAAGCCACCCCTCAAACTGTAGTAACTTGTATAAAAGCCATCTCTCTCAACAAGGATTATGGAGACAGATGAAACTGGCAGTACACAAGAAGTAATTTATTTTTATAGATAATTGACATTTAGGACCAATTTAGATCTCCCAATGTTTTATAAGGCAATTATGAAATAATTCTTAATGAAACTCATGAAATACAAGTAGATAAACATACAGACATGAAAAAAACACTAAAAAATAAATAACAATAATAATAATGCCTTTGCAAAACATTTATTTTCCTAACAAATTTAGTCATGATATAGATCGTCAGAGTCAAAATTGATTGCCAAACAGGAATACTACAACAATACCATAAAGAATGAGTAAATTCTCAGGGATAATGAACTCAGGACAACAACATATATAGTTACCTGACCCTATGGTCCATGTCAACTAGCAGCTTATTTGAACGAAGATGTAAATGAATATCAAATAGGAAAAGAAAGCATACAATTTGTACGGCTCTGATTCCAACTAGTTAAACCATGCATCACTTAATCAAGTCCAATTTAAGACCACAAATTGACATGATTCCCACAAGCACTTCTCATAAGTTCGTGAGGTTAAGATACGGTATACTAAATGTTATAATGTGAAACTACAATATGATTCAGATTCCCAAACATTACACCTTCAATACATGCACAGTTTCATTCCAATCCTCTTATAATAATTAATGTCAAAGGTCATAAATTTAAACAGTAACAACAATTTATCTATTAAAATTTTCATATCAGTATTTACCTTGAGATAAGCATCTCACTCTTGACATCGCTGATAACAGTAGGCTCATAAAACGTCATTCCTAGGCTATGCCTTTTCCCTCCGAGAACAACTTTTGCTCCCTTCAAATAGTAAAGTAATAATGAGAAACTAATTGCCTTGCTTAATTAATATCAAGTAACAATCAGCATTACTCTGAACAAATACTATCTACTTCATTACACTAGGGCAGTATTTCGTTTCTTGACACAAGAAACAACTCAGAATTAATAAAAATAAACAGGTTAAGGATGTGAGGTTGTGGGCGTGTTTGTGCACTTGTATTGTCATCATTTGTAATGGAAATCTTAAATAGGTAAAAGCACACATAGCAGAACTCCCTTAAGGATATTATATCTTTGAGACACAACATAAGTTGTCAACTGGACATATCCTATCAGAAGATGTACTACATTTGCATGTAAGAAAAACTATACATGGTACACAGATAAGGAAATCCAATAACATTTCACTCTATCAAAGAAAATTTAAATGCAAAAATTACCTAACTTAATATTCACATTGCACTGGTTATCAAAGACTAAATCAACAGAATAAGTACAAAAACTAACCTTTGAGATAGCATCTTTGATAAATGATTCAACCTGTAACTCAAAATCCCAACTTAACCAATTAAATTAGTATGGACATTATACAAGTGATTGGTCAGAATAAATAGAAACTGGAAACTTAGCAAGTCAAATACACCTTTTGCACTGCAGCTTCATTGATAAGAGGACCCTGAAAGGAAATTAACAACCAAGTTAAAAACTACAATCTAGCTTAAGTAACTTCTGGTTAAAACTCATTATCCAGTAGAAGGAGAAAAGGATTTTAGGAATAGCAACAAGCTGCATGCTTATACAAGCTTTTTTATTTATAAGGCACACATAAGAAAATTTAGGATTTAAACATAAAAATGAATTTTCTGACAATATAGTATAATTTCCACACATGGATGACTCTTTTAGGGTTCAACATAACAGGCCAGCAACCAAAAAGCAACCACAAGAAATTTTACAGAAAAAAAAAATGCATGAATACCTGGGCCACACCATCACTAAAGCCATGCCCAACTTGCAGAGTTTGGACTGCTTTTGAAAAAGCATTGGCAAATTTCTCGTAGATACCTGCAGAAAAGGTTCACTTGAAAATGTAATAACTGGTAAGTTGTTTGAGAATCAGACAAATGACCAATTGTAGATACCTGCAGAAAAGATGCACTTGAAAATAACCAGTAACTTGTTTGAGAATCAGAAAAATGACCAATTAATGACTGTAACATATTAACACTTGCTAAATTGATGACTAATGATAGGCATGCTTTTGACATTTAAAAATTCTAAGATAAATAAAGATCCAGATATGCTTCCCACCCCACCACTCAAAAAACAAAAAAGGAAAAAACAGTTGATTCACATTACTGTTCTCATCAATAGAAGAGAAATAAGTTAGAATGTGGTCTTTCTTGCTCAACCGGAGGATGAAACAAATATTCAGCACTCAACCTAAGTAAAACTGCAAACAGGAGCTCAAAAGTTCTTGCATTAATGATGTTCCCTCAGAATACAGGTTATAGTAAGTTCACAGTCCTATTTTTGCAATCAAGAAGCATCACCTGTTTAATTATATTCCATGTATTTTTGCAGTCAAGTGATGCTTACAAGCATCACTTGTAAGCACCCACTCCACAAGAAAGTTTGACAAACAAATCAAAGAAGTTTCTAACAGCTTTATTCTGTTTATCTATACCTTCTTGCACAATAATCCTATTTGCACAAACGCATGTTTGTCCACTGTTACGGAACTTTGCTGCAAGCTGCAAAATGTAATTGCATGGTTCAGCATGTCATTTTACCAGAGTATCAATTACCTATTAACCTTAACTAACGATACAAAAACAGACTCAACAAAAGAAAAAATTTATTTGAAAGATATTATCAAGCAAAACCATGAAAATTTAATTCCCAAATTTATACTAATGTAACAAATATTCATTAATTCACATCGAACTCAGAATAAGAAGAAGATGGAAACAAAATAATCACAATATATACAGACATAGACTCCTTAACTTACAGCTCCTTTTACTGCCACATCTAGGTCGGCATCATCAAAAACTATGCAGGGTGCATTGCCACCAAGTTCTAGAGATACCTAAAAATGCAAGAAACAAAGGTAACTAACCTCTTGGTAATTTGTAAAGCTTCATTGTCTTAGAATATGCATTCCTATATTAATCTGATTTTACCTTTTTAACAGTCCCAGCTGCACCTGCCATCAACTTTTTTCCGACAGCAGTTGAGCCTGTGAAGGTGATCTTTCTTACCTGGACAAGTTATAAGACCATAACACCTAATGATAATACTTCCAAATATATATATAAGAAAGCACCACAATATCACATAGGAATGGATATTGTCAAGGGAAGAAGACCTGTGGACTAGCAAGTAAAGCATCCCCAATATCAGAAGCATTTCCCATAACCACATTCACGACACCCTATATTGCCAAGTGTAAACGCCATTAGAAACAGAAGTGAGAAAAAAAAAAAGAGTAATAAGATTGGAAACAGAAAGAAATGAAAGACCAATGTTCTACAGAAAAGATATAGCAAGTTAGTAACATCACAAGTTCACAACATTACCAAGTAGTTTTAACACAGTAGACATAGATCCATTCAACGGAAGTGGCATATCTTTTTGTGCATCAGGCATGAATATCTTTGGTTTTATCAATTTTTTATGAGGGCACACAAGACATTCAAGGAATTTAGTAATTCTGTCCCTCAAAAGCACATTTTCCCTTAACCATCCACTATCTTTGTAACAGTTATGACTAAGAATATACTTCAGCGGCATCCTACTTGAGTGATTAAAACATGTACTTCAATCACCATCTTCACAATCAATAAGTACATGACATTATGATGGTTTCAAAACTTAGTCCCAGAGCAGTTACATTATACACAATAAGAATCGTTGTAGCATGATTACCAGTGGTATTCCAGCTTGAAGGGCAAGCTCAGCAGCTGCTAAAGCAGTTAGGGGTGTAAGTTCAGAGGGTTTAATGACCACGGTACAGCCACATGCAAGAGCAGGACCAACCTGATTTGATTAAGACACAGAACACGTATGTAATCTTCAGAATGAAATCATGCACTTTCCATTAAAAAAACTGCACCAACTAGATTCAAACCTTCCGGGTAATCATAGCTAATGGAAAGTTCCATGGGGTAATAGCACCAACAACACCTACAGGCTGGAAGAAGAGTCCTTACATCAAACAATTGAAAACAAAAAAATAAATATAAACCACAAGAGGCATACACACATAAAAATTACTAAAAATTGTTTCTCTGTACAATTCCTTAAATGAAATCTCCCGCTACTGCTTTTCCTATTACCTGTCTAAATGCTCCATAACCATAATAAAGAAGAAAAGAAGAGAGATGATCTCCAAATCTGAGACCTTTACAACTAGCAAAGAAACTCATAAGTGACAATTAGTCACAAGATTTACAATCAAAAATCTCCCCATCAAGATACAGAATAGATCTACCCATCCTAAAACAAAGGACATACTTCGCCATGAGCTATTGACTTGTTTAATTGGATTCTGAAATCTGGGAACATTTGACTCCCCGAGCTTGGAAAGTCTAAACTATTTGCTCGTTGTTGAAGTATTGTCATGTTTCCAATGTTATTTTCATAACCCCAAACTCTGTGTTTCCTTTTCTCTAAAAGTGACATCTTTCCCCCTGAAGGCAAAGGGGTTTATGTTTGACCTGCATTAACAAAGATGATTCATAATAGCACATCTGTGGTTACCTTTTCTTCTTTTATTTCCTTTATTGACATTGCCCTACTAAGCACCTGTTAAAGTAGACCTATCTCTATCACATAGTTTAAAAAGGTTTCCTTACACAATAAATTATTTAAATATCCAGACACCATGTCATATATAATATGACATTTTTTTGCAAATATGGGATACATGAACACATACATAGTTTGTGGATACGCCTAGAGCTCAACAATTCGATAAATTAATCCAACGCACACTGTGGAATTAGTAATAGGGCAAAGTGGAACTAGGAATTGCTGTAGGAAAGGGATTCCTTTGTTGGGAGAGCTAGCACTAACTAATAAAGAAAGGATAGCAGGCTTGCTTCGCCAGTTCCGGCTTTCTCCACCCTATGATATTAATTAGGTTAGGTTGGTCTGGCCTTCACAGGATTGTAACCATGTTTACATTTAAATAGTAGAAAATAAAGAAGAAGAAGCAGGCCCTGAGCCCTTATAGCAATAGCACACCGTCTCACTGCTTCATTACTCAAATAGAGCAGCTACTTAGCAATATTAATCAGGAATACACAACAGAAGGGCATGTTTATTTATAAACTTCATCTTCAACAAGCATCAATTTATTTCTTCTTCTTCTGTTTCTTTCCATCCTAAATGATTCTGATTTGTTCTGAAAACTGTTAACGCGATGTTCAAGATGCTTTGGTGGTGAAATGGTAGACACGTGAAACTCAAAATCTCATGCCCTTATCCCAAAAATCCTACTCCTATTTTGATAGGATCAAAACAAAAAATGATCGAAAATGAAATATCAGTGAACAGATATACTCACCTGCTTCAGGACAAACAACCGCCGATCAGCAAGAGTTGATTGAATTATATCACCATATACACGTTTTGCCTCCTCAGCAAAAAACTCAATAAAACTAGCCCCATAGCTAACCTGTAATATGAGAATATGGCATGATAAGTTGCATAATTTATTGAATGGCAATAAATGTGGCACCCAAGAAAATTGTTTAAATATCTTAGTATAATTTCGAATAAATACCTCACCCATCGCTTCTTTTAGAGGCTTCCCTTGCTCCAAGGTAATAAGTTGTCCAAGCTCTTCCTTGTGGGATATTATCAGATCATACCTTGAAATATAGGACAAAATACGAGTGTCAATTAATTTATAAAATTCCCCAGTACCTGAATGCAGCATTGTTGATGGAAATTTAGTTAGCTCTCCAGTAGACCATAGGTGGAAGTCATATTTGAAAAAAAAAAAAAAAGAGGAGAAAATATTAGACTAATTAATTCTGCAACTAACCAGAATCACACAAATGCTTTAATGAAGTTATCCACTAAGTATAACTTCAAAACCTAAAACTCTCAAAATCTTTCTCTTCTCAAAAAGAATGAAAGACAATGCTAGAAGAAATACAAGCTGTGTATATGAGAATCCAACTTGATTTCTTTAACATATGATAGTTTTTCACAATATCAAATACCAGTTCAGTAAAAATTCCAAAATTGACAAACAATTTTGCATTGATCTTAATTAAATGGGATAAGGAATATATAAAGATGTTAGTCCTAATGTAATACAAAATTGATACACGGTCATCCACCTTCTATAAGATATCTACTTCAAGTACAGATTGTCTGGGTAGAATCATTAATAAAAAATCTGATAAAGCATCATAATTACAAAGAGATTGTAATTTTTATTTTTAAAGTAAAAGATTAATAGATGAAATTAAAACAAAAGGATAAAAAGAAATTATAAAAATCAGATAGAGATTCATGGGTTAGTAACCATACCATCTCCTTAGGTATTTGCTCCTTTCAGCAGCAGTGGTTTTGCTCCAAGCTAAAAGGTCAAAATACAAATTTCATTAGTCAACCAATTTAAAAAACATCATCCCACACTACACAAAAAATATGAAGAATTTGATACGAGTAAAATCAAAGGTGTGATTTAAAGTTGAAATTATAATTAGAAAAGTCACACCTAAAGTTGAAATTAATACAATCACCAATGGTTTTGTTCAACAAATATGCAATGTTATTCAGTGCCAATCTTTCTTCCAGAATGTTGCATAATTTTATTGTGAATCAGTCAAAAGTCCCATACAATTAAATGCATCATGAGCTGAAGATATTGCATCACTTGTCTCCTTATGACCCATGCATGGAACATTTGCTATGACTTCACCAGTTGCTGGATTGAAAACCTGCCGATAACATAACATAGTATAGGTGTCTGAAAAAGGATAGGAAAAAGAATTGGCACCATAATGGCGATATTGGAGGCAAACAAACGAAAAATAGAAGTTAGACAACAGTGTGATATTATAATCTTTCTAGATGGATGGGTGTCGCCCGGTAGAACTAATAAGCTAATTAAGAATAACATCAAACAAGTGCTTCATCTTTGTGTAACTAACTAGGAAAATAAAAGGACAAACTTATATTTATTGTGGTTTATATAATCCTCAAACTATATATAGCAAAAACCTAATAAGAAAACCAAATTAATAATCTAAAACAAGAACGCATACCAGCATCACACCATGTTACAGAAAGTACAGCTCTTAATAGACCAAGATAGCCAAAAAAATACTTATACACTTGCAGTATGGAAAACCATAATTAGAGATGCAAACATCCTTATGTGTTATTTAATTACAATTTACAACACCAGTGTTTGAAAACAGCTAGTATTTATGCAACTAAGATAGAGAGTTTAGGGATCATAACATCAAAGGTAAACCAAATAGTTATCAACCAAACCTCTATAGTCTTTCCATCATATGCATCAGACCATTTCCCTCCAATAAGGCCTTGGGTGCGTAATAGACCAGAACTAGTTAGCCGAGAAGCAACAGTCTTTGCATCCATCGTTATCTGGCATCCAAATCCTCATTCAGGCATCAACATATCAAAAAACTACTAAAATAAGAAAGTAGTGAAATCTACAAAAAAAAGAAAAGAAAAAAGAGTATTTGATGTAGGACAATAGCTGCAAGAGAGAAGAGAGAAAAGGGAGAGAACTGAGAGAGTTAGAGAGAGAAATTAATGTTTATTCAATAATCAAGTCTATTCCCCAATTAAGATTCTAATGAGCCTTATTTATAATAAAACAATATTCTTGTTCTTTTCTCCATATTCCTTCTTATTCCCCATCAGTATTTCAAGTACTTAGCTATTAGAAGCTAACAAGACAAGAGCAACATAATCAAAAAAGCTAGCAAAGTTGAAAACAATCATATTTAGTGGCAACAGCATAGGTTGTCATATAAATTTAAACGAATATTTATTCATTTTGTAGCGATTGAAAAAATGATCCAGACCGTTTCAGTCATACAAACAGCTGACCATGTCTCGGTGACACTGCAGGGCAGGCAATCTCAAGGCTGGTCAAGAGCAAAATGCAATGTGATTGTGATACCTCTCTGGGAGAAGTTAATGACTAAAAAAGTGAGTTTGTTATTGTTATGACCCAGCACAAATACTCATTTCCAAAAGCATTATTATAGAAACAAAATCCGTTTCACAAACTTCTAGTTTCAGCAATAACATCAAAAGAAGCACAGACTTCAGAAACTAAATCGAAAAATAGAATAGCTTACAATAAATAATCCCCAGTTTACCAAATCTTCCCCTCAAATTGAAGAGAGTGACCTCTGAAGCCACTTGTAGTTCAGAAAACTCAATTTCTCTTATTGAAAATTGGACAAACTCAAAGGCATCAATCCACAGCAACGATGATCAAAAACATGAAGTACATAAATCAACTAGCATGATATAGATACAATAGCCGTAAACAAGCATCCATCTAATCTAAAAGAGAGAGAGAGAGAGAGAGGTGGTTACTTGGTAGCGTTTGGTAAGTGGGAGAGCGTTTGATAGAAAAATGATAAGAGAGAGAGATATGTAATAGCAGAGAGTTGGAAGATGGAGAGAATACCTGGCGAGAGAGGATAGAGATGGGGCGGTGCATGGAAGGCAAATGGACGAGAAGCTTGGGAGGTCGAATGGCGACGGCGACGCGTGCTAAGGTTGCTAACTTCATTTTTCTGATTCAAATTTATGTCTTCTTCCTCCTTTTTCTTCGACCGCTTGGAGCTCGCTCTGCTGCACTACACTGGAGTGGGCCTCAAATACTGGCAACACCTCACTCTTCTCTTTCTCTGCGTCAGCCTCTTCGTATATATATATATATATATATGCATTCCCATTTTCCTAAACTCTTCAAATTCTCCAACTTAATCCCTCATTTGTCCCATTACACACGCCATTACTTTGATTGCCAATTTCATACTTAATGATGATACCTATAGTTTCATCATTAGTATTATTATTATTATTATTTATTCCGTTTTACATTTCACTAAACAGTATACAGATAATTTAAAGTCGCTCAAGTGTATTCTTCTTTTTTCTTTTATTTTTTTATGATGAATACAAAATTGCATTGATCACCAAAAAAGGCTTCAAAAGATGCTTGCACCGACAATAATGATTTAGACCAATTATAGATATTATATTTTAACTAAGACTATTATTGATTTTATAAAATATAATATAAATTTTAAAATTTATACACAGTAATAAAATATATACATATTCAAATCTTTCTATGATGTCCGGGATATTTACTGAGAAGTCTGTATCGCGTACTTCTGTTTTCTAAAAGAGAGAGATAGAGAGAGAAAGCAGCGTTAAACTTTTTAGCATAATGTAAAGTTAGTTGGTCTGTGATGTGATTATGAAATTGTTTCATTGGAGGTTTGATGAAATTGCGAAATAATAATACCCACATACATACATGACCTGTATAAAATAGTTATATATTGCTCATAATATTCCAATCTTATATATATATATATATAATTAAAATGTTCATATATAAGTTTAAGTAATTTAAATTAAAGCATCTGCCCATAATAGAATTATGAATTGAATTATTCAGAGCACGGAAATAATAATGTCTGTCCATATTATCATTCGTATTAAAATATTCGCCTCAAATTGTTGTAATTTTGTTCTTTAAGTAACCACATGTGAATAAAGATGGAAAGAATTATTAAAATGATAAAAAATATATATATATTGCTTATATTTGTTTATTTTAAAAAAAATTATTTGTATTTAATAATTGTTAAAATTGAAATGTATATGTAAATTTTACGCAAAATTTAAGAATTCAAATTCCTCCAACTCCTAAAAAGAACTTGTTATCAATTTAACAGTGTTTTATGACCTTTTCTTTTTTATTTTTTGAGTTTTAATAATTTAAGAAAAAAAAGGAGAAAAGAATAAGGAAAGAAAATAGAAACCCAAGAAATTTTATGACTGATGCTAATACTGCAATAAATTTTATTAGCATGTTATAAATTAAAACCATGAATCGAAAACTTATAAAAAGGAAAGAGAAAGAATAATGAAAAATTATAGATGTATACGGACGTACATGGGTATTGCTTAGCTATCATATACAATTGGATATTAGCTTGTGTTTTGACTACTATACTTGGAGATTTATGTGGTTGATATCAAGTTTTAGGTGTGCTATGTGAAGTCAGTTGATGTTTAGGATAGGTATAGGTTTACAATAATTGGTTATTTGTAATTTTGGTAAGAAATGATTGGCATGAATTTTAAATCCTTGTGTTATATTTGAATTAGGTCACCCCATTGTCAAGCCATGTCAATATAATTTTTAATCTGCGAGCATACTAAAAATAAGAGAACAGACTGATAAAAATGTAGTAGTTGTATGTTTTCTGAGATATATGAAATGTGACTTACATTAGGTTTTATATTTAAAGAACTAAAAGGACTTTATTTCTTTCTTTCAGATTCAAGGTTTACCCAGCAGGAACTTCCAGCATGCAAACCCATTCTCACTCCAAAATGGGTAAGATTTGTTATCTTATAACCAATGTAACTTTGTTACTTGTACTCTTCAATTCACCTTGCTATACCTGTGTAAGGCACTTGGACAATGATAAGGGTATTACTACTGGACACTGCAACTACATTATTTTATAAAGCAAACAAATTTAAATGTTTGGATAGATACCAGTACCTAACCTTGTACCTGAGTCCTTGCAACGTACCTTATATCTGATATCTCCATAGTGATGTTATTTATGTACTTGGAAAACTAATTGATTGATCTTGCTCTGTCTTTCTTTTCTTTCTCACACTCACTTGGCCTATGAATTCATTTGTGTAGGTTATTTCATCGTTCATGCTCGTCAGCATTATCTTCATTCCCATTGGAGTAGCTTCATTATATGCTTCACGAGATGTATGGTTAGGTGAAACCTTTATTTCCTTTTGTAAATTTATGGTTACAGATGTAGTTGATCTGGAAAATCTTTTTGGTAGGTTGTCGAAATTATTGATCGATATGAAACTGATTGCTTACCTGAGAACTCTAGAAGTAACAAAGACCAGAAGGTCCAGTATATACAAGGCCCTGGAAATAAAACATGCAGCAGAACAATAAGAGTAAGGTTTCTCTTTGTTTTTCCCAAGTAAATAAGGTTTCACTTTTATCTAATTTATTTTTCATCCTTTTTTTTTTTTTTTTGTGGGGTATTTAGAGGGCTGTCATTACCAGAGCGGTTAATCTTTCTCCTGAGCCATTAATGTTGTAGTGATGTGGAAGGCAAAATAAATAAAAAAATTCTCCTGCTATATTACAATATAATGGGATATTTACCATCATCATGCTAAGCAGGAATAATGATTTGTGTCCAATAGCTACAATATGGATGAATTTACAAATATTTATTTTTCCCTTTTCTCTTCTGTGAAGGTGCCAAAGCATATGAAGAAGCCTATATATGTGTACTACCAACTTGACAATTTCTACCAAAATCATCGAAGGTGTGTACATCAGTACATTTCGACGTAGTTGCATTGCAATTGTGGTATTGACTGTATTATTGATATTTATGATGCAGGTATGTTAAGAGCCGAAGTGATGAACAGTTGAGAAAGAATAGTAGTGCAAGTGATGTGGATGCTTGTAAGCCTGAAGATAATGGTGTAAATGGGCTGCCAATTGTGCCTTGTGGTCTCATCGCTTGGAGTTTGTTCAACGATACCTATACCTTTTCTCGCAACAGCCAGAAATTGGTGGTGAATAAGAAGGGTATCTCATGGAAGAGTGATAGGGAGCACAAATTTGGCAAAGATGTCTATCCAAAGAACTTTCAGAATGGAACTCTCAGAGGCGGAAAACTTCTCGATAGCTCAATACCAGTAAGCTTTCAACCAATTCTCAATCACTATTCATTCTTTTTTTTAATCAGAATCATTGTTTTTATTTCTTATTCGCTATTCCTTCTTTTTGCTAAATCAAATTTTGCTTCGTTGAGGAATGGTTAACCTGGTCAAATATTTCTGTTCAACAGTTGAGTGAGCAGGAGGACCTTATTGTGTGGATGCGAACTGCTGCTTTGCCAACTTTCAGAAAGTTGTATGGGAAAATAGAGGAGGATCTGCAGCCAAATGATGTTATACAAGTGATACTAGAGAATAATTACAACACTTACAGTTTTAGTGGCAAGAAGAAGCTTGTACTTTCTACCACTAGTTGGCTTGGTGGCAAGAATGACTTTCTTGGTATTGCTTACCTCACTGTTGGTGGGTTGTGTTTTTTCTTGGCAGTTGCTTTCACGGTTGTATATCTGGTGAAGCCAAGGTAAACATTTCAACCACAAATACCGCACTTATTTTCATCATGACTAAATGTTATATATTATCAATAAGTACCTTAGAGAAGAACTCCTTTAGTGTGGCATGTTTTCCTTCACATTTATTTTACTGAGAGATAATCAGCTTCCGCCAATATCACAATTTCTTTTAGGCTTTTACTAAGCTGCTTGGACTGGTATAAAATTGGGTAAATAGGATTGGTCATAATAGAAAAACTATAGGCCATTTTAGCCTCTCGTTGCCCTTCTGATTCACATTGATACTTTCTTGGCCAGGCATGCAATGGTGTTGCTGAATGTGACATGAGTGAATCCGCTTAAATGTTCTAATTTATTCCGTCTTTTTGATATTGTTTGTCTTCCCTCGAGGGCCAATATCTTCTTTTAGGTCGTGCATGTGTGTGTCACTTATAGGAAAGGCAGATAAGCTTTTTTTTAGTTAAATTACAATGTTCTGGGAAGAGTATTCTAGAAAATGTGTAGGCATTTGAGTTTTTTTTCATGTTGTTGATCGTCTCGTTTCTTTTTTCTGCAGGCAACTTGGAGATCCTTCTTATTTGTCTTGGAACAGAAATCCAGGAGGGCACTGAGTTTGTAGAACCATCTTCATAGATGGCTTGGATAAGCTTTTCTAATCGGAGATGTAACTTATGTGTATTAACACTTCCATGGTACATAGAAGTTTGAAATGCATTTTTTCCTTCTGCTGGTTTGTTTCCTTATTTTTGAGAGTAAGACATCATAAAGCCACTTGTATAATTCCAGGATTAGTATTTAATACAATTAGTTGTTTCCATTTATTGACTTATTTCTTCAAGCATCGATGAAAAAATTTGGGGTATTTTCAAAGCACTCTCAGGAGGACGTTAGATAGATAAGCGCCTTCTGGGTAGGATGGATCAATAGGATGATCACATGCTGCTCCAGCCTGTCGTAGAACTGTTACTCTTCTCCCCGCCATTGTTGCTGCACCCTGATTACAGGAAGGAGACAAGATGCTTGTTAAAAGTTCGCATTTCCATGTTCAAAGAGCCATGCAATGCATTCATTTTCCATCCACTGAAATAAGATACTAAATAATTATTGCAGCCAGGTACTTAGGGAAATAACGTGCTCAAAGTAATTGAGGTCATTCCGAAATAGAATTTCTGTCGCAGAATTCATAGGTCGGAAGTTTCATGCTCAAATTTTTAAAATTAGGTAGATTCTAGGAACTAGTTATGCGAGTACATCTATCACTTTATATGAATAAAATCTTGTTTACCAAATACTAGGCTGAAACCATTTAAACTAACAGAAAATACGTAAACAGAGAGCATAGGTGCTACAGCATCTCAGCCTGTTTGGTTTAGGCAAAGTACTTTTTTCATGCCAATGAAACGGATGGTAAACCTAAATCGATATTCTTTTTCTGCATTATCCATCACTAATAACACGTCAACCTAAAACATAAAATGGAATGTTCAAGTTATTTTCAGTGCTCTATTGTTTCGTCTACAAGAAAGATGAGTATTGGCTTCTAGATGGACATTTCGGGAAAGGGATAATCTTAAGAGCACTATTATAAATTTTCATTGATGTCAGGCTTCAGACAACAGAAGGGACTACTTGCCTGAAGAATGCGCAAGAACATCCCACTTTGGGTCATAGCTCCTGAACAAGAACAAGTCATGAGAAGGCCACCTCTCTTTGTCAATTGCATTGCCAATGAATTCAACGTTCTATACATCCCTGATGCACTTTGTAGAACCTGGATTCAGAAATGAGCCAATAAACAGCAGCAGCATCTTTTAAAATTCAAGGAAGCAAAGCAAGCTATAATTCACAGGCGATGACAGGAATATTTATTTTCCATACAAACAATTATACATGATAAATGCATGATATAGCGATGTGTAAATGATTCTCTCTCTCAGAATGCATGAGCATCTTTACTACCACTGCCACTAAAAAGCCTCCATATCCTGAGAGCTGAGACTTTTAATTATGGAATCATAGGTGAAGATCGAACAGGAAAAGGTTAAATCACAGCTTGCCATTTCAACTATTAAAGACCTAGCTCGTGTCCATTTGTATATTAAAGTAAATTTAAACCAAACTGCCTTCAATGGATCGGAGCAATTTCACCCAATTTCATAAGCAAACACCTGGCTTCTCACCCAAAAACAATCAGTGAATCAGGTTACAAAAAACAATTCAACCTGCTGACCTTTCAACACTTTCCATTTAACTGGTTCAAGAGAAGATTTTACTGAAGTGTATACATTAATTCATCTTGGCCTATGCTGAACATATGTTGCAACTTTTCCATATAAAGTGCTGGTTAAATTGAGTGGTGCCCAAGTTAGGGTTGGGTCTGTCAAGTATCTGTTTTAAGTCCAAGCATCATCCGAGCTTGTATTGAAGAATACTTGAATAGATTCTACTACGACAGAAATTGTGTAATTGACCATGATAAGCACAATTCTTGTACCATACCTTTCTTCGAGGTGCTAGTTTAGGAGGATCTAAAATGACAATATCCCATGACTCATTTCTGGAAAGAGCACCCTTCATAAACAAAGTTGCATCTTCACGTAAAAATGAAATTCTTCCTGGATCCATCTTGTTAAGCACAATATTTTCTTTAGCTAGCTCTAAAGCTGGCAATGATGTGTCAATGCCTGACAGAAAACAGTAAAAATGAGACACTTATTTAGTCTTAAAGGGATATGAAATATAAGAGCTATTCCTAATAAAGTCTAGAAGACCTCTTAGCATCCATTTGAAATCTACTTTCCAAGAAGAAATACATACAAGGCTGATATAATGTAAAATTTTAAGTGAAGAATCTCCTTGGAACTTAGGTGGCTCTTTTAACTTCATATAAAATGAATTTATGCCATATCTTTCTTCATTTTGACATTAACTCCATGAGCCTGCTGGTGGCCATTCTTTTGTGATGCTGCTTAAAAAAAAGAGACCTTTAAAAGGCTTGGTTTTCTTAAGTTCCAATTTCGATAAGATATGCATTTACCAAAGGCCTTAAGGCAGATACAAAAATCAGCATCAAGAAATTTAACAATGGTTCCAAAAGGAAATATGTAGTTTACATAAAAAGAAAAGGTCAAATCCAAATAAAATCAGACTTTTGAGTAACTGTTCAAGCAAGGCCTTACAAGTTGTCCAAATCCAAATTAGCAAACTCATGTTAGCTTAAACCATAACCTTATAGTTGAATTCATATATAAATAAAAAAAAAGGGGGGGTGAGATGTGGTAGAAATTGCAAAACAAAATGATAAATTGAGAATTAATACCGGTAACATTAACAGCTCCCCCAAGTGCTGCATTTAGAGCAAAACCACCACTGTAGCAGCAAATATCAAGAACTCTCTGACCATCTGAAATTTTTGATATGCATTGACGGTTATCACGCTGATCAGCATAAAAACCTGTCTTCTGACCCTCAAGTGAGATTGCATATGAAATGCCATTTTCCACAACCTAAAAGGATTACTAAATGGCATCAGACAAAATATATCTTGTGAAGCACAATCCTACAGTACAGGTTAAGAAATTATTGCACAAAGACATTTTCAAAGATCCTAAGCTAGTTAAAAAAGAAGTAAAAGGAAGCAAATGATATATTATATGCACAACTTAGGAGCCAGCTAAAGATTAGCAAAGGAGCACTTGTATATGGAGGAATAATAGAATTACTATTTTGTTGTAATATTGAAATAGGTTGTATAAAAACTCTCCAAATGTTGTTTTTCAGGAGCGAAAAATGTAAGTACCATGCAGTGGGGCTTCCCCTTTTAAGAATATGTATACCTGCAGCAAGGTTCAAGCAGACAACCTATAATTCATAAAATAAGATATTTATTACGTGACTGCTTGTGACCTCTGTAAGTTGACAGCATTCACATGGGTTGAGATACTATGCACTTTTAACTGTTACTTATCTTCATGTATAATATTACCATCAAACTACTCAAAAGATACTGTTTGGTGAGATTACTACCTTTGTTCTTCTAGGACAGGTAGATGAATGCATTTCCTTCAGATTTGACACATCCAATCCTTCTTCTTTTAATATTTCAACAGATGGTCTCCAGTATATATGCCTAATTTCACCATTTCTACTGATGCATGCCTCTATTTCTGATTTGTACTTCTCAACCCAAGCAGCAGAAGATGCTACTACAGCTATATCTCCAAAGACATCGACAATTAGTCCTGACAATCTGTGGTAAAGCAGTAAAATTGAATTTGAAAATTAGTGAACAAGCGTGTCACAGGATTCAATCTGAACTGGAAAAGATAAAAGTTTGAAAGGCGTCATAACAGTATAATTGCATCGATAAAATATGGATCTACATCTATCATCATTTCTTTCTTCTTTTAAATTGTTTGAAATGGGTGCATTGTTTTATTCCAAATAGAGAATATATGCTTGAAACGTCTAATAGATCAATGGGAAGAACCTTCATCTTAGACACAAGTAAACTAAGAACATTTAATAGAGAGTAACCAAATCATCAATACATAATTTGAGGTTGAATACCTGTCTCCTTCACTGTTGACAAGTCGAAAAGTGTTTGTACTATCTGAGGGAAGCCCCAAAGTCTTACGTAATTCTACAGCTGCACCAATTCTCGTTTCAAGAAGTTTCTCCATGTTCAATGCACACGAAGGATCTCTATGTCATTCAAATAAGCAACTTAAAAAGCCCTGTTAAGGAGATAAAAACATAATTGGAACATGTTTATTATGGCAATACCTAGTTGTTTCTTCCTCTAGCTGCATCAATCGGACACAGAACATAGATGTTGAATTATACATGCCCCACCCTATTGGCTTTTCTGCCCCATCAGCTACCAGCACAATATCTCCAGTAGTAGGTGGTGGCCTACCGATTATTCTATCAACTGCTCCACTGTATACCATCGGGCTTCCATCCTTGAAGAGTTGTGTCTTCCCCTTTTTGAGTACAACCCTTGCAATCCTACCTGACCCTAAAACGAGAACATTAGGAAATATAAAAGATGTTAATCATGGTATGTATGAATTTCCTACACAGCATTATGGTTAAGTTACACACTGAACAAATAGTGCATCATTAAGAAGGATAAGAATACCGCCCAATTTTTAATGTGTATTATCATTGTTGGAAGCAAACAAATTATATAAATGATCAGTTATAGCAAGCATCAAAGTAGAGCTTAAGGAAACTAAGCATAAACCTTTGGACTAAAAGCACTATATTTAATTAAGTTTAGTAAACATTGGGCCAACTAGAGGACTTCCAAAGTCACACAGTGTAAGGAGTTTCTGCATCTGCATTTGTCTATTACAACACAACAGGGCCACAATTTCATATGTTCAAGAAACACAACCTGCTCAAATTTTGATGCTCCTTTATCATCCAATTTGAGACAGACCCAGAAGCCAAAAAGTTCAGAAATTGATATGAAAACATAAAAAGGTGCACGGAAATGACTCTGTTGAAGATACCCTTATGCTCCATAAATCCGCTAAGTGAATTGGAAGGGGGGGGTGGGGGGGAAAAAAGAAAACACTGTAGCCACAAAGACATAAAAAGACCTTTGGAGTGAGCAAAAGCAAGTTCTTGAAGATTGGCAGTCGCTGGCAGTGAAGAAACAGAAATGGACTTCATCAGGCGCACTGGAAGTTGCCGCTGCATGGTTTTTTTTACGAGTTCAAAACCAAAGGAATCAGCTGCACAGCAGCAACTTCTTCACATTTCCTTTCACCAAAAAAAAAAACTTCTTCAAGTTTCCTGCCCTTTCCATCTGCTGTGGATATATGCCACGTACCCCCGATGTACAGGGTGTAATTTGACGTAGCCCGTACCCAATTAATTACCAGTCCAAAATAGGCAAGACCTTTTTATCTTTTTTAATGGACAAAATAATTAATACTAAATATTTTTTCCCAATCAAGAAAACTGGCAAAATTATAAAGTCCACCAATTAATTTTGTGTTAATTTCAGAATAAGTATACAGAATTAAGTCGTTTCTTTGCCAATTTAATTACATTTTGACTGAACCAAAATTAGGAAAATTTAAAAAAAAATCAATGATAATAGTAATAATTCCAAAATTACAAAAAAAATTATAGTGTCTCTTTGAGACTAAAATATGATTTGATATTTAATCTTTTACCATAATTTCATAATTTCTCTAAAATACAATTTTAAACAAACAAAACTATATTCTGCAGGAAAATAATATAAAATGTGATGATATAAATATAGGTAGATGTGGAGAATCCTTTGAAACGGCGTCGCACGCAAACAAAAGGGCGGTGCAAGCGTTAGCAGTAGAGCCGCCGCTGGTGCTTCTGAAACTCGAAACTCTTACCACTTTCTTCATAAGGTAGGCCTTATTCATGCAAAACTTTAACAATCAAACAAAGCTTTTTTCTGTCACACTTCGTCATTCTCATCATTTCCGGTCCTAATCTTCTGAGCTTCTTTCGTTTTCGTTGGCTTTTTTAGTGAAGAAGGGTAGGAAAGGTGGGTTTTTTTTTTTGGTACTGAAAGAGGGTTTGATGGGGTTCTTTAAACATGAGTTTATTCTGATCAAAATCCTTTTTTTTTTAACCGAATTGGGGGCTGGTTTACAAATTGGTGCTTTATTTTGTTGGATGTGTATCTGTTGTTCGATGAAATGACATAAAGACTATTGTTTTTAAAAAAAAAAAAAGGTTTTTCTTGTTATTGAAATTGTAAGCATGGGATCTCAGGAGTTATCGTAGAGATACTCCATAAATTAATGCTTGAATTGCTTGAAACTACAGAAAATACTTGAAGATGCGTACTGATACTGTAAAACGTTTGAATTAAGTGTCCATTGAGGAGAATACATCAGTTTTCCTGAACATTTACTTTTAGAATAAATACAAGTACAAGCTAAGGTACTCTCTGAGATCCATATTAAAGAATTATTGATGGTACTCATATTCTGGTCTGTTGTGGGTGTATGTGTTTTTCATTAGGCAGAAAAGTAACTTAGAAGAACAATGAACAAGGATAAGATTTTTAAGCTAGCAAAGGGTTTCAGGGGAAGGGCCAAAAATTGTATTAGAATAGCAAGAGAAAGGGTGGAGAAGGCATTGCAGTACTCTTACAGGGATCGCAGAAACAAGAAGCGGGACATGCGCTCCCTCTGGATACAACGCATCAATGCTGGCACCCGCCTCCATGGTGTATGTTCCTTATTCATAATATACTGATTAACATATTATTCTCTTTACTTTTTGGTGTTTGAATCTGTTTCTCTTTTCATTGGTTTCGGACTTTAAGCTTGGTTTTGAAGTTTTGATCTTACTAATTTAGTATAACAGACTCGTTATAATCAGCAAATTAGGCTGTATTGTTTTCAAAAACTTTACAATGGAGTGTGCCAGTAGCTTAGGAAATTAGAAATGGATTTAGAACATCCCTGTTTGTTGTCATTGTAATCTGCTGGGGTGACATATCCTCAAGTTTGCTTGATGACGATGACACAGCTTCTTCATTATACAGTATACATGTCCCCCAGTAACTCTTTTCTATTGTTGTGTGTCAGGTTAATTATGGCAATTTTATGCATGGGCTGATGAAGGAGAACATCCAACTGAACAGGAAAGTTTTGTCAGAGATATCAATGCATGAGCCTCATAGTTTTAAGTCCCTGGTAGACGTCTCCCGCAATGCGTTTCCTGGAAACAAGAACGTGGTTTTTCCTCCCAAAAAGGAAGGCATTTCGATTTCTGTGTAATTTTGCTCTTCTTGCTATTTGCCTTCCACAACCACCTTTTGGAGCTTGTATCAAACAATTTTGTGGTTTGCTTTGCCTCTCTACTTATTTGGTGCTATTAGAAATCCAAAAACTAGAGCCATTTACTTAATTTATCAATATTTTATTTGTTTAAAGTGAAGAACGAACATGAATTTAGTTTAAAACATGGTTGAGGAAACAATGCTTTTAAACCGATGAGCATGAATTATAGCTGTACGATGCCATAAATTTTGTGGAGAAGTTTTCGGCTATTAGGATATCAGGCCTTCAAAGGACCGTGTGAAAGAGCTGAAGGCTATCTAAATGGGCCTTCTTCTATGTTTCAGGTCATGAAATTTCCAATTATAAAAAAAAAAGGTCATAAAATGTCCGATTACAAACAATCTCCAAATGTACATCCAATTTATTTGCCAAGCAAAATTGGGTGGATGATCATTATATCAAATTTCCATACATAGTTAGGCATTTAGAAGCAAATTTGATGTCCAGATATTTTATACGAGGAAAAACTCTCACTCACATGGTTTTAGGATATCACTAAAAAAGTCCGTGCGACAGCTACGTAGGTCTTATTATTAGATCAAAATATGGGCTAAAAATGACAAAATCTTTTGAAATTTTGTCCGTCGTGTCCAAAAGCTTTTATAGCTAATAGACAGCGAAGATCACTCAAAATGTCCATAGAATAAAAGAATACACCCACCTAACTATGAACACTTGAAAGAAAAAGCGCCATGAAAGTGAGGTTTCAGCGTCTGAGAAAGGACAAGCACAGGACAGTCCAAGTAGCAGCATCTAGAATCGTAGCAGAGCGCTTGTAAAAACGATTCATGTATCAACCTGCGAGTGTCAGAAACACCTCCTCGTTTTTCCAAAAATTTATTAAATTACTTGTGCCTACTGAGGCTGGCATTCCCTTTTGTCGTCTCTCTGCCATTTTGATTCCTGCGATGTTTGATTACGCTCCTGTGCCCGCACTTTCCTCTTACCCCTTTGCATATACTTTATTTTCACATAATTCTCCCTCTTAAATATTCTCCCTCTCTATCTCTCTCGTTAGACGAGCTCTGTCTTTGATCATAGGCCATAGCCATGTCTATCTTTCAATCCAGCAACCTCAGGTGCTGCACTTCCTTCGCATCAGGTTTCATCTCTCTTTTTCTTCTGCCATTGTATTTTTCCGTGCTTAAAACAATCTTGAATAATGATGTTTTCGTATTGATTGTCCCAATTTGAGATCTAGCTTTTCAACATTCAGCATAGTAGTGGGGCTTTCAAGCTTTATGAAAATAACTTGGATAAATGTGTTTGCTTTTTGCAAATGCGTTCAGTTTCTGAAATACAAATTGCTATGAGTATGATTACAGCGCTTCATTTTACCTTTTCTATGGCGACGTAAAAGTTTGCATGGTTTGGTAAAGAAATTAGTGTTCCTTATGTCTTTTGTTTTTTACACATGGAAGTAGTGTTCTTTACATCTGTGAGTACCTTGATGTCTACAAGGCTTCCCTATCATTTTATGTTTGGTCTTTCCAAGATGAGATTGTGACAAGCAAGTACCTTTCATGTATAAACTCCAAAGAGATGCAAACTCTCAGAGCAAAACTTTTGGTCAGATTTCTTTTATTTAGAGTTCTGCGTGTTGGTTTTTCCTTCTTGACAAAAAATCTCAACTATTTCTTTATCCAAATTGTCTTCTGATTCTGCTTTTATCTAAGATTCTTTATGGGTGGTATAGATGCTAGCACACTTTACGTACAAACACACACACACACACACACACACACACACACATATAGTTCTGCTAAATTTTTAGATCTGAAGCAGCTTCTCCAGTTCAAAGATCAAGTGGGGCTCAGAAACGAAACGCAGCAGATATGGTCTATAATCCTGCACTCTTCCTTTCTTTCTTGTATAGTCTAATATATTGGTTAATTGTGTTTAAAGTTTGTTTTTAATTCTGCAGAGCTTTGAGGGGACTAAAGAAAGAATTAAGAAGCTGTTCCACGAGGTTGAACTCTCCGTTTCCTCATATGACACTGCCTGGGTTGCAATGGTCCCTTCTCCAAACTCCCTGCAGAACCCTTTCTTCCCTGAATGCGTAAATTGGTTATTGGATAATCAACTCTGTGATGGTTCTTGGGGTCTTCCTCATCGTCATCCCTTGTTCATCAAAGATGCTATTTTATCAACCTTAGCAAGTGTCCTTGCACTAAAGCGTTGGAATGTTGGCGAAGAACAAATTAACAAGGGTATATCTGTTTTTCGTTTTCTTATTTTCCATCAATATTGAGTAAATAGATATACTCTCTTGTTTCAGGCCTGCATTTCTTCGAGTCAAATTTAGCTTCAGCTACTGATGATAAACAATATTCTCCTATTGGATTTGATGTAATATTACCTTCTATGGTTGAATATGCTAAAAGTTTGGACCTCAATCTTCCCATTGAACCGTTAAATTTGGGTGCTATGGTTCAGAAGAGAGAGTTGGAGCTTAAGAGGTACAATTTTCATTAGTTGTTTATGTTTGTTAAGTTTTTTATTTTTAATAAAAAGGAAGTTGTATTCAACAATGGAACGTAGAAAGCTGATATAACAACATAGAATAAAACAGAAACACCGGAGGCCCAGGACCAACAAAATAACTACAAAATAGTTTAATATCTCTATGTTTCCCGTAACACTGAGATTATCCTCACTAAACTCATTATTTAGAGCATGCGGAAGCAACTCAGAGGGGCATCAAGCGTATTTGGCATATATTTCAGAAGGAGTGGGGAAGTTGCAAGATTGGGAAATGCTCATGAAGTTCCAAAGGAAAAATGGGTCCCTGTTTAATTCACCATCTGCAACCGCAGCTGCTTTTACTAATATTAAGAATGATGGTTGTCTCAAGTACCTCTGCTCTGTCTTAGAAAAGTTTGGGAATGCAGGTTCCTCCCTCCTAACTACCACATAGTTTACAATTTTTTTAATTGCATTTGGCTGACAGTTAATCGTATTTTCAGTTCCAACAGTTTATCCTCTAGATACACATGCTCGTCTTTGTATGGTTGACTCTCTTGAAAGGTTGGGAATTGATCGACATTTTAGAGAGGAAATTAAAACTGTGCTTGATGAAACGTACAGGTAATGTTCTTATCTTGTATGCAAACAACAGTTATAATGTGATTTGCAACTTTGGAGAAGAACATGTACATTTTATCTTTTCAATTTATTTCCGAGACAACTGTAAATTAGAGATTGTGTTTAGTTCACATCTAGTTGGAAGGTTGATGTTGACCAACAAACAGATGCTGGTTGCAGGGGGACGAAAATATATTTTTGGATACTGCCACTTGTGCAATGGCATTTCGTGTATTACGCATTAATGGATATGATGTTTCTTCAGGTATTTTATAATTTTGCTGACCCCTTCTAACAAGCTGTTCGTCTGAAAATTTCTAAGAGGCTTACACTGTAATGCAGACCCATTGACACAATTTTCAGAAGATCATACTTTTGATTACCTGGGAGAACATATGAAGGACATTGAAGCAACCTTAGAATTGTATAGGGCATCACAAATTATCATACATCCGGAGGAATCAATCCTGGAGAAACAGAATCTTTGGACGAGTCATTTCCTAAAACAAGAATTATCTAATGGTTCAATCATGGCAGATCAGCTCTATAAATATATTGGACAAGAGGTGGTTTTCTACAATAAGCTTCTTTATCTATCCACTGACATCTTGTTCTTTCTCACAAGGTAGCTGACTGAAAATTTCATCCTCCTTGTTAATTCAGGTAAATGAAGCTCTTAAGTTTCCTTACCATGCGAGCTTGGAACGGTTATCAAGCAGGAGAGCTATAGAGCATTACAATATTGACAGCACAAAAATTCTGAAAACATCATATAGGTAAGCTTTTGGAATTTTCTTCACCTCCTTTTTCTTAATCTCCAATAGAAGAAATATTTTTCACTCAGGTATTATGAATGATTGGGTTACTTCTTGTACTCTTTTGTCAGTTGTTTGAATATTCGAAATGAAGATTTTCTTAGATTAGCAGTGGAAGACTTCAACATCTGCCAATCTATACATCGTGAAGAACTCAAAACTCTTGCTAGGTACTCATGTTTATTTCTTCCCAAGTTCATGATATACTTACCAAACTTTAGTGGAATTTCATAATAGTACCATATTTTGATGTCTGCCAAGAAATTACCCAACTGAAGTAAAGGAATTTGCTACCATATGTTTCTTTTCTTTGTTTACTTTAACCTGGAATTCCAGGTTTTCTGAGCTTATATACCCTAGCCTTGCTACTAGACCTAGATAGCACAGAAAATCATTTTGATGTTGCCAGTAAATTAGAGGTAGCTTCTTGCTTTAATATTTAATTTCTCAACCTTTTTAAGCAGGTGGATTGTGGAGAACAGATTAAACAAGCTTAAGTTTGCAAGGCAGAAGCTAGCTTACTGTTACTTTTCTGCTGCCGCAACCCTTTTTGCTCCTGAACTGTCTGATGCACGAATATCATGGGCTAAAAATGGGGTGCTCACAACAGTTGTTGATGACTTCTTTGACGTGGGGGGTTCAGAAGAGGAACTGATAAACCTCATCCAGTTAGTTGAGAAGTACATTTTCCTTTCTCCTGTTCCTTCTCTGTTTTCCTTAGATCTATCTGCATTAGCCCATTCTGTTTGTCCTACTATGTAGCTCTCCAACTGGAAATGATTATGTTCTTTTGTGTTTGGACCACAGGTGGGATGTAAATGTCAGGGTCGATTGTTGTTCTGAGAAAGTTGAAATTATTTTTTTAGCACTACACAGCACAATTTCTGACATAGGAGCCAAAGCATCCTTGCGGCAAGGACGTAATGTGAAAAATCACATTATTGACATTGTGAGATGGAGTCTTTACTTTCTCCATGTTGTCATTTTTGTTTTGCTTTCCTTTTTGTTGTCTAAAACACCACCCTTCATAGAATTCTTTTACTTAACTATAATATAAAGTCTCCTTGGCATTTGATTCACTCTATTAGCTTTAAAACCGCAGACATGTCCCTAGGTAATGTCACTTTTCTATTAAAAGGGAAAACCAGTAACCCATGGAGGTTAACCCTGATATGGGATACTCTATGATATCTGTGTAGATTTTCCTAGTTAGACCACTATTTTATGCATAACCTGAGAATAAAACGAGCCATGTTTGATTTTGCAGTGGTTGGATTTGCTCAAGTCTATGTTGAAGGAAGCTGAATGGTCGAAAGACAAGTCAGTGCCATCGATGCATGAGTACATAGCAAATGCATATGTATCATTTGCGTTAGGGCCAATTGTCCTCCCTGCTCTCTACTTTGTTGGGCCTAAGCTTTCTGAGGAGGCTGTTGGACATTCTGAGTTTCATGATCTATATAGACTCATGAGCACTTGTGGACGTCTTCTCAATGATATCCAGACCTTTAAGGTACACAACTCTGTCTCTTCATCCCAATTCTCTATTACCATTTTTCCTTCTTAGGTTTGTTTAAAATGCAATAATCACACTCCTTGCTGCATGCAGAGAGAATTTGAAGATGGGAAACTAAACGCTGTATCGTTGGGAATGATTCATGGAAGTGGTACTGCAACTGAAGAAGAAAGCAATAATGAGATGAAGAGTGTTATAAGTAGTAAGAGGAGAGAACTGTTGAGACTAGTTTTGCAGGAAAAGGGTAGTATAGTTCCAAGAGCCTGCAAAGATGTGTTTTGGAAAATGTGCAAAGTGGTGCACCTATTTTACGCCAAGAATGACGGATTCACCTCACATGAGATGGCCAATGCTGTAAATGCAGTAATTGAGGAACCAATACTATTTCCTAGTGAATTGTAAATTTTAAAATATATGCATTACTTGTTGAATGAGCCGCAAAGAATAATTGTGTGCCAGTAAAAGTAATCACACACAAAATTGTGGTGCCATCATCATCCTTGATTAGGTGCCATTGATATGGTGAAACCGTCAAAACTTATGAGAGAAAGAAAACATGACTTTGAATAATTTTATTTATGAAACATTGTTTATTCTACTTTTTTAGTTATATTGTTAAAACTTAAATAGAGTTTTCTATAATTTATTTGATGGTGTATATTGCAACATGTTTACAACATATCTTAATTGCAAAAGCTTTTGTAATGGCTATCATTAACCAAATAAATTTTGGGGGTTGATTGACAATAATGCATAGCATGCTGTTGTAATTAATTAATATGTAATTAATAACGGCTATCATTAACCATATAAATTTGGGGGTTGAATTGCTTCACTTTTGTATTTAGCTGTTAAATAATTGCCCCTGTTTTGAAGATTATTCAATGCCATTCAGTTGATTTTTGAAAAATATTTAAGACAACAGTGGGGTACATAGGTCTTTTTATCTAATTTGCATTTACCCATCCCATGGCGGCCATGAGGATGGAGGAATCACCTACATGCCCTTTCACTATTTCCACCGATCTCGGTTGTCCGTCATCTATCCTCTTCACAAGTGCCTGATTGATCAACGGTGTAGCCCTAAGAAAGAGCTTGCTGACGACGATGCGGGAGCCGGTACGGGCACCACCTTTTCTCTCACCTCCCTTTTCATATTTGTACTTTCAATTCGCGAAAATATATATTTTTTTTCTTTTCTAAGTAAGATATTAGTTTGCTAAGCACACATGAGAATTGGAAAAGCTACAACATAACAAATACATAATCTCTCCTCTTTTTGCACAATCCGAAATTACAGGAAGCACCGAGTAGATAAGCCGCAGGGGACGTGAGGGATAAATATCAGAATGCTTTCTTTTCATAAGAAATGAGCCCATGAACTCCACCTTCTACTTGAGCTGCTCCCGTGCGTACCTGCACAAAGAAACCAACAACCAATAAATAAAGATATAATTGCCTAGTACAAACAACAATAATTAACCCTGTTTTCAGGTCATGTTACACTAAAAAAGTATTACCAAAAAATTAATGACAAGTGCAAGATTTTTAAGCTACGCACACAGCCAAACAATAGTTGTGAAAAAACAGATGTATCACCTTTAAACTGTACACTAATTAACACAAATGAAGACTATAGGCAATCACAAGTACCCAATTCTAAGAACTACAACGATGACATTGTTATTAGAATCACATAACATCATCAAAGATAACATAACAAAAGGATTCTTAACCTATTTCAGTACTTAAGGCTTAAAGTGATCAAAATCATAAAATTCTTATTCACTATATTTTCTCGATGATAGGATGAGCTAAAACAAAAGAAAAGTTTCTCCTATAAAAATGAAAGAGCACAATAACGCAACACCATGGTAAACATAAACAGTAGTCAAACCTCTAGCCTTAAAACCCTTGATCTCAAGAGGTCATGAGCTGACTGTAAAGAAGAGGCCCCAAGATCTTGAAAGCCTTGCTTAACTGCTTGCATCGTGTAAGGTATGAACTTCAAGACAGAACCTTTATCTGCAACTGCCCCAACAACTCCCTGAGCAATCTTAAGCTTAGCTTTATCACCCAAGTACCTAGCATCACTCCCTTTAGTCATTGCTTCAAGGGAACCCATGCCTCGATATTTTTTAACACGGTGACCATTCTGGTATAGAAAATTGTGACAATTCAGATTTATGAATTGTGCTTATCAGCATAAGTAAAGCATGCATACTGAAAATACATAAATGAACAAGAAAAAAAATTTCATTATTAAGAGATAGTTACAGCACGTCACTTGTAAAAATCGTTACTACACATAAGTTAATAACAATATATACAAACAAGTATGAATAACATTCTGCAAATCAAAGTAGGCATTCCAGAATGAATAAGAAAATTTTATGGCAACTGAAACTGAGATTGGTGCATATTCATTTCAAAGCCGATACCAGTAATGCTAGCAATCAATAACACTTATACATGGTAAAGGAGTTGTAGAAAGAACAATGTCGAGTTGGTGTAGTTGTACATCATCTATGTTAGCAATAGAATAGGAATATGCCCCTTGGAAATTTGGCATTGTCGTACCTGATACTCATAAGCCCCTGGAGCCTCTGTGCTACCAGCTAAGAAGCTTCCCATCATGACTGTAGATGCTCCTAGGGCCAAAGCCTTGACAACGTGTCCAGAGAATGAAATGCCACCATCAGCAATTACAGGCACACCACTCTGTGAAGCAATCGATGCAACCTTGTACACCGCAGTTGCCTATTAAATGGGAAAAAAAAAAAAAAAGAAGATGAAAAATCAAAAATAAAAACCAAAAATAAAAAAATGAGAATGTTATGGAGATAACAGCTGTAAAATGGAAAATTTGACAAAGCTGAGCAGCAGCAACTTTTGATGCCATCATATAGTGTCAAATAGTATAGAACCACTTTTAGTTGGATTAATTTGGCTAGCTCAGTTAAAAGGCTTCAATAATAACGAAGCAAATCAAATCAAATCCTTGTTTTCTAATTTCTACATTTTAGCGGATCTCAAACCAAAATACATGAAACAATTAATAAAAAGTAAATCTAGTAAACTACTAAGTATAAAATAGCTCAGGAATAAAAGCAAGGTTTTTCAGTTGCATCCATGTCCACCTTATGCAATACCCTTGTCAATATCTATATCAAGTAAAATCCCAACATATGAAAACTTTGGCAATTCAAATGGCAACCTACTATAGTCTCCAATAGATTTGCTATCCAGCACTACAAGAATTTCATAACACGAATCTAAATACCCTTCAACAAAGGCAATTATAACTTAAAAATGCATTTAATAAAGTAATAACAAAGGAAACAAGCAATGTACCTGCCCTCTGCCGACCGCACAGACCTCTTGGGTGGTACAGATGGACCCGGACCCCATCCCAACCCGCAAACCATCAACACCAGCCTGAATGAGATTCTGAGCCTGGTTGATTGTCACCACATTTCCACCGACCACATCGAGCTCCGGGTAGGTCAATTTGATGTACTTGATCATCTCAATTTGATAAATGGAGTTCCCTTGAGAACTATCCAAGACCACCGCATTAATCCCAGCCTTCACCAAATATTCCAACCTCTCCTTATCTTGCTCCCTGGTCCCAGCTGCCGCACCCACCATCCACGTCCCATCGGGACCTACGGTTCCAGCCCCCAACTTGGGGTACGTTTTGATCCTCTCAACCTCCTCCGTGGATATCAAATCCACCACCTCATCGTCCTTTACCATCCCAATTACATCCTTCCCCTTCTCATCCATATAGGACCCGATTCGCTCCAAATCATAATCCCACGGAACAAAATCCGAGGAATTCACCATGTAATCGTAAATCTTGACCTCCTTGTTCGGCAATTTCAGCCAATCAGCTCTCGATACGTAACCCACAAGCTTTGACTTCGCGGCACCAGACTCCGTGACCAAAACATAGGGATTGGAACCGAAATCCTCCATCGACTCTATCCGAGCAGAGGGCGATGTGAACACAGGGTTGGATAAGATGGGAACGCGGCGCGCCTTGGCTGATCTGACCAAGGCGGCTTGGTCGGAGGGATTCAGATTGGAGTGGATGATGCCGATGCCGCCAAGTGCAGCCATGGCGGCGGCCATGTGGGACTCCGTAACGGTGTCCATAGGTGAGGAAACGCAGGGGATTGAAAGAGGGACGTTACGGCTGAGCCTGGTGGCGAGTTGCACAGACTCGGTGGGAAAGTCGATGTAGTGAGGAAGGAAGATAACGTCGTCGTAGGTGTAGGAGAAACCCTGGTTGAAGAGCCTCTCGGCGGCAAAGCCATCCTCGCTGGTGGCCATGGTGATGGTGTCTGCCTAGAGAGAGAAATAATTTTAGGGTTTTAGAAACAGTAGGGTATAGGGTGCGTTTGGGGGTTTGGAGTTCGGAAGTTGAAGTGTGCGTCTGATATACAAACCAAATTCGGAGGGAAATCTCAATTCATTAAAGTGGAAGTGGAAGGCATGATTAGTTAATATCCATCATTTAGCAACTGGGTGTGGCGCAAAGGAAAAGAAGCCGACCGTCTGTTTCGTCGTATTCGTTTATAAGAATTGGCTTTTAGTAAATTTTATTATTACTGTCTTAGATATACTTAGTATTTTTTAAAATATCATATGGAGAAATCTTAGATATATTTAATATTTTTAAAAATATCGAGGAAGATTTATTAAAAAGTTAAATTAACTATTTTAAATTTTTACATAATTATAAAACTGTAAAGTAAAACTCCATTCACTGACAGAATGCTAATGAGAGACGGCCTTCTTTTTTTCTAACTAAAAAAATTAACTTTCATCATTTTGATCACCAATTAACTAAAGTAGGTTTTTTTTTATACCAGAATTCTATTAAAAAGGATAAAATTTACTCGATATATGTGTGTTTTTGAATGGATATTTATTAAAAATTAAACCACAAATCTCGCTGGCGTAAACTCAATTTACTTCTTTACTGTTAGATCACACACATATGTATTAATACAACTCAACTTGGAGCAATATATATACAGTATTAAAAACAATAATATTCTACACTTAAAAGTGGGCGTGTAGAATATATGATCCTAAAATAGAATAAAAGAGAGCAGAGACAGAAACAAGTTTGTCCATGTGGTGGAAATGCTAAGTTTGTACGTGAGGACACTAGTCGCGCTGCCCAAAGCAACTTATATATATTATAATATATGCATGTGTGTTTGTTTTTAACGTTATATTCGGTGCTTGGTGGCCATGGTGCTGACTGTCGCTCGTTCAATTTTTTTATATGATTAATACAGTCAGACAGCTCGCATATGGAAACCAAGTTACTCAACAATCACATATTTGTTGTATAGTCGGTGATCAATGAGAAACTAGGGAAGTGCATCCTGACAAGCACCCAACACTAATTTGTCCATTAGTTTTACACCTATTATATATCTCTGTGTTATATATATATATATATATATATATATATATATATATATATAAAATTTGTCCATTAGTTTTACACCTATTATATATCTCTGTGTTATATATATATATATATATATATATCTTTACCTAATTGTTTTTAAATGTGTCATAGATTAGCTTCTGTATGGTTTTGATCTCTCCTCCCAACTCTGAACCGTTTTTAATCTTGTTTTTCTCTTTCGTGATGAATGAATCAAGAGGCACGCTTAAGAAGTTAACCTCTGTTTAACTAGTAGTATTAGTTTTTACGGTCTGATTCACAAATTAGTAGTTCACCGGCCGTAGCAGAAAGATATAGCATATAAACAGTTTTATATATATGGGCCAAAATGACAAGTCATGAACATTGGTTGGGATCAAGTAGAGGAGAGTACAGTGGCAGAGTCCTACCATATGGACGAAGATATGAAAGCTATAACTTGCTTGGCCAAATCAAGTTTTAAAGCTAATTAAACATATAAATTTATGAAAAGGATATAGCATCAAGAGATCAAGTCATGAATATTATTCATAATTTGTTGAATACAGATTTTAAGACAACCTGACACATAGATCTATGAACAGAGAGATATACATTTTGAAAGAGGCAGGTCCAAGGTAGGTACAATTAAAAGAGCATGCATTTTCATGACCAAAAATTCAGACGTAACATTTTCATTGGGGATGTCCTGACAACATCTACACTTTTTTACTCTCAAAATTCATGTTTACGTTATTTCAAACAAAAAAAAAAACCAATTGTGTATTTTCAGTAAAACTAAAATAAAGAAGAAACTAACAAGAGAGATGAGACTGCCTTCATTCATCTACTAGCTGCGATTAAGCACGCTTAGTTTGATCAATAGTAGACAAAATGGCACCCATCATAACCTGTAGACACACACAGAAACAACACCATCTCAATACATGCACTAAATTACTATGAAACAAACATGGTACTTGCAATTCACAGGAAATTAAAGAAAAACTGGTATGTGTTTACTTGAAGAAGGAAAGAAATGAAAGTGACAGTGTTTAATTACTTGGATCAACAGTGACAAGCATGGCAGTTCCTCCAAACTCACAACTACCTCCAGCCACCTTGGTCCTTTGCCAGTAACTATTGAAAGCATAGGAAGCGTGTGCAAACAATGTGTCCGGTTCAAAGCATGAGCCTTGTGGCAGAATGGAAGCACAATCTGCTCCCGACCCACATGCATAGTTCATTGCCTCCTGAATGATTGGGTCCGGCACTGACGGCTTAGCCACGCACCATAGTGCTATACTTGGTGCTCTTTTTGGAGTTGGTGGCGCGGTGGGTGGAGGGTACACAATGGGTGGTAGAAACACTGGTGGACTGGGCACGAACCCATATGGAGATGGAACACTTGTGGAAGGTGGTCTTGGGCCAAAACCTGTAGGAGATGGTGGGCTGGGCTCATAAAATGGTGGGCTCAACGTGGACCCAGGTGGGCTTAATGTGGACCCAGGTGGGCTTGGGACATATGTAGTTGGGCTAGGTACAGTCTGAGTCGGGCTCGGAATGGTTCCGGGTGGGTTCGGAGAGAACCCGATTGGGCTTGGAGGTGGGTTTTGAATAGGAAGAGCTGGCGGGACATAGGGCAATGGGGACGGAGTAGTTGTGGTGGAGGGTTGTGGGGTGTTGGGAGGGTATAAACAAAAGGGAGGGGCATTTTCAGGCAATGGAGTTGGAGGAAGTGAATCATAAGGTGGCAGGGTAAATGGTGAGCTGACTCCATAAGGTCCAGCGCTGGAGGAATCTAATTGCTTCACTAAATTCAATTTGGCTGCTGTTAGGAGGAACAAACTACTTTGATGTTTCGGAGGCGTTTCCAGCAATTTCATTGATGTTCTAGCATCTGTTTTTTGCCAAATATGAGGAAAAAATATTTGAGATATATATATATATATATATATATATATATATTATCTTGGACCAAAATGCTCTACTCTTTGCTAATGTATAGTTTAGTATAGGTGTCCAAAGTCATGCATAACTCGAAGAAAGAGATGTGTTTAGTGCGGCTAGTATCCTCTATGATCATATAACTACTAGATGAGCTTATTTGTATTGTCATTACAACTTTCGAACTTGATCATCCATTTAATGCATTTTCTTTTTCTAAATGTATATTTTGAATCAATTGTCAAATTTTATCCCTGACTATATATAAGAGAAGATATTGAATGTGCAGAAATATATGAAAGGGAAATTAAAATATGATGGCTGCAAATTGGAAACAAGGAGTCTAATGTAGTGGTTTTGGTAAAGATAATAATATAAAGTAGAACAAATACGCAGAAGATAGGCTTACCAGAATGACTGAAGAAAATAGCTGAAAGTATGAAACAAGGAAAAAGAAACTGAAGTCTGATGCAAATATTGTTTCTGGTATTCATGACTAGTACTCCAAAACAAAGAAATCTCAAATTAAGCTCCAAGTTTTAGGCAAGAGAAATCAAAGAATGAGTGGTACTACATGCAAGAAAAGCAGGAGAAGGATATATATATATATATATATAATAGTATAAAAAAACACATATATATGCATATTATTGGAGTAGAGGAGGGCTGTGGAGTGGGCTAGAGAAAGAGGCAATGGTAGACAAATGTTTGGGTTGGCCATAAAGATTGATTCTTTAGTAGACAGTCACTTTGCTTGGATAAGTGTGGCTGAAGAAATCCATAAAGGCCTAAAAGTTGCCAAGAGAAGGGTGTATTTTATGGGAAGTTGTTTGATCAAGACCTGCATTTCAACTTTTTGCTGAGCCTATGATGTTGTATATATATTTTTTGGGGTTTGCATGCAAATGCAATCGGCATATATGCTTGCTTCGCATTGCCAAAATTCAAAGTGTGGTTTTTTCTCTGCTCTTTTCTTCTTGCTTGCTTTCTACTCAAAGCGTTCCAATGATCTCATTCTTATTTAAAACCTTCCAAATTCTAGTATTTGTAAGTTCTGCTAGTGGGTGCTACAACTCCATCACCATAAATAAATGTATATATCCTAACTTTCTATTTAAAAACATAAAAATTAATTACAATGATATTTTTCGTTGAAATACAATTGCAATATATATGGTTGGACTAACTATAGTAGGATAAGATCATAGGTCCTCCATTGGGGATTTTGTGCGTATACATATTAATTACGACAACATACCATATGTTGATAGCCATTACAAATGGTTTTGCAATTAGGAAATGTTGGTTATATAAACATGTTGCAACCTACACCAACAAATAAATTATAGAAAACTCCTTTTAAGTTTTAACAATATTACAAACCAAAAATATCTTCTAATATTCTTTCTTGTCTTTTGTTTTTTTTTTTTTTTTTTACAATAAATAGATTGAGAACTTCACTTTTGGTATGAAATTAATTTCCATAAAATAGACTTTGGAAACTATTTTACTTATGATGCTCTAAATTTAAAAGGCAGAAAAGCATATATGTATACCCATCTACAATATAAACGATCATAATCAACGAGTGGTTTTTTTTTTTTGGTAATAATAATCATTAATCGAGGAGTGGTTACTCTCCCAAAAAAAAGAATGATCAAGGAGTGTCCGTCCATTCACTGTTTACAATCCAAAACGACATGCGTTTTGATTTGTTTCACTTTAGTGCATATAGTGGTTAAATAATTGCCCCTGTTTTTGAAGATTATTTCATGCTGTTGGGCTGATTTTTGTAAAGTTTTTAAGATAACTGTAGGACACGTAGGTCTTTTTATCTAACCTGCTTTTGCCCATTCCATGGCGGAGTGATCGCCTACGTTCCCTTTCACTCTCTGCACCGATCTCCGAAGCATGTCCTCCATTTGCCGGCATATGTCTTTCTCACAAGTGCCTGCTTCATCAAACTCTTCGATACTTGAAGATGGGGTTTTGCTGTGAAGTGGGGGAATTAGGGTTTGGGGTTTAATGGTGCAATAAATACTTCACCTTCACACAGACGGAAGGTTTCAGCTTTGCTCTGGAAAGGATCGGCATTCGGGTAAACATATTCAAACCCTAAAACCCTTTATTTCTTTTTTCCAAGTGAAGTTTTAGGTTTCTGTACTCAGAACGGATATGAGTTATCGGAGGAAGTTGTGCTCTTCCAGTTATTTCTTTCACCGTTTCAAGTTTCACAATTTTCATCCGGGAGTTCCTAGTTTTCATATTAATCCACTCAGGGATAGAGCAAGTTTTAGGCTTTTGAGCTCTGTAATTATTTCTAAGTTAATTCCAGAAAACCCCAAGTTTTTGGATTTCAGAGACTCATGTTTTGTGAGGAATCCTAGTTTTATAGACCCAGGTTTTGTTAGAAGTTACTGTTCTGGGAGGAATGGTGGTGGTGGGACTACTGACTGGACTGAGGAGATTGAGTATTTGGATGAATCAGGCAGTGTAATTTACACTGGAAAGGGTGTCCGGTCAGTTGAACCGGGACTTGATGACCATGTCATGGTAGGTGGATTGAAGAAGCCATTTCTGAATGCATCTGCTGTTGCTAAGATTGTTGAGCTTGTGAAGAGGTGGAAATGGGGGCCTGAACTAGAGACCCAATTGGACAAACTCCAATTTGTGCCAAACATGATCCACATTACTCAAGCCTTGAAGGTTATTAAAGATAGTGATGCAGCTTTGAGTTTGTTTCGGTGGTCTAAGAGGCAGCCATGGTATTCATCGAGTGAAGATTGTTTTTTGATACTCTTCGATAGTTTAAACCAATGTAAAAATTTTGATGAGATCCAGTCATTATTTGATGAAATGATTCAAGATTCAAGTAGTAATGGTAACTTTTCATTTAGCGCGTGTAATCGGGTCATTCAGTATTTGGCTAAAGCTGAGAAATTGGAGGTGTCATTTTGTTGTTTCAAGAAGATTCAAGATTCTGGTTGTAAAGTGGATACCCAGACATATAACTCACTTATAACACTGTTTTTGAATAAGGGATTGCCTTATAAGGCATTTGAAATATATGAGAGTATGGAAGCTGCAAATTGTTCATTAGATGGCTCGACCTATGAGTTGTTGATACCAAGCTTGGCAAAGTCTGGTCGTCTTGATGCAGCATTCAAGCTATTCCAAGAAATGAAAGGAAGGAATTTTCGGCCTGGCTTTAACATCTTTTCATCACTTATTGATTCAATGGGAAAGGCTGGAAGGTTGGACGCATCAATGAAGGTGTACATGGAAATCCAGGGTTATGGCCTTAGGCCATCTGCTACAATGTATGTTTCTTTGATTGAGTCCTATGTGAAGGCTGGGAAGTTGGATACTGCTATAAGACTATGGGATGAGATGAAGAAGGCAGGGTTTAGGCCTAACTTTGGGCTGTACACGCTGATTGTTGAGGCACATGCCAAATCAGGGAAACTTGATATGGCAATGTCTGCCTTTACAGATATGGAGAAGGCTGGATTTCTTCCCACCCCATCTACTTATTCTTGTCTCTTGGAAATGCATGCTGCTTCTGGACAAGTTGATTCTGCCATGAAGCTATATAACTCAATGACCAATGCAGGTTTGAGACCTGGGCTAAGTACTTATACTTCTCTTTTGACGCTCCTGGCTAGTAAGAAGCTTGTTGATGTCGCTGCTAAAATTCTCCTGGAGATGAAGGCCATGGGATATTCAGTTGATGTTAGTGCTAGCGATGTCTTAATGGTGTATATCAAGGATGGCTCTGTTGATCTTGCTTTGAGGTGGCTACGTTTCATGGGTTCATCGGGGATTAGAACAAATAACTTCATAATCAGACAGTTGTTTGAGTCTTGCATAAAGAATGGTTTCTATGAGTCAGCCAAGCCTCTCCTTGAAACATATGTAAACTCTGCTGCCAAAGTTGATCTTATTCTTTACACGTCCATTCTAGCCTATCTTGTAAGATGCCAGGAAGAGCAAGATGAGAGGCATTTGATGTCAATCCTAAGTGCTACAAAACATAAGGCACACTCTTTTATGTGTGGACTCTTCACAGGCCCTGAACAGAGAAGACAACCAGTACTGTCTTTTGTGAGGGAATTTTTCAAGGGTGTTGATTATGAGTTGGAAGAGGGGGCTGCAAGGTACTTTGTTAATGTTCTCCTCAACTACCTGGTTCTTATGGGGCAGATAAACCGTGCTCGATGCGTGTGGAAAGTAGCCTATGAGAATAAGCTTTTTCCAAAGGCAATAGTTTTCGATCAACAAATTGCTTGGTCTCTTGATGTTAGAAACTTATCTGTAGGAGCTGCTCTGATATCAGTTGTGCACACCCTTCATAGATTCAGAAAACGCATGTTGTATTACGGTGTCGTCCCAAGACGAATTAAGTTGGTCACTGGACCTACTTTGAAGATTGTTGTTGCACAGATGTTGAGCTCAGTGGAATCCCCATTTGAGGTTAGCAAAGTGGTTCTGAGAGCCCCAGGAGATTCTGTCATGGAATGGTTTAAGAAACCAATTGTACAACAGTTTCTTCTAAATGAGATTCCATCGAGGGCAGACGTCCTCATGCACAAGTTGAACACTCTTTTCCCAAGTTCTGCACCTGAAATAAGATCTCTATCTCCCCCCAAACCACTCATTACTGGGAGGTCAATGTAGGCTTAAAGGATAAGTCATTGATGCTTGAAATCGTATTTCTACTTTGCTTTTTGATGATTATGTCGATTTTATACAAACATGTACGAAGGACAAAAATAGAAATGTAATAACTTTGATTTTTGCTTCAAGTTTGCTTCTACGAGGTCAAGTCTTACACTTTTTATACGGACTTTGTAATTTTATTTTTTTTTCTTTCTTTAAGTTTTTTTTTTTAGTGTTAAAAGTTAAAATTTAATCACACTTTTGAATTTGTGATGATCTAGAAGCCTCACTTATAAGAATTTACGTTTAACACAATAATAATAATAATAATAATAATAATAATAATAATACAAAAGATAATTTTTAGTTTTTTTTTTCCATAAATTGCGCAAGATATATACTTCGCTGAATGTTGCAAATGACAATTTTGGACCAAAAAAAAAAAAAAAAACAAATGCAAAAGATAAAATGTTGTGATTTTCGTGTTCATTCATTAATAATCTACAACGCAACCTTAATACATAATAATATATAAAAGGCTTACAATAATTTTTAGTACAATTTTTTTTTAGAGAAACTATTTAATGATAGATAATTTTTTTAACAGAGAGAAACGAAATTTAAAAATATTTTAATAAATTTTCAACTAACGTGGGCTTAATTTATACAAAAAAAAAGAAAAGAACTAAACTTAAATGCTAGCCAAAAAACTAACTTATATTTTCTTAAAAAAGAAAAAAAAAAAACTAACGTGGATCTGATTATGAATTTTAATAAATAATTTAAAAAAGAAAAGAAAAAAAGACCAGTGATTGGGGTTCGCGGTTTGGCGGATAAACATCAACCGTCTCAGCAGAGTGAGAAGTCACTCGTTCCGTGTAGCGTAGGCTGAGATTTTTAGATCTCTGTGGGTTCCAACTCAAAAAGGTAATCTACATTGCATCCCCATCATTGTTCAATTTCTTACTCTATTCATTCTGCTTTGTGTCTGTTTGTTTGCTGAGAAAATTGTGTAGGTATGTTGCCCAGCAAAAGTAAAAACTGAATCTTTAGACTTACTAGTGGTTAAGAGATCATTTATGGTTGATACCTTCTGAAATATTATCTGATGCGACGAAAAACTTCTTCAATCTGGATACTTATACGAGTTTATTCCTCTTTTTTCTTTCGTACTTTTGCTCTTAATGGATTTCATTCCAGTTTTAGACTTCTTTATATGCAGCTTGTTTGTAGCTCAACTAAGCGGAGAATATGGATCCGTCGACGATGCTGTATAACCAGCTCAAGGTTTAAACTAGTTATCTTCTTACATTTATTGTTCAAACGACCGTAGATTTGATTGATAACGTATTAGAGAATATGATTTTATGGACGTTGGCAGACAGCAGAACCATTTTTCTTGTTAGCGGGTCCAAATGTGATTGAATCTGAAGAGCATATTATGCAGATGGCAAAGCACGTAAAGAGTATTGCATCAAAGTACGTTCCTTCTATTTGAGATATAAGACCAATTCATTTCAGGTTCTCATGTTACAAAATGGTTATAAAAGATAATTGTTATTTTTTCCATTTAAAACTAAAGAGAGAAAGAGTAGTAGTTTCATTTTTATCATCTATGTCTCCTATCTGGACCAGGAATTTCTCAATTTCTTGAATTACTGGTTGGACCTTTTATACTTTTCACATTGTGGTGCAATGTTCTTTTAATTTAGTGGAATATATTGCTGATCTTTGAAAAAGGTGTAGTAATTAAATAAATATGCTTTTTCAAACTGTTCCAACCTAGATGAGTAAGTATTTCCCCTGGACCTATCTCTCTCTCTCTCTCTCTCTCTCTCTGTTTTCCTGTTTGTTGTTAAGAAAGGAATTCATATGTGTTTGCTCTTTATTCGATTAAACATGGCTAAACAGTTGGCTGGATTTAGACCTTACTTTATCTTGTGGATTCATGGTAAATAGAAGATTTTGTTTTCCAATCTTGTAGAATTGGAATTCCTCTGGTTTTCAAATCAAGCTTTGATAAAGCTAATCGGACATCCTCAAAATCATTTCGGGGTCCAGGCATGACAGAAGGCTTAAAGGTGCTGGTTGTTATTGCCTCATGGATTGTTGTTTAAAGTATTGAATCCTGATTAATATCACTAAGTTTTATGCTAAAGTAAATGATGTAGTTTTAAAGTTTGGAAACAATATTGAACAGATACATGTTCAATTTTTAAGGTACCACATTAATTGGTAAATGTGGATAAGTTAGTAGGATATATCTTTCTGTTAATGTTCAAGATTCAATAGATGTGGTTCTTTTTCTGGAATATATTTTGTAGAGTTGTAAATAAATTTAAAATTTCTGTAAGATTTTAATATGCATTACAAAGAGGAGTTAATCCACCTCATTGCAATTGATAGAACAATTGTTGCGCCAATTAATGTCATGTCATCATTAAGGTTGAATCAACATTTAACTCAATGTGTATACATTGCATTGGGTTAAGATCATCTTGGCTTAGATGAGAGCTGGCATTGATATATTAGAATTGAATTGAATGTCTAAAATCACTGATGTATGCTTACTTGATGGTAATCATCTTCAATATGGTAATCATCTGATTTATTATGAGATACAACAGGTATCTTTGAACATGGATTTCAGATGTAGATTACAGAATACTGTGAATATAATATGTCCTAAACATGAAAATTTGAGACTGAAACTAACTTGGATGAATTATTTTGGTGCTATGGTAGACTGGTAGCAGAATCATAATGCATATCATAATTCTTCTATGGTCATAACTGGAAAAAGGTTATGCGTTTAGCCTTGTTTATGTTTTCCAAACTAGCATTTTTATTTCTCATGTGAAGGTAAATGGTAGAAGTGCAACATATACAAGTTTTACATAGACAGTGTAACATATTTGTGAGATTCATTATTTTTTTATAATTTTCATTTCTGGTTGCAGATCCTTGAGAAGGTTAAAATAGCATATGACATACCTGTAATTACTGATGTGCATGAAAGCATCCAGGTGAGCTTTTGTTTCATCTCAACAAACACAACTTTCCCTAACAGTTGTAAACACTCGCCTTTTTGCATTTTTTTATTACTTTCTTTGCTTATGATAATTTTTTCTATATAAAATGTTTGTTGATTTCTTCCTCGATGCCTTTTTCATGGGGCTGGAACCTTTCGAATGTGTAGATAATCATATTAAATAAGAACTTAATCATAAGTCAGTGATATGATCACTCGCATAAAAACAGTAAGGAATGTTTGAACCTGGACTTCAGTATATATCTATTGTTTCTAATTCCTCCTTTATTTTTTTTTAGTGTGAAGCAGTTGGCAGAGTTGCAGATATTATTCAGATTCCTGCATTTTTATGTCGTCAGGTTAAGCAAATATTTTGTTTATTAGAACCCTGTGCTTTTATAGAATGTTTGCTTAACTTATGTTTGGAGGATGTGGAGGATGCATTTATCCAGTTTCAGTTATCTGATTTCTAATCTTATATTATGACAGACAGATCTACTTGTCGCGGCAGCAAAAACTGGAAAAATTATCAATATCAAGAAAGGCCAATTCTGTGCTCCTTCTGTAAGTTATTCCATTCATTTTCCTTTGTTTTAAGCATTAATTTTCTCTTCTTTTTTTTTATTATTTTTTTCTGTTTCGGAGGCCATAAAAATTGACGGATTAAAATATAAATCTATTATTGAATGTTTTAAAAATTTAAATGCTCTATCTTGAATTATTCTTCCAAAACATCTATATGTGAAGGTCATGGCTAATTCTGCTGAGAAGATTAGACTGGCCGGAAATCCAAACGTAATGGTTTGTGAGAGGGGAACTATGTTTGGCTATAGTAAGTTATCTTGATTTTCTTTTAGTCTTTTCCTTTTTTTATCTGAATTGTATTTTTTTCCTCTTCTTTTAGTATATGGGTATGTTATGTTCTGAATTCTTAAAATAAATGGACAACTTAAAATCCCATACTTGAAGTTGAAGGCCCTTTCTTGTGACATGAGATCTAATCACGTAACAAATAATATAGGACTACACCTGGTTGTCTGCATTAACTTGCCCAGCTTTTGTTGATGCATTGTGCTTGTGACTCACTCTTTAGTGGATAATTTTTTTTTGCAAATAATCATCCCCAACCTTCCTCCCTTTTGCTTTTAACTTTAATGAATCAACTCTGCTCTACCCTTGCTTTTAAAGTGTTTTAGGATCAACATATCACTGACATTGGAACTTTTTTTTTTAGTTGACTATGATATATTTGGTTGATTCAATCTTTGGGTTTGTTTTTTAGATGATTTAATTGTTGATCCTCGCAATTTGGAGTGGATGAGAGAAGCTAATTGCCCTGTTGTAAGTAAATTAACCTGCTTTCCTTACTGTAGACTGTTTGTTATTCAGTATCTTACTCTTTACTATTGTTGTAGTGGGAGTAGCAATAGTTGTTTTTATTGTAATTGTAGTTTGCATGTAATTGACTGGGTACTTTCTATCTGCGCCATGACATGCTTACAAAAGAATGACTCTTGTCAGATGATCCTTTTGATTTTTCTTATGATGTGGTCATGGTTTTTGCATCCTTTTCAGTTGCAAGATTTTATTGGTGATCTTCACTTTGTACCCATACATTTTATTTGGCTGGAATGGAATATCTAACCATCTGAAGTTACTATTTCCCTGTAGGTTGCTGATGTTACACACTCATTGCAACAACCTGCGGGCAAAAAGGTACCAGTAGTTCTTATGTTTCATACATAACGACTAGAGTTTGCCACACAGCTTCTTCATGATATATTGACAAGTATTATTGTCTTGAAGGGTCTGCATGGAAATCCTGTTCATGTCTTCTTAGTGATGTTTTCAGAGCAATTGATCCTCTTTGTTGTAGTTGCAATCTTGTTATCAGGGTCTTTTCTATGTGATCCTTGAGTATGTGTGATTAATTTTTGTGTATCATGCAAATTCTATTTTATTTCAGGAGTTGGCTATTACGTATGCAATGGGACTGTATCATTCTTTGCTGAACTTGTATCTAATTCTTCTTTATGTTGGGGATTGGTTTTAGTACATAATATCTTGATGAAGTAATTTATTTTAATTTTATTATTCATATAGTTGGATGGTGGAGGTGTTGCTAGTGGTGGCCTTCGTGAATTAATACCTTGCATCGCAAGGACGGCAATTGCTGTTGGAGTTGATGGGGTTTTCATGGAGGTATGCATAATCTGCTTATGTTGATATTTTTCCAGCATCTTCCCTTGGGATCATGGTACTTGCTATTTGGGTTGCTACAAAAATAAATTGGAGGGTAGCTAGTTTTGGGTTCCAGCAGTATTTCTTGCACTAAATTGGAATCCATTGAAGTTCACCATGAAGAAGAACTTTTGTCAATAATTGTGCAGTACTATATTTGTAAAAAAGCTAAGTCAAAGGTTTCTTATAGCAGTATTTTCTGAATTATTAGTATCTTTTTTTTCAACTGTGTATCTGTAGATTCTAAGAATTTCCATTCGGTGCTTAGGTGCATGATGATCCTTTGAACGCACCAGTTGATGGTCCAACTCAATGGGTGAGTTTAATTATCAAGCTTGCTCATATTCATCACATTTTTGTATCATGTTATATAAAGTTTTTATTCAAATTATATAGATATCCTGTTTTAGTATATTTCAATGCATAGATATTATTAATAAGATTTCTATTAAAACTGTTTTTTTTTTAATTTTTTTATTTATGACAATAGCCCTTGCGCCATTTGGAAGAACTTCTAGAAGAGCTTGTGGCAATCGCTGTAAGTCTGTTGTCCCTTATTTTTGTGTCAAGTTAGAACATTGATTGAGATATGCCATGAAATGGAAGATAAAACAGTCTTCTTATTTGTCGTACAATCTAGTCTCAATTATGAGCATATGACTGTTGAGTTAGTGTTATTATTAGCTTTTGTTATTGTTCATTAACTATATCAAATGATTGTTGTGAATGTTAACATGACGAGAAGGTTAAATTTTAATATATTGTTAGTTTACAGAGAATCAAAATGAAAACTTTTTCCTGTTAAATTCCAGCACCATGCTTGTGCTGTTGGATAGTTTGAAATTACATAACAGCGAGACCTTTTAATTAAGCTCCCATTTAGTATTTGCAAATGAACAACTTGCTATACCCCTTATCAAAGCTTTTGAAAGATGGAAGGAAAGAAGGGAAAAAAAAAAGTTGCAGAGGCAAGAAACTTTTCTTATTTAACATCATATGTGGCATTTTTTCTGGTCGATATTGACCTGATAGTCTTTGGTATTTTTTAAAGAGGGTAAGCAAGGGGAAGCAACGCTTCAATATTGATCTGACACCATTTCGTGATTAGGAAAGCTGAAGCTACTTGCTGTGGTAAGTAATTTTTTTTCATTTTCCATTTTTCAATTTTCAATTTTATTTGCCTTCAGTATGTTTGTTTTAGAATAGTAATGCTGTAATGAGTATCACAAACATGTTCTTTTTTATACCTTCATATGAACTATATATATATATATATATATATATATATATATGTGATATAATGATATGTTAGGGAGTGGGCCCAACTAAGTAATTTTCTAGATGAACAGTATGTAGGCAAGAGGCTTCCCTTAAAAGATTAATGCAGTCAATATTGAACATGATAGCCCAAGTAATGTAGGTTATTAAGTGGAGGAATTTATGATTGTCAAAATTTAATTTAACTTGTTAGTTTCACGTAATACAACTGAGAGATTGTCTGCCACTTTGGTTTCATTTTGTTTGTTCACTTGTTTTCGCAACTTGCAGGCACTTTATATTTTTTATGCATTCAATTATGATTTTGATTGTATAAAAGGATACGATAGAAGCTCAGTGGGGGAATGGCAAAGTCAGCAAAACTCGACCATTTGATGGTAAGTTTGGTTTTAGAAGATTGGAAATGAAATTTCAGATAATACAAATGGAGACAGACCTATTTGAAGTTTTGCTATCCATTGGTTCTGCGCTGTCTGTATCTGTAACCATATGTGCCCTTACGATAATCTTATTCTCGTATTCCTGTTTGTAATTTTTTAGACTCCGTTGGTTGTGAAAGTAAATTTTTATTGCACCAAATGATTTTGGCACAACAAATCAAAGCAAACAACATTTTGGCACAACCATTCAATACCAGATTGTACAAACTTCTGCAAATATTTAACTCATCCTTTTCCAATATAGAATCCTCTCCAATTTCAATGCTTCTAGTTGTTGTGGAGTGTCCTTAAATGTTTTCCCGGTGCAAGGGCAGTAGATTTGTGTCTAATGAATTGATTAATTTATGTATTGATATTTTCTGCCACCGTGAAATTTATAATTGCTTAGTTTGTTAGTTTGGACAAACAAGTTTCAAATCTTCTTCATGTTAAAAACACCAAAAGGAATCAACATAGAGAAAAATATGAAGGGTCCTCTAGGATACTAAGTAAATCTAAGGATCATTAATAACAAATGCATAACCAAACACATTTTCCCTATTCAAATTGATTTTTATACCAAGAACCACTTTAGAAGGGAAGTGGAGCGCAAGGTTCCTTATCTCTCTCTGTTTTTTTTTCTTTTTCTTTATTTTTTTTAAAAAACTGTAGCAGGAGAATTATTCTCAATCATATATGTGAATGTCTTCTCATTGTCCCAAACAACATACGAAAACAAAGCATCAGTCGATTATAAGTTACACAAGCCTCAATGCTTAGCTCCAAATTTGTTATGTTCTGGATTTTAGCACATTGAGAGTCACCTGTAGTACTCCACATGGCTTCAATGCTGGTACTCATGTCTTCCTTTGCAACCACTACCAATTCAGCAATGAAACAGATGTATCAATTGCGAAAAAGACCAACTCAAAAAACAAAGGAATAAAACAAACTAAGGTTTTGAGTTTAATACCACACGAAGAATTCAACCACATTGCAATATAAAATTAATGTTTAGTACAATGGCAAAGTTAGTGCCCCCGAGTTTACAACTTTGCTTTGCTCAACAATCGAAGTCTTAGCTCCTCCGCCACCGCATCAATGAATTCTTCAGTATTCAGATACTGAGACCTAGTAACCCTACAAAACAAATGGAAGTTTCATTATTCCATCGGACATAAAATCAAGCACAACAGCAAACTTTTAAAAGTAAACGTATTTTCAATTTTACTTGGGGCCATGAATAAGAAGTGCTAGATCCTTGGTCATCTTCCCAGACTCAACAGTTCGAACACAGGCATCTTCCAGTTTCTCACTAAAATCCAACAGTCTGACATTGCCATCCAACTTTCCCCTGACAATATAAATTTTTTAAAGTAAAACAACAAAAAGTAACTATCAATTCAGAAAATTCAAATCTTAGGTCTCCAAAATAGAAGTAAAAAGTTTAGGGTTTATGACTAACTACTCATCTACTAGGTTGAAGCTATGTTTATCTTATACCTATGCTTCAGGCCTCGTGACCAAGCAAAGATTGATGCTATGCTGTTTGTACTGGTTTCCCCTCCTTTTTGGTGAACCCGATAATGGCGAGTAACAGTGCCATGGGCTGCTTCAGCTTCAATGGTCTTTCCATCTGGGCACACCTGGGACCCAATTCAACTTCTCATATACACTGTGAAAGAATGAAGCCCAGATAAAGAATGAATATCACAGGTATACCAGTACTGATGTCATTAGTCCCAAAGATCCGAAACCTGCACCGGTGGATCATTGCTTGTGAGAAAGCATTTAAATAGGATCCTCCCAAACTAGCACTTCTTCCCATCCCTTACAGAAAAATTAGTAACAATACTTGCAAAGAAAAATATGATTAAACAGAGGTTTCTGCCACAAATTGACACAGACCTTGAGCTAAGAAGTCACTCTGCACATCGCCATCGTAATTTTTGCATGCCCACACATAACCTCCTTCACTTTTAAGAGCATAGGCAACCATATCATCAATGAGGCGGTGTTCATACCTATAGTTCCAGCCAAATTATTAATGAAAAATTACCCAAATTGCATATGATTTCCAGCATGCTTGGAGAGCCATCTCACCATATTCCTGCAGCTTCAAACTTGGGTCTCCACTGAGTTTCATATACTTCCTGGAAAATATCCTTAAACCTGCACGAAAATCATAAGAGTAAACAAAATGACAATAAAAAAAGAGGTAATCTTAAGAGTAACATGAATTTATCCAAAAAAAAAAATTCAAGTAACATGAATGGGATGCTTCATGTAAACATATAAACATCCTTAACACCCTATACCTAATCTCTCTCTCTCTACAAATTGAGACATAAATAAAAGGTTTTTATGGTCCAATTTAGCATTGACCAAATATCGAAAAAAAAATGGAAGAGATGATACAATTTAAGGAAATCTCAACAGGGAAAGTGTGTACCTTCCATCATATTTCTTAAGAATAGTATTCTTAGTGCTAAGATAAAGTGGCCACTTTTTCTGGTAGGCAATGTTCATTGAAGCCTCAGCAAAAGCATGGATAGACTGTTTTCCATTGTAAACATTTAAAATAATCACTCCTGAAGAAAACTTATACAACCTTCCACAAGTAAAAGCATAAAGAAAACAAAAGGAAGAGAGGGGAGGGAGGAGAGAGAGAGAGAGAGAGAGAGAGAGCAAGAGAGATTATTCTGATTGAACCTCATCAGTGTTATACATTGACAAAGCAACACCTCCAGCACCAGTAAAATTGAAAACTTCCATTTCTGTCTTCTCTTCTGGTCCATTGGGTTCTGTAATTCATAACTGTACTTGATAACTTATAAAAAAATCTGATGAAATTTCCAGGAGAAAAATATAGAAAACAAAAAGGCAGAATTTTGTTTATTTCTTGGCAATAAAACTATCCTAAGTCCAGCTGTAAGATTTTTCCACATCTTTTCATAGAATTTTACCATAAACCAATTTAAGTTTTCCAGATCCTTTTATAATTGTATCAGTTGCTCGGTACTGATCACCAAAAGCATGCCTTCCAATGCATATTGGCTTCGTCCAACCTGGGAAGAAAAAAATCCCAAAATGTGTTGGTCCCTTGATCTATTATAGAAATAGAATTACGGTGATTATATTAATTACAAACCTGGGATAAGGCGGGGAATGTTTCTACAGATAATTGGTTCTCTAAAAACAGTACCTGTTGCATGTGAAAAATGCATAAACTATCACCAACTCAGTATACAGAACAAAACACGAACAAATAACCATTAGGAAATTCCAGCGACCATTTAATATGTTCCGAATTGTTCCATTTGGACTCTTCCACATTTGTTTCAATTTAAACTCCTTGACACGAGCTTCATCTAAAAAGAAACACCACGAAATTCAAGTTACAGTGATAGGAAGTAAGGAAGTAAGCAAATTGTCTTTAAGTTGAGGTGATAGCAAGCCAAATTTTCTTCTAAATATGTGTCAGTAATATTATAAGAAAATGGACATGTATTCCATCATTTAGATTAGGGGTACACACCTGGAGTTATAGTTGCACACTTTATTGCTACATTATACCTACAATAACATTATAATAATAACAGAATATTATACTACAGAAACAAAGGGCACCTAAATACATCAGAATAGTGAGAAAATTATTGATATCGAAAAGCAAAACTATCTCCATTCAACGTCACATGACAAAAATATTTCCAACATGCAAAAATAAGCAAATCTAACTCAGGAAGCACAACTGTTTGTGAAAAATACTGTAAACGGTATTAGAAAGAATGAGAGAACAAACCTAATTTTTAAGCAAAATTCTAGTGTGATATTAGAATACAGAAATAGAAAATCAAGTTACATTCACGACAGGAGAGTAGAAGTTTCTTCTTCAAGAATATTTGTTAGTGGAAAAGCATACTTAAGAGTAGCCTCGGCACTTTCAATTGTGACTCTGTCATTGGTGGCATCGCGATGAGGGAGACCAAGGTCAAAGTACTTGATATCCAGCTCCAGAAAAGGGAAAATAAGCTGTGGGACATAAGATGTTTCCAACATATTAAGAACATAATATTATGGACAATGTCAAAGATTCATCAAATACCTTATCTTTTATCGATTTCCAAAATACACGAGTCATTTCATCTCCTGCAAAAAGGACTCATAGTTAGGCAGACAGAAAAAATGAAAAGAAACGCAACTGAAAGCTCAACACCAGAAAAGTTTTCGTTGATTTTGAAGAAAAATTAAGCAAATCCTGTTTTCTTCTGAAAAACTGATGTCTAAGATGTTTAGGTGTAAATGCGATGAAGCTTAGAAAATTATTCACATTTACAATCTAAATGATTTCGACATGGAAGCTGGGTACATTCCGGTTCAAAATAATTATAAGAAATATATATAGAATGCTAACCGTTTGCAGTTTTTGAGAAATTCAACTGAGAAACCACCATGTTACTGGATGGAACAAGGAAAAAGAATCTTTGGCCAGTAAATGGGTAAACAAAATTATTGGGGATTCTAATAATGATTAATTTCAGATACTAGTCTTATGATTGGGTGTTACCTTCTCATCTGTTTTCAATTTCTGGAAATATGTAAAGCTGTAATGTAGTCTAACAAGGTCAATCCTTTGAGATACCAAAAAATGTTTAATATGAAAAGTAATAAGAAAAGGTATGTCTTCGTATTTTCTTCCTTCTACAAATCCAAAAAAAAGTAGTTTTCCACATGCCGATTTTCTTTTATGTAAATATCATGACTTGAGAACTAGGAATCATAGTCATGAAGAACCTGAAATATCGTCTAGCAGAAGAGCAGAACAAAATAAAAGGGTGGTCCATGTTAATTAAATAAATATGTCTTGGTGCACGTAGTATACTATTGATATGGAATAAGGATGCTGATGATGAGCAAGTGAGACCGATTCTACTTGTATGAAAGTGGGAAAAGAGTAGCTTCACCAAAAGATAAAGAGTGTGGAATTAAACATAGCTTGAGATTGATTGAGAAGCGAGAATGGTTACCATCCATTTCTACGATGGGATTGGCCACATGTATCTTCTGGAATGCCTCCATCTCTCCGACCCACTAACACTCAAACGAAGAAGAAGAAGAAGGAAGGGTGGCTTTGCCTTATTTACCAAAAGGAAGGTTGCCTCTGGCTCTGCCTTCTTTGCTTCCAGTTATTGACGCTTGTTGGGGTCCCAGACCCTGACAACGGCCCGTCTCTGCAAAAGTTGACTTGTAAAGTCGGGCTTCGTACGTGGGCTTTTGCTGCAAGCAAAGTTGGAAAGTGATCACGTAATTTTTAATTAACTAAAGGACCTTTGTGGGTACTGACTTTTTCATTTTTTGGTGACAAAATCCTGCGTGGATACAAAATAGTTGCATGATACCAACCACCTGACTTGGATCTAAAACAGTACCGTTGCTTTACATAATATATGGTTTTCTTCCCCCTGATTACTTGGACGGCAGAGTATAAGTCTTGATTATCATGTTTCCTAAAACACACAACACTCAGAATCATGAAACAAAGATAGATTTTTTTCTCGGGTCTTGAGATAAATCAACAAGAAATTTGATGTCAATGGACCTGAAATGTGCCAAGATTCATGTAAACCAGATTCGATATGTTGACAAAGCCATCATCAATACAAGCATTTTTTTGCAACATAATTAAGCTAACATATATCATATAGACACAAATTCACATATGTATACATAAAATTGAGAAAAAATAAAAAATAAAATGAGGGATATTCTAAAGAAAAGACTGAACCAGGGCTTTGATGAACTAGTTTCACTTTCATCCCTAATATTAGAATATTATGGTATATTTTATTGCTTCTTGGTTCTTGGCTATAAAAGAATGAACGATTTCTGCCCGACAAATTTTGGGGTCACAGCTATTTGTACAATGTAAGTTATCCCGTGAGTCATCCCAATAGGGTAATAAGGTTTCTTATTATAAATCCTAAAAGTACTCAAAATCTACGTAAGAAGAAGAATCGTCAGAAGCAGAATTGTTTTTATCACTTCTGATTTCTGTAGCCTTCTTGCATGCAGCAGGGGCTGCCTCCTTGCTAGCATACTGTGAGAAATCTATAGGTTCTGGTACGTGTGGAGGCATAGCACTTCTCACCAGAGCCCAGTTTACTCCTTCAAAAAATGGGTGCTGCTTTATTTCTGTAGCACCCCTCTTATATGCAATTCGCTTATGTGGTTCTTTCACCAGAAGTCCTCGTATAAGATCTCGTGCAACAAAACTCACTTGCGGTGTTTCTGGGAATCTCAATGGCTGGCCAACCACATTGAAAAGTGTAGCACGGTTTCCTGAGCCCTTGAAGGGTGTTGTTCCATGTAAAAGCTCATATAAGAATATGCCGAATGTCCACCAGTCCACTGCACTACCATGACCCTCTCCACGGATAATCTCTGGCGCTAGATATTCATGTGTCCCAACAAATGACATTGAGCGCACATTTGTTGGCTCTGCCATCAGTTCGGGTAGGGAGCCACCAACAAATAAACCAAAGTCTGATTTAGATTTACGATTCTTCTTTGTAGGTAAAATGCGCGGGAGAAAATTTGATGGCTGCATACACCCATGCACTGCAAACTCATCGTTTAATATGCCACCACTACCACTACTACAACCATTGCCTACATGGGCAGATGAGGACTTGACAAGTGTAGGACTGACAGAGCAACGGAGTGATAAGTCAAAATCTGAGAGCATGATATGACCCTCATCTCTTACTAGGACATTTTCTGGTTTCAAATCCCTGTACACAATGCCTAGCATGTGCAGATACTCGAGAGCTAACAATATCTCTGATGCATAAAACCTGTTAAAAGGATAAACAACATCTGAAACCTCTTAGCTATCTGAATGTGTAAAATTGGGACAAGAAATTCGACTACAAACTTTGGTTTGAAATAACTGATTGGTGTACACACAGAAGGCCAAAGAGAAACTAGCAAATATTTTGACCAATTATTTTCATTGCAGTGTTGTAGACTAAATGACTTTCAGTCAGCTTATACCATATCAGCTCATCAAGGAAGGGAAACATTCACCATGCCATCACCCACAAAATAAGAAACAACAAACCAAAGAATGATTACCATCATGATGCTTAAAAGTTCCTTCATCTATTCTGAGTGAAAGCTCTTACAAGTTTGCTATTTCATCTTCAACTAAAGCTGTAAACATATATGCTTTTAATATTATACCAGGCCTGTGTTTGCGTTGTATGGTTTGGCAAAAACTGAGTGGATATCATCAACCACTTAAGAAAGGAGAAACCTCAAACAATTCAGTGTGCCCTCCATTCTGCAATAACTATTTATTTATGAATTGCATCTGATTCCAGCCGTTCAAATCTTATACTTTGTGTTCAATTAGGTAATAGAAGGTTTTGAGGTTTTAAGATGGAAATGGTAAAATGGGCTAGAAAACCATCTTTAATCTTTTTATTGTTATAGTAAACCCCTAAACCCTAACAATTCTATGCACGGGTAGAAAGGTAGTGACCATGCAGCTAGCAAAAAAGCCATCAGCAAACCAAAATTATCAAGTATCATGCTTGTAAAATATCATAGAATTGAACAGTAGGCCAAACATAAAGAACAGCAAAGAAGTAAAAAGAGACTTGCCGTGCAGCTTCTTCGGTAAAATGCTTGTTAGGTTGCTTCTGCCGAAGAGAATGAAGATTACCTCCACTACAAAACTCCATAACTATACAGCAGAATTTGTCAGTCTCAAAGTATGAATAAAGAGTCGGCAAGAATGGGTGGTCAAGAAGTCCAAGTATCTCCCTTTCTGTCTGTGCTCGCAGGAGCTTGTTTCTACTAGCAAGTGATGCCTTGTCCATGACCTTCATGGCAAAATAAGCTTTAGTTCCTCTGAGCTCAACAAGATAGACACTCCCAATATCTCCATAGCCAAGGCGCTTGAGAAGACGAAAATGGCTAAGATTAAGTGTGGAACCTTTTGAAACCATGTTAATAGCATCCCACCGTACATCACCACCAGTATGAGGCTTGAGTGGTGCAGTAGAGCTTTCTAGGCTGTCACTACGACTGCTATTGCCAATACCTTGGCCATTGTTTGTGAAGGAATTAATACTCCTAGTGTCATTTGTCTTTGAATTTGTTGCCCCTGCAATTGTTGGCAATCCTGTTGTGGTTGGGAGTTCAGAAGTTGCAGGTACCAGTGGGCTAGGAAATGATTGATGGTTAGTAATTGAATCAGTGACATCCTTGACAGCAGGATCCATATTTTGGGGTTCAGACAAATTTGCCTTTGATTTTGAATTTGGATTGACAGACTGGAGTCCAAACGGTGAGGTATATGTTGAATTGACACTACTTTTTGTTATTTGATCTGCATTTCTGGGGTCGTAATGCAGATAATCATCTGATGTAGTTTCATTCTTGGCAATAGACTCCTTTTTGGGGCCCGATATGGTATCTTCTGGTGAAATGTAGCTCATCTGCTCGAAGCAATCCTCAAATATCACTCTTTCCAGATTAATGCCAATAAGCCAGAATGCATGAACAATAGTATATATATGGGAACACTTACCTCAGATGAGTCCGGCCTTTTTGTGGGCTTTGAAGACATGAATGGGGCCACGCACTAATACCCCTCAACAATTACTCCTAATCAGGTTATCAGGAAAAAAAGATATTACTTCTCTAACGACATATATTGATGAAAACCTCTACACACACGATGTATTAGTAGTCTTGAGCACAAAGAGAAGGTTGGTGATGCCTCAATACAATGCAAGAATATAATACAATAAGACAACATTAGGCTCTCCTATTAAATGAAGAATGAGCTTATCACTCTTTTAAGACAGCAAAAATGTCAATATATCCATATATATGGTTAATAAATCAAAATGTGCATACTTGCATTAATAAAATAAAAAGGCAAAAAAAAAATAAAAATTTATATACATTTCAAGGAAAACAAATGATGCATTGTTTGATAACGTGGGTCCTGTAAATTGCATTATGTATAAGCATATATATGAAGGCAACGAAAATCAAAATCAAAATCAAATGCGTGGTGAGCACGTAATGGTGTGTGGGACAAACAACAAAGAGTCAACGTTGGAATCCCCAATGGAATATATCTGAATATTGAATCCATGCGACATAACAAATTTATAATCATATTATTTTTGAAAGAGGCAAGAGGAAACAAATTACATATTTAAAAATTTAAGAAAGGAGCTACTTTTGGCAATTAAACAGAGGTAAAATAAAAATAAAATAAAGAATGGCCATAAGAATAGAGCTTGTAGGGAGTGCAGGACAAACCAGAAATTCGCAGTGGTAGTAATGTGATGGTTCTGACTCAAGCTCTGTCTTTTCCCAGAGAAACTATTTGATTAAAATTTGTGTTCATGGCTAGCGAGGGATGGAAGGCAAGAAAGAAAAGAGAAGTGAGGGTGTGGATGGGTTAGAAGGGAAATGGCATAAGGGTATTGAGAAAGAGATTGAGCTGCTTCTCGACCAAACCTTTGCCCATGTTGAGGAGGTGTGAGAAAATTATGGAAGGAAAGAAGACAGACAATTATAGAACTCCTACATTTAGGAAAAGGAAAATTCATTTTCCTGAATAAATAAGCAAATTTAAAAGAAATGTGAATGAATTTGTGCGCGAGAGAGAGAGAGTGTGTGTTCTCTGACAGGGAAGAGAGAGAGACGCAGAAAGAAAGAGAGAGAAAGAGGAGGGAAACGGTCATAGCTATGAAAGACGGATGGCTCGGCGTTTAATCCTCTGTGAAATCGTGGTCTAACTCACTTCTCATCCTCTGTCGCTCCCATGCCACCCTCCCAAGGAATGAAAATGTTGTTCTTTTCCAAATTTAAAATTATTATTTTTTACTATATAAAAATATTTTCTTTTCTTTTCCTCTATTTATTTATTTATAAAAAATGAAGCTTTTTTCTTTTTAAGAAAGTGAAAAATAAATGGTCAAAACTCAAAATTAGCAGAGCTGCAGAGAGCAGACAATAGAAGACGGAAATAGCTAAGTAAATAGTCACAAGTGAAGAGAGTTTGAGGGAGGTCTGGGAATTGGCGGAGAAGTAGAAGATGGATCCACAAAGCGCTGTGCATCCGGCAGTAGCTGGCTTCTCCTTCCTCCTGGGCAGATGGAGAGGCCAAGGAGAAGGAGGCTATCCCACCATTAACTCTTTCTCTTACGGGGAGGAGCTCCATTTTTCTCATTCTGGCAACAAGGTACATAGATGATACATAATACTCTCTCAATCACAAATGGGTATTTTGTTTAATTTTGATTTCTGAATTTGCGAGAAAGCCCGTGATAGCCTATTCTCAAAAGACTTGGAAATTGAGCTCCGGTGAGCCTATGCACGCCGAGAGTGGCTTTTGGCGCCCAAACCCAGATGGCACCCTTCAAGTTGTCATTGCTCAAAGCACCGGTCTTGTTGAAGTTCAGGTACTATCTTGTTCTCTCTACTTGAAATACTTGCTCTGCTCCTAAGTCTGAGTTGCTTCTGAACTTTGATTGATGATTCACACACTCATGGCTGTGCCTTTCTCATATTTTGCTCTGTTACTCTTCACCCACCTTTTCAAAGCTTTACTTGTATCTGTCAAAATTATAAATTTTTTAATAATTGCAGAAAGGTACATATAATGCTGAAGAGAAAGTGATAAAGCTTCAAAGCGAACTAGTGGGTAATGCTTCTAAGGTAATTAAAAGCTGATCTTATTCCGAAGTTGTACAATGGCATTTAGCATGACCAAAAAGATCAATTTTTTTGTTATTAGGTTATGTTACATAGCATAATTTCATAGGACTAAATATAAAAACAGCATCTTCCTACCTAATGAATTAATTTTTCTCTAAAACTCCATAGATTAAAAGAATGGAGATGGTTGGCTAATGTAATTATATATTTACACATCGTTAGTTGAAAAAGAACTCCTACATCTTTTGCCCATTGAAACACTTGAAAGATCTTCCAACCATTTTGTAGAAAACATATTTCACATATACTACCGTGGGGCCATTGCTAATTGGGCAGTTGTCAAACAAAAAAAGAAAAAAAAAAGGGTGGGGAGGTTGAAAATCAAGAGAAAGATCACCTCACTTGCCGCCTCCAATTTAGAACATCAAAAACTAAATTGATATGTATTTATGAATCTATCATGCAACAAAAATGTTATATTTCACCTGCAGATGATACAATTAGCGTCATTGTTGTTAATCTATATAACTGTGTGCCAGGCTTAGTAGTAATATGTGACGTTTTTCCCTTTCCTGGACAGGTGAGAGAAATAAACCGAGTTTTTCAGTTGGTTGATGATGAATTGTGTTATGTAGTTGAGATGGCTACTAATCTTACTAGTCTTAAACCGCATCTTAAAGCCTCACTCAAGAAAGTCTGAAGCAGATCATGTTCAACAAATAAACAGTGTGTCCAAGCAATATTAAGTCATGTGCGACGATTTATTTTATCTTTTTGAATTGGAATGTACGATGATTACTGTTGCTCAAAATCTTATATTATATGCAGTTTTTTTTCTTTTGTGTGTGTGTGGGTAAAATGGAGCACCTTACCTATAATTGTACTGATGAATCAATTATAGTTTCTTTCCTGAAGTATAGATTTTTGGTACATTAACAGTGGCAAATAAACATTTGAAAAGCGATGGATTTCTCCATTTTGATGTGACAAACTTATAGATTATTTTCATTCAGATTATTATCCAAATATAAATTTTTGTTGTATCTTGTATCAACAGGATAGTAAATTATATATGGTGAAGAAACGAATTAATCCAGCTCAATGACAAATATTCAAGATATAAAATAAACTGACAAATATTCAAGACAAAAAAAAAATGAAAAGAAAAATGCTTTATATTCCCTCCACACGTGTGGAATTCAAGTCTCCAAATAACTATCAATAATATTAGATGACCTGTAACCACTTCTGGATATTTTGGAATTTAAAGAGGCCCAAAAATAAGTAAATAAATTCAACCATTTGAAAAGAAGATACAATACAAGTTTCTTTAAGCTCATCCATGTAGTGGAGAGAAAAGTTTTAGTACACAACTATGTTGAGGAACACTAGATTCCAATGGCAAGCATCTCTTGTGCATAAAAAAATCAAATAAGTAGCCCTTTTAGAAATATTTGTAAGATATTAAAGTAACCTTGAAAAGAAACCAGTAGGGGTGCACAAAAAAGAGGAGAAATCCATCTCTAAAGTACTATAAACTCGAAGAAGAATGAACTTCCCTACTATAAACTCGAAGAAGAATGAACTTTCCTATCTCTCAAAGAATATCATAAAACATTACGTGACCAGTATTTGTTCTAGCTGCCAATATCCAGTAATTATTTCTAAATTCCAATGAAGAGAAAGCTACTTTTAAGAACGCTAAAAGAGGGTCCCCTAGTCCCTAAGTTAGAAGTTTAGAAGTCTAATTCAGACTAACACTTCCAATTATCAGCTGCAAAAATGATAGCAAAATGCTTAACTACTATGTCTAGATATTCAAATAGAAAGTCCAACATAAATAAAATGGGTAAATCCATATGTCTACGTGTATGTATATTTTTATAGGACACCTGCCATTGGATGGTGAGAAGTAGATACCAATGAGTTTCCAGTTCATCAACATGAAAACCATTACCAAAATCCAAATTTAGCTTTCTAATTATTTCTGATTTCTTACTATTAATCTTCTTCTGGTTTGCAAAGCATAATCCTCACTGAGAGGGAAAAAGCAAGACTGAACACCGTAAACACTTGACGCAAAGGGAAATAAATTAGTAAACTATGATGCGGACCACTTGTACAAAATATCACAGCCTCTAGATGCAAAGAAAAAAAAATTCTTTAAGTTGAATTTCCTTTCCTCATATTGTACACCGAATGTGAATACCATAAAACTTCATTTGCAAGGACATTGAGAAAACTACAGAATTTCATTTCATCTCAAGATATAAAATTCAGAGAAACAGGAGACTTCTAAGCTTTACAATCAAGTTTTATGTTACTAATAGTTCCAGATTTTAAGAGGATATTTGTAAATGCTCAACTGGTTACTTCTCCCCCAACAAATTTGTGTTATTTTAGCATGTTTGATATGAAAGATGAAATATACAACAGGCACATCTTGGTCTTACTGGTGATTGGCTTGTTAAAGATAAAGAGTCAGTTAACAAAAAAAAAAGATTTGAGATGATCAAATATACATGATATGATGTTAAAGCAAGTTATACAATATTTGCATTTTAGATTATGCAGATAATAAAGGAAACAAAAGGGAAAAAGCCATACATAATTATTGATATTGATGAAATTTGAAAATAAATATACTTGGTTAGAATGGATCTAACTGCATGCTTGAAATATCAATACCGCAACTATGCACACCAAATCTTTCAGTCATAAAAGTCAGAGTAATGTTAGCCTCAATATTCGATCAAAGTAAACCAAATACAAAATCAAACAAGAAGACACAGAAAAGAAAATCCTACGGAAAAATATAAGTACCAGGAATCAATGTCTTGGGCCTGATCCCTAAATCCACAGCTCGGCCTTTAACCTCTCCAAAACAGAGAGATTCTGCTGGACATTCAACTATTACTGTGAAATAAGTATAACAAAATTCCTTTGGATACAGAGAAGATAGAGAAAGAAAGAGGAAAATGTTTTTGCATCTAAATAGCTATAAGTTTTGATGGATATTATAATTTTCCATACAGAGGTCATGAAGCATTAGTATTCGCCAGTTGTAATGAAGTTTCTGCAGGTGTTTCAAGCCAATTTGGTGAAAATGAAACATATGGTACTTTTAGTGCAAGCCACAAAACTCAAAACGGCTAAAACCGAGAGTAGAGCAAAACAACACAAGGCATAGATACATAAATTCTAAGTCATTACAAATGTGATGTCAGTGCCAAAAGAAGTACAAACCCAATACAAGAAGAAATGCTTAAGTGCCCATTGTTGTAGTTTGCACGGAAGAGTAATAATGAGATTCAAGCTGCTTGAGGCTAGCAGCAGCGTCGTCACCGAGCCGAGCTAAGATGCGGTCAGTGTTCTGTGCTTGTTGGTTAAACTCGGCAGTCTTTTGTTCAACGTGGTCATTCAGGGATGCAAACCCTGAAAAGATTGCAGTTTGCTTCAGTTCCGACACCAACTTGAGCAAGGAATCAGCAGCCTGAACCTGATGTTTATAACATACACGCAGTTGGTTTTTTAAAGAGGCCCCAAAAACAAAAACAAAAAAAAAAAAACCAGAAAAAAAATCGGATCAGACACTGTTACTTACCATTCTGGCAGCGCGCATTTCCATCATGAAAGCTTCTTGTGAATTTCTAACAGCCGGTTCATTCACCTACATCCAAAGAAAAATTTAAAAAATTGAATCACAGGCAACAACAATGGACGACGATAAGCCCAACCCAACCAAACAAGTAACAAGCTTGAGAATTGGTATACCCTGGAAACGTTGACAAGGTGACTGAAATTGTCGACGATGTTGGCGATGTCAGTCTCCACTCTCTGCAGCAAAGCCTTTTGCTTCTGAGCAGCCGCCGCAGCTGCAGCCGCCGTGGGCCCACTTCCCCCACCTGTTGCCGCTCCTCCTCCGCCTCCACCACCTTTGTTCATATTTTTGTTTTTGCAAAGGAATTCTCTTCTTCTTCCTTTGCTGGTATCCGATTCTTCGTCGTCGTCTTCGTTTCTTATTAGATTTGTTCGCTCACCCGCGAGGCCTATTCACCGAACCCAGACTTCATTAATTGGCTCTTGGCCCATTCACGTAACCCCGTTTCTTAGAAGGGATTGGATTGGACCTCCTTGGACAATTATTATAAATAAATTTTTAATTGGATCAGCCCAATTAGACCTATGAAATCAGGCCGCATCCATTGCCCCATATATGTTATTGGTAGGGTTGGTTGGTATTCACAATATCAAATATTAGAAATCCTTTTTCCTCGTTAATTTTGAGAGTTGATGCATATTAGATATATGATTCATGTTAATATATTACATATTTAATGTAGTCTACATATATATATATATATATATATATGTATGAGTACTACCTTACAATACTAAAAGAAAAATGTCAAATTAATTTTCTTTTGAACAGCTTATCTTTCGATTGGATTTGTATCTTTCTTGAAACCAGTATAAATTATTTACTTTGAAGGTAAAACTTTAAGATTAAAATAACAATAGTAATAGAAAATTAGAGGTTTTCACGGAAAGTGACATTAAAAAAGGAAATGAGACCAAAAGCAAAATTTGGTAGATAATGATACAGATGGACAGAAATTAGATTATATTGTTAATGCCAAGTGTAGGAGCGAAAGTTTCCTTGTGATTGAGTCCCATATTTCCCCTCTTTTCTTCTGATTAAAGAAGGTTCCTTTCAATGAAAAAAAAACAGGGAAAAGTGTACACGTTAAAGTAACACAGACAGTGGGGGAGAAAATATGGAACTCTAAGAAAGACGCGAATGCTAGAAAAACATATATTAATACAAGTGCAAGGCTATAGCAGCTAGCTAAGCCAATAGTAATACAGATATGTTAAAAAGACAAGTAAGAAATTAAGATTATGATTTGTGTGTGACTGAACAAATGTTTCATTAATAAGCGGGCACAAGTAGCAGATCAATGGCATGTGACATTAACTTGCAGAATAATATATCACCTTAGTACTCTGCAACTTGCAACGAAGTCAGTTGTCATCCATCACATTAATTACATTACATACCATACCAATGCAAATGCTAAATGCTTAATTTACTCTTCATGTGAATATATATATATATATATATGATTATAATAACAGAGTATGATTAAGATTTGATAAGCTGTAAAATCATGCATATAATGATTATGAAAGTAGGTAATTAATTACTAAAACGTGTACGTAGGTGACGGTGAAGGTAGACAATAAACGGTTAAAATTCTGCAGAAGGATGGTGGTGGATGCATATGCAAGTACGTATTAAGAAATTTAAGGACATGGCTATTGTAGTGGTACATCCATTCACTCTCAGACAGCTGGCCACGTTATGGAAAGTCAAATATTTGGTTAAGTCTCCTTCTGACCCGGAGCATGTTAGATGTTATCGTTAGTCAAATATTTTTATGTAAAAGAAGAGGAAAATAAAATCTCTCTATTAATTTGTTAAATAACATATATGGGCATTAATTATGTAAAATAATGAAGGTTACACGCATGTGGATTTTATTACTAATTTAATCATTAATAAGCAGAACAGATATACAAAAAATAAGAAACTAATAGCAATTTGTTTGAAATTTAGATCACTCTCTATCAATCATTGTATATTATATAATACACAATACATACATGAGACAGAGGAGGAGGAGAGAAGAGAAAAGAGGGGTATGATTATGATTGCAATTGCGTCAAGTATGAAGAAGAGTATTACATTACGCGTGTATATATATATATATATATATATATATATATATATATATGCAAGATAATGAAAAAGCAGAGAGAGAAGAGAAGAAATGAGACGTGGGGGGCACAAAAACAAAACATAATTGATGTCCTTAATTTGGGCATTGAACTGTACAACACTAGTTTATTTAACGGTGTAAAAAAAACCAAGAATTAGTTTAACAAAATTTTATTTAGAAAAGTAGGCCGCCAGTGCCAGGCTAGACAAAATCTTAAACAGAGAATAAAAGCGCCTCCCTTTTTAGTTTGGTTGGTTTTGTGTGGCAATGTCTTAAGATTTATTTAATTTTTTTTTAATTTACTTTTATAACAAACACCACCACCACCACCACCCCCCTCCCTTTATAGTATTAATCTCATTCGCTTCGTTATCTTTTAGCCTTTTTTTTTTCCCAGTCCTCTATCAATCAATAAATCAATCATGAAGATGAAGGTGATGATGAAGATAACGACCATCTCCATCTTCATGTTGTTGGTTTCTTGTGTCGTCAATGTCAATGTCATTCACGGTGTTGATGTTAATGTGGATTCTCCGCCTCCTCCTCCGCCTGCTGCCGTGAGGTTGGAGTTGATACACCGCGACTCTCCCAAGCTCCATGGACAAAATGATGAAACTCGGAGTGTTCATCATCACGATCAGCGTCAACGCTGGAAAGAGCTTCACCGCCGCGACAGTCTACGCCACCATAATCTTCTGTATAGCAGAAGGCGGAGGGATCAGGAAAAGGAATCGGATTCATTTCAAATGCCAATGAATTCGGGTGCGGATTACAGGAATGGTGAGTACTTCGTCCATGTCCAAGTTGGGACGCCTGCACAAAATGTCACATTGGTTGCAGACACAGCCAGTGATTTAACATGGGTCAACTGCAAACATGGTTGCGGACGTAATTGCAGCATCTCCAAAGGCAGGCTCAGCAGCAAGAGGGCCTTTCGTGCTGATCGTTCTTCTACCTTCCAAGTTATTCCCTGCTCTTCTCATATGTGTAAATCCGACCTTTCCGATCTCTTTTCTCTCCATAGGTGTCCCACACCTTTCACCCCCTGTACCTATGATTACAGGTAATCAAAAATCTTTCCTTTAAATTAATTCCATACTTAATCTGACCGATTCTGTTTTTGCTTTTGTTTCTTTAATTGGGGATCTATATTAATTGCTCTTTTCTCTCTTCTAAATTTTTTTTTAAAAAGAAAAAAACTTTTCGATGCTTCATTTTTGTGATGCAACTGTATAGAGTAATTAGGGTTCATTTGCACTGGAAATGAAGGATAAAACCTAGCCACATATTAGTAACAAGATGTCCTTTTTCAAGTACATACATCGACTTCAGTTTTTAAATGGGCCACCTAAAACTTCCCCAACGTGTCTTTTGTTTATTTGTCTTTTGTTTATTTGTCTGTTTAATACAATTACTAAAGCTGGTTTAAATAGTTTTGGTGCTTTGATGGTCAACTATATATATATATAAATATATTGTCAAGTAAGTTAGAACCATGGAGCATAGCTATCGCCATTAATACCATATGGCTGAGTTGAAATTGCTTAGATTTTGAGAAATCAAAAGAGCTCAAAATCCTATAATTTATTAAAACCGCAAGCACAGTACTTGTATTCAGCTATTGAATTAGCTGATCCAGATCATGCATACAAGGAAGGGTGGTTGAGTATGCTTAAGTCACCTTCTGGTGATGTAGGCACTGCTCTTTTATCCAACACAAGATTTAATTGTGGAGTTATTATCAGTAGGTGAGCTTCACATGACCCACATTTTTTGTACTAGACACACACACAGCAATTTATGTTCTCCCTTAAGATGGGTCCGTCGTTGCTATATGTACCATTCTTATTAAAAATTGTATGTGTAGACTTGTGGTCAATTAAATTACTGATACTTATTTCAACTATGGTATTTAGTTAATAATTAGTTGAAAAGTTGTAGGCAGTAGCAGGCAGAATTATGAAGCATCATTGAAATTTGTGTTTTTTGTGATAATGTGCAATTAGGTACATGCAAGGATCTGCTGCCATTGGGTTCTTTGCCAATGAGACTTTATCCGTAGACCTTACCAATGGTAAGAAGGGGGAACTACACAATGTGCTGATTGGTTGCACCAAGTCCATCGATAATGTGGCAGGTGTGAGAGGAGCTGACGGAATATTAGGACTAGGATATGGCAACTACACTTTCACAACAAATGCTGCTTCAGAATTTGGAGGAAAGTTCTCATATTGCTTGGTTGATCACTTAAGCCACGAGAATGTCTCAAATTATCTCATATTTGGTGATTGTAGTGGAAGCGAGAATACACTGTCAAGCAGTAAGCGGTATACGAAACTGGTTTTGGGTGGTAAATTGCGTTCATTTTATGGCCTAAATGTATTAGGCATCTCCATTGGGGGAATATTGCTAAAAATACCGTCTTTCGTATGGGATGAAAATCGTGGTGGTGGAACAATCCTTGATTCTGGATCAAGCCTAACATATCTAGCACTGCCAGCGTACGAGCCTGTGATGGATGCATTGGAGAAGTCTGTATCAAAATATGAGAGGTTTTCAGTAGAACAGGGAAGCCCATTTGAGTACTGCTTCAACTCCTCAGGGTTTGATGAAGCTTCGGTGCCAAGACTAGCAATTCATTTTGAAGATGGAGCTCGGTTTGAGCCGCCTGTGAAGAGCTACATTATTGATGTAGCAGACCAAGAGAAGTGTTTTGGATTTGTTCCAGTTATTTGGCCTGCCAACTCTATTATTGGCAATATTATGCAACAAAATCATTTATGGGAATTTGACTTGGTGGGAAAGACATTGGGTTTTGCCCCCTCCAGCTGCACCTAGTACTCGTACTACTACTAGTCCTACTAGTGTTATGTATTATTTTTAATTTTGTTTATATTTTTAATTTATATTCAGTTGCTATATATTATATCATCCCTCATCTTCTTCTTCTGCTTCTTCTTCTTTCTTTTCATATATAACTGTGTATCTTAAATTCATTGGATCAATTTTTCTTGTACCGTGTTTGTATTCAATCAAATCCAATTAATATACAAACCTATTTCTTTTTTGGTTCCTATCTACAAGTCATCTATAATCACTTGGTTCTAGAAACATAAGCATCGATTTTGATATGTACTTAATTGGCATCTGGATCTCATAGCTATCAAATTAAGCTAGTTAGTAAAATGGATGTAAGCAAACAAACACATGCATGGAGTAAGTGGATCTGGTATAGCGAGTTAGGTTGGTTGTGCGCTGCCTGGAAGCTATGCTAATTAATAAATAAATAAAACCTGAAATGTGATGATTCAAAATATATGTGTGATTTCTTGACCTTCCCCAATCTAAAAAACATTCCCTCACTGTAAATTAGAAAAAAAACTCTAGTACTTCGAGAGTTGATACTCCTGCCCCGTTAAAATAATGCCATATAAATATAAATATTAATATAGTATTATATGACATCATTTTAACGGGATAGAGTATCAACTTCCGGAGTACCAGAGTTTTTTTTGGTAGATTAGAATAGCTATAGATTAGGAGTGTGCATCAGTCGGTTTTTTTAACCGAATTTTTTTTTACTAACATAACCAACTGTAGCCGACCGGGTGGTTTTCTGATCGGTTACAGTCGATTTTCAAATTTTTATTATATATATATATATTTATAAAAAAAATTAATAGAATATAATATAAAAATATATATAATAAATACGATAAATATAAATAAGTAAAATAAATAATTTAAAATTAAATAAAAATTTAAATATATTATAGTAAAAAAAAAATAATAATTTTGTATAAATTAACTTAATTTATTTATAATAAAAAATTAAGGTCTTTGATTATATTTTAAAAATTCATAATATAATTAAATTAGATTTTAAAATTGGTCTATAATATATAATTGTCGGTTAACCGACCGACGCCGACGGTTATCTAAAAATTTAATTTTTTCACGGTCGACTACCACACTATTCGATTTTTTTGAACACCCCTGCTACTGTAGACTGAAAAGAACCATCATCCCCATGATTAATTAGTGTAATTAATTAATTATTGAAAGTGAGCCTTCCAATCCAAGTCATGAAAGACGCCATCCAATACTAACGTGCACGCATTACTATAAAGCAAGATAAGAGGAGGATAACAATAATGCACCTCTCAATCATTGATATAACGCATCATTGTCCTACTGTCCTGTATCCCGAATCTCAATCATGAAAACAGACACCATATTTAAATATCACATTCAGGCCTTGCATAAAAAATAATAATAATTAAAAAAGAAGAAGAAGGAAATTTAGTCACATTTCTATGCGAAACCATATCTTGCTAAATACAGATGGATTATACTGGGTGAAACAGAAGCTTTTGGCTAAGAAGATATAATTGAGAAAAGGGTGAGAAAGTGGGCAGGTGGTCAAGGGTCATGCTTGTGGATTTCCTAAACCTACTCTCCTTTTGAACTTCCTACTTAATCCTAATCATAGTCCTCTAAAGTAAACCAATTTAAAATCAATCGCTACTAAATAAATAATGCATGTCACCAAGCTAACCAAATACGCCATGTAAGCTTGCACTTTTCTTGGCTTCAATTTTGACGAACTCTATGCCGATGGATATATATGCTTGATAATTATCATGTTCTTTTTTGTTACTTTTATGTTGTCTGTTATTTTGATATATATGTCCTTTTCCATAGAATTATATAGTATTGCACTGTATTATATATTGTTATTATTGTAATTTTAGTAGTGATATCAATTTTAGTAATGAATATTATTATTTATTGAAGATTAATAATAATAATTAAACTATCATTTGAAATAGACTAATTATTTTGAGTAATTATTTGGATTTTGGTAATAATAATATATTAGTACTTTAATACTAAAATTAATAAGAATGATTATTATTATTGTTGTTGTTGGAATTGGAATTGGAGTTGGAGTTGGAGTTGCTCGTCTTTTTGAATTATTAACAATAATAATGATAAATCATTATTAATAATTGGAGAAAAAATTGAAAAAGAAATAGCTGTATTCAGTAACTTTGGTGGTGCAATTAGAACCTCTCTGGCCACCTTTCTCAAAGCTGTCTATGAAATGAGCAATCCCAGGCCCATTTACTAATAATACTACTGCTACCCAACCAAAAAAAAAAAACTGCACGTGCACCTCACGGGACATAGAATATTGGTGTTTAGGTGGGCGTCGTCGGCACTCACAGTCACAGGCGTCAGCTGCCCAATTACCATCCGTCCAAATCGATCGGAAACCCTCCAAAAACCCTATTTCAGCAATAACAAGCAAGAATGTTAGTGAAGCGGCCGCTGCTGGTGGCCAAAGCCATCCACCACCTCCGATTGTACTCCTCGCAAGCTGCCGTAGCAGTAGCTGAACCACAACTAGAAATACTGGACTACCTGGAAGGTTTGCCGAGACCCGACCCAAAGTACGATGAGACCATCGTCGCCATCCCCAGGGCGTCTTCCGGCAGCAACACCTCCGTCAAGGAGCGCAAAGCTGGCCGCGTCCCCGGCATCATATTCGAACAGGAAGACGGCCAACACGGCGGCAACAAGCGCCTCATCTCCGTCGGCACTAACCAGATCCGCAAGCTCGTCAATCACCTCGGCCGTTCTTTCTTCCTCTCAAGGCTCTTCCACATTGAGGTTCGCTCCCACTTTGACTCCTCCGACGGTGATATCCTTGAGAAGGTTCGCGTATTGCCCCGCCAGGTACGTCATTCCCTAACTTGTAATTTCATTTGATTTCCATAGATACATATTTGAGCGAGCAAGTAGAGAGTTTGATTGGGGGAAGCTCTTTCTACAAATCTAATTTCACCAGATTCATCTGCACTCTGCCACGGATGCACCCCTTAATGTTACTTTCATAAGGGCGCCTTCCAATGCTTTGCTGAAAGTCGAAGTTCCTCTTGTTTTCCGAGGAGAAGATATTTCCCCTGGACTCAGGAAAGGTATGCCCCATTCCATATGGATTATTTATAATTTAAATCTTTAGTTATATATTTGCTGTGTGTCATTTCTTAGTACTGCGTAACTGAATTCTCTCCACTTATAATATCTGTGAAGTTGTCTGGTTTTATTACACCCTTATTAGCATAATTGCTGATTTGATTTATTATCATAACTACTGAGTCATTGATCCTTTCTTTTTCTCCTTTTCTGCTGCATCTCTATGGCTTATTTGCACAACCACCCTCATATTATGTATTGATCTAGATTGAATCCAACTTTACTGTTTTAGGATGTTAAATTTGATTAGGTTGAGATTAGTAATCATTGTTGATGTAGCATTTCAGGATTCTACACGAGAGGTCTTTGTTTCTTAGATGAAAGTAAACTGGAAATGATCTGGAAATTTGGTTTGGAGGCTCAACTTATGACTTCAGTGATTGAATTTTGATCATTTCTTTTATCATGAAGCATTTCAGGATCATAACTGGAGTCATATTTGCATAGAAACTTCAGTTATTAGTAGTGTATGGGCCATTTGTAGTTCGAGATTGTGGGTTTATTTCATTTCGGAAATAAATATAAATACCCTCTTATGCTTTTTAGAAATATATAGATTGAAAGGGGGAATCATGCAGTTTATACTAGTGAATGAGTTATTGTCTCTCTCTAGCTCATGAATATGCTTGAACCTACCTATGGCCTACTATTAATTTGTAAGATTGTAATTTAAACTTAGAATTATTGATTTTCTAAGAGATTGAGATTGTAGTTGCTTCCTATTTAAGGTGGTTACTGCTAATTCATAGTTTTTGTTTCAAGTCTTCGACTTTTGCTCAGTTGCTCGATTGTTTTGTATTTAACATGTTACATTTTAGTGATTAAGTAGGTTTATAATCTAACCTGCGAGTTACATTATCATTTTTTACAATCTGGTAGGTGCTTATTTAAATACCATCAAGAGGACTGTAAAGTACCTTTGCCCTGCTGACATCATCCCTCCATATATTGATGTTGATCTAAGTGAGTTGGATGTTGGCCAAAAGCTGGTAATGGGGGATCTCAAGGTTCATCCAGCTTTAAAGCTTCTTCGGTCAAAAGATGAGCCTGTTTGTAAGATCATGTTATCCAGGGTTTCTGAAAAACAAAAGAAATCAACCGACGAACAAAAGAAATCAACCGACCAGCAACAGAAATCAACTGACCAAGAAAAGAAGAAATCAAAATAAAAGCAACTTGTTTTCAAATGGAGGTTGCCCAATTGTTGAGAAAGTTGATTTCCATACCATGCCATGCATGATATCTCATGCTCAGCTTATATGTCTTGATGGCTGATCACATATTTCTTGATATGTGATGACAGTGGAGGAAAATGGTAGAATGTTTATGGCATTTTTTTACCTTTTTTTTGGGTTACCCACTGAAGATTTAAAATGGTAGAGATTATAATATATGGTTGCATAAAAGGAAAATTCGAAGAACTTAGTGTATCATTATTCTTGCTGGTTTATGATTTCTTTGAAAAAATATCTAACAAGCCGCAAATATTATTTCCTTTCTCTACTACACGAATCCAAACCGTGCTTTCTTGAAAGTAGTTGTTATGGGATCCCATCCGAGCCCCGAGCCCAGTCTAGCAAAACATAATTAATATCTATTAGTAATTTGTAAATACATATTCATATTGCCCTGCTCTGCTTACGAATTTTAATCTGAATGCCTTGTATGTGCTCGGAATTATCACAAGCACTGAACGAGGCTCGGCTTGCTTTAACCAATTAAAATTGTGTACTTGGAGGGTGCACGGGTCTATCCATTTGAATTGAATTTAGCCCATCAGTGTCAATGGATATGGAGATATACACGTTCAGAGCATGTTGCAGATGAACGTGGCTACTCAGGGTCTCCCAATAACTCAAAACTATACAAAATATATATATTTCAATGGTCATGGCTTTCCTAATGGATGTATGGTCTACAATTTCCTATACGCTAAACAACCAGAACTTTGATATTTCCATTTTCTTGATGTTTCTGGGTGTTTCTCTTTTCTTTGGCTTCTTTCAATTATCAATGAAAATGGTCGGACATTTCCTTACTTTAACCCAATTTATTTATTTCCAAATTTCCAATTGTCAAACATATGTATATAATTAACAAAATAATTATATAAGATATCAAACTGGGAGTTGGTGTTCCATCATCATCCACCGTCCTCATGTCCATGTCACTTTAATGTATCACTGATCCCAACCGTCGATTATTATTAAAATTTCATGTGATAGTTTGGATTCAGTTGACTTACAGTACTAATATATCCATGCAACTTCATGAATAATTATTCTCCGGGAATAAATTAAAACAACAAATGTGTTGATTGATACCCATAAAAATGAATGAATGAATAAATAAATAAAGATGGTTATGGTTGAGCCGTGAATGCATGCATGCATGTATGTATTTATCAACATAATGAGCATTTAATATTTTACTTAGTAAAAACTCCATACAAGAAAAGAAAAGAAGAGAAAAAAAATTATTTAGTAAAAACAAAACAGCAGAGAGAAAGGACCAGGAACTAGGACGTAAGAAAAACTAATCGGGAAAGTAGTAAGAAAGAAAGCGAGGGTGGTGGGCGTCCCAATCTGGTGCAGTCAGTCTCAGTCATGCTAAACTCTCAAGGACGTGGAAGCCTCACCGCCGTTGCTTTTTTCAAAATAAATAAATAAATAAATAAAGAAGATGCACATGCAACTTGGTGTTGTATGCTGTTCTATTGTAAACAAGAGCGAGAGCTCTGTTTCCTTCCTCTCTGACTTCTTTTTCTCTGTTTTGTGTTGTTACTTGTTGTGTGTATTCAGAATCATAAGATCATCATTTTCTGTTGATATCAGGAGTATATAGTCATATACATAGAATCTATACATACATATGATGTATACATAACACAATCTATACAACCATCCATAGCTGCATACATACCTCACATAAAAAGAGCTGTTGAATTCTTGATTTTCTGAGAAATCAGAACTACAGTTGCAAAGAAACCTTTAGTATTATATAAATTTTGGTGAGCAAGAGCAATTATTGGGGAAGTTTCAACACCAACTGATGAAGGAAATGGAAAATCCAACAGTGGATGAAGCTTCTTCAATGCAACTTCATCATAAGGTACCAAGTCTTCCCCTTTTACTTGGTTCAATTTATTTCTTTAACATCATAAATGCTAACAACTCGGATTTTGTATGTGTAAATTGTAATGTTAAGGGTGTTTCCATGGATGGAAGCCCATCCGACACCGCATCCTCCATATCTTATGCTGGAGATACTAAACCTACTTTCAACCAAACTCATGCCCATCCCATCCCTGCTATTGCTAATCAACATCAACATCAGCATCAGCCTCATCCACCCTCCTCCTCTTACGCTTTTTACTCTCCAGGTTTCGGATGCACTTTCTCACTACACTACATCATTATTTATGCTTAGTGCTTAAGTTTTCATTACTTACCTTAGCGTTTTCACAGGTTACGATGCTTTCCTTCCTGGAGATATGGATAACCAAGCATACTTCATTGCTGTGAGTGGAATGCAACTTCAATACCCTGTAACGCTCAATTCTCTTCAATATCTTATTCCCACTATGTGATCCTTCTTGTGTGATTTTCCTTAAAATATTTTTATCGGTTGATTTATCGCACGCTGTACCAACGGATTGTACTAGCTTCCAAAACCCCCAACTGCTGGGAAAGCTGAGTTTTATACCGAGTCTAAGAGACTTGGTCATCTGTGCTAGAAAAGGCACCTTTGGATGGTTTCTTTCTTAGATCCATGCTTGGTTTCAGGCATTGTTTATGTATGAATTATCATTGACGTTTTTCCTTCAACTGCCTGAATCAAATTTGAGACACCTGCAGCTACTATTTACACTCCATGTTAATAGACTAATCTTAGTAGAATGTAGAACAAGTCTGGGGATCATGATAGGCTTTTTGTCTGCGCCATCTAGTGACTTAATCCATAAAAATAATTCTCTTTACTTTTTCAATTATAAAAGTCCATGCAAAACCTCCACAGAAATTACTGGTTCTTTTAAGTAGGCTTAATGCAGTCTTGTTAGCTGCTTACAACTTTTTCCATTCTAGGCCTAATTAATTGAAGTCACCTTTTTTTTTTCTCTTTTTTTTTTTCTCAGGTCATACAAACAGATAATGGGTCATTTTTCTACGTGACCCCAGAAGTTTATCCCGGCTATGATCCTTACACATCATATTTACACATATCTACTACTGGTGTTGATGGACAATATGTCAGCCAACAGGTGTATCCACCAAGTCTTCTGTTTCAACCACCCATTGCTTCCTTTGGATATAGCCTAACTCCTCTACCTCATGGGAACTTCGTGCCATCGCCTTACCTTGGAGATGTTGCTTCTGGAAATGACTATAATGGAGTTTTAGAAACTCCCGCCTCTAAACCTAATCTCTCTCCACCAAGTCACACCCTTGCTTCTCTGTCTAAATCTTTTACGCTTTCAGACGTAAACAATCCTTCATTGGATGTCTCATCAGGTCACAACAAGAAGCTAAAATCATTGAACAAGGTATTTGACATCTTTATGCTTGTGTGGCATTGTATCCTTCCCTCAAGAAATTTAACTGAACCTTTTAAAAACATTTCAGGCCTCATCGTATGGCCCAAAAATCCAGCCTGATGTACCGCCCAAAGGTTACTTTGCTGTTGCAAAATTTCCATTCTATAATCAAAGGAAGGGTGGATTGCTTTATGCAAACAGCCCAATTAATTTGAAAGCAAATACAAAGCGATGGGATGGCACTGGAAAGTTGAAAACACGAAGTAAGGTGACTTGTGCTAGTGATACTAATCTACTTAATCAAAACCATGATACTGGTATGACCAATGGAAAGGATGCGTTGACATCTGGAGGCAATGCGGCTGGATCTCTGACTTCTGATGGGAGTGGAAACTTTAACAGCCTAACCTCTCTAATAAGGAAAGATCAATATAACCTCCCTGACTTTGCCACCAAATATGATCATGCGTTTTTCTTTGTTATCAAATCTTACAGCGAAGATGATATTCATAAGAGCATCAAGTACAATGTGTGGGCAAGTACGCCTAATGGGAATAAGAGGCTTGACAGTGCATATGCAGATGCACAAAAGAAGGCGTTAGACAAAGGCAGCAAGTGTCCTGTGTTCCTTTTCTTTTCGGTATGTTTATAGTCTACCATGATTTTGATTCAGCATTATGTTATTTTTACTTCCAAAGTGAGTGATTAATGCCTAAATTCTTTGCAATTATTCGTGGTTTAGGTGAATGCAAGTGGTCAGTTCTGCGGTGTTGCTGAAATGACTGGACAGGTTGATTTTAGTAGGAACATGGATTTCTGGCAACAGGATAAGTGGAATGGTCATTTCCCGGTCAAGTGGCATATCATAAAAGACATTCCTAACCAGCAATTGCGACATATTGTACTCGAGAATAATGAGAACAAACCTGTAACCAATAGTAGAGACACTCAGGAGGTATGCATAACTGATTAGTAGGCAGGTTTAACACTTGTACCTTACAAATAATACTCAACCTAACCCTATTAGTGTACACTTATTACCTTACAGGTCAAATTCCATCAGGGTATTGAAATGTTTAATATCTTAAAAAATTATGCATCCAAAACATCCATATTCGATGATTTTGATTTTTATGAAAGCCGCCAAAAAGTGATACAAGAGAAGAGGATCAGACATTCTACACTTCACTATGCTCTCCAGGTATGCCACTTCTCTTCTTCTTCTTCATGCTATTAGCTTTTTATTTACTTTGTGGTTTGAGAGAGTTATTTATCTCTCTGTGATCAACCTTTTTCAGAAAGTAAAATGATTTGCTGGTTTTTGTTGTTGTTTAATGTTTTGGTGGGTACATATAGTATTGGGATCTTGTAGGTTGACTAATTGGTGGTTGAGAATGTGGGAATCATTTGTTTTCAGGATCGATAACCATTAATGGGTGTAGCTCTTGATTTCAAGATTCTAAAAATACTATTCTCTTTGATTACAAAATGATCAGGAATAAAGCAAGCGTTCCAAATAAAAGTAAGAAAGTGGAGTGTTTGCAGTCACTTTATTCTATTCCCAAGGATAGGTTTGCACCATTACTTTAAGTTTGCAAGACTTGCATGCAAATGTGTCTGATTGTCTCCTCTGTCTACTGAGATTTGCTATTTCATTTAATCGTTTTACAGCAGAAAGTGGATGAATTAACCTCCAGTTTTCAGTCAGTAGATATCTACTCTGAAGAAAATTGAAAGAGTGAAGAATATGAGTCTGATCGACTGTTTTCTTAAGAGTGAAGGATATGAGTCTGATCGACTGCGTTCCAGAAGGGGAGCGGCATTGGACAGCTGCTAATGAGTCTTTCCTGTTGATGTTCCTATAAAATAATTACTCAAAGGCGAAAAGTGAGGTGTTGTGGGGGTGTGGTGTTTGGTTTGGGTGGGGGTTGTGATTTTAAGCCCTTCTTGATAGAATGAAATAAAAGAAGTGCCAGCAGATTGAAGAGCTCGGAAGCAACCAATGGTAATAGGGGTCTCGTTGAATCCAATTTCTCTCTGCTCTATAGGTTCCATCTCTCCTGGCGTAAATGTAATTGCAAAAAGACTGTTATGATGTTCAGTGGTTCTTATGGTGAAAATGGTGGTTTGTGGCTATAAATGAAAAATAATTTACTTATATTTTGGAAGTTGTGGCGGATTTACCTTTTTATTGGCCAAGAATGGCTTTTAATAATATACCCTGAAGTTCTTCTCCGGTATTTGTGTTTACCAAGATAAATTTGTTCTTTTATATTTTGCATTAAATTCCAATTTTGGTCTTTATTTCCACCACAAAGAAAGCATATCTTGGAATTTAGCCTACATTTCCACTGTTCTCTCAAGTAATTAAATTCGAAAGCAAGTTTGAGAAAATAACGATTTGTTAAATTAGAAAATATTTCTAGTACGATAATTTGAAATCATACAACTCAAGGAATTTACTCATCCACTTCCATATTCAAAGGCCTGTCACTAAACTATAAAAATCAGTAAAATGAAGCAACAAGTGTGGTTTCACCACCCTGATTGCAATACAATATGCCAGGTATTTTGGTACTGCTCCTTCACAATTGACAACTGTGCAAAGCAAGCAGTCAGAAAAGAATAAGAAATTAGGCAAGAAAACGATCACAACACGTAAACTTTTTTGAGCGACGTGACATTATGTGATTGGTCGTCACACATAGTATGGGCCAATGAGTCTGCCATGTCATTCCTAAATGTTGTGACGTACAACAGTCTCGTAAGGTAAACCTTGTTGCTAAAATTACTCCAGTTGCAAAGTATTTTAGAAAGGGAACTGGAGAGAAAAATTTGCTCGGAGAGAGCAGAAAACAACTACGGAAACAAAAGAATTTACAAAGAAATAACAACTAACAAGATCCCTTCATGCATAAAAGTGACTACACATCTTCCTCTAGTGTCAAAATTTTTTTGTACAACTTATAACAGTCTGCTAACCAATAATCACCGAAAGGTAAGGGCTAACCCTTGTGTTTGTAATTGCAAATGACTAATAGAGAAAAATAGACTTACAACTGACTTTGTTACTTTAAACTCAACCTTTCTCACCAGATGTTTGACCTCGTCCACCACGTCCACCACGTCCACCACGCACACCACGTCCTCGAGGTACTGTTCTTCCACGGCCTCTATTAGGCGGAGGAACTACTCCAGCTTGTCTTAGCATAGCTCTCTGCCTAGCTCTTTCTTGCAGATTAATAGTAGTTGATGTATTACTCACAGGAGAAACCTGTTTTACCTCTTCCGCTTCAACAACACTGGGACTACCTTGTTTCGGAACACCAATTTCTGCTGTACCTGACGTACTCAAGGCAGAAACCTGTTTAACCTCTCCTGCTTCCAACACATCACCAGGATTAACTTGTTTTGGAAAACCACTTTCTGCATTTATTACTGTTGAAGAACTCTCTGCAACACTCATGGCAGCTTCAGCAGGCTGATCAATCTCCACTGCAATCTGGTCATTACCATCAGTTGATTTATCAGAACCTTCAGCAGTTTCTTCAGTTACATCAACTTCCTCGTTTTTCTCATCATTTAACACCTCAGGAGCATTAATTTCATCCTCATTGGTTCCAACACATGCAAGACCTTCATCATCAACCCTAGCAGGAGAAGCCACCGGAGTTGTACCAGGCTCAGGTTGGCCCTCCCCTAATTCAGGGCTGCCCGTAGGTCCACCAGCACACTCTACATCTGCAGCATCAGGCACCAACTCTCCCTCTTCTCTCTCATTTCCAATTTCCATCATAGATTGTTGGCTCTCTGGTTCAGCCTGATCCTGTGCTCCATCATTAGGCACTGTATCTTTTACACCTGTTTTATCCAAATTATCTCCGGAAACATTGTCCCTATCATTTTGGGAGTCACCCTGACTCGTGCAATCTACCTGTGTTTCCTTCGGTTCTCCAGCCTTGTCCCCAATCATCTCAACTTCTTCTTTTTCAGCATCGACAATGACTTCCTCATTTGAAACTTGAGGCAAATCACCAACACCACCAGACGCTTCCGTGGCAGGATGAGTGTAAAGATTTTCCAACATAGTAGCGGATTGTCCTTCACCACTCCCTGGTGGAGATTCTGAACCTTTGGACTTCTTCAGCAAAGGTGCTGCCACATCAGGGCCAGTTTCCCCTTGAGTAACCAATTCCTCACGGCCCCCAAAAGCAGATGAAGAAGCAAGGCGTTTTCGAAGCAGTGGTTGTGCCAAATAAGAAAGATTGCCTTGAGTTTCAATATCATTGGATGGTGCAGACTTCCCTACATTGTTAGGTCCTTCCATTTCAGACATCTCTGTATCACCTTGTGGTTCATCAGGTTTTACAAGCCGTGGACGAACTAACTTCCTCCCTGTTTTTCGAGTTTCAGCATTGGATTTCATCAAAGCGTATCTCCTTTCACTTTCTTCAGTGGCTTTTGAAGGCGTACTTGTTGCAGGACCAGGCAAGGACACAGCACTAGGGGCTTGGGCAGGAGCAGCAGGACCTGCAAAGGGAAAATGAATAACTCATGAATTTGAAAAAGGAAATTATTACAGGACAAGAGAACCAAGGAAGAGAAAATTTTCAATGAAGAAAAGGACCAGATGTAGCCACAGAGGAGGTGTCAATTGTGTCAGCAGGAAAAACATGAGCTCCAAGCTCGCTCAAAACTGAATGTGCTGCCGTCTCAAAATTTTCAACTGCCAAGATATAGGTCTTAGAAACATCATCCAAGAGGGCTCCAGATAGGAATTGAACCACTGATGTACCCTGTGAAAAATTAAGTTAAAGAAGTTAATGTATGATGGCTAGAGGTAGAACTGTCAAGACAACAAAAGAAATTGAATAATTTTGTTATTAAACAAAATAAGCACAAACAAATTAAACAAAATGCAAATTGTTGTAAATTATCCCCACTACAAATAAACAGAGTGGGAAGAAAATTCTGCTTTCTGGACTTTCTAATCATGTTGTTACAGTATTATCAGAACTGAAATACAAAATATCTACGTACATTATGAAGCTGGTAAGAATTGGAGTGGTAGAAGATGTTTAAATGTGTAACTCACATGATAAAATCCTCACTATTGTGACAGTAATTCAATATTTATCCCCCTAAAATGACCACATCTTACTCCCAATACATGCTAATGATGAATATTTCTCCAGGAAACAGAAATAGAAAAGCCCAATGGGGAGAACTGAAAGGTAAAAAGAAAACAACCCTTCAATATAAATAAACTACATCTTTACCTCCGGGAGACTATCTTTGGCATGCTTAAGCTTTTCAAGTTCATCTGAAAGACGTTTTGAAGCCTGCTTATGCTTCTCCAGTTCATTTACAAACTTTGCTTTCTCCTAACATGAGATAAGAAGATATCATATTCAGCCATTCACAGGAGATATTTTACGTGTGAAATTAGCTACTAAGAAAATATTCATCAAATCCTAAGCTAAGACAACACCATGCTTTTGCAATGTAAGAAAGAACAATAACCAGATGGTACAATAATCAGTGCTCAAATAACGTAAAAAAAAAATAGCAAACCTGCTCAACATTATTATAAGAATCCTTCACCGCCTTCTCATTCTTCAAACGCCTTACTTTTTCTGTCCGATTATCTTCCTTTTCCTTCCTCAGTTCCTCCCTCTGCCTCTCAAGGTGTTTCTCCAGAATCTTCACAATACGATAGACAAGTGTAATTAGATGAACACAGAAACCAGAAACAAAGAGAAATGATCGTTGGGTAAACCTGAATTCTAGTATCTTTCTCCTCCTTCATGGCCTGCTCACCAGAAGTTTCTCCTAGGGATATTTTCCCTATAATGAACGATTACATAATGAACACAAAAAATTTAGATTCTGAATTAAGATATAACTTAACATAAAAAGGAATTGACTAGTGGACAGCTCTGACAACCTTGTTTGACATCCTCCAACTGCCTAGTAAGAGTTTGATTCTCCTTGCCCAATTCGTCCTTTTCTTTTGACAAAGCCTCAAGCCTCCTCTGTGAAAAGAGGAAGAAAGGTAATAAAGCCGGCCAACAAAAAGCCATACAATATGATATGTAATTTGTCTGATCCATATCTCAAATTTAATTCATGGGGATATTTAAGCAACTATACATATATGATAAATTTTAAAATGAGATCCAATAGTTAACCACCTTAAACTGTAAAACCATCTTCTTCTGCTTCTCCACATCAGCCTTGAGACTAGCCTGAGGATGCAGACCAATAAACAAATACATCTTAGTGATGTAATCAATCTAAACAGCACACAGCCTTTAAAAAGTATACATAATAAATAAACTAATACCTCAACTTGTAAAATCTCATTTATCCTCTTTTCCCTTTCAGTCAGTTCTACTCTGCAGTTACAAAGGTCTAACTCCAATGTTAATACCACTTCCTGCTTCTCGGAAAGAAGCTTCTTAATCTCCTCTATCTGAGCATCCATCTCTTTTAAATTTTCCTAGTGGAACATATCAAAGCGGGCTATCAAATAATAAACACAAATTCATACTTCATCATAGCACAAAGCAAATTCCACACATATACACGGAAAGATAAAGCATAGAGAAGCAAACTAATTTAAAGTTTCAGATCTGCAATGAGATTGCATCTAGATTCAACTGCTTTCGCAGCCAAAGTCTCAACTATGAGCAGAAAAGTAACTAAGATATGCTAGCTACGAATACAAGTTAAAATACATATACTAGACAATTTATTTAGGCTGAAAGAATTCAATGGGCTTATAAAAATGATTGTATCTAGCCCACCTGCAATTGCCGATCATTGTTCTTCATGCGATCATATTCTTCTACATCAATATTTCTACACCTTTCAAGAATCTTTGAAAAAGACATGTCAAAATTGTGAATAATATGCATCAACAGAAATGACATGATTAAGTGTACACATATATCCACGATGCACTAGCTGTACAAAAGGTTTGACCAAATAAATCCATAATTTTCCAAATAATGACCAAGACTGTAACAGTGAATAACATATTCTACGTAAGAGAAAATGCATTTCTTCATATAAAATAAGTAATGTAATTTATTCCTTCCACTTAGTAACCATATAATTAAATGGTCTAAATCGTTACAAAGGCCAGATAATAGATAAATAAATATAGGATGATGCCTGATCATGATTATAATGTGTCTGATTTACACATTTTGGTAGTAAATTATCCATGAATAGATCTACACTTTCACTAGTTTGAGGCCGCATGAAGGAAAGAGAGAGAATTTCCCATTACCTCAGAAACCCTCTTTTCTAGACGTTCCTTATCCAATTTTTGCATTTCAGTTTCTTTCCTGCATGCTTCTACCTCAATCTGTCTCTCCTTGAGGAGCCTCTCCAAGTTCTCAGTCTCAATATTAGCTTTCTGGGCTATTTCACGCAATTTCTAAGGCCAATTCCAAGAAGTATTATTACCATTTAATAATTCATATCAGAATTTAAAGGAAAAAGAAATATATAATAAGGGATGATACCTGGCATTCCTCAAAATTGTGTTTGTTTTCTTCTCGGAGCTGCATATTGCTTTCACGAAGTAAGTTCATTTCTCTAACCTGCAAAATTTTACAAAGAGACAACCTTTAGATAGGAGGGAACATATAAACTAATAACTTTGACATGATATCCAATCAGTATGGCACAAAACTATCCAATGGAAAATGAAATTAGAAGGTTGAATAAGAACCTGACATAACTATGAAAATAGACTAGTTAGAAGCCAGATATTTTTTGAGCCATTTAACAGTGGTACTGCATAATGAAATGACAATTAACCTGGAGTTGTAAAGATTTTATTTCATCCTCCGTCAATAATAACGATCTTGAACTTGCACGCTCTGCATGAAGTGATGATTGGGCAGTTTCTGCAGCCTTAAGGGCGCTCTCAAGCTACAACCCATCAATAAAGATAGAAGTTATTTAAATATTCTACTGGAAGCCCAAATTGAAAATGGGCATAGACATATATTAGTGGCAAAATAAATTAAGCCAAAAGACAAGAAGATTTAAGAAACATTTTTACTTGCTACAATGAAAAGATAATTTATTCTTTTAAAAAGAAGTGAAAATACAAGATACCAAGAACACAAGTTCAAGCAACAAAGGTGCCAACATATAATTAGCACGTTCTAGAAAAATTTCCAATCACTACTGTGAAAATATTATTATGGCTTTTTCCAATCGGAACTGCAAAAATATTTATTACGTGATTTTGAATCTCAAGAAGAAACCAAAAAAGAAATAAGTTTAAGATTAAAAGGCAGCAGCATATATTAATAAACCCTAAAAATATATCTAACCATTGCAGTCACAGTCGCTCAGGCAAAAGAAATTTGCAACTTGGAAACAGATAATGCTACATGTTTTTTGCAGAGTTTAGACATTAATAAGCTACTCTCTCTTTCTCTCTCTCTCTCACACACACACATATATATAAATATATGTAAGTGAAGACAAACATGTTGACCACTTCTATTTGAAAAAAAATGCAAAAGATAAAAATCAGAACAATGTAGATAAGGAAAGCAATAAAGGGAAAATCAGAAAATTCAAAATTCATGTAGCATAAAGCGGACATGCTTAAAATTACATTACAAACTAGCTTTATACAATAAGAAAGCACAAGAGAAAAAAACCAAAAATTGGAACTGAACGCACTTGTGATTGCAAACGCAGTTTTTCTTGTTTTAACAAAGAAATCTCAGTCTCAGCCTGCAAAAGTTGAACACAGAAATGAAGTTAAATATGATTAAATATATGCACACAAGCATGAGTCGTGTGTGTATGTGCGCGTGCGTTTGCAAACATGTGCATGTAAGAGAGAGAAAGAGCAATTCCAAGGAATCTTACGATCTCTTTTGATCGTCGCAAATAATTGATCACATTTTGCAAATCGGCATCACCAGGAGTATCTGGACTGGCACTTCCACTAGACAGGCCAGAGGAAATGCGATCTTTCTCTGCCAGTTGAATGTGCAAAGCCTCAAGTCTACTGTGCAATATTTTGTTCTGGAAAATACAGAGGACATTTGAGCAGAAAAGAAAAATTTGAAGTAAAACTAAGAATATCTTTATAAATCACGCATACCACATAAAAAGATTTTAAAAAGAGGGGAAAAGGAAAGGAAGAAGAAGCAAAATGGTACAGTTCATCAAATGCAAATACTTTGCATATACACTCCAGCAGATAAGTTCACGAAGTAACTTTTTTCATTTGAAAAATAAAAAGCAAAATACTAGATGTATGGTATTGTCCCAATGGTGGATTTGAAAGCAAAGAGAATTTCTGAGGAGAAGGTGGAGGATGTGCATATACTTTGGAAAAGTAGAGAAATGTATTCCAGGCTTTCCAGCCCATTTTCAAAGCAGAGTTCTGTTAATAACATATAGAACTTTATCAAAATAATGCAATTATCCTAGACCATCTATCGTTGAAAATAAAAAATTATTCTTTCTAAGAGTCCTCCAAGAGATTTTGGTGCCACAAATCTCCTATTCCCCCTTACCCCACCCTCATTTGCTTCCCTTCATAGGAGAGAAAAAATAAAAGAAATAAATAAAATCCTAATTCCCTAAAGAACCCAATCAGAATGCATCAACCCATTGAATCGTAGTACATGATTTTGATGGAAAAAGCTTCGAGTAAAAAAAATAAAAAAAAATAAAAAATTAGATTTTCTAAGGAAGATAACCATTTCACTGACTAACCACCAGAATGAGCATATCATTTCTATACAACTTTAACATTTATGAACAAATTTTACAAAAACAAAGTTTTGAACATAAGACACATTTAGTTTCAGAAAATACATATTCTCCATCACAGATTACTGATGATTAGTTACCAGTTCTCAAAGTATAACAATTTCTTTATTAAATTCAGAACTAAAAAAGAAAAGACAAGAAAGAGAAATCTGAGGTGTAAAATTTACACACTGCTTAATACCATAACAATTACTTTTTTCATTTTGTAGTTCCTTCAAAAGGAAAATATTACAAACATAAGACAAAACAAGGTAATGACATATAACTGACCAAACGTGGAGGGCCAATACATCACTACAATAGCATACTATAATGTATAGAAATGACCTGCTCATTGAGTTCATTGTAATTTTTCTCTGCACTGTTCTTCGATTCCTCCAGCATTGCCTTCTCAACATACCACTTAGCCTTGAGTTCATTCTACAAAGTGCAACACAAGCTAAGAAGTCGTATCAACTTAATGAATATTTATATTAATTATAGAGTGAGAATCACCAGGAAATACCAAAATAAGAAGAAGAAAAAACAATGGATAAGAAAGCAGAGAATGTACTAAATTACATATTTGCAGGCACCATAGCAATGAAATGATTTGATATGACAAAGAAAGCAGGATCCAAACTTACATATACACAAGCGTAATAAAACAACCATCATACAAATACAATTTTGAATTTTTTGGAACACTAGACTACCATCAACTGGTAATGGATGAGAAAATTTCCAACAAGAGATATTAACAGTAACTACTAAGTTGTGGTCCTGATGGAAGACATTTATTAAGATACTTCCTGCCTTTTCCATTAGTCTGTGTCCTAAATCAAAGAAATCACATTAGATTCATTATCACATTAAATTGATTCCCTGTCCTGCCACAAGACTCAAAAAAGTCCAACCACTTTAAGCAAAAACCAAATCAGTTTCCATGACGACATAGCTAAAGCAAAAATAAAATAGCAGGATCAACAGAACAGTGTCACTAACATTTTCACTTTTGTAGGTATCTACCAATTTGCGCATTTCAGATGCTTCCTCTTGGACCAATGCCAAAGCTTGCGAAGTTTTATTCAATTCCTGTATTGTCTCTGATTGGAGAATAACCTGAGTAAAATGAATCATCATGAATAGTTACAAATGAGTTTTGGTACAACTTTAACTATACCCTAATTGTGATTTTTTTTTTCCAAGCAACAAAAACTCTAAAAAAAACTTTGATAAATGTGACATTAGGCCCTTGTGTTAATACATTTTGGCACACAACTTGTCAATATAACTGGTAAACGATTTGCAAGCATTAGCATTAAAAATCACTACAAATATCAAAATGACGACCCAAATTTTTTTAACCATTTTTAGTTCTTAAAAGAGTTACAATCCTTTATATTTATAATTGCAATGTTCAATGAATCACATTCTCAAAGATCATTTTGGCCATATATTTTCTTCCTTCACATTCTGTCTTCATTACAACGTTGGTAAAAGTTTATGGTCACATTGTTTGAAAGAACAGTTTAAGAACCAAATTAGCATTAGGCCCTAAGATAAGGAGCTAAATCTTTAATTTACCCTAAAATTGGATGTCCATTATGAATTCAAAATTAATTGTTGTATTAGTTAGGTGAATCAAGTCAAAACAAGAATCACACACGAATGAAAACTTATTAGAGCTATAAGTCACCTGTCTTTCATAATTAGCCTGAGCTGCACGCCATCGCTGATGTTCTGTCTCCAAATCTTCTTTCAAAGCAGAAATCTGGATCTCCATGGCAACAATTTTGGACCTAGAATTGAGAATAGCATATGAGACACCACAAATGATCATCAATTTTATGACCTAATATGCATCCGGAAAAACTCACATATTAGCTGATTTTTCATCTTTTAGGCTAGTTATTTCTTCTAAGGCAGATGAAAGAGCCTCTTCTTTTCCTGCAGCTGCAGAAGCCACCTCTTCGGATTTCAAACAAGATTCATTTTCTAGTTCAGATATCCGCTCTCTAAGTGAATGCAGTTCAGCTTCTAGTGATCGTTTCAGTTTTTCTGCCTGAAAAATATTTGGAAAATACAGGAAATACAGTAGATCAAAAAAGGTAAAAAAACAACTCCAACTAAATACAGAACAAAAGTAACGCGTAAATACCTCCATCTTGAAATTTTCATGGGCATCTTCTATCTGTTTCAGTGCATCTTCATTCACCTGAGCTATGCTCTTATACTGCCAATTAAAAAGTCAAAGATACACCTTAACAAATTAGATATGCTAACAGCCTACCTGAAATTCTAGTATTATTAAGAGCACTTTTAAGACGATAAAGAAGCGATGTGTGTTAGCAATAGGATGTTAACGAGGCTATGTTTCATGATAAAATTGCAGTTGGAGTGCTTCAAGAAAAGACACCTAATAGGTGCTTCTTAGAAAGCGCTTTCATGGTGAAATCGTTTCCTGTAAAAGCATTCAGAATTGAACCTTTCAAAGTAGAGTATATGCACCTGTAGCATGTGATCCTTGTATGCTTTTGCTTCCTCTTTCAATTTTTCAATCTCCTCATTTCCAACCTTCAGATCCGCAAGAAACCAGATCAAGTACAATCAAAACAATATTGACCAATTTGTGTTTAACACACAAAATCAAGATAATAGACACAATACACCAAAGACTTTGGATCTAATAATCGTTATATTAAACACCAACCTGTCAAAAATAAAGCAAGCTTCCCACCTTAAAAAGAAATGAATTCCATGCACATATGTCTAGCTTCATCATGAATAAAACCTAAAACTTTAGTACTCACACTGAAGCAACAGATAGAACCATCATAAAGACAGAACCAAACTACCAGTTTCATGATGCACTGTCATACTAATCCCAGCCAGCTGAAGAAAGGTCAAACTTATAAAACCAGAGGAGCCCTGTTCAACCCCAAATTTCATATTCCAATGTATAAAATCAAAAGTTGTCCAAAACTTGTTCAGAACAATATCAATTTTGAAAGAGGAACCACTGCTTTTAAGATCTCCTAAGCCAAAAGATAACTCTTAGAAAGTGAATCTGAACCCTTGAAAAATTCTAAGGACAAATAAGAATTTATATTATCATGAACCAGAATTACGTGACAATCAAATAAAAGAATTCCATTTTATTAAAATAAACCTAATGCAAAGAATTTACTAGTGATTTTACACCTAGTTGTGTTCAACCTGCAACTTAGATTTTGATGCATTTTGCTAAGGTTCAAATAAAAAGATCATCTACCCAAGAGAACAAATCATAGTGCAATCATTAAGTTTTAAACTTCCACAATACTCAATCAAATAACACCATGAACTACTTGACAATTTTATAAAATATACAAAAATAATAATTGCACGAAGATAGTAGTTAACAAGAGCCTTAAACCAAGAGTCAATTAGAGAAACCATAAATGAACAACATTTACCTCATTACCCAAGAAAGAGGCACTCCCACCATCCGTGGCAACATCCTACATTTTACCAAGAAAAAAAAATTCGAAAGTTACTATTTTATGTTTGTTTGGTACACAATTGGGTTCGCTTTTTACAACGAAACCTAGAAGTCGATCACTGATCCAATTTAGTACCTGTACAGGATAGACCTCAACAGAAAACTGTAAATAATATTCAACTGTAATCACTAAAAACTTGACATGTACATTTACTGAACAAAACCTGACATCACTTGCACATACAAGAATTGTCAAGGACCAAGGTGGGATGCTAAAATCCTAAATTGTACTAGAAATTTCCCTCAAACAACAATAACAACGTGGGAAAACAAAAGGATCAGATATACCAGCCACCTATAAATGCACAAATTACAGATAATAACTCAATCCTTGAATAATATGAAGACAAAAGAGGACAATTTTTAAAGATAAAACTGCAAAAATAAAAGATTTCAACAAAGAGAATATTTATTTGACAACTGCATATAGATCAATTAACAAAGCCATGGTACACAGGCATTGAATAAAAAGGAACAGAAAAAACAAGCAGCTAGTCAAGAATGCATCCTGATGAATTGCACAAAGAACATTCAATCAATTCAAAAGTAACAATACCATGATATCTGAGGATTTCACTTTTCTCTCCAGATCAGACAGTTTGGCCTGTATGATCAAACCAAAAGTTCAAACAAAGGTTAAATCTTAAAATGGTAAAGCACAATTGATAAATGAATGTACAACTCAGTTAAAAAAGTTAAAACATATTTCCCAAAATACAAAATTATGCTTTTGAATATATGCGGATACATTTGTATAAGCAAAAAAACTCAAATAAATAAGAGGGCAAAACCTCTGCTACTGCTGCTCTAGTCTCAGCTCCTGTGACAGCATGCAAAGCATTAGCTAAGTCCTTTCCCATTTCTTCAACTTGTCTCATGGAATTTTTTAACATCTGCTCACGGTCAAGGGTTAGGGTTCGAACATTCTCTCGTGCTTCTTGTAGCTCCTTCTTAGCCTCAGCCCATTCCCTCTGCAAGCATAAAATTTGATATAGTATATCCCACACTAGTAATTTAAATAGGAAAAATGGGATATCTAAATGAAAAATAGAAATTCATGTAAAAAGATCAACCCTGGTCAACAAAAATGTTAAGAACATATAAAGGCAGAATAAGATGTGCCTAAACTGATATATCACAAGTCTACTATATACACAACAAGAAGAATTCTAGAAGCACTAGTCACATACCTCAACTTGTTTCACATACTCCTCTTGCTTTTTCCTCTCTGCAACTCTTGCCTCCTGTAATTATAAGGAGATATGAAACCCACCACAAAACAAAACAAAACAAATCGTAAACCAAATTAAAAAGCTATATTAAATAGAATCAGTTAAATACCTCACGAACTTGCTCAGCACTCTGGATAGTGTCCAAACTAGCCTGCATAAAATAATTTGAGAACATGCAGAACATTTATAAAATGAAGAATATAAATTGTAACAATCCCACCTGCAAGCGATAAACCCTCTCTGACAAACTGCGAACTTCATCATAGGCTCTCTTCTCAGCATGCACTAACATTTCCTTTTCATTCTTTAAAACAGATACCTGTTGATAACAAATTATAAAGTGAGCAATATTTAATGAGATCAATCCAGCTAAAGTAGTCAAATACTCACCTGCATTGTCAACTTCCTAGAAACCTCCTCAGCAGCATGCAGTGATTCAGAACTTTCTCGCACCTTTCGTTGGTAGTCAATTATTAACTGTGAAAACTCCACATTCCTTGCCAAAATACCATTGGTTTCATTTTTCTGATATATACATCACAAGAGACAACAAACAGCTTAGATGCACGTCACCCATGCCATGCTCTACTGACTTACGGTAAAATGAACAAATCAAGCCTGGAAAGAGATGAAAAATTTTCTTAACCTGATGTTCAAATTCTTTCATGAAGCTCCCAAGTCTTTCTCTAGCAAAATTTACTTCCAAGGCTAACTTGTCACGCTCTGAACGTAATGACATGACCTCGCTCCTAATAAGAAAGAATCAAAATAATGGATTAAACAAACGATCATATGAGGTTGACAGCTAGTTGGAGAAACATTAAACAGAAAGAAAATTATTTTTGGTAAGTCACTAGGAAAACTAGATATTTAAACAAAAAGAAGGCAAGAAATGATCACAAGTCAAGGTATATCAAGGGCTAAGTGTCTTGTATGGGTAATGATGGGTTAGCCTCATATTTAGAATAGGAAGACAATATACGAAAATAACACAACTTGGCCCCAAAAGGAGGTAGGCCAGCTAATACACAAGCTTTAGAACAATAAAACCTAAAATTAATCATAAAATCAAATCAAATGAACTCAAAAGTTACAAAATTAAAGAAATGAAAAAATATCAACGTCAAGTAACAAAGATTGGATAAAGTCTCACAAAAATTATACACACTAACACATCAAAAAGATATAAAATAAAAGATGAAAAGAGTTACTTCACAAGCATAAATGTACATACACAGCCCAAAAATTTTAACAAAAAACCAAATTAAAGTACTATAATATTGTATACAATCAACAAATATATGGGGAAAGCAAATAAAAATCAGCCCATGAAAGATGAAGAATTCGAAAAAAAAAACAAAAATGGTTACCTAGACTTTTCCAGTGCTTCTTCAAGACATTTCACCCGTTCTGCAACCTGCTCTTTGGCCTTTAGAGCAGCTTCCTATGTTATTTGATAGTTTGTGGTATCAAGTTACTGATATATGACATAATAATATCCAATTTATCTATTTCTTAAATAATGGCCAAACACACCTGAGAACCTTCAAGAAGCAGCTTGAGGTTGGTTCTTTCACCTTCTGCAAAACCAATAAAAAAATTAACATTGCATCAACTTTAAAAACATGTCAGGCCAACTAAAACAGCTTAACTTCAAAAATGGTGAAGAGATCCTATTAAATCATAAATGTTCTACAAGATACACATTTTTGTCAAAGCATTATAAGCAGTAAGACAAACTTTTATGAGTCCTAACAGTTTGAAGTAGAGGATTGAAGTTACAAGTGACGACAATCAAGTTAATAGCTTTATACTTGATTATAGTCAGTAACAGATACCGTATAGCGCTTTATTAACAGACAAATTTAATGCTTATTGTTCTCCAAGGAAGCATTTCTGAATGCACACTTGCTAGATTACCATCCTCAATTTCATTAAGACTTCACAGAATCGCCCTAGGCTGAATTTATGGGTTATTCAGCAAACCAAAGAAGAGATATACTACTAAATATCTCATATGTCAACACAAGAAAGGAATTACACTATCATCATCAAGAGGCACAGGTAGTTATGATATAGTAACATCAAATAATAAAGTCTACTAACCTCAACTCATGAAACCTATTTAGTTTTGAAACCTTTCCTTCTCTAAACAAAGCCTACTCACATTGCTATGAGTTATATCTGCTTGAAGGTAATGTTTTTCATGGCTGAGGCCATGGCTCAGGGAGAAGTATGTGTATTCACTTTGAACAGACCAATCACATCTTTTATAAGTGTTAAAAAAATTTTGGGGATCCAACACGGACAGCGTCACGATTTGTGAACTTTCCAACCACTCTTGTGGTTCAATAGTAGTTAATCTAGGACCATTCCACTCCCAACAGTAGTGTAGTGCTCCTATTGCAACTCTAGCCCAAACAGGAAATGATCTTAGTTTGTAATTTTGTCACTAAACCTGCACATATATATATATATATATATATATAAAAGAGACCCCTCTGGTCTCTCTCAGAACTAAACTTGCATATATATATAAAAGAGACCCCTCTGGTCTCTCTCAGAATTTTTTCCTTTTTCTATCTGCTATTCTCAGACAATCAAATTTCATTTTAACTTCCTGAATTATATGTTAAGCACTTAATAAACAAATCTACGAACATCCAAATAACCTTCAAAGTGAATATCCAAAAGCATCCTAACCAAACAACATCTGAAAGAATATAAAGGAGGAAGGGAAAAAAACTGCAAAAGAATCATGGTTCTTTCCACTATCTCTCCGCCCATTAAACAATCTGGTGGATATAACCACAATCTCTCCACCCATTAACCATTCTAAAGTAAAGATTTGATTTCTTTTGTCAGTGGGTTATCCTGCAGCAAAACAGCAGCTTAGCAAACGTGAAAGAGAAAGAGAGATAGAGACCTGGAGCAGCTTCAGCAGAATGGGTATAAGCCAAATGGAATTTATGTTCCTCTTCATACAACCTTTTGTACATTGCAACCTATAAAGAAATTAAGAATAGTTTTTTTTTTTAAGTCCAACTAGATCATACACAGAATAGCATGGCAGCAAGAAATTAAAGACAAAAACACCTTGACAATGGCTTTGAGCCTTAAGAATGGCTTACAGAGGTGTGAAGGGATTCAATCATGCGCCCTTGCTCTTCTGCTCTCTGTAATACAGCTGCAACTCTGGACGCAGCTTCATCAGTATGCTTCTTGAGCTCCATTTCAAGCTTTTCCTACAGTTGTACAGTATATAGAAAATCATCAACTACATTTGCAAATGCAATGGTAAGCAATGCCAAACATAGAAACTATATATAAGAAGCCAAGTTCCAACCCAACCTTGAATACTGACTCGCTATTTTCAATCTGGTCAGAAAGACTGCGAACAAGGCTCCTGAGCTGGGCATTCTGCTCAACTAGTCCATTTATGTTCTTGAAGGTCAACTATTGTTGTTACATCCAAAAAGAGACACTAACTAATGTCATCTACCCATATAAGGAGAAGAGAAATGGAAATAGAAAAGTTAAAGGAATCATGCAGAGGAAAAATAAGCAACAAGCATACAAGACGTTCCGAGATGACTTTTTCAGTATCTGAATCTGAATTCATCTCAATAATTGTTCCACCATCAAGACTGTCATGATCAGCAGATCCACCGCGAATCTGTATATCCCGGCATTCCTTTAGAAGAACAGTCACCTACAATGTAATCAACCAGCAAAATATAAAAATAGGGAAAGATGTGTCCATCCCATATTAATAAACAAACAGAACATCATTGTTTAATTAAACGACAAAAAAAGGAACATGTGTGAAAGTTAGTACCATCCCATTAGTGATAGGTTTTTTTGTTCTTATTTTAATGCTTAAGAGTGAAAGATAATATGACATGCTTTAGAGAGAAAAATAAAATAAAATAATCTTTTTACCTTGACCTTGCTGTTGTTCTAGTTACTTAAAAAATATGTTAGACCAGCATCTCTTTAAGATCAAATGCACATCACACAAAGTAGCAATGCAAATGTGAACAAAAATGCATGATGAAGTAAATAAATCAAAATCACCAATTAAACTATCACAAACATATCATCTCTTCATCAATTCTCCTCTGTTACCTGCTTTCGGAGGTCAACAATCTCTTTTTGAGCAAGAGTGTAGTCACGTTCATTTCTCCTTAAGTCGGCCTAAAAAGGAATGCATAAGAAATATAACAATATATATATATATACACATACATAAATGTGTGTGTGTGTGCGCGCGCGGAATGCTTAAGAAATATAACAATATATATATATACACATACATAAATGTGAGTGTGTGTGTGTGTGTTAATATGCCTAGAACCTTCAGTTCCTGGATGGTTTTCTCCAACTTTGTCTGATCCGCATTTGAGTTTTGCAACTTTTGGTTGATCATAGAGTACGCCTCAACCATTCTCTCATGTTCCACTGCACAAATATCAATAGTAACATTGTGAGAATCAGCTTCAAACTGACAACAATCAAAAGGAAGTAAAATGCTAGCCATATTAAGAAGTGAGGGATATTAGCTGAACTTAACAGGTGTACAAAACCAATATTATCAACGTGTTAACTTGAAAGAAATAAAAGAAATTGTAACCATTTTGAATCTAAGAATTTAAGAAAACATTCTCTTAATTTAGACTATAATCTGAAGTGAGAAATATATTTTCACGAATGAGCCAATTTCTCATCATGAATAGCAATTTTAAGCAATTTATGAAGTTCCCACAAATATTTCACATAAATTTTTGCACAACCAACAACATGAAGCATAAAAATTAGAGTTCCAATGAATATTTCACTATCAATATGAGGATTTTTTTCCCCAAAAAAAATTATTAAATAGAATTATGAGTCAAGTCCATACTAAGAGAACTTTGTGAAAAAAAAATAAAAAAAATGACAACAAAGAAAGTTTGGTGAAGCTTAAGAACTCCTTGGCATGTTTGATTGCAGTTTATAATTTTTGTGCCACTAGGACAACTTGCATTTTATTCTTTTTTTAAGGATTTTTTTCCCACCATTTTCAATTCCAAGTACATGAAGAACTTAGCTAATTAGTTAACATTTCATAGAACTTTATTTGAACTGAACTTCCCACCACCCATCTGCATCCAGTAGTGCTCCTGATACAAGAATATCTAACATCTAATCCATATATCTCTCTTCCAAAAAGCTCAAAGAAATTATTTTCCTACTTATATATGTTTTTCCTCCTTGTATACATCCACATTCTAGTTTCTCTGATGCAAATAAAAGTTTACTGGTAAAAGATGAAGTCATAGAGGATATCAATAATTGAGTAATATTAATTCAAGATAATCATATCATCTACCTCTCTCATCCAAAATTAGTTCGGCTTTCTCCTCTAGTTCATATAGTACCTGCAAAAGTAAGGGAATAATCAAGAAAATCATGTGATAAATTCAGAACACCTCACCAAGCATTCATCAACAGCCAATAACTGCTATATCAGCAGAGGTAATTATTTGGTAGATGGACTAAATAGGGGACTGGACTATTCATTAGTCACAAGCCCACGTTTGCTGACAAATTTAATTGGCACCAAAAATAGGATATTTGATAGTCCTATCCAATTCTATCCAGTCTAAGAAACAAGTCCAGTCCCGTTTTGCATGTATGCCAAAAGTACAATAAATTTTATTGTACATGTTTGAATTAGCATTGTTAGCACATAATAAAATAATAAAAAAATTAATTCATCCTTGCACAAAGAATATGAAGTTATTCACTAAGCAGATCGTACCCGTTGCAAAACAGCCTCCGATTCCTTTCTTCCCAACTGCTCATGCCTTAAGGCATCAACAGCTTCTTGGTACTTTTCATACATTTTAGCAAGCTATGTAAAATATAAAAGACAACAAATATATAAATTAAAGGAGAAAAAGGAGTAAGGTTAAAATGTTCACAATGAATTTATCATAGAAACAACACTAATAATATAACTAAAGAATTAACTCACACTCCAACCATCACGCAGAAGTGATGCAGCTAAGGCAGTTCCTGAAACACCTACAGGAATCTTGGGGACAAGCATGCGATCATCCAAAGTCATGTCACTAGTTTCAAATGAGTTCATCAATCTGCAAACATATTATTACATAGATTCATGCCAGCTTCGATAGCATCCATTTAAAAAGAAGAAGAAGAAGCCTTACTATTAGTCATAAAGATTGAAAACAATCTTCTAAAAGAACTTCATTTTTTCATAAATGAAAATCAAAACTCTATTGAATTGGAAGAGAAATATACTAAACTGAAAAATCAACTACCATAGACAATTGTACACATGAACCTGAAAAGTATAAATCATGTCTCCTAGCCCCCAAATTCACTATCAAATTCTAAATACACGTTGAACAATTACATAAAGGTACAGAAGCAATGAACATCCATGACTTCATTTAACTACAATCCATGACTTCATTTAACTACAATCCATGACTTCATTTAACTACAATCCATGACTTCATTTAACAACAATCCATAACTTCATTTAACTAGAATCCATTCGATTAAAATTCAATGGACTCAGCTCCATCTTGACCACATGCTCAACAATCAAATTTTAATTCTCAGTGACCCATAACATACATTGAAGTGTTTTTCCCATCCTCATCTCCTCTCTTACACTTTCTCAAAGTTACAACCAATTCTTCAAAAGATTTTTTTCTAGAAAAATAAGTCCCAATGCTTCAAAAGATTGATGTATGATTTTACCAAACCAAAGTTGAGTGCCAATTTACTTACTGATTGTAATGCTATAGTTTTGGGACTAGGAGATAAAAGAAAAATTAAAGATACGAACAAACACATGTAATGAGAGTGTGTATATGAAATAAGGCCAAAATTCTTTTAAGTCAAACCATAAAAGTTGAACCAGGAATGTACATAGAAGTACAAGAATACCCCAAAACAAAATGCTCTAGAATAAATAATAGGGTACATACGTTTGAGTAGTAAAATTACTGATTGGAAGAAGATTCAGCTCATTTGCTTTCCGGCTTGTTTCAATTTCAGCTTCACATTTGTCCAGTTTTATTTTCAGATCTGCACTCTCCTGTAATCATGAACAGCCAAAGGAACCAAAATGCAAAAATAAGCAGATAGTTGAAATATCAGTTGAACATTTACAACAATAATTTAAGAAGATAAATAATTTTTATAAACTTCTTAACACCCAAACACACACACCCCATCTAATTAAAACAAGTGACAACAATGAAGCCTAATGAAACTAAAGTACAGTCTTTGTGGTAAGAGTACGTAACCCTTAGCACTCCTTCGATGAAGAGACTCACAAAATTAATCTGAATTGAAGGACATCATGGAGTGGAGTTAAAAGATTAAGGAGATGAATAGTATGAGGATGTTTTGGATGGATTGGGAGAAAATAAGAGTAACAAATAGAAAGTAAGGCAATAAAATGTTTTATAAGGAAAATCAATTGATATGACCCAAATTGCTGAGGGTAAAATGAAAGATTTTTTTATTGGAGAAGACGTAATACTGTAAAAGGGTTAAATTGCATTTGATTGGGATAGAGAGAGTGACTAGGACTATTTTAAAGGTTTGAAGATGCTTGATAAGGTATTATTAGGTAAGTGATTCTATTGAGCTCTTCCTAATTTGCTTTCTCCAATGCTGCTTTGAACAAGCAAGCTTTAATTCTCCACTATTTTATTGAGACATGTAAAGTAGTTTTGGCTATTTGCAATTTCCAATCTAGAGTTACAGCCCCACAAATTGGCTGAAAACACAGGCTCTGAATTTCCAAGACCTCTTTTCTTAAAATAAATAAATAAATAAATATATATATATATATATAAAATACTTGAACTTCAGTGCAAACAAATGAAGAAAATAAAAAATCCTCACTTGTCGTAGTGTTTTGGAACTCAGGGTCATAGGAAGGCATTAAAAGCTTCTACAGTTAACTCAGGGTACTAACACACGAATGAATTATTCCTAGTAGTTATAGAGTGAATCAAGGCCTCTACTCAAGTAACTTCCTTTATTTGGAAATCAGCTTGGGGAAGGATATTAACAAGAATGCAGGCTCATCACAGGGGGATTGACGTTGACAGTGTACAAGGATTGGAGAGTCAATTATCATCTTGTTCGTCAATTCTAATGGTTGAATATATGCAGTTTCTATCATCAATACACTATTTGGGTCTCATAAGGTTATGCCTCTATGCATGGGATGCTTACTCTTCAATATATCAACAAAGCCAATTTTGGAGGGTCACTCTGCTCTGGATTTTGACAGGTTATTTAAATAAAGGCTTTTGAAAGAATAGGCTCAGCATCGTCTTTTTGAATTTCTCTTCCTCTAAAAACACAAAAAACCAAAAAACTTGTTCTTTCCAAACAAAAAGTTATTCTTGATAATAGAGTCCATATTTGAATTATAGCTAGCTGAGGATATAGGTTAAGTAGCCCACTGTTGGTTGTTTGTGGATAACCTAATGTCTTGTTTGGTTCTTTATTTAATTTCTTTCATGAATAAATTATTTATTAAAAAAGAAAAAGGAATATACAGAGGATACTGACAATGGCTTATGCTCCACACCAAAAAAATGATAAAATAAATCGAAAACATATAATGTTTCACAAAAAATTTACCTAAGATAGCTTTGGAATGCTCATGCAAAATAATAATAATAAGACAAGTAGGTAGTTATAATCAGAGCCCATTTTTTAAAAGCATCAATAATACTAAAAAGGCAAAGATTTTACCACCTTTTAATCACAACAGTTTAGAATGATTTTTCTAGAATCAATCACCACGAATATCACAACTATAATGTATAAACAAATCAATTCTACTTTTAAAAATAAAAGATTATAATTAAACTTGGGATGCTCCATCTTTCAAAGGGAAAAAAGTATCAGAAGATCCTGCCAGACCAAAAAAAGTAGCAAGTTTATACATCTTGAATAAGGGACAAAAAGGTAGCTAACCTTTTCAAACTGTTTTCTCATGGAACTTTCATTTTCAAGTCTTTCTCTGTAATCATTTTCAACTTGCTTCAAATGTGTCTGCAAACAGTAGGAATGGAAGAGGTATATCAGAATGAGAACTAAACTTAACGAAACAACAAAATATAGGAAAGACCATAAATCAAAAACATTTACCTCCAGAGCCTTAATCACACCCTCAAGCTCTCCTGCCTTTTTGGACCATTCCTCAGAACTTTCTTTATACAATTCAATAAGCTTATTTACCTATAACATTTGTGAAGGTTCAAAAGAAATATTACACAAGTACCCAAAAGAAAGATGGCTATTTTATCTCTCGTAAACAATTCCACAAAAAGAGAAAAAAATAATAACAAAGAATAAAAACAACATTAAAAAAAATAATAATAAATAACCAGAAACAACTTAAACAGATATCACCAATGTTCTGGAAGCATCATGTCAACAACACTAAAGTTCAAATTGATTCACATTTACCCATTTAAATGTATGGTGAACCAAAAAATATATAACAAAAACTCAATACAAAGACTTTGCATAGAACTCACTGTTGAGAGTTCAGCCGCAAACTGCTCTTCATTAGCTGCAGCAGCACTTTTTGTTGTGCATAATTCCTGCAGAGGTGATTGTGATGAATCAATTAACCAGCTGATAAATAAGAATGCAACAGAAATCTTAGAAAACCAAACAATATATATCACCTCCTGCAATGCCGTTATTTTCATTTCAAGTTCCCTTACTCTATCCTTGTTCCATTGTAAAGAACTAGAACATTCATTGAATTGTCTCTCAACCTGAACACATTAAACAGGCATTCAGTTAGATGGCAACAACAAAATTTCAAATAAATATACAGACATATATATATATATATGCACACCAAGGTGCATACAGGAATATGTACAAACATCCACACAAGGAATCTTAAGCAGACAATCAAAAAAAGAAGTTTCCAAACCAAACTTACATCTCCAAGCTTGGAAGACATATCTGCCTCAAGATCGGCATGTGTTCTACGCAGCTCAATAAGATTGTCAACTTTGGCTGTTAACTCATCATTAAGCCATGCATTATGCCTCTCAATAAGTTCTTTCTCCTGCTCACATCCAATTTGAAATTATATCCACAATTCAAAACCACAGTACAAATTCAAAATTTAAGTTAAAATATTTAGCACAAAAGACATTTAGAACAACAATAGGTTATTGTAATATCAGCAAATATACCAAAGCAGAAGCAGACTCAAAATAGCAAAAGTAATTGACCCAAACAAAAACAATAGAAATTTCTTAATTTGATTCATTGGGGCTTTAAGTAAAAAAACTTAAGGTAAGATAAATATCCATAAACCTAAAAAGCAAAAAAAAAATCTCATACATTCTAGATAAAATGATTTACTAGATTCCAAAATAAATGGTAACGATGTCAACCATACAAATCTTAAGTCACATTCTATGGGAATAATTTACAATAGTACCAGACCAGCTACGGATAATCATTCCTGATATAACTAGACAGAAATGAAACTGCTATTGACGAAATATTTTTGTAGCATAGACACTACTTCAAGAAATCTAAACTTGACCTGACACAATGTTTTGAAGATCATTGATAGCTTGAAACTTATATAAAGTGCCATATATTTCATTATTCAGTTTTTCCTTATGGTTCCTTACTTTTATGATTAGCAACAACTTCATTACTTACAGCATCTCCAGAAGGGAATGCTATAATGGCATTTTCAATCTCAAATTTTAGCATTAACATGTCATCTCCAATACAACACTAAAATACCAATATTAAAATCTAGCATATGACTCCAAAAGGTAATGCCCAAACAATCAATGCCAAAATTAAATACATATTTTTTGGTTAAAGAGTGAGCCACCCCCACTTTGCACACTTTCTCAAGAATGGCACTGCCATTTTATATGTCAAATTTGGCATAAATATAGCATTCCTACTGGAGTGCAAAAAGTGGGTACTAATACCAAAATTTGGCACTGCCACCCACCTTTGGCACCCTGTTGGAGAGATAATATGGAAACCTAGCACTTGACACAGCAATTAAAATGCTGCATGCCCCAAAAAAACAATGCACAACACTACATAATAGAATGGCCCCATACTACATTATTCAGAAGAATTTTAGTGAGAATTTGAAAGATGACCCAAACCATGAGCCCCAGAATATAAGTTTCATACAACTCAAGTCAATCATGACTCTTCTTGACCACAACCACTATTTATAAAAGTGTGGGATTCCACAACCAGAACATGGCAGGAACAAGGATCAGGTACATAGCAAATAATACAGGCATTAGAAATGACCTGAGAGAAACGAACGCAGGCAGCCTGGGTGCGAGCCAATTCTGCCTCAATTTCACTCAGACGGGCCTCCCTTTGCGCAGCATTGTCAGATGAGTTGACCTTAACAAACATCAAAAAAGACGAAGAACGTGCAATTCCATCAAAGACATACATTATATCACTTCCAAAACGTTAACTGAGAAACGGAGCAGTAAAACTTACAATCTTATCGAGATAGCTCTTAATGGAGGCGTTCTTCTCACTAATCTCCAAATCCTTCCGTTCCACCAGCTCTAGTAACTGCCTCTTCGACTTATGCAGTTGGGAGACCTCAGTCGTCAACCTCTCAATCTCCCCATCTTTCTCAATCTACACAACCCCATTGCAAAAACCGAAAAATCCATATGATTACGTAAAACTGGAAATTAAACACGTACATAAATACTCAAAGAAAAAATATAGGGAAAGCAAAAGAAGGACGTAGTAAGCACAACGAAACCCTAAAAGCAAAATATTTTTTAAAACCAAAAAAAAAAAAATTGTGCATACGGATTGTAAATGAAGCTGGTGTTTATGGGCCTGGACTTGCGCAAGCTCGGAGAGACGATGATCAAGAGAAGACTGGAGCTGGAAATTGCGGGACTGGAGGTTGGAGAAGTCGGTAGAAAGAGAGAGGTACTTCTGCTCGAGGAGGGAGCAGGTCTGCTCGGCGGTGATGGAAGCGGCATCGGACTGAGCTCTGAGGGTCTCGAGCTCCTTGTAGAGGTCGCGTATGAAAGCGTCGGCCTTGTCTGCAAGGGACGCGGAGTCGTTTCCGAGCAGCGAGAACTCCTCGTCGGAGGCGAAGAGCGGCATCGTCGGAGAGATTTACAATTCCGTGCCCTAATCGCCAAAGATGAGACAGTGAGACAAATGGGAGAGAGGGAAAGACGCGGAATTTGAAGCAGAAAGGAAACGAAAATGAATATTTTTTTGGTTTGCGCTTCGCGGTCGGAGTCCCCCACGCCCAGGACGCAGCATCATACTCAATACAAGCAAATACACTTTACAAAGAGCCCTGCGACTCGGGGACGCTAGAATTTTGGGCCTTCCAAAATTTGGGCCTAAATCTCATACACATCTCATCACCATGGACTCCGGTGTGGGTTGGATTTCGGATGCAAAAGCTGCCCCAGAACCACGGCCCACAAATAATGAATTATTAAAAAATATTTCTCTTCCAAAATTAATTTTCATCTTCTCTACTTTCTTTTAAAAAAGATGTTCAGCAACTCATACTTAATACAAAATACCAAATTGAAGTTCAATCGAATTGTTGCGTTTAAAATTAAAATCTGGCCTACCTAATGCAAGTCTTGGTAATAAATTTTAATTCAATTTTATAAAATACGTAAGGCCAATCTAAATCAATTTTATCTCATGAAATCGAATGATTTGACTAATATGACGGATTGACAGAAAATATAGTCTGAAGGGAACGAGGTGAGGGTTTTCAAAATTTATAACAAAGTGAAAACAAATGATAGTTCAGAGATTTTTAAAATATATATATATATATATATATATATATATATATATATGATTGATTAGTAAATTTATTGCATTATAAATTATTTAAAAAAGTTTAAATTAAATTTTAGCATTGAGGTTTCATAGGACAATTATATATATATATATATATATGTATATTTAATAAAAAGATTTTTTTTTAGTGGGAGACATCAATTCAAGAATATGTTAGAAACTAAACAATTCTTTGATCGAAGAATAATAAAGTATCTGCATGTTAATTAGATTTTAGAATATAAAGACGGAAAAAAAGCATAAGAATGAAAAAAAAAAAACGGACGCATGAACCAGTTATATATGTAAGACTCTTCTATTTATGACCTCTCTTTCATTCACATTGTTTGAAAAAAAGAAAAAAAATATCTAAGACGTAATATGCAAGCAAACAGTAAAAGAGCAGCACATGACAATGACAAAATGTATACAATAAATTATTAAAAATCAAACACTCATAAATCAAATTGGGGTACATGTAATATTCCCACCCCAAAGGCCACAAGGGTTGGAAACTTGCACCAACTAATCATATGAATACACATATAAAGAGAGATGAGATGGTCCCACAACTACATTACAAGGACAACTCATCTCCACACAGAGCCACAGGCTGGCTGTTAAATGAAAGAGGAAATCAAATAATGCAAAGTTGAGTTGGGGGTCGCAGTGTATCACATGCAAACTGACACCCACACATGCTTCTGCCCGCCCAATCTCATTTGCACATGCTCTCTGTCTCCCAATTATTCATTCTTTTCTCGTATAATCAAAATCTAATCTCTATCTATTATTTTCAAACCTCAAACTGATCCAAACTTCAAACACACACAACTCACTCAGCTGTCATTAATTAAAACTCTCTCACAAATTAAAGTCACAACCTTTTTTCTTCTATCTACCTATCATTATTATATATATATATATATATATATATATATATACACAAACCCATCCATTTTCACTGGGAAGTTGTTAGAATTAAAACTATTTTTAATTATATGCTTTAATTCAAGATGTTTTGGGGGGTTATCTTAGTTCTTCATGGTGATAGTTGATTAATTTCTCTTCCTATACAAGAGTAGTGGGTTCTGTATCTGCTGGATTAGTAGTACAAGTAGCAGTGGGACGCCGGGCTGCCAATAAGGTGCACTGGAGGTGCCTGTGGCAAGTGATCAAGTGGTCGTTGGTGAGGCCTGAGGCTTGCATGAATGAGTGTACAACCGTTGGACCAACGAACCTAAACCCCCTTCTAACCATGTCTTTGCTTATACTCTCTGACTTTGATGTCTTCACTGGGATTTTGTGGCCTGACTTGTATTGGGTGGAGATGGGCTTATGATTCACAAAACCCCATATGTACTTGTCAAATGATCCGAATTCCCTCTTCACCTGTTTGAAAGTATTGAGAGACTAAAACATGTTAATTAGTGAATAACTTGTTAAACAAGTCGTTAATTAGATTGATGATTTTTAAGACTAAAAAGAGTGATCATCAGCATTATTCTGATTTTCTGCCTGGTGGGGTCGTGGGTCCAGGTGTTGAAATCATAACACGTTGGAACTCACTTGCAAACAAATTAACTTTCCAACACATAACAAGAAAAGAATAAATACATTAAGATGTTGACAATATATTCTCTCTTTTTTCTTTTTCTTTTTTTCCATCTTCTCAAACTAAACTATCTTTTGGGGTTGGGAAAATTATAAAGGTTGAGGAAAAAGAGGGGGGAATTCATAACTAGAAAAGAAAAGAAAGGAAGAAAACTTATTTGGGATATTTTTAAAGCCAAAGTTAATTACCTCGAGAATTCGGATAGAGTTGTCAACAATTCCTCGAATCCGGCTCATGTCAATACCATACAGTGAACTAATTGTCAACATCTGTTTGTCAGTGAAGTTGGCTACAGTTTCTGCATCAAATCCAGCAAATGCATTCCTGAAATCTTCACGTTTCTTTAGGATGGAAGTCCATTCTGATCCAACTTGAGCTCCACTTAGAACAAGCAGTTCAAACAGCATCCTGTGTTATATATATATATATATATATATATAAGTAGAATAAAAAAGTGAGTGAACTAACTATAGTAAATCATCATTTATGATATGGGAGAGACGGGGAGAGAGGGGCTGTTTAATTACTTGTCATCATGGACAGGAACTCCCCATTCTTCATCATGATAAGCAACATAGATGGGATCTGAACATCGAAATTAAGAGAATGTCTCATTTCTGATTCACTACCATATATTAGCATTAGAGACATAATTAAACAAGTAATTAAAAACATACCTGAATTTGGCGTGATAAAACTGCACCTTTTCTCTTCCTCGCTTGTCTTGTTGCTTGTGAAAGAATCAAGTAAGGGAACAAGTTTGCCAAACTTGGCAGACTTGGATCTTCCATAATGGGCAATCCTCATCTTTCTTTGTGCGTGTTGAAGTGCCATCTGCTCCCTCCTCACAGCGGCAATGCTTCCTGGTGCCTCACTGATCAAAGAAGAGGAATAACCCGACGAAGCCTCAATAGAAGAGGAACAAACTCCACCATTAATAAAATCAGCACCACCATTAATATCAGTAACACTAACACTAGTAGCCCCAAAACTTTTGGACTTTTTCCTTTCCAATATCTTAGCTCTGGTAGTGCTGGTGCTTCCAGGGGTGACAACCTTCTCAGAACTTGAATTTAAGTCATTCCCTCGCTTTATAGCTGGTGGCCTTGGAGATTTGGACTTGGGAGAAATAGGAGGAGTACTACTCAAGGGAGCCTTAGGAGCCCCTGCAGGTTGTGGAAGAGGTGGTGGAGTGAGTGCCTGGGGAGCTTTTTTCTTGATGGAGTTACGCCTATCGAGGCTTGGAACTCGGTTACAAGTAGGCTGAAGGACTGGTCGACCATTAATCCTGGCCACCGTGGGAGTTATGGCAACTCCCACTGTCACCTTGGCCTCAGAGCTGCACATAATATTGGTGTTTGTTTGTGTTGTATGTATATCTAAGGTTTTGATATTCAAGAGCATACGTAAATTAAATTACAAGAATTAAAGAGCTTAGATGAAGAAGGTGAGGGAGTAGAAAGTATTATAAGAGAGAAGGGATATTATGGGAGTTAAGGAAGAGAGAGAGGGAGAGAGGGGGTTTTTATAAAAAGAAAGGAATGGCGGGGACAGGTAAAGGGGAAGTTGTAACATGGGGAGGTTGGAGTCTGCCATTCAAGGTCTTGTGAGAGGCATTACTTTTTGGAAGAAAGAGCATGAGGGTGTGTGACAATGACACACGCTTATTACTTGGCCATTTGGGATTTTTGATCATTCAAATTAAACAAATGCAGACACACACAGATCAGAACACGAGAGAGAGAGATTAAAAATGAGAAAACCTTAATTGGGTGGGACATTGTGCTAATAATAAGCTAAAAGCCACCATGTTTTTTCTTCATTTAATTGGAACTTCCCCTATTTCCACTTTATGGTTGATACTTTGGAAATATCTATTACTATAAATGCCTTTGATATTCTCCCCCTTCCACACCCCAAAACATAAGCTGGAGTGGTGGATAAGGAAGGTTACAGCGCAAGTGGAAAGACCAATAATTGATATCTTCTTTTTAGCTGGAGCCTTCAGGGGAATCTCTCTCTCCTTCTCTCATTTGATTTGTTTTGGTGAGAACATTAAGGAAATAATGTTTCGTTTATTTATATCACAAAGTAGGGGCCTTTTCAGGTAAGACAGACTAGTTAAGAACCTTTTTGAAACTGAAATTGGTTAGGGTATAGTTGTTGCAACTAATCATATATACAATATGTAATTACATGTCCACACAAGACCTTTCTAACACCTAAAATTAATAGCACCACCCACTTCTTTTGCATGCTGTTTCAAATTTCAATTACTGTTACAATTAAGCTTCTCTCTCATATAAAGTCTATTTCTCCATCTCAATTGGACTTGAGTCACATATATTACTGCTTAGAAGTCTACATGTTCAGCCAATCACACGGTAAAGACCTCGACTTTCTTTAACTTTTCCTTTTTCCTTTAAATTTTTCATTTCATGAAGGAATTATATAAGGCATGCAACAGGCTGGAACATGAACTTCTTGAACCAAGTTAACTGGATCATCTGAGCGTTCCAACTAAAGAAAAGGATGCAGAGGAAGAAAAGAATAATGGTAACCTTGCGTAGACTTAATTTATTTGAGAAAGGGATAGTAGAAAGGTGATCAAATGAAAAACATAGAGACGGCTAAGATAGCGCTTGGCTTGGTTTTAGTAAACCTTCTATTTTATGGTTAACTACACACATTTGGAAAGATGTTTGGATGAAATTAAAATGAATAATAATAATGTGAACCTGATGACTTGAAGCGGTAAAATACAAAGTTAATTGAAGCCAAAATCATTCGACTGGTAATGATATGCCGTCATACTCATGGTTACTTGAATGACAATTATTATTTACGTGGCCAAACAAACGACTCTTTGATAGCTAGCTTGTAGAGTCGATGACTTTTGGTAGCATATGTTAAACAAAGATAGCCAAATTTGATACCCAAAATGTATAATCATACTACTTTAGAACATATAGCTTCGTGGATTGTGGACCCTCTGCTGCAGACTATTTCAAGTTAAAAGGGCCTAAGATCATCGAGGAGACTAAAGACTGAAGAAATCTTTTACATCAAGTAAAAAAAAAAGACTGAAGGAACCTTGCTTCCGAGTGAATCAACTATATATCACTGTTTTACCTCTAGCTATGTGCCTATATCCTCTTCTACTTCTTCTATGAGTTGCACAAAGATCAATATTAGGATGAGCAATAATCCTAGACAACTTGGGGGAGTAACTGGGGTGGATCTAAAGCAAAATCTTACAGAGTCCAAGGTAAAAAAGATCCAAATAGTTGGATTTTTCCCTCTCTTTTTTCTAGTGGAATGAAGGCGTAAGATTTTGCTGTTTTGTGATAGATAACAAACAGAAATCTGCACGTACAAATTATCAATTTACACTACAAATTGTCAAACAGCTTGAGGACCAGTAGGTTAATGGAGGTGTGGTGCTATGTAATTAAAACAGGTCTGGCTATATATGTTTCAAGTCGCCTTAACATTTGAACTAAATCGTTGAGCAAAACATCAAGTGGGTATTGGAACGTCCATTTACATATATATAAGAAGCCTTATCCATTTGTCCGCACAAATGACCCACATTGAATGCAAGTCACGTAAGGGGTACAAGAAAACATGTTCACATGAAAAAAGGAACAGAGCAGCAACCTTAGTTTCAAATTTATGCACAGCCATCTATTTAAGTTTATGTCTCAGTTTTGTATTTATATAATAAAAGGAACATTATTTGTTACTGTACGTATGTGATAGAATATCAGTGACCTAATAGTCCATATTTGATCCTGAATTCCAGATCAAAAGTAAAAAAAAATATTATACTATAAGTTGTCTTGTTACCATCACCGTAATAACAATGGACAAATTAAAGTTTAGTTAATATATGACTATATGAGCCTGTTCAACCACATGAAGTAGTTTTCCTCTAACTGTAGGAGGTTGATATGATTGAGTGATTTGGCAGTGGCACCACCCTAGATGTTTCCCTAGTTTAATGTTTTTTTTTTGGTGTTTAAGTAGGTGTGTATATATATATATATATTCCAATTCCATTATTTATTTGGAATAACTTTACCATCAACATTTCCATTCCCATATCAGCTTTAATATATTTTTAACGCACAAGTGAGACATCCCATGTGATGTAGAACCGACACTGCATGTATAATTCTAATCAATCATTAGTTTACCGTCTTGTATAATTCTAACTATCAAGTTTACCATCATTCCCATTCCCTTCATTTTATTTATATTTTCTCAGGAAAGCACATGGTTCTCATTTCCCGGAGGCTTCCATGTTGAATCATATGTTTCAAGCGCTTAATTTGTATACTTTTAATAAATATGGTTTTGTATTATTTATTTTGACCTGCCTTATACTGCTTATAACAATCTTCTTTCTTCATGAAAAAGAAGGATTTGATGGGTATTTTAGTTTAGATTTTAAGCTGTTTAACTGGTCACAGTTAAACACCCAAGTACCTGCTACGAAAATTTGTGTGAAATTAATATTTGCTAATGTAAATGAGTTCTTTTATACAAAAAAATAGGTCCAAATTGTAGTGAGAATTGCTACTAATTGAGAAAAAGAAACACCTTCCATGTATGATGGTTGTAAGCTTATAAAATGAGTTTATAAGGATATGGTAGGTTTTACTTTTCAATATATATGTGTGTGTATAAATGCACACTGCATCCACCGTCAGTAGCATAAAGGAATTTATGGATGACAAAATAACATTGGCATTTTACAGTACTAGTCGGACACATTTTAATTAACTGTAATGTAATTATGTGATTAATTAAAATGTAATGGAAAATAGAAAGGAGAAGGAAACTTCCATGCCAAACCAAAAACAAAAAGGTCGCAGAGCAAATGCATTATTGTACGTGTGGAATATTTACATATGCAGTTGTTCCAGAGATGCCCATGCAAGGATATTCAAAAAAAGGATCTTCCAAAATTAAGTGTCTATATTATTGGTGGATCATAAATAAATAAGTAACTTTATATATCATCATCATCCATTATTCACCAATTTAATTATCTTCATCATCCCAATTCTGAATTCCTAACCCAACAGAAAAAAAAAAAAAAGAGAAAAAGAAAATTACAATATATATTCTATCATTCTGTACTTATACGTACAAGAATTATATCACTAGCTCTAGCGATATATAAACATAAATAAATAAATAAATACGTAACTTGCACATCTGGGTTTAAAAATGTTACTCGTATGTATAATTTTTTGTACGTACATATTCTTGTTTTTTTATCAAGTATAATTTTCTTTGTACATTGTTGGAAACCTTTTAATCACCAATATACAAGACACCTACTAATTATAAGTTGAGTCAGAAGTACTACTTAATTATTATATAATCTAAACACTACATACACCTATATATATATATATATATATATATATATATATAATCTGAGACTATTTGAGTGAAAAAAAAAAAAGAAGAAGAAAAAAGCCGATGAGAAAACACCATGCATTGAATTGAAATAGTTAAATATTGAAATGAAAAAATTAAAGATAAAAAGAAGAAGAAGAAGATGGTAGAATGTTCTAAATTAAAGTTACTACTCAATGCACTAATTCTAAATTAAAGTTACGACTCAGTGCACTAATCTAGTTGATGAGTATAGTAAGATCATTTCATAAATTTCCAGGCTCTCCCAGACACTTCTACGTTGACTTCTATAAACCCTTTTCAACCAATAAAAGTCGTTGTAACCTCGCTGGAAATTTCGTTTTTCATAAAAAAATAGAAAATAAAACCTCGCTAGAAATTTCAGGAACGCTGCTTTCCACTTCTCTTCCATCTAATCCGGCAAATATAAATATGTCCAGTCCAAGCACATTCATCCACAAAACAAAAACTTCACACTGCTACATTAGTACTTGACTTCACGCATAAACATCACTAACTATATGTTCATATATAGTTAATTATGTCTCTCTTACAGTCTCTGTTGCCCCAACGACAACGCAACCAGTTCGACCCCTTGTTCCATGGTTTCTTCTCGGACATATATGGTTCTTCAGGAAACACCCACATGGACTGGAAGGAAACCTCGCACGCCCACATCTTTCAAATCGATCTACCTGGTCTTACAAAGGATGATGTCCAACTTGAAGTTTATCAGGGCAGAGTTGTTCATGTGAGTGCAGATAGGAAAGATGATGACTACTTGGAGGATCATAAGGGGGACAAGTGGCACTGCAGAGAGAGGACGAGTGGTACATTCACGAGGAAGTTTCGGTTGCCTGAAAACGCAAAGGTCGATGATATCAAGGCTTCAATGCATGACGGTGTATTGGTGATTAACGTCCCTATGGACAATACATTAATCAATAGCAAATCTTCTAAACACAAGGTCGACATCTCTGGAGATGAACCACATGTTTCCAAAGGACTTGGTCGTTTCGTTTGCTGCAAGGCTTAGGAACCTTTTTTAATTTGTTGTTTGGGATTGGAGAATCTACTTAAATGTTCTCTTTGTGATCCATTGTCGTTCAGTTGCATATAAATACATATGTTTGATTGAATTTGTGCATTTGTACTTGACATATCTCAACATGGTACTAAGAAAGAAAGTGTTTGCCTTTTCTTCTTTTTTTTTTTTTTGGATGAATAAGTGCTTATCTTTGTATATATATCTGCTGCTGGAAAGCGTTCTGGATAGATAATCTACTTGACATATTAATGGAAACAAATGACAATAGAATATTGAGGAATTAATTAATGAAAATGTAGTGTTGATCTTTTTAACACGCTTCTGCATTTAGAGAAGGCTAATTATATTATAGTTGTAGCCTGGTAAGCTTAAAACTTACAAGTCTGCAACTAAAGAGAGAACTCTACTTCATGTGAGTCACACTCAGATTATATTATCTGTCCTCCAGTAAGACAAAACTATTTATTAAAGATTGGGTTAATTGGAGGTTATTTTCTTTTTGCTTTTTATTTGGGAAAATATAATTGGATTAATACCACAAAAATCCCCAAAGAGGGGAAGTACAGCTGATTCAAACAATAACTATCAGTCCGAAGCTGATTAACAAAAACAAAAGGAATATCCAAAGAAGATTAATTCATCAAAAGACAAACAGAAAAGATCAGACACAGAGGTTTGGCCAAGAAGGTCTGCCATCTTGTTGGTTTCTCTTGGGTTCCAAGTGAACTTCCAGTTGATGTTCAATACCTGCAGCTTGATGTTCAAAACCTGGTCTTCCAGCCTATTGGTTCCTGATCCGAAGAGATTTATTTAATCAAGCTTTGAGCATCACAACTCCAAATGGTGTTGGACCATCCTGAGGCTTCCGCTACGCCGGTTGCCCAGTCCAGTGCTTTTTTTTGCTAAGAGGGAGTTTTTTTTTTTAAATTTTGCTAAGAGGGAGTTGCAAAGGGATACAGGAAGGAAGAGGAAGCTGTTGGGATGCTGAGATGTGGTGATTGTTAGCGAAGGAAATGGATTTAAAAATCAATGACAAATTCATTCTAATTCATAAAAATACATCTAATTTGAAGAATTAAAAAGAGAAAAAAAATTTATAACTAATTAATAAATTTATATTTTAGTTTTTTTTTTTATAAATAAATTTATATTTTAGTTGTTCATGCTTTCTTTCCTCCCCCATCTACTAAACAATATTATAATTCTTTATGCTTTCCTCTCTAATAAAAAATAAATAACACGTCATCAAATGCATAAAAAATGTGTAAAATATAGATGCTGCAAAACGATTCGTTGCCGACAAGTACGTCACAAAGCCAGGTAATTAATAATAATAACGAAATAGATTGATGACCCGGGTTAGAATATAAATTAGGATTATTCATAATTCACATATATATATATTGGCATTTTGGAGTTTACCAAAAATAAGATATTGGCATTTTGGGACAGCATTCGATCAAAACACCAAAAAAGCACCTTTACCAGCTCAGAAGGGGAAAATGGTAAAGAAGGCGTTGCTGATCGGAATCAATTACCAGGGAACCAAGGCAGAGCTCAAAGGATGCATCAACGACGTCGAGAGGATGTATAAGTGTCTCGTCGATCGCTACGGCTTCTCTGAGGACGACATCACAGTTCTCATCGACACCGATGAATCAGACACACAACCCACCGGCAAAAACATCCGCAATGCGATCACACGCCTCATCCGATCCGCCGAACCCGGTGACTTCCTCTTCGTCCACTACAGCGGCCACGGCACACGCCTTCCGGCTGAGACCGGCGAAGACGACGACACTGGCTATGACGAGTGCATCGTCCCCTCCGATATGAACCTCATCACTGGTCTGTCTATTTTTCTTTTTTATATTCATATTCAAATATATCTACTGAATCTGAAACTGAAACTGGGATTTCTTTCTTGGCAATCTGGAATTATTCTCTTAATTAGATCTCCTTTTGCTTTGGGATCCCAACACAATTAAAGTTTATCTGCATAGAAATTGGCAATTGGGTATAGACCAAATATATTTTGGCGATCTTTTCAATATGTGGGATTCTTCATGAAATGAAAAAAGATGACTTTTTTTTTTCTTCTTTTCGGTTGAACTGGAGCACCTACCTACTTGAACAGATGACGACTTCAGAGATTTTGTAGACCAAGTTCCAGAAGGTTGCCGCATCACAATTGTATCGGATTCCTGTCACAGCGGTGGCCTCATCGACGAAGCCAAAGAGCAGATAGGCGAGAGCACCAAGCGTGACGACGACGACGACAATGACCGTGACCATGGCGGAGTCAGGGGCTTTCTGCATCGCACTGTGGAGGACGCATTTGAATCTCGTGGGATCCACCTCCCCTCCGGGTTTCGTCACCATCGACACCGACCAGAAGAAGACCAAGACCAAGACCAAGTGAGAGATGTTGGATATGGGGAGGAGCAGGGCCATGTCAAGAGTAGATCTCTGCCCCTCTCCACTCTCATTGACATACTGAAGCAGAAAACTGGTAAAGACGACATTGATGTTGGGAAGCTGAGACCCACCCTTTTCGATGTCTTCGGAGAGGATGCCAGTCCTAAGGTCAAGAAGTTCATGAAAGTTATCATGGACAAACTCAACCATGACGGTAAGGGAGAGGGAGAAGATGGAGGTGGCAGTGGGTTCCTGGGGATGGTGGGAAGTCTGGCTCAGCAGTTTCTGAAACAGAAGCTCGAGGAGAACGATGAATATGCCAAACCTGCACTAGAGGCACGTGTCAACAGCAAGCAAGAGGTTTATGCAGGTGCATCATCAAAACGTGCACTTCCTGATGGTGGGATTCTGATTAGCGGCTGCCAGACCCATCAAACTTCTGCTGATGCCACTCCTTCTGGAAATGCTGCTTTGTCTTATGGAGCTCTTAGCAATGCAATCCAGACCATCATTGCTGAATCAGATGGCTATGTTACCAACCAGGAGCTTGTTTTGAAGGCTAGAAAAATACTCAAGAAACAAGGTTTCACCCAGCAACCTGGCCTCTACTGCAGCGATCATCATGTTGATGCTTCTTTTGTGTGCTGATTTTTAAGTTTTTCGTGCTATAGAGAAAGAATAAGTATCATCTGCTGTAATCATGACCATCGTTTTCATGTTTGTTTTTTATCACCGTAGAAAAGATGATGGTTTGTTGTATCGGTACGTATTCCTTGCATCTCGTGTTTTGAACACATATTCTTCATAAAAAAAAAAAAAAAAAAAAAGAAAGAAAGAAAAAAAAAGAGGATTTTCTATTTCATCTATTATCGAAATCACTGTACGGTTGTGATACAAAGTAGATCCATCGTATCTTTACCAGTGCAGCCTAGTAATCTATTCTTACATCAATGACAATATCGATATTATACAAAACTATATGACAAAAAATATGAGGTGAGAGAAAGGAAGAATTAAAATGAATGAGACTGCACGATTGTATTATAGGATGCGGAAATTTTTCCTTTCATCTTTGAATATCTGGCTCTTGCATTTTCTTGACCTATGTTCCTTGCAACCCAAAGCTGTAGCAGAATCTTCGCAGAAGCAACCTCGCCAAATTCTAATGGCTAAAACTGGTTACCAGTATAATTAAAATGGCCGTTGCTTTATCCCTACTTTATTCTTCCTGCTATTTCCCCTTTGGACGTTGCTTCATCTTAATCATCAATCTCTTGAACCCATGCTAAATCTGAAATACAATGCTCTGTTAGAATTATATACTCTAAACTATCAAAATGAATTTCACTAAGCATATTTGCATTTCACAGTTGCATATTTGCAATCCTCAGTTCCTCTTAAAGATTAAGTTGCACATATTTCAACGCAAATTGTTAAAACTTTGCTCGACAAGCTTGTGAGATACCTTGAAGTACAGTTTCAACTGCAGCATTTGGCACAAATAATCCAACAATTCGCTGGTTATCTGAAGTAGTTTCTATACGCACGACACGGAGTCGCTGGTGGTTTTGGCGGGCCTGTAGATCTCAAAATAAAAAGTTATGACCAATTACACACAAGGTAAAGGGATCAAATATGATTATGTACTCGAAGCAATCAAGATAACAAAGTTTAAAAAAAGTTACAGATAATAAAGATATATTAAAATCCAAAATCAAGCACACCTGAAATTGGAATAGTGATACTATCTCATAGGTCATAACTAGTGTAATGATACAGAGTAATAATATTTAGGCAGAGTAGAGTATATCACAACACCAATGACCCAAAAAGTTTTTTTTTAATCACAACACCAATGACCCAAAAAGTTTTTTTTTTAAAAAAAAAAAAAAAAAAAAGCAACAAAAAGGATTTGAGCACATAATCTGTTGTTAAACATGAGATGTCTTCAAACCATACAGTGTGTTTGTGCCAGCCAATAATCTGCTGTTACCTATCATACGCGAGAAAGAGAGACTCAACTCGCCTCCCAATCTTTCTTTGCATTCATCCTACAAGGCCTTTGCCTTCCCAAAAAAAAAAAAAACTATATGTTCTTGGGTATCCAATACACACCATGCATATGGAAAAAAGTATGCATGCAACCATCAATAATGTGTATAATTCAATCCAAATCTCAGTCTAATGCTCATGATTTACTGGAAATGACTTGAAACTAGAGAACCAAATTTTGAGAGAGTTTTTCTGCAAAATGTGATCTCTAAAAGCTGGCTGTTTCCCTATCCAGAAAGAAAACCTTACCTGAAGTTTAACAAAAGTAACGTCACCAAAACAAAACTTTCGAACTGAAGTAGCTTCCAACTACATAATTGGTTATCTTTTGCATGCAACACAGCACATATGCACTAACATGAGGATGGCAGTCAGCTAATAGAATAATCTAATTATTTTCTTTTATTGCTTGAAGCATCATTCAGTCACTGAAATGCTCTTTATATATTAATTATCAAATAAAATGCTCTAATTTGATATCTCAATTTCTTTCCACTCAGTGAAACAGACCTCAGAGCACATAAGCCCTGTTTGGCATAGCTTCTGAGAAGCCAAAAGCAACTCTGATAGTGTTTGCCCAATTCTTCAGAAGTGCTTTTGGCCTCCAGATGAGCTTGGCTAGCCAAAGCCAATGAGGAGTGCCTTCTCCAAAAACAAGGGAAGCTGTTTTAATGTTTAATGAAACTTTCATAATGCCTGTTTTACTCTATTTATCACATAATAACAAAAAGAAATACGAAAATCATCCCATTAAAGCTCTTTTCATATAACATTGCCAAACACTATCTACAAAGCTATAGCTTCTGCTTCACTCCTTCTACTGCTCAAAAGTAAAAGCAAGAGCTATCCCAAATGAAGCCATAATCAGGTTTGGAAAGCAAAAACTAAACAGGATTAGGAGTGGATGGTGGTCTCCCAGCCCACACCAGACAGGCAGTATATGGTAAATAGTAGTTACAGGAAAATAAGTGTGCATAAGCTATACTATTCTTCGAAAAGGATAAATAAGTGAGGGGGTCAAAAGGGGTTAACTGCTCCATAACAGAATAGTTGGAAAAATCATTCTTGTTCATGAAAATGTTAATTACATCACTTTCTCTATCTCAATAACCATGATGTTTTTTTCCAAAAATAATTAATGCAGATAACAGGATCAAGTAATACACACAGAACAATATTTACCTGCTTAGAGAGCGCCTTTTCAATAGTGCCCCACACGGGAAGAATGAGACCACCTAACACATTTACTTCCTGTAGTCTTCTGCCAACTGTGCAGAAGTTCCCAAGCTTACAATTGGGACCATGCATGCACTGCAGGTAAAAGATTAAATAATGAAGAAAATCAGATTTAGAATCTGATACCAACGCCCAAGCTTAAATTATTGTCATATAAAAGATAATGTACTATACAAATACTTGCAATGCATTTGGACTTCGAGATGCAAGTTCTTCAATTAATGCCAGATATTAGCATTCATAACAATATGAGAAATTAAAAAGGTTGCAAGAATGAAAAATATAATGCAACAACCCCTAGAAAATTACAAAATAATCATAAACTTGATTTTTATAGCAACTATTGATGCAGGCAGTAAGTGTGACATTAGTCAAATACAAAGCAGATAGGTGACTTCAATCTACAGGAAAATAAGAAATTCTCATCATCCAGGGAGATAGATTTAGCACCCAGGTTGTACAAAAGCCAGCAGATCAAATATTTGCATTAAAAACAAGCCAACAGCCTTGAACAAAAAATGTGCCATTTCACATAACTTCTTTGAGGGTCCATACCTGTTTGGATGAAACTTCATATTCATCTTCCCAACAACTCCGAGCCTTCTCTAGAGATGCCATTTTTCTGTATTTGTTTTTCAGTTCTACCATAGGCATTTCCCTAAATATGAAAACAAGAAAGAATGGTAAACAAACAGAATTTAATGCATAGATAGATGAATCCCAGGAACTTTAAGATGTTGACACCTTAGTGACTCCCCAACAGCAGGACGGACTATTTTATACATTCCAGAAGCAGAGCTGAAATACAATTTAGGGGAAAGAAAATGAAAAGAAAACAAATAAGAGGTCTCATTCTTCGAAGTAAAAGCAATTTTAATATCTAACTCTAAACATAAAAATTAAACTAACATAGAAAGCATGGTAAAAAGATTAAAAAAGCAATTAAACAAAGAACAAATAGGCAATATCTGTTAAATGCTGACCACGTGTTATAATTGGAAAGAAAAAGAAGTTTCAAAAAGAAAAATACATTTATGCTCCAAGTCTAGTACCTTTCAAAAGCTAAAATAAAGTGACGTCTCCCCAACCACTCCCTCCTGGATTCATAAAATCCATCATTGACTGAACTGAGCCCATCCTTCTGTTTATCTTCAAGCATGGTGCTTGCAGACTGCCAGTTGAAATATTAAATATATTCAGATTTTAAAAAGTGTAATATGACATTTAATTAGTAAAGTGGAAATACAAAAGTACCTCCCACGTGATCCCACGATCCAAAGTAAATGTGAAAAGCACTGTTGCTGCCCCAGACATTTGATCAACATGAACAGTCTGCTAAGCAATTAGAAGTTAATACAATAAAAATGTAAAGCCAACAAAAGATCTAGAATTAGAGTTCACCTTTGGGGTTCCTTGTAGTTCTACAATGTTAGCTTTCATATCAACAATCCCTGAGTCAAGATTCCCTTCAATCCGTGCATTTTGAATAAGAAGATCCAAGATACTGACAAAGAACTCAAACAGCCTGCATTTGAATTGTAGTTTTCAGCACGTTAAAGTTGATTCTAACTGCATAAGGAGATCACTCTTTAATTCACATGTGACAGACCTATTTTGGATCTCAGGTGCCAGTCCTAATATACGATTAAGGAAACGTCCAACATCATGCATGTCTGAATCAACTATACGACCAGCAATTTTACCAGAATCTTTACCTACAACAAAAACAGAAGTTGATGTTACTATAAAGAAAAACATAAAACGATAGTCACATAATGCACTATAACACGTAACAATGGAAAACAAATTAAAAAGAGCAGTTACATGACATATAGTTCACAAAACAAAATGTATAACAAATTTTGACACTTAATTACTCCTACGTGGCAAGACATTGTTGAACACAATAATTACCAAGACCACCGTCCCTAAGTATTCCTACTGCAATGAGAGCAGCTTGTGCCTTTTCAATAAAATCTTTGATTGTTTCTGGTTTTTCAGATGAACATCCAGGAGGTACAACTGGCAGAGAATCCTGAAAACCAGTTATTTTCCATAAAAGTTAGATTATTTTTTATACAAATTTAGAGTCAAGATACACATCATCTTCCAGAAGGAGAAAAAAAAAAAAGGTTTATTAAAACCTGATCCATAATTCCTTTATACATCAACACCAGGGCTCTCTTTCCATAAGCACTATCATAATTATATGCACTCAAAGATGGCCCTGCCCTGCAGTGCATCCAAGCGCAATGAGATACAATAGAGCAAGAGGCTAACTTTTCAATTTCAGTGGCCAAATTGGGGAAAAAAAATTCAGAATGACCTGCGATCCCCCTGGGTTAAGGCCCCAAGTGATTCTAATCTCTTGGCAACAATAGATGCAAACCGACGTTCTCCTCCAAGGTTAGTAAACAGTAGCCTGCAAAGCATACAAGATAAATTAATTTTATTTAACTGATTCACCAACTTGACCAAGCAAATTCTGTCCACAACTTACTACTCTCTATAGAGAAGTGACTAAAAACCACAACCCTAAAAAAATTATAATTCCTAAGCACCATCAGAACATAAGTTTCTCATTGCGTAGATTAAATTTAATTATTTTCAGGGTACATCAACAGCCAGCTTCACAGCAAATACATGGATTGTACTAAAAAATAACCAAGATTTGAATTGAGAGACATAGTTTCTAATTTCTTGTCCCAACATGATTGCCACTCAGAAAGTTCCTCTTTTCAAACAACAAAGTCAAATATTTCCCAAATCATTGCCCACTGCAGCAGCCTAATCACCTAATCCTTGAAATTGCCTCAACTCATGACTCATCCAGGCATCTCCATCAGTTTCTTCTATATATGATAGTATACAACAGACATATACCTACTACGGAAGCCTATATCTGGGCAGACAAATTAAGCGGAAGTGGAAAATACAACCTTTGCCTTTACGTTCTTCCCTGTTTCCCTTCTACCTGGGAAACAAGTGCAACCCACATCCTCCTACAACTTCTGTTCCCGCCGAAGGAAGCATACTTACCCTTGATAAACAGTTTGTCTGTAGTAGCTTACATTCAATATTTAAATACATGCTTCCCTCTATATTATCAAAAAAAAACTTTATTCTAATTACATTTATGTCACTTATACAAGCCAAGCATTGTAGCATGTAGCAGCCACAGCATGGAATGGGAAGGCATAAGTGGGTGAAATTTTTTTCTTGCAATACTTTAAGAAAATACTTTCTACTTATAGGACAAAATTATAGGTATCCAGATTAGAGCAGCACGAGAAGCAGTTCAACTTCAACACCATTTTCAACCTAATGTAAAATATAGTGTATGATTATCCACCTGTATTCCGGTGCAGAAGCTTGATTCGACCGATGAGTTCTTCCAAACTGCTGAATTGCTCGGTCAGCACTCCAAGGAAGTTCTAATGTTAAATGGACTCTTCTTTTCTGTTATGAAAATAATAATTCCTCACAATTTATTTTCAAGGATTTACTTGGCAGCAAATCATGAAAAATAACACTAGGCGTACCTGATTCACCACTCTTCTATCTGCTTGCAAAGAAACACCAGCAGATCCAGCTTCAGAAATTATAGCAATCAGCTTCTTACCATCCATGAAAAGCTGCTTCTCGTGCATGTTGACCATCTCCATAGTAACATCTTTACTAAGGCAACATAACAACAAAATTTTGAACATCTTCAAAAGCGCTGAAATTAAGTAGGAGTAAAAGAACTATCCAACTTACGTGTTCCGTGCTTGATAAGTTACACCTTTTCCACTAGAGGCCCTTACAAGCATACCTCGCCTACCTGTCATTTCTGCCACTTTATCAGGGCCTCCAAGCTGACAAACAAAGGGGAATTACATATGGTCAACAACAACAGAAGCAGAGGCAGTTGTGTTAGCATATACAATTGAATTGTTACAGAGCAAATATCAATGCATAAACAAAAGCATTGACTAATGGTGTGGTGTGCATGTATTCTTTGTTGTTAGTATTGTATGATACATGATAGGTATCAGTTCCAACAAGAAACAATACATGAACTAAAGTGGTTGTATTATAAATTGTAATTTTGTAACAATAGGTTACAAAAGATGTTTTGTTCCATGCAAAAAGGTCAATAATAGTAGAACAGTCTTTTTAAAAATACAAAGCTTTTTGTTGGTTTATGAAGATGATACAGTGATGCCACTGAAAGTGAAATAAAACTACTGAACTAGGAATTTTTTATTGTCTAAGGAGATTTTAGAACTGTATTTTGAATTAGTAATGATTTTCATAGTCTGTGTTTATGTTTAAGATTCATATAACAAAAGGACTAGAAATTGAATCGTTTTGAAATACCATAGACACCTAATTATCATAACTTAAAGATAAGCTGTGGCAGTATTCATCATTTACAATAAAAGAGAGTTGAATAAATATTACAATAATGATTTTTATACAACGTGAATCAAGACACATTAGCTATAGAGAGAGGGATATGTGCTCAGAGAGAGGGATATGCGGGCACTACCTGATCAATTATATCATCCAAAGGATTGTTTGGCAGATCCATGGAACGAATTAGATCCAACCAATATAATTTACGCTCCAAAGCCGCTTCATACCTGATATTAAAATCATAAACCTAAAATTAGTTTCAAAACTCATAATTTGACAAGACAGCTACAGCTACCAACAGCCTTGACACCATGAAAGAGGAACTTCTGAAGCATGAACCTCTTCAAAAGTTCAGCAATATAGGCCTGCTTCCGTTGAAGATAATCATCTGTCTTTTCCTTGCACGAATGACATGACCAATCTCCTGAAACTAAATCTTCCAATGGTGGGACAAGACACACAGGATGGACAAGCTGACCACAACAGGAACACTGGAGCAGTTTCTTTCTTTCCTGCAACGAATGATGCAACCAATGATACATATTACAAGAACCAAAACACTTATCACACCTAAAGTGTTTACCTCTTCAGAATTGCAAATGTCACATATTTGAAACTCATCATCAGATTCAGCAGAATCATGAGCAGAATCAGCTGCAGTAATCAAACCAAACTTTGACAATAAGAAAGAATTTAAAAGAATTTACTAATTTTGATATTTGTGATGCACCAAAGAGTATAAGACATCTTATTTTGAAGTATTAAAGCCCCATCAAGAAACCAAGATAACCAGAAGAATTTCACTGAAAAATACAACAGTTCTTAAGTAAGCAGGATGAAAGGTGATGCATCCAACATGGACTCAAACAAAGATTTCCCAAATGAAAACCTCATGATAACATTAGATGTAAGACATCGATGAAGGAAGAGAAACATGTAAAGTATGTGAGCATATGTTCTAAAACGTACCCAGCTGCAAAGATGCCTCACAAATATGAAGTTCAAAAAGAAATACACTAGATGAGCCAAAGATCAGTTTTTAGTAACTCACTATCAGATTCTTCATCATTTTCACCATCACTTTCAGGTTTCCACTTTGCAACTTTCCTTACTCTTCCCTTCATTGAAACACCAGGAGTTGCTGAGTGCCTCTTCTTATGAAGCTCCTTTACTTCCTCACCTATAATAAGAAGGTAAATATAGTTGCAATAGAAAAATGAACAAGGTTCAACAACATAAAAATCACGTTCCCACCTGGGAGAGGTTCAGGCTTCTCAGGCAAAGGGTAGTTCTCTTCGACAAACTTCAGCAATAGTTCTCGCGGTCCCGAAATGAAATCATCAAGCTCAAGACCCTACTTAAGCAAGGAATTCAAATCCAGAACTTAAGATAAAAGAAGAAAAAAACCTCAACAGGATATGCATATACCAAAACACACAAAACCACATATACCCACATATTTTGTAACAGCTTCCTCTGTCCGTGCTTCTCCTGTACTCTGAAGGCCAATAACCACACACTTATCTTTCATCAAAGCTTGCTTTGCTAGTCTTACAGCAGCAGGCACCTTAGCCGACATACACATATGTCTAAAGAAACGCTACAAAGAAACGGATAAACAAATAGCAAAAAACTTCACAAATTACAATAAACATGGTAAGATACAAACATAAAATGTAAAGAAATAAAATAAAACATATACCCCACTTGGCAGCAATAGCCCAAAAGATTGGTTACCTGATGGCTAGCCCAATATAGTCTCCAAAGTTGACTGAAATTAGGTTTTTCACTGGTAAGAAAGGCACTAGCTGACAGTAATTCCAATCGCAACCTAGCCCAAAAAACTGCTGCTTTTTCATACATTCCCTATGAAGAAAACATGCTATTCAGCAAACTCAAGTGATCTTAAGTAACTTCAAATTATAATCAACTAATAAGCAAACTCCGCTCCATCACAAACTAGGAAAAGACTCCATAGATTATAATTCGGGCATGCAGACAGTACACACATGAAAAAAAAAAACTAACATTCTCAGCTCGTCTCTAAAGCTCAAGCTAGAAAAACAATTGTACTATCAAATATGTAATTCATCAATCATCAAGGGATATTATTAGACAATTTTCAAAGTTTCCATATTGGTTACCCCTCTCCTATCTCTTCAACAGCTTAGTGTTAAATTTATTTCTTTCTTCCCTACCCTCTACACTACTCCATTCTTCTCTATTTCTTCAGAGAAACCCCTGAGACATTGTATCCCACTAAATATATCCTTCTTTAGCAGATTGAAGATATCATTGAAATTTAAGAACATCGGTATATAACCTTTCACATCAACTACTAAATTCACTATTATAAATTTCTAAAATTGTTATTATGTTACTAGCAGATCCAATCGTTCAGGTGGCTTCTTCTTTTCTCTCTCCCCACTCCCCGTCCCCCAAAAAATTTAAATAATAATAATTTTTTTAAAAATCCTCGTCTATTCCTAATTATATCAAATTTATCTACGCACATAGTAAAGAAAATGAGTGCACTATACCATCATTTCGGTTTCTAATGGCGCTTCAACAACTTCAAACTCCGCCCCTTTGTAGCTAAGCGTACGGCATACATACATCCCCCTGAAATATAAAGGATGTGCATGAAGAAGTTACTATTTTCATAATAAAATTTCTTAAAAACATATTTTCTGCCTACCTTGCTTTCATGTCCATGGCAACAAGTTCTAGTGCTCCCACGCCGCCTTTCTCCAGAGCACCTAAATGGGTTGTTAGAAAGGTTCAATTAACTTTATGAGTTGAAATAAAAGATTTAACATGTGTATTAAAAGATTTGTGACAATGGAGGAGGGAGAAAACAATTAACAGTTTTTGAAAGCAACATCACAAATGAAACTGATATAACAACATTTCATAAAAGATTAAAAATATCACTACCAGACACATAATAAATTAACATAGATGTATACGTAGTGACATAAACAGATGCAACACATAAAAGTATTCATAAATGTCATGCAAGCACAGAGACACAAAAACCATAGACAGCCACATACAATCATAAAAATCAATGATATAATGCAAGCTAATAAGATCTACTGAGCAATCAAATCATCCAATAAAAAATAATAATAATCTACGCAAGGGTGCATATGGTGTGAGGGGAAGACTTGAATCCGTCACCACCACAGAATGAATGCAAAGTCACCACTCCCTAACATCAAGATTTATATTAAGGGATGTTTTATGCCACAAAAAGTTTGTACTTTATACTCAATGTTAAGTTACCATCAATCCCAAACGCATAAACTCTTAGAAAGTGAGCCTAAGTATATCAAGCTAACACAAAAACACACTTAACAATAGAAGTATTTTTTTATTCAGACAAATCCACCAGCCTTTTTTTAAAAGAATTACATAGATATTATTCGCACACACATAAATAGGTAGGCATATAAGCAGAGAGATAGAGATGGCATCAAAGAAATCCTTTGATGAGGGTAACATAGAAATGGAAGGTTCAAACTAATGTCAAACACAGAGGCAACAAGTATTAGCATGCATGCATGCAAGGTGAACCCCACATGCTAAAACAAGAAGAATTAAGTAATATCCCTAATAAAAAAAAAAAAAGAAGCAACAAAAGACAATAATAGCCGTCACACTAAACCTGTATGTATGTCCGTTAATTATGGTTTCTATCACTTGACAATGACAAGACTTTCATTCTTAATTAAAGGAAAATGATTAAAGACTCAAAAACTTGTTGACAAAGATCTAATACCTTAAATACAATCAAACAGAGACTTTAATTATTTTACTTTAATCTATCAATGAAATAATGCATTTTATTATGTGGGTTCTTCATCTAATCATTCTATATTTTGACAAGCTGCAAAGAATGTGGAATTTGTCAGGAACTATATGAAAAAAGTGAAAAATACACTTTAAACTCCACAGAAAGTATATGAAAGAAAATAAACACAGCAAGATAATTACACAAAATCATTTAAGTGGAAAAAAATGTTACACTAAATTAAAACCTCACCTAGAAAATCACGAAAATTGATAAAAGATGTTCCTGTTCCCCAAAGACCAAGACGGACCATGTAACCCATATTGCGTGGTTCAGATGCACCGGTTGCTGAGCAATAAATAACACGAGCTTCGGGAAGTCGAGCCTGTAATATTAAAATGTGAATATTAAGAGATAACAGAATTGGCATTAAAATATTTTCTGCCCCGTTTCCACTGAAGATCATAGTGACCATTGATAGGAAAAACAGACCAATTTGATAGATTAATATTTGTAGAAAGGGCAAAATCAATACTAAAGTCGTGCACTAGTGTCTGATATAAGAATGAGTCTTTTAATGCAATTATGTATGCTGGTTTAGGGAAATAAATGTATAAATATATAAATAGACAGAGAGAGTATGAGAATCTCATTTGGATACCATAAGGCAAAAACTGGAAGAATTTTAAACCATTATCTACATAAATGAGGGAGAAAAAACGCGCCACTTTATGGTAACTATATAACAGGATGCCACGTAGGAAAAACTTTGACACAACTAAGATGTTGTCCTAAAGATGCCATCCCTCATCATTATTGTTAGAGGTTGACAGATTGAACAGCAAAGAGGAACTTAATGAAAACTTTTTAACTTAAAATAATATGAGGTTTAGATGAATTTACATGCAACATCCAGCTTGATCCTAAATATATTTTTTACTACCAGTTATTGGAGGGAAAATACATAATTGGGCGTAGACTCAAAAAATCTTAACTTCTAAAGAAATCTACTGCAATAGTACCCAGTCACTAGACCAATAGTAAAATTATAACATACAAGATGACCAAAGAAAAGGTTGTCAAAGATAACGGCATTATATATATTTAAAATTTTAAGCTTAAACTAGGTTTGTGTATGAAAGGATGAGGGTGTACATATGCAAAGCAGTATGAAATCATATGGCTCACACACATCTCTTTTCTTGACAAGGATCAAAAAGCAAATAAGTTTAAAGGGGAAAAACCTGAATATCAAGAACTGCTTCACCAGTTCGTGTTGGTTGACTTCCAGCTTCAGGTACCAGATTTTTGGCTTTGTGACACTGCAAATGAAGCCATTTGATCCTTAGGAGTGAAAGATTCAAGAATATACTGAAACCAAGGAATAATAACTAACACTTCAATTTAGATAGAAGTAGAATGTACATTAAGCAACATTTCCTACAAAATTGTACTACCTCATCAAATATGATTAGACCATCATAATCTCGTCCACACCACTGCACAAGTTGCTGCAAACGCGCACGACCTTTCTCAGAGGATGCAATGAGGCTACTGTATGTCAAAAAAACGACTCCCTCCCTGACGCCAACAGACTTTGAATCAAGCTTAGAATATGGCAGTTTGTTTAAAGCATGAACTGCAAACAAAAGCGTAAGTTAATATTTGTCTACAACATAATAAGGTAACCAAACAAATTTCTTGATTTTAAAACCCAAAAAGGTAGTGGGACCCACCATATTTCTCAGGCTCATCCAACTTTTTACTAACTTTTGCATCTAAATATATATTACGTTTCCATATATTTTTCAAGTTTAAAAATTCTTTCAAATTCTATACCAAACACACTTTCCAATTTACAAACCATCATAAAACAATTTTGTTTTTAAATTCAATGAACCACATGAAACTTTTCTAAAATTGCATACCAAGCACTCACTGTCCTCACAAGTTCATTATTTTCTAACAGAAATTTTTCCATCTTTTCTAGTGCTTGTGGATGGAAAAAGACTTGGTCAAAAAACAAACTTGCTGGTTGAAAGGAAAGTGGCAGAAGTCCATAAAACAACTTGAAATTTAAACAACTCTCTCCAACAGAATACCACCTCAACTGCCACTATTTCCACAACAGGACTACACTTTCCAATGGATAATAAAGAAAGAATGAATGAAGAATATTAAACTAAATTCTATTTCCCAACAAAACATCTTCCTGAAAAAGACTTTATTAGTAAAGAATGAAACGATTTTTATGACATCTATAAATTTTGCAACCCGTGTCAAATCAAAGCACAAACATGACACCCTTTAATTTATACATGCTGTACTGACTTATGACACCAACCTCTAGCTACAAAACCCCCCAAGCAACTAGCTCAGCAAGTGCTACAACCAAAGTAAAAAACTAACCCATGAAATGACAGATTAGATTCCAGAGTTTCTAACTACAATTAAATAGAAAGTAACTACCTTCCACAACTCAGAGCAAGGGGGATTCCATCACTTAAAGTACAGTACATAAATAAACACACACACACACAACCCATCTCCAGTCAGGTCGACCATAGTTTTAACATCAGGTCTTTAATCAGAGCCCTTGATTTATGCACTTGGCCAGATAAATGATCAGGACAAAACCAATTGCATAAATCCAATGGCAATAATTAAGGACCTGATGTTAAAACTATCAGATTGACTTGATAGGATATATATAAATATGGACGTATATATAAGAATTCACAAAAGAAGAAGAAGAATATCCATTAACTCACTAGCCTCAAAGAGAGACAGAATTAGACAATCTAGTAGTATAAGGGAGTAAATAGAAGAAGCTTTCAATCTCTACAGTAATAAGAAGACTTATTGACAAGTAACATAACAAGTAACAAGATTTGCAAACCATGAATGCAAGTTCAGACTCCAGTACGCAGCTAACCGAGACATTATAGTTCAATTGAATCACCAAATTGGACAATGATTGAGCTTGAGCAACTAAAGATACACCAAGTAGAAGCATGGAAACCAATTGTTTCTAACTTCTTCTTCTTCTTTTTTAATTAATTATTTCTAACTTTGTTACAAGAATTCTACTCAACAGCAAAATAAGCAAAATCAATTCCAAAACTTTACATAACTTGTATAAGGAAATTTTTCCTAAGAAAGAAAATACGGTAAAAACATTTCAAGAAAGTAGCATAACCTCTATTTCATATCAAACCTTTCAAATTCACCTTCCACAATTCAATAATGTAATAATCAAACTTTACAATATCATATATGCAGTGTTGTAAAAATCATAGGAAGCGTACACCTCAACGCACACTTTGAGGCAAGGCGCCTCCAATCTGCCTCAAGGCTTAAGTCTCATTAAAAACTTTTGAGGATTTTTTTTTTAGTTTTTTTTTTGGGCCATTTTGTCTTTTTTATTTTTACTAAGTTGGGTATTAGGTGGAGCTGTGTTAGAAAAATATAGCTCATATGATATTAGGGTTTTGACTAAGAAAAGAAAATCTATCGGCTTCTCCTCTCCAAAATTTATTGTCACTCCTCTATAAACTTGCTATTGGCTCCTCCTCTCTCCTAAATAAAAGACAAACATACAAGATGAAAGATGATTTTTTGGAAACTAGAGACAGTAAATTTAATAATTGGGGGTTGATGTAGGACACATTGTCATCTAGCAGCCCATGGCCCATGTAGTACATGTTAGATGGCTTTTAATTTAGTTTCTTATTCTATTTAGGTTTCCTTATGTTTCTTAGTTTCCTAATTGAGTTAGGAGTCCTAGTTGAGTTAGAAGTTCTAGTTGTTTTAGGGTTTTCTATCATCTTTATTTAAAGGTTGTATTGTCGTTAGTTTTAGGGGAGACTTTTCAGATTATTATTCAATTATCAAAATAGAATTTTCTTTACAGAACCTATTGTGTTCCTGTGGTATCGTGTGTGTTTGTGTGTGTTCCTCGCCTAAGCTGCGAGCTAAACTACTTCCGCTACGCCAAATTGGTATCAAAGCAAGGCCCTTCCTCGATCTGATGGTTGACGAAGGTTCTAGTGGATCTAGACCTGCTGCAATTGAGCAGAGGGTTGAAAAGGTTGAACAGCATTAGGATAACGTTGAACAACACATAGGAGAGATAAATGTGAAACTTACGCAGATTTTGGTTGCGTTAAATCTGGGTGATAAACATAAAATAACGGAGCGACGAGCTGACAAGCAATTAATGGTTGACTCCGAAGAAGAAGAACAGAGTGGACGACAAAACCCCAGAATGGCTGAAAAGACAGATTTTGGAATAACTCATGAGCAGGATGAAGGGTTCGGCGATGAGATGGAGGCTGAAAAAAAAAATCCACAAGTGGCTGCATCAATTTTTCAAGATGGGGATGAAGTTGCCGATTCTTTGAAGGCTACTAATGTGCAGATTGAAGAACCAGCACTTGAAATAAATCAAGGGATGGAGGATTATGAAAAGGATTGTCGATTAGTTGTGGAACAACATGTGTTTGATGTTGAGCACAAGGTTGAAGTGCTTGGTCAAGAGGAAACAGCAAGGAATTTGGCTTTTACTGGCAAAGATTTATTTTCTTTTGCTGGAACAGATTTATTTTCTTTATTTTACAGTCAACTTTTGGAGGAATTTGATGCAGACAAGCACAACCAGATGTTGCTTTTTAAATTGTGTAATTGTGCAGTTCCAATGGATGTCCTTTTGTGCACATCTCATATTTATGGTGGCAAGTCTTGTCAAGGGACCACGAAATTGATTTTCAGCTCTACGAACCTATATTTATGGCGAATTATATTGTTGAGGCAATATAAAAGAGAAGAGTTGAAGAGGATTTATGCGTTTGGAGTATACCAAAATCATAGAAAGAAAGAGAGCTGCAGCAAAGGATGAGTTTCCTCTACTGCCACAAAACTCGGGACGAGTTTTCTTCAAGTGGAGGGGATTGATGTAGGACACATTGTCATCTAGCAGCCCATGGCCCATGTAGTACACGTTGGATGGCTTTTAATTTAGTTTCCTATTCTATTTAGGTTTCCTTATGTTTCTTAGTTTCCTAATTGAGTTAGGAGTCCTAGTTGAGTTAGAAGTTCTAGTTGTTTTAGGGTTTTCTATCATCTTTATTTAAAGGTTGTATTGTCGTTAGTTTTAGGGGAGACTTTTCAGATTATTATTCAATTATCAAAACATAATTTTCTTTACAGAACCTATTGTGTTCCTGTGGTATCGTGTGTGTTTGTGTGTGTTCCTCGCCTAAGCTGCAAGCTAAACTACTTCCGCTACGCCAGGGGGTGACTAGTGAATATAATAGAATTTAGACTTAAAACTATTGGACACTAGAGACAATTTTTAATACACTTTATGATTTGTTTTACTATTATACATTTATGTGATTTATTATAATTTATTATTATTTTTATGAATCTTTTTGTATTCAAGCTGAGGCTTACACCTCGCCTCATTACACAAAATGCATCAAGTTCGCCTTAAGCTTTTCACAACATCGCATTTATGAATACAAAAACTTCTACATTACAATAAACTAGACTACTTTCAAATAATAATCTCTCTGAATATTTGAAACCTAAATATTTACCTTCGATACACATTGCACCCACATCATCTAAGTCTCTTCTTGCATCAAACTTCAAGTCCGAACCAACAGAAATCCACCTAACAGGCATGAATTGAAAAAATCTCAAAAATGAAAACAGTTATACCTTTTGAAAATCAAAGTAAGTGCTATTAAATACTAAAAAAAGGTGAGAAACCAGCAGACACAGAGATTACAACCTAAAACTTACAATGCTTTCCTCCTCCCATGATGCCAATTCTCCCATATTAAACCTGCAATTGATCTACCTTTACCCACACCAGCTCCATCTCCAAGGAAAAATCCTGCCCTATCACCCGTTGAAAGGTGCTGCATGTGTCTCTGTCATGAAAACCAACACTATCTTATTCTGAAAGAGCAGATACAGAACAAAAAATTTAGAGTTCAGACTTAGCAGCAACCTGACAAGCATAGACCAATGTCTCAATTTGCAAACATGACAAAACATTGGATATTTCCAACGCATCCTTTATCTTCAGATCATAAGTGGGCTCAGGTGGCTGCACCGCAGACAAGGAGGATGTTTCCACAACAGGATCAGGATGGGGAGGACCAATAGATAGTTTTGGAGGGCGCTGCGTTTATAACCAATATTTATATAAAAGTTTACATAAAATTCTAGTTTTCACCATTTTAACTGAGTCGTCAAGGGACAAGAAGTTGAGAAAAATGAAAGAAGTGTCTGAGATAAGGCTGTCAACTGTGAATGCAAAGTATAAAACTCACATAGTCTGTAAATGTTTCACCAACTGTTCCACCTTCATCTTCTTCTCGCTCCACTTCAATGGCTACCTGACATGTTAAATCGGAAAATGGAAGCAACAGGTAAGAATCTTACCAATAATTTCACAGCTATTTAAAGTGTACCCAACATAAGCCCACATAAACATCCTTTAAGAACGATCCAACATGTGAAAATGTCAAGATTCTCACAATACTGCAAAGTCATTTGACAGATAAATTATAGGAATCATCCCAATATTTTGGACTGTGTTCCAATAGATTTAGCTCTGCCTTCTGGAAAATTTTGAAGTTTTTCTATTTGGACTTCAAAATATATTAGAGGTGGCGACACTACAATTTGGGCCTTTTATATTTGGATTCACTTTAAGTCTAACTTACATAGTAGGGCTTTCTGTTTGCAGGCTCAACCTAACAATAGTTAGAAATTTAGATTGATATTTTTGGTTCACTTATGATTTGAATCATTAAATGAGCTAACGAGCATCAATTCAGGATAAAAATCATCGCTAATGAACAAATTAAAACGAATTGTTTCCTACATTTGTTTAGAAAACAATTTTTTTTTTACCTAAATATTATATTTGAAAATTTAAATTAAAAACTGAAAAAAAAATAATAAAAAGGTTTTATTTAGGTTTCAACTGTCAAGTTTTTTTCTGGGAGAATTAACAAATAACATTCTTGTTATTGGTTGCAAATCTTTTATCATATATGTCATAAATTTTGTCATTTATGCACTAGATTACAAAGTATATGCATGTACTTTGTGCATAATTCTTTATTAAAAATGAAAAAAGTACAAAGTATATACATAGACTTTGTGCATAATTCTTTAACAAGTTCTCAAAATTTTCATTAAAAATGAAAAAGTATATTTTATGTCGACACTGATAATTTCATCCTTAATTGGTCTATATAGACAATGTAAAACGGTAGTAACTCCTGGGGGCATTTATAAGAAATTGTAACTTACAGAAGAAAAGAGAATGCTAAGGATCTCCATTATCCAACTCCAAGTTTACACAAGCCTAACAAACTTAAAGAGTCCAATTCAGCACACCTCACCAAAAAAAAAAAAAAAAATTTACAGAAAGGGAACCTCGTCAATAATGTATATTGGAAAAATCCTAGTCTTGAGTCTTAAAAAAGGGTTTCTATATAGATATAACCATTATGGTGTCCCAGTGACCTGAATGTGTAGAGGCTAACAGAAGTAACCATCGCTACGTGAATGCACAAATGAAATTTGTGAACTAAACTATATTACAACCAAACATCAGAACTTGCAAGTACGACTTTTGCATCCGTCCATTTTACAACAACACCATGAAGTAAAAAAGCAAGACGTACTTAGTAGTATTATAATATTTATTTAAGTTGCTCATAAATTCATATCAACCATAGGGTTTCAACGTCAAAACAATCAATACTCGGTACTTCCCAAAAAGCATTTTAACCAATGTTAAAAATTTCCCTTCTCTCCATTCCTGAAACTCAAAACGAATAGGAAACAGAGAAAAAAAAGAAAAAAAAAAGAGCAGACCTCGTTAACCTCGTCGGGAGGAGGGGGCAGTGGGGGAGGGAAGAAGTGCTTGAGCTTGGAGACATCGACGGCAAGGTCAACCCCACATTGTGGGCAGGCGAACCTGGAAAGACCATGAGGCACATTGAGGATGGCCTTACAATGAGCGCAAGGAAGCTGGATCTTGGTGGGATCAATGCCAAGAGCAGGCACGTGAGGAGGCAGAGGAGGAAGAGGAGTAGGAGGAAGAAGAACCTTGTGGTGGGACCTACTCATAAGCTCCGGAGGCAACATCTGGGGCAATTGGCAGGAACGGGTTGGGCAGGCGAACTCTGTGACCCCAGGAGGCACGGTCAGAACCCTATGGCAGCCGGCGCAACGAACCTGGACTCCTCCCGCTACGGGGCTAACGTGCGATTGGTGCGCGAACGGCGGTGACGGAAGAGATGGCTGCTGCTGCGTCATATGGAAGTTCACTGACTCCGTCGCTCACGCCCTTTCAATTGGGCGAATGCTCCTCTGCGCAGAGCAATGATTCCGGTTTAGCTTTCTGGGTTGGTTGGGTTAGGGGGCTTCCTCTCTGTCTCTCTCTTTCTCAATGTACAGTTTATATGTTCGGCACGTGCAGTATCTTTAGCTTTCCTGTGCATATGAGAAACTCAATAGGTTTTTTTTTTCTTTTATGCTCCGTTTTTTTTTTTTTTTTTAATCCCACCAGTATCCCTAATCCCTATGCTTTTTTAGGCATGACACTAATATACGTGGAGTTTATGACTATCCCTCCCAAGTTCCAATTTAGTCAAATTTACAAGTTTAGGGTTTTTAGTGATTAAATTTAGGATTCAACAGGGAGCATATGATCCATATGAATTGGTGCATGCAGCTAGCTTTCCAGACGCAACGTTGATTTTGTAATCCTTGTCTCTTCGCTCAGTTTGAGACGTCACTCTTCTTTGTTTTCTTTTCTTTTCTTTTTTCATCCATCTATCCCTCGTATAATGACTTGTTTTCATTGAGATTTTTGTTTACTCTGTATAATACACAGATGTTTCCATCTTAAAAGTTATTGAAACAAAGGTGTAAATTTCAACTAAAATATATGCAGTGTTTATAATATGTTACTTGTAAAAATTAAATTATATGCAGAGAGTCTTTTTTATATTGGTTTTTAGGTAAAATAACCATTAAAATAACAGTATTTGGAAAAATACCCACCAACCCATATTTCTTATAAAATTTAGACAATATATCGAATTTGTCTTTCATTAACTCTCTTATCTTGAAACGCTATTATCCTAAAACCCTACCTGCGTCAAACCCTTCCACAAAGTAGTCGTACCGTCAACTCTCACCGTCTTTTTCTCCATCACCGACAACAATGGCTCCATTGAAGAGATTGAGGAAGGCTAGTGACAAATCCACCAAAGCAATAATAGTAACTGAAGTCGCTACCACGAAGAAGAGGAGCCGTGAGGTTGAGGAATCCTCTAATACACTCCAGGTATGAACAAATTTATGATAAAAAAAGAAAGAATTTTTATATATAAGTCTTCTATTTGAATGAATATTGTGTATGCATATACAATTTGTATAGACGGCCAATTTAGGATACTCCTCGGTCAAATATGTCAAGGCATCGGCCAAGTTGGCCAGGGTGTCCTCTTGTTATATACGGGATACCCCTCGGCCAAATGCGTCGAGGCATTGGCCAAGGTGGCCGAGAGGTGCCTCTTGTTATATACAGGATACTCCTCGGTCAAATTTACCGAGGCATCGGCCAAGTTGGCCGATGGGTGTCCTTTTATTATATACGTGAGACCCCTCAGCCAAATATGCCGAGGCATCGGCTAAACTAGCCGATGAGTGTCCTCTTGTTATATACGGGATACCCCTCAGTCAAATTTACTGATGCCTCGTCCAATTTAGCCGAGGGGTATCCCGTATATAACAAGAGAACATCCCTTGACCAACTTTAGCCGATGCCGACATATTTGGCGGGGTCTCACGTATATAACAAGATGACACCCCTCGGCCAACTTGGGCGATGACTCGGCATATTTGGGCGAAGCCTCGACATATTTGGCCGAGGGGTCTCACGTATATAACAAGATGACACCCACCCCTCGGCCAACTTGGCCAATGCCTCGGCATATTTGGCCGAGGAGTATTCCGTATATAACAAGAGGACACCCCGCGGCGATGCCGGCTCACCCGAGGTTACTTTGCTTCATTTACACTAGTATTTCACTCGACCATACGACTTAGGGACTCGACAATTAGGTCGAGTGAAATACCAGTAAAAGTTATGAATGGAATTACACCTGAAATTCATACACTTCACACATATATACTTATACATACATACTATTGTTGTTAGTTTCAATTGAAAATGCAGCGATTGGTTTTTGTTAATAGGTTTTTATTATTTTAATATGTTTTGTGTTATAGGTTTCACAAAAAATTATTCCCGAGGGTACAGGAGATATTGCTCATCTTACAGTCATATCCAACCTGCAAGTGGCATTAAAAGTTATCTATAATAAGCTATAGAATGGGATAGATCAATTTGAAGCTTCAATTTTTTGTGATTTCACAAGGATGAAGACAATATAATTTTGTGGTGGATTTGTGCACCACTTGCTATTGAGACAACTATACAACGATGACCCACACGTGATCAAGTTCGAATTCAATGGAGTTGGAGCAAGGTTTGATAGGAAGGCCTTTGTCATGATCACTGGGTTAAACTGTGGTAAATTCCCTAAGGAATCGGAGATGAGGAATTTATCTTATAACTTGCGGATCAAGTACTTTGGTGAATCGGGTCCAATGACACAAACAGAGTTCAATCAGGCGTTCAAGGATATTGAATTCAAGTACGACAATGATCAAGAAATATGAGACAATGTCAAATGTTGCATGTTCATTTTTCTAGAGACTGTGTTTCTCTCGGCTGATCGATCAAGATTAGTAAAGAAAAATAACTTTACAATCATTGAAAATGATAATTTTCTAGAGAAGTACCCATGGAGGAACTTATGCTATGATCTTACCATTTTCAGTCTTCGATCGAAGATGGAGGTGGGGAAACACATGACATCCTACAGTCTTTACGGATTTCCTCTTGCATTTAAGGTGACATTATATTACATAAACTGTCATTGTATTTATATTTCATAATTATGTGCTCTTATCAACTTCATTATGATTTTTTGTGGAGATGTGGGACTTTCATGTGATACTCATGGTTCCCACCATGACACCGCTCAGAGCCTTTCTCGGTGTTAGATATCCAAGGATGCTAAGATACCAATTCCCTAACATCCTACATTATAATAGGCTGACAACGACATCTTCAACAAAAAACAAGTAAGTTCAACCCAATTTGAATTTTCATGTGTATTTTTTATGATCGGTTGTATGATTTATTTCAATTGTATTTTCGTTCTTGTAGTATATCGTGAATAATGAGCTTATTCCCAGGGAGGAGTCTGAGAGAGACTTACATGATCAACTTCTGGGTAAGGCCCGACGACAAATAATATGTCGGGCCGCCAGTTGTACATGTATCAGCCCCTCATCTGCAGCGCCTGAGCCAGAATCAGAGCAAGAGCCAGTGTATGCTACACGAGCTAGCACACAATCTCAACCTGAGGGTGCTTTTTCGCAACATCTTGAAGGCATGATAAATGAGTTGCGGGAAGATTTTGCAAATATACGAGCTAACTTTGGACTTCAATTGGCTCAATAATGTAGCGATATACGAGAGTTAAACACAATGGTGGACCAGTTGTTACAGCATCATTAACAACATGTTTATTTTTTTAATTTGCATTGATTATTTTTTACTCTTTATTTGTTTAATTTTACTTTTATTGATTAATGGTTTACTTAATTGAACTAATAATGATTTTGGTATATTATGTAGTAAATAATAACTTATACGTCGCCTCTGCCATCCCAGCCCTAGAACAGGAACCACATCATCCAATTCATATGGTTTGTGATCCTTTCAAACCGGTAGACAAAAGAAAAAGCTGCATTGTCCAAATTTCTTAAGGATAGAAAAAGTAAATTGTCTACAGTCGACGGTTTTGATAAGATAAGTAAAGAAGTTTATAATTTATTATTGGCCAGTGGAGGGTGGTTGAATAATGATGTAAGTATAGTTTTAATTAAGTAAGTTGTAACTACTTTGTGCGGGCGAAACCCAAACTTCACTATTATAATTGTTTTGTAGGGAATGAATGTTGTCATGTATTTCATTAGAAAGAGGATCGATAGTAACTCTATACTATTTCCATAGAACGTGATCATAGCCGATTACTTCTTTTGGGTACTTTTAATGTATATGTTTTCAATTAACAAAATATAATAATTGTGTACACATTAACACAATATATTTATTTGGGTCCGTAAATAAAGGCCTCAAAGTAAGGGCGTTATAATAAGCACGTGGTTCGGGATCCACATGTTGATGAGGATATGGAGCAATTTGAGCAGAACATTAATTGGGCTAGTGAGATGAACGATACGCCCTTCAGTGAGTATTATGCGGGAAAAATACCGCTCGGATCATCATCTTGGGTACACAAGGACATTGTGAGTATTAACCATTTTATATTTTTCAATGTTATTGTAACTAATTTTACTTACAAATTTTAGTTTTCCAAATTGGTGTAGGTATATATCCCAGTGAATAACAATGGTGTGCATTGGTTGACAACGAAGGTTGATATTCCTAGCCAACATATTACCCTATACGACTCGGCAATTAAAATGACGCATAAGTCATGGTTTCAAATAAAGAATGTAAGACCATTGGCGGTGTTGTTCCCGTATTTGCTGATGGTCAACGAATACTACACTCATCATCTGGATCAAACGCTAGACTTAACTCCATTCAGAATGACCTGGGAAGAGAATTCCTCACTCCCACAGCAAATAAGCGAGTAATTTCTTCAATACTCATTTACATATTTTTTAAGCTATCAATGTATCTTATTATTTACTTAACCAATTCCAATGTGTTTTTTCAATGGTGATTGTGGTGTTTATGCATTGAAATATATAGAATACCTCGTTGCTGGAAGGCCATTTAACTTCAACAGCAGTCACATTGCTTTATTTAGTGAGAAATATGATGTGGAGATTTTCACAATGAAATGTAAAGTACCTATTTGTTTGGTCAAAATTGTAATGAATATCAATTTATTAATGGTAAAAATGTCAATTGATTCATTTTTGAACTGATTCATTTATGAACTTTAAAATTGTAAGTAAACAAATGTACCAGACCAATAATTTTAAAATAACTTGTTAAGAACAAAGTCAAACGAAATACTCGGCTAATACGCCAAGACTCTCGGCAAAGTGGCCGAGTGAAATTCCAGTAAATTAGTAGCTTGGTGGAATTTCACTCGGCATTTTGGCTGAGTAGTTCTTTACAAAGGCACACTCGTCCACTTTGCCGAGTACCTCGGTATATTAACAGAATTTTATTTGACATAGGGATATTTTTTACGAAATTTGGGTTTAACTTACAACCCAATTTATACAATACCACAATAAAATGAATATCTATAATGGCATATTACCAGTGCATGTTTGTCGGTTGTGACCAACTGCCTCACATCTGCTACATTTACAATGTGGTCGGTCTTCTCCTCTGGACAGAATCCTTCGAGTCCTAGGTTTTCTGGAAGCACGCCTAACTATTGGAGGGGAGACGATCCGATCAATTGCAGCCGGCGATACATGCTAGAAACGTCTATCATCCAGAGGATATATAATTATTGCGTGGCATTCCCTCCATGAAGAAACACTATAATATTCATAACAAAAGCTGTAGGGCGTCAAATTTCTAAATCGACAAGCAGCAATTGCATGTATACATGGATACCCATCCATTTGAAACTGCCGACACGAGCATGTTTTAGCTTTCAAGTTAACTGTGATAACGAATTCGAAAGTACGAACTTCAAATTCATACAAACTCAAAGGGATTACAGTGAATCTTCGACATTTGTTTAGCCTCTTTGTTAATATCTTTTCAAGCCATGGAGTAACCGGTGTGGAGACAGCTGCAGATTCATTTCAACGCTCATAAAACCAGTTTTGTAACAAATATCTTATTGCCTCGAGTAGAGGTACAAGCGGAAGTGACCTAGCATCTCTTAAGATTGTATTCATATACTCAGCTATATTGGTTGTCATTATGCTGTATATATTGCTCGGGAAAAAAGTTCTTAGCCACTTATCAGGACTAGCTTCCATGACATATTGATATGCTCGTATATTAATGACCTCTAGCTTTCACATTTGCAGCTCAAAATCAACAGGCAAATAAGCTTTAGCTGCTTGATAAAAAGCCATATGGACATGTTTGTTTTTTCCAAAATACAGTTTCACATTGGAGCTTAGATGATACATGCAATTTCCATAATAAGCATTGGGATATACCAGGGCAATAACCCTTTCCAAACCCTTATGTCTATCGGTAATAAATGCTAAATCATTAACCTCACCGTAGACCACCTTGAACTTTTCAAAGAACCAAGTGTATGATATTTCATTCTCAGTATCCACAATACCAAAGGCTAGAGGGTATATCTGCTCATTCCCATCGAAGCATGATGCAATAATTAAAGTACCCTTGTATTTTCCTTTTAGATGGGTCTCATCCACAACTACAACAGGCCTAACCTTATGAAATCCAACAATACTTTGGCCTAAGTCCATGAATAAATATTGGAAACAGTTATCATCATCCGTCTTAATATGAGTTATGGTACATGAATTCTTTGCCACCAACATTGAACACCACACAGGTAATGTTTGATATGACTCCTCAGGGGTGCCTCTGATACTATTTAATATATTGTCTCTTGCTCTCCATCTTTTGTTATATGTTATACGGACCCCTAACTCATTGGCAACATCCAGTACAATCTCTTTTAGTCTATATTGGTGACCAATAACTTGGTCCTTAGATTTAATATGATTCCCTATATATTTGCTGCTTGCTTGTCGATGATCCGGTTGACATTGCTCGAGTCTACTGCAACTGTGATCTTTAAAGACTACCTTTATAGCTCACAACTCTACATTAGGAACCTTAGTGGCATGTACCTGCCATGTACAATTGTTGGAGGTACATCCTACCTCGAACCTTTGTAAACAAGACTTCATGACCTTAAATTGAAAATTTTCCTTCATTGCATACATGACCAACTTCCATTGCAACTCTTTCTTATTGGTGTATATTTGACCAACCGCGGGTGCATCGCTTGCAGATAGTGAATAATCATTACTTGAACTCGGTTCAATTGTTGACGACGAAGGATGACTAACAAATTGAGATGCATTTACCCTTTCACTTACTCTTGTTATTTGCGAATTACTTTCATTACGAATAGGTGGAATGAGAACATTATCCGTCCTATACCGATCCGATACAAAATGAGCATCACAATTTGCTTCAATTGGAACTTCAAATGTACCATTGACTTTGATATCATCACCCCTCATACTATTATTATCCAATTCGATATCATCATCCATTGCAATATCATCTTCTTGCATTACTACATTTATATTATCATCACACTCTAAATCATAATTATAAAGGTTATACAACCTATCATATTCATCTCTTGTAAAACGTCGACTGTAATGTCTTCCTTATTGTTCAAATTAAATGTAATATTTTCCTCAATTTCATTATGTGGGATTGAATAATCTTCATTTCAATTTCACTGCCATTAACATTCACATCCACTATAGGTTTCGACGTTGAAAGTCTATTGCTCCCACTCCGAGAGGCAAATGGAATCGCAAGATTGGAATATCTTTCTCCAACTGCCGCTGTCTTTTGTAACGAAAGAATATCTTGTAACGCCTCAACCTCAATAAATAGTGGAGATGTATATATTGTATCCACACGAAAATGCTTTTTAAAGAAACATTTCACATCTCCATAATTTTCAATCTTAATGGGATCCAATTTATAACATGATCGAACTATAAATTTCATTTTGATCCGAAATTGGTTGGGATTTAAACTTATTGATTCATATGCTATTTATAATAACTCATTATATGTGCAGTTCGTGTGTATGAGCCTTGCTTTCGTCCTCCCATCCACATAAGTCCAATTCCTTTCGGTATCCATCTCAAACCTTCTATCACAGCGAATCACAGCGAATCACAACTATAGCTGTTTCTTGTATCAACAACCTACAAATACAAAATTATATAGTTTACTTTTTTGTTCCAACCTTTATTTTATGAAATCAAAAAATAATTCTTGCTCAGCAAGTTGGGCTAGGCAAATTGACATAGGGACTTGGCAGGCCTGCCTAGGCCCTAAGCCAATCTGTCGAGGAAAGCATAAATGGTATTCCTTGGCAGGCCTGCTGAGTTCCTAGTCCAACCTACCTAGAAAGACCATTTTATGCTTTCTAGGCAGATTGACCTAGGGCCTTGGCAGGCCTGCCGAGTCCTATGCCAATTTGTCGAGGAAGGCACCACCAAAGCCAATGGATGCACCATTGGCAGGTTAGCCGAGACCCTATGCCAACCTACCGAGGATGCATCCCCACCAGTGTAATTTCTTTCAGATCTCGTCATTTTTTTTTCAAAAACCCATGCATTCCAAACACAATACATCAAAACCACAAAATCAAAAGCAAATACACATACTTATTACTTATTACCTTCCTCAAGCATATTAACGCAAACATAACAAAGTATGCAACTGTAAATTATGAATTTGTTATTACCTTTTTTATAACTGATGAGATTTAATGGGAAAAAAGGAAAAATAAATAAGTTTATGAAGAAAAAATAAATCAATAAAGAATAAGGAACAAATTGCCAAGGTAGACAAAAGAAGAAAAAAAAAGACTGAACTTTTAAAGAAAACCCACAGCTTAACGTACACGGATGGAAAGAACTAAGTGCCAGATGAATTAACGTGGAATCAGTTCTTGTGTACAAGAGAGTTAATGAAGGGCAAATTCGGTATATTGTCTAGATTTTGCAAAAATATGGATTGGTGGGTATTTTTTCAAATACTGTTATTTTAGTGGTCATTTTACTAAAAAACCCTTTTATATTTAGAATCTTCGAAGTGCTACTACCTTGGGCTATCATTCCACATTGCTCCTTTTCTACTATTCTAGCTGGAATTGGTTGAGAACTTATTTGATAACACAATTTTTCTTTTTAGTTTTTTCTTTTAATTTATGTGTAATTTTATTAGTTTAAATGTTGATTTGAGTTTGTTAAATATTAGTTAAACTAAAAATATAAAGGAAAATGAAAAACATAAAATAAAAAATGAAAATACTTTGAAAGTATTTTCATTTTCAGTTTTTATTTTTATATTTTTACTTAATAAAGTAGTTCATTTAACATTTAACAAACTCTAACTAACATCTAAACTAACCAAATTACACATAATTTAAAATAAAAAAATTAAAAATAAAAATAAAAAATAGTTGTGTTATCAAATACAACCTCAGTGAATTGGTTATTGAATGTAATAGTATGCATTTGAATACCAAAAGAGAATAGATTTTTTAAATGGTAGATACTGGTTTTAGTTTTTCCTTTGGTGCAAAGTAGAAGCACCCTTGAAAAACATGAGCACTTGTAACTTGTTTGTCTTGACTCAAATTAAACTTCCATACCAACTGCTGATATATTGAATTACTATGATTTAGGCATAGCCATAGGTGATTGTATATTTTGCTTGTAAAGGGTTTAGCGATCATAGCATATCAAAATATTTATAAGGAATACAACGAATATTATAGATTATGGGATATACTTTTATTTTTGTAAAGGGGTTACAAATATTGCAATTATAAATACAAGTTAAATTTTATTTTTGTAGAGGGGCTACAAATATTGCAATTGTGAATGCAAGTTAAATCGTATATCATACTTTTATTCATTAATCATTGTTAATATGAAAACAAAATATAGAAATTAAAATATATATATATATATATATATATTGATCATCAACATCATCTTTTAATACATTCTTTAAGAATTTGAGACCGTTTGAAAGATATGGTTTGCTTTTAAAGTTAAATGACAACTTTACAAAATGAAAAGTCTAAACGGTCAAAACTCATGGTTTAACAAATTTTATGATCTCATGGTAATTAGGTGATAGCTTTTAAACTGTAATTACCAATAAATTTAATCAGACAATTTTATGTGTTAGATGTGTATAAAAAAAATGAGGGTAAAATAATAATTTTATTAAATTTGACTTTTAAGAGAAGTAAAATGGACACCTGAACAGTCAAAACATCCAATTTTTTGGGCATCTTTGAACATTTGTGATAGTTTTAGAAAATTACGATAACTATTCCAAACTTCAACTGGATTTTTCCCTGAAATTGTATATTTTGTTTGCATATATGTCACACAGTTGTTCATAATATTCGTAGAAAAATCCATTTCCTAGTCATTTTATGATATAAATTTTAAACTAGATAATAGCATCAATAAGATAATAAAACACTCTCAAAATATTTTTATTTTCTATTTTTATTTATACATTTTTACTTAATTAAGTAGTCTAACTAATATTTAATGAAATTCAACTAACTTCTAAACTAAATAAATTATACATAATTCAAGAGGAAAAAATTAAAAATAAAAACAAAAAATATTTGTATTATTAAATGCAAGGTTGATTGAAGTTTGATAAATATTAGTTAAATTATTTTATTAAGTAAAAATATAAAAAAATAAAAATAAAAGTACCTTACAAATATTTTTATTTTTATATTTATTATTTTTTCCTATTTTTAGTATAACTAACGTTTAAAAAACTCTAACTAATTTTTAAATTAACTAAATTATACATAATTAAAAAAAAAATTAAAAATTAAAAAAAAAATATTTGTGTTACCAAACAAATATCAAACTTTTCGTTTTCAATTGAAGTTAAAACAATTTATTTTTAATATTCAATTGGCTAGATTAAATGATTATAATTTAGAAGGTATTGTTATACGATGGAACGGTGGAATTCTATTGAAATTCCGAATTAAAGCAATATACGATCTGTCTTTTAGTGTTACTTGTTTATTTTCATCAGAAAAATAAGGGTTCTAATGATAATGTGGCTCAATATTTCTAAAAAAAAATAAAAATTTGTTTCCTTAAAAAAAAAAAAAAAAATTCCATGGTGATGGTAGATTGGGAATTTTGATGGTTCATGAAAAAATGCTACAGACGAGGTTAAAAATTTTGCTGTTTTTTTCTTCAATTTGAAAAAGAGAGAGACACCAAGTGTTTGTTGAGTTGAGCAACCAAAAAAAACTACGGATAACAGCTACTTTCTTTTGGCTATCTTAGTCCGGCGATTGTACTGAATCTGAATCTGGTTCACAGGCGGAGATTGAATAGTAGACCATGTTGTGGCATTGTTGGAGCATTCCCAGTGTCTGTCCTCCTCCTTCCCCGCAGATTCCTCCATCAAAAAAACACCAAAGTCTCCATTTTGAAAAACCCCTCTGCTTCAGAACGCCAAAGTCATCCATGCTCACTTGTCCCAGAGCTCAATTCTCAGAGGAAATTGCTCAACTTGCGCATAACAAGGTCGTAAAAAATACTGTGTATATCAATTATTCGTTTTGCTGCTAGAAATGACACAATTCGTAAATTTTTGCTGCTTAGATTTCCCAAGATTGGATTCATATTTATATACTTTTGTCTTCTTTTTGTTAAATAAAGGTTTTGATTGCAGCCGGTGTTTCCGCGGCAATTGGGCAGCTATCTAAGCCTTTCACCTCTGTGATTCTTTACGGGAAAGACTTCAATCTGAAGGCCGCTATTCAGGCTGGGGGTTTCCCTTCTACACATTCCTCTGTAAGGCCTTTCTAGTTCAATCCTATTTATCCTATACTATCTTCTTTAATCATATATATTGTTTTTCCTACTTGATTATTGAATTCTAATCAAACAGTTTTTGTTATTTTATGGATAGGCAGTGGTGGCTACTGCAGCATGCCTTGGTCTTGAAAGGTAAGCATCACTGCTTCTCTTTAATTCGTGGCCTATATTTCCCTTTGTTTATAGGTTATTCTTTCAAACTGAGCACAATTTAAATATATATATATATATATATATATATATTTTTGGTGATAGTTGCATTTTATATTTTCAGGGGTCTCTCAGATTCAATATTTGGCTTAACTGTTGTTTATGCAAGCCTTACTATGTATGATGCTCAGGTAAGAAATGTGCCTGACTTCATCTTTATCTATTAAAGTTTGTTTTCATAAATAATGTGATTTGTTATATTTTGAATAGTCAAAATTTGAACCCATGAATTGAATTCTTGTCTGTTAGATATTCATGCGCTTTTTCCATTCGATTGAGTTAAGCACAGAAGTTATGTATTAAATGTTTCTCCCTTTTTATCCCTTAACATGTACTCTTTGTACACTATAATCTGGATTCGAAAGTACTTATAATTAATTGATCTGTTCCCACAAGTTCTTTGTCTCGAGAGCGTGGTACTACTTTATAGTCTTTACCTTACCGTAGTGGTAATATAGAAATAATAAGTTACAGAACAGTACACAAGAGTTTTTTCCCTTGCTAATTAATAGAGACAGCCATTCTGGTGTTGCTAAATTAGACGATATGTAAACCTAGCAGGGTTCTGGTACAACCAAATTTAATTGAACAAACATATCTAAAGCCTGTTGGCATTGTGATTGATACACAATGTTGATGTCCTGAGTTCGAGAATGGTGAGAGAGAAGAACGAGAGTAGAAAAAAAAAGAAAAAATTCTAAAGGTAGCATTTTTTTCATATACTTCTCCTCATCAGAATATATTATATATGAACATTTGAAGGATGTTTTTTTGGTTTGGGATTGGGTTAAAGTTTGAACCATCTTCTATTGGTTTGTTTAGTGGCTTGTGAGATTTGCGTTTTCTCTATCCTTTTCCTTGAATTAGTGGTTTAACCTTGTTTGCTTAGTCACTTTTCTTGGGGCTGCAATCTTTGCTTTATTAAAATATAAATAAATAATCAACATCGACTAATAATTGGAGAAGAATGATGGAAGTTAGGGGAATCTCTGAGAGAGGTTAGTTTTAGTCATTTGTCCACCATTTTGATTAAGAAAAGAGGAGAACTTGAGTGTAGGGTTGGCTTGTGTGATTAATGGTAATTTAGAAATTTTCTGGATGAAATTAATGTAGATAAATACTTGAAACTGTTTAGTACTTTATGAAATTTGGTTTAGTGTTCTTTGTTTGTGAAGTATATGATATCACATAAAAACCCTTTATGGTTTATTTGTGAAGTATATGATACCACATAAAAACCCTTTATGGTTTATTTATGTCATCTTCATCATCTCTGTAAGTATGTGGAGAAAGTGGTGCATTGTGTATAATAGTGCTTAAATGATAAATTTCCACTTGAGTTTTGCATCCAGTCGTTAATATCTTCCATATATCTAGAGGTAGTCTTATTACATTTTGTGCAATTGTGGGAAATATGTTTGTAATGAGAGAATAAATGGAGGTTATTTTTCTTTTTGGTTTTCATTTAAGTTTCAAACTTAATTTCATCTATATTCAGCTATCAATACAAAGCTACTTGTTACATTTACCCAAAAGGTGTTGTCTTTGTGGAGAATAATGTCTCTTTGACATACCCCCTTTGCTATGTTGTGACGAGAAGCCTATTTATTAGATAAATAGACCAAATTATCCTAATTTCTTGGCCATACTAGAACAGTCAACTCGTAAGCAAGTGTTACCATCTTAATTTTTCGTAAAAGCATTAGTTTCCTACAGTTTGGAAAAAAATGACTTCGCCTTTCGTAGAACATGCACTTCTTTATTATGGAATCCCTATTTTTTTTGGATATATATTTTATTAGGTGATGGGGAGTTCTTAGTCACAGATTTGGTCAAACCCAGGACCCAATATTTAATAGCAACATGGTCATTGGCATCTAAGTTGTAGACTTTGTAAGTTGCTTATGTCAAATATAAGATGATTCTCCTTAGCTTGTTAATCTAAGGTTGGTCATCTACTAATATTGTTAAGCTATGATCAATTCCAAAATCTTTAGATGGTAGGAAGGTGTAAAAACTGTTTGACAAGAAATAAGGATCACTAGTCACTACTCACTACTCGCTAGGATTCGAACACTAAGGCTAAACAGTTATGTCTTAGGCTGGGGCCATTGGTAAAACATTTGATGACAGAACCATTTGTGTGGGAGATCCCTGCAGATCTCATCTTGTGACATTGATGCATGAACTGGCATAAGTGGGAGCATATACATCAAGTAAATGTAGCTGCTCTCTTTGATGTTTCATTGTCCTGTATACGTGTTTTTTAATTTAGTATTTTTTTCATTGGAAGTAATGTGGCCTCAACTGAAACTGAGACCAGATGTTTAATTACTTAATTTGACAGGGTGTGCGAAGAGAAGTAGGAGTTCATGCGAAAATGCTGAACAATGTCCTGCAAACAAAGTCTAAGAAGGTGAATTGTATACCCACCAGGGATAGATATTTTATTGATTCTCAACCTGGAACATCATCGCCCTTAAATTTGGATAGGTTTTTTGGGCCTGATGAGTTACCATCGGAGGAAGCAACATATTTGACATCAAAAACAGCGAAAAATCCGTACAAATTGAAAGAAACTAGTAGTCAAATGCAGCAGATTCCCTCCCCTTCTTCTTCTTGTGAAGTTGCAGGTGATGTCGAAGAAGAAAGAAATAGTGCGACTTGTTCAACTCCATTAAAAGAATCAATTGGCCACACTGAGGTCGAAGTCGCTGCGGGTGCTTTGTTAGGTTTCTTGGTAAGCTTGGCTGTGCATGCCCTGCTTTAACGTCGACAAATAATATGTATGTGTAGTACAATAAATCATTCTCTTTTTAAATTTTCTACGTGAATAATAGTAATCCAATTTTACAATGAATATATTAATTGTTATATGGCATGCATGGAATCATGATTAGAAACATGAACAGTTTTTATTATAGCTAGAATAATCAATAGGTTTGTTAGAAGCAGCAGCAGCGAGTAAGGGTCGGGAAGACTTTTTTGGCATGCAGCACATGCTTTTCCTAGCTTGTTTTATGGTTTGGTTAGTACTTGTAATTCTTTGCTGCATTAATTTTTATCAATTGTGATGAGTTTTGTAATGAGCAGAGAGAGTAGGAGGAGGAAAAAAACTCTGGTACTCCCGGAGTTCATACTCTCTTGCCCTTAAACGTCATCATTTAAATAGTAAGGGAGTATGAACTTCGGGAGTACCAGAGTTTTTCTAGGAGGAGGAGGTGGTACAGGAAAAGGATGGGTAATCAAACGCATGCATGCATTGCATGGGTGCCGCGTGGACTGGGATTGGAAAAGGTGTGTCTCCTTGGTAATCTGCCACGTATATACTTCAGCTAGCTTAGCTTAGGCTACATGTGTATACGTATATAAATAAAATGTGATACAATAAGAGGGATTGATATAGAAGTGGGTTTGAGATAGAAATTGTTAAAAGTAAAGATGTCAGGGGCACAAGGAGCTCAGCCAAAGAATTCGAAGACGGCCACCACTTACGAGTCGGTGGAAGGAGGTGAGAACAGGACGAAGACGGAGCTGTGTTCGGAGCAGGACCAGGGCGGCATTCAGATCGATAGGCTCCAAGACAAGGTTCCCGATGCTGCTGGCAAAGGTGGTCCTGTCTTTGGTGCCGGCAAAGACGACGACGGCAACAATAAGCAAGACCTGGGTGTTACTGGCACCGGCTAGGCCACCTTACTTGCTATTACGTGTGTGTGTGTGAGAGAGAGAGCGCTTCAGGTCTTACTGATGTACTTACTTCTGTAAATACAATAAAATCTACTTTATTACTACCTACTTCCCAAGAATCTGTTGTTGATGACAAATTATTCCTCCTCTACATTATTTTGATTCTTAAACACAAATTAAGTTTATGTTCATTTATTAACTGCATTATTTCGTATTCCTCCTTTGCATTATTTCTTATTCTTGATTCTTAAATTAATTGCATACTAATTAAGTTTATGTTTATTAATTAACTGTATTCTTTCATATTCTATTGGTAAAAAGTATGCAATTTGGTGTATTAATAATTTAAACTTAATATGTTAGTTTTTTAAATTAATGGCTTATGGTCTTTATGTTCTTTTGACAGCCTAAAAAATGATATAAATAATAATAATAATCAGTTTAGTATTATTATATATATTTTTTTTTTCCAAAAAAGCGTTTAGTATTATTTTTTTCTTTCTATAAATCATGCACTTCCTTTTTATAAAATTAATTCGTTTCTCTATGTTTTTTTTTTTTTTTGTTCTTCAAGGGAAGTAGGTACATCGTTTGTTATTATTATCTTTTTCATTCTATAAATCTGCACTTTTATGTATTTTTTTTTATATTTTCTTATTCAATGGGTGTAGTACTTCACATATATGTTTTCAAATATGAAATTATTTCAAGAGTTCCACAGGAAGAAAACAAAATTTCCGGTTTCTACAATAATAGAATAAAAAATATATATATATATATATATATATTTAAAACAAAATATCATGTAAAAGATAATTTTTTTTTTTAAAGACGTGCATTCAATGATTGGATGGACAGAGAAGGAAACTTAAAAAACCGAAAATAATAATAATAAAAAGAAATAAAGAATAGTAAAATTTGCGTTGCCTTGCTGACTCACTTAAATCTGTATCCGATACCGAGCCATCTCTACGGCTACGGAGCCGCACCATCAGCTGCTGTCGCGGCAACATCCGGTGTCTTCAGCGTCTACTCATCCAGCCGTTCCAACACCGACCCTGTTATTTCTGAAGCCGCACTCCGATAGGCTTCGGACTATCTGGTCTCCGATTCTCCAAGTACTTTGTCGCCGATCTCAGCTCCATGTATCTCAGCCAGAACGATGGCCTCGGTGCCTACTCCTCTGCCGCCAGAGCTTCCTGGCCTTCCTCCGTTGATGTAGTAGCTGCCGCCGCCGACCCTGTCGTTTCCGGCGTCAAGCGCTCTTCCGAAGGTTCCTTCCTCTTTCTCAATATCTTTTAATTTTTCCGTAACAAAACTTCAATTGTTCGCGTATCAGTTCTGCCTTTTTTTTAAAGAAAATTTAATGGGGAAGTATTGGGATCCTTATGTTCATTTTCTTTGAAATACATTTACTTTATGAACTTTATTTCTTAGAAAAATTTATTCGCGAAATTCGCCTGAATTAGGCACCACGTAGGTGCTTGTTTTTCATACTCTGGTTTTGTCTGCCAGACTCGGGTATAATTCGGGAAAGGATACTTGAATTTCACTTAGATTTCTGTGCAGTCTGGATCCTTTTATATATATATATATATATATATATATTAATATTATGGATTGGTTTTTCCTGCGGTTTTTAGGTAGATTGTTTTGATACTCAATTGTAAGTTGAACATGCTATCCTAATCTAAGAGCGTTGATTAATAGACACAGCGCTGTTTCTAGTGCATGTCCCCAAACCCAAAACTGAGAAGCGTCTCCGGAGATTGTTTTTCCCTCTCATTTAAAGTAATCACGTATTTTAATAAACTATGCACATTAGTTATTGTTTGTTTTCCTGTATTGACTATAATATACCAACTTATGTGGTCCCAAAGCTACTGTGTCTTTGCGCAATGATCCTGAGTTTTTTTTTTGATAAATCAATGATCCTGAGTTTGAATCCCCAGTATGAGAAAAAAAAAAAAAATGGTAAACTGTATAAAAATAAATCTTACATAACTAAGCTTGATCGAAGGTGATGCTTGCACTCTTGCACATGCATTCATGGTAGATTGGAAATATAAATTTTTGTTAGTTTATCTACTGGTTGAGCAAGCAAAGCTTGATACATACAGAGAGTTTATAATCTTTCTTCTTTACATACTTGAGTATGGAACATGTTGTAAAAGCAGCTGATGGAAATTTTGGGCCCTGTTTGATATCATTTATGTATATGTTTTTGGTTTCCTTTTTTCTTAAAAATTGTACATGTGTTTAATTAGTTTACTTCCAATGTTAGTTAGTGCTAGTAATTGTGACTATAATCTGACAAGATTGTGCAAAGTATTGATTCTTAACTTTATTGAACCTCAAAATCAAGGTGTTTTAGGAGCAACATTGTGGGCATAGGAGTTGCATCAGCCTGGCTGATGGCAAACTATTAACTTCGACAAACAGGTGAAGGAGGACTCATGATTCTTCTCCTTCAATTGTTGTTGAGTTATCTTTAACATTTTTCATTTCTAATATAGATGTTTTATCCATCCCATAGGAGTACACTTTCACTTTATTGTACGTGCTATATTTACTCTATTTCCAGGATTAAGGAACTAATTTTGATTATTTTTTGTGCATAAAGTTAATTGAATATCGTAGATAAACTGGAATGTGTTTTCATGTGTGTGCTTGAGAAGGCATAACTTTTTACTTGCTTAAATGTGTATTCTAAATTTCTGTAAGTGGACAACTTAAGGTTAGAGTGATAGGTTGTTAAATTATTATCACACTGTTTGTTGCATATTTTTGCTATATATATGTACGTGTGTATATATATTTCTAATATTAGGCCTACTTATAGGAGGTAAACTGAGTACATTTTAGTGCTCTGCAAATATTTTTGGGCATCTCTATGCAGATCTGAGAAGTGAAATACATATGATATACTATTTGAAGTTTTGAACATAAAGACTACTTAAAAGCTAGTAATTACTAATATTTTTTTCTGCATTGGGCCCAATATATAAGTACTATTTTAATTCTATCTATGTTTTTATAGTACATGTATTTTATTATCTAAAAGTTCTTTTTAAGCCATAATACTTATATAATAACATCTATTTTCCTGTGGTTTTTTTTGAATCACTTGTCTACTATGTACTATAGTGCTCTACCATCAGACTCTTTTGGGTGCCTATAATACAATTGGGCAAAGTGAAGCTTGGTATTCTACAAGCTCTTTAGCCAAGCGCTCTAGATTTGAAACTGCAAGCATTTTGCCTATATATCCACAGAGGCCAGGAGAGAAGGATTGTGCCCACTATATGCTCACAAGAACCTGTAAATTTGGAGATAGCTGCAAGTTTGACCATCCTATTTGGGTTCCTGAGGGTGGAATCCCAGATTGGAAAGAGGTGACCATTTGTTGCTATATTTATGCCTGTGGTAGTGATATTTATTAGAATATACATACAAACATTATTATATAGTACAATTTCATCGTAAATTATAGTATTCCGATAAATATTGCTTCATTATATGAAAGAATTGACTGTATATTATAAGCAATAAGCTAAGTGGTATTAATGCATTATATGACTACTTACTTGATTGTAAGGATGTATATTTTAATGCACTAATGTGCTTCTGTTCCTCACCACCCAACCCAAATATTTTCAGAAACTATGAAATATAAGAGTTTGTATATTAGTTCATATACCTACTGAGAACAAATGATGAAATAATCTGTGAGACTTGGATGGCTTGGGAGATAAGTCTCTAGAGAATTTTGTAACTGTAAATCCATAATATTCTTTTTATCAATTCTCTCTTTTGCAAGTTTTGAGGTTCATTTGCGAATTGTTTTTTGGTTTCTGTACCTGGCTCACAGCAATTTTGGTCTCAGCGAGTTCAAAATACTGGAAATATGATTGCAATTTAGTTGACTTGATAAAATATTCTGAATTGGAGCATTTAAGACTATGACTATCAACATGGATGCAGCAATGCAGGTGGACTTCTTTAGGAAAGCCAGGCTACTAGCTAATATTGATTGAGTTCTTTCATGAATTGCGATTAAAGATGGTAACTTAAGATATTTAGGTTGTAAGTAAAAATTCCATGGAATTTGTACTTTTATCATGTAAAGGCTGCTTAGGATGCAGATAATGGAAATGTAGAACTAGTATTACTCGTAAATCTACCAATGATGTTTTCATATACTGGGGCAGCTTGTACTGGAAGCACACATATTTTAAATGAGCATATTTGTCTATTCTTATTTCTTAATAATTTTAGCTTGATTTTCAACATCCAATCATTGCTTTACCATGAGCAATACAATAGTCACCACTGGGTTATACGTCTGCAGTTACTGATTAGCAAATCATTAATGGGAATCAGAGTTTTTGAAACTTTACATGCCAGGTCATCTTTGTTTCATTGCAAATTAAGCTATGTGTCCATGTACTAATGAGGATATGAGTGTTATTTAGATGTGTATGCTTTACTGTATATAGATTAGTATCCGCCAGTTATCCAATAGAAGGGAAAAGAGAAAAATGTGGTTATTCTATATCTTTGTAAATTTTTATAGTTCCTAGTTTGTTCTGATGGTGCATGTGGATATCAATTAGCATATTATGCATGCTAGATGTATATGGTAATTATTCTACATTAAGCACACTGTTGCCATGTTGTAATTTTGAGGTTAGATGAACCTAGTGTTTGATGACACGTATTTTGCTTGATTACATAGATACCTATATAGATGATATTGCGGATTGAACTGTTTTAGAGACTGAATCTATCTCCGTTGTCTTATGTCATTTTATTGATCATAATTTGTGGTTCCATTTGCTGTTTTTATCATTAGAATGTATAACTTTTTCTATCAATCTTAAAATAAGATTGCTATGCTATAGTGACATGGGTAATTGATCTCTTGTTAATACTTAATTCATTGTAATGACACAAAAAGAATTGATCTCATGTTCACTTTTAGGTTCCACCTGTTGCTACTAGTGAATCCCTTCCTGAGAGACTGGGAGAGCCAGATTGTCCAGTAAGTTATGTTTCAAACTGTTAGACCATGGTACAACATTTTAAATAGAAAGCAGACAATCAAATGATTTTCTGGAAGCTGTTTTGGAATAATTTTCAGATAACAAGCATGGATTGAAGACATCAAATGATGTTTTCAGTTGGGAAAATACTTTTATTAAAAATCTGCTTTGTGCTATTTTGAAAAACTCTTTCAGAAAGGCCCTCGATATGTCTCATCTGCATTTCATAACTTATCATTCTCTCATATGTTGCAGTACTTTCTGAAGACTCAGAGATGCAAATTTGGTTTGAGGTGCAAGTTTAATCACCCAAAGGAAAAACTGCCAGCTACAGTATGTACAAATGACATGAGACTTACAAAGATGTGATTATCATATTCATCTATTACACTTGTTATGATATGATGTTGTACTTTGGTTTCAGGGTTCTTTAGAAAATTTTGACGTTTCTGTCTTACCTGAGAGGCCATATGAGCCCCCATGTGCGGTAAGATAATTTTCTGACTTTCTGTGGGGCCATTATCAATCTATATGTATGTTGATTGTTATTCTCCATTTTATAAATTTAAACAGTTCTACTTGAAAACTGGAAAATGTAAGTTTGGTGCAACCTGCAAATTCCATCATCCGAAAGATGTCCAAATACTATTTGATGGACAAGAAGATGGAACTAGCAAACGGACTGAAGCAGCACTAAACACACAGGGAACAATTGGAGCTGCGAAGCTTGTGAATTCTTCTGTTTCATTCACCCCAGCTCTATTCTATAACTCCAAAGAACTTCCTATAAGACTGGTAATTTAGCTTTGATAGTTAGTAGATTGGTCAAATCCGAATGACCTTTTATTAAACATCACTATACTTACGCATTTTCTATACTACATGCAATTATATTCTCTGCAAGAAAACATTTTCTTCCCAGCTCACTCATCTTGTCATCATTTTCCCTTTGATTTGCTCATTTATAAGCAAGGTTACGAAATTAGGAGCCTAGCTTGGATTGGTGGGGGGTCTTGAGAATCAGATGAGACAGTAAGGTCCTCATCATCGTATAGGAAAGGTAGAAATGGACACAAAACCAGTTATAACTTCTCTTCTATCTTCTGAACAAATCGAAATAGCTTTTAAACTGTTAAGTAACTTTTCTACTTCAGGTCAAGAGTGTCAAGCAAGAATGAGATACAGTAAATAGGTTCCTCTATCATGAGGAAAACAAATAGAAAATGAGGAGAAAAAAGAGATAGCAATAAGAGGGTTGGTTGTTGTTTATTCTTTTTTTTTTTTTGTTGTTGGGGGTGGGAAGTTAAAGTAATGGACATTGGAATAAGAAATGATTTGGGAATTTGGTATGGATGCCAACCACAATCTTGAAGGGGACCAAAAATTTCTTTCTATTGTTTGTTTGGGTTCTAAACCATGTCAGTTTAAATGGTCTAGTAAGAGTGAGCAATGACCTGAAAGCAAAAAGGCCAAATTAATTTAATTTTCAGGATTGGTGGGATCCTATGGTAAATTAAATTCCTGCTTGATGGTTGTAGTCTGGATCCCACGCCATTCTTTATTTGTAGAAATTTTTAATGCGTTGTAGAACTCTAGTTTGTCTGTAGGCAATCGCCAACCTTGCTTATAAATTTTGCCAGTCAATGCTTTTCAAGCATGGATGGAGATGAACCGAGATGATTGAACTTGCTTTGCAATGGGTCAGGTCATTTTGGCTCTACTGCTGTCAGGGGAAACTTCTGCTGTGGTTTCCATCCCTTTCCTTTGTGGTCTTTCTTGATCTTGGCTTTATGGTTTTCCTACTCATTGAGAAATCTTTTATCTCCAAGTTCTTAGTTGACATGCTTTATTATTTTGTTGGGTTTTTGGGTCATGATGTCATTTCTATTGATCCTGTATCTTCTGCTTCTAACAGGGTGAACCAGATTGTCCGTTCTACTTGAAAACTGGCAGGTTAATACATGTATTTCACAGTTAGCTTATGGTAAAAGCAGTAAATGAATGGAAATACTCAAATGTCTTTTCCCCTTTGTTTCTATCTTTAAATCAGTTGCAAGTATGGTGCCACATGTCGCTACAATCATCCTGATAGAAATGGTAGGTTCATGATTCCGTTTTATATTGCTATAATTGAGTTTCACATATTCTAGTTTTGAAGTGTGTATCATATGCAATGGATATTTCACTGCTAAGCTGTTTGTGCAGCAATAAAACCACTTGCTGCGACTGGCCATCCCATTATAGCCTCTCCAGCAACGAGTCTTAATCCAATTGCCTCCATTTATCAAACCATTGATCCTCGATTAGCTCAGTCAACGGTAAATTTGGATATTATCCAGTCCTTTCTTGTTTATGGTTTTGTTTCCATGAAAGTGCTGTAGTGGGGATACTTAATTTGTGTCTCACTCAAACAAACCCCGCCTCCCCCCAAACACACTCACAAAGGGTGTTACATAACTGTTATTTTTTATGCAGTTTCTTCAAGTTAATTATGTTGTTATGCACCATGACTAATTGCGCAGTTACATTTTCTTTCCTTTCTTTTTATTTTTTTGAATTTCAATTATTGTTTGCAAAGTGCATAATGAGAGTGTTTGGGAGTTATTTCTTTCAGTGTTTGGGAGTTATTTCTTTCTAATAAAGGAAAATCAGATGTTGAGGTGTTTGGCAAAAGAAACTGAAACACTTTTTAGATGATGGTAAAATGCACTTGGAGTGCTTCTTCAAAACAGGGTGTGCTTTGTACTTTTTTAAAATTTTGAGGTGTTCGATCCTTTTTTGTTAAAAGCGCTTTTTACTATTTTTAATCACACCTAACTATTTCCTTGTAAAGTGCTATTTGATTAAAGTGCTATTGATGAATAACACTACCAAATGGAAGCACTTCACAAAAGCACTCCAAACAGGCCCCATCTAACTATAAAAGATCATTCTTCTAAACATTACTCATTATCTCTTCTTGTTTTTTCCATGACATTGTGGTTTTTGTGAAACTTCATTTTGGTACAAGTTTATAAAAGTGATCCATACTATTTCTTTGCCTGTTGCAGGTGGGAGTGGCAACTATCTACCCTCAACGTCCTGGACAGATTGAATGTGATGTATGGATCTATAATACTTATTGCTAATTTTATATCTTTATGTACATTTAAATAAAATGGACTTTGGATGGAGAGGAACTTTTGCACTTAGGATGGAAACTATCCACTTCAAGGTCCTGGAGGGCTTGAATGTGCTGCATGCTCAACTATTTGTTCTGTGAATACATGTTATTTCAAATAAAATGGCCTTATGTTGGATATGACCTTCTGGCATGTTGAACCTTCTGTGTGTGGTTCGCTATTGATTAATCCTAGAAATGGAATTTTGTACCTTCACCGTTGAAAAGTTGGGTAGTACATTTGTTCCTAGGATACTTGTTTCAGAGTTCTTGTAATGATAAAAAGTTTTGCTTAATTTAGGTCTAATTTCTTCTCATAAAATTAATTATTAGATAAGTAAACAAAAGCTTTCTGGAATAGTATGTGGACTTTCAGCTTTCGTATTTTTACTTTTCTTTAGATCTTTGGCCAGTGTACGGCTGTTAAATTTAATATTATTATAGTTTGGAGGAAAATTGTTTCTACTTCTTGTCATATGGTTTATGAGAAAAGTAAACAACATTTTCCATATGCATCCTGAAATGCAGACTTGCATAGTATTTGTTTGCTCTCTCTCTCTCTCTCTTTTTCTTCCTGATTTTTAACTCTTCTTGCAACTTTTTCAATCAATGGTTTTTTGATTCTTTCCTCAGATCCTTGAATTATAGCAAAATGGTGAAAGTTTCTCTTATGTTAACTATTATTGTTGGTCAAGGAAGTTTCATTTGAACTTTTGTCATATCCCTAATGAAACCAATTTCATTAGGTTGGTGTTAAATTTAATTAAACTAACCCATTATACATGTAGAGCCAAACAGACCTAAACCAAACCAATAGCAGTCAGGTTGGTTTGATTTGTAATTCAATTTTTGAAATTTCGAGTACAATACTTATATGGACTTATTACCAATAAAAAAAAAAAAAAAAACTTAATATGGACTTGAAGGTATAGTTACATAAAAATATAATAGATACAACAAAGTCAAATTTATACGACTGTCATAAGTATATATATTTATTGAAATTGGTATAGTACACTTTATTATTATTATGGTTGGTTTTGTTAATTTTAGTTCAGTTTTTTTCTGTGACACTCTTAATTAAACCAGTCCAGGCTTTTTACATTTTTTTGGAACAACCCTAATCAATTACCTCATTTGATTTAATTTGAACTGCTTGAGTAGGATAGGGTTGGTTGGGTTAATTTGATTTATCCCGGTTTGTCACCACCCCTGTTATGCATTTTAGTTTCCTTTTCTTATGTTGTAGTACTATATGAAGACCGGTGAATGTAAGTTTGGTGAATGGTGCAAGTTCCATCATCCTGTTGATCGAACAGCACCAATATTGTCAACAACAAATCAAGCTGAAGAAGAAAACATTAAGCTTACTCTTGCTGGTCTGCCTCGCAGAGAGGTATGCATTGCATGCATTTTAAGGGTCCTTTTGAGGTTAATGGTTACTTAATATGGTAAAGAGTACATGTAAGGCCTGCTTCATTTTCTGTTATTGTTTTGAACCTTATTTCTTGAAATTTATTGTTATGCACGTCTAAGACCTGTTTTCTTTGTCAGTATTTGATAGGGAGTATTAAGTGTATATTTGTGATAACCTGATATACATAGGCTTATTTCTGGATAGCTTAACTTTTGTTATTAATGGTGATTTAATATACAAAAACAAGGAGTTCATTTTATTGTGATTTTACTAAAGTCCTGTCATGAATTAATTGTTGAGATTCGTACTCGAGCAAATATACTAGTGCATATTTTGTGATCAATTTGGGATTTTACATTCCAGAATGCTTATTTGGATCACATCTACTCAGAACCACCATCTCTTTGTTGGTCACTCCCGTTTGACCAACTCATTTTAGTTCACTTTAGTAATCAACTAGTCCATGGTCCAGCTGCCTTTTGGTGCCCTATTTTTATATTCAATACAACGAAAAGCTCAAGCTCAGTAAGGCTACTCCATAATTTCTTTAAATTTCCATTGGCACCATCCTTTTGTACTATCAAGGACTTTGTGTTTTGGTTGTCTGGATCAAAAGTGTCTGCCTTGTTTACAATAAGTACAGGTTAACAGTTAGGTCGTGCTTTCTGAGGCACATTAAGTGGAGCCAATTTGACTTCTATCTCTGAAACCAATTTTTACTTGGCTGCTCAGGCTCAATTTATCAGTTTCTCTGTGTGATGTTATGGTGTAATTTTTGTCATTGTTCTTGTGAGCAAGAGGCCATTTTCGTGGTTTAAATTCAAATTTGGTATAAGAGTACATGAAGAACATTTAAGAAATATGCCACAATTCATTTCTGAAGGGATGTCCATTTGGTTATTTTTAGATTTCACCATCCTGGTAATTTGTGAAAATAATTCGACATGCTTTCCATGTGAAATGCGTGGAGGCTGTATGGTATGCTTTGTTCTAAATGCCACTACCACCCTGCTTCAAACATTTTGAAATCCGTTTAGTCACACAAGTGCTCATGAGGATTGAAGAATGCATTGTAGGCACTTGTTTTGTCCCTTGAGTTCTCAACATAGGTATAAACTAGGGAAAATTTACCGGATGGATTGCTATTTGGCTTTTGAGTTATTTTAGGGTTCTTGTTTTCAAGCAGGTTGTTTCACTTTTACTAGTGTCAGAGGTGGAAGTAGAAACAAAGCAGTATGGTAACTTGAGGATGCCTGTGTCTTTTACTACCACGAATGTATACCTGTCGTATTAAATTAAAAGAAACGTAAATAGTAGGAAATGTGACAGTTTTACCTCATCTTCTAATTGACAACTGATTTCTTAATGATTTAAATTATATGTTATTTCTATTTTTTGGGGCAGTTATATTTTTATCTAGGTATAAAATGTATGCCATTGTGTAGGAGTATTTATGAGGATGAAATATTTTTGACAGGGTTCTATTATCTGCCCATATTATATGAAAACTGGAACATGCAAGTATGGTGCAACCTGCAAGTTTGATCACCCACCTCCTGGTGAGGTCATGGCATTGGCAACATCGCAAGGGACATCTGAAGCCGCTGGAGGAGAAGCAAATGTGGATTAAAGAGGGGGGTGAATCCATCAAGAAAGTGAGGTCCCTCTGGTTTGAGGTCTTGGGAAGTTAGTTACTTTGAAGCCTCGTTGCCATGTTATGTTTTCAAGTTGTGTTCTCAATCATCTTTCCTTGACACAGTACATGTACTTACAATCGGTTCAATCAAAGGGTTATGTATGGTTCTAATGTTTAACGGTTTGTCCTAAGAAACTGTTCGAATGAATTTCAGCATTGTATTAGCACGGATTTGTTGTCGTTTGATTATGATGTGGCTATGATATTTTATTTGTTTGTTCTCTGAAAGCTGAATTGATAAAGCTCAGCTTTTGGATTTTGAAGGGTAGAATAATGCTAGATTGGATGGGCTTCATCTTATATGAAGGAATACCCTTTCAATCAGTAATGGCGGTTTTACCACTGAATCCTGATGGTCGTCTAGTGCCGACGGCTGTTGGAAATCGCAATCTACATGAGGGTTTGGCGTTTAGACTAACGTTGGAACAATGAGTATTTTTTTTTTTTTTGGAACAAATAAGTAGTTTGATGTTTATGTGGTGGAATTTACTTTATTATTTTATGTAAAGCCGTTCTTGACAAATAGAATTTTCTCTTATAAAACTAGAGTTTTGAACCGTCTTTATTTATGGTGGCTGTTGTTCACAAGCACTAGGCCATTGTTTTTGTCTGGTAAATCGGAGGTGGTTACTTTATTGGGTCATTAATTTATTTTGTGCACTTTTAAGTTCTCTAACGCTCATTTCAGTTGGACTTGGTAATGGAAATAAGATTGAGGAGAGGTTTTTTTTTGGGCGGGTCAAGCGACCAAAAGCAACTACATATAATCAGAATCAATCAAATGCACAACCCCTAGTGTATTCTTAAAGTAATGAAATGTGTGACTGAGCTGGCAGGTGATCAGAATTTTCGGTGGTTTACCATAGTTGATGGATCGGTAATGTAAAAAACAAAACATGAAAAAGGGTTGATTGATGGTGATTGGTGAACGGAAAGCGTAAGAATTGCAATAGAGAAATTGTGGGGTGCGATACCATATTATAAAAGAATATGTGGGCGTGGCGCAATGGGGATCGCAGACGCATAGATAACATAGAGCAGAGGAGTTGTTAACGTACTAACAGGTATCCGGTAAGTTTAGAATGTGCTAGTACAGTAATTTAAAGAAAAGCAAAGCAAAGAAAAATAAAATTAATGGCAGCGGTGGCGGAAAGTATCAGCGTATGTTGGTGCTTGGCGTACCACCAAAACCAAAGGTGTAGAGGTAGAGGTAGAGGAAATACTGAGAGTGATAGGCTTTCCTGCTTTAATAATACTACTCGTTCATCGTCAATCATCATGTCTCTATCTTGGAGTGGTAGCACTGGCAGCTGCTGGATTCGTAGGAGTCGTCTCAGATCGTCTTCTTCTTCCTGTGCAGCTGCTTCGGCAGCGGAACCACCACCACCACCACCATCAGATAAGGTAAGTTCTTTTGGTTAAGTACCAGATAATAGATAGATTTATATATTGATATTCATAACTACATTCTGTTTGTCATTTACCAGGAGAAAGACAGAGACCTCCAGAGGAAGGATGCGGATCTCCACACCCTTCTCAAGAGGCTCTGGAAGGTGGCAGCTCCCTACTGGTCCTCCCAAGACAAATTCCAAGCCAGGTCTCGCCTCGCCGCTGTCTTTGTTCTCACTCTCGCTACTACTGGCATCAGCGTTGGTTTCAGTTTCCTTGGCCGCGACTTCTACAATGCTCTCGCCAGTATTTCTCTTTCTCTACATCTTCTATACTACTGCATTCCTACTATTTTACTTTTCTTCTACGCTCATTCATTTACTGTGCTTTTTTTTGTTTCCTTCTTTCATAGACAAGGACCAAGAACAATTTACCAAGCAACTGCTCTATTACCTGGGTGGCTTCGCTGGTGGAATTCCGGTGAGCACAAATTGCTCCACTTTTCCATTAGGTATTCCTCTGTTTCTGTCTTCTTTCCATGATCCAATCCTTCTCTAATCACAGACAACCCCATCGAAACCTTTTTCCCATTGATTCAAAAACCAAAACGAGGACCCGCAAAGTGTTGAACGTAGCTTACACCCAATTGATGATGTCTCAATATTCCAATGGTATCTACTTGCAAGTTGCAATTGTTCACCTTGTTCAAACTACAGCTAACATACTTATATAACAGCTAAAACACTAAAATATGCTGCCTGATACAGTCAATGTCATGTCCTTGACTTAATATGCAGTTCCTCCTTCTCTTATATGTGTTCGACTATTCAATGTTGTTTCTACAGTTTTTCGTGTTGAGAGACTATGCAAGAGATACATTAGCTTTGAGATGGAGGTCTTGGATGACAACCTATTACATGGAACGCTATCTAAAGAATCAAACTTTTTACAAAATTCAATCTCAGTCTATTATAGATAACCCAGACCAGCGGATTGTTGATGATCTTAGTTCTTTCACGGGAACAGCCCTTGCCTTCTCTTTAACACTTTTCAATGCTGCGGTGGACTTGGTATCATTCAGTAACATCTTATTTGGTATCTATCCTCCGTTGTTTGTAGTTCTTCTTGTATATTCCATTGGTGGAACAGCTATAAGTGTCTTTCTTGGAAGGGTAATTTTCCAATCTAGTTTTCAAGATTTTTAGAAATTATAGCTCCCTCTGTGAAGTGAATTGATTGTCATAGAATAGAAGAGGCTACCAACCCAACTGAATATAAATTATTTTTTCTTGTGATTCCAGGAATTGGTGACTTTAAACTTCTTGCAAGAGAAGAAAGAAGCAGATTTTCGTTATGGACTTGTTCGAATTCGAGAGAATGCTGAATCAATTGCTTTCTATGGTGGCGAAGAAAATGAAATGCAACTTCTGTTGCAACGATTCAAAAATGCTTTTGAAAATTTAACTGTATGAATAATTTTGATGATCTGCAATCTTTCGTCTCCTTTTGAGTTTTCTCTACATGCAGTAGTATAGCTTAAGGTTATCAGATTTTACATCACATTTTCTTGCATGGAGGTTGAGATAAATGAACAGTTACATATTACTCTTATGGTACTTCAATATTCATGCAAAATATATATATTTTTTTAATGTACACTTCTGGTCTTTAATAATTCATAGTTGTTGTCACTTTTATTTTAATTGTCGTTAACATTATGTTATGTTTAACTTGCTTGAACTTGATAGTAGCTGTGGTAAATCTGCAATACTTGAAAGTTCGGAGCTTACTGGTTTAGGGATTTCAGCTATGCTGCATATTCTTGACCTGAATGCTGTTATACTTATGAAACTCGATGCCATATTATTATTGTCAACCTTGCATACAAGCTGAAAGCTTTCATGACCATCATTTAAGAGGTTATTAAAAAAAAAAAAAAATAGTTGCCAGAAGGCCCAAACTGTCTTATGATTCTAACTGGCTATTATTGTGCTTTTTATATAGTAAGTTTTGTATTGTCGCCAATTAAAAAACAGTTTTAGCTCACTGCAACACACACACACACATTGATCATGGTGTATAGATTTTATTTCTAATGTTTTGGGTATAGGTGTTCCCTTCTTGCAAAAATGCATTTATTATCTTTTATCTTACACTTAAATTTCTAGATTAGAAGCTGTCTGAGTTACATTTGTTAATGATTATATCGACTAAAGTTATCAAAATGCATCACATTATTTTATAAATATATTTCTTGATGAAAAGTAGTCTGAATAAAATATGTTTCTTTAAACTTTGCAGCGATTGTTGATATCTTCAAGAAATCTTGAGTTCTTCACCAATGGTTATCGCTACCTCATTCAGATTCTTCCTGCTGCTGTTGTTGCTCCCATGTATTTTTCTGGAAAAATTGAGTTTGGTGTCATTAATCAGTCAGTATCTGCTTTTAATCATATCCTTGGAGACTTTTCCCTCATCGTTTACCAATTTCAAGCTCTCAGTGCATTTTCAGCAGTAATTGATCGACTTGGTACTGTGTCTTTCTCTTTAATTCCATCTCATATCCCTAGGCTGTTATCTTTATTTTAACAAATAGGGCTTTCTTATGAAGCTAGCCCATTTGCTGATGCTGTAAAGGATCTCCATTAGAAATGATAAGATACAGTGCAGCAATTGATTTTCGGTGTTTTTTCATGCTATAAGAAAGATATCGGAGGTTCTAAAAGAGCATATGCTTTGTGATTTAGTTTTTTCAAACTCATCCATGTGTTTCACAGACATTGTTAGCTCTAGCACTTTCTGCTGTACCTGTATATTTTAGCTTGTATTTAACTAGCTTCTACAGCATTTCTAACATAAGAAGATTTGGGAACCATCAGAATGTGAATAAAAACTTTGGTAGTTTTGTGGTTTGTATTCCATAACTTGGATTTCTATTTTGGTTTTTGTTTCATGTCATTATTAATAGAAAGTATTGAGGACCCACATTGGCTACAAAATACACTCTAGTATGGTACTTAAGAGAGTTCAGGAACCTCAAATGTAGTTTGGTAGTTTTGTGGTTTGTATTCTGTAACTTGGATTTCTGTTTTGGTTTTTGTTTTATGTCATTATTAATAGAAAGTATTGAGGATCCACATTGGCTACAAAATACACTCTAGTGCGGTACTTAAGAGAGTTCGGGAACCTCAAAGTTACATTTGACTAGGACTTCTATGTGAGGCTTTGGGTCTTATAAATGGTATCAGGGAGTGACTAGATTGAAATAGTCTTGTGAAAAGGGAGCCATCAACCAACCACCAACGAGTGACTAGATTGAAATAGTCTTGTGAAAAGGGAGCCATCAACCAACCACCAACGAGTTAGATTGAAATAGTCTTGTGAAAAGGGGGCCATCAACCAACCACCAAGGTGCAGGTGGGTCTGACCAATAGTGCATGTGAGTCTATGGGGATGGAGTTCTGTGGAGCTTGGTGGAATCTGGAATGTAGTGATCCATGTTAGTTACATTCACTTTGGGTTGAGTCTCTAGGTCGCAATGCCACATTTTTCCTTTGTTCTTTGCAATTTCTGTTCCCCCGTTCCTTAATCATTTCATAATTCCTAGTACTGTTTCTTGTTGAATGATCTGTTATATTCCAGTCCTTTGTGGAGTACATGGCTTTTAATGTTTTCAAGTTGTACACTTGTTAGTAAAGAATTAAGAGCTCTTCCCTCCAATGCATACAGGTGAATTTGATGATGTTTTGGATTGCAGCAGCTCTAAATTTCTTTCAGACCCTATAGAGGAGATACATCTTGTATACTGTAATATTAAAAATTTGGACGAACTGGATTCAAATGGAATGATGCCCACAGACAAGTGCCAAAAGTTACTGGATGTAGAAAATTTGACTGTACAGACACCAGCTAGTAAAGCTACACTAGTTAGAGACTTGTCATTGGTAATCAAACAAAAAGAGCATCTATTGGTGAGTGATTGAATTTGTATATTGAATTATATTAGTTATGCCATAAAATTGGTTAGTCTTTAGGTATGAAGAATATTTACGAGTAATTGTAATCTTGTTAACAGGTGACTGGACCTAGTGGCAGTGGCAAGACTTCTTTGTTAAGAGCAATGGCTGGTCTGTGGAGTACTGGAAGAGGAAAGATCACATTTTACGTAAAAGATGGAAAAGATCTTCAACCATCCACTTCTTCATATGTAGATCCTCCTGAACTGAATAATACTCAGGATATTTGTGAGAAAGTTGAAAAACCCACAAATAGAAATTCTAAAGGTGCATTTTTTCTTCCCCAAAGACCATATATGGTTTTGGGAACACTTCGTCAGCAATTACTCTATCCAACATGGGCTGAAGATGCAATTTCAACACCTGACAGTACTATAGCAATTGGTATTGACTTGAAAATAATTCTTTGGAACTAAATTGTTAAGTTTGTTAAGATGCATTTTCTGAATTGTTTATAGTATTTACTGCCAGCATTTATAATTGCAGAACACATTTCTTGCTTAAGTAGTCATTAGAAACCTTTAAACTATTTCCCCTTTCATAGGAACAAAAGTACTTTGTAGTCTTATTTAATCATTGGAGACTTTGTAAACCCATTCCCCTTTGATAGAAACAAAACATTTGGTAAGAATTTTTTAATTTACAGGAAAGGTGGGTAGAAATAGGATGCCTGTGTTTAAAAGCTGGAATTAACAACTGGATTTTTTTTCCCCCCGGTTATTTCTCTTTTGCATCTTCATAAAGGGACGGGAAGATAGGAACAGATTTCTTGACTAGTACAATAATGTAGAATTTTGTGTTTGATGCCAAATATTAATCTGCTTTGGTGATAGTAATCAAGAACAGAGAATTTTGTGAAAATTTTGCTACATAAGGGAGGTAGTCCCCAATTTAGTAAAACCCCCATTCCCCCTACAATTACTATGGAAGATAGGAATTGATCCTGGGTAATGGTATACTTTACTATCTAATAAAGTTGGCACTTTCATGTTTATATATATTTAGGTAAATAATGCTACAGTATGTGTAACCTACTGTGAGAGCTGATAAATGCAAAGTTTATTTCACAGATTCACTGTCTTTCTTGAGGCGGGTAGGAAACTTAGAAAATGAAAGCAAAAAGAATGGTAAGCCCACCACTGAGGATCTAATACAAGTTTTGGAGGATGTCCGCCTCAGCTATATAATGTCTCGGTTTAGTATGGATTCAAAATACGAGTGGTCTAGTGTTCTGTCCCTTGGGGAGCAGCAACGCCTTGCTTTTGCACGTATGTTGCTTGCAAAACCAAAATTGGTTCTTTTGGATGAATCTACCAGTGCTTTGGATGAAGCCAATGAGGTATTCATTATTCTAATTTCTTCATATCCTGATGATCCATGATGCAAGTTTTAAAAACCCATGATGCATGTTTTTGTAACTAGCAAGAAAGGCTGAAAAACATAGCATAGATTACATTGTTTGTCACCGTTGACTTTTATTCGTTTATGTCATTTGCACTCTACAAATGGATTAGGTACATTTTGTTAAGTAAAAGGATTATCAGCTGGTCTCCTAGCATAGGAGAAACCATCATATAGGATTGTACTATTTTTCTAGCATAGGATGATTCACTATGGTGAGTTAGTATGGTGAAGATAAAATACATTTTGTTTTGCCTACAGCTTGTTTTGGTTTTATTCCTCTTGCTTATCGCTCTAGCTTCTCATAAATTATTGTTATGTACTGTGAATTTGGTGTGAAAAATAGTTTCAGTTTTTCCTGTCCAAGGTCAAAACTCTCTCTTATTCTAGTTGTATCTTAAACGTAACATAATATCACTTCTATCTAGACTTTCATGGTTGTTTCTCGACAGGCCCATTTATACCATCAAATAGGGAAGGCAGGTATAACATACATTAGCGTTGGCCATCGACGAACCCTGTATGAGTACCACAAAAAGAGCTTACATATATCTGCAATCGACTCCAGCAGTAACCAACAAAATTGGCACATTGAAGTAATCAATCATGACACCTTTTGTAATTTATCAAGTCTGTAATAATAGTAACCTTATTGGTTGACTTTATTTGCTGCACTCTTATTTAAGGAGGAAGATCCAATATGTTTTGGAATATATTTTAAAGTGATATCTGCAGGGATAAATAGTCGCCTGCGTTTTACTGGTTTTCCACATGCTTTGTTTGGCTGTTCTTCCAGGAAGAGTGAGTTTCTTTTATTGGTATTGCATACAGCGAAAAGACATGATCGTTTAGTCTGTTTTTCAGTTTTACTTATTCCCCCGTTGTGTTATTTTTTTGTTTTTGTGTTTATGGGAAGCAATTCAAGTGTAGCATACGGTAAAATGGAAAAAAAGCAACTAGCGAGGGTAATTATGGAGTGAGCCAAGTGGATTTCACTGGAGGGCGATAAAAGGTTATAAAGGGAGGTAGAGCAAGGTGTGTGAATGTGTAGCTAATAACTCAACTGTCCAATTGGGAGGCCTTGAGACGTGACGAAGGGTGATTAACCATAACCACTTATCTCATTGTTGAGCAATTCCTATAAGTCAGGAATTTTTTTCTACATTTTCTATTATTCTTCTGATTTCGTTTCCTATAATTCCATTCCACTTCTTTTACAGATATATGTAACTGTGCACTACTATTGCAATAACAGATGTATCTCTCTCTCTCATATTATTTTGCAAAGCACATTCCTAAAATGGTGTTCAATAATAATTATGGATGTAGACTTTAGTAGTCACCACCTATAATGGAAACACATTTATTTACTATGTGAAAGGGAAAATAATTGTTCTTTAGAACAAATATGAAAATCTAGACTGTAGACATGTTTCCTCTCTTCAAAGCCAAGAGGCCAAACTATCCTCACATTTTTTCTTTTGGTAAAAGAAGACAAAAACTCAGTCCAAAGGAGTAACGTCAAACTTTCAGTTAAATCTTCTCGGAAAAACAAGCTGTGCCTTCAAAGACTCAAAATCCAGCTTCATCCTGAAGACTAGTCCTTGCGAGCGACGCCATCGACCCAGACTCAACAGCTATACAGACAGAACCGACGGCTACCACAAGCCCTTCCAGGAAACAGAATACAGTGAGAATCTTCAACTTTCTCACCAGTGCACACCATTACCATTGCTATACACACCATCTACCAACCCTTTAGAAGACTTGAAAGTGCTTCCATTCTGGTGGAATTTCACCTTTGAGTGTCCATTGCTTATTCCATTGCTGCTAATAGTCATGCTCGGATAACCATTATTTTGCAGTACTGTCTCCAAGTGCCCACATGCAGCAGCTATAAGTCCTATGACATAGAACAGAAGAAAAAGAAAATATTATATGGTATAGCAGCTCGGACAATCTAGACATAACTTCATAAAGCTTAGCCATTTGGATAATAGTTGGGAGATGGAATTACATTTCACCTGTCATATAAAAAGAAATACCAATCTTTCCATTAAGTCGTGCACACCCAAACTATTGCAAACCAATTTTTCTACCAAGTTATGCGCCTATCAACTTAATCAGACTTTCACTAAGCTCATAGTTATCTTTATGACTTCTTCAATTACCTTTAACGTACTGTTTACATTTCTTATTTTCTGGAAGGAAGAGGGGATGGGACAGGGAGGGTGTGGGGTGGAGTGGAGGAAAGCAAGTGATATAGAAATCACTCAGTACTTTCTTTGAGAACAAATAAAAATAGCAATAAAAATGGCAGTCTTCATGATACTTTCAGATGTCAAATTTCCTCTCGTATTGAGATCATGAGTTTACTACTATCTCTCCTCCACTACTTCTCCCTTCTCATACTATATGCCTTTGCACTAAAAACACAGAGAAAACCATGGTACCTCTTAAGCAAACTCTACATTAGCTACCTATCCAGACAATTTTCCCATACAGAAACATGTTAAAACTCAAATTCTATAAGCACCGACAAACCCATATAGTGGCACTAACCAGAGGAAAAGGAACCTTAGTCTGAGCCCAAGTGGTTCAAATAATTTCAGGTGGGACCCACATATTGGCCCCGAGTAAGACTCCCGAGAAATAATCATAATAATTACCAGAATCAACAGCAGCCAGTAAAAAAACATACCTAAGAACAATGCAGAAGGCCTTCCTGGTCTTGACTTGAACTCAGGATGGAACTGAACACCGACAAAGTATGGATGAGCAGGTATCTCAACAATCTGAAGTAATTAGAGCATTAAAATGTCAGTGACTGCGAGAAGCCAATCAATATACGAGTGTAGATGATAAAGTTTTTTATTCAACTGGTTCATGCCTAAAATATTGGGTTTCCATGCAGGATAAAGTATGCTGAATCAGACAGTTACCTCCATCCGCCGACCGGATTCGTCTCTGCCAACAAAAGATAAGCCAGCATTCTCAAGTTGCAATATCATATCAGGATTGACCTGCACAACAAGAACAATTTCTTCCTGTGACAGCTATAAATGGAGCAGAATATACAGCATATCTTTTATTATCTAGCACATGTCCATGCATTTGCTGACAACAGACAAAAAAATACCTCATATCTATGCCGATGGCGTTCATCAACAAAACTTACACTGCCATACCTGAAGCAATAATACCATAACATATAGGTACGTTAACTTGAACAATGTATGTGTGTGACATAATTACAAAAAGTACAAGTGTGCATATCCTTTTTAATTTTGAGATTGTAAAATGCGCATTCCTTTATTGAAGTAAAATATCAGCTCTAAAGTACAAAACAAGTCATTGTAGCATCCCTTTAAGGAAGTTGCATAGTGTTTGAAGCTACAAATAAGTAAACTTAAATCAGTTTCATGTCCTTACAACTTCGCAGATTTGCAGTCACTATTTTTGAAGTAAGTCCTCCTTGATCCCAGACGCATAGTTCCTCCCATATGAGTTTTTGAACCCTGCCAATATATATTATATATGTATATATAAACTAGTTTAACAAGATTTAAATAATTGTTAGCAATCGAACATTAGCTTGGTCAAAAATTCATCTAGGATTGCATACCTCTGGCATAAATATGACACAGGGACTTGTTGTTGCAGGATTGAACTCTGTGCTGTTTGCATCACGCAAATTAAGTACAGATCTTGCGAACTCAATAACAGCAATTTGCATCCCCAGGCAAATTCCTAGGAATGGAACTTTGTTCTCTCGAGCATACTTTGCAGCAAGAATTTTCCCTTGCACTCCTCTATCACCAAATCCTCCTGGAACTAGTACACCATCAGCACCCTGAAATAGAAGAGTGTGTCAGGGAATCAATGAAACTCATAGTAGAACAATAAAGCTAAATCCTAAAACCATCTTAATGAAATCCAATTTCAGAGTATGGTCACCTTCAAAAGATTCCATGCAGCTTTATGGACATCAGGGGCCTGTGAACAGTAAAATTAGTAAATGATAGATCAACAGATATGAATGGTAAAGCAAGTTAAATTTTAGTTTCCACCTCTTTAGCAGTTATATCTTCGAGGTCACCTGCTGGAACCCAGTCTACAACAAGCTTCCTCCGGCAAGCAACTGATGCGTGCAAAAGAGCCTGGCAGAAGAAGTTAGAGATTAGAATCTGATATCACAGTTTTACTCACACTCTAAAGAATATTCCATCCATAAGCCTGTCAATGACACTTATAGTGTGCTTCCTAAAGAACCCTTGCAGGATAAGACATACAGAAGATTTAACCAAAAAGTAGAGAAAAAAGGGGAAAGAAAGGTATGACATGACAGCCAATTTAAAGGAAGAAAAATAAATACCAGTGAGACAAGAAGTGGTATAAATTGTAAAGTAGATAATTATTTTACTTTCCACCAGTTTAATGAAGTACACCTATTCCATGTAGACCTTAGAAAAGGATAGTGTTAAGTAACTAACACTAGGTTCACTTTCCTAGATTGAAAGGATATGTATAAATGGTTGAGCAGGGTTTGAAACAATCTTTTGGAGCATAGTACCTTAGATTTTCTACAGCAATGATAGACAAACCAAATATTACCTTGAAGCATATAAAGAACAAAAAACAATTGTTGCTGTAAGGATTTCAGGGGGAAAAAAAACAAAATATGGAGTAGAGATAAATTTTGCTTTTACATGAAAACCGGTGTAAGTTAGGAAAAAGTTTTAACTTTGACATGAAAACAACTTTTAAGTGCTTTTACATTTCTACAAGGCCAATAAATACTACTAAAAGCAATCATTTTTAAATGGTTCAGTCTCTCACAATTAAAATACTACATACTAAAATAGTTACTATAAACAATGAAGATTCTGCACTTGCCAAGTCATGGCATTTAAAGACCCAAGATGAATAAGGTTATACTCTAGCTATTTGTATGCAGTATTCCAGGCATGTACATGGAAATCTACCTATCATATTATTTTTTCAACAATACTAAAGTCACCGATTTGTTTACCAAATTTTGGATACAAAATGATGTGGAGGCGCGTTATTGACTTGCAATGGGTTCACTTATCTATTATCTAGGCTTTGTTAATTTGTTGACCAATAACATACTGCCACATCAGTTAGTAACCAAGTTTGGTTCCCATACTAGGTCTCTATTTCATTATACCCAAATAATTGCCGAAAGTTTTTGTATCATTAAAAGAGAAATTAATGCCTTTCCAGGCCACTAGTCGAGAAAAACAAAGGGAATGAGTAATTGCTATTCTATTGGACGCAACTCTTTTGGAAGTTAACACTCCATTTCATCTTACAAACTACTGGAATCACTTCATATGCAAGCACCGGCTTGATAACTCAAATGAAAATACCTAGCCACAGTTTAACTAGTGAGGCAACAGAAATGTAAGGCAAAAGGATGGCTTATTCCCATGATCTCATAACATGGATCATATAGCTATAGTCAATATCAGCATCAATAACAGTGAAGAGCAAGTACATACTTTTGTGGACAAGTACAGCCTTTAAGGGCTTTGATTGGGTGGGTCAAGGTTATATATTTAAGTTTTCTAACGACAAGTTATTCTCCATAAACAAATTATTCTCCATAATGATGGGAAGAAAAGAGATGCAAGAATCAACTATAATACACTACAGCAACGACAAGAAAAGAAGGCAATCGATCCGGCATCAGAACTTTCAACTAGATATTACACTTGGCCAACAAATGGAAGCCTACCAAAAGAAGTAAAAGAGTCTGCCACAGGATTATATAATTATTAATATAGTATCAGAAAGCCATTGTCAGTAGCACCATGGTAGACAATAAACCACACCGTGGTAGACAATAAACCACAGTATCTGATGTGCATCACAATGAACTTTTAACTACTACACCTGAGGCAGAGAAAATGTACAGCAGAAGTTCATTTACCAATTATATTGTATTCAGAATATAAAGCAAAATGTACTAAAGAGGAAAAGAAGTCTAGCATGCAAAGTGAACATAAATAATGAAAAAGAAAAATTATTACACTGAAGAGATTTAAAGTTATAAGATGATTAGAACTTGGAAGTTGACTTGCAGAGTTTTGAGTGAAAAAAGAAATTTACCTTCAGAACAGAAAGGTAAGAATCTGAAAGGCCAGTGTATTTTCCAACCATTGCAATTCTAACCTGTGATGTAAATGACAGTAAGAACATGATAGTGGTATCATACAGATGAAAGAATCTCAACTCCTATTCAAAGAAAGACTTGAAACCCACAGGATCATGCAACATGTCACAAATTTTTGTCCTAGCAGTCCACTCCTCCAAATATGGCTCTCTTGCAAGACTGCATATTATGCAAATAATGATCTATAGAATATAACCATTAGCAGCAACATATAATTCATTGCAGTCAGTCAAAAGCTAGAAAGGATAGAGCAATCAAACAGCAGAGAGAGAGAGAGAGAAGTGGGAAGTTATTCAGCAGTTAGAGAGTAAGTTTATAAAACAAACCCTAGAAGGTTCAGTCCTTTCAGGATTGCTTTATGTGCCTTCTGATCCTATTTGTGACAGGAGAGGGAAGAAAAAAAGAATTTTCAGGTAATTGCAAAAACATGAGTGTAGCCAATATAATTCCGAAACATAAAAAATTACTTACTCTTAAAACCAAAGGAATATGCCAAATGTTTGGAACATCATAGAGAGTGACAATGTTCTCCGCCTGTAAAAGGTTTAGACTTTTAATGGTAACACTTAATGAGTTCATGGAAGGAAAAGGGAACAAATATCAGGAATTATATATTATGTTATAGTACCGGCACATGGCAAAACTGGGAAAGTTTCTCCTTCACATTCTCATCAAGTGCCTGTTTTAGAGAAATAAATCAAGATTTTGATAGCACTGCTGCAACATGTAGTTTGTGAATGAAGTATAGGAGGAAAGAAGAGAAACCTTTGTACTGCGACAAGCTAGAATATTAGGCGTCAAACCCAGTCCTCTAAGTCCGCGAACACTATGTTGGGTAGGCTTTGTTTTCTACAAATTAGGTATTTAAAGAAAGAGTTAACTGGTGTGGGTGAGTGATTGAGCATAGTCAACAAGATGGACAAAGTCATGCTTTGGCGGAATGCTAAAATGGATGAACACTAGATCTAGTATCAGAATGCATAGCATATATAGATAGTTGCATTAACAAATAGTGTTCATGTTTGTACCTGCTCACCAACAACATTAAGAACAGGAATGAGGCTGACATGTATCAAGCAGAAATTTCCAGGGCCTAATACAATAAATACTTTGGGATAAGAAACGTCTACTCAAAGCGACTTAATTCGCACAAATTTATGATATAAAGGAACTCTACACAGTGGCCTTACCGACACGATATGAAAACTGACCAAGTGCTTCAATATATGGCATAGATTCGATGTCCCCTGCACCAAGAAGTCAATTTTAAACCTTTCCGAAGCAGGAAAATAGTTTGTGTTGAAACATGTAAAAGATATTATTGTACCTATAGTTCCACCCAATTCAATGACACAAACATCTGCCGGACCTTCTTGTCCATCCACTGGTACCATTGCCACATGCTCTATCCACTCTTGGATGGCATCAGTAATGTGAGGAACAACCTTTTGTAAGAGGAAAGACGAAAAAGAATTCAGTCAAACATAGAAGCTTCCAAATCTTTGAAGTAGAGATCCACAATCAAACATTACCTGAACAGTTTTTCCAATATAATCTCCTTTTCTCTCTTTGTTAATAACAGACTGTTAAACAATCAAGACAAGAATTGAAGAGAGCCAATTAATACACTTAACAAGATTCTTGATTATAATCATTGATTAAACTCGCTTCTCAAACAGAAAAGACATATTCAAATAACCTGATATATTTTTCCTGTCGTGATATTGTTGTCACGGGTTAGTGTGATGTCAAGAAACCGCTCATAGTTTCCAAGGTCAAGGTCAACCTTGAAAAACAAAAAATCAGTGTTGTCATCCTTTGTTTCTCTAACAATAATAAATAAAAAATTCACCCCTTTTATGCATATCTTCAGAGATAAGAGCAGAAAACACAAGAACAATCATAAATAAGAAGTAAAAGTGCACACTAATACATCTACTTATTAGGTAATTTACCTCACCGCCATCATCTAACACAAACACCTCTCCATGCTCAAAGGGAGACATTGTCCCTGCATCTGTGTTCAGGTAAGGGTCTGCATATATGGACGAATTTAGACAACATTAAGTACTCTAAATTTTGTACTTCTAAAACATGAACTAAATAAAAATATAAACATAGGAAGTATAAAAGGAGAATGGGGCTAAATAAAAACAGATAAATATAAGCTTGATGCTCCACAAGTAAAAAAAATTGTAGTAATAGACTACTATGAAGTATTTTAAGATTGTCCTACATACCTTTCTATGTGAGAATATTCATGATATTAAATAAAACCTATTCAAGAATTTTAACCTGAAAATGAGCTAACAGTGCACATTCTGAAAAATAATGGAACTACACCATGAGAAGATCCTCTCGGCTAACATATCTTTTTTAAGAAAACCAAAAGAAAATTGATATTTTCCTATAATTAGTCAATAGGATATTTAGAAGCACGTTTTAATTCAAGAATGATACCAATCTTGATAGAAGTAACCCGTAGGCCACAAGCTTTAAGGAGAACACCAATACTACTAGCGGTGACCCCTTTGCCGAGTCCGCTAACGACACCACCCGTCACCAATACATACTTCATTTTTTGACGACAGAAGCCGAGCTCTGCTGACTGCTGCTGTCCAATACAAGGCAAACCCAATGTTACTGGTATTATATATAGAAAAAAAGTAAGCCTCACTGGTTATAATGGTGATAGCATTCACACAGCAGTAAATAGTAGTAAGAGTGAGACCCAGCATGTCCTTGTTATGACAAAACCAAAGACTTCATAAAAAAAGATGTGAGAGCAAACGTGGGGATCAGAGAGAGGATGAATAGGGACAGAGATATTATTTGATACATAGGAAAAGGAGAGAGGAGCAAAGAGAAACCAAACCTTGTTGACAATGACGGTCTTTACAAAGCCCTCCGGTCCCTCCTCTGCTTCTAGTTTGTTTGCTTGGTTTCTGTGAGTAGTGGGTTCACAGATCACAACACTGGGTCTAGTCCAAGTAAGTCTACTGAGTAACACAGACATGCAAAAGCAAAGGAAAACAAAGTCTGTTTGGACAGAAACCAATGAAGCGAACTATGAGAGATTGTGGAGAAATAAAAGCAAAAGAAAGGACTTTGGAATAGAAGATAGACCCAAAGGCCAATGGCTTTCACTTTTGTCGTCTGTTTCTTGGGTCAGGCGGCGGGAGTCCGAGGCCAAGCTCTCAGACTCTCACGCTTACGAAGGCTTGTCTTTCCTCACCCTTGAACATATTAGATACAAGAAACCATTTGATTTTTAGGAATTTTCAATATTTTTTATTTTTGGAAGTCTAGGCATTTCTCTTAAAAATTCTTTTTTTTTTTCAACATTTATGTAGCTTTTTAGGGTTTCATCAGAATCCGTGACCTTTTTCCATTTTTTTTAATGGGAAACGGAACGGGAATATAATAGAAAGATTTTAAAGTTTGAGGGATGAGGAATAAAATGTAAAGGAAATGGAGTAAAAGAAGATGTTTTATAGGCATTTATTTAGTTAACTGATTCACACCAAGACAATTTTGGATTTTTATTTTCGCATATAAACGAGAAGGAAAAGCAACAGATGTCTCATTGCCTGCTCTCTCCTCAGGACTATCATCACTAATTAAGTAGTAACAAAATGAATCAACAAAATAGCTATGCCCTATGCAAAATTTCATCATCAACATGCAGCGTAAGCTGTGAAGAAGACAAATGTCCCAAAATATAATTAGCTATCCATCATCCCAACGACTTTTTTTTTTTTTAAGAAGTGATAATATACCACACCCTGCAGGTGCCATCATCCCAAAGACTCAGTTTTGCTTTAGATTGAATATTGAATATGCTCTATCTGCTCTTAATTTTCTACATTATCCCTTACTTAGGTTACATCTTAACAATTTTTTATCTCTAAAATGCTGATTTTATTGGACTGTTGTACCCTAGGATTTCTTGGTAGTTTTTCCTTTGTTTTGTTTTATGCATGATATATATAAATAATCTCATTTATTTATTTTTTATAATTATATACACAATCTCATCTAGTCAAACTGTCCAACTCAAATTTTATTCCTCTTAATAGTCCCTCCCTAGTCAACACCAAGCGCACTGCATGTGATGCTATTGGGCCTCATGCTTCAAATATGTGACCCGGAGAGAAAGCCCTTTCTTTGTCTATCTACAGGTCATATACGCATGTAAACTTATAACCACAGCATGGAAAGTGTTTATATGCTCATCAAGAAATCCCAATCATCATAGCCTTTGTTAAAGCAAAAACAAAATATGGGTTTTCATTTCCAAGAGCATCTCCAGCATAGAATAGAATATTATAATAACATTGTTATTCTTAAGTTTTAATATTAAAATTTATTTTTTAATATAATATTAAATTGATAATGCTAAAATTTTAGTATATCACGTTAAAAATATGACAATATAAAAATGATTATACACTTTAGGACCCAAAGAGTGAGTTCCACTTTGCACGGATTTTTATTAATTTTGCATAGATTTCTAATTAGCAATGCAATTTTTGGCACTAAAGTAATATTCCTACTAGAATACAAAAAAATAAATGCTAATATTAAAATTTAATACTACCACCCCGTTGGAGATGTTCTAAGGTGAAGAACATTTCTGTTAATAGTCCGTCATTTTTCAAAAGATAAATTCAATTCATTATCTTTTAATACAAAAGGTTTCACATATATTCCTCTAATATAGGTCAAAGTTTGTCATTAAAACTCCAAAGAAATGCATAAGCACTTTCAATAATATTCTTAACAAACTCTAAATAATATTAATAAATTATAATTAATATTTAAATTAAATAAATTATACAGAGAAAAAAATAAAAAGCAATCATGATACCAAATGGGTTATAAATTAACTGCAAGTATATATCAAACTGAAAGGAATAAAAAGAAGAAAATTAGAAAATTCTCACTCGGGTTTGTCTTCCTTGGAGGAGAGAGATGTTGTATTTTGAGTGTTAAATTCATCATTCATCTCCACTCAACACCGAAAATTTGCTCGTGGCGTTTTGGACTTCTGTTAGCTTTGAAAACACTATGACAGATTTGATAAGTAAAGATACAGATATGGGTTTATATAGGCCCTTTTTGATGTCTTAGAAAGTTGATGCTGCATTTAGAAGTCAACTCAACGATGAGTCCAAGAGTCACTTCTGCTACATATATACATATATATATATATATATATATATATAGGGTGCTATAAACTCTAATGCCGCGTGCGTTAAAGAAATTATTTACGTTAAATTGTTGTTTAAATGCACCGTTTCATTAAACCATTTTACAGTATTTATTTGTACTCGTCAATAGTAGCGAGAACTTCTACTTACGAAGTTTCAATTTTAATCGGTATTTATTTGTGTAGGCATTTCATTAAGATAGATCTAATTTTAGTCGGTGTTTATTTGTGCCAATTAGTAGCGAGATACGTTCTTTCATTCTTTAGTGTTTGCTGTATTTGCTTGCACAAACGTTAAATTGAGACACTCACTTTGCTTATTTGTTTGTACAACAAACAAAGATAAAAATTGAAACTCGGTAGTGCTCGCTACTATTGGCGAGTATAAATAAATATGACTACAATTGAAACTCTCACTCGTAGTAGCGAGTTTTCACTATTATTGACGAGTACAAACTCTCATTTGTAGTAGCGAGCTACTATTATTGACGAGTACAAACAAATACTGTAAAATGATTTAATAAAATGGTGCGTTTAAACGACAGTTTAACGAAAACCATTTCTTTAACGCATGCGTTTTATAATATACACGACATCGGAATTTATAGCACCCCTACATATATATAGATAATGAATCACAAATGTAATACTTTTTGGGAAACTCGTTTTGAACTTTTTAGTCCATCAACCACACACTCAATTGATCCGTCACACCTTGATCAACTAAAGAGACTAACAGTGCATCAGGAATTCTATTAAGTAAAACCCATCAACAACCAACACTAGGAGACATTTGAAGAAATTAAGAAACAGCTAATATATTTTTTTTCTTCCCATCTATTTGTCTTTATGCACACAAGAACAACATGCATTCAAGTGTTAATTATAAATACAATAATAAAACGGAATCTTCTTAAACTTTTTAATAAAATTGCGCCCAATAGCTTAATAATAATTAGGAAGGTGTGCAGGAAAGAACGTCCAAAAGTAAAGATCAGGACAATGACTAAAATGTAAAGGAGTAAATTAAGACTCAACAAAAGTACACAAAGGGCATCTACATAGATGGCAAATTAAACGGCCAGAGACTTGAGGCCATCAATATATGGTGTCCGTTGGAGAACTTAGAGATCCAACTTTCTGTAAAATTTTGTTCATCAATTTGGCATTGGACTAATTGTTCGACTCTTGGCAAATCTTGAAGCTCAATAATTAGGCCCAAGTGTTCAATTCCAATACAGACTTGAAATCCTCATGAAGATCTTCGATCCAACCTTCGCATCTACTCTCTCTATGAACCACGCCTTCGATATCGCAAGAACATAGCGATCGAAGAGAGCTATCGCTTAGCTGCTTCATGTATTACGAAAGTCGTATTGCCTGAAGGGGCCATGCTGCAAGAGCGTAGGTGAGTGGTAAGCGTAGGAGGCGTGTTCGAAGGGCAGCAGTGTGGTTCCAGGTGCCATCGCTAGATTGAGATCCGCAGGGTGCCGGGGACTTTAACTGTATCTATAACCCGATAACCTTCTATAAACCATAACACGCACTAATCTACCATACTGGATCAGGATGCTTTAGAGAAAATAACTCGCACTTTAACGAGAAGTCACGTTATCATTCTCCTATAAATATCATAAAAACACCGCACTCAAATACGCAACTTTTTGACCTTATAAAAACTTTATTATTTTATTATTTAATACCTAATTATTGATTTGAGCGTCAAAGTGCTAACTTGTACCACATCATATCAGTACTTTTAACTGTACTATATTGGTGCCCCTAAAATTCTTGATATTCTTCTCTGCTTTTAAGTTTTCAAAATACCTAAAACATCCTTTTAATAGACTAAGATTTTAATTAATTTTTCAGCAAAAACAATTATATACCTAATTGAAAGTTCGACAAAATCACATAAATTACTTTGAGGTTGAAGGCCGCCAAAGGGAATTGAAGGATACAGGCAACTCTTTCATACGCAGTGCCAATTCGTTTCTAGCTAAGCTAGGACAGCTATATATGCTGCATTGCATATGCATAGTTACATTTTTCACCCCGACTTAACGCGTGCGCTCTCACTTTATATATATATATATATATATATATATATATTATTTTTCCTTTTACATGCCCTAATTTAAAAGATAATTTAGCTATTTACTACATTGATTTCAAAAAGATCATAAGTCGATCGAAAATAATATAAAATAACCGGAATTTTCCATATGTTGATTTGTTCAACCGGAATTTTTTATATTTAGTTATCAACTCAAATAAGCTAATCTCATAACCTTGTTTGCTTATTTCTTAGATATATGTACACCACCATTGGATTTAAATTTAAATTCAAAACCTTGAAAAAGGGTATCCTTTCTCTAATTTTGGGATATATGTCCTGCGTTAATTGAGTATATTGTGGTAAATTCTAGGTACTAATTTTAATTCCAAGTGTCCCCAAGAATTATCGGTTTATTTTGTAGGACTAAACGAAATTAAACTACATAGTCAATTAATTAAAATAATAAAGATGAATATATATCTGATCCTTAACTTAGCAGAGATATATAGAATTGCAAACAGTACCTAATATATGGATGGAACTGCCTTGTAATTACTAGAAGTAAAAATGAGTAATTAACCCCACAAGGTTAACTGGGATGGTTAGCTAGCAAGCCAAATAACTGTAAGCTACTTGGAAAATTTCAAAATGTCATAAGTGTCGCAGCAGCCAAGGTATTGAAACGGGAATCTGTACTGGGTTGAAGAAGTACCCACATCATGATCATGATGATTATGAGGGTGATGAGCAATATTATTATTGATATGTGATGAAGGGTTGGATTTGGTTTGAGGTTGATGATGATCCTGATGCAGGCTGTGGTGAGATCCAAGTAGTTTGTCCAAGAAGGACCAATCGCCATTGAACCTATCCTGCTGCACGAATACTCCACGAGATCCAGTACTAATAGTACCGGTAGTACTATTAGTAGTGGATGTTAGCCGTAACAAGTTTTGAGAACACTCAGTGTGCATGGTGTTCAAATTAGAGACTACCGGTGACATGAAAGATGGAGCTGACGACGTGATCTGATGATCAGGACTGAACAACTGGGGGAGGTGCATGGATCCGTCGAAACTAGCATAATCATATAGTGATTGTAGATGATGATGATTTTGTTTTGGCTCTACTAGTACGACTGAGGCAGAACCACTTGCCTTCATGTTTGTGTAGTCATGTATACGTTCTTCTTGACCATTAATATTTTCAGCTCGTTGCAAACCTCTATTTATGTGGTTCTTCTTTTTGAACACTCTGCAGACCACCCAGCCATCCTCCTGCTATATATATATATAATAAAAGATTTAATTAAAGGGTTGGTCAATATTAACTTTGTATATCTAACTTTCTATATATATTCACCTGAATGTCGTCATTAATATTGTCATCGTCCAGGCGATACTCATGCATTATCCAGTCAGTCTTTTGGCCGTGAGGAGCACGGCCTGTATAGAAGACTAGGGTTTTCCTCATGCCAATCCTCTTGGAATTGCTGAGATGAATGGCCTTATCCCTCCCAGTTGCCTTCCAAAACCCAGCTGTGGTTGCTCGATTTGTTCGAGTTCCAGTTGGATATTTCTTGTCTTTGTGGCTGAAGAAATACCACTCATTTTGAGGCCCTGATCCTATTCTGCATTTCTCTGCATAAAATTAACTAAGATATATTATGCATGATAATTAATAGTCATATATATATGTGTATGTGATTGATACAGATGTAAATAATCAAATTAAATTATTAATTAATTCAAGAACCTGTCAGAAAATTAAATGATGATTAAATTAAAGAATAAAGCTTTTCTTCACAAATTGTGGATAGTTTTTGACTGATTAAAGCTTCCATTATAAGCTGTGATGGATAACAGTCTAAATTAAATGTTCTGGCTAGTCAGTACGCTACCTTTGAGGTCCCAGGGCTCCAATTTGTTCAGATCCACCTCCCTGATGACATCGAGGTCAATAGCTTCATATGAGACCTTCTTTCTGAGATAATAGTAGAGTAGTTCCTCATCTGTAGGATGGAATCTGAAACCTGGAGGAACTGTCAATTGCCCATTGACATTGCCCGGCATCATCCTCCTCTTACTATATATATAGAAAGAGATATATATATGTGATCTCCTGAAACCCATCATAGATATTAAATATATATAATATAATGATTAATCATAATCGGTCACTGCTGCGGCCTGTAGGAGTACTCTAGGCATGCATATAAACATATATGCTTTTTGGCCGTAGCCCTAACAAGTATTATATCATTTTAGACCAATATGTATGTGATATATCTATGTAAGAGCTGGCTACGAGTTTAGCTGATACCGTGTTTCTGTGAGAAGGTCTCCCATTATCATAATCCACTGCGTGCATGCTCATGTACTGGAACGACAAGAGTAGAGGCCCTATATATAAACCACTAGCTATACTTTGTTTTGCCATGCACTCCATAGAGCAAAAGATATGATCATCAACGATATATATATATATATATATATAAAGGCTCTGCATCCCATTAACCCAACAATTAAGTGATGAAAATTAGTAACCGTCGACTATCTCCTTCTCAGTTGTCTCCATTTTCTTGTCTTCAACTATTTATATAGAGAGACTTACTTATATATATCTATATATATATAAAATACCTAAAGTTTAATCAGTTATTTCTAATTTGAGCAGAACAGCTAGCCAGCTAACTAGCAATTCTCTCCCAGTTGGGGTCTTAAACCCAAAGAAAACCAAATGAAAATGGAAAGTGAAAGAAATTCATGATGGAAAATTAAGAAATACATACATACATATATATATATATATATATAAAAAGAAAAGAAAAGAAAAGAGCAGACCTTTTCGGTAGAGAAGGATTTCCCTCTGCGACAAAGAAAAAGAAGACAAACAAGTCTCTCACAGTCACAGGAAAAGCAAAAGCGGATGAGATGACCAATTCCTTGGCTTCAAGGGCACGATCACGATGTGTGGGTTTAAAGGAGTGAGAGAGATAGTTGCGGATGAATGTAGAGTGCCAAGGGTAGGTAGCTTAATTAAGAGATTCAATCGGACTGGGCACAGAAATAAAGAAAAGTGGGAAATATAGTAATAAATAAGAAATATTTAAAGGAGGGAGAAAAGTAAGAAAAAAGTTAAAAGATATATATATATATATATATATATATATATATAAGTGATATATCATTGATGAAAAAAGAGTTGGATATGTATAGTCTATCTTTCTGTAATATTAATACTAATAGGTAGCATTAGCAATAGAATGAATAATGCATCATATGAAAGGGTTTTGGTAAATGTCCGTTGAACGGGAGACCTTACTCCCAAATATCGCCTTATTATGACAAAATATGCTTAACTGTCAGTCAATTACCTTGCATTTATATATATATATACATACTTGTGATTTTCGTCTTTTTCTATCCCATTTAATGCAATCTATCTGTCTTCACATACATATGCATAGTTGCTACACACAGGCGGAGTCAAAGTAAGAATTAGGCATATATAAATAAATATATATATATATATATATATATTCTATATAGGAGCATTTCCCTCATTCCTTTATTCCATCCACCTGCTGCATTCGCTAGCAACCCTTTATGCTTCGATTATATATATAAATAAAGAGAAATAATGTATTAAGCAACCCTGAGTGACAAGTTTTCAAATGGAAGCAAAATCAATAATTACATGTATTTTGTGTGTGGCAGGAATAAACAAAGCAATAATTGTAATTATTGATTTTGCTCTTTAATTTGAACACCTGTTAGCAAGCATTTACAAAAAAAGAAACCAATATATATACACACACACACACACACACAAATTTCATTATTTTATTCTTTCATTTCATTTTTTTGGTTAGTTATATAACTATTATTGGTACCAATATCCCTCAATTAGATACAAAATTGCAAATTACTCACTAAATTATAAAATTGATACCATAACTTCTTAACTTTAAAATTTGGTGAAGATTGCCCTTTTAATAATAAACATGGTATATTTTTAGTTATTTATATATATATATATATATATTTATTTATTTATTTATGTTTGAGTTTAGCTAAGTGAAAATATATGAACACTAAATTAATTCAAGTCATTTACATATAAAAACACGACTGAACTGAGTTAATGATAATTTATAATTTTTTTAAAATTAAAAGTTATTGATGCAATTTTATGATTTAGAAGTTAATTTTTAACTTTGCACATAATAATTAATAACCCTTATATCAATTATGTATTCTTAAATTAATTTTATAAATATATTTTATGCGCAAACTCATCAAACAAAACGATCTACACTTATGTATGTATGTAAACTGATCCATACTCATGAATATGTTCAGAAAATTGTTTGCATCAAATTCAGTTTACGTGGAAACGAAACATGAGACATTTACTAAATTACTCATGGTCGTAATTTATTTTTAATTTGGCTTATATGATGGGTTCGTCTCTGATCTTGCAAATCATGATACAGGATCCAAGGTGGCTAGAGCTTATTTTAAAAATATACAATGCCTGGTGGAACTTGTAGTATCGAGGAAGAAAAAGCCTAATTGTAATTTACATGATCATCGTCTTCAGCTAAGTGGTAAAAATTCACTGTTTTAATCCAAGTCGAATTCACACCCTAATATAAAAAAAAGTAAAACTACTCGATCATTAATATTCTTACATAAATTAGGAGCCTATTATCAATTATATATTTGAGAATTTATTAATAAGTTGAATCAATAAATAAGAAGATATTCATCATAAGGATAAATATATGTCTTATTAAATGATACAAAAGACTATATAGTGAAGTTTGATCAATGTAGGACGTACAATTTAAACAAAATCAAATGAAAAAAAGAAGATGAGAGAGTGTGTATAGAATATATAAGGATCCATATATATATATATATATGTATATATAATTATATATATATACACGTCATGATGCATATATATACGTAAAACATATATATAGTCTACAGAGGTAGGCAATATTCGTAAAAAAATTATATATAGGGGTAGGCAAATTCCTGAAAGTCCGTGGCATTTACACGTGCTGATCCAGCACTGACAACACAATTCAAGGTCTCGATTTGCCTAATTAATATCAATAATATATATATGACACAAAGCCGGGATCTGGATGGCTTTGTTTCAGACCCAAGGCCAAAGGGATTCCTACGCAACCGATCTCTCTTTTTCATCTCCTCTCTCTCCATGACTATTTGTATCTCTCTCTCTCTACATATATATATATATATATATATATATATGACCATATTTCCCAGCTGGTCAAACACGGTGATGAAGATCCAAATTATGAACATATGACTCATCAATTCTCATTACTGATTTACCCTATTTACATGCAATAAATTACATGCAGTGGCAGACATATATATAGTAATACGATTTTCCACCTTGTGGGGGTGGCGGCGGCGTTTGCAGATGTAGAGCACTGTGTGGTGCCGTCACCTTTACGAACACTGCATAAAATATATACATGTTATTAATAAGCGCATAAGATGGGAATCCTATACATATAACACATAAATATTTATATATGTATAATTAAAATTATAAAATACTCAAACCAACGTAGCGTAATATTAGTCCAGTTAATTAAATTCAATCCTCTCCGGTCTCCCCACTTCCCATATGCATTTAATAGTAATTGTACATATATATAGCTGCTCATATACTCTGAACAAATATTATATATTTGCTTTTTTTATTTATATTTAAAAATTATAATTCAGTATATATTAGTTATATAATTCAAAAGAGCATTTATATATATACACGTGTATATCCACCCGTCGTCCAAATCCTCTTTACCCCACAGGCATGATGGGATAGGTGACATTTTTGCTGCGTTTATAAACCAAAATATGTTATCTTATTGGACTGTGCATGGGGATAGCAGGTTCGCTTGAGTTTCTAGTGTTGATAGTTATTATATATTAATTTGTTCATAAGTAGCTGCTGACGCAGCATATATGGAGGGAAATCCAAATCCATGTATGAAAGAGAAACAAGAGCTTCAAATTCTCTAAAACTGATAAATTACAATGTGCCTAGAAAAACCAGTCGAAAACTTGGGCTGGTTACTTCGACTTCCGTCCCTACATCAGCTGCTATATCACACGTTATACGACATAGAAAGAAAGATATCAATACACTAATTAGGTAATCATCAGAAATAACAAGAAAAGAGCTTAGGGTTCTAGACGTGGAAGTTTGAGTGCAAATGTAAAAGTTTTACTACAACAATTATAGGATTCTTCTTTTTTCTTAATTTTGGGTCATGAAAAGTGAAAAGTTTTACTCTGAATAAAAGCCAAAGTATGATAGTTGTATGAAAAAATCTTCGTTGAAATGTGAAAATAGTTTTTTCTACTTCGCAGAGTGCAACTGCTAATCAAAGAAAAGCCATGACATAATAATAAAAGATCAAATTTTTAAAATTATGTTTAGTAACATAATTATTTTTAATTTTAATTTTTAATTTTTTTCTTTTAAATTATATATAATTTATTAAATATTAATTAGATTATTTTATTAAATAAAAATAAAAACACATTTAAAAAATTATTTTTATTTTTAATTTTTTTTATATTTTTAATATAACTAATATTTAATAAACCCTAATTAATTTTTAAACTAATAAAATTACAGAAAAAAATAAAAAATAAAAAACAGCTATATTATCAAACAAACCCTAAAATAAGTTATTCAACATCTAAGCCAACCCCTCGGTGTTATAAGTAGAAAATGAAAGCATTGCAAGCGGAGAAAAATAAGTAATTTTTCATTATGAACATTAATGCCTGAGAAATGAATCACTGGATAAAGCACATACAGTCAAATGCAAGTCATGCAACCGTTGACAAAATTGACCATAAGATTAAATGAAGGGCAATTTGACACTCTTATTTCACAAAATACAAAGTATAGCAATAGCACTCAACATCAATCTTTGAAAAGGGGGGACGCCGATTGAAATATTTAGTCGCTATTTCAGTTTTGAAAAGGCAGATCCTGTTTCCATCTCTTTGGGTGGAATGCTAAACTGAACACTCACATAAAATCATAATCGTCAAGAGCGTCGTAAGTATCAACAACTAAATCATCATCCGGCTTATCCACAAGAAGTTGCTTTTTCTTTGCACCTGAAAATTGAGAAATACCATCAAGAGTCAGTATCTCACTGTTTGTTTATACACCACCCTTCCATTACCTTTTAATCTGGGAATGAGAAAGGCCCTATAGTAGTAGCACATATCATACAAGTGCTCGAACATAGATAGGAGATCGAAACCAATTATATCAACTTAAATAAACAGCCAAAGAGAAGCACATGCATTGAAGATGACAAAAGTCACAAGTCAATAAAGAATGATGGGAATGTCCACCGCAAGCTTTGTATTCACAAATCAATACTTTGGATCATCACAACAATAACAATTGACAAGTTCATACATAGATATTTGTTCCAAGATCCATACTAAATGCAAACACAAAGGAGGCTCTCTAGTTTGCGGTGGTGCTCCAGTGATCACAATTTTTACATGGTTCCATAATTCTCCAAGTGCCCTCTGAATCCACAATAGTCTCTAATGACAGGTACAACTGCAGTCCATAAATACGATCCAAAAACAAAACTATACAACTAAGAGAACCCAGAGAATTATACAACTACCATATAGAGCTATATAACAGTACATAAAAGAAAAAAGAAGGCACGTAAGAACTTGATCACAAGATGTAATGTCAAGTCTGTTGCTTCATTGGTCTGGACCTAAAATTATCCAACTTCCATTTCCTTTTCAACTTAGGGAAAACCCAGAGAGCTTACATTGACAACAAATAGGTTTTAAATTCAAATAGACAATATTGCATTCTCAAACCAATAACTTAGGCAAATTATTTCCCAACTCTTGTCATTTCTTTTAATTCCATTGATGTAGTGACATATTATAGTTGCTGCTAGTCCTCTATAATCACCATCTTGAAAGTAATTCAATTGTTTCCCCCAAAAAAATAAAAATAAAAATACAAAATACAAGGACAGCCCATTCAATTCAACATCACCTTCTTCATAAGAATGTAATAAATCAATCTACTGCATAACATTTAGTTTATTCTCAATCCACCTTGAAAGTAATTTAATTGTTTCCCAAAAAAAAAAATACAAAATACAAGGACAGCCCATTCAATTCAACATCACCTTCTTCATAAGAAGGTAATAAATCAATCTACTGCATAACATTTAGTTTATTGTCAATCTAATTGATTGTGGTCAAACCATTTGTTTCCAATCCCCCACGACGCACCGCCCCCCCCAACCCAAAACACACACAACTATATCCAGGACCAATACCTTTAGCTCCACAACACTAACAACTCTAAGAAAACAAATGAACCATTAAAAAGCCAAACGAACATAAGAGAGGAAGTAAAAGATGTATTTTATATACCTGTCTTCTTTTTACCAGCATTGGCTTCCTTCTCTGCTTTTAGCTTCTCATTTGCAATTGCTGTGATAGAAGATGCAACGTCTTTTGCATCTGCTGCTTTCAAAGAAGTCATTGACAGTCTCATTACAGCCTTGAGTAGAGCAATATAATGGAAACTTTTCTGCAACCAAAATTTTTTCTCTTGTTACAAGCATAGTTGAAATTTCCCAACCTTTTAGTTTTAGACAGATAAAGCACACAATTTAACAAACCTCCAATGGTCTAAGTTTATAAGATATGAGTTCTGCATATTCGAGGAAGTCACTTTCCGATTTGGGTATGAAATTATCAAGTGTTTTCTCATCACCTCTCTTAGCGAACAGTTCTTTAGTGGACTTATAATCTGCTTCTTCGATCAGCCTGCATAGAGATAAGAACTTCATTAAGAGACTCTTTAAGTGCTCAGATAGTATCTGAAATCGAAGATTGATAAAATATTTTTGCAATCCAATCACTGTGTAATTATATATATATACATATACATATATATATATATATATATACACATCCAAGTATCACTATCTGTATAGTTTTAATTAATTTTATGAACTGAAAGTTTGTAGTCAATCTCCATTGTAGTTAGTTAACCTTTAAATATTAAGAAGGTAAGCATAAACAATCATTTAAAGAAAATAACAAATTTTGGGGGTATCCCAACCACATTATACTTTGAAACATCATCTAACAAACCCATAATACAGAATAATACAATATCTTTGACAAAAACCAAATATACATTTCTTTCTTTCTTTCTTTCTTGCCTGTAATCCAAATATACATTTAAATTTGAAATTTGGCCCAACGATTTGACCAACCAACCCAAACCATTTATTGGCTCAATTTGCCCCTCAGTTTTGGGTAAATTCAGTTAAGAATTTGCATTTGATTATTTTGGGTGCAGTCAGTGTTGAAACAATCGTTGGAGGCTTACACCTCAACCAATTCTCCCCTCATTTAGGCAAAAAGCCTCAAGTATGCCTTGCTTTTTCACAACATTGGGTGCAGTTATAAACTATTTTACCGGTTACACCAAAAAGTAACTGACTTTTGAAATTGATAAGTGAATAGCATTTGAGCTGCTAAACTGTTTGTTCATATGCTAAAACCAAAAATGCCACATTGACCAGCATTGAAGAGCACTGTATTCAAAGTGCCAATTCAAGCTCCACTAAACTTCACTCTATTTCCCAGCCATGCAAAGAGCTGCTTCTCCTTTTGGGCCTATAAAACATGGGACCTAAAAAATTGTTAACACTCTAGTTTTTACCATGGCTACAAGAGGTCTAAATCTATGGATCCTACTTTTCATGCTAAATATGGATAATTTGAGTAGAATGTTGCAATAATCAGCTGAAGCAGATTTCCAGGGCTTCAGTTTGGGATCTAAACTTAAGGAATCTGAGCCTGACATCTTTCTTTGCTGATGATACTCTGTTTGGGTGCTTGTCCTTAACAGATACAAACAGCGACTTCTTGGTAAAATTGGGGAGAAGTAAAGAAATATAAAGGACAGATCTCTGTGCACAGTTGCGGGCTGAAAAGGACAGTATTTACCAATAAACGGCAATCTGGAATCTGGATTAAAAAAAAGAGGAGAATAGACAACTACCTAGAAAAGGCTATATTTGTCAAAGGAGATTGCATCAATCAAAAGCACCCTGTCAAGACCTTCATACTTTTTGTATTACTTTTTCCAATCAAATAACAAACAAAGAAGACACAAGGAATCTTCTCCAATAAGGTGCCGTAGGTTATTTTAAATTACATCCTGTAAATTTTGGGAGAACATTTGCCAACCTAGTAAGTTTGGGGGATCAATTATAAAAAACTAATAGTGAAAAACAAGGTTTTATTAGGTTAGTAGTAACAGTGTTTTACAACAACAGGGGTCAGTTATGGACACAGTTCCTAGCAAGTGAAACACATTAAGTGTAGGAATCCCTGAGAGTAAAAGAGTTGGGATTTGGCACTAAGTGTGAAGTGTGTCTTTGCCCTTACCAGATAACTTCCAAAGCCTTTTCTTTTCATTCAGATTAAGAACTGGAAGATGGATTAGCCAAGGCTACTGGAACATAACAAGACTGGTGAAAATCTTTTTCCTTGATTTGTTAAATTTTGTTAAGTGGACAAAAGTACCAATTAAACTTCAATGTTAAATCATCTTATCTGTCATTAGGAATTAAACCACGATTGAAATCCATCCTCAATACAAATCAACCCCATTCAATTATCATTAAAATGACGGCAAGCTCAGTGAGAGTTGAGCTACGATCCAAACACTAACCCAGTAAGAATGAAATATTCCTGTAATTCTCCATTCAAATCACAGGCCACTTTAAGTCTTACTTACCAAGAGAACATTCTCTTACCACTTCTGCGGATTAAGCAGCTATAGACAAGATATCATGGAAAATTACTCTGTATCATCACTAAATAAATTCCTAGTCCTGATATATTCCCAAAAAAAGATGTTGAAAGGCTAAAGCTAAAATAGGTACAAATTATACCTGCACATAAAGCCCTTTCAAATTGGAAGTGTTATCTATGCTTGATGTAATAATAAGCATCCAGAATGAACAAAAATTAAACTTCAGCACTCACCTTTGTTGGCGAAGTTTCTCAGCTACAGGATCAAGAGGTTGTTCAGCAGCTACTTCAATGGTTTTTCCTTTCTTTTCAGCTGCTTTTGTTGCAGGTTTCTTGGCAGCCTTTTCTGTGCTTTGTTGAATTGGAGGTGCCTGGTTCCGTCACATACAGAAAAGAACGGGGGAGAAAAAAGAAAAAGAAAAAAAAGGAGATAAATTATACATAAGTACATAGAGACAAGCATCATAATCCAAGATGCCAAACAACATGTTTGAGCAACAATTCCTATCTGATAAGCACCAGATTTCAGAAAGAGGCAAAGAGGTGCGAACTTTGGATAAGAAAATTTTCTACTCAGATTAGGAATAACCTAAAACTAAAATACATAAGAAATCTAAGCACTCAAACTTTGATTCTCAAGTTTAGGTAAGCAGCTATACAATTGTAATTAGTTGTTGAGCATCACTTGCAAGAGGGATCCATCACATATACATACACCTTTCACCAAAAATGGAACCACAAATAAATGGTAGATGTTAGGAACTATTCTTTGTTTAATAGATGGCAAAGAAATTACTCCTTTTCAGTTATGTTTTCTAAGTGGTAATGCAACATCCGATGCCCCACTCACTACTCCAAGAGGATGCAATAGTAGCATTGAATTTCTTGATCATGGATGGACCTTAGACTTGAGGCAATTTTATTTCTCAACAAGAGGCAAGGAAAGGGTAAAAATTAGCAGGCAATGTTTCCAATATGGGAAATAACATAACACAAATGAGCTCCTAAAGAGCCATATACTAGTATACTGTATACAATCTGTAAACCAAATAAAGTTACATTCTCCCTCTCACCTTTCAAACCCAAGTGGTTCATATTATGCAACAAAATATTTCTTAGAGTCACGACATTCTACAATGCAAACACCATGATATATGGATGTATCACATAACAGATGTACTTAATCAGTGTACATTAACTAGAAGAAGATAAATACTAATCCACCATGCAAGATGAGGTTAAGCATCTCTCAAAATTATATAACCAACATTTCTTTTCTTTTTTTTATTTCTCTACAAAACGGTTCCTGGAAAAAGAATATTTTTTTCTCCATCTAAGATGATACAAATTATTACGTAAACTAATAACTGAATATTAACTTTTATTATCTAATGGCAGGCAGATTACTTTAAAATCACTAAGCTGAAGCTGTAACATCCATAAATTTTTTAGTTAGTTAATTATTCAAGGAAAATAAATTCATCAACAAATGTTGACTATTAGCGTGATGAGCACAAATTTTATTATTAAAAGGATAATAGGATCATGATTAAGCTATAAACCCTACCAGAGCCGGTTCATCTTCATCCTCCCATGACTCCTTCACATCATTTTCATCCACGTCTTCATCATCCCATGTATTTTTGAGTTGCTCCTTAGAAAGAAGAGGTGGAATTTGTTCATCCTCTGAAAGAAATATATGGCTTAGCATCAGATTCAAATGAAAGAGCAGCAAGAGAGACGTCATGCCTACTATAGACAAGAAACATAAAGGCTAATTGCATCTTCTTATAAGAACTCTCATGAAAACTGTTAACATATGCCACCGAGAACAGATTGAGGAACACGAAACCAACACTTCAGTTGGCATAAATCAAAAGTCAGTGACTGACTAAATCACAATCAAGCCTTCATTTTGATAATCAATATCAATCACTAACCAAATTTAGTGGATCAGTACTGTAGTACCATGTGAAAAGTAGGATGGAGATTAATTTATGTAAAGCGGTAAAGTAAAACCAAAATAGATCAACCATAATAACCCAATGATAACCATCTCCTACAATTTTAGCAATTGCAATGCAGCAAATTAAAACAATGGAATACAAACAGCATAAATAAGACAAAGAAGGAACTTTTACCCCAGTCCTCCATCTAAATCTGTTATTCTGCTACTCAATTGGTGATTGTACGAAGAACTAAATTTTCTGCACATGAAGAGATGTATGAATGAGCAGAAATAAAATTTGCGAAACTAATAGAAAATAAAGATGAATTTTCTCATGTTTTTAATAGCTCTACTTCCAAATAAAGATGAAAACATTTTTGCATTCATTTAGTTATAGTTAGTCTTTACCAAAAATTACAACTTCAGTCCATTTCTTTCTGAACTAGAATTTCTGTTCACTTTAACTTAGTTACAAGTTTATATCACTCGTTTGTTTACCTAAAATACTATCTTTTGCCAAATAAAAAACCCACACACACATTATTTAACCTTGGTTGCTCAAAAAAAAAAAAAATTGAAGTTGAAATAGAAGTCTTTCCCCACTAAGAAATAAACCATAGACATGTTAAAACCGCAAAATAGAAAAACATGGTAAAGAAGGGTATGTGAATGGAAAATAAAAAATAAATTGGAGTCAAACATTTAAACAAAATTGAATGAATTATTTTTTGATAGGTAGCGAAGAATTTCAACAAGGAAGAACAGGAAAAACAATCTGAAGTTCAATTTGTCAACACGGACCAGACGATACACGTGTATCGCCGATTAGTGGATTTTTGTCGCACCTGTTCGATGAGAGACACTGCCGAAGCTTCGAGCTCAAGCCTCGGAAAAACGAAGCGTTATCTTCTTCAAGAGCCGCTGTCAAAGATTAAAGCTTGAAGAGAGAAATCTCTGAGTAGCTGTCGCTCCCAAACAATAAAGATTAAAGAGAGAAATAATATATTGATTTGTATCTTCCTCTTCAACCGGAAATTCTCTGAGAGAGGTATGTAATCAAAAAAAGAAAAAGGGAGAATTGACGAAGGATGAGAGAAAGAGGATAACAGCTAAGACCAGAACCGAGAGAAGAAAATACTAGAGAACGGCGTGTATATGGTGGGCCGTACGTGAGGAGAGAAATAGGGTAACCTAATTTACCTAATGAAACATTGCGCACCGTTTTGATGTTATAAACAGAGAAAAATAAAATTTTTATGAAAGGAAAAATAGAAGCTTGTGATTTTTGTGTTTGGGATAAAAAAAAGCTTTTAGTTTGTGTTTGTGTTTGTGTTTGATTTCATGGGCGATCCTTATGGAATGACAATCTATATAACGGCTGCGCCCCTCCCGCCAGGTCCCTATTTGGGACGGGATTCGGGTTAACGGGCCAGGACAGACTTGCTCGGGACGGAGTGAGAGGGCATTGTACGTTCCGTTTGAAATGGACTATGAAGATACTTATATTTGGGCTTAGTTGGTATAGCCCAATAACTATGTCGTTTAGGCCCAGCGACGCTACAGCTCCTTCTACGCGTGAGCAGGTAACAGGTTCACTTATAATTATTAAGGGGTTTTTTGAGGACATAGTCAAGGCTAATCTTATTTAATAAAAAAATAACCTATAAGTATTATAATTAAAAAAGTAGCTCCAAACTATTTTTATATTCTTATGAACAGTCTTATTTTAAAATTGAAATAGTCCATCGAGTTTTGTCAGGCCTCGGCTTTGTCACCCACCAGGGGTCACCTCCTGCTTGGTCCACCTCCCGGGTTTGGTGCGACCTCCTCGGATTTGATCGACCTCCCTGCTTAGTCAGGCGTCCTCCTTTTGGTCCATCTTCAGGGTTTGGTTACCTCCATCGGGTTTGGTTCGACCTCCCCCCGGCTTCGTCCAACCTCCTACGGGCTTAGTCCGACCTCCTCCGGGTTTGGTCCCACCTCCCCCCCGCTTGGTCCGACCTCCTCGGTGTTTGCTCCGACCTCATCCCTGCTTGGTTCGACCTTATCGGGGTTTGATCCAACGTCCTCCAGGCTCGGTCCAACCATCTCTGGGTTTGGTCCGACCTCCCCTCGGCTTAGTTCAACCTCCTCCGGGTTTGGTCCGACCTCCGCCCGACTTAGTCCGACCTCCCCCCGCCTTGGTCCGACTCCTCCGGCCTTGGTCGACCTCCGGGCATGGTCCGACCTCCCCTCGGCTTGGTCCGACCTCCCTCCGGCTTGGTCCGACCTCCTCTTGATTTGGTCCGACCACCTCCTGGCTTGATTCGACCCCCTCCGGGCTTGGCATGACCTCCTCCCAGCTTGGTCCGACTCTTAGGGTTTGGTCAGAACTCTTCCGGCTTGGTTGCGGGTTTGGGGCGACCTCCTCGGCTGGTCCGACCTCCAGCGAGCTTGGTCCGACCTCCAGGCTTGGTCCGACCTCCTCCGGGTTTGGTCCGACCTCCTCCGGGTTTGGTCGGACCTCCCCCCGGCTTGGTCCGACCTCCGCCGGGTTTGGTCCGACCTCCGTTCGGCTTGGTCCGACCTCCCGGCTGGACCGACCTCCCAGGCCGATCAGGCCTCCCGGCCGTGGGCCTCCCGGCCCTTGCGGGTTTGGTCCGACCTCTTCGCGGCTTCGTCCGACCTCTCCCTGGCTTTGTTCGATCTCCCTTTCCGGGCTTGGTCCGACCTCCTCCCAGCTTGGTCCGACCTCCCCCCGGTTTGGACCAACCTCCTCCGGGTTTGGTCCGACCTCCTCTGGATTTCGTCCGTCCTCCTCGCGGCTTGGTCCGACCTCCCCCCGGCTTGGTCTGACCTCCTCCGGGCTTGGTCCGACCTCCTCTGGGTTAGGTCCGACCTCCTCCCGGCTTGGTTCGACTTCCCAGGCTTGGTTCACCTCCAGGCTAGGTCAGGCCTCCCGCTAGGTCCACCTCCCGGCTAGGTCCGACCTCCTCCGGGCTTGGTCGGACCTCCTCGGGTTTGGTGCGCCTGCGGGCTTGGTCCGGACCTCCTAGGTTTGGTCCTACCTCGCCCCGGTTTTGGTTCGACCTCCTGGGTTTGGTCCGACCTCCTCCGGCTTAGTGTGACCTGCTTGGGCTTGCTCGGAGCCTCTTCGGGCTTGGTGCGGCGTCCACGGCTTGGTGGACCTCCTGGCTTGGTCAGCCACAGGGTTTGGTCGACCTCCCGGCGGTCAGAGCTCCCACGGCTTGGTCAGACCTCCCGGCTTGGTCAGCCTCCCGGCACCCTCGGGGTTTGGTTCGACCTCTTCGCGGCTTGGTCCGACCTCCGGCTTGGTCAGGCATCCCACAGGCGTGGTCCTCCCGGCGTGGGCCTCCTTCCTTTGGTCCACCTCTTGGCGGCTGGTCACCTCTTTGGTCCGACCTCTTGGCGGCTTGGGCTTCTCCGGCTTTGTCCGGCCTCCTAGGGCTTGGTCCACCTCCTCCCCTGGGCCTCCCGGTTTGGACCAACCTCCTCGGGTTTGGTCAGGCCACTCGGGTTTGGTCCCTCCTCCGGATTTCGTCCAGTCTCGCTGCGGCATGGTCCGACCTCCCGGCAGTGCGACCTCCTGGGCTTGGTCCCACCTCCTAGGTTAGGTCAGGCCTCCTAGGGTTTGGTCAGGCCTCCTCCGGTTTAGTCCGTCCTCCCGGCTTGGTCCCTCCCGGCAGTGCGACCTCCTGGGACTTGGTCCGCCTCCTCAGGTTAGGTCGGCCACCTCAGGCTTGGTTCAACTTCCCGGCGATCCGGCCTCCCGGCTAGGTCAGGCCTCCCAGGGCTTGGTTCGACCTCCTAGGGTTTGGTGGGACCTTCTCAGCTTGGTCGACATCTTAGGTTTTGGTCCTACCTCGCCGGTTTTGGATCGACCTCCTAGGGTTTGGTCCGACCTCCGGCTTGGTGTGACCACCACATGGTCCGACCTCGCCAGGCTTAGTGCGACCTCCCGGCGGTGCGACCTCCTACTGGCAGTGCGACCACCTCGGGTTTGGTCGACCTCCCAGGCCTAGTCCACCTCCAGCTTGGTCCAGCCTCCCGGCTTGGTCGACCTCCCGGCTTGGTCAGGACCTCGGCCGGGTTTGGTCCAGACCTCTTGTGCTTGGAAGAACCTCCCAGTCTTGTTCAGCCTTTCCCGTGTCACCCTACTGGCGGTCAGACCTCCCCGGGTTTGGTCCACCTCTTGTGGCTTGGTCAGGCCTCCCGGTTTTGTCCCCTCCCGGCTGGTCAGACCTCCTCTGGTTTGGTGCGATCTCTTGGCTTGGTTCGACCTCTCCACGGCTTTGTCAGGCCTCGTCCAAGCTTGGAGCCTCAGTGTTTGGTCAGGCCTCCCACTTGGTCCTCCGGTTTGGACCAACCTCCTCCGGGTTTGGTTCGACCTCCTCCAGGTTTGGTCAGGCCTCCCAGGCCTTCCTCGGGCTTGGTCCCGCCTCCTGCAGGTTAGGTCAGGCCTCCTGGCTTGGTTCGAGTTCCCCAAGGCTTGGTTCGACCTCCCTCCGGCTAGGTTCGACCTCCTCCGGACATGGTCCGACCTCCTCCGGGTTTGGTTTGACCTTCTCCGGGCTTGGTCCGACCTCCTCCGGTTTTGGTCCTACCTCCTCCGGTTTTGTTCGACCTCCTCCGGGTTTGGTCCGACCTCCTCCGGCTTGGTGTGACCTCTCCCGCTTGGTCCGACCTCCTAGGGCTTGTGGACCTCCGCTTTGGCTTGGTCACAACCTCCCGGCTGGTCACCACCTCGGGTTTGGTTCGACCTCCCCGGTGGACCACCTGGCAGGCTTCCCACTTCGTCTTGGTCCGGCCTCCCAGGCCGGTCCCTCCGGGTTTGGTCCACCTCTTGTGGCTTGTCCGACCTCCCACTGCCTTGGTCAGAACTCCCCTGTGGTGCGACCTCCCCTGGTCAGCCTCGGGTTTGGTGCGACCTCCCCAGTCCGGCCTCCGGGTTTGGTGCGACCTCAGCATGGTCGGCCTCCCGCTTGGTCGGACCTCCTGCGGGTTTGGTTCACCTCCGGAAGCTGTCAGACTCCGGCTTGGTCAGGCCTCTAGGGCTTGGTCCGTCGCCGGCTTGGTCCGGCGCCTCGGCTGGTCCGACCTCCTCTAGCTTGGTCAGCCTCCCGGCTTGGTCCAGCCTCCCACTTGGTCCGACCTCCCGGCTTGGTCCGGCCTTCCCGGGCTTGGTCCGCCTCCCGGCTTGGTCCCTCCTAGGGTCTGGTTTGACCACTCCAGGGTTTGGTCGGCCTCCGGGTTTGGTCAGACTTCCCAGGCTTGGTCGGACCTCCCGGTTTGGTCCCGCTCCCAGAATTTGGGTCCGGGCTCCTCCAGGCCTCACTCTTTGGTCAGACCTCATGGGGCTTGGTCAGGCCTCACAACCTCCTGGGGTTTGGTGGACCTCCCGGCAGTCCCACCTCCTCCGGCTTGGACCCCGGGTTTGGTGGACCTCCTCGGCTGTCAGCCTCCCTGGTCAGCCTCCCAGGCTTGGTGGACCTCATAGGACTTGGTCCCACCTCCTTTGGGTTAGGTCAGGCCTCCTCCAGGCTTGGTTGACTTCCCTTTGGTGGGCCTCCCTTTGGGTTGGACCTCGCTTGGCATGGTCAGACCTCATCCGGGTTTGGTCGACGCCTTGCAGACTTGTGGGCCTCTCCGATTTTGGTCCTACCTCCTCCGGTTTTAGTTCGACCTCCTCCGGTTTTGGTCCCACCTCCTCGCGTCTTGGTGCGACCTCGCTGACTTGGGCCTCCGGGTGCTTGGTGCGACCTCCCGCGGCTTGAGTGGACCTCATACGGCTTGGTGGGCCACGCCAGGTTTGGTCGACCTCCACCGGCACAGTCCCTCCGGCTTGACCTCCCGGCTTGGTTGACTTCCCTTGCTTTGGTTCGACCTCGCCCGGGATTGGTTCGACCTCTTCGCGGCTTAGTTGTACCTCCCAAGGCTGGTAGACCTCCCCGTGGTCCGACCTCCCAGGTCAGGCCTCTTTGGGTTTGGTCGACCTCCCCGGCTTCCCTGCGTTTTGATGCGACCTCCTTGGCTGGTCAGACACCTCCATGGTCAGACCTCCTGCAGGTTTGGTTCGACCTCACAGCTTGGCTTGGTCCAGACGGTCAGTTCCGGCTTGGTCGGCCGTAGGCCGGGTCCGACCTCCTACGGCTTGGTGAGCTTTGGTCGGAGCCTCACGGCTTGGTCAGCCTCCCTCGGCTTGGTCAGACCTTCCCCTTGGTGGACCTCCCGGCTGGTTACCACCATCGGGTTGGTGGCCTTCCCGGGCTTGGTCGGCCTCAGATTGGCATCGTCGGACCTCCCCGGTTTGGTCGACCTCGGGTTTGGTCAGGCCTCCCACTGCTTGGTCAGACCTCCCCGGCTTGTTGGCTTCAGGCTTGGTAGAACTCCTTGAGGTTGGTCAGCCTCCTCGGGTTTGGTCAGACCTCCCCGGCTTGGTCCGAGCCTCCGCGTGTTTGGTCAGGCCTCACCCTTGGTTCACCTCCTCGGGGTTTGGTCAGGCCTGCCAGGCTTGGTGGGCCTCGAGGGCGGTGGCTTGGTCCTACCTCACCGGGTTTGGTCGGCCTCCGGCTTGGTGGAGCCTCCGGGGCTTGGTCAGCCTTCCCGGCTTGGTCCGCATCCCATGGTCCGCCAGGGCTTGGTTCGACCTCCCCCCTGCTTGGTCCGACCTCCTGCGGGATTGGTCCGACCTCCTGCGGGTTTGGTCCGACCCCCTCCGGGCTTGATCCGACCTCCGTTCGGCTTGGTCCTATCTCCTCCGAACCCCGTCCGACCTCCCTCCCGTTTGGTCCGACCTTTAGGCTTGGTCCGGCCTCCCGGCACGGGGCCTCCCTTGGTCCGACTCCTCAGGGCTTGGTCCGACCTCCTGGCAGTGCGACCTCCAGGGCTTGGTCCGACTTGCAGGCTTGGTCCGACCTCCTCCGGGCTTGGTCCGACCTCCCTCGTGCATGGTCCGACCTCCCAGCTTGATGCGACCTCCAGGCTTGGTCCGCCTCCGCCGCTTGGTCCGATCTCGCCCGGCTTGGTCGACCTCCCGGTTTGGTCGACCTCCAGTCCGGCTTAGTCGACCTCCCCCCGATCAGACCTCACTCAGGTTTGGTTCGACCTGGTTCGGCATGGTCAGGCCTCCCGGCTTGGTCCGACCTCTTGGGGCTTGGTGAGCCTCACGTTGGACCTCAGGCTAGGTGCCACCTTCCAGGGCTTGTTCCGGCCTCCCCGGCTTCCGACCTCCCCGGGCTGGTCAGGCCTACTGGCACAGTGGAGCCTCCTCGGTGCTGTTGGGCCTCCCAGGGCTTGGTCCGACTTCCTCCGGGCTTGGTCCAAGCTCCTACGAGGTTGGTCCGACCTCTCCCGAGGTCAGGCCTCCCCGCTTGGTTGGACCTCCGTTGGCTTGGTCGAACTCCGCAGGCTTGGCCACTCCCGGGATTGGTCCCCTGCGAGCTTGGTCCGGCCTCCCACCGGCTGGTGGGCCTCCCGGCTTGGTCCCACCTCATAGGTCCCAGGTCAGGCCTCCAGGGCTTGATCCGACCTCCCCCCGGCTTGGTTTGACCTCCCTGGCTTGGTCCGACCTCAGGTGCTTGGTCGACCTCCCTTGGCACCTGTGGGCCTCCCCTGTTGGTCCAGACCTCATAGGGTTTGGTCCGACCTCACTGGGTTTGGTCAGACTCCCGCTTGGTCCGACATCCCGCCGGGCAGTCAGAGCTTCGCCCAGGCTTGGTTCGACCTCAGCCCGTCTTGGTCGATCCCAGGCTTCAGGCCTCCCTCGGGTTTGTTCCACCTCCCGGGCTTGGTGGAGCCTCCTCAGGGCTTGGTGACCACCCACGTGGTCAGACCTCCCCCGGCTTGGTCAGGCCTCGCCGGGCTTGGTCCGCCTCCAGAGCCGTCAGCTCGTTGGCGTGGTCCGATCTCGCCGCTTGGTCAACCTCCGGTGCTTGGTAGACCTCACGCTTGGTTCGACCTTACCCACGTTAACCGGGATTGGGCGACCTCCCGGTTACTTCGCACCCGGCTTGTCCACCTCTTCCCGGCAGTGCGACATTCCCGGCTTGAGTGGGCCTTGGCTTGGTCAACCTCATCCGGTTTGGTCCACCTCCCGGTTTGGTTCGACCTCGCGGGTTTGAGTCCCGGCTTGGTCCTACGTCCTCCCGGGCTTGAGGTACGACCTCCTCGGGATTGGTAGGACTCCCGGCAGTCGACCTTACCGGGTTTGGTCGGCCTCCGCCGGGTTTGGTCAGACCTCGGCTTGGTCCTACGTCCTCAGGGCTTGATGCGACCTCCCGGCTTGGTGGCCAGGGTTTGGTCCACATCCCGGTTGGTCCGACCTCCGCCGGCTTGGTCAGACCTCCCGGTTTGCTCGACCTACCAGGCTTGGTCAGGCCTCCGGGTTTGGTCAGACCACCTGGGGCTCGGTCAGGCCTCCCGGCTTGGGCCGATCTCAGCCCGGGTTTGGTCAGACCTCCCGGCTTGGTCAGAACTCAGGGTTTGGTCCCGACCTACCGGCTTGGTGGGCCTCCCGTCTTGGTGGACCTCCTAGGGCTGTGGCCTCCCTTGGGCTTGGTCAGACCTCCCGCTGCCTTCATCAGACCTCCCGATTGACTTGGTCCGACCTCGGGCAGGTGGGCCTCCCAGTGCTTCAGATATCGTCCGGGCTTGGTGGACCTTCCGGCTTGGTCCGCCTCGACCCGGTCTTGGTCAGGCCTCATGCGGGCTTGGTTGGGCCTCCCGGCGGGTTCAACCTTCCATAAACGAGTAGGCCCTGGCCCTTTGGTCCGACTCTGGCCTCAGGCCGAGGTCGCCGGCTCGGTCCTGCTTCCCAGGGGCTGGTCCAGAACTCCAGACTTGGTCAGGCCTCCCGGGATTGGTCGGGCCTCCGGGCTTGGTGGCCTCCCGGCAGGGGCAGCATCCCCGGCAGGTGACCTCGCCGGTCTAGGTCCGACCCCAGGGCTTGGTGGCCTCCCAGGCTGAGTGGGCCTCCGATCGGCTTGGTTGGGCCTCCCAGCCGGCAGTGAGCCCTCCCGTGCTTAGTCAGGCCTCCGGGCAGGTCAGGCCTCGCTTTGTCGGGCCTACGTCTTGGTCCAGCCTCCTGCAGGTTTGGTCAGGCCTCAGCCAGGCTTGGTCCGACCTCCCAGCAGTGGCATCCTCAGGGCTTAGTCGAGCTTCGCCCAGCTTGGTTCGACCTCGGCCCGGCTGGTCCGATCTCCCGGCTTGGTCAGCCTCGCTCGGGTTTGTTCGGACCTCCGGACTTGGTGGAACCTTCTCGGGCTTGGTCAGACCTCCATGGCGGGTCAGGCCTCCCTGCGGCTTGGTCAGGCCTCGCCAGGGCTTGGGTAGGCCTCAGGGCTGGTCAGAGCTACATTGGTCCAGATCTCCAGCGGCTTGGTAGGCCTCCCGGTGTTAGGTAGGCCTCCGCCGGGCTTGGTTCCCCGACCTTCCCACTGGTGGCCAGCCCGGCTTGGTCGGGCCTCCCGGTTGTCCAGGCTACCCCAGCTGTCAGGCCTGCTTCCAGGCTTGGTGCGGCATCCGGCGGGTGGGCCTGCTTTCGGGCTTGGTCCGACCTCCCGGGTTTGGTCATTGACCTCCCAGGTTTGGTCAGACCTCCGTAGGGTTTGGTCAGGCCTCCGGCTTGGTCCTACGATCCTCAGGGCTTGGTTCGACCTCCCAGGCTTGTCCGACCTTACCAGGGTTTGGTCAGGCCTCCCGGATTGGTCAGGCCTCCCGGCTTGGTGGAGCCTCCCGGTTTGCTCGACCTTCCGGCTTGGTCGACCTCCCGGGTTTGGTCCGACCACCCAGGGCTCGGTCGGACCTCCTGGCTTGGCGATCTCAGCCCGGGTTTGGTCCGGCCTCCCGGCTTGGTCAGCCTCCAGGGTTTGGTCGACCTCCGGCTTGGTCAGGCCTCCCGTCTTGGTGACCTCGCCGGGCTTGAGTGAGACCTCCCAGCGCTTCGTCCAGACCTCAGATTAGGCTTGGTGGAGCCTCAGGCGAGGTAGACCTCCCGTGCTTGGTCAGATGTCGGCCAGGGCTTGGTGGACCTCCCGGCAGTGTGGAGCCTCCGACCCGTCTTGGTCCGACCTCCCGAGGACTTGGTTGGACCTCCCGCAGGTGGGTTGACCTTCCGGCTTGGTAGACCTCGCGGCTTGGTTGATTTCCCTCCGGCAGTGGAGCCTCCCAGGCTTGGTCCGGGCCTCCCTGGGCTGTGGGCCTCCCGGGCTTGGTCGACCTCCCCAGTGGTGCCTCATGCGGCAGGTCAGGCCTCCCCACTACTTTGTCGGGCCTCTTGGGGTTTGGTCCGCCTCCGGGCGTGGTCAGGACCTTCCGTTCGGCAGTGGGCCTCGAGCAGTTCGACCTCATAGGGTTTGGTCCAGGCATCCGACCAGCTCGGTCGGAGCCTCATGCAGGCTTGGTCAGACCTGCGCAGTCTTGGTCAAGGCCTTACTAGGCAGTGGGCCTCATGGGGTTTGGTTGGCCTGCTTGGGCAGTCCCCAGCCTCACTCAGGCTTGGTCAGGCCTCAGCGAGGGTTTGGTGGATCTCACGGCTTGGTCCGACCTCATAGGGCTAGTCCGACCTCACTCCAGGCTTGGGTACGACCTCCTCGGGTTTGGGTCCCACCTCCAGGGATTCGTCAGGCCTCCCATTTCGGTCCCACCTCCCAGGCTTGGTCAGACCTCCCAGCAGTCCGACTTCCCGGCAGGTCAGGCCATCTCAGGGTTTGGTCGACCCTCACTCACGGCTTGGTTGCGACCTCCCAGGCTTGGTAGGCCTCCCAGCACAGGTGGAGCCTCGGCGGGTTTTGTCCAGGCCTCCCAGGGCTTAGTCGAGCCTCAGGTGCGGCTTGGTCCAAACTCAGGCCGGCGGTCCGGCCTCCCGGGATTGGTCCGACCTCCGTAGGGCTTGGTGGGCCTCCGCCAGGCTTGAGTGAGCCTCCCGGCTTGGTGACCTCCTGGGGCTAGGTCCGACCTCCTTGAGCTTGAGTGGGCCAGGCGAGGTGACCTCCGTCGGCTTGGTTCGACCTCGATGGCTTGGTCCGGCCTCCTTGCTTGGTCCGACCTCCAGGCAATTACGACCTCCCGTTAGTCGACCTCTTGAGTCTTGGTCAGGCCTCCTCGGGTTTAGTGCACCTCAGGGAAGTGACACCAGAAACTGGTCCGGGCAGCATCATGCAGGCTTAGTCCCAGAAGCGCCATGCACTTGGTCCGACTCTCAGCCGGCTTGGATTGGGCCTCAGGCTTGGTCAGCCTTATAGGGTTTGTTCGGCCTCCCAGGCTTGATCAGACCTCACTAGGGCTTGGTCGGCCTGCTGGGCGTGGTCCGGGCCTCCCTAGGCTTGGTGGAGCCTCATAGGGCTTGGTCCGGCCTCCCGGCGTGGTCCGGGGGATTGATGGTCGACCTCGGCCGCTTGGTCCGTCTCCGGGTGCTTGGTCGGCATGTCTACCGAGCTTGGTTCGACCTCCCAGGCACGGTCCGGCCTGCCCGTCTTGGTCGACCTCCCAGGGCAGGTCGGACCTCGGCCCGGCTTGGTCCGACTTCCCCAGGCAGTCAGAACTCCGGGGCTTGGTCAGACCGCCGGGATTGGTCCGACCTCAGGGCTTGGTCGAGCCTCCCAGGCTTGGTCCGACCTCCGTCGACTTGGTTCGAGCCTCCCGCGGCTTGGTCGACCTCCCAGGTACTTGAGTCCAGGCCTCAGGGCTTGGTCCGCCTCCCAGGCTGTCCAGGCCTAGCCCGTCTTGGTCCGCCTCCTCGGGTTTGGTGGAGCCTCCCAGGCCGGCAGGGCCTCCCGCAGTCGGACATCCTGGGCTTAGTCGAGCTAGCCAGACTTGGTTCGACCTCCCGAGGCGGTCGATCTCCCGGCAGTGGAGCCTCACCAGGGTTTGTTGGACCTCCCAGGGCTTGGTCGGACCTTAGGGCTTGGTGGAGCCTCCACGCGGCGTGGTCCGAGCCTCCCATTGAGTGGAGCCTCCGCCGGGCTTGGTCGGCCTCCGCTGGGGCTTGGTCAGAGCTGCGTGCGTGGTCCGATCTCGGCGAAGTGGTCAGCCTCACGTGCTTGGTCAGACCTCACGGCTTGTTGGACACACCGGCTTGGTCGGCCCGTGGCTTTGTCGGCCTCCCGGATTGGTCCAGACCTACCACGGCTTGGTCCAGCCTCTTCCCGGTGCGACATCCCGGCAGTGCGACACTGCTCAGGGCCGTGGAAACCTCACTGGGTTTGGTGAGCCTCCCGGTTTGGTCCGCCTCCGTAGGGTTGGTCAGGCCTCAGGCTTGGTCCTGCGTCCTCAGGGCTTGGTTCACTTCCCGGCAGTGGGCCTTATAGGGTTTGGTCAGGCCCTTCCCGGATTAGTCAGGCCTCGAGCAGTGGAGCCGCCCGGTTTGCTCGACCTCCGGCGGGGAGGCCTCCCTTTGGTGGAGCCACCCGGGCTTGGTCCACCTCTCGGCTTGGGGATCTCCGGGTTGGTCAGACCTCCCCGACTTGGTCAGACCTCCGTGGGTTTGGTCAGCTCCGCTTGGTCGAGCCTCCCGTCTTGGTGGGCCTCATAGGGCTTGTCAGGCCTCCATTTTGCCCCATCAGGCCTCCATTAGGCAGGTCAGACCTCCCGGCTTGGTGGAGCCTCCCTGGGTGCTTGATGGAGTATCGGTAGGGCTTGGTCAACGGCAGTGGGCCTGACCTCTTGGTAGGGCTCATAGGGCTTGGTTGACCTCCCGCACGGGTTCAACCTTCCCTCGGCTTGGTCCGAGCCTCCGGCTTGGTTGATTTCCCTCGGCTTGGTCAGGACCTCCCCAGGCTTGGAGGATGTTGGAGGTAGGAAGATGTTGGAAGTAGGAATGGTGTTGGATTTGTAGGAAGTTGGCGGAGGAGTGGTATGTTGCAGGACATGGGAAGTTGTTGGAGGGTTGTAGCAAGTTGTCGGAGGCTGTAGGAAGTTGGCGGATAGCAGTAGGAGAGATGGCGGCCAGGTAGGATGTTGTTGGAGGGCCATAAGAATTTGTTGGAGAGCCGTAGGAAGATGTTGGAGGACCGTAAGAAGGTGTCGGAGGGGGGTAGTAAGTTGTTGCATGGCCGTAAGAAGATGGTGGAGGGCCGTAGGAAGTTGTGAGAAGTTGGAGTTGGCCCAGTAGGAAGTTAAGCGGAGGCCGAGTAGGAAGTGGGGGCGGAGTGGGATGATGGCGAGGAGGGGCGTAGAGTTGTGGGGTAGGAAGTTGTTGGAGCAGTAGAAAGTTGTTGGAGAGTAGGAAGTTGGCGGAGGAGTGGTAGGATTATGGGAGGCGGTAGGAAGTTGTAGGGCAGGTAGGAGAAGTTCCAGGAGGGCCAGTAGGAAGTTGTGGAGGCGTAGCAAGTTGTGGGAGGCCCGTGGGAAGATGTGGGAGGTCAAGTAGCAAGTTGTGGGGAGGTATAGAGTGTCAGGTGGTAGGGAGTTCTTGGAGGGCCATAGGAGTTGTGGGCCGTAGGAAGTTGTTGGAGAGTAGAAAGTTGGCGGGTAGGAAGTTGGGCGGCAGTAGGAAGTTGTCGGGGGTAGGAAGTGGGGGGGGCGTAGCAAGTTGATGGAGGGCGTAGGAAGTTGATGGAGGCCGTAGCAAGTTGATGGAGAGCCTAGGAAGTTGGCGAGGAGGCAGGTATGAGAGAAGGCCGTAGGAAGTTGTTGGAGTAGGTAGGAAGTTATGGGAGGGGCGTAGGGAAGTTGTCCAGGGCGAGGAGTTGTCAGGCCGTGAGGAGTTATGGGAGGCCGTAGGAAGTTGTCGGGGGTAGTAGAAGTTGTGGGAGGTAGGAAGTTGTCAGGAGTGGAAGTTGTGGGGCCGGTAGGGAGTTTGGGGCGTGGGAGGTTGTGGTAGGGTGAGGAGTTGTGAGTAGGTAAGGAGATTGTCGGAGGCGTAGGAAGTTCTTGGAGGTAGGAAGTTGTTGGAGGGCAGAGGAGGCCGAGGAGGGGCGAGTAGGAGGAGTTGTCGAGCAGTAGGAGATTATGGGATGCGGTAGAAAGTTGCCGGGCGTAGGAAGTTGTGGGAGGGGCGTAGGAGATCGTGGGAGGCAGGTAGGAAGTTGGGGAGGCTAGGAAGTTGTTGGGCGGGAGGAAGTTATGGGAGAGTAAGTAGTGTCGGGCCAGTAGGAAGTTGTTGGAGAGTAGGGAAGTTGTGGGAGGGAGTAGGAAGTATGAAGACGGCCGAGTAGGAAGTTTTGGAGGCTGTAGGAAGTTGTCGGCAGTAGGAGTTGTCAGGCCAGTAGGAAGTTATCGGAGCGAGTGGAAGTTGCGGGCAGAGTAGGAAGGAAGTTGTAGGAAGAGTAGTAGGAAGTTGTCCGAGGAGGGCCGGTAGGAAGTTGGGGGAGAGTAGGAAGTTGTGAGCGGCCACGTGTAAGTTTGTCGGATGAGTAGGAAGTTGTTGGGCCAGGTAGGAAGATGTGAAGAAAATGAGGAAGTTGTGGGCCGTAGGAGTTGTGGTAGTAGGAAGTTGGCCGGTGGGGCGTAGGAAGTTGTCGGAGGGCCGTAGTAAGTTGTCGGACCGTAGTAGGATTTGGTGGAGTAAATGAAGTTGTCGGTGGGCGTGGGAAGTTGTCGGAGGGATAGGAAGTTGTCGGGAGGTAAGAAGTTGTCGGTGGGCCGTAGGAAGTTGTCGGGAGGTAGGAAGTTGGAAGAGGAAGTAGGAAGTTGGCCGGGCGGTAGGAGGAAGTTGTCAGGGCCGTGGAAGTTGTGGGGGCCGTAGGTGAGTGTCTGGGAGTAGGGAAGTTGTGGGAGGCCGTTGGAAGTTGTGGGAGGCCAGGTAGGAAGATGTCTGAGCGTAGGAGTTGTGGGCGTCTGAGAAGTTGTCGAAGGAGTAGTAGGAAGTTGTGGGAGGCCGTGGGAAGTTGTTGGAGGGATGTAGGAGGTGCGTGGGAGGGCGTGGTAAGTTGGAGGAGACCGGCCCAGGAACTTGTCGAGGGCCGTAGGAAGTTGTCCGGAGTAGGAAGTTATCGGGCGTAGGGGTTGTCGGGCCGTAGGGAAGTTGTAGGAAGAGGCTAGGAAGTTGTCGGGGCAGTAGGAAGTTGTCCGAGCGGCCATAGTAAGATTTTGGAGGGCGTGGAGGAAGTTGTGGAGGCGAGAAGGAGATGTAGCGAGAGTTGTGGGGCCAGGTAGGAAGTTGGGTAGGTAGGGAGTTGTCGGGGGTAGGAGCTAGGAAGTTGTCGGGGTAGTAGGTTGTCGGACGGTAAAGAGATTTGATGGGTGTAGGAGTTGTGGTGGGCAGTAGGAAGTTGTCGGAGGAATAGGAAGTTGTCGGTAGAGTAAGTTGTCGATTGGGCCGTAGGAAGTTGTCGGAGCAGGTAGGAAGTTGGAAGAGGTAGTAGGAAGTTGTGAGGGCCGTAGGAAGTTGTCAAGGCCGTAGGAAGTTGTCGGACTGGTAGGAGAGTTGTGGACCGTAGGAAGTTGTGCCGGGCCGTTGGAAGTGTCGGAGGCCCGGTAGGAAGATGTCTGGCCGTAGGAAGTTGTCAGGCTGTAGAAGTTGTCGAGGAAAGTGGTAGTAGGAAGTTGTAGGAGGCAGTGGGAAGTTGTTGGAGGGATGTAGGAGGTGCATTGGGAGGCGGTAGTAAGTTGGAGGAGGGCCATAGGAACTTGTCCGGAGGCCATAGGAGTTGGCCGGGCGTGGTAGGAAGTTGTGGGGCGGGTAGGAAGTTGGCCGAGGTAGGAAGTTGTCCAGTCAGGTAGGAACTTGTCGGAGGAGCATAGGAAGTTAGCCGGGCTAGAGTAGGAAGTTGTGGGGCCAGCCGTAGGGAGTTGGCGGAGGGGTAGGAAGTTGTCGGGGCGGTAGTAAGTTTTTGGTAGGAAGTTCTTAGTAGGAAGTTGTGGAGGGGCGTAGGAAGTTGTCAGGAGGGGTAGGGAGGAAGTTATGGGGCCGGCGTGGGGAAGTTTTGGGAGTAGGAAGTTGTCGGGGGCAGCTAGTTTTGGAGGTAGGAAGTTGTCGGGGCCGTAGGAAGTTCATGAAAGCAGTAGGAAGTTGTCGGACTGTGGTAGGAAGTTGTCGTGAACGTGAGGATGTCAGGGCCGTAGGAATTTGCCGGGGAGAGTAGGAATTTGTCAGAGGGATGTCGGAAGATGTCTGAGGAGGAAGTTGTGGAGAGCCGTAGGAAGTTGTCGAGGAGGAAGTTGGAAGTTGTCGGGCCGTGGGAGGTGCATGGGAGGCCAGAAGTAGGAAGTTGGTGAGTGCGTAGGAAGTTTTGGAGGGGCGGTAGCAAGTTATGGGAGGTGGTAGGGAAGTTGTCAGTAAGAAGTTGTGGGGCAGGCGAAGTCATGGGGCAGTAGGGAAGTTTTGGAGGCAGAGTAGGAAGTTGTGAGAAGAGTAGTTGGAAGTTGTCCGAGGTAGTAGGAGTTAAGCGGGCAGGTAGGAGGTTGTGGGCTGGTATGGGATGATGGCGGAGGGACGTAGCAAGTTGTGGGAGAGCCGTAGGAAGATGTGGGAGGTCCGTAGGAAGTTGTCGGAGGGCCGTATGAAGTTATCGGAGGGCCGTAGGAAGTTTGCGGAGGGCCATAGGAAGTTGATGGAGGGCCTTAAGTTGTTGGAGCCCGTAGTAGAAATGGCAGAGGCAGGGAAGTGAGAGACAGGCGTAGGAAGTTGTCGGGCCAGGTAGGGAAGTGGGCGGCCCGGTAGGAAGTAGATGGAGGCAGTAGGAATTTGTTGGAGGCCACAGGAGTTGGCGGAGGCCGTGGGAAGTTGGCGGGCGTAGGAAGTTGTTGGCCCGTGGGAAGTTGGCCGGGCCGGAAGGAAGTTGTCAGTAGTAGGAAGTTATGGGAGGCCCGTAGGAGTTGTGTGGTGGTAGGAAGTTAGCCAGTGAGTAGGAGGGTGTCAGGAGGTAGGAAGTATGGGAGGGCCATAGGAAGTTGTGGTGGGAGGTAGGTAGGAAGTTGTCGGAGGGCAGTAGAGGTTGGCCGGGTAGTAGGAAGTTGAGACCCGTAGAAGTTTTGGGGCTAGGGAAGTTATACGTAGAGGTAGGTAGAAGTTCCCAGCCGGGCCGTGGTGCCAGTTGGTAGGAAGTTCTTGAAAGTAAGTAGAAAGTTGTCAGGAGGAGGTAGAAGTTGGCGGTCGTGGGAAGTTGTCGAGAGCACCGAAGTAGCAAGGATTATAGGGCAGCCCGGTAGAAAGTTGTGGGCAGAGTAGGAAGTTGTCGGATGGGCGTAGGAGGCAGGTGGGAGGGTGGGAAGTTGGGGTAGGCCGGTAGGAAGTTGTTGGAGGGAGGGAAGTTATGGGAGCCGTGGGAAGGGGGAGCCGGGGTAGCAAGTTGATGGAGGAGGCCGTAGGAAGTTGATGGAGGCCGTAGCAAATTGATGGAGGGCCTAGGAGTTGAGCGGGCGTAGGAAGTTGTCGGAGGGAGTTGTGAGGTAGGAAGTTGTGGTAGGTATGAAGTTGTGGGGCGGTAGGAAGTTCTTGGCCGTGAAGTTGTTGGGCCAGGTGGGGTTGGCCAGGAGGGCCCGGCGGGGAGGATATTGTCGGGAGTAGTAGGATGTGTGGGCCGTAGGAAGTTCCTGGGCCGTAGGAAGTTCCGGAGGCTGGCATAGGAAGTTCTCGGAAGGCCAGCGGGGAAGTTGTGGGAGGTAGGATGTTTGTGGGCCG